>CM060396.1:14825241-17679408 GCA_030545235.1 Helianthus tuberosus
TCTTTTGGGTTTAACCCCAGTTATTCGGGCTTGTCCCCAGATTCCGCCTGTAGCGCACGATGATCCTGGTATAGTTCAAGGCCTTGGGACCAGTACTCGTTCTAGGGGCTGATAATTCCATTGTTCTGGCTATGCTTAGGATCCTACGTATAATGGTAGACGTACCATACATCCGGTCATAAGGTTTCTAACGTTTTCACGTTAGCTAAGGTTTCTAACGTTTTCACGTTAGCTAAGGTTTTGGCATCGTCATGTCACTAAGTTGGATAGTCGCCAGTTAGGGCCATACTCCAGTTTACACACGATCCATGGGCTTGTCCCCAGTTATCCTTGGGCTTGTCCCCAGTTATCCTTGGGCTTGTCCCCAGTTATCCTTGGGCTTGTCCCCAGTTGCTAACTCTTCTCTTATATTGGCTTAGTCCCAAGTTGTGCTCTATTTCAGGTCCTTGAGGATAGGCAGCTAGGGATCCTTGATCCTTATTTCATTCTAAGGTTTATCTTATAGTTATCCTTATTATAGTTAGGATTCTAACTTGGATCCTCAGGTATGATCCTTAACTCTTTTGATTTTATTCATTATTCTTTTAAATAACCCTTATACTTGACAACTGAACTTGTATCTCTTAAATCATATCACTTTTTAAACCTATCGGTTATGGGATATGTGATCCTTGTTCATATCCTAAACTTTTTGGATATCTTTTCTAATTTGTCAAGGCTTGATAAGTATAAACAGAATGAACGTTACAGCAGTTGGAAATTAACATATTAAAAAAGGATAACAACACACGATAAGCGACAAAAGGTTAAGTTTTTATTAACATAAGGCTAACCCTTTAAAAGTTGTCAAAATTACCTACCCGAGCATCTACCAGCAAAACGTGGCCCGTCCGCTGGGGTAGGTAAAGGGTGTCCATGATAATGAGTTCAAAAGTAGTGCAGGAATATAAAGGCGGCAGGATCACAATGGCTTCATCCCCCAAACAGAGGATCATCCTCTACCAATTGCAATCCTGCCTATTGTCCAAAGGATCATACATGATCCTTAAACCTAAGAACTATTGTTTAGAGTTATTACAAACCATGAAATTGTTTTAAACATCACAACCATCAAACTAAAAATTGGGCTCCGGCCTTAGCACATATATCCATCATCGCCCAATTGTGCAGCCTACACCTTTGCTGCATCATCACCACCAGCCGCTGCATCCTCAGCTTTATCCTTCAACCCGCTGCCACTAGCCTCGATTGCCAGAATCTCCTCAGCCTCTTCTTCATCACCCAATTCAGCCAGCCTTGCCTTCCATTCTTCGATTTCCCAGCTGCTTTTGTCAAAGGCAGGATCCTGAGCTTCCAAGGCCATTTGAAGCTTGGTTTTGTACATTGCTATGGCGGCAGAAACTTTAGCATCATCTGTGATCTCTTGCCTTTCATAGTCAAAGTTAACCAGCACCTTAGCCATCTTCTGCTTAGTATCCTGGAGTTCCTTCTGAAGATCAGCAAGTGCAAGATCCTTGAGCACAGCAACCTGCTGGAGATCGGCAATCTTCTTATCTTGATCCTCAACATGGCCGACGTAATCCTCGATCTCAGCAAATTTCTGCAAAGGAAAAGGATAAAACAGTTCAAGAGCAAGTGATCCTTAGATCAGCAGGATATATAAGCAGAGATAGTGATCCTTACATCATTGAAGTACTCGAGGAACTGGTGACGAATTAAGGGCAGACCCTGCAAATCCTCAGCCTCGGAAGTCTTTCTTTTCTTGATTCCCTTCCCCTTGAGGGGTGCCTTGGGGATTGAGGCTGTCGGGCTAGTAGGGACCTTTCTTTTGGAGGATTTGACAGTGGTGAGATCGGTGACACTGAACCTTGAAGCAGCTTTGGCAGATTTTCCAGCACCTACACAACCAAAACAAGATAAGTATCTTTTCTTAATATACATTTAACTATTTATTTAAATTTTAAAACAGGGATACTTACTTGACATTGTGACAGAACCTGAGGATACCTCCTGTGAGTCTTGGGTTGTTGTCTTAAACGTTCTAGTTTCAGGGTCAAGTCCCCAGAAAGTAGCAAGTCTTTCCCTGGTTGCGGGTGTTGTGATGAGACGTGAAAAGGAGATGGCTGCATGACACAAGACAAAGAAGGGGTTAGTGATCCTATTACAAAAACATGACAATCTGGTGATCCTTCCAAGGATCCTCCAGCCTACCATGGGTGGACCATGTTCTCGGTAAATGCTCTCCATCTGGAATGGTATCCCTTCTTACAAAGAAGAAGCGACGCTTCCAATCTTTGTCGTTTTTGGTAACTTTGAGAAGAGGATGATCTGCACTGGGTTTTCGTTTGAATAAATAACGATGGGAACCGAAGGTAGTAAGATCATACAACTCCGCCAGTTCTGACATTCCTAAATCAAGACTCTCCTGCTCAATGATCCTCTCTAGGGTGTATAAAACCCTCCAAATCATAGGCATGGCTTGAATATAGGATATGCCGGTAAGGGAAAAGAAGGATTGTGTGAACTCCGGGAAAGGATAGGAGTACCCTATAGCAAATGGAGTGACTGGAAAGGCAACCCATGTATTAGAAACGTAGTCGCTCAGAACAGTTGGATCGAAGGGTTTGAAAAAGACATTCGCCGGAAAACGGTGACGGATGTTATCTATTTGTGCGTCGTTAAAGCAACATCTCTCGTTCACTGAATCCTTGATGATCTTTTGACTTTTCAAAGGGCTATCCTTTTTGTGATCCTTGGCCGGGGAACTTCGGAGCAACATTTTCGAAGTGATAAAGATAAAGAAAGAAGAACAGAGTAAGAAGGGGAGAGAGAGGAGAAAGAGATACCTGATTGATCTTCAACTGAGATTATAAAGGGAGTTTCTTTCGAATTTAAATGCATATTGATCCTATCCCTATCTCTATTTATAATTATGATTCTGCAGGATTGTCACTTCCGTGACATCATCATCGCAACGGCTAGTTCTATTCTAACGGCTACATATCCGTTAATTTGTTGCGGATAAGATCAGAAAATATAACTCACACATTTACAATTTTACTCCTTATATTTTGGGGGCAATTGTTAGGGGAGGATTTTCTAACAATTAGTGATCCTTATTTGTTATCCTAACCGGTGATCCTTACTTCTGTGACAGGTGGTGATCCTCAGAAGAGCTTCAGGATCAGGATCATGGATCACTTTAAGGATCCTCGTACTGACGATTGTTTACTTATGTTTTGTAATATCTCGCAGGTATATTAAGCTTGACCAAGTCTTGGCGACATTCCTGGAGAATATTCCTAAACTATTATGCACGTGCTTAGCTAAAAATGGACGTTGTGGAGAACGTGGAAGCTTGGCACGAAAGTCGGATAGTTAGTTTAGGTGGTTATTTCTATTTTAAAATGGGAGTAACGAGCTAGTAGAAGACACTTAGTCATTTCTCAGTTACACATACTCGCAAACACGCTCATACAAGCTCTCATTCAAACACTTAGCAACTTCATACGCTTTTCACACACTTCACCGTAGTGATCCTTGTACCTAGCTCGTTACTATCCGAAGTTGTAAACATTTAACCATTTATTTTAGCTTGGTGATCGGTAGTTTCCATCACCCGGGGTTTTTTGTGCCGGAGATCAACTCTTGATCAAGGGCTTTTTCCCCGTATAAATCTTTGTGTTGTTTGTGCACTTTACATTGAAGTGATCCTCATCACTGTTATACATTATAAGCATCATTCCCCTAAACAAAGAGTTTGGTTGCAATATCCTCATCAGATTTTCTGACCAAAACATAAGATAAACTCAATAAAATTTATATGAAAAATAAAAAGAAAAACCGGGTTTTTTTTTAATCTGGATCCAAAAAATCCCGATTGTATCCGATGCAAGAAGATCCGGAAAAATTCCGGTGGGTTGAAAACTTTGAAATTCAGATTGGATCCAGCGGATCCTACCGGATTGTATCTAGTTTTATAAAATCCGGTTTCCCCATCGGATTGGTTTCGAATAATTTTTTGGATCGGTTTCAGATTCAGATTTTTTTACACCTCAATACACAAACCGAACCAAAAGAGTTTTGTAAAACTGTTACAATACAAAATTTATAATTATATACTTTCTGTTTTTCTCCTAAAAGTTAATTGTGGATTTATGGGTGTGGGTTTCTTGGGTTAACTTTCACTCAGCTTCATAGAAATTTCTATGAAATGATGTGATAGGCAAACAAAAGCAATGCTAGCATATTCAATTCAATATATATAGAAGGATGTTAAAAACATAATCCCTCATTCCATATTATAATCCATACTTCAAGTCCTATTGTAACGAATTTTTTGTTGCTAGGTCAATCAAGCACTTGATCCACAATGGGCTTATGCTTCAAAATCGCACATTATGAAATAAACAATTGTGAAGGTTTGTTGAAATCCCTTCAAGCTTCGGTCCACTCTTTATTGACCCGTTATTCGGTCTCATGGAACAAGTTAATTGCGACTACTCCCACTTCCCCTGACCGAAAAGACACCATCAAGAAAGAGTTTGTGACCCTTGAAGAAATAAACATGGTCATGGCTCAACTAGGGTTCCAACAATGTTGCGGTTATGATGCCAATATCGACATTGTGTCAATGTTTGATGACGAGGAGCCAAGTTTGGGTGAAGTTAAGATGGCTTTTGATGTGTTTGATGAGAACTCCGATGGGTTCATAGATGAGTTTGAGTTGAAGAGAATGATGTTTAAATTTGGACAACTAGAAATGGCGAAGTTGGAAGAATGTAGAAATATGATCAAAGGTTTTGATATCAATGGGGATGGACTCATTGATTTTAATGAGTTTGTTAGGCTCATGGAGTCATGTTCATTTTGAGAGGTGGCTTTTATTTTCTTTGGTTGTAATTTTTTGTTTTATGGTATCATCTCAATAAATGAAGATTATATGGATCAGAAAAAATAAAACATATAGTTAATAATGCTATTTACTTATTGATAATGATAAGTCAAATCATAACTCAATCAAACTCGATTTTATGAAAATTTTTAGAGTGAGAGGGGCACTCCTCTAAGGCTAGTGGGTATGGTGGATGGATCATCCTTGAGGATGATCCGCCACGTATGCGCCACATCATCATCCTCCCAAGATTGGTCCATCCTCCAAAACTAGAGGGCATGGTTAAGTTGGTCCTAGTCATCATCCTCCACCACTTTTATGTTTTTTTTTTTTTTAATCTTCCACTTTTTTTAACATTTAACAAATAAAGTAACAAAATATTTTCATTAATATTAAAAAACATTACATAAACTTAAAAAAAAAAAAACAAAAAAAAACATAAACTTAAAAAAAAAACTTAAAAATATCCTAATATATTAAAAGAAGCAACTAGTCTTCGTCTTCCATGTCGTGGTCGGGTTCGTTTTGAGCGTTGTTCCAAATGTACTCCACCAAGTCAGCTTGTAGGTTATGATGTGTGTACTCGTTACGTAGAGCGAACATGTTCAAATCTTGTTGTTCCGCACTAACTGGAACAGAATTTCCAGTTGACGCGTCTTCGTCGTACTCGCATATCGCTCTACCTTCGTCTTCAATGACCATGTTATGAAGGATGATACAAGCGTACATAATGTGTCGTAACCTCTTTGGTGTTTGCGAACGTGCTGGATGTTCAATGATGTGCCATTTTTTTTGTAGAACACCAAAAGCCCGTTCAATATCTTTTCTCGCACCCTCTTGAAACTTCGCAAACTTTTTTCTTTTGTCGTCTGTCGGGTGCGGAATAGTTTTAACGATTGTCGAGTACTTTGGGTATATCCCATCGCCTAGGTAGTAACCTCGCCTGTATTCCACCCCCGAAACTGTAAAGCTTGTGTCCGGACCTGTACCCGCCACTACATCCTCAAATAACCGTTTGATATTTAATGTTTATTAGAAAATTAATTTTTTTTTTTATTTTGAACGGTCATAATGGATCCGGGCCCCACCACTTTGGATCGTCGCAAACGTCTAGAACCCGACGTTCAAGACGGGACGGAGGGGGGTCGGCACGGTGTTTGGATCGTCGCCGACCCAGGATGATCCGGGAACGATGCCCATGCCGACTAGCCTAAGAGGGGAGTGACCTCTCTTACACACACCCAATCAGCACGCGCCACGTCAACTCCTCCCTTAACTCCCCCACACACTCAATTTGATGGCGGCACTCCTCTCTTGGGGGACTTGGTTTTATTTTTTTTATATAAATATTTTTATAAAAGTAAAACATGATTTAAATAAATTAAAACTAAATAAAAATAAAAAATAGAACATTTCATTTAATTAAAAACAAGTTTGAGGGGTATTTTTAAAAGTAATAAAAAAATCACAAGGAAAAAACAAAAAAAAAAAAAAAAAGAAGGAAAAAAAAAACAAAAAACAAAAACTCAAAAATATACATCTCTTCTTCTTCTTTCTTCCTCCTTCCCTTCTTCTTCTTCATTACCTGCACTTTGTTCTTCATCCTCCTACATCTCTCACAAGGAAAAAAAAAAAAAAACTCAAAAAAATGGCATCTCTCATCGGTGAACACCCACCGCTCCCCACTCCCCGCTTAGCCTCCCCGAGGGGTCGGCGGCGATGTTCCCGCTCGGGGACTTGGCTCACCGGCCACCGCACCCCTCCCCACAAAGCGCCCCGGACACACTTATGATTATTTGTAAACTGGCGTTATTAGATAAAAGTTTTAAAAACAAAAATATCCATCTTGATGATGAATTCTCCAATAACAAGACACAGAATTTATCATTCGATGTTTGCTCCTTCTCCCCTCTTCTGTTCCTACTTATTGATAATGATCACAACAACAGAAACACAGGCGATCGAAGAAAATTACACATTATTTACAGTGGCGGATCCATGAATTTTTTTCACTGGGTTCACTTTTTTAGATACTCAAATTTCATATGACTGAACATAAAAAAAATTCGGGTCGGTTCGACAGTTCGAATCGGATAAGGTTAATCACATAATAAAAATACGATACAATAATGAAAAGAAAATCGTCATTAGAAAGTAATCTGTATAAACCAAGCAAGAAACCGAAGTCAAACTAAGAAACCAGCTCTAAATAACAATAAGCAGCGCGACGGTCCCCAATCCGAAAACTGACTTAAACCCTCTAATTAAACACACACTCTTTCCACTGAACCAACAACAAACACAACAACCCACAAAAACTCCCACACCCATAACAGACCCTAGGCCAATGTAGCCCGATGAATATCCGGGTTCGGGTCGGGTTTTATAAAACCCGGGTATTATAATACCCTATTTCCGGGTTCGGGTCCGGTTCGGATATTCATCGGGTAGGGTTCGGGTATGCATCGGGTTGGGAAAAAACCCGCACCGGGTATTAAAAAAACCCGACCGAGAATTAATGCTTCTTTATATGTTTTAGTGGATGGTGCCTATTGAAATTTTAATGACATTTCTAAATTTAAATTCGATGGTGCTAGATCGAAGGAATAGTCCTGATTTGAATCCTTTTGGATTACATAAACAACATTTGATACTAGGTTATAACCCCGTGTGTTACACGGGTCAAATAAATGAATTTTATATACTAAATAATAAAACAATATATCTTTAAAAACCTCTTTTATTACACGAGTTGAATAAATATAATTTTATATATTAAATAATAAAAAGTTATATCTATAAGAACCATATTGTACGGGTTGAATAATTATAAAATTATATACCAAATAAAAAAGTTATGTCTTTAAAACCGCTTGTTTTACACGAGTTGAATAAATGTAATATTGTTTACCAAATAATAAAATAATACATCTTTAAGAAACCCCATTTATTACACAGGTTGAATAAATATAATTTTATATACCAAATAATAAAAAAGTTACATCTTTAAAAATATGTGTATTACACGGGTTGAATAAATGTAATTTCCTTTATTAAATAATAAATATATATATATATATATATATATATATATATATATATATATCCTTAAAAAAAACCTCGTGTATTGTACGAATTGAATAAATCTAATTTTATATATCAAATAATAAAAAATTATATCTTAAAAAACCTCATCTATTACACGGGTTGAGTAAATGTAATTTTGTATAGCAAATAATAAAAAAATATATCTATAAAAAACCATGTGTATTACACGGGTTTAATAAATCTAATTTTTTATACCACGTCGCCAAAAGGGTTAGAAAAAAAGACGTTGAGTGCTCAGATGTTAAAAAATTCCTTTTTGGGCTAAAAAGGTAAAAGTGATATAACCACAGGGGCCAAAATCGTAATTTACTCTAATATCAAAATATCAAATTAGATCACTAAGTTTGAATTTGAAGTAAATAGATAAATATAAAAGTAATAATTAAACTAAATAAATATTTAGTAGGAGGATTATCTATAATTAATTAGAGGAGATTAAACTAAAATTATAATTATCCATAAGACATGGCCTAATATGATGACAAGTGTCTTCAAAGTGGTTTCTTTTATTATATGTATAGATGTTATGTTTTAACCAAGTTCCATCAATTTTTCATTTTTTTTGTATTAGACAAACACCAATGGATCTTTCCAGCAAATAGAGGGGAATAATGACCAAATATTACAAATATCATTAGAAACCTAATAATTAAACAAGATTACATCAAAGTGCATACATAATTTTGTTAAATCATAAGAACTAGAAGTCTTAATGCTTGAAAACATAGATAAAAAAATATAGATAGGACTAGAAGTCAAAGTGCTATATAACCGGGTATAAAAAAACCCAGTTCCGGGTATTTTAAAACCCGGTTCCGGGTATTTATAAAACCGGTTCCGGGTATTTATAAAAACCGGGTTTTGGGTATAAACCGGGTATAAAAAAACCCGGTTTCGGGTTCGGGTTTTAGATCAAATATGAATACCCGGTCCCTACCCTACGGGTAGGGTCGGGTTCGGGTATAGAAAACCCGGTTTTTATAATACCCGGTTCCGGGTTTTTTTCCGGGTCCGGGTTTTTTGTGCACCACTAGGGTTCCTTTTCAGTTTGTTATATATATTTGCACTAAAAATTAAAAACCGAATGAGTTCCTGGGAACCCGATCTTTCTTAATAAGTCCGCCCCTGATTATTTAACATTAGGTTATAGGGTTAGGTTCATTTGTGAACAACCCCATTGATAGTGAACACTAGTGAACTAATCCTAACCCTTGATTATCAATACATAAGTGTAAATCAATGGCCAGGATTTAATAATGGCCAGGATTTAATGATGAACATACACTAGTGTATTTTATGATTTGACGGTGTAAATCAATGGCTAGGATTTGTTTACTCAGTTTACAAATACACTAGTGTTCACTCTAGAATCTCACCTTTAGGTTCTATTGCATATAGTATTTGGTTTATATTTTTATAATCATTCAAATTATTTTTCTGGTATTTTGATTATCTATAGAAGGCTATTCGTTTAAGGTTTTTTTTTTTCTTTTTAATATTTTGGCCAAATTCGATACAATTCTTTTTTCGCTTTTACTAGGTTTCTCGGCCCATTAGTCCTAGCGGGCATTCGCTTGGTATGATCCTGACAGAGCCCAGGTAGGTCCATGATGTCCATCCAGTCTTTTACAAAAGAACAAGCATGGGTTAAGCCCATTAGTCTTTACACTCCGTTTGGATTTTCTTTTTCAAATAAAATATAATATACTAGTTTAAGAACCCGCGAGCTTCGCGGGTTGGTAAAAGAAAATTTCTTCATTGTACACGTTAAAACAACGACAAATTGAAATACATGAATATGCAACGATCACAATTTGTTGAAAATCTCCTTATAAACCACATTAGCTGTTTTATCTGTAGGTTTGCCGTTGTTGTCAGGTATTAGTAGTTTGACTCCATCTAGTGTTTTTACCCTTTATTAAGCAACATACAACATGAGAGAAGACGGGTTGTTTCAAGTACCCCTGTGTTACACGATTGGTCTCAAAGTAAATTACATTATTTAACAATGTCAACACATATCAATATCTTTGGATAGGGATAAGCGTGATACTCATTCTGTGCCGAACCGGTACCAAACGTATCGGTACCAAAAATGGGGAAAATTGGCACCGGTACTGAATATACCGGTACCAAATGCTCATTCCTACTTTTGGACATATCACTACTTATTTTTTTTTGTTTCGTATCGATTTGCTATCACAAGTGCTAGTACAATAACATACAGAACTAATACGGAACAAATTCCCGTCAAGGAATCTCTTAATGCTTTATAATTAACATATAACATTTCTTATCATATCATGTGAGTTTAAAAAATATATATACAATGCAAAATATAAATAGTCAAATAAAAGATGTGTTGAAGCAATGGCCGAAATGAGTTTTGTAAACTTACATCAATTATTTTTTTTTCTCGTTGAATATTTATGTTATAACATCCATTATTGTATCAAAATTATCACCAAAATGGTCATAAACATCATATGCCATCCAATAAAAAGTATTATATAAATATATGTTAAAAAAAGCTGATGAGGGTAAGTAAAGAATGTGAGTCAATCAAGCCCTTGAGCCCCCTATACTTGGCAGGGTTGTTTGTCATCAACTTCATTGTCCTAACCCCTAAATCTCTCAAAATCTGCATATGGTTGATTGACATAAATTTCAGAAAAATAAGTATAATCAAATGATATAAGAAATCGGAAATTTGGGATATCGACATTCGACTCTTTATCCTTATCAGGTCAATGGTAAAAGTCAGAGTTTAATTGAAAACGAAACAGGTCATAACATACTAAAGTGTAGTTTTATAGAATACAAACTTAATCACTTAATCAAAACTGTCTATCTATTAAAGATTCTTGTAGGACAACGTTTTGAGTCAACCCAACTCAATTTGTACCAAAGATTACCTTTTGGACCCAAATATATGTTGACCCGTTACCCATCCCCTAACAACGCCACCTATATGTCAAATCTAAAAATTGGTATAATAATTAATAATTCAACAGAAATAAAATAAAACTATTAAATTAACTCAAATTCATGTAAATTTTAGTTGTAATCTACTTATTTTTTTTATTTTTTTATAGGTAAACTTTCATTTTGCTACTTGTGGTTTGGTCGTTTTAATAATTTTGCCCCAATCATTTAAAAATAGCAATTTTCCTCTAATAGTTTACTAACTTGTTTGCTAAATTCATTCTTAAATGAAAGTTATTCAGTCTCTAATTAAAAGTAGAGAAAAGTTAAAAATCAAAATATCAAAATTGGGAAATTAAATAAAAGCATAATTAGTCCAACTCATTGTTGAATGCATTGTAAACTTGATTCAAAATACGTGTCTTATGGGTCACAACCTCATTTCCCCATTAGTAGCTATTGGTGTCTAAACTCAAGGCCCGCCCCTTGACATTACTACCACCAAGTCAACCGTTGGAGTTGGTGGTGGTAATGTCAACTGGCGGGCAGGGATGAGCAAATGGTACCGGGTACCGGTTCGGAGCCGATATCAATACCGAATTTCATGAATTGGTACCGATTCGGTACCAACATTTAGCATTTGGTATCGAACCGCACTGGATATATTCAGTATATTTTTTGGGATTTTCGGTACCGGTTGGTACCGAGCTCATCCTTACTCTAACCCTCCTAACAGTCTAATTGCTGGAATCTTGGTATCGGGTGTTAAGAAAGATAAAAGCTATGACGAAATTGTAGGTAGAGTTATAAACAAACCACGACTAAAGTTGTTGTTGCCTCATTGAGTTGTGCAAGTGATAATACAATTCTGCGTCAACTTGGGAAGGCAATTCCGGAATGCTCTGCATGAGTTTCTGGCTTTTTTCCTGCTCAGCTTCTGAATCTACAGGAGACTATAAAAGCCAAAATTTAACACATGCAAGCTTGTCAAGGGTACCTTCGTTAACTTCCATAAGTACTTAAACTTTACTCACCAATGTCTCCCACCATATGTTCTGAAATCTTTGTGGTTGTATCCGAGAGTCCTGTCGGAGACGTAAATATTAACAACATTAGTTCGTTGAACTGTATAAAAAAATATGATAACATAAATATTAAAAAAAACAACGGAAAAACTTATCAAGAAAAGCAGTCATACATCTAATTTTCCTTTATTTCAATGTACTATATCTTTAGACCCTATAACTGGTATCTCGCATTTAAAACGAAAAGATCCAGTTTTAAATTTGTTTTTATTTATTTTATAGCGTTCTTTAGAAACAAATAGACTTTTTTTTGACAATTTGTGGTTAAATTTCTCACAGTTTGTGGTTATTGAATATGGTCATTTTTTTAATCAACATGTTTAGAACCGAACTTATATTGAACCAGACCCATTTTGACCCGAACCTTTTTACCCGAACCAAATTGAAACAACTATTAGTTAGCCTATTATGATACGAACCCATTTTGACCCGTTACTCAACCCAACCCGCCAAAATCAAAAGAATTATAATAGAAAAAAAATAAAAAAAGCTTCCATAAGGATATCTAAGAATGTGGTCAAGATGACATTTCAATTCTAACATTGTTCATATGCCTGCAGACAAACATATATACCATATATATTATCTACAATAGCAAAGAGCATGACATATGAAAGTAAAAGGAGTAAAGGAGTGAACCTCATTTAGATATTTAGTACCAGGTTCAACCAATTCATCAACTATGCCATAATCGTCTAGATCAACTGTTGTATTTTGCTCACGAACATATCCATTTTCTTGAGCCTTATCCTTCCATCCATCTACTTCGCAATTAGTCCATTGTTCTCCAAACTCTATTGTTATAGGTTCAAATCAAAACCAAAATAAATTTATCGGTTTATTAAAATTGAGCAATTCAAGCTTTCTCTAATTAACAGTTAGATCAACTTTCACTCCTTTACTCTTTATTTTCAAAGTGGAAAAAGATAATATATTCTTAAAGTATGAACAAAGAGATTGCTTAACTAAATCTCAAACAGCAAAAGTCATTTCCGAATCTGTTTTGACCCAGTACGCAACCCGCCCAATTTGCAACTTGTAGGATTATATTAACCAGAACGACAAAAAAAAGTTCCTAATGCATAAATTAAACAAGAGTAGCCCTTGGTATAAAAGAAAATAGTAAAAAAAGGAGTTAACTTTTAATATTACTGGTGATTTGAATTTGAGATGTGTATGGTAACTTTTTCTGGGCAAAATTCTTTTCTCAAAGCGTCATCCAACTTCAAGAATACTGATGAGAGTAACCCTGCAAACGAAGAAATTTAAACTCACAATGACGCCACACCCCTCGTAATCATACACAACTTTGCTAGGTAAAGACGGCTATAAAACAAATCACACCACAAAATGAATCATTGTCAACCTACACAAACTAATATTCAATCGTAAAAGAGTAAGAACGGAAACCAACCATCGAATACATACCTGGATCGCATTACATGTGAAACCTCAATGGTTGTCTCTGTCACTGAGGAGACGCTGCTACAACTTGTCCGCTGAAGACGAAAATCTATGAAAAACACGACATGGCCATATATTTATAATGAAAAAGCTACCAAAATTTTCCGTTAAAAGGTTTTAAAAACAGATCATTTTCAGTTAATTCAGTCCATTTCATTCAATTTCTTTCTAATTCGTTTTTGGGCAATCGAGACCCAACCGAAAACGAAACCTTTGGTTAAATCCGAAGGTGATTGAGCTTGATTGAAAGTGAAACTGGTGAGGACAGAGAGACGTTGGTCTCTTAGAACATTTGATGGATGCGAGTTAGTCTCGCGGTGATTACGCCCATGATCGGCGGTATACCGGAACCAACGAATCTGGTGGTGACGGCGTCTAGTATTATGTGCAATATAATAGTAAAGTAAATAGAAGTCAGTAAACTTATTTATAGTTAAGTGCAAGTGTACATGGACTATTTTTTTAAGCAAATGTTCCAAATGAATCCCAAATAATAAGATCCCAACATATTTAACTTAATCATGCATTATTAAGATATTTTTGCAATAATCATCAACAGAAAATGGACATACACATACATGATATGAAACATAAACAAAACCAATTTCAAAATCAGATCATGACCATAAAATTCTTAGCATAACAACTGTGTATATTGTTTATGACAACTATGAAAATACCTGTTGTAGAATTGATATGGTTTTTTTACGAACAAACGGGATGCAATTGTTGAACCAGCCACCATCATTGACGACCAGAAGTAGGGTTAGGGTTTACATCAAGTGTCGATTCCTCTCTTTCTGATTTTTTGAAGGAACACAATTTGGTACCTGTCGAATGTTTTGAATCCCTAAAATACAAACGTGTATGAACAATGAGAAGATTAAACATACATTAATACACCTCCATAATATGTATCAAAAGGCACAAAGAATACTAAAATCGCTAATGTAGAATACTAAAAATTAACTCTACAATTATTATTATTATTATTATTATTATTATTATTATTATTATTATTATTATTATTATTAATTGAAAATATAGACCAACATACTTAAAAGTTCCATATAGACACAAACCTGATGGTTTCGAAAGATGCTTGATGATAATCCTCAGATTGGATTTCTTCTTAAAAGCCCATATACCTGATGTAAACTCAAACAAAACAAAAGTCAAACCTAAACCCTTAAACTCCGACAACAAATCCATCTCTACAACAATAATTGTAATTAACTTTGATAGTACACTGAAACGATCTTCTAACTTATATCACATTTAGTTATACATCTAAACTTGTTTCTAAAATTTTTAATCATAGCTAGCCCAAACTTCACTAAAAGTCATGTTTAGTTTAATAATCATCAAAACATTATAAAATCACTTTTGTAAAACCATTTATCAAAAGAGTATGTGAGCAGCCCCAAAACCCATTAAAAATACCATAACGGGGGCGTATAAAACTCACCTTTGATGTTCCCTAAGAATACTTTACAAACTCACGGTTTGTACACCATGATTCAGCCCCGAACCACTTGAGCATGCCGCCTTGTTTATGATATGTATTTGCAGCCATGAACCACTCGAGCTTGCCGCCTTAAATTAATATATGTTTTTGCAGCATGGATCAAACCAACGTGACTTAAGCATTCAAACAACCACATAACCACTTGAACGTACATAATAACATGCTGAATCAGGAAGAGAATGTATACATATACCTCATCGTTAATACTAACCAGCCAAAGGAGAAGAGCCTCAGCCGTGAAAGGTTTCAACATCTTCACCGTTCCCTTCGTACCTTTCTTCGTAATCTGTCATCTTAAGTTAACATTACTGTAAATCAATTTAACTTTATTACCAGATCTTCCTCCATGGTAAATGTTCCAGATTCAAGTACTGAATCAATCACTTCACTCACAAAAGTTTTATAACACTAATCATACGGATTGAGGGAATTAGGATATTAGAAACTTACAATTTATTCAATGAACTAAAACCACACAATCAGAATCCGATCTCATACCCTAGCCCTCAAATTCTTTCTGGATCTTTGAAGTTTGGAGATCTGAAAATCGCACATATCATAATTAGGGTTTTTGTAGAAACGTAGGATTATAAGATTAAAATTTAACATACGGAGATTCACTTCAGAGGGTAACGATTTAGGATGAATAAGAGACATATGAGAATTGCCTCGCTGAGAATTAGGGTTTATGAAAAAAAAAACATATGTGGAACAGATTAAGGATCGAAAATAACTTACCGTGTTGCCTTCAATCGATGCTTTCAATCCTTGCTTTAGACACCTAGGTTTGTGATTTGCAAATAAGATATGGAAAGATTGAGGAGAGAGATGCGGTGCGAAGATGAAACGTACAGGAGAAGCAGAATAGAGGAGAATAGAGGAAAAGAGAGTTTGCCGCCCATGTACCAATTCTCTGCTCAAAGAGACATGCCACATCAATAAATGATTGCTTAAGAAAAGGACATGTGGCATTAAGTGTATTTTTTTAGTATAATAGGTAGATTTGTTTAACAAACTATAAAAAATGATCATATAATAATTTGGTATCTAAAGTTATTAGCATTATAGTTTGGGTCATCAAACCGTCGTTTCCTGAGGTTGTGCGTTGTGGTTTGAGAAGAGGTATAACAACTCTAAAGAAAACCGACACCCTAGAATTATTTTTGACACCCTAATATATTTTAAAATATCCCAATATGTTCAAAAATACACCTCATACGTGAAAACGGACCCCGAATACCCTAAATAGTACTAAAAATAATTAAAAATTGAAATTTTGGGCTGAGGCGGGCCGCGTAAACCCCACCCCAACCCTGACGCGGGCCGCGTCAACTTAAAACCTGGCACGACCCTGGGCCGCCACCTGGCCCAACACCCGGCAGACCTATAAGCTGACCCAGCCAAGCTACGACGTTGACCGGGTTCAACGCGGGCCGCGTAGCCCCTTATTAACATTTACGCGGGCCGCGTAAAAGTTGAAGTGAGGCCCTGTATAAGCAGGCCATCGGACTTTAGTCGAAATCGTTCAAATTGTCTTTCTTTCTTTCAAATTTACGTAGTATACCTTATACACGGGTATTATACCCCCCTAAATAGCGAAGTTCTGCTCCGTTGTAAGTATTATAACCCCTGGATACGTATTAGATACTCTGCCCGATTGATCTAGGGTTCCGTAACGGCTGTCGTGGTTCTGCCCGACGTAGTCGTTGGAATGCCATCTCGGGGAGGGTATTACTAATGTTAAAATGGGTTATTATACTAGCACGTGTGCATTTGTGTAAATTATAGATAATGCTCAGGAAACCCTAAAGGATAATCTAAGACAGCAATGTGAGTTTATCCTCTTTTTGTAAACCTATTTTGTGGATTGTTTTACAAAACCTTAAGTATTTTTCCATGCGAATAACAGTTATTGAGTATTTGTAAGAATACAATTATCATGAGTATGTTGGGGTTTTGTATACAAAATTTGTTACCACCTGGTCAAGGAGTAACATTTCCACAAGTCGGGTCTGACAGTACCATGGATGTTAATTGATATAACTTGGAAACAAATGTAATTACGAGATCGCCCTCAATACTGTACAATGGATTTTTTTTAAACTGGGATTCACTCACCAGTATTTCCCACTGACAAATGTTTTTAAAACGCGTTTCAGGTAACAAACTGTGAAAGCCAAATAGAAGCCAGCTGGACAGCTTTGAAGGCTTGGAAAAGTGGCAATAAAGTTACCTAAAATAAAATAGATGTTTTTATTAAATAAAATAGGATTTATTCCTATGAAAATGTGTGTACTACAAACTTGGGTTTTATCCCATGTGTTTAATATTATGAAAATGTTGTATTTTACTCTGATCTAATATTTCTTAACTACGGTCCTGATGAAAATTCCGCTGCCAAATTAGACAAACACGCGATACCACCGAAACTGGCTCGCGGCCGCCCGTTCCCGGGGATTTGGGATCGGGGGTTGCGACAGAAGGTGGTATCAGGGCTAAGCCGCTGATTGAGCCACAGAAGTGTTCTGCTGACATCAAAATTCAAATTGTTAGGAAATAAATTATGGAAATACGTGCATAACTGTATTTATTATTATGTATTATTGGACTATTTGTTAGTTTACAGTATGAGCGACCAAGGACCATCTGACGCATATCGTCAATTGTCTGGTTCGCCTAGAAGCGAAGGCACCTCCTCTTCTCAGCCTGCCCTCTCAGGGTACTCTGCTGATACGGAAGAATGAATCTCTGTGTTTAAGGCTCAGTCAGAAGAGCCATTTCCTCAGAAAAAGAGGGGATGGTTCAGTAGAGGGGCACACGAGCGTAGAAAACGTATGAAAAAGTTACAAGACCAGAGAGCATTAGCAGCAGCCAAGAGAGAGACAGATACCTATGCCCAGGACATGATCAATAGGGGTATAGCCAACATTCACATCCTAGCAACCACTGCAGCTGACCCTAATCTGGAACAAATAATAGCACCCCAACCACAACTACCAATTCCTGACCAACCAATGGAAATAGAAAACCCTGAAAACCAAGTAGAAATGCATGACTTCAATCCAGAAGAAATACCTAGGGTACCAGCACCAAATCCCCTAGACCCAAATTACGACCCCTGGTGGGACGACAATAGGGATTATGTTCAACGTTACCCGATACATGAAGACATGCCCATGCCAAACATAGGAGCCTACCTAGGTTTGGATCCTTTAGATCCCTATTACCACGATGAATACATTAAGGAGATTTTAGAAGATCCTTACCGATTCCTGGCACATACACCTCCATACCAGGAACCTGCACCCCAGATTCCGAACCCAGTCCTAGAACCTGCACCCCCAATGAGTGTAGAAAACGTACAAGAACTTAGGACATTTGGTGAGAAAATTTTAGAGAGTAGTGAACGAATAAGACAGGTGGGAGAGCGACTCGTCTGGAAGTTTGACGAGCGCAATATGGATTTCTGGATGAATCCATATCCGTAGATGTGATGGGTGAGACGGTAATAGTAATAATAATAATATAATAAAATAAAATAAAATATGTGTGTACGTATGCCTACTATTATTAGTGTAATTTTATTTTAGTTGATATTGTAATTTTTAATTTCAGTACTGGTGGGTAATAGATGCATAATATATGAATAGAGTAAAGTCGCAATGATTGACGCTTTTGCCCAAAATGCGTGTCATGTGATTGGCTATATTAAAATATTATTTTGTGATATTAATATGTGGTAAATGTTTAAAATTCAGATGGCCGACGAAGGGAATCAGGAAAATCTGAATAACGATAACCAGAATAACATTAACTTGGTTAATGAGAATCCAAGCGTCAATAACAATGGGAACCAAATGGACAATAGTGCCGTCCAACACATAGTGGCACAAGTAATCATAGATGCAATGCCATTTATTATTCAAATGGTTCAGGAAGCGATTAATAAAAGTAAACATAGCAGTAAGCGACCAATTGAACCAGAACACAGCGTGAACAATGGTCCTGTACTTCAAGTGCCCATTCCCAAAATGTGACACCTGGGTCACTGCGACCATCAAACAAATACCAAACCAATGAGATATTGTGTTTCATACTTGGGATCTATAAAAATATGTGTATCATTTGCACATATCAATTTTTGTTCAATTTCAAACTCTACATCGCTTTCTTGAGAGTTATACGCCAACTGGTGCGTAAACGTAATCAGTTTAATGCGACAAACACTCCAGAACATCAAAATATGCTTAACATACCTTAAATAACCTCTACATAACTTAGAAATAAGTTTTGAAGGCTTTGGTATGGCAAAATCAAGTTTAATCGCTTACAGGGACTAAATTCGACAAACTGCGAAAGTATGACGATTCGTACTAGAACAGACATTCCGGAACATGACCATAAGTTAAACATACCATAAATATCCTTTACATAGCTTAGAAATAGGCTTTGAGGGGATCGGTATGCTAAAATAAACTTTTGGGTCATTTAGGGACTAAAAGCGTCAAAAAGTGCACAAGTTTGCATTTTCGCGCATAACTTACGTTCTGAATACATCCGGACATCCAAAAATTTATGTAAGCATTAAAATATTTTATTTTAGTGTTTGGCATGATAAAATTCCATTCGTCGCTTAATTTTGATCGTTTTTGCGTTCGTTACGACTTCCGTCGTAATTAAGCGACAAACGCAATCGTACGACCAAACGAACCGACATCCGAGATGTTTTTGAGCATATATTAAGTTCACTATACTTTAACTTTATTTTAGAGCCTTGAAATGGGGTTAACGGGGCTTAAAAGTGCCCAAAAATCAAGTTTTACAAGTGCAGGGACCATTTTTGAAATTTCTGGCAGATTCAATGAACCTAGTCCATTTTGAAGTGTTGATGGTTTTAACCCATGGTTTTGCAAAACCATGGGCTGGTATTCAATGAACATAGTCCATATTAGGGGCTCCCATGGTTTTAGAAAACCATGGGCACACATGTAAGGTCCAGATCAAAGCTCAGTTTTCGATGAACGATCTTAACGGTTCTTGAATTCCTATAAATACCCACCCTCACTTCCTCCCAAAACACACTTGAATCTGATTTTGGCTCTCTAAGTTGAAGTTTATGCTTCATACCTGAGAGTAAATCGGATCAAGAGCTTGCAGGGACCTTCTGTAAGTATTCTTTCGTTCTTTTCATTCGTTTTTGTCGTTAAAGTCAAACTGCGTTTGACTTTCTGCTTTGACCAGTTTATGGTCAACGCGAAGTTCGTTTGAACTTCATAACGTGAGCGTAATCACGATGGTTATAGTCCCTAGTGACTATACCTACTGATTACCACGTTATCTAGGCTCAGTGACGAGTCGTAGTTTCGGCCAAAATGCGTTTTCTCGCGTATTTTGTAACCAAACTACTCTAGGATATCAAAACCGTTTGTTTTGATATAAAAACCTATTTTCTAACTTAACTAAACATGTTCTAGCATGTTTAGCTCGTCATTTTTTTTAGATTAGTGCTTGTGTGGAGCCGAAAGTCAAGCGGACTAAACACCCGCTTAGACTTTCGAACACGACCCGTTTGGTCGATCATTAGGATCCGACCAAACATGTTAAGTGACCATAGTAGCGTAGGGAATAACCTTCCGAGGTTATACCTTATGGTCACTTAGGTTTGATTAGTCGCATGATAGGTAGTTTATATGCCTTAGGTAAATTACCAAAATGCCCTTTTTACGCCAAAATTCATTTTAAGCCTGTGTAACATAATTTTTGATATCTAAACTGATTTAGCAACAATATTAGATATGTTAAGGCATATTTTACTTATCATAGGGCTAGTTAGGCATTCCGAACGCGTTTTACGCGAACGACGCGTTAAAGTAGCATAAGCTACCTAAACGGGTCGTAATGGGGCGTAAGCACTTAGATTAGGTTTCATTTTAGTATGTAGGCTTTGTTAAACCATATTACATGAGTTCCCACACTCATTTGGTTTACGAACCCTCATTCTATCCGATCCTCCGATTTAGGTCCGGTTTATTAACATAGTTACCTATATTAGGTGCCGTTTGATTCCGTGATCTTCTAGCTTTGCTTGGTGGTTATCCTAGGACTTCTAAGAAATCTCAAGTGAGTACATAGACCCCTCTTTTACTGTTTTCAAACTGTTTTGGGGTGAAACACATGTGCCTACTTGTTATTTTCGTGCTTTCCTGTTTTCACATCATATACTTGCTATGTTCATTAGTACACTATTAGTACATGATTTACATTACATTGTTTCGCTATGTATGTTTACTTAGCATACTTAGTACATTGTTTTGCTTTACATTTCTGCTATGTATGTTGACTGAGCATGCTAGCACATTGATTTACATTACATTAGTTGCATATGTTTACTCAACATATGGACACATTGTTTTACATTGCATTTTGTTGCATATGCTCATCCAGCATATGAACACATTATATTACATTTTGAACCATTTGTAACTATTTGACTATGTGAACCGTTGTAACCATTTGACTATGTGAACCGTTGTAACCATTTGATTATGTGAACCGTTTGTAACTGTTGAACCGTGTGAACCGTATTTGACCATACATAACCATTTCTACAATTGTTAAACATTACATTTTGGTGGTTGTTTGGGTAAGTGATTTAAGTAACGAGGCGACATGTAATACGATAAAAACATGGTGGATACGCCGCTGGTACTTCCTATATATAAGTGCTTTTATGGTATTACATATCGTAGCGTTATTTAAACCATTTCAGTTTAGACATATTACATGTACAATACAATCTTCACATAAACATCGTTTTACAAATAACTTAACTTATACAGACTCATTTTACTTGGTTATTCACTTAACCATACATTATTCTTTTATACATATATATCATTTGGTTTATTTATCACTTTTCAAATGATTTATGAAAGGAACACTCAACAAGATTCATGGCTACCTTTTTATTAAACAGTTTCTTTAAACTCAAGTCATGAATCCTATTTTCACAAAACCTATGTATCTCACAGGCATTTTTATGCTGACGTACCTATTTTCACATGTGTTTTCAGGAGCTGTTACATAGGATGATCGAGACACACTTAGGCGGACCTGTGCCTTAGTGACTTAAAACGAAGCAAGAACTAGTTAAATTTATGTTATGTACTCTTTGTTTCTTGTTTAAGACAATGTAACTCTCTTGATTGACAAATAAAACGTATCTTTAATTTCCATGGTTGTGAAACAATTAATTCTGTTACAACACTCCCGGGCGTTTCCGCCACGTTTCGTTGTTTTACGTGGTCGGGGTGTGACCGAAAAGATGGTATCAGAGCCAATGGTTATAGGGAATTAGGTTATTAGTAATGCATTGACCTAGACTATAACCTTCCTAGGACCCTAACGCAAGAAGATTTGCGTTTAGATTTTTTTAAAACAAAAACCGTCACCTATCCTTAGGTGATAACCATAACGAGAACATCAATTCCGAATCCACTTTGAAAATTAATCATCTGTTCTTGGATGATTGATTAGTAGGTTTTAAACCCTTTGTTACAAGGTTTTGAACCCCTTTGAGTTTTCAAAATCTCGTCAGAGTTTTGGGTCCTAAATAGTGTGAACACGTGCAAACTGGAAGAGTGAATTCCTGTACCCTGGGTTTTCTGTCTAAGGCTAGAGTGTTCGTACAAATCCACATAATCGGGCCAGTCACTCTTACCTGGGAACTCTTGGGGTGAGTGTCCACTTATAGGCGAGCATGTCTTCGCGATACATTATGAGGACCTACTTGCTTTGATTCAGCCTTTGTGTGTCGTTTGTTTGCTTCGTGGTTCAAACAAATGACCATCACCCATGATTTTGGTTGGTAGTTATAACATCCTATTCTTACCCAATGCCATTTCATTCGTCTTCTCTCTTATTTCCCCTTTTTAGAATGCCTCCTCGACGCGACAATCAGATAGCGAATTGATGCGTGTGAAGTGTTATATATATTAGGTGTATATTTTAAGCCCCTTTAACACTTTTTAGTCAAGTTTTAAATTTATAAAACACGATATTTACTAACACTAGACACACATATGGGCAAGTGCACCCATCGTGAGCGTAGTATAGTGTTGGTAAGATACCGAGGTCGTCCAAGGACACAAGAGCTTTTAGTACCGGTTTATCCTCAACGTCTAATCAAATCAAAAAGTTTAGAAAAATGTTTTAAACTAAGAAAAATAAAAACTAACTAAAATGCTGAAAATAAAAATAAAAAGAAAACAGATAGACAAGATGAATCACTTGGTTCCGACTCGTATCTAGTGTAACCTTTGATTATTTCCGCACTTTTGCACTATTTTTAGAGATTATCTTAGTTATTGTAGTAGGCCCCTCCTTTGAAGGTGACGTTACCCTCACCCCAGTAGTTTGAGTCAGCAAAGATACAATCCTAAAAGGGTGGATTATTGGAAGATAATTAATTAAGTTATTAATGCAAATTATGGTAGGCCCCTCTTTTGGAGGTGACGTTACCCTCGACTAAGTAGTCTGAGTCAGCAGGGATACAGTCCTAAATAGCCGGGTTATAGTATTAATAGTAGTTAACTTATGAGGGGGTCAAAGAGTTTGGACCCCCGCCATCCAATACCGTTAAGTATTGAAGGAGGTCCTACTAAATTTGACCCAGGTCCATTGCAGGACCTCTAAACGCTGAACAATGACAAGACCTTTACCAAACCGTTCCCTTAACCCCCGACCAGGTAGCCAACATACCTCCATATAGACCGTGGAGATATGAATGGTGAAAATCTTTTATTTTATATAGACAGTAAAATAATGCCAAGACACCACAGACAAACGATAAGGAAAGATCACCTTCAACATAAGCAACTAGTTATTAAAGTCATTAATACGAAACCAAATAAAAAGTGCGAAAAGATTAGAAATAAAAAGTATTACACTAGACACTTTGTCTTCACCAAGTGATGTAAGAGACTTAGGCAAACATGGCCTTGATTGTCAAGAACTCTTACGATCAATCTTGGATCCCGAGACGACTCACACACTCTACGATGGACAATGGATGATGGTGTTATGGTGGTGGTGGGTGGTGGGTGAAGTGTGAGAGATGTGGTGTGCCAAGGGATGGTTTGAGCTTTAGCCAAGCACTTCTATTTATAGGCTGAACAGAAGCTCGGGCACGCCCCCGTGTCCGCTGAGCACGACCCCGTGGTGCAGAAGAATCTTTGTACTATGCAGATTTGCTGGATTGTGCGAATCTTATAGTTGACCACGGCCCCGTGTCCGCTGAGCATGGCCCCGTGGTGGGCAATAAAAGCTTCTACCACTTTGTCTTTTCTGCTGACACTTGGGCACGCCCCCGTGCTGGATGAGCACGGGGCGTGTTCAGGCTTCTGATCTCTTGTTTTGCTTGGGAAGATGCTGTCGTGGGGTCGGGCATGTCACGTCTTGTTCATTTTCTTGTATTTATGTTAGATTTTGATGTCTTTTTGCTTCTTTTGTTAATTTGAGCTCATTTAATCCTGAAAATACAAAAGGAAGACAAAAGCACATTTTTTCCAACATTAGTACTGAAAAAGGGTTAGTTTTATGCCTCATTTGATGAAATTTATATGTTGCATTTTTAACACATCAAATACCCCCACACTTGAATCTTTGCTTGTCCTCAAGCAAAACTCTTTAATATGTGGCTATTACACTCCCAAATGGAATGGGTAGAGAAGAAGGTTTTTGGGCTTGTCGTAGAGTGTCGGGATTTCCAAGATTCTTTATTTAATTTTATTTTTATTTATTTACAATCCTATTCGTCATGATTTATTTAAAACTTTTCATAAGATAAATTACTTATTAGGGCATAACATGCCTCTTTAAAATTCTATTTATATACAAGTAAACATACCTCACGGGGATCACTCAACACTCGGCCGAAAATGTATTTTTGTGGATCACTCGAGAGCGGCATGGAACTTACTCCTATCATAAGCTTGCCAAGCAATCAATCCTCCTCCTTTTTAACTTATATACCTTTGTAATTATCAAGAGGACTTTGTGGGTGAAGGGTTAGGTTTGGGTTAAAGGTAGGTGGTTGGGTTGGTGGTTAGTGGTTAGTAGAAAAATGGCGAAAAGCGTAACAAGTGTCGGTTTTCGTAAGACTTTCTATTTTTGTAACTTTTATTTTTTGATGAAGCTATTATTCAAACAAAGTTATTTTTGATGAACTTGTTTGTTTATTTTCTTTTTGCTTCATCATCAACAAAAATACATTTTTTTTTTGAAAGTCATACGAAAAACTGAACTTGTTACTAAAACAAAGGGTTAAAAATAAAAAAGGTTTTGGTGGGTAAAAGGGTGTTTGGTTTGGGTTATGAAATGAAAAGGTTTAGGCTCAAAGGGGCTAACTAGGGGGATTTTGGGTAGGTGGTAAAAAAAAATGGTGTAGAAATAAAAAGGGTTAGTCCTAATGCCTCCATCATTTACTTACTCGGGTTAAGTTGGTAAGGACCGGGAATGTATCGTCATGGCAAGTTCTAGAGTCGTAAGAACCAAGCGGCTATTCACACAAGAAACGAAAAATGAGCATTTAGTCTAATCATATGTAATTGTATGCTCAATAAAGGCTCAAAACTCACTTTTGTGGGAATGGTTTATGTGATCAAGTACATATAATCAAATTTTAACTAAGCTTGTCATGCCTTTTCATAATTTTCTTATGTTGGTTCTTTTTATCACGACGCTATCGGTTGTAAATTTGTAAAAATATAACCTTTTTAGAACTTGAAATTCCCGAGTTAAACCTAGACAAGAAAAAAAAATGAAAATTTTTGAAAAAAATTTGGGGTGATTAGCGATTCCAATCGAGTTTTGTGTAAGGCTTGTATTTAGGACTTGCAAGATTCAAGGTTTTAGCATCCCCCCCACACTTAAATTACACATTGTCCTCAATGTGTCCCAAAAATAAGTTTTTAGGTTGATTGAATGTGTAAAAAGGTGTAAAAGGCAAAAATTTTGTGTTACTGGTTACCTGGGCACGACCCCGTGTTGAGTGGACACGACCCCGTGCTCAGGTGCCAGTAACGAAAACTTACAAAAGGTGAACACGGGGGCGTGTTGGTTGGACACGACCCCGTGTCTGTCAAGGTCTGCAGAATTAAAACAATCAGCAGGTTCAGGGGAGTGGGCACGGGGGCGTGTCGGCTGGACACGACCCCGTGTGGATAGTCTGCAAAGTTGAAAAACAGGTTTCTTTCTTCGTTTTTCCTGTCCCGGCTTTAAGAGTACTAATGCTTAGTACTTTAAGCCTCGTTTGTACCTGTTGAATCAATAAACACTCCACCAAAACATAGCAAACATCCTACTTTTACCAAAGTTAACATCCATGTCAAAGTTAAAAGAAAAATAAATGCAGAAAAATAAAAGAAGTTAGGGAAAGTAAATTGTTCAACACTTGGCACGCAGGCCATCAATTGTTCAAAAGTGAAAAAGGGTTAACCTGGGAAACCATCAAACAACCTCCTCTTCCTCCGCTCCTCCCGCCTATTCCATGGCATCGTCATCGTCATCATCATCATCATCATCCCCTCCATGGCGTGCAATGTGGTCTCGAATATATCCAATATCATCTTGGATATCGGATATGTTTCTTTCGATAGCTCCGACCCGGTGGTAGGTGTTGCTCGCCATGTTATAGGTGTTCCTGGTGCACATAAGGTTTTCCTGCAACAAATCATGCAAACTTTGAAAGTTAGGAAAACCGCCTCCCGAGGAGGATGATTGGCCCGGATCACCATGGGGTTGGTATTGGTACTGATGATGTTGCGGAGCTTGGAGGACAAGCGCTTCTTGCGGGTTCCAGGCATGACCTTGCATCCTTTGAAAGCTTACCGTCCCGTCTTCCGCTTCATAAATCAGGTTCATTGAGCGGCATATTTGTATATCCACCATACCCGACCATGGGCTCCTCTCAAATGACCTAGGTATGTGGGCGGAGTGCTTGAAGAGACGGTACACCCATCCCCCAAAGAAAATAGGAGTCGGTGCACTAGCAAGGCGGTTGTGATGCATGTTTCGGAGCATGAGGAACGGAACATCGAGCGGTCTGCGGTTGTGGATGCAGTGTAGGACAACCAAATCTCTTAACCCAACGACGCCACTACTATCATGCCTTTGGCTAAGAGAATAGCCGAGGAGCCTATGAATGTATCTGTATAGCGGATCCCTCAACTTCGTACTCTTAGTGCTGCTCGGATTGTAGTACCCTTCACCAATCTGAGCCCAAATGGCTTGGCGTTCGTTCTCACCTATCTCTCGCATTCCTCCAGTATTTTCCTCGTTTCCCGCATCCTCTTCCGCATACAACCCGACAATCGACCCAAATTGTGCCATAGAGATCGAATACTTTGTTCCGCCACATCGGAATGCCACCCCATCATTGTCGAATGGGTCACACCTTGAGTTAAATGTGAAGGTGCTATAGAATTCCAAAGTACATTCGTGGACGGAACGGAGTCGAGTTGTTAGAGCGACTCTGAGTGGTCCCGTGACAATGTTGTTGAAACGGTCGATTTGATTCACCATAGTTAACAGTTCCGTGCATGCTTGCCTCGGGTATTCCTCCGGCCTTGTTTGAAGTATCTCGTATCGAGCTCTAGCATCGAGCTCATTGGCGTTAAATCTTGTGAACTTCCTAGCCATCTGAAAGAATACACCAAAAGTTAGCACGAAACAGAAGTATTTTCGGACAAAACTGCAAACAGTGGGCTGGACACGACCCCGTGTTCAACGGACACGGCCCCGTGTCCAGGCGTCTGTTACTCAAAAATTTCATTTTTCGACCCGGTTTCGAAAACTTGAAAATTTTTGGTCCAATAGGTGCGGTTTCCCCCGAAAATGAAACCCTAAGTGCCGTTTTTTCCAAAATATCCTGTTTACCCCTTCAATTTTATCTTTTTCAGGTCAAGAACAAGGGTTTGGGGTTTTTGTGCGAAATCGGACGAATCTATGAACAATACAAGTGTATTTACTTCCCATAACACTAATCTAACTAAATGCAAACAGATCTAAACAAAAATTTGAGGTTCGATCAGGATGAACTTCAAGAACCCTAGATTTTCCCCAAATTTTTGGAGTTTTAACTACATGCAAGTAACTAATCTAACTACTAGAAGTGATAGAATCATACCTTGATGTTGTTAGAGTGATAGGAGATGTCGAAATTTTGCGAAAAATCGCCTGGAACCAGAGCGTTTTCAGGGAAACGGGGCGTGTGGAATGAAGTTACTGTTTTGAAAAAGGGGATTTATCCCGACTGTAGCGCGGACACGGCCCCGTGTCCAGCGGACACGGCCTCGTGCCGAGCAAAGTTTTTTTTTTTCAGTGCTCGTGTGAGTGCCCTTGTTTCCCAAAAACTTAGGTTAGAAAACTTACCGCTTAAGATGTCGTCTCAATCGTTCGTAACTTACCAGGTATGATGTTTTATTCTTCCACCGTTTGAAGCGAGATCTCTTCTTCTTCATCCTCAACGAATCCTTGATAGAGTTTCAGCCGTTGGCCATTGACTTTAAATGGAGGCCCATTTCGAGATTTAATTTCTACTGCACCGTGTGGGAAAATATGGGTGATGGAAAAAGGTCCTGACCACCTAGACTTTAATTTACCAGGAAATAATCGAAGTCGTGAATTAAACAAAAGAACTAGATCTCCTACCCGAAATTCATTAGGTTTAATGTGTTTGTCATGCAAATTTTTCATTCTTTCCTTATAAATTTCAGAGTTTGAGTATGCATAATTCTTAAGCTCGTCTAATTTATTTAATTGACAAAAACGACTTTTACCAGCAAATTCTAAATCTAAGTTTACATTTTTAATTGCCCAGTAGGCTTTGTGCGCAATTTCTACTGGCAAGTGACAACTTTTTCCATAGACTAGCTTATATGGTGTTGTACCTATTGTTGTTTTATAAGCAGTTCGAAAAGCCCATAAAGCATCATCTAATTTATCTGCCCATTCCTTTTTATTTAACCCTACGGTTTTTTCGAGTATTCGTTTTAAGCCTCTATTAGTCACTTCGGCTTGTCCGTTTGTTTGAGGGTGATATGCTGTTGAGACCCGGTGATAGACCCCATATCTTATTAAAAATTTTTCAAGTTGATGGTTGCAAAAATGGGTACCTCTATCACTTATTAAGGCTTTAGGTGTTCCAAAACGAGAGAATAATTTTTTCAGAAATCTTACCACAACTCTTCCATCATTTGTTGGAAGTGCCTCGGCCTCGGCCCATTTAGACAAGTAGTCTACTGCCACAAGTATATATTTGTTTCCTTTCGATGGTGGGAAAGGTCCCATAAAGTCGAGTCCCCATACATCAAAAATTTCACAAACAAGAATGCCATTTTGTGGCATTTCGTTTTTGGAAGAAATATTACCTGTTCTTTGGCAAGCATCACATGTCTTGACAAGACTTTGGGCGTCTTTGTAAATGGTTGGCCAATAAAATCCTGAATCAAATACCTTTCGTGCGGTACTAGCGGCACCATGATTCCCTCCGTATGGACCTTCATGACAATGGCGGAGAATTCTTCGTGCTTCGTTACCATGTACGCATCGTCGGACGAGTTGGTCGGCACACATTTTGAAAAGATATGGATCTTCCCAAAAATAGTGTTTCACATTGGCAAAGAATTTTTTTCTTTGATGATGTGACCATCCTTTTGTGACTATACCGCTAGCTAGGTAGTTAGCATAGTCGGCGTACCATGGTTCTTCCTTGTATTCCACCATTTCCAGGGACTCAGTTGGAAATTTTTCGTTGATTTGCTCGTCCCTGGTCGCCTCCAAAGCTGGGTCTTCTAAGCGCGAAAGATGATCTGCTGCGGTATTTTCTGCTCCTCTTTTGTCTCTGATTTCAATGTCAAATTCTTGGAGGAGTAGAATCCACCGAATCAAACGTGGTTTTGCGTCCTGCTTCTTGAAGAGATATCGAATGGCTGCATGATCTGTATAGACTATAGTTTTAGAAAGAACAAGATAAGAACGAAATTTATCAAAAGCAAATACCACAGCTAGTAATTCTTTTTCAGTTGTTGTGTAATTTTCTTGTGCATCATTAAGTGTTTTACTAGCATAATAAATTGGGTGGAAATGCTTTTCTTTTCTTTGTCCCAAGATAGCTCCAACTGCAAAGTCACTAGCATCACACATGATTTCGAAAGGAAATTTCCAATCAGGCGCTATCATGATAGGTGCATTGACTAACATTTCTTTTAAGGTTAGAAACGCTTGATTGCAATCCTTGTCAAAGATGAAAGGGGCATCTTTTTCAAGTAATTTTGTTAGAGGCCTTGAGATTTTTGAAAAGTCTTTGATAAACCGTCTATAAAATCCGGCATGCCCTAGGAAACTTCTGATAGCTCTTACGGAGGATGGAGGTGGTAATCTAGAAATGGTATCTATTTTGGCTCGATCCACCTCCATTCCTTCGCTTGAGATCTTGTGACCGAGTACTATTCCCTCCGTTACCATGAAATGGCATTTTTCCCAATTAAGGGCGAGGTTAGTTTCCTCACATCGGGATAGCATTCGTTCAAGGTTATCGAGGCATTGGTCGTATGAATCCCCAAAGATAGAAAAGTCGTCCATGAAGACTTCCATTGTCTTTTCTATCATGTCATGGAAGATGGCTACCATGCAACGTTGGAATGTTGCGGGGGCATTACATAGACCAAACGGCATGCGTCGATAAGCAAAAGTTCCATACGGACATGTGAAAGTTGTCTTTTCTTGGTCTTCGGGTGCTATCGGGATTTGAAAGTAACCTGAAAAACCATCCAAGAAACAATAAAATTTATGACCGGATAATCTTTCTAACATTTGATCAATGAAATCTCCAAAACGGTTGGTACTAACATTGGAAGAATCGAAACCCTGATTAACTAAGTTTAAAAATAGAGGGTTCATATAGCTTAACTAAATATCCTGGAAATCCGGTATAGTTAATTATGAAAGACGGTTCATTTTGCTTATGCATTATCACCGCAACCCTAAATAGGCAACGTTTAAGAATTTGCCATCAACTGCCCAGGATCGTCGATCTGTTCGACTAACGACAAGGATTAGCTATTCCCTAAACATTAGCTAAGCAGTGGTTGGAATAACCATCTCACCTTAAAAATAAGCTTTTCTATAATAATTGATATATAAGTATTAAGGCTACTCCTTTGGAGACCTTGTATAGATGGAGTGTTAAATGTCTAGTGTTAGATAGAGAATTGGTAAGTCCAATTATCAAGATCTGAAAGTTTCCTGGGGGACAACAAATAAGATCATACAAATCCATAATCGATTGTAGGTTGCCAGTATACGGCAGGAAATCAAGGAGTTATGAAAATAGCAAACTTCTAAGTTCTTGTTAAGGAAAATGGTTTAACAAAAGATATCACCCAGGAAGGGTGTACCAAATTGGCTAAATTATCAGGCTAGTTAAGCTCTGAATATATGGAAATCATTCGAAGGAAATCGAATATATCAAAGAGCAAGTAGCTTGTAAGCTAAAACCTATTTAAGGAGTTTGGCGGAGCTCGAAATTACATTGCACACTAGTGACTGAAGGAAGTGTTCCGCCAATAAGTCAAGGTGCACTACCACAAGTTGGTATGCAGAATTACAATGTGATAAACATCCTATATCGATTGAGAATCGACAGGTTAAGAAGCTTCGAAGGAAGCAAATACCAATTGTAAAGTTCAAATGGGATGCCCGTAGAGGTCCCGAGTATACGTGGGAGGTTGAGCCCACGATGAAAGAAAAGTACCCTCATCTATTTCAGTAAATCTCGGGGTCGAGATTTCTTTTAAGGGGGTGAGGATGTAACACCCCGAAAATTTACGTCCTATAATGTCTTGACACGTGTCATAACCTTTGAACGGGTGAAAGAATGTTCTTGAAGGACTAAAGTTGACAAACAATGAAACTGTGTAAATATAAGGGTTCAAAGTGTAAACAATGAATAAATATACTTTACAATAACCCTACATGATGTTTATAACCTTAAATGAATGGATCATGGATCATACGAAGCAAATTGTGAAAGAAAGTGAGGGATTACAAACTACAGGGGTTAAATGTGTCAACATGTTAAAGATATACCTCTGAGTGACCTTTTAGCAAACCCGAAGCCTTGTAACGATTAATTATGCTCACTAGAATGCACCATAAAAATTTCACAAAGTTTCGTTGCCGTATGAGAAAGTTGTGATAAAATTCGTGTGTGAGGGTTAGAATCGTCAACAGTGAAAATTAGGGCTTTTCGGGTGATCACAAAGTTACCCGAGGACTTCACAAAGATGGTATAAGTCTTGAAGCCCTTATAAATCAATTTAGAGGGTTTATAATGCAAGAAACAAGGTGAAAGCGACGTTTAGGAGGACCGGGGACTGAAAATGCAATAACTGAAAACATGTTTACCTGATCCGTAGGTCCAGGCGGCCCGCGTAAGGATTGGCTAAACTGGAGGCGGGCCGCGTGACAGCTAACAGCGACAAACATAACAGCCAGCTGCCTGTTGATGTTGGAACCGACTTAAAACATGGTATTTCGATTCTATGGGCTTCCTAAAGTGGTTTACAGCTTATAGAGGCCATATACATGCATCTTGGATCATCTTACACTCATTTGGAATCAATCTTTGATGATCAAAGTTCTTATTAAAAGTCTTGTATTTCAACATTCAACACATATCAACTTCTGGACATTTGAAGGAGCTCCGGAACTGATACAAGGCTCACAAATCATCCATTAGACGTATGTAAGTGCCCTTGAACCTTCTCGATTGAGTTATGGTTAGTTTATAGCCTCGAAATCAAACCGTCGCAACTACGGTTTGACTTGGCGATAAATCATAAACGGTCCAGAGATTTGTCGAAACGAAAGTTGTTACAAGTTGGTAATATTGTGGGAAATTAACCCTTAAAAGGGCACCCTTTGATTCCCGATCTAACAATGTCGTTCGTCGAGTCAAACTTCTTCCGAAAAAGTCAACAGAACCATAAATCGCAAAAATTAACGTTACAGAAGGCGTGTAACCTATTTTATCAGTTATATAATCTGAAAATAAGTATGAAAACTTGTCTAGGCTTGTTTGATTCGACAACTCTCAGTTTTGAACCGATTCGGAGCCGAAAGTCGCATGGTTTGACTTTCTGCTTTGACCTCGATTCTGACCCGTTTTTGATAGGTTTAGACATGCCTTAAAGTTCCATTAGGACCTAGTTACATGTTGGTATAACCCTCTGCGTTTATACCACTTGAAACCTCGATCGTCCGACGTTTCCGTTAAATGCCTAAATAATGACCATAATGCCCTTATGTTTATAAAACGAGATTTTGAAGATGTGAAAGTATAAAAGTCTTTGTTACTGATTATTGAACATGTCTGTAAATTTTCACGTCAATCGGAAGTCTAGATTAGGAGTTACGCTTAATGACGTAATTATAAACACTTTTATTAATTAAACGGCGTCATTAGCGTAAAGCCTATCTAAACCCAATTTTTGACACCAAAACTTTTACCCACTGATGTTAAATAATATTTTGGGATTTTTGAATATTTTTAATTATTTTTAAACTGATCATAAGCTAGGATTAGCGCCATAATTCGGTTAATACCGAATATACCCTTTTCGGGTATAAAATGAGTTTTATAAATCCTTTTGATACCAATCAAATTGCTACTGATTTTAAATAATAAATGAAGTGTTTTAAGCCTGTTTAAATGACCAGAAAACTCAGAATCCTATTTTAACCCGTACGTCGCGTAAAACGGCGTTATACGCGTATTAAGCGCATAGTAAGGGTCTAAAACCATTTTGCCACATAGGACTTAACACCAACTGATATACCAAGTTAAAATAAACTATTTTACTGATTTATTCAGATCCGGATCACAGAAGCTTAATTGATCCCCTTTATAATCTTTAAAAAGACCGAAATACCCCTATGGGGCTTAATATGAGATTAAACTCGTTTTGGGCATAACGGAAGGTATCCTACTGATATCATGACATATTTAAGGCATTTTAACTTAGGAAACCTGTTTAGGACTCTTACGGATACCCGTTACGCTTCAGGCGCGTTCGGTTCGGTTTATGTAACTAGTTTACATAAATTAGCCGAAACGGGTCAAACCTTATCGGTTTTATCTCAAAATCAAGAATGTGTATCATATACCCATATTAAGCAAGTCCTCAAACTTGTCGGGTCTAAATCACATTCTATCCGGTCTTCGCTTAATCGTGCGTACGAACCGTATCTTTAAAACTAACCGGTCTAAGCGTAAGCTTAACTAAAGACCCGTTAGGATTCTAATAGGTTATTAAAAACCTTCGTTCCAGATTTAGGAGCCCAGTAAAAGCTATCTGTACTTGCTGATTTGATACGGCTGGGATTGAATTTATATTTAGCTCAGGTAAATACTTTTAACTTATTTTCCCTATACGGGCTTGGGGTACGGTATATAAAATACCGCTTGGTCGGGGCGTTGAATCTTTGATTGAATGAATGATAATGAAAGTATTGAGACGTCTCGTTTAATATTGTTTTGTTTGCTTAAAGCCTTTGGGGGGTTAATGACCGTTGTCCCGGATATCCCTGGCATCATTCTACGGAATGGCCACGACCTTAGCACACAGGTGTAGGCGTACACCTGCCAGTGTCTCATAATTTAAGTGGTGTGTCCATTAATCTTTAACCCGGCTCGATCCGGGCTACTGAACGCATAAGGAACATGTAAATCCTGTACAAGTTTATATATTAGATAATTATCCCAAGTTATAAAATATTATTTGTGCCATGTGCATTCAAATCAAAGATTTTCTTAAACCCTTTTCAAAATGAGTCGGTTGATTGTATTTACCAGTGTAAACTGACGTATTTTCCCAAAAAGGCTAAGTGCAGGTACTAATTGGAATTGGCTGGCTACTCCTAGCATCAATAAAGAGTCTCGCAAGCTTAGATGCCTAAAGTCTGTTGAACCATGTTATTTTATTTGCGATCCGCCTGTGGATCCTTTACTTCCGTTGTAATGCTTTGATGTTACACTATTACGGATTGTAATATATTTACCCTTTTGCTTCCGCTGTGCATTTATATATTGTGTTGTTTGACTATGATGTTGCCAACCACGTCACGTTACTCCCCTACCGGGCCCACCGGTAACACGTGGAAATTTGGGGTGTGACAGGTTTGTATCAGAGCCAACATTGAGTGAATTAAACACTATCTTTTTGTGTTTAATCTCAATGACACATTAGCACATACCTTGACCTTCTGAGTCTAGACTTAACATAGGAATATTCTCAATCCTTATCTGGAAATTCTGCTTCCAAAATTTTTATATATATTGGATACGTCGTCAAGCGAAGAAACCGTAATAATAATTCTCCACACCAGGAGCCTTAAATTGCTGACCTTCGTACAGCGGCTAGGACGAAACATGCAACCAAGGAGAAGGCATTCCGAAATAAAATGAAGAAGAAACTCCTTTTGCTAAAAATCGTTTCCTTAATAGTCCTTATAAGGACATAATTACCTTTCAGTTCCTTCGAGGATAACACTATTCCTTTCAAGTCCCGTCTAGGGCACATCTGTATTTTTATTTTTATAGTGGAATAATTAACTTTAAATTTTCATTCATACATTCCTTTTATAAGATCTACCTTTATATAAAATGGCAAAATCTAAAAAGGGCGAGACCTAGCCACGCATTATTTTGAGGCAGGGCAAAGATGGTAGTTCCATAATTAGATTCAGATCCATATTTAACACCTCAATTTAGGATTGTTCTGCGTTAAATATTAATAAGAATCTTAAGAGTGAAACCTAGCCTTCGGGTCATTTTAAGGCCGGGCCATGATGGTAAGACCTGTTTAAAAGATTCGAATCCCTGTTAACATCTGTAAATATGTTAACACTCCTGACAGACGTGATTCATTAAAATCACACACGTCATTCTTATTATTGGATTCTTCAAAAGATTCCTAACCCAATATAATGATCTCTGAATCATGGGTTTAGATCATCACTTGAGATGATCACATTTTGACCATACGTGGTAATATAGCGCCTACAGGCCCTGCTCATTTCCATATGAGCCAAAAGACAGTGGTAGCAATGATTCCCTGTCAGATAAAGGTAATGAACTAGGTTCAAACCTTTATGCTTTGATTCTCTGAAATCATAGCTTATAATTTATAAATGTCCTTGCGACTAGGCCTGTTGTGCCAGTATACCTTCATGCCTTGATTCTCTGAAATCATGACTTATAAATTAAACTTATCTACGCGACTAGGCCATTTGTGCTATTATTAACTTGTAAATCAGGATTTATGATAGAAATCCTGAATAAAATAAATATCATTCCTTTCCTGCCAATATAATTATTAAAGGAGAATCTTAAAAGGTTTGACCTAGCTTGAATGTCATTGAAGACCTAGCTAAGATGGTAAAACCTGTTTAAAAAGAGATTCAGATCCTTGTTATCATCTGGAAATGTGATAACACTACCGACAACCGTGATACGATAAAATCACCCTTGTCACCCTTATATTAGGAATTTTCCCAAACCTTTTTAGCGTAAATGATCAATAGGAATCATGGCTAGTAAACGTCGAACATGATGTATGCATCAAAACATCCATTCGAGATGTATACCTACGGGAAGAGATGAATACATGAAAAAGATAGTGTTATTTCATAACTTCTTGTCAAGACAAGGAACTATGAAATTTTCCGACCCAAAGGAATCATCGATTATGTTTTAAAATTTCCCTAGTGACAAGGCCTCTGGGCCATCATAAGTCCTTTGGAACAAGCCCTTGTGCTATATATAAAAGATGTCAGTATGACATTGGCAGTCGTGACTTATGTCCCCTGTCTAATAAATAAGAAGGATTATATTCCGCTTAAATGCCAAGGATGGTTTATTTAAACGTAGGCAAAACATAATCAAATAAATTAAATTCTATCTATTGGCCTATATGGTTTAATTGCGCCATGGCTATTTATTCATCAAAATTCGACAGTTCGCCATATAATTAAATCAATTATTACTACTTGGTTTTTAGCCTTCAAAGCTTCACCATGGATGACTCCTCTGAAGCTCACAATCATCCAGTTGATCAGAATGATAATGCAAGACTGAACTTAACGGGCGCCGAGTTACAGGCTATGTTAGATACAGCTGTAAACAAGGCCGTGAATCGAGCGTTAAGGGATTATAAGCGAAAGTGCATTAATGCCCCAAATGAAGGTCGTAAAAAGGATAAGACCAGTTCAAACCATAACCCGTCCAAGCCAAAGGAGGCAAAGCCCAAATGCAATAACTGCAGGAAACAACATTCTAGAAAATGCACCATCGACCCACGTGCTAATTTATGTGGAATTTGCAAGACCAAGGGTCACAAGACCTTGGATTGCAAGAAATTGGAAGATGCGACCTGTCATGGCTGCGGCGAAAAGGGCCACATCAGTACTAATTGCCCTAAGGCTGCCAAGGAAGGAGCAGCTGAGTATGACAAGTATTTAAAGGACAAACAGCAGTCAGGTGAAAAACCCAAATGCAAAACCTGCAAGAAACAGCACTTCGGGAAGTGCAGGTATGGATCGAACTCGCATACACAGTCGAGAACTTTTGCATGTGGGATCTGTAAGTCCAAGGGGCATAAGACCTTGGACTGCAAGAAGATGGAGGACGCAACCTGCTATGGTTGCAATGAAAGAGGGCACATTAGGACCAACTGCCCTAAGTATGCTAAAAAGCTTGAGGAAGTTAAGAAGACCAAAACCGAAAACTCCCAAATGGATACTCAAAAGGCTATCCAAGATGACAAGGTCACAACAGGTACTTTCTATATCAATAACGCTCATGTTAGAGTATTATTTAATTCAGGTTCAGATAAGTCTCTCATAGACAATAGATATTGTAAATCATTAAATCTGCCTGTTAACAACTCTAAGCGTTAAGTATAAAGTAAAATTGACCGATAACACCTCGGAGACTGCTCCAGCAATATTAAATGGATGTTTTATATCCATTAGGAATTACCCTTCTCCGCTGTCCTTGTTTCGTTAATAAGAGGACTCTATATAGTAATAGGTATGGATTTGTCGTCTTGTGACCAAGCCCATATTGTGGGGTATAAGAAGTAGTTAATTATCAAGACTGTCATTTTGAAGGTTTGCTTAGGATCAGAAGATCCATGCGGCCCGCGTAAGCCCTGGGTGATACCTTACGCGGCCCGCGTCAAAAAAAAAAAAAAAAAAAAAAAAAAAAAAAATGGTGGAACCGGCCGTCCCCGGAATCGAACCTGGGTCTAGGCCGCACCCTTTCGCGCGCCTAACCAACCGAGCTAGGTGCCTAGTTTGTGAAAATTTCCAATTTGATTAAATATAAGCACATGAACAATAATTTCCTTACTTCTTACTATAAGTCACCTACTTATCCTTCTTCTGTTAACTAAGTATTAGAATCCAAGATTTTATCTTTATGTTTTAATTACTCTTGGCTTGCTTACGATGACTAAACACTAGAAAGGATGAAGTAGAAACCGTTAAGTATATCGGTGGTTATGCTAGAAAGGACATGGTAAGGTATACATCACAGTCATTCGATGGCAATACTCTTAATGAGTAAGGACATTAATGAAATCCTCAAGAAGGATCCTCTTATACATTATGGAACGGTCCAAGTTTTAAGGACCTTATTAGAAAAACCTGATATCCGATTAGCGAAAAAAAAAAAAAAAAAAGGGAAAAGACGGAATAAGAATTTTCTGACTCTCGCCATAAAAGTTTTAGACTGTCGACAGTGTGTCGCAAATTTTAATTCATTGGTTGAGATAGTACCCTATTAAAGTACATAATTATTAGTGGTTAGCATTGACAATAAGAGGGCACATTAAGGTTTAAAAAAAAAAACCTACTCTTTAAGAATCCATTATGGATCTACCTCAGCTACCCACGTTATTATGATTAAGAAGTAATCAGTCAAAGCTGAGACTGCCTAAAATTATTTAAGATTTTACAGCTAAGTTTAGAAGGATTAATAGTGGAGGCGTTTAGCCCTCCTGTTGAATAATTAGAGACAGCTCACATTAGGAATCTCACCAGATAAACCCTTATTTGTAAATTTATTGCTATAAATTACAAGTGGTTTCGGATGCTGTTAAGTCTCTCATAAGACCATAAACTTAGCAAACTTTTAGAAAATTTTCCCTGTGAGAACTCCAGATATTAAGTGTAAGATAAAACTTACCTGCGAAATCATAAGAACCATTTCTTCTGTTCTTGTCAGAAACCTCCAGTCATAGAAATTTTTTTTTCCTCTCTCAAAGAGGAAGTGCGTCAGCACATGTAGTTGATATCTCTTTAATCTCTATCGATTCCGAATACCAAATGGTATGATAAAAGCATCATATGAGGATTGGTGTATCTTAATAAATTCCATAGATTGCTTCCATGCCTGATCAGTATGGAGGTTTAATACATGGGACCACAAAGATATTCCGATGGTCATAGAGTACTAAAGTCAGCTAATGGTATTCAAAGGAGATGTCCAAGTTGGAATTGTCCAAGTAAATCTTCCCGATTAAGGAGGCCTTGGCCTCATAACATAAATGTGTCACTTAATTGACACAAACAATGGTGGATGAATTGGAGCCTGAGATTTGTAAAAATCTCTGTAACCTCCTTGTACCTTGATTATTTTTCTCCTAATATTACTCTGTTGCCCCTGAGAGGCAGGGAAAAGTTAAGGTTTAAATCCCGTTTAAGGAAGTGTTATTATGAAATCTCCAAAACGGTTGGTACTAACATTGGAAGAATCGAAACCCTGATTAACTAAGTTTAAAAATAGAGGGTTCATATAGCTTAACTAAATATCCTGGAAATCCGGTATAGTTAATTATGAAAGACGGTTCATTTTGCTTATGCATTATCACCGCAACCCTAAATAGGCAACGTTTAAGAATTTGCCATCAACTGCCCAGGATCGTCGATCTGTTCGACTAACGACAAGGATTAGCTATTCCCTAAACATTAGCTAAGCAGTGGTTGGAATAACCATCTCACCTTAAAAATAAGCTTTTCTATAATAATTGATATATAAGTATTAAGGCTACTCCTTTGGAGACCTTGTATAGATGGAGTGTTAAATGTCTAGTGTTAGATAGAGAATTGGTAAGTCCAATTATCAAGATCTGAAAGTTGCCTGGGGGACAACAAATAAGATCATACAAATCCATAATCGATTGTAGGTTGCCAGTATACGGCAGGAAATCAAGGAGTTATGAAAATAGCAAACTTCTAAGTTCTTGTTAAGGAAAATGGTTTAACAAAAGATATCACCCAGGAAGGGTGTACCAAATTGGCTAAATTATCAGGCTAGTTAAGCTCTGAATATATGGAAATCATTCGAAGGAAATCGAATATATCAAAGAGCAAGTAGCTTGTAAGCTAAAACCTATTTAAGGAGTTTGGCGGAGCTCGAAATTACATTGCACACTAGTGACTGAAGGAAGTGTTCCGCCAATAAGTCAAGGTGCACTACCACAAGTTGGTATGCAGAATTACAATGTGATAAACATCCTATATCGATTGAGAATCGACAGGTTAAGAAGCTTCGAAGGAAGCAAATACCAATTGTAAAGTTCAAATGGGATGCCCGTAGAGGTCCCGAGTATACGTGGGAGGTTGAGCCCACGATGAAAGAAAAGTACCCTCATCTATTTCAGTAAATCTCGGGGTCGAGATTTCTTTTAAGGGGGTGAGGATGTAACACCCCGAAAATTTACGTCCTATAATGTCTTGACACGTGTCATAACCTTTGAACGGGTGAAAGAATGTTCTTGAAGGACTAAAGTTGACAAACAATGAAACTGTGTAAATATAAGGGTTCAAAGTGTAAACAATGAATAAATATACTTTACAATAACCCTACATGATGTTTATAACCTTAAATGAATGGATCATGGATCATACGAAGCAAATTGTGAAAGAAAGTGAGGGATTACAAACTACAGGGGTTAAATGTGTCAACATGTTAAAGATATACCTCTGAGTGACCTTTTAGCAAACCCGAAGCCTTGTAACGATTAATTATGCTCACTAGAATGCACCATAAAAATTTCACAAAGTTTCGTTGCCGTATGAGAAAGTTGTGATAAAATTCGTGTGTGAGGGTTAGAATCGTCAACAGTGAAAATTAGGGCTTTTCGGGTGATCACAAAGTTACCCGAGGACTTCACAAAGATGGTATAAGTCTTGAAGCCCTTATAAATCAATTTAGAGGGTTTATAATGCAAGAAACAAGGTGAAAGCGACGTTTAGGAGGACCGGGGACTGAAAATGCAATAACTGAAAACATGTTTACCTGATCCGTAGGTCCAGGCGGCCCGCGTAAGGATTGGCTAAACTGGAGGCGGGCCGCGTGACAGCTAACAGCGACAAACATAACAGCCAGCTGCCTGTTGATGTTGGAACCGACTTAAAACATGGTATTTCGATTCTATGGGCTTCCTAAAGTGGTTTACAGCTTATAGAGGCCATATACATGCATCTTGGATCATCTTACACTCATTTGGAATCAATCTTTGATGATCAAAGTTCTTATTAAAAGTCTTGTATTTCAACATTCAACACATATCAACTTCTGGACATTTGAAGGAGCTCCGGAACTGATACAAGGCTCACAAATCATCCATTAGACGTATGTAAGTGCCCTTGAACCTTCTCGATTGAGTTATGGTTAGTTTATAGCCTCGAAATCAAACCGTCGCAACTACGGTTTGACTTGGCGATAAATCATAAACGGTCCAGAGATTTGTCGAAACGAAAGTTGTTACAAGTTGGTAATATTGTGGGAAATTAACCCTTAAAAGGGCACCCTTTGATTCCCGATCTAACAATGTCGTTCGTCGAGTCAAACTTCTTCCGAAAAAGTCAACAGAACCATAAATCGCAAAAATTAACGTTACAGAAGGCGTGTAACCTATTTTATCAGTTATATAATCTGAAAATAAGTATGAAAACTTGTCTAGGCTTGTTTGATTCGACAACTCTCAGTTTTGAACCGATTCGGAGCCGAAAGTCGCATGGTTTGACTTTCTGCTTTGACCTCGATTCTGACCCGTTTTTGATAGGTTTAGACATGCCTTAAAGTTCCATTAGAACCTAGTTACATGTTGGTATAACCCTCTGCGTTTATACCACTTGAAACCTCGATCGTCCGACGTTTCCGTTAAATGCCTAAATAATGACCATAATGCCCTTATGTTTATAAAACGAGATTTTGAAGATGTGAAAGTATAAAAGTCTTTGTTACTGATTATTGAACATGTCTGTAAATTTTCACGTCAATCGGAAGTCTAGATTAGGAGTTACGCTTAATGACGTAATTATAAACACTTTTATTAATTAAACGGCGTCATTAGCGTAAAGCCTATCTAAACCCAATTTTTGACACCAAAACTTTTACCCACTGATGTTAAATAATATTTTGGGATTTTTGAATATTTTTAATTATTTTTAAACTGATCATAAGCTAGGATTAGCGCCATAATTCGGTTAATACCGAATATACCCTTTTCGGGTATAAAATGAGTTTTATAAATCCTTTTGATACCAATCAAATTGCTACTGATTTTAAATAATAAATGAAGTGTTTTAAGCCTGTTTAAATGACCAGAAAACTCAGAATCCTATTTTAACCCGTACGTCGCGTAAAACGGCGTTATACGCGTATTAAGCGCATAGTAAGGGTCTAAAACCATTTTGCCACATAGGACTTAACACCAACTGATATACCAAGTTAAAATAAACTATTTTACTGATTTATTCAGATCCGGATCACAGAAGCTTAATTGATCCCCTTTATAATCTTTAAAAAGACCGAAATACCCCTATGGGGCTTAATATGAGATTAAACTCGTTTTGGGCATAACGGAAGGTATCCTACTGATATCATGACATATTTAAGGCATTTTAACTTAGGAAACCTGTTTAGGACTCTTACGGATACCCGTTACGCTTCAGGCGCGTTCGGTTCGGTTTATGTAACTAGTTTACATAAATTAGCCGAAACGGGTCAAACCTTATCGGTTTTATCTCAAAATCAAGAATGTGTATCATATACCCATATTAAGCAAGTCCTCAAACTTGTCGGGTCTAAATCACATTCTATCCGGTCTTCGCTTAATCGTGCGTACGAACCGTATCTTTAAAACTAACCGGTCTAAGCGTAAGCTTAACTAAAGACCCGTTAGGATTCTAATAGGTTATTAAAAACCTTCGTTCCAGATTTAGGAGCCCAGTAAAAGCTATCTGTACTTGCTGATTTGATACGGCTGGGATTGAATTTATATTTAGCTCAGGTAAATACTTTTAACTTATTTTCCCTATACGGGCTTGGGGTACGGTATATAAAATACCGCTTGGTCGGGGCGTTGAATCTTTGATTGAATGAATGATAATGAAAGTATTGAGACGTCTCGTTTAATATTGTTTTGTTTGCTTAAAGCCTTTGGGGGGTTAATGACCGTTGTCCCGGATATCCCTGGCATCATTCTACGGAATGGCCACGACCTTAGCACACAGGTGTAGGCGTACACCTGCCAGTGTCTCATAATTTAAGTGGTGTGTCCATTAATCTTTAACCCGGCTCGATCCGGGCTACTGAACGCATAAGGAACATGTAAATCCTGTACAAGTTTATATATTAGATAATTATCCCAAGTTATAAAATATTATTTGTGCCATGTGCATTCAAATCAAAGATTTTCTTAAACCCTTTTCAAAATGAGTCGGTTGATTGTATTTACCAGTGTAAACTGACGTATTTTCCCAAAAAGGCTAAGTGCAGGTACTAATTGGAATTGGCTGGCTACTCCTAGCATCAATAAAGAGTCTCGCAAGCTTAGATGCCTAAAGTCTGTTGAACCATGTTATTTTATTTGCGATCCGCCTGTGGATCCTTTACTTCCGTTGTAATGCTTTGATGTTACACTATTACGGATTGTAATATATTTACCCTTTTGCTTCCGCTGTGCATTTATATATTGTGTTGTTTGACTATGATGTTGCCAACCACGTCACGTTACTCCCCTACCGGGCCCACCGGTAACACGTGGAAATTTGGGGTGTGACACATACTCTCCATCCTGTGACGGTTCTCGTTGGTATTAATTCATTCTTTTCGTTAGTTATTACCGTCATACCTCCTTTCTTTGGAACTACTTGGACGGGACTTACCCAAGGACTATCGGAGATAGGATAGATAAGTCTGGCGTCAAGTAACTTGATGACCTCGTTTTTAACCACTTCTTGAACATTTGGATTCACTCGACGTTGTGGTTATATGACCAATTTGTAGTCATCATTCATCAAAATTTTGTGTGTGCACATAGAAGGACTAATTCATTTTATGTCTACAAGTTTCCAAGCTATTGCATTTTTATGTTTTTTTCAAAAGACTAATTAATTTTTCTTTTTCTAAGCTATCTAATTTAGATGAAATAATTACAGGTAAATTACCCTCTTTGTCTAGAAAAGCATATTCCAAACCTTTTGGAAGTTCTTTGAGCTCAAGTGGTGGGTCTTTAGGAGACTCCTTATTTGGTTGCTCATTTCGATCAAGAACTTTAAAAGTTTGTTCTATGGCGACCTCTTCTTCAACAAAGTGGTCAATCTCTTCACTTGTATTGGGTGGTTCATCTTCATCTTCAATCAGGGGGTCATTATTGCCGAATGGATATTTCATTGACCGTTCGAGATCGACACTTCTTTTAAATGCCCCTAATTGAAGAGGTAGATTGTTGAACTTCCGGTTTTTCAAAGCTTCGTGAGTTTTTACAAATGGTCGTCCCAACATTAGAGGAGCGTCATCGAGGATGACAAAGTCGGTCGGGATTACCATTTGATTTGTTTGAACCAATACATCCTCAACTATACCGATTGATTTTATTACTTTCCGATTGGATAGAAAAATGGGTATTTGAAGTGGAGAAAAATCACTAATACTTAATTTTTCGAAAATGTAGTTAGGCATTATGTTAACACAAAGATCTTTATCGATTGTAACATTACTAATAAACGAATTTTGAAAGAAACATGGAACCGGTGTAATGTTAATTTCAAATGGGACTTCTTTTATTAGCGAAGTTTGATCATTAGTTAACTTAACACTTACCGTTTCGTCAATTTTAGTGTTAGTGTTTAACTCCTTTAAAAACTTAGCATGAGTGGGTACTAAACAATGATTTTCAAAAGAAGGTGACAAGAGATTAATTTCTTCAAAATTAGACTCTTCTTGAATTTTACCTTTGTCGGACTCACCTTTTTCGTTGTTTAACTCATGTGTCGGTTTTTCACTTATTTGTTCTTCCATTTTTATACTTTCAGTTATCTCTTCCTTTTTTAATTCTTCTCTTGCGCGGGACTCCTCTTGCCTTGCGCGAGATTCTCTTATACAGCGATTGATAACTCTTATGTGTTCAAAAATCCTATCGGTTACTTCGGTTATAGAAAAAGAATCGGGATTTTCTAAGCTTGAATCCGGTTGTTCGACCCTTTGTTCCTCATAATACCCATGTGAAGTAGATGGTTCGCACCATTGTTCTTCATTGTAAGCATATGATGGATAAGGTTCGTAATTTTGTTCTTCATAATACTCATATGAGGTGGGTTGTTCACGCCATGGTTCCTCATAATAAGCATACGAAGGTGGTGGCTCATATCTTGGTTCCTCAAAGTATGAGTATGAAGGCTCATACCTTGGTTCATCAAAATATGAGTATGAGGGAGGAGGTTCATACCTTTGGTCTTCATAGGATGTGTATGAAGTCGATGGCTCGTACCTGGGTTCCTCATAGTAGGTGTATGAATTGGATGGTTGATATGAGCGATTATTTTGAACCGAGCGTGAGTTACGATAATTAGTGCAATAATTACCCCTATAATCCTCCTCCTCATAGGTGTAGTTGTAACCTCCTGAGTATTGATCCATAAGAATCACTCAGCAGACCACAACCAAGTCTCGAGACCAGAAAACAAAAATAAAAACGGAAACAGAGGCTGGACACGGCCCCGTGTTCAGTTGACACGGCCCCGTGTTCAGGATCTGTATCTGGGCGTTTTAATTAAATTTACTGATTTCGTTGAGCACGGGGCGTGTTCAGTGAGCACGGCCCGTGTTCAAGCTACTGTTACTGGGTGTTTTTATGAAAATGTGCAGCACGGCCCCGTGTTCAGTGAACACGGCCCCGTGTACAGGTTACTGTAAATGCAAATCTAAACTAAAATGCAGAAAAAAATGTGCGCGCGTTTTAAAAAGATTTTGAAAAACAGATTAGGCCGTCGATTTTAAGCTTTCTTAAAATCCTTGTGTTCCCCGGCAACGGCGCCAAAAACTTGATGCGTGTGAAGTGTTATATATATTAGGTGTATATTTTAAGCCCCTTTAACACTTTTTAGTCAAGTTTTAAATTTATAAAACACGATATTTACTAACACTAGACACACATATGGGCAAGTGCACCCATCGTGAGCGTAGTATAGTGTTGGTAAGATACCGAGGTCGTCCAAGGACACAAGAGCTTTTAGTACCGGTTTATCCTCAACGTCTAATCAAATCAAAAAGTTTAGAAAAATGTTTTAAACTAAGAAAAATAAAAACTAACTAAAATGCTGAAAATAAAAATAAAAAGAAAACAGATAGACAAGATAAATCACTTGGTTCCGACTCGTATCTAATGTAACCTTTGATTATTTCCGCACTTTTGCACTATTTTAAGAGATTATCTTAGTTATTGTAGTAGGCCCCTCTTTTGAAGGTGACGTTACCCTCACCCCAGTAGTTTGAGTCAGCAAAGATACAATCCTAAAAGGGTGGATTATTGGAAGATAATTAATTAAGTTATTAATGCAAATTATGGTAGGCCCCTCTTTTGGAGGTGACGTTACCCTCGACTAAGTAGTCTGAGTCAGCAGGGATACAGTCCTAAATAGCCGGGTTATAGTATTAATAGTAGTTAACTTATGAGGGGGTCAAAGAGTTTGGACCCCCGCCATCCAATACCGTTAAGTATTGAAGGAGGTCCTACTAAATTTGACCCAGGTCCATTGCAGGACCTCTAAACGCTGAACAATGGCAAGACCTTTACCAAACCGTTCCCTTAACCCCCGACCAGGTAGCCAACATACCTCCATATAGACCGTGGAGATATGAATGGTGAAATCATTTTATTTTATATAGACAGTAAAATAATCCCAAGACACCACGGACAAACGATAAGGAAAGATCACCTTCAACATAAGCAACTAGTTATTAAAGTCATTAATACGAAACCAAATAAAAAGTGCAAAAAGATTAGAAATAAAAAGTATTACACTAGATACTTTGTCTTCACCAAGTGATGTAAGAGACTTAGGCAAACATGGCCTTGATTGTCAAGAACTCTTACGATCAATCTTGGATCCCGAGATGACTGACACACTCTACGATGGATAATGGATGATGGTGGTGGATGATGGTGTTATGGTGGTGGTGGGTGGTGGGTGAAGTGTGAGAGAGGTGGTGTGCCAAGGGATGGTTTGAGCTTTAGCCAAGCACTTCTATTTATAGGCTGAACAGAAGCTCGGGCCCGGCCCCGTGTCCAGTGGGCATGGCCCCGTGTCCACATCCTTCTCTTTCTTCATTTAATGCAGTTTTGTCTTTTTAGTTGACCACGCCCTCATGTCCGCTGAGCACGACCCCGTGGTGCAGAAGAATCTTTGTACTATGTAGATTTGCTGGATTGTGCGAATCTTATAGTTGAGCACGGCCCCGTGTCCGCTGAGCACGGCCCCGTGGTGGGCAATAGAAGCTTCTACCACTTTTTCTTTTCTGCTGACACTTGGGCACGCCCCCGTGCTGGATGAGCACGGGGCGTGTTCAGGCTTCGGATCTCTTGTTTTGCTTGGGAAGATGCTGTCGTGGGGTCGGGCATGTCACGTCTTGTTCATTTTCTTGTATTTATGTTAGATTTTGATGTCTTTTTGCTTCTTTTGTTAATTTGAGCTCATTTAATCCTGAAAATACAAAAGGAAGACAAAAGCACACTTTTTCCAACATTAGTAGTAAAAAGGGTTAGTTTTATGCCTCATTTGATGAAATTTATATGTTGCATTTTTAACACATCACGAATGCCGAACTGGCAGAAATCATCGCTCAGCAAATGGCTGCTGCTTTCCCAAATCTTATTGCTCAACTGAACAAAGCCAACAACAACAATAATACTCCATGCAATTTCAAGAGTTTCAATTCGGCTAAGCCACTCAAGTTTAGTGGTTCTGAAGGAGCAATTGGGCTCCTACAATGGTTCGAGAGCACTGAGAGTACGTTTCATCACGTTCAATGTCCTGATAATCGCAAGGTCGAGTTTGCTTCCAGTGTGTTTCAGAAGAGGGCTCTTACATGGTGGAACGGGGTTATGAGAGACCGTGGTGCTGAGGTTGCTTTAGCACAGACTTGGGCCGAACTTAGGGCCCTTATGATGAAGGAGTTCTGTCCTCGTCATGAACTGAGGGCTTTAGAAAGGGAATTTGATGATCTTAAGCAAGATAGCGGTGAGCATCGAGCCTACACGGACCGTTATGAGGAGTTAAGTCTGTTATGCCTAAACATGGTCACGCCTTTGGATAAGGCAATCGAAAAGTACATTAATGGCCTCCCTGACTCAGTACAAGACATTATAACTGGTAGCAACCCTACTACAGTTAGTCAGGCCATCGAGCTATCTGCAACCTTGACTGAATCTCAGATCAGGAAAGGTAGACTTTTTCGAAAAAGTGACAAGAAACCAATCGAGGAATCAAAGACCATGGATGAACAGACTGGATCCCCTAAGAAGTCAAAGAAGCGAAAGACTTCTCAGAACTTCGCCATGGTCGCTCACAATGGTCAAGCCGTCCCCAACCAACCAGCTCAACCCCCTGCTAGGAAGCCCTACAACGGAACTGCACCCTTGTGCAACCAATGTAGCCTGCATCATCACGCTGGTGTGAAGTGCCGCACATGCCAAGTTTGTGGACTTATAGGTCATACGGCGAGGGTTTGCCCAACAGCAGCTGCACCAAATCAAGTTAACAACAATCCTGCTCAAAGTCGTTTTCCACCAGGTTCTTGTTTCAACTGTGGCGAGATGGGCCATTTCCGAAGAAACTGCCCAAAGCTTGCTAATGCGAATCCAGTGCAGGGATGAGCATCTGACCGAATGGAAGACAACGCTATTTAGAAATAATCACGTCTTATGTATTATTTTCTTTTGTTCTCAAGGTCCATGAAACAGTTGTTATCGTTGTTTATAAATAAAGCTTTTATTTTACAATGCAATATACAAATATTGATGTGGTTGCATGTGTAAACAACATATCCCCTACGATACCGACAATCAAGGAACCACATTCCTCCCATCTTTATGATCTCTTGCGTTTTCCACGAAAATCCTAAGTACCCGTTTCTTCCAAGGAAAACGAAGTACAAGGCGCAAGTTACAACTCTGGATGAATACCCACTCCTTAATGGGGTACCTAAGGATATTCACGTAAGTCCTTAATTGTGGTATACCTTAATTCGAATGTGGTGATTCCTTGTAATCAAAAAATCGAATTTTTAGAAGATCATCCTATCTTTTCAGATAGATGCTTGAGGATGTTGAAGTCCATCAACTGGGTTCCTGGTATGCCTTGAATACCCATGTTCAAATCAACGCCTAGTTAATAACAATCAATAACAAGATAATAACAATTAATAACCAAGAAAACAATTATGTGATTATGTGCTTATGTGTTCCCTTTTATGTTTTTGTGTGATCCAAATTATGTTATCCAAATCCTCGTAGAATCTTCCATATCTTCGTATAAGGGATTCATAGTAGGATACCCAAAGGTACTACCTAAAATCCTTAATGGACATCTACGTTGTAGTTAAGCCCCTTGGATTATAAAGTACTACTCCATAATTAGACCCCTTGAGTGGTCTAGTTAAACAGATTGATCCAAAAATCTGGTTAGGAATATCATGTGATGATATAGCTGAAAGGACTCCTTGGTGGCCTAATTAAAAAGATCATCTGTCGATCTAATTAAAAGGACCCTATGGTAGTCTAGTCACCCTCATCACAAGTTTGATTTTCTTCCCCTAAACAATTACAAAACAAACTGTGCGGACTGTGCAAGGAATTACGTAATTATGGATGCATATATAATTATGGAATTTAGTGCACAGAAATCACAGCAAGTTCTGTCATGTATCTAGAGTTAACCCAATACATTTCCAACTCTGATGAAGCAACCGTTGAAAATGACTCCGTCTGTTCATTTTCGTTTCTAAAGATTATCCGTTGAGGAAATGAATATCTGTTTGTTTAATCCTTCATTTCCGTCTCTGATGAAGCAACCGTTGAAAATGACTCCTTAAGTTCATTTTCGTCTCTGAAGATTACCCGTTGAGGAAAGGAATATCCGTTTGTTTAATCCTTCATTTCCAACTCTGATGAAGCAACCGTTGATTATGACTCCGTCTATTCATTTTCGTTTCTGAAGATTATCCGTTGAGGAAATGAATATCCGTTTGTTTAATCCTTCATTTCCGTTTCAGATGAAGCAACCGTTGAAAATGACTCCTTCAGTTCATTTTCGTTTCTGAAGATTACCCGCTGAGGAAATGAATATCCGTTTGTTTATCCTTTTCATTTCCATTTCTGATAAAGCACCCATTGAGGAAAAATGAACTAGCTATTCATTTTTCACCTTTGAAAGAATATCCGTTGAAGGAAATGAATATCCGTTTGTTTAAATCCTTCATTTCCAATTCTGAAGAATAACCGTTGAGGAAAATGAATCATCCATTCATTTTCGCTTCTGAAGAATATCCGTTGAGGGAAATGAATATCCGTTGATTATTCCTTCATTTCCGTTTCTGACGAAGAACCCGTTAAGGAAAATGAATCATCCATTCATTTTCGCTTCCGAAGAATATCCGTTGAGGGAAATGAATATCCATTGATTATCCCTTCATTCCCGTTTCTTACGAAGAACCCGTTGAGGAAAATAAATCATCCATTCATTTTCACTTCGGAAGAATATCCGTTGAGGGAAATGAATATCCGTTTAGTTAAATCCTTCATTTCCAATTCTGAAGAATACCCGTTGAGGAAAATGACTCCGTTTGTTCATTTTCGTTCTGAAGAGTATCCGTTAAGGGAAATGAATATCCGTTTGTTAAATCCTTCAATTCCAATTCTGAAGAATACCCGTTGAAGAAAATGACTCCGGTTGTTCATTTTCGCTTCTGAAGAATATCCGTTGAGGGAAATGAATATCCGTTTGTTAAATCCTTCATTTTCCATTTCCGAAGAACCCGTTGAGGAAAATGACTCCGTTCGTTCATTTTCACTTCTGAAGAATATCCGTTGAGGAAAATGACAGGATTATGCCTTGCATATCTTTAATGATCATTTGACACAAAGTAACAGACAGACTCCTACGAAAAAATTTCGGGACGAAATTTCCTAAAGTAGGGGAGACTGTGACACCTGGGTCACTGCGACCATCAAACAAATACCAAACCAATGAGATATTGTGTTTCATACTTGGGATCTGTAAAAATATGTGTATCATTTGCACATATCAATTTTTGTTCAATTTCAAACTCTACATGGCTTTCTAGAGAGTTATACGCCAACTGGTGCGTAAACGTAATCAGTTTAATGCGACAAACACTCCGGAACATCAACATATGCTTAACATACCTTAAATAACCTCTACATAACTTAGAAATAAGTTTTGAAGGCTTTGGTATGGCAAAATCAAGTTTAATCGCTTACAGGGACTAAATTCGACAAACTGCGAAAGTATGACGATTCGTACTAGAACAGACATTCCGGAACATGACCATAAGTTAAACATACCATAAATATCCTTTACATAGCTTAGAAATAGGCTTTGAGGGGATCGGTATGCTAAAATAAACTTTTGGGTCATTCAGGGACTAAAAGCGTCAAAAAATGCACAAGTTTGCATTTTCGCGCATAACTTACGTTCTGAATACATCCGGACATCCAAAAATTTATGTAAGCATTAAAATATTTTATTTTAGTGTTTGGCATGATAAAATTCCATTCGTCGCTTAATTTGGATCGTTTTTGCGTTCGTTACGACTTCCGTCGTAATTAAGCGAATAACGCAATCGTACGACCAAACGAACCGACATCCGAGATGTTTTTGAGCATATATTAAGTTCCCTTTACTTTAACTTTATTTTAGAGCCTTGAAATGGGGTTAACGGGGCTTAAAAGTTCCCAAAAATCAAGTTTTACAAGTGCAGGGACCATTTTTGAAATTTCTGGCAGATTCAATGAACCTAATCCATTTTGAAGTGTTGATGGTTTTAACCCATGGTTTTGCAAAACCATGGGCTGGTATTCAATGAACATAGTCCATATTAGAGGCTCCCATGGTTTTAGAAAACCATGGGCACACATGTAAGGTCCAGATCAAAGCTCAGTTTTCGATGAACGATCTTAACGGTTCTTGAATTCCTATAAATACCCACCCTCACTTCCTCCCAAAACACACTTGAATCTGATTTTGGCTCTCTAAGTTGAAGTTTATGCTTCAAACCTGAGAGTAAATCGGATCAAGAGCTTGCGGGGACCTTCTGTAAGTATTCTTTCGTTCTTTTCATTCGTTTTTGTCGTTAAAGTCAAACTGCGTTTGACTTTCTGCTTTGACCAGTTTATGGTCAACGCGAAGTTCGTTTGAACTTCATAACATGAGCGTAATCACGATGGTTATAGTCCCTAGTGACTATACCTACTGATTACCACGTTATCTAGGCTCAGTGACGAGTCGTAGTTTCGGCCAAAATGCGTTTTCTCGCATATTTTGTAACCAAACTACTCTAGGATATCAAAACTGTTTGTTTTGATATCAAAACCTGTTTTCTAACTTAACTAAACATGTTCTAGCATGTTTAGCTCGTCATTGTTTTTTAGATTAGTGCTTGTGTGGAGCCGAAAGTCAAGCGGACTAAACACCCGCTTAGACTTTCGAACACGACCCGTTTGGTCGATCATTAGGATCCGACCAACCATGTTAAGTGACCATAGTAGCATAGGGAATAACCTTCCAAGGTTATACCTTATAGTCACTTAGGTTTGATTAGTCGCATGATAGGTAGTTTATATGCCTTAGGTAAATTACCAAAATGCCCTTTTTACGCCAAAATTCATGTTAAGCCTATGTAACATAATTTTTGATATCTAAACTGATTTAGTAACAATATTAGACATGTTAAGGCATATTTTACTTATCATAGGGCTAGTTAGACATTTCGAACGCGTTTTACGCGAACGACGCGTTAAAGTAGCATAAGCTACCTAAACGGGTCCTAATGGGGCGTAAGCACTTAGATTAGGTTTCATTTTAGTATGTAGACTTTCTTAAACCATATTACATGAGTTCCCACACTCATTTGGTTTACGAACCCTCATTCTATCCGATCCTCCAATTTAGGTCCGGTTTATTAACATAGTTACCTATATTAGGTGCCGTTTGATTCCGTGATCTTCTAGCTTTGCTTGGTGGTTATCCTAGGACTTCTAAGCAATCTCAAGTGAGTACATAGACCCCTCTTTTACTGTTTTCAAACTGCTTTGGGGTGAAACACATGTGCCTACTTGTTATTTTCGTGCTTTCCTGTTTTCACATCATATACTTGCTATGTTCATTAGTACACTATTAGTACATGATTTACATTACATTGTTTCGCTATGTATGTTTACTTAGCATACTTAGTACATTGTTTTGCTTTACATTTCTGCTATGTATGTTGACTGAGCATGCTAGCACATTGATTTACATTACATTAGTTGCATATGTTTACTCAACATATGGACATATTGTTTTACATTGCATTTTGTTGCATATGCTCATCCAGCATATGAACACATTATATTACATTTTGAACCGTTTGTAACTATTTGACTATGTGAACCGTTGTAACCATTTGACTATGTGAACCGTTGTAACCATTTGATTATGTGAACCGTTTGTAACTGTTGAACCGTGTGAACCATATTTGACCATACATAACCATTTCTACAACTGTTAAACATTACATTTTGGTGGTTGTTTGGGTAAGTGATTTAAGTAACGAGGCGACATGTAATACGATAAAAACATGGTGGATACGCCGCTGGTACTTCCTATATATAAGTGCTTTTATGGTATTACATATCGTAGCGTTATTTAAACCATTTCAGTTTAGACATATTACATGTACAATACAATCTTCACATAAACATCGTTTTACAAATAACTTAACTTATACAGACTCATTTTACTTGGTTATTCACTTAACCATACATTATTCTTTTATACATATATATCATTTGGTTTATTTATCACTTTTCAAATGATTTATGAAAGGAACACTCAACAAGATTCATGGCTACCTTTTTATTAAACAGTTTCTTTAAACTCAAGTCATGAATCCTATTTTCACAAAACCTATGTATCTCACATGCATTTTTATGCCGACGTACCTATTTTCACATGTGTTTTCAGGAGCTGTTACATAGGATGATCGAGACACACTTAGGCGGACCTGTGCCTTAGTGACTTAAAACGAAGCAAGAACTAGTTAAATTTATGTTATGTACTCTTTGTTTCTTGTTTAAGACAATGTAACTCTCTTGATTGACAAATAAAACGTATCTTTAATTTCCATGGTTGTGAAACAATTAATTCTGTTACAACACTCCCCGACGTTTCCGCCACATTTCGTTGTTTTACGTGGTCGGGGTGTGACACAAAAGAAGAAGAACCATGCCTTATGGTTGTTTTTACAAAGAATTCTGGTCCTGTAAGATGATTCCGGACGTTATAGCCGGTACGTTTTTAGTTAATGATATTTTTGCTAAAGTATTATTTGACTCTGGTGCAAACCAAAGTTTTATTAATACTTCGTTTTGCAAACTTCTAAACCAGTCATTAACTAAACTACCACAAGAATGTCTAGTAGAGACAGCTAATGGAGAAACTGTTAGGATTTCTGAAAGCTTGCAGGGAGCAAGAATAGAATTTTTAAACCAAAAGTTTATGGAAAACCTTTATCCCATGAATCTGGTAGGATTTGATGTAGTTTATGGCAAACCTTCATGTTTATGTGAAATTGTGAATATGGTGTGACAACTTTCTCATTTTGGGCTTGTCACCTATCAATAAAAAGATTTATCATGTCTTAGTTGTTTGTTTTAAACGTGTTCCATGGCTCTACATAATTGCAGATTCAGTTAATTAGGATTCAGCTAAGAGTGCCTGAGTATGGTTGGACAACATAAAAAGTTTTCCACCTCATGAACTTCATTGTAAATGGAGGTAGAACATCAGCCATCCATTGAATCATATTCTGTTAAACGATTCATGGTGACAAATATATCACTCGCTCGGTTTTTTTTTTGCAGTGCGTGCCATTGTCTTTGGGTTCCACTTACAAGTGTTTAATTTGCATCCAAAGGCGAGTATGCTGTATTTTTACTACTTTCCCAAAGACTTTCTTGAAAACATTTCACTTTCATAAATTTTCAGTTAATATGCAATATAAGAAAACAGATTAATATAGTCTCGATGAAATGTGTGTTTATTAAAAATAGATATAAATTTAAAAATTTTGTTATAGGTTTTGCAGCTGGATGCTATTGGAGGTGCCCGGTCTACTGTTTTTCTCAACATATACTCTTCTTATCCTATTTTGGGCTGAGATATATCACCAGGCTAAGAATTTACCAACGAGTAAACTCAGGATTATATATGTATCAGTTAACGCATGGGTTTATTTGATACAAGTAAGCTGCTTGCTTATATGCATGTCCTTTAATTTATTTCCAGCTAACCTTTTACATGATTTAAAAGCTGTCTACGACAACCGTTACTTGAGTGCTATTTTGATCTTTATATGTATTTAATATAAGTTGTTTGCAGGGTTGTCTTTGGCTATATCTATGGTTGGATGATAGCAGCTTGGTGCAATTTCTCAGAAAGATATTTGTTGCAGGTTAGGAATATATAAATGACAATGCTGCATTCACTTTTTAAATAGAAACTTAAATCATTTGGTCACTCACTTTTTCAATAGAGACTTAAATCATTTTTTATTTGGTGTCTTCAAGATGAAATTTGAGAAGTCTTCTATCAAATGGTGTTTTCATGTCAGCTTTGATGCCATTGAAACTTACATGTCAGCTTTTATTTGGTGTCTTCAAGATGGAATTTGAGAAGTCTCCTTTGACGCCAACACTTGCTAATCGCTATGGGCAAGCTGAAGCTGAGAAAGCCGTCTCTAAACCTTCAAAAGTCCAAGCATTTCTCAAAAACATAAAACAGGTTCTTCACTATGCAATTAATTCGGTAACATATCGGTTATCGGTCCCCATGTGAAATATCGGTTTCAAATATCAGTCAAAATATCGGTACCAATGGTTGGCGGCTAGGTACTAACCTTCAACTTTAACCTTAAAAGTATTATTATATTATACATAATCTTAAAAGTGAATGTCTGTGGACATTTCACTTTAACCTTCAACTTTGTCAAAATCTCATATTTATCCCCTAGATATTTCACTTTACCTTTTTAACTTTTTCAAATCTCATTTTTACTCCTTGCAAGCCCCTTAAGTTTAGAAAATATCATTTTCAACCCCTTAACTTTTAAAGAACTTTATAAAATATCACTTGGACCCCTCGAGACAATATACAATCCAATATTTCTTTAATACATACGTAAATTTGGTGTATGCATTCGTGCTTTATTGTGTACGTTTCCAACGTATGAATCAGGTTACATATAATACGTTTTGACTCGACAGTAAAATTTGAGTTGGTCGGGTCGTTGAGTCATCTACCACCCACACACGCGTTACGCCATCCTTATTTTCCTTACTTATGTTAAAACATGTTATATGTTTTGACACTTTATAGTACCAGCTTTTTCAATGTTTAATTATGGAAAAGAAATAACTAGAGGTGCACAAAAATACGGGAACTGGACCCGGTAAAAAAATCAGAACCGGGTATTTATGAACCCAACCCAAACCCGACCCTACCCTTAGGGTACACATAGGGTATACATTTAGACCTTAATATCCAGAACCGGAGCCGTACCCATTTCATACCCAATTTATACATGAAACTGGTTTCTATACCCGAACCCGGGTATTAAAATACCCAATACCGGGTTTTAATTGGTAGTGTCATTTTTGTGGTATAATTGTGTTATGTATTCTTACACTTTGTAATTTTGCTAAAAGTAAAAACGATAAACTAGCCAAGGTCAAAACTTTCTGTTTGGTTAGAAGGTACTCCTTTGATCATCTACACAACCACGATTTTTGTCCTACTGCAGAAGGGTCTCATTCATTTAGAGCATTTATTTTGCTAAACCAGCAGTTCGGTTTGAAAAAAAAAGGTATAAAAATGAGATGACTTCAAACAGGCTTCTGCCAAGTGCTGACTTCAATGCAGCAGGCTGCCAACATTTTTAGTTCTTTCTCTATATTTTTTTTGAACGGCCAACAAACTCAATCCCGAGCACTCTCGGGACACCCACTGAACAAACGGAGTACTCCGAGAGTAACTCGAGTCCATCACCAATTCCGGGGAAAACCCGGTAACCCACCCGCCCGTAGGCACGACGGTGAAATTACCGGTAAAACCAGTTTGGCTCAAGGATCCAACCTAGGTTTCCCTGGGTCTCCTATAATTGCCCACCAGTGTCTCACTCTGCACCAAGTGGGAGTCGAACCTGCATCTCTCAAGAGATCTCTCAAGAGAAATGCAAACACTCCACCATTTCTCTATATTAAAGAGAAGTATGGGAATAATAATTGGCCATTTTCATTGAAACAGGTACAAGTTTTTACAGCAGTTGTGGGAGAGGATGCTTACAAACATCTTGAAGGGGATGCATGGCAAGAGCTCTCCTTAGACCGGCAAAGTGCCTGGCATCGGTTTTGCTCCAGTTTATGTAATTAACTACATTGATGCGACTCAGTGAGAACCGACTGAATATCAATATAAATTTAGCCCCCGCCGCATCGCGACGGGTTACATTTCTGGTTACATGTATAAATTTAAAATATCATGAAAAGATGATGAGTGTATGAAGTAATGGGTAAAGCTAAAAACATTGAATTATGAATTTTGTAGTTTTACACAACAACCACAATGATACTGAATATAATTCCACTTGTAGTCAAAAGTAAGGTTGTGTAAAAAACCAAATTAACCGAACCTTAATCGAATTAGCCGATAAAACCTAACTGAAAAAACCGAATCAAATAAAAAACCGGTGGGTCGGTTAATGTTTTTTTTTGAAAACTGAAAATAGCGGGTCGGTTATCGTTATCATTTTTCCATACCCACAATAACCGAACCGAACCGACATGTAATAAATCTTTGTAGGATTTAGGACTTTTCACCATATTTTTAATATTTGATGTTTTTAACTGAAGATTTTTAGTACTTATGGGTTTTTCATATCATTTTGTGGTTTTGGTTGAATGTTTATTTGAATTTATGGAATGTATCATATCACTTATTTGAATATTCGATAATAATTGGTATTAATATTATAGATTATATGTATTTTTTATTGCTATGTAATATATACTAATATATACAAATATGCAATAACAATTTAATCCATGTTAAAAAAAATTAAGCTATTTTTAGCTAAGCTAAATACACGGTTAACCATCTATAACCGATCCGCTATAACCATCAAAACTGAATAACCATAACCACCATAACCGATCGGTTATGGTTATCCAATAACCGACATCGCAGTTATGGTTATGGTTTTTTGGTTAAAACCGACTCATGCACACTCCTAGCCAAAAGTTATTGATACAGTCTTAAAGGTGGGATATGAACACACCCTAACTTTATTTAATTGAATATAAAGATTGCTTCCAGTAAAACTACCAACTCTAAAGATGTATCCATATAAAACATAATATTCACCGTACTAAAAAAAAATACATATTGTATTAAAAATATTCTTAGAAAGCTATTAAACCAATAAAACATTACACAAGTGATAACAAGCATAAACCACCAAGAAAAAGAAAAAAATATTTAAGCTCTCAACAAGAAAAAGGAAAAAAAATCTAAGCTTTTAAGATAAGAAACTAATACAGGTAACTCCTTCCTTAACCTTAACTCTACGTCTCTACGAACATCTATCCTCGACCATGTCCACAGAAAAGTGTTAGTCTAGCAAATTCTTTCTAGTTCGCTCATCCAAATCAGTTTCAGCCTACCTCTACTCCCCATCCCCTCCACAATGAGACATTCTACTGTTCTCTAACTGTGGTTGTCTTCTGTCTCCTCCTGACATGCCCAAACCATCTCAACATCCCATCCCTTATCTTTTTAGATATACTAGCTACTCCCAACCTCTCCTTAAAACCTCACTTTTTATCCTATCCAACCTGGTGTGCCCATACACCCACCTCAGCATCCTCATTTTAGTTAAGTCCAGCTTATGTGCATGTATCTTCTTGATAGCCCAACAATCTGCTCCGTATAACATAAAAGGTCTAACTACAGTACAACCCTGTAAATTTTTTCCTTTAATTCAGTTAGGAATCTCTTGTCACACAATACCTAGTGGCTGCTTTCCACCTACACCATCCAACTTGGACGCAGTGGGCTACATCATAATTCAACATCTCATCCCTTTGTACAAATGATCATAAATACTTGAATTTAGTTGCCTTTGGTACTACTTGTCTTTCAATGGTGATCTGTGTGTCTTCCAAGTCGCCCATGTATCACTGAAATCATAGTAAAGGTACTCGGTCTGAGCGTGACTAATCCTTAAACCATTGCCTTCCAAGGTCGCAAGCCACCCCTCTAGCGTCTCATCCAGTCTTTGTTTACCCTTCGCAACTAGCACAATATCAGCCATACACAACAAGCACCACGAAACTAAACTTTGACAACTAATCTAAGACAATAAAAAAAATAAGCAAGTTTACCCTTGATAGAGTCCTACCTCCACAGGGAAAAACAATTATGATATTCCATTGTTTTTTATTTTTTAAATCCAATAGTCTGTGGTCAATAATCTTACCATAACACAGGTTTAGATATAAAGGGGATGATGCGGTGCTGAAATGGCAGTGAAGAATGAAGGCGAAGGGGATGATCATAACACAAAGCCCGATCCATGATCCCTAACTATAGCCTCATCATCACATCACTATATCCTTCCATCCCTCACACCCACTACTCAACTTATGTTATAGTCATCCCTAATCGCGCTTTCACCCTTTTTTGTATTTTTGAAAATCAAATAAAGAACGAGAAAAGAGAGAGAGGGAGAGGGAGAGAGAGAGAGAGAGGGGGGGGGGGATAGAGAGGAAGAATGGGTCGGGAGATCCGAAGCACATCGACGTGAGCCCTAGAAAGTCACGACACAGGGGGACAGGTGTCGTGGTATTACCCACACTCCCGCCCATCCCCCCTCAGCTCCCTAGGGATAACGGAGGTATACCGCACAACCTTATATTCGTGTTACAATTTTTACTAATATTTTAAGTTTCATTAACCGCAAACTTATACCTTACATACTTTAAATATGGGTGGATTTAATTTTTTTTTGTTGATTTGTACTAAAATTATCGCCAAAATATTCAATAGTGATGCACACTAAAAATGGGACCAACCTCATGTAACTTAATTCTGTTATGTTTCCACAGAAACATATGTTTGATGATGACAATGTTGTTAGCTTGTTACAAGCCCACTCCCATGTGAATAACATGAACAATCACACCAGCGAAGATTCTGCTGAGGAAAGGATGTTTGGCCGTTACTCGATTTAATTAAGAATGAATTTCCCACAACACAACAAAACTACACAAAACAAATAGTTGATTAATTATTAATATGAATTCATTATTTAAAGCTTACCCTTATACTTAAAAAAACCCATCTTTACCAACAAGTCTTCATGCATATGGTTTGTGTAAACAAAATCATTGTATTATTGTGGAGTTAAAAAGTGACGCATTAATATTTATAACATCCGTCTCACTATACCAACCAATATTGTCTCGTGTGAAAATAAAATGCTTTTTGGCCTGAGGTGTCACACCATGAGTGTACAAAGGTCTTGAATTCGAATATCGGTTTCACTGTATCCTACCATAACCTCTTAAAGGCCACCTGCCGAACGCAAGATGCGATATATCTTATCTTGTTGGTTGGCATCACCATATATTGTGAAATGCAAAATGGATGGAAAATAAATGGGAGTGATTAATAATTAATAAATTGACAAACAATTCAATTTGACATAAACTAAAAAGATTAAATAGAGATAATAACTAATATTAAACACAAGTGATAGATTATATTATAAAATATGAATTTTCAAGTGGCTCCGACTCCAAGAAAGTCTATAAGAGGTGGCGAAATGTCAATATTAGCTTCAGAAAACTGCTGGCTTTGTAAAACTTGTGGTGGTGGTGCTGCTGCTGCTTCTGAAGGGGTAGTACTAATGGTTGAAATATTATCTCCAACTGATGACAAACTGCCACTACTGTTATAAACAGAATGATGATGATAATGGTAATACTCATGACTAATACCAGCACTACTCCTCATCACCATTGAAGCTGCATGTTGTTCATGATCAAGATCATGATATTGTTGATGGTGATGGTCATAGAAATCAGTAGTGTTGGTGCTATTAGTACCCATCATCCATGATGTGTTTGACGTTGATGATGAGTTATCCCAACATGTGTTGTTCTTGCTACTGAAGATGTCCATCATCATCATCATCTGATTGTTGTTTTTACCACCTGAAAATATGCCCATTTTGTAAACGGAAATGGTAAGCTATATCTATGACACAAAAAGAAAACAAAATGCTAACATGGGTTCATGTACTTTCATGCTTTAATAACTTGTACATCATGCATTAATATCCATACCAAGTTTAGTCTTTTCACATTTGAAAGTACCCTAATTGTCCTTTTTTTTAGATATTCAAACACACTTGAAAAAGAATGTGCTTTAATAATGATCCTTTTTTTAATTACAAGTGAAAATAAAATAAACAAGTGCTCTATTTAAATAAAAACTTTCTTAAAAATTTAAGAAACATTTAGTGATGATTTTTTTATTACACAAACACTAAAAATTAGGGTTTTGAAGTGAAAACTGAAAACCCTAAAAAAAAAGAAGTAAACAACTAACCGGAGATGATTCCAAACGGTGGTTGGTGAGGATACATGGCATTGTAAGGTGGCGGAGCATCGGTGGCGAGTAACATCGGTGGTGGCGGTGGTGGCGGAGTGACGGTGTCGGATCTTAAACCGGTTTGAATTTGGTTTTGAATGAGCATTCTTCTTTTCCGATGAGCATTTGACTGTTCTCTATACTTTCTGGCCATGATGACATGCCAATGATTCTTGACAGCATTATCAGTTCTACCTGGAAAAAGTCTTGCAATCAATGCCCATTTGTTTCCGTACATTCCGTGAGCAGTCATCAGTCTTTCTTCTTCTTCATCACTAAAAGCTTTTCTGTTAATTCTTGGATCTAATTGGTTAAACCATCTTAATCTGCAACTCTTCCCTAAAAAATAATAATAATAATCATAAATAAATAAATAAAACAAGTTACACAAGTTCGTCACACAAGAAAAACAAACCTACCCAGTAAAATCACACTCGTAAGCACGGTAAACAATAGATATGAAAATTAGGGTTAAACTTAAAACTATTAGTTTTAAGTTTAACCCTAATTTTCATATGTTTTTTCTTATTTGACGTTATTTGGATTACTATAATTTACTTACCCTACAAATAGCTGTGCTGTGCTATGAGTGTGATTTTTAACAATAGATATGAAAATTAGGGTTAAACTTAAAACTAATGATACTACAATGTTCCGTCAGTGATCCAAATTTGTCGTTAAAAAAAAAAAAAAAGCCTAATAGCACACACAGTAAAATTACACTCATAGCACAGCTAATTTGTAGGGTAAGTAAAGTATAGTAATCCAAATAATGCCAAATAAGAAAAACATATGAAAATTAGGGTTAAACTTAAAACTAATAGCACATCAAGTAAAATCAAACTCATAGCAGAACTATTTGTAGGATTTGATGAGGTAAACAATACAGTATAGTATAGTAATCCAAATAACGTCAAATAAGAAAAACATAAGAAAATTAAATAGGGTTAGAACTTAAAAGTGTGTGTTTAAGTTTAAACTTTAAACTAACTAAGTACCTGATCTTCCTTGGAGTTTTTCAGCAATAAGGTTCCAATTTTGGGGACCATAAAGAGCAACAAGTTCTTTAAGTTTAGCATCTTCAGCTGGTCTCCAATGGCCTCTTGCACAAGTCTTTGTTGGTTTGATTATTCTGCCATTGTTGCCACTGAGGTTGAGGTCAAGCTCTTCAGCTTCTTCTTCATCCTCTTCATCTTCTTGATTATAGAAATTGTGTTTAGGGTCTGATGATGAAGTGTTGTGAGTGTTGAGAGAGAGAGAACGAAAGGAGTCTGAAAAAGTCATGGTCATTGAACAAGAAACAATAGTTTCATTTCATTTGTTAGTTGTTGTTATTTAAGTTTGGTATATAAAGCAGATGTCTTGATATGTGTGTCTCTATGTGTGTGAGTGTGTGTGTTTGTGATCTAGAGAGAGAGAGAGAGAGAGAGAGAGAGAGAGAGAGAGACGTGCGAGCGTGCGGGTGCTGCTACAAAAACGTCATGTTCTGGTTAAAGAAATCTTGAAATAGAGAGGTTTTTTGTGTGTGTTCGTGTGTGTGAATTTTGGAGCAACAAATAGAAACAGGAAAAGCATTAGTGACAGAACAAGTCTCAATTTCATCTGAATCCACTCGTGGGGGTAGTAGGTAGTAGTAGGGTGGGGAAATACACGATTATAGTAAGTAACCATTAGGCTCTAGTAGCCTAGCAATAGATTAGAGACATGTCAATAAGTTGTAAGTTGTTATATATACATGATACACTTGATTTGTGTGTTTAATTCTTAAGTTTGAGCCTTATAATATTGTTATACCTTCAACCAAATTTGTTAAACTAAGGTTGTTGCAAACAAAAATAAAGCAATAATAAAAAAAAATTATAAAAATAATAATAGTAAGTATTTGGAAAGTTTTGATCTGGACGTTTTTGTCTACTGGTAGAAATAACTTGCCCTCATTGCCAAAAGATTCTTGTTTTTGTTTTCATTTGAGTTTTAAAAATATTACCCCTATACTTTTAGTTAAGTTGTATCTAGTCCCTTTGTAACTTAAATAAATGGCCCTCGAACATAACTTACCAAATGATATTGTGTTAACTTGGCTGGTCGATAACCGTTGTATGTAATTCCTATATATTTATTCTATTTATACATTGCATGTGGGAGCTAGTATATAATTAATGTATTGTGCATAAATCAATCAATCATATTTAGTATAACCTCCCTTATAACCAGTGGTAAAGCTTGACCAAAGTTCCGCAGGGGCAGAAGGTAATGGGACCCCAATTTTTTTTTTTCCTATTGTTGTGTTTCAGCTTATATATTCGGGTCGGCTATTCGATTCGGGTTGGGTCAAAACACAGAATTTCATACAATTAAGGTCTAAAACTCTAGTAATGCCCAAACTTTCGATTCAATATTAACCCTAATTCACACTCTACCGTGAAAAATTAAACAATAGTGAATAAGAAACTAAAAAAACGATTACATTGTTTAAATTCGTGATTAAAGCCTCCATGCAGCTCGATTTCAGCCTTGTTTCAATCGAATTTGTTGGATGATGATGGATGATTGAAGTTGAGGTGTTGAATACAGAACCTTTTTTTATCGTCTGTTTAAATCAAACACACAGATGGGGCGCAACTTAGCCACATATTGTTTTTTTGTTTAAACATCTTTCAGTTAAGATAAAAAATAATAAAATGAACTCTCAAGTTTTATTTATATAAAAACTAGGTTCAAACTATATTTAAACCCACCTGAAGTTTAAAAACAATTTTAAAAATTTACGAATAACCCCACTCTTCACGTTTTTTTAACTCAATATGAAACCTTAAACCCGCTCTCTTACTCACTAAAACCTTAGACCTTTAAGTTATATTAATATAATGTTTGATTTCCATAACAACATACATCTAAACCTGAAATTACACAAGATAATTTGTTAAATGCATTTTCTTCATGAGTTGTTATATTTAACACTCGAATAGTTATGTATGAGTGGTCACCCAACCAACAATACGAGATTCATATAATTAGTAAGCTCCACCACATTAGTTAGGAGTTTGAGAATGTGACAACTATCTTGATTGATAAAAACTATTTGGTGATTCCTATCAAAGAGCATTTAAGAAAAAGATTGATGATTTCTATCATATTAGATTGAAGAGATGTAAAGGTGATCTCTATCTTTTTAAATACATGTGTTTGGGAAATAAACTCTTTGTACATAGCTAGAAGTAGATGTAAGGTGGATTAGTTACCACCCACCATAATAACAATAGATCTCACGTTCATGTGTTGACATATTGTCTTGAACATATGTTTTCTCTACAATGAATTGAAAAAAAATAGTAATTTATCCCTTTGTAGGTTATTATGGTTATAATATATAATATTGTTGTGCTATTATTTATATTGATAGAACATGTGTAGAACCCTAAACGGGTTAATTACACAATAACATAGTTGAGTGTTGGATTTAGGCTGTTCATGAGTCGAGTCGAGCCGAGTTGAGCTAGGGCAAACTCAGACTCGGCTTGATTATAAACCAAACCGGCTCAGATTTAAAACCGAGCTGCAAGTCTAAACTCGGGCTCGGCTTGGTTTTAAACCGAGCTAGCTCGGCTCGACTTGATTTGGCTCGAATTCAAAAAGAAAAATTAATACATAATTCTCAAAGTTGAATAGTCTAAAATATTATTCGATAGTTTAAAAGAGCACAAAATGAGTTCAACATATGTTACAAGCGAAAATCAGGTTCAGCAACACAAATAAGTTTCCAATTTCAACGAAATAAAAATAAGTATATTATCATGGTAATCGACCTTCAAATATACCATAGATATACAATTACACTCGTTAAAAAATGTAAACAATAATCAGTTTTTTTGTAATACATTATAAAGTATATAAAAATAAAATACATTAAAAGTAAAATAATCTGAGCTAAGCCGAGCAAAGTGATGCGTGTGAAGTGTCGTTAGTTTTTAATGTATATTTTAAGCCCTTTTTAACACTTTTAGCCAAGTTTTAAATTTATAAAACACGATATTTACTAACACTAAACACACATATGGGCAAGTGCACCCATCGTGAGCGTAGTATAGCGTTGGTAAGATACGGAGGTCGTCCAAGGACACAAGAGCTTTTAATACCGGTTTATCCTCAACGTCTAACCAAATCAAAAAGTTTAGAAAAAGGTTTTCAACAAGAAAAATAAAACTAACTAAAATGCTGAAAAATAAAATAAAAGTAAAAACAGATAGACAAGATGAATCACTTGGATCCGACTCGTGTTTAGTATAACCTTTGATTATTTCTGCACTTTTGCACTTTTTAAGAGATTATCTTAGTTATTGTAGTAGGCCCCTCGTTTGAAGGTGACGTTACCCTCAACCCAGTAGTTTGAGTCAGCAAGGATACAATCCTAAAGGGTCGGATTATTGAAAGATAATTAATTAAGTTATTAATGCATATTGTGGTAGGCCCCTCTTTTGAAGGTGACGTTACCCTCGACTAAGTAGTCTGAGTCAGCAGGGATACAGTCCTAAGTAGCCGGGTTAAAGTATTAATAGTAGTTTACTTATGAGGGGATCAAAGAGTTTGGACCCCCGCCATCCAATACCAGCGGGTATTGAAGGAGGTCCTACTAAATTTGACCCAGGTCCTTTGCTAGATCTATACACTGAACAATGGCAAGACTCTTACCAAACCGTTCCCTTAACCCCCGACCAGGTAGCCAACATATCTCCATATAGACTGTGGAGATATGAATGGTGAAAATCTTTTATTTTATATAGACAGTAAAATAATGCCAAGACACCACAGACAAACGATAAGGAAGAATCACGTTCAACATAAGAAACTAGTTATTAAATTCATTAATACATAACCAAATAAAAAGTGCTAAAAGATTAAAAATAAAAAGTATTACACTAGACACTTGTCTTCACCAAGTGATGTAAGAGACTTAGGCAAACATGGCATTTGATTGTCAAGAACTCTTACGATCAATCTTGGATCCCGAGACGACTCACACACTCTATGATGGTGGTGGATGATGGTGTTGTGATGGTGGTGGGTGGTGGGTGAAGTGTGAGAGAGGTGGTGTGCCAAGGGATGGTTTGCAAATGAGCCAAGCACCCCTATTTATAGCCTGAACAGCAGCTCGGGCACGGCCCCGTGTCCATTGGGCACGGCCCCGTGTCCATCCTCCTTCTCTTTCTTCATTAATTGCAGTTTGTCTGCATTAGTTGACCACGCCCCCGTGTCCGTTGGGCACGCCCCAGTGTGCAGAAGCGTATCTGTACTATCAAGATTTCCCCAGATTCTGCGAATCTTAGAGTTGACCACGGCCCCGTGTCCGCTGGGCACGCCCCCGTGGTGGGTGATAGAAGCTTCTACAACTTTGTCTTTTCTGATGACACTTGGGCACGCCCCCGTGCTCACTGGGCACGGGGCGTGTTCAGCCTTCTCTTCTCTTGTTTTTGCTTGGGAAGATGCTGCCGGGGGTCGGGCATGCCACATTTGTTCCTTTTCTTGTATTTATGTTAGATTTAGCTGCCTTTTTGCTTCTTTTGTTCATTTGAGCTCATTTAATCCTGAAAATACAAAAGGAAGACAAAAACACACTTTTTCCAACATTAGTACTAAAAAAGGGTTAGTTTTATGCCATATTTGATGTAATTTATATGTTGCATTTTGCACACATCACCAAGCTAAAAAGCGAACCAAACCGAGCCAATTTGGCTCGTTGCGAGCCGAGCCGAGCTAGGCTCACTTTCTTACCGAGCTAAGCCGGCTCGGCTGAGTTTCAAATCGAGTCATATCGATCAAATTTTTTCCGAGCTAAATCCGCTAAATCCGAGTGAGCTTCGAACGCGAGCTTTTTTGGACAGTCTCTTTGCATTTTTACCTTAACTTGGTTGAGGCTTTTAGTTCTCAACTGAAGTGACATTGTTCGTATCGTTAGCATTGTCATTTCCGGTAACTAGCTATTACGGGCATCAATTTGACATTTCAAATTTTCTTTTAAAGTAATTTATTTTAGGAAGTTTATATAAAATAACCAAATTTTTGATGGTGCATATCTAATGTGACAATTAATCACTTAATATTCTAAGGGATTTCACAAGTGCACTTAGCTAGTGTAGTTAGCAGAGGTGGTGGAGTTAGTAGAGGTAGTGCAGTTAGTAGTGAGGGTACAAATAGTTAAGTCTTAGCTTGTAAACATGTAGGATCGTTTTTGGCGACCAAATGAGTCAATCAGAGACAATACACAACTGTTTGAAAGGCGGAAACAAACAAACAGCTTAGAATCAGTGTAGAAATGAGTAGAAACAGATTGTTATACTTCAAAACAAGCTTCTCATTCAAATTAGACTTTCGAACGAAATCACAAACCCAATGGACTTTCACACGGAATCAGATCTTCAAACGGAATTATCCTTTTCAAACGAAATCACTTTTTCAAGTGAGATTACTTTTCAAGTGAAATTAGTTTCTCAAACGGAATTGCACCTTCAAGCGGAATCAGGTGCCATTTCAAACGAAATTAACCAAAAACCTGTTTTCAAGCGGAATTATTCAAACGGAATTACCTTTTCAAACGGAATTAGTTATTTCAAGCGAAATAACTACACTTTTTTCAAACGGAATCAGTGTGCTCGTTCAAACGGAATCAGGTTTGTGGTCCATTTTTGTCACTTTTAGCTTGAATTTTGATCTGATTCTATCAAGGGTTTGTTAAAACAGTATTTTACACACAATATCAAAAGATCAGTCCATTTTGTCCGTTAAATTGTCCAGAAGTCCAAAACTGAGTAGAAAAATGCACTGATTCAAGTGTATTGACTCATCCTGAGCTCTGATACCACTTGTAGGATCGTTTTTGGCGACCAAATGAGTCAATCAGAGACAATACACAACTGTTTGAAAGGCGGAAACAAACAAACAGCTTAGAATCAGTGTAGAAATGAGTAGAAACAGATTGTTATACTTCAAAACAAGCTTCTCATTCAAATTAGACTTGATTACACGGTAGAATTTCAGCAGCACTTCGTTACACACTTTCTAATTCGGTATCAAATGAGAAGCCCAATACACCTTTATATAGGATGTTGATTTCGCTTGAAATGACCATGTGTCATTTCAAGCGGAATTACCACAAAACACTATAAAATTACATATTTGACCCTGTACAATCTACAAACATGACCTAGACTGATAGACGTAGGCTATAGACATTATGTACCAACAAAACATAACATTTGGGTGATTCTAGAGGGTGAAGGGGTATGGTCCCAGATCTCGCGTCAGCATGACCGCGAGTGACCATTACCCTTATCAAAAACCTCCACCAGCAAGAACTTATCTGTGTCCGTGCGGGCACGCACGAACACAGAGGTTGAAACCAATATGTCCATTGATGAGAAGAATTACCTTAAGTACGAGAACTAATGTTACGCATAGCGATGCGGCCTGGCACCGCATCCTATGGACATTTTCGTCACGACAAGGGATCTGGACAACAGTAACAGTCACCAAGCGGCGATGCGGCACGGCACCACATCCCGCATCCATCTTGGCCAAAACAAGAACGCGGGAACAACATCAGTTACCGCAAGCAGCGATGCGGCCTGGCACCGCATCCTGCCTACAAGGCAAGTGGGTCTGACACCACAGTGCAAGTGGCACTGAGAACAGTCACCTGTCAGCCCACATGTGTGCAACAGTCTGACACTACAGCAGGACGTGGCAGCACCACCGTAACCAACAGGCCTGACACACCTACAGGAAGCTGCGCGATGTCAGATTAGCCACTCAACTACCCTCCTTCACTCCTCGGCTATAAATACCAACCCCAAACCAGGTTTGAGGTATCTCTCTTCACAACTCTCTCACTACTACTACTATCACACTTTCATTCCCAAGCAAATTACTGATTCTCACGCCGAAGAGTGGTAACAAGGAGCACCCCCTACCCCATCATCCTTGTTACGAGTCACGGCTTGTTTCCTTGTGCAGGAAACCAACCAGCGGACGATCCAGCCAGCGATCCTCTGAAAGAAGGGATTAACCCTACTTGACGAGTTCAGTGAGTTAATCCCACCCGGTTAACCATTGTTTCATCATTGGCGCCCACCGCTACTCTTAGCACTTTTTTCCACCATCCTTTTCTCTCCAAAGATCATGTCTGATCGTCTAAACAACACTGCCGGGGATAATCTAAACCCCGCAAACACAGGGCCTACGGGGACTGCTCCTCAAGCCCCAAACGCTGAACATATTGGCACATCAACGCAAGGGGGCGCATCCCTTACGTTCGGACACGATCTGTCACAATACGCTTCTGTGATACCTCCAGGCATGAACCTTCATACCTGGTACGACCAACAACAAGCTCTGCTGGCCGCAACATACAACAGAGCTTGCGCAGAAGCGCAAGTACCTGTGGGGCCTACCCCGGCACCGCATACACCTGCGGGTCGTATTTTACAATACGACGGCAGGGCCCCCACAAATCCAGCCTCCCAGAGTAGGCACGAAGAGCGCGGCTCCTCTTACTGTGATGTCCGCACGATTAATGAGGATGACTCCTCATACGGGTCCCGCACTAGGGGCCCAATACAAAGCCGCCTGGGCCCTCATGGCGAAAACAGGCGACAATCCACAGCGGCCCCGGCATCCATAGCCGGCTGGGACCTCAGTCCCACCATGAAGGGCAGGGACATACCGATCCGGAAGACGGTACATACTGCGGGGAGTCCCATGCCACTAGCAGCAGACCGGGAGGACGCAACTATGTTCCTCCCACTCAACCCCGCACCACATACCTCCGCGCCGCAAAGCGCCACCAGAGCCAACCCTACAGGCCGAAATCTGCGGCCGAAAACTCCAAGTTCGTCCCGGAGATTGCCAACGCCGATGTCACCACCACCAAATTCCCATTAAACATTGGGAAATACAACGGTCCGGCCGACCCAGATGCCCACATGAACATCTTCGTCGGCGCCGGGTGCAACGGCAGGTGGGATGAACCGACTTGGTGTCAATTTTTCCCGCAGACCCTAACAGGTCTGGCCAGGGCTTGGTTCGATTGTTTGTCAGTGGGGTCACTTACCTCATTCAAGGACTTGCAAGCAAAGTTCCTCACACATTTTTGCCAGCAGCGACGTCATGAACGTGATTCTATGGACGTCATGAACATCTGGCGCAGAGACAACGAATCGCTTGAGGCGTTCGTTGTCCGTTACAATAAAGAGTGCCTGGAGATAGGCGACGTTGCAGACCAAATGGCACACAACCATTTTGTTGTTGCCGTTAAGGACGAACAAATGGTTATGACTATCTCCGGCAAGGAAGGCTTGCCTAAGAAATGGGAAGATGTCATGGATGCGGTCAAGACATACGCCCAGACTCAGCAGTCCCTCAAACCGCACGTCTCAAAGGCACAGCCCCAAACGGAAGGCCAGTCCTCCCACCAAGAGCACAAGCGCAACAACAAGCGCAACCGGGACACATGGAATCGCCACAACGATCCCAGACCATATGTCCCGCGTAAAAACCAGCCCGACGCAAGGGCAACAATCAACGCCCAGCGTGAAAACCGGGCGTCGAAGAAGGAGTCTCGGGACCGTAACTGGACCGAGATCAACCAGTCGCCAAGCGATGTCCTCCTTACGGACGCGCAATTCCTGCGACCGGCCCAACCGATGAAGTCCAAAAAGAACCAGGATCTCGCACTCTACTGCGAGTATCACAAGGACAATGGCCACACAACAAACAACTGCATCAGTCTCCGACTGAAGATTGAGCGAGCCCTAAAAGAGGCGAAGCTGTAACATCTGTTGCCAGCCGCGCAAAAACAAACAAAGCGCATCACCCCACACAACGAGGGCCCCTCCACGGGTAAGAGGACCATGTACGTGGCCTCAACCCACATGATCAATGGAGGACGAGGAAAGCCGCGCAAGGCGGCAAGAAGACCGGACAATGACTGGAAAGACGAGCAAGTAGCCTTTCCAAAAGTCCAAGGCGGACCGTGTGACTGTCGCGTCGTCGTTATCACAGGCCACCTGGCTCACTACTGCACCGAACGACTCTTCATCGACCCGGGCAGTACATCTGATATTATATACGACCAGTGCTTCAACCAATTCGATCAAGAAGACAAGGATCGATTGTAGCCGGTGGACTACCCGTTGGCCGGGTTTGCGGGGTAAACCGTATTCCCCCTGGGCCAAATTACTTTTCCTGTGCGCCTCACCAACGGAAGGCACACACGAACGGAGGAGGTAAACTTCATGGTTTTACGTCACACCTCCAAATATGACGTACTTCTCGGGAGGGAGTCCCAGGGAGACTTCAACATGATCACATCCGTCCCCCACTCTGCCATCGGTTTCCCAACCGAGACGGGGGTTGCGATAATATACGCCCGCAGAGATGTTATGTCTACGGACGAGCTGCGTCCGACCAAGATAGCAAGGCCCACCCCCAACACTCAACCAGAAAAATGGGTTCTTAACGCAAGACACCCAGAGCAAACAGTCACGTTGGGCCACGCCTTGTCCCCCACCATCAGAGCGCACCTGAAGCAGCTCCTCTTCAGGAACCAGGATATTTTTGCGTGGACACCCGCAGACATGACAGGGGTACCACGCGAAATTGCGCAACATTTCTTAAATACCATGCCAGGTATCAAGCCGGTGATCCAAGGCCAACGCCACCTTGGATCAGCAAAAAACGAGGCGATGCATGAGCAGGTCCAAGAACTGCTCTCCGCAGGCATCCTACGGGAGGTTAAATACCAGACTTGGCTATCCAACCCAGTCATGGTAGAAAAACCAACCGGGGGCTGGCGCATGTGCGTCGATTATAAAGATCTCAACAAAGCCTGCCCCAAAGATTGTTACGCACTTCCGGAGATCGACGAGAAGGTCGATAACCTTGCACCATTTCGATGGAAGTGTTTCCTCGATTGTTACAAAGACTACCACCAGGTACAGATGGCAATCGAGGATGAGGATAAAACGGCATTCCGCACGCCTACCGGAAACTACTGTTACACTAAAATGCCGTTCGGGTTGCACAACGCGGGCGCAACCTATCAAAAGTTGATGAACGACACTTTTCGCGGCCAAATCAGCAAAAGTGTCGAAATCTATATGGACGACCTGGTCGTCATGAGCATGGAGGAAGACACCATGCTCAATTATATTGAAAGAACATTCCAAACTCTGCGAAGCGTCAACATGAAACTCAACCCAGGGAAATGCTCGTTTGGAATGGAAGAAGGCAAATTCCTTGGATTCATCGTAACCAAAGATGGATTCAAGGTGAACCCGGAAAAAGTTCAGGCGATCGAGCGCATGCCATCGCCTTCTACGATGAAAGAAATGCAACGACTAGCCGGCAGGCTAGCCGCACTAAATAGATTCTTAGCCAACCATGCAGCTAAGTCTTACCCTTTCATCAAGACCCTGCGGAGCTGCTTAAAAAAGGAAAAATTCCAATGGACCACAGAGGCCGAAAAAGCTTTCCGGGAGATGAAAGAGTGTTTGATTCAACTCCCAACTCTAACCGCACCACGCAGGGATGAGCAACTTATTTTGTACCTATCTGCCGCGGACAATGCGGTAGGCGCGGTACTCATAGTGGAGCGAGAAGGAGTTCAAACACCCATATACTATATCAGTAAAATGCTCAACGACCCAGAGGCGAGGTACTCCATCATGGAGAAGTTGGTATTGGCACTTGTGCACGCGTCAAGACGGTTGCGACGTTACTTTGCAAACCATGCCATTACAGTGTTAACCAACTACAGCTTCGACGTTGTTACATGTAAGCCATGTTTTTTACATTCACCATGTAACCTATCGGGCCGCAGGCCATTTGCAAATAAATAGATGAACGATTCAATGCAATATTGTTTATTACTTCTATTACAAATGCGTATTCCACTCTGCGGTATCTGCAAAAACAGATTGGCAAAATCTTCATTCGCGATACCCACACAGAGTGGTGACCACACGCAAGTATTGTAATAGGCCAGCAATGGCAAAACATCAACTGTCTATCTGGCTGATATGCAAATACGGTTTTCACAAAGCCTATACAATTCCTAAACCCTAACGGGATAAAAACAGGAATTGACTAATACTCATACGACAAAGGTATAGAGTATACTTAACCGCGCTGTACAGCGGGTAGAGTTCTTCATACTTGCATATCACCTAGATATGCAAAAGGCAAATACAGACTTAGTGTTATTCACAATAACATTAACTCATACAAGTTCAAACATGCAAGTAGAAAAAACACTTGTACAACTTCAACGAAACGATTCTTTATATTCAAAAAATTTCTACACCTATGCGGTGCACAAGAGATTTACATAAAAGTTCCTAATATTTACATCAAGGAAACAAAAAAGGGCACGCAGGCCAACCTAGTCCTTCTTTGTACCGCTGGACTCCGCACCACCCTTGCCATCGCCAGCGGTCTCTTCCTCCTCATCCTCTTCAATATATAACAACCGCAAGCGGTCTACATAGTCTTCCAATTCTAAGCATTTATCAACTGCCTCAAGGGCAGAAATGGACATATCGTTGTACGCTGCGAGAGCAGCAGCAAGACGCGCTTCGGTATCCACGCCATGAAACCCGGACCTTTCATCGGTATACTCGCCTTGGGCTAAAACATTAATATGACAGATGCAACGGTTGTAGCCAGCTTTAAAACCAACCTCCCGCGCACGCTGCATAATCGGCTCTACACCAGCTGCATTCTCAGGTGCGTCGAGGATAGCACTAGCAATCTGCAAAATACAAGCAGTAAGATTAGCAAAGGCAAACCTAAAAAGATAGCAAAGGCAATGGGTACTTACATGCCCGATACCGTGAATACGCATCCATTCGCGATCATCCTTGAGGTGATTGAATGAAGAAATAAGGCTATCCCGAGCCTTGGTAGCATCCCTAGCCCGCGCTTCAGCTTCAGTAGCGCGGGCAGTGACATCCTCAATAACGGTCCCCCGTCTCTACACTTCAGCCTTTCAACAACAAAGAAAACAAGTATATAAGGATGCTCAGTCATACTTATGAGATAAACACACAAATTCAAGAGCAAAAAGAAACTCATACCTGGAGATCCTTAATAATCTTATTTAAATTGGTGCGGTCGGAATCTGCAACAGCAAGAGCCTTGGAAGCGCGGACCCCCGCCTCTTTGGCCTCTTTAACCGCCACCTCAGCCTCTTTGGCCGCCACCTCAGTAGCAACTTTCACCTTTACCAGAGCAGCTTTCTCCTTGCTCAAAGCTGCGTTCGCTGCCTTGACGTTTGTCAGCTCTTGACGAACACGAAACAGGGTTTCATTCTGTTTGGCCCAAGATTCTTTCCAAGTCTTGCGCTCATTAGAAAGTGTTTCTTTCCAACTCTTGCGCTCATCAGAAAGCAGTTTGGCAAGGGTACGAACCTGTTTAAGCTCAGCAGTTGCGGCCCACTCCTTGGTCTGCTTATGCTTCTCAAAAGCAGCCTTATCCCTTTTAAGCTGCTCCGCACCCTCACGAGCAGCCCTCACCAACTCTTCATCCTCAGCCCGCAAGCGGGCAGTTTCCTCCTCCTTACGCCCCAACACCTTGTAGTCTTCCATAATGGCATTCACCATTATGGAACTCCCCACAAGCATGGAGGAGAGTTGATTAATCCGGAGCTCACGCGGCAAAGTGCGGGCTCGGTTAACTTCAAACGGGGTGCCCAAGCCACCCAAAATTTCCTACAAGCGGAGGGATCAGCAGAAATATCATCCCCTTGCATCACATTCCAAGGGGGACGGTGATAGTTCACAGCCCGGTCTTCAGTATAAGTGCGGTAGTAGAACTCCAATTCAGACTCTTCAGGCTGAATAGGAGGCCCTTTGTAACACCCCGAAAATGGGTTTGGTAATCAAACTCCGTTAATACTAAAAGACGGGTAAAGTACCGTTAGCAGTAAAAATAACCCGGTAAATAATTGGATTTAAATAAGAAATTCTAATAGTTAAATACAAGCGAATCAAAGAATTAAGGAATTGAGTTTATAAGAGCCCGAGTCAACGGGACTTAAAATAAAACGGGTTTTAACTCCCGGAACCCACTAAGTTAACTAGGTAAAATTAACCTAGTTAGTAATGGGTAATTAAATAATAAACTATGAGTTATAGTTTCTTTTATGAATCTTTAAACTTGAGGGACTAAACATGGGCAACTAGAAAAGTGTTTTATTAAAACATTTATATAAAAAAAATAATACAACACACACAAAAAAAAGAAAAGAAAAGAAAGTGTGTGTGCGTGCGTGAGGATGGCCAGGAGAAAGCTCTCATGGAGCTCTAGCCCTAAATCCAACAAATCTATCAAATTGAAGCTCAAATCAAACCCAAAACGTCTGCATGATTACAAATTCGTGATCACCAAGTCGTGGGGATTACAAGGTATGTTGAATTTTATGATTTGGTGATACCTTGAGATTATGATGAACAATCATAATCAAAAATTCTGGAATGAATGTGGAATCTTTGAGTGTTATTGTGATTATATCTTGATTTAGATACAAACCCTAGTAGAAAATTTGATGAATTGTTGTCAAACTAAGGATTTGGTAATTACCCTATTATGTGCTAAGTGGGTTTTTATGTCATTGTGATGAACACTTGAATTAGGATGTTAAATTCAGGAATATTGATTGTTATGATATAAGTTCTTGATGTAGTTCATGAACACTAGACATAGAGGTTTGATTTTGATGTAAATCTTGGTGAAAATAACTAGTTATGAACTAGTTAGTAAAAATGTAAAATTATGCACATTAGGTGTTTGTTAAAATGCCTAAATGAGAACTAAAGTGTTGAAATTTAGAGTGAAAACGCGTATTCGAATGATATGGCAATTACGCGTGATATGAAGTGATAAGAGTTCTAAATACTATGTTGATTTAGACTTAATATCGTAAACCATGCGATTGAAGGTAGTTAACTTTAGATAAGTTAAGTTAACTAATCATGAAGTCAAATAGTAGCTTCGGCATAGGAAATAAGTGAGGTGGAATAGTCGTGATTTTTATGACTAATTTAACCGCCTTGTAAATGATTGACAATAGTTTGACGCGTAACAAGCTAGATGAAAGCTTGGAGGAGGGAGCAGGTCAAACGGAGCAAGTACGGAAAGAAAAGCGTGGCGTGGATGCGAGGTAAGTGTAAGTTACACACTTTTGTAGAATACCCGTTTATTCGATACGTTGTAAACGTGATAACGATAATAATGGAAATATGGAAATTTATCAAGTGTCGACTAACGTAAATCAATGTTAAAAGGATACCCATGGCGTAAGCCGAAATGGGTTGAATTTGTAAGAAAAGAGTGTAAAAGAAAAAGGGGTATGGTTATAAAATCCGGGATGGGATGGATGTATGAATTGGAAATCAAAAACGATGTTTTTTATTAAATAGATAATGTTGGGCATATAGTCCAAACGGGTCGAATGGTGATGATAACACCATTTGACAATATCGACTAATGTGGTTGTCAAGTCTTATGTTAACAGGACCGATTAGCCAATCGGATAATTGCGTCACCATTGATGGTGTGATAATGAAAACGAGGTATAAATCGGGTCTACTTGTTGATCCGGGCCAGGTACGCATAATTGTGTTGTAGTTAAAAGTGTTATTTTGGTCGAATAATTTGAGAGAGAGTCCTTCGTCATAAAAGGACTAAAATTGACCAAAACGCCCTTGTAGGCTAAATGGAACAAACGAACCTTAAAGGTTGTTTGGAAATGAGTTTTATGACTAGGTAAATACTTAGAACAAGTATAGAAGCTGAAAGAGGTATTGTATTAGCTAAATGGCACTATTTGAGTTTTTGCCGTAAAATAATGATTCGAGAGGTAAAATTTGGTTTATATTGATCACCACATTAAACCTACCTTAAATACAGTTGGGGTGGGAGATTATAGGATAAGAAATGTGGTAATGGAATGCTAGAAGCAATCGAAAGCTATTTTAGGCTCGAAAGTGCTTAAATACCCTTGACGGGTCAAAATAAGCATACGAGCGAAAATGGGTTTAAATTGTGTAATAAACCTGTGATTAGAACCTAATATGGTATATAACATTTATTTGAAGAAGTGTAGGTGATGTAGGAATCAAACAAATATGTTTGTTTGATAAAATGCATAAACGGGTAAAATTTGATAAAAAGGTAACGAGTCGAAGGCTTGAAAGTCTCAAAATTTATTTATGTTGGATATTGAATTTTAACTTCATAAGATGGATAATTAAATTACGGACGCGTAGGAAAAAGAATCGGGTAAAACGGATCAATAACGAAGAAGTTATAGCCGTTTCCGTGAAATCGGGTTGAGCTGGGAATGTACAGCAACAGCTGAAGGCACAGTCTGTGAAAACAAGGGCTAGGCGTGACGCCTAGGCCCTTGGCGTCACGCGACGCCCCTAACTCCGGAAATTTTTTAAATTTTGTCATTTTAACCCCTGTACTTGTTTGAACTTGATATTTGACTATCAAAACTAACTTTTAAGTTGGTTTTGATCATAGGTGATCGCCAAGAGTGCCCGGATGAAGATCAAGCTCGATGAGGAACCGAACACGATAAAATTAAACACTCGAGATTAAAGCTTCCACACGGCGTTACGTCATAACTTTTAAACGAAGAAATTGTTTATATTATGTTGAAAACTTTTAAGTTGTAAAAGTTTTAGATTACTCGTATTTTCTAAGCATACTTAATCGTAATTACATGTTTATTTTCGTTATTTGTACGAAAACCTATTAATTAATTAGACGGGTGTTATAAGTTGGTAATCAGAGCTCAAGGTTGTTGACAAAATGTGTTCGGTTCGAGGCTTGATCGCAAATCCGGTAAGTACATGTATGTTAATAGTTTAGTATGCTAAAGTGTTGTAAACAACACATAGGGCTATCGTTTGATACACGTTACCCCAATTAAAATGATTGATATAGTTGATGAAAATACGTGCGTTGACGCGTATAGTAGAAAAAGCCTTGTATTATAATACGGGCGATTATTGAAGTTGACATTACTAACTCTTGTGAATGTTTTAATTGAAGGACACTCGCGTCTGAAGATGACGAGAGTTGAACGAATTACTGATATAATAGAAGAATGGTCCAAAGTATGAAAAGAGGACCATGCTCACCAAGGACCAAGTTGCATAACAATCGCGAATAAAAGTAAAGGCAAGGAAAGCCCGTCAGGGTGCACATCTTAAATTTAGTTGCACAAATAGTAATATGCAACGAATAAGTAGAAATTGAAAGTTGCATTTGTAGATTAAAAACTTGGAAAAACCCGAATAGAAAATGTATTCGGGATATTGTTTCCAAGAGAAATAAATATAGGCATTACTTACATAGGGCGTGATGTGAAAACTATAAAAAGGTCATGCGTGTCATGTGTTAATCGCTTACTCTGGCCAAGTAAGTAGTGGCATATGATACCATGAACTTCTTATAGCGGACACATTTACATCCGATGTAGTAAGGGTGGGGTGAATGGGACTAACTTAAATAGTACCCAAATGAATCAAAGAAGTAAGATGTTTGATAGTAAACGTAAGCGTAAGTCGGATGACGGAAACGTATTACGTGAGAATAACGAGCCCGAGAGAAGGGACAAGGATCAAGTAAAAAGAAAATACAGACCGACCAATGGGAATGCTAAGGCATAGGGATAAAAGTTGACTGCCACAAGTGATGAACTTCACACGGACAAGTCAAACAAATTAAATAAAGAATAAAGGACATGATTGAATAAAAGCGATGGATTTCGCTAAGACGACCAAATAAGTTAAAACGAAGTCTAAAATCATATCGGAATGATTATTTTGAAAATGACTTCGGTAAGGATACCCGATAGATGGGTATGATTTTAAGAATATGTGTAACCCAACAGACGGGAACGCGGATTAGAAAGTCAAAAGACTCGGATTATAGGTCATGACTAAAAGATGATAAGATTTTGCAAACAGAGATTTTTGGTAATTACGTTCAACCATTTCAAAGTTGGACGAGTCAAATAAAGAATGAAGTTTGACATTCATAAGTGATGAAAATTCACCCAAAATGAGTCAAACGAGTCAATCAAGGAATAACGCTTAATATAATAGGAAAACGCAAACCGGTGAAACCGGAAAGCTAAAAACAATAAGATAGAAGGACCCGGGTAATGGGTTGTAAAGGAGTATAAGTATGAACCGGATAATGGTAAGCGTAGGACAAACCGACGTGTAAATGACGTTAGAAGTCGTAAAGTCGGAAGGATAGTCCGAAAGTAAACAAATGAAACCTTAGACTACGGTCAAGGTCAACTAAAGTTCAAAAGCAAAATTATCAGTATCCTGCGGGGAGATCAAATTATCATGAGAATCCACCGTATCAAAGATCTGGGCCGCAGGTCCCTTCCCAGTATCCTCTGCCCGCGCAGAAGGCTCAGGCACCACTTTAATTGAAGGGCTTCTGGTAAAATCTTTATTAACCCCCGCATCCGCAGCTGTATCATGCGGGGGGGGGGGGGGGAGTGAGGAGCATCAAACATAGAGAAGCCTTCATCTTGCGGTTCTGCAAGTAAAGCAAAAATACTTATCAATTACAAGTACAAAGAGAAACACTTGTAAAAGTTATGATTTACTTACCAGAGACAACCACAGGTTTCAGAACAGTTGTCCGTTTGGCCAGTATCCTCGGACGCTTCTTCTCACCGGCACCAGCAACCATATCATCTATCTTCCTTTTCTTCTTCTCATCAGCAGGCTTGGAACCCGCAGAGGTCCCACCTGCAGCCGCACCACCACCTGGAACACCCAAACCCTCAAGAGTGTCAGACACTACCACGTAATCGGTATATCTGCGGAAACGAGAACGAGAGATACCTGCCGCCTGCGGCACCAACTGAGGAACAACAGTAGCCTCAGGTTTTTTCTTACCGCGACCCCGCGCAGCTTTCTCCACTTGCTTTTTCTCCGCATGTTTCTTGGGGGCACCCTTCACCTCAAATTTACCCAGGGCCCCAAGACTACCTGCGTTTACATCATCAAACAAGCAAATTAGCAAGGTGAACTTTATAAGGCAAGTAAGAAGATTATGGATTATACCTTTGCCTTGCGGCAGGGGTGCATTCAGTGCTTCACATTTAGGAACGCGAAAGTTGTTGACAATGGTCAAGTTAAAACCTTCACCTTCCGCACACGGAAGTAACTCAACCTTGCCTGTGAAGGTCGGATCAAATATCCTCCACAACGCAGCGTTCTCTGATAATACACTTACAAATTAAGAACAAACAAAAAAGCAAAGAAACCGCACAAGAGTAAGAACACTTACCACCATTCTTTTCCCGCACAACGGGCCTCACTTTCCTTTCTGGCCTGGTCAGCATCATCCGCAGCACCCACAGCTGCGAGTTGTCCAATTTCTTGTGCTCAATGGTCTTCAACCGTGGGAACCACTCCACCGTCTCCGCACTAGGAAGAGCAATATCCTCCGCAGGGATGATATCATTAACATTCCGCATGGTCATGTTAGCAACAACCGCGACAGCCTTAATGTAGAAGAACTTGGTCTTCCACTTTGTAATACCCTTTGGAGGGGTCATCAGCTTGGGGCTCCCATACCGTTGGCCAAAAGAAAAGAACCCGGTGTTCACCGTCAACTGGTAAAACCGCCGGAAATTTTCAACGGTAATCTCCAAGCCAAGAGCACGAAAAGTGTACTCAAAATTTCTAATCCGAATCATCCCGAACGGACTAATCTGGGAGATATGGAGTTTGTAATACTCCAAAACCTCAGCAACGAACACGGTCAATGGTAAACGAAGGTTACCATCAACGAAAGAATCAGCCCACATGGTGATGTAACCGGCCGGAGCATCGGCACCGGTTTCACCTTCCTGTGGGAAGACAGCCCCAAACTCCTGGGGCATTTGAATGGTAAACTGACTTTTTGACCACTTCAGCACCGGTAGGCCCCCGCCGGGGGCACTACCACCGTCTTCTTCTTCTTCCGCCGCCACCGGCGAAGAATGTTCAGGTTTTCACCCTCAGTATGGTGTGGATCAGATGGTTCAACCATCAAGGAAAGTAATCAAAGAATTGTGACAAAGAAGATAGAAGAAGGAGTTTATAAGAAAACTCAGAAACTTGACCAGAATTTCAGACAGTTTATCGGAGAAGACAAAGAGAACACCCTCTTTCACCGGAAAAATTACGAAAATTTTGAACAGGTGAGGAAACCACAAACGGTTTCCCCTTATATACTCATCGCAATTAATGCGATGCAGTAAACCGACTCATCACGTTCAAAATGGGCCATTTACGTGACGCCACGTGTTAAGCGACAGTTCCGCTGACGGTTACCACGCGCGCGTGGCCATCCACGCGCCTGACAGAAGAGACTTTTTACACTCCTTGCTACAGTGCATTTATGACCTCGGGCAGTGCAAACGTCCTTTCATTTCAGCACATGACAGAATCCTACCAACTTTCACCAACCCACACGTGTTATCGTGATGTATGCAGCAGAAAGTGACAACATTATCCAAACATAAGCGGCATGCGGTTTCTCTGGTTTACCGCACCATAACCCATACCGCATGTCGTTTTTTTACATAACCCTCAAAAAAGGCAAAAATATATATCTCTACATTATGTAAAGGGGTATGACCAATAAACCGCACATACCCACGAGCACACGTGGAATATGCGGAGATGACACACACGAACCCGCACAGGTGTGTCAGATACTCAGAACCAGTGTTGTTCTTTGGACTGCGAAAACCGCTTCTCAGAATGCGGCAAACCACATTCCATAAAACCTTCTTCAAGGTTCAAATCCCTCGTGTCCGGTTCACAACCACAGAGGGAATGCAAACAGCTTCTCCTTGGGATAAAGGAATGGTACGCTGAGCAACCGCACATCAGCAACCCTGACTCCTGATCCTTCAAGAGCCACATCCAAGCTTCAAACTCTCTAGAAACGAGTTCTTTGCTGAAAACCACAGACACTCACAAGTAGCTGCGGTAAATTACAAATACGCAAACGGTAGCTACGAAAGAGCCACAACTAAACCACCACGCGGTTGATCAAAGCTACTTCCAGGAAAACTGCTTCCCAACTAAGCGTGAAGGAAAGTGGTTACAGAACGAATGCGGACGAGTTTCACCCAGATTCCCATGTATCTAGGGTAACCTCCTTCGGCAACACCACTTCAAGGAAAACCATTTTCCACCAAAGCGTGAAGGAAAGTAGCTAAGGAACAGTGGTAACAAGTCTGCTTATGACTATTTACCCACCTACGGACCGCATAGAATAAACAATGGTGGGTACTACCAGACCCATGACCATGTTTATTTGCCCATAGTCCAGATTCACATTGTTCGACCAAACACGGCCAACATTGACGCAAGTACCCCACATAGTTCGACCACACATGGCCAACGATGTGCATCAACAAGGTAACCGCAAAGGACGTGCGGTTACTTGAGAGCTAAAAACAAAAAGGACGTGCGGTTACTAGAGAGCTAAACTGGAGAACACGAACACCCCACAAAACAGGGACCATCATTCAATGTCCAGTTGCTGAACATAAAGCTTGAGCAAAGCACTTACAGCAGTACCTAAGCTGACGCAGAGGTTACAACTAGATTTACGGCAACGGACACCTTCCGTCACCATCTCAAAGGTTGGTTCGAACCCTGCTAACGTCTTCAGTCACCGTTTCAAAGGTTGGTTCGAAACACCAACAGGTGGCTGATGACATCAGAAAAAGGTAGACCATATTACCGGATCAAATCCTTGGCTGAGAATTCCGCATCAGACCGAACTTGCTCACCGGTACGAAAGAGACGTCACCGGACCCGCAGCTTGAATTACTGAAAGTAGGAGCCATCTGCATGGCCCATATTCTACCTTCTAGACACCATAGTCCAGTATCCCTCCCACATGCAACTTGCATAAGGAAGGAACACTAGACTGGGGGGACTTGAAGGGGTATGGTCCCAGATCTCGCGTCAGCATGACCGCGAGTGACCATTACCCTTATCAAAAATCTCCACCAGCAAGAACTTATCTGTGTCCGTGCGGGCACGCACGAACACAGCGGTTGAAACCAATCTGTCCATTGATGAGAAGAATTACCTTAAGTACGAGAACGAATGTTACGCATAGCGATGCGGCCTAGCACCGCATCCTATGGACATTTTCGTCACGACAAGGGATCTGGACAACAGTAACAGTCACAAGCGGCGATGCGGCACGGCACCACATCCCACATCCATCTTGGCCAAAACAAGAACGCGGGAACAACATCAGTTACCGCAAGCAGCGATGCGGCCTGGCACCGCATCCTGCCTACAAGGCAAGTGGGTCTGACACCACAGTGCAAGTGGCACTGAGAACAGTCACCTGTCAGCCCACATGTGTGCAACAGTCTGACACTACAGCAGGACGTGGCAGCACCACCGTAACCAACAGGCCTGACACACCTACAGGAAGCTGCGCGATGTCAGATTAGCCACTCAACTACCCTCCTTCACTCCTCGGCTATAAATACCAACCCCAAACCAGGTTTGAGGTATCTCTCTTCACAACTCTCTCACTACTACTACTATCACACTTTGTTTCCCAAGCAAATTACTGATTCTCACACCGGAGAGTGGTAACAAGGAGCACCCCCCACCCCATCCTCCTTGTTACGAGTCACGGCTTGTTTCCTTGTGCAGGAAACCAACCAACGGACGATCCAGCCAGCAATCATCGGAAAGAAGGGATTAACCCTACTTGACGAGTTCAGTGAGTTAACCCCACCCGGTTAAACATTGTTTCATCAGAGGGAGTGCATGCAAATCATTGTAGTACAATCTCTAAGGTTTTAACGTTCATAATACAAGTTTTGATTGATATGTAGATCTCGTATTTGTGTTTGTTTTTGTTTATTGATTTACCACATCGTGTTTGTTAGATTCTGAACGTCGAATATGTTTATTGAACTTATCGGTTCATCACGTGGACCTATAATTTTTTTTGGTTTTCATTGTTTTGCTTCATGTATTTTCATTCTTATTCATTTCGGTTTTTGAGTTAACTTCCATTTTGCTTCCTGTGATTTGGTCATTTTAACGGTTTTGCCCCAATAGTTTGAAAATAGCCATTTTCCTCCCTGATTTTTCTAACTTATCGTCATTTTGCTCCCCGCCTCTAACTCCATCAGGGAGGAAACTGGCGACAAACTCGAAAGATTAGGGAGCAAACTGGCGACAAACTCGAAATATCAGGGAGGAAAATAGTTATTTTTAAACTATTGGAGCAAAACCGTTAAAATGACCAAAACACAGGGAGGAAAACGAAAGTTAACTCTCGGTTTTTTCTTATTCTTCCCCTTCGTTCTTTAACCTCCCTCCTTTCTTTTTTTCATTCATATATTATTTTTAATTTTCCTTAGTTTCTTCTTCTTCTTGTATCTTTCATGTATACTTTCTTATAACCTTTTCATTCTTTTACGTATAGGGATGCATTATGGTATAAGTTTTTGGGATGCATTATGGTATAAGTTATGACTCCTTCCAATTGTTTTTGCTTCTTTGCTTGCTTCCGAGCTCTTTGGCTCTCTCAGTGATTCTTTTCCTATCAATCCATCCCTAGTAATCATCACAGAAAAATTCCAACGATTTTTAATATCTTGAACCTATGTGTGATAGCTTGATTAAAGTTTGAATTAGGGGTTCAGTTTTGACTTGTGCATCTTGTGTTGTCTATGGCATAATTACATCTTTCAACTTGTGTTCACGTTAAACCTATAAGACGTCTATGCAATATATTCTATGCTAATAGTGATGTAACTCAAGATGATAAGGTGTAATAAAACATATGGAAAAAGGTGTCGATCAAACATCTACAACTTAAATATTTAGATGATGCTAAAGTTATAACAAATTTTTTTTTACAATTGCAATCATGCTAGAACATATACACGAAACCATTTATAAATGGAGTAACGTGCATGCCAACGGAATTGTTTGTTTTAACTTTTCATTCCCTTAGTTACAATCACTTTGTTCCAATGTTAAGTTTTAAAAGTTAATCTAACCTCCCCATTAGTGAAAACCTTTTCAAACTCATTGTTTGTTAAGGGCTTTTTTTTATGCCACATGCAAGTGGCATTTTTAACCAACACATCTAGTTACGGGGAGACATCCATTCAAGGTGAAAATCTAATATAAGAATTGTCTTACATAAATTTTCATGATCGGATATCTTGATTGTAATGTAATATTTAATATAAGAATATGGGGGTGTGGAGGGGTTTGTGTTGGGGGCATTCATCGACACGTGACGAGTGTGGGATCCACAAGGTAATATACAGTCATGTCACCCCCCGCCCCACGCCAGGTTCAACCCCACGCTAAACGGGCAACGCCGTGCCCAACGCTTGCCCGAGGTGAAGCAACCGGCGTTGAACCCAAACCGCCACCCCAACCCACACCCCACAGTGGAAGTTACCTTCCTTCGTTTTTTTTTTTTTTGTGTGTTTGGAGCATCTACATCAACAAATTCTTATAAACATTCATCTTAGTATCAAATAAGATTTCAAACTGTATAAAAATACTCATTTTTTACATCAACAAATATCCATAGACCCAACTAAAAACTTAGAGTTAACTTTCGTTTTTCTCAATTGGTTTGGTCATTTTAACGGTTTTGCTCCAATAGTTTAAAAATAACCATTTTTCTTCCTGATCTTTTGAGTTTGTCGCTGTTTTGCTCCCTGGTTCTAACCCAATTAAAACGTTCAGTTAAAAGTAGGGGTATTTCGGTAGTTTACTCCCTGGCTCTAGCTCAATTAAAACGTTTAGTTAAAAGGCGCAGTAGTCGTTGTCGGCGGGTGGTAGTTGCAGGTGGTGGATGGTGGTGGCCGGTAGAAAGAGTGGTTGGAAAGATGAGAGATCAGAAAAGAATTACTTATATACATATAAATAAACAAGTTATAGGTTTATTTAGGTGAAAAGACTTTACATGCCCTATCTTTTATCTATAAAATTATCAAAATACCCTTCTAATTAATGATTTTTTTTGGATGGAATTAGAGGCGGTGAGCAAAATGACGATAAGTTAAAAAATCAGGAAGGAAAATGACTATTTTTAAACTATTGGAGCAAAACCGTTAAAATGACCAAATCACAGGGAGCAAAATGGAAGTTAACTCAAAAACTTATTAAAGTTGTAATATATAAGTAAAAGATAAAACGAAAACCCACTTGAGTTGAGAAAACTCAAGAAAACCCTATTTAACATTTTTTTTATTTTTTTCTAAAAAACAGAAAATGTAACATAAATGTACTTGAACATTTTTATAAAAAAAATGTAAAAAGCGTCTACTAAATTTTTTTAAATGTTTAAAATTTGTATGTTACATTTTTTTGGATATATATATTATGTAACATGAAATTTTTAACATTTTTAAAAATAACTACTTGGCATTTTTTTTGTTTTTCTTTTATAAAAATGTTCAAATATATCATTTCCTATTTTTTTAAAAATAAAAATGTTACATGGGGTTTTTACGAAGATTTTTTAAGTTTTCTCAATTCAAGTGGTTTTCGTTTTATCCTTTCCCATAATATATATATATATATAGACAAAAGATCAAATACAAATAAAGTTAACGTACAAAACGTATGAACTGAAGGAAAAGACAAAAAAACGCGGCGGCATTTTCGTAATTATCAGTAATTATTAAAATTACTCTACAAATGATCCTGTAGAATAATATTGATATTTTGTAGAGTAATTTTGTAAAATGTTCTTGTAGAGTAATTTTGATCTTGTAGGGTAATTATCAAAATTACTCTGCATTAAAATTACTTTACAAGTGAATCAAAATTACACTGAAAGTTTATCAAACAAAATACAATTCAAAATTACTCTACAAATGATCCTGTAAAGTAATTTTGATCTTGTAGAGTAATTTTGTAAAATGATCCTGTAGAGTAATTTTGATCTTGTAGAGTAATTTTATAATTTTTTTTAGCATTTAGTTATGGGGTTTAGCTTTATGGTTTAGTTTTTAGCTTTTAGTTTAAGTGCGTGGGAGGGGGGGTTAAGTTTTTTTTTTTTTTTTTTTTTTTTTTTTTTTTGGGGGGGGGGGGGGGGGAGGTTAGGTTTTTTGGGGATTTTTGTTGGTTAGGTATAGATTTTTGATCAAAATTACTCTATAAGAACATTTTACAAAATTACTCAACAAGAACATTTTACAAAATAACTCTACAAAAGATCAAAATTACTCTACAGTATCATTTGTAGAGTAATTTTGATAATTCCCATACAAGCAGATAATTACAAAAATGTCACCGCGTGTTTTTGTATTTTCCTTCGGTTTGTACGTTTAGTACGTTAACTTTATTTGTATAAGAACTTTCCCCTATGTATATATATATATGTGTGTGTGTGTGTGTGTGTGTGAGAGAGAGAGAGAGAGAGAGAGAGAAAGAGAGAGAGATTCGGTTCAATTAAAAACCACCACGAGTTATGAAAACAATGAGAACTCCTACCTCCCGTGCGAGTTAGGGCACCATTTTTTGCACAAAGGTATAAGAAAATATTATAAACACATCTATAAAAACAAAAACAAAAATTGTTTAGTCGATAGTTACGCCCGATATAATTTTTTTTACGTGTTATGTGAATTTTGATTATGGCGGTGTAAATTTTTTTTTACACCTAATGTAAATTTTTGCATGCGGCATTTTTTTTTATTTTTTTGCTGGAACGGGTGATTTTTTTTAACATTTTGAGAAAAAAATGTTTTGATAAAAAACTTTTGAAAGACCTAGTTCTAATGGTTTTCACAACTTAAGGTGATTTTAATTTTACCTAGGGGTCGGTTTGGGTCGATTTTGACCAAAAACCATAATCATAACCGCGATGTCGGTTATTGGATAGCCATAACCATAACCGATCGGTTATGGTGGTTATGGTTATTCGATTTTGATGGTTATAGCTTTTCAGTTATAGGTGGTTAACCGTGTATTTATTTACCTTAGCTAAAAATAACTTAATTTTTTTAACATGAAATAATTTTTTATTGCATATTTTTATGTATTAGTATATTAAATAATATTAAAAAATATATATAATCTATAGAGTTAATTGCCCGGATAGTCCCTGTGGTTTCATGTTTTTTCACGTTTAGTCCCCACCTTTTGAAAATAGTAGGTATGCTCTCTATGGTTTGTTATTTTGTTACTCGGATAGTCCCCTGAGTAGATGTCAGTTAGTTTGGAAATAACATGTATGCTCCCTATGGTTTGCATTTTGTTACTCGGATAGTCCCCTCAGTAAATGTCAGGGGACTATCCGAGTAACAAAATGACAAACCATAGGGAGCACACCTGCTATTTTCGAAATGTTGGGACTAAACATGAAAAACGTGAAACCACAGGGACCATCCGGGCAATTAACTCTAATCTATAACATTAATACCAATTATTATTATCAAATAACGAATAAGGGTGTGTTTATTTTGATTCGGTTCAATTGAGAAATGGTAATTACCCTTTCCTAATCAAACCGAACCAAAATAAACCCACCCTTAGTCGTTATTGGATTTTTTTAATGTTATTTACTTTATATTGAAAAGATCATTAAATAACTTTCTTTTCCAATTTCAGAAGTACTCTATTTAGTCGATCATTAAACAATTAAAAAGACTTAGTTATTACTATCAGAGAAGTCATCTCTTCTGTCATAAGCATCATACTACAGTTACAGTATGTATAGATAACTCCATTATTATTAAATTAATAAAGTAGATCAGTGTACAAGTTTTGTTAGATGGAGTACAAGTTACACAACATTGGTTGTATAAAACCATAACTGAAGAAGAAAAGGTTGAAACAGTAACTAAACTTGAAACAGTAAAAACTTTGATAGAAAATAGTGATTGATTTAAAACACCTGTTAAATCAACGACTTAAATCTCTTACTTTTATTGCATAGACCTCGCTTTACTTCTTTTAAATAACTGCATAAGAAGACAATATGCATTTATTTAACTTGCAATTAAGTATTCATTTATTTATTATGCCATTTGTTTTAAGCTTTTGAAACTCGATATACTTTTCAGAAAAAAGAAAAAAAAAAACTCGATATATATGTATCGAATGGTCGTTTCAAAAGATCATAAAAAGTGTCACAAAACGCACATAAGACTATGAGAGTATGATGATATAACTATGAAGTCATGATTTTTTCCATAGTCGTTCGACTGGGGAGTTGAGAGTACTCGGTCTAGGCGGAGAGTACTAGGACATGTTAAATTATAAAGAAATTAGTTTTCGGAAATTAAATATATGTCAAATAACATAAATTAACTATATTTATAATAAAATACGTGAAAATGATATTAATTCTTTAATATGATAGACATAGAAATCATGTTTTATTTATTTTTTAAATAAAACTCAGCCCGAGTTGACCTACTAGATCTGGAACTGGCCGGGGTTGACTGTGTTTGATCGATTCTGAGTAATTAGGCGGAATTGATGAAAGTCGTCTCGGTAACCTACCTTCTAGCGACTACTCGGAGGGTACTCGGCCTTGGAGACCTTATTTTACAACCATGATTTTTTCTCATAATCTCCAATATTATATTATTATTTACTACATATACATTTATAAGTTGAGGGAATAGTGCCAGACAACTTGTCTGGCACTTCCCTATTGGACCAACCTATTTTTAATTTAATTTTATTCCCAGTTTAAAATTACGCCTTCATCCTTTGATTAAAATTACGTTTTTGCCCCCAGCTCAAATTCAAATTATAATTTTGCCCTTGGCTCAAAATTACGCTTTTGCCCTCGGGTCAAAAACTCATTTTTAATTTTGTTCCAGTTTAAAATTACGGTTTCGCCCTCCGTTTAAAATTACGTTTTTGCCCCCAGTTCAAAATAACATGTTTTTCCCTCTAGCTCAAAATTACGATTCTGCCCTCATCTCAAAATTACGTTTTTGCTCACAGTTCAAATATTTTCAAGTTGAGGGAATAGTATCAGGCAGCTTGCCTGACACTTCCCTATTGGACCAACCCATTTTTATTTAATTTTATTCCCAGTTTAAAATTACGCTTTTGTCATTCGTTTAAAATTGCGTTTTTGCCACCAGCTCAAAATAAAATTATAATTTTGCCCCGAGCTCAAAATTACACTTTTGCCCATGATGTGCTTGAAGTAGTTTAAATAAATAAACTAAAATAAACCTAAATTTAGACTCAAGTAATAATAATCTAGACTCTCTAACTTGACTAAACTACTCACCGGCAAGTGTACCGGTCGACTCTAGCAAAGAAAAGCAAGTCCGGATGTCGAACCCACAAGGACTCTAATAAATTACGTTAACGACTTTATTTAGACTGACACGACTTAACTATTGTTGTGTTTTAAAGGGGGGGGGGGGGTTACTAAAATACTAAAATTGGAATTAAATTAAAAATAAACTATGACACGAACAAGAACTAAGGTTTAATTCAAATGAGATTAACGACTACCTAGGCTTGAATCCAGTTTAACTAGGAATGGATTTCTAACGGTACTATTGTGGTATGGAACCGGGATCGTAAAGTACTAAACCCTAAGGTGTCTCATGCTAAGACCTCCCGACCCTTCTCAGGAAGAAACCTAGGAAACCCTACAAGGCTGTTATGAACACCGATTGTTAGACTTCCTCTCAGTCCTCTAACGTCTCTAAAAGTGCCCTAATACGACAATCTACCTCTCAGCGCGACAGTCTAAGGCAATCCTAGATTCTAACTTGGTTTAATAGACACAGGTGCAACTAGGGAACTAAGACCGACTTCTCTCAAAACCTATCTTAGCTATATATCGCACCGAGACCTACTAACTAACTCGAGCCTCTCAGCGACAAGTTAAGCAGAATATTTAATTCTAATTGAATTTTAATTACTGTTTCTAAGGCTATCGGCCGATTTACCCAAAGATCACCCGAACCCGCAAAGATACGAATAATCAACACAAATTTATTATGTGAAAGACATCCACCAAAATTTATGTGAAACAGCAAATAATCGACAATCAAAATTTATAATATGCACACGCACCAAATTAAAGGTTCTAGAATAATTTACTTTCAAAGTTCAATCCATAACCAAACAATAGAAAACCATTAAAAATCCAAACTTTATTAAACTATCATCTAACCTAGGTAGTAACGAAGGTTTTAGCCTGAAAACATGATGTCTAAAATCAACATAATAAGTTCAAAATAATAATTCATCATTAAAGTATCGAAAACAAGAAAATAATGAAAACCGGGAGATAAGACCCGAACAATCTTCTTTTCTATGCTCCGAGCTTCACCGGATGATTCTTGCCAGCCAAAATACTCCGAAAACCGTAAAATCTGCTCTGAAAATCGCCTAGGGTTTCTTGAGTTCGTAACTTAGGTTAATGAATGATTATCTTGGGATTATATATGAAACCCTAATTTCTAACGGAGATTTCTCTTCAGATTACCTCGTCGCGTCGCGCGACGGGTGAGAGCACTCGTGGTGGCGCGACGCCACAATGTAAAAATTCAGAAATTCCTTGTTTAATGGTGGCGCTACGCCACAGATGAGAGGTGTTGTCGTGGCGCGACGCCACGGCTCATTTTTCACAGAATGTTGCTTAGAATTCCCAGCTTTAACTTCTCAAAAACTTCAAAAATAATTCTAACTCTTTTAAGCTTGTTACGGGACTTGGTGTTTCAGCATTGTAACTCGTTTTTGCTCCATTTTCAGCAACTTTAAGTACCAAGACCTGGAAAACGCAATTTGATCAATAGCATGCACATTCTAACTAAAACTAAATTAGAAATAACGAAAATCTATAAAAAGTATACACGAATAAAGGATGTATTTTGCAATACATTAAATATCCCCACACTTACTCTTTTTTCGTCCTCGCAAAAGAATTATGCAACGGAATCAGAGACGAATAATCACTTGGTTGAAAAGCATATGTATATTTTATTAAAACCAAAACTTGCGTTAGCTGCGATTGCGAATATACTTGTCCCCTTAAACCCAAGTCCGGTCCTAAGCCCTTATCATGTGAATCTAATTTAAGTGCGGTCAATCTACCTAGGGCCTCACACTAGAATCTATGGTCCACCTACTCCCGCCTCAAGCTTATAGAACTAAAGGAACGATCACTGGATCAATTCCCAACCGTCTTATATCAAAACCAATAGAGTTTACAATCAAAAAAAATTTCTTTTTCCATTTTTTTTTCATTTTTCATTTTTTTTTCATTCAATGAGCGTAGACGTTGCTTTCCCTAACCAAGAGGCAATCCGGCTGTAGAGTCGCTATCCCTAACTCGGATTACTTAAACTTCGGTACTTTTTTTCTTTTATTTGCAAGGTCAATTTAACACATCCTAGCGGTAATCCGGTTGTAAAGTCACTATCCCCAACCCAGACTACATAGGAATGCACTACTTTCATTCAGTTTCTAGCTCACTTTTTTTTTTCTATTTTTCGCATGATCACAAACTCTAACGGTTTTAACTTGTTACGGTGTCCCTTATACTCTTATTGGCGATTTTGATTTCCCATATCTCCCAGGCGAAAACCCACTAGCAGACCGACAATTAAGGTGTATTAGCTCAAAGGCACTTAAAACCAAACCCAGGCCTATCCACATATCCCTAACTAGACGCAAGCTCGATTTATTTAATCTCATATTATTATTACTCGAACCCAAGCAAAAATTCATCTTTTCTATCATTTTCCGTTTTATTATGCAAACTTCTCATTTCAAAGGACATTTTTCTAATTTTTCAATTTTTTTGGATTTTCAAATTTTTTAACTTTTTTATATTTTTTTTTTCAATTTAAAACTCGATTATTTACATGTATCCCATCCCCACACTTAAAGATTGCATTGTCCCTAATGCAAGAACGGAAATACGACTCAACACTACCTAAGAACAACTACTAAACTACTAACGAACTAAATAAATAAATAACGAACTAAATAACGAAATAAATAAATAAAATACAACAACAAAAAGGGAAACGACTTAGCTGAATATGTGAGACTGTCAAAGTGCCAGTCGTTTCCACATAAGCCCTCCAATTCGAAACGCGCTCAACAAACAACTCCTAACCTTGGACACGCGAACGAAAGCGGCTAAACAATCAACCTATCAATCAACATCACACACTAGCAAAACATATCATAATATATATCAAAATATCATCAGTCAACATCACATACCAACCCAACCTCCCTAACCAACCTGTTCAAAGTATATCAATATCAGCACAGACCAACAAGTGAGGAACAAAAAACAGCATAAAATAAAAAATCAACAAAAGATATAACCAGCTGCTGCTTCTGCATCCTCATGCTATCCCCACACTAATCCTCGTCATGCTCACTAGCAGACTCGTGACAGCTCTCCTCTCGCCCACCTGCACCTGAACTGCCCTCTCCAAAAACACGAATCGGGGGAATCAGATCATACCTCTCAGTAGTACCAGCCAAGCTACCCTGCTGCATCGGCTGGAAGAAGTCTGGAATCCCCATGCTGTGCCTACTCATGAAATATCGGAGGGCACCCTCCTGCCTATCCTGACCTGTCCAAATAAGGTGCTCCAGCCTGTCGAACCTCTACTCCACATACACAGAGAACGACTCCAAGGTAAGAGGTACAGGTGGTGGCTGTCTGCGAGGGTACTGGTGTGCTGGCAACTCGTGTCGTTGTGGTAGCCGCTGTCGGTGTGGAGGATCAACCTGAAGCATCACATCCTCAGCTGGATGTCCCTCTGGCGGCTGCACCTGCAGGCCCTGCCTGATCGGATCCCAGCCATAGGGCTCCATCCATGACACTATACATGCCTGCTGCAACTCTTTCATACCAAACATCACTGTCTTGGGCCCTTCGTGTAGAAATTCCGGGTCATACTAGGTAAACACCCCCAAATTTCTTGCAATCCGAGTAATATAGGGGCCCATATCCAAACCAGCACGAGGACCACCTCATCAGGCTGGAGCTCTAAGTTTGGCCCAAGTTTGTGCTAGAGCAACTTCTGCACCACGATCTCTCATAACCCCGTTCCACCACGTAAGAGCCCTCTTCTGAAACACACTCGAAGAAAACTCGACCTTGCGATTGTCAGGACACTGCACGTGACGGAAAGTATTCTCAATGCTCTCGAACCATTGAAGAAGCCCAGTTGCTCCCTCAGAACCACTAAACTTGAGTGGTTTAGCCGAGTTAAAATTCTTAAAATTGCATGGACCATTGTTTTTGTTGTTGGCTTGGTTCCATTGAGCAAAGAGGTTTGGGAATTGAGCAGCCATTTGCTGCGCAATGATTTCTGCCAGTTCGGCAGTCGCTATCTGGTTTTCGCGTCGAGGAGGCATTCTAAAAGAGGAAACATGAAAGGAAACGAGTGAGATGTTTGGATGAAAAGGATGAGATGAAACAAAATCAACAAAAGCAAAGATGGTGGCCATCTGTTTGTTACCACAAGGTAAACAAACGACACATTGACTAATCAAAGCAAATGGGTTAAAAATAATGTATCGCAAAGACATGCTCGCCTATAAGTGAACACTCACCCCAAGAGTTCCCAGGTAAGAGTGACTGGTCCGATTATGTGGATTTGTACGAACACTCTAGCCTTAGACAGAAAACCCAGGGTACAGGCATTCACTCTTCCAGTTTGCACGTGTTCACACTATTTAAAAAACCCAAAACTTTGACGAGATTTTGAAAATTTAGAAGGCAGAAGGCCAAAAATCAAACTGGAAGGGTTCAAAACCTTACAACAGAGGGTTCAAAACCTAGTAATCAATCATCCTAGAACAGATGATTAGTTTTCAAAGCGGATTCGAACTTGATGTTCCCGTTGTGGTTATCACCTAAGGATAGGTGAAGTGCATGTTTTAAAATCTAAACACAAGATCACTTGTGTTAGGGTCCTAGAAAGGTTATAGTCTAGGTCAAAGCATTACTAATAACCTAATTCCCTATAACCATTGGCTCTGATACCAACTCTTCTGTCACACCCCGACCACGTAAAACATCAAATCGTGGCGGAAACGTCGGGGAGTGTTGTAACAGAATTATTGTTTCACAACCATGGCATACAAAGTTATATTTTATTTATCAAACAAGAGTGTTACATTGTCTCAAAACAGGAAATAAAGAGTTCAGAACATAATTAAACTAGTTCTATCTTTATTTTAAGTCTCTAAGGCACAGGTCCGCCCTAGTGTCACGATCATCATCCTATGCAAAAGCTCCTGAAAACACATGTGAAAATAGGTACGTCAGCATAAAAATGCCTGTGAGATACATAGGTTTTTGTGAAAATAGGATTCATGACTTAAGTTTAAGAAAATGTTTATTAGCAAAAGTCAGTCATGAACCTTGTAAATTGTTTTGTTTTGTAAATCATTTAAAAAGCGATAAGATCAAATGATATGTATAAATAAAAGAATAATTGTATGGTTAAATGTACAACCAAGTAAAATGAGTTGTATAAAGTAAATTTGTTTGTAAACCAAGGTCTTGCGAGAATCGTGTTACTTGTGTAAAATGTATAAGTCCAAATTAAATGATTTAAATAACGCTATGATATGCAATATAATACAAACACTTATATATAGGAAGTACCAGCGGCGTATCCACCATGCTTGTATCATATTACTCACATCTCGTTACTTAAGTCACTTAAACAACCCACCAATGTATAAAGTCTATGTTTAAACCAATCGTCAATAGTCCTTGTATAAATCATATCAAATGTTAATAGTCCAAATGTAGTCAAGTAATGTGTAGAAAATGTTATGTCTGGTAAGTAATGTGTTGTTGCATAAACCAATTGTAAAAATGTACAAAACAAAGTATTTTGACTATATCAAAAAGTTATGTTTTGCAAAGTAATGCATGTTACATTGATACAAACATTTATGTGGTAAGTTAACGCATACATTCAAGCCTTGAGACAGTCGGATAACCCTAAGTCAAGGTTATCAAAAGAAATGTTTTCGGATTCAGTCATTCCTTACATCCAAACAAACCCGGGATGTCAGGAATGGGATTTGTCAAGTCCTATGGTACCAGTACTTACTACCGAGCGGCGTAGCTAATGTTAATGAACGTATATAAGTCCCGTTTGTGCAAACCAAATGTCATAGCAAATGTGAACATGTTATATGAAAACAATGTACTAAGTATGCTAAGTTAACATACAAAGCAGAAAAGTCATGTAAATCAATGTGCTAGCATGCTATCAGTCAACATACATAGCAGAAATGTAATGTAAAACAATGTACTAAGTATGCACACAATGGACATACATAGCATGAAATGTATTGTAAAACGATGTACTAAGTATGCACACAATGGACATACATAGCATGAAATGTAATGTAAATCATGTACTAATAGTGTACTAATGAGCATAACAAGTATATGATGTGAAAACAGGAAAGCACGAAAGTAACAAGTAGGCACATGTGTTTCACCCCAAAACAGTTTGGAAAACAGTAAAAGAGGGGTATATGTACTCACCTGAGATTGCTTAGTAGTCCTTGAGTAACAACCAAACAATGCTAGAGATCACAGATATCAAACGACACCTAATATAGGTAGCTATGTTAATATACCGGACCTAAATCGGAGGATTGGATAGAATGAGGGTTCGTAAACCAAACGGGTGTGGAGACTCATGTAATATGGTTTAACAAAGCCCACATACTACAATGAAACCTAACCTAAGTGCTTACGACCCATTACGACCCGTTTAGGTAGTTTATGCTACTTTAACGCGTCGTTCGCGTAAAACGCGTTCAGAACGCCTAACTAGCCCTATGATAAGTAAAATATGCCTTAACATGTCTAATATTGTTACCAAATCAGTTTAGATACCAAAAGTTATGTTACATATGCTTAAAATGAATTTTGGCGTAAAAAGGGCATTTTGGTAATTTACCTAAGGCATATATACTACCTATCATACAACTACTCAAACGATGTGACCATAAGGTATAACCTCGGAAGGTTATTCCCTATACAACTATGGTCACCTAATGTGTTTGGTCGGATCCTAATGATCGACCAAACGGGTCAGGTTCGAAAGTATAAGCGATTGTTTAGATCGCTTACCTTACGACCCTATATAAGCACTAACTAAAAGTGACGAGCTAAGCATGTTAAAACATGCTTAACTAAGTTTAGAAAACAGGTTTGGTATCAAAACAAACGGTTTTGATACCCAAGAGTAGTTTGGTTACAAAATACGCACGAATGCGCATTTTGGCCGAAACTATGACTCGTCACTGAGCCAAGATAACGTGGTACTCAGTAGGTATAGTCACTAGGGACTATGACCATCGTGATTACACTCACGTTATGAAGTTCAAACGAACTTCGTGTTGACCATAAACTGGTCAACGCAGAAAGTCAAACATAGTTTGACTTTTGGACTCGAAAAGCGATAAAAGAACGAAGGAACACTTACAAAGGGTCCCCGCTAGTAAATATTGATCAAATAGCTCAGGTATGAAGCAATGGCTTCAACTTAGAGAATTTAGATCAGATTTGTGGGTTTTGAGTTGAATGGGGTTGGGTATTTATAGTAAATGGACAACCGTTAGGATCGTTTATCGAATAACGTGATCGAATCTCATCCGTACATGTGTTGGAATGTTATGGTAACTTATTTTGCCCCCACCACCAGAGATTGACATGTGGCATTGGCCTTTTGGGGGGTTGAAAGGCTGATAACAGCAGTCAAAACGAGTTTCTGCATCTGGGAGCCTGACGCGGGCCACGTAAGGAGGCACCAGGAGTTTACGCGGGCCGCCTGGCCTGTCTGATCAGCAAACAACTTTGCAAAATGACAGTTTTGGTCCCTATTGGTGTTTAAGGTTATTTCCGACATGTTTAAGGCCCGTTAAGACAACTTTAAGGCCCTAAAATGATGCCTAAACATTGTGGACATGGAACATGCTCAAAAATATGCCGGATGTTGGTTCGTTTGGTCGTACGATCGCGATGTTCGGTTAATTACGACGGAATTCGCATAAGCGCGAAAAACGATCCAAATTGCGTGACGAATGGATTTTTCTCATGCCAAACACTAAAATAAAATATTTTAGTGCTTACATAAATTTTTGGATGTCCGGATGTATTCAGAACGTGAGTTATGCGCGAAAGAGCAAACTTGTGCACTTTTTGACGCTTTTAGTCCCTGAATGACCCAAAAGTTTATTTTAGCACACCGAATCCCTCAAAGCCTATTTCTAAGCTATGTAAAGGATATTTATGGTATGTTTAACTTATGGTCATGTTCCGGAATGTCTGTTCTAGTACGAATCATCATACTTTCGCAGTTTGTCAAATTTAGTCCCTGTAGGCGAATTAACTTGTTTTTGCCATACCAAAGCCTTCAAAACTTATTTCTAAGTTATGTAAAGGTTATTTAAGGTATGTTAAGTATATGTTGATGTTCCAGAGTATTTGTCGCATTAAACTGATTATGTTTACGCACCAGTTTGTGTATAACTCTCCAGAAAGCGATATATAGTTTGAAATTGAACAAAAGTCAAAATATGAAAAAATGTAAAACATAACCAAACAAACATTGGGATCAAATAACATTGTTTTATTGATAATTGAACTGTTCACAACGATTACAAGCACAGATGTTACATTTGGATTTTTATAAATTTATTTTTTTACGAAAAAATAAAGAATAGCCGTATAGCATTTCATTCGCGGCTAATTCTAAAACAAACGGGTTACCTTTTACAATTGCTAAGTGATAGTTAAACTCGCCCGAATGGAGATTGAGTACGGGCGAGATTAAATCACTTTTGCATGCAAGTAAATCCAAAAACAACTAACTACGACTCAAACTCTACTAAAACTAACTAAAACGACACAAAGACACTAAACTTGGACTCAATGTACACTACCCCCCTCGGCTCTTTAATTGACCGCAATTAAAACGAGTGCCTACCAAACCGACATTGAAGCCCAACCTTGCATAAATTCAGTTGCTTTTTAGTTGAAAGCAAAATTTTTATCGACTGAAAAAGTCCGCCTAATTAAAGGAGGGTTTTTCGTATGCAAAAATTCCATTTTAATGCGCAAGATCGGAACTTTAAGTGTCAATGTCCCAAACCAATTCAATCCACAGCATTCAATACTCCAAACCAACACTACCCGTACCCACTAACAAATGCAAGTAAACTCGTATATTTCACCTTTTGCAATAAACACTCAAGACGACAATGTTCTCACAAAATATTATACGATTACGAGCAATAAATCCCAACCAATACCATCCGCACCCCTGAACTTATACGAACTAACATATATAAACTAGACGCGAAGTAAATCATCTTAATACGAACTCGAACCTAACTCACAGCTAACTATCGACCTGACTATCCAAACTAGCAGCAAGCGGGTCGAAGACACATCAAACCACAAAGCGACTCAAACAAGACTGACTCAACAACTCTTCCTAACCGACTTGAACCTGACCCGACACAACTGACTCACAATTTACTACTGAGATTGACGAAACCCTAACTCGAACAGGACTTGAAATTGACTCCAAACAACAAATAAATAAGAGAATGAGCAAGAAACATACCTGATTAACAGAAAATCACAAGAAAAATTGAAAATTTTCGTGAGATGAAGGTCCTGAATCGGATCGATATGGTGGCTGGATGATGAAAATTTCTTATGGGTTTTGTTCGGTGAGTAAAACCGATCACGTGGGTGGTCATGGGGTGAAAAACGGTGGCTTTATGGTGGAGATATGGTGGTTTTTAGGGGTATCGGCGATGGTGAGAAGGAGATAAGGGTTTTGGGTTTCGTTTGGGGATAGCAGGTAAGAAAAAGTCTTTTATGCGACCTTTTATGTGGTCGCGCGACGCCAAGAGAAGGGGAATTAGCCGTGGCGTAGCGCCACGGCTTGGTTCAAGTAGAGGGGGTTCAGGTTTTTGGGGTTCAGTCACTTTTTGTTGATCCTAGGGGTGGCGCTGCGCCACGGGTTGATGTGTTTTATGGTGGCGCGATGCGAGGGCATTTTTTTCACAGAAGGTTTCATAAATTTATGAGTTTTATGCCTTAGAAAATTTTCTAACTCTTACCAAACCTTCCCCAAACCATCCCAAATTTTTCTAAGTGTTGGGACTTACCTGGAATGCCGTTTTATTTGCAAATTCAACTCTTCAATGGTATGTTTCCTGCAAAATTTCTTAAACATACAAAACACAAACACGGAAAACTACGAGAAATACGAAAAATAAACGAAATTTACAAACGGTACATACTCTACAAACGAAGCTTTTCTCAACTCATTGTTCGGTGAAGGTGGGTGGATCCTCTAGAGGAATTTCTTCCTCCTCGGTAGTATCAATGGGACCTCCCAAGTAGTGTTTCAATCGATGACCATTTACCTTCCACACACCTTTATCAACTTCGTCATACAACTCGACGGTACAGTATGGAAACACCTCCTTTACCACATACGGTCCGGTCCATCTCGATTTCAACTTCCCCGCGATCAAATTCAATCTTGAGTTAAATAAGAGCACTTTATCACCTACCTTAAACTCCTTCAACCTTCGCAACCTCCTATCATGCAACGCCTTTCATAGGCGGCATCCTTTAAAGCCTCTAATTCATGTATTTGGAAGAACCTTCTTCTTGCGGCTTCGGTAAGGTCGAGGTTAACATTTTTCAATGCCCATAAAGATCTATGTTCTAACTCAACCGGAAGATGGCACGCTTTGCCATACATAATCATGAAGGGTGTGGTTCCTAACGGTGTTTTGTAAGCGGTGCGGATGCCCATAATGCGTCGTCGAGCTTTACGACCAATCCTTTCTACTTTTTCCTACCGTTTTTCCAGGATTCTCTTCACCCCTCGGTTTGCATTCTCTACCTGGCCACTAGTTTGCGGGTGGTATGCGGTAGAAAGACGGTGAGTGACACCATAGCACGCAAGTTCCTTTTCCATGGCGGAATTACAAAAGTGCGTACCACGGTCACTTATGATGGCTTTAGGAACTCCAAAGCGTGTGAATCACTTCTTAAGAAATCTCACCACCACTCGGGCATCATTAGTAGGCAAAGCTTGAGCTTCCACTCAATTTGAGACATAGTCAATGGCCACGAGGATGTACCTATTCCCACTTGATGAGGGGAAAGGTCCCATGAAATCAATACCCCAAACGTCAAAGACTTCAAGAACTTGGATGGGATTTTGGGGCATTTCATCCTTGGATGAGATGTTGCCGGTACGTTGGCAACGGTCACATGTCCTAACAAACTCAATGGCATCTCTAACTACCATTGGCCAATAGAAGCCACTATTAAAAACCTTTTGTGCAGTGACATTTGGCCCGTGATGGCCTCCCGTTAACCCCTCGTGCACATGTCTAAGGATGTCCATCCCATCCTCTTTTGAAACACACCTCCTAAGCACTCTATCACCACCTATCCTAAAAAGGTACGGGTCATCCCAAATGTACTTCCTAGCATCCCTAAGAAGCTTTTTCTTTTGTTGGTATGACATACCCCTCACAATATCGTCGGTCGCTAAATAATTTTCCAAATCCGAAAACCATGGCAAACCCTCCTACCTCGGCACTAACAAAGTCTATGGTTTCATGAGGAAAAGTGTCTCCTATTGAATCCTCACTAACCTCCTCTCTCTTAGGATCCTCTAGGCGTGACAAATGGTCGGCGGCTACGTTTTTCGCTCCCTTTTTATCCTTAATTTCGATATCGAACTCGGAGAGTAAAAGAATCCACCTAATGAGGCGTGGCTTTGCTTCTTTCTTTTGAAAAAAAAAACGCAAAGAGGCGTGGTCGGTGAACACGGTGGTTTTGGAAAGCACAAGATATGAGCGAAATTTATCAAACGCAAACACTACGGCTAAGAGCTCTTTTTCCGTGGTGGTATACTTCTCTTGAGCATCATTTAAAGTTTTGTTCGCGTAGTAGATTGGATGAAAATGTTTATCGACTCTTTGACCTAAAACCGCACCTACGGCATAATCACTTGCATCGCACATAAGCTCGATAGGCAAGCTCCAATCGGGCGAAACAAGGATAGGGGCACTAATGAGTTTCTCCTTCAAAAAATCAAAAGCCTTGACGCACTCTTCGTCAAAGACGAAAGGTACATCTTTCTCTAGAAGTCGGGTCATGGGGCGCGTAATCTTAGAAAAATCCTTAATGAAACGCCTATAAAAGCCCGCATAACCTAGGAAGCTACGAACGAACTTAACACTAGTAGGTGGAGGCAATCTACTTATGGTATCTATCTTGGCCCTATCCACCTCTATCCCCTCTCTAGACACCTTATGACCTAAAACTATCTCCTCCGTTACCATAAAGTGACATTTCTCCCAATTTAGCATAAGGTTAGTCTCTATACATCTCTTAAGCATTCTATCAAGATTGAGAAGACATTGATCGAAAGTGGTACCATAAACTGAGACGTCATCCATGAAAACCTCCATAGAAGTCTCAAGAATGTGTTGGAATATGGCAACCATGCATCTTTGGAAAGTAGCCGGAGCGTTGCATAACCCGAAAGGCATGCGGAGATACGCATAAGTGCCGTAAGGGCATGTGAATGTCGTTTCATCTTGATCCTCCGGGGCGATTGGGATCTAAAAATAACCCGAAAATCCATCGAGAAAACAATAGAATTGTTGACCCGCTAGACGCTCCAACATTTGGTCAATGAATGGCAAGGGGAAATGGTCTTTCCGGGTGGCGTCATTCAACTTCCGGTAGTCGATGCACACACGCCAATCGGTAACGGACGAGAAGGGATTAATTCATTCTTTTCGTTCATGATTACCGTCATCCCACCTTTCTTTGGGATGACTTGGGTCGGGCTAACTCATGGTGAATCGGAAATAGGGTATATCACCCCGGCATCTAACAACTTTAGCACTTCCTTCTTAACAACCTCTTGCATGTTCGGATTTAGGCGCCGTTGAGGTTGCACCATCGGCTTATAATCATATTCCATGAGTATCCGGTGGGTACAATAGGTGGGGCTTATGCCCTTGATATCCGAAAGTCACCATGCAATGGCTTCCCTATTCTTTCTCAACACATCTAACAACCTACCCTTCTCCCCCTCCTCTAACTTAGACGAAATAATGACCGGAAAATCGGACCCCTCACCTAAGAACACATACTCTAAGTGGGATGGGAGAACCTTAAGCTCTAATGGGACGGGTTTCTCTATAGGTGTACTCTCAAACTCACTTTTTACTTCACTCAACTCTAGCACTTCGGGGACCCACTCGATCTTTTCTCCTTCCTCACTCTCACTCTCAACTTCCTCTACTTTCTCAACTACCTCATCTAACTTTCCCTCAACTAAATCGGCTCCACTAATATAGTCAAAGCAATGGTCAACACATGATAAGAAAGACTCTATGAAATAGACCGAATGAAAAGGACTACTAAGATCATCAGAACCACTAGGGTGTTCCATGGAGCGTGCTATCTCGAAAGTGACTCTCTCCTCACCGACTTGGAGTGTGATTTTACCGTCGAAGACATCGATGATAGCCTTGGCGGTACACAAGAATCGGCGTCCTAGAATGATAGGAACCTTCTCATCGGCTTCCATATCAAGAACGACAAAGTCTACGGGAAAAACGAATTTATCCACTATAACTAGAAGGTTTTCGATTATGCCACGTGGATACTTCACTGATCTATCGGCTAGGGACAAAGACATACGTGTAGGGGATAACTCTCCTAGACCTAACCTCTCATACATGGAATATGGCATGAGGTGTAAGGACCTTCAAAATTGTCCCAAAACGACCCGTAAATGAAAACCCGGACCCCTGAAACCCTAACGTGCTTGAAAAACCAAGAAATCAAGGTTTTTGGGTTTCAGGCGGGGCGCGTAAGCCATAAGAGAAGCTTACGCGGGCCGCGTCAAAGCTCTGTTGACCGGATAAGCGTTACCGGTCCACGTGTCACACACGTGGCATGCCTACCGATGACACACTAGCCCTAGTCTACGTTTAGGAGGCCCTCGCGGGCCGCGTAAGATCAAGAGGAGGCTTACGCGGGCCGCGTAAACCTCAAATTTTTGCTATAAATTGCTTGGATCATGAGCAGTTTAGTGGTGTCGAAAACTTTTCTCAAAAACGAAGATACACTGCTCAAATTCGAAATTTAAGATACCAAGGCGCTGCTACGATACAGGGTATTAACTCGATCGCTGCTATGATTTAATGTCCGATCGATTTAAACTATCCAATAGATGTTTAAGTGCTGCCCAAATTAGGGCAATACTTTGTCATTCGTCGTAAATTCGATGGATGTTTAAGTGTTGCACTTTGTCATTCGTTGTGAGGGTTTTAATCTCGTGAGTTATCGTAAATGCTGTAGTAGTTACTGACCTAGTTCGTATGCATTGTTATTTAAATTAGGTTACAAGGCTAATCAGTAGGCTAAACTCTGCCCGTTTAAATCTGCAATGTGAGTCATTCTCTTTTATCAAAAGTATTTTACAATACTCCAATTATTTTCAAAGCTTATAATTACAGGGATTAAGTCATGGTTATCTTGAATCACTGGCTAGTGGGGTATTGTGCACATTACTAATTTCTCACAGTTAGGCTAATAAATCCTAACAGTGATAATCATCACTACTTGGGTGAAAGGACCCAATAGTGGTATGACCATCGTCACCAGGAGGTGACACGGCGCCATATAAAAATAAGATAGAAGCCATTGTAATCGCTCTTATGCTGTAATTTATAACTATGTGTCGTTTTATCAAATTTGAATGACTCGCCAGCATTTCCCCACTGATAATATATTTTCAAAACATGTTTCAGGTGACTACTGTGAACCAAGGAAAAGTGCTACGGAGCACTAACAAAGCTTGAAGTAGTGGCTCAGTTAAACAAATAAACATGTTTTGTAAATCAGGGAATTTCCTTGTGAAATTCCTCTATTGTAAAAATTTCGGGGTTTATCCCGACTTAGGAAATAAAATAATCGGGCCTTTCAAGTTTTAAAAGATCCTGTAAATCTTTCGCTGTCAACTCACTTAATAAATACCACGGGTTTCTGTCCCGCGGCTCCTAGACCGGGTAAAACCAGGACGGGGGCCGTGACAGAAAAAGGTGGTATCAGAGACACTGACTTAAGCCAATTAAGTATTTAGAAATACTTAATTTTTCTGATTGCCATGCCGTGATTATGTGTTTTTGTGTTATTTGACTATATGTTTGCAGTATGGGTAAGCAAAAACTTTCGGACATCTATCGTCAATTAGATAGTTCACCAAAAGATAAGGGAACTTCATTTCAATCAAATTCCTCAAGATACTCAACAGATACTGAGGAAGGAATATTTGTTCGTAAGGCACAGTTTGAGAAACCACTTACCACTAAGAAAAGAAGTTGGATTATTAGAAAAAGTTAAGAGAAAATAAAGAAGTCACAACCAAAAGGAGTGATGAGTGATAAGGAAACTCAGGAAATAGGCAATAATCCACCAGGGGAAAATGAAGTAGATGAACAATGGGCAATTATCTATATGTTAGCCACTACAGCAGCAAATGTTAACTTTTAAATAAGTTAAACTGCCAACACCCTGATCCAGTACTAGCACCCATATCATCTGTAAACCAGAAATTTTAAAGAAACTTTGCCCGTTAGATAAACAACTTAGTGAGAAAAGATAGACTAAAATAAATTATCCCTAGTATATTTTAAATTTCAGTTGTAATCTGTAATAAATATATATACATATATATAAAAATCGCAATATTTTGTTTTAATTAATCTGTTTGTATAAATGTATTAGATATTTGTAATTAATATTTAAAATTTTGATTACCTTTCTGTGATTATTCAATTTACAAAATTTTAACCTAGAATTTTGTGCGTTTCTTCATATCTGCTAAACAGCATGAATGACTTGTCTGAAGCTCTTCAGAATCTCAATCTCTATTCTGTTAATATGGAAGTTTCCAGAGACTTTACCGGTTATTGTGCCGATGTTGAGGAACCTATGGAATTTCAAGCCCAGCCTCCGGAGAAACCCAAGCCAAAGAAGAGAATAAGAATTGTGGGATGGAGGCGTGTGCGCAGGAAGAAACCAGCGATACGGAAAGTTATAAAGACGGAGGATCCAATGGATAAAGGCAAAGGAATAGAGATCGGAGAAAGTTCCAGGCAAGACCAGGAAATGCCATTGTGGGAGGAATTGGATCGTAAACTGGCGGATTGTGATATCCTTAAGCCTGTCAATGAAAACCTCTTTACTTATCCTGCCGAAACCCAACTCCTAGTGAATTTGGAACCAGCCATCCCAGATCCCCTTGTCAACACCGACCTTTAGGAGAAATGGAAGAATGGTGGACTAATGACTGGCAGTTCCAGAATCTCTTAAATAACCCTTATACCTTTTTTCCTCAGTTTGACCCAGAGCCTGCACCAAACCCACCGATGAGCAATGAGAACTTGGCTGAACTCCGTCATTTTGGCGAGGAGCTGGTGGATGCAGGGAATCGAATCCGGGAGGTGGGAGAACAGATCTCCTGGAAATACGACGAGAGGGAACGTCGCTTCTGAAATGCCAGCAGATGGTGTGGTTGTGGTTGTATAATAACAAAATAAAAATAGTAATAAAAATATAATTATGTGAAATAACTTAAAAATAAAACTTTTGTAAGATAACCAGTGTGTACGGATGCCTATTATAATATATAAAATATCGAACGTCGAAAAATCGACAATTTTGGCTATACGCGTTGACATGATTATGTGTGATTATTTTGTTATGTTTAGTCATTAATTATTTTGTGCTAATCACTTATATAAATTAATTACCAAGATGGAAAACGCTGGTAATGAACCCGTTAATGAAGTTAACCAATCTGAACAAAACCATGAAGATCAATTTCTGAATAGGCAAGATATCGAGAATATCGTTGCTCAGGGAATCGCCAATGCTATTCCAGCAATTCTTGCTGCTGCTCAAAATCCAGTTGAACCTCAACAAATTATTCCTAGCAAACGTACACACGGTGACAATTTCAGTAATAGTGTAAACGGAGGCGGCAACCATACTAATAACAACAACGATGGAATGCAAGCCCCACTCCTTAAGAAAATGAAAGCTGCAACGCCTGGTTGCACTTATAAGGAATTTCTTTCCTGTAAACCAGTTGAATTTGCAGGCAACGAAGGGGCGACTGCTGCACTGCGTTGGTTAGAGAAAACCGAGGCGGTGATTAAAATAAGTAAATGTGCAGAGGAAGACAAGGTCATGTACGCGTCGTATCTTTTTAAAGAAGGGGCGCTAGAATGGTGGAATACGGTACTTCAAGCCAAGGGAAGCAATGCGGCCTATGCCATGAGTTGGGAAGAATTTAAGCGACTGGTGGAAAGAAAATTATGTCCCGAATATGAGAAAGAACAAATGGCGAATAAATTTCTGAACCACCGGATGATGGATGTAGATTGTCGAGGGTATACTTCGACATTCTTCGAGTATGCTAGAATTGTGCCTACTCTGGCTTCGCCAGAGCCGGTACTTATTTCCCGCTATATATGGGGATTGATTGGCGAAATCCGTGATATCGTTAAAGCTGCGAGACCTCGCACAATTGACGATGCAGTGGAATTAGCCAACACTTTAACTGACGGACTAATGCGTACGCGAGAAGAAAATAGAAAAAAAGGGAAGTGGCCTAAAAGATTACCCATGGATTCCGTGTGGGTAACCGTAGCAATTTCAAGAAAAAGGGAACTAGGCAATCTTCCATTGCTCCATTCTGCGGTACCTGTAAAACAAAGCATTTTGGAAAATGCAAAGGGTATTGCAATTTCTGCAAAATTCCGGGGCATCAAGAGGAAGATTGCAGGAGGAAGAAATCAACAATCTGCTACAACTATGGAGAAGCTGGACATTTTAGGCCAGACTGCCCGAAATTGGTCAACCCAGCTGATAACAAAGCCAAACCTGCAGAAGGAACTACCAAAAGAAACGCAAGAGCCTTCCAATTGACTACTCAGGAAGCAGAGCTAATCCCTGACGTGATAGCTGGTACGTTCCTAGTTCACAACGTTTATGCAAAAGTATTATTTGACTCTGGTGCAAACTAAAGTTTTATAAATACTTCATTCTGCCAAGCTCTTAACCTACCCTTAACCAACCTTAGGCAGATTTTTACAGTCGAAACGGCAGATGGGAATTCTGTTAACATAGATAAGGTTTTGCGAGAAGGAAAGATAGAACTCTTAGGCCATAAATTCTCTGCAAACCTGTTACCTATGAATTTAGCCGGATTCGATATAGTATTAGGAATGGATTGGTTAGTAGCCAACCATGCTCGATGTAACACCTCGAAAATTCGTGTACAATAGAATAACGACACGTGTCATGTAAGACAAAAGTGATATAAACCCGGATATAGTTAAAGATGTATGGCTGGATTTAAAAGTGTCGTCATGTTAATTTTTACCTCTGAACGACCTCGTTATGAATCCCAAGACCCTAACATATATTACAAACATCTGATTTACATTCAATCCGGTAATTACTAGCAATAATTGATTCATATTTACAAAAGTGAGATCCTACGAAGAAATGCACGATAAACTTTCGTTTATGGTTTTTCTTTCAAAGTTCAAGAAAACATGCAAAATGGTAGGGTAAATAACTGTTCAAGCATGATGTTGAGGCCCCAAACTGATAAATCATGTCCCAATATCATTTTAGCTAAGTTGCCCTTTCAAAGCCCGAAATATCAAGAATTTTTGCCCTCTGCAAAAGGCTTATGGACCGTAAGCCACCCCCTTACGGTCCTTAAGGGTTGCCCAGCGACAGTAATTTTGGCTGTTGGCTGTTATGAGCTTGAAACCGACTTAAAAATGATTTTCCACTTCTTTGGACGACCCCTACATGTTTGTTAGACCCTAGGAGTACTTGTAAGTGATCTCGGAACAATGCTAGGCTTGTGTGTCATTGATCTATGAGATCAAGAGCACTATAAAAGGCCCTCTTGTTGCAACATTGTGATCACTCATTCCTTCTGCATTTCTGGAGCTTTTGGGAGTTCAAGAGCAGACCCTAAGCATCCCTAATCGTGCATAGGACTTCTGTAACTATGCTTAACCTTTCTTAGTTGAGTTTTTACTTAGTTTTAGCTTAAAAGTCAAACCGTCGTAATTACCGTTTGACTTAGCGATTAATCATTAATGGTCCAGTGATTAGTCGAATTGAAGGTAGTTATAAGTTGGTAATTATGTGGGCATTAAACCCTTAAAAGGGCACCCTCTGATTCCCAATCTAACTAGACCATTTGTCGGGTCAAAGTTGATTAGAAAAAGTCAACAGAATGCTAATCTTCGAATTAACGCATAATTAACAATGTAGAAGGCATGTAACCTGTTTTATCACTCATATAACTTGGTAATAAGTATAAGAACTGGTCTAACCTTGTTTGATCCGACAATTTTCTGTTTAGACCCGGTTCGGAACCGAAAGTCGCAAAACTTTGACTTTTTCTTTGACTTCAGTTCTGACCCGATTTTGTATGTTTTAGAAATTCCTTAGAGATTTAATTGGACTAGGTTACATGCTAGTATAACCCTCTGTGATTATACACCATGGTTCATTAGTTATCCGATTAATATGCATGATTCCGTTAATTGCCTATATGTTGACTATTATGCCCTTTTCACCATAAAACGTGATTTTTAAAAATGTAAAAGAGTAGAAACCTTAGTTACTAATTTATAAACTTGTACCCAAAATTTGACATCAGTTTGAGGTGTAGATTGAGAGTTATGCTCATTAGCGTAATTAGAAAGCTTTTTAGCGATTAAACGACATAATTAGCATATAGCCTATTTAAACCCACTTTTTGATATCAAACTTTTTACCCAATGATGTAATATATTATTTTGGGATTTTTGAAGATTTTTAATTAATTTTAGGCTGAGCATAACTTAGGGTTATAAGCTCGAGTCGGTAATTGTCGGTTTTGCCCTTTTTGGGCTATAAAATGAGTTTTACATATCTTTTTGACCCCAAACCTTTTGCTACTGAATTTATATGATAAATAAATTATTTTAAACCTTCTGGAATAATAAAAATATCAGCTTTCTATATAGAACCCGGAAACGGCTTCTAATCGCCTTTTTAAGCGCTTTTAGCGCATAGTATGTACTAAAACTATTTTAAACATACAAGGGTTGATACCTACTGATATTTTAGGTAAATTATAATATTTTAACAGTAAGCAAAAGTTGTTTAACTCAGACTTCAGTTTTGAGCTTTTCGGCTTATGTGAAATTACCAAAATGCCCCTACGGTGCATAGTTTGGTTATAATTGATAAATTTCACATATATACAATTCCCTACTGTTATAACTTAGTAAATTAAGTATTTTGCTGATTATATCAGACCTGTAACTCAGGTTAATACTTAAACTCTTTTATAACCATATAAATGACCAAAATACCCCTACGAGGCATAGTTTGAGTTTAAATTCGTTTCAGGCATAATAAAAGATATATTACTGATGTCACAACATATTTGAGGCATATTAACTTAGGAAACCTGTATATGGCTCTTATGGTTACCCGTTACGCATTCTTCGCGTTCGGTTCGGTTTATGTAACTAGTTTACATAAATTGTCCGAAACGGGTCAAACCTTATCGTTTTTATCTCAAAATCCAGAATGTGTTTAGATTACCCATATAAGACAAGTCTTCAAACTTGTCGGGTCTAAATCACATTCTATTCCGGTCTTCGCTTAATCACGCGTTCGAACCGTATCATTCCTTAAAACTAATCGGTCTAAGCTTAAGCTTAACTAAAGATCGTTAGGATTCTAATAGGTTATTATAAAACTTTGTTCCAGAATAGGAGACCCGGTAAAAGCTACCCGCATTTGCTAATTGTGATTTATACTTGCAAAGGTAAATACTTTTAACTTATTTTCCCTTATACGGGCTTGGGGTGCGGTATATAAAATACCGCTTGGTCGGGCATTCGACCTTAATCGATTAGTGGTTAAGTATTATCGAGATGACCCGTTTAAATATGTTTTGTTTGCTTAACGCCTTTGGGGGGTTAATGAGCATGTCCCGGATATCCTTGGCATCATCTTACGAGATGGCCACGACCTAAGCGTGGGGTGTAGGCGTACACCCGTCAGTGCATAAATAAATAATGTGGTGTGTCTATTGATCTTTAACCCGGCACGAACCGGGCTACTGAACGCATAAGGAACATGTAATCCTTTTACAAGTTTATATGTTTAAATAATTATCCCAAGTTATAAAGAGTTTGTGCCACGTGCATTCAAATCAATTTTATTAAATTTTTCAAAATGAGTCAGTTGAATGTATTTACCAGTGTAAAATGACGTATTTTCCCAAAAAGATTAAGTGCATGTACTAAGCGAACTAGGCTGGCTTCCTCATAGCGTCTACAATAAGTCTCGCAACTGTTGAACAATGTTTCCTATTTATTTTTATCCGTCTGTGGATTAATTTCAACTGTTGTGATACTTGATATTACAATTATATTCGGTTGAAATATATCTTTCTTTTGCTTCCGCTGTGCATTTAAATATTGTGTTGTTTGACTGTAATGTTGCCAACCACGTCACGATACTCCCCCACCGGGCCCACCGGTTAAGCGTGGAAATATCGGGGTGTGACAGGTTGGTATCAGAGCCAACGCTGAGTGAATTAAACACTAGCCTTTTGTGTTTAATCTCAGTTACACAATTGCACATTCATAAATTTTCGAGTCTAGACAAAGAATATAGGAACAATCCAAATTTGTTTTAAATTTTTACTTTGTCTTTTATTTTATATATTCTTGTTGTTATCTTTGTTCTTATTGACAGGACATATGCCACCAAGAATGAGAAGAGGAGGACGAGGAAAGGGGCCGATGAGCGCTCCAAACGATCACGAAGCCGGGCCTTCGCACTGGCGAACTCCTTCTACGACTGCAAGTGCCGACCCGCAAGGAAACAGGAGGAACCTTTTTGAACCCGCCAGACGATTTGTCTCTCACAGTTCAACGCCTCCCTATCGTAACTCCTATGGGCCACAGTCAGAAAACGAGCCCGATAACCCACAACCTTCATATATACCTCTTCAGCGATCCCTTTCGCACAATTCCTTTGGTAACCCCACTCCTGTTTTTCAGGGCCGGTTCAACCCGGCAAATTATATTCAAGAACCAGTGGGTTTTAACCCATTGGGACCGGAGGACCACTTCTCGGAAGATAATGCGATGGACATGGACGAGGACACGGATCCCGTCGCACCTACAAGCGGTACCCCTAACCATCCCATCGAGATCTCGGATGGATCTTCTTTCCACGGATCACCCTACGGTGGTCCAGATAGTTATCAAGCGAGGTTTAACCAACATGAATGGTACTTCACACCTTCTCACCATTCATCACCTCACCAGCAGCAGCAGCAAGATCCCTCTGGGGATTCACGATTCGTGGCAGTCACGCCACCGCCTCCACCGCCATCGGTTCATCAAGCACCTCCAGAACCGCCTAGGCGTAGGAGAACGGGCGCACGTATGTCTGCGCGAGCAGGGGATTTCCACTTTAGCACCCCTCGACACTCCAGTGGCAGTCATTATCCGCCACTGCATGAGGACCCACAAATGGGTGGGCCCTCAAACCCAATTCCTGAGGTGAGTTCCGCACCAGCTGCACCACAGCCACCACCGATGGGTTTTGATAACCCGATTCCTGCGTACGCTGGTTCAATGGCGTACAATCCGTTTAAGCAGCCGGCTCACACCCATTATAACTTTGCCGAAGACCCTTACCAAGTGGCATCAAACTACCTCGCCCTTCACCCTGAAGGACCGTATGGAGCTCCTTGGGGAGTAGGATATCCAGCTCATGGATATCAAGTACCAGCTCGACCACTGATTCGGCAACAATCGCAGCCGCCACGGTTTTCCCCGCCAGAACGAGAAGAAATTCTTCAAAGGTTGGACCAAGTCGAGCGAGATTTTCACAGAGATCGCAGGGAATGACAAGGTTTCCTCATGGGTTTAGCAAGCCTGCTGAAGGGGAAGAAGAAAAGGGATCATTAAATCCCCATATGTATTGTTGTATTTCCCATTCCAATCAAGTCCCTGCGTGGACATTTATCTGTGTATTTAGTCCCTGCGGGGACTTGTCTTTTTAGTCCCTGCGTGGACATCTATTCTAGTATTTGGTCCCTGCGTGGACTTGTATTTTAGTTTGACCCCTACGTGGGTAATTTGTCTATTAAAAGTCCCGTTTAGGGCAAAGTGTACTCTTTTTAATATTAATGGAATGTTAAGTTTATAAATTTCAGTTTGTCATTATATGCATAAATATATTACATGAAATAAATAAATAAAAATCATTCCTTTTAAAATATATCTGCCTATTTAAATATTAATTAAGAATCTTAAATGTACAACCTAGCTTAAATGTCATTAAAAGACTTGGCCAAGATGGTAAGACCTGTTTAAAAGATTCAAATCCCTGTTAACATATGTAAACATGTTAACGCTCCTGGCAGACGTGATTCGTTAAAATCACACACGTCATTCTTATATAAGGATTCTTCAAAAGATTCCTAACCCAACTTAATGATCTATGAATCATGGGTTTAAATCATCAATTAAGATGATCATATTTTGACCATACATTGGTAATATAGTGCCTACGGGCCATACTCATTTTCATATGAGACAAAAGACAGTAGTAGTCTACGACTCTCTGTCAGAGAAAGGTAATGAACTATGTTCGAACCTTAATGCCTTGATTCTCCGAAATCATGGCTTATGATTTAAAAATGTCCCTGTGACTAGGCCTTTTGTGCTAATAATACTGTTATTGTTTTATAATTAGGATAAGTTATAATAAAATCCTAAATAAATATGATTAACAAATTAACCAAATCTGGTCTATGTTTACCGTGGTTAATGAATTGCCATAAAAGGCAATTCCATAATAAACTCCCAAATAAATTATTGTCGATATATTATGGAACAGTTCAAGATACATGGCGGACTCTGATGAAATCAAAAGTCAGCCAAAGGAGAATAATGACACCACCAGGTTCAATGTGCCTGGTGCTGAACTCCAGGCATTAATCGACAATGCCGTCGCAAAATCCTTGGATAGGCAGTATAGTGAAACAAGTGGTACTCGAAGCAGAACCCAATCGGTACCCCATTCAAAGCCTAAGACTCATTCTGAGGCTCACAGCAAGCCACCATCCAAGAAGGAAGAACCCAAGAAAGACGATGACGATCGTCACTCTTCAAACCATCACAGTGTCCCATCTCAAAGGATCATACTGAATCAAGGACCCCGTGATAAGGGTTGCTCCTACAAATACTTTGTGTCATGCAAACCCAGGGATTTCACGGGGAAAAAGGGGCTATAGATTGCATGACATGGCTGGATGAGATGGACACGGTGGTGGATATCAGCGGGTGCGCTGATAGAGATGTGGTGAAGTTTGTGTCTCAATCGTTCAAATGTGAGGCCTTAGCCTGGTGGAGATCGCTGATTCAAGCTACTGGGAAGATCCCATTGTACAACATGACATGGGAGCAATTTGTTGTCCTCATCAGGGAGAACTACTGTCCTCAGCACGAGGTCGAAAAGATTGAGTCGGATTTTCTGTCATTGGTAATGAAAAATTTGGATTGCCAAGCTTACCTTACGAGCTTTAATACCATGTCAAGATTGGTTCCGTATCTGGTAACCCCAGAACCCAAAAGAATAGCTCGTTTCATTGGGGGTTTAGCCCCAGAAATAAAGGCAAGCGTGAAGGCCTCTCGGCCAACTACTTTCAGATCGGTAACTGATATATCCTTGTCCCTCACACTGGACGCGGTCCGACAGAGATCGCTGAGGAACACGGATGCCGAGAAAAGGAAACGTGAAGATGACAATTCACGAAGATCAAACAAGAAGCACCGAGGAAACAATGACCACAAGAAAGGGTCTGAGTCTAAGAAGGATGGGCATCAATCTTGAGAAAAGCCCAAGTGTAAGATCTGCAAGAAACAGCACTTTGGGAAGTGTAGATATGAATCGAATTCGCAGACACAGTCGAGAACTTTTGCATGTGGGATATGCAAGTCCAAGGAACACAAAACCTTGGATTGCAAGAAGTTGAAGGACGCAACGTGCTACAGTTGCAACGAAAAAGGGCATATCAAATCCAATTGCCCAAAATATGCAAAGAAAGCTGACGAAGGAAAGAAGACCAATGCGAGGGTCTTTAGGATGGATGCAAAGGAAGCTGTGCAGGACGATAACGTGATCACAGGTACCTTTCTCATAAACGATGTCTATGCAAGAGTACTTTTTGATTCAGGCACTGATAAATCATTTGTAGATAATAAGTTTTGTAAATTGCTGAACTTACCTGTTAAAACCTTAAGTGTGAAGTATGAGGTAAAATTAGCAGATGGCACCATAGAAACCGTCTCAAATGTGTTAGATGGATGTGTTATATCCATTAAGAACCACTCTTTTCCTTTGTCCCTACTTCCTTTGAAGTTAGCCGGTTTCGACATAGTTTTGGGGATGGACTGGTTATCTCATAACCAGGCCCAGATTGTCTGCAATAAGAAGCAAGTGGTGATCAAGACTCCGTCTGGTGAATCACTTACTATTCAGGGAGATACCCAGTATGGACTGCCTGAGCAAGTGACTATGCTCAAGGCCTCTAAGTGTTTAAAGAAGGGTTGTGTCATCTACATGGCACAAGTGACTATTGATGAGCCGAAACCGAAGATGGAAGACATTCCTGTTATTTCTGAATACCCTGAAGTTTTTCCTGAAGAACTACCTGGTTTACCACCAGATAAGCAAGTAGAATTCAGAATTGACATCATCCCTGGAGCAGCACCTGTTGCTAGAGCACCTTATAGGTTGGCACCAACAGAGATGAAGGAATTGAGAACGCAACTAGATGAACTGCTAGCCAAAGGTTTCATTAGACCGAGTTCGTCTCCTTGGGGAGCACCAATCTTATTTGTCAAGAAGAAGGATGGATCGATGTGTCTGTGCATCGATTACCGTGAGCTTAATAAAGTCACTATCAAGAATAGGTATCCTTTACCCAGGATCGACGATCTGTTCGATCAATTGCAAGGGGCAAGTTGCTTCTCTAAGATCGATCTGAGGTCAGGCTATCATCAATTGAAGGTTAAAGATGAAGATGTACACAAGACTGCATTTAGGACTCGTTATGGGCATTACGAGTTCCTAGTGATGCCTTTTGGGCTCACTAATGCACCAGCGGCATTCATGGATCTCATGAATCGCGCCTGCAAGCCCTACTTGGACAAATTTGTCATCGTCTTCATTGACGACATCCTCATCTACTCAAAGAACCAAGCTAACCATGAGAAGCATCTTCGATGTATTCTTTCACTGCTTCATCAAGAAAAGCTCTATGCCAAATTCTCTAAATGTGAATTTTGGCTTCGTGAAGTCTAATTTCTTGGACATGTGGTTAGCGAACGTGGAATCCAAGTAGATCCCGCTAAGGTTGAAGCTGTCATGACTTGGCAAAAGCCAAAGACACCCACAGAAATTTGCAGTTTCTTGGGATTGGCAGGATACTATAGGCGCTTCATTGAAAATTTTTCAAGGATTGCTGCACCCCTAACTTCTTTGACTAGGAAGAAAATAAAGTTCGATTTTGGCCCTAAGCAGCAAGAATCCTTTGATATCCTAAAGCAAAAGTTGAGCAACGCTCCTGTATTGACGTTGCCGGATGGAATCGAAGAATTTGTAGTTTATTGTGATGCATCGCACACAGGTATGGGATGTGTGCTTATGTAGAAAGGCAAAGTTATTACCTATGCTTCACGTCAATTAAAGGTGCATGAAAAGAATTACACCACCCATGACTTGGAGTTGGGTGCCGTTGTATTTGCACTGAAGCTATTGAGGCACTATTTATATGGTATCAAGTGTGTGATCTATTCTGATCACAAGAGCCTCCAGCACCTGTTCAACCAAAAGGATTTGAACATGAGACAACGACGTTGGATGGAAACCGTAAATGATTATGATTGTGAAATAAGATACCATCCTGGCAAAGCAAATGTAGTCGCCGATGCCTTGAGTCGAAAGGAAAGGGTGAAACCCATCCGAATCAATGCCAAGAGCATTGAGATAAAGAACAGTTTGAATGAAAGGTTTTTAGCTGCACAGAAGGAAGCTGTGCTGGAAGCTAACTATCCTAATGAAAAGCTAGGAGTAACTGAAGAACAGTTATCTCAGGGTAAGGATGGAATTCTGAGATTGAATGGACGAATATGGGTTCCAATTTATGGGGGACTTCGAGATGTTATCCTCCAGGAAGCCCACAGTTCGAAATACTCCGTTCATCCTGGAGCTGATAAGATATACCAGGATCTGAAGGCAAACTATTGGTGGATAGGCTTGAAGAAGTCTGTAGCTGCCTATGTAGCTAAATGCTTGACGTGTGCGCAAGTCAAGGCAGAACATCAAAAGCCGTCAGGTTTGCTACAACAGCCTGAACTTCCCACATGGAAGTGGGAAATGGTGACGATGGATTTCATCACCAAGTTGCCAAAAACAAGGAAAGGAAATGATACGATATGGGTGATAGTGGATAGACTGACTAAGTCAGCACATTTCCTACCCATTAAGGAGACCTATAGCTCCGACATGTTAGCCCAATTATACGTAGATAAGATTGTAGCTTTACATGGCGTACCTGTGTCTATTATCTCTGACAGGGATACTAGATACACGTCATATTTTTGGAAGAGTTTCCAACAATCTCTGGGCACGCGTTTAAATTTCAGTACGGCTTACCATCCTCAGACGGACGGACAGAGTGAGCGTACAATCCAAACGTTGGAGGACATGCTTTGTGCATGTGGGATTGACTTAGGTGGTAGTTGGGATAACCACCTGCCATTGATCGAATTCTCCTACAACAATAGCTACCATACCAGCATTAAGGTTGCGCCCTTTGAGGCCCTATATGGTAGAAAGTGCAGAACACCCGTTTGTTGGGCGGAATTTGGAGATGTCCAACTATCAGGACCAGAAATAGTCTTTGAAACGACGGACAAGATTGTCCAAATTCGTGACCGCCTGAAAGCTGCCAGGGATAGGCAGAAAAGTTACGCAGATTTAAAGCGTAAACCTTTTAACTTCGAGGTAGGTGACAAAGGCAAGTTAAGCCCGAGATACATAGGACCATTCGAGGTCATCGAACGTGTCGGATCAGTTGCCTATAAGTTAAACTTACCTGAAGAGCTCAGTGGTATTCATAATGTATTCCACATCTGCAATCTGAAGAAGTGTTTCGCTGATGAATCACTAGTCATACCACATACAGATGTGCATATAGAAGAGAGCTTAAAGTTTGTTGAAAAACCTGTGTCGATCGAGGATCGACAGGTTAAGAAGCTTCGAAGGAAGCATGTGCCTATTGTAAAGGTAAAATGGGATGCACGTAGAGGTCCCGAATACACATGGGAGGTTGAGTCCACAATGAAAGAAAAGTACCCTCATTTATTTCAGTAAATCTCGAGGTCGAGATTTATTTTAAGGGGGTGAGGATGTAACACCTCGAAAATTCGTGTACAATAGAATAACGACACGTGTCATGTAAGACAAAAGTGATATAAACCCGGATATAGTTAATGATGTATGGCAGGATTTAAAAGTGTCGTCATGTTAATTTTTACCTCTGAACGACCTCGTTATGAATCCCAAGACCCTAACATATATTACAAACATCTGATTTACATTCAATCCGGTAATTACTAGCAATAATTGATTCATATTTGCAAAAGTGAGATCCTACGAAGAAATGCACGATAAACTTTCGTTTATGGTTTTTCTTTAAAAGTTCAAGAAAACATTGCAAAATGGTAGGGTATATAACTGTTCAAGCATGATGTTGAGGCCCCAAACTGATAAATCATGTCCCAATATCTTTTTACCTAAGTTTCCCTTTAAAAGCCCGAAAGATCAAGAATTTTTGCCCTCTGCAAAAGGCTTACGGACCGTAAGCCACCCCCTTCCGTAAGGGTTGCCCAGCGACAGTAATTTTGGCTGTTGGCTGTTATGAGCTTGTAACCGACTTAAAAACGATTTTCCACTTCTTTGGACGACCCCTACATGTTTGTTAGACCCTAGGAGCACTTGTAAGTGATCTGGGAACAATGCTAGGCTTGTGTGTCAATGATCTATGAGATCAAGAGCACTATAAAAGGCCCTCTTGTTGCAACATTGTGATCACTCATTCCTTCTGCATTTCTGGAGCTTTTGGGAGCTCAAGAGCAGACCCTAAGCATCGCTAATCATGCATAGGACTTCTATAAGTATGCTTAACCTTTCTTAGTTGAGTTTTTACTTAGTTTTAGCTTAAAAGTCAAACCGTCGTAATTACCGTTTGACTTAGCGATTAATCATTAATGGTCCAGTGATTAGTCGAATTGAAGGTAGTTATAAGTTGGTAATTATGTGGGCATTAAACCCTTAAAAAGGCACCCTCTGATTCCCACTCTAACTAGACCATTTGTCGGGTCAAAGTTGATTAGAAAAAGTCAACAGAATGCTAATCTTCGAATTAACGCATAATTAACAATGTAGAAGGCATGTAACCTGTTTTATCACTCATATAACTTGGTAATAAGTATAAGAACTGGTCTAAGCTTGTTTGATCCGACAATTTTCTGTTTAGACCCGGTTCGGAACCTAAAGTCGCAAAACTTTGACTTTTTCTTTGACTTCAGTTCTGACCCGATTTTGTATGTTTTAGAAATGCCTTAGAGCTTTAATTGGACTAGGTTACATGCTAGTATAACCCTCTGTGATTATACACCATGGTTCATTAGTTATCCGATTAATATGCATGATTCCGTTAATTGCCTATATGTTGACTATTATGCCCTTTTCACCATAAAACGTGATTTTTAAAAATGTAAAAGAGAAGAAACCTTAGTTACTGATTTATAAACTTGTACCCAAAATTTGACATCAGTTTGAGGTGTAGATTGAGAGTTATGCTCATTAGCGTAATTAGAAAGCTTTTTAGCGATTAAACGGCATAATTAGCATATAGCCTATTTAAACCCACTTTTTGATATCAAAATTTTTACCCACTGATGTAATATATTATTTTGGGATTTTTGAAGATTTTTAATTAATTTTAGGCTGAGCATAACTTAGGGTTATAAGCTTGAGTCGGTAATTGTCGGTTTTGCCCTTTTGGGCTATAAAATGAGTTTTACATATCTTTTTGACCCCAAACCTTTTGCTACTGAATTTATATGATAAATAAATTATTTTAAACCTTCTGGAATAATAAAAATATTAGCTTTCTATATAGAACCCGGAAACGGCTTCTAATCGCCTTTTTAAGCGTTTTTAACGCATAGTATGTACTAAAACTATTTTAAACATACAAGGGTTGATACCTACTGATATTTTAGGTAAATTATAATATTTTAACACTAAGCAAAAGTTGTTTAACTCAGACTTCAGTTTTGAGCTTTTCGGCTTATGTGAAATTACCAAAATGCCCCTACGGTGCATAGTTTGGTTATAATTGATAAATTTCACATATATACAATACCCTAATGTTATAACTTAGTAAATTAAGTATTTTTCTAATTATATCAGACCTGTAACTTAGGTTAATACTTAAACTCTTTTATAACCTTATAAATGACCAAAATACCCCTACGGGGCATAGTTTGAGTTTAAATTCGTTTCGGGCATAATAAAAGATATCTTACTGATGTCACAACATATTTGAGGCATATTAACTTAGGAAACATGTGTATGGCTCTTATGGTTACCCGTTACGCATTCTTCGCGTTCGGTTCGGTTTATGTAACTAGTTTACATAAATTGTTCGAAACGGGTCAAACCTTATCGTTTTTATCTCAAAATCCAGAATGTGTTTAGATTACCCATATAAGACAAGTCTTCAAACTTTTCGGGTCTAAATCACATTCTATTCCGGTCTTCGCTTAATCACGCGTTCGAACCGTATCATTCCTTAAAACTAATCGGTCTAAGCTTAAGCTTAACTAAAGACCGTTAGGATTGTAATAGGTTATTATAAACCTTTGTTCCAGAATAGGAGACCCGGTAAAAGCTACCCGCATTTGCTAATTGTGATTTATACTTGCAAAGGTAAATACTTTTAACTTATTTTCCCTTATACGGGCTTGGGGTACGGTATATAAAATACCGCTTGGTCGGGCATTCGACCTTAATCGATTGGTGGTTAAGTATTATCGAGATAACCCGTTTAAATATGTTTTGTTTGCTTAATGCCTTTGGGGGGGTTAATGACCATGTCCCGGATATCCTTGGCATCATCTTACGAGATGGCCACGACCTAAGCGCGGGGTGTAGGCGTACACCCGTCAGTGCATAAATAAATAATGTGGTGTGTCTATTGATCTTTAACCCGGCACGAACCGGGCTACTGAACGCATAAGGAACATGTAATCCTTTTACAAGTTTATATGTTTAAATAATTATCCCAAGTTATAAAGAGTTTGTGCCACGTGCATTCAAATCAGTTTTATTAAATTTTTCAAAATGAGTCGGTTGAATGTATTTACCAGTGTAAACTGACGTATTTTCCCAAAAAGGTTAAGTGCAGGTACTAAGCGAACTAGGCTGGCTTCCTCCTAGCGTCCATAATAAGTCTCGCAAGCTCGGACGTTAAAACTGTTGAACAATGTTTCCTATTTATTTTTGATCCGTCTGTGGATTAATTTCAACTGTTGTGATACTTGATATTACAATTATATTCGGTTGAAATATATCTTTCTTTTGCTTCCACTGTGCCAACCACGTCACGATACTCCCCCACCGGGCCCACCGGTCAAGCGTGGAAATATCGGGGTGTGACACTCGAATTCTCTGTGATAAAAACTCCAAAGAAATTCATACCCCTACTGGAGACTTAGTGGTGATTACAGGAAATAAGCCACGAAAGCCACTGAAATTCATTTCAGTAATGAAGTTGGCCAGTTATTCAAGAAAACAAGAAGTGGTGTATATGATTTCAGTAATCCGTAACACGAAAGGTAAGGAACTTAAAGAAATTCCCGTAGTAGCAGAATACCCAGATGTATTCCCAGAAGAACTACCGGGATTACCACCCCATAAGGAAGTCGAATTTAGAATTCATCTAATTCCTGGAACTACAGCGATAGCCAAGGCACCTTATCGGTTAGCACCCACCGAAATGCTAGAATTGAAAACGCAATTAGATGAATTATTAAGTAAAGGATTCATACAACCTAGTTCATCCCCGTGGGGAGATCCAGTGTTGTTTGTGAAAAAGAAAGATGGGTCAATGAGAATGTGTATCGATTATAGGGAATTGAATAAGGTTACAATTAAGAATCGATATCCATTACCTAGGATTGATGTTCCTTTTGATCAATTGCAAGGAGCTAGATACTTTTCTAAGATAGATTTACGCTCAGGATACCATCAGTTGAAGGTACAAGAAGAAGACATACCTAAAACTGCTTTCAGAACTAGATATGGTCATTACGAGTTTACAGTCATGCCCTTCGGACTAACAAATGCTCCTGCAGCATTTATGGACATGACGAATAGAATCTGTAAACCGTATTTGGATAAATTTGTAATTGTCTTCATCGACGATATACTTATTTATTCCAAAAGTCAGAATGAACACTGTCAGCACTTGCATGCACTCTTAACTTTGTTAAGAAAAGAGAAGCTTTACGCCAAACTCTCGAAGTGTGAGTTTTGGCTACAAGAGGTACAATTTTTAGGACACATGGTGAATCACGAAGGTATTCACGTAGATCCCTCCAAAATAGAAGCGATCACCGAATGGAAAGCCCCACAAACAGCTATGGAAATTAGAAGTTTTCTAGGGTTAGCCGGATATTATAGACGATTCATTAAGGATTTTTCCAAAATAGCTTTGCCCTTAACTAAGCTAACCTATAAAGCAGTTAAGTTTGAATGGGGACCCAGGCAAGATGAGGCTTTTAGGATTTTAAAACAAAAATTAACAAACGCCCTAATTCTAGCCTTACTAGAAGGAACAGAGGATTTTGAAGTTTACTGCGATGCTTCTAAGCTAGGATTAGGATGTGTGCTAATGCAACGCAAGAAAATAATTGCGTATGCCTCAAGACAATTGAAAAAGCACGAGGAAAACTATACGACTCATGACTTAGAATTAGGAGCCATAATTTTTGCCCTTAAGATTTGGAGACACTACTTGTATGGAAGTAAGTTTACTGTCTTTACAGACCATAAAAGCTTAAGATACATATTTGGGCAAAAAGAATTAAACATGAGGCAAAGAAGATGTATGGAGATCCTAAGTGACTACGACTGTGATATTCAATATCACGAAGGAAAAGCAAACGTAGTTACTGATGCTTTAAGTCGTAAGTATCATGAGAAACAACGACGAGTTCGTGCTCTTAGATTAAGTTTACAATTAGACTTAATGGAACAACTAAAGAATATTCAGGAAACAACAATCAAGGATGATGCTGAAGGAATGAAAGGAAGAATACAGGAATTAGATCAAGGATCTGATAGAATTTGGAGATTCCACAAGAAAAGGATTTGGGTACCTAAGCAAGGAAAATTAAGAAATAAGATTTTAGAGGAAGCCCATAAATCTAGGTATACCATGAATCCTGGTAACAACAACATGTACCAAGATTTAAGAAATAACTTCTGGTGGATAGGAATGAAAAAGGACATAGCTAGGTATGTTTCTAAATGTTTTACTTGTTCACAAGTTAAGGCAGAACACCAGAAACCCTCAGGTCTACTACAACAATTAGAAATTCCTGTATGGAAATGGGAACTCATAACAATGGACTTTGTTACTAAGTTGCCCAAAACCCGAAAAGGTAATGACGTAATTTGGGTAATTGTGGATCGATTAACCAAATCAGCTCATTTTCTACCCATGAAAGAAACCTTTAGCATGGAAAGGTTAGCCAGATTATATGTAGATGAAGTAGTGTCCTTACATGGAGTTCCACTCTCCATTGTGTCGGATAGGGATAGTCGTTTCACTTTCCACTTCTGGACAAGTTTCCAAGAAGCAATGGGAACCCGACTAAATCTAAGCACTGCATATCATCCTCAGACAGATGGATAAAGTGAAAGGACGATCCAAACCCTGGAGGACATGCTTAGGGCATGTGTGATAGATTTTGGTGGAAATTGGGATTACCACCTACCCTTAATTGAATTCTCCTATAACAATAGTTATCATACAAGTATTGAAGCTGCCCCATTTGAAGCACTATATGGACGAAAGTGTAGAACTCCAGTCTGTTGGGCAGAGATAAGAGAAGGTCAATTATCAGGTCCTGAAATCATGCAAGAGACCACCGACAAGATCACTCAAATCAAGGAAAGACTGAAAACGGCTCGAGATCGCCAGAAGAGTTATGCCGATAATCGACGCAAGCCACTAGAATTTCAAGTTGGAGACAAGGTACTCTTGAAAGTTTCTCCTTGGAAAGGAGTAGTTCGGTTCGGTAAGAAAGGAAAGATAAGTCCAAGGTACGTAGGACCATTCCCAGTAATACAGCGAATAGGACCAGTTTCTTATCGCTCACAACTCCCAGAGGAACTAGCTGGAGTACATAACGTATTTCATGTATCCAATCTCAAGAAATGTCTATCGGACGAATCTCTGGTAGTACCTCTTCAAGATATAGAGGTAAATGAAAAGTTAAAATTTGTTGAGAAGCCATTGCAGATAGAAGACAGAAAGGTCAAGTTTCTCAAACACAAAATACTAGTATTAATCAAAGTCAAATGGGATTCGAAAAGAGGACCCGAATACACCTGGGAGCTGGAATCGGAGATGAAGCGAAAGTATCCTCACTTATTTCAGTAAATCTCGAGGACGAGATTTTAAATAAGGGGGAGAATGTAAGGACCTTCAAAATTGTCCCAAAACGACCCGTAAATGAAAACCCGGGCCCCTGAAACCCTAACGTGCTTGAAAAACCAAGAAATCAAGGTTTTTGGGTTTCAGGCGGGGCGCGTAAGCCATAAGAGAAGCTTACGCGGGCCGCGTCAAAGCTCTGTTGACCGGATAAGCGTTCCCGGTCCACGTGTCACACACGTGGCATGCCTACCGATGACATGCTAGCCCTAGTCTACGTTTAGGAGGCCCTCGCGGGCCGCGTAAGATCAAGAGGAGGCTTACGCGGGCCGCGTAAACCTCAAATTTTTGCTATAAATTGCTTGGATCATGAGAAGTTCAGTGGTGTCAAAAACTTTTCTCAAAAACGAAGATACACTGCTCAAATTCGAAATTTAAGATACCAAGGCGTTGCTACGATACATGGTATTAACTCGATCGCTGCTACGATTTAATGTCCGATCGATTTAAACTATCCAATGGATGTTTAAGTGCTGCCCAAATTAGGGCTATACTTTGTCATTCGTCGTAAATTCGATGGATGTTTAAGTGTTGCACTTTGTCATTCGTTGTGAGGGTTTTAATCTTGTGAGTTATCGTAAATGTTGTATTAGTTACTGACCTAGTTCGTGTGCATTGTTATTTAAATTAGGTTACAAGGCTAATCAGTAGGGGTATTGTGCACATTACTAATTTCTCACAGTTAGGCTAATAAATCCTAACAGTGATAATCATCACTACTTGGGTGAAAGGACCCAATAGTGGTATGACCATCGTCACCAGGAGGTGACACGGTGCCAGATAAAAATAAGATAGAAGCCATTGTAATCGCTCTTGTGCTGTAATTTATAACTATGTGTCATTTTATAACATGTTTTAGGTGACTACTGTGAACCAAGGAAAAGTGCTACGGAGCACTAACAAAGCTTGAAGTAGTGGCTCAGTTAAACAAATAAACATGTTTTGTAAATCAGGGAATTTCCTTGTGAAATTCCTCTATTGTAAAAATTTTGGGGTTTATCCCGACTTAGGAAAAAAAATTATCGGGCCTTTCAAGTTTTAAAAGATCCTGTAAATCTTCCGCTGTCAACTCACTTAATAAATACCACGGGTTTCTGTCCCGCGGCTCCTAGACCGGGTAAAACCAGGACGGGGGCCGTGACATGAGGTTTATACTCGCTACTAAATCGGCTAGGGCCCTACACTCGGTATCACTCCCAAACAAGCACGGGATGGTAAAAAGGCCCGGATCCGTCAATTTTTCCGGGATCTTGTTCAAGACTACGGCGGAGCACCCTCCACTAAGGGGAATGTTAGAAACCTCTCCTAACCTATCCTTAAGTTTTAGAAGGTCCTTTAAGAAATTTGCATATTTAGGCATCGATTGGAGGGCTTCTATGAAAGGAAGGTTGATTCTAAGTTGCTTAAAGATCTCTAAAAATTTTCCGTACACTTTAGAATAAGTTTGGTTTTTTAGACGGGAAGGGAATGGAGCATGGGAAAGATCAACAGTGGGTGATGGAACAACTTGTATGGGTCGTTTCTCTATACTCTTCTCACTTGAAGGGCCCCCAATTTGTGCGGTACTTGCTGGGATTAACCTAGGTTGCACTTTACCGGGAGCCTCCATTTCAATCTCTTCATCTACGGGCTCCTTATCTGTTGGTGCATGTTTGTGACAAAAGCTTAGATTTGGTCTTTGGATATCTTGTAATTAGTAAAACGATAAACAGTTAGCGGGTTTAGCTTTGTATTAGTGAGTTAATAGAGTTTGGGCTAAACAAAACCCAATTAGGGTGATGGGGGCAAATTGGGCTTGTCCAATTCGCAGTCCCTGATGTTTAACCTTGGCCCAAGTAGAAACCTTGTGTTATATAAACAAGGTTAGGCTTTAGGGTTTAGGTTATTCCGCCAAAACAGTTTTTGAGAGACAGAATTTCGTGAGAGCTTAGCTTGGACGAAATTAGTGTTGGTTAGGGTTTGATTGATTGTAATTCTTGTAATCGATAATCAATAGAAACCCAGTTTGAAAGTGTCTTGCTGTTCCTACAAGTTTTCTGCTTATTCTGATCAAGAGGATTCCGCACTCTTGATTGGAAAGACAATTCTGTGAAGATCCATACGACTCAAAGGGACCTACATTTGGTATCAGAGCATTAGGCTCTTGAAGGCTCGGTTCAGAATTGTGCTTGGCAGAAACAGGGAGTTTTCAAAATTTTTGAAAATTAGGGTTTTAAAATTTTTGAAATTTTTCTGTTGGTTTGATAAGATTTTCGAATTTTGTTGGCTGTTTTGATCTTCTGCTTTGTTTTATTGCTGTTTTGCAGGATTTCTGGAAAGAACTTGTTGATTCTGGAAAAGTTTTCGGCTGATAGACTTGAAGATTCGAAGACTGTTCTTCGTGTTCTTCACGTTCTTCGTTCTGTTCTTCACTGTTTTTTCGAAAATCACTGATATTTTGCTGTTTTGATTCTGCAGAAACTGTTAAGGAATCCAGAAAAATCATCCAAGTTTCGAAAAGATTGAGTTTCCAAGTTTAACTGGCGAATTAGATTAATTTCGCAGTCTAGACCTGCGAAATTAGTTGACCTGCGAAATTACCGGCGACGTTAAATCCAAAGGCGACTTTGGTAACCGTATAATTTTCCTCAGCGAAATTATTACGGTTTTTCGGCGACTTTACAGGTCGTCATAATCGCGAACTTTGACCAGCGAACTTGAACAAGTAACTGACCAGCGAATTTAGTTGTTAACCAGCGAAATTGACCCAGCATAATAGACCAGCGAAATTAACAGCATAACCAGCGATTTTAACAGCATATTGAAGGGGTGGAATTTCAGTTGGCAAGCGTCGATAAAATTTCAGTGTTTTGCAAATAGGAATTGATCCGCAGCTCGTTAGACAGAACTGTTTGAACTCTGGAAAATCCCGAATTCCGTCTTCGACATTAGATATCATTGGATTCGTCTTTTCGAGACGATTCTAACGGTGTACTTTGGTAACCACTGTTTTCGGAGATATTTTGTACGGTTTTAACAGTCTGCAACGTTTAAAATGTCGAACATGTCTAGTTTGAATGAGCTTTTGAGAACGGAGCATGAGGTTGGCACTACCAACAAACCACCTAAGATGATGAAGGTGGGAAATTACTTGACATGGAAGGATCGTTTTCAATCCTTCATTGAATACCAGGACACTCGAATGTGGATATGCATTGAAGATGGGTACACAAACCCAACACACGACTTTGAGGGCAGACCTTGTAGAACTGCTTATGTGAACATGGAAGATGCTGATAAAAAGATGTATGAGGCTGAAAAGAGAGCCTTGGCTGCAATCAAAATGTCCTTACCTGACAGCATCAAGCATACTTTCAAGAAGTACACAAACTCAAAGGATATGTGGGATGCATTAAAGAAAAGATATGCTGGAAATGAAGATGTTAAGAAAAACAAAGTTGATCTACTGAAGAAGCAGTTTGCTGTTTTCAAGTTCATGAAACATGAGTCACTGGAGGACATCATCACTCGATACTACCATCTGATGTCGGAAATGGATAATTATGAGATAGAGTGCTATACTGACATTGAAAAGAATGACAAGCTGCTCGATGCCTTACCTACCAAGTGGGATATTTACACTCTCATGATTAAGGGAGAGGCTGATTATGAGACAAAGGAACTTGAGGAAGTGGTTGGAAAGCTGAGAGCTTATGAGCTCAGTATGAAGAAGAAAGACACTGGTTATGATCAGGTTCAAGATCCAGCAATTTACAATGGGCTTACATCTTCTTCATCTCACAACGCTTGTAGCGACTCTGCTACTGCTTTTCTTTCATGTGAGAATGAGCAGGTCACCGTGAATGAAGATGGTGATGTGTGTTTTGTAGCTGCTTCAGGAGGATCAACAGGAGCCAAGAAAACATCAGCTTCTAAGCAGAGTAGTGGTGTTAAGTCAATGCCAATGAGTGTGAAGTCTGCTGAAGAGCATCTTGCTCTACTTGCTTCATTTGTGGCTTCTTATGAGAACTACATTCAGGGGAAGATATCTGATCCTGCCACTTTGGATGAAGATTATGATCAGATTGACCCTGATGATCTTGAAGATATGGATTTGCAGTGGCAAATGGCCATGATTACTAGAAGAGTGAAGAGATTTATGAACCGAACAGGCAGGAAGTTTATAGGAAAGACGGTTGGTTTCGACAAGACCAAAGTGAGATGCTTCAACTGTCAAAGTTATGGGCATTTTGCTAGGGAATGTCAAAAACAAAAGCAGGAGAATTCGAGTCAGAGTTCAAACAATAGGAATGCATCAAACAACTCTAACTCAAGAGCGCTGATATCCACTGCTAGAGAAGGTTCATATGACTGGAGTATTCACTTGGAAAATGATGACAATGTCACACAGGCATTCATGGCAGAGATAACTCCAGTTGATGATGGTGAAGCTACTGTGGGAGATGCTGAAGCAAAAGTGGATGCTGAGGCTGAGGTGAAGATAGAGAATAACGTTGATGAAAAGAAGGCTGATCAGACAAAAGATGCTGAAGAGGATAAGCAAAAGTCTGACCATGAAAAGGAAGCTGAAGAGAAGGAAGCTGAATACAACAGAGTGAAAGCTCAGCTTGCGGCCCTCATGGCCAACCTTGATAAACAAACAGGAGAGGTAAAGTCTAATTCTGTGTGTTTAAAATGTCGTGAATTACAGGGTGAAGTTGACAGGTTGTCCACACAAAACCAAAGTCTGGTGGGCGAGATGTCTACCATAAAAGAAGCAAACTTTTTTGCTAAAAGAAATGAATCATCATACTTGAAGAAAATAAAAGGTTATGAAAGTAAAATTGACTCTTTAACCTGCAAATTAAACGAGAAACTTCAAGTAATAGACTTAGCTCATGAAATGATGGCTGAGAAAACAAAAGAGATTTCTGAAAAATGCAAAGAGTTGTCAGATGCACAACTCAAAATTGTTGAACTTGAAAAGAAATTAGGTCAATTCAGGGACTCTACTTTTGTTATGAAACATATGATGGGTGGCTTGAAGAAAAGTAATGACAAAACAAGTGTGGGATTTCATGGTTTCAATGAAGTTCTTGCCTGATGAAGATGATCTCATGGACTTTGGGTCAACATCACCAAGTAGTTCCACGTCACGTCAAGGAAATGTTTTTGAGAATGCTGATGCTAAGAAGGATAATAACAGCAAACCTGTTTTGAAAAAGAATACATCGCATCCTAAAAATAACAATCCAACTTTTGTTAAAAAGGTTAATTTTGTTCAAGGAAGTGACATGAAAAACGAAACAGCTGTTATTGAAAATGAATCTAACATAGAGTTTGCTAAAAACAAGAACATAGAAAATTCTGAAACTAAGCAAACTGAACCAAATCCTTCCAAGGAATCATCAGAAGAAAAACCCGAATCTAGTTCAAAGGCTTCAGAAAAGAAGTCTTCGAAAAAGAAATCGTGCTTCAAATGTCACACCAAGGGACATGTAGCTAGCTGCTGTCCTAACAAAAAGAGTGAAGCACAAGTTAGTGAGAGGAAGAGAGAGAAGTCACCAGAGACTAGTGGTGATAAACAGGAAAAGGAGTCTAATTCTCCAAAGAAATCTGCTCCTAAGCAACCAGAAAATGTTGCTGTTGGTGTAGATAAGGCTGAAAAAGGAACTCCACAAGTTCCACGTTTTCAAAGAAATCAACCAAGATTTCAGCCTAGATCTCCACCAGGCAGATACGAGAGACCTAGAAGCAGTTCACCTAAAATGAACAATTTTAATGGAAATACAAATAATTTCAGAAGTCAAGGTCAATATCAAAATCGATACCAAAATGATGGTGGTCGAACTTTTTATAACAATGGCTTTAGAAATTATAACAATAATGCTTCTTGGAATCAAAATTCAAGATACCCAAATCAAAATTTTCAAAGGTCAAATAGTCCAAACACGTATAGGAACCCTCAGGACCAAAGACCTAGTGGAAATCAAAATCAAATTCCATCAACAGGTCTAAGATCCAAGACTCCAGTTAGGAGTAATGGATATTGGATGGATGTTCCAGTGGTTGGTGAATTTGGACGACCCACGACCATTAAGGCTTGGGTCCCCCAATCTAACTAATTTCTTGGTTGGTGTGTGCAGGAGCTGCTAAGGAGGATTATCAACTTATGGTATGTTGATAGTGGCTGCTCTAGGCACATGACGGGGGATGTGAGATTGTTGACCGAGTTTGAAGATTATGATGGTGGAAAGGTGAATTTTGCGGGTGCTAAAGGTGGTAGAATTACAGGCCGAGGAAAAGTGACCAATGGGAAGATCACACTGGACAAAGTGAACTATGTGGAGCAGCTTAAACACAATCTGATGAGCGTGTCACAAGTCTGCGACAAGGGTCACTCGGTCCATTTTACCAAGAATGAAGCATTAGTGTTGAAACCAGGTTTGAAGATTCCGGACGATTGGATAGTGATGCGAGCGCCAAGGAGAAATGACACTTATGTCATGGACATGGGTGCTAAGGATCCAACTGCTGTGGTGGCGTGCTTACTATCAAAAGCATCTGAAGCTGAATCGATGTTGTGGCACAGACGCATGGCCCATATTCACTATCGAAAAATGAATTACCTGGTTAAAAATGAGCTAGTGAAAGGGGTTCCAATGCAGAGGTTTCACGTGGAAGATAAATGTCTTCCACGTCAAAAGGGAAAACAACACAAGAAACCTCATAAGTCAAAAACAGTAAATTCCATAGATACCCCTTATGAATTACTTCACATGGATTTATTCGGTCCAGTGAACGTAAGGAGCATAGGTGGAAAGTACTATTGTTTAGTTGTCACTGATGATTACTCACGTTATTCATGGGTTTTCTTTTTAGGTACAAAAGATGAGACGGCAGAGATGCTGATAGATCTTTTTACGAAATTGGAAAACGTCCATGATGCTAGAATCAAGAGGATAAGGAGTGATAATGGCACGGAGTTCAAGAATCGAATTCTGGATTTCTACTGTCTTCGAAAGGGAATAGAACATCAATATTCTGCTCCTTATACACCTCAACAAAATGGAGTTGCTGAGAGGAAAAACAGGACGTTGATTGAAGCCGCTAGGACGATGCTTTCAGATTCAAAGCTACCAGTTCTTTTCTGGGGAGAAGCTGTGAATACAGCTTGCTACGTCCTAAACAAAGTTTTGACTGTTAAACGTTTTAATAAAACTTGTCATGAATTGATGTTTAACAAGAAACCAAACTTAGAAGGCTTTGAACCATTTGGATTACCCTGCACCATTGTGCGAAATAAAGATAAACAAAAATTCGGTGAGGTGGCTGACGATGGCTACTTTCTAGGTTACGTGCCTGGCACACCGAATAAAAGGGTTTTTAGTCTAAAAACTGGTAAAATTGAGGTTGTGTTTAATGTGGAAATTACTTCATACAAACCTCAAAAATCAACGAGTGGTCCTGCTATATTATATGATTATGAAAGCACTTTTAAATCATTTAATATTCCTGAGTTTCCAAATGCAGATGATTCTCAGTTGATTCAGAAAATGATTGGTGGAGACGATGAAGGCGAGTTCATGCCTAGATCGAATGTTGATATGACAGATGCTCCAGAAACTTCCCAAGGTGCTGCTGATCCTGACTCAAGCGATAGTGACTCTGAACCCATTGAGGGGGAGGATTTCATTAATCCATTTGCAGATCAGAACATTCAGGGGGAGGTTGGATCAAACCTGGGTGATAATCTTGAAGTTGATACCGTTGCTACTACACGAGCAAATAGAGATCATCCAGTTGACATGATACTTGGAGATCCTAATGCAGGTGTTCAGACGAGAAGAAGCATAGCAGCGAATTCTGGCTTATTTGTGTCGATTGAAAAGACTGGAATTGTGAACGAATGCTTGTATAGTTGCTTTATTTCCCAAGAGGAGCCGAAGAACATTCATATGGCTCTTAAAGACAATTCATGGGTTGAAGCTATGCAAGAGGAATTGGCCCAGTTTGCAAAGTTGAAGGTTTGGGAGTTAGTTGACCTTCCTAAAGGTGAAAGAGAGATAGGCACTAAATGGGTGTTTAAGTGCAAGAAGGATGACAGAGGGATAGTGACGCGAAACAAGGCTCGATTGGTGGTAAAAGGTTTCAATCAGCAAGAAGGGATTGATTACAATGAAGTGTTTGCACCAGTGGCAAGGTTGGAGGCAATTCGTTTGTTTCTAGCTTTCGCAACATTCAAGGGCTTCAAAGTTTACCAACTAGACGTGAAGAGTGCATTTCTTTACGGGAAAGTCCAAGAAGTGGTGTATGTCTCACAACCATATGGGTTTGTTGATCCAGACTATCCAGATCGGGTGTACAAACTTGATAAGGCTTTGTATGGATTACATCAAGCTCCCAGGGCGTGGTACGAGACACTGTCTACACATCTGATCAAGAATGGTTTTGAAAGAGGTCAGATTGACAGTACACTGTTCATCAAGAGGAAGAAGGAAGATTTTATGCTAGTACAGGTGTACGTGGATGACATCATCTTTAGGTCATCAGATGAGAGCATGTGTAAAGAGTTCGAGCAGGTGATGAAGAGCAAGTTCGAAATGAGCGCTATGGGTGAGCTGTCTTACTTTCTGGGATTACAAGTTGAACAGAAGGAGGATGGGATGTTTATTCATCAAACAAAGTATGTGTATGACATTTTGAGTCGGTTCAAAATGAATGATTGCTCTACTTTCAACACACCCATTTGCGAAAATCACAATCTTGGCCCAGATCATGAAAGTACTGAAGACGTTGATCCTACTCAATACAGGGCGATGATTGGTTCTCTAATGTACTTGACTGCTTCAAGACCTGACATCATGTTTGCTGTATGCTTGTGTGCCAGATATCAGGCTAATCCTAAGGAGTCACACATGAAAGCAGTGAAGCGTATTCTTCGTTACTTGAAGGGGAAACCTAAACTTGGGTTGTGGTATCCAGCTGATAGTGATATGAATTTTGTTGCTTACACTGACTCAGACTTTGGAGGATGCAAGTCGAACAGAAAGTCTACAACAGGTGGTTGTCAGTTCTGAGGAGGCAGGATCGTGTATTGGCAATGCAAGAAGCAATCCTGTGTGTCTACATCTACGTGTGAAGCTGAATATATTGCTGCGGGTAGCTGCTGCTCTCAGGTTCTCTGGATACAACAGCAGATGCGCGATTACAGTTTGGATTTCACTCGTACTCCTATTATGATAGACAATAATGCCACAATTTCAATAACTAATAATCCTGTGAAACACAGTCGCACAAAACATATTGACATACGTCATCATTTTATACGGGATTGTGATGAAAAGAGACTAATTGAATTACAACAAGTCGACACCGAAGATAACCTGGCAGATCTTTATACTAAAGCTTTTGACAGGGCTCGCTTTGAACATTTAGTCGAACTCAACGAGATGAGGAATCCTGAATAACTGGTTTTTCATAAGAATTTTTGTACATAGTTTACTTGTTTTTCTTAAAAACCAAAAATACAAAAAAATTTTTGAAAAATCAAAAACATAAAAAAATAGAAAATCAAAAATAAGTTATCACTGTGTGAAAAAGAAGAAATGATAGTACATCGGCAAGTTAGGCTGTCACACTGAAATTGAAATTAAATTGCATAAGTGTGATAGCAGCTTCATTATATGATGTACCAGTAGGCAAAAGCATGAAATAATCAACTTACCAATATGATCTAAACCTAAATGAATTGTGTATGAGTGGGGAACACATCAGTGGTGTATGGTTTAATGACCTTAAATCTTGTGTTGATAGATTGCCAAAATCTGAAGTTTTGGGTCTTTATACTGTTATTTCATCTGGGGATATCTTGGCTGTCTTTCTGTTCAGAACTAAAATTATACATGACCCCAGGAAAGAAAGTCACTTGGAATTAGCTCATTTCTATTTGAATGTCTGTACGTTGTCCCGATACACACAATTTTGATCTGATTCTGAAATCTTCTCTGAAAAAAGTCGTGTACCTCCTCTGCTGCATCCAGATATATGCTGACCTGGAGGTGCTAGGCAACGACAGCTTCTGCTGCATCCAGATACATGCTGACCTAGCTGTACGTTGTCGCGCTATAGATCTAATACACCCGAAACAGGCCCTCAAGTGCCCAAATGAAACCCAAGAAACCTATATCAAACTGAGAAAAACTCATTTGATCTGTATATTATACCATCTCTGCTAAAGATCTATTCTGTTCTCTTCTCAACCTATTCCCAGTTAAGATTTCAGAAATCTGGATTGGACTTGTGAAATATGTGGTAGGGAAGATACTTGCATGATAGAGTGTGTTGTTTATATTTCCAGGATTTGATTAGTATTTATTTGGGTGTTCATTGTTAAACAATCAAAACATGATAAAAAGATTATATGCAAACCTAGACATTGTCAGGATATCTTAAAGGATGAATTCAGTATACTCACCTACTACGATGAATCTTTGTGCATACCTTGATCGCGGGGGTATATCCTGAAGTGGGACACACTAGTATATCAGAAATAACATTACCTTAACGTATCATACGGTAATGGTACTTGAAATGTTCATGCATTTTGTTTAAGTGGACAAACATACTGGTAATCGTCTTGGACTGCTTTTCACGACAAATTAAATAAAGAATTATCTAATAGTGTGAAATAGTTTGATTGTGCTGATATGATCTTCTTACCAGTGATTCTCACAAAAATAGAGTGTTTATTGTTTTTGTATTTACTTGCTTTCAGAAAAATATAAAAATCCAAAAATAGTGTTTTTTTTCTGTTTAAAATTCTTAACGTACGGAAAACTGTTTTTATTGGAGGAATTGTTACTGATAGGGGGAGACGGTGTTAGAAAGTGAGTTCAAAATTTTAAATCATGCGGGTTATAGGGTGTGATTAAAAAGTTTTGCGTGTTGGTGATAAATTGGAAAATGCTTAATCTGTTATACAGTTTAACAAATCTCTTGAATAATAATAACTTGTTTAACTTATGTTGAAAAATTCTTATGGTTTCTCGAGATGTTTGTTTTATAGTAAACAGATTGAAGCAGTGTGTTGCTGAGTTGCTGTGAAGATGAGAGTTTGATTGGATGCATGGTAGAACCTCCTTTCTATATTGCAGACAAAGATGAAGAGTTTGAAGATTGCTTTGCAAATGCTGAACTAGAGTTGACTCAAACGCTAAAGTTTTTGAAGATTTGGTGATTGGATGCATCAGCTTAGGGGGAGTCTGTTGCTGACAGAAGCTATTGAAGCTGAAGCTATCCAAAGACCAAAGACAGTGCAAGAATACATGAAGATTGCAAGAAGACTGAAGACAAAGTTATTTTATGAAGCTATTGTCAAGGGGGAGTTTGTTGGTGCATGTTTGTGACAACAGCTTAGATTTGGTCTTTGGATATCTTGTAATTAGTAAAACGATAAACAGTTAGCGGGTTTAGCTTTGTATTAGTGAGTTAATAGAGTTTGGGCTAAACAAAACCCAATTAGGGTGATGGGGGCGAATTGGGCTTGTCCAATTCGCAGTCCATGATGTTTAACCTTGGCCCAAGTAGAAACCTTGTGTTATATAAACAAGGTTAGGCTTTAGGGTTTAGGTTAATCAGCCAAAACAGTTGCTAGAGAGAATTTCGTGAGAGCTATACAGCTTGGACGAATTTGAGAGTGGTTAGGGTTTGATTGATTGTAAAACAGATTGTTTGGATAATCAATAGAAACCCAGTTTGAAAGTGAGAGCTATCTTCTACCTCAACACTCTCGGGTCTCACTACCTCTCCTAAGGTCCTACCACTACGGGTCAAAATTGCCTTCAAAGTACCAGATGGGTTGGGCTTTGTATTTCCTGAAAATTGACCGGGAGGTCGTTCTTGCAACTGGCGTGCAGTATCCCCAACTTTCCTTTGAAGGTCTAAGAAATTCGAATGGTTATTCTTTAGGAATGTGGCGTGTTCTTCTAAGGTACGTTGGGTAGCCTGGTCCTTAACCACTAGTTGGGTAAGAAGGTCCTCTATCCTAGATAGACTACTATTTGACCCCTCATTCCTAGGTTGAACCTCTTGGTTTGACCCCTCACCTCTGAACTGCCCCCTGAACCTGAACTAGCAAACTGACCTGTTTGACCCGAACCCCCACTAGAATAGAAACCTGGCCCCCTGCTTTGATATTGGCCTGATGGAAAACCAGAGGGTTACTTAAAGAGCGATAACTATTAGCACGCCAATTAGAGTTACTATTGTTGAACGGGTTAGTTGGACCCCTATTTTGACCTGCTATGTACTCCACCTGTTCTAGGGTAAGTGTTGGGCAATCTACGGTGTCATGACCACCTCTACAAACTTCGCACCTATCGACTTTCTTCTTAATTTATAATAACTCTTTGGTGATATAGTCAAGTTGAGATGCTACCTTTGAGTCCGAGATGACTTGGTTTGCTCCTCGGGAAGATGAGGAAGTAGTCACAGGAATGGAATTCCTGCTGGTAGCACTATGATCTATATCAGCATGAGCGAAGCTCTCAAAGAGATCATTATAGTCGGCCACAGATTTCTTTCCCATGAGATGGCCTCCTTCATATGTGTCGAATCTGTCCTTACACTCAGGGGTGAGACCATTGTAAAAATTTTCTACTAAAGCCCAATCCGAAAGCCCATGTTGGGAACAACACGAGAGTAAAGTTTGAAACCTCTCCCAAGCTAAGTGATATGGTTCGTCAGGCTCCATTCTGAATGAATAGATCTAATCTCGAAGGCGAGATGCCTTCGCAGGTGGGAAATACTTAGCAAGGAAGGCCTCTCGAAGTCCAGCCCAAGTAGTATAAGTACCTGCTGGCTGCGAATCGATCCATGTGGCTGCGCAGCCAGCAAGCGAAAAAGGGAAGACTTGGAGATAGCGGGCATCAAGATTAATACCTTCGATACCGAAGGTGCTGCAAAGACGGGTGAGACGGTTGATATGTGCTGGCGCATCCTCATCATCACGACCGTGAAACTGACAAGAGTTGTTAATAGCGGTCATGATGTATGAGGGAATTTACCAAGACTTGTCATTGGTGATTTCAGGGAGGGTGATGGGTGAGTTTGCGGTAAAACCCGCGGTGGAGCGTTGGTGGACAGTTTGGTTATCGGCCATTTGGTGAACTGGTGGTGGACTAGTTGGATGGGACGGTGGTGGGGTGTTAAGACGACTTCGGGGTGAAGTCAAAGTTCGGTGGTTTAGATTGTAGTGTAGAGTCAGAAGGGGCTGAAGATGAAGTTGGAGATTTTCTAACCTGTGAACTAGATGTGGAGAAGGAAGACTTGTCGATCGGCGGCTTCACTGGTCCGTGAGAACGCGTGTGGGGCATGAACTGCAAAACCGAGAACAAACAAGTAAGACGGCTCCAACAAAAGACTCTAAAAAATAAAAAGACACTAAAATTACTTGGACTCCTACGACTCAAAAACACACAAAAAGCACGTATAGATATCAGTTGAAATCCAAACAAAGTAATTAACGCAATTGCCAAGAGTCCCCGGCGACGGCGCCAAAAACTTGATGTGCTTGAAGTAGTTTAAATAAATAAACTAAAATAAACCTAAATTTAGACTCAAGTAATAATAATCTATACTCTCCAACTTGACTAAACTACTCACCGACAAGTGTACCGCTCGACTCTAGCAAAGAAAAGCAAGTCCGGATGTCGAACCCACAAGGACTCTAATAAATTACGTTAACGACTTTATTTAGACTGACACTGACACGACTTAACTATTGTTGTGTTTTAAAGGGGGGTTTTTACTAAAATTCTAAAATTGGAATTAAAATAGAACTAAACTATGACACGAACAAGAACTAAGGTTAAATTCAAATGAGATTAACGACTACCTAGGCTTGAATCCAGTTTAACTAGGAATGGATTTCTAACGGTACTATTGTGGTATGGAACCGGGATCGTAAAGTACTAAACCCTAAGGTGTCTCATGCTAAGACCTCCCGACCCTTCTCAGGAAGAAACCTAGGAAACCCTACAAGGCTGTTATGAACACCGATTGTTAGACTTCCTCTCAGTCCTCTAACGTCTCTAAAAGTGCCCTAATATGACAATCTACCTCTCAGCGCGACAGTCTAAGGCAATCCTAGATTCTAACTTGGTTTAATAGACACAGGTGCAATTAGGGAACTAAGACCGACTTCTCTCAAAACCTATCTTAGCTATATATCGCACCGAGACCTACTAACTAACTCGAGCCTCTCAGCGACAAGTTAAGCAGAATATTTAATTCTAATTGAATTTTAATTACTGTTTCTAAGGCTATCAAACGATTTACCCAAAGATCACCCGAACCCGCAAAGATACGAATAATCAACACAAATTCATTATGTGAAAGACATCCACCAAAATTTATGTGAAACAGCAAATAATCAACAATCAAAATTAATACGCACACGCACCAAATTAAAGGTTCTAGAATAATTTACTTTCAAATATCAATCCATAACCAAACAATAGAAAACCATTAAAAATCCAAACTTTATTAAACTATCATCTAACCTAGGTAGTAACGAAGGTTTTAGCCTGAAAACATGATGTGTAAAATCAACATAATAAGTTCAAAACAAGAATTCATCATTAAAGTATCGAAAACAATAAAATAATGAAAACCGGGAGATAAGACCCGAACAATCTTCTTTCCTATGCGCCGAGCTTCAACCGGATGATTCTTGCAAGCCAAAATACTCCGAAAACCGTAAAATCTGCTCTGAAAATCGCATAGGGTTTCTTGAGTTCGTAACTTAGGTTAATGAATGATTATCTTGGGATTATATATGAAACCCTAATTTCTAACGGAGATTTCTCGTCAGATTACCCCGTCGCGTCGCGCGATGGGTGAGAGCACTCGTGGTGGCGCGACGCCACAATGTAAAAATTCAGAAATTCCTTGTTTAATGGTGGCGCTACGCCACAGATGTGAGGTGTTGTCATGGCGCGACGCCACGGCTCATTTTTCACAGAATGTTGCTTAGAATTCCCAGTTGGCCAGCCTCACCCAGACTCTTCTTGAGGTCACCGGTTCGATTCCTGGCAATGCCCTTATGGGGTGTTGGGGCTCTTCACCGTGGGTAATCACCGCAAGGCAGCTATGGGGCTAAGCTAGCTTGCGGAGTTGCAATACTCCGGCGGATGGGAGGTCCGTGCAACTACCCCCCCCCCCCCCCGGGACTTGGTGTTTCAGCATTGTAGCTCGTTTTTGCTCCATTTTCAGCAACTTTAAGTGCCAAGACCTGGAAAACGCAATTTGATCAATAGCATGCACATTCTAACTAAAACTAAACTAGAAATAACGAAAAGCTATACAAACTATACACGAATAAAGGATGTATTTTGCTATACATCAGCCCTCGGTTCAAAAACTCATTTTTAATTTTGTTCCCAGTTTAAAATTACGGTTTCTCCCTCCTTTTAAAATTACGTTTTTGCCACCAGTTCAAAATAAAATGTTGTTTTTTCCTATAGCTCAAAATTACGATTATGCCATCAGCTCAAAATTACGTTTTTGCCCATAGTTCAAAATAAAATTATGTTTTTCCCCTAGCTCAAAATTATGATTTTGCTCTCAGTTTAAAATTATAATTTCGCCTCCAGTTCAAAATATAATTATGATTTTGCCCTCTGTACAGACATACATGTTATGAGAGAGAAATATTCGGGTTATTGCCACGCAATGCGGGCGGGGCAAAAACTAGTTATATTTACATTTACAATGAGGGGCAATAGTTACTTTTTGCAATTGGTGTGTAGTGGCGGTAACTACATGGTATTGGATAATAGTGGCGGCCAGCCACTTTGTTTATTATTTTTTTCTTTCCACAATAGTGTCGGTTTTCTATTGGTCTAACCAAATTTCAATTTTTTCTCGTTTAAATTTACGCTTTTGTTATTGGTTTTATTTTTCTTCTCCCAGCCAAATTACGATTTTACCCTTAGGTAAAAAATATAGTTTTGCCACTGTTTTTGTTTTTTTTTTCATTCAAATTACGATTTTGCTTCGGTGTAAAATTACAAACATGCCATCATTTTAGTGTTTTTTTTTACAAAACTATGATAGTGTTTTGTTTTAATCGTTTGGCTCGATGCCTCGGTGTAATTTTTATGCGTGTCAAGCGGTAGTTTTTCCGCCGTTTTAATTTTTTTTAGAAAAAGTATGTTAGTGTTTTCTTTTAGTTGGTTGACTCGATATAATTTTTTTTTAGATCGTGTTATAAGTAGTGTGTACAAATAACTGAAATACAGACGTACATGTTATGAGAGAGAAATATTCGGCTTAGTGTCCCGCAACGCGGACGGGGCAAAAATTAGTTTACTACATATACATTTCCCTTGATGGGGAATAGTTATGTTTTGTGATTGGCCCAGTTCAAAATTACGATTTTGCCCTTAGTTCATATTACGATTTTGTCTCCAGTTCAAAGTAAAATTATGGTTTTGCTTTCAGTTCAAAATATTATTTTGCCTCCATTTCAAAGTTGCAATCTTGCAATCGTTTTTTTTTTTTGGGCAAAACCGTTATAGTGTTTTATTTTACTTGGTTGACTCAATTTATTTTTTATTCATGCCAAACAGTTACCTCGCGCTCATTAATTGGTTCTGACAAATTATTGTTTTGCCCCCAGCTCTAAATTACATGTTTGTCATCGTTTTAGTTATTGTTAAAGTAAAACAATGGTAGTGTTTTGGTTTAATTGGTTGACTCCATGTATCTTTTTTGAGATCGTGTTATAAATTGCGTGTATAAGTAACCGAAATAAAGGCGTACATGTTATTAAACTAAGAAATATTCGGTTTAGTACCGCGCAACGTGGGTGGCGCATAATGTCGCAACCCCCGACCCCTTGCCCCGAAAGGCGGGCAGCCGCGAGCTCGCACATTAGGTGGTATCGGTGTTTATTTAATTTGGCAGCGGAATTTACATCAGGACCGTAGTTAGGAAATATTTTATCAGAGTAAAACACCTCATTTTATAAATAATAAACACATGGGTAAAACCCAAGTTTCCATTCATAATATGTTTATAGGGATAAATGCTATTTTATTCAAATAAAACTTCTTCTTTATTTAGGTAACTTTTATAGCCACTTTTCCAAGCCTTCAGTGCTCTCCAGTTGGCTTCTATTTTGGCTTTCACATTTTGTTACCTGAAACGCGTTTAAAACATTTTTATCAGTGGAAAATACTGGTGAGTGAATCTCAGTTTAATCAAAACAAGTTTTATCATTTTACATTATTGAGGGCATTCCAACAATTACATTTGTTTATATCTACTTTAATTACCACCCACGGTACTGTCAATCCTGACTGGTGGTAATGTTACTACTCACAGTGTAGTAACAAATTTTGTATACAAAACTCCATCATACCGACGATAATTGTAGAATTACAAATACTCAATCACTGTGAATTATAATTTAAACAATTGAGGTTTTGTAAAAACAGTTTACAAAAAGAAGCATTACTCACATTGCTAATTTAGGTATTTCCTTGTGATTTCCTGGTTATAATCTATTAATTTAAACAATGCACACGCGTTAGTATAATAACCCAAATTTACATTAGCTATACCCTCCCCGAGACAGAACTCCAACGACTAAGTCAGGCAGAGCCTCGACATGCGTTACGGAGCACTAGATCAATCGGGCATCGTATCTAATACGTAACCGGGGGTTATAATACTTACAATGAGGCAGAGCTTCGCTAATTAGGGGGGTATTATACCCGATTTTACTTCTAGTACTTCAGAAATTGATAGAGAGATTGCGAAAATGAACGAATTGAGACTGAATGTCGTGATCCCTATTTATAGTGCCTGATCGGCACTTTGTCGCGCCCCGCGACAGATGAGGAAAGGGCTTACGCGGACCGCGAGAGACCACGTGTCTCGTATAGGGTTGCTGAGTTGACACAATAGCTTCGACACGCACATGCCACGTGGCGGCACCGGGTTACGCCATTTATCCCCTCGCTCGCGCCCCACGACGGATCAAGAGGGATCTGTCGCTCCCCGCCAGAGCCCTTAAATTTTGTTTTTATTTAATTTTTATTAAATTAAAGGTATTTCGGGCTATTTTTCGTATACGGGGTGTATTTTAGTACGTGTATGGATAATTTAAGAATTTTGGGAGAGTTGTTATACATAACACTAGTTGATTCACATAATCAATCATTATAGCATTTTTAAAATATATACATACACACATGGGTGAGTTCATCGGAAAAATCCAAAAACGTAGAAAACTGATTCAGAACCAACTCAAACCTATTTTAATTGACCTTATTCCAGTGTCATTGAAATCCGATTGTTGAATCTCAACCAGAAACCTTAAACTATAAAAGCTAAACCTTAAAGGTAAACTGCAAACCAAAACCTCTAATGCTAAATCTAAAGCTTAACACTTCCATACTTGGTAATATTTTTTCCAGTGTTTGTTCCAAAAAGTTAACTCTTTTATACTTGTAATTTTTTTAGACTAGCTTATAAAAGTTTTTGGGCGTTGTTCCCCTTTAAAAAATCATAAAGCTAGACTTTAAACATAAACCCTAAAAGCTAAAACTTTCAACCCAAAAAACTACACAATGAAATCTCCATCCCCATCCATATAATTTAACTAAAAGCATTCATCGGCGGTGGTAGCGGCGATGATGGTCGGTAGCAGGTGGTGGCGATGTTGAATGCTAAGAGAGGAAATGGAATGAAAAAAGACAAGGAGGCGAATGGAATGAATTTGAGGTTTCTAAAGGAAATGAAATGGAATGCCTAATGCATGCCAAACACTACCTTATGGTTCAACGAGTCAGTTCCAACGCCACTGGCGTGAGTTGATTTGAAGTTCGTTTAAACTGGTCCCCAATTGTTTTGAGTTCTCCAATAAACCTTCACCCATATATATACATAAACATAGTAGGTTACAAACTCATGCATTACATGGGTTAATAAAGAAAAGAGTTAACTTTCATTTTGCTCCCTGTGGTTTGGTCATTTTAACGGTTTTGCTCCAATAGTTTAAAAATAGCCATTTTCCTCCCTGATCTTTCGAGTTTGTTGCCAGCTTGCTCCCTGGCTCTAACTAAGTTAAAATGTTCAATTAAATGTAGTGGTATTTCGGTAGTTTACTCTCTGGCTCTAACTCAATTAAAATGTTTAGTTAAAAGTCGCGGTAGTCATGGTCGGCAGGTGGTGGCAGAAGAATGTGACATGTGATGATTTACCATTCAGACGTTACCTCTTAACCATTCAGACTTGAGGTTACCTCTTATTTATTCAGAGGTTTTAAACCATTAAGAGATAGCATCTAAATGGTTATTAAGAGTCTACCAAACAGCCCCTTAGTTGCATTGTGGAGCATGATCCGAGTACATGAAATTCTTTCCTATGAACAGAACACGGATCTTTGTAACAGAATCATATTCAAATGATTAATTACAATTATTCAAAGACAATTTGTTGTTTTGATATTTTGTTGAGTTTCTGCAACTTCTGTTTTAAACAAAATTCATTAACAACAGTGCTTAATTAGTAATTTATTTATATTTCACAATTTAAACAACGTTCAAACGAAAAGTATTTAATCACTTGAACTTAAATACAACTTTCATCTACGATGAGTATAATTAAATTACTTGTCATTTAATTGTAAATAAGCAAAGAACATATATGATTAGTAGCCAAACTAATCCAAATTCTGAGTACACGGATCATGCATGAGAACTCAAACTACATGGTTGTGACATATAAAGTGTTGCTTAGTAAAGTGTTATCTAAATTCAATAATTTAATTGGATTATATATTATGCTAAACCATCAGCATAAGTTTTATTTCTATGTGGTTAATCCAAGTTATTACTATGGATCTACTTTTTACTATTGTAGGTTTAATTTCTATTTTCATTTACGTACTAACTATTGCAACTTCACAAATGTAAATCATCATTTTGTACAAGAACTGATAGACACAAAAATCAAAATAACTATTTAAAATTTACTCTTGTCAAAGAGACTTCTAGTCAAACTTCACAGAAACCCTATTCTTTTCATTGATGACAAAGATAAAACCTTATCACATATTATCCATTTAAACCCTAATTTTATATAACACTTTTAAACCCTCAATCCCAACCTTTTAAATTACAATATGGAATTGCTTTCCATTAGAGAAAACTCAAAAATGTTACACATACACAAGTTAAAACATCTAAAACAATGTTAATCTTTGTTCTTCACAATTTTAACCCTTAATTTTGAATTTCTTTTCAGATGTTATATTGGACATGACAATATGTTGGTACAATTCACGAAAAGATATATAACTCCAATGCATGGTAGCTAGCTAGGTCTACTGATATTCTACAAAAGCTTGAACAATATATGGTACAGTACAATCAAAACCTGCACAGTCACGAGTTGTAGAGAGTGAAAGATTGATTGATGACTGATGAGAGTAATCTATCCAAACACACGAGATGGATCTTGTAGGTTACAATATGCCATAAATGGATACTTAATTTAATAAGCAGATAAAGAGGCCTTAAATAATTTTTTCCTTTATTATTTTCTCATCATTATACAAACCTATTAACCCAATTGAAGATATGGATCCGGACTCTCTGCTGGTCTGGAGCAAATCTAGATCAACCCATACCTTGGAAGATTGTTAAAGACAAGAAATCATGGGGACAACAGGCCACGCCGGAAACGCGGAGGAGACCAAAAGGACAGCTGGATAGCGACATCCGGCCAATGACTTTCTGCGGATCCCTATTGTCCTCAGCACACACTAGCGGTTATCACAGAGGAGACCAAAAGGATATCCAGAAAGCGACGTCTAACCAATCACATTCCGCAGATCTATGTTCTCCTCAATCACCACTAATGATTATCACAAAGGAGATGACAAGAACACCCTGATAACGACAACTAGCCAATGACGTTCCATGAATCCACACCCTCACCTATTGCCACTAACGGTCAACACATAGGAGACAAAAATGATACTTTGAAAGCTATAACAACCCTCCAAAATATTCCGACACCCCTAATATATTTTAAAATGTCCCTATATGTCCTAATTTATACCCCGTATGCGAAAACGGACCACGAATACCTTTATTTTTATTAAAATTAAATAAAAACAAATTCTTGGTGTCGCTCGCGGCCCTCGAAGAAGTAAGCTTGAGCTTACGCGGGCCGCGACATCCCAAGGTCAGGGCGACACCCTAGCGTGCCACGTGTCATGCCATCCGTCAAGCCTACACTTGTGAATCGACTAAGCTAGGCCCTACATAGTCTACGTTGCGGGCCGCGAAGGACCCTTGGATGGTTTACGCGGGCCGCGAGGAAGTGTCGATCAGACACTATAAATAGAGGCTATCAGCCTCAGTTCACAATTCGCACCACATTTATTTCTCTCTCGAATTATCACATAGCAATAGCTATTTTCGGGTATTATACCCCCCCTAATTAACGAATTTATGCCCCGTTGTAAGTATCATAACCCCGGTTACGTATTAGATACGCTGCCCGATTGATCCAGGGTTCCATAACGGCTGTCGTGGTTCTGCCGTCTCGGGGAGGGTATTACTAATGTAAATATTAGGTTATTATACTAACATGTGTGCATTTGTGTATTTAATAGATAATCACCAGGAAACCCTAAAGGAATACCTAAGACAGCAATGTGAGTAATCTCCTTTTTGCAAATTGTTTTTACAAAACCTCACTTAATTGATAATATATTAAACAGTGATTGAGTATTTGTATTCTACAATTATCGTCGGTATGTTGGGGTTTTGTATACAAAATTTGTTACTACCTTGCGAGGAGTAACATGACCACAAGTCGGGTTGATAGTACCGTGGGTGGTAATTAAGTAGATGGAAACAAATGTAATTGCGCGACCGCCCTCAATACTGTACAAAGGTTTTACTTAACTTGATTAAACTGGGATTCACTCACCAGTATTTCCCACTGACAAAATGTTTTTAAACGCGTTTCAGGTAACAAAATGTGAAAGCCAAATAGAAGCCAGCTGGACAGCACTGAAGGCTTGGAAAAATGGCTATAACGTTACCTAAAATAAAGAGATTTTTTATTAAATAAAATAGGATTTATTCCTATGAAAATGTGTGTACTTCAAACTTGGGATTATTCCCACGTGTTTAATATTATGAAAGTGTGGTATTTTACTTTGATAAAATATTCCCTAACTACGGTCCTGATGTGATTCCGCTGCCAAAATGATAAACACCTGGATACCACCAAAACTGGTCGCGGCCGCTCGTTCCCAGGTTGTTAGGGGGCGGGGGTTGCGACAGAAGGTGGTATCAGAGCTAAGCCACTGATTCAGCCACAGAAGTGTTCTGCTGACACCAAGATATTATTCAAATTGTTAGGAAATTAATTAAAGAAATACGTGCATATCTGTATTTTATTGTTGTGTGTTATTTGACTATTTGTTAGTTTACAGTATGAGCGATCAAGGACCCTCCGACGCCTATCGTCAGTTGTCCGGCTCACCTAGGAGCGAAGATAACTCTTCACAGCCTGCCCTCTCAAGGTATTCAGCTGACAATGAAGATGGGATATTCGTGTTTAAGGCTCAGTCCGAAGAGTCATTCCCTCCTAAAAAGAGAGGATGGTTCAGTAGGGAGCACATGAGCGTAGGAAGAGAATGAAAAAAAGTTACAACAGCAACGAGTGCTAGCAGCCGCTAAGAGAGAAACAGATGCCCACACCCAAGATATGCTTAATAGAAGTTTAGCAAATTTCCATATCTTAGCAACCACAGCTGCCGACCCAAACCTGGAGCAACTCATAGCCCCTCAACCATTACCCTTGTTTCCCACTCAACCAATAGAAATTGAAAACAACCTAGAAAACCAAATCCAAATGCATGATTTTAACCCAGAAGAGATACCTAGGATACCAGCACCCAATCCCTTAGACCCAGACTATGACCCGTGGTTTGATGATCATAGGGATTATGTGCAACGCTACCACCTAACAGACGAACCCATGCCAAACCTAGCAGCTTACCCAGGTCTGGACCCTCTAGATCCCTACTATGATAATGATGAATACATTAGGGAAATCCTAGAGAATCCATATCCTCAGGAAGAACCCATGCCACAGTACCCAGATCCAGTACCAGCACCTGCACTCACAATGAGTGCAGAGAATGTGCAAGAACTCCGAACCTTTGGTGAGGAGATTTTAGAAAACAGTGACAGGATGAGGCAGATCGGAGAAGGACTCGCCTGGAAGTACGACGAGCGTAATATGAAGTTCTGGATGAACCCATATCAGTGATGGTGGAGGTAGTAATAATAATAATAATATATAATATGTGTGTATGAATATATATATATAATAGTAATAATAATAATATATGTTGTAGTATAAACCATCTCGTGGTTAGTGACGCATATTAGTATTGTAATTTTAATTTCCAGTATCGGTTTGTATTAGATGCATACTATAAGAAAGAGTAAGTCGCAATGTTCGACGTTTTTTTATCAATATGTGTGTTGTGTGATTGTTTGCATTAAATATTATTTTGTGATATTAATAATTGGCGAATGTTTAAAATTCAGATGGACAACGAAGTGAACCCGGAAAACCAGAATAATGAAAACCAAAGTAACAATAACCCGGATAACGATAACCCGAACAACAACAATAATGGAAACCAAGTGGATAACAGTGCCATCCAACACATAGTGGCACAAGGAATACTAGATGCAATGTCATATATTATCAAAACGGTTAAGGAAGCAGATAATAAAAGTAATCGTGATAGTAAACGACCCACTAAACCTGAACACACGTAAACAATGGACCCATACTTCAAGCGCCCATTCCCAAAAGAAGAAGAACCATGTCTTATGGTTGTTCTTATAAAGAATTCTGGTCTTGTAAACCAATGGAATTCTCGGGTAATGAAGGGGCCGTTGCAGCTCTACGCTGGATAGAAAAGACTGAGGCAGTCCTAAAAATAAGCAAGTGTGCGGAAGAGGATAAGATAATGTTTGCTTCCAATCTATTTAAGAATTCAGCACTAGAATGGTGGAACATTATCCTCCAGTCTAGGGGAAGTAATAGGGTTTACAATATGGAATGGGAGGAATTTAAAAACATGGTAGAAAGGAAATTTTGCCCTCCCAATGAAAAGGAACAGATAGCAAATAAGTGTCTAAACCTTAGGATGACTAGGGTAGATAGTAAGGGGTACACTACATTATTCTTTGAATATGCTAGAATAGTGCCAACCCTTACATCACCCGAACTAGTATTAATCTCCCGTTACATCTGGGGATTAATCAGTGAGATAAGACATGTAGTCAAAGCAGCTAGACCTCAAACCATAGAAGAAGTTGTAGAACTAGCAAACACCTTGACTGATGAGTTAGTACGTACTCGAGAAGATGACCAAAGGAAGAACCTAGCCCAAATGCTTACCCAAGAATTCCGTTATGGAAATTCCAACCGTGGGATAAATGTAGGTTCTACCTCCACACCGTACTGCAAAGCTTGCAAGAAAAAGCATTCAGGAAAATGCTCCACCTACTGCAATTTCTGCAAGATACCAGGGCACAAGGAAGAAGATTGCAGAAGGAAACCTAATAATGGAATGTGCTTCAACTGTGGAGAAAAATGTCACATCAAGCCAAATTGTCCGAAACTAGCTCCAGCCACGAACACCAAGAATACTAAAAATGCTAGAGCATTTGTTCTGACTGCAGAAGAAGCAAAGATGATCCCGGATGTGATCGCCGGTACGTTTTTAGTTAATGATGTTTTCGCTAAAGTATTATTTGACTCTGGTGCAAACCAAAGTTTTATTAATACTTCATTTTGCAAACTTCTCAATCAACCATTAACTAAACTCCCACAAGAATGTCTTGTAGAGACAGCAAATGGAGAAACCATTAAGATTTCTGAAATCTTGCAGGGAGCAAGAATAGAATTTCTAAATCAAAAATTTATTGCAAACCTTTACCCAATGAATCTAGCAGGATTTGATTTCGTGTTAGGAATGGATTGGTTAATAGCCAATAAAGCCAGTATTCTATGTGATCAAAAGTCAATCCAAGTAAATTCACCAAAAGGTGAAAAGATCACAATTAAAGGAGATAAGCCGTCTAGATCCACAAAATTCATCTCTGTGATGAAAACAGCAAGTTATATAAGAAATGGATCATTAGTGTATTTGATTTCTATAATCACTAACACTAAAGGAAAAGAACTGAAAGATATTCCAGTAGTATCTCAGTTTCCAGATGTGTTTCCAAAGGAATTGCCAGGACTACAGCCAGACAGAAAAGTCGAATTCAGAAATGTAGAAACTGAAGAAACAATTAGACGAATTGTTGGAGAAATGATTCATACAGCCAAGCTCATCGCCATGGGGAGCACCGATCTTATTCGTCAAGAAGAAGGACGGATCAATGCGTATGTGCATTGACTACCGTGAATTGAATAAAGTCACGATTAAGAATCGGTATCCATTACCGAGAATCGATGATCTGTTCGACCAGCTATAAGGAGCTCAATTTTTCTCTAAAATCGATTTACGGTCAGGATATCATCAATTGAAGGGACAGGAAGAGGACATTCCAAAGACCGCTTTCAGGACAAGGTATGGCCATTATGAATTTACTGTCATGCCATTTGGTCTAACCAGTGCCCCAGCTGCATTTATGGATATGATGAACCGAATATGTAAGCCATATTTGGATAAATTCATAATTGTCTTTATAGATGATATTCTTATTTATTCTAAGAGCAAAGAGGAACATGCAAAGCATTTTGAAGGGGTGTGGTCCCAAAAAGGCCGTGCAGACCTCATTAAGGTCGCGTGCAGGACCATACTCTTTATTCATCAAGTTGTTTACTGCCAACCTCGCGCACGTTACATCATCATGTATTGATCTAGCGCGAGGTCTCAACAGGAGAAAACACCACATTCAACACTTAGCATTCTGAATAAGAGCCTTTAACCACCTATACCCTGCTCGGGATACTTACGTGTTCAACAAGAGTCACACAGGGCTATGGCGCGGGGTTACCTCAGAAGGCACACAAGGTACAAGTGGCAGAAGAAAAGGGCCAGTCCGCGTCCTCCAGGTTCTGCTCAATCGTGCTCCACGATCGTTTGACGTGCAGGAGACAGAAAGTAATTAAGGACGCCTACGTGGCACCAATCACAGGGCAGAGACACCTGCCCCACGATCTCCACTTACCTGCTGATGGCAGAAGGACGGCCAGGCCGACAACTGTGACACGTGGCTCCAATCATGGTGCCCCAGCACCGGAGAACTTCTAGAAGCCACTAACGGTCGACACCAGTGAGACAAGTAGCATATCCTCTACGGTGTCGCCTTCCGGCCCAAGGCCCATCAGCCCACATCCTCTTACACCTCTCCAGCTATAAATAGAGACCTCAGTTCACAGGTTAAACATTCTATTCCCTCTACTCTCACTCTTAATACTCACTTATCTCCTCAAAACAGTCGCTTATTCTCACGCCGGAGCCCGGTTAAGAGGGAAACCCCCATATTCCCCTCTTAACGAGTAACGGTGTTCTATTTTGCAGGATTAACGGATCATTACGGGGCTTAGAAAGCCATAAGAAGATTAACCACTATGATAGAGACATAAACCAAACTAATTATCCCTAGGATTAGTTACGTGTTTCTTCATTGGCGCCCACCGGTCTTTTACAAATCACTTTCATCTTCTTTTTCTGAGTTTTCTAAGCTATTTTTCCTTCGATCATGGCTGGTCAAGGAATCATTCCCGATTTTGGTTTCGGAACAAACTCTAATGCAGTGTTGGGGGAGGACAACCAAAACGTCCAAGTCCAACATGTTGAAGAAATCGGTGAAATCGAGGTAACCAACACTGGGGTCCCCGCGCGAGTGCTACTCGCATCACTCAAACGGTAACCCCAGTGAATCACGTCGCTGGTCCTTCGAATCCAGCTCCACCTCAGAATATTTCGGCGCTATTAGGGCTGCCAGAAGGTGAAACTCCAGCCTCTTGGTATGCCAAACAAATTGCTACTATATATGAGACGTATCAATCTTTGAGCGCACAACAAGCAGTCTTACAAGCAGAACCATCCTTGGTTACACCTCAGGGTCCTAGTCTGAGGGCGCGCCAGATACCCCCACAGCAAAACCTCCAAGGAAGAGTTAACAGGCCTCCTCCCCTGAGAAGACCAAGCGTGCATGACACACGCGACACACAGGGAGAAAAAGAAAGCTATTATGACCATCCGTCAAACGTTCAAAGGGGTCCAATTCATAGCCGGCTCGGGCCGCGCAATATGAATAACGCGTGGGATGACACAGACCCGAACGACCCAACCTGGCAAGATGACGAAGGATCCTCAGTTTTCAACCGCTTGCAACGAAATCACGAAAACTACAAGCCAAGGCAGCGCATCGCGTATAGCGAAGAAGCAGAGCGAGACTTCAGCCTCGCCTATTGTTAGGCCCTAAAGTGTGAGACTGACGCATCAAATTCATACAACGAGTTATGGTTACGAACTGGGCCTTACTGGGTTAGTTTATATTAGGTTTTGGACCTTTAGAGGTCACTTGGGCCAAGCTATAGGCCATGTGGGCCAAGCAGGCCCAAGGGGAGCCCATGTAGGGAATTGGGCTTGAGTAAGTATAAAAACAAGTTTCTAACTTGTTTTTAGGTGGGAACTTCATTATTACAATTTCTCTAGAGAGGGAGAAGATCGATTGGTGTAGGACACTTGTACTAGACGGTTTTGCTTATTCAAGTAATAGAATCGTGTGCAAGTGTTGAAAGTGTTTCCGGTATTGTTCTTCGTATTTCTTGCTTTTCGTGTTTATTCTTGAATCTCACCAAGTTTGGATTCCGCACAAACTTGGTGATTGTTTGATATCATTGAAAGATTCGTTTCACGGGACTTACAATTGGTATCAGAGCCATTGAAGTCTTTCAAGGCTCGGTTTGATATCATTCAGATTTAAGAACTGGTTTTTGCTACTGATCCAGTTTTGTTACTTGTTTTGCAGTGAAAATTATTGAAATATACAATCTGTTCTTGATCGAATCGTTAAAAAAAAAATTACTGATTTTGGTTTGTTGATTTCAGAAAAGGTGTTTGCTGATTTTACGGAAAGTTGGTGTTCAACGAATTCAAAGATTACAATATCTTTGAATTTTTGGAAGTGCTGAAAAATAGGGATTGCGAGTCAACAGATCTTATCTCTTATTTTTCTTTTTGGCTTTTTCATTTTTCAAATGTTTTTGTATTTTTCTCATTTTCTCCCCCTAAAACAATACATATTTACAGCAAACTCTTTTTGTATTTTCTGAGTTTTCTCCTCCTAAACTCTATATCTATCTATATGTTCCTCTCCCCCCCCCCTAAATTTGTGCATAAATCTTGTATTTTTGCGCAAATTTACCATTTACTAGAGAAAGGACACTTTATATACAAAGTATAAACAAAGAAAAAGAGAGAAAAATATTTTTGCTTAACCGTTCTGTCATCAGATTGAAGACTAATCAAATTCAAATCAAAGTACTGAATTTAAACAGTACCTTTTGCTGATCATTTCTTATTTCTCCAATCTCCTCCAAAGGAAACATATCATCTGTAAAAAAAAAATTTGAACTTTTTGCAACAGTGAAATGTTACCCGTTTTGATCTCTGGAACAACCGCTATCAACATTCCAGAGATTGTCAACAGCTCCTCCTTGGTTGTTCCTGAAAGATAAGGAGATTAGTAAGACATGGGTACCCAGGCCATTGTGGTCCTGGGATTTCCTGAAGCATCAAAGTAAGACACTTCCTTCAAACACAAGTCCCCTTTCGTTTCAAGGATTGGAGACATTGCTGCTTTGGATTTGGGTTTCCAAATCTATTTCGGTTTAACAAACGTGTTTGTTGCCTTCGGTTGAGCAACTTTAGCTGATTTAGGCTTGTTAGTTTTAGAAAAACGTTTTAGTTCTTGATCAGCCTTGCGTTTGTTTTTAGCAGCGTTCCAATCCCCATCAGAAGGTTTAACCTTGGGATTCACATTCTTCATTGCCTTAGGTGATGAAACCCTCATTGGCTTGGAATGATAGTTACCCTTTGGTGTAACCCTCTGATTTTGCATATAATATGGTACGTAGGGACGTTGTGTGCAGTTCCGAGCAATGTGACCAGCAATGCCGCAATTGAAGCATGTTTGTCTCTTCACGTAGAAAGCATTCTGATCAGTTGGATTTGCTCTTGTAGGCCCCGAAGGATGAACTGGTCCTTTCTGTGCTTGTTTTTGTTGCACATTTCCTGCAGACGACGATGAATTTGGATGCCTATACTTGTCATTTGCAGGGGCCTTCTGTGGTGGAGATTTCCTTTGATTCTTCTTGTTTTCCTTAGACTGCAAGTCTTGTTCAGAAATCTCACCAGTCTTTCTGAAACCCTTGTTAGCACAGTCAAATGCATATTTCTCACATTTGCCATTACAGACTGGCTTAACAAAGACATTTTTCACATCACGGGCCTTTTGAGGACTATTGCTGCCCGTTGAGGACTGTGGAGAGCCTGCTTGTCTTTGATGTTTAGGCCTCTTCTTTCCACGTCCTTTACTTGCTTGCTTCGGCTCTTGTTGCTTGATCTGAACCTTTTCATCACTAACAGAAGGTTCAAATTGTTTAGCTTGCGCACTTGGAGCCTTGTTCATGTCAATCTTCTCTTCATCCTTCATGTCATCAGCTTTGACAGAATCAGAGAGTTCTGGTTTGTTAGATGAAATACCAGAAACTTTAGCAGGAACTTCATCTGAAACATTTGACAAATTTTCAGCACAAGACGGTTCTGCACATGACGCCTTTGAGCTGAATCCACTAGAATCAACTGATTCCAATTTCTCAGAATCAGTTGCTTCAGATGATTCACATTTGGAATCAGATGGTTCAACTGGCTCATTCGTTTCATTTGTCATTTCAGTCTTTGTTTCACAAGCATCAACGTTTTCGCCCAAACCGTCAGGCCTGAAATTAATCACAGAGCGAAAAACCGAGTTAAAAATATCACACGACGAAATAGAGTCTTGATTAAGTTCATTTATTAAATTTTCATAAGAACCAGACTCTGATGCTTGTTCATCCCCAACTACATTTTCAACGTTTACTTCAACTACTTCATCTGCAGGGGAAGACGAAGCATTAGGATCAAAAGTACCCTTTGAAACAAAATTTACCGAAGGACTCGCTCGTTTATCAAAAGGTCTGCTGTTGATTGATGACTTATCAGTTTTAGGACCGTAAGCCATCTTGTCCTCATTCATCAATTCTTCCTCAGTCATGGGTAAATATGTGTAGTTGTCATTAAAATAATCACACATTCGATGTTGCATGATATGGGACGTGAAATAAATGTTTGTGTTAAAGGGTTTGACTAACACATGTAAGGTGCCATAGCTGAAAAGACAAGGATCTACTGCGATATGTCGATAGGCTTGACGCTCAACATGATAAAAGATACTAAGTGATATAAACATAACGAACTATGTACCATGTGGGTAACATACCAACGGTGTATGATTTTATGATCTTAAATCTTGCGTTGATAGATAGCCAACATCTGAGGTTTCGGGTCTTTATATTGTTGAATCATCCGGGGATATCTTGGCTGTTCTTCTGTTCAGAACTAAAATTGTACATGAACCCAGGAAAGAAAGTCACTTGAAATTAGCTCATTTCTATTTGAATGTTTGTATGTTGTCCCGATACACACAATTTTGATCTGATTCTGAAATCTTCTCTGAAAAAGTCGTGTACCTCCTCTGCTGCATCCAGATATATGCTGACCTGGAGGTGCTAGGCAACGACAGCTTCTGCTGCATCCAGATACATGCTGACCTAGCTGTACGTTGTCGCGCTATAGATCTAATACACCCGAAAGAGGCCCTCAAGTGCCCAAAAGAAACCCAAGAAACCTATATCAAACTGAGAAAAACTCATTTGATCTGTATATTATACCATCTCTGCAAAAGATCTATTCTGTTCTCTTCTCAACCTATTCCCAGTTAAGATTTCAGAAATCTGGATTGGACTTGTGAAATATGTGGTAGGGAAGATACTTGCATGATAGAGTGTGCTGTTTATATTTCCAGGATTTGATTAGTATTTATTTGGGTGTTCATTGTTAAGAAATCAAAACATGATAAAACAGATTATATGCAGACCTAGACACAGTCAGGATATCTTAAAGGATGACATCAGTATACTCACCTGCTACGATGAATCGTTGTGCTTACCTTGATCGCGGGGGTATGTCTTGGAATGGGACACACGGGTATAATAGTATAATATTTCCTAAAGCATATCACGAAGTTGAAAAACTGAAAGTTGAGCGTTAAAGTTTAAGTGGACAAACATATTGGCAATCGCATAGACCAGTTTGATTAGGCTCGTACTGAAAAGTGTTCCTTAGTCTGCCTGAGAACGAATTTTGATCCCATTGCAATTGTAATTGTATATTATGGTAGTTGTTTATATTTTGAGTTTTTATTTGTTTTTTAGTTCTCAATATTAAAAAAAAAAAAAATTGGAAAAATTCAAAAATACAAAAATAGTGTCTTGTTTTTCTATAAAATAAAAAATCCAAAAATAGAGTGCTTATTTGTTTTTCTTAAAATTAAAAATGTAACCGTTCTTGAAGATTTGACTGATCATCAAAAGTTAAAAGAATTTAAATTGTGAAATCTGAGTATAAGTACTTGGTTATACCTTGTGTTCATATGGTACTCTCCCTGTTGCATAAGAAATGTTTGCTTATAAGTTTGTGAGTATGTGCAGAACTTGATTTCAATCAAGAACAGGGGTTGTTGAAGACTGAGATGATGTTAGCTGCTGACGAAGCATGGAGCAGCACGACTACAAGATGTACCTGAGTCAGAAGAACCGGATACGAAACGCCGTCTGACAGTGAAAGTACATTTGAAGAAGTACCATGAAACTGCTTGAAAGACAAAGATTGCAGAAGAAAAGAGCTGCTGAGAATCCTCCTCTCACATTCTTTTTGACAAGACTTCAAGCAAAGCTGATCAAGATCCTGATATGAAGCTAACCACAAGAGCTGAAGAAAAGAGATCCAGGGCTGAGAGTTCAGAAGTCAAGAACTTCCACAACATCTGCAGCATAGAGACAACCATAGACTTCGTTGAAGACGTTGCTGAATTCATGTTATGAAGACAATTTGATGGCATCAGTCTAGGGGGAGATTGTTAGGCCCTAAAGTGTGAGACTGACGCATCAAATTCATACAACGAGTTATGGTTACGAACTGGGCCTTACTGGGTTAGTTTATATTAGGTTTTGGACCTTTAGAGGTCACTTGGGCCAAGCTATAGGCCATGTGGGCCAAGCAGGCCCAAGGGGAGCCCATGTAGGGAATTGGGCTTGAGTAAGTATAAAAACAAGTTTCTAACTTGTTTTTAGGTGGGAACTTCATTATTACAATTTCTCTAGAGAGGGAGAAGATCGATTGGTGTAGGACACTTGTACTAGACGGTTTTGCTTATTCAAGTAATAGAATCGTGTGCAAGTGTTGAAAGTGTTTCCGGTATTGTTCTTCGTATTTCTTGCTTTTCGTGTTTATTCTTGAATCTCACCAAGTTTGGATTCCGCACAAACTTGGTGATTGTTTGATATCATTGAAAGATTCGTTTCACGGGACTTACACCTATAGACCAGCTGAAGCTACAGAACACTCAAAGTTCATCCCGAAGATTGCCTTGGCACCACTCTCAAGAGAGAAGTTACCACCAACAGTGGGAAAATTCAATGGTTTAACCGATCTTGACGATCATGTCAGAGTATTCACAAGTGTTGGTTGTATGGGAGGATGGAATATACCAATGTGGTGTCATTTGTTTATCCAGACACTTACTGGGGCTGCTCGCGCTTGGTTTGACAGCCTCCCGCCTGGAAAATCAGTTCATGGGTTGATTTCAGAACACAATTCGTAAACCACTTCAGCCAGCAGAGATGCTATCAGCGAGATACGTCTGAAGTAACAGATATCTGGCGCAGGGAAAATGAAGGTCTGGAGGACTTCATTACACGTTTTAACAAAGAGTGTCTGGAAATTGGTGGTGTAGGCGAGCAGCTCATGCACGTCCACTTCAAGAAAGCCATTCGTTGTGATAGCCTCATCAGAACTATCACTGGCAAGGATGGCATGCCCAAAGAATGGGACAAGGTGATGGAAGCCGCAAAAATAGTAGCGCAAACCGAAGAGTCGCTAGCTGGAGCCAAGAGCTCATACACCGATGATCGCTTTTCCAAGAAGAGCTCGCACGACTACGACAAGCGCAACAAGAGCAATGGTCAAGACTGGAAATCCAGAAGACCAAGGGGTCATGAGGAGAGACCGCGCTACAGAGAAGATGCGCGGGAGACAATTGACAGAATTGGGTATTGAAAAGCAGTTAGGGATGATAACTGAGAAAAGCACTGGACTCCGCTCATAAAAACACCAAAAGAGGTGCTAATGACGGAGAACCACGACTTCAAGGCTCCAAGGCCTATGATGAACAAGAAGGGGCAAGACCCGAACCTGTACTGCGATTTCCACAAGGATACAGGTCATCTGACAGATGACTGTATCAGCTTACGACAAGAGATCGATAAAGCACTAAAAAGCGGAAAGTTAAGCCACCTGGTGAAAAACGTGCGTAAAGAAACACGCCAGATCCAGCGCCACGATGATGGGAACCACAAGAAGGTCTGGCGCCTGGAAACCCATATGGTCAACGGACCAAGATACAGCGGTAGAGAAAAAGGCAAACGCCCTTATGAACCTTCATGGCAAGAGCAGCAGGTCATTTTCCCGGTAGTGCGCGGGGGTCCTCGCGCCACACGCCCCCTTGTCATTACCGGTATCATCGGTCACTACGAAACGGAATACGTCTTCATTGACCAGGGAAGTACAGCCGACATCATCTATGAGCAATGCTTTAATCAGTTTGACGACGAAGATAAAGCGAGACTTGAGCCGGTTGATTACCCTCTGTTAGGATTTTGCAACGAAATGGTCTTCCCGTTAGGCCAAATCAGCTTCCCCATCACGTTTTCTGACGGGAAGCATTCAAGAACCACAAATGTAAACTTCATGGTAATGCCTGTCAAATCAAGGCATGATGTGTTGATTGGGAGAGAAACCCAAGGTGAACTAAACATGGTAACTTCCACACCCCACTCAGCCATCGGATTTCCAACTGAGACGGGGGTGGCAATTATCTATGCGAAGAAGGAAGTAATGTCAGCAGAAGAGGCGCGCCCAACAAAAGCGGCGAAAGTTTCAACGACTGAGCCAGAGAAGTGGGTTTTAAACGGCAAGTACCCAGAGCAAACAGTGACAATTGGCCACGCAATCTCACCAAACATCAGAACGCACCTCAAGCAACTTTTGTTCAGGAATATGGATATCTTCGCCTGGACTCAGGCTGACATGACCGGAGTCCCGCGCGACATTACTGAACATTGTCTGAACACTTATCCCTCCGTCGAACCAAAAGTGCAAAGAAGGCGCAGCTTAGGGGCGGATAAGACTAAAGTAATGAATAAGTAAGTGTGTGAGCTGCTAAAGGCAGGGATCTTGAGGGAGGTGCGCTATCAAAGTTGGGTTGCGAACCCCGTGATGGTGGAGAAATCTAACGGAGGATGGAGAATGTGCGTCAATTATACCGATCTCAACAAGGCGTGCCCTAAAGATTGCTACTCTTTGCCTGAGATCGACAAAAAGATAGACTCTCTTGCACCGTACAGATGAAAGTGCTTCTTAGATTGTTACAAGGGGTATCATCAGGTTTAAATGAAGCTTGAAGACGAAGACAAGACAGCTTTTCGGACCGATCTCAGGATCTTCTGTTATACAAAGATGTCGTTCGGCCTAAAAAATGCTTGCGCAACATACCAGCGCCTGATGGATAAGACCTTTGCTGGAGATATTGGGAAGCATATCGAAGTTTACATCGATGATCTGGTGATTAAAAGTCCCGAGGAGGACCAAATGTTAAAAGATATCGAGAAAACATTCAACTCATTGAGAAGCGTGAATATGAAACTGAATCCAGCCAAATGTTCATTTGGTATGGAGGAGGGCAAATTCTTGGGCTTCGTGGTTACAAATGGTGGTTTTAGAGTCAATCCAGATAAAGTTCAGGCCATAGAGCGGATGCCGTCACCACGAACGATCAAGGAGATGCAAAGGTTGGCCGGCCGCCTAGCCGCGCTTAACCGTTTTCTGTCAAACCACGCTGCAAACTCATATCCTTTTATCAGCACTCTGCGCAACTGCGTGAAAAAGCAGGAATTCAAGTGGACGCCTGAAGCAAAAGTTGCTTTTCAGCAAATGAAAGAGTGCTTGATTGAGCTCCCTACTCTGACCGCGCCGTTCAAAAAGGAACCACTCATCTTGTACTTATCTTCTTCGAATAAGGCAGTGGGGTCGGTATTGCTTGTGGAGAGAAATGGAGTTCAGACTCTGATTTATTACGTCAGTAGGGTGCTTACAGATCCAGAAACGAGATATTCAACAACGGAAAAATTAGTACTTGCGCTGCTACATGCCTCCAGGAGGCTGCGCAGATACTTTACAGGTCACGTCATCACCGTACTCACTAATTTCCACATTGGCACAATATTGTAAAAACCAGAGACATCTGGGCGGTTAGCAAAATGGGCGATCGAGCTGGGGGGCCACAACATTTTGTACAGGCCGCGCCCAGCCATCAAGGGTCAAGTCCTAGCGGACTTCATTACAGAAGTCCCAATGGATAAAATCAAAGATTGTGAAATTGTGGAGACTCCTGTAAAAGACATATCCAATGAGTTATGGTTGCTGTACACGGATGGGGCCTCAAACGAAGATGGCGCAGGAGCTGGATTGCTCCTTGTGAGCCCTGAGAAACATGAATTTACATACGCCATCAAGTTGGATTTCAAAAATACCAACAACGAGGCGGAATACGAGGCATTCTTGGCAGGCTTATGCCTCGCCATAAAAATGGGAGCTCAAAACCTGCGAGCGCACGTTGATTCACTCTTGATCGCCAGTCAGATCAACGGACTATACGATGCAAAGGGCGAAGTTATGGCTTTGTATTTGGATCAAGCGAAAAAGTTGCTTCAACGATTCAAGTCCTACAAGGTATTACATATTAATCGATCAGAGAATAAACCAGAAGACGCCTTGAGCAAGCTCGCTTCAACTTCTTTTCAACATCTCGCCAAAGATGTAAGAATCGAAGTACTAAAAAACCCATCGGTTTTGCTGTGTCAAGTGAATGTGATAGAGATAGGGCAACCATCCTGGATGAGCCCTATAATCAAGTATTTGCAAGAAGGAATACTCCCTGACAACAAGGCAGAGGCAAGGAATATACAGAACAAGGCCTTGCATTATGAGATGAACGGCGGTATCTTGGACCGAAAATCCTTCTTGGGGCCACTTTTGCGCTGCGTGGACCCCTAAGATGCCAATTACTTGATCAGGGAGATTCATGAAGGAATATGCGGCATCCATGCAGGCCCACGCATGGTCGTCACAAAAATAATGAACGTTGGTTATTATTGGCCAGGGATGCACGTTGACGCTCTAAAGGAGCGGCGCAAATGCGACTCCTGTCAAAGGCACTCGCCGAAAACCCTGCGCCCGAAAAATGATCTTATCCCTGTATCCACTGCCTGGCCTTTTCAGCAGTGGGGGATTGATATGGTGGGACCTTTCCCCGAAGCTCCCGACGCCGTCAAGTTCATAATTGTGGCCGTCGATTATTTTACTAAATGGGTGGAGGCCAAAGCCCTCGCCTCAACTACTACAATGATGGTGCACAAGTTTATTTGGGAACACATCATTTGCAGGTTTGGCCTGCCACTCAAGATTGTAACCGACAATGGCACCAACTTCGCGTCTGACGACCTCCAAAAGTGGATGAAAAAGATGAACATCGAACACACTTTCTCATCTGTTGCGCACCCTCAGGGCTACGTACAAGTCGAAAGTGTGAACAAGAGTATAGTTGAAGGGATAAAAGCCCGCCTGGGCACTAAGAGAAGAGGCTGGGTAGATGAGCTCCCTAGCAACCTGTGGGCTCATTGAACCATGCCGAAAACAAGCACTGGCGAAACCCCTTTCAGCCTAGTCTATGGCTCAGTGGCGGTTATCCCAGCAGAAATTGGCCTGCCCTCGCCGTGCTTGACAGCAGTCAACACAATTGACAACGAGGCAGAGCGTCTTCTTGACTTGGATTTACTCGAAGAAAGGCGCGAAATTGCGCGAATTAAAGAAGCCAAGTACAAGACACAGCTGGAAAGGTATTACAATGCAAGAGTGCGCATTTGTACCTTCACTCCAGGAGAGTATGTCTTCAGAGACAATGAAGCTTCAAACCCTGAACACCCAGCAAAGCTAGCACCCAAATGGGAAGGCCCATACTTAATACACTAGGTGCTAGGGAAAGGGGCATACAAGTTGCGGACTCTGGATGGATACATCATCCCGCGCATGTGGAACTCGCAACAACTGCGCAAGTGCTATATGTAACTACTCTCGGCCTTGCGCCTCTACTCACTCATGTTGGTCGCGCGCCTGTTTTTTAATTTCTATGTTGGCTAAACGCCCTTTGTGTTACTTAAATGCGATGTATGTTGGCCTAAGCGCCTATTTCTTAATCAATGAAAGCATATGCCTTATGTTTTCTTTTATACTTCTACGTTACAAATGCATGTTAAACTTTTAATTAGCATGAAAACACTTCAGTAAATTACGAGCTCTTGAGTTATGCCTCCAAGGTCCTCCGCGAACATAGCGCGAGACCAGGCAGTTACACTCGCACAAGAGCCACACTTACATTTATTCGCGCTAACTTAACCAAAGTTTCTAACAACAGTGCAATAATTGTAACTGGACAAAGAGAAAGCAAACATAAACATCATATTCAACAGGTGCAACCGCGCAATAGTTACATAGAAATAAACCATCATCAATCCAATTCAAAATAAGCGCGACCGCGCAACGGTTTACATTTAACATCTAAAAATAAAAGTTACAAGGCACAAAGCCTGTCAATGATACCTACTCATAACCGTCACCATCATCATCATCATCGTCATGTTTATCCCCGTCACCATCGCCATCATCATCACCATCATTTCCGGCTGGCTCTTTATCAGACAACTCCACGGTCACTGGAGGATCAAGAATCTGCTTCAACCGTTGGCACCAGTCGTCATGCTCCAGTTCCTTGGTGACCAAATCCATCACATGTAGCGATAGAAGGTCATAAGCCTTCTCAGCGCTTGCTAACTCAACATCAGCCTGATCAGTCACTGAGCAATGACTGACATCAAACTCTTGACCAAACGTTTCTTCAACATGCTGCGCACACTCTAGATAACCTCCACGGTGACCAACCGCGCATGAGGCATCTATGAGAGCAGCAACAGCTCCCTCCAGTTCTCCAGCATTCAGGATAGAGTTGGCCATCTACCACAAAGGCAATGGAATTAGTAGGTTTCAGCAAATAAAGCCTAAGTAAAAAAAAAGAGAGCATACCAGAACTACTCCCCTGCTGCGCATCCACTCAGCCTCAGAAGCCAGAGTATCAACGATACTTTGAGCCTTGGAGTAGTTAGTTTGCGCTACGTTAAAGGCCGCTGTACTGACGTCTCGCGCCTCTTCAGCCTTCTGTCTGGCCTCCTCAGCAGTGGCAGCCTTGCCCTTCTCAGCTTCGAGGTCGATCTCCAAGGACTCACTTTTGTCAACCTGCTCTTACAGGCGACGTTTTAATTCTGCAATCTCGACGTCCTTGGCCGCCAAGTCCTTGTCCTTACCAGATAACTGCGCTTTCAATTCAGCATGCAAAGGATAAAGGACTTAGATAATTCTACAAACAAAAAGCACAAGGACAGAAAAGGTCAACACTTTCCGAACCTCAGCATGCTCCTTAGTAGCCTGCACATCTTCGACCCTCCCGGTCAGCTCAGCAACCTTACCCTCGGGCTCAGTAATCTTGTTAAGAGCTGCATACGCGCGCTGATGTCCTTCTCACAAATCTTTTTCCACTCGGCACGCTCCTTCGCCAGGATATCTTCAGCGGCACGAAGCTTGCCCCTAAGGCCCTCGTGGCCCCATTCCTCTGACTTCCTGTCAGCCTCGAACATGACCTTCTCCTCATCAAATTTAGCATGTGCCTTCTCAAACTCTTTCACTTGCCTCACAAGGCGCTCACGACATTTCTCCAAGTCAGCCCGCTCCTTAACCATTGTGCGCCACTCATGTACAATTTGGTGGTTGGCGGCGCGAGTATTGGCCTCTCCAACCACATAGGCTTGATACAGCCCACCGTGAGTCCGCGCCCTTTGACGATTAACCTCACCAGGAGGAAAGGAGTTCAAAAACCAGTCATGGCACGGACCAAACTCCTGAAAAGTATCCTTCTGTTTCAATCCCCAAGGAGCTTGGTGAGGAGCATTACCGCGCGCCTCCTCGGTGTAAGTCTTGTAATAAATATCACCAAGGGCATCCTTTGGGCCGATTATCTGAGGAATATATCCTCTAGCACCACCAGAGCTCGCGCCACCTGTAGCATGTGAACCTGATCCCCCAGTAGTAGAAGTTACCTTAGTGGAATGAAGGGGGCATCAGGTTGCGCAGTTTGGGTAGGTTTCTCAACCTCAGGTTCCTTTCTTTTCTCATGATGGGGCTGGTCAATCCCCGTGAAACGAACAACCTCCGGACCCTGTGCTTTGTCGCTAGCAGCTGTAGTAGCGGTCCCGGTATCCTTTGGATCAGCTCCGACAGGCTTCTCAGCAGCCTTCTTTTTTTCTCTCTCTTTCTCTTTCTCCTTCCCAGCAGCCTTGTCAACAGGTTTCTCCACAGCCTTCTTCTCTTTCTCCTTCTCAGCAGCCTTGTAAACTGGTTTCTTCACAGCCTTCTTCTCCTTCTCCTTCTCAGCAGCCCTCTTATCCTTCTCAGACTCTACCCCAACAGTCTTGAAGGGTTTGATGGTAACCTTGGGCCTCTTATGTGCTGGCTCCTGAGGGTCTTTAATGACAACACCCTTCTTTTCAGGGGTCTTCTTTTTGGCCTCTGCAAAAAACGAAGTGTTAAAAGAAAATAAAACAGCAAAGAAAACAAGGCAGTCAAGAAGCTAACCAGGAGAAAATCTATAAAGAGAGCGCAAGTTGCTCTGCTTTCCAATCAAGGGAATCTCTCCAGCCTTCGGCACGACAGAGACACCAGCCGTGGTCTCTCCCCTACTTCTTTTTCTGTTGACCAACTTTTCAGCAGGCTCATCCTCTTCTTCTTCTTCCTCCTCTTCATCGAGCGCGATAGAAGACGGAGTGGCTCTTGCATCTGGGTTTCGAGAGCCCGCGCTCCCTGAGCTTTTTGAACCAGCAGCTCCTGTCTTCTTCTCGCCTATACGCGACAAACCTTCAAATGAGTCACTGATAATAACGTAATCTTCCAAGTTACTCTGACGAAGGCGGAGAGTACCTTTGTCAGCAGCACCAGCAGTTGCGCAGCTACTCCCGCCCTTCTTGCTGGTCACCTCAGCATCTAAGGTAATCACCTTCTTCCGCTTGTTAGGTTTTTTCTTCTTTTCTTCTGGGTCAATCCCCAAGTCGCGCAACACACCTGCAAAGATGTTAGACCACGAACTTAGCTCCCCATTCGAAGACCCTACAGACTCCTCGCTGGAAAGGCAAACAATTTCTTTCCCACCGAAGGTCACAGCTCGCAAGGGTCGGGGATTGGGAAGATGCGCACCTTCAGTTGCGGTAGGAGGATTGGCGAAGTGTAACACCCCGAAAATATAAAACCTTAAACTGGAATTAGTAAGGTTTAAATAAACGAGAATTAACTAACTAGGAATTTTAACTTAATTAGTTATAAGTCTAGAAATAACCTAAAGTAGAGTTAAAATTTACTAAAATCAATGTTGATCAAAGTGGAGGGGTTTAAGTTGTCAAAATTGAAAGTTTAAATCTAATAAACAAATAAAACAATAAACTTAACACCCCACTTTGAAGTCTGGTCGACCAGAAACATCAGGGGCGACACCCACCTTCAATCAAACCTAGAATTCTACTAAAATTCACAAATTGAAGGAGCAAATCTGGTCCAAACGAAAATCCGAGCATAGAATCGTGATCCTCATCACAAGAGGATTTCAAGGTATGTAAAATTTAAGGATTTCTCTCAACTTGAAACTTTCATGAATTGGGAAAAATCTGGAATTAGGGTTGCATGTGTATGTTATGATGATTGTGGAACAACTATAGTGTCTAAGGACAAACCCTAGATCAATAGGAGATGAAATCATAAGAAATTTTGGGTGAATCCATAATCACCATGGTAGGTGATTAGTGGGTCATGTGTATTTGGATGAACACTAGAAAGTAGATTGTTAATCTAGTATAATTTAGCAATCTGGAAGTGATTTCAGCAATTAGAAGCTAACATTCATGTAAATTGGTTGATTTATATGAAAATAGGGTTAAATGATAAACTAAAGATGTGATGTTTAATCATGTAAAAATCTGCTTATAAAGTGTTTGTTGAAATGCCTCTATGAAGGCTTAAAAACTGAAATTTCGAGTTTAAACGCATAATCATGATGTTCGGTGTATTATGCGAATTATGATATGAAGAGAGTTCTAAACATGTCTTGAATTGAACTCTATAGGACAAGATACCGGAACGTCGAGTGGACAAGCCGGTGGTGACTCACGGTTGAAGGGCGTGCGCTAAGGTATGTAACTTGACCCGTTACATTTATTAGACTTGATGATTCTAATGTGTAATTGAATCCTTGAATAAGAGTTGTTTGAATTAAGCGATGAAATCGTTATATTGATTGATTGATTAAATTCGGTTGGTACTCGTTGGTAGTCGTCATAGAGGAGGATTTCGTAGACGAGCCAAACGGGTCAAATAATCAAGTAAAACATGATTAAGACTCCGGAATATGATGGATTGTTCTTTGATATTGCTTAATATATATAACATGTTAGAATTGCTAGAATTTGATGTAGTAGTTGTTAGAAAAGTAAATTCCAAGAGTTGGGTTTGAGTGAAATGAACAAAACAAACAAGACATGGAATTTCCAGGTACCACCGTAAATTACGGTAGGACCGTAATTTACGATGAAGATTATATATGTTACGGTGTGGATCCCCTGGTTTACGGTGATCAAACAATTCCAGGACTCACCGTAAATTACGGTGATACCGTAATTTACGGTGGACCCAGAATAAGCTTTTATATTTTGTTATTTCAAATTTGATGTTAAATCCTTGGAATTATATTATATAATAACATCAAAACTAATGTTTTCAACGGTTTTGATCATAGGTAAATTGGTGGATCTTACGGGTAGCGATCAAGTGATAAACTGAAGAACCGAACACTCTATTTTGAAGCTTCCGCAATGTTTTAGATCTTTTGTAATCTTTGTGTATGGGTTGTAAACACATGTTAAATAATTTTTGAAATGATGTAACTTAGTCATTAGTTGACTAAGGTCTTGATTACTTATGAACTTCGTTAATGAAAAGTCATGTACTTAAACTATATTTTGTTAAAAATCAAGGGTATAAATTTAGGGTGTTACAAGTTGGTATCAGAGCCTAAGGTTGTCAACAAAGTGTTCGGTTCAAGCTTGATCGATCGTCCGGTAAGAATTAACTTATTTGTTAATAAATTATGTACTATGTATAAAATGAAAAATGAACAAATATGCATGAAAAGAGTGTGTAAGCTCACTCAAAAACAAGAAATGCATGAAACAAGAATTATTAAATCAAGTCACGGACTTGATTGAATAGAAACAAGAATTATTAAATCAAGTCACGGACTTGATTGAATAGAAACAAGAATGATTAAATCAAGTTACGAACTTGATTGAATTGAAACAAGAATGATTAAATCAAGTTATGAACTTGATTAAATCAAAACAAGTAAAGCATGTGTTATAAATGGAATGTTTAACAAACTATGTAAACATTTCAGAAATAGAGATGGCTGATGGAGGTAATGATAATGCGGTGCCAAGAGTCACCGAGCAAATGAAGGAAGTGATTGCCGAAGAGGTCGGAAAGGCGATCGAAAACAGCCTGTCGGGCTTTATTGATAAGATTCAAAACACAGTTTTATCAATAGTAGAAGAAAGAATCAAGAAATTGGAAGATGATTCCAATTCAGCAAAGGAAAAGCATGGTGGACGAAAGCCTTGTTCATACAAGGAATTCATGGCATGTAAACCACCAATATATAATGGGGAGGTTGATCCAATTGTGTGCCAACGATGGTTAAGTGATATAGAAGGAGTATTCGAGAGAACTCATTGTGATGAAAATGACTACGTAGCTTATGGTACGGGTCAATTAAGAGGTCAAGCGAAGGACTGGTGGGATAACAAAAAGAAGGAGATTGGAAGTGAAGCGGCTAAGGCCATGACATGGGAGGAGTTTAAGACACCGTTTCTTAAACACCATAGTCCCAAAGCGGTCATAAATAGAATCAAGGAAGAGTTCATGCAACTCAGACACAAGGGTGAATCCATAGACAAGATCACGGGAATGTTTATGGACAAGATAAAGTTCTGTGATGATTTGGTGACAAATGAAGAACAAAAGGTCTATTACTATCATAACATGCTAAGCGCAGAATATAGAGAGTTCATAACCCCTTCAAAATACGAGACCCTTACCGAGATTGTCAATGCTGCTCGGGAAAGGGAGATCGAACTGAAGAAGAGCATAGAACGGGGTGAACGAAGGGCACAAGATGCGAATCCAAGCCCTACTAAGAAGGCACGAATAAATGAAAGCGCAAAGAAATCTGATACGAAAAGCGGGTCGCCAAGTTGTAGAATCTGCGGGAAAGGTCATAAAGGCGAATGTCGTTACAAGGATAAGCCTTGTCCCATACGCAAGAAAACGGGACATATGGCTATATCATGTCCGGAGAAAGTGACGGTTTGTTACAACTGTTATCGAACGGGTCACAAGAAGTCGGAATGCCCGGAATTGGTTGGAAAGAAGGATGGGCAAGAATCGAAAGGTGAAGCCCCGAAAGCAAAGGCAAAATCTTTCCAACTAACTGCCGCAGAAGCAAAGGTTGAACCTGACGTGGTCTCAGGTATATTTGCTGTAAATTCAATTCCTGCACACGTGTTATTTGATACGGGTGCGAATAAATCCTTTGTTTCATATGGACTTATTCGACATCCTTCATTTATTCTAACGAAATTACCTGTGCCTTTAGAAGTAGAGATAGGTAATAACAAAAGCTTTATTGTTTGTGATGTATGTGAAAATTGTAAACTGAGCATCGACGATGAAGAATATTCGATAAATTTAATCCCTATGTCGATGGGAGAATTTCAAGTAGTCGTTGGGATGGATTGGCTATCTCGACACCATGCAAAGGTCGTGTGCTTCCGTAAAGAGATAAAACTAACATCTCCGAGCGGGAAACACGTCACCATTTATGGCGAAAAAGGAGGCAACCCCATAGTATGCTCAATGTTGAAAGCTCACAAGCTAATGAAGCGAGGATGCAAGGCATTCATAATATACGCAAATGAGCCCGAGAAAGAATCAAGAAAGATTGAAGATGTACCAGTAGTACGAGATTATGAAGATGTTTTTCCGGAAGATTTACCGGGGATACCGCCTGAACGGGAAGTAGAGTTCGGGATCGAATTGATTCCGGGCGCGAAACCCGTAGCAAAAGCCCCGTACCGACTTGCACTGTCGGAATTACAAGAGTTGATGTTCCAAATCCAAGATCTGCTTGACAAGGGATTCATAAGGCCGAGTGTGTCTCCTTGGGGTGCACCGGTATTGTTCGTGAGGAAGAAAGACGGGAGCATGCGCATGTGTATTGATTACCGGGAGTTAAACAAACTCACGGTAAAGAACCGATACCCGCTCCCGAGGATAGATGATTTATTCGACCAACTACAAGGTGCGAACTGGTTTTCCAAAATTGACCTTAGATCGGGGTACCACCAACTAAAGGTCAAAGAAGAAGATGTGCCGAAGACGGCTTTCCGCACGAGATACGGACATTACGAATTCCTCGTGATGTCATTTGGGCTAACAAACGCACCCGCGGCTTTCATGGACCTCATGAACCGGGTTTGCAAGCCAATGCTGGATAAGTCGGTCATCGTGTTTATCGATGATATATTGGTGTATTCGAAAAGTGAACCTGAACACGCACATCACTTACAAGAAGTGTTGGAGACCCTTAGACGAGAGAAGCTATATGCAAAATTTTCTAAATGTGCCTTTTGGTTACGAGAGGTACAATTTCTTGGCCATGTCATAAGTGCCGACGGAGTATTGGTGGATCCGTCAAAGATAGAGGCTGTGTCAAAATGGAATTCCCCGAAGAACCCTTCAGAAATTAGAAGCTTTTTGGGGCTTGCGGGATATTATAGGAGATTCATTCAAGATTTCTCCAAGATTGCGTCACCACTAACAAAGCTAACACGAAAGAAAGAAAGGTTCATTTGGGGTGTTGATCAAGAGAAAGCGTTTCAAACGCTAAAAGAAAAGTTAACTCAAGCTCCGGTATTGACATTGCCGGACGGAGTAGAAGACATGGTGGTTTATTCTGATGCTTCACTATCGGGGCTCGGTTGCGTTTTGATGCAACGTGGCAAAGTTATATCTTATGCATCAAGACAACTGAAGATACACGAGAAGAAATACCCCACGCATGATCTTGAGTTGGCTGCGGTGGTATTTGCCTTAAAAATATGGAGGCATTACTTATATGGGGTAAAGTGCACCATATTCACCGACCACAAGAGCCTAAAATACTTCTTCGATCAGAAGGAGTTAAATATGCGACAAAGAAGATGGCTTGAAACGGTGAAAGATTTCGATTGTGAAATACATTACCACCCCGGAAAGGCTAATGTAGTGGCGGATGCTCTAAGTAGAAAAGCGGACTACGTCCCAATACGAGTAAGGTCGATGCAACTCGTAGTGACCTCGGGTATACTTGAACGTATTCGAGAGGCGCAATTAAAAGCAGTAAAAGAAGAAAATTGGAAGAAAGAAAGAATAATCGGTCAATTGAAAGATTTGTCAGATGGGAATCACGGGTTGAAGACTCGATCCGGAAGGATATGGGTCCCACATACTTGTGGAGTGAAGGCGCTTCTGCTTGATGAAGCTCATAAATCCCGTTATTCAATTCATCCGGGTGCGACTAAGATGTACAATGATTTGAAACAAAATTATTGGTGGCCCGGAATGAAGAGGGATGTGGCGAAGTATGTGGAAAAATGCTTGACATGTTTACAAGTCAAGGCCGAGCATCAGAAACCATACGGCAAACTCCAACCGTTAGATATTCTGGTTTGGAAATGGGAACATATCACAATGGACCTACTGACCAAGTTGCCTAAAACAAATCGTGGTTTTGATGCCATATGGGTGGTGGTAGATAGATTGACGAAAAGTGCTCACTTTATTTCGATCCGTGAGACTTATACGTCAGAAAAGATGTCAGAGGTTTACACGAATGAAATAATAGCACGTCATGGGGTGCCGGTATCCATTGTGTCTGATAGGGATACCCGGTTTACTTCAAATTTCTGGCGAGATTTCCAAGAGCAAATGGGAACCAAATTGTTCATTAGCACTGCGTACCATCCTCAAACGGATGGACAGAGTGAAAGAACGATACAAACATTGGGGGACATGCTTCGGGCGTGTATAATCGACTTTGGAGGGAGTTGGGATGTTCACCTACCGTTAGTCGAATTTTCGTATAACAACAGTTACCAATCTAGTATTAAGATGGCACCATACGAAATGCTTTATGGTAGGAAGTGTCGAACCCCGGTATGTTGGGGTAAAGTGGGACCACGTGAACTCGCCCACCAAGATATAGTACGAGCCACGAATGAAAAGATCGATATAGTTCGAGCACATTTGAAAGCGGCTCAAGACAGGCAAAAAGCGTATGTTGATAAAAGGAAAAGGCCAATCGAATTCCAAGTCGGTGACATGGTCATGCTAAAAGTTTCCCCATGGAAGGGCGTTATTAGATTCAGAAAAAGGGGGAAGCTAAGCCCAAGGTTTATCGGACCATTTAAAATATCGGAAGGGTTGGCAAGGTAGCTTACCGTCTTGAATTACCGGAGGAGCTAAGTGGAATCCATGGCACGTTTCACGTGTCACAATTAAGAAAGTGCCTAGCAGACGAAACGACCTATATCCATTACGATGATATCGAAGTGGATAATAGTCTAAATTATGCGGTGAGACCGGTGGAGATTTTAGATAGAAAGGTCAAATATTTACGAAATAAACAAATTGACCAAGTTAAAGTCAAACGGGAGCATAGGAAAGGTTCGGACACTACATGGGAGTCCGAAGAGGAGATGCGACGTCTTCACCCTACTTTATTTGGTACGTAATACGGTTTCGGGGACGAAACCCTTTTAAGGGGGGTGGACTTGTAACACCCCGAAAATATAAAACCTTAAACTGGAATTAGTAAGGTTTAAATAAACGAGAATTAACTAACTAGGAATTTTAACTTAATTAGTTATAAGTCTAGAAATAACCTAAAGTAGAGTTAAAATTTACTAAAATCAATGTTGATCAAAGTGGAGGGGTTTAAGTTGTCAAAATTGAAAGTTTAAATCTAATAAACAAATAAAACAATAAACTTAACACCCCACTTTGAAGTCTGGTCGACCAGAAACATCAGGGGCGACACCCACCTTCAATCAAACCTAGAATTCTACTAAAATTCACAAATTGAAGGAGCAAATCTGGTCCAAACGAAAATCCGAGCATAGAATCGTGATCCTCATCACAAGAGGATTTCAAGGTATGTAAAATTTAAGGATTTCTCTCAACTTGAAACTTTCATGAATTGGGAAAAATCTGGAATTAGGGTTGCATGTGTATGTTATGATGATTGTGGAACAACTATAGTGTCTAAGGACAAACCCTAGATCAATAGGAGATGAAATCATAAGAAATTTTGGGTGAATCCATAATCACCATGGTAGGTGATTAGTGGATCATGTGTATTTGGATGAACACTAGAAAGTAGATTGTTAATCTAGTATAATTTAGCAATCTGGAAGTGATTTCAGCAATTAGAAGCTAACATTCATGTAAATTGGTTGATTTATATGAAAATAGGGTTAAATGATAAACTAAAGATGTGATGTTTAATCATGTAAAAATCTGCTTATAAAGTGTTTGTTGAAATGCCTCTATGAAGGCTTAAAAACTGAAATTTCGAGTTTAAACGCATAATCATGATGTTCGGTGTATTATGCGAATTATGATATGAAGAGAGTTCTAAACATGTCTTGAATTGAACTCTATAGGACAAGATACCGGAACGTCGAGTGGACAAGCCGGTGGTGACTCACGGTTGAAGGGCGTGCGCTAAGGTATGTAACTTGACCCGTTACATTTATTAGACTTGATGATTCTAATGTGTAATTGAATCCTTGAATAAGAGTTGTTTGAATTAAGCGATGAAATCGTTATATTGATTGATTGATTAAATTCGGTTGGTACTCGTTGGTAGTCGTCATAGAGGAGGATTTCGTAGACGAGCCAAACGGGTCAAATAATCAAGTAAAACATGATTAAGACTCCGGAATATGATGGATTGTTCTTTGATATTGCTTAATATATATAACATGTTAGAATTGCTAGAATTTGATGTAGTAGTTGTTAGAAAAGTAAATTCCAAGAGTTGGGTTTGAGTGAAATGAACAAAACAAACAAGACATGGAATTTCCAGGTACCACCGTAAATTACGGTAGTACCGTAATTTACGGTGAAGATTATATATGTTACGGTGTGGATCCCCTGGTTTACGGTGATCAAACAATTCCAGGACTCACCGTAAATTACGGTGATACCGTAATTTACGGTGGACCCAGAATAAGCTTTTATATTTTGTTATTTCAAATTTGATGTTAAATCCTTGGAATTATATTATATAATAACATCAAAACTAATGTTTTCAACGGTTTTGATCATAGGTAAATTGGTGGATCTTACGAGTGGCGATCAAGTGATAAACTGAAGAACCGAACACTCTATTTTGAAGCTTCCGCAATGTTTTAGATCTTTTGTAATCTTTATGTATGGGTTGTAAACACATGTTAAACAATTTTTGAAATGATGTAACTTAGTCATTAGTTGACTAAGGTCTTGATTACTTATGAACTTCGTTAATGAAAAGTCATGTAGTTAAACTATATTTTGTTAAAAATCAAGGGTATAAATTTAGGGTGTTACACGAAGGCTCCAGCAACAGGGCACATGAAGCGCGGCTTGATCATCTCGTACTAATACTACTCCCCTGACTTCAGCGGGCGCACGCCCATAGATCCACCAAAAGTGGGAAACGCAGCTTGGTAAAGGCGTGCCTCTACAGTCAAAATTCCACAGTTAAATGAAGCGAAATTAAACAGGAAATAAAGGAAGCAACTAACCTCTATTCAATACTGGCACCTCTTCACTATCTTGCGTCCATTGGTCACTCATCTGTGCCGCAACCAGAACATTTTCACCAAACACTCGGTTAGGAGTGGCGGTAAGCTTCACATACCAATATTCCTTCTTGGGAATCGCCAGCTCCTCCTTCTCGATCACTTCGGTCCAGGGACGGAAAGTCATGGCAATAGGTATCACCTCCTCGCGAATGAAGAAGAACTTATGTTTCCAATCATGGAAACTCTTGGGTGGATTCAACAAGATCTTTTTAGCAGACCCCCGGCTAGCAAAGGAGCAAAAACCCATATTTCGAATTAACTGGTAAAATACCCGGAATCTTTCAACTGTGGGCTCTACGTCATGGGATCGGCATAAGAACTTGAAGTGCCGCACCATTACCATACCGGGTGGGCTCATCTGAGAAATGTTAAACCCATAAAAGTGTAGGATATGGGCCAAGAACTCCGTCGCCGGCAACCGGAAGTTTCCTTGTAAAAAGAAATCTTCAAACAACGTGATATACCACGGCGGTGCATCGGCGGCCTTTTGATTTTGAGCGGGGTATCGTGCATCCCATTCCGGTGGAAACAGGAAACTTCCTGTAATCTGCTCGAACAACCCTAAATCCCATTTAAGGACCGGAACAGGACCTTCTTCACCTGGGTTTTCTTCCTGATGATGTTCTGTAGCCATGGATATTTAAAGAACAAACTTCGAAAATGTTGAGAAACTTGAAGATCTACAAAAGATCTTGAAGATCTGCTACTGCGGTTTTGAAGATTTGAAGAAATGAAGAAGACAAGTGGAGAGAAAGGGTAGCAACAGTAGAAGAGGTAAGGATCTCCTCCACTTCGTCGGATATATATACCCATCGCATTTAATGCGATGGGTAAACGTGCCGAGATCACCGCGCACGTGACCAATCAGAAGACACCACGTAAGGCGGGATTCTCGGAGTGACGGTTACCACGCGCGCGTGGATCTCACTCTCCTGACGGAAAGCCGAACCGTCAGGGACAACTTGATGACGGTCGTGTCAGCGGTCAACTCAAACGTCGCCATCGACGACATTTCTTACCAACCCGTCAGAATTCAAAATTCGAGGATTTTGCCGCCCAAAATTATCAAAAGCTTCATGCAGAAGTCACCCAGGCCGCGCAGTATTCATGGTTACCAAACGAACCTGCGCGCTTACAATGGGAATCAAAGAATCACCAACAGCCAGGCATAGTAGTCGCGCCGTAGAACCTGTCAAACATTTACACGCGCGCGCCTACCCAACACAAAGCAAGCATTTTTAGCACTTCTCTTTTCTAAGTCCAGAGCTCCAACCACTTGCCTCGCGCATGGTGCAGCGCTGGACTGGGGGACTTGAAGGGGTATGCTCCTAAAAAGGTCGCGCAGACCTCAGTAAGGTCACGCGCAGGACCATACTCCTTATTCATCAAGTTGTTTACTGCTAACCTCGCGCTCGTTACATCATCATGTATTGATCTAGCGCGAGGTCTCAACATGAGAAAACACCACATTCAACACTTAGCATTCTGAATAAGAGCCTTCAACCAGCCATACCCTTCACGGGATACTTACGTGTTCAACAAGAGTCGCACAGGGCTATGGCGCGGGGTTACCTCAGAAGGCACACAAGGTACAAGTGGCAGAAGAAAAGGGCCAATCCGCGTCTTCCAGGTTCTGCTCAGTCGTGCTCCACGATCGTCTGACGTGCAGGAGACAGAAAGTACTCAAGGACGCCTACGTGGCACCAATCACAGGGCAGAGACACCTGCCCCACGATCTCCACTTACCTGCTGATGGCAGAAGGACGGCCAGGCCGACAACTGTGACACGAGGCTCCAATCACGGTGCGCCAGCACCGGAGAACTTCTAGAAGCCACTAACGGTCGACACCAGTGAGACAAGTAGCATATCCTCTACGTTGTCGCCTTCCGGCCAAAGGCCCATCAGCCCACATCCTCTAACACCTCTCCGGCTATAAATAGAGACCTCTGTTCACAGGTTAAACATTCTATTCCCTCTACTCTCACTCTTAATACTCACTTATCTCCTCAAAACAGTCGCTCATTCTCACGCCGGAGCCCGGTTAAGAGGGAAACCCCCATATTCCCCTCTTAACTAGTAACGGTGTTCTGTTTTGCAGGATTAACGGATCATTACGGGGCTCAGAAAGCCATAAGAAGATTAACCACTATGATAGAGACATAAACCAAACTAATTATCCCTAGGATTAGTTACGTGTTTCTTCACATTTGCACGCACTTCTAAGTTTATTGAGAAAAGAAAGGCTTTATGCTAAGTTTTCGAAGTGTGAATTTTGGTTAGAACCGGTACAGTTTCTTGGACATCTAGTTACTCATGAAGGAATTCATGTGGATCCCACAAATATCGAGGCGATTACCAAATGGAAAACCCCTGAGTCACCAACCGAGGTTAGAAGTTTCTTAGGATTGGCCGGTTATTACAGAAGATTTATTCGAGATTTTTCTAGAATAGCCATTCCCTTAACTAAGTTAACCTGTAAATCCGTTAAGTTTGAATGGGAACCAAAACAAGAAGAAGCCTTTAGAATTCTTAAGCAAAGACTAACCAATGCACCCATACTAGCGTTACCAGAAGGAACTGAAGACTATGTAGTCTATTGTGACGCTTCTAAGTTAGGTTATGGATGTGTATTAATGCAACGTCAAAAAGCTTATTGCTTACGCCTCTAGACAACTTAAGAATTATGAAGAAAATTATTCAACCCATGATCTAGAACTTGGAGCTATAATTTTTTCCATTAAAATTTGGAGACATTACCTTTACGGAAGTAAGTTTACCATTTTCACCGATCATAAGAGTTTAAGGTATGTTTTCGGGCAAAAGGAATTGAATATGAGACAAAGACATTGGATGGAGATACTTAGTGATTATGATTGCAATATCCAGTACCATGCAGGAAAGGCAAATGTAGTAGCTGATGCTTTAAGTCGAAAGTATCATGAAAAGCCAAAAAGAGTGCGTTCTCTTAAGTTAAATCTACAAGTAGATTTAAATGGACAGATTAGAGAAGCACAAGAATCAGTAATCAAGGACGATACTGAAAAGTTAAAAGGAATGATTAAGGAATTAGAGCAAGGAACCGATGGAATTTGGAGATTCCATAAGAAGAGAATGTGGATACCTAAATTAGGAAACCTACGCCCCTGTATATTAGAAGAAGCCCACAAGTCTAAGTATACGATGCATCCTGGAAGTGATAAGATGTATCTGGACATAAGAAAGAATTTCTAGTGGATAGGAATGAAAAAGGATATAGCAGCATATGTTGCAAAATGTTTAACATGTTCACAAGTTAAAACTGAACATCAGAAACCCTCAGGTTTGCTGCAACAGTTAGAAATACCAGTTTGGAAATGGGAATTGATAACAATGGATTTTGTTACCAAATTACCCAAAACGAGAAAAGGTAATGATACAATCTGGGTGATTGTAGACAGACTAACTAAGTCAGCTCATTTCCTACCAATGAAGGAAACTTTCAGTATGGAACAATTAGCTAAATTATATGTAAATGAAATAGTTTAATTACATGGAATTCCTCTATCAATTGTTTCTGACAGAGATAGTCGTTTTACCTCTCATTTTTGGACAAGTTTCCAAAAAGCAATGGGAACCAAGTTGAATCTAAGCACCGCTTATCATCCTCAAACGGACAGACAAAGCGAAAGAACAATTCAGACAATGGAGGACATGCTTAGAGCTTGTGTAATTGATTTCGGAGGTAATTGGGACGATCACTTACCATTGATAGAATTTTCTTATAATAACAGTTATCACACAAGTATCAATGTTGCACCATTCGAAGCACTTTATGGACGAAAGTGTCGAACGCCAGTCTGTTGGGCAAAAATTGGAGAAAAGCAACTATCTGGACCTGAGATAGTACAAGAAACAACAGATAAGATCATTTAAGTCAAGGAACGATTGAAAGCAGCACGTGATCGACAAAAGAGTTATGCAGATAACAGACGAAAGCCATTGGAATCTCAGGTAGGAGATAAAGTGTTATTGAAAGTCTCTCCTTGGAAAGGAGTGGTAAGATTCATCAAAAGGGGAAAGCTAAGCCCCAGGTATGTTGGACCTTTTGAGATTATTAGAAGAATAGGACATGTAGCCTATCAGCTACAACTGCCAGAGGAAATGGCAGGAATACATGATGTATTTCATATATCTAATCTCAAGAAATGTTTAGTTGATGAATCACTGATGGTACCTCTTAAGGATATAGAGGTGAATGAACAACTAAAATTTGTAGAAAGACCTCTACGGATTGAAGACAGGAAAGTCAAGAACCTCAAGCACAAGAGATTAGTTCTGGTCAAAGTGAAATGGGATTCCAAAAGAGGACCAGAGTACACATGGGAGCTTGAATCAGAAATGCAAAGGAAATACCCGCACTTATTCCAGTAGATCTCGATGACGAGCTCTAAAACAAGGTGGGGAGGATATAACAGCCCTCCAAAATATTCCGACACCCCTAATATACTTTAAAACGTCCCTATATGTCCTAAATTATACCCCGTATGCGAAAACGGACCCCGAATACCATTATTTTTATTAAAATTAAATAAAAACAAATTCTTGGTGTCGCTCGTTGGCCGCGAAGAAGTAAGCTTGAGCTTACGCGGGCCGCGACAGCCCAAGGTCAGGGCGACACCCTAGCGTGCCACGTGTCATGCCATCCGTCAAGCCTACACTTGTGAATCGACTAAGCTAGGCCCTACATAGTCTACGTCACGGGCCGCGAAGGACCCTTGGATGGTTTACGCAAGCCGCGAGGAAGTGTCGACCAGACACTATAAATAGAGGCTATCTACCTTAGTTCACAATTCGCACCACATTTCTTTCTCTCTCGAATTCTCACATAGCAATAGCTATTTCCGGGTATTATACCCCCCTAATTAACGAAGTTCTTCCCCGTTGTAAGTATCATAACCCCGTTTACGTATTAGATACGCTGCCCGATTGATCCAGGGTTCTGTAACGGCTGTCGTGGTTCTGCCCGACGTAGTCGTTGGAATGTCGTCTCGGGGAGGGTATTACTAATGTAAATATTGGGTTATTCTACTAACGCGTGTGCATTTGTGTATTTAATAGATAATCACCAGGAAACCCTAAAGGAATACCTAAGACAGCAATGTGAGTAATCTCCTTTTTGCAAATTGTTTTTACAAAACCTCACTTAATTGATAATATATTAAACAGTGATTGAGTATTTGTATTCTACAATTATCGTCGGTATGTTGGGGTTTTGTATACAAAATTTGTTACTACCTTGCGAGGAGTAACATGACCACAAGTCGGGTTGACAGTACCGTGGGTAGTAATTAAGTAGATGGAAACAAATGTAATTGTGCGACCGCCCTCAATACTGTACAATGGTTTTACTTGATTAAACTAGGATTCACTCACCAGTATTTCCCACTGACAAAATGTTTTTAAACGTGTTCCAGGTAACAAAATGTGAAAGCCAAATAGAAGCCAGCTGGACAACACTGAAAGCTTGGTAAAGTGGCTATAACGTTACCTAAAATAAAGAGATGTTTTTATTAAATAAAATAGGATTTATTCCTATGAAAATGTGTGTACTTCAAACTTGGGATTATTCCCACCTGTTTAATATTATGAAAGTGTGGTATTTTACTCTGATAAAATATTTCCTAACTACGGTCATGATGTGATTCCGCTGCCAAAATGATAAACACCTGGATACCACCAAAACTGGCCGCGGCCGCCCGTTCCCGGGTTGTTAGGGGGCGGGGGTTGCAACAAAAGGGACGTCTCCTCCGATCCCTTCTCACCATCCCGACTATAAATATTAGACTTCTCATTCTCAGGTGATTCATTTCATACTGTAAGGACCTTCAAAAATGTCCCAAAACGACCCGTAAGTGAAAACCCGGACCCCTGAAACCTTACTGTACATGAAAACCCAAGAAAAACAGATTTTTGGTCTTCACGCAGGCCGCGTAAAGGTAAGCATAGGCTTACGCGGGCCGCGACAACACAACAAATCTCCGGATGCATGAACAGGGCACGTGTCGTACACGTGGCAGGCCTAGGTGTGACACGCTAGCCCTAGTCTACGAATAGAGTGCCCTCGCGGGCCGCGTGAACCCCATTTTTCAGCTATAAATAGGTTTGATCAGGAGCAGTTCACTGGTGTTGAAAACAATTCTCAAAAACGAAGATACACTACTCAAATTCGAAAAATAAGGTAGTGAGGCGCTGCTACGATACAGGGTATTAACTCGATCGCTGCTACGATTCAATGTCCGATCGATTGAAACTATCCGATGGATGTTTAAGTGCTACCCAAATAGGGCTATACTTTGTCATTCGTCGTAACTTCGATGGATGTTTAAGTATTGCACTTTGTCATTCGTTGTGAGGGTTTTGATCTCGTGAGTTATCGTAAATGTTGTATTAGTTACTAACCTAGTTCGTGTGCATTGTTAAATTAGGTTATCAGGCTTATCAGTAGGCTAAACTCTGCCCGTTAAACTTGCAATGTGAGTCATTCTCTTTTTATTAACAATGTTTTACAATACTCCAACTATTTTCAAAAGTTATAATTACAGGGATTAAGGCTTTGTAGTCTTCAATTACAGCCGGTATGTGGGGTTTTGTATACAATACTTGATAACCGTCACCATTGGACAACGGGTTAGCCAATGGGTGATATGACCATAGTCACAGAAACGAGTCGAGTGACAAATACTGTTGGGTAATTGGTTGATATATAAACATTGTAATCGCTCTTTATACTGTAAATTATAACAATGTGTCGTTTTGTGCAAAATGGATGATTCACCAGTATTTCCCCGCTAACAAAATATTTTTAAAAACATGTTTCACGTGATCTGCTGTGATCCAAGAAAAAGTGTCATGTAGCACTACAGGCTTGAGGAAGTGGCTCAATAAAAATAAAGAAACATGTTTTTGGTAAAATAGGGATTTCCCAGTGAAATTCCCTTATTGTAAATTACGAGGTTTATCCCGAATTATGAAATAAAATAATCGGGCATTTTCCAGTTTTTAATCGATCCTGTTAATAATTCCGCTGCCACATTAAACAAATACCACGGGATTTCTGTCCCGCGGCTCCTGGACCGGGTCAAACCGGGCCGGGGGCCGTGACAGAAAAAGTGGTATCAGAGCCACTGATTTAAGCCAATTAAGTATTTAGAAATACTTAATTTTTCTAATTGCCAACCTATGCTTATGTGTTTTTAACTGACTACTTGTTAGTTACAGTATGGGTAAGCAAAGAATTTCGGACATTTATCGTCAATTAGATAGTTCACCAAAAGATAAGGGAACTTCAGCAGATACTGAGTAAGGAATATTTGTTCGTAAGACACAGTTTGAGAAACCACTTACCCCTAAGAAAAGAAGTCGGATTATTAGAAAAAGTCAAGAGAAAATAAAGAAGTTACAACCAAAAGGAGTGAGGGTTAAGGAAACTCAGGAAATAGGCAATAACCCACCGTGGGAAGACGAATTGGATGAAAAATGGGTAGATCTCTATATGTTAGCCACTACAGCAGTAAATGTTAACTTTTAATTAAGTTAAACTGCCAACACCCTGACGCAATACTAGCACCCATATCACCTACAAGCCAGAAACTTTGCCTATTATATAAATCAACTTAGTAAGAGAAAATAAACTAAAATAAATTATGAATGCACAACCCTAGTGTATTTTGAATCTCCGTTGTAATTTGCAATAAAAATATATAAAAGTTGCAATGTGTGCAATAAATATTAACCTAGAATTTTGTGTATTTTCTCTATATCTGCTAAACAGCATGAATGAGTTGTCTGAAGCTCTTCAGAATCTCAATCTCTATTCTGCGAATGTGGAAGTTTCCAGAGACTTTACCGGTTATTTGGCCGATATCGAGGAACCCATGGAATTCCAAGCTCAACCTCCGGAGAAACCAAAGCCAAAGAAAAGAAGAAGATTTGTGGGTTGGAGGCGTGTACGCAGGAGGAAACCAGCAACTAGGAAAGTTGCCAAAATGGAGGAACCATTGGATAAAGGAAAAAGAATAGAGATTAGGGAAAGTTCTAAGCAAGCCGAGGAATTGCCACTGCAGGAGGAATTAGATCGTATAGTGGCAAGTTATGATATCCTTAGGCCAGTCAATGAAAATATCTTCACTTATCCCGCTGAAACCCAACTTCCAGTGAATTTGGAACCAGCCATCCCAGATCCCCTTATCCACTCCCAACCTCTACTAGCAGAGCTGGAAGAATGGTGGACCACTGACTGGCAGTTTCAAAATCTCCTCAATAACCCTGATACCTTTTTCCCTCAATTTGACCCGGAGCCTCCACTACACCCACCTATGAGCTCCGAGAACTTGACTGAACTCCGCCAGTATGGTGAGGAGCTGATTGATGCAGGGAACCGAATTAGGGATATCGGAGAAAAAATATCCTGGAAATACGACGAGAGGGACAGTCGCTTCTGAGATACCAGCCGACGGGATGATGTGACGGCATGGTTGTGGTTGTATAATAATAATAATAGTAGTAAAATATAATCCTGTGAAATAAACTTAAAAAAATAAAACTTTTGTAAGATAACAAGTTTGTACGGACGCATATTATAATATATAAAAATGGAAGTCGAGAAATCGACAGTTTTGGCTATACGCATTGATGTGATTATGTGTAATTGTTTTGTTATGGTTAATTATTAATTATTTCTACTAATCACTTATATATATTAATTACCAGATGGAACACGCTGGTAATGAACCCGTTAATCAAGTTAACCAATCTGAACAAAACCATGAAGATCAATTTCTGAATAGGCAAGATATTGAAAATATCGTTACTCAGGGAATAGCCAATGATATTCCAGCAATCCTTGCTGCTGCCCGAAATCCAGTTGAACCTCAACAAATTATTCCTAGCAAACGTACGCATGAAGACAACTTCAGTAATAGTGTAAACGGAGGCGGCAACCATACTAATAATGATAATGACGTACTGCAAGCCCCAAATCTCAAAAGAATGAAAGATGCCACACCTGGTTGCACTTACAAGGAATTTCTTACCTGTAAACCTGCTAAATTTGCAGGCAATGAAGGGGCGACTGCATCGCTGCGTTAGTTGGAGAAAACCGAGGCAGTAATCAAAATAAGTAAATGTGTCGCGGAGGATAAGGCTATGTATGCTTCTCACCTTTTCATGGAAGAAGCATTAGAATGGTGGAACACGGTGTTACAAGCTAAGGGAAGTGACATGACCTATGCCATGAATTGGGAGGAGTTTAAGCGTCTGGTGGAAAGAAAATCCTGCCCTGAATATGAAAAAGAGCAGATGGCGAATAGGTTTCTGAGCCACCGGATGGTGGATGGAGATTATCGAGGGTATACTTCGAAATTTTTCGAATATGCCAGAATTGTGCCTACTCTGGCTTCACCAGAGCCGGTACTTATCTCTCGCTACATCTGGGGTTTAATTAGCGAGATCCGTGACATTGTCAAAGCTGCGAGACCCCGCACGATCGATGATGCGGTGGAACTAGCTAACACTTTGACAGATGGACTAGTGCGTACGCGAGAAGAAAATCGGAAGAAAGAATTGGCTCAGAAAATTACCCAAGGATTTCGTGTGGGTAATAATAGCAATTTCAAGAAAAGAAGAACTGGGCAATCTTCCACTCCGTCTTTCTGAAGGAATTGCAGAAAGAAACATTTTGGAAAATGTAATGTAACCTGCAACTTCTGCAAAGTTGTAGGACATCGTGAAGAAGATTGCAGAAAGAAAACAAGGGTCTGCTATAACTGTGGAGAAGCTGGGCATTTCAAACCAGAATGCCCCAAATTGGTCAAACCTGCTGACAACAAAACCAAACTAGCAGATGGAGCTACCAAGAAGAATGCAAGAGCATTCCAACTGACTACACAGGAAGCCGAACTAATTCCTAACGTCATAGCTGGTACGTTCCTAGTTCACAACGTGTATGCAAAAGTATTATTTGAGTCTGGTGCAAACCAAAGTTTTATAAATACTTCATTCTGCCAAGCTCTTAAATTACCCCTAACCAACCTTAGGCAAAATTTTACGGTAGAAACGGCAGATGGAAATTCGGTTAATATAAATAAGGTTTTGCGAGAAGGAAAGATAGAACTCTTAGGTAATAAATTCTCTGCAAACCTGTTACCTATGAATTTAGCTGAATTCGATGTGGTGTTAGGAATGGATTGGTTAGTAGCCAACCATGCTCGAATCTTATGTGATAAGAATTCCATAGAAATTCATACACCCACAGGAGAATTAGTGGTGATTACAGGAGATAAGCCACGAAAGCCACTAAAATTCATTTCAGTCATGAAGTTGGCCAGTTATTCAAGAAAACAAGAAATAGTGTATATGATCTCAGCTATCATTAACACTAAAGATAAGGAACTGACGAAAATTCCGGTAGTATCAGATTATCCGGATGTATTCCCAGAAGAACTACCTAGATTACCACCAAATAGGGAAGTAGAATTTAGGATTCATCTAATTCCTGGAACTACACCGATAGCTAAGGCACCTTATCAGTTAGCACCCACCGAAATGCTAGAATTGAAAAAGCAATTAGATGAATTACTAAGTAAAGGATTCATACAACCTAGTTCATCCCCTTGGGGAGCACCAGTGTTGTTCGTAAAGAAAAAGGATGGTTCGATGCGAATGTGTATCGATTATAGGGAATTGAATAAGGTTACCATTAAGAATCGATACCCATTACCTAGGATCAATGCTCTTTTCGATCAACTTCAGGGAGCTAAATATTTTTCTAAGATAGATTTACGCTCCGGATACCATCAATTGAAGGTACAAGAAGAAGACATACCTAAAACTGCTTTTAGAACTAGGTATGGTCATTACGAGTTTACAGTCATGCCCTTTGGATTAACAAATGCTCCGGCAGCATTTATGGACATGATGAATAGGATCTGTAAACCGTACTTGGATAAATTTGTAATTGTCTTCATCGACGATATACTTATTTATTCTAAAAGCCAGGAAGAACATTGTAAGCACCTGCATGCACTCCTAACTTTGTTAAGAAAGGAAAAGCTTTACGCCAAATTCTCGAAGTGTGAATTTTGGCTACAGGAGGTACAATTTTTAGGACACATGGTGAATCACGAAGGTATTCACGTAGATCCCTCCAAGATAGAAGCAATCACCAAATGGAAGGTCCCGCAATCAGCTATGGAAGTTAGAAGTTTTCTAGGATTAGCTGGGTACTATAGACGATTCATTAAGGATTTTTCCAAAATAGTTGTGCCATTAACTATGCTAACCTGTAAAGCAGATAAGTTTGAATGGGGACCTAAACAAGAAGAGGCCTTTAGGATTTTGAAGCAAAGGTTAACAAACGCTCCAACCCTTGCCTTACCAGAAGGAACAGAGGATTTTGAAGTATACTGCGATGCTTCTAAGCTAGGATTAGGATGTGTGCTAATGCAACGCAAGAAGGTAATTGCGTATGCCTCAAGACAATTGAAAAAGCACGAGGAAAATTATACGACTCATGACTTAGAGTTAGGAGCCATCATTTTTTCCCTTAAGATTTTGAGACATTATCTCTATGGAAGTAAGTTTACTGTCTATACGGATCATAAGAGTTTAAGATACATATTTGGGCAAAAAGAATTAAACATGAGGCAAAGAAGATGGATGGAGATTTTAAGTGATTACGACTTTGATATTCAATATCACGAAGGAAAGGCCAATGTAGTTGCAGATGCCTTAAGTCGTAAGTATCATGAAAAACAAAAGCGAGTTCGTGCCCTTAGATTAAATCTACAGATAGATTTAATAGAACAACTGAAGAACATTCAAGAAACAGCAATCAAGGATGATGCTGAAGGAATGAAAGGACGAGTAAAGGAATTAGAGCAAGGGAGTGATGGAATTTGGAGATTCCACAAGAAAAGAATATGGGTACCTAAGCAAGGAGAATTGAGAAATAAGATTTTAGAAGAAGCCCATAAATCTAGGTATACCATGCATCCTGGTAACAATAAGATGTACCAAGATTTAATAAATAACTTCTGGTGGATAGGAATGAAAAAGGACATAGCGAGATATGTTTCTAAATGTCTTACTTGTTCACAAGTTAAGGCAGAACACCGGAAACCTTTAGGTCTACTACAACAATTAGAAATGCCGATATGGAAATGGGAACTTATAACTATGGATTTTGTTACTAAGTTACCCAAAACCAGAAAAGGTAATGACGCGATTTGGGTAATTGTGGATCGATTAACCAAATCAGCTCATTTTCTACCCATGAAAGAAACCTTTAGCATGGAAAGGTTAGCAAGATTGTATGTAGATGAAGTAGTATCCTTACATGGAGTTCCACTCTCCATTGTATCGGACAGGGATAGTCGTTTCACTTCCCATTTCTGGACAAGTTTCCAGGAAGTAATGGGAACCCGACTAAATCTAAGTACTTCTTATCATCCTCAAACAGACGGACAAAGTGAAAGGACGATCCAAACCCTGGAAGACATGCTTAGAGCATGTGTAATAGATTTTGGTGGAAATTGGGATGACTACCTACCCTTAATTGAATTCTCCTATAACAATAGTTATCATTCAAGCATTGAAGCTGCCCCATTTGAAGCATTATATGGACGCAAATGCAGAACTCCAGTCTGTTGGGCAGAAATAGGAGAAAGTCAATTATCAGGTACTGAAATTGTGCAAGAGACTACCGACAAGATTACTCAAATCAAGGAAAGATTGAAAACGGCTCGAGATCGCCAGAAAAGTTATGCAGACAATCGACGCAAGCCGTTAGAATTCCAAGTTGGAGACAGAGTACTCTTGAAAGTTTCTCCTTGGAAAGGAGTAGTCCGGTTTGGTAAGAAAGGGAAGTTAAGCCCAAGATATGTAGGACCTTTCCCAGTAATACAGCGAATAGGACCAGTTGCCTACCGCTTGCAACTACCCGAGGAGTTAGCAGGAGTACATGACGTATTTCATGTATCCAACCTCAAAAAGTGTTTATCTGATGAATCCCAGGTAGTACCTCTTCAAGATGTAGAGGTAAATGAGAAATTGAAGTTCGTAGAGAAACCACTTCAAATAGAAGACAGAAAGATCAAATTTCTCAAGCACAAAAGATTGGTACTAGTTAAGGTCAAGTGGGATTCAAAAAAAGAGGACCCGAGTACACTTGGGAGCTAGAATCGGAAATGAAGCGAAAGTATCCTCACTTATTTCAATAAATCTCGAGGATGATATTTTAAATAAGGTGGGGAGGATGTAAGGACCTTCAAAAATGTCCCAAAACGACCCGTAAGTGAAAACCTGGACCCCTGAAACCTTACTGTACATGAAAAACCAAGAAAAACAGATTTTTGGTCTTCACGCGGGCCACGTAAAGGTAAGCATAGGCTTACGCGGGCCGCGACAACACATCAAATCTCCGGATGCATGAACAGGCCACGTGTCGTACATGTGGCAGGCCTAGGTGTGACACGCTAGCCCTAGTCTACGAATAGAGTGCCCTCGCGGGCCGCGTAAGGATCAAGGGGGGGGGGGGGGGGGGGGGCTCACGCGGGCCGCGTGAACCCCATTTTTCAGCTATAAATAGGTTTGATCAGGAGCAGTTCACTGGTGTTGAAAACAATTCTCAAAAACGAAGATACGCTGCTCAAATTCGAAAATTAAGGTTGTGAGGCGCTGCTACGATACAGGGTATTAACTCGATCACTGCTATGATTCAATGTCCGATCGATTGAAACTATCCGATGGATGTTTAAGTGCTGCCCAAATTAGGGCTATACTTTGTCATTCGTTGTAACTTCGATGGATGTTTAAGTATTGCACTTTGTCATTCGTTGTGAGGGTTTTGATCTCGTGAGTTATCGTAAATGTTGTATTAGTTACTAACCTAGTTCGTGTGCATTGTTAAATTAGGTTATCAGGCTTATCAGTAGGCTAAACTCTGCCCGTTAAACTTGCAATGTGAGTCATTCTCTTTTTATTAACAATGTTTTACAATACTCCAACTATTTTCAAAAGTTATAATTACAGGGATTAAGTCTTTGTAGTCTTCAATTACAGCCGGTATGTGGGGTTTTGTATACAATACTTGATAACCGTCACCATTGGACAACGGGTTAGCCAATGGGTGATATGACCATAGTCACAGAAACGAGCCGAGTGACAAATACCGTTGGGTAATTGGTTGATATATAAACATTGTAATCGCTCTTAATACTGTAAATTATAACAATGTGTCGTTTTGTGCAAAATGGATGATTCACCAGTATTTCCCCGCTGAAAAAATATTTTTAAAAACATGTTTCAGGTGATCTGCTTTGATCCAAGAAAAAGTGCCGTGTAGCACTACAGGCTTGAGGAAGTGGCTCAATAAAAATAAAGAAACATGTTTTTGGTAAAATAGGGATTTCCCAGTGAAATTCTCTTATTGTAAATTACGGGGTTTATCCCGAATTATGAAATAAAATAATCGGGCATTTTCCAGTTTTTAATCGATCCTGTTAATAATTCCGCTGCCACATTAAACAAATACCACGGGATTTCTGTCCCGCGGCTCCTAGACCGGGTCAAACCGGGCCGGGGGCCGTGACACATACCCTCTACTTTCACTCTCACCTTACACTCTCTCTAAAGAGATACTTATTCTTACGTCGAATAGTGGTTACGAGAAGAGCCTCGACCTCTTCTTCTTGTGACGAGCCTAACAGTGGTTGTAGTTTATTGTTGACATTAGTCATAAAATTAGAAAGGTTATATTATGCATTTATTCTTAATTTTCCATAAGAATAGAACTTTGAACATAAAACAACATACTATAAGTAATGTTGACAAGTTATGAAATTGTCACAATTGTATGTTGGTTGTATTAGACGCGTAAATGTGGTGTAATGGTAAGTTAAAATATGATAGCGTAAACTAATTTGGGTGGTGAAACCGAAATATTAATGGAGCATAATGTGTGGTCAGTATATAAGACATCTACCATTCATGTTCTCGTGTACGTCGAACCAACCAATAGCGGCGCACCTTTAGCAGCGGCATCCAATTTGTCACCGCTAAAGGTCCTGTCCGGAACGCGATGTCTCTAAACAACCTCGCTCGTTCATTTCTTTTCCTGACCCAACGACTGGGGTTGATTGGTACAGTAGTGGCGACATCCTCAAACAATAGCGACAACACGTGTACCTGCTAAAAGTGTAACGCAAAAACAGCCGACTAAAGCGAGATTTCTTCCCTCCTCACTCCATTTCCCCCCAAACGCTTCACATCTCTCACAAAAAAAAAACCCAAATCACCATCTCTTCTTCCAAATCGATTAGTGTTGTTAGTTTATGTTGAATTTATTTATTAATTTGTTATATATTTGTTAGTTTCTTTACTTTTTGTGTATGTATGTATGTTTGCTAGAGAAATCCGACCACCTACCACGTCTCCACCGCCACCACCTACTAGAACATCACTTTTACGGTTAGTTTTGTATCTAATATGTTGTTAGTTTTGTATCTAATATGTTTTAGATGAGACATTGTGTAATAAGCTATAAAACATATATAACACACGTTACACTATATCTGTTAGGTAATACATATATAACAAGCATTATTACTCTATATTTGTTAGGTCTATTCAATGAAAACACAAAATTTTACAGAATTCCACCCAGAGTTGTATGTTCTTTCAACGTGTACACAAATGAATGCCTATACTTATATTGCTTGCACTGTCAACGGTGTTAGGTTTATGGCACTTGAACGTGATGCAAAAAGTGCAACGCAATACTCTAGGGTAAAAGCAGTTGGAGAGAACAGTGATAAATTTTATGGCGAATTAAAAGAAGTTATTGAGATACGTTATACAAATGGTTGTTTAACAATCCTATTTTTGTGCAAGTGGTTCAATACTCGAATGGGTGTTAACTATTATAATAATATCACCAATATAGGCATTGAACACGAATAGAACAAAGAATATCAACTCATATTTGTTTCGCAAGCTAAACGCATGTTCTTCATCCAAGAACCTCCTCGAAAAAAAATCAATAACCATGGGTGGGTCTTCAAAATTGATAATCATCAAAAAATTTGGGATCACCCACTAAACGATGGTCACGTCGAGAATGTTCAAAATGTTGGCACCAACTTAGCCGAAGATATTGACGTTGTCCACAATAACTCTTCATCTAATTGTACACAATTCATTGACTTTGCCCAATACTTTGAAAACGAGTATTCTCATGTTGCTAAGGGTGAGACTGCAACTGAAGTTCATCTGCCAATGACTACTGTCGATTAAATGTTTGAGGTTGAAACTGATTATGATGAGGACGGTCCTGATTATAACACCTAGATAGAAAATGAAGTATGTGACGGAGAGTCTAATTAGAAAAGTAAGAATACTCTACTAAATGACTCTAAAATAAGAAAAACACAAAGACACTACTAATTAGACTCCTACGAATCAAAACAAAACACAAATAGCACGTGTGTATCAAGCAAGTCTAATCAAAGCCAATGAATGCAATCGCCAAGAATCCCCGGCAACAGTGATATGCGCCAAATGCAACATATAAATTATATCAAATAAGGTATAAAAACAACCATTTTTAGTACTAATGTTGGAAATGGTGTGTTTCTTTGTATACTTTTGATTTTCAGGATTAAAAAAGCTTAAATATAAAAAAAGAAACAAAATAACGGCAAAAACCAGCATGAATACAAAAGAAGGGAAGTTGATACAATATACCAACCCTTCGAGATTCACCCAAAGGCCAAAAACAATGAATAAGAAGACAAGCATGGGTCGTGCCACTGAGGCATGGGGCCGTGCCCCACCCAAGATTCCAGGAATAAGAAGACAAACAGAAGCAGACAAGAGACATGGGGCCGTGTCTCATGGACACGGGCTGTGGTAAACTCTCAGATATGCAAATCTTGGAAAGTACAGCAAGTACAATGGCCACGGATTCATGCCATTGACACACGGGGCCATGTGAGCATCTAGACTGACAATCTCATTTAATGAAGGCAGATAAGAAGGAGGGCACGGGGCCGTTTAAACTGTCTGTTTCCAACTATAAATAGGGATGCTTGGTTCAATTACAACTCATCCCTTGGCAAATCATTGCTCTCACATCCATGACCACAACACCACCATCATCCACCACAATCATTAGAGTTAGAGTGGGTAGTAGTCTCGGGATCCAAGATTGATAGTAAGAGCTTTTGTCAAACTATGGCTATGCTTGGCTAATCTATTACATCACTTGGTGAAGACAAAATCTTTTATGTATTACTTTTGATTTCCAATCTTTGGTTAACTTTTTAATTAGGTTTGTATTAATGACTTTAATAATTAGTTTTTATATTGAAAGTGAATTTTATCCTATCATCTCTTCATGTTTTGTTGATTCACTTATTCGTGTCTTTACGTTCTATATAAAGCATGTTAACTGCCTGGAAGGGGTTAGAAGGGTGGTTTGGGTAAATTTCTTGCCTCGTTCAGTGTATAAATTCCGCGAGGACTTGATTCAAGCTTATTAGAACTTCCTTTGCGGAAGATAGCATCAAATCAGAGGAAGTAAGAACGGTTTGAATCCCTTATAAATAAACTACTATTGAAACTTTAAACTGGCATTGCGGGACTGTATCCTTGTTGACTCAGATCAATATGGTCTAGGGTAGCGTTGCCTCCAAAAGAAGGACTTGCCACATTTTACATTAGTAACTTACTTAATTATCTTTCAATATTTCGGCCTTGTGGGACTTTATCTCTGTTGACTTAGACCAGTATGGCTCAGGGTAGCGTTGCCTCCAAAAGAGGGATATGCCACTATAACTAAGATAATCTCTTAAAAAATTCAAAGTGCAGAAATCATCAAAGGATGCATAAAATATGAGCCTAAACCAAGTGATTCTCTCTTGTTTATTTGTTTCTTTTATTATTTTAGTTTCTTTCTTTATTTTTACTTGTAAAAAATCTTTTATCAAAATTTGGGTCGATTAAACGTTGACGATAATACAGTATTAAAAGCTCTTGTGTTTTTGGACGACCTTAGTATCTTACCATCACTATACTACGCCAACGATGGGTGCACTTGCCCTGACGTGTTGTAGAGAGTGATAGTGTTATATCGTGTTTTATAAATTTAAAGCTTGATAAAAGAGTAAAAAGTAATATAAAATCAATACACCCTCGCTCAGGATCATGTTTTTGGCGCCGTTGTTCGGGACACAAGAATTTTAAGAAAGCTTAAAATCAACGGCCTAGTCATTTTCTTTAGTTTTTCTATCCAAATTTCTGTTTGTTTTTTCTGAAAACTTCAGTTACAATGTAGTGAATAGTTTAAGTGATGTGGCGTAAGAAGATTGGAGAGAGAGTTAGGGTAAAATGTCTAAACACCCCTTCCCCCTATAAGAACCAAAAACTAGCTTAGTAATTTATTTTCCATGTGTTAATATATATTGACACACACCTGATGTTATTGTTTGGCTTTTCTTGTGTTTGTTATGAAGATGGTAACAGCACATGAACATGTAGACCTACAATCAACCCTATCTTCGAATCTTTCATGAGAGATAGCCCCACCCACCCAACCTGCTATATACAGTCGAAAATGTACAATTGAATCAGACCTGAGAGGTGTGGAAAGTCCAAAAAACATGTAGGGGTAGTTAGGGGATTTCAGATTGGGAGCAAGGGTGGTGGAAGTTATGTAAATGTGCATTAGAGGACCTGTTTGACTGATGAGTGCTGAGTAGTTGACTGGTGTTTGTCAGTATACTGTTGGCTGGCTCGCATCTGTTATGATGAAGATGATTTAAAATTAGGTTACGTGTGTGTGAAAAAGAGAAAGGACAATCTTACTTTTGTTCAGTCATTGGTGGAGAAAGTGTTTGGGTTACATTTGTGTTTGGATTCTTCACTAGTTATTTGGAATTGGACAATTAGGGTACTGTCTTATTATAGTGTGCACGTGTATACACACCATCTCTCAATTATCAACTGAACTACACAAAAACAATTATAATAAAGGTACAACCTTTAATGAAAATGATAAAAAAAATATATGAAATATATTGTTGAGTTTTGATAAACTTAAAAGTAAAAGTATATATTAGTGAGTGATTGATGTTTTGATCTTGTAATCTTTAGGGGTGATCTAGTGGTATTTATATAATTTTTCTCTAGGATATGTCTTAAGTTCAAATTTTGATCCACTAGTTTTTCGATCATAACTTTTTGAAGGACACATGTCCATCGTCAACTACGGTTTAATCGATCATGTTGGTTTGCAGGGTATTAATAGTGTAACGTAACTTTTCGAGTTCTCATAGCTAAAAAATGCTTTGATCGTGTCTTCAAGTATAATAGGGACCCATGCATGCGGAAGCCTCTTATACATGATTTACCATCCAAGAATAAAATCTTGTGTTGAATCCACTATTTTTTACTACCTTAGTTAAGAGACCTTAAATTGCATCTTCATTTCTATTTTTTCCAGCTATTAATTATATACAATTAATTATATACTGTGTACCTACACTACTGTTTATCATTGAAACCATTCCATTTTAACAATTTTGTCAACCCAACCCAACCCAACCCAATTCAAGTTTATTAAAATAAAATGATGAAGCTATAGTACGTAAGCTGTTGAGTGGTATGGGTGTTAGGGACAGTTCTCATTAATAGCAATTAATTCATCATCTGGTCAAAGATTTGGATGGTGTGGGTGTCTGGCAAGTAGACCATTGATTTGATATATGAACCCTGATTAATTCGTTCAAGATGTATGAAAACTATGTTGTTTAGTTGCAGGAATTTATGTTCTTTTTAAATGCCTCATTAATTACTTCTACACAAGTACACAACCTTATGTCTTAAAATGAAACCCTAGATTGCATCTCTTGGATGGTAGATAAAGTCTGTTGCTTCCATTGTTGTTAACTGAAACCCCTAAATGCAAGAGAACTCAATTTGAAGGGTTTGATTTCTTCCATTATCTGATTTCTTTCATGCATTACAATTCATAATATAATTAAAGGGTTTGCAAACATTTAACTGAAGGTAGGCAATATCAGATAATTCACAAGTGATGCACTATTATTGATCAGGTGGCATGTGGCAGGGTTATTGTCTTTTTTTTTAAACGGCTACACACACCCTCTAATCCTACTTCTAATTCTACACTAATGTCTATATATTATGAAACTCAAATCCTCAACCTCATGGGGAGAGACAATACTTTAGACACCTTGATAGTTGATACAACTAGTGTGAAAACCCTTTGGTCAAGATACAATTTATTACATGTCAAAAAACGGTTTTCAGAGCGGGGATCATAACAGGGACAACTTCTACATCTTTTGGATAGAGAAAATGTTTGTCCACATCATATCTTCGCCAAACCTTAACAATAGATAGCTTGCTATTGGTGGCGTAGATGATTGTAAAGGTGGATTTGAATCCCTAGATGAAATGGAAAACAAATAATTGAAAGTGGGAAGTATAAATCTGTATATAAATACGATGAACATGGAGAAGAGAAGGAGAATGGATGTTCTTATACAAATGCGTCTAAATTAGGTGATAAAATTATTTAGATCCACTAATTTGGGTGTTGTTACTTCTACTTAATTTGTTTAAACAATATGTTTTCTTGGAAAGACAACTTTTGATTTCGTTTTCTTAACTTTGCAAAACAAATCCAGGGCCCTTCGACTAGGGTTAGGCTAACATTTTTTTTGTATAAAAATAAATTATCATAATTAATTAATTACTATTTTAGCGTAGTTTTTTTACACTGTGGTTACATGACCTAGCTGAAAAATACTGGCACATACATTGAAGCACCATTTTTATGATCATCAAAATACGAACTTATATGATAATTAATAGAGCAACCAAATAGCAGGGGCGGCTATGAGGGTGTGCGGGGAGGACTTTCGCACAGGGCCTGTGATTTCGAGGGGCACGTGTTATTTTTTAAACTGATATATATATATATATATATATATAGGGTAGGGCTATATAGAAAACCCTATCTATATAAAAAACCCTAGAAAACCCAACCTCCCGACATTTTTTTTTGAAAAAAATAACACATGTAATATACATGTTTTTAAGAGTTTTGGGCCAAAAAAATCAAAAAAGCGCCGAAGGGATAATTTAAAAAAAAAAATTCAGCAATTTCTGTCTTTTGTGCCTAACACATGTTAGGCAACCGGACATTGCTGAAATTTGTTTATTTTTTTTAGAGTTAAATGCCATTTTAGTCCCTGTGGTTTGGGCCATTTTGCCAGTTTAGTCCAAAGGTTTCATTTTTAACCTGTGGGTCCAAAAAGGTTTCACCGTTGCCATTTTAGTCCACTGGGTTAACTCCACCCATTTTTTCTATTAACGAGAAGACCAATTCAGTCATTTTATATGAATGAATTGCTCTTTTAGTTAACAGAATTACATACAAAATTACCGAATTGGCCTTCTGGTTAACAGAAAAAATGGATGAAGTTAACCCAGTGGACTAAAATGGCAAATGTGAAACCTTTTTGGACCCACAGGTTAAAAATGAAACCTTTGGACTAAACTGGCAAAATGGCCCAAACCACAGGGACTAAAATGGCATTTAACTCAAAAAAATCCCTTCGGCGCTTTTTTGTTTTTTTTTTTGGCCCAAAACACTCTAAAACATGTATATTACATGTGTTATTTTTTCAAAAAAAAATGTCGGGAGGTTGGGTAAAAATGGAGGGAGATTTGGGTTTCCAGAGTTTTCTAAGAAAATGAGGGTTTTATGTCTAGCATTGCCCTATATATATATATATATATATATATATATATATATATATATATATATATATATATATATATGTTAATAGGGTAGGGATCCTAAGAGAAGTCCACCCTATTTGAGAAACTTGAGAAGCAATCTGGACCACACATTTTCCCTAAGCAAAAAATGCAAAAAAAAAGGTGAAAAAAATGCAAATTTTTTTTTTTTTTTTTTTTTGAAAAATCGCTGCTTTTTCTTTAAGGATTAAATTTTTTTTTTTAAAATTTTTTTTTTTGGATTTATACACATGTGTATATTGTTAATCTTTTAACTATACATATATGTATATACATGTTTAAAATTGAAAAAATGTGTATATTGTTAATCTTAAACCATAAACACTAAAGCTAAACCCTAAAGCTAAACCCTAAACTCTAAACCCTAAAGCTAAACCCTAATGCTAAACCCTAAAGCTAAACCCTAATTCTAAACCCTAAAGCTAAACCCTAATGCTAAACCCAAAAGCTAAAACTAAACACTAAAGCTAAACCCTTAATGCTAAACCCTAATACAAACCCTAAAGATAAAGCTAAACCCAAAAGTTAAAGCTAAACCCAAAAGCTAAACCCTAATGCTAAACCCAAAAGCTAAACCCTAATGCTAAACCCTAAATACTATTGCTAAACCCTAATACTAAACCCTAATGTTAAACCCTAAAGCTAAACCCTAAACCATAAAGCTAAACCCTAAACCCTAATGCTAAACCTTAAATACTAATGCTAAACCCTAAATAACACTTATTTTTCAATTTTAAACATGTATATACATATATGTATAATTGACAATATACATATATGTATAGTTAAAAGATTAACAATATACACATGTGTATAAAACCAAAAAAAAAATTTTTTTTTTAAACTTTTTTTTTTAATTCTTAAAGAAAAAGCTGCGATTTTTCAAAAAAAAAAAAATTTTTTGCATTTTTTTGCTTAGGGAAAATGTGTGGTACAGAATGCTTCTCAAGTTTCTCATTTAGCCTACTACTTCTCACATGATCCTTATCCTATGTTAATAAATAGAAATCGAATCAAACAATAAACGTAAAATGATCTTTGGTGCAGTGGTGCGCGTGTTTTGGTTAGTTCTTTGGGCCCGGTGATACCCGGGTTCGAGTCCCTTGGTTCACTTCTTTTTTATTGAGTTTCATTTAACAGTTTCCAATAATTGCACAACTGGTCCCTGCACTTAAAAAATCTAAAGAATTGCCAAATTAGTCCCTTCAATTAGGAAATTAGTTTAATCTAAAATTTATAACTAGGTTAGTTATTTCTTTTGTAATTATTAACGAGACTAACAAGTTTCATTCATAAAATTAATATTTTAAACCCGAAAAAACTAGTTATAGTAATTTCTAAATATGCGACATCTAATATAAATAAAAAAAGTTCGTTTAGGATCCGGTTTTCAATACGGATGGGTATCGGAGATCCGTTTTTGGCGGATGTTACACATTGTTTATCGAATAATACGATTTTGTCATTTTCGTAAATGCCTTGTTTATCATTAAGATATAAGGGCACATTTTTTGACCTCGAACAGGGTACATGAATTCTTAGAGACGCCACTGCCAAATAGACAAGCATTAGCAAGTTAAAACTAGTGATATGCAGTGGCGAAGCTTGAGATTTCCGACCGAGTGATCGAAAACGTATGTACCTAAAAAAAATTATAAAACCGGGGAGTCGAAAACGTATATACCTAAAAAATTCTACACGAAAACTACATACCGTACACTACTGAGCAAAAAGTCCCCCCCCCCCCCCGGCCCCTACAAAGCTGCGCCCCTCATGTCATTTGATGATGTAGCTAGCTATATTAATTATGTTGGATGGAAACCATTGTTAAGACTCTATTTAAAGAGTAAACTGCCATTTTGGTCCCTGTGGTTTGGGCACTTTTGCCATTTTAGTCCAAATCTCAAACTTTTTACATCTGGGTCCATGTGGTTTGCATTTTGTTGCCATTTTAGTCCAAATTTCAATTTTGGTCAGATTCCCCACTAATGACCATGATATTTTGTCTTTACCCTCAGGGGTATTTTAGTCATTTTGAAATTATTATAACTTAATTATATATATATATATATAATACCCTAAAACCATTAATATATATATATATACACACACAAACAGAGACTCTGCTATCTCTCTCTCTCTGAACTACCACCACCACACCATCACCACCCCCACCACCGGATCTGCAGCCCGCCGCCACCACCACCACTCTGTCATCACATGCACCACCACCACCGCCACCTCCTCCCCCTTCTCACCACCGCCACCACCACCAACCACTCTCTCTTTCTCTCTCTCTCTCTCTCTCTCTCTCTCTCTCCACACCACCGCCACACCTTAGCCACCACCACACCTGTGTCAACTCCATACCTCCGCCACCGACCCCCCTGTCACAACCACCTGCAATAAATTACACACATGAACCCCCATTCTCGTTCTCGTTCGAAATCAGACCCATGAAATTGCAATTGCTTCCTCCATTCATCTGTCCTCTTGAACAACTCTACAAAAAAGCCCTAGACTTTCAAAACTGTTCCCCAAAATCAACCAAACCGTCATTTTTAGCAACATATATTGATTTGGGGTTATTGCATATTTCATCTAGATCTGCCATTTGACAGAGAGAGAGAGAGATTGTGATCGGAAGAGAGAGAGAGAGTATCCGGGTTGTTTTTTTTGGGTTGTGTTGTCACCACAGTGGGATGGTGGTGGTGGTGGTGTGGTGGTAGTTCAGAGAAGAGAGAGAGCTGAAGTTGGAACCCGGGTGCTAGCAACGTCGGCGGCGGCGGTGGCATTCGATCTGTAACAGGAATTGAAGTTGTGGGTGTTTGTTGTTAGGTTTTAGGTTAAAAAGAAGCCATTTGATTTTGTATAATGATAAAGGGTTATTTGATTTAGGATGAAGTTAGGTGTTGTTATGTGGTGTTTGAGAAGATGATGATGAACTGTTGAAGATGAAGAATCGATGAAAATGATGATGATTTGATTTTGTATGTTGATAAGGGGCTGAAGATGAAGAACCGATGAAGATGATGATTATTGATATAGGTTGTTTGATTTAGGATGATTATTGATATGGGTTGTATGTATGCCTTCTGTACATACACACATATTGGTATTTGTTATATATAACGTGTGTCTATTAATATATATATACATATTAATTTTTGAATTAAGAAAATGTTAAATGAAAAGTAAAATGACCAAAATGCCCCTGCACTAAAGGACAAAATAATCAGTTTCAACAGTAAAAAAAGAGGGTTTTTGGATTTTGGACTAAAATGGCAACAAAATGCAAACCACAGGGACCCAGATGTAAAAAGTTTGAGATTTTGACTAAAATGGCAAAAGTGCCCAAACCACAGGGACCAAAATGGCAGTTTACTCCTATTTAAATAATAATACGTCATTTCTTTGTGTTTTAACTTGAACAATTAAACTTCATCGCGCGATGCGGTGGGTACTTGGTATATAAACAAAACATAAATTTTGTTTGCAATATATATGGTAGATCACAGTATCTATTGCTTTGGTACCAGGAATGAAAAAAATACTAAAATTGACTCATATTGAAACCAAAAACCGTAAATATGAATACTGGTATCCATACTATCGTTCATGGAGTATTGGTTTTGTTTTACGAAGTTATAAAATTTATTTACCTTAAGTTGTTTAAACAAAAGTTGCCTTGATGCAGCGAGAGACCTATAAAGTCGTCTACATATTTATATGTAAACATATATAAATGAAAATAAAATCATAAAGTTATTGCTAAAGATTTGTAGAGTATTTTAAATAAGAACAAACAGATATAAAAATTAAATAAATTGTGACAACTATATAATACTGTTTATTTACATGTAAATATCTATATATTGAAATAAATTGTGACAACTATAATACTGTTTATTTACATGTAAATATCTATATTGAAAAGAATTTCTAAAAATGCGAAATGGTTGTAGACAGAATTTAATTACTGATGAAAACAAAAACTTTTTCTAGTCAGGTTGTGAACAATTACACAAAAAGTAATATGATTCCCTACAAATTCAAAGACTAGATATTTATAGGTTAGTTTGCATATATCCATTGCAAAAAGTCACAACTTTTCAATTTATTTTAATTCTTTATGTAATTGCCATGTGATCATAAAAAAACACGGGATTTGTTGGTTCGCATAAAAAGTATCGTCGTTTCATAAATGAAAAGCCATGCAACCCTTGAGTTTTTTAGACTGTCCGCAATGCAAGAGTCTGCATTTACTACATGCATCCTAGTCATCACTGCCACATCAGCTTTTAACTCATTCTTCCCACATGCATTCTCTCTCCTCTTTTTAACTCTAACACATCCTTTCCACATGCATCCTCTCTCTTCCACATCACCATTTCTTTTTCTATTTTTCTTTAAAAACATTTAATTTGTAATCTTAAAAAATATTTAATAAATAATTGTAAAAATATATTTAAATAATATAAAATAAAAAACATATATTAAGAAAACATATATTAATTATGTTTCGGGTGGGTGGGTATTAAAATAAAAAACATATATTAAAAAAACATATTTCGGGTGGGTGGGTATTAAAATAAAAAACATATATTAAAAAACATATTTCGGGTGGGTGGGTATTAATTATAGAAAACATATATTTACTAATACAGTGGGTGTTTCGGGTGTGGGTTGGGGTGTTTCGGGTGTGGATGTGGCCAGTAGGGGTGTTTGGTTGACAACTTTGGGTCCACCTTTACCTTCTCTCTCCTGCATTTGTGTGCACTTCCCTACGTGCAAACCCCCTTAAATGCCACCTACCCCAATGCTTCATTTATAAATGCATCATCCAACTCATCAAATGCATCACCTTCAAGTGCGCATTGGAGGCAGTCTTATGATCATGTAAGTATGTGAACCATCACATTGGTTCATGCTGCATGTTGATTTAATCGCCAAGCATCATAAAAATGAGAAGCTACGCCGGTTCATACATGAAAAGGCATGCACGCTTAGTTATTATTTAAAATAATAAAATCACTACAAGAACGGGCCACCTTTAGCGGCGACAGGTGTCGCCGGTATTGACTACTTTTGTCGCCGCTGTTGACTTTTACGGCGACATGTCGCCGGTAAAGCGTCGCCGGTATTGCTCGGACGCTATTGACCTATTGTCGCTGGTAAAGGATACTGTCGCCGGTATTGATCTTCAACCTTTAGCGACGACAACTGTCGTCGCTAAAAGTGTCGCCGGTATTATTCATGGCCGGTAAAGGTTCTAGGTCAATAGCGGCGACAGATGTCGCCGCTAAAAGTCTTTTTTTTTAATACAGCAGCTGTATATACAGCTGCCCAGCCAGTTTTACGGCCGAAAAAACAGAACCTGTCTATTTTCAAACAACGCAAACATACGCCATAAACATAATCAACATATACTAAAGGTAATATAGTTAAAAACTACGTTTAAGTCATACATTATAATCCTACAACGTTTAATTAAATCATACATTAAAAACAAGTCACTCGTCGTCGGATTCATTATCGAATAAGTTATCAGAATCGTAGTCTTTTGACTTTCATTTTCCTTGTGAAGCAAGATAGTTGTTAAGTTGGTTCAAAAAGGACGGGGTTTGGAACAAGCTGTTAACAAAATCCTACAATAATAGATATCAAAACGTATATTAGCATATATTTAACAAGGAAACATGCGTTCGTTTGTCATTTTATAAATTGCGTAGTTTACCTCGGAAAAGGGTTCTTGCGTCCGAGCTTGCGAAGACGACATGTTAGAGGACGTGTTGGAAGAAGGTTTAGGCCCCATCCCGCGGTACCATCCTCGCCGCTCACCCAACGTTTCCTGATACGGGGCAATTGGAGGACCCTCACCGCTCCATTCATTTGTGGCCTCTTGTATGTTCCGCTGTATTTTACGAAGATGATTAAATATATATGTGTGTGTGTATATATATATATATATGTGTGTGTGTTATAGAGAATAATACTTAAAAGAAATACTTACGTAATTTTGTTCAGCAACCGGATCAACCCAATTCCCTTGATTGTCCGTGTGGGTTTTAGCATACGTAGGTACCCAATCCATATCCTGTTTAACATTAAACTTAGATTAGACATTAAATAAACAAAAGCTTACACACGCACACACATACATAAAACATTACATTTTTATAGGCGGTGCTACCGTACGACGATGTCCCCCCACGGTATGGGAATTGTTGTTTCTCGCGTACTAGTGTGTTGGCCTTGCTTCTTTTAATATATTTTGCGTCCCGGAAACCTTCGATGGTTCTCAACCAGTTATCATAGGGCATATCCGCGGGATGGTATACCCTTGCCCTCGCAATATCATTGTAACCTCCCTCGCTCTTAAATAATTTTTTAGCTTCGTACTTGCGGTCAGAGTACCACTTCATAAGCACAGCCCTAATTCCACCCGTCAAGTTTTTGGCCTCTAAATCACGTTCCACTTCATCAAAATTGAAATTTTCCTACAAATTAAATAAAAAAGTTAAAATATCATATATAAATTAGATTTGCATGTTCTTAAATATTTGATAAAATTTTATGCATATAACTTATTTACCCGTAAGTGGTTCATGAGGGCATCCTTGTAATGTTGTTCAACGTTATCCCATCCAATTTTATCGAACGGGATGGTCCGCCACATATACAGGCCGGCCTCCCGTGAAAACGGATCTCTTGATTTACCAACAGGGGTATACGTGACCTGTCTGTCAAACGTAAGCGATACAGCCCCCCCCCCCCCCCCCCCGCTTTTACCAGACGCCGTAGTTTCTCGTTTTTGGCTTTCCCCCTAACCCTCTTCGGGGGAACCGCTGCAATTAAAACAAAAATAATTAGTAACAACATTTATAATATATAAAATATAAGGACTACAAAATAATTTAGTAAAAGACTTACCGTCAGTCTCGTGTGTGCCACGAAATCCACCAGGAGGGGGCGGTGGATCACCAGCACCGTCACCCCCATGTCCCCAGGGGGCCACATCCGCCATCAGATAAGCGAATATAAGCAATACCGAAAACATAATCCCTATAAAGTTACAAATGTTACAGCATGTGTATCTAATAGAAATTAAGGGAAAATACAACAAGTGTAACTCAAATTCAAATAAATATTTCAAACAAGTGTTTATCAATTACAAATCAATATAAATTACAATAACTTTTCTTTTAGTCAGACTCCACATAATCGGGATCATCCTCATCACAATCAGCCTCGACCTCATCACAGTCAGTCTCGACCTCAAACACTTCATCGACGGTAGCCGTTGGGGGATCAACTTTAATTGAAGGCTCACCCGCAGTAACATGAGAAGATCCAATTTGAAAGTATTGGGTCAAGTCAATGACAAGTGGACAGTCAGATGAAGAGTTGTTGTCGACAACGTCATTATCTTCTAAGCCTTTGTCAACATGTTGAACCTTATTGACGCGGTCATCATCACTTAATGGCCGATCCCAAATTTTTCGATGATTAACATTTTCGACTACCCACCTATGTTTATTTTTTGGTTTCGAGACGTTTCTTGGATGAAGAACACTTGTTTGGCTTGCGAAGCAAATATGAGTTGATCGTCTTTATCCTATTCATGTTCAGTGCTTATACTGGTGATATTATTGTCATGGTTTACACCCATTCGAGTATCAAACCACTTGCACCGAAATAGGACAGTGGAATAATCATTTGTATAACGCAACTCAATAATTTCTTCTAATTGGCCATAAAATTTCACACCGTTCTCTCCAACCACTTCCACCCCAGAGTTTTGCGTTGCGCATTTTGCATCACGTTCAAGTGTCTAAAACCTAACACCGTTGACTATGCAAGCAGTGTAAGTGTAAGCAGTCATTTTCGCACAAATTGAAAGAGCATACAACTCCGGGTGGAATTCTGGAGAATTTTGTGTTTTCATCGAATGGACCTAACAAATATAGAGTAATAATGTTTGTTATATATGTATTACCTAGCAAGTGTAGAGTAATGAGTGTTATATATGTATTATACCTTATGGAGAAACTATCCCGGAAATTTGGTTTTAAGATCATCTTGGGGATGTGTATGTTTGAATTCACTACATTGATGACAAATATAAGAAAGGAATGAAAAATACCAATTAACAGATTATGAAAAGTTAAAGATAGAAGCACTCACTTCATGTACTCCCTAACTTCTGTGCAGTTTTCGAGGACAAACCATTCCATCTTGCTTTTTTCGATGAATGATAGATATTTGTTCTTTGTTGCGCCAACAGGACGACATTTGGACTCAAACACCCATAACTTTCTTTTTTCAACAACGACATCATCGTTTCTATCTGGGCGATTGAACTTAGTCTGAACATCTTTAAGGTACATTGAACAAAATGTTAGAGCTTCTTCAAACACATAACCTTCAGCTATACAACATTCAAGCCTTGTCGGGTTTTTGACATAGTTCTTTAGTTTTTTCATGTACCTTTCAAATGGATACATCCATCTAAAAGCTACTGGACCTCCCGCAATTGCTTCATCAGGTAAATGCACAAGTAAATGAACCATAATGTCAAAAAACGCAGGTGGATAGATCATCTCTAACTTGCATAAGATGGTAACAATGTCATCCTTTGCTTTCTTCATATCATCCACCGATAGTGTTCTAGAGCAAAGTTGCTTAAAGAACATACAAAGGTCTACTATTGGTGTAGATGTATCTTTAGTCAAAAGCCCTCTAACCCCAATCGGTATCAAACGTTGCATGAGGATATGACAGTCATGAGATTTCAACCCGGTAATGTTAGCATTGTTATTTGTCACCCTCTTACTGATATTAGATCCAAACCCATCTGGTAATTTAACATTTTTTATAAACTGACAAAAAAGTTTTCAATCATCGGACTTGAATGAGTACTTTGGGTGGGGACTTAAGAACTTGCCACCCGATTGTTTCAGCCATTGTGACGGCCGAATGTTTAGTTTTTCCAAGTCGGACCGCGCATTTGGCGTGTCTTTGCTCTTATCATTCATTAGAAGAGTACCGAGCAAGCTGTCGCACACATTTTTCTCTATATGCATTACATCTAAGTTATGTTTCAGCTGCAAAGAAGACCAATACTCAAGGTCAAAAAATATGCTTCTTTTGGACAAGTTCAACTCGAAATCTAACCGGGTTATCCTCCCACCTCCAAAATCTGGATGCTTGCCTGGTAGACGATTAATTAAACGACTGAGTTGAGCTTCTATGTTAGCTGGGCTAAACTGTCTCGGAGGGTCTCGTGTCTCGGGTCTCCCGTTAAAGTCGAGACTTGTTTTCCAAGGATGGTTGGCATCTAAGAACCGGCGATGACCAACATAAGCACATTTACCAGTTACACGTATTGAAGGAGTGTCTTGGTTACAAGTTGGGCATGCCATGTAGCCTTGTCCGCTCCAACCTGTGAGACTACTACGGGCTAGAAAGTCATTTATGGTCCATAACAACGCCGCCTTCATTGTGAAGTATGTGTTTGTTGCTGCGTCTTTAGTACGTACACCTGTCTGCCACAATTGCTTAAGCTCATCCACTAACGGTCTAAGGAAAACGTCCATGTCTTTCCCCGGTGATTTAGGGCCAGGAATCAACAAGGTCAACATGAATGTAGACTCTCGCATGCATAGCCAGGGAGGCAGATTATATGTGGTGAGTATAATCGGCCACGTGCTATGAGTTGAGGATCCACTACCGTTGTTAAAGGGATTAAAACCGTCAGCTGCAAGCCCTAAGCGAATATTTTGTGGCTCCATCGCGAAGTTTGGGTACTTTTTATCAAAGTTTTGCCATGCAGATCCATCAACTGGATGACGCATAGTCCCATCTTCCGATCGTCCGGTACTATGCCATATCATATCTTTCGATGTGTGCCTTGAACAATACAAACGTCGTAGTCTAGGCGTCAAAGAAAAGTATCGTAACACCTTACGAGCCACCTTCGTGCCTTTTGTGTCTTTATCGACCCATCGACTCTCATTACAAACGGGACAATTTTACAAGGACTCGTTTTCTTTCCAAAAGAGAGCACAATCATTTGTGCACACATCTATCATCTCATATGCCAAACCAATCTTCTTAAATGTCTTCTTAGCTAGATAATACGAAGGGGGAATCTTGTTGCCTTCTGGCATTGACTCTCGCAACAACGAGAGGATTCGATCTACTGCTTCATTTTGCAAATGGTACGTATCCTTTATATTCAAAAGCTTTGCTAAAAAGTTGATAGAAGAAAACTTGGTACAACCAGGATATAATTATGTTTCAACTTCCTTTACCAGGTCTTCAAAATCATCAACAACACCGCTACTATCTCCATTCGAGTTCTCTTGGTTAAGGTATGTATCTTCTTCCATACGCTCCCCCCTAATGTCTTCAATAACGTTTACCATTCCATCTTGTAGCGCAACATCGTTTACTTCTGCAATTGGAGTCGTGTCCCCGTGATAGGTCCACTTCGTGTATTCCTTCCAAAAACTGTTAATACGCAAATGGTATTTCATTTCTGCCATAGTTTTTAAGCCGGAATTTTTACATTGGGAACACGGACATCTAACTTCATCGTGTTTTTTTTATCACTCTTTCACACATCTAGATAAATGACTTGAGTCCTTACTTGTAGTGAGGTGAATGACGTGGGGAATCAATCCAACTTTTATCGATAGGCATTATGCAACTGAAAGAAAATCTAATTTAGCATTATGCAACTGAAAGAAAATCTAATTTAGGATTAACAAGACAAGGGTAGGCTGCTAAACCCACTTTTTGAACACTTTATCTCATATGTGAATGTGTATTACATGATTGTTTGTTTAAGAAAAATTCGGCAGCATTTCCTCTTAGCTCCCAAGTATATATGTAATGATATATATACCCGAGGAGCAAAGAGAAAATGATAACCGAATCCTTCTTAAACAAACAATCATATAATACACATTCACATCCTAAATGAGATAAAATATTCAAAAAGCAGTCCCAAGATAAACGGGGACAACCCGAAATTAATTTCTAAATCAATTTCGGGCGGGTATTTCTAAGCTCGTTATGTTTAAAATGATTAATTCAAACACGGGCACAGTTTTTTAAGCTTGTTATGTTCTTAATGATTGTTTTAAATTTTGGGCGGAACGTTATGTTTTAAATCATGATTTCAATTTCGATTGGGTGTTTTCTTAGCTCGTTATGTTTGAAATGATGAGTTCAATATCAGGCACAGTTTTTAAGCTCGTAATGTTCTTCATAATGGTTTATATTTCGGGCGGGTATTTTCTTAGCTCCTTTTGTTTTAAATGATGATATCAATTTTGGCGGGTATTTTCTATGTTCGTTATGTTTTAAATGATGATTTTAATATAAAGAGGGTATTTCCTAACTAATATATATTTGTCAAATTTAAATATAAATGTTTTAAAACCTAAACAAAAATATACAAATTATCAAACTTTAACATTTTTTTCAAACCTACACATAAACAAACACACATTTTGATCATAAAATTTATACACTTACACGTACATACATACATTCATTCATACACTTACATACCCACATACATGCTTACATACACCTACATACACAAATACATCATACTCATTTTCTCCAAATACACCTACATTATACATTTGACATACAAACATTCATCCTTACATACACATTTGCATACTTTATACAAACATACATACTAACATACACATTTTTCACCAACATACTAACATACACCTACATACATACATTCATTCATACACTTACATACCCACATACATGCTTACATACAAATACATACACAAATACATAGACTTTCATATACTCATTTTCTCCAAATACACCTACATTATACATTTGACATACAAACATTCATCCTTACATACACATTTGCATACTTTATACAAACATACATACTAACATACACATTTTTCACCAACATACTAACATACACCTACATACATACATTCATTCATACACTTACATACCCACATACATGCTTACATACAAATACATACACAAATACATAGACTTTCATATACTCATTTTCTCCAAATACACCTACATTATACATTTGACATACAAACATTCATCCTTACATACACATTTGCATACTTTATACAAACATACATACTAACATACACATTTTTCACCAACATACTAACATACACCTACATACATACATTCATTCATACACTTACATACCCACATACATGCTTACATACACCTACATACACAAATACATAGACTTTCATATACTCATTTTCTCCAAATACACCTACATTATACATTTAACATACAAACATTCATCCTAACATACACATATTTACATACCTAAACCAAAAATTATACAATTTTTAAACTTTAAAAAAAATACATATAAAACTAACCGTTTTTTTTCAGGTTTCAAGTAGACTAAGACCGCTGAGACGAGGTGGTGCCGGAGAAGTGAAGGTGGTGACCGGAGAAGAGATGGTGGTGATCCGAATTTTCTTCCATAAACACAAATATACACAAAAACGAGCAAAAATTAAAGCCTGTAACATGTAAATAACAAAATAGTGAAGAGATTTAACAAAAAGAAAGTTAAACTAACCGATTTGGGCAAAAAACGCGGTTCTACAGCGGTGGTTCGCAAAGATTTGGGGGGAAAAATGAAGGAGGAGGGAAGAAAATGGCGATGTGTAGGACTTTTACGGAAAGATCAATACCGGCGACGGCCTGTCGCCGCTATTAGGTTATCTGTCGCCGCTATTATGCTAACTAGGGTTAACCAGGATAAGATTTGTGTGGCTGGGGATTAAAGTGGGACACCAACCTTTAGCGGAGAAAGGGTGTCGCCGCTATTGATCATTATCTGTCGCCGGTATTGCTTCTTTAATCCCCAACCATTAGATCAAAATAACGATCAACGGCTGGGGCTTGGGTTTGACGCGGATCGACCAATAGCGGCGACAGCTGGCGTGTCGCCGCTAAAGGTGTCGCCGCTAATAATGGTATTTTCTTGTAGTGAATAACCTTAAGCTTATACGTTTTATTTTTTGCATTATTCGTTAAAAATACATATATATTGAAATGGTTGGTGTCTTCCACCGTTTCGTTATATTACTTATGTATTGCAATGGTTGATGTCTTCTACCGTTTCGTTATATTACTTATGTATATATAATTATGGGTTTTTTACATATTTCCCCCTCTTAAGCTGGCTTATTACATATTTCCCCAAACAAAAAAAATAATTACATATTTCCCCTCCCTAACCCATATATATTACATATTTTCCCTTTTCATTAAAACTACTCTTATTGAATGACTATTTTACCCTTAATGAACTATTAAACAAATATTTACATAGTTCTCCTTTCTAATATCATCAATCAATTATATATTTCCCCAATTCACCCGATGAATTAATTCCAACACACCCCTCAAGTTTCGTTTCGGGCTCACCTCTTTAACCCGACAATCGTATATCTTTCTATTTATCAAATAAAAAGGCACCCATGTACTTGACTCCGAATACCAAACGTATTGTAATGGCTATTAGAAACGGATTTTCGGCTAATGAACTGATGTGATAATAAAACTAAAACAATTGAAGCGCTTAAATACTGAAAATAAATTAACTAAACTCCTACTCAGTAGGAGTTCCATGTGTGAAAGACTTAGGTATAGATTTTTTCACAACACCCTGTTCCTGTGCATTTCCCATAAGGAAAACATTAGGTGCTCTGTGAGTAATTACAATGAAGAAGCTACCTAGCTGAGTACTTAATCTGTTGAGAATTAAAAATTTAAACCATGAATCAACACAAAAGTAGAGCGAAAACTACAACACAGAAGTGAAAAGAGCTTAAGAATAAGGATTCATGGCCTGTGAAACTGATTTGGTTGAAATAAGTAAAACAAATCAGAATGATTAAATGATTAATACGGTTATATTGTTTACTTCTTTTGAAACTTTAGGAGAACGAAGAACACTCAACAGCTAATGTCTTCATATTCGTCTTCGATCTCGAGATTTGGTTCATCAATCAGATTTATCTCAAATCGCCTTCTAATCCACCTATCAATTTACGAAAACATTGTGAAATTCGTGTAACGCAAACCTTCAAGCTTATAATTTCTTGGATTCCCCTTTTGATTTCAAATCCAGAACTGTAAAAAGCTCAAGAACATGAACATTAAGCTCATAACAAATCATCAATAAATCGAACAAAAATTAAAACAAAACAATAACATAGAATCGAAATTCATCAGCAGAATCGAATGTATTCGAAAGAAATTGATGAAACACTGGTTATCACCGTGGGTGAACTAGTTGGATCGTCTCTTCTGTGGGTTCAATCTCCTTCCTCGCTCGCCAAATGACCAGGACCTACAAAACAGCAACACCGTTAGCTCGTTAAGAGGGGAATATGGGGGTTTCCCTCTTAACCGGGCTCCGGCGTGAGAATAAGTACTGCTCTGAGGAATAAAACAGTGTGTGTTAAGAGTGAGAGTGTAGAGAATCGAATGAATCAACCTGAATGATGAAGGGTCCTATTTATAGCCGGAGGGTGAAAGAGGGGGGAGTAACCTTGCCAGCTGCTATAGGGCGCCAGTTGTCCGACCAAGGGGAATATCCTCTTGGTCTACTCTGCTGTGGTTAGGGTGGTGGTACACGTGGCGCGCCTATATTTGTCCACGCTGGAAACATCGTACCGCTGCTGTCGGTCCGCTCCTTGATTTGCTGCAGGCCTACATGGCGCTTGATGAATGGTGACACGTGCTGTCCTTTCTGTCGGAGAGAGCATCTTTGGTGCCACCTTGACTTCTTCCAGAAGCTTCTAGAAACTTATGGATTCGTTTGCTGATGTAGACGCCATGTAGGGTGGAAAAGTGGTGTGGTCCTTGCCATGTGGGCAAGGGATTGGGACCATACCTCCTCAAGTCCCCCCAGTCCAGTGTGCCTTCTAGTTGAGTTAATCGTTTAGGAGGGATTCTGGACTTATAAGGGTAGTGGTTTTTGGCCTTCTTGAAATACATGTTTGTTGCTTTGCACGGTTAGGCCGAGTAGTCGCACTGCGCATGCCGTACAGTGGTGATTCTGCAAAAATGAGCCAAGCGGATGCGTGGCGCATGGCGTGTTAGTAACATTGTAAAATTGAGCCAACTGGACGCGTGGCGCATGGCGTGTTGGTAACCTTGTAAAATTGAGCCAACTGGACGCGTGGCGCATGGCGTGTTGGTAACTTTGTAAAATTTAGCCAACTGGACGCATGGGCGTGTTGGTAACTTTGTAAAGTTGAGCCAACTGGACGCGCGGCGCATGGCGTGTTGGTAACTTTGTAGAGTTGAGCCAACTGGACGCGTGGCGCATGGCGTGTTGGTAACTTTGTAAAGTTGAGCCAACTGGACGCGTGGCGTATGGCGTGTTGGTAACTTTTTAGATTTGAGCCAACTGGGTGCGTGGCGCATGGCGTGGTGGTGCTTCCTTCTGAAAGAAGTTTCCTTTCTTCGGATAAAGACAGCTGATGTGACTGTCTGATGTCCCTGTCTTGTCAGAGGTGAACAAGTTCCTTTTCAGTGGTGGCAGTTACTTTCCATCCTGGTGTCAGACATGTGCCGCCCAAGCTCCTGAAAAAGGCGATGACGATTTCTCTCTCTGCTGACGTGTCGTTCCCCTGTTGGGTGATGTTCTGAGTTCCTGACGGCCCATTACCCATCGCATTAAATGCGATGGGTATAAATATATGGCGGTTCTCTCCTTTTTCTTCACTTTTCAAAATTTGAACAGCAGTTTCTTCCCATACTTCTCCATTTTCTTCTTCTTCTAAGATCATTCAGATTTCTTCTCTTCATCATCTTGCAATATGTCTTCCGGAGCCAATCCTTCGGTTAAGAAGAGGAAATATAAGGGTAGGAATCCTCCCGGTCCTGATCGAGCGACGATCAGTTGGAAAGAGGTAGAGTTCCACAATTTGGTTAGGGATATGGGTTTTCTTCCGGAGTGGGGTGCTCAGTTTCCGACCCCAGGCTCTACCGCCTTGGATGCACCCCCAGGTTATATTGCGTTATATGCGGCCTTCTTCCGGGAGGGTAATTTCCGGCTCCCTATGACCAAGTTTACTGCCGATGTCTTGACGAATTATGGGCTCCATATTTCTCAAATCAACGCGATTGGACTTCCTCGTGTTACCCATTTTGAGTTTATCTGCAGGGCCAACCGTGTTGAGCTGACCTTTGAGATTTTCAATGTCTTTTACAGCGTGACCTACACCGGCGGTTTTTATTCCTTTAACTCCTGGACCAGTGGTGTTATCCCTTGTATTTCCAATCCTCCAAAAAGCTTGCATGATTGGAAACAGAAGTTCTTTTACATTCGCCATAGTGTTATTCCGGTAGACATGCATTATCGAGCAGAAGGTGAAGGGATCCCTAAGGTAGACGTGACCGTGGATTTTGCTAAGCAAGAGTGGTACAAGAAGGTGACGCACAAAGCCACTTCTATTTCTCAACTGGAGGAGAGGGCGTTGGTTGGTGCTGGTATAAGCCTGTTGTGGGTCCCGAAGAACCCTCTGGATGTTCATGTTTATGGTTATCAAGGCAAACGTATGTAATGTTTCTTATTTGTTTGTGTTTTTCTCTGGGTTTGTTGTGTTCTTCCTCATCTCTTTGTATTTCGCAGTTGGATACAGCTTGTGAACGTTCTTGACCCAAAGGTCGGTGGTGCCATGGTTGAGGCGGTTCAGGCGGATGGGAAACCGACATGGTTGGACCAGATCCGCAACCGTTTCTTGCATCCTACTAACGAGAGTTTCGCTGCTTATGCCAATACCATCCTAGGTGAAGATGATGGTAATGAGCATGATGACATTGTTGACCCTGCTCGAGAGGAAGTTATTGTTCTCTCGAGTGAGGGTTCTGACAGATCGCATGAAGACCTAATCCCTCGTTCCCCTCATGCAGGTCCAGCGCAAGGGGCTGTGAACGAGCCTGTGAATGAGCCTGTTGATGTTGAGGTTGATGTTGATATCCCGGTGGAAACTGCTGAGCAGTTAGAAACCAGGAAGAAAAAGAAGTTGGATAAGTCTGTGGGGAAGGAGAAGAAGGCTGAGGAGAACGTTATCGAAACTCCTCGTAAGTGGCCTTCAACTCTTCCTTTCCTGGATTATGTTGTCATTTCTGATACGCTATCTGGATTAGGCGCAGGGAGCAAACGTACCGAACGTGACCCTGAGGATGAAGAAACCCTGACTGAGATTATGAAGAAAAGAAAGACTCTTGATGCCAAGAAGAAAGAGCTTGATGAGCAAGCCGCTGCTGCTCTTGCTGCCAAGAAATCTAAACTTCAGAAGGAAACTCCCCCTGCACCCTCGGAGTCTGAGATTGACATGAATGTTTTTAGCGCGAAGCGCGGTAATCTGTTGGAGAAAATATACGTTGCTTCTGCTCCTCAAGGTAAAGGTTTTGTACTTGTAAGTATCTTGGTTTTCGATCTTGTCTTTGACTATCATGATTGTTTTGGTGACAGGTGTGAAGTCAGTGAAAACTTCCCGGAAAGTTGACATTTCAAAGATTACTCCTCCTACCTCTCCACCTTCTAGGACTTTTGGTCTGTCCCCCCTCCTGAAGATCAGGCTGAGGAAGAGAGACAAGTTCATGTGGAGGTTGAACAAGTCGGAGAAGGTGGTGGTGATGGTGCAGGTGGTGATGGTGCAGGTGGTCGAGGCAAGGGTGTTGATACTGATGCTGAGTCTCGTGAAGCTACACATCGGCAAACCATCTATACCAGGCGTCCACCAGCCTCTGGTGGTGGTGCTACTTCGGGGGTACCCCGGGGTTATGAGTTTGAAAATATCCAAGCTGGGTCCTGGGATACCCATAACCCAGCTTGTGATGATCTGCCGCATGCTCCTCAGTCGAATTTAACCCAGGGTTCTCAGATGAATGATCATAACAACTGGCGGGAGTTCTTCTCCTTGTCTATCCCTCCTGCTGAGAGGTTATTTCAGAAAAGGCGCAGCCGGTTTGATCTTTTGGATGATCATATCCACGCCGGGGTCAACTTTTTTGCCACCTCTCAGGAGATTGTTCGAGAATGGAAGCTGATGGGGGAGGAGAGTCTTGAATTTGAGAATGATAAAAAAGCATTTGCTGAAGAGAGGGAAAAGTTTAACGCCGAGCGGAAGGGTTTGTTGTGGAGGGTGTCTGATGCTAAGCAAAAGCTTGTGCAGGAAAAACAAGTTAACTCCAACAAGCAGAAGGATTGGGAGATCGCTTGTGAACGTACCAATAAAGAGTTGCAAGCGCAACGTGAAGCGATTGTTAGGATGTCTGGTGAAAAACGCAAGATTAGTGAGGAAGCTGAGCAAGAACGTGTTGCGGCTCAGAAGAGTATCTCCAGCGCATAGCTAAGTTGGAAAAATTTGCTGAGGGGAAGGTTGCTGAAATCAAGGCCTCCGAGATTTTGGTTGAAGAAACCGCTGCTGACTGCAAGTGGTTACTTGCCCGTGCGGTGCCTCTGGTAATTGTCAATATTTGTTTGTTTTTGGTATTCCTTACCTTTTCCTTCACGTGTGTGTTGCTTGTGCATATTGCCAAACGTATCGTCGGGTCTGAAGAATTTGCCAAGTATGTGTATGAGCTTGGTGAAGTTGCACGTGATCTTGGTCTCAAGGAAGGATATGCTGAAGGGAGGGCGGCTGCTGAGTCGAAGGAGCCGTTTTAAGATTTTGAATTATTCAAGACTTACTGTGTCGGTCGTTATGCTGAAAAACGACAGGAGTTTGCATCTCTGGAATTTGGTGTTGTTAAAGCTGCTCAGAAATAATCACGGAAATCTAATGGTGTTGCCCTGTTGAGGAAGGCCCTCGATGATGAAGATCATGCAACTGGGAGCGCTGGTACCAGTCATCCGGAATAAAGAGTTCCGGCTTGCACGCCGTGTACGGGCTTTGATAGCCTTGTAACCCAATGACAATTTCGTAAACAATTTACCTTTATGCTTCGTGAACAATTTGCCTATAGTTGTCGTGTCTGTTAACATTTTGGTACATAACCTATATCAAGTTAATATTTAGGATTTGTTTCGTTGTTCGTTGTGAATTTTGCTTATCGTTACAATATGTGCATGTGTAATTACTTTGATTAGGTATCACGAATGAATGATGGCGCTGACAGGTTGTGCTGTGTTAGTTACAACGTTTGTTCTGTCGTTTAAACGCGCGGGTTAATTCGTTTATACGAAGTGATCGAGTTTACAGGTTATTGTGTTGACCCGGTTGTGTTCAGCTTTGGGGGTCTTACAATGTTTGTTTACCATGTTTTCGATGCTTTCGTGTGTATGTGGGCACGAAGTATTTATTTGGCGTTTTCAAGGCTTTGGTTGTGTTTTTGACCCGGCTGTGCACTTGGTTGTGACGAGCCTTGGAGGTCTACAACATTTCCTAAGGTCGAGCCATTGGTGTTTTCGTGTATGCCCAAAGTAATATATGCAGTTGTGACTAAAAAATTCGCATGAGAAACGATAGCCAAACACTTCTTGTATTAGTGCAAAATGTGTTGGCGCGCAGCCATTACAAGTACATAGAAAAAACTTCGACTGTTTACATGTAGCATCTTCTTAACTGCTGGGCATTCCAGGTTCTTGGGACCTCTTTGCTGTCCAGGGTACGTAATTTATACACCCCTTTCCCAAGGACTTCGTCTACAACATAAGGCCCTTCCCACTTGGGAGCTAATTTTCCGGGTTTCTCGGCGTTTGACGCCTCGTTGTCCCTTAGGACGTAATCTCTGGGATTGAACGTGCAAATTCGGACCTTGGAGTTATAATACTTCTCCAGTTTGGTTTTGTATTTCACTTCACTAATTGCCGCCATCTCTCTTCTTTCTTCTAGGAGGTCAAGGTCCAACCTCCTTTCTTCTTCATTGTTGATCATGTTCATTGAGAGCATTCTTGGCGACGGTAGCCCGATCTCTGCTGGTATCACGGCCTCTGACCCATAGACTAAACTGAACGGTGTCTCTCCGTTGCTTGTTTTTGGCATCGTCCTATGGGCCCATATTATGTTGGGTAGTTCGTCAACCCAGCCTCTTCTTTGTGTTCCTAACCGTGCTTTGATACCATCTACAATGCTCTTGTTGACGGCCTCCACTTGACCATTCCCCTGCGGGTGCGCAACCGAGGAGAAGGTATGCTCTATGTGTAGCTCTTTGAACCAGCGTTGAAGATCTTCTACAGCAAAATTTGTTCCGTTATCGGTGATAATTCTTAGAGGCAGCCCGAATATGCAGATGATCTGTTCCCAGATGAAACGCCGCACCACGGTAGATGTGGTTGACGCCAGCGCCTTTGCTTCCACCCATTTTGTGAAATAGTCTACCGCGACTATGATAAACTTCACTGCACCCAGGGCTTCAGGAAAGGGACCAACCATATCTATTCCCCATTGTTGAAATGGCCAAGCCGTTGTTACGGGGACTAGTTCATTTTTGGGGCGCATCGTTTTCGGGGCATGTCTCTAGCACCCGCTGCATTTCCTCAAAACCTTCACTGCGTCTAGATGCATTCCAGGCCAGTAGTACCCGGCGTTCATTACTTTCGCTACCACCATTCTCGGGCCGGCATGGATACCACAGATTCCCTCGTGTACTTCACGGATCAGGTAGTTTGCATCTTTTGGGTCGACGCATCTCAACAACGGCCCTAAGTATGATTTTCGGTACAGGATTCCATCAACCATCTGGTAATGCTCGGCCTTATATTGAACTTTCCTTGCTCCGGCTTTGTTTTCTGGTAATATTCCAGACTGGAGATACATGATTATGGGAGTCATCCAGGATGTGGTTCCCAACTGAATAACACTCACTTGCCTCAGCGGTATCGATGGATTGCTCAGAACTTCGATGCGCACATCCTTTGCCAAGTGCTGGAAACTGGTGGATGCTAGCTTACTTAATGCATATGCTGGTTTATTCTCGCTTCGATTGATATGGTGCACTTTGTAAGAATTGAAGTTCTGCAGCAATGCTTTCGCTTGATCTAGGTATAACGCCATTACGTCTCCTTTGGCATCGTACTGGCCATTGATCTGCCCAGCTACTAACATGGAGTCCACATGCGCCTCTATGTGTTTGACTCCCATCTTGATCGCCAGCCTCAGACCGGCAAGAAAGGCTTCATATTCGGCTTCATTATTCGTGCTCTTGAAGTCTAACCGGATGGCATACGTGAATTCATGTTTTTCTGGACTTACCAGCCTAAGTCCTGCGCCTACGCCGTCTTCGTTGGATGCGCCATCTGTATACAGTAGCCATGGTTCTTCTGAATATTTCCTTTCGGCTCTTTCCATTGCTTTACATTCCCTGTCCTTGTCATCGGGCACCTCTGTCATGAAATCAGCTAACACCTGGCCCTTGATTGCTGGTCTTGGCCTGAAGACCACGTTATGGCCTCCCAGTTTTATAGCCCACTTCGCTAATCTTCCAGAAATCTCAGGCCCTTGCGAGGATGTTGCCGATGTTGTAATTTGTTAACACATGAATGATGTGGTTGGCGAAGTACCTGCGCAACCGCCTTGATGCATGAATCAGTGCCAGCACCAGTTTCTCCATTATAGCATACCTTGTTTCTGGATCGTTCAGAGTGCGAGACACGTAATAAACTGGTGTCTGTATGCCTTGTCGGTCTACGAGCAAAACTGCTCCAACTGCTTTTTCTGATGCCGACAGATACATTACTAAGGGTTCTCCTTTCACTGGCGTCGTCAGTGTTGGCAGTCTTATCAGACAATCTTTCATTTCTTGGAACGCTTGTTCGACTTCCGGGGTCCACTGGAACTGACTTTTCTTCATGCAATTGCGGAGAGTCTTGATAAACGGGAAAGATTTAACGGCATGATTGGCTAAGAAACGGTTGAGTGCTGCTAACCGTCCGGCCAACTTCTGCATTTCCTTGATCGTCGATGGTGAAGGCATGCGCTCGATTGCTTGTACCTTTTCAGGGTTAACTTTAAAACCATCTTTTGTGACGATGAAACCCAAGAACTTTCCTTCTTCCATGCCAAAGGAACATTTCGCTGGGTTTAGCTTGATACTCACCCCGCGCAGTGTGTCGAACGTTTTTTGAATGTTTGCCAGCATCATACTTTCTTCCTTACTCATGATGACTAGGTCATCCATGTAGACTTCGATGTATTTGCCGATCGCATCGCTGAACGTTTCATTCATCAGTCTCTGATAAGTCACGCCCGCATTCTTCAAACCGAAAGGCATTTTGGTGTAGCAGTATAGCCCTGTCGGTGTGCGGAATGCGGTTTTGTCCTCGTCTTGGATGGCCATCTGTACCTGGTGGTATCCCTTATAACAGTCAAGGAAACATTTCCACCTGAAGGTTGCTAGCGAATCGATCTTCTCATCAATATCTGGTAAGGCATAACAGTCGCGCGGGCATGCCTTGTTTAGATCCTTGTAATCTACGCACATTCTCCAACTGTTGTTTCCTTTTTGTACCATTACTGGGCTCGCCACCCAAGTTTGGTATCGGACTTCTCTGATGATGCCAGCGTTTAACAGCTCCGTGACTTGTTCTTGCATGGCGTCATGCTTTATATCTCCTAGATGGCGCTTTGCATGTACCACAGGTTTGGCGCTCTCTGAGACATTTAATCTGTGCTCTGCTATATGCCATGGGACACCCACCATGTCAGCTGGTGTCCAGGCGAACACATCCATGTTTTCGAATAACAACTTTTTTAGCGCCGCGCGCGTGAGGTCAGACATTGCAGGGCCCAAGGTGACCGTTTGTTCTGGGTATTTGCTGTTTAGTGCCCATTTTTCAGCTTCCGCGCATGGTACAGATTTGCTTGCTTTTGCTGGCCTGATTTCGTCTGTTGCCAAGACTTCTTTGCTCGCATAGATTAGCGCTACCCCTATCTCTGTTGGGAATCCAACAGCTGAATGTGGTCCGGAGCAAATCATACTAAAATCTCCTTGGACTTCTCTCCCCAACAGGATATCATGTCTTGAATGTGCTGATAGTACCATGAATGTGACTTCCTCCGTTCTCGAATTTCTTCCGTCTGAGATCAGCACTAGGAACGATATCTGGCCGAGAAGAAAAACGGCTTCGTTGCAGAAACCAGTTAGTGGGTAGTCGACTGGTTCTAAGCGCGCTTTGTCCTCTTGGTCAAATTGGTTGAAGCATTGTTCGTAAATGATATCTGCAGTGCTTCCTGGGTCAATGAAAATGTAATCGGTTTGGTAATGACCGATTACACCGGATATGACTATGGGCCGTCTTTCTCTTGGACCTCCTCTCACTATGGGAAAAAAAACTTGTCTCTCGCGCCAAGAGTCGTCTTGTGTGCGCTTGTTATAGTTCTTTCTTGGCCTTCGTGGGCCTCCTTGAACCATGTGAGTTTCTAATTTTCGGAGCTTCTTGTTGTCTGGCCCTTCTTCCCTTCGCTGAATTTGACGGTGATCGCGCTTTCTGCCTTTCAACAGATGAGTGAGTCTTCCATCTCTCAGGGCTCTTTCTATCTCTTGTTTTAAGCTAAAACAGTTATCGGTCAGGTGACGTGTGTCTTTGTGGAACTCACAGAAAATATTTGGGTCTTGACCCCTCTTGTTTCGCATCTGTAGAGGAGGTTTGAACTGGTGGTTTTCGGTTGACAAGACTTCAGAAGGAGTCTTTGTTAAGGGTGTCCACCGTTTTTCCCTATTTTCTCTTTTGACCTCTTTGCGATGAGCAATTTGGTTGATTGTATTGCGCTCGTCTTCTCTTACAGGGATTCTTTCTCTATAAGCGGATGTTTTCCATGATTGGCCTTTGCCTTTCTTGTTGCACCGATCGTTGTGGTTGTAACTGTATTGACGGTTGTCATCGCCGGTCAATTGTTTGTATGTGCGCGCGATTGTTTTTGCTGCCTCCATGAAGGTTTCCCAATCTTTGGGGCCTCCGTCTCTACCCTTCAATCGTTTGATCAGGTCGTCGCACTTTACTGCCCTCATAAAATGTGCGCGCATCATCTTTTCACCTACATCGCCGATTTCCAGACATTCTTTATTATACATGGTGATGAAATCTTCTACGCTTTCATGGTCCTTCCTCCATATATTCAGACAATCGGCAGGGTCTCTGGTGTGCCTGCGCTGTTGGGAGAAGTGCGCGAGGAACTTGTCTCGAAAATCGATCCATGACTTAATTCTTCCTGCTGGCAGGCTGTCAAACCTCCTGTTACTCCTGCGCCATTGAAGATTTGGAGGTGGTCGTCTGGATCTGTTAAGCCATTGTATTTGCCTACATCGTGTGGCAATTTTGTCTTGTCGACATCGGCTGTCGCAATCTCTCTGATGAATTTTGAGTTTTCGGCCATGCCGTCTGGGCGATAGCTCAATGAGTAATCATGTTCTGCTTTTGGATTGTACCATGCGCGCTTGCGGGGTTTGTATGCCTCGTGTTCAGGTGGTAATCTGCTGAATACCATGTCCTCTTTTTTGTACGTTTGGTCATCTTCTTCGTCATAGCTATCCCACTCGTCGTTTATGTTGCGCGGGCCTAAACGACTTTGAACTGGTTTTCTTTGTTGATGGGAGTATTGCACATAATTGCTTTCTATTTCGCCATAAGTATCACGCGTGTCATGTGCGCTCGGCCTTCTGATGTTTGGTACAGGTGCTTTTTCAGGGCTTAAGTTCCATGCATTGGCCTGCTGAGGCATGTGGGTGCTCAGAGACCTTTGCGGTGGAGTAACAAAAGCGGATTGGTTAGCTTGTGCTTGGAGCAAAGCTTGTTGAGCGCTGAGTTGTGTATAAACAAGGTTTATAGACGCCATTTGTTCGGCATACTAGGAAGCCAGAGTTTTTCCTTCGGGTAGCCCTAAAAGCGCAGAGAAGTTCAGTTGTGTTTGTTCCGATGGAGCTGATGGGCCAGCTCCATGGTTTGGTGCTTGAACTGCAGGGGGTGTTTGGAGAACTACCCCGGGTGGAGGTTGGAAAGTGGCTCCATTTGTGGTTTGGTTGATTATCCTGGGTGGGGGTTGGAAAGTGGCTCCGTTTGTGGTTTGGCTAACCACTCTGGATGCACTTCCGAAGATATCAGGAAAATCGTTGTTCACTCGCCCTTCTTGGATGGTCTCGTTCCCCTGGACTTTTTGGACGCGCGCGGTGTCCGTGATGAGTTCGAAGGAAGAGACTTCTCCGTCCATTTGAGGAGAAGGGGTTGGTTCAGTCATTTTAGGGAGTTTTTCGAAGGAAAAGGAGATGAAAGTGGTTTGTAAAATTTGCGGATGGCGCCAATGATGAAACACTGGTTATCACCGTGGGTGAACTAGTTGGATCGTCTCTTCTGTGGGTTCAATCTCCTTCCTCACTCGCCAAATGACCAGGTCCTGCAAAACAGCAACACCGTTAGCTCGTTAAGAGGGGAATATGGGGGTTTCCCTCTTAACCGGGCTCCGGCGTGAGAATAAGTACTGCTCAGAGGAATAAAACAGTGTGTGTTAAGAGTGAGAGTGTAGAGAATCGAGTGAATCAACCTGAATGATGAAGGGTCCTATTTATAGCCGGAGGGTGAAAGAGGGGGGAGCAACCTTGCCAGCTGCTATAGGGCGCCAGCTGTCCGACTAAGGGGAATATCCTCTTGGTCTCCTCTGCTGTGGTCATGGTGGTGGTACACGTGGCGCGCCTATATTTGTCCACACTGGAAACATCGTACCGCTGCTGTCGGTCTGCTCCTTGATTTGCTGCAGGCCTACATGGCGCTTGATGAATGGTGACACGTGTCATCCTTTTTGTCGGAGAGAGCATCTTTGGTGCCACATTGACTTCTTCCAGAAGCTTCTAGAAATTTCTGGATTCGTTTGCTGATGTAGACGCCATGTAGGGTGGAAAAGTGGTGTGGTCCTTGCCATGTGGGCAAGGGATTGGGACCATACCTCTTCAGAAATCCAGAGAATTAAAGCCTACTAAATCTTTTTCTTTTGCTGGCCTCTGTGATGTAGGGTTAGGCATGGGAAAAGAAACAAACAGATATGAAAATTAAATATTATAATGGGGGATAAGTAGAGGGTAATTGAGTAATTTCTCAAAAAAAGGGGAAATATGTAATTGTTTTTTTTTTTTTTTTTTTTGAGGAAATATGTAATAAGCTAGCTTAGGAGGGGGAAATATGTAAAAAAACCCTATAATTATTTATGCATAAATCATCACATGTATTTGCATCATATGAGTAATCAAAATGATATGAAATCAAATCCTTTCTCATAAATTGAATTATCAACTTCAATTTAAAACTAAATTAAGAAAAAGTGTACGATATTTATAGGTTACTATTATGCACTCATCCGAGCCATTATAACCTTCCTGAAAGGATGCATCGTTTTCTTTTATTGAAGTGATACATTAAAGGATGTGTTACTATATTAAAATGATATATTAATCTTAAGAATTTTCGGCATAAGATAGTGATACTAAAAAAATCATAATCAGCGTCTCGCCGTAACGCACTGGCTAACGTAAACTCGTTATATATAAATAAAAAAATCTAGATGTCAATGGATTGTAGAGAGTATTTTTAAACAAATATAAATAAAATTTAAAAATAAATATGAAGACTAATATGATTAATGAAAACAAAGGAACCATTGCTACCATTTGCGTGTAGTTAAGGGATTTGGCTTAAATTTAAAATAAAAATAAACAAAGAAAATCGGAATAATTGTGCACAAAGCATGTCTGGAACTTAAGCCATCGTTCGGGAAAGAAGCACCCACGACCAACTGAGCTGGTTTAAAACACACGATCATATATTCTGATAAAAAGATACGATATTTGTATGACACGCGATAAAATTAAAAAAACAAAAAACAAAATAAAGCATCCCCTATCTAACCAACGTGGACCAATGGGAGTGAACTATTGATCCTTTTTTTTCTTTTAATAGTATATCGTATATAGAGTAAAATGTAATTTGTGTCCTATGTTTTCAGAGCGGAGTCAACTTAAGTCATCGCAACGAATATTTGAATGAAAGAAAGATAAATTATTCAAAAGAAACTTAATCTCTCGTTATTATTAATATAATAATTCAGGGAACACTAGCTACATTGGTTTTTTTTTTTTTTTTGTCTTTTAATTTTTCACCTTTTAGTCAAAGTTTCATTTACGTGGTGCTTTATGGGTTTCGTTATTTTCTTGTTTAGTTAATGCTCCACGCGAGTTATGTTTATCTACGTTTCAGTATGAATTTACGTAATATTGATTTTAGACCGACCGGTTGTTTTTAAGGTTTTTTAAACCGTCTGACCCTCATATCTAAATACACCATTAAGACATGTTTTTTTATCTATGTTTAAACCGGCCCGTTGTAATGTGTAGTAGTCGTGTTTATCTTTATAAACGTTTTGTTGTATTGTTCGAACGAAATTCAACCTAAATTTAATATTCAAAAGTTAAAACAATAACAAATATAAAAACAATTAAATTGTATTTACTCTACCTTTTAGACAAAAAAGGAAAAAAGGATGGCCTTAATGAATAATATGCGTCTAAGATTTATTTTATTATATAGTATAGATAGATACATAAAGATGAAAAATGTCGAGGGAAGATCTACTATTATAATGTTAGTAGTGGCGTATATACAGAAGGCACGACAACAATGCTACAATGATAGAACTTCTACACATTTCATTACAATCACCAGGATAAATTACATAAGAATAACAGGTACACGTTTTATTTTATTTTATTTTGGGGCTACTTGGTCACCAAAAATAAGGAAGAACTTTTATTTCAAATAGACAAAATCATACAAGTGATCCATCTATCCAAGTTTCCAACGAATGTTCAACAGGCCCAATTGCTAATGACTAACTATGGCACTGTGCGTGAAATAAGGCCGACTAAGTTTCAGCCCAGCGGCCCAGGCAATCTAATAGAATAATAGCTTTTGCTTCTGTTGGTTGTTGGACACTTGGACACACCGAACACAAAGGGCCCAATATCCCCCCTATTGTCGGGATCCTCCCGTCAACAGCCCACAAGGTTAAATTGTCTTGCGATATAGATTAAGAAAATAAAGTATAATCGTTTGTAGAATTAACCAACACATATATACACGCATGAGCAAAAGTCGATGATTTGTTGTGAAGATAAAGTTCAATGATGTCAAAACTGGACCGAATCGACAGTCAGTGGCGGAACTTGAACGAAAACTCAGTGCCGAGAGCGAAACTAAGAACTACTTCCATTTAGGCGTGGTTATCATGGTGCCGACCAGTTGAACCGAGGTACTATATCGGTGGTTATACTTATTTTCAAATTTTATTTATTTGTTTATTTATATATTTTCCTTTCAACTAATAGCAAAATAAGTTTATCGGAAAAAAAATAGATTTATTTATTTAAGACTTTAAATTTTGTTAACGTTACAAAGCTACACCAAAAACTAAGAGAGTGTAAATCAACATCATACATTTTTTGAAACTGTTTAGACCCAAGGAGTGTTCAAAAATATCTAGATACAAAACTAAATCCGAAAATCCCTATCTAAAATATTTGAAATTTTGAATATCAGAAAATTTGGATATCCAAAAGCCGAAAAATCCAAATTTTCGGATTCGGATATGGATTTCGAAAAATTTCGGATAATCGGGTTATACAATATCAGAAAACTAAAGAGAAACATATATATAGGGTGAAGTTCTAGAGTGAACACTACTGTATTTGTGAACTGAGTAAATAAATCGTGGCTATTGATTTACATTTGTGTATACACATGTGTATTGATAATCAATGGTTATGATTAGTTCACTAGTGTTCACTATCAAGGGAGTTGTTCACAAATGAACCTAACCCTATATATATATATATATATATATATATAGTGTGAGGTTTATTGGGGAACACTAAAAAAGTGGGGAACAGTGGGGAACCGACTCAAATGAACTCTGATTGGACTCATTACAGCGGCGTTGGAACCGTCTCGTCGAACCCTAACTAGGATCTCTTAACCCTAAACCCTAAATCATAACCCCTAAACCCTAAATATATTAGGGTTTGGCTTTTAGGGTTTTGCTTTAGCGTTTAGCATTAGGGTTTAGCTTTAGTGTTTAGCTTTAGGGTTTAGCTTTAGGGTTTAGGGTTTAGATTTAGGGTTTAGCTATAGGGTTTAGCTTTAGGTTTAGCCTTTAGGGTTTAGCTTTTAGGGTTTATAGTTTAGATTTTACGGTTTAGCTTAGGTTTTAGCCTTATTTTTTAGCTTTAGGGTTTAGAGTTTAGGAGTTAGGATTTAGAGTTTAGGTTAAGAGATCTTAGTTAGGGTTCGACGAGCCGGTTCCAACGCCGCTGGAATGAGTCCAATCGGAGTTCGCTTGAGCCGGTTCCCCGCTGTTCCCCACTTTTTTAGTGTTCCCCAATGAACATTCCCCTATATATATATAGTGTGAGGTTCATTGGGGAACACTAAAAAAGTGGGGAACCGGGGAACACTCTTAAAAATTTAACTTAACATGTTAAAAATTATTTTTTTAAACATCTTTTTCGGCGCTTCTCCTTATATATACTTGTAGAAGCATTTTTAATAAAAAAATCAAAAACTAAAAATATTAAAAAAAATTTAAAAGAGGCTAAAAAAATTTTTTAGAAAAAATATTTTTTTACTCGACTAGATTCTCCTCCTTTTTATAAAGAAAAGCGCTGGAAAAAATTTTTTAAAAAAAATATTTTTAACATGTTAAGTTAATTCTATAAGATATAACTGTTTTTTAAACATTTTTTTTATATTTTTAGTTTTTTATTTTTTTTATCAAAAATGTTTCTACTTGTATTTATAAGAAAAAGCGCCGAAAAAAAATTAGAAAAACATTTTTTTTTAACATGTTAAGTATAATTTTTAAAAGTGTTCCCCTGTTCCCCACTTTTTTAGTGTTCCCCAATGAACTCTCCCCTATATATATATATATATATATATATATATATATATATATATATTGTATAAGTACCATGTTTAGTTTAAATATATGAAAAAATAGTAAATAATCGGATTTGAATGTGGATTAATGAATGTTTTTTTTCAATGTTGGAAATTTGGATAATCGAATACATGTTGAGTTTTAAATATACCTGGCAAAACGGTTGGGATGGGTCAGGTGGCGGGTCAAAACGGGTTTGGGTCAAAACATGTTCAGGTCGAAACATGTCGATTAAAAAAAGGGTTGTTTTAGTCTGAGTTGGATAGAGTGCGGGTGCGGACGGGTTCGGGTCGAAACGGGTCCAGGTAAGAACGGGTTTCGGGTTGGGTCGGGTTGGTTTAAAATGTTAACTTCTGCAAAGTAACGATCATAACTTATAAGATAATATATTCTATTTTCATCCTTTTCCACGAATTGTGTTATGGTTTCTTATATACGTTCATGGTGTTTTACTGTAAACACAACGCCTTGAATCACTATACAATTAAAACAAAATAGACAAAACACCATGGACTAAAACAGCCGATCGAAACGTATTTTTTTCTCCGTATAAGTATAGCAATATGTTACTCATATTAAAGATAAAAAAACATTCGCTATTATAGTGTAATTTTTTTTTTAAAAGTTACGTATAAAAAGTTATTTATGTTTAAAAAACACGGCAAGAACTTGCACGTGCATTGCATGTGGGTTTTTAAATTTAAAAATGTTAAATTTACCTTTATATCCTTAATATAGAAAATTAATAACTTTAATTGTAAACACTATTTACAATTTGGCATTATAATCTCAACCATGAGATTATAGATCAAAGGGTGTAGATTCTTTTCTACACTTCTTACAAAACACCTTTTTTACAATAACTCTACTCTTAAACATTTAAATAATAATCAGATAATTATTTAAATAAAAATAAAATATTTTTGAGGGAAAAGGAGAGATTGTCGTCTGGCACTATTTGGAACTGTTTATTATAAGTTAAATTAGATACAAGTCCCATCTAAAAGTAAAACAAAAGATTGACAAATTTTTCAAATTGGAGTTAATTACACATTTGGTTCTTGTGGTTTATTTAAAATAGCACATATGAGTACTAACTTATTTTTTTAACAGTTTCAGGTTCCATGGTTTCGATTTTGTAACACCTTTGAGTATTAAGGCTAACTGCCCTTAATTTTTCTGTTAACTCAGCGTAAAATGACTTACATACCCTTATATAATTTTTTGTCAGTACTCAAATGTGTTACCTTCAATAAACCACAAGTCTATCTGTTTAATTAACGCTAAAAGATATAAAAAAAACTCATTATATTTGTCAAAAGATATATTATAAAATATTCTACATATAAATATTTATTAATTATATGTCTAAAATTAATATACATACAATTATCAAACATCTATTATGAGAGGAAACACTATTTTAGGGACAGTGTTTAGTTTTTAATTAAAATAACTTTTTAGTGGGGGTTTATTTGAGAAGAAAATTAAATTAAGAAGAAAAAAAAAACAAATGGTACAATTGCAAAACATCAAATACTTTTTTCTCTCATCTCATTTATTATTATCTTTGACTGATTAATTAGTCATAAAGACTATCATTCTCCAAACTAAAATTTTTGCCTACGCACATGAAAATTTATCCTACACGTTTTGAAATTTATTCTACATATATTGCAATTTAGGGGGTGTTTGTTTTTTCTTCAAACATCTTCAAGGGAGCTAATGTCTGCAGGCGCGCAGACGTTACCCTTGAAGACTGTTTGTTTTTTTCTTTTAATCAGATCTGAAAATGGCTTTTATCAGCTTAAAAAAACTATGATACCCTTTCTTCATTCATCTTCACAACAAAACTCCTCCCTGATCTACCGAAATCAAATCTCATTCATCTCACCAAACCACCTACACGCTCCCTCATCTTCCCCCTCTCTGATGAAGATTAACGGCCGGACTCCAGCCAGACACGGTGGAGCCGGCGACGACGGTGGGTCCCAACTGCGGCTCCCTCTCCGGTGAAATCGGAGGAAAGAGAGATGAAGAAAGAGACAGAGAAGGGCGATGGCGGCGGCGGTTCTGGTCACCCGCCGGAGACGGTGCTGTGACGATGATGATGGCAGACGGTCTCCTTCTCCGGTAACTTTTCAACTCCCTCTCATTTTCTTCAAAGATCCTTACAGATCTGAGTTTTCTACGGCTTGATGTTGGTTGTTCAGATGAGAGAAATGACTATGGACGTTGTGGTGACGGTGGTGACCTACGGCTGATGTTGTGGGTTATGAGAGAAAAAGGGGAACAAACCAATTTATATTTTCAGTTATGAAGACGGTATGAATTTATAAAAACAAATAGTCTTATATTTTCAGCTTGCAGATCTTCAGACCACATCTTCAGTTGCAGACATAAAAACAGATGAAATCAGCTTGCAGACAATTTATGTCTGCAAAAACAAACAGCACCTTATTCTACACACCTCGTAATTTACCCTACACTTAAAATTATTTTTTTTTCTTTTTTAAAAAAAAAATATATATATTTTGAAAATAAGTTAAAATTTTAATGTACTTAGCTATTAAAAAGGAAGACAAACAATTAATGATCTATGTAAGTTTACCAACATACTCTTATACTAATATTAAATACAAAAGTTAAATGAAGTAAAATGAAACATTCTTGTTGGTTAATTTTTTTTTATTCTTACAAAAAATTTCTTCTCATTTGAATCCTCCACTAACTTTTTATATAACTATTTTCAAAAAGAGTTATGATATATATAAAACTTATACGTATTATCTCAATGTAATATACACACACATTTTTTTCTTTTCTATTATAATCGGACCAACAAATTTTTATTACGATTCTTTGTTTGGTTTAATTAATATTATATTATATAAATATTATTTCATGTCATGTAATATTATTATATTATATTATATTATGTGATTCATGTTATCTAAACTAAATACAGAATATAATTTATAATATAATATGACATGATAAAATATAATAAAATATAATATAATATAATATAATATAATACAATACAATACAATACAACATCATATAACATAACATATAACATAATATTAATATAATAATATAATATATTATTAAATAAACTAAACAAAGAATAATATTAAACAATATAATATTAACTAAACTAAAAAAGAATCGTAATAAAATTTTATAGATCCTAATATAATAAAAGATAAAAAAAATGTGTGTTATACTATATTAAATATAATATGGATGAGTTTTATATTTGTCATACTTCGTTTAAATTAGTTATATAAAATTAATAAGAAAAAACTAAACATTGTCCCTACTTTAATTCTAGATATATTATTATTATTAAATATTTTTATGTAATATATTATACTTTATCATATTACTTTTTACAAATATAAATGAGTTTTTATATTTTTCTAAATTAATTACTCAGATAGTCATTATGGTTTATCAAAGGTAACACCTTAGAGTACTAACAGAAAATTATATAAGGGTAATTTAGTCTTTTTACATAGATTTAACAGAAAAAATTAACGACGGTTAGCCTTGATACTCGAAGGTGTTACAAAATCGAAAACATAAAACCTAAAGGACTATCTGTGTAATTAACTCTTCAAATTGCTTACATTATTATCTTTTGTTATGATAAATATCTACTTTAATTATACTTATCGAAAACATAAAACCTAAAGGACTATCTGTGTAATTAACTCTTCAAATTGCTTACATTATTATCTTTTGTTATGATAAATATCTACTTTAATTATACTTAAATAGTCTTTAAATAATAACCGGATAATTGTTTAAATAATAAGAAAATCTTTTTGAAGGAAAATAAGGAATCGCTGCGGGCCATTATTTTCAATTGTTTATTATAAGTGAGATTATATATTTAACTAGGTTATAACCCCGTATATTACACGGGTTAAATAAATGTAATTTTATATACTAAATAAAAAAACAATATATTTATAAAAACCTATTTTATTACACGTGTTGAGTAATATAATTTTATATATTAAATGATAAAAAAACTTATATCTTTAAAAACCTCGTGTATTGTGAGGTTTGAATAAATGTAATTTTATATATCAAATAATAAAAAGTTATATTTTTAAAAAGCCCTGTGTCTTCACGGGTGGAAGAAATGTAATTTTATATACTAAATAATGAAAAATTTATATTTAAAAAAAAACTCCGTGTATTGTACGGGTTGAATAAATCTAATTTTATACAGCAAATAATAAAAAAAGTTATATCTTAAAAAAATTATATTTTAAAAAAACCCTGTGTATTTTTAGATTAGGTTAATACTATTTTAAATTTTTGGTTTGATTAATAAGTTGTTTAATATAATTTCTCATAGTTAACAATAAAGATATAACTTTTTTATTAGTCGGTATATAAAATTACATTTATTCAACCCGTACAATATGGTTTTTATAGATATAACTTTTTAGTATTTAATATATAAAATTACAAAGAGTACAGAAAAACCTAAAAAAATAATGCTAAAATAAATAAACAGTAGTAATTTTTAAAATAATAAAATAGATTTATGTTGGGCTTATTCAAATGGGCCTAAAAGACTTTACGATTTGATAATAATAAAGACTTTATGCTAATAATTTAGAGTTAGATAAGATTTATATTAATTTAATTAATATTTAATAATTTAAATTAAATAATTATTATCTATAATTAAGGATGGCCTAGAATAATGACAAGTGTCCCTCCAATGGTTTCTTTTATTATGTAGTACTAGGTGGACACTCGTCCGATGGACGCGAGTACATCGTAAACATTGAATGTAAAATATGATGTGAAATTATTTAATGAATTCACGTTCGCATTATACTTAAGAATACATTAATAACGTTTATTTGTAAATCTAACGGAAGTACGAAAAACCCCCTACGGATTCTGTCATTCCCAATTTGTCGGCTGATTAATTTAGACACAAGAGAAGCATAAAGAACCACAAAACATGTTTACTAACACAAATATTCTTTGTTTATAAATCTGGCCCAAACCTTATTTATTAAATGTGGTCCAAGCCCAACACCTGTTTATTAAAACTGGACCAAGGCCCATATGCCCAAAGCTCAGAATATTTTAATTGATTATTTTCCATCAGTGGCATTGGGTTTTGTAAAGATCATCGACGACGATTGAAGATCAACACAACATTACACCAGTTCTAGCGATTGAAAGGGAAGAAGGCTTGATTCAAGATAACGAACAGAGATCAATCGATACCGCATAATCATCGCCGAATCCACGAAGTATTCTTTTCACCTTCAATTTCATCTTTTACTAATTTAGTATATTTTGTTTGTTTGATCGAAAATTTCTTATCATTTGGCTTTCTTTTGACGTTGTATGATTCAATGTTGTTGATTATTTACATGTAAATTCTAAAGATTTTGTCTATTTGTGATACTTAATCGGAGGATTATAACTGTTCTTGACATTGATGTTGTTTAGGTCTAGGTTTTAAACATGTTTTGTTGATGAAATTTAGATTTTTTGTGTTTAACAAATTTAAATTGTAGTATATGTATGTAATACTTGATAAATTAGGGCTATGTTAAAAATCACTGTTTATCACTTTTTGTATAAAGATTTTGTAAGTTTCAGTTGGTGTTCTTGATATTGTATAAAGATTTTGTAAATTTCAGTTGGTATAACGATTTTGTAAGTTTCAGTTGGTGTTCTTGATATTAAAAATCACTGTTCAATGTTTAGTATAGTTTCAGTTGGTATTCTTGATATTAAAAAAGATTAGATAAATAATTTAAGTCTTCCACGGATTGAGTTATAATATTTTGGGTGTTTCACATGTTATGTATGTTCATATCAGTTTTGGTCTTTCACAATCTTATTGATCATATTAAATCTTAGTCGAATTGTCTTAACGAATTATTATAAATTATGGTTTGAAATTATTCGTCGTCGTTTGCACTATGGTAGTTTAGATGATACAGTTGTGTTAGTATTATAATAACTATAATGATAAAAGTTTTTGTCTATGTTTATAATACCCTTATCCCTTAATATCCACATAATCTCAAATATATATCATCATCACAGATCATTATCATCATCACACTTCTCAAAAAATCTCCAAATCTATCTCTCAACTCTCAACACTCAACACCGATCTTCATCATCTTCATCATCTTCATCCATCTTCATCCATCTTCATCTTCAAAACAGAGGTTTGGACCATCATCTTATCTATATATGTTTTTTATATTTGTGATGTTTTTGTAAAAAACAGATGGTTGATTTGGGTATTTTGGTTTCAGTTTTTGATAATGATAATCTGAATGCCGCATGATGATGATGATGATGATAATAATCAGTTTTTTGTGAATGTTTTTGTGAAAAAACAGAGGGTTGATTTGGGTATTTTGGTTTCAGTTTTTGATAATGATAATCTGAATGCCGCATGATGATGATGATGATGATGATGATGATGATCAGTTTTTTGTGAATGTTTTTGTGAAAAAACAGAGGGTTGATGATGATGATAATCAGTTTTTTGTGAATGTTTTTGTGAAAAAACAGAAGGTTGATTTGGGTATTTTGGATAATCTGAATGCCGCATGATGATGATGATAATCAGTTATTTGTGAATCAGTTTTTGATAATCAGTTTTTGATAATCAGTTCTTTGATAATCAGTTTTTGATAATCAGTTCTTTGATAATCTGAATGCCGCATGATGATGATAATCAGTTATTTGTGAATGGGTTGATTTGGGTATTTTGGTTTCATTTTTTCAGGTTTGTTTGTGATGTTTTTGTTCTGTTTTTTCTCTGTTTTGTTTTGTTTTGTTCTGTTTGTTTGTTTTGTTTTTGTTCTGCTTTGTTATGTTTGTTTTGCTTTGAAAAAACAGAGGGTTGATTTGTTTTGCTTTGTTCAGGTTTGTTTGTGATGTTTTTTGTGAAAATATTGTACAGAATGGCTGCGGATGTAAAGATACGCAAAACACCAACTACGAAGGGGACAACACTTGACAACTTCCTACAAGATGGTGCGGTGCACATAAGGAACTGATTGATCAAAACGATCAATTGCATATGAATGAATATAACCCCAGTGTAGCTGTCGCAACCCCCGATCCCTGATCCCCGGGAACGGGTGAACGCGAACTCAGAATTTCGGTGGTATCAGGTTAGTTAATTTGGCAGTTGAATTTACATCAGGACCGTAGTTAGGAAATGTTTATCAGAGTAAAACCACCATATTTGATATTAATAATATTATGGGTAAAACCCAAGTTTCTTATTACAATACATTTATAGGGATAAACCCTATTTTATTGAATTTAAAACATCATTTATTAGGTAACTTTTATAGCCACATTTTTTCCCAAGCATTCAGTGCTCTCCAGCTGGCTTTTTACTAATTGGCTGTCACATTGTGTTACCTAAAACGTGTTTTAAAAACATTTGTCAGTGGGAAATACTGGTGAGTGAATCCCAGTTTAATCAAGAAACATTTTATCAATTAAAACAGTATTGAGAGCGATCACATTGTTTATTTCTACACAATTACTCATCCAGTACTGTCAATCCTGACTTGTGGGTCATATTACACATTGGCTAACTCGTCGTCCAATGGTAACGTACTGTCATCCCCGACTTACTACTCACAAGGTAGTAAATTTTGTATACAAAACCCCAACATACCGGCAGTAATTGAAGAACTACAAAGACTCAATCACCGCTTAATCACATTGTAAAACAATTAAGGTTTTGTAAATTATTACAAAAAGGTTAACAAAAAGAGGATAAACTCACATTGCTATCTTAGACTTCGCGTAAGGGTTTCCTGGATATAATCTATAATTTTTACAAATGTACATTGGTTAGTATCATAACCCTTTGAAAATATTAATGATACCCTCCCCGAGACGGCATTCCAACAACTATGTCGGGTAGAACCACGACAGTTGTCACGGAACCCTAAATCAATCGGGCAGCGTATCTACTATGAAACCGGGGTTATAATACTTACAACGGAGCAGAACATCGCTAATTAGGGGGTATTATACTTGAATATAAAGCCTATATCTTCAAAAATTCGATACTGAGAAAAGAAATGAACGATTGAAAGTGAAATCCCGAGGCCTTCTTATATAGTGCCTGATTCTGAGTCTCACGCGCCCCGCGTAAAACAAGCACAAGGCTTACGCGGCCCGCGTCAAAGCTGGGTCAACGAGTAGCTTATCCGGCTCATCAGGTAGGTCCACCACGATGTCGACACGTGTCAGCATAGGATGTCTCCGCGTTTATTGATCTTACGCGGCCCGCGTAAATGTAAGCTAAAGCTTATGCGGCCCGCCTGAACTAAAGAAATTAAACGAAATCAGGTATCCACCTCGATACCGTCCGCGTAAATAGTTAGGGTGGGTCTACGCGGCCCGCCTCAGCTTAATATTTTCATATTTTAAATTTTATTTTTAAAGCTATATCATATTTCGGGCTCGGTTTTCACATACGGAGTGTATTTAAAGACATATTAGGGTATTTTAAGATATACTAGGGTGTCAGAAATATTCAAGAGTGTCGGTTTTACTGAGGGTTGTTACATTCTCCCCACCTTGTTTTAGAGCTCGTCCGCGAGATCTACTGGAATAAGTGCGGATATTTTCTTTGCATTTCAGATTCGAGTTCCCATGTGTACTCAGGTCCTCTTTTGGAGTCCCACTTCACTTTGACCAGAACTAATCTCTTGTGCTTGAGATTCTTGACTTTCCTGTCTTCAATTTGTAGAGGTTTTTCTACAAACTTGAGTTGTTCATTTACCTCTATATCCTTAAGAGGTACTATCAGTGACTCATCAGCTAAACACTTTTTGAGATTAGATACATGAAACACATCATGTATTCCTGCCATTTCCTTTGGCAGTTGTAGCTGATAGGCTACAGGTCCTATTCTTCTAAAAATCTCAAAAGGTCCAATATATCTGGGACTTAGCTTTCCCCGTTTGATGAATCTTACTACTCCTTTCCAAGGAGAGACTTTCAACAATACTTTATCTCCTACTTGAAATTCCAATGGCTTGCGTCGGTTATCAGCATAACTCTTTTGTCGATCACGTGCTACTTTCAGTCGTTCTATGACTTGAATAACCTTATCAGTTGTTTCTTGCACTCTTTCAGGTCTAGACAGTTGCTTTTCCCCAATTTCTGCCCAAGAGACTGGGGTTCGGCACTTTCGTCCATAAAGTGCTTCGAATGGTGCAGCATTGATACTTGTGTGATAACTATTATTATAAGAAAATTCTATTAAAGGTAAGTGATCGTCCCAATTACCTCTGAAATCAATTACACAAGCTCTAAGCATGTCTTCCATCGTCTGAATAGTTCTTTCGCTTTGTCCGTCCGTTTGAGGATGATAAGCTGTGCTCAATTTTAACTTGGTTCCCATTGCCTTTTGGAAACTTGACCAAAAATGAGAGGTAAATCGGCTATCCCTATCAGAAATAATTGATAAAGGAATTCCATGTAACGAAATAATTTCATTTACATATAACTTAGCTAATTGTTCCATACTGAAAGTTTCTTTCATTGGTAAGAAATGAGCTGACTTGGTTAGTCTATCTACAATCACCCAGATTGTATCATTTCCTTTCTTTGTTTTGGGTAATTTAGTAACAAAATCCATTGTTATCAATTCCCATTTCCACACTGGCATTTCTAACTGTTGTAGCATTCCTGGGGGTTTCTGGTGTTCAGCTTTAACTTGTGAACATGTTAAACATTTAGAAACATAGGCTGCTATGTCCTTTTTCATTCCTATCCACCAGAAATTTTTCCTTAAATCCTGGTACATTTTATCATTTCCTGGATGCATCGTATATTTAGACTTATGGGCTTCTTCTAAAATACGATAACATAGGTTTCCTAATTTAGGTATCCACATTCTCTTTTCATGGAATCTCCAAATTCCATCTGTTCCTTGTTTTAACTCTTTTAACATACCCTTTAATATTTCAGCATCATCCTTGATTACTGATTTTTGTGCTTCTCTTATCTGATCATTTAAATCTACTTGTAGATTTAATTTAAGAGAACGTACCCTTTTTGGCTTTTCATGATACTTTCGACTTAAAGCATCTGCTACTACATTTGCTTTTCCTTCATGATACTGGATATCACAATCATAATCACTAAGCATTTCCATCCAACGTCTTTGTCTCATATTCAACTCCTTTTGCTTGAAAATATACCTTAAACTCTTATGATCAGTGAATATGGTAAACTTACTACCATAAAGGTAATGTCTCCAAATTTTAAGAGCAAAAATTATAGCTCCTAGTTCTAGATCATGGGTTGAATAATTTTCTTCATGATTTTTAAGTTGTCTAGATGCGTAAGCTATAACCTTTTGTCGTTGCATCAATACACATCCATAACCTAATTTAGAAGCGTCACAATATACTACAAAGTCTTCAGTTCCTTCTGGTAATGCTAATATGGGAGTATGGGTTAATCTTTGCTTAAGAATTCTAAAAGCTTCTTCTTGTTTTAATCCCCATTCAAACTTAACAGATTTACAGGTTAGCTTAGTTAAGGGAATGACTATTCTAGAAAAATCTTGAATAAATCTTCTATAATAACCGGCCAATCCTAAGAAACTTCTAACCTCAGTTGGTGACTCTGGGGTTTTCCATTTAGTAATTGCCTCGATCTTTGTTGGATCTACATGAATTCCTTCATGATTGACTAGATGTCCAAGAAATTGTACCTGTTCTAACCAAAATTCGCACTTAGAAAATTTAGCATAAAGCTTTTCCTTTCTTAATAAACTTAAAAGTGCGTGCAAATGCTTTGCATGATCCTCTTTATTCTTAGAGTAAATGAGAATATCATCTATAAAGACGATTATGAATTTATCCAAATATGACTTACATATTCGGTTCATCATGTCCATAAATGCAGCTGGGGCATTGGTTAAACCAAATGGCATGACAGTAAATTCATAATGACCATACCTTGTTCTGAATGCGGTTTTAGGAATATCCTCTTCCTGTACCTTTAATTGATGATATCCTGATCTTAAATCGATTTTAGAGAAAAATCGAGCTCCTTGTAGTTGGTCAAACAGATCATCGATTCTCGGTAATGGGTACCGGTTCTTAATCGTAACCTTGTTTAATTCACGGTAGTCAACGCACATACGCATTGATCCGTCCTTCTTTTTAACAAACAGTATCGGCGCTCCCCATGGTGACGAACTTGGCTGTACAAATCCTTTTTCCAATAATTCATCTAATTGTTTCTTTAACTCCTGCATTTATGCGGATGCCAAACGGTAAGGTGCTTTGGCAATCGGTGCTGTTCCAGGCAGTAGGTGAATTCTGAATTCAACTTCTCTGTCTGGAGGTTGCCCTGGTAATTCTTCTGGAAAAAACATCTGAAAACTGAGATACTACTGGAATATCTTTTAAATCCTTTCCTTTCGTAATTTAGAACCCTCATTGTGTCTTGATGTAACATGCTTGAACGATATGTAACTAGTTGGCATGTTTGTTTGATTGATGATATAAGTGAACATTCTATGTGATTATGTGTTTAATTGTATGCGTGTATGTATGTGACCCGAAACACAAGAACCCAACTCGAGACCACTCGGTCTCGAGTGAATAGTGTAACTGTTGGGCCGGTTGGGCCATGTCCCTCTTCACCCCACTCGAAAACCCACTAGGGTGAACCAACTTAAGAGCTAGTATATAACTTATACTCCTAGTCAACTTTGCCATTCTTTGGACAACTCACACACACTCTCCTACACAAACACTCTCCATTCTCTCTCACTAAAACCCTAGATCTTCTCTCCTTTCTCTCGGATCAAATCGGCATCAATGAGGAGACCCGGCTAATCTCACCATCAACACTCGGACACTCCATTTTATTCGCCTTCCTTACCAACTCGGTACCTTTTCACAACCGGTTAGTGGTTTATGATGCTTGTTGTTAGATGTTATGGATGACATGATTTAACTAGAATAGTTTGTACGAATGATGATGTTCTTGTGAATCGGATGTGTATTATGATGTTAATCGGCTAACATGTCTTGATTTCGAATATATTGCATGATGAGTTAATGATATCTTGTGACTTAATGTGATTTAAACCATGAATTGTTGATGTTCATGAAATCGGCTTGCATATGTGTACTAGATAATGTTCATGTTAATCGGATTGTATATTCTTGTGCTAAGAACCGAACGCTTGTTAATCGGCTGCATGTATGTGGAAATCGGATTAGTGTAGAGTCGATTTTGAGGTGTTATGTGATGATTTGAAACCCTTAGATTAGTATGTTCAAGTGTTTTGATTGTTGTTCATGTTATGAGTATGATTGATGCTAAAAACCCTAAAATGATGAACATGTTGAATGAGGATATGAATATTTGAATATGTGTTGAATATGTTTGAATATTGATATGAATAATTGAAATCCTATACCTTGATCCGTTTTTGGTTAGTAGTAGACAAGGAAACATGTTTATGAAATATCATTGGATAGTATACCATATCATGAAATCGAAATCCTATTGGTTAGTACACTATGCAGAATCAGCAGGTGCTGGGAGTCGAGACCCCTGGTTTCGACTCGAGACCATCAAGAAACCTGCTCGAGATCAGCGGTTGCGAGTCGAGAACTCCCTAGTCTCGACTCGAGACCACACATTATCAGCACACAAACACCACAACTCGAGACCATGGTTGCGGGTCCGGTTGCGACTCGAGACCGTTTAGTCTCGACTAGCACATGCATGACTCGAGACCTCCAATTGCGACTCGAGAACTCATAGCTATAACTCGAGACCGTCTAGTCTCGACTCGAGACCACGTGCACATGACCCACTGTTTTGGACTTGCACACTGCTATGGGCCTAAGTAGTTGGGCCGCACACTTAAACTTTGGTTGTTACGTGAATGTTACTGTGGAACTTGTTACGAACTGTTGATGAACTGCCATGCTAGACATGTATGCCATGATCGTTACTTGTGTACAATACGTGTAGAACATACGTGCACTACTTGGATATGAACCTGACTTGAATGGTATCTATGTTAGGACGTAGTTGACCACTTACAACTTGATTGACCTTTCTGTGTATCTGCCGAGCAAACCAAGGTGAGTTCACACCCTCTACAAAGCATGGGATTCCCAGGGGTTGGGAATGGGGTTAAGGAACATGGATTCCTCGTCCTTTCTTGGGTAGGACAGTAATGGTTCAGGAATGTAATTCCTCGTCCTCATGGACAGATAACTCGTACTAGACCAAAACTCTATCACGAAGTCCCTCCTTTTTGTATCGACTTAATCGCCGGGCCAATGGCGAGTGGGTCATTAGTTAGATAGCGCTATTTAGGTTTGACAAACCTCACACTGTGCCGCAGAGGACGGGCGTGAACTAATGGACTACTGTCACGTCAATGATGATAGACATTGACAGTTCAGGGCACATAAACATGACTACAGTCAGCAGTCCAAATGGTAACGAGTCTAGTGTATACATGGGGTAGCCCCCACGGCCGAAATTCCAGATAACTAACATGGGGTAGCCCCCACGGCTGGATTGCCAGAGTAACCGGGAATAAACAAGTCACGTTTTCAACTATGGGGTAACCCCCACGGCAGGATGCCAGTTAAAGGAAACTGTTTTCGAAACAACTTAAAACGAACACCCAACTGTGAACTCACTCAACTTATTGTTGACTCGTTACTACATGCTTTGCAGGTCTTTAGGTACTTAGCTGGAGCTTGCATGGAGGAGGGTCGTTGTGGGACATGGACAGCTGTGTGCCATGTTAAACTTTGAAACAACTAAACTTATGTTTTGATTTTAAACGTTATGCTTCCGCTTGCAACTTAAATTATGTTTTGTTCGGACACCAATTGTATTGGTTGGATTTTATAACTACTTATATGCTTGTTCAATATGATTGGTGGTTGGATCCTGGTCTGTCACGCCTCCAAGCGGTGGTATTCCGCAGGTGGATTTTGGGGGTGTGACAGAATGGTATCAGAGCCATTGGTTATAGTGAACTTGGTTTTAATAAGGAAAAAGGTTTTATTAAAATCAGACTATAACCTGTACAGTGCTCTACGATCCACAACGACGCTTCACTCCACATGCAAGGCTCGACATCCTAGGTGATATGATCTGTGTATATATTGCCTACTTGATTAGTTACATATTACATTGCTCATGGTATGCTTGGTTAGTATAACTACTGTTGCACTGAACACGTGTGTGCTTACACCCTTCTGTCATTGCACTTTCACGAACCTCTCTCACTCATGTTTCCCTTGATATGAAGATCATGGCTAGACACATTAACATGACTCAAGCCCAGTTGACGGCTCTGATTAACCAACAAGTTGCTGCGGCACTTGCAGCCGCACATGCAGGAGGTATATCCTACAGTCGAAACTTACTCTAGGATCTTTAGGTCCTACTCTCGTAAACCAACACTTGTGCTTAACCTTGTCCCTTCTTACACCCATGACATGCCAATATGCTCAGCCACCTGTGAGCACTTTCAAGGCCTTTATGGACTGTCGACCTAGTACCTTCAGTGGCACCAAAGGAGCGATAGGTCTCCTACACTGGATTCGAAGGATCGAATCTGCATTCGAAGAAAGCGAAAGCCCCACCAGCAAACGAGTAGAGTACGCTGCTGGTACCTTGCAAGGGAAAGCGTATTCTTGGTGGAACACACAAGTTCAGATGCTCGGATTGGCGGATGCGAATGCCACCCCCTGGAGCGACTTCAAGGATTTGATCAAGGAGGAATTCTGTCACCCGGACGACATTCTAAAACTTGAAATAGAGTATTATGGCTTGAAGATGGAAGGATCAGAGATCGAAGCGTACACGAAAAGGTCCAACGATTTGGCTGCCCTATGTCCTAACTTGTCACAACCCATTTCTAGACGAATCGAGCTATACTTCAGAGGCTTAGCCCCGGAAATCCAAGGGTCTGTAATTGCGGCCAACCTTTCCACAATCCAGCAAGTCGTTCGTTTGGCGCACCATCTCACTGATCAGGCAGTGGGAGAGGGCAAGTTGCCCAAGCGTAACTCTCCCAATGCAAATACTCTTATTAACACCAAGCATATTTGGGGTGATCACCAGGGTGAGGGTCGTAACTCTATACAACAGGACCCGCACAGGAAACTCGTACATGAAGGGCCCAACTACCAAAATCAAGGGGGATACCTTGGGAATAAGCCGGAATGCCGTAAGTGCCGTCGACACCACGGCGGGTCATGTGCGGGGTCGTGTTGCCCTCGATGCAAGAAGATGGGACATATGGCTAGAGATTGCAGGGGCCCATATCCTGCAAACCGGAAACAACAGCAGCAGCAGCATGGAAGCAAAAACGGGTGTTTTCGTTGTGGGGCTGAAGACCACCTCAAGAGGAACTGTCCGCAGATGAGGCAGAAACGTGACAACAATAGAAACAAGGGCAACGGGAACAGTAACGGAGACCATAATGACAATCACATGGCTGGTAGGCGTGAGTTCCTGAATGTGCAAGGAAAAGAAAGAAACAACCCAACGTTGTGACGGGTAAGTTCCTTCTCGACGACTTTTATGTTATAGTTTTATTTGATTCGGGAGCCGATACTAGCTACGTGTCACTAGAAGTTAGTCAAATGTTTAAGCGTATTCCAACACCCTTGACTAACAAGCACACAGTAGAGTTAGCAAATGGTAAGAGTTTAGAGGCTGCACACGTAGTCAAGGGTTGTAAACTTATTCTCGCGGACCAGACCTTCTCTATTGACCTTATTCCTATCGTCTTGGGTAGTTTCGATGTTGTCATTGGGATGGATTGGTTATCCCAACACCGAGCAGAGATTCTTTGCAACGAGAAGGTTGTCCGTATTCCAGGTTCCGGTGGTGAACCTCTCATAATTCGCGGCGACAAGAGGAGTGCTGTTGAGGACGTCATCTCTTTCCTCAAGGCCCAGAAGTGCTTGCGAAAGGGCCACACTGCCATTTTGGCTCTCGTTACTGACACCTCGGAGAAAGAGAAGAAGATAGAAGATTTTCCAGTTGTACGCGACTATCCGGAGGTATTTCCTGAGGAATTACCTGGTCTTCCGCCTCATCGCCAGGTCGAATTTCAGATTGAACTAGCTCCTGGAGCTACGCCTATAGCTCGTGCACCTTATCGTTTAGCTCCATCAGAGTTGGAAGAACTCTCTATGCAACTACAAGAACTCTTGGATAAGGGTTTCATTCGTCCTAGCTCATCGCCCTGGGGAGCTCCAGTGCTATTTGTGAAGAAGAAAGACGGTACCTTTAGGATGTGTATCGACTATCGTGAACTCAACAAAGTGACGGTAAAGAATCGTTATCCTCTACCACGTATTGACGACTTGTTCGACCAGCTGCAGGGGTCGAGCTACTATTCAAAGATTGATTTAAGATCGGGGTATCATCAGCTGAGAGTCCGAGAAGAGGATGTCTCTAAAACAGCCTTTAGAACTCGCTACGGGCACTATGAGTTTTTGGTCATGCCTTTTGGGCTGACAAACGCACCTGCGATCTTCATGGACTTGATGAATCGAGTGTGCAAGCCTTACCTGGACAAGTTCGTTATAGTCTTCATCGACGACATCCTGATCTATTCTAAGAGTCAGGAGGAACACGAGCAGCATCTACGACTTATTCTGGAACTCCTTCGAACGGAACAACTTTACGCGAAGTTCTCAAAATGCGACTTCTGGCTTCGTGAAGTCCATTTCCTAGGCCACGTGGTAAACAAGGATGAGATTCATGTTGATCCGTCCAAGGTGGGCTCGATTAAGAACTGGCCTGCACCTCGTACACCAAAGGAAATTCGCCAATTCTTGGGTTTGGCAGGTTACTACAGGAAGTTCATTAAGGATTTTTCCAAGATTGCACAACCTCTCACCTCACTAACGCAGAAAGGCGTTGTTTATCGATGGGGAAATGCACAGGAATTAGCATTTCAGCATCTAAAGGATAGACTTTGCAGCGCACCTATCCTCTCATTGCCAGAGGGCACAAACGACTTTGTGGTTTACTGCGACGCATCAATTCAGGGTCTTGGTTGCGTGTTGATGCAACGAGATAAAGTTATAGCCTACGCCTCACGCCAACTCAAAGTTCATGAAAGAAACTACACCACGCACGACTTAGAGCTGGGAGCGGTTGTTTTCGCACTTAAGTTATGGCGACATTACCTGTACGGTACCAAGTGCGCCATCTACACCGACCACAGGAGCCTTGAGCATATCTTCAAGCAGAAGGAACTGAATATGCGACAGCGACGATGGGTCGAACTACTGAATGACTATGAGTGCTCGATCAGGTATCACCCGGGCAAGGCCAATGTTGGGGCTGACGCCCTCAGTCGAAAGGACACCGCGCCTAAGCGCGTGCGAGTTTTGCAACTCACGATCCATTCTAGTCTTCCTTCCCAAATACGAGCTGCTCAGATAGAAGCACTGAAACCAGAAAACATCAGGGCGGAAGCCCTACGCGGCTCAAGGCAACGCTTAGAACAGAAGGAAGACGGTGCTTACTACGTAACGGGACGCATTTGGGTCCCACTCTATGGCAACCTACGAGAGCTCGTGATGGATGAAGCACACAAGTCTCGCTACTCGGTACACCCTGGTTCGGATAAGATGTACCACGATATCAAAACTACGTATTGGTGACCTAGCATGAAGGCCCACATAGCAACTTACGTCAGCAAGTGTTTGACTTGTGCAAGGGTCAAGACGGAATACCAGAAACCCTCAGGCCTACTCCAACAACCAGAGATACCACAATGGAAATGGGAGCAAATTTCCATGGATTTCGTTACTGGCTTGCCTAGATCCCAGCGCGGAAACGATACTATCTGGGTGATCGTGGATCGACTCACAAAGTCTGCGCACTTCCTGGCTATCAAGGAGACGGATAAATTCTCCACTCTTGCAGAAGTATACCTCAAGGAAGTTGTCTCGAGGCACGGGGTGCCCACCTCTATCATCTCAGATCGAGATGCACGTTTTACCTCAGAACTGTGGCAAGCAATGCACAAATCCTTCGGCTCACGCTTGGATATGAGCACAGCATATCACCCTCAGACGGACGGGCAGTCTGAGCGTACTATTCAAACCTTAGAAGACATGCTTCGTGCATGTGTAATCGACTTTGGCAACAGCTGGGAAAAGCATCTGCCACTTGTGGAATTCTCGTACAATAACAGCTACCACACCAGCATTAAAGCTGCTCCGTTTGAGGCATTGTACGGGCGTAAATGCCGGTCACCTCTTTGTTGGGCAGAGGTGGGGGATAGTCAGATCACTGGCCCAGAACATGTGGTAGACACAACTGAACGAATTGCTCAAATACGACAACGCATGGCGGCAGCTCGTGACCGTCAGAAAGTCTACGCCGATAAGGGCAGGAAACCACTTGAGCTCCAGGTTGGGGAGCGGGTACTACTCAAAGTTTCACCCTGGAGGGGTGTGGTTCGTTTTGGTAAACGAGGCAAACTTAACCCACGATACGTCGGACCTTTTGAAATCATCGAGAAAATAGGCAAGGTGGCCTACAGACTGAACTTACCAGCAGAACTTAGTGCAGTTCACAACGTTTTCCACGTGTCGAATCTGAAGAAGTGTCTGTCAGATGAGACCCACATAGTTCCTTTGAAGGAACTCACTATCGACGAGCAGTTACGATTCGTCGAGGAACCAGTTGAAATCACGGACCGGGATGTTAAGGTCCTCAAGAGCACTAGAATACCTCTCGTTCGAGTTCGTTGGAACTCACGTCGCGGCCCAGAGTTCACCTGGGAACGCGAAGATCGGATGAAACAAAAGTATCCCCAACTGTTCGCAAACAGTACAACCACTACTGAGGCTGAAGCTACGGAATTTCGGGACGAAATTCCAGATCAACGGGGGGAGGATGTGACACCCCAGGAAAACCGGGAAAACCATACAACTTAACTAGCTTCCTCAGTGAGTGCTTACCAAATTTCGGGACGAAATTTCTTTCAACTTGGGGATAATGTGACAACTCGTAATTTAGAACCCTCATTGTGTCTTGATGTAACATGCTTGAACGATATGTAACTAGTTGGCATGTTTCTTTGATTGATGATATAAGTGAACATTCTATGTGATTATGTGTTTAATTGTATGCGTGTATGTATGTGACCCGAAACACAAGAACCCAACTCGAGACCACTCGGACTCGAGTGAATAGTGTAACTGTTGGGCCGGTTGGGCCATGTCCCTCTTCACCCCACTCGAAAACCCACTAGGGTGAACCAACTTAAGAGCTAGTATATAACTTATACTCCTAGTCAACTTTGCCATTCTTTGGACAACTCACACACACTCTCCTACACACACACTCTCCATTCTCTCTCACTAAAACCCTAGATCTTTTTTCCTTTCTCTCGGATCAAATCGGCATCAACAAGGAGACCCGGCTAATCTCACCATCATCACTCGGACACTCCATTTTATTCGCCTTCCTTACCAACTCGGTACCTTTTCACAACCGGTTAGTGGTTTATGATGCTTGTTGTTAGATGTTATGGATGACACGATTTAACTAGAATAGTTTGTACGAATGATGATGTTCTTGTGAATCGGATGTGTATGATGATGTTAATCGGCTAACACGTCTTGATTTCGGATATATTGCATGATGAGTTAATGATATCTTGTGACTTAATGTGATTTAAACCATGAATTGTTGATGTTCATGAAATCGGCTTGCATATGTGTACTAGATAATGTTCATGTTAATCGGATTGTATATTCTTGTGCTAAGAACCGAACGCTTGTTAATCGGCTGCATGTATGTGGAAATCGGATTAGTGTACAGTCGATTTTGAGGTGTTATGTGATGATTTAAAACCCTTAGATTAGTATGTTCAAGTTTTTTTATTGTTGTTCATGTTATGAGTATGATTGATGCTAAAAACCCTAAAATGATGAACATGTTGAATGAGGATATGAATATTTGAATATGTGTTGAATATGTTTGAATATTGATATGAATAATTGAAATCCTATACCTTGATCCGTTTTTGGTTAGTAGTAGACAAGGAAACATGTTTATGAAATATCATTGGATAGTACACCATATCATGAAATCGAAATCCTATTGGTTAGTACACTATGCAGAATCAGCAGGTGCTGGGAGTCGAGACCCCTGGTTTCGACTCGAGACCATCAAGAAACCTGCTCGAGATCAGCGGTTGCGAGTCGAGAACTCCCTAGTCTCGACTCGAGACCACACATTATCAGCACACAAACACCACAACTTGAGACCATGGTTGCGGGTCCGGTTGCGACTCGAGACCGTTTAGTCTCGACTAGCACATGCATGACTCGAGACCTCCAATTGCGACTCGAGAACTCATAGCTATAACTCGAGACCGTCTAGTCTCGACTCGAGACCACGTGCACATGACCCACTGTTTTGGACTTGCACACTGCTATGGGCCTAAGTAGTTGGGCCGCACACTTAAACTTTGGTTGTTACGTGAATGTTACTGTGGAACTTGTTACGAACTGTTGATGAACTGCCATGCTAGACATGTATGCCATGATCGTTACTTGTGTACAATACGTGTAGAACATACGTGCACTACTTGGATATGAACCTGACTTGAATGGTATCTATGTTAGGACGTAGTTGACCACTTACAACTTGATTGACCTTTCTGTGTATCTGCCGAGCAAACCAAGGTGAGTTCACACCCTCTACAAAGCATGGGATTCCCAGGGGTTGGGAATGGGGTTAAGGAACATGGATTCCTCGTCCTTTCTTGGGTAGGACAGTAATGGTTCAGGAATGTAATTCCTCGTCCTCATGGACAGATAACTCGTACTAGACCAAAACTCTATCACGAAGTCCCTCCTTTTTGTATCGACTTAATCTCCGGGCCAATGGCGAGTGGGTCATTAGTTAGATAGCGCTATTTAGGTTTGACAAACCTCACACCGTGCCGCAGAGGACGGGAGTGAACTAATGGACTACTGTCACGTCAATGATGATAGACATTGACAGTTCAGGGCACATAAACATGACTACAGTCAGCAGTCCATATGGTAACGAGTCTAGTGTATACATGGGGTAGCCCCCACGGCCGAAATGCCAGATAACTAACATGGGGTAGCCCCCACGGCCGAAATGCCAGATAACTAACATGGGGTAGCCCCCACGGCTGGATTGCCAGAGTAACCGGGAATAAACAAGTAACGTTTTAAACTATGGGGTAACCCCCACGGCAGGATGCCAGTTAAAGGAAACTGTTTTCGAAACAACTTAAAACGAACACCCAACTGTGAACTCACTTAACTTGTTGTTGACTCGTTACTACATGCTTTGCAGGTCTTTAGGTACTTAGCTGGAGCTTGCATGGAGGAGGGTCGTTGTGGGACATGGACAGCTGTGTGCCATGTTAAACTTTGAAACAACTAAACTTATGTTTTGATTTTAAACGTTATGCTTCCGCTTGCAACTTAAATTATGTTTTGTTCGGACACCAATTGTATTGGTTGGATTTTATAACTACTTATATGCTTGTTCAATATGATTGGTGGTTGGATCCTGGTCAGTCACGCCTCCAAGCGGTGGTATTCCGCAGGTGGATTTTGGGGGTGTGACAGGTTAAACCAAATGGCATGACAGTAAATTCATAATGACCATACCTTGTTCTGAATGCGGTTTTAGGAATATCCTCTTCCTGTACCTTTAATTGATGATATCCTGATCTTAAATCGATTTTAGAGAAAAATCGAGCTCCTTGTAGTTGGTCAAACAGATCATCGATTCTCGGTAATGGGTACCGGTTCTTAATCGTAACCTTGTTTAATTCACGGTAGTCAGTGCACATACGCATTGATCCGTCCTTCTTTTTAACAAACAGTATCGGCGCTCCCCATGGTGACGAACTTGGCTGTACAAATCCTTTTTCCAATAATTCATCTAATTGTTTCTTTAACTCCTGCATTTATGCGGATGCCAAACGGTAAGGTGCTTTGGCAATCGGTGCTGTTCCAGGCAGTAGGTGAATTCTGAATTCAACTTCTCTGTCTGGAGGTTGCCCTGGTAATTCTTCTGGAAAAACATCTGAAAACTGAGATACTACTGGAATATCTTTTAAATCCTTTCCTTTAGTGTTAGTGATTATAGAAATCAAATACACTATAGAACCTTTTCTTATATAACTTGCAGTTTTCATCACAGAGATGAATTTTGTAGATCTAGATGGTTTATCTCCTTTAATTGTGATCGTTTTACCTATTGGTGCATTTACTTGAATTGACTTTTGATCACATAAAATATTGGTTCTATTGGCTATTAACCAATCCATTCCTAAAACAACATCGAATCCTGCCAGATTCATGGGATAAAGATTTGCAATAAATTTCTGATTTAAAATTTCTATTCTTGCTCCCTGCAAGATTTCAGAAATCCTAATGGTTTCTCCATTAGTTGTCTCTACTACACATTCTTGTGGTAGTTTAGTTAATGACTTATTTAGAATTTTGCAAAATGATGTATTAATAAAACTTTGGTTTGCACCAGAGTCAAATAATACTTTAGCAAAAATATCATTAACTAAAAACGTACCAGTTATGACATCTGGAATCATCTTGGCTTCATCTGCAGTCAAAACAAATGCTCTAGCATTTTGAGTATTCTTGTTGTTTGTAGCTGGAGCTAATTTTGGACAATTAAGCTTGATATGACCTTGTTCTCCGCAATTGTAACATATCTTGTTATTAGCTTTCTTCCTGCAGTTTTCTTCCTTGTGTCCCGATATTTTGCAAAAGTTACAGTATATAGAGCATCTTCCTGAATGCTTTCTTTTGCAATTCTTATAATAAGGTGCAGAGGTAGAACCTATATTTCTCCCACGGTTAGAACGAAATTCTTGTGTGAGTTTCTGGGTTAGGTTCCTCCTTTGATCCTCCTCTCGGGTACGAACTAATTCATCTGTCAAGGTATTTGCTAGTTCTACAGCTTCTTCTATGGTTTGAGGTCTAGCTGCCTTGACTACGTGTCTTATCTCTCCAATTAATCCCCAGATATAACGGGAGATTAACACTGGTTCAGGTGAAGCAAGAGTTGGCACTATTCTAGCATATTCGAAGAATATTTTAGTGTATCCCTTACTATCCACACCAGTCATCCTAAGGTTTAGGAATTTGTTTGCTATCTGTTCCTTCTCATTGGGTGGGCAGAATTTCCTTTCTACCTTGTTCTTAAATTCTTCCCATTCCATATTGTAGGTTCTATCACTTCCTCTTGATTGGAGGATAGTGTTCCACCATTCTAGTGCTGAATTCTTAAACAAATTAGAAGCAAACAGTATCTTATCTTCTTCAGCACACTTGCTTATTCTTAAGACTGCCTCAGTCTTCTCTATCTAGCGTAAGGTTGCAATGGCCCCTTCATTGCCCGAAAATTCCATTGGTTTACAAGACCAAAATTCTTAATAAGAACAACCGTAAGACACGGTTCTTCTCCTTTTGGGAATATGCATTTGAAGTACAGGTCCATTGTTCACGCTGTTTTCAGGTTCGATGGGTCGCTTACTGCTATACTTACTTTTATTATTCGCTTCTTGAATCGTTTGAATAATAAATGGCATGGCATCTATGATTCCTTGTGCCACTATGTGTTGAACAGCACTATTATCTATTTGGTTTCCATTGTTATTGATGCTTGGATTCTCATTAACCACGTTAATGTTACTCTGGTTATCATTATTCAGATTTCCTTGATTTCCTTCGTCGGCCATCTGAATTTTTAAACATTTATCCCATATTAATATCACAAAGATAATATTTAATATAGTTAATCACATGATACGCAATCTAGCCAAAAACGTCGATCATTGCGACTTTTACTCTATTTTCATATACTATTATGCATCTATTACATTCTAGTACTGAAATAAAAATTACAATATTACCAACAGAAATAGAATCACACTAATAGTAATATGCATCCGTACACACATATCTTATTTTATTTTTTTACTTTTATTATATTTTATTATTTTTACTATTACCGTCTCCTCCATCACATCACGGATATGGATTTATCCAAAAATCCATATTGCGTTCATCGTATTTCCATACGAGGCGCTCTCCCACATGTCTCATTCTCTCACTGCTTTCTAAAATTTCCTCCCCAAAAGTCCTAAGTTCTTGGACGTTTCTGCACTCATTGGGGGTGCAGGTTCTAGGACTGGGTTCGGAATCTGGGGTGCGGGTTCCTGATATGGGGGTGAAAGTTCCTGAAATCGGTAAGGATCTTCTAAGATCTCCCTAATATAATCATCTTGGTACTAGGGATCTAAAGGGTCCATACCTGGGTAGGCTCCTATGTTCTGTATAGGTGTGTCTTCATGGATTGGGTAACGTTGCACATAATCCCTAACGTCATCCCACCAAGGATCATAATTTGGATCTAGAGGATTTGGTGCAGGTACCCTAGGGATTTCTTCTGGGTTGAAGTCATGCATCTCCACCTGGTTTTCAGGGTTTTCTATTTCCATTGGTTGGTCAGGGATTTGCAATTGTGGTTGGGGTGCTATTGTTTGCTCCAGATTAGGGTCAGCAGCAGTTGTGGCTAGGATATGGAAATTGGCTAGGCTTCTATTGAGCATATCCTGTGTATGGGCATCTGTTTCTCGCTTAATAGCTGCTAAGGCTCTTTGCTGTTGCAACTTTCGCATTCTTTTCCTACGTGCAAAGGCTTCCTTACTGAACCTCCTCGTTTCTTAGGAGGGAATGGCTCTTCTGACTGAGCTTTAAAAGCAAACATTCCTTCTTCCTGATCAGCAGAATACCCCGAAAGGGCAGGCTGTGATGAGGTACCTTCATTCCTAGGTGAATCAGACAACTGACGACTCATTTCTGAGGGTCCTTGATCACTCATACTGTAAACTAACAAATAGTCAAATATCACATAACAAATAAATACAGTTATGCACATATTTCCATAATTTATTTCATAACATAAAATTTAGAATTTAAGTGTCAGCAGAACACTTCTTTGGCTCAGACCAGTGGCTAGGCTCTGATACCACCTCCTGTCGCAACCCCCGATCCCTGATCCCCGGGAACGGGTGAACGCGAACTCAGAATTTCGGTGGTATCAGGTTAGTTAATTTGGCAGCGGAATTTACATCAGGACCGTAGTTAGGAAATGTTTATCAGAGTAAGGGGCTATTTGGCTAAGCTTATTGGAATGACTTATTTACTTATTTGCTTATTTGAAAAGCAAATAAGTCATAATGGAATGACTTATTTACTTATTCCTCTCACATAATAAGCTAACCCAAACACCTTTTAACTTTTCAAAAAGTAAATAAGTAAATAAGTCACTAAAATAAGCTTAGCCAAACAGCCCCTAAAACCACCATATTTGATATTAATAATATTATGGGTAAAACCCAAGTTTCTTATTACAATACATTTATAGGGATAAACCCTATTTTATTGAATTTAAAACATCATTTATTAGGTAACTTTTATAGCCACATTTTTCCCAAGCCTTCAGTGCTCTCCAGCTGGCTTTTTACTAATTGGCTGTCACATTGTGTTACCTGAAACATGTTTTAAAAACATTTGTCAGTGGGAAATACTCGTGAGTGAATCTCAGTTTAATCAAGAAACATTTTATCAATTAAAACAGTATTGAGAGCGATCACATTGTTTATTTCTACACAATTACTCATTCAGTACTGTCAATCCTGACTTGTGGGTCATATTACACATTGGCTAACTCGTCGTCCAATGGTAACGTACTGTCATCCCCGACTTACTACTCACAAGGTAGTAAATTTTGTATACAAAACCCCAACATACCGGCAGTAATTGAAGAACTACAAAGACTCAATCACCGCTTAATCACATTGTAAAACAATTAAGGTTTTGTAAATTATTACAAAAAGGTTAACAAAAAGAGGATAAACTCACATTGCTATCTTAGACTTCGCGTAAGGGTTTCCTGGATATAATCTATAATTTATACAAATGTACATTGGTTAGTATCATAACCTTTTGAAAATATTAATGATACCCTCCCCGAGACGGCATTCCAACAACTACGTCGGGCAGAACCACGACAGTTGTCACGGAACCCTAAATCAATCAGGCAGCGTATCTACTATGAAACCGGGGTTATAATACTTACAACGGAGAAGAACCTCGCTAATTAGGGGGTATTATACTTGAATATAAAGCCTATATCTTCAGAAATTCGAGACTGAGAAAAGAAATGAACGATTGAAAGTGAAATCCCGAGGCCTTCTTATATAGTGCCTGATTCTGAGTCTCACGCGCCCCGCGTAAAACTAGCACAAGGCTTACGCGGCCCGCGTCAAAGCTGGGTCAACGCGTAGCTTGTCCGGCTCATCAGGTAGGTCCGCCACGATGTCGACACGTGTCAGCATAGGGTGTCTCCGCGTTTATTTATCTTACGCGGCCAGCGTAAATGTAAGCTAAAGCTTATGCGGCCCGCCTGAACTAAAGAAATCAAACGAAATCAGGTATCCACCTCGATACCACCCGCGTAAATAGTTAGGGTGGGTCTACGCGGCCCGCCTCAGCTTAATATTTTCAGATTTTAAATTTTATTTTTAAAGCTATATCGTATTTCGGGCTCAGTTTTCACATACGGAGTCTATTTAAAGACATATTAGGGCATTTTAAGATATACTAGGGTGTCAGAAATATTCGAGAGTGTCGGTTTTACTGAGGGTTGTTACAGTAGCTCTTCGCTTTTCCTTGAAATTCCAGAGCTCGCTAATTACATATCTGCCACTGGGGTTATATTCATTCATATCTGCTACATTCCGAAGTGCACCCGTCAGTAAAGATCCACAATTGCTTGTAGTGGTATGACGTTTTGTCTCTGTATTTTATGTTACGGTCTTTTGTTATCGAGTCTGTAAGTTCCGTCAAGTCTACGAAGTTGGTATGAAGTTTTGTCTCTGTATTGTATGTATTAAAAGTTTACATTTAATATACAACTTAGGCTTTAATAATTTGTTATATATATTATACATTTAATTATTAGATTGTATTTATTTAAAAAGAGTTAATTATTAGATTGCATTTATTTAAAAAGAGTTAATTATTAGATTGCAGCTGTAAAATGAGATCTTCAACTATTGCGTTATCATCTTTCAAGCGCATTTTCCCTAAATTTATCAATTCTGTTTTTCATACCTTCCAAAGCCACCTATCCGCCTCCAACTCAATACAAAAATTAAAAAAAGAATTACAATGAAAAGATTTTGTTAGAGTTATGATCATGAAAACAACTGTTTTCAAAAAAGGTTTTAAGTCATAATTATAAGTCAAAACCACTTTTGACTTAATAAGTCAAAACCACTACTTCCAAATTCAGAATCTACTCACATGTCATTTCATCTTTAGTTCCAAAATAACGTTGAATTATAATTCAACATAATTTGGAACATAATTTTATCAAGAACCAGAACTTTCAAAAACCATTTTTAAATTAAAGTATTACAGTTGACATATAAAAGTCAAAAGATCAAAAGTCAAGCAATTTTCTTACAAAACTTACATGTAATCCTGTTCGGCTCAACTGTTTAACAGCCACTTCTAACCGTTTATCAGAATCTGTGAATAGTGTAGTTGATGACCGAATAGATTCTGATGGAGTTTTTGACCGAATAGTGTGTCTAATTCACCAATACCATTGTCAGAACACCAGGCTCAGATTGTGCATAAAGATGACAACACCATGGCTGCAAGAGAGGTTGGATGAACAACCGCCATGCTACAAACTTGCCATGCCATGATGGTATCTTCATTCAATTTTTACTCACATCTACAAAATCATCATAGCCTCATCTTGAAATAAAAAGAAAATTGCACTTTGCATTCATTTGTATAAAACATGTAAGTAACTTAAATTGAAACAGCGTAATTTATATGAATTTAAATAATACATATTTTTTAATCATCCTTGTCTTGGTTTTACCAATATACTGGTTCCTAAAATGAAGTTAGTATAACGTGATCCACCCAATTTATATTTGGAGTTGAAGTTTAATGACACATTTTTACGGAGTCAGATTGTACCATAATTTATGTGCATGGCGAAATTTATATGGATTTAAATACTACATAGTTTCTAACCGTCCTTGTCTTGCTCTTATCAATCTATTGGTTCCTACATTAATTTATAAAAGGGTAGATTAATTTGTGGATATTAAAAATTTCTTTATAATGCGGTTATAAAGTAAACATACATTCAAAAATTATATTAAAAAGGTAGAATTTAGACTACGACATACTAATATACACATCTCATATACTATATTGCACAAATCAAAACACACACTATAAGCAAAGATTATAGTTGAGTCGCATGAATCGAGTTGAGCCTTCAGCCGTCTAAGAATTTTTGAACTAAGATTCATTCAAAAAACACAACTTCTACTCCTCCCATATCTGAAATCACGATTCAAATATAAGTAGATTACATAAACAACAATCATGTCAGTAATAATCAAATTGAATAACTCAAAAAGTGGAGCCAAAATTTAGCATTTTACCTCCATCAATTTCCCGATGTCAAACTTGGGTGCCTTCAAGATCTTGACTTTGCGGATGAAAACGTTCTGCAATGGGTAGATGCTAGATGTTGCTTTCTCAATTTCTCTACCAATTGATTCAGGAATGAACTTTTGAACCAACCCCTTTAGATCGCATCTTTGAGCTTGTGTCACCATGATCTCCCTCATCTTCCTACGGATCTATAACAATATGAAACAATCAGATTAGACATGACAAACTGCCTCATTGTTGTCATATGCAAACCGGACAAGCTTCATACCTGCTTGATTTGGCTAGATTGTGCATAGCAGGTCCTTTTCACCTGATTAGCACGCTTCTTAGTGAACCCAATGCATAACATCCTCAATGTGTAGTTGTCGGTTGTCTTAACATCAACATGTGCTTCGATCAAAGACTGTCATTTCTTCACAAGTGACCTGAGTTTATCGGTGGTAAAATCCATACCCTGGAAACAAAAAATGCAAATATTAACATTTAAACCTCGTTCATTATATTAAATGTGGGAAAAAATAATGTAAATATTGTGTCATACCCAGAAATTGGTCAAAACATTCTTCCTTGAACATCTTCAGCTCTCAAGCGGATCTTTCTGTAGGAATGATCTTCATCATTCTGAAGATCAGCCCTTGGACACCTCAAACACCCGATGTTTCAATCCCTCGGAAGCAATCTGATATTAGATGACAACATTTAGCTATCAATTTCTAACTATTGGAATTTTAAAGTATTTAAGACCAAATCTTACGCCAATATAGTTAATTTAAATGCAAATGCAAATGGGCGAATGCAGATGCAATAAAACCAAATCTATACAATTTCATGTTTTTGCCCACTGTCTTGTTATCTTGATTTATATTATTCGAATCAAGCCTTACTTGACCTCATATATTCACAATATTCACATTAGTTGGTTAAATGTTTTTAAATCCATTTACTTTGAACATATCCATAAAGTGTATTTTCACTTTAACAGCTCTAACAATATGTTTGGCCACCAAGTATTTTTGCTACTTTAACATTGCAATTTAGTTTAAATATTAGTCAACTTTGAAATCGATTTTCTATTAAAATGTCGATGTATTGATAACTTTTGTTTTAATTTATGCATTTATTTAATGGCTCACGGTTTGACCTAAAAAACGTCTAAACCGGACCATGAACACCCCTATTTCTAAACACAGATATTAAGAATCATATAATAATCCAAATAATAGTTCAGCGTCTAATACAGCTAACAATGCATAAAATCTACATAAATTCAATTTGAAACCTACGTAATTACAGATAACAATAACAAACATTCAAAACAACAACATATATAAATTTAAGCTTGCCTTAGCAACATCATTTCACTATCAATTTAAAAAAAAATATATAAAAAATCATATAATAATCTAAATTAAGAGTTCAGTTTAAACATGGATAAAGAGACAAACTACAGCTAACAATAAATTAGAACCTACATATATTCAAATTAAAACCTAATTACAAACATGTAAAATGGTGCTGAATAACAAACTCAAGCTTACATTAGAACCCCGAGTACGTGCGAGAAAATTCCGGCAAACTATATACATCAAAACTACAGCAAGCTATATACATAAAAAAAGAGCAAGCTACAGCAAACTATATACCTTAATGTAAGGAGACATGGTGGTTACTGCAACGATTTACATGCTCAATCACTCGTGAAGTGCGACGATTTACATGCTCAATCACTCTTGAAGGATTTGTTGGATCGTTTTATGACCCGATTGAGTCAATCAGAAGAGTTTAAGTCCAGTTCAAAGGCGGAATCAGAGAACTAGACATGAACACAGCTTGTTAATCTTTAATCTGTCAATTATATTGCTTTTAACACTGATTACAACCTGACAGAAAACCGGCAGCACTTCGTTATACTTTCGGAAGTCGCGTATCAAGTGAAATGACAAGTGCACTATATATAGAGGTTAAGATTTCGCTTGAGAGTAACCTGAACCAGTTGAAGCGAACCAGTTGAAGCGAACCAGTTGAAGCGAAATCTGATGTGTATGATTTCGCTTGAACTTGTCACAAGTTCACTTCAAGCGAAATCTTCACTTAAATCTCATTTCTCAGTTTCTCGAACCTCGTGCACTGATAATCCTATCCTATTACATGATACAAGACGAAGTCAATAGACATAGTGCACTAACAGACTCCCCCTTGGATATTGACGTAGTCTTCAGTGACTATTCTTCAATATGACACATCTTCAGTCTTGATCATTCTGCATCCTCACTTAGATTGTAACATTGTAAGCATCCAACTATCTCTTCTTCTATCAGCTTCAGGCTCCCCCTTTCATCAAGCTTCCGTGCTTTGGGATCGACACTTAGCTTTCCATCTACAAGCTCCTCTTTGCTTCAAGCTTGTCTTCAGACTCCCCCTTAGATTTTGCTTCCGGGATCGTAATCTGGACTATCTGCAATCACTCATACATTTATAAGTAACAACATTTTAAATTTCAACTATCCAGGAATCGTAACCTGGCAATTCCAATCAAATTCTCTAATCTACTCCCCCTATCAACAAACTGTATAGATTTGGCAAAATTAAAGAATCCAACTCCCTCACAGTTAATCATCCAAGTTCAAATTAATGACCTTGAAGATATCACAAACTGTTTTTGAAATTTTTGAATTTAATTCAAGTTTCAAATTAATGAACTTGTTTTATTTTCAGAAACACAATCAGCTTACTTAGATTTTGAAACTCAGCACTCAGACATCAGTTGTCGAAAATAAAGCAGAAATCAAAATCTTTTTGTATTTTCTGAAAATATAAAACAATAACGAAATATGTACAAACATATTTACAGACAATATTTTTGTTTGAGTTTGCGTCAGAGGATCATATCAGTTTTCGACAAGTCACAAGTACCGTTGAGCTTAAAATCACATTATGCATTAAACAATTCACTTAGATTGTCGATATACTGATCCACTTAAATTTTCACACAAAGTTCAACTGATTCAGGATACGAATTAGATATCTTAAGAACTTAAACCCATTCATGTGTCCCACCTCTTGAATATACTCCCGTATCCAGAATCCCAATAATCAGTCTTACAGGTGAGTATACTACAATGATATCTGTATATAAATTAGGTATGCGAGGGCCGAGGGATCTCAGATCGATACTTCTGTATACGCAGAGAGATATCAGCTTCGACTTTACGGTATGTCCCCTTTAGAGGATCTTTTTGCTTACAACAGCAGCGACTATCAATTTTATTGTTTCATCGGCATGCTGAGGGTTTAATGCTATATTTCAAGCATTTGCAGAAAGTATTAGCCAGGGACTAGGTCAGAACCACCGTTCAGCAGAAGTCCCGGAATAATACCCCAGACATCATTGAGTATAAAGACCTAGTATATCAGATTATGAGACCTTTCAAACGAGATTTCAGGGGTTACCTATATATCCAAGTAGTGTTCCCCACGAAATAAGCAAGTATTGAATTTAGGTTTATATCCCGAAAAAGTTTACTAAATGTATAAAAATCTACCAACACATCCACGGTGAGATCGTTTAACACATTTAAACTTTCCAATTCTTTAGCATACTGTAACTGTCTACTGATGTACTATCATTTCCTCTTTCTACGCAAAAACTCAATTTTTTTAATTTTATCATGTTTTTTACTTTTTCAAATTTTCAAATGTTTTTGTATTTTCTAACAATATTACTCCCCCTAAAATGCAAAACCATTTAAAGAAAATTTGACAACCAACATTTTCTGCTTTGTCTCGCCATCCATTTTCTGCTTCAAGTTCTCTGTTTTGCAGAAAATATAACATTTTTAGCAGAAAATATAACATACCCCCATGATATACAACACATTGATTTTTACAGTTTGAAAACCGTTTTTCAATCTGATGAAAGTAATCATTTTTGTTCAGCCGTGAGGGTTTCGGCATATTCAATCAACACATATTTTTGTATTATTATTTTTTTTTTAATATTTGACAAAAATTAAAAACAAACATATTTTGATTTTTCAAATTTTTCAATTTTTAGGGTTTTTTTTTTAAAATATATTTTATTTATTTACAGAAAACATATAAACTTCCTGTTTCAACCAACACAGGATCCAGCAGCCTCCTCTCCTTGTTGTGTCAGGCTGCTCCAATCTCCATTCTCACAATCTTTGAATTCCATGAGCACCTGCACATTCAACTAACTGACTTACTTGAACAATTTAGCCCAGGTCTGTTGAACCTTAGGCATTTCAACACAATAATCTTCATTCAATGCTGGAAATTCTTTGTCATTTTTCACAAAAACTTTCTCAATTTTAACTTCAACTTTCTCATCTTTCACCAAATCAACATGTTTCTTAACACTCCATGTTTGACCTTTTGGTGTTCCTCGTTTATAAAAATGTGAAATTTTTTGAACATTTTGATTTTGAACAATAACTCTTGGTTTCCAAAACTCTTGAGGTTTTGTCATATCAACTGTTGTTTTCCAACTCTGTGTTGTTCTAAATCTGGGTGTGTGAGAATTCCAGGTCTGTCTTGAATCAAACCTGTTCGGGTTTGATTTCCAATTTTGATTTGAAGCAAACTTGTTTGTATTGAACCTCCAAGTTTGTTTCGAATCAAATTTGGTTGACCTTTGTCTCACATTCTCAGATTTTTGTTTCTCAGCATCAAACTTCTTTTTGTCAACATCCACAGGTTTTAAATTAGGACACTTGCGTGCAAGATGTCCTTTTTTATCACATTTGAAACATGTTCTCATGGACACATCTTTGACCTGTGGTTGTTGCTTTTTCTTTTCAGCAAAGAACTCATCATTAGACTGTCTCATTTTAAGTTCTTTTTCTTTTTCTAAACTTCCTCCTTGAACAAAACTCATTTTTGTCTGAAAATTCGGCGTCTCGTTTTTGTTCCAATGTTGTTTCTTCTTAAAACCCAACCCAGCCTTCATGTTCTTCTTTTTGAAACCAGATTTGTTATACGAACCTGTACAACTCTTACCGACAAACTTTGAAATTTCAGACTTCTCAATCTCAACCATTTTGAAAACTTTGTCGACTTTTTCTGAAATCACATTCTGAATCGGGAAAACAACATCTAAGAATAATTTGTCCGATCCAATCATGGTATAAACCAATCCCTTTGAATCATCATTCAAACTTTTCTCGGATTTTGTGTTTTTCAGATATCCATCATGAATATTTCCTTCATCTTCATCCTGTGATTCAGATTTACCTGTATCAACCGACTCTTCTTTCAACACACTTTCAACGACTTTACCTACCACCTCTGAATCATGAGAATCATCAGATTTGGAATAGGTTATGTCAATGTTGTCTGGCAATTGGTCTACCATGTTGAAAGCTTTTTCAACCTTTTCCTCATCATAAAATGCAAATTTTCCCGGTGGTGGAACTTGATGAAACTCTGAACCAATACCTTTCTTGTTTTGCTCAGACTCACCATCACCCGGTTTTATATTGAAAATTCGTTCAAGCACATATGACGACACATGGTAACTCTTTAACTTGTTGTTATCCTGTTCTAAATCAGCAATCTGTCGCTTTAACTTAGCAACATCCTCAATATAGGAATTAACAACATCTTGTTTTATAGAATACATTCGTTTAAGCTCTTTGGTTGTTTCAGACATATAATTCATTCTTGATTGAGCATATTTCATTTCGTCTTTTACTTTATCATATGACTCTTTTGTAATGTGATATGATAATTTCATTGAGTCATATTCCTTTTTCATTTCTTGACAAGCAATTTCTTTTTGTTCACATTCATTTGTCATTTTCAAAACATTCTCTTTCAAAACTTCATTTTCCTTTTCTAATTTGTTACATTTTACTGAAAGTTTTTCATCATTTTCTTTAAAAACCTTTTCTTTTTCTAGCATTTCTTTGCATTTATCTTTGAAAATGTTTTCAATTTTTGTGAACTCAAGATCTCTTTTTCTAAATTGCTCATCTTTTTCAGTACAAGCTCTGCACGGTTCCATGCATTTCTTGCACTTATCAATTATTTTCAAGTTTTCAGAATCAGAAATTACCTCAGTGATTGGCACTTCGGTGTTTTCAGCAACCTCTGTCTGCTCAGCAACATTCTGCTTTTCTTCAACACCGACTTCATCACCAACATTATCAGCTTCCTCATTCTCATTCTTTTCTTCTTTTTCTTCTTTCTTCACCTCTTCTTCAATCTGCTGTTCTTCAGTAACAGCTTTCTTAACTTCTTCATTCACAACAACTTCTTCACTTTTTAATTCCTTCACAGCTTCAACTTCAACAGTTTCTGTGTTAACCTCTTCAGCAACTTTCTTCAGATTGTTCACCATTTCTTCAACATTCTTCTTCATTCTCTCTTCATCCCTTTTTCTTAGACACGATAACATGGCATATCTAATATCCTTTTCATATTGCTTAGCATATTTGTCATCTTTCAATACTCTTCTATAGTATTTAGCTCTTAACGGGACAGCAAGAAGAACATCATCGAAGATTATGTCTTTCTTGGGAACAACCGGTTCTCCTTCTCTGTTATAATAGCATTCTCTCTTTTTATCCCATCTTTTGCTACCAACAGCCATCTCATACTCTTCTTGCATATCATCCATTCTATTTAAAACGACGTTTCTTTCTCTGTAAGTCTTCTCACTTAAGATCTCTTCCCGAGTTTTCTCTTTGATCTCAACTTTTTCTTCACTGACTTCAGCAATGTCTTTGTCTTTGTTTTCATCTTGAATCTCAGCAACAAAAGCATAATGTTTATTTAATTCTTCCTGTTTGGCTTCAGCTTTGAACCGTTCATCAACAATGTCATCTATTGGAAGAACCTCACTCCAATCATATCCTTCATCCTCGTAAATTACAGCATAAGCTCTTGATTTTTCTTTCGGTTTATCTTCAATCAACTTTGGCTCTTCTCTGCTTCTATGGTAGATCGCCTTTCGATAATAGTCATCGTTGAACGGATGTTCATTTCCACCAACTGCAGAATTAGTGCATTCTCTCTTGAAATGACCTTTCTGCTTGCATTTGAAGCAGGTCACTTTGGATTTGTCGAATCCAAGCTTTGTTGAAGCACCTCCAAGCGATTGTTTTCCAGTAATCTCCATATACCTCTGAGCTCTTCGAATACAACTAGCTAAACACCAACGGATGTCAATGAGCTCCATCTCTTCCGGATCAATCTGGTCATAGTCTTCTTTGGTCAATTCGGAGTTTCCAATTTTGCCAGCTACTAGACCTTCATATGACTCCAGAACAGATGCAAGGAAACTCATTTGCTGCTTAGCTGCATTTATGCTCATTGCAGGAGAATTCTTCAGTTTAAGAGCAATGTTGCACAGAATTTCTTCAGAATCATCAGAATTTGTCTTTGAAGATGAATGATATCCAGAATGATGACTTGTTGACATTGTTGTTGGTTCTTTCATCTTTTCACCACTAAAAGCTGTTTTTGGTGAACCAACGCCTTTATCAGAAAACACACTGCTTTTGTAGTACAAGCCAACATTCTGTTGATGTGAAGATTCAGTCATCTTGTTTTGCTTTTGTAGCTCCAAATCATGACTTTCAATCTTTTCAAACAAAACATCAAGAGTAATTTCATCATATGAAGCATCATTTTTTAAGATAAAAACAAACGTTTGCCACTGATCAGCTCGTGGTAACGCTTCAATCACTTTATCAATAAGTTCCTCTTTTGTTTTCTCAATTTTAAAACGTTCAAGTTCGATTTTAAGATGACAGAATCTCTCAATCATTTGCCTCACTGACTCTCCTTTTATGTTATCAAAGAGATCAAATTCTTTCTTTAATAAAGCTATTTTGTTTTTTCTAATCTGTTTTCCCCCCTCAGCTTTAAGTCGTAAAGCTTCCCAGACAGACTTAGATGTCCCATTATGATTTAATAAAGCAAAAATATCATTTCTGATTGCTGACTGGATCAATGCTATCATTCTTTGTTCAGCTCCATATTCAGCTTTATCTTCTCTAGTAAACTGCTTGAATACAAGATCTTCGCCTTTATCGTCTTTTGGTTTTTCATACCCATACTCCAAGCAAAACCAACTTTCATGAGCATACGCCTTTGCCCAGTTGAGAAAGCGTTCTTTCCACCAGGTATAATCCTCAATGCTATCAAGAGCTGGTGGCTTTGAATGAGTTCCGTAAAAGTTATCATGCTTGATATTTTCATTGAGCGCCTTCGTGATGGTTTTTGGTGTAATATTTGTAGCCTCAGACGATTCGGTTGCGAACGCGTTGTAAAACGTATTGAAGAATTCCTCAGCCATAATGCAAACCTGACAGAAAACCGGCAGCACTTCGTTATACTTTCGGAAGTCGCGTACCAAGTGAAATGACAAGTGCACTATATATAGAGGTTAAGATTTCGCTTGAGAGTAACCTGAACCAGTTGAAGCGAACCAGTTGAAGCGAACCAGTTGAAGCGAAATCTGATGTGTATGATTTCGCTTGAACTTGTCACAAGTTCACTTCAAGCGAAATCTTCACTTAAATCTCATTTCTCAGTTTCTCGAACCTCGTGTACTGATAATCCTATCCTATTACATGATACAAGACGAAGTCAATAGACATAGTGCACTAACAGGATTATTGGGCCTCCTTTTGACTCGAACAGTAGCTCCATACGAAAATCATGATGACCTATCGAGTAGCTCATTCAAGCTCGACTCAAGCTTTTAGCCAGCCGACTCGAGCTTTTGTAGGGCTGCCAAAGACATACATTGTCTAAAATCTATTAACCAACCCTATGACATTCTACTGTTGTAATTAAATAGACTAAAAAGCAAACAAACCTTCGACTAAGCTATGGGTTACCTCCTCCACAGGTGGTATCTAGAAAAGCCATCTCATGTATTATTAACAAACTCCATGTATTATTACCTAACCTAAAATTTAGGTAAAGCCATCCCATATCTGATGCAATATTAATAGCAATTTTAACCTACACTTTTTTGAAAGGTCTTGTTTAACATACTAATTTTGATATCTTTGGAAATGTCTTGTTAAGACGAATCCAAAGATAAACCAAATCCACATTTGCTCCCCTTGATCTGATTAAAACTTTCTTTTAAAAAATATATGTTAAAACAGCTCACCAAAGTTTAAGTATAATTACACATAATACGATCTTTGCAAAAACTAAATCATTGGTTGAGCAGTGTTGTTTGGCATAATCGCTGAAATATTTTACAGTTGTAGTTGAGCCAATTTTTATAGACCTTTACCTTAAGAACTTTTAAGTTTAACAATAATTCTTACCGGTTGTGGTTGGGCATTACTGCAACTGTCATCATCCCGTAAAATGTGAAGTACGTAAAGAAAAGAAATCAACTTGACAGCTGTCCACTCGAATCCAATCATCACATATACGATAATCCGATAGACGATAGTCTGAACAAAGATGTATGGAATCTCAATCATCATCTATTAACACAAAATTCATAAGGATCAAATGGTATTGGTTATATAAGTATTGGTTTACTGCTTTCCTTTATCAGTTCTTTATTTCTCCTGTAGTGTCACCAAAAACGTAAATTAGAATGCGCATATTGGTTATATAAGTATCAACAGATGAAGTCACCATACTTGTACAATTCTGAATTTTTGTAGACTTCTGCAAAGTTAACCCCGAGAGTTGCTTCCTGACCGGTTGAATTTACCTCTAACATCAAAGTTGCATCGATTCCCTTAATTTTAAAAGATTAGATTTACGTTATTTTTTTTAACAAAACTCAAGGAAACATTAAAACTTTTCAATGTTAACTACACTTACCTCAAAGTACTTGAAACATGTTCACTAAACTATAACAAAACTCAAGGAAACATTAAAACTTTTCAATGTTAACTACACTGACCTCAAAGTACTTGAAACATGTTCACTAAACTATAACTAACCATCAGGTAACGCTAGTGAATTAATCGTATGATACAAAGAAAACTTACTCGATGGTACTAAAATTAATGAAACTCCAGCGAACTAAGCACCAACTCTAACCTCAAAGTACACTGACCTCAAAGTACTTGAAACATGTTCACAAAGAAAACTTGTCTTTGGAAATTGTTTTGTTATTATTGAAACTGGTAAAAGTGAAATTGCAAAATTCTTATTTTGAAGCTTTGAATTTTCTTCATTCAATATTAAATAGTATTACAAAATTCTGATTTTGAAAAATATTAAAAATAAAAAATTATACATTACAATTAACACTTAATAGGATATCTCGTTTTCTCACCTTCTTCCATGCAATTTCATTATTTGTTTTAATTTGCAGATCAGCAAGCATATCACAGGTCTTCTGATCCTGTTTCAGCAGATGTCTGATAAACTCTTCTGCTTTTTCTTTAAACTCTGATGGAGGAGAATAAACAACTTCATCCAGCAGTGCAATGCTACTCCAGGTTTGCTTATAATATTTATCACTCACCATAGCAACTTTTTTGTTGAGTTCTTCATCTTTTCTCTGTTCTTCGAGTGACCATCTTGAAAATTCAATTTTAAGATCGGCTGTTTCAGACCAGTGGTAGAAGCTTTTGCTTGCCATTTAGAAAGAGTGTTAGTGTTTTTTGGACAGTTTGTTTTAGGGTGAAGGGTTTTTTAAAAATGAAGTGTTGATGTTTTCAAGTAAACTAATCATGATCCTTTATAGTGTGTAAAATGTTTGATAGGGTAAATGAACAGACATGTACTAATTATGATAACCTTTTTTGAAGGTTTAAATTTTGTTCTTTGGTTTTCTAGATATTTAATTTTACTTGTTTTCCCATTAAATAATTAAATGTACATGGTTTTTAAATATAAATTTATACACGTTTTCCCATTAAATCATTAAATGTACATGGTTTTTAAATATAAATTTTTATTTAATGGTTGCATTTAAATCTGACCTTTGGGCTGTCACAGATTCTATATAATATCATTGCCAATTCAAATGTTGTTTCATCATACCCAGAGTCATTCACTGAAAGCAGAAGATCAACTGTTATTGTTTGCTTTAGTTCTTATAAATACATTAAAATGGTGTCATATTCTGACGATTTCAAGCAACGATTTATTAAACAAATCGAAGAGCAAGTTTTGGCTGATAGGTCTACTCTTCAAGAGTTGAAGAGGTGTTTTAACGGACTACGACTTGGTCTGCTGACAAGAGACCAGGTTTCGAGAGACCTGAGGGCGATGCCGACTACTTCCGTTCGTGACCTATGTATTGCGAGTAATATAGAGTGTGGAGACAGAGACCTGGAGTTCATGAGAAAGATAAATGACATACATCGAGAAGTTCAGTGCTCCATGGAGTTGAAGTTAAAGTTTCTTGATTCTTGCTATTAGAGTTTAAGTGTCTGATTAGTTTTCTTTTTTATATGTAATTGTTACTTTTTTAACACTTTATATGGATGATCGTATTAATTTTTCTTATCACAGTTTATTTTTAATTCTTTTTATGAGTTTGAAGATAAAGAGACTGTTCCATTCTCGATAATTAGAAAATGTTTCATCTGAATTTTTTTTAAGGTTGTTGTTTGGTACCATTTTCTCTATAGATATTACTTTTTCATGCCCTAATTATACAAATCCATTAACATTTTCCTGTGTTTCATCCAAATCTTTGCTGGCTTAACTGCTCTAATTCAGATATACACTAATTTTACAAAATAAAAAAAATCTTAGAAATAAAAATTAATTTGCAAAAACAAAATATACAAAAAGGTAACGATCGTATTTTAAAGGGTAATATTACTGCATCTTAAAGACAGTGTTTGATTATTAATATTAACATGCAACCGTTTATATCTTTTCATCCAGTGTTTGATTATAGGGATGGGGATGGGGATGAGGACCATAGACTCATACTTATATGCTACATAGCAAATAGCGATAAATAGCGTGTGTTTTTTTATAAATACGATTACACTGTAAAATTTGTTTTTGAAAATTTTATATGTATGTTATATCAAAATACCCTGGTATATACACTTTTTGGGCAATTCTTTATGTTCATATAAACAATCAGTATGTCAAGTATCAAGTATGAATACAAAATTGATACTATCTAAAATGATTCTATGATTTATAGAAAAAAAAGAGTTAGGGGTTTATGGATTAAGAATATGCACTTTATCCATACAAAATGCTTATTTTTAAGTAAACACTTCTTACCTAAGAAATTGCCCTTTGTGGCTCTGTCTAGATGATTATGTGACCAGATGAGTACCTGTCACGAATTCTGTATCAACAGCTCCAACTCCACACAGTTTTTTGTCAACAACAATAGAACCATCTATGTTTCGCGATGAAGAAAAAAACTGAAAGTAAAAAACTAAAAACATCAGCAAAAAGAGGTCTCGCTTTTATTAATCCGTTTCACGAACTTGTGTGTTTAGACTTGCTAACATACCTAAAAAACTACGGTAGAAACATCTCTGCATGATCAAAGCTTGCATTACAGGTTGTTATGAACCATCAACGTTTGGTAAAGTCCTTGACACAAATATAGAGATTCGAGTCCAAAACTGGTGTGTGCTCGCATAAAAGACGTCTCGTGAGTAAGCCAAAATTGCAAAGAATCTATATATTTAACACAATGTTCAGAGTTAAATAGGCAATGATGTTATTTTTATAATTAAAATGTGAAGTGATATGTACAACACCAAAACTACTTTGCAATGTAAAAGTAAAATTACCATTTGAGAATTTAAAGTCATGAGATGTCTCCTCATACCATTGCTTCCGGCCGTGGGTCTGCTCACAAAAGGTAGCAACAAACTCACCAAAATAAGCTACTTATCAACATGTCAATTTGGATTATCTTTTATATCTCAACTGGACCACATAGGTAAAATCAAAAGATTAAGCCACCATGCACATTCTTTGGAAAAATTACCTTTACAAACATCTCCATTGTTGTATACCTTCACCATGCATCCTATTTGTATTTTGCTTACAAAAAGCAACAACAAAAAGTATACAGAGACAAAAAGATCGATAGCTCACTAAAAGATAATAAATTAAATGCAAAAAGAAAAGGATTAAAACCATGAAAGCCAATTTCCTTCATTATCCATCCACTGCACCTGAAACAAATATTTATAGATAGTTAAAAACCATTTGCAATCAAAATCATCATGATAAAAAGATGGTTTAAAAGTTTTACATGTAGTACTATTCATCGAGAGTCATGTGCAATTATGATAACTTTCAAGCATCTTGAGCATACCCAGCGAAACATACTACTAAAAGGGCAGTTGAATTGGTCTTTAGCATTTCAGAATCCGACATTTGTCTTACACCAGACCAATTTTTCCCTTTATGATCTTCAGTAACAAATTTTAATGTCCCATCCCTTTTAAGTTATCTGAAACTGCATTCAATGGTTACTCGTTAGAAAACCATGATTGATTCATTAAAAATAAAGAAACTTATCAGTTCAAGTTTGATTAAAGATCATACCATCCAAGTCAGTGAACAACTAAAGAGAAGTCTTAAAGCATCTGTTTGAACGGATATCGATATCGAGTTTCGGAGAGAAACTTTACAGATATCAATTAAGAAACTCATCGATCATTATCCTGCAGACATGAATCAGGTGAATTCTTTTGTGAGAGATGAATTACTTACTAAACTATTTCATCTAAACAACATACAAGATCCTTTTCAAATCTAAGATATTTACAGCAATAATAATAAACTGAAAAGAGAAGTGTAAACTACACGAAGTAAGTTCTCATAGGTCCTACGTTACATGAAGCTCAACCGTTGTTTAAAGAAGTATGGCTAGTCTCTTCCATGTACCTACACATGAATATACATGAGAACATATCACCAACCCAACTTTCCCAAACATAGAGAGCCCCTTCAATTTGCTTCAGCTTTTATATACCAACATACATATATCAATTAAGAAACTCATTGATCATTATCCTGCAGACATGAATCAGGTGAATTCTTTTGTGAGAGATGAATTACTTACTAAACTATTTCATCTAAACAACATACAATATCCTTTTCAAATCTAAGATATTTACAGCAATAATAATAAACTGAAAAGAGAAGTGTAAACTACACGAAGTAAGTTCTCATAGGTCCTACGTTACATGAAGCTCAGCCGTTGTTTAAAGAAGTATGGCTAGTCTCTTCCATGTACCTACACATGAATATACATGAGAACATATCACCAACCCAACTTTCCCAAACATAGAGAGCCCCTTCAATTTGCTTCAGCTTTTATATACCAACATTCAGAATTTAAAATTATTTTATACCAACATTCAATTTGCTTCAGCTTTTATATACCAACTTGAAGTCATTTGCATATATGTAATAAATGAAGTCATTTGCATCAATGTCACATCTCTCATTATATAATTCAATGAATATAACTTTCAAGAAATAAACAGGAAACAAAAGTGTTTATATACACTGCTGACACTTAAAATAAGATCAAAATCTACTAAAAGCAACATTTCACTTTCAACACCTAACTCCTAAAATAAAAAAAATAAAAATAAAATCCTAAAAAAGCATTAATTAGCCCTAATTTCAAGATCCAAACCTAAAACCACAGAAACTACAAGCCCTAACTAACCCATTCGATCATAAGTAACCTAAAAACACATAAAGAATCAACAACACAATACTTCATTTCATCTTCAAGAATAATCAACATCCGTACGAGCTCAATCATAGAACACTGAAGCATACGAAATCAAAAATGTAGAAAAACTTTACCGAAATTGAGCTCTGGAGGTGTATAAACAGAATCATATCAGATTGTGAAGTAGAAATGCATCGATTTCAACTCATTGCAAGTGAATCTGTTGGCGTTACTTTCAAGACCAAATTGTAGTTGTTTGTTGCAAGTGAATCATCACAATACTCTGATGATTGTTGTTCCCATGGAGTGAGGAGCGTTGATCTCGACAGTAGCATCGCGATCCATCGTTTGGTTGCAAAGCATTTGTGAAGAAAAGGCCCTAATTTGCAGAGAGAGAGGATATAGAGAGTGAAAGTCGTATGTGAATTTGAAATGTCAGAGTTTGGAGGATGTAATAATGGAGCTCATTTTCTAATTTGAAATTCAAATGAAGAGAGCAAAGTTTTAAAGTGATTTATTTATTATTTATGATTTATGATGTAATAATGAAGTATGAAAATCCTAGTTGTCATAGCTGACAGGATGACACCTAAGCTTTTCTTAGGTCAGCATTACTTCTCCTCTTATAGATAAGTAGATAGATTATTGTACGTATATGCATATATACTTGATTTTATTTAATTATTAGTATATATCTAATAATATATTACTTTAACTATTAGTATCATAATCTACATAAATTATTACTTATTATGTATAAATGTATTTATCAGTTAAAAGAAATATTATTGTCAATTATTGTATTTAGATAAATCATAGTTGTATTTAGGCTGAGGAGCCTAGTCCAAATATGTTAAAAGTTTGGGCTCAAGCTTGTTAAAGAGTTGCAATTTAGTCTCTACTTCAGCCTAGAGATGAGCTCGGTATCGTCCGGTACCGAACCGGTACCGAAAGAACCGCTACCGAAAATCCTCAAAAGTGGGTATCGGTACCGGTACCGAATATACCCGGTTCGGTACGGTACCGGTATTTGAGGGTAAAAACCGGTTAATACCGGTACCGAACTGGTTCCGTACCGGACCGGTACCGAAAATGCTAAAAGTCGGTACCGAATCGGTACCGAAAAAGTATCCGGTTCGGTAAATTCGGTACCGGTACCGGGAACGATTTGCTCGTTCAGCCTTGAGGTTGTTTAAGTGAAGTTAGATTTAAGATTTTAGTAAATTGATTTTGTGAAATTCTGTTCATTTACAATTACACCTTTGGTTCGAATCACATATTGTTAATAAAAATTTATGAAGACGTACTCTCTTTATTTTACATAGTTAGAGAGAATAACAAAAAAAGAATAATTTGCGAGAAATGAAGAATTATATTTTAAAGTAAGAGTTAAATGCCATTTTAGTCCCTGTGGTTTGTGTCATTTTGCCAGTTTAGTCCAAAGGTTTCATTTTTAACCTGTGGGTCCAAAAAGGTTTCACAGTTGCCATTTTAGTCCACTTGGTTAACTTCATCCATTTTTTCTGTTAACGAGAAGGCCAATTCGGTCATTTTGTATGTAATTCTGTTAACTAAAAGGGCAATTCAGCCATATAAAATGACCGAATTGGCCTTCTCGTTAACAGAAAAAATGGATGAAGTTAACCCAGTGGACTAAAATGGCAACTGTGGAACATTTTTGGACCCACAGGTTAAAAATGAAACCTTTGGACTAAACTGGCAAAATGGCCCAAACCACATGGACTAAAATGGCATTTAACTCTTAAAGTAAAGTTGGAATGCTTTTTATAAATTCCCCCAAGATCATATATTTATTTTATACCCATAAATCATAAATCCATTGCAAAGCTAGCCAATCCTTCCACATGCTTAGAAATATTGTACGATGTGCATGTTAAGTTGCACACAAAACACAAATATAAAACCAGAATTTACAACTTAGTACCTCAAAAACAAAAACCATTACAAATAAGGACATCTTAAACTAGTCCTACTACTAGCGGGTGGTTAAAGTCCACCACCGCCCATGGCTTTATAGCAAAACGACCTCTCCAAAACAAGTCCTCCGGTAATTAAAAGTATGTATAGAGGACATAGATGTCTTTTCAACGGAATTGGCCACCAGTGAAGGTCTGACCGAAGGACCACCTAGTAGGGGCAACATTGTAGGACACTACAGTCCTACCGTCGCTAGTGGTGACCTTGAAAGATAGGGACTGTCCGTTGAGGTAAGAGTTGGATTGCCAATTTTGCCCCCAGTTTCGTGACATTTGTTGCCATCCGGTCCTTGACCCTTTGATAGCAACCGCATGCACATCACCGGCACCACCCACGTTTGTAATCAATACAAGGTTAAAGTAAGAGTGTCCATTGATTTGGAACCTAATTCCACCCCTTCTCCGACAGGGTACCCTACAAAAATAGACATGTTGAAACAAATTAAATTACAATAACAGCCGACGGGTGGTTAAAAACTTAAAATGTAAAAACATACTCCCGCTATTGAGTAAAGGTGGATATACAAAATGACCTATTTAGTAAGGAGAGGTACATTGGCGTAAATACGTTTAGAGCAACCCTTAAATTACCAAATCTACTTGTCATAACGGTTTAAAAACTAGACAAGTTAAAAAATAATTTAAAAGAATAAACATGCCTAGATAACTAATTTAAAATTACTGTCGGACGCTTGTCTAGTTCGCGGAGTAAACTGTCATTTTCGTCCCTTTGTTTTGGTGGAAAATGTCACTTCAGTCCAAAAATTTTTTTTGCACCAATTCCGTCTTCAGCATTTTTGAAACGTGCCACTTTAGTCTAAAAAGAAAACGGCTTGCGTCAGTTCCATCCTCAGCGTTTTTAACGGTGCGTTATCTTTTTGGATTGAAGTGGCACGTTTCAAAAATGTTGAGGACGGAACCGACGCAGATTTTTTTTGGACGGAAGTGGCATTTTCCACCAAACCATAGGGACGAAAATGACAGTTAACTCGCGGTTCAACCGGTCCAACTCGTGTTACAAGTATACCCTTACGTTTTAACTTAAATTACCAAAATACCCCTGAAGTTAGTTAACCAATAATACCTTCTGTAAGCAACAGGGACAACTCCAGCTTTGTATTGTGCAATGTGTTGGAAGATAGGCTGAGAGAGGTCAAAGTGTTGTCTTGGAGGGTCACACCAGCCACCGTTGCTGTTGGGTGGGCAGAAGTTGGTGGCTGTGACCATAATGGTGGCCGGCAAACACCATTGACGGTCGTTAACACATCTGATCTCATAGCAAGACCCACAGCTTAAACCTTTGTTGAACAAAGCTGTACTTAGAGCCGCCGTGTTTGTACCGTATCCTTGACTATATAGATTCCCATACCCACAAGCTCCACCTGTTAAAATTCAATCAAACAGTAATTATCTTTTATGTACCTGTAAAACCTGAATACGGTATGTATTATGTACCTGCGGTAAATCTGGTTCTACCAGTTTAAACCATTAAACCGGTTTGCATTATCTTAAAATTTGTTTTTTTTTATTTTAGAAAAAAAAAATATGATATTAAGATAATACTGAGTTTTCATATATTCGGTAGTTAAACTAGTGCCTTTCATTTTAATATTTCATCAATGTTTAAACTATTACCCACCCCGTACAATGCAATATTGTTTATAAGTAATAAAAATACTCTTAAAATGCTTAATATTTTACAATAAAATATTTGTTTTTTTTATATAAAAGCATGATCAGTTACATAAATCCTAATTGAGGCATGATTGTTTTTCGAGATGAATTTTTATTTTATGGAATTTTTGGGTTAACTAGTAACCCGGTTCAATCGGTTGAACAATTTCAGAGCCCAACTCGGTATGACTTAAAAACCGGTTTTTAAAACATTGGTGAAGGCGTACCCATTGTTCCGGAGGCGTCGCCGCCACCGTAGAAGGTGGCATGAGCATTAGACCAACCACCATTACCAGCTGCTACATAAACATGGGATAACAATGCAAGAAGACCCAGAAGGAAAACACCAAAATGGGCCATGTGTTTGAATGTGTGAATTGTGGTGAAGAAATTTTGAAAGGGGTGGGGGTGTATATATAGAGGAATTAAATAAGTTGGGCACACAGAACAGTTGTAACTAACTCAGGCCGTAATTCCCCTCGTCACTTTTGAAATATTATATCAACCTGATATGAAAATTGAAATATTATATCAAGGTGATATTAAAATTGAAGGTTTGAGTTTAGTCGAAACAGGTATTGGTAAGTTAAAAAGTTAAATGCGTTTAGTTAATGACTTTACGACGTTCGTGGGTTGATTTGTTTATTTTCATAGCTTTATTTTTAAATTTTTTTAAACCAAATTAAATGTTTGGATTTATAGATTCGTTTATGAATTTACATCGAGATAGTTGTTAAACGGGCAACAAATTGCGCCGCTACCACTTTTTGAATAGTAAAACTAAGTCTTTTAAATATAAATTATTTAAATAAAGTCAAATTTGATAGGTGTAAATTATACAGTATAATAATCAGGAAAAAGAAATGTCACATTTCTCAAACAATATTAATTTTCCGTATTTAAGATGTTTGTCTATAAATAGCACTACATTTATTTGAGGGTTTTACGGTGATGCTTTTATTTTGGTATGTTTTCTTATTTAATCATTAAATTTAGATTGTGACTTGATGGTCCGTTGACAAAGGTTTGGAAGGGAGAGGTATTGTGTTTAAGTCCTATTAACAACGGAAATTAAAATAAATTAGCCGTTCCAAAAAAGTAATATTTGGTGTATAAGTCGTAATGTACATTTTAACGTTAGCTTCAAGGTTAAATTTGAAGTTAAGCTTTTTTTTTTTTTTTTTTCTTATTTTGCTAGAAATACCAAAAATACATATAATTTTCATATTATGAAAGTAAAGCAATAATTGATACATTAAAACTTTATATTGAAGGCGATCTAAGTGGTAGAAACTTAAAGTTAATTAGGTAACATGTTTTTTTTTGTATCTAAAGACTAAAAGGTTTTTCATCATAAAAAGTCAAATGTATGTAGTTCTAAAACTGTTGTTAAAAATATTATATTGAGCCTCGTAACGAATATTTGATTTGTCAAATAATCGATGATATAATCAATAAGTATTATAAGTTTTAGTTATTAGCGAAATAACTAAATCATAAGTAAACTTAAATTGGATTTATGTAATTTAAGTCGTTCAAAAAATTCTTGTAACCTCAAATCATTCTTGATTCTTAAAAAAGTAACAATAACTACTAAGATTGCGAGATTTCAGTGCTCTTTTTTTTAAACGCTTAAACTTGTATACCATAAAAATTAAACATCTGACCTTCTACTACCCTAAACTTTATCCAACTCACCAAAACGACTAGGCTATTCCCAAATGGATTATGTGCTGAATGCAAGCAAATTATGCCATTATGGTGAGGAAGCGCCTTAAGGTGAGGGGGGCACTCCCCTAAGAGGGGAGTCCCCTCTCTTACGCATAACCAATCCTCGTGTGCCACGTCAACTCCCCTCTTAAACTCCCCTAACACCCCAATTTGATGGCGGCACTCCCCTATTAGGTGACTTGTTTTTTTATTCAAAAAAAAAAACTTTTCATTGGTTGAAAATGAGGCTGGCCCCACCTTCTCTCTCCTTCTTCTTCGGTGTGTTCCCCCCGATATTGGTCCCCGATTTGGCTTCCCGCATGGAGAGGGGCACCCTCCCGCTCGGCAAAATTGGTCCCCGCATGGGGTCACCGAGGGTGCCCCGGACACCCTTATACATGAGCAATATCAGAATTTAGAAAATATTAAATTTGCCAACATGAGGCTAGCCAACTTGGTAGAGACATATTTTTTTAGAGTGGGGTATCGGGTTCAAACCTTGGTTAGGGAGAATAATTTAAGATTTATTGATGAGAAAAATGCCCGGATAGTCCCTGTGGTTTCACATTTTTTCACCTATAGTCCCTATCTTTCTAAAACTACTTGAATAGTCCCCAAGGTTTTCCGTTTTGTTCTCGGATAGTCCCTGGGTCTAACTTCAGTTACTTTTCTCAGTTAAGTGGGTGTTGAAATGACCAAAATACCCTTTCCTTAAAAGGCCAAACCATAGGGACTATCCGGGCATCTTCTACATTTTTAGAGAAAAACCCCACCACCACACTTTCCGGCGAACTTTTCCGGCGAAATTAATTTCCGGCGACTTTAAATCTTGAATGCGAGTTATTCCGGCACCGCCGGCTTTCCGGTGAACTTTTCCGGCGAAATTAATTTTAGATTTATTTATCACCCTTGTTTCCAAACTTCAACCGACCATCTACACCCAGCTCCGGCTACCCACCGCTTCATTTGATCTTTTCCGCTACAGCTGAACTAGCAAAACCCGGCTAGGCTCACAGTTGACCAACCCCTCCGACCCTAGGCTCACATAAACTTGTCTCCAAACACCACCCAATGTCGCAGATGAGTAACCACCAGCATCGACCACCACTTCCCGACAAAATCACCACCAATTACTACCTAATGAACCAGGTGCAACCTTAGGTATAGAAGATCTGAGCAAATCAGAAGTATACAAGTTGTAACATACCTACCGGAGCTTTATGGAGAAGGTTTGTGGCCGGAAAACGGATCTGGTTTGAACCTCGTGCAACCCACTCATCAGCTGCCATGGGTTCGGGTGGAACCCGAGCCGCGCCGCCCCTGTTTCCTCCGCCAATACACCTCCGCCGCCATCAGTGGTGGTTCACCACACACCACAACCATGAACCCGATACCACCACAACTGCCATCCACCATCCGCTGCCCCTGCTCGACTCTTTCTCCGCCACCAAAACCTCCGTCTCCGACACCACCTCCACCTCCGCCCACCTCCACTCCGCCACCACCTCCACCTCCGACACACCACCTCCTCCGACACCCATCTCCTCCGAAACCCACCAACCAACCATCATCTTCATCTGCAAACAAAACCCCCAAATCGAAACTTCTAAGAACTGACACCATCAACATCACCGAGCCTTCCTGAGACCACCGCTGCCGCCCTCCGACGCCGGCTCCATCTTCGTCTTCAGTCTCTCTCTCTCTCCACGATTTCTCCTCTCTCTCTCCTCCTCGTTATACCATCGCCGCCGCCACCAGACAGTGGTGGTGGTCGGCCGTCCAGTAGCTCGAGGGGAGATGGGGGTGTGGCTGAGGGTTGGGTTTTGTTTGTGAAGATGGTGATTTTTCTGTGTTTGTTCTAGGTAATCGAGAGAGAGAGAGTGGATAAGATGCAGACAATGAGAGAGAGAGAGGAGTAAAAAAAAATGAAGAAGGTGCCCGGATAGTCCCTATGGTTTGGCCTTTTAAGGAAATGGTAGTTTGGTCATTTCAACACCCACTTAACTGAGAAAAGTAACTGAAGTTAGACCCAGGGACTATCCGAGAACAAAACGGAAAACCTTGGGGACTATTCAAGTAGTTTTAGAAAGATAGGGACTATAGGTGAAAAAAGGTGAAACCACAGGGACTATCCGGGCATTTTTCTCTTTATTGATATAATAGAGTAGGGATAAGCTTTGTCGTTAAAAAATTATATTAAATTTCATTTAAATTATTATATATGACTTTTTTTTAAAGGTGTACTTTACAACAGACGGTTAATACACACCCGCTAGTCGCAGGCCCGCCCCACTACCATTCCCAAGGACTATGTTTTCTTAACCGGGCCCACTCCTCGGTGGAAGTGGGAGCTTATGGCTTTCCCCGAGAAAATTTCCAGCCCCCTGCCACATGACAGGAGTTGCACCCTCCACACGAGCCGACCGCCTGTTGTGACAAGCGACTCGCTGGAGTAAATGCACTGTAGTAGAAAACTCGGGGTGGCTCCCGGGATTCGAACCGGAGACCGGCCCTCCACCCGTTCATTGCCATGACCAACTGGGCTAGCCCGGAAATATCCCAGTTGAGTTATAGATATACGACAGGATATTTAGTTTTCAGGAAAAGAATATCTTATCTCTTTTTATAGCTAGAAAAATATTTAGTTTTCAGGAAAAAAAATATCTTTATCTCTTTTTTATCGCTAGAAAATATTTTTCAAATTATATGATAACTTTAAACTTATAATTAAATTAGAGCATTCATATTGGTTTTTATATATGTTATCATTCTTTTAATTAGCTAAAATACATATTAGGCTATAAATTTTGTTCATATTTTAAAGACTTTTTACATATTATTCCATATATCTATATCTCATCATCATCATCATACTCAGTAAATCCCACCAATAGCAAAGCAAAGGTAGGGTCTGAGGAGGGTAAGATGTAGACAGCCTTGCCTCTACCCCGTAGGAATAGAGAGGCTGCTTCCAGTGAGACATACGGCTCGAATTAAATACTATTTAGTTAAATACTATTTATATGGATTAAACAAACTCCTTCATGTGAATTAAACATAGGACGAATATGCATATATTAGATTGGAGTTCTTAGTAGCATTTTAGCTATTAATTCCTGTTGTATCTTTTGTTCTAGCTTTTTGCTAGTTTTTTAATACATTAATCTTTTTAACGTTAAAAAAAGAAGTTAAATACCATCTTTGCATATTTTATTTTCTCTTTCTTCGCCCACAAAACATGTGGTTTGATGATATAGAATAAAAAGTGGGTTCACATGAGACGTGAGTTCTAAAATTCTATCCTTATTTATCCATAGCCTTTATAGCCTAACGGTATTTTAGAGGTAGGATAACACTTTGACATCAATAGGTCTTGTATTAGATTCTCACAAGGAAGTTTTTCCCATATATATTTATTGGGTTTTCTCCTAAACTGTTTTAGAGGTAGGATAAGACTTTGACATCAATAGGTCATGTATTAGATTCTCACAAGGAAGTTTTTCCCATATATATTTATTGGGTTTTCTCCTAAACTGGTGTAAAGGCGTTACGCCTAGTGGAGATGGATATAATCAGGTGGTTCCGCTTATGGCACGATGATACTTTAGTGGTCCGTTAGTGATTCTAATTTGTCGTTCAAAAAAAAAAAAAAAACTATCCTTATTTTGAGAAATATGATGGAATTCAAATCAAGAAAAAACCCTAAAATTTTACTGAGTATTTCCTTTTTTAATTAAAATTTGTTCAACTATCATTCATTATTCAAAAAAAGATATAAAGTTAAAACTCAATTTTGATGGCCTTCATTTATATTAAACCTATTTTTTTCTTTAAATTTATAGACTTAAACATAAAAAGAATTATAAATAAAAAAATGGTTATAGCCTATAGGAGGACTGGGACTGTGGAGATCTGGGGTGTATCTTGAGTGGTTCCCACCGGTGACTATAGCCACAATCCCACATGCACATTAACAACTCGGGCCACCATTTCACACTTTCTATTCTTTTGTATTCCTTGTATTTTTATGGTTTAACATACAGTTTGGAGTTAAATGCTTGGTTGGTCCCTGTGGTTTGCAAAAATTGCACACTTGGTCCCAAAACTTTACTAATTACATTCGTGGTCCCTGAACTTGTCAAAAGTGCACTCGGTTGGTCCCTAGCCCTAACATCAGTTAAATTTCTCAGTTAAGTCCATGTTAAATGACCAAAATACCCTTGCTTATTAACTCTCTTAATAACAGAGGGCCTACCCATCATCATCATCATCATCTTCCCTCTCTTCAAAGCTCACCACCACCGCCGCCGTAGCGGCGGCTCCAAGATTCAACCCAACACAGCCCCGTCACATCTCCGCCACCATCTCCGCCACCACCTCCACCACCACGTCTCCGCCACCCCCAAATCGAAACCACCTTCTTCCCTGCCACCGCCTCCACCTTCTTCCCTGCCACCAAATCGAAACCCAAATCGAACCCAGAGAGAGAGAGAGTGAGAGATACCGTAGAGAGAGAGAGATTGGAGATGAACAGATCGGAACTGATGGCGGAGATCGGAGATGAACAGATCGGAACCCAAATCTTCTCTGCCTCAACTCTTCCCTGCTACCAAATCGAAACCCAAATCGATGGTGGTTGAACAGATCGGAGATGATGGCGGAGATCGGAGATGAACAGATCGGAGTTCATGGTGGTTGAACAGATCGGAGATGATGGCGGAGATGAACAGATCGGAGATGATTGCGGAGATCGAAGATGATGGTGGTTGAACAGATCAGAGAGATTGGAGACCGATCGGTGGTGGTTGAACAGATCGGAGATGATGGCGGAGATCGGTGATGATGGCGCAGATGATGGCGGTGGTGTGAAGGCGGAGGTGGTGCGGCGGTGGTGGTCTGCATATTGTAGAGAGAGAGTAGAGAGAGAGAGTTGAGGCAGAGATTGAGGCAGAGATGGTTTATATAAAGAGGGTAAATAAGGCAAGGGTATTTTGGTCATTTAACATGGACTTAACTGAGAAATTTAACTGATGTTAGGGCTAGGGACCAACCGAGTGCACTTTTGACAAGTTCAGGGACCACGAGTGTAATTAGTAAAGTTTTGGGACCAAGTGTGCAATTTTTGCAAACCACAGGGACCAACCAAGCATTTAACTCTACAGTTTGGATAAGGAAGTTACAATTTATATATGAACAAATTGTATAAAACCATGGGCGAAGGATAGTAGGGGCGGGAGGGGGCGGTCGATCCCCCGAACTTTTCGCTCAATAGTGGAGAGTATGTAGTTTTCGTATAGAAATTTTTGGGTATATACGTTTTCGACCCCTCGTTTTATAGAAATTTTTTGGTATATACGTTTTCGACCCCTCGGTCGAAAATTTCAAGCTTCGCCAATAAAACCTGAAAAGGTAAAACAACAAACAATATTGTAATTGAGAATTTGAGATATGTAACATTCATCATCTTCATTTAAGTGACACTGATAGTGGGATAAGCTTCAGGAACCATAAGGTTTTGGGTTTGATTCCTATAAAAGGTTTTTTTTCTCATATTTATTGTGTTTCATCCTGAATTGATGTATAACCATTATTTCCTAGTAAAAATGGAAAAGATCGGGTGATTCCGCTGGTGGCACGATGATACTCTAGTGGTCCGTTAAGGATCAAAATTTGCCGTTAAAAAGGAATCTTCATTTAAGTGATTGCATGTGAAAGACTAGAGTTAATAATAAGAAATATATAGATTATCTTACATTGTCTTTAATCGTCATTTTCCTATCCAATATAGCTAGTTGTTGTTTCTAACGCACTGTTTGTTATCGTCCTTTTTTCTATTCAGTGTAGCTAGTTGCCACTCCCAACTAGAGGTGTACAAAAAAACTGATTACGCAACTGAAACCGAAAAAAAAACCGAAACTGGTTGTTGGAAAAACCGGTTTTTTTGTAACCGGTTCGGTTACTAACCGGTTGAACCGGTTATAAAACGGTTATAGGTTGTTTGTTGGATATCGGTTTTAAAACCGATTATATAAAAAAACCGGTTTTAAAACTGGTTATATGTAAAAACCGGTTATAAAAACTGGTTAAAAACCGGTTAAAACCGGTTAACCGAAAACGGGTCAATAAAAACCGGTTATAAAAACCGGTTAAAACCGGTTTATATCGCTGATGTGCAGAAAACGGTCATATGACCGTTGGGACTAGAAAGTGGCCGTTTTTTTTGTTTTTTTTTGTCAAAAATTCATCTCCAATTACTATAAAAGGGTGTTGGGTGTTTTGGTTCAATCACACCATTCTCTAATCTCCTAAATCTCATAAAAACGCTCACTTTTCTTATTCGATAATTGTGAAAAAAAACATGGCAAGCTCTAGTGCTCATGATTCGGTCAATGTTGGCGAGTCTACAACCGACACGGTTGTTCGTGTTCTTGCAACGAAGCGCAACCCGGAAGTTTGGAACCATTTCGATTTGTGCGAGATGGCGAGCGGACCGAAAAAAGCGCGTTGTCATCATTGTAATAGTTTTTACGCCGTTGGGGGCAAACACCACCTTGAAACAACACATCGAAAAACCGTTTTGTAGGGCGTTGAAACAACAAACCGCTAGTGGTCAAGCTTCCATGGCAAGCGACGCTACTTTGTTCGCCTACAATTTCGATATGGCATGGGAGGAAATGGCGAAGTTTGTAATCCAAGAAAGTTTGCCGTTCAACCATTTCGACAACCAACGCTACACCAAAATGGTTCAAAGAACTCTCCAACCGCGATACACTCATGTAAGTCGCGCTACTCTTAGGAGGGATTGTTTAAAAATGTGGAAAAAAGCTAAACTTGAATTAATTTCTTATTTTGAAAAATTAGAAACCGGTGTTAACTTGACTAGCGACGTTTGGTCCGCACCGCACGGTTCACCCGACTCGTATATTTGTGTCACCGCCCATTGGATTGAACCGGCGACGTGGCAAATGATGAAACGCACCATTTTGTTTAAACTTTTTGATTACCCTCACACCGGTGAAGCTATATATAAAGCTATCGACAAATGTATTAAAACATACAAATTGGAAACAAAGATTTTTTCGATAGCTTTTGATAACGCCTCAAACAACACGCTTTCGGTCGCGCATTTAAGGTTCAAGACGGTTTAAAGGTTATTGAACGACAAAAAGAATCTTTCAAACAAATGTTACGTCATATATATAGTCATACGCAAAGGCATTCAAAATATATTAAAATGTGTAAGGAAGCGGGTCGAGTATGCTACGGACCCAATTGGGACGTCGCTCATCGATGGAACTCGACTTGCACCATGTTTGAAAAAGCTATTTTGCAAAAAGAAAGTTTAATAGAATTTCATAGCCTTTTGGCGAGTCGTGGAAAGGTTTCGTCTTACCACCAATCGAATTGGGGGCTTATTGAAACGGTTACACAAGTGCTTCAAGTTTTCAAAACATCAACAAAGACTTTATCGGGGGTTTACTATCCAACTAGTTCATTGGTACTTCACAATTTGTTTAAAATGTGTAGAAAATTAAACGAGTTGTCGGGGAGAGGTAGACCATATTGTGATATGGTAGATACGATGAAGGAAAAACTAAGAAAATATTTTAAAGAACTACCCGCGGTTTTCACTTGTGCCGCCGCTTTAAACCCTTGCTTTAATATTTTTGGAGCCGGTTCTTTGATTGAAAAAATTTCAAACGAGTTGAATTTAAACACCGTAGAAGAACCAAACTTTGGCGAAGCCGCAAAATCACGTTTTAATGAACAACTTTCAAAAATGTTTGATGTTTATGTAACAAAATATGGGCATATCTCGTCACACATTCACGAGTCAATGAGAAATGCCGCTTTCGGCGAAGGTTCATCAAATATGGAAGATGACGATTTGTATGTTTACAACTATTTGTATGATGAATCGAGTCAAATGCAACGTGGTAACACTAGTAGTAGCGAACTCGGTCGATATGGTGGGTCGAACTTTCTACGAACAATGACTTCACAAGACTTTAAAAATTTTGATTTGTTGGGTTGGTGGAAAAGTAAGGAAGAACAATTTCCGATCTTAGCCACAATGGCCCGAGATTTACTAACGGTCCAAGCTTCCACGGTAGCTTCGGAAAGTGCTTTTTCTATAAGTGGTAGGGTGATTTCGATACGGAGGACTCGACTAACACCAAAGGCGGTTGAGATGTCGATTTGCTTGAAAGACTACTTGGATGCGGCGGAGAGATGTCAACACATACGCTCACTCGAGGGTGAATTAGATTACGAAGCCGAAGTGTACGAAGACGAGGTTCGAAACGAAATGACAACCCCAATGACCGAAGAAGAAGCCGAACTAGATGAATTACTACGCAATAGTTCGAGTTCGGGTTCGGCCGAAGAAGATTAGACGCGGTTCAAGATATATTACTATTCTCGTCCCACTAAAAAAATATATATACTAGTGTGGACCTTCGTGCGGATTAATTAATATTTGAAGTTTAAGTATTTTTCGTTGTTACGCTTTAGCGTTCGTAGCGTTCTTATTTCCGTATGTTATGTAAAACCGTTTGTTCGTAGACTTAATGATATTATGTTTTGACTTTTTACACTTGCATTGTTTTTTTTACAAAAAAACTGCTGTTTTTATACAAAAAAACAGTTAAAAAAGCTGCTGTTTTTTTACCAAAAAAAAGCCTTGAAAACAGTTTAAAAAACTGCTGTTTTTTTACAAAAAAAAAGCCCACAAAACAGTTAAAAAACTGCTGTTTTTTTTTAAAAAAAAATCCCACAAAAACAGTTAAAAAAACTGCAGTTTTTTTAAAAAAAAAGGCCCAAAAAACAGCATTCTGCTTCTGCTGCGCAGACCGGTTTTTTTCCGGTTTTTTTAACCAGTTACAACAACCGGTTTTTTTATTCAGTTTTTATAATCAGTTATCAAAACCGGTTAATATATAAACCGGTTATAAACCGGTTGGTACCGGTTATGGTTTTCTAGTTTTTGAAACCGGTTAAAACCGGTTACGGTTAAAAAAAAAACCGGTTTACCATTGTCCAAAAAAAACCGGTTCGGTTAAAAAACCGAAACCGGTTGCTTAAAAAAACCGATTTGTACATCTCTACTCCCAACACTTCATTTCCATCACCAACATTTAAAGCTCGTCTAGGTGTTAGACGGTTTAGTGGGAGGAAATGATAAAGTTGTATGAGCCATGGAAGCCGTTTGAGCCAAAGGAAAAGGCTAGGGCTCAGCTTACTGACCTAACCCTAGCCTTTTCAGTCTGATCCCTAGCATGTGTCATCTTCTGTTGAAAAATGTATTGGCTACCCCCGAATATAGTGGCTACAGACCCTCTAAGTCTTATGTTTACCAGACATCTCAATTTTATTGGTTATCAGCAATGTTTTCAGAACCGGACCGGAGGTCGACCCGGTCACCTTACGGGGTCAAAGGTCGGACCGGTTCGACCGGATTTAAGAACCGGATTACGTCATAAATTATATAAAAATATATATAAAACATAGAAAAAATAGATAAAATTCCAAATAGTTAAGGAACTAAAAACATAACCATTAGTCATCCAAAAATATTCAAAAGTACCAAATCTTGCAACTAACTATCAAACATAGTGTCAAATCTTGTTTTGAGTTTTTTAGATTAGGTTTTGAAGTGATTTATTCCATATTTAATTAAAAAAAAAAAAAAAAAAAACCATGACCGGCCCGACCCTATGCGACCCGCCGGCCCGACCTCCGGCCTGATGTTGGTCCGGTTTGATGGCATGAACCGGCCCGGATGAAGTCCCGGTTCCCGGCCGGACCGGTCCGACCGGCCGGCTCGATCCGGTTTTCAAAACATTGGTTATCAGTGTGGGTTCAGCCTCATTGGAAACGGCTACACATTAGGCTGGAGGGTGTGGGGGCGCCACCCAACCCAGCTGGCACTCTATAGCGCCCCACGGCGCCATCGACCCACACCCCCGGCGCTATGCCGGGGCGCCATTGATCCTTCGCCAACATGATAACGGGCTGGAAGGGGCTCTATAGGTGGGTCCCACTTGTTTTGCACCAATGGAATCTTATTTTTTTTTTTATTTTCTTTAATATAGGGCTCTATCCACACCATGTAAATTAAAGGAGGCTCCATGGCTAAGTTGGATCCTAGGTGGACTTGATAAAGCCCCATGGGGCTCCAACCACACCATATATCCTTAGCCTTTTCATACATGTGCCATCTTTCGCAATACATTGATATTCGTGAAGTCTCTATGCCTAGCCTCTACAAATGTTTATTTTACCTTTTCAATGTTGGTCAATGTTTAGATTCATGATTTTCCCTTTTCTTTTTTGTATATTCATTAGAACTATTTTATTATACATTTGTTAATTTCATACTAAAGTGTGTTAATTATATGATGCACCAACTTCATACTCTAAAGGTGTTCATACATACTAATTGATGTATCAAAACTCTAATTTGATGCATCATAATTATACAAACGGTGTGTGATTGTTTTAACTTGCATCTTACCAGCACGGCAGCACATCATATTCTTTTAGCTTCTTACATTATTATAAAATCTTGTACAAGACTACAAGGGTTTTAGTATGATGTATATAGATATAAAATTTGTGCGTATGATATAGGGGTGAGCATTTGATATCGGTATTATTTTTTCCTGTTTTTCAGTACCGGTATTGGTTCGATACCAAACGAGTATCATGCTCATCCCTGGTATGGTATTATGTATATAGATACAAAATTTGTGCGTAGTGCCGTAGTGAATCATCTTTTTTTTTTTAAGGAGAATTTCATTAAGACCAAACGCCAAAACCCCGAGGAAGGGCGGCAACAAACAAACAAACAGAAAACAATTACATATTAATAAAACTACACCACTCTTCTCACTTAATCACACTATCTTTAGCTCTAGCATTGAGCCAGAAAAAACCCATCGTTTTGATCTCCCGAATAATTTCCTCCAGTTTCACAGGTTTGCTGTTAAATCTAGCCTCGTTCCTGGCCTTCCAGATACTCCAACACCCAATTCTAATAATACCTTGGACAATTTCTTTTTTCTTCCCTTTGAGGCCGATAATTTCATGCGATTCGAGTAAATCCTTCACCGAAAACGCCCATATGAACGGAATCTTGCACCACGAACTCACTATAGACCAAACTGTCGAAGATAAGCTACACGAAGTGAAAAGGTGTTCGACAGTTTCGTCTATGTCACCGCAAAGCACACAAGATTGATCCCCCCTGCCTATATTCCTTTTCTTGAGAGCATCCATTGAAGCCAACTTGTCTAACCCGAGTCTCCATATTAATACATTGCACTTTCGAGGAAGCCATCTACATATACTTGGAACATAATTCCTTTGAGGACTAAAGTTTTTTATCAGGAGATCCTTGACTGATCCCACGCTGAACTGCTTATCCACCGAACCTAACCAAGCCCAATTGTTCGAATCTTCCTTTAATTCCACGTCAAGAAGCAAGCTGCAAAGCCCAATTAGTTCGTCAACCTCCTGACCGGCCTCCAGCACCCTTTTCCACTGCCAACAGAATCTAGAATTGCCACCAATACTAGACATCCTCTCAACAACTTTGCAGTCTTTCTTTGACTCCAACTCGAACAACGCTGGGAACTGAAGCTTCAAAGGGCCATTAATCAACCAAGAATCTATCCAGAACTGAATTGACTCCCCGTTACCCACTTCCCCTTTAAAAAAGTCTTTAATCGGCTTGTTATCAATCAAAGAATTATCCAGCAATTTGACAATATTGCACCAACCCCCCCCCCCATTGATTTTCTGACCGGAAAGCAGTCCCAATTAGCATTCGTTTTGTGCACCGATTCAATCACTTTCACCCATAATTTATCCTTGTCCGCCTTAACCCGCTAGCCCCACTTAGACAATAAAGAAATATTGATATGCTTAAGCTTACTAAGACCTAACCCACCTTTATCAATCGGACATGCCACCCGATCCCAAGCCGCCCAATGTATCTTATTTGTCGAATTACATCCACCCCACAAAAAATTCCTAATTTTAGATTCAAGATCCTTAATTACCTGAACTGGGGCTTTATACAAAGAGGAGAAATAAGTCGGTAAGCTCTCGAGAACCAACTTGATCAAAGTAATTCTCCCACCCATAGAGAGCATCACCGCTTTCCACTTTGCTAGCCTACCATCGATAATATCGTACACGGGTTTCCAATTGGCAACCCTATTCATGTTAGCACCGACCGTCAAACCAATATATCTAAAAGGAAATGCCTCCGCTTGACAGCCAATAATATTCGCCATAGTATCTAATTCCCCGTTATTGACTCCAACCCCAAATAAATTAGATTTAGATAAATTTATTTTCATTCCTGAAAACAAGTGGAAAATCCTGAGAATACGAACCACACTATCGATATTAGTCTTCGACCATTCCCCCAAAATTAAAGCATCATCCGCGTAAAACAAATGTGACACAGTCGGACCGTTCAGAGGGGTTTGAATACCAGCCACAATACATTCGTTTTTCGCCTTATCAATCATAAACGATAAAGCCTCCATCACTATAATAAATAGAAAGGGAGAAATCGGATCCCCTTGTCTAATCCCTTTTGAGCAATTAAACTCAAACGTAGGCGAACCATTTACCAAAACAGAAGACCTCGCCGATTCCACACATCCTTTAATCCAACAACACCATCTTGACGGAAAACCCATATGAGCCATAATTGATAATAAAAAAATCCAGTTCACGTTATCGTAAGCCTTTTCGAAGTCGATCTTAAGAAAAATAGTTTTTTCTTAACCTTCTTACCCCAGTTGTATAACTCGTTAATAATTAATGGACCGTCCAAAATATAATTTCCTTTCAAAAACGCCGATTGCGATTCCGATATCACCGATCCGATAACCTTCTTCAATCTATTAGCAAGAACCGTCGAGATCAACTTAGTAATAATCCCAATAAGATTGATGGGCCTATAATTTTTTAAATCCACCGGATCTTTAATTTTGGGAAAAGGGTGATAAAAGACAAATTACATCCTTTGCTAAAGTTTCCGATCTCAAAAAACGATCAAAAACTTTCATAAAATCCACCTCAAAAAGATGCCAAAAAACTTTTATGAACTTAAAATTTAGACCATCCGGGCCAGGCGCTTTGTCGTCTCCACAATCCTTTAAAGCATTCTTCACTTCCAACAAAGAAAACGGCTCAATAAGACTAATTTTATCCATCTCAGATAATTGCTTAATACCTTGACAGTCCATAATCGGCCTACTTGACACTTCTTCCGAAAATCTGGACCTAAAAAACTTCAAGACTTCCAGCTTAACCACCGAAGGTTTATTAACCCAACACGAACCAATGTTAAGACCCGGAATACCATTTACCGCTTTCCGAGCATTGACATGAGCATGAAAAAACTTAGAATTTTCATCTCCGTCTAAAGCCCACTTCATTCTAGCTCTTTGCTTAAAATTCGAAGATTTACTTCTCTCGATTTCCAATAATAACTTTTTATTTTCCATATATGTCCATTCTTCCTCCTCCGTTAAGTCTCTAGACTCCATAAAGTTCTTCATTTCCTCCATTTCTTCCAACGCTCTACTAGCCACTTCCCCTTCTTTCTTTTTCATCTCATTTCTCCAAACTTTTATCCCTTTCCTAATCGCCGCAATCTTTTGTAATAAAACATAATCCGGCGGACCCGAAACGTTAAAACCTTCCAAAGATTTTTCCACCGCCTCCTTATAACCATCTTTCTCCAACCAAGAGTTAAAAACTCTAAAAGGTTTAGCACCAAAATTCTTCATTTGGGTGATAAGCAAAATAGGACCATGATCAGAGTAACTAACCGGAAGAGTCCTGAAAGTAGCATCTGGCCAACGATTAAAGAAATCCGAGCACACCAAAAACCTGTCAATTTTACTTAATTTTCTGCCATTTCCTCTAATACAGGTAAACCTTCTTCCTTTCAAGTCATACTCTAAAAGCCCCGAATTGAAGATAAAACTATTAAAATTCGACGCACAAGAATTATTAAATCTGGAGTTTCTCCTCTCACTAGGGTCCCTAACCGCATTGAAATCCCCACCCACTACCCACATACCAGGGTATTCCTCCATGAAAGACGATAACTCGTTCCAAACATATTTCTTCGCTCTAACCAACTGAGGGGCATAGACATTAACCACGTTCAAAAGTAACCCGCTCCCCTTGATTTTACCAACCACAATCAAAACGTTTGTGTTCTTAACAAATGAAGTAGCTTCGAACAACACTGGATCCCAAATACACAATAAACCTCCTGACAATCCTACAGAACTGACAAATTCCATACCATAAGTCGGGACCGTCGCCACTATTGATAATAATATTTCCGCCCTGTCGTTCGATGAGGATGACGAATCATAACTATCAGACGAATTGCTTCAACTTGAAGAATTCACTGAATATATATATATATATATATAGTGGAGAGTTCAAATGAGAAGAAATTTTTTGTAAGAAGAAAAAAGAAGAAATTTCAACCAATAAGAATGCTTTATTTTACTTGATTTAATATAAGTATTTAATATTACTAGAAGGGTACATTGGTAAATATACATAGGTCATTAATTTGTAGTCTTCCTTTTTAATAGCTAACTACATTAATTTTTTGTAACTTATCTTGAATATATATATTTTTTTTCAAAAAAATAATAATAATTTAAAGTGTAAGATAAATTACGAGTTGTGTAGGATAAATTAAGAGTTGTGTAGGATAAATTTCAACGTGTAGGATGAATTTCGAAATATGTAAGATAACTTTTAATATGTGTAGGCAAAAAAAGTTAGTGTGGATGATACTAGACTTTATGACTAATTAATTAAGTCAAAATGATAATAAATGAGATAAGTGAAAAAACAATTTAATATTTTACAAAATTACCCTTTGTTCTTTTTCTTCTCAATTAAATTTTCTTCTCAAATGAACCTTCCCCTATATATATATATATAATGTAAGAATCTATAGAAAACCCACTTTTATTTAGAAAACTTGGTAAACTCTAACCTCCCGAATATAAAAAAAATAAAAAATTTACACATGTTATATACATGTTTTTAAGGATTTTGGGCAAAAAAAAAATCAAAAAAGCGCCGAGTAGATATTTAAAAAAAAATAAACAAGTTTTGGTGTAACACATGTTACAAATATGTCAGATGAATGTAACACATGTTACACCAAAACTTGTTTATTTTTTTTTAAATATCTACTCGGCCCTTAAAAACATGTATATAACATGTATAAATTTTTTCAAAAAAAAAAAAAAACATCGGGAGCTTTGAGTTTCCCGGGTTTTCTAAATTAAGGTGGGTTTTCTATACATCCTTCCCCTATATATATATATATAGGGGACCGCTAAAATGAGAACCACCTCCAGTTGTAAGAACCGTGAGAACTTTTTGATCCGGGGCGAGTTGGACCAATTTTTTTTTCATAAACGTAGATGCTTGTATTATAAACACATTTGTAAAAAAAATTCAAAAAAAAAAAATGTCGTGTGTGTAGTTTTGAGCACCACAAGTTTGTGTTTACGGGTAACGTAAATTTTAAATAAAATTTACGGTACCCGTAAACACAAACTTGGGGTGCTCAAAACTACACACCCGACATTTTTTTTTTGAAATTTTTTTACAAATGTGTTTATAATACATGCATCTACGTTTATGAAAAAAAAAATTGGTCCACCTCGCTCCGTACGGTGTAGTTCTCACGGTTCTTACAACTGGAGCTGGTTCTCATTTTAGCGGTCCCCTATATATATATATAGAGGAAGGTTAACGTACATTACGGCTTAACGTACATCATGTACGACAGGTATTTACGCACGTTCATTTTAAAATCACGCACGTTATAACTCAAAAATCCAAAATCACGCATGTTGAAACACAATAATCACGCATATTGAAAACATTAATCACGCATGTTATAGAACAAATCACGTACGTTGTTGTACGTGAAGTACGTTAAGCCGTAATGTACGATATACTTTTTCTATATATATATATATATTGGTGATGGGAGGTGGTTTTTGAATTTTTTCGATTTATATAGAATAAAAGTTAAAGAATTTTTTTTAAATAGCCGTTGGCCAACGGCTAGCCCAACGGTTCCATGAACCCAGCCAATCCCATCCATCCACATCATCTCCCCAACCCGACCCACGCCAGGCTTCATAGGCACGCCAGCGGGGCAACGCCGCTACCCACGCTGGCCCGATGTGGCTAAAGAGGCGTTGCTTGGCTACCCACGTGTCACGGCCCCCGACCCGGTTTGACCCGTTTCAGGAGCCGCGGGACAGAAATCCCATGGTATTTAATTAATTGAGTGTAACAGCGGAAGTTTATTATCAGGATCTTTTAAAACTGAAATATTTCCCGATTATTTTATTTCACAACGCGGAATAAAACCCCGGTAATTTACAATCATTTGATTTCACGAAGAAATCTTTTATTTTACAAAACATGTTCTTTATTTTATCCTGAGCCACTTTCTTAAGCTTGTAGTGCTTCACGACATTTTTCCTGGATCATAACAGATCACCTGAAACATGTTTGAAAAAGGTTTTGTCAGCGGGAAATACTGAGTGAATCATTCTATTTACATAAAATGATGCATAGTTATTAATTACAGCATAAGAGCGATTACAATGGCTTCTATCTTATTTTTATCTGGCGTTCTGTCACAATGGTGACATGTCACAATGGTGACGATGGTCATACCACTATTAGGTCAATGAACCTAAATAGTGATGATTATCCCTAGTAGGTCAATGAACCTAACTGTGAGAAAATTAGTAATGTGCACAATACCCCACTAGCCAGTGATTCAAGATATCCACGACTTAGTCCCTGTAATTATAACCTTTGAAAATAATTTGAGGTATTGTAAAATAGTTGATAAAAAGAGAATGACTCACATTGCAGATTTAATTTGAGTAGAGTTTAGCCTACTGATTAGCCTTTTAACCTAAATTAATAACAGGCACACAATTCTGGGTTAGTAATCAATACAGCATTTACGATAACTCACGAGATCAAACCCTCACAACGAATGACAAAGTGTGATACTTAAACATCCATCGAATTAACGACGAATGACAAAGCATAAACCCTAATGTGGGTAGTACTTAAACATCCATTGGATATTTTGATCAATCGGACATTGAATCGTATCAGCGATCGAGTTAATACCCTGATTGCGGCGTCGATTAGTGATCCGTGTGTGTTAATTGTGATAAACAGAAGATATCTCGGAGCATATTACGAATTGGTTCGTCGCTCAAATTCCAGAAATCAAGTCCCACGACCCTCTATTTATACCCAAAATTCGAATTTGACAGAGTGTTATATGGATAATCGTAGCTTAGGGTTTACCCCCCCTGAGTTTTAGGGGCCCTGATCCTGATTCTGAAAATTCTGAAAATTTTAGGGTTTGTGCAGAATCACTTGGGTATCTCAATTAGGGTTTCCTATTGTTCAAATTAATTTAATAAATATGACTTTTGATGAGAGTTGTTACATTCTCCCCACCTTAATAAAAATCTCGTCCTCGAGATTTACTGGAATAATTGAGGATACTTTCGCTTCTTTTCTGATTCCAGTTCCCAAGTGTATTAGGGTCCTATCTTTGAATCCCACTTTACTTGAACTAACACTAATCGTTTGTGTTTTGAGAAATTTGATCTTTCTATCTTCTATCTGAAGAGGTTTCTCTACAAATTTTAAATTTTTCGTTTACCTTTATATCTTGGAGAGGTACTACCAAAAATTCGTCTGATAGACATTTCTTGAGATTGGATACATGAAATATATCATGTACTCCAGCTAACTTTCTTGGTAGTTGTAAACGATAAGTAACTGGTCCTATACGTTGGATTACTGCAAGTGGTCCCACGTACCTTGGACTTAGCTTTCCTTTCTTACCGAATCTAACAACTCCTAAGTAGATACTTTCAATAGCATTTTGTCTCCAACTTGAAATTCCAATGGTTTTCGTCTATTATTTGTATAACTCTTCTGGCGATCTCTAGTCGTCTTCAGCTTTTCCTTCGTGATACTGAATATCACAGTCGTAGTCACTTAGGATTTTCATCCATCTCCTTTGCCTCATGTTTAATTCTTTTTGCCCAAATATATATCTTAAATTCTTATGATCCGTATAGACAGTACACTTACTTCCATACAGATAATGTCTCCAAATCTTAAGGGCAAAAATTATGGTTCCTAATTCTAAGTCATAAGTAGTATAGTTTTCTTCGTGCTTTTTCAATTGCCTTGATGCATACGCAATTACCTTTTTGCGTTGCATTAATACATATCCAAATCCTAGCTTTGAAGCATCACCATATACTTTAAATTCTTCTGTTCCTTCTGGTAAGGCTAGGATTTTGTTAATTTATGCTTTAAGATCCTAAAGGCTTCTTCTTGTTTAGGTCCCCATTCAAACTTAACTGTTTTACAGGTTAGCTTAGTTAATGGTATATCTATTTTGGAAAAATCCTTAATAAACCGGCTATAATATCCAGCTAAACTTATAAAACTTCTAATTTCCATTACGGATTGCGGAACCTTCCATTTGGTAATTGTTGCTATCTTATCAGGATCTACGTGAGTACCTTCATGATTCACCATATGGCCTAGAAATTGCACTTCTGACAGCCAAAATTCACACTTCGAGAATTTGGCGTAAAGCTTCTCTTTTCTTAACAAAGTTAAGAGTGCATGCAAGTGCTGTGTTCTTCCTGACTTTTGGAATAAATAAGTATATCGTCGATGAAGACAATTACAAATTTATCCAAATATGGTTTACAGATCCTATTCATCATGTCCATGAATGCTGCATGTGCATTCGTTAATTCGAAAGGCATGATTGTAAACTTGTAATGACCATACCTAGTTCTGAAAGCAGTTTTTGGTATGTCTTCCTCTTGTACTTTCAATTGATGATATCCGTAACGTAAGTCGATCCTAGAAAAATATCTATCTCCCTGGAATTGATCAAATAGATCATCAATTCTAGGTAATGGGTATCGATTCTTAATTGTAACCTTATTCAATTCCCTATAATCAATACACTTTCTCATCGAACCATCCTTTTTGTTAACAAACAACAATGGTGCCTCCCACGAGGATAAACTAGGTTGTATGAAACCTTTACTTAATAATTCATCTAATTGCTTTTTCAGTTCTAACATTTCTGTAGGAACTAACCGATAAGGTGCCTTGGCTATCGGTATAGTTTCTGGAATTAGATGAATCCTAAATTCTACCCCCCTATCTGGTGGTAATCCTGGTAATTCTTCTGGAATTACATCTGGTATTCTGAAACTACAGAAATTTCCTTAAGTTCTTTATCTTTAGTATTAATGATTACTGAAATCATATATACTATTCCTTGCTTTCGTTCATAATTAGCAATTTTCATTACTGATATGAACTTTATGGGTTTACATGACTTATCTCCTGTAATCATTATTACTTCTTCAGTGGGTGCACAAATTTCTATGGAATTCTTATCACAGATAATTTGAGCATGATTGTTTACTAACCAATCCATTCCTAACACAACATCGAATTCAACTAATTTCATAGATAATAGGGTTGCAGAAAATTTATAACTTAAAAGTTCTATTTCTATGTTTTGCATAACCTTATTTATTTTAACTGAATTCCCATCTGCCGTTTCTACTGTAGAAATTTGCCTAATGCTGGTTAAAGGTAAGTTAAGAGTTTGGCAGAATGAAGTATTTATAAAACTTTGGTTTGCACCAGATTCAAATAATACTTTTGTGTAAACGTTGTGAACTAAGAACGTACCGGCTATCACATCTGGAATTAGCTCTGCTTCCTTAGCAGTCAGTTGGAAGGCTCTTACATTCCTTTTTGCTCCTTCTGCAGGTTTGGCTTTATTGTCAGATGGTTTGTTCAATCTGGCCTAAGATGTCCAGCTTCTCCACAGTTGTAGCAGACTGAAAATTTCTTCCTCCTGCAGTCTTCTTCTTAATGCCCCGGAATTTTGCAAAAATTGCAATATCCTTTGCATCTTCCAAAATGCTTCCTTTTGCAAAAATTGCAAAATGGACTAGTGGAAGATTGCCCATTCCCTCCTCTCTTGAAATTGTTATGGTTACCCGGACGGAATTCTTGGGTAATCTTTTGGGCTACTTCCTTCCTTCTATTTTCTTCTCTTGTTCGTACTAGTTCATCAGTCAGAGTATTGGCTAAATCTACCGTATCATCAATCGTGCGAGGTTTCGCAGCCTTGACGATATTACGGATTTCGGCAATCAATCCCCAAATATAACGAGAAATAAGTACCGGCTCTGGCGAAGCCAGGGTTGGTACCACTCGAGCATACTCGAAGAATGTTGAAGTATACCCTCGACAATCTACATCCACCATCCGGTGGGTTAGAAACTTATTTGTCATTTGTTCCTTTTCATACTCGGGACAAAATTTTCTTTCTACAAAGCTCTTAAATTCTTCCCATTTCATAGCATATGCCATCCTTCTTCCTTTTGCTTGTAACACCGTATTCCACCATTCTAGCGCCCCTTCTTTGAAAAGATTTGACGCGTACATGACCTGATCATCCTGAGCACATTTACTTATGGCAATTACTGCCTCGGTTTTCTCTAACCAACGCAGTGCCGCAGTCGCTCCTTCATTGCCTGCAAACTCAGTGGGTTTACAAGCAAGAAATTCTTTGTAAGTGCAACCAGGCGTTGCAGCTTTCATTTTCTTAAGGAGCGGAGCTTGCCGTGGTTCATTATCATGATTAAAATGATCATTGCCTCCGTTTATGCTATTACTGAAGTTATCTTCAGAAATACGTTTACTGGGAACGATTTGCGGTTCGATTGGATTTTTAACAGCAGCAACGATTTCTGGAATAGCGTTGGCTATCCCTTGAGCAACTATTGCTGGAATAGCGTTGGCTATCCCTTGAGCAACGATATTTTCTATATCCTGCCTAGTCATATATTGATCCCCGGTTGTTGCTCAGATTGATTAACCTCATTAACTGGTTCATTATTAGCGTTTTCCATCTAATAACTAATTTATAAATAATTAGTATAAAATAAATAATCCAATGTCACAATTAATTGCACATAATCACGTAAACGCATATACAACAAAATTTTAAATTTTCTAAAATTTTTATTTGTTTTATAGATTATATCATGCTTCTATATACAACCGTTTTATTATTTATTTTACACATACTGATTTTACTATTACTATTACACAACCACAGTTCCATAAATCCCCTATCCTTTGTCAGATGATATTCTAGTAACGGCGTTCCCTCTCATCGTATTTCCAGGAGATCTGTCCCCCAATCTCTTGGATCCTATTCCCAGTATCCATTAGTTCTTCACCAAAGTGGCAGAGTTCAGCCATATTCTCGTTACTCATTGGTGAATTTGGTAATGGTTCTGGATTGCACTGAGGAAAAAGCTTATAGGGATTGTTTTGTAACTGTATTTCATTAGTCAACCATTCGTCTATTTGCGTGTGGATTGAAGGGTCTGGAATAGCTGGTTCTAAGTTTATTGGTAGTTGTGTTTCAAGAGATTGAATAAAAACATTTTCATTAACAGGCTTAATAGTATCATAGCTTGCCATTATAAAATCTAGCTATTCCTGAGATGGTAACCCCTCAATTTGTCTAGAGCTTTCCCCAATTTCCATTTTCTTAGGCTTGGGTTTCTCGAAAGGTAAAGCGTTGAATTCTATAGGCTCTTCTATGTCTGGTATATACCTATTGAAATCTCTGGAAACCTCTATTCTTACCGGATAGAGATTTAAATTCTGAAGGGCGTCAGACAAGTCACTCATGCTGTGTAGCAAAATACACACAATTACTAAGTTAAAAATCATACAAAATTTTATAGAAAAACTTTTAAATTTTATTTCATACGGGATAACTACCAAAACAACTTAAAAGTAAAACACACTAAGTTTTATTTGTAAATTTATTTATTTACTGAATCAGGTTTCTGGTTTTTATTTAATAAGGATGCTAAAACTTGAATCAAAATATTTAAAGATTTGTATTTACTGCTACAGTTGTTAGCATATAAAGATCTGCCCATACTGTACACAATTAGTCAGATAATAAAACACATAATCATAAAATAGCAATTAATACAAATTAAGTATTTTCTAAATACTTAATTGACTTAATCAGTGGCTCAATCAGTGGCTCTGATACCACCATTTTCTGTCACGGCCCCCGACCCGGTTTGACCCGTTTCAGGAGCCGCGGGACATAAATCCCGTGGTATTTAATTAATTGAGTGTAACAGCGGAAGTTTATTATCAGGATCTTTTAAAACTGAAATATTTCCCGATTATTTTATTTCACAACGCGGAATAAAACCCCGGTAATTTACAATCATTTGATTTCACGAAGAAATCTTTTATTTTACAAAACATGTTTCTTTATTTTATCCTGAGCCACTTTCTTAAGCTTGTAGTGCTTCACGGCACTTTTCCTGGATCATAACAGATCACCTGAAACATGTTTGAAAAAGGTTTTGTCAGCGGGAAATACTGAGTGAATCATTCTATTTACATAAAATGATGCATAGTTATTAATTACAGCATAAGAGCGATTACAATGGCTTCTATCTTATTTTTATCTGGCGTTCTGTCACAATGGTGACATGTCACAATGGTGACGATGGTCATACCACTATTAGGTCAATGAACCTAAATAGTGATGATTATCCCTAGTAGGTCAATGAACCTAACTGGGAGAAAATTAGTAATGTGCACAATACCCCACTAGCCAGTGATTCAAGATATCCACGACTTAGTCCCTGTAATTATAACCTTTGAAAATAATTTGAGGTATTGTAAAATAGTTGATAAAAAGAGAATGACTCACATTGCAGATTTAATTTGAGCAGAGTTTAGCCTACTGATTAGCCTTTTAACCTAAATTAATAACAGGCACACAATTCTGGGTTAGTAATCAATACATCATTTACGATAACTCACGAGATCAAACCCTCACAACGAATGACAAAGTGCGATACTTAAACATCCATCGAATTAACGACGAATGACAAAGCATAAACCCTAATGTGGGCAGCACTTAAACATCCATTGGATATTTTGATCAATCGGACATTGAATCGTATCAGCGATCGAGTTAATACCCTGATTGCGGCGTCGATTAGTGATCCGTGTGTGTTAATTGTGATAAACAGAAGATATCTCGGAGCATATTACGAATTGGTTCGTCGCTCAAATTCCAGAAATCAAGTCCCACGACCCTCTATTTATACCCAAAATTTGTCACCCCTTGCGCACCGTAACACTCTAACCCTTACGGTGCGCAAGGGACACCTAATGGTCATAGGGTTGCCACGTTTGGGACTAGGCCTGCTGAGTTGATAACTTCGTAAAATTCGAATTTGACAGAGTGTTATATGGATAATCGTAGCTTAGGGTTTACCCCCCCTGAGTTTTAGGGGCCTTGATCCTGATTCTGAAAATTCTGAAAATTTTAGGGTTTGTGCAGAATCACTTGGGTGTCTCAATTAGGGTTTCCTATTGTTCAAATTAATTTAATAAATATGACTTTTGATGAGAGTTGTTACACCACGCCCCCAACCCCAACCCCACACCCCGCGGTCTAAGGCTATAGGGTGTGGTCATGACCCTCATGATTACCATGACCCTCCACATCAGCACCATGTCACCCACTTCTAATCGATCATCCAAAGACCAAAACCACTACTCTAAGGGTGTGGTTATGACTCATGACCCAAACCACTATTCTCTTATTTTAATTTATTTTTGTGAAAAGAAAAATGAAATATTGAAAAAGGAAATGAAGTCCATGGTTGTCATGGTTTACCCCATGGCAATCATGGTGAATGAGGCAAGGGATGGTGTAGTAATCCATTAATGGTCTTACATGACGATTGATAACCCAACCCATGCCCCCCACACCCTTTAGCCTAAGTTGATGCATATATGTTAAATGCGGTGTTTCTGACAAATCCATTTAAGAATGAGGAGATTAAGAGAACGGTGTTCACATGTGGGGCTGACAAAGCTCATGGGCCAGATGGATTGTAACACCTGTGTCATTTCGACCATCAAACAAATGCCAAACCAATGAAATATTGTATTTCATACTTTGGACTTGTATAAATATGTGTATCTTTTGCACATATCAACTCTTGTTCGATTTCAAACTCTAAATCACTTTCTGGAAGGTTATACGCGCACTAATGCGTAAATATAACCAGTTTAATCCAACGAACACTCCGGAATAGTGAAATAGGCTTAACATACCTTAAATAACCTTTACATAACTTAGATATAAGTTTTGGAAGGTTTGGTGTGGTGAAATCAAAGTTTAATCGCTTACAGGGACTAAAGTTGACAAACTGCGAAAGTATGCCAATATGAACTGTAACAGACATTCCGGAACATGAACATAAGTTAAACATACCATAAATATCCTTTACATAGCTTAGAAATAGGCTTTGAGGGGTTCGGTGTGCTAAAATAAACTTTTGTGTCATTCAGGGACTAAAAGTGTCAAAAAGTGCACAAGTTTGCATTTTCGCGCATAACTTACGTTCTGAATACATCTGGACATCCAAAAATTTATGTAAGCATGACTACATTATATTTTAGTGTTCGCCTTAAGAAAAATCCATTCGTCGCGTCATTTGGATCGTTTTTCGCACTTATGCGCATTCCGTCGTAATTAAGCGAACATCGCGTTCGTACGGCTAAACGAACCGACATCCGAGATATTTTTGAGCATGTTTTAAGTTCCCTATACTTTAACTTCATTTTAGAGCTTTGAAATGGGGTTAACGGGCCTTGAACGTGTCAAAAATGGGCTGATTGCATTGCAGGGACCAAAACTGTAAATCTGCCAAAGTTGTTACCTTACGGACCTCAACATTGGCAGCTTTGAGGTCCGTAAAGCAAGTTCAGACCAGATGCAGAGTACTTAACAGCCTGTTTTCAGCAGATTTAACCACAACCACATGTTTGCAACTTGCTTAATCACTAAGATTAGGAGCATATGTGGCTCCATAACCTTTGTGACAAGTGTACAGCTCGGATCGGGGCACGATATTCAAGAAACGATCCTAGCGGCTCTACTTTATCTATAAATACCCACCCCCCTTTGGCTTAAAAACCCACAAATCTGATTGAAAAGACTCTAAGTTGGAACCTTCGTTTCATACCTGAGCTATTTTGATCTGGGTTAGCATTCGGGGACCCTGGGTAAGTATTCTTTCGTTCTTTTCCTTATTTTACTGCTTTTCGAGTCAGAAAGTCAAACTTTGTTTGACTTTCAGCGTTGACCAGTAATGGTCAATGCGAAGTTCGTTTGAACTTCGCAACGTGAGTGTAATCACGTTGGTTATAGTCCCTTGGGACTATGCCTACTGATTACCACGTTGTCTAGGGTCGTAGGGTAAGCGATCTGATAAATCGCTTATACCTCGAACCCGACCCATTTGGTCGATCATTAGGATCCGACCAAACACATTAGGTGACCATGGTAGGTAGGGAATAACCTTCCGAGGTTATACCCTATGGTCACATCGTTTAAGTAGTTGTATGATAGGTAGTTTATATGCCTTAGGTAAATTACCAGAATACCCTTTTCATGTATAATTGGTAATTAAGCATATGTAACCTAAACCTTTGTCACATAACTGATTTTTGTAATATGTTTAGGCATATAACACTTGTCATAGGGCTAGTTAGACGGTCCGAACGCGTTTCACGCGAACGACGCGTTAAAGTAGCATAAGCTACCTAAACGGGTCGTAATGGGTCGTAGACACTCAGGTTAAGTTTCATTTAGTATGTAGGCTTTGTTAAACCAAATGACACGAGTCTCTACACTCGTTTGGTTTACAAACCCTAATGCTACCCAGTCTTCCGATTTAGGTCCGGTTTATTAATGTAGCTACCTATATTAGGTGCCGTTTGATATTCCGAGATCTCTAGCATTGTTTAGTTGTCACTCCAGAACTACTGAGCAATCCCAGGTGAGTACATAGACCCCTCTTTTACTGTTTTCCAAACTGTTTTGGGGTGGAACACATGTGCCTACTTGTTACTTTCATGCTTTCTTGTTTTCACATCATATACTACTATGTTCGTTAGTACATTATAGTACATGATTTCATTACATTTCATGCTATGTATGCCCATTGTGTGCGTACTTAGTACATTGTTTTACATTACATTTCATGCTATGTATGCCCATTGTGTGCGTACTTAGTACATCGTTTTACATTACATTTTATGCTATGTATGTCCATTGTGAGCATACTTAGTACAGTTGATTTCATCCCATGCTTATATTTTCTTGATTTCAAAGTATAATTGATTATACATGTTATTACTTATCATTTGACAAAATGACTATCTATGGTTTAAACATTAATTTCTCAAAGAACATAAAATAAACTGTTGAATTGTACTTATTTTATGTTCACCAGACCGATTGTTAGTATGATATAGCGCTATAGGATTTGACACCCCATTCCTGTTGTCATGGAATGTCTGAAACCAATTTGTTGCTCCATCCAAATAGGGATTGCCTTTGTGGTATTTCTATAGTCTCAAAGGTGTATTTTGATGCACCAGGTCTGAATGAATTCTTAAATCACACTATTAAAGTATATTTTTATATACTCTCATGTGTGGTATTGTACAAAACCAACATATATTTTGTTAAACATCTAAAGCATATTTTGATATGTTACTTATGAAACCAAAACATAGTTTAATATGTTACTTACAAATCCAAAGTATACTTTTGATATGCTACTATAAGGTTATTCGTTTAACTTTACATTACTTACAATACATAAACATTTCTACAATTGTTAAACATTACTTTGGTGGTTTGGTTTGATTAAGTGATTAAGTAACGATGCATGTGTAATATGATACAAACATGGTGGATACGCCGCTGGTACTTCCTATATATAAGTGTTTGTATGGTATTACATATTGTAGCGTTATTTGAATCATTTCAGTTTGAGACATAGAACGTTTTATACAAATAACATACTTTTCACAAGACATTGTTTTACAAACAACTTATCTTATATAAACTCATCTTACATGGTCATTTATTTAACCATACATTATTTACTTATTTATACATATCATCTGAACTCATTGTTTTTCAAACGATTTACAAAACAAAGCAAATTACAAGGTTCATGACTAAACATTTTCTCAAACATAAGTCATGGAACCTATTTTCACAAAACCTATGTATCTCACAGGCATTTTTATGCTGACGTACCTATTTTCACATGTGTTTTTCAGGAACTGTTGCATAAGATGATCAAGATACACATAGGCAGACTTGGGCTTTAGTGACAATAAAAGATGCAAGACTAGTTAATTATGTTGTATTTTCCTGTTTGTTAAGACATTGTAACACTTTTATTCAATAAAACGAAACTTCAATTACCATGGATTTGAAACAATTAATTCTGTTACAACACTCCCCGATGTTTCCGCCGCGTTTTGTATGTTCTACGCGGTCGGGGTGTGACATGGATTCAATTTCAACTTCATAAAAAGGTATTGGAATTTATTTGAGCTTGATTTTTACAACTTGTTGGCTGGTTTTTACAGAAAAGGATACATCGACAAAAGGTGCAGCTCCTCTTTCATTACTCTTATTCCTAAATGCAAGGATCCGGTGGGGATGAAAGATTATCGGCCGATTAACCTTATTGGGGTAATTAGCAAAACGATTTCTATGGTCCTCGCTAATCGCCTAAAAAAGGTCATAGGTACTATCATATCGGAAAACCAAACGGCGTTTCTTAAAGGCAGGTATATCCTAGATAGTCCTTTAATGGTAAATGAAATAATTTCCTGGATTAAAAAAGCTAAAAAAGGCGTTCTTTTAAAAATCGATTTTGAAAAGGCTTACGACAATGTCTGTTGGGGTTTCTTGCTGAATATCATGGGACAGATGGGATTTCCCGATCTTTGGTGTAAATGGGTGGAAGGGGTCTTAAAATCGGCTAGATCAGCGGTGCTGGTTAACAGATCGCCTACTTTTGAATTTAGTTGTTCAAAAGGGATTAGACAGGGAGACCCATTATCTCCGTTTTTGTTTCTTTTGGTTATGGAAACCTTGTCTAGCATTTTTTGCAAGGCAGGTCTTGCAGGAATTTTCAAAGGCATTCAAACCCCGAATAACGGTCCGGTTATGTCGCATCTCTTTTATGCGGATGATGCTCTTATTCTTGGGGATTGGGATTGGGAGAACTTAAAGAATGTGGCGAGATGTCTTAGAATTTTTTACTTATGCTCGGGCCTTAAAATAAATTTGCACAAATCTAATTTATATGGGTTGGGGGTGGATACCGAAGACATAAAGGATATGGCTTACGTGATTGGGTGTAATTCTGATAACATTCCGTTGTCTTATATGGGTATTAAGGTTGGGGCAAACATGAATAGAATAAGGAACTGGGATCCGTTATTGGAAATTTTTGATAAAAGGCTTTCGATCTGGAAAGCGAAAACTATGTCTATAGGAGGGAGACTTACTTTGATTAACTAGGTCTTGGAGAGTCTTCCTATCTATTATTTTTCCTTATACAAAGCTCCTTCTGGTATAATTAAGAGTCTTGAAGCCAAGATGCGAAAATTTCTTTGGGCGGGGTCCAACGACAAAAACAAAATGAATTGGGTGGCATGGGATTGGATCACGTGGCCGAAGGAAAAAGGGGGGTTGGGTATAAACAGATTAAAAGAAGTTAATGAAGCTCTCCTTTTTAAATGGGGATGGAGATATAAAGCTGAAAGTCATAGCCTTTGGAGGAAAGTGGTTGATGCGTGTCATAAGAATAACAATCAAAGGAGTTTTTTGCCTTGTAACGGAAAGTTTATGGGGTGCTGGAATAATATTGCTAAATTGATTTCCAAATTAAAATTAAATGGAAAAGGCATAAATCAGGTGATTATGGGTAAAGTGGGGAACGGGGAGGAGATCCGTTTTTGGTTAGACACATGGGTGGGTGATCTTCCATTCGTGGAAAGATGGCCACATCTGTTTCTTCTAGATTCTAATAAATCTTGCAGGATTTCGGAGAGATTTGGCACGGGCCCAGAAATGGGAGGATTTTGTTGGAGTTGGGTTAGATTACCCGAATCTGATACTGAGCAAAAAGAGTGGAAGGAATGCCTAGAAACGATTAACACTGTGAGATTGTCAAACTATAAGGATACTTGGATCTGGAACATTGATAAAAAGAGTGGTTTCTCGGTGAAATCGGTGAAGAAGGTGTTAATTTGTGATAGGGGAAGCAGTCATCTTCCCAATTTCGAATGGAGTAAATGGGTTCCTATCAAATGCAATATTATGACTTGGAGAGGTAATTTGGATCGTCTGGCTTCGAGAGTCAGTTTGAGAAGAAGGAACGTGGATTTAGCTTCGGTTTTGTGTCCTTTTTGCGACGAGTACGACGAATCGGTGGATCATTTATTTTCGGCATGTTCGGTGGCGATTAGAGTTTGTGCGGAATTCAGTACTTGGTGCAACATTCCACCAATATTTGCTTTCGATTTTAAAGATCTGATGGAAATTCATAACTCTATTCAAGGAGATAAAAAAATGAAAAAGATTCTTCGGGGATTGGTTATTATATCGTGTTGGTGCATATGGAAGGCCAGGAACGATTTGGTGTTCAACCAGATTAGGAGAAATTCTCAAGAGATTATGATAGAAATCAAAACGAGAAGCTTTGGGTAGCTAAAAAATAGAACATCTTGTAATTATATAAGTTGGAAGGAATGGCGTAAATATCTCATGTATATTTTGTAATTTTTTTTTGCCCGTTTGGGTCTGGGGCGTTTGTTTTGTTTTGCCTTTTGCCCGTTTGGGTCGGAGGTTGATTTTAATGAAGTTTTATTTTCAAAAAAAATATGTTAAACATGCATTTCATTACTTTATATATATTAAACATGATTAGATATAAGGAATTAAATGATTTATATTCATTCATTTATGAGTCTACTATCTACCAACAACTTTTCATCAAATTTACCAACTTTTAATCAAATTTTGTAATGTTAGACATGCAATCTACTTGAAATACTTGAAATTCTCGCTTTATATTATTTATTAAATTATTAGAAAAGTATTATATTAAGAATAGAAATTATGAAAAGCGTGCAATATAAAGCGACATTATAAATAATATAATACTTTTCTAATAATTTAATAAATAATATAATACTTTTCTAATAATTTAATAAATATGTATTGAAACATATTAAGAAGAGAAATTATGATATACGACATAATAAAAAGTAAAATAAATATAAAAGCTTATTTTAATAGGTGATAAAATTATGACTGGTCCAGAAATTCTGTCATAGATGACAAAAAATAGTTATGAAAAAAAAATAATCGGGTAAATAACGACAAATAATGATAAAAATGAATAAATATGAGTTTATTAAATTATATAAATAAATAAATATGAATTTATTAAATTATATAAACAGCCAAACATACATGAAAGAGAAATAAACTTGGACAATAGCTTTTGGCCAACGTGTATCAAAAGGTTCCTGTAACTCATCCATCCCTCGTATACCTCCTATAATCAAGTTGATGATTGAACAATAGATTGATTTTTTACTTTCTTTAACAATATTGTTTACATCTAAATATGATATAATTTTATGATAAGGTTTTATAATCAAGTTGATGATTGAACAATAGATTGATTTTTTACTTTCTTTAACAATATTGTTTACATCTAAATATCATATAATTTTATGATAAGGTTTTATAATCAAGTTGATGATTGAACAATAGATTGATTTTTTACTTTCTTTAACAATATTGTTTACATCTAAACTAGGTTAGAACCCCGTGTATTACACGGGTTGATTAAATGTAATTAAATAATAAAAAGTTATATATTTATGAACCCCGTATATTGTACGGGTTAAGTAAATGTAATTTTATATATTAAATAATAAAAAAGTTATATCTTTAAAAACCATGTATATTACACATATTAAATAAATGTAATTTTGTATACTGGATACTAAAAACATCGTATCATTAAAAAACCTGTATATAATCGGGTTGAATAAATCTACCAAATAATAAAAATTACATCCTTAAAAACCTCGTATATTACACGTGTTGAATGGATCTAAAAAAGAGTTATATCTTTAAAAATCATGTGTATTACATAGATTTAATAAATGTAATTTTGTATATTAAATACTAAAAATGTCATATCTTTAAAAAAACTCGTGTGTAATCGGGTTGAAAAATCTACTAAATAATAAAAAAATTATATCCTTAAATCTAATTTTACATAGCAAATTATAAAAAAGTTATGTCTTTAAAAACTTCGTGTGTTACACGGGTTAACTTTGTATAGTAAATAATAAAAAAATTATATTTTTAAAAACCCCGCGTTTTACACGAGTTGAATAAATATAATTTTGTATACCAAATAATAAAAAAATTATATTTTTAATAAATTAGGATAACATTTAATATTAATTTATTATTTATATATTTAATATAGTAGGAGGGAGAGGTATTTGTTTAAAAATATATTAAATTAACAATCTAGATTTAAAGATAATATTTTATTAAAGTATGATAAGATTTAATATTGATTTATTATTTATTTAATTAATTAATATAAGATAAATATAGATTTAAGGATACCTTCAATGAATGATACGTGTCCAAAAGATGGTTTCTTTTATTATAATAGATAGATTAGTAATAATAATTTTAAGAATATATTAAAATATTTACATCAATATTAAATAAAAATTAATTTTTATTGTCGTATAAATATAGTTTTAAGATATGTTAAATTAAATTAAGAAAGTTTTCGTTATATATAAAGTTTTCGTTATATGAATATGATTATATATTCAATTCATATGTTTGGATAAACTATTTGAAATCTGATGATGATTTCAAAATATTGTATTATCTTTTGTATGAATTGTTTAAATTTAAATTAAATTCAATTATATAATTATTTTTTAATTAAAAAAACAGAGGACTCCAATGAATGACATGTGTCCCAAATCAGGTTTCTTTTATTATATAGTATAGATATCATATAATTTTATGATAAGGTTTTATAATCAAGTTGATGATTGAACAATAGATTGATTTTTTACTTTCTTTAACAATATTGTTTACATCTAAATATCATATAATTTTATGATAAGGTTTTATAATCAAGTTGATGATTGAACAATAGAGTGATTTTTTACTTTCTTTAACAATATTGTTTACATCTAAATATCATATAATTTTATGATAAGGTTTTATAATCAAGTTGATGATTGAACAATAGAGTGATTTTTTACTTTCTTTAACAATATTGTTTACATCTAAATATCATATAATTTTATGATAAGGTTTTAAACTCACATTATTTTTGGAAAAACAAACACCATACTAGTAAATCACAAGGTTATGAATCATGAGTTGCTAATAGTGATGACAATTTCCAACACGACATCGAGACAACACGTAAATAATCAATTTATTTTGTTGTCACATATTATTCGTTCAATAAATAGGAACATTTTAGCCTATTTAGCATGTTTAATTGGACATATCAGCATGCCAACCACTCAACCCGTTAAATCAAAAGTTGGTTAACATGTTGACAACTTATTACGACTCATTAAGCTATGTTAATACATTAACATCAAAATGGGGTAAACAATTCATGTTCAGGTTAAACGATTCTTAGTAGAAAAATTGCAGATTCTCTCTTTTATAATAACAAATTATTAAAGAGTGATTCTGTTGATGCAATAAATACTAGACCGATGGTAGTAGCCGGGCTGGTTAGGCAAAAGGGTTGAAGGGTTCCAGTTTGCCTAACGCAGGTCGTGGGGTCCCCCCACGCTTGCAAGACGTGGAGAGAGGTTCACTAGTTATGTTTTGTTGTTTGCTCAAGATCCTCTACTGAAGTGTGTTCAGCTTCGGACGTGGGAGCAATGGAGACGTGTGTGTTGAATGTGGAGAAGAGATACTTGCATGGGACAAGTATTCGAGAGCAAAGACCAGAGATCTCAATGGAATCAGAGCTGATCGGAATGTCTCTAGCACTAAATGAAGTGTCATATATATAGGGAAGGTTATCACTCAAAGAGGAAACCATTGACTAGTGAAACATGCTTGCAGTGGGGGACTTACCCTTTTGGGGGTTGAAGCGTTTTGACCTGCGGGTAAAAGACTATACTCTGTGCATTCGTCTTACTTTTGCGGCTAGGAGAGTTGTTGAAGTAATTAGAGATATGACTGATTACTGTACACGTGCTGCTTTATCCTAGTTTCCGGGTTTTCAACCCTTGAACCTTTTAACCTTTTAAGCGTTCATGTATTTAAGTCATTTTATTTAGTCTTGGGCTACCCCGTCATCAGCCCCCCAAGTCAGAGGTGTTTGGGAAATGAGCTCAAAGACTTCTGACTTTTACACGTTTAATTGTATTGCTTAAAGGCTTGAAAGGTTCGTTACATTTGAGTTTTTCTTTTTGAAATTTGAATTTTGACAAGACGTTTGATGTGACTGACGGCGGTTTTTGCAGAAGGTAGGTTAATTAACTGTCGAGCAATCATAACTTCTATTGGTTTTTATTTTTCATTTATTCCTCAAGGTACTCAACAATCTTTCTCTATTATCTCTCAAGTTCCTTCCATATCCTCCTTTATTTCTCCCAGGTTAGTTCCGATTTCCTTCTTCTTTGTGGTTATTTTCTTGTATCATGGGTGCTCGTAAGGATTTAGTGAAGTCATTTTCTCAAATAACTCAAGAGGAAGTCGAGTTGTTTTGTAGGGAATGGGGGATTAGGCAGAAGTTTAAACCGGTTGCACCGGCTTGTGACGTTTCGATCGATAAATGTCCCCCTGGTTCCATTGCTCTCTACTGTCGCCATTTTGAGTTTTCTAACCTTCGTCACCCATTTTCGAACTTTGTTTTGAATATCCTGGAGTATTACCGTGTATCCTTCGGCCAGATTCACCCTCAGGGTCTGGCTAGGGTTTTACATTTTGAAGTTTTGTGTCGGGCTTCTGGGTATGATCCAACCCTTTTATCGTTTCGTCGTTTTTTCGGCTGGCTAAGAATGGTGACTGGTTTACCTTCGAGACATCTCAAGTTGACACTTGCTTAATTTCATCTATGGTTTCTAGTCTTGGTGTCTAGAAGGACCGGTTTTTCTGGGTGTCCGAGGAAATTGTTCCTTTTAAACTTGTTTGGAGGCACCCGGATGCCGTTTTGAATGAGCCTGAGCCCTCTGCCTCTAAGATAAACACTCGTTTTCTTGAAACTCTTAGGGAATGCCCTTCAAGGCTTCGTCCCTTTCCCGAGCATTTATTGGTGTTGTTGGGTCTTAGTAAGTTATTGGAAAAACGTGATCGAGACCCGATGCTTATGAGAGATGGGCAGGGTATGCATTTATTCTTGCTGTGCTATTATATTCCTGTTTTTCGCTTGCTTATATATTTCATTTTTGTTTATTTTGTACTCATGTCTGTACTCGACTTTATCAAGAGTGATGATACTTCCGATGTTGCCTTTGATGATGTTGCTGCTGCTCCGGGTGAGGATACAGTTGTTAGGGGAGCCGAGCATAGGTTCGAGGGTTCCGGCTATGTGAGTGTCCCCAATGTTAAGGGTTTCACAAAGGCTCCGGGTTCCAGGGTTTCTGTTCGTCGTTCAAACCGTCGCTTGAAAGGTGCTGATCAACCTTCTGGTCAGAAGCCATTGATGTTAGTGATGATATTGAAGTGTCGGCAGAACAGGTTGTTGAGGTTGAAGTGGGAAAAGGTAAGGAAAAAGAGTTAGTGGTTTCTGAGAAGAAGAAGAAGTTGGTCAAGAAAGGTAGCACTCCTGCCCTTCAAGGTTCATCGGGCAAAAGTGTTGAGAGCTTGGAGGCTCCGGAAGCTGAAGAGGTTTATGTTCCCAATTGGGGTGTGAAAGTTAGGGATAGCTTCAAGGATCCGGCTGTTTGTGCTGAGGCGTTGGCCCACTTTGCTCCTCCTGGTGTTCGTAGTGCCATATCTGAAATGGAAGCTGATCACCTTATTTCAAGATTGATGCTGAGCTCCTGCAACATTTCAGCCTTGTTGGCTGAAGGTGTTACCCGTTTTGCAAAGGGTATGCGGGAGTATTAAGAAGCTTCCAAGAAGAAGGACAAGATGAAAGCCTCTATAGCTGCTATGAAGAAAGAGGTTGAAGGGTTCTCCAATAAAGAGGAAGCTTGGGTGAAAAAGGTTGGGGAGTTGACCAGAAGACATGAAATTGAGATGAACGATCTCAAGAAAAGTTTTGAAGCTGATCGATTAAAGCTAAAGGCTGATAGGGAAGCCTTGGATGTTCAGCAAAGGGCTTTCGAAGAAGAGAAAGAAGGCTTAAAAGCTTTGGTTGCTCAAACCACTTGTGATAACCAGTGGCTCATTGAGCAAGGTTTTCATCAGGTTGTTACCTATCTTTTTCACTCCAAAGAATTTAACTCTGCTCTTGGAGAAGTCTACACCAAGCTGCTAAATTTGGGAAAATACCAAGGCCTTATTGCTGGTTACAAACTTCATGAATCTTGTCATCCTTTGGAGAAGTCTCCCTTGTACCGTCCTGAAGCTTCTGAGGTCTTTAAGGGTTCCGTTCAGCAGATGGAGTTGCTGACCTATCCTTATGTAAGTCAGGTTGCAGCTTGTTTTGGTAAGTGACGTGATTGTCGTGGTCACGCAAATTTAATCCCAAAAACAACTATATATAGATAGTGGCAAGTGGGTATCGAACACAGGGAGTTTGTGGAATATGTGTTATTTGGAAGTGTATCTAAGTTAACTAAGATTAAACTAATTGCAATAAAAGTAAATTCAAAGAGTTGGATTGTTTGTTTTAAAACTAAGAATACTAATTAAATTTCGAATTGAGAATTGGTTTTGTAAACAATTTAGGGACAAATGACCATCCTAGGTTTCAGTTTCTTTAAACAATTGTGTGCAATTCCAACTAGAAAGAACTACATAGACATAGTTCATGTGCAATTACTTATTGTGATAAAAGGGAACGAAGTACTCAGATTCCTAGAACGTGAGGTTGTTACCCGATGACCAATCAACCCTTACCCAATCCTAATTCTACCCATGATATCTCGATTGCCAACGGCACCAAGAACGTATGGTTTCAAACTAGAATATCATAAGAATCAACAATTTACAAATAAGTAATCACACACCATGATAAACAAAACATAGATAAAGTTTACCATTCTAGAAATATGGAATCCAAAACACAATTGTCTCATACAAACCTCCAACCTAGGATGACCATAAGAAAACTAGCCACTCATGGCTTGGACAAACATTGTAGCAAATATAGTTTTGATGTTCAAGTGAATCACACACATAAAACTAAAGATTAACAAGTGTTCTTCCTTCCAAAAGTCTCTCCAAATGCTCTCAATTTCGTGAACAAGATGATGGTAACCGAAAATGGCAATGATAAGTCCCATAAATCCCTCTTCAAATCAGCTTTTAATGTGGAAGTTACATAACAATATCAGTCGGAACCGTAAGCTACGGCTCCTTGCCGTAGCTTACGGCAGTCAATAGTCCCCGGAAGTCAACACCGAGCCGTAAGCTACGGCTGGGTGCCGTACCTTACGGCTATCATCATTCCTTTACGCCAATATGCTCCTGTTTTACGGCAACTCTTCCAAACCAACATAGGGGCCGTAACCTACGGCTGGGAGCCGTAGGTTACGGCGATCAGTGATGTTTTTTTCTTCTTGTTTCCTTGTAAAATCCCCCATGCTCCATTTGATCTCATGCATCATGCAATTCCCATCCAACTTCATAAAAACCACTTATTAAGCACTTTAATACCTGCAACATCAAGCGTAGAGTGGTTACCAAGTTTGAGCACTTAACCGGATAAAATATGGGTGTTTATTCTATTTAAAGCACTTAAGGGTTGTCCTACGGACCACCCGTCACATCCCCACACTTACCCGTTGTTTGTCCCAAGCAACCCATTCAAAACTATTCAACAAACACAACAACCAATTATGTAAACCAAGCTAAACATGCCATCCTTTTACTAACCTTCAACCATACCATAAGACACAACCCTCGCCAAACTCTCGGTGACAAGAATTACTAACATAATGCCAAACCACTCAATGCGTGTATGTGTGTATGCGACAATAAGCTTGTGTAAAAATCAAGTTTCCTCCTAACAAATATCTAGCATGCTTATGAATCAAGGGAAACTTACGGGTTGTAACGTGGCTAGGTGTAAAGGTAGGAAAATGGTAGAACATATATATAAGAGCTAATTTGATTTGACCCGGTTTTTATTTTCACTACTAAGCAAAACAACCATCAACTATATACAAGATATCTTCAACTTCTCAACTACTATTACAACTAAATACTTCTTTTTGCATTTTTCTCATGTTTTTCTATTTTTTTTTCAACAATAAACTTCAAGAATAAATACAAAAACATCAACACTACAGACTAAATTCCTAAACCGGGTCATCTCAATCGGTAAAATTTTGTAGGAAGTAGGCTTGGGTCACAAACGAACGGTTTAAGGCTCAAACGTGGCAATCTAAAGACCAAACCCCCACCCCTCACAATACCAAGCTCATATATGTAAGGTATGAGGTCCAACCCACCAATCCCACACTCTCACACGTCTTGACAAGGCTACCTAAAAGTCCCCTATCATTTTCAAAAGCATGCTAACTCTAGGATTTAACAAGAATTCATACACAAGTTCTATTAACACAATACACACACCGCCACTCAAAACAAATAAATATCTATAATAATCATATGTGGCTCAAGTCCTCACCAAGAAAAGACTAGGAATGGGTGTCGATGTGTCAAATGGCACAATATCAAGCTTTCAAATTTTAACAATTTTCGCTCGGATTTACAAAATTTTTAAAACTCCCAAAAATTCCCCCCATCCCCACACTTGGGATACATTGTCCCAATGTATGGTTTTGAGGAAAAGATCGCTTTAACCAAGAACATCAACAATTGCTTATACTCTCAAACCCCAAATTTCTTTTTTTTTTTTTAAACACCACCAATTCCTTCACAACCCATAAACTAAACACATCAAAACACCACCCAACCGCCCAACCAAAAACTTAAACATGAATATATACAAAGGGGCACAAGATGAGAACAAGACACGACCTGATTAGTAAATCAGCAGTGTTGGTAGTGATGCAGCTGCGGTGATCGAACCGGTTCAAAAACATCTCTTAGATTCGCCGATATCTCAACAGGGATGTTGCCAAACATCCCCACACTTGAATCATTGCATCCACGAGGGTTGAAGCGTAATAACCTGCCAACACACAAACACAACACCAAAACAAAACCAAACAAAGCAAAACAAAACAAAACAAAACACAAATACAATACTCTACATCCTCGGGCTGCCTCCCGAGAGCGCTAAGTTTAAAGGTCTTCAGCCAGACCATACCTGATATGCGTTATGGTGGTCTTAATGCACACTTACCCGCAGCATTTCCAACAAATGCCCGGAAATTTACATGCCATCTCCATAGATTTGTCAGTCTATTTGGCATGTTAAAGCTGCTCCTGCGGGCTTTGCTAGTCCACTTCATGACATATACCTTAATGTCTGGTAGTTTCACCCTTCTCATCTTGTTTCTCGAACCCTCTTCCCCACACTTGTTAATTTGAATTATGGGAAGAGGTTCGGTACACATATCCATCCCATCAGCTTGCTCTACCTCATAATCTGCACACATCATCTGATCTACAAGTGATTCTTCATCAGATAAAGGACTCATTGGTGTGGTATTATCCTCCACAACCTCCTCCTTCATGTGAGAATAATCTCTAATATCGCCAGGTAATGGTGAGAGGCGTTCTTCTATCTCTATCTTCAATTTTAAAGTATGACACTTAGAGACTAAGCAGCTGATTCGGTCTTCATCGGACAGGTTGGGTGTTGCTAAATATTGCTCGAGTTTGGACAAAGTTACTTCCAATACAACAAGCTCTTTTTCCTCCTCGGTCTCATAAACATAAACACCCTCGGGCTCAGAATATTCTTCGGGATGATATTGTCGATATCCCTGATACGGTCTATAGATGCGCGCTTCCATCATCTTTTTATTCCAATACTTCGGGTTTTCCGAATACACCGGGCACACATCATAATCATAAGTGTGATCGCGACCGCAACAAAAACATAGACTATCCATCCTTGCCTCATAATAAACTCCCTCATCCCGATCGTATCCATATGAATAATAGTCATCCTCCATTTCTGATTCATAATCGTCAACGTATGATGGAGGTGGAAGCTGTGAAACATAAGACACCGGTTTTCCATGTGCCCTCCTGTAATGAGCCTCGTGGCAACCAATACATGGATGTCGTGGACCCCCGCACAATCTACACGTAGATAAGCTGAAATTTGTGTAATGCCCTGTCATCCTGCACAACACAACTCAACTACCAAGTGTAAATCATGAACATAAAAGAAATCTTTTTGGTTTTTTTTTTATTTTTTATTTTTTTTTTCTTTTAATTTTTTTAAACTAATACACAAGATAACACACGTTGCGCACTACTCAAGCGTAGAGTGGTTACCAAGTTCGAGCACTTAACCGGATAAAATATGGGTGTTTATTCTATTTAAAGCACTTAAGGGTTGTCCTACGGACCACCCGTCAGTAATCCCCTTTCTGTCTTGCAGGAGTTAAAACCAGATGGTCTTAATGAAAAAGTATGTGCTGAAGTGCTCGGTTCCCTTTCAAGAAAGCGTTCTTATTTAGGAGATTGCGAGGATACCTTTTCGGGAGAACCTGATGCTTCCAAGGATGCAAGCTTAGAAGGTTTAGCAGTTGGTGGTGATGGTGGTTCGAAGGCTAAGAAGTCGAAGAAGTCCAAGAAGGTTTAAGGTAATGGTTCTGGAGCTTCTAAGCCTTCTGTTGATGCCTGAACAATATTCGTAGCTTTCTTAGCACTACTAAACAATTTAATGGTCTGTATGTTACTTTGAACAATTTTAGGTTTTGCAGGAACCCTTAAGGTTCCTGTTTTATGGTTGTGGTTTGGTCTTGGAGGTCATTTGGACAATTTATTAGGTTTGCAAACCGTTAAGGTTTGTTTTAACTTGCTTGGAAGTCTCTTAAGACTTCTTTTCTTATGCTATTAAGTTTCTATTGCTTGCCTTGTGTTGTGATTTTTTGTGTTGGTGCCTGTTTTGTAAGGCAGCTTGTTTGGGTTTAAGCCTTCAAGGCTTCTGGCTGTTTGTTGAATGTTTGTAGCTTGAAGCCTTCGAGGTTTTCGGTTACTGTTTTATTTTTGTGACTTGGTGCCTTGGTTTGTATTTTTGAGATTTGGTCCTATGCAACCTTTTGCCATGTTATTATGCTATTGCTTGAGTCATTTTTCTTTGCTATTGTCTTTGTTGGGTTCATGTTATCTTTATGTCTTTATACCTTAAAGGGTTCAGTGCTGCAGTCACTTAGCCTTTGTATTTTTAACAAGAAGACATAGCACCTATCCTATTCATTGCTTTCCTTAGTTTGATTCTATTTTGTAAGCCTGTTTTTGATAATTTTTCTAAGGCTTAAGGAACATTTGGTCTGGGCTGTTTGGACCCGTCTATGAGACAACTTTGTTTTTGATTATAGGTCTCATGGAGTTGTATTGATTTAGGAACTCACCCTTTATATAGGTTCATTCAACCCTTGAACCTATTGAGCGATATGGCCTGGGAGCTCATCCCCTTACATGGCCCTTGCCATGGAGTTTTTTGCTAGGTTCTCAACCTGATTTTTAGGATAGAAAGACAAATTTTATAAAACATCATCATTCATTCAAGAGATATTGTTTTACAAAAAGTGATCATAGGACAACTCTTGAAATACAACTTGTAAAATATAAACCAATCTTTCTTGATCAGACATGGAACCTTTTAAGGGTCTTTCCATTCCAATGTCTTGGAAGCTTTTTATCTTCTGTGTCGGCTAACTTATAGGATCCACCCTTATGTGCCTCAAGGATTGTATATGGCCCTTCCCATTTTGGGCCAAGCTTTCCTTGGTTCTCTTGTTTGCTAGCCTCATTGTTTCTGAGCACCAGGTGTAACAAACCCAAAGAAACCGACGCCCTCATAATTTTTCCGACACCCTAATATATTTTAAAATATCTCTATATGTCCCAAAATACACCTCGTATGTGAAAACCGAGCCCGAAATACGTTATAACATTTAAAATAAATAAAAACCTAAAAAAATTAAGTTTAGGCGGGCCGCGTAAAGGACTCTCAACCCTTACGCGGGCCGCGTCAACTTAAAATTCAGGCGGGCTCCGGTACGGACACGTGTGTGTGCGCGTGTTGGACCTACCCCATGACCCGGACAAGCTAGTCCGTTGACCAGCTTTGACGCGGGCCGCGTAAGCCCTTACTTACATTTACGCGGGCCGCGTGAGAACCAAATATCAGCACTATAAATAGAATGCATCGGCTTTCAACTCAATTCGTTCAAAATCTTTTCTGTATCTCGACTTCTGAATATTATAGGCATAACATTCGAGTAGTATACCCCCTAATTAGCGAGGTTCTGCTCCGTTGTAAGTATTATAACCCCAGTTTCGTATTAGATACGCTGCCCGATTGATTTAGGGTTCCGTAACAACTGTCGTGGTTCTGCCCGACGTAGTTGTTGGAATACCGTCTCGGGGAGGGTATCATTAATATAATCAAAGGGTTATTATACTAACCTATGTACATTTGTGAAAATTATAGATTAATCCCAGGAAACCCTTACGCGAAGTCTAAGATAGCAATGTGAGTTTATTCTCTTTTTGTTAATCTTTTTGTAATGTTTTACAAAACCTTAAGTGTTTTACAATGTGATTAAGCGGTGATTGAGTCTTTGTAGTTCTTTAATTACTGCCGGTATGTTGAGGTTTTGTATACAAAATGTGGAACACGTTACCATTGGACGACGAGTTAGCCAATGTGTAATATGACCCACCAGTCAGGATTGACAGTACTGAATGAGTAATTGTGTAGAAATAAACAATGTGATCGCCCTCAATACTGTGTTAATTGATAAAATGTTTCTTGATTAAACTAGGATTCACTCACCAGTATTTCCCACTGACAAATGTTTTTAAAACGTGTTTCAGGTAACACAATGTGACAGCCAATTAGTAAAAAGCCAGCTGGAGAGCACTGAAGGCTTAGGAAAAATGTGGCTATAAAAGTTACCTAAAAGACGATGTTTTAAATTCAATAAAATAGGATTTATTCCTATAAACATGTTGTAATAAGAAACTTGGGTTTTACTCATGTGATTATTAATATCAAATATGGTGGTTTTACTCTGATAAACATTTCCTAACTACGGTCCTGATGTAATTTCCGCTGCCAAATTAACAAACTGATACCACCAAAATTCTGAGTTCGCGTCCGCCCGTTCCCGGGACAGATAAGGGATCGGGGGTTGCGACAGGAGGTGGTATCAGAGCCTAGCAACTGGTCTAAGCCAAAGAAGTGTTCTGCTGACACTTAAATTTTAAATTTTGTGTTAGGAAATAATTTATGTGATTATGTGTTTTGTGTTATTTGACTATTTGTTAGTTTACAGTATGAGTGATCAAGGACCTTCAGACATGTGTCGTCAATTGTCTGATTCACCTAGGAGTGAAGGTACATCTTCACAGCCTACCCTTTCTGGGTATTCTGCTGATCAGGAAGAAGGGATGTTTGTCTTTAAAGCTCAGTCGGAAGAGCCATTCCCTCATAAAAAGAGAGGATGGTTCAGTAAGGAAGCATTTGCGCGTAGGAAAAGAATGCGAAAGTTGCAACAGCAAAGAGTTCTAGCAGCTGCTAAGAGAGAGTCAGATGCCCATACACAGGATATGCTTAATAGAAGCCTAGCTAATTTCCATATACTAGCTACAACTGCTGGTGACCCAAGTCTGGAACAACTAGTAGCCCCACAACCCTTACCTTTAATTCCCACTCAACCGATGGAGGTAGAAATGCATGATTTTAACCCTGAGAAGATACCTAGGATACCAGCCCCTAATCCTTTAGATCCAAATTATGATCCTTGGTTTGATGATCTTAGGGATTATGTGCCACGCTATCACTTAAACGAAGAAACCTTGCCGAATTTAGCAGCATATCCAGGTTTGGACCCTCTAGACCCCTATTATGACAACGATGAATACATTAGGGAGATTTTGGAGAATCCATACCCTCAGGAGAATCCAGTACCTCAATACCCAGAGCCAATACCAGTACCTACACCCCCAATGAGTGCAGAGAATTTAGAAGAACTCCGAAATTTTGGGGAAGAAATCATAGAAAGTAGTGAAAGGATGAGATATGTAGGAGAACAACTCGTATGGAAATACGATGAGCGTCAGATGGATTTCGGGGGAAATCTATATCCGTGAAGGCAATAGTGAAGTTGGTAATAATATGTAACACCCCGTGTTCCCAGGAAGGTTAAAGTCAAAGTCAAGGTCAAAGTCAACGACCGATCGCGCGACTTGACTTATAGTGAATTAGTTTTATGTGTTTAATTTAGTTGTATTATGTGGAGTAAGTGTCCATAATCGCAATAATCGACGTGTGTTTTTCGCTATTTAATCGACTTACGACTGTGAACGATAGGAAGTAACAATGCGATAAAGCTAACTAATCGGTAATCAACCTAACGATAATCAATCGACACGAATCGCAACTCGAAATACGCATCTTGGTAATTGTTATACGTGTGTGTGTGCCTTATGTGTTACTTGTGAATGTTTATTTATGTTATGTTGTGGTAATCAATCGAAACGCAATCGAAACTCAAACGCAATCGAGCTCAATCGCAATCGAAATGGTATTATAATTAGTGGAGAAGAGATAGTGCGAGATATGAGTAGTTGGGATTAAAAGAAATTTGACTAGGAAACTCTATCACATCGCAACGCTCGCAATCGCAATCGAAACAGCAAAACTCGTCACATCGAACACTCGAATCAGGCGACCGATCGATCAGGCAACCAGCCGACCGTTCGGACTGCCGTCCGATCGGACAGGCTGACCAATCGAGCTGCCTGGCCGATCGGCCAGCCCTTTCCACTTTGGGTAACTCTATAAATACCCCTGTCACTTTCATTCTTTCTACTTTTGGAAACTCTCTGACCGACCAGCTTGTGCTCCTCACCTTTTCTTCGATTTCTCTCAATTCCGGTAAGATCTCACTCTAAATCTTGTACTTTCTTGATCTACATGCACTCCTACACCTTTCTATCTTTTAAATCTTAACTTTTAACCGTGAAATCACCAAGATTCAAGGTGTTCTAGGATGACGTCATCATGTGTTCTTGAAGAACTTCATGTTTTGACCTCAATCCACCAAGAACAACTTAGATCTAACCGATTTCCACACAAACTAACAAGGGTCTTTCATAGATCTAAACATATTCACAATAAAAATGAGTGAAAGATGGTTTTCAACTTTCTTTCAACTCTTTTACACTCAATGCACTCAAAACCGATAGAATCAGAACTTGTGCCGACTTACTACTCATTCTTGTGGTTGTGTTGGGTCAAGATCTGGATTCTACCTACGAGGCTACCGATTCCGGGTTAACCGAGAGCAATCGTCTGGAACCAGTGGACCGACCGAGCTTGGGTGATTCCTGTTCAGTCGAGTCACTAAAGCTAAGGATGAAGTTCTGTTGGTTAGCACGTTATCAAAACGCCTCGATAAAATGACAAGCAATCAAAACAACCAAGTGTGAGACGAGCAGGACGAGGTGCCGTCCGATCAGCCTATTGACCGAATGGACAGCCACCGGATCGACCGGCCAGCCGAACGACTTGCACCTTGGGACCCACGCTTAACCATTTTGGTAATCTAAGAAGTCTAAGTGTTGAACGAGTTGCTATGCGATCAAACTACCATCCGATCGAACTGCCAACCATACCATGAGACATTTGAACCTCCACACTTAAACAATTTTCAACATGTCCAATGCACTAGGAATGCCACCCGATCGAACTGTTATCCGATCGAGTGACAACCTACTATGAACTTGTGCTAGCTGAAGTTGTGACAACCCTCAAAATTTCAGGTACTGTACAAATTAATTAATCTTAATTACGTGCTTAATGACTGTGCCTGATTACAACTGATAATTTAAACTGCTCTATGATTCCATATCATATATACATGCATCATATTTATACAGTCACTCCATTCATTACATACCTACATTAGTGACATATTTGATGCACTCAGCACAGTTGACAGACTGAACGGTTGATTCAGAAATAATGCTGACAATGCCAGCACTTAGACAGACATTATGATTATGGCCAGCATGAGCCAGGAATAGAAGTACTACACTGGTTTGTAGTGTAGAGAAGTGAGGACCATAAGACTGCATCGTTAAGTGATAGATATAGTGCCGGGAAGTGCCTAAAACATGCGTTAAATACAGAATTCCGCGTTCTTTTATAAAATTCAGCATTTTATTTTACACAAATATAACAGAGTGGTCTTGTATACTTTCCTAAGTGCCAGGAATGTTTTCGTTACAAAATGATGCACAAAAAGCGCTATACGGTGAAATTAAACGCTTTAACGGAACGATACGTAACCGAACAACCAGACAACACCCGAGACACGAAAATATTTTCAGAAATATTATTTTTATCATTTTAAATTATTTCTAGTCACAAAATCCCTTTACCTCATATAAACAAGTCATACACCCACTATACTTGAAAATACCCTTAACCTTCTAAGTTAATACCTATTAGTTGCCAAAAATTTACACTTTACCCTCCCCCCCCAACCGAAAATCTGCCCTAATCTTTTGAGAATATTTAGTTGAGATTATGTGAAAAAGTGAATCTTAATCCTATTGGCCAAATTATTGGCATAATTGCCCTAAAGAACTAGTGTTGCCTATTTCCAAGAAGATTATCATCATCACTCTCAAACTTGCACTCCACCCCCTCCCTTTTCTCTCTAAAAAATCGGCTCACACCCCCCTCCCTCTCTCCATAACCGAAATTTCACCACCACCCTATCTCTCATCCTTCACCTTCCTCACAACAAGTTCATTCAAGCTCCAAGAGGATCCAAGGAGGTTGCAAGGTTGAAGGAACATCAAGAGAGCTTGTTCTAGTCACTTCACCATACTTTTTCTCACTATCATCTCATCCTAAGAGTTCCATCCTAGCCTTGTGCTAGTGGTATGTCCATTCACACCATTGTCCACCTTGTTCTTGCTATATCTTGTTTGAATGTTCTTGACACATACAAGCTAAAACACTAAATTTGTGAACTTAAGTTTCTGCATGAAAACCATAGATAAAAGGGTGGTATGAAGTTGAAATCTGGGTGGTTTAGGGCTGGTTAATGCATGATTGAGGTTTGAACATTTATCCTTCGATACGCCATGGTTAGAGTCTTTGATTATGCATTTTTAGTCACTTCTACACATAAACAGCTTGCTGATTGAGTTTTCCCAGCCCCTTCAACAGGCTGTAACGGGTTCATTTTTAATCGAAAAAGTTAAGTTCTGGAGTCTAAATTGTGTAATTTTGAATATCTGAACTAATGAAACTGGAATCGAAATTTTTCGAGACCGTTTACTATTTTTAAAGTATTATTTTTAGACAGCAGCTCAAGCTGAAATATTTCTGCCGAAAAAGTGTGTTGTAAACCGAGTCAAAACTTAAAACCTGAGCAGAGTCAGCTCATGGAATTTTTACCGTAGATAGTACCGGTTGTTTTTGTGACCCTCCAACTGGAATTTCGACAATCCGACTCACGATTGATTTTTAGTGAATTTTTCCGTAAAACTGCAATCAGAATGTACCAAATCTGATTGCAGTTGAGTAAAAGAATTTTTATATAAAATTGGTAATGAACTGATATCCGAAATTTTTACACAATAAATCGTGGGTTATATATGACCTTTTGTAAAAATTTGAGAATTTTTGGAAAAGGTTAACTATTTTATTTAAATACTCGAAAACAGTCCTGTTTTGTGTAATAAATCTGAAAAGTAGTAGTTAGGGTATTGCATGTAGATTTGTCGGGTTGGCTATGTGGGAACACGTTATGAGTTATTTGTAGAAGAAAATGATATGTTTTTATGCATGGACACCTCTATTTACAGAGGAGGCTATGGCGAAATTTTCGGAAATTATAACACTTAGTAAATATTTACTTTCTAAGACTATAATGTACTAGAACATTAAACGAACAAATATTTATCACACGAATCTCTATAAGTAACACAACTCTAAATATTAAACTCTAAGCCAAGGCACGGCCCGTTCGTCTAATAGACATTAGTACGTGTAGGTTGTCGTGTAGCAGTCAGACTTTGAGATTCGGTTCAAGACGCATTACAGTGAGTTCATGTCCCCCTTTTCTCTTACCTATTTTCAGTTTTACTTTTCGGGGGTGAAATACATGTTACAGATATTTACAGACATTTATAGACTTTTATTATGGTATGATTAGCTTAAGGAGGGTTTTTATTACGCGATCATGTGAGTGGTGGGCACAACACTTAAGGCCATTAATCCTCATAGTAGGACCACGGGACATAAGTGATAGATCTATTTGGGTGTAGCGAGCCCACACCCATGAGGCCAGGGCGGCCCATAGTGGTGACTATGTCTTCATACCGGAGACAAATTTGCTAGGTTTGAGTCTTCCTGCATCATTTCACACATACTATTGGTTTTGCAACCCAATGGTGATCAGGGTTTCCTTAATTGCTACATACCAGGGACTTTTACTTTTACAGACATTTTAAAGGCTTTTATATACTCACTTACACATAAACTCGCTCAAATTTTTGTTGACTTTTTTTAAACTACATGTATTTCAGGGAATTAGTTTGGATCTGGCAAGTGATGCGTGATTTAGCTGCGTACCAAATAAGGATGTCATCCGGAGTCGTAGGTTTGGGAAGTCTAACTCTTTCCTGGACGAGTTGCATGTCTCAATTCATGTGTCGTTGGTAGCTTATCGTCGAGTCTTATGAATTCTCTTTAAACTAGTCATGTTTTGTAACGCATGTTGTGGTTGACGTTTTTAGACAATATGTTATGCATTTTCAACTATTTTAATGGATGAACATCCGTATTTTATCATATAGCATTGTTGTGATTGTTGCTGTGGTATTAAGAAGTCACACCAAATAAACCCACGCTTCCGCAAAAGCCAGGGTGTGACAGAAGTGCCCAGCCGATCGGGTTGCCGGCCGATCGAACGACCGTCCGATCGACCGACCTGAAAGGTAGAGATACTTCTATGTTTTCAAATGCTACAACAAAAACTTCAAAAGTCAAGCCGTCATACACAAGCACATCCTTCCTAAAGGAAGAAACAATCCACTCGAACGGCCATCCGATCGGACAGCCGTCCGAACGGATTGTCACTCGCACGACCAGCTGTCCGATCGACCAGCTATACGACCCACCAACACTTATTCTCGTTTTACGCGTCACTTATCGTTATGCTATCGAACTATTCAGGCTAACCTTACTCTCAAGCGCTCCCTTCAATCCACCAACCGCTGTGAGTATACTCGATCGCTTTTTGCTTTACCAACTTTTGGGTGTTACATACGATACTTATACTAAATCACAATCGAACACACTACGCAATACTTTAAACGCTAACCGTTACCGCATGTTATACGTGACTTAATGAATGCTTGTTTGTTATGTTTACACATGGAATGCTGTCTACCTGCCTTAGCAACGATAGTACTATTGGTTTGGACTCAGCACCCGTTCACTCGAGGGTTGTTAAGGACAATTATTTGCATGGATTACAGTGGTGATCATGTATTACGAACTGCCTTGGGCAGTCAACCCGCAGTCATTGGTATCGATAGGTTCATGTCGATAACTAACATGCCTCATTTCTCTCTGTGTACGTGCTATTTATGCGTAACGCTTTTGAACTCTATATGCTATTATCAAACTTGTATGCTCACCTTTACACTATGTGTATTGACTTTTATTTTAACGTATGTGACAGGTGCTTAGGATGCTTATCTGCTAGGAAATCGAGGCTAGAATAAGGTCTTAGAGGCCAACAAATAGTTGTTTGTACAAATGAAATCTGAGTTGTCGGAACAGAACTATTTGCCTAGATTTTGTCTGTAATAATTGTATTATCTTTTGAGACATGGTATGGGACATGTTACTTTAAATTAATTGGTAATGATAATTGTTATGGAAACTTCTGGACAATCTGTTTCGCTCAGTGCCATGCCCCGATGTTTCCGCCATCGGTTGGGGTGTGACAGATTGGTATCAGAGCCATAACTATAGGGAATTAGGCAAGACTCGACCTAGTCCGGGTCGATGTCTTAGAGACCTAGTCTATAGTTAGGAACCATCAGACTGACTCGTGCATGTCCAGTAGGGATTATGTATGAGCTTACTACTATTTCTCACTATTCTCGCCGATGCTGCACTATCACTACACTCGAATTTTCAAATATGAATGAGCGATTAAGTCAAGATAAGGTGTGTAAACCGCAAACTCTCGATTAAATTGCTTGTTCAACCCATATTTTATCTACAAACACGGGAAATTGCGTTGAAATAGGAGTGAAATCCATACTTTGACGCATAAATTCTCTTTATTTCATCAACAACAGGAACGAAGTTGTTAAGCTAGGGGTGAGACCCTAACCTTGACGAATTGTTCCGATCTTTATTTTGTTTTATAAAACTCCCACCAAAGTCTCGACGGACTCCAACCACCTGAAGTCACGATATGACTAACAGGATGCGTGCTCAAAGCCCAAGAATCGAGGCAAAGGCACTGTCTTGAAGGTCAAATGTGCACAACAAGTCCTTGTGAATAGTTGAACCACTTTGGTTAGTCGAAGTCTAATAGACGCAGATGATCTATTCCTCGATTTTTATGTGTTTTCGATTCTGAGCATGCAACTGCTGACTCTGATGATTCATTGATTTTGTGTGTTTATATGTGCGTTTATTTGTTTATGTGTTTAATTTTGGAGACTTGTTCGATTTCTGCCTTTACTTCGATCGACACGCACCACTCACACTGCATTGCTATCCCAAAATGCTAACAAGTCGCTAAATTATGGACGACCTCATACTATGATATGCTTATACTATACTACTCGACAAGATATTCGCGATCGCTATTCTCGAACGTGCACGGGCTTTAAATGACAGGTTTCTGTATTCTAACTGCATCTGGTGATTACATGCTTCTGTGCTCTATGTGCTTACGTGATTATGTGCTTATGTGTTTATGTGAATCTGTGACTATGTGCCTACGTGTTTATGAGATACATGTTTCTCTATGTTCCCGAATTTTAGTAGTATTAGGCGTGTGAGGTGAGTTTCGAATATGTCATGTTGAGTCCTATGGCGATGTCTGTTGCAGACAATGTCGTCATTTGGATCTCGCGCTACCCGAGATGCTCGCCAAAGGCAAGCAGACAGACGCCTTGCTGCCATGATTACTAAGCAAATGGCAAAGGTTGTACCCCAAGTCGTCAGCGAACTGTACGAAAACATGAGCAAATCATCTGAGGAATCCAGGATCGAGACTCCAAAGGCTGCTTTCAGCTTCAAACAGTTCAAGGCATGTTGACCGAAAGAGTTCACTGGAGAAGAAGGCCCTACAGATTTGTTCCAATGGTTTGACTCCATTGAGGTCACTCTACGACAGAGCGGCTGCCCCGATAATCTTCGCACTCTCAACGCAACTGGCGTCTTCCAGTCCCGCGCTTTAGACTGGTGGACGACTGAGAGAAACAAACGTGGAAAAGATGCAGCCTACGGTCTGTCATGGGACGAGCTCAAGGAAGTCATGCTGGAAGAATTATGCCCTCCTCATGAACGCCAAAAGTTGGAGGATGAATTCTGGCACATAAAGCAGAAGGATGGTGAAAACCCTGCTCTCACTGCTCGCTTTAAGCAGCTCAGCATCATCTGTCCCGACCAAGTCAAGACTCCGGAGATCGCAATCAAAAAGTACATCCGCGCTTTGCCCGACTGTGTTGCAGATTTCGTGCAAGCGGCCAAGACAACGACGATCGAAGAGACTTATCTATTGGCCGCTGAGATCAACGAAAAGCGGGTTAAAGCTGGTGTCTGGGATAAAGCTCCCAAGAATCTGCACCAAGTCACCGCCGCACCTACTGCCGAAACCGCCGCCGCTTAATCGTCCAAGTCCTCACGCTGCAAGAAGAAGAACAACTACAGCAGCTCCAGCAACAAGAACTGTGCTGTCCCTACCGCTGCTGCTCCTCTTCAAGCCGTACCAGCTCAGCAGCAGCCCCATCACCGACCAGCACCAGTTACCTATGCACCACCAGCAAAGCGTGCATACACAGGCCCCCACCCGGCTTGCCTAACGTGTTCCTATCATCACCCGGTGGGTCTCGCCTGTCGTTTCTGCGCTCACTGCAACATGTACGGCCACTTCACTGCCAACTGCCGTACTGGTCCACGTCAAGCCCCAGTTCAGGCCACTGCTCATCAGGCTCTACTCCCAGCCCCGCAAGGCCAACAAGCGGCTCAGGCACCCGCGATCAACGCCAGAGTCTGCTTCGCATGTGGTGATCCCAACCACTTTGCGAACATGTGCCCGAATAGGGTTGTGAAACAAGAGCCCCAGCAGCAGCAGCAACAACAACAAGCCGCACGTGCCAGAACTTTCAACATCAATGTGCGCCAAGCCCAGGCTGACAACAACGTGGTCAATGGTACGTTCCTTGTGAATGGTATTTATGCTTTATGTTTGTTTGATACTGGAGCCGATAATTGCTTTGTGTCGTTCGAATTCGAGAAACTCCTTAGTCGTAAGCGCTCCCAGCTCTCCTCGACATTCGATGTTGAAGTCGCTACTGGAAGAACTGTCACTGTTAATTCTGTTCTTCGTGATTGTACTCTCGAGCTCAACAATCACATCTTTCCAATCGACCTTATTCCGATGCAACTCGGAAGTTTTGACGTCATAGTAGGCATGGACTTTCTTCGCGAAAACCATGCTGAAGTTGTGTGCTTCGAAAAGATGATTCGATTCTCGCTCGGAAATGGTGATTTATTGTGTGTTTATGGCGAAACTGCTTCGAAAGGTATCAAGCTCATGTCATGTGTCCAAGCTAGCAAGTATCTCCGCAAGGAATACAGAGCTTTCTTGGCTAACATTGTAGTAGCGGAGAGGGAAAAGAAAGGAAGGACAGAAGTGAAAGACGTTCCTGTGGTTCGTGAATTTCCTAATGTGTTCCCTGACGATCTTCCAGGATTACCGCCAAGTCGTGATATCGACTTTCGTATCGACCTCATTCCTGGAGCCAACCCTATTGCCAAAGCTCCTTACCGACTCGCACCGTCCGAAATGCATGAACTCTCGAACCAACTCCAGGAATTACTTGAGAAAGGCTTCATTCGCCCGAGCACCTCTCCTTGGGGCGCGCCAGTCCTTTTCGTTAAAAAGAATGATGGGTCGTTCAGGATGTGCATCGACTATCGGGAACTGAATAAGTTGACTATCAAGAACCGCTATCCCCTGCCTCGCATTGATGATTTGTTTGATCAGCTACAGGGTGCTACGTGTTTCTCAAAGATCGATCTACGCTCTGGCTATCACCAATTACGCATTCAAGAGGAGGATATACCCAAAACCGCGTTTCGCACTCGATACGGCCACTACGAATTCGTTGTTATGCCTTTTGGTTTAACCAACGCACCCGCGGTTTTCATGGATCTGATGAATCACGTGTGTAAACCATATCTCGACCGTTTCGTCATCGTGTTCATCGACGATGTCTTGATCTATTCCAAGTCGAAAGCTGAACATGCGCAGCATCTACGTTTGGTTCTCGAGCTACTCCAGGGGAATCTACTCTATGCCAAATTCTCCAAGTGTGAGTTTTGGCTGGAGGAGGTTCAGTTTCTGGGTCACATCGTAAATAGTCAAGGTATTCACGTCGATCCCGCGAAGATTGAAGCCGTTAAGAGTTGGATTACACCTAAGAACCCGTCTGAAGTCCGTTCTTTTCTCGGACTAGCGGGCTATTATCGATGATTTATCGAAGGATTCTCAAAGATCGCTGTGCCGCTTGCCGCTCTCATGCATAAAGACAAGCCTTTTGTTTGGGGAACCGAACAAGAGTCTGCTTTCCAAACACTCAAGCTTATGCTTTGCAATGCTCCTGTTCTCACATTGCCCGATGGAAACGACGATTTCATTGTCTATTGTGATGCCTCCAACCTTGGTCTTGGTTGTGTCCTCATGCAACGGGACAAGGTTATAGCTTACGCATCTTGTCAGCTCAAAATCCATGAGAAGAACTATACAACCCATGATCTCGAGCTAGGCGCAATTGTTTTTGCGTTAAAGATTTGGTGACACTACCTGTATGGTACAAAGTGTACGATCTTCACCGATCATAGAAGCCTACAACATATCTTCGATCTGAAAGAACTTAATATGCGTCAACGCCGATGGGTAGAACTTCTCAACGATTACGACTGTGAGATTCGTTATCACCCAGGCAAAGCAAATGTTGTTGCCGACGCACTTAGCAGATGGAGTTATTTGCTCAGCATTCGTAATGTCCAAACCTAATATGATCTTGAAGCTCTCATCCGCGAAGCCCAACATGCCTGTTTTAATGAACGCACTCTGAAGAAGGAACGAATCTACCACGATGGAGCTCAACTTGTGAATAAGCCGAATGGGATATTCCACTTCCTGGACCGAATTTGGATCCCTAAACGGACCGATTTGCGACATATTTTGATGGACGAAGCCCATAAATCCCGGTATTCTATTCATCCCGGTGCCGACAAAATGTACCAGGACCTTCGCTACAAGTACTGGTGGCCGGGCATTAAAAGGGATATTGCTCTCTACGTTGGAAAATGCCTGACTTGTGCAAGGGTCAAGGCTGAACACCAAAGACCCTCTGGCTTACTCGAACAACCGCCGATCCCTATGTGGAAGTGGGAGAGTATAGCTATGGACTTCATAACAAAGCTTCCGCACACGTCATCAGGTCACGACAGCATCTGGGTTGTTGTTGACCGTTTGACCAAATTAGCTCACTTTTTGCCAATACGGGAAGACTACAAGGTAGAACGATTAGCCCGAATCTACACCAACAAGATCATTTGTAATCATGGGACGCCTCGCGACATCATCTCTGACCGTGATGCTCGGTTTATCTCGCGACTGTGGGAAACGTTTCAAATGGCTCTCGGTACATCGCTTAATCTAAGTACCGCTTTCCACCCTCAAACCGATGGACAGACTGAAAGAACGATCCGTACCCTTGAAGACATGCTCCGTTCGTGTGTCATAGACTTCGGTGGTAATTGGGATACATACCTGCCGTTAGTCGAATTCTCGTACAACAACAGTTATCATTCCAGCATTCAAATGGCACCATTCGAGGCTTTATACGGAAGAAGATGTCGATCGCCTATTGTGTGGCACGAGATCGGTCACTCGCAACTAACTGGTCCTGAGCTATTACAAGAAACGACTGACAAAGTCCTCCAAATTCGAGACAACTTGTTGAAAGCTCGAAGTCGACAGAAAAGTTACGCCGATAGACGATGCAAGCCCCTTGAATTTGACGTTGGCGACTACGTACTCCTAAAGGTATCACCTTGGAAGGGTGTGGTCAGATTCGACAAGAAAGGGAAACTAGCACCTCGATATGTTGGACCTTTTAAGATTCTGGAAAGAATCGGAAAAGTCGCCTACAGACTCGAACTACCGGAGGAACTTAGTAACGTCCACCCGACTTTCCATGTGTCAAACCTCCGAAAGTGCCTGGCTGAGCATGATTTAATTGTACATCTCGATGACCTTCAAGTAATTGAAACACTACACTTCGTGGAGAAGCCTGTCGAAATCATGGATCGCCAGACCAAGCAGCTCAGACGCTCTCGCATTCCTATTGTGAAAGTCCGATGGGAAGGCAAACGAGGCGCAGAGTTCACTTGGGAACTCGAAAGCGACATGAAGTTGAAGTACCCGCAGTTGTTTGTTACGGCTTCGGCTTAATTTCGGGACGAAATTCCCTCAACTAGGGGAGGCTGTAACACCCCGTGTTCTCAGGAAGGTCAAAGTCAAAGTCAAGGTCAAAGTCAAAGTCAAGGTCAAAGTCAACGACCGATCGCGCGACTTGACTTATAGTGAATTAGTTTTATGTGTTTAATTTAGTTGTATTATGTGGAGTAAGTGTCCATAATCGCAATAATCGACGTGTGTTTTTCGCTATTTAATCGACTTACGACTGTGAACGATAGGAAGTAACAATGCGATAAAGCTAACTAATCGGTAATCAACCTAATGATAATCAATCGAAACGAATCGCAACTCGAAATACGCATCTTGGTAATTGTTATACGTGTGTGTGTGCCTTATGTGTTACTTGTGCATGTTTATTTATGTTATGTTGTGGTAATCAATCGAAACGCAATCAAAACTCAAACGCAATCGAGCTCAATCGCAATCGAAATGGTATTATAATTAGTGGAGAAGAGATAGTGCGAGATATGAGTAGTTGGGATTAAAAGTAATTTGACTAGGAAACTCTATCGCATCGCAACGCTCGCAATCGCAATCGAAACAGCAAAACTCGTCACACCGAACACTCGAATCAGGCGACCGATCGATCAGGCAACCAGCCGATCGACCAGCCGACCGTTCGGACTACCGTCCGATCGGACAGGCTGACCAATCGTGCTGCCTGGCCGATCGGCCAGCCCTTTCCTCTTTAGGTAACTCTATAAATACCCCTGTCACTTTCATTCTTTCTAGTTTTGGAAACTCTCTGACCAACCAGCTTGTGCTCCTCACATTTTCTTCGATTTCTCTCAATTCCGGTATGATCTCACTCTAAATCTTGTACTTTCTTGATCTACATGCACTCCTACACCTTTCTATCTTTTAAATCTTAACTTTTAACCGTGAAATCACCAAGATTCAAGGTGTTCTAGGATGACGTCATCATGTGTTCTTGAAGAACTTCATGTTTTGACCTCAATCCACCAAGAATAACTTGGATCTAACCGATTTCCACACAAACTAACAAAGGTCTTTCATAGATCTAAACATATTCACAATAAAAATGAGTAAAAGATGGTTTTCAACTTTCTTTCAACTCTTTTACACTCAATGCACTCAAAACCGATAGAATCAGAACTTGTGCCGACTTACTACTCATTCTTGTGGTTGTGTTGGGTCAAGATCTGGATTCTACCTACGAGGCTACCGATTCCGGGTTAACCAAGAGCAATCGTCTGGAACTAGTGGACCGACCGAGCTTGGGTGATTCCTGTTCAGTCGAGTCACTAAAGCTAAGGACGAAGTTCTGTTGGTTAGCACGTTATCAAAACGCCTCGATAAAACGACAAGCAATCAAAACAACCAAGTGTGAGACGAGCAGGATGACCAGGACGAGGTGCCGTCCGATCGGCCTATTGACCGAACGGACAGCCACCCGATCGACCGGCCAACTGAACGACTTGAACCTTGGGACCCACGCTTAACCATTTTGGTAATCTAAGAAGTCTGAGTGTTGAACGAGTTGCTGTCCGATCGAACTACCATCCGATCGAACTGCCAACCGTACCATGAGACATTTGAACCTCCACACTAAACAATTTTCAACATGTTTAATGCACTAGGAATGCCACCTGAAGTGCCCAGCCGATCGGGTTGCCGGCCGATCGAACGACCGTCCGATCGACCGACCTGAAAGGTAGAGATACTTCTACGTTTTCAAATGCTACAACAAAAACTTCAAAAGTCAAGCCATCATACACAAGCACATCTTTCCTAAAGGAAGAAACAATCCACTCGAACGGCCATCCGATCGGACAGCCGTCCGAACGGATTGTCACTCGCACGACCAGCTGTCCGATCGGACTACCAACCGATCGACCAGCTGTACGACCCACCAACACTTATTCTCGTTTTACGCGTCACTTATCGTTATGCTATCGAACTATTCAGGCTAACCTTACTCTCAAGCGCTCCCTTCAATCCACCAACCGCTGTGAGTATACTCGATCCCCTTTTTGCTTTACGCACTTTTGGGTGTTACATACGATACTTATACTAAATCACAATCGAACACGCTACGCAATACTTTAAACGCTAACCGTTACCGCATGTTATACGTGACTTAATGAATGCTTGTTTGTTATGTTTACACATGGAATGCTGTCTACCTGCCTTAGCAACGATAGTACTATTAGTTTGGACCCAGCACCCGTTCACTCGGGGGTTGTTAAGGACAATTATTTGCATGGATTACAGTGGTGATCTTGTATTACGAACTGCCTTGGGCAGTCAACCCGCAGTCATTGGTATCGATAGGTTCATGTCGATAACTAACATGCCTCATTTCTCTCTATGTACGTGCTGGTTATGCGTAATGCTTTCGAACTCTATATGCTATTATCAAACTTGTATGCTCACGTTTACACTATGTGTATTGACTTTTATTTTAACATATGTGACAGGTGCTTAGAATGCTTATCTGCTAGGAAATCGAGGCTAGAATAAGGTCTTAGAGGCCAACAAATAGTTGTCTGTACAAATGAAATCTGAGTTGTCGGAACAGAACTATTTACCTAGATTTTGTCTGTAATAATTGTATTATCTTTTGAGACATGGTATGGGACATGTTACTTTAAATTAATTGGTAATGATATTTGTTATGGAAACTTCTGGACAATCTGTTTCGCTCAGTGCCATGCCCCGATGTTTCCGCCATCGGTTGGGGTGTGACATAATAAAATAAATAAAATATGTGTAATAATAATAAATCTATCGTAGTATAGACCACTTTGGGGTTAACGAGGCATAATAGTATTGTAAATTTTAATTTCTGTTTTAGTGTGTAGTTCATACTATATAGAAAAGAGTAAAGTCGCAATGCACGACGTTTTTGACCAATATGTGTATTATGTGGTTGTTACTTAAACTATTTAATTATTCTATTAATGATGGTAAATGTTTAAAATTCAGATGGCCGACGAAGGAAATCAAGGAAATCTGAATAAAGATAACCAGAGTAACATTAAATTGGTTAATGAGAATCCAAGCATCAATAACAATGGAAATCAAGTGGATAATAGTGCTATCCAACACATAGTCGCACAAGGAATAATAGATGCAATGCCATATATTATTCAAACGGTTAAGGAAGCCAATAACAAGAGTAAACATGATAGCAAGCGACCCTCTGAACCTGAAAATAGTGTAAACAATGGACCTGTACTTCAAATGCCCATTCCCAAAAGGAGAAGAATCGTGTCTTACGGTTGTTATTATAAAGAATTCTGGTATTGTAAACCAATGGAATTCTCGGGCAACGAAGGGGCCATTGCAACCCTACGCTGGATAGAGAAGACTGAGGCAGTCTTAAGAATAAGCAAGTGTGCTGAAGAAGATAAGATAATGTTTGCTTCTAATCTGTTTAAGAATTCAGCAGTCAGCACTAGAATGGTGGAACACTATCCTCCAATCAAGAGGAAGTGATAGAACTTACAATATGGAATGGGAAGAATTTAAGGACAAGGTAGAAAGGAAATTCTGCCCACCCAATGAGAAGGAACAAATAGCAAACAAAATCCTAAACCTTAGGATGACTGGTGTGGATAGTAAGGGATACACTAAATTATTCTTTGAATATGCTAGAATAGTACCAACCCTTGCTTCACCTGAACCAGTGTTAATCTCCCGTTATATCTGGGGATTAATTGGAGAGATAAGACACGTAGTCAAGGCAGCTAGACCTCAAACCATAGAAGAAGCTGTAGAACTAGCAAATACCTTGACAGATGAATTAATCCATACACGAGAAGAGGATCAAAGGAGGAACCTAACCCAGAAGCTCACACAAGAATTTCGTTCTGGAAATTTTAATCGTGGGAAAAATATAGGTTCTACCTCTACACCTTACTGTAAGAATTGCAAAAGAAAGCATTCAGGAAAATGCTCCATATAATGTAACTTTTGCAAAATATCGGGACACAAGGAAGAAGACTGCAGGAAGAAAGCTAACAACATGATATGTTATAACTGCGGAGAACAAGGTCATATCAAGCCTAACTGTCCGAAATTAGCTCCAGCTACAAACAATAAGAATACCAAAAATGCTAGAGCATTTGTTCTAACGGCAGAAGAAGCAAAGATGATCCCGGATGTGATCACTGGTACGTTTTTAGTTAATGATATATTTGCTAAAGTATTATTTGACTCTGGTGTAAACCAAAGTTTTATTAATACTTCATTTTGCAAATTACTTAAGCAATCACTAACTAAACTTCCACAAGAGTGTCTAGTAGAGACAGCTAATGGAGATTGGAGAAACCGTTAAGATTTCTGAAATCTTGCAGGGAGCAAGAGTAGAATTTTTAAACCAAAAGTATTTTGCAAATCTTTACCCCATGAATCTGGCAGGATTCGATGTTGTTTTAGGAATGGATTGGTTAATAGCCAATAAAGCCAGTATTTTATGTGATCAAAAGTCGATACAAGTAAATTCACCAAAAGGTGAAAAGATCACAATTAAAGGATATAAAACTTCCAAATCTACTAAATTCATCTCTGTGATGAAAACGGAAAGTTACATAAGAAAAGGATCATTAGTGTATTTGATTTCTATAATCACTAACACTAAAGGAAAGGATTTAAAAGATATTCCTGTAGAATCCCAGTTTTCAGATGTATTTCCAGAAGAATTGCCAGGGCAACCTCCGGATAGAGAAGTTGAATTCATAATCCATTTAATACCAGGAACAGCACCGATTGCCAAAGCCCCTTACCGTTTGGCACCTGCAGAAATGCAAGAATTGAAGAAACAATTAGACGAATTGTTGGAGAAAGGATTTATACAGCCAAGTTCGTCGCCCTGTGGAGCACCGATTTTATTCGTTAAAAAGAAGGACGGATCAATGCGTATGTACATTGATTACCGAGAATTGAACAAAGTCACGATTAAGAATCGGTACCCATTACCGAGAATCGATGATCTGTTCGACCAACTGCAAGGAGCTCGATTTTTCTCTAAAATTGATTTAAGGTCAAGATATCATCAATTAAAGGTACAGGAGGAGGATATTCCTAAAACCGCATTTAGAACAAGGTATGGCCATTATGAATTTACTGTCATGCCATTTGGTTTAACCAATGCCCCAGCTGCATTCATGGACACGATGAACCGAATATGTAAGCCATATTTGGATAAATTTATAATTGTCTTTATAGATGATATTCTAATTTACTCTACGAGTAAAGAGGAACATGCAAAGCATTTGCACACACTTTTAAGTCTATAAAGAAAGGAAAAGCTCTACGCTAAATTTTCAAAGTGCGAATTTTGGTTAGAGCAGGTACAGTTTCTCGGACACCTAGTCAATCATGAAGGAATTCATGTAGATCCAACAAAAATCGAGGCGATTACTAAATGGAAAATCCCTGAATCACCAACCGAGGTTAGAAGTTTCTTAGGATTGGCCGGTTATTATAGAAGATTTATTCGAGATTTTTCTAGAATAGCCATTCCCTTAACTAAGCTAACCTGTAAATCTGTTAAGTTTGAATGGGGATCAAAACAAGAAGAAGCCTTTAGAATCCTTAAGCAAAGATTAACCCATACACCCGTACTAGCATTACCAGAAGGAACTGAAGACTTTGTAGTCTATTGTGACGCTTCTAAATTAGGTTATGGATGTGTATTAATGCAACGCCAAAAGGTTATAGCCTATGCATCCAGACAACTTAAGAATCATGAAGAGAATTATTCAACCCATGATCTAGAATTAGGAGCTATAATTTTTGCCCTTAAAATATGGAGACATTACCTGTACGGTAGTAAGTTTACTGTATTCACCGATCATAAGAGTTTAAGGTATGTTTTCAAGCAAAAGGAGTTGAATATGAGGCAAAGACGCTGGATGGAGATACTCAGTGATTATGATTGTAATATTCAGTATCATGAAGGAAAAAAAAATGTAGTTGCTGATGCTTTAAGCCGAAAGTATCATGAAAAGCCAAAAAGGGTACGTTCTCTTAAATTAAATCTACAAGTAGATTTAAATGATCAGATAAGAGAAGCACAAGAATCAGTAATCAAGGATGATACTGAAAAATTAAAAGGTATGCTAAAAGAATTAGAACAAGGAACAGATAGAATTTGGAGATTCCATAAAAAGAGAATGTGGATACCTAAATTAGGAAACCTACGTCATCGTATATTAGAAGAAGCCCATAAGTCTAAATATACGATGCACCCAGGAAATGATAAGATCTATAAAGATTTAAGAAAGAATTTATGGTGGATAGGAATGAAAAAGGACATAGCAGCCTATGTTTCTAAATGTTTAACATGTTCACAAGTTAAAGCTGAACAGCAGAAACCCTCAGGCTTGCTACAACAATTAGAAATGCCAGTATGGAAATGGGAATTGATAACAATGGATTTTGTTACTAAATTACCCAAAACAAAGAAAGGCAATGATACAATCTGGGTGATTGTAGATAGGCTAACCAAGTCAGCTCATTTCCTACCAATGAAAGAAACTTTCAGTATAGAACAGTTAGCCAAATTATATGTAAATGAAATTGTTTCTTTACATGGAATTCCTTTATCAATTGTTTCTGATAGAGATAGCCGCTTTACCTCTCATTTTTGGTCAAGTTTCCAAAAAGCAATGGGAACTAAGTTGAATCTAAGCACAGCTTATCATCCTCAAACGGATGGACAAAGTGAAAGGACAATTCAGACAATGGAAGACATGCTTAGAGCTTGTGTAATTGATTTCGGAGGTAATTGTGACGATCACTTACCCTTAATAGAATTTTCTTATAATAATAGTTATCACACAAGTATTAATGCTGCACCATTCGAAGCACTTTATGGACGAAAGTGCCGAACCCCAGTCTGTTGGGCAGAAATTGGGGAAAAACAACTATCTGGACCCGAAATAGTGCAGGAAACAACCGATAAGATTATTCAAGTCAAGGAACGACTGAAAGCAGCACGTGATCGACAAAAGAGTTATTCTGACAACCGACGCAAGCCATTGGAATTTCAAGTAGGAGATAAAGTATTGTTAAAAGTCTCTCCTTGGAAAGGAGTAGTAAGATTCATCAAACGGGGAAAGCAAAGTCCCAGGTATATTGGACATTTTAAGATTATTAGAAGAATAAGACCTGTAGCCTATCAGCTACAATTGCCAGAAGAAATGGCAGGAATACATGATGTATTTCATGTATCAAATCTCAAGAAATGCTTAGCTGATGAATCGCTAATGGTACCTCTTAAGGATATAGAGGTAAATGAACAACTCAAATTTGTAGAGAGGCCTCTATAAATTGAAGACAGGAAAGTCAAGAATCTCAAACATAAGAGATTAGTTCTGGTCAAAGTAAGTGGGACTCCAAAAGAGGACCTGAATACACATGGGAGCTTGAATCAGAAATGCAAAGGAAATATCCGCACTTGTTCTAGTAGATCTCGAGGACGAGCTCTAAAATAAGGTGGGGAGGATGTAACAAACCCAAAGAAACCGACACCCTCATAATTTTTCCGACACCCTAATATATTTTAAAATATCTCTATATGTCCCAAAATACACCCCCTATGTGAAAACCGAGCCCGAAATACGTTATAACATTTAAAATAAATAAAAAACTAAAAAAATTAAGTTTAGGCGGGCCGCGTAAAGGACCCTTAACCCTTACGCGGGCCGCGTCAACTTAAAATTCAGACGGGCTCCGGTGCGGACACGTGTGTGTGCGCGTGTTGGACCTACCCCATGACCCGGACAAGCTAGTCCGTTGACCAGCTTTGACGCGGGCCGCGTAAGCCCTTGCTTACATTTACGTGGGCCGCGTGAGAACCAGATATCAGCACTATAAATAGAATGCATCGGCTTTCAACTCAATTCGTTCAAAATCTTTTCTGTATCTCGACTTCTGAAGATTATAGGCATAATATTCGAGTAGTATACCCCCTAATTAGCGAGGTTCTGCTCTGTTGCAAGTATTATAACCACAGTTTCGTATTAGATACGCTGCCCAATTAATTTAGGGTTCCGTAACAACTGTCGTGGTTTTGCCCGACGTAGTTGTTGTAATACCGTCTCGGGGAGGGTATCATTAATATAATCAAAGGGTTATTATACTAACCTATGTACATTTGTGAAAATTATAGATTAATCCCAGGAAACCCTTACGCGAAGTCTAAGATAGCAATGTGAGTTTATCCTCTTTTTGTTAATCTTTTTGTAATGTTTTACAAAACCTTAAATGTTTTACAATGTGATTAAGCGGTGATTGAGTCTTTGTAGTTCTTCAATTACTGCCGGTATGTTGGGGTTTTGTATACAAAATGTGGAACACGTTACCATTGGACGACGAGTTAGCCAATGTGTAATATGACCCACCAGTCAGGATTGACAGTACTGAATGAGTAATAGTGTAGAAATAAACAATGTGATCGCTCTCAATACTGTGTTAATTGATAAAATGTTTCTTGATTAAACTGGGATTCACTCACCAGTATTTCCCACTGACAAATGTTTTTAAAACGCGTTTCAGGTAACACAATGTGACAGCCAATTAGTAAAAAGCCAGCTGGAGAGCACTGAAGGCTTGGGAAAAATGTGGCTATAAAAGTTACCTAAAAGACGATGTATTAAATTCAATAAAATAGGATTTATTCCTATAAACATGTTGTAATAAGAAACTTGGGTTTTACTCATGTGATTATTAATATAAAATATGGTGGTTTTACTCTGATAAACATTTCCTAACTACGGTCCTGATGTAATTTCGGCTGCCAAATTAACAAACTGATACCACCAAAATTCTGAGTTCACGTCCGCCCGTTCCCGGGACAGATAAGGGATCGGGGGTTGCGACACCAGGTCTCCTGGTTTGAAGCGTTCTTGTTTAACTCTTTTGTTGTAATATGTCACGGCCCTCGCCCCGGTGTTACCCGGTCCAGGAGCCGCGGGACAGAAACCCGTGGTACTTATTATTTGAGTTGACAGCGGAAGTTTAACAGGATCTTTTAAATCTTGAAATGCCCAATTATTTTATTACAAAAATTGGGGATAACACCCATAATTTACAATAAAAGTGATTTCACTGGGAAACCCCTGTTTTTTCAAAAACATGTTGCTTTATTTTATTGAGCCACCTCCTCAAGCTTGTAGTGCTACATGACACTTTTTCCTGGATCACAACAGATCACCTGAAACATGTTTTAAAAAGGTTTTATCAGCAGGGAAATACTGGCGAGTCATTCAAGTTGCACAGAATGACACATTGTTATAACATACAGTATTAAGGGTGATTACATTGTTTTTATCAACCAATTACCCCAAATCGGCATTTGTCACTTGACAGTATCTGTGACTATGGTCAGATCACCCATTGGCTAACCCGTTGTCCAATGGTGACGGGTATCAAGTAATGTATACAAAATCCCACATACCGGCAGTAATTGAAGATTATAAAGACTTAATCCCTGTAATTATAACTTTGAAAACAAGTAGGATTTTGAAAGAAATTTGGTAAAAAGGAGAATGACTCACATTGCAAGTTTAGTTTGGGCAGAGTTTAGCCTGCTGATAAGCCTGATAACCTAATTTAAACAACAATGCACACGAAACTAGGTCAGTAACTTAATACAACATTTACGATAAGCTCACGAAATCAAAACCCTCACGACGAATGACAAAGGCATAGCCCAAATACGGGCATCACTTAAACATCCATCGGATTAGTTTCAATCAATCGGACATTATATCATAGCAGTGATCGACTTAGTACCCTGTATCATAGCAGCGTCGCGACACCGAAAAACTTGTTTTTAGCAGAATTGGGACATTTTGAGAATGAGATTTCGAGCACAGATGAAAGCCCCATGCACAGGCTACTTATAGCAACTTTTTCAGATTTACGCGGCCCGCGTAAGCCTTAACAGGCTTTTACGCGGCCCGCGAAAGCCACCTATTCTACGACTAGGGCTTCCGTGTCACACCTAGGTGCACCACGTGTGCGACACGTGGCATGGCATGCTTATCCGGTCAACTTTAAGTTGACGCGGCCCGCGTAAGACCATGCTTATCTTTTACGCGGCCCGCGTGAAACCCAGAAATCTTTTTTTCTTGGTTTTTCATGCACATTAGGGTTTCAGGGGTCCGGGTTTTCACTTACGGGTCGTTTTTGGACATTTTTGCAGGTCCTTACATCCTCCCCACCTTATTTAAAATATCATCCTCGAGATTTACTGAAATAAGTGAGGATATTTTCGCTTCATTTCCGATTCCAGCTCCCAGGTGTACTCGGTTCCTCTTTTCGAATCCCACTTGACTTTGACAAGTACCAGTCTTTTGTGTTTGAGAAACTTGATCTTTATGTCTTCTATTTGAAGCGGTTTCTCCACGAACCTCAACTTTTCATTCACCTGTATGTCTTGAAGAGGGATTACTAGTGATTCGTCCGATAGACATTTCTTGAGGTTAGATACATGAAATACGTCATGTACTCCAGCTAACTCTTCTGGTAGTTGTAAGCGATAGGCAACCGGTCCTATTCTCTGGATTACTGGGAATGGTCCTATGTATCTTGGGCTCAGTTTCCCTTTCTTACCGAATCGAACTACTCCTTTCCACGGAGAAACTTTCAAGAGTACCTTATCTCCAATTTGAAATTCTAGCGGCTTGCGTCGATTGTCTGCATAACTCTTCTGGCGATCTTGAGCCGTTTTCAGTCTTTCCTTGATTTGAGTTATCTTGTCGGTGGTTTCTTGTATGATTTCAGGACCTGATAATTGACTTTCTCCTATTTCTGCCCAACAAACTGGAGTTCTGCACTTTCGTCCATACAGTGCTTCGAACGGGGCAGCTTCGATGCTTGAATGGTAACTATTGTTATAGGAGAATTCAATTAAAGGTATATGGTTGTCCCAGTTTCCCCCAAAATCTATAACACATGCTCTAAGCATGTCTTCCAGGGTTTGGATCGTCCTTTCACTTTGTCCGTCTGTTTGCCGTACTTAAATTTAACCGCGTCCCCATGGCTTCTTGGAAACTTGTCCAGAAATGTGAAGTGAAACGACTATCCCTATCTGATACAATGGAGAGTGGGACTCCATGTAAGGATACTACCTCATCTACGTATAACTTGGCTAATCTTTCCATGATAAAGGTTTCGTTCATGGGTAGAAAATGAGCTGATTTGGTTAATCGATCCATAATGACCCAAATCGCGTCATTACCTTTTCTGGTTTTGGGTAACTTAGTAACAAAGTCCATGGTTATGAGCTCCCATTTCCATACATGCATTTCTAATTGTTGGAGTAACCCTGAAGGTTTCTGGTGTTCTGCCTTAACTTGTGAACAAGTTATACACTTAGAAACATATCTAGCTATGCCCTTTTTCATTCCTATCCACCAGAAGTTATTCCTTAAATCTTGGTACATCTTATTATTACCAGGATGCATGGTATACCTAGATTTATGGGCTTCCTCTAAAATCTTATTTCTTAACTCTCCCTGTTTAGGTACCCAAATTCTTTTCTTGTGGAATCTCCAAATTCCATCAATGCCTTGCTCTAATTCTTTTATTCGTCCTTTCATTCCTTCAGCATCGTCCTTGATTGCTGTTTCTTGAACATTCTTCAGTTGTTCCATTAAGTCTAACTATAGATTTAATCTAAGAGCACGAACTCGCTTTTGCTTTTCATGATACTAACGACTTAAGGCATCTGCAACTACGTTTGCTTTCCCTTCGTGATATTGAATATCACAGTCGTAGTCACTTAGAATTTCCATCCATCTTCTTTGCCTCATGTTTAATTCTTTTTGCCCAAATATATATCTTAAACTCTTATGATCTGTATAGACTGTAAACTTACTGCCATACAGATAGTGTCTCCAATTTTTAAGGGCGAAAATTATTGCTCCTAATTCTAAGTCGTGCGTTGTATAATTTTCTTCGTGCTCTTCAATTGCCTTGAGGCATACACAATTACCTTCTTGCGTTGCATTAATACACATCCTAATCCTAACTTAGAAGCATCACAGTAAACTTCAAAATCTTCTGTCCCTTCTGGTAAGGCAAGAATTGGAGCGTTTGTTAACCTTTGCTTTAAATTTTTAAAAGCCTCTTCTTACCTCGATCCCCATTCAAACTTTACTGCTTTACAGGTTAGCTTAGTTAATGGTACATCTATTTTGGAAAAATCCTTAATAAACCGTCTATAATATCCGGCTAACCCTAAAAAACTTCTAACTTCCATAGCTGATTGTGGAACCTTCCATTTGGTGATCGCTTCTATTTTAGAGGGATCTACGTGAATACCTTCATGATTTACCATATGTCCTAAAAATTGCACCTCTTGTATCCAAAATTCACACTTCGAGAATTTGGCATAGAGTTTCTATTTTCTTAACAAAGTTAAGAGTGCATGTAGGTGCTCACAATGCTCGTCCTGACTTTTGGAATAAATGAGTATATCGTCAATAAAGACAATTACAAATTTATCCAAGTACGGTTTACAGATCCGATTCATCATGTCCATGAATGCTGCGGGAGCATTTGTTAATCCAAAGGGCATGACTGTAAACTCGTAATGCCCATACCTAGTTCTGAAAGCAGTTTTAGGTATGTCTTCTTCTTGCACTTTCAACTGATGGTATCCGGAGCTTAAATCTATCTTAGAGAAATATCTAGCTCCTTGAAGTTGATCAAAAAGATCATCAATCCTAGGTAATGGGTATCGATTCTTAATTGTAACCTTATTCAATTCCCTATAATCAATACACATTCTCATTGACCCGTCTTTCTTTTTCACAAACAACACTAGAGCTCCCCACGGGGATGAACTAGGTTGTATAAATCCTTTGCTTAGTAATTCATCTAATTGCTTTTTCAGCTCTAGCATTTCAGTGGGTGCTAACCGATAGGGTGCTTTAGCTATGGGTGTAGTTCCAGGTATCAGATGAATTCTAAATTCTACCTCCCTATCTGGTGGTAATCCTGGTAGTTCCTTTGGGAATACATCTGAGTATTCTGATACTACTGGAATTTCCTTAAGTTTCTTACCCTTAGTGCTAATGATTACCGAAATCATATACACCATTCCTCGCTTTCGTTCATAACTAGCAACTTTCATTACCGAAATGAACTTCATTGGTTTATGCGGCTTATCCCATGTAATCATAATTACTTCTCCGGTAGGTGCACGGATTTCTATGGAATTTTTATCACAGAGGATTCGAGCGTGGTTGGCTACCAACCAATCCATTCCTAATACGACATCGAATCCAGCTAAATTCAAAGGTAATAGGGTTGCAAAAAATTTATGGCCTAAGAGTTCTATCTTTCCTTCTTGCATAACCTTATTTATGTGAACAGAATTACCATCTGCGATTTCTACCGTAAAAATTTGGTTAAGGTTGATTAAGGGTAGGTTAAGAGCTTGGCAGAATGAAGTATTTATAAAACTTTGGTTTGCACTAGAGTCAAATAATACTTTTGCATAAACGTCATGAACTAACAACGTACCAGCTATCACCTCTGGGATGAGTTCTGCTTCTTGAGTAGTCAGCTGAAAGGCTCTTGCGTTTTTCTTGGTAGTTCCTTCTGCAGGTTTGGCTTTATTATCTGCTGGTTTTACCAATTTAGGGCATTCTGGTCTGAAATGCCCTGCTTCTCCACAGTTATTGCAGATCCTTGTTTTCTTTCTGCACTCTTCTTCACGATGTCCTAGAGCTTTGCAGAAGTTGCAGGTTTCATTGCATTTCCCAAAATGTTTCTTTTTACAGTTCCGGCAAAACGACGGAGTGGAAGATTGCTCAGTCCCCTTTTTCTTGAAATTACTACTATTACCCACACGAAATCCTTGGGTAATCGTTTTGGCCACTTCCCTCTTCCGATTTTCTTCTCTTGTGCGTACCAGCCCGTCAGTTAAAGTATTGGCTAATTCCACCGCATCATCGATTGTGCGGGGTCTTGCAGCTTTGACAATATCATGAATCTCACAAATCAGACCCCATATGTAGCGAGAAATAAGTACCGGTTCTGGCGAGGCCAAAGTTGGTACTACTCTGGCATACTCGAAGAAGGTCGAAGTATACACTCTACAATCACAATCCACCATCCGATGGTTTAGGAACTTATTTGCCATTTGTTCCTTTTCATATTCGGGACAGAATTTTCTTTCCACCAGACTTTTAAATTCTTCCCAATTCATGGCATAAGCCACATCGCTTCTCTTGGCTTGTAGTACTGTGTTCCACCATTCTAGTGCCCATTCTTTAAAGAGATGCGACGCATACATGACCTTGTCTTCCTCGGCACATTTACTTATTTTAATTACTGCTTCGGTTTTCTCTAACCAACGCAGTACTGCAGTTGCCCCTTCATTGCCTGCAAATTCGGTTGGTTTACAAGCAAGAAATTCCTTGTAAGTGCAACCAGGCGTTGCAGCTTTCATTTTCTTAAGAAATGGGGCTAGCACCACATCATCATTATCATTATTATTAATATTGCCGCCTCCATTTACACTATTACTGAAATTTTCGCCGTGAGTACGTTTGCTGGGAATAATTGGTTGAGGTTCAACTGGATTTCGGGCTGCAGTAAGGATTGCTGGAATAGCATTGGCTATTCCATGAGCAACGATATTTTCTATATCTTGCCTATTTAGAAAGTGATCTTCATGGTTTTGCTCAGATTGGTTAACTTCGTTAACTGGTTCATTGACGGAATGTTCCATCTGATAATTAACAATAGATAAATTATTGGCACCAAATAAATAATAATTAATCACAATAAATAATCACACATAATCACGTCAACATGTATAGCCAAAATTGTCGACTTTGCGACGTTGATATTTTTATATATATATTAATATGCATCCGTACATTACCAGATATGTTACACAAGTTTTATTTTTAGTTATTTTACATGATTATATTTTTATTATTATTTTATTATTATTAAGCACACGTTCCCACAACCACATACGATCCCATCTGTTGGCACTTCAGAAACGACGTTCCCTCTCGTCGTATTTCCATGATATTCTCTCCCCCACTTCCCGGATTCTATTTCCTGCGTCCACCAATTCCTCGCTATAGTGGCGGAGTTCAACCAAGTTTTCTGTGCTCATAGGGGGGTGTAGTGAAGGCTCAGGATCAAATTGGGGGAAAAAGGTACTAGGGTTATTTAAAAGATTCTGAAATTTCCAGTCAGTGGTCCACCATTCTTTCAGCTCTCCTGGTAGAGGTCGGGGGTGGATAATAGGATCTGGAATAGCAGGTTCCAGATTTACTGGAAGTTGTGCTTCAACTGGGTAATTGAAGAGGTTTTCATCGGCAGGTCCGATGAGGTAACTAAGTGCTAGTTTACGATCCAGCTCCTCCCATGATGGCATTTCCTGGGCTTGCCCGGAACTTTCCCCGATCTCCTTTCCTTTGCCTTTATCCTTTGGATCCTCAGTCTTTATAGCTTTCTGTATCGCTGGTTTCTTCCTATGCACACGCCTCCAGCCTACGAGCCTTCTTCTCTTTTTCGGTTTTGGTTTCTCCTGAGGTTGGGCTTGAAATACCATTGGCTCCTCAGTATCAGCCTGGTAGCCAGTGAAGGTATCGGTGGTATCCATATCTGTGCTATGGATAGTAAAGTTTTGAAGTGCTTCTGATAGTTCATTCATGCTGTTAGCATACATGAAGAAACACACAAAATTCTAAGTTAAAATTTTGTAAATTAAATTTTCATAGATTCACAGAATGGAAATCAGAAAATTAAGTATTTCTAAATACTTAATTGGCTTAAATCAGTGGCTCTGATACCACATTTTTCTGTCACGGCCCACGCCCCGGTGTTACCCGGTCCAGGAGCCGCGGGACAGAAATCCGTGGTACTTATTATTTGAGTTGACAGCGAAAGTTTAACAGGATCTTTTAAATCTTGAAATGCCTAATTATTTTATTACATAAATTGGGGATAACACCCATAATTTACAATAAAGGTGATTTCACTAGGAAATCCCTGTTTTTACAAAAACATGTTGCTTTATTTTATTGAGCCACCTCCTCAAGCTTGTAGTGCTACATGGCACTTTTTCCTGGATCACAGCAGATCACCTGAAACATGTTTTAAAAAGGTTTTATCAGTAGGGAAATACTGGCGAGTCATTCAAGTTGCACAGAACGACACATTGTTATAATATACAGTATTAAGGGTGATTACAATGTTTTTATCAACCAATTACCCCAAATCGGTATTTGTCACTTAACAGTATCTGTGACTATGGTCAGATCACCCATTGGCTAACCCGTTGTCCAATGGTGACGGGTATCAAGTAATGTATACAAAACCCCACATACCGGCAGTAATTGAAGATTACAAAGACTTAATCCCTGTAATTATAACTTTGAAAACAAGTAGGATTTTGAAAGCTATTTGGTAAAAAGGAGAATGACTCACATTGCAAGTTTAGTTTGGGCAGAGTTTAGCCTACTGATAAGCCTGATATCCTAATTTAAACAACAATGCACATGAAACTAGGTCAGTAACTTAATACAACATTTACGATAAGCTCACGAAATCAAAACCCTCACGACGACTGACAAAGGCATAGCCCAATTACGGGCATCACTTAAACATCCATCAGATCAGTTTCAATCAATAAGACATTATATCGTGGCAGTGATCGAGTTAGTACCCTGTATCGTAGCAGCGTCGCGACACCGAAAAACTTGTTTTTAGCAGAATGGTATTTCATGCATAGGGGCACTTGGACTCATCTGGGATCAATCCTAGACCTTGTTGGCATCATCTTGTTCAATTAAAGTCCCTATATAAGAACACTTGTTGCAACATTTTTTTGGCATTCACTTTAAATCATTCAAACACATTTTCTGGAGCTCTCTGGACCTCAAACAAGATTCCATTACCTTCATTTTCGTACTAAGGACTTCAGTAAGCTTCCTTGACCTCCCTAATTCATGTTTTATTAGTTTAATGGCCTAAAGTCAAACCCGTCGTAATTAAGGTTTGACTTAGTGATTAATCACTAATGGTCCAGTCAATTCTCGAATTGAAAGTAACTTTGAGTTGGTAATTATGTGGGTAATAAACCCTTAAAAAGGCACCCTCTGATTCCCACTCTAACTAGGTCAATTGTCGGGTCAAACTTAATTATAAAAAGTCAACAGAAAGCTAATTTTCATATAAACGCATAATTAGCAATGTAGAAGCCATGAAACCTGTTTTATCACTTGTATAACTTGGTAATTAATATAAGAACATGTCTAAGCATGTTCAACCCGAAAATTTTCAGTTTAGGCTCTGTTCGGGACCGAAAGTCGCAAAAGTAGACTTTTGCTTTGACTTTCAGTTCTGACCCAATGTAGCATATTTTAGAAATGCCTTAGAGCTCTATTAGGACCAGGTTATAGGATAGTGTAACCCTCTGAGGTTATACAACTTGGTTCCTTAGTTATCCTATTAATGTGCATGTTTCCGTTATATGCCTAAATGTTGACCATTATGCCCCTTTGTCCTTAAAACGAGATTTTTGAAAATTTGAGAGGACAAAAACCTTTGTTACTGGTTTATAATATAAGACTTAATACCTACTGATTTATAATATAAGACTTAAAACCTTTGTTACTGATTTAAAATTTGAAAATTTGAGAGGACAAAAACCTTTTTAACGCATAGTATGAGTTAAAACTATTTTAAAAATATAAGACTTAATACCTACTGATGTTTTAAGTAAATTTTTATACTTTAACAGTAAGCAAAAGTTTTAAACTCAGATTTCCAAAAAATTTGACCTTTAAAGCTTATGTGAAATTACCAAAATGCCCCTACGGTGCATAGTTTGGTTATAAATTATATATTTCACATATATGTAATACCCTACTGATATAACTTATTAAATTAAATATTTTTACAAATCATTTCAGAACTGAACCTCATATTAACATTTAATCTCTTTTATAACCTTTTAAATGACCAAAATACCCCTACGGGGCTTAATTTGAGTTTCAATTCGTTGTGGGCATAATGGAATGTATCCTACTGATATCACAACATATTTAAGGCATATTAACTTAGGAAACCTGTTCATGACTCATTTGGTTACCCGTTATGCATTTATCGCGTTCGGTACGGTTTATGTAACTAGTTTGCATAAATTAACCGAAACGGGTCAAATCTTATCATTTTCACTTCAAAATCCAGAATGTGTTTAGTTTACCCATATTATACAAGTCTTCATACTTGTCGGGTCTAAACCACACTCTAATCCAGTCTTCGCTTAATCTTGCGTTTGTACCGTATACATTTCTTTAAAACTAACCGGTCTAAAGTAAGACCGTTAGGAATCTAATAGGTTAATTAAAACCTTCGTTCCAGATTTAGGAGCCCAGTAAAAGATACTTGCACTTGCTGATTTGTACGGCTGGGATAAAGTATATAATTTGCTCAGGTAAATACTTTTAACTTATTTTCCCTTATACGGGCTTGGGGTACGGTATATAAAATACCGCTTGGTCGGGTATTGAATTGTTAATCATATGAAGGTTAATTTATTGAGATGACCCGTTTAATCTGTTTTGTTTGCTTAAAGCCTTTGGGGGGTTAATGACCATGTCCCGGATATCCTTGGCATCATTCATTGAAATGGCCACGACCTAAGCACGGGGTGTAGGCATACACCTGCCGGTGCGTATATAAAAAAGATATAACCGCCTGTTCGAGAATAACTCGTCGCGGGATTGTATTATGTGGTGTGTCAATTAATCTTTAACCCGGTATTCAGCCCGGGCTACTAAACGTTTAACAAACATGTAATTCTTTTACAAGTTTATATTTAAATAATTATCCTAAGTTATAAAAGATATTTTGTGCCTTGTGCATTCAAAACCAATTTTCTTAAACATTTTCAAAATGAGTCGGTTAATTGTATTTACCAGTGAAAACTGACGTATTTTCCAAAAAGGTTAAGTGCAGGTACTAATCGGAATAGGCTGGCTACTCCTAGCATCAATAAAGAGTCTTGCAAGCTTAGATGTTTATAAATCTGCTGAACAATGTTTCTTTTAACTTTGATCCGCCTGTGGATCCTTCACAACCGTTTTTATAATAAATGATATTACTTTCATTCGGTTTGTAATGATTTTATCATTCGACTTCCGCTGTGTATATAAACTGTGATAAATTGTCTATGATGATATCAACTACGTCATGATACTCCCCACCGGGCCCATCGGTAATACGTGGAAATATCGGGGTGTGACATGACGGTTCTGGTTCGTCATAATCCAAACGAATCCTCACTCCCTTGTCTCTTTCCCTACTCACATATTGGTTGAGGAGGGACCTCAACTCTAGGAAATTGTTGGCGACCCCTTCAGGAGTAAGGTCAACACGTGAGGGGGTGTTAGAGACACCGAAATTAGGGTATGGAACCCCTGATCTAGACGGAGTTGGTGTTTGGAAAGTGAGAAACTCGGGGTATGTTGCTCTAGTAGGAGTGCTCCCCGGTGTCGAGAAGGACGTTGGTATAGCTACATGAGCTTGGCTAGTGCTTGGGGTAGAGGTATTCGGGATTTGATTTACCTCTCCTGGAGATTCACTTTCCGACATGGTAATTTCGAGAGAATGGAGCTACACTACTAGGTCTTTTGAAGAAAATTAGTGGCGTAGCCCCACGGTGGGCGCCAACTTGTTGATGCAACAAATACTAGACCGATGGTAGTAGCCGGGCTGGTTAGGCAAAAGGGTTGAAGGGTTCCGGTTTTCCTAACGCAGGTCGTGGGGTCCCCCCACTTTTGCAAGACGTGGAGAGAGATTCACTAGTTATGTTTTGTTGTATGCTCAAGATCCTCCACTGAAGTGTGTTCAGCTTCGGATGTGGGAGCAATGGAGACTGATGCGCGTGGATATTGAAAGATAATTAATTAAGTTATTAATGCATAATGTGGTAGGACCCTCTTTTGAAGGTGACGTTACCCTCGGCTAAGTAGTTTGAATCAGCAGGGATACAATCCTAAATAGCCGGGTTAAAGTTTTAATAGTAGTTTACATATGAGGGATCAATGAGTTCGGACCCCCGTGGAGATATGAATTGTGAAAATCTTTTATTTTATATAGACAGTAAAATAACGCCAAGACACCATGGACAAATGATAAGGAAGATTCACCTTCAACATAAGAAACTAGTTATTAAATTCATTAATACATAACCAAATAAAAAGTGCGAAAAGATTAAAAATAAAAAGTATTACACTAAATGCCTGTCTTCACCAAGTGATGTAAGAGACTTAGGCAAACATGGTCCTTGATTATCAAGAACTCTTACGATCAATCTTGGATCCCGAGACTACTACACACACTATATGATGGATGATGGATGATGGTGGTGGATGTGAGTTGTGATGGTGGTGGTGGGTGGGTGTAGTGTGAGAGAGGTGGTTTTCCAAGAGATGGTTTGCAAGTGAGCCAAGCACCCCTATTTATAGCCTGCACAGAAGCCTGGACACGGCCCCGTGTCCACCCATCTTCTCTTTCTTCATTAAATGCAGTTTGTTTGCATTAGTTGACCACGCCCCCGTGTCCGCTGGGCATGACCCCGTGTGCAGAAGCGTATCTGTACTATCAAGATTTGCCTAGATTCTGCGAATCTTTGCGTTGACCACGGCCCCGTGTTCGCTGGGCACGCCCCCGTGGTGGGTGATAAAAGCTTCTACAACTTTGTCTTTTCTGCAGACACTTGGGCACGCCCCCGTGCTCACTGAGCACGGGGCGTGTTCAGCCTTCTGTTCTCTTGTTTTTGCTTGGGGAGATGTTGTCGAGGGGTCGGGCATGCCACGTTTATTCCTTTTCTTGTATTATTGTTAGATTTGGCTGCATTTTTGCTTCTTTTGTTCATTTGAGCTCATTTAATCCTGAAAATACAAAAGGAAGACAAAAACACACTTTTTTCCAACATTAGTACTAAAAAAGGGTTAGTTTTATGCCACATTTGATGTAATTTATATGTTGCATTTTGCACACATCAAATACCCCCACACTTGAATCTTTGCTTGTCCTCAAGCAAAACTCTTTACAATGTGGCTTACACTCCCAAATGGAATGGGTAGAAGAGAAGGTTTTTGGGCTTGTCATAGAGTGTCGGGATTCCACGATTCTTTATTAGGTTTTATTTTTACTTTATTTACAATCCAATTCGTCATGATTTATTTAGAACATTACATAAGAAAAATTACTTATTAGGGCATAACATGCCTTTTTAAAATTCCATTTATATACAAGTTCACATACCTCACGGGGGATCACTCAACACTCGACCGAAGGTGTATTTTTGTGAAGCATTCGAGAGCGCCATGGAACTTACTCCTACCATAAGTTTGCCAAGCAATCAATCCTCCTCCTTTTTAACTATAAACCTTTGTAAATATCAAGAGGACTTTTGGGGGAAGGGTTAGGCTTGGGTTAAAGGTAGGTGGTTGGGTTAGTGGTTAGTAGAAAAAGGGCGAAAGGCGTAAAAAGCGTCGGTTTTCGTAAAACATTTTGTTTTTGTGACTTTTTATTCTAATGAAGTATTATTCAAACAAGCCTTCTTTTGATTAGCTTTGTTTGTTTATTGCTAACTTCATTTTTCTTTTCTTCTCTATGAGAATTTTTTTTGATAAGGATGTCACAAGAAAACCGAGCTTTGTTACTAAAATAAAGGGTTTAAAATGAAAAATGGTTTTGGTGGGTAAAAAGGGTGTTTGATTTGGGTTAAGAAATGAAAAGGTTTAGGCTCAAAGAGGTTAACTAGGGGGATTTTGGGTAGGTGGTAAAAAAAAAAGAAAAATAATGGTGTTGAAAGAAAAAGGGTTAGTCCTAATTAGGGGTGCAAACGAGCCGAGCCGAGCCCGAGCTTGACCAGGCTCGAGCTCGGGCTCGTTTAACATATGAAAGCTCGAGCTCGAGCTCGGCTCGAAGGTAATTTTTCAAGCTCGAGCTCGGCTCGGGCTCGACTCGTTTAGTATTTATTAATTAATTTATATTAATTATAATTATTATTATACATATAATTTAGTTATTATTTATATTTATATAAATGGTAATTATTATTATATAAATATATGTTTAATATATTAATAAAAAAATATAAACAGAAAGCTCAATTAGGCTCGCGAGCCGGCTCGAGCTCGATAAGCGAAGCTCGGGCTCGGGCTCGTTTACTAAACGAGCTTGTTTTTAGGATCGGGCTCAGGCTCGAGCTCATTTAAGCTCGGCTCGTTCGATTTTTTTCGAGCCGAGCTCGAGTAGCTCGCGAGTAGCTCGGCTCATTTGCACCCCTAGTCCTAATGCCTCCTTCATTTACTTACTTGGGTTTAAGTTGGTATGGACCGGGAATGCATCGTCATGGCAAGTTCTAGAGTCGTAAGAACCAAGCGGCTATTCACACAAGAAACGAAAAATGAGCATTTAGTTTAAAGATGTGTATTTATATGCTCAATAAAGGCTCAAAACTCACTTTTTATGGGAATGGGTTTTTATGTGATCAAGTATATATAATTAAATTTTAACTAGATTTGTCATGCCGTTTCATAATTTTCTTATGTTGGTTCTTTTTATCACGACGCTATTGGTTGTAAATTGGTAAAAATATAACCTTTTTAGAACTTGTAATTCTCAAATTAAACCAAGACAAGTAAAAAAAATGAAAGGATTTTGAAAAAATTTTGGGTGTTTAGCGGTTCCAATAGAGTTTTTTGTAAGGCTTGTAATTAGGACTTGCAAAATTCAAGGTTTTAGCATCCCCCCCCCCCCACACACACACTTAAATTACACATTGTCCTCAATGTATCCCAAAAATAAGTTTTTAGGTTGATTGAATGTGTAAAAGTGTGTTTAAAAACAAATTTTTATGTTACTGGGCATCTGGACACGGCCCCGTGGTCAGATTTCCAGTAACGGGAACTTACAGAAGGTGGGCACGGGGGCGTGTCGGCTGGGCACGAGCCCGTGTCTGGAAAAAAAATATGCATAATTTAGACAAACAGCAGGTCTGGGGCAATGGGCACGGGGGCGTGTTGGCTGAACACGACCCCGTGTGGTCAATCTGCAAATGTGTAAAACAGGGTTTTGGCTTCGGTTTTCCTATCCCGGCTTTAGTAACACTAATGTTTAGTGCTCTAAGCCTCGTATGTACCTGTTTAACTAATAAATACTACACCAATCATCACAAACAACCTAAATTACCAAAGTTAATCATCCACATCACAAGTTAAAAAGAAAAATAAATGCAGGAATTAAAAAGTGTTAAAGGAAGTAATTTGTTCAACAAGCGGCTCGCAGGCCGGAAATTGTTCATGAGAAAAGGGGGTTAACCTGTGGGACCTCCAACCGTGGGATATTACCTTCTACTCCTCCCGCTCAATCCATGTCCTCGTCTTCATCATCATCATCACCTCCTCCGTGGCCCGCCATATACTCCCGGATGTTTCCAATGTCATCCTGCATGTCGGAGATGTTCCTCTCTGTTGCTCTGACCCGGGTGTATGTGTTGCTAGCCATGTTATAGGTGTTCCTGGTGCACATGAGGTTTTCCTGCAATAAATCATGCAAGCTTTGAAAGTTAAGAAAACCGCCTCCTTGTGAGGAGGATTGGCCCGGATCACCCTTGGGCTGGTAATGTTACTGAGGAGGAGGGCGGATATGTGGAGCATGTGAGACGAGTGCTTCCTGTGGGTTCCATGCATGCCCTTAAACTCTTTAAAAGCTGACCGTCCCATCTTCCGCTTCGTAAATCAGGTTCATTGAGCGGCAAATGACCATATCCACTCGTCCTGACCATGGTCCTTTGTGGAAGGACCACGACATGTTCACGAAGTGTTTGAAAAGGCGGTATATCCACCCTCCAAAGAAGATAGGAGTCGGTGGAGTAGCGAGCTGGTTCCAATGCATGTTTCGGAGCAGGAGATATGGAACATCAAGGTTGACCCGGTTGTGGATGCAATGAAGGACTAGTAGATCCCGCAAACCTACAACACCGCTGCTGTCGTGCCGTTGGCTAAGTGAGTAAGTGAGGACCCTGTGGATGTAGCGGTAAAGAGGGTCTCTCAACTGGGTACTCTTAGTTCGGCTCGGATTGTAGTTGCCATCTCCTACTTGAGCCCAAGCAGCTTGGCGGTCATTTTCCCTGATCTCGTGGAGACCGCCGGTGTTTTCCTCATCCCCATCATCTTCTTCCGAATACAACCCCACCAGAGCCCCAAATTGAGCAATTGAGATCCGGTATGTGGTTCCTCCACAGCGAAACTCCACCCCTTCATTGTCAAAAGGCTCGGCTCTTGTGTTGAATACGAGCGTGCTGTAGAATTCCATGTTGTATTCATGCACAGAGTGAAGCCGAGTGCAAAGGGCAGCTCGTAGTGGGCCGGTGACAATGTTGTTGAATCGGTCCAATTGGTTCACTGCCTCAAGAGTGTTTGTGCACACTTGTCTGGGGTTCTCCTCGGGCCTAGTCCTTAACACATCATAACGAGCTTAAGCCGCCAACTCGTTAGCATTGAATCGAGTGAACTTCTTGGCCATCAGAAAGAAAACACCAAACAATTAGCAAGAAACAGTGAGTAATTCAGAAAAAACTGAAAACAGTCGGCTGAACACGCCCCGTGTTCAGCGGACACGCCCCGAGTTTGCCAGAATTCGGCTGGACACGCCCCCGTGCTCAGTGAGCACGACCCCGTGTCCAGGCGTCTGTTTCCCAAAAATCCCATTTTTCGACCCGTTCCCGAAAACTTGAAAATTTTTGGTCCAGTAGGGGCGGTTTTCCCCGAAAATGAAACCTCAAGTGCCGTTTTTCTCAAAACAAACCGTTTACCCCTTCAATTTTATCTTTTTCGATTTAAAATCAAGGGTTAGGAGTTTTTGTGAGAAATCGGGCAAATCTACAAACAATAAAAGTTGATTTTACTTCCTATAACATGTATCTATACTAATGCTAATAGATCTAGGCAAAAATTTGAGGTTCGATCCGGTTGAATTCAAGAACCCTAGATTTTTCCCCAAATTTTTGATGTTAAACTACATGCAAATGCTTAATCTAACTACTAATGATGATAGAATCATACTTTGATGTTGTTAGAAGTAGAGGAGACGTCGAAATCTTGCAGAAAAATCGCCGGAACCAGAGAGTTTGTGGGGAAACGGGGCGTGTGGAATGAAGAAACTGTTTCAGAAAGGGGTTTTATTCCCGACAGTTGCGCGGACACGGCCCCGTGCTCACTGAGCACGGCCCCGTGGGCGGGTAAATTTTGAATTTTTTTTAAGTGCTCGTGTGAGTGCCCTGTTTTCCCGAAACTTTGGTTTTAGAAATCTTACCGATTTAGATGTTCTCCCGATTGTTCGTAACTTACCAGGTATGATGTTGATGCCGTCATTCTTCGACCGTTTGAAGCAAGATTTCTTCTTCCTCATCCTCAATGAATCCTTGATAGAGCTTCAGCTGTTGGCCATTGACTTTGAATGGAATTCCATTCCGAGATTTAATTTCCACTGCACCGTGTGGGAAAATATGGGTGATAGAAAAAGGTCCTGACCACCTAGACTTTAATTTACCAGGAAATAACCGAAGTCATGAATTAAACAATAGAACTTGATCTCCTACTCGAAATTCATTAGGTTTAATGTGTTTATCATGCAAGTTTTTCATTCTTTCCTAATAAATTTCGGAGTTAGAGTATGCATAATCCCTTAGTTCGTCTAATTCATTTAATTGGCAAAATCGATTTTTACCGGCAAATTTTAAATCGAAGTTTACATTTTTAATTGCCCAGTAGGCTTTGTGTGCAATTTCTACTGGCAAATGACAGCTTTTTCCATAGACGAGCTTATATGGGGTTGTACTTATTGTTGTTTTATAAGCAGTTCGAAAAGCCCATAAAGCATCGTCTAACTTATCGGCCCATTCTTTTTTATTTAACCCTACGGTTTTTTCGAGTATTATTTTTAAACCTCTATTAGTCACTTCGGCTTGTCTGTTTGTTTGAGGGTGATATGCCGTTGAGACCCGGTGATAGACCCCATACCTTGTTAAAAAAAATTCGAGTTGATGGTTACAAAAATGGGTACCTCTATCACTTATTAATGCTTTTGGTGTTCCGAAACGAGATAATAGTTTTTTTCAGAAATCTTACCACGACTCTTCCATCATTTGTTGGAAGTGCCTCGACCTCAGCCCATTTAGACAAGTAATCTACTGCCACAAGTATATATATTTGTTTCCTTTTGACGGTGGGAAGGGTCCCATAAAGTCGAGTCCCCACACATCAAAAATTTCACAAACAAGAATGCCATTTTGTGGCATTTCGTTTTTGGAAGAAATATTACCTGTTCTTTGGCAAGCATCACATGTCTTGACAAGACTTTGGGCGTCTTTGTAAATGGTTGGCCAGTAAAATCCTGAATCAAATACCTTTCGTGCGGTACTAGCGGCACCATGATGTCCTCCGTATGGACCTTTATGACAATTACGGAGAATTCTTCTTGCTTCTCTACCGTGTACGCATCGGCGGATGAGCTGATCGGCACACATTTTGAAGAGATAAGGGTATTCCCAAAAGTAATGCTTTACATCGGCAAAGAATTTCTTTCTTTGATGATGTGGCCATCCTTTCGCGACTATACCGCTGGCTAGGTAGTTAGCACAGTCGGCGTACCATGGTTCTTCTCGGTATTCCACCATTTCCAGGGACTCCGTTGGGAACTTTTTGTTGATTTACTCATCCCTGGTTGCCTCCAAAGCTGGGTCTTCTAGGCGCGAAAGATGATCTGCTGCGGTGTTTTCTGCTCCTCTTTTGTCTTTGATAGCAATGTCAAATTCTTGGAGGAGTAGAATCCACCGGATCAAACGTGGTTTAGCATCCTGTTTCTTGAAGAGATATCGAATGGCTGCATGATCTGTATAGACTATTGTTTTAGAAAGGACAAGTGTCACGACCCCCGACCACACCCTGGACGGAAGCCGCGAACAGTCAAGTGGTACCGGTGGTTATTTTAAAAACATTGCAGCGGAAATGTTCATCAGGACGGTGAGTTAGGAAAAATATCAGAGTTTAGAAAATACCGGGTTTTTATTTATTAAATAGATGGGATAAAACCATGTTTTGAAAGGTAGCTTTTAATATGGGATAAACCCGAATACATAAAACAACTTTTCTTAATTTAATTTAATTGATAAATCAAGCCACTTCTGTAAGCCTTTTGGTGCCGTATCCAACTCTTATTCCGATCTACTATAATTACCTGAAACGCGTTTTAAAAACATTTGGTCAGCAGGAAATATTGGTGAGTTCATTCAGGTTTTATAAAATGACACCTTAGTTATGAATTACAGCATAAGAGCGATTACAATGGCTACTATCTTATTTTTATCTGGCGCCGTGTCACACCCTGGTGACGATGGTCATACCACTATTGGGTCCTTTCACCCAAGTAGTGATGATTATCACTGTTAGGTTGATGAACCTAACCGTGAGAAATTAGTAATGTGCACAATACCCCACTTGCCAGTGATTTAAGATAACCAAGACTTAATCCCTGTAATTATAACTCTTGAAAATACTTTGGGTATTGTAAAACATTGTTTGATAAAAAGAGAATGACTCACCTTATAAGCATGCAGTATTGATTTAACAAGCTTCTTGATTCTACTCCTTCTGATAATTAAGCATATACTTTATTGTTTTGAACCTTCTGATGATTAAGCATCCATTTTGATTGTAAGAGTATGGTGTAGAGTTTCGGGTAGTTAAACATTTAGTTTAACAGAGTGGAATACGTATTAGTGTAAAACCACATCAAACCTAACGATGGTCACGAGATCCGAACCTTAACGAAATTCACAAACTATAGTCTTGTTTAGACAACACTTTGGCATTCGTTTAACGAAATTCACAAAGTACAGCACTTTGGCATCCGTTTAACGAAATTCACAAAGTACAACACTTTGGCATTCGTTAGTTGGTTCTTGAATCGATCGGACAGAACATCGCATCGGTGATTATTGGTTAGAACACCAACGTATAGAGAGAAGAAGAAAAGAAATGAGCAAGGAAGAATGAAATCCTAGGCTCCTATTTATAGGTAAGAAGTATGAAATTTCTAGGAAGTTTCCTATAGCTTTTCTAGGAAGTTACCTATACATTTTCTAGGAAGCTTCCTACCCATATATATATCTTCTTATACCTTCCTTGCACCTTCCTTTGATATTATCTATCTCATATATATTTATTTTCATGTATATCTATTTAGGTGTTTAATTTACTTACTTAATTAATATCTCTTAGCTTAATTAATCTCGCTTAGCTTAATTAATCTCACTTAGCTTAATTAATCTTGCTTAACTGATTAATTAATCATACTTAACTTAATTAATCATACTTAACTAATTAATTAATCTTACTTAGCTTATTAAGTTTAACTTATCTATTAAGGTTTCTTAGCTGTTAAGTTTTACTGAACTAGTAAGTTTACTTAACTATTAAGTTTACTTAGTTGCTAAGTATTCTAGCAGCTCCCTGATTACGAGTTCTTATTTCTAGATACAATGGAACTCGTATTAGTGTATTAACTTAATTCAACTATAACGATAATCACGAGATAGAAACCCTCACAACGAATGACAAAGTATAGCCAAATATTGGCAGCACTTAAACATCCATTGGATCGGTTTTAATCGATCGGATAAAGTATCGTACCAGTGATTAGAGTTATTACCCTAATACGGGCAGAGTTTCGGGATTTAGAAGGTATAATCCCGAGCTACTATTTACTATAATAAAAGCTGAAGGAAAGAAAAGAATTGCGCAGTTTGAAACGTAGCAGTGATCGAGTTAATACCCTGGATTCGTAGCAGCGTCTTGACACCGAAAAACTCATTTTTAGCAGAATTGGGACGTTTTGAGAGTGAGATTTCGAGCACAGATGAAAGCCCCATGCACAGGCTACTTATAGCAAAATTTTGGGTTTTACGCGGCCCGCGTAAACCCTCTCTTGATTCTTACGCGGCCCGCGAGGGCCATAAAGGCGGTAGTAGGGTTTGCTGAGTCATCGGTGGTCTTGACACGTGGACGACACGTGTCCCTTAAGCTTATCCGGAGACTTTCAAGTTGTCGCAGCCCGCGTAGCCTTACCTTATGGCTTAATGTCCATAACTAGTCCTAAATGCAGTTTTGTATACGTCTTCATCTCTAACCTTCAATTGATGGTAGCCAGACCTCAAGTCAATCTTCGAGAAATAACTTGCTCCTTGCAATTGATCGAACAAATCGTCGATCCTGGGCAAAGGATACCTATTCTTTATCGTGACCTTATTAAGCTCACGATAATCGATGCACAGACGCATCGATCCATCCTTCTTCTTGACGAACAAGACGGGTGCTCCCCATGGAGACGAACTAGGTTTAATGAAACCTTTAGCTAGCAATTCATCCAGTTGTGTCCTTAATTCCTTCATCTCTGTGGGCACCAACCTATAGGGTGCTCTAGCAACTAGTGCTACTCCAGGGATGATATCAATTCTGAATTCCACTTGCCTATCTGGTGGCAAACCAGGTAGTTCTTCCGGAAAAACTTCAGGGTATTCAGAAATGACAGGGATGTCTTCTATCTTCGGTTTAGGCTCATCAATAATCACTTGTGCCATGTAGATGACACAAACCTTCTTTAAACATTTTGAAGCCTTGAGCATAGTCACTTGCTCAGGCAGTCCATACTGGGTATCTCCCCGAATGGTAAGTGATTCACCAGACGGAGTCTTTATCACCACTTGCTTTTTGTTGCAGACAATTTGGGCCTGGTTATGAGATAACCAGTCCATACCCAATACTATGTCAAAACCGGCCAACTTAAAGGGAAGTAGAGACAGAGGAAAAGAGTGGTTCTTAATGGATATAACACATCCATCTAACACAGTAGAGACGGTTTCTAGGGTGCCATCTGCTAACTCCACCTCATAATTCACGTTTAAGGTTTTGACAGGTAATTTCAGTAATTCACAAAACTTATTATCTACAAACGACTTATCAGCGCCTGAATCAAAAAGTACTCTTGCATAGACATCATTTACAAGGAAAGTACCTGTAATCACATTGTCGTCTAGAACTGCTTGCTTTGCGTCCATTCTGAAGACTCTAGCATTTGTCTTCTTGGCCTCTTCAGGCTTCTTGGCGTATTTAGGACAGTTGGTTTTAATATGCCCCTTTTCATTGCAATTGTAGCAAGTTGCATCCTTCAGCTTTTTGCAATCTAAGGTCTTGTGGTCCTTGGACTTGCATATACCACAAGCATAGGTTCTTGACTGAGTCTGCGAGTTCGACTCTAACCTGCACTTCCCAAAGTGCTGTTTCTTGCAAATCTTGCACTTGGGCTTCTCACCAGAATGATGCCCATCTTTCCTTGACTCGGATCCTTTCTTGTTGTCACCGTTCCCACGGTGCTTCTTGTTCGACCTTCGTGAACTATCATCTTCACGTTTTCTTTTCTCAGCCTCCTTATTCCTCAGCGATCTTTGCCTGACCGCATCCAAAATGAGGGACAAAGATATGTCAGCTACAGATCTAAAAGTAGCTGGCCGAGAAGCCTTCACGCTTGCCTTGATTTCCAGGGCTAAACCACCGATAAAACGAGCTATTCTTTTTGGTTCCGGGGTTACCAGATACGAAACCAACCGGGACTTCGTGTTGAAGCTCGTGAGGTAAGCTTGACAGTCAAGGTTTGTCATCACCAATGATAGAAAATCAGATTCTATCTTCTCCACCTCATGCTGAGGGCAGTAATTTTCCCTGATAAGGGCAACAAATTGTTCCCATGACATGTTGTACAATGGGATTTTCCCGGTGATTTGAATCAGTGATCTCCACCAGGCTAAAGCTTCACCCTTAAATGATTGCGACACAAACTTGACCGCATCTCTCTCAGCGCATCCGCTGATATCAACAACCGTGTCCATCTCGTCTAACCACGTCATGCAGTCAATGGCTCCCTTTTCCCCAGAAAAATCCCTGGGTTTGCAAGACACAAAGTATTTATAGGAGCATCCCTTATTACTGGGTCCTTGGTTTAATACAACCTATTGAGATGGAGCACTGTGGTGGTTTGAGGAGAGTCTATCATCATCTTTCTTGGGTTCATCCTTTTTGGAAGGTGGCTTCGAAGGCGGCGTAGATAGGGTCCTACTTCTAGTCCCACTATACTCTTCGTATTGCCGTTCCAATGCCTTTGTAACTGCGTCGTCTACCAACGCTTTCAATTCAGCACCCGTTAAATTAATCCGGGCGTTATCAATGTTCTCCACTGGATGGCTATTAATTTCGTCTGAGTTAGCCATTTTAATTGAACTGTTACAGAAAACAAGGACAATAGTTTATTTGGGAGTTTATTATGGAATTGCCCCTTAGGGTAATTCATCAACCATGGTAAACAGAGACCATATTTGGTTAATTTATTTATTGTATATAATTAGGATTTCAATTTTTATCCTAATAAACAATAACAATATATATTAGCACATAAGGCCTAGTCACAAGGACATTTTAAATTATAAGCTATGATTTCAGAGAATCAAAGCATGAAGGTTTGAACCTAGTTCATTACCTTTATCTGACAGGGAGTCATCGCTACCACTGCCTTTTGACTCATATGGAAATGAGCAGGGCCCGTAGGCACTATATTACCACGTATGGTCAAAATATGATCATCTCAATTGATGATCTAAACCCATTATTCAGAGATCATTAAATTGGGTTAGGAATCTTTTGAAGAATCCATATATAAAAATGACGTGTGTGATTTTAACGAATTACGTCTGCCAAGAGTGTTAACATGTTTACAGATGTTAACAGGGATTTGAATCTTTTAAACAGGTCTTACCATCTTGGCCCGGTCTTATAATGACCCGAAGGCTAGGTTTCACTCTTTAAGATTCTTATTCAATATTTAAATAGGCAGATTATTATAAAAAAGGAATGATTTCGATTTATTTATTTCATGTAATATATTTATGCAGATAAAAGCAAAAATGAAATTTATAAACTTACATTCCATTAATTTATTAAAAGGTTACACGTTGCCCTAAATGGGACTTTTTAATAAACAAACTTACCCACGCAGGGGTTCAAACAAGGAATTACCCACGCAGGGGCTTAACAACAAACATCATAATAGTCCACGCAGGGACTTACACAAATAACATAATAGTCCACGCAGGGACTTAAACAATAACATACCCTCGTAGGGGTTAACAGAAAGATAGACCCACGCAGGGGTCAAAACAAACAAGCATACCCACGCAGGGGTTTATACAGCAAGACTGGCCCACGCAGGGGCTCAACAACAATTGGAAGGATTCAGTGGTCCTTCTTGCTCTTCCCTTTGATCAAGCTTGTCAATCCTTGGAAGAAGCTTTGTCTCTCCCTACGGTCGCGGTGAAACTCTCGTTCAACCTGATCCAGTCTCTGAAGAATTTCCTCCCGTTCCGGGGGAGAAAATCGTGGCGGCTGCGATTGCGTCCGAATGATAGGTCTGGCCTGTAAGTCCCGAAAATCTGGATCAAACAACGATATCAAACAATCACCAAGGATGGGCGGAATCCAAACTTGATGATCTTCAAGAAATAATCAAGAACAATATGAAGATTTGAGGATTTAAATATTCAAAGGCTTAAACTTGCATACAATTAAGATTGTCTAATACAAGTTTCTAAAACCAATGAACCAACCTTAACCCTTAATTTCCATCAACTATTTATAGGGAGGGTTTCCCCCTAAACCCTAGGCCCATAATTTCCTTAAAGCCCACTCTAATACCCACCTTCTAGAACCATGGTCCATTAGCCTATAATTCCTACTAATCCATAAACCTATAGGGCCTAACAATCTCCCCCTAGGTTTACTGGATTAGTTGCTGAATCCGTTTGGAGGACCACCTTGTAACGGAGCCGAATCATCAAACAAACGATTCTTGATTACAATCTTGAACTTCTTTTCCAGCTAAACTTTCAACAGACCTCAGCATACCCGCATCGTTTTGTAGTTGCTCGATCGTCTGATCTTTGCTTGATTTTTGAGCTTGCAAGGACGAGATCTGAGCTTTCTTTAGGGCAGCATCTTGTTCCAACACAATCACTCTTCGCTGCAACTTCGCTACATCAACAGCCGTATCATCATCACAATCTCTTTCTTCAACAAATTTCATTTTGTTGCCTGCAAAGTGCATGGCTGCTTTATCATGCTCAGAGAAATCGGCACCACTGAATTTCCTACATTGAACCTGATGCTGCTTGAGCTTTTTGGTTGCAAATGAGTTGTTTTAGGCAGATCGATATCGAAATCGAATTTTAAATCAAAATCAAGATCTTGCGTGCTTGTTTCTTGAGTAGCAGCAGTGACTTGTGGATCGGTGGGCATAGTAGGCTATGATTCTGAGCTTGGGCCAGTAGAATGAAAATCAGGAGCTGTTTCGATTCTTCGTTTCTTGTTGGATGCTTGTTCAGCATCATCTTTCGAATCATCTTCAGTTTCAGGAATAGATATGGAAGGAGGGTTTCCGACACTATCCTTCAAGAAGTCAATCAGGGCTTGTAGGATTTCTTCAGTCATTAACGTTGATTTTCAAACAGGTTCGTCAGCTTTCTCAGAGACAATCACTTCCACATCACTGATGTCGTCAGATTCTTCTTCATTCAACTCTAACACTTCAGCTTCTATCTCAGCTTTAGCAGCAACACTCATGAGTTGCTCGTCATGTTCTTTGGCAACTGTGGCATTCAAGGGCTTTGGTTTGAAAAGTATAGGAACCTACAAACCTTGTAATTCGAATAAGTGGTCTGGGAAGACAATGAGAGGATCTGAAATGCTTAGAAAGAGAAAAGGGCCGAAATGTGACTCGAAAGAGAAATGGTTGACAATTTATAGTGTTTTGGATTGGACCTGAGATCAAACGGCCAAGACCCAAGTCGGAACAATGGTCCGAATTACATTCGAGAGCAATGGGCCGGATCTGATTCGTTTTATCCGAAATAGTGGGCCCCAATCCGAAATAGTGGGCCAGGCTATCACTTTAATGTTTTGCATTTTCAGGACAGAAAACATCTTTCTCAAAATCAACGATCCAACCAACCGAGCAACCTTTTTTAGCAAAGAGATAATCAAAACAAAACAAATTAATAATAGAAAACTAATAGAGGAGTAATATAGGGAGAACCTGCCATGGGATCAAAATCGTTTTCGAACCGATTAAGGAACATTTTTCAGCTCTTCGTTTACTTAGACTGGTCCACGCAATTGTTGATATGTTTGTCCTCTTAAATCCACCGCTCAAACTTCAACTTTTTGCTTTGTGATACGCTTTTAGGTAGTTTTATACTGTGACATCTGTGTGTCCCACTCCAAGGCATACCCCCGCGATCAAGGTAAGCACAACGGTTCATCGTAGCAGGTGACTATACTGAGATCATCCTTTTATTCTATTTTTTTATTTTTTTTCAACGCCAGACTTCCTGGTGAACAGGTCAGTACTTCCGTACAGCAGAGAGACCAAGGAAGATCTGACAAGGGCCCTTTTATTCTATTTTTTTTAATGCCAGACTTCCTGGTGAACAGGTCAGTACTTCCGTACAGCAGAGAGACCAAGGAAGATCTGACGAGGGCGAGACAGGTTTTGGCCCTTTTTGTGGCTCTTTTAGCAAGATATCCTGACTGTGTCCAGGTCTGCATATAATCTGGATGCAACAGAGGGACAGCCCTGATATCCAGGATGAATCATCAGTATAAAGACCCGAAACCTCAGATGTTGGTTATCTATCAACACAGGATTTAAGACCATGAAATCATACACCGTTGGTCTGTTACCCACGAGATGTCCAGTCCATTATGTTTGTATCACTTTTGCTTCTTTTGCTTTTCGAGCGGCAGACCTATCAACACATCGCAGTGGAGCCTAACTTGTTTAACATTGAAACCTTATGTGTGTTAATCAAGTTCTTTAACACGAAAGCTCATTTCATTTCCATGCAACTAATTCTCCCCCTCAAACAATGCGTATAATGCATATGTACATATATGTTTTTTTTTTTTTTTTTTTGCTTTTCTCCCCCTCAAACTATGCATATGTACATATGTGTCACTCTCCCCCCTTAAATTTGTGCATCACACCTTATGCGCAAATTTACTTATCTATTTACATTAGAATAAAAACCCGTTTTTTTTTTGTCACTCAGTCGGTTAAAACGCATCATTTTTAAAAGATCCACAAGCACATTGAATCTCGAGATGCTGACAGGTTTTTGTAAAAATATCCGTTGAATTAGCATCAGTGTGGATCTGTTTGAGTTTAAACAATCCTCTGTCATAGCAATCTCGAATAAAGTGCACCTTGATATCAATGTGCTTAGTTTTAGAGTGAAAGACAGGGTTTTGTTAATCTGGATAGCGGCATCATTATCAAAATAAGTAGTAGAATTTAGATAAGTCAAACCGTAATCGTTGAGCTGGTGTTGTATCCAAAGAACCTGAGAGCAGTAGGCAGCAGATGCTGTAAAGCACTTTGCTTCCGCTGCAACAGTGAGCTGTTGCTTCTTACACTGCCATGAGATGAGACTGTCCCCCAAGAATTGGCATCCGGCCGATGTACACTTCATATCCCTGTCCATTTTGAATAAGCCCAGAAACATTGTCACTCCTCCCAACGAGCGCATTTCAAACTTCTTTCTCATCATTCGAAAATACGAATGGCCTCTAGATGTGCCATCTATGCGTGTATCTCTCCAAGATCCGGACCTTCAACTTGTTCAAACCTTGAACTGCCAATCGTGCCTTGTTTCTCACTATCACGTCGGAATCATCTTGTTTGTTTCTGAATAGTCATGAGTTGATGCCCCTTGATTTTGCTGTGGGATCGCACACCAGCAGCTTGAGATTGAGAAACTTCTAGATATTATACAAGATTGCTCCCCCTCACTTAATGCAGTAGCGATGTTAATCACTGGTGGATCTACAATGCAAATTAAGGGAATTGCTTCCAGAAACAGAGAAGTTCCTTGAGCATTTGAGGGTCCTGAGGAGACTTCAGTGTTACGGACTGCACCATCAGGGATAGCTATCGCTCGAAGAACAAGATGAAGCTTTGCACAAGTGTCTGGGAATTTTGTTCGAAAAGGAGAGATCTCCGGCTCATAAAGTTTGATATTCATCCACAGATCTGAAGATATAAGATCTGCTGAGGTTTTTGTTCATTCATCTACACTCAGCTGAGTGTGTGTTGTAGAGAGAAAGATGGAGATTTCCGAGACGTCATCTTCGACAACGCCGTATCCCGGAGCCACCGTCACGTCTGGTTCTTGTTCTTCTTCGTTAAAAGTGTTAAAGGTTGTGACCGGAGGATGGTGGTGCACGTGGTAGTGGTCGGAGAGTTTGCCGGTAATTATAACAGTGGAGGTAAACAGCGGTCGCCGAAGAAGTTAAGGGTGATGAAAAGTTTGAAGGAGCGACAAAGATGGAGAGGATGATGTATGGAGTTGAACGGAGATAAAGAATGGTTGCAGGTCGAAGTCATGTCGTTGTAATATTTTGGTTGCAGGTTTTAACGATGAAGATGAATGACACACGGAGGTTTGTGGTGGTCGTCGGAAAAGGTAACTGGCATCGATTAACGGAGTTGAACAGAAACCGGAAACGTTGAAGGCCGGAGACGACGATATGAGATGAAGTACGGCGATGAGTTGTGAAGACGACAGAAGTTGATTACGGTGGCCGGAGGTAACGATCAGCGGTGGAGACGGTGGATGTCGAAGGGTGTCGAAGATGATGAGATACGATGTAGATGAGAGGTAAATGATATGTGTAGCAGCGATGAGATGAACTCGGATAGAATAAATGTTGAAAATGCTGAAAGTTTGAAGATGATGATGATTATGATGATTCGAAATGGTTTCGGATGTTGATGTTGTAGCAGCAGATGATATCGGATGAACAATCAAATGAAGTTTTGTTATCCTGATGATGATGGAATGACATCAGCAAAGAATGTTGGAACATTCTTTGTCGGCTGCACATGGTATCTCTTCATGGGTTTCAAAAAACCCTAAGAAATATGAGCCGTCAGATGTGGGAAAGATCAACGGTCAAAGGGAATGAGAGCTCTAGATGAAATTGAAATGTTTTCAGTGCAACATTTTGTGGGGACCATGGTGGAAGCTAAATTGGACAGATTCAATTTTTTTGTATTACTGAATTATGGGTGACATTTATCTTTGTCAAGGGACCCCACTTTTCAGGTTTGTCTTTGATAATATTAATTCTCCTATATATTAAAAAACCGATGTTTTGAACAGTAGCAATATACATAGTTTAAAAAAAAAAAGGAGAACCTTGTACCCGACAATCCTAGAGATTGTGTGCAAGGTTCTCGGAGATCGTACCAGACAGTCTTCGAGACTGTGTGCGATCTAAGTAGCGACACTAAGATTTGTAATGAATATTTTCTTTTTGTTCTTATGGATTGATCTTATTTTCCGCATTCGATTAATCCTAGAGTGATATCACCGGTTTTTCGGGACTAACATGGCCGGTATCTGGTACCCATGAGTTGGGTACCCTACTCCCCATGGGTCTCCATAGGGTCCTTGGGTGTTATAGTTAGCCGCTACCAAGTATGGGTCGGCTTCGGCGTGGTTGTAGTTGGTATGCACCGGCTGCTCAAACGGGTTATACGCCATGGAACCCGTGTATGCCGGAATTGGGTTATCAAAACCCATCGGAGGTGGTTGATGTGCAACTGGTTGCGAAGGTCCACCCATCTGTGGGTCTTCCTGAAGTGGCGGGTAATGGCTGCCACTTGATTGGCGTGGGGAGCTAAAATGGAAATCCCCCGCTCGCGCAGACATACGTGCGCCTATCCTCCTACGCCTCGGCAGTTGTGGAGGTGCCGGTTGAACTGGTGGCGGTGGAGGTGGTGGCGTGACTGCCATAAACCGTGAATCCACAGAGGGATTCTGCTGCTGCTGCTGAGGCGGTGAATGGTGAGGAGGTGTATAATACCATTCGTGCCGGATAAACATAGCTTGAAAGCTGTCTGGACCACCGTAGGGTGATCCGTGGAAAGAGGAGCCATCCGAAATCTCAATGGGATGGTTCAGTGTACCACTGGCAGGTTCGACGGGATCCGTGTCCTCGTCCATGTCCATAGCGTTGTCTCCCGAGAAGTGGTCCTCCGGTCCCAATGGGTTAAAACCCACTGGTTCTTGTATAAAACTTGCCGGGTTAAACCGGCCCCTAAAAACTGGTGTAGGGTCACCAAAAGAATTATGCGATAAAGATCGCTGTAAAGGTATGTAGGAGGGTTGAGGGTTGTTGGGCTCATTTTCAGAATGTGGCCCATATGAGTTATGAACAGGAGGTGTTGAACTGTGCGAAACCGACCGTCTAGCCGGCTCGAAGAGGTTCCTCCGGTTTTGTCGGGGGTCGTCACTCTTGGTGGTCGAAGGAGCTCGCACATTCGAAGGTCCTGCCTCGTTGTCATTGGGGGCGGTGATTGGCCCCTTTCCTCGTCCTCTTCTTCGGAAGAATCTTGGCGGCATTTTTAATCCTGTCAATACAACATGAGATAACAACAACAATATATATAAATTAAAGGACAAAACAAAAACCAAACAAGGTAGAATTTGTCCTATGTTATTTGTCTAGACTCGAAAGTTTAGATATGTGCAATTGTGTAACTGAGATTAAACACAAAAGACTAGTGTTTAATTCACTCAGTGTTGGCTCTGATACGAACCTGTCACACCCCGATTTCCACGTGTCACCGGTGGGCCCGGTGGGGGTATCGTGACGTCATGGTTAGCAACGTAATAGTCAAACAACACAATATTTAATATGCACAGCGGAAGCAAATTGTAAGATATAATTCAACCGAATAAAATATTGTAATATTTAAATATCACAACTGTCGATTGTTTATCCACAGACGGATCGAAAATAAAATGGAAACAATAGTTCAACAGACGGTAGGCATCTTAAGCTTGCGAGACTTCTAGTGATGCTAAGGAGAAATCCCAGCCAATTACGCTTAGTACCTGCATTTAATCTTTTTGGGAAAATACGTCAGTTTACACTGGTAAATACAATCAACTGACTCATTTTAAAAATGATTGAAAATTGATTTGGATGCACGTGGCATAAACATTTTATTTAACTTGGGAGAATTATTTAATTATATAATCTTGTGAACGAATTACATGTTCCTTGTGCGTTCAGTAGCCCGGACGTACCGGGTTAAAGATCAATAGACACACCACATTATTCTTTTGTGCACTGACGGGTGTACGCCTACACCCCGCGCTTAAGTCGTGGCCATTTCGTAAAATGATGCCTAGGATATCCGGGACATGGTCATTAACCCCCCAAAGGCTTTAAGTAAACAAGACTGTTTAAACGAGCCGATCAAATTATTCAATTAACCACCCAACGATGGAAGATTTGATGCCCGATCAAGCGGTATTCTATATACCGTAACCCAAGCCCGTATAGGGAAAATAAGTTAAAAGTATTTACCTGAGCAATGTAATATTCACAATAAGCAAATGCAAGTAGCTTTTACTGGTACTCCTAATCTGGAACGAAGGTTTATAATAACCTATTAGAATCCTAACGGGTCTTTAGTTAAGCTTAAGCTTAGACCGGTTAGTTTCAAAGATACGGTTCGTACGCACGATTAAGCGAAGACCGGATAGAATGTGATTTAGACCCGACAAGTTCAGAGACTTGTTTAATAGGGGTATTTCATACACATTCTGGATTTTGAGATAAAACCGATAAGGTTTGACCCGTTTCGGCTAATTTATGTAAACAAGTTACATAAACCTAACCGAACGCGTAATAAGCGTAACGGGTTATAATGAGAGCCATTTACAGGTTTCCTAAGTTAATATGCTTCAAATATGTTGTGAAATCAGTAAGATATCATTTATTATGCCCGAAATGAATTTAAACACAAACTATGCCCCGTAGGGGTAGTTTGGTCATTTATAAGGTGATAAAAGAGTTTAAGTAGTATCCTGAGTTACAGGTCTGATGTAATCAGCAAAGATAATCAATTTGCTAAGTTATCTCAGTAGGGTATTGTACATATGTGGAATTTATCAATTATAACCAAACTATGCACCGTAGGGGCATTTTGGTAATTTCACATAAGCCGTTAAGCTCAAAACTGAAGTCTGAGTTTATCAACCTTTGCTTACTGTTAAAATATTATAATTTGCCCAAAATATCAGTAGGTATCACCCTTGTATGTTTAAAAATAGTCTTAGTACATACTATGCGCTAAAAACGCTTAATAAGGCGATTAGAAGCCGTTTCCGGGTTCTATATATAAAGCTGATATTTTTATCATTCCAGATGTCTTAAAATAATTTATTTATCATTTAAGATCAGTAGCAAAAGGTGTGGAGTCGATTAGATATGTAAAACTCATTTTATGGCCCGTAAGGGCAAAACCGACAATTACCGGATTAAGCCTACGACTATTAGTTATGCTCAGCCTAAAATTAATTAAAAATCTTCAAAAATCCCAAAATAATATATTACATCAGTGGGTAAAGATTTTGGTATCAAAAAGTAGGCTTAACTAGGCTATACGCTAACTACGCCGTTTTATTAACAAAAAGCTTCTTAATTACGCTAATGAGCAAAACCCTCAATCTACACCTCAAACTGATGTCAAACTTTGCATACAAGTATATATATATCAGTAACTAAGGTTTCTACATTTTTACATTTTTACAAATTACGTTTTAAGGTGAAAAGGGCATAATGGTCAACATATGAGCAATTAACGGAATCATGCGTATTAATCGGTTAACTAATGAACCATGGTGTATAATCTCAGAGGGTTATACTAGCATGTAACCTGGTCCAAATAGAGCTCTAAGGTATTTCTAAATCATACCAAAACGGGTCAGAACTGAAGTCAAAGCAAAAGTCAAAGCTTTGCGACTTTCGGTTCCGAACCGGGTCTAAACAGTAAATTGTCGGGTTGAACATGTTTAGACATGTTCTTACACTAATTACCAAGTTATATTAATGATCAAACAGGTTGTATGTGTTCTACATTGCTAATTATGCATAAATTAGAATTTAAGTATCCTGTTGACTTTTTCTTAACAAGTTTGACCCGACATTTGACCTAGTTAGAGTGGGAATCAGGGGGAACCCTTTTTGAGGGTTTATTATCCACATAATTACCAACTTATAACTACTTTTGATTCGACTAATCACTGGACCATTAGTGATTAATCTTAAAGTCAACCGTTAATTACGACGGTTTGACTTTTAAGCTATAACTAAGCAAAACTTAAAAGAAAGGATTAGCAAACTTACTGAAGTCCTAAGCTTGATTAGTGATCACTTTGAGGGAAGACTTGAGCTCCAGAAATGATCAGAAAGCTGAAGGAAAGTGTGAAGAACTTGGTTGCAACTCATGGCCCTTTTATAGTGAATTTATCACCACAAAATGTTGACATCTAAGTCTACCACTGCCCACAATTCATCCACAAGTGTCCCTAGTGCTTAGGGGGTGCCTAGGGGTCGTCCAAGATGAGGCAAATTGGTTAAAGGTCGATTGCAAGGGCCCTGGCAGACAAGGAAGCAAGAAAATCGCATCAGATGGGCCTAGGCGTGACGCGAAGGACCCCCCCCCCCCTGGGCCTCGCGTCGCGCGACACCTTGTCTGACTCAAATCCAACTTTAGATTTTTATGTTTTGATCCTTGCCCCTTCAAACTTTGCTTAGACTTCCTTTCTTGCATTATGCACCCTCCAATTTGATGTTTAAGGGCTTCAAGACATTTACCCACTTTGTTTAGTCCTCGGTTAGCTTTATTGTTACCCGAAAAGTCCTAACTTTCAGCATTGACGCTTTAACCCTTCGCACACGAATTTGATCACAACTTGCTCATACGATAACGAAACTTTATGAAATTTATATCGTGCATTCTAGTGAGCATAATTAACTGTTACAAAGCTTCGGGTTTGTCAAAAGGTCACTCAGAGGTATAACTTAAACATGTTAACACATTTAACCCCTGTAGTTTGTAATCTCCCACTTTCTTTCATATTTAGCTTCGTATGATCCATGATTTATTCGTTTGAAGGTATGAGCATAATTTAGGGTTAATGTACCATATATCTATTCACTGTTGACATTTAGAACCCGTATATTCACATACTTTTCATGACTGTCAACTTTAGTCCTTCTATAACATTCTTTCACACGTTCAAACATATGACACGTGTCTACACATTATAGGACGTGAATTTTCGAGGTGTTACATCCTCACCCCCTTAAAATAAATCTCGACCCGAGATTTACTGAAATAAATAAGGGTACTTTTCTTTCATCGTGGACTCAACCTCCCACGTGTATTCGGGTCCTCTACGGGCATCCCATTTGACCTTTACAATAGGCACATGCTTCCTTCGAAGCTTTTTAACCTGTCGATCCTCAATCGACAATGGTTTTTCCACAAACTTCAAGCTCTCATCTATATGCACATCTGTATGTGGTATAACTAGTGATTCATCAGCGAAGCACTTCTTCAGATTGCAGATGTGGAACACATTGTGAATTCCACTAAGCTCTTCAGGTAAGTTTAACTTATAGGCAACTGACCCGACACGTTCGATAACCTCGAAAGGTCCTATGTATCTCGGGCTTAGCTTGCCTTTCTTACCAAATCGCATCACCCCCTTCCAGGGTGATACTTTAAGTAATACTTTGTCACCTACTTCGAAGTGAACAGATATACGCTTTGGATCAGCGTAGCTCTTCTGCCTATCTCGGGTAGCTTTGAGACGGTCACGAATCTGGACAATCTTGTCCGTCGTTTCAAAGACTATCTCTGGTCCTGATAATTGGACATCTCCAACTTCCGCCCAACAAACGGGCGTTCTACACTTTCTACCGTATAAGGCCTCGAAAGGTGCAGCCTTTATGCTGGTGTGGTAGCTATTGTTGTAGGAGAACTCAATTAGTGGTAGGTGGTTATCCCAACTACCCCCCCAAATCGATCACGCATGCACGTAGCATGTCTTCCAATGTTTGAATAGTACGCTCACTCTGACCGTCTGTCTGAGGATGGTAAGCCGTACTAAAATTCAAACGCGTGCCCAAAGATTGTTGGAAGCTTTTCCAAAAATGTGACGTGTATCTAGTATCTCTGTCAGAGATAATAGACACAGGTATGCCATGTAAGGCTACAATCTTATCCACGTATAGCTGGGCTAACATGTCGGAGCTATAAGTCTCCTTGATGGGTAGGAAATGTGCTGACTTAGTCAGTCTATCAACTATAACCCATATTATATCATTTCCTTTCCTTGTCTTAGGTAACTTAGTGATAAAATCCATGGTTACCATTTCCCACTTCCACGTAGGAAGTTTAGGCTGTTGTAGCAAACCTGACGGTTTCTGATGCTCGGCTTTGACTTGCGCACATGTCAAGCATTTAGCTACATAGGTGGCTACAGACTTTTTTAAGCCTATCCACCAATAATTTGCCCTTAGATCCTGGTACATCTTATCAGCTCCAGGATGAACGGAATATTTAGAACTATGGGCTTCCTGAATGATAACATCTCGAAGTCCTCCATAAGTTGGAACCCATATTCGTCCATTCAATCTCAGAATTCCGTCTTTGCCAAGAGATAACTGCTCCTCAGTTACTCCTAGCTTTTCATTAGGAAAGTTAGCTTCCAACACAGCTTTCTTCTGTGCAGCTAACAACCTTTCAGTCAAACTTTTCTTTATCTCCATGCGCTTGGCATTGATTCGGATGGGTTTCACCCTTTCCTTTCGACTCAAGGCATCAGCGACTACATTCGCCTTGCCGAGATGGTATCGGATTTCACAATCATAATCATTTAAAGTCTCCATCCAACGGCGTTGCCTCATGTTTAAATCCTTCTGATTAAACAGGTGCTGGAGGCTCTTGTGATCAGAATAGATCACACTCTTGATACCATACAAATAATGACTCCACAGTTTTAGTGCGAATACAACGGCACCCAACTCCAAGTCTTGGGTGGTGTAATTCTTTTCATGCACCTTTAACTGTCGTGATGCATAGGCAATAACTTTGCCTTTCTGCATAAGCACACACCCCATGCCAGTGTGCGATTTCTATTCCATCTGGCAATGCCAGTACTGGGGCGTTGCTCAACTTTTGCTTTAGGATATCAAAGGACTCTTGCTGTTTAGGGCCCCAAACAAACTTAACCTTCTTCTTAGTTAAGGAGGTTAGGGGTGCAGCAATCCTTGAGAATTTTTCGATAAAACGCCTGTAATATCCTGCCAATCCCAGGAAGCTACGAATCTCTGTAGGCGTCTTTGGCTCTTGCCAGTTCATAACAGCTTTAACTTTAGCGGGATCCACTTGGATACCACGCTCACTGACCACATGTCCAAGGAATTGGACTTCTCGAAGCCAGAATTCACATTTAGAGAATTTGGCATAGAGTTTCTCATGATGTAGGAGTTTGAGAATACAGCGAAGGTGTTTCTCGTGGTTGGCTTGGTTCTTAGAATAAATGAGAATGTCTTCGATGAAAACGATGACGAATTTATCTAAGTAAGGCTTGCACACGCGATTCATGAGATCCATGAACGCGGCCGGTGCATTAGTGAGCCCAAAAGGAATCACTAGGAACTCGTAATGTCCATAACGAGTCCTAAATACAGTTTTGTGTACGTCTTCATCTCTAACCTTCAATTGATGGTAGCCTGACCTCAAGTCAATCTTCGAGAAATAACTTGCTCCTTGCAATTGATCGAACAAATCGTCGATCCTGGGCAAAGGATACCTATTCTTTATCGTGACCTTATTAAGCTCACGATAATCGATGCACAGACGCATCGATCCATCCTTCTTCTTGACGAACAAGACGGGTGCTCCCCATGGAGACGAACTAGGTTTAATGAAACCTTTAGCTAGCAATTCATCCAGTTGTGTCCTTAATTCCTTCATCTCTGTGGGCGCCAGCCTATAGGGTGCTCTAGCAACTGGTGCTGCTCCAGGGATGATATCAATTCTGAATTCCACTTGCCTATCTGGTGGCAAACCAGGTAGTTCTTCCGGAAAAACTTCAGGGTATTCAGAAATGACAGGGATGTCTTCTATCTTCGGTTTAGGCTCATCAATAATCACTTGTGCCATGTAGATGACACAACCCTTCTTTAAACATTTTGAAGCCTTGAGCATAGTCACTTGCTCAGGCAGTCCATACTGGGTATCTCCCCGAATGGTAAGTGATTCACCAGACGGAGTCTTTATCACCACTTGCTTTTTGTTGCAGACAATTTGGGCCTGGTTATGAGATAACCAGTCCATACCCAATACTATGTCAAAACCGGCCAACTTAAAGGGAAGTAGAGACAGAGGAAAAGAGTGGTTCTTAATGGATATAACACATCCATCTAACACAGTAGAGACAGTTTCTAGGGTGCCATCTGCTAACTCCACCTCATAATTCACGTTTAAGGTTTTGACAGGTAATTTCAGTAATTCACAAAACTTATTATCTACAAACGACTTATCAGCACCTGAATCAAAAAGTACTCTTGCATAGACATCATTTACAAGGAAAGTACCTGTAATCACATTGTCGTCTAGAACTGCTTCCTTTGCGTCCATTCTGAAGACTCTAGCATTTGTCTTCTTGGCCTCTTCAGGCTTCTTGGCGTATTTAGGACAGTTGGTTTTAATGTGCCCCTTTTCATTGCAACTGTAGCAAGTTGCATCCTTCAGCTTTTTGCAGTCCAAGGTCTTGTGGTCCTTGGACTTGCATATACCACAAGCATAGGTTTTTGACTGAGTCTGCGAGTTCGACTCTAACCTGCACTTCCCAAAGTGCTGTTTCTTGCAAATCTTGCACTTGGGCTTCTCACTAGAATGATGCCCATCTTTCCTTGACTCGGATCCTTTCTTGTTGTCACCGTTCCCACGGTACTTCTTGTTCGACCTTCGTGAACTATCATCTTCACGTTTTCTATTCTCAGCCTCCTTATTCCTCAGCGATCTTTGCCTGACCGCATCCAAAATGAGGGACAAAGATATGTCAGCTACAGATCTAAAAGTAGCTGGCCGAGAAGCCTTCACGCTTGCCTTGATTACCAGGGCTAAACCACCGATAAAACGAGCTATTCTTTTTGGTTCCGGGGTTACCAGATACGGAACCAACCGGGACATCGTGTTGAAGCTCATGAGGTAAGCTTGACACCAATGATAGAAAATCAGAATCTATCTTCTCCACCTCATGCTGAGGGCAGTAATTTTCCCTGATAAGGGCAACAAATTGTTCCCATGACATGTTGTACAATGGGATTTTCCCGGTGGTTTGAATCAGTGATCTCCACCAGGCTAAAGCTTCACCCTTAAATGATTGCGACACAAACTTGACCACATCTCTCTCAGCGCATCCGCTGATATCCACAACCGTGTCCATCTCGTCTAACCACGTCATGCAGTCAATGGCTCCCTTTTCCCCAGAAAAATCCCTGGGTTTGCAAGACACAAAGTATTTATAGGAGCATCCCTTATTACTGGGTCCTTGGTTTAATACAACCTGTTGAGATGGAGCACTGTGGTGGTTTGAGGAGAGTCTATCATCATCTTTCTTGGGTTCATCCTTTTTGGAAGGTGGCTTCGAAGGCGGCGTAGATAGGGTCCTACTTCTAGTCCCACTATACTCTTCGTACTGCCGTTCCAATGCCTTTGTAACTGCGTCGTCTACCAACGCTTTCAATTCAGCACCCGTTAAATTAATCCGGGCGTTATCAATGTTCTCCACTGGATGGCTATTAATTTCGTCTGAGTTAGCCATTTTAATTGAACTGTTATAGAAAACAAGGACAATAGTTTATTTGAGAGTTTATTATGGAATTGCCCCTTAGGGTAATTCATCAACCATGGTAAACAGAGACCATATTTGGTTAATTTATTTATCGTATATAATTAGGATTTCAATTTTTATCCTAATAAACAATAACAATATATATTAGCACATAAGGCCTAGTCATAAGGACATTTTAAATTATAAGCTATGATTTCAGAGAATCAAAGCATGAAGGTTTGAACCTAGTTCATTACCTTTATCTGACAGGGAGTCATCGCTACCACTGCCTTTTGGCTCATATGGAAATGAGCAGGGCCCGTAGGCACTATATTACCACGTATGGTCAAAATATGATCATCTCAATTGATGATCTAAACTCATGATTCAGAGATCATTAAATTGGGTTAGGAATCTTTTGAAGAATCCATATATAAAAATTACGTGTGTGATTTTAACGAATTACGTCTGCCAAGAGTGTTAACATGTTTACAGATGTAAACAGGGATTTGAATCTTTTAAACAGGTCTTACCATCTTGGCCCGGTCTTATAATGACCCGAAGGCTAGGTTTCACTCTTTAAGATTCTTATTCAATATTTAAATAGGCAGATTATTATAAAAAAAGAATGATTTCGATTTATTTATTTCATGTAATATATTTATGCAGATAAAAGCAAAAATGAAATTTATAAACTTACATTCCATTAATTTATTAAAAGGTTACACGTTGCCCTAAACGGGACTTTTTAATAAACAAACTTACCCACGCAGGGGTTCAAACAAGGAATTACCCACGCAGGGGCTTAACAACAAACATCATAATAGTCCACGCAGGGACTTACACAAATAACATAATAGTCCACGCAGGGACTTAAACAATAACATACCCTCGTAGGGGTTAACAGAAAGATAGACCCACGCAGGGGTTTATACAGCAAGACTGGCCCACGCAGGGGCTCAACAACAATTGGAAGGATTCAGTGGTCCTTCTTGCTCTTCCCTTTGATCAAGCTTGTCAATCCTTGGAAGAAGCTTTGTCTCTCCCTGCGGTCGCGGTGAAACTCTCGTTCAACCAAATCCAGTCTCTGAAGAATTGCCTCCCGTTCTGGGGGAGAAAATCGTGGCGGCTGCGATTGCGTCCGAATGATAGGTCTGGCCGGTATCTGGTACCCATGAGTTGGGTACCCTACTCCCCATGGGTCTCCATAGGGTCCTTGGGTGTTATAGTTAGCCGCTACCAAGTATGGGTCGGCTTCGGCGTGGTTGTAGTTGGTATGCACCGGCTGCTCAAACGGGTTATACGCCATGGAACCCGTGTATGCCGGAATTGGGTTATCAAAACCCATCGGAGGTGGTTGCTGTGCAACTGGTTGCGAAGGTCCACCCATCTGTGGGTCTTCCTGAAGTGGCGGGTAATGGCTGCCACTTGATTGGCGTGGGGAGCTAAAATGGAAATCCCCCGCTCGCGCAGACATACGTGCGCCTGTCCTCCTACGCCTCGGCGGTTGTGGAGGTGCCGGTTGAACTGGTGGCGGTGGAGGTGGTGGCGTGACTGCCACAAACCGTGAATCCACAGAGGGATTCTGCTGCTACTGCTGTTGCTGCTGAGGCGGTGAATGGTGAGGAGGTGTATAATACCATTCGTGCCGGATAAACATAGCTTGAAAGCTGTCTGGACCACCGTAGGGTGATCCGTGGAAAGAGGAGCCATCCGAAATCTCAATGGGATGGTTCGGTGTACCACTGGCAGGTTCGACGGGATCCGTGTCCTCGTCCATGTCCATAGCGTTGTCTCCCGAGAAGTGGTCCTCCGGTCCCAATGGGTTAAAACCCACTGGTTCTTGTATAAAATTTGCCAGGTTAAACCGGCCCCTAAAAACTGGTGTAGGGTCACCAAAAGAATTATGCGATAAAGATCGCTGTAAAGGTATGTAGGAGGGTTGAGGGTTGTTGGGCTCATTTTCATAATGTGGCCCATATGAGTTATGAACAGGAGGTGTTGAACTGTGCGAAACCGACCGTCTAGCCGGCTCGAAGAGGTTCCTCCGGTTTTGTCAGGGGTCGTCACTCTTGGTGGTCGAAGGAGCTCGCACATTCGAAGGTCCTGCCTCGTTGTCATTGGGGGCGGTGATTGGCCCCTTTCCTCGTCCTCTTCTTCGGAAGAATCTTGGCGGCATTTTTAATCCTGTCAATACAACATGAGATAACAACAACAATATATATAAATTAAAGGACAAAACAAAAACCAAACAAGGTAGAATTTGTCCTATGTTATTTGTCTAGACTCGAAAGTTTAGATATGTGCAATTGTGTAACTGAGATTAAACACAATAGACTAGTGTTTAATTCACTCAGTGTTGGCTCTGATACCAACCTGTCACACCCCGATTTCCATGTGTCACCGGTGGGCCCGGTGGGGGTATCGTGACGTCATGGTTAGCAACGTAATAGTCAAACAACACAATATTTAATATGCACAGCGGAAGCAAATTGTAAGATATAATTCAACCGAATAAAATATTGTAATATTTAAATATCACAACTGTCGATTGTTTATCCACAGACGGATCGAAAATAAAATGGAAACAATAGTTCAACAGAAGGTAGGCATCTTAAGCTTGCGAGACTTCTAGTTATGCTAAGGAGAAATCCCAGCCAATTACGCTTAGTACCTGCATTTAATCTTTTTGGGAAAATACGTCAGTTTACACTGGTAAATACAATCAACTGACTCATTTTAAAAATGATTGAAAATTGATTTGGATGCACGTGGCATAAACATTTTATTTAACTTGGGAGAATTATTTAATTATATAATCTTGTGAACGAATTACATGTTCCTTGTGCGTTCAGTAGCCCGGACGTACCGGGTTAAAGATCAATAGACACACCACATTATTCTTTTGTGCACTGACGGGTGTACGCCTACACCCCGCGCTTAAGTCGTGGCCATTTCGTAAAATGATGCCTAGGATATCCGGGACATGGTCATTAACCCCCCAAAGGCTTTAAGTAAACAAGACTGTTTAAACAAGCCGATCAAATTATTCAATTAACCACCCAACGATGGAAGATTTGATGCCCGATCAAGCGGTATTCTATATACCGTAACCCAAGCCCGTATAGGGAAAATAAGTTAAAAGTATTTACCTGAGCAATGTAATATTCACAATAAGCAAATGCAAGTAGCTTTTACTGGTACTCCTAATCTGGAACGAAGGTTTATAATAACCTATTAGAATCCTAACGGGTCTTTAGTTAAGCTTAAGCTTAGACCGGTTAGTTTCAAAGATACGGTTCGTACGCACGATTAAGCGAATACCGGATAGAATGTGATTTAGATACACCACATTATTCTTTTGTGCACTGACGGGTGTACGCCTACACCCCGCGCTTAAGTCGTGGCCATTTCGTAAAATGATGCCTAGGATATCCGGGACATGGTCATTAACCCCCCAAAGGCTTTAAGTAAACAAGACTGTTTAAACGAGCCGATCAAATTATTCAATTAACCACCCAACGATGGAAGATTTGATGCCCGATCAAGCGGTATTCTATATACCGTAACCCAAGCCCGTATAGGGAAAATATGTTAAAAGTATTTACCTGAGCAATGTAATATTCACAATAAGCAAATGCAAGTAGCTTTTACTGGTACTCCTAATCTGGAACGAAGGTTTATAATAACCTATTAGAATCCTAACGGGTCTTTAGTTAAGCTTAAGCTTAGACCGGTTAGTTTCAAAGATACGGTTCGTACGCACGATTAACCCCCCAAAGGCTTAACTAGGCTATACGCTAATTACGCCGTTTTATTAACATAAAGCTTCTTAATTACGCTAATGAGCATAACCCTCAATCTACACCTCAAACTGATGTCAAACTTTGCATACAAGTATATATATCAGTAACTAAGGTTTCTACATTTTTACATTTTTACAAATTACGTTTTAAGGTGAAAAGGGCATAATGGTCAACATATGAGCAATTAACGGAATCATGCGTATTAATCGGTTAACTAATGAACCATGGTGTATAATCTCAGAGGGTTATACTAGCATGTAACCTGGTCCAAATAGAGCTCTAAGGTATTTCTAAATCATACCAAAACGGGTCAGAACTGAAGTCAAAGCAAAAGTCAAAGCTTTGCGACTTTCGGTTCCGAACCGGGTCTAAACAGTAAATTGTCGGGTTGAACATGTTTAGACATGTTCTTACACTAATTACCAAGTTATATTAATGATCAAATGGGTTGTATGTGTTCTACATTGCTAATTATGCATAAATTAGAATTTAAGTATCCTGTTGACTTTTTCTTAACAAGTTTGACCCGACATTTGACCTAGTTAGAGTGGGAATCAGGGGGAACCCTTTTTGAGGGTTTATTATCCACATAATTACCAACTTATAACTACTTTTGATTCGACTAATCACTGGACCATTAGTGATTAATCTTAAAGTCAACTGTTAATTACGACGGTTTGACTTTTAAGCTATAACTAAGCAAAACTTAAAAGAAAGGATTAGCAAACTTACTGAAGTCCTAAGCTTGATTAGTGATCACTTTGAGGGAAGACTTGAGCTCTAGAAATGATCAGAAAGCTGAAGGAAAGTGTGAAGAACTTGGTTGCAACTCATGGCCCTTTTATAGTGAATTTATCACCACAAAATGTTGACATCTAAGTCTACCACTGCCCACAATTCATCCACAAGTGTCCCTAGTGCTTAGGGGGTGCCTAGGGGTCGTCCAAGATGAGGCAAATTGGTTAAAGGTCGATTGCAAGGGCCATGGCAGACAAGGAACCAAGAAAATCGCATCAGATGGGCCTAGGCGTGACGCGAAGGACCCCCCCCCCCCCTGGGCCTCGCGTCGCGCGACACCTTGTCTGACTCAAATCCAACTTTAGATTTTTATGTTTTGATCCTTGCCCCTTCAAACTTTGCTTAGACTTCCTTTCTTGCATTATGCACCCTCCAATTTGATGTTTAAGGGCTTCAAGACATTTACCCACTTTGTTTAGTCCTCGGTTAGCTTTATTGTTACCCGAAAAGTCCTAACTTTCAGCATTGACGCTTTAACCCTTCGCACACGAATTTGATCACAACTTGCTCATACGATAACGAAAATTTATGAAATTTATATCGTGCATTCTAGTGAGCATAATTAACTGTTACAAAGCTTCGGGTTTGTCAAAAGGTCACTCAGAGGTATAACTTAAACATGTTGACACATTTAACCCCTGTAGTTTGTAATCTCCCACTTTCTTTCATATTTAGCTTCGTATGATCCATGATTTATTCGTTTGAAGGTATGAGCATCATTTAGGGTTAATGTACCATATATCTATTCACTGTTGACATTTAGAACCCGTATATTCACATACTTTTCATGACTGTCAACTTTAGTCCTTCTATAACATTCTTTCACACGTTCAAACATATGACACGTGTCTACACATTATAGGACGTGAATTTTCGAGGTGTTACAATGGTTGAAATAAGTCACAATATTGTACCGAGTGCGGGTCACCACAAATGGTGCAATAGTCTTCCCTATAATCATCCTTCTCATAGGTGTAGTTGTAACCTCCTGAGTATTGATCCATAAGAATCACTCAGCAGATCACAACAGAGTCTCGAGACCAGAAAACAAAAAAAAAACGGAAACAGAGGCTGGACACGGCCCCGTGTTCAGAATCTGTATCTGGGCGTTTTAATAAAAGTGACTGGTTTTGTTGAGCACGGGGCATGTTCAATGAACACGGCCCCGTGTTCAGACTCTGTATCTGGGCGTTTTGTAAAAAAAATGCAGCACGGCCCCGTGTTCAGTGAACACGGCTCCGTGTTCAGGCTACTGTAAATGCAAAAACTAACTAAAATACAGAAAATGTGCGCGCGTTTTAAAAAGGTTTTGAAAAACTGATTAGGCCGTCGATTTTAAGCTTTCTTAAAATCCTTTTGTCCCCGGCAACGACGCCAAAAACTTGATGCGTGTGTAGCATTATATAATTTTATGTATATTTTTAGCCCTTTTTACACTTTAGTCAAATTTTAAATTTATAAAACACGATATTTTACTAACACTAAACACACATATGGGCAAGTGCACCCATCGTGAGCGTAGTATAGCGTTGGTAAGATACCGAGGTCGTCCAAGGACACAAGAGCTTTTAGTACCGGTTTATCCTCAACGTCTAATCAAATCAAAAATTTAGAAAAAGGTTTTAAACTAAAAAATAAAAACTAAAAATGCTGAAAAATAAAAAAATAATAAAAAACAGATAGAAAAGATGAATCACTTGGATCCGACTCGCCTTTAGTGTAACCTTTGATTATTTTCACACTTTTGCACTTTTTAAGAGATTATCTTAGTTATAGTAGTAGGCCCCTCTTTTGAAGGTGACCTTACCCTCAACCCAGTAGTTTGAGTCAGCAAGGATACAATCCTAAAGGGTTGGATTATTGAAAGACAATTAATCAAGTTATTAATGCATAATGTGGTAGGCCCCTCTTTTGAAGGTGACGTTACCCTCGGCTAAGTAGTTTGAATCAGCAGGGATACAATCCTAAATAGCCGGGTTAAAGTTATAATAGTAGTTTACATATGAGGGGATCAATGAGTTCGGACCCCCGCCATCCAATACCAGTGGGTATTGAAGGAGGTCCTACTAAAATTGAGCCAGGTCCTTGCAGGATCTATACACTGAACAATGCAAGACTCTTACCAAACCATTCCCTTAACCCCCGACCAGGTAGCCAACATATCTCTATATAGACCGTGGAGATATGAATGGTGAAATTTTTTTATTTTATATAGACAGTAAAATAACGCCAAGACACCACGGACAAATGATAAGGAAGATTCACCTTCAACATAAGAAACTAGTTATTAAAGTCATTAATACATAACCAAATAAAAAGTGCGAAAAGATTAAAAATAAAAAGTATTACACTAAATGTTTGTCTTCACCAAGTGATGTAAGAGACTTAGGCCAACATGGCATTTGATTGTCAAGAACTCTTATGATCAATCTTGGATCCCGAGACTACTACACACACTCTATGATGGATGATGGTGGTGGATGTGAGTTGTGATGGTGATGGTGGGTGGGTGTAGTGTGAGAGAGGTGGTTTGCCAAGGGATGGTTTGCAAGTGAGCCAATCACCCCTATTTATAGCCTGCACAGAAGCCCGGACACGGCCCCGTGTCCACCCATCTTCTCTTTCTTCAATAAATGCAGTTTGTCTGCATTAGTTGACCACACCCCTGTGTCCGCTGGGCACGACCCCGTGTGTAGAAGCGTATCTGTACTATCAAGATTTGCCTAGATTCTGCGAATCTTTGCGTTGACCACGGCCCCGTGTCCGCTGGGCACGCCCCCGTGGTGGGTGATAGAAGCTTCTACAACTTTGTCTTTTCTACAGACACTTGGGCACGCCCCCGTGCTCACTGAGCACGAGGCGTGTTCAGCCTTCTGTTCTCTTATTTTTGCTTGGGGAGATGCTGTCAAGGGGTCGAGCATGCCACGTTTATTCCTTTTCTTGTATTATTATTAGATTTGGCTGCATTTTTGCTTCTTTTGTTCATTTGAGCTCATTTAATTCTGAAAATACAAAAGGAAGACAAAAACACACTTTTCCAACATTAGTACTAAAAAATGGTTAGTTTTATGCCAAATTTGATGTAATTTATATGTTGCATTTTGCACACATCAGAGTCATGTGTGTTGAATGTGGAGAAGAGATACTTGCATGGGACAAGTATTCGAGAGCAAAGACCAGAGATCCCAATGGAATCAGAGCTGATCAGAATGTCTCTAGCACTAAATGAAGTGTCATATATATAGGGAAGGTTATCACTCAAAGAGTAAACCATTGACTAGTGAAACATGCTTGCAGTGGGGGACTTACCCTTTTGGGGTTGAAGCGTTTTGACCTGCGGGTAAAAGACTATACTCTGTGCATTCGTATTACTTTTGCGGCTAGGAGAGTTGTTGAAGTAATCAGAGATATGACTGATTACTGTACACGTGCTGCTTTATCCTAGTTCCCGGGTTTTCAACCCTTGAACCTTTTAACCTTTTAAGCGTTCATGTATTTAAGTCATTTTATTTAGTCTTGGGCTACCCCCGACATCAGATTCAATACACAATCAGATTCAATACACAATAAGTTTTAAGTAGAGAATCCAGATGTTTGTACTTATTGCTTTAAATATGAAATATAAACGCTTTTTAACCGTCTCACTATTTGTGATTATCTTAGAGTTTATGTAATTCATGTAGTTATCTACTTAAAATACTTCTATATTAAATGTGCCCCTTGATGATCAGTTATAAGACTGCGGGGTGTGGGGGTGGAGGGGGCGTGGCTAGGCGGTGTGGGTGCCATTTGGCACCTTTTTTTTTGTTTTTTTATGTTAATCATAGAATTTAATATATTAATTTTAAAAACACCTATTTAACTTAAACTACAACATGGGGTTAAGTCGGCCGACTTCCTCCTTGGAGGTCGCCGGTTCGACTCCCACTTGTGGTCTTAGGGGGGACGTCCCAATGATAGATCGTATCCTACCGAGGCATGGTGCGGTCTTGAGGGCAACCCGGTTTTACCCAGCTGTTACCCCAGCGAGTCTCTCGTGTAGGGGCAGTATGGTTTCCGGGCGGAAGTCAGCTTGCGCAACGGCCGGGGCCCGATCGAACATCGCGTCCGGAAGAGCGGGGCTGACGGGGGAATGTTTTCGACATGAACCCGGTGACCTAAGGTCTTGTACATTGAAAGTCACTTTCCAAAAAAAAAAACTTAAACTACAACAAAAAAAATACATTACATCCCAAAAAAAATCAATATACTTCCTCTGTTTAGGTTGGGGTTGGGAAGTCCCTTCTTCTGAATCTTCAACGATAGCTTTCAGGACCGTCGCCACTATTGATAATAATATTTCCGCCCCGTCGTTCGATGAGGATGACGAATCATAACGATCAGATGAATCGCTTCAACTTGAAGAATTCATTGAATATAATTTCTTTTTGGTGATGGGAGGTGGTTTTTGAATATTTTGATGGTAAAATTTAGTAAGAATTTTTTGATTTATATAGAATAAAAGTTAAAGATTTTTTTAAATAGTCGTTGGCCAACAGCTAGCCCAACGGTTCCATGAACCCAGCCAATCCCAACCATCCACGTCATCTCCCCAACCCTCCCCACGCTAGGCTTCATAGCCACGCCAGCGGGGCAACGCCGCTACCCACGCTGGCCCGATGTGGCTAAAGCGGCGTTTCTTGGCTACCCACGCCCCCAACCCCAACCTAAGCCCACACCCCGTGGTCTAAGGCTATAGGGTGTGGTCGTGACCTTCATGGTTACCATGACCCTCCACATCAGCACCATATCACCCACTTCTAATCGATCATCCAAAGACCCAAACCACTACCCTAAGGGTGTGGTCATGACCCAAACCACTATTCTCTTATTTTAATTTATTTTTATGAAAAGAAAAAAGGAAATTAGATCCATGGTTGTCATGGTTTACCCCATGGCAACCATGGTGAATGAGGCAAGGGGTGGTGTAGTAATCTATTAATAGTCCTACGTAACGATTGATGACCTAAACCATGCTCCCACACCCTTTAGCCTAAGTTGATGCATATTTATTAAAATGCATTTCATTACTTTATATGATCATGATTTGATATAAGGATTTTTTTTTTTTGTTTTAACCTTTGAAGTTTAATTGAACTCGTTCAATTTTTTTTTTTTTTTACAAAGCAATGGCAGGTAGTCGGGCAACAAGTTGCGCCGCCACCCCCTTTTGAATAGAAAAACCAATTCTACTAAATACAAAGTTTGAAACCTTTAGCGACGAAGAATTACTATTAACGACTTTTTGAACCCGATTCAAAAGTCGCACAGCGTCAGGAGCGAGACCACCAAATGTATCAAACGCAAACGGGACAAACACATGTTGATTCTCCAGGCAGGCTTTCTCATGTTTTGCCACTTTGCTTGCCTCTGCCTTGAACACCGCTTGCCCTACGACAAAGCTCTTGTCCTAACATTAAATGAATTAAAAGTGTAGAAAACACGTATATAACATTAAATGATTTATATTCATTCATTTATGAGTCTATCTACCAACAACTTTTCATCAAATTTACCAACTTTTAATCAAATTTTGTAATGTTAGACATGCAATCAACTTGAAATTCTCCCTTTAATATATAAAAATATTGATTGATGTTCTCATTAGTGAGATGCCAAGATGGTGATCATAGAAAGAAAGAAACCAAGTCGAAAAGAATCACTCATGGACAAATGATACGAAAATAATTAGCTGTAATCATGTAATTGTCAAGTTCAATGGGCCACGTGGATTGTGCTAAAAGTCTTTATAATAATGAGGATTTGGTTAGTGGTAACAACAAACAATCCCGAGATTATCGGGAGTAATGTCTTGATCATGGATTAAGGGACGTTAAGATGGCTTTAGTAGTAGAAAAGCAAGGAATAGGCTTTTGCCAATGCACCACTAAAATAATACAAAATGGGTATAACTCAATTCCATTAAACAAACTTAACCAATAATGTCACTTTTCATATAGAACACGAAATGGAAGAATATGGTGCTTTTAACTTTTAAGTAATTAGCGATGATCGCAGAGGTTTTATCACAGATGGCCTAGAGGTTCTATCACAGAGGACCTTTAAGTGATAAGTTTCATTTGAATTGTATGTGTTTGGAGGGCATGAATGGCGTTTCGCCAATGGGTTTACCCAGGTGGCTAGGCTTGTATGGTATTCATCGACAATTAAAAATGGAAAAAATTAGAGATGAAAAACTTATAACTAAAATTGCCTTAATTTATGTTTAGTTAGCAACTTAGCGCCTCACCTGGACTTGATTTTTTTAAGAACTAAAGCGAAACAGTAGTTACGACGTTTTAAGATGTTGTTATAAAGTTTTATCTTAATCCAGGCTTGTAGGTTCGTAAAATTTTAGTTCACCAAGATATGAATGATCAGATTCATATCGCCGATTCTAATTTAACAAGAAAATGTAAGGCTATGAACAAATAATAATAACAATTACAACACAATGCAATTGGTGGAAATAACCATTCATTGCCAAGGAGAAGAATAGGTTTCGACAACAATACAGGAGCATTTAGGAGTGCACTCTCTCTCTTTCGAAATAAAAAAACTACGGTACCTTAATCAGTGAATCGAAATAGCAATTAAACCAAGATCGTTTGATCAATCATGGTCTTGTCATTTGTATTAAAATATCAAATCAAGAACATGGAATGATGATTTGGTTATCCATAGGGAATCGTCGATCGGAAGACACAAAAAATAAGTAATTTTTTTATGACTAAACTTGCATATCATGGAGAATAAATCCATGACCTATTCCATCTTAAACTCTATCTAACTCACCAACACTACTACTAGACTATTCCCCAAGTAGATAAAAAAAATAAGTAATTATTCTCTTGGTATAATAGGTCCACTAGTTTTAAAGTTCTAAAACCGTAGCTTTTTTTTTATAAAGCTTATTGTGTCACTGTGTCCATATGCGACTTGGGGTGGGTGTGGAGGACCACCGGCCAGGGCACGTTTTATCCGGGTGCACAATAAAAAAGAATCATATATTTTTAATAGCAAACCCATATAAAACATATAATTATAAGGCTCATTTAAAACTATCAAATTTATAAGTTAAGTTCATTAGGTATTAGCCCAATACTCGTTATATTTTCAAAAAAAAAAAAAAAAACCCAACAATGAAGCGGCAAACATCAAACGACGTAGTGATACGTGGTTGGAAACCCGATGCTTAACTGTTTAAAGTTTATGTTTTACATGAATTTTAGTTTCAAATAGGCTACTTTGAGTGGATTCATTTAGCAACGCTTTTCAGTGACTGTGGTCATATCACTATTGGTCCCATTGTCCAATAGAAAAGCTTATCAAGTAGTGTATACAAAACCCCACATGTCGGCAGTAATTTCAGAATACAAAAACTTAATCACTGTAAATATAAGTGACAATTGAAAAACATTTAGGGTTTTGAAAGCATTTGATAAAAGAGAATGACTCACGTTGCAGAATTAGGGTTTTTAGTTATCGCCTCCTGGTTTAAGTCCTAGGTTCCTATATAAACACACAATGCAACACGTATTAGTGTATTCACCCAATTCAAACTTTAACGATAATCACAGATCAAAACCTCAACGTAGTTAGCAAAGTATAGCCTAATTCAGGCAGCACTTCGACATCTGTTGATTAGTTTCAGATCAATCGGACAGGGTAACGTACCAGTGATTAGGGTCAGTACACTTCTCACGGGGCAGAGTTTCGAGGTTTAGGGGTTCGGGTATTAGAATGGTAATTCGAAAGAGAAGGAAGTGTCGAATTCTGATCGAAACCAGTGCATTGAAACTGTCCCAGACCTGGCCTTATATAACCCAGGTTGGATTCTCCCGCGCATCGCGAGAGAAACAAGGGTTTTTGGCGAGACGCGCCTGGGCGGTCGGCCTGGCATAGGTCTGTCACGTGTCCAGCATAGGTCTGACACATGGCGCGATGTCGTGACACGTGTCCTCGACCGCCTTTTTCGTCCAATCGCGTGTTTTTCTTGATTTTCATGTCGGTTCTTATCGCGTATGCTCGGGTCTTGATCTTAAATGGTTATGTTTTTAATTGTGAGTCTAGTAAGGGTATTTTTGTGCGGGTTGGTTCATTAACCGCCAAGTTTTCTTAACTTTTAAGTTTTCTGATTTATTATTACAAGTTTCGTCGCGCGCACTTGGGGTTTTGATTACGGGTTTATTCGGGATATTTTTGAGGAGTGTTACATAAGTAGTAGTTTGGTGGGTTAGGATCAAATATAAAGTCTCATAAAAATAAGAAATCGTAAGAAGGGTATCAAACGGACTCCGATTGATCTCATTTAAGCGGCATTGGAACCGTCTCATCAAAATCTACAAAATGAGATTTTAGATTTTTGTTCGTAGATATTTAGCTTGTAGATTTTAGATTTTTTTGTTTACATCATTGTGTCTTTTTATTTATGATTGTGTCTTTTCTATATTTGCGTCATTATTTTTTTTTGTGACTCGTTGTGTCTTTTTCTTCGACATCGTGTTATATTTTGCGATCCGTTGTATGTTTTTACACTTCTTATTTTTAAAAGGTTTCTTTACCCGTAGTTTAGTATCTGTCAAAAGTTTTATCCAATATTGATTGGAATATAGTTAAATTGGGTAGTATTGATTGGAATATAGTTAAATAGGGTAACTGAAGTAAACATATAATCACGAATTAACCCTTTTTAATTGCAAATGTTACCTCTTTACACCAATAATTCTAAATTATTCTACTTATCCAGGTTTGAATCTAAGATCTTCCCGAGGGAATAATTGGAGGAGATATGCACGAAGGAGATTATGTAGGAGAACAAGTACTCTCATTTTTATGGATCAATCAAAAAGAGATGATTGTTTTGGTGATTTTTTCTTGATTCTCATTTTTTATAATTGTTGTATGTCTTAATTTTATTAGTCATATATTTTTATTGTTGTAGGTATGCAAATAATAATTCATTTATTATAATTTTCTATTGAAAGTGACGGTTGAGCCGGTTATAACGCCGGTAACGTTGCAAGAGCACATGCATACACTTGACTCCAAAACACAATCTTTTATACAGACAAAACTCAGAACAGTTAAAAGCAGCCAAAATCTAGGCACTTTTCAATGTGTGTCACCTTTCATTTAAATATATCATGTTTTCTTTCTTACTTTGTGAAATAACGAACCTACAAGATGGATTAAAAAGCCGTTTATAAAAAGATTTATTTTATATGAAAATTCATCAGTAAATATATATATATAAATATTTTTATTTAAAACCACGAAGACCCATGTTCAAATCTGAGCAATATATATTATAAAGGAAAAAATGCGTAGATTACTATACGTTAAAGAAATTTATTTATTCGATAGCATGTAACTTTAATTTAAGAAAAAACACATATATTAAACTAGTTGAAATGAACATATTTTTTTTTTAAAAGTAGATTTTATTCACAACTCTAGGCCCGAAACAAGGCCGGCTACAAAAGACAACTACAAAACATCAAATTTACACCACCTTTCCCACTTAAATTTCTATCTTTCGACCGATTTCTATACCACAAAAAACCCAAAGACTTAATATTTAGAATAAGGGTCCTAATAATTCCACACCTTGTATACGGGTCGTATAACGTTATACGGCACCTATAGAATAATTTAACATGACAAACATTTGGCTGTATAATGTTATATCGCTCGTATACGTAGAGAAAATATTAGGCCGTATAACATTATACGGGTCGTATAACATTATATGAGGTTTGGGTCGTATAACATTCTATACGGGTCAATTTTGTAGAAATCGGATTAGGCGGCTGATTAATCGGCGCTTAGGCGCTGATCGGAGGTCCACCGCCCGGATTATCCCAAATCGGTCAACTTAGGCGGTAAAAGTCAAAATCGGTCAAAAATCGTCTGAAATCGGACTAGTCGGTAAAAAAAAGGTCAAAATTGGATCATAATGGGTCAAAGTCGGACCAAATCTATCGAGTGGAATGAGTTCTTACCTCGATTGGAACCAAAATCAAACCTGCAACCGTATCCCTTGTTCAAAATCGAACCCCATTGAAGAAATAATTGTTTAGATGAAGGGAATCTGGGGATTAGGGTTTGTGTTTTGTTTTTTGTATATGATGTTGATGAAGAAGAAGAGATGGGGAGCGGGGGGAAACGGCGTATGATAAAGTAGGGTTTTCTAAGTTTGGGTATTTTAACATATAACCCCCTCCATCTTTATTAGTTTATATTTTGTCCTCATACTTGTGAATTTATGTATGAAAAATATAAAATTAATGGTATATGTATATAAATTCATAAAATTATACATATAAAGTCCATTCCGATTAATCCCGATTAATCCCTAGGCGGTACCTCACCGCCCGACTAACGCCTAGCGCTTTCTACAACATTGATACAGGTCGTATAATGTTATACAGCCTTATACATTGACAATAAAACATACCCTGAGATTTTTTTTTGTGCAACAATTAGTTATACGGCCCTATAACTCTATACGGGCCGTATACATGTAGGGGTGTGAAAATAAGATTTTAGTGGTGCGGGAATAGTGAGACCCTAGAATAATCTCTTTTGTCTTCACATCGATGTTCGAAAACCTCTTGGCGTTCCTAACTTTCCAGATGCACCATGCCGCCAAAATAATTTGGGCTCACATATGGTCATGGTGCCGATTTCTGATGGCTGATTGTCATCGGTGACACAACTTTTGGACACCCTGAAGGTATTGCATTTGTAGCAGGCTCAAAACAATGTAATACATGCGTTCTTTATAATATCTTGCTTGAGTTTAGGAAAACAAGAAACAACAAGATTTTTACTTAAAAATAAGGTTGGAGAACTCGTTAGTCGCTAGTCGACCGATGAGGTGGGTACTAGCGACTACTCATGATTAATCGGATCGGGTTTTTTTATATGTATTAGTTTTATGTATACATATACACATTTTTTAGGTAAATGTTTTAAGTAGCTAACTTTTAACTCTTACTCAACTCATTTTTTTAAGTATACAAGATTAATTGTTGAAATTCACATGGATTGGTTGGAAACTAGCCGGAATATACATGTTTTTTGCCGGAATCTGGCCGGAATCGCCAATTTTTGGCCGGCCGACTAGCGATTAATTGACTAAAATGAAAAATTACTCAGTTACTGACCGACTAGCGATTAATCGCCGATTAGTCGTGATTTTTACAACACTGCTTAAAAACCAATGTCCATATTCATGGTATATAAAGAAATAAAAGCTTTGGGTTTCCTATGAAATATGGATGAGGAGTGTATTAAATTCTTCATCAAGTGATTTAACTAAGGGGAGGGGGTGGTCACTAGTGATAGAATTCTATCACTCCCAATATCCAATCAACTCATGCCATGTCATCAACCAATATTCTATCACTAGTGATAGAATTCTATCACTCCCAAATTTTTATAATTTTTATTTTAAAATTAGAAATTAACAATAAAACACTAAATTATAAATGTAGTGGGGTCGTCGAGACTTTGTTGTGGTTCACGATACGAGTTGGTGGGGTTGGGTTTGATACGTTTGGGGTTGAAATTGGTGAGGTTGAAACGGTGGAACGAACGGTTGGTTTTGATACGTTTGCGATTGAAAGGGTGGATATTGTTGGGTTTGAAAGGGTGGGACTTGCTCGGGTTCGTCTTGCAACCTAAAGCGTGTCGGCTCGCCAAGATTTGCTCGAACCTTGGGTCTTACGGGATTTTTCTTCGTACCCGAATCTCTTTTTTTCGAACCCCCACCTCTCTTGCTTGAACCTTCCATGTTTCTTGTAAAATTATTTTTGAAATCAAATGGAGAATTGTATGATTTTTTGAAATGAGTTGGATAAATTTTGATATGAAATGGATTGGGTTGATAGATTTATATAAAACTTTCAAAAAAAAAAAACCCAAACGTTCATTTTTACCCCCCAACGGTCACAATCAAACGGTTCTTTTTTGAATTTCAACGCGTTATGTGTTCAACGCGTTTAAGTTTCCACGCGTGATAGATGTCGAGGCGGCGGTGTGCGTGATTATATAACGTGTGACGGGGGATCCATCACGGACCGCCCCGCCTCCCCTAATTGGTGTAATTTTTGTAAAGTTCTTTTACTCACTTTGGTTTCTAGCTCCATGCAAGATTGATAATAAAAGACCTTTCCCTAATACGAGAGGACCGGGAAGGAAAAAAAAATCATCCTAAGTAAAAAAATAAAAATAATAATAATAATACATGGAAAATAACTTTTAATGTTATTATTGTGTTGTATTGAACCTGAACCGTCCATTTAAGGCTGACAAGGGTCAGGATGGTTCATAGTTTGTGGTTGGACAATTCAATGTTCTCTGGCTTGACAGTGGTGGTTTGTTTGAACTAGAGGACACCGTCTCGTTAGGTTAAAAAAAAAAAAACAGGACATTTCTGATTTCTCACCTAAAAGTCAAGTGTATACTTAATTCCCTATATGACCAAATTTAATGACACCTAGTTACACAATAATTTATTTAATTATTAAGACTATGGGGTATGAGGCGGGGTTGGGGCGTGGGTTGGGTACAAACGCCCAAGTCACCACCCCGGGTAGGCGTGGGTTTCGGCGTGGCCCGTTCGGCGTGTGATTCAGCCCGGGCGTTGGACGGGGCTACCCACATGACATGGCGGAACCTCATTGGCCAAGAGCACTAGCCATGGTGGAACCTCATTATGATGTGGCTTGGCCACACCACCCCAGCCATGCCCCACCATACCCCTTTAAAATTGGCTTTTGGTCCTGGGTGCCCCATACTCCACGTGTCGCACCATACCCACAACCCACGCCCCACCATACCCCACGGTCTAAAATGTAAGAGCATTCACATCCAATCCACTAAAAATATACATACATTCCACTAAAAAACAACTCCTATATCAATATATTTCCACTAAAAACAAATACTTTTTCTCTCTCCTTTTCAATATATATTACATTTTTCTCTCTCATTCACTCACAACCACTTTCAATATATATTAAAAAATTATAGTGGATGAACAGTGTCCCCCCAAATATACAGATGAACAGTAACATTTTCTCTCTCCTCCACTCACAGCCACTTTTTATACTCTTTATATTATAAAAACTTCACACACAAATTGATGGACTGGATGTGAATGCTCTAATACCAACCAACCAGATTTTTTATAGGACCCAGAGTGATATTTAATTTTTAATCATGTTGTACAAAATTCTCAAAAGAATCTCTATCTTCATCTATTATTATATTTAAAAAAAATATTTATTCTAAACCTTGTTTATTGAAAAAAAAAAACCTTCCCACATTTGATTCTCCATCACTATTACTATTTTGCTCACAAACACTTTTCTTATGGCACTCGGTATGGTTCGGTGAAATGATCGGGGTATGCCATTCACCGATCGGTGAATTATTGTCGTTGATTCGGTGATGATGATTCGGGGTATGGTGATAGCATATTTCGGTGTATAGTCACCGATGATGATTGATGAAACGGTGATATAATTTTTGACCGTTACCCATTATAACTCAAACACCCTAAAGTGATTAAACCATACCCTTTGATTGATAACTCAAACACCCTAAAGTGATTGAACCATACCCTTTGATTGAGTGTAAAATGGGAGTGAATGAGTACTTGACATGACATGCTATTATTGGATAGGGAATAACTCAAACACCCTAAAGTGATTGAACCATACCCTCCATCCTTATTGTTTTTGTCTCGGTTTTATACGTTCACAAAATTATTTAGATTGATAAGTAAGTTACCCATTAATGGAGAAATGTGTTAGTTGTTTTCTCTATTATTGCCTCTACATTTAGGATTTTGAAAATTTTATAATAACCCATTTTACAAAAATCAAAAAGAAAAAAGGCCTCACATTTTTACACATAAGTAGTGAACTTTGTCAAATGTGTCATGTATATGGGTGTGGTAAATTGGTCGGGTAAGTTTTGTAATGGGTCGACAAGAGTTCAAGTCAAAACAAATAAGTATAATAACATGTTATACAAAAGGTTCGGTCAGAACGGGTTCACTGACTATATTTGTTATTATGATGACTACTAGAGACAATGATGTGGTGGCATCGGAGGTGGGGGTAGAGGTGGTTGCGGTGGTGATCAAAGTAGCAATGGCGGAGGAGGTGACGACAATGACGACAGTGTAGGTGTCAGGATCAGCTATGGCGGCAAGGGCGGACCTAGCCCAGCCCAGGGTGGGCGGGCGCACCCCCGGGAAAAAAAAAATTTAGTGCTAAGTTCCGTCGAAAATCTCGTCCGCACCCCTTGGAATTTTTCGTCCGCACCCCATGGAATTTTCCGTCCGCACCCCTTAGGTAAAAAGTGCTATCAATTTATATTTTAAAAATATTCTTTAGTAAACTCCTATTTTATAAAAAATACTACCTAAATTATATTACTTTTAATACCTAAATAACTAAACCCAAATACCCAATACATTTAACTAGCCCACTACTAAGTCTTAGCCCAATAAACAAACCCAACAAATCAACAATATTTCAAACTAAAATAAAATAAACAAGCCCAAAACCCTTACATATTCTATCCATCGTCCTTGCATGCCAGCGATCAGAACATCAACAGCGACAACAGTGAACAGTCAGCAGCCGCATACCACCGTAATCAGCCACGGGTAAGTTTCTTTGTTATTTTTTTAATTTTTGGTTGGTTTTTGGTTGATATTAGCCACCTCCAGCAGCCTATTATAGCCGCATACTAACCATAGTAGACATGTGCTTCGTATTGTCTTCATTATGTTATGGTGGGTTATATAAATTAAGTTATTTTGTTTTACATGACCCGACTCGACCCGAAACGAACCGATTTTTTATTTATATACCTTGGGGCCTAAAATTTTTAAAAATGTTCTGCACCCTTATGGAAAAATTCCTGGGTCCGCCACTATATGGCGGTAGAGCTATGAAGGTGGTTATGACAATGGCAACCCCATCAAATAGTGGCGGTAGGTGGTTGCAGCTTATTTGGACCCGTTTTAAATCAGATGTTTTATACGGGTCCATTTTTATCAGTTATATAATTAGAGGCGGATTATGATTGCGAGATGCAATCATGTACAGGAAAAAAAAAGAAGCAAATTAGTGTATGGTAGAAAGCATGTGGTAGTGGTTAAAGTGTCTCTAGTAGTGTTGGCCGCATCTCACATGGGTTCTAACGTTTTGGTTGATGTAACAACATAAAAAGATAAAAAAGAAATGTAACATCAAGTTTCAAATTATTACTTGAATTGACATATTTAAGGAAAATTTAATGAAATAATAGTAATAGTAGTAATAGTAGTAATAATAATAATAATACTAGTAATAATACTACTAGCAGCAGCAGTAGTAGTAGTAGTAGTAATAATAATAATAATAATAATAATAATAATAATAATAGTGCTTTCACATGTATGTGTTTCTTGGTGTGAAGCAGAGAGAGGTTTTCACAATCCACAAGTTGATATTTGTTATTATGTAAAAGCCGTATATGTATTTTAACTATTGGAGCTAAAGCGCTAGACAGATTGTGATCGAGTTAGTGGATCAAACTCGATTTGAATCCGGAAATTTTATACAAACTAAACACAATAGAAAAATTGAGTTAGACACGTTGACCTGAACACCACATGTATGTTCGTAGTTTGGCAGGAACATAAATTGTTTATACCTAAACTTTATTTCTTGTTTTAACTACTAAACTATGACCTAATATACTTAAGCAATTTAAGCTATGACATATAATGCATTTAAAAAAAATATATAAACATAAGCGGGTCGATGCACAAATCCGTTAGGATGACCCTAACACCACCAGTTTAGCTAAACGAGTTTACAAGTTCGATTCAAAAATGATCTGAACATGTCTATAATAAACTCAAAGTCGCAGAGGTCGTGTTATCTTTATATCGTGTTTTTATGTCATGTTAGGATTCCGCACTCCTAATTTTAAATGGGAAAGGAAATAAACTTATGAATGAACAAATAAATTATTATAATAAACAATTACCATATTTTCACAAGAAGGGATGATGTAGATTGCCCTAATTTGTTATGCATGTGTGCCCAAATGACAAAGGCATGATGTAGAGTGCACTAATTTGGTTCAACTATCCAATGAACAAGTTGTCTTGTGTGAAATTTGAATGGTGTGACAACTCAAAAACCAATGGATCAAAGAATGATGAAAGAGGAAGTTAGGTCTTTCTTGGTTGACAAACTCACATGGTTGGTCCAATATGTTCTTACAAACATATTTATTTTGTTTCCACCTTTTTTCAATGGATCAATACTCTTTTTTTTGTTGTTCTTTGAAAAAAAAAGTTTGACCAATCTAATTTAGGATTTTTAATCATAAAATGAAAGAGTTCTATTTGAGTAGTTTTAAACAAATTGGGATTTAATTCAATAGTTTAAACTTGAATGTATAAAAGTTGTATCTTGTATTTACTTATGAGTTATGGCCAAGTTTCCATACATACTTTTGAGTCAAGTAAATGTGTAGGTATGCATTATCGATACGCTTAATCGACGGGAAATCAAACAATCGATTACTAAAAAGCCAAATTGCTTTTACAAATGGGTCCTTACCTCACATGGACTTGCATTAGCAAACTTAGTGCACTCATCTATCGTTTAGACCTAAGTGCTCCTTTTGACTCCATTTTTGTAAAATCACAAAATCCATACCTTTTTATCACTTTCATGTTCTTTTTTTAATAATTTTTAAATCGATAACGATTTTTGTAACATATGAAGAAAAGATAATATTTTTTTAATGGCCAACGTGTTGTATTATAAACAAACTAGTAAGGCGCTAGCAACCGCTACAATGCTAGCATAAGCTAGCCACCCATAGTGACGGAATCAGAACTTTTTAACCAAGTGAGTGTTTACTTTATCGTTTGAGCAACTATATTAGTCATTGTTTACACCAGGGCAGAAGTTGTATCGTCTCAACACCAGATGATTACATGATTATCACCGACACAACACGCATACCAAGTTTGTTGCGTTCGTCGGCTTGTAAGAAGAAAATAAAAACACTCACTTTCATATCAAGCACTTATAATTACACACGTACATGATAACCATTATGTGATGGTACAGTTACACAAAAAAAATATCTAACGCTTCTGATTACGACCTTATGGTAAATATCAATGTAACGATAAACGACATATATATCACATTTAAAAATCTAGCTATCAAATGCACTATTTGTACTTGTCTAGTTTCAATTCTCAAATCGTCTCGACACTCTGGGTAACAAACTTGAGCCCAACGGGCTTTTAGATCCAACCCAACGAACTTTAGCCCAACGGGCTTTTAGATCCAACTACTTTGCATTGACACATCAGCAATTAGAATATCATTATGGATGGATGGTTTACATCCTACACAAAGGGATCAACTATTCATATGCACTTCTTCTACTAATGTTAAAACTTAAAACCACATTTCGCGCATTCATGAATTAACAGGATACCAATTCTATGACTTCTTACCAGAACCAGATGCCGTCTTTGAAGGCCCAACTGCACTTGGGTCAGGGGACCCGCTAGACCCATTTTTCTTACTCGAGTTACTCTTCAATGAGAGGCTCTTTTTAACCCGGTTACGGCTAAGTAACACCATGGTGTTCTTAGACGGTGCAGTTAGAGCCCCTTCAACACAATTACCCGCCTGGGTGCATCCCCATGGTCTAGATGGTCCGTCTTCACGAAACGGTTTAAGTTTCGGAAACCCGTTTTTTAGTTTCGAACAAACCCGTTGTTCGGGAGACATAATTTCCTCATCGGATTTGCCACATACGGGACAAAGAGGGTCGTTTTTACGGGTTTTGGGTGTTGTTTGGTCTAAACATTCGGCATGGAAGACGTGGCGGCACGGAAGAACTCCGGTGACCGGAAAGTCTCCGCTTTTAACGATCCGGTGAGAGCTATATGGTGATCGTTGGGAGAGAAATCTTTCACATAGACCACATTTGTAAACATACGATTGGTTAACCGATGGTCGGTTAAGCGAATCAGGTTCGATCGGTTCGGAAACGTCAGTAAAATCAAGATCACAACTAGCCATGCTGAACCGATGTTCGTGACATACGGTCGAGTTTTCTTTTGGCGGAAAAGTCAACGGGTGGACCGGTTTAGACATGAAGCAACGCCGTGTTGTAAAGTTTCGGTGCGATGATTGTGATTTGGCTATTGGTTCGTAATCGCTACCGTCGGAAAGAGAAGAGACTGAAGGTCGGCTATCCTGAGGGGCTGAAAATGAAATTCCCTGAAGACCGAATTGTATTACGAAAAGCACATAAAAGTAAATGATAATATTTAATATAGTAATGTACCTCGATGATTGGTGAGAAGGATATAGACCCTAAAACTGCAAAAATAAATAAACGGTAAAATAAAACATATTAGTTATGCAGAAATAAAGAGATATAGAATCGTATAAGATGTTCTTTCGATAAAACAACACACATAAATATGGGTGAAGAATATATGCCATGTAAAAAGGTGAGGATGGGAGGAATTTGAAGGAAAAAAACAGGTGGAGAATAACGTGAACTCAAAAAAAAAAAAATAAGAAGAATAATAACAATAATAGTAACATGTTCGTGTTTGATTGTCAAGGATATATGTGTTCATGAACTGTTCATGAACACTTACCGAACGAGATTTTATGTATGTGTTCGTTCATTAGGGAAATGAATGTGTTCGTTTGTGTCTGTTTGTTAATTTTAGGTAACGAACACAAACAAAGGTTCATGAACACAAAGTAATATTCATGAACACAAACAGGTGTTCATGAACAAAATATATAATACAATGATACTTACTAAATATTTTATTTGTCGTAATTTTGCAGTATTTAAATAAAAGATAAAAATTAAAAAAATGCAAAACACTAATGAACTATAGAACACAAATGAATACGTTACCGAATGTTCATGAACATAAATGAATGAACGTAACCACCGTTCATGTTCGTTCATTTAACAGCAAACAAAATATTTTGTTCGTGTTGGTTCATCAATTAAATGAACGAACACAAACGAACTTCCTGCCGAACGGTTCACGAATTGTTCGCTGAACGTTCAGTTCGTTTGCAGCCCTAACACTAAGGTTGGGGTCAAAACTCAAAACAGGTAGTTATGGATACAAGCTAAGTTGGGTTGACCTAAAACAAGTTTCATCCAAAACTTTTAGTTAGTCGTATAAGATCACACAAATACAATAAATTCTTTTACATACTTACTTATTTGATGAGTTAAATAAAAATAATTAAATCAACCCATCCATCCATATGTAAATAATTTAAACTGCCAACTATAAACAATACAAATTAGTCCAAAAAACAGGAATAAACGTAGACTTTTCCTACAATCGGATGGTAGAACACTTAAAGCTTCAGCTTACAGTGAATAAAAAATTACCTCTCGTAGATGAATTTCCGAATTCGTCAACACCGATTTCTCGAATTGCGGGAGGGGTCCACTGCTGAGCTGGAGAAAAGTCAGACGGGCTACTAATATACAGCCCAACTCCATCAGAAACCGAATGTTGATGATTAGGAACATAACCACCTCTAAACCAGCTTCTAGTTTCTCTACTATTCGACGATGTAGAAGATCCATACAACTGACTACCCTCTTGAGAACCGAACGATTGACCTTCCGAATGATACCTAATATCCCATCTCGGTGGTGGAGGCGAGAAGCTTGTGTTGGTTCTCCAGTACGGCTCGTGTGGGCCCATGGACCAGTCAGCGCTAGCTGCATTTGACCCATGTGGCCTTGCAGCCACACAACACAGCGACCCCGTTTTAGCTATCGTTTGGAATACTAGATAAAGATTGTTCTTTCACGGCTTTCTTGAATCTTTGATCATACAAACTTAAGCCTTTTCAACGCATACCACACGTATCTTCAAGACTTGAACGCGTGTACTACGGTTTTTACGCATGTAAGCAGGCTTCAAACAGAAACAGTTAAAGAAAACATAAAACTTAAAGCAAAGTTCAAGGAAAACTTTAATCATGAATAACCTAACTATTTTCTAACCAAACTAAAGTATGACTTTTATATCTAGTACTATCTGTTTGAGCATAAAAAATGATATGCATAACAATTAAAAGCAATCATTCAAAAGACATAATAATCCATCAAACCTTTAATAAGTTGAAGTTCATTTCAGTTTAAAGACGAAAACTTTGACCACTTTTTGGCCCCTTTTTTGCTTTTCCAACAGAAATTGTAATTAAAAAAATTAAAAATTTGAAAAGCATACACTGTTCACCAACTCAATCAATTGACGACAGAACAGAGGTTCATTACGGAATAAACTAAACTAAGTACAAAATTGACAATTGAAACGAAAACGATGAAGTAGAGATTCTGCAATGGTATAGTGACTGATGTTGATTATGTTTAGGTGTTAAGAATTGTTGAAAGATGAAGAATGATAAAGTAATGATTACCGTGATGATTGTGGAGTTTGGAAGATGAATTGATGGAATGTTGTTGAAATGCAGAAACCCTAATTTGACGGAGAAAGTGGCACTCTTTCTCAATTGCTCCCTTTTTTTCCTCTTTTCTTCTGTCTCTACCTACCTTTTTCACTTTTCTTCTTTCTACATTTTTTTTGAAAGGTGACTTTCTATGTGCTGGACCAGTGGTCATCGGGTTTATGTCAAAGACATTCCCCCGTCAGCCTCGCATCTGCGGACGCGATGTTCGATTGGGCCCCGGCCTGCCGCGTGAGCTGACTTCCGCCCGGAAACCATACTGCCCTCACACGAGAGACTCGCTGGGGTAACAGCTGGGTAAAACCGGGTTGCCCTCAAGACCGTTCCATGCCTCGGTAGGAGACGATCCATCATCGGGACATCCCAACCCCCAAACCGTAAACGCCGGGATTCGAACCGGGGTAGCCATTGGCAAACCCCCGGCCTCCTCCCAACTGGGCTAGGGTATCCTTCATTTTCGGAGAAAATTTTAACCGTAGAAAATTTTATGAAAAGAAATGGTAAACATAATCTTTACCATCATTAAGGTTTTATAAATATTAGTAAACCTAAAAGCCTTATGTATGCATGAATGTTACTAGAATATTATGTAAATAAAAAGGAAAGTGATATGTTTTAAAAAGATGAGAGGGGTTAAAATGAAAATGTGAGATTAAAAACACCCAACACAAAAAAAATGCCCAGTGAGTTGCAAATGGGTGTGTGCGATCGAGATTAGGGACCAGGAAGAACTCTCCCCTCATCTAACCCTAACATCATAAATCCATCAAATTAAAAGGGAAATTAAAGGCTAGTTGAATGCATGAACTAAGAATGGTGATCACCTAAGTATTTCCTACATCAAGTAAGTCTAATTTTGCAATTTGGTGATGTTTGATTTAGTGGGTTTAGTGTAATTCGTGAATGTAATGCTAAATCTAGTATGAATGATGGTTGCTATGGTTGTGTAGACATCAAGATATGTTAAATTCTGGATATGATGGTGAATTTGGGAAAAACCCACTTGTACACCATGAATGACTTGAATATTGTGAAATTATATATGTTTGTTAGATTAATGATGATGGTATTATGATGAATAGGTGATTTAGAACAATGTGTATATGCTCATAATAGTAAATTGTTAAGTTAGGAAATGCTATGTTAATCAATGGATGAACTATGGAGAAAACATGTTTTAAGTACTTGTACACTATGCTTATTTGTTAGTATGCACGCCAAGTGTTTGAAGAAATGCCATAGAATAATTTAGTTGCGTTATGACATAGAATTTGGATGAAATGATGTTATGGAATGAAAATGACTGTATGCTTAATCATATAACGCCATGATCAATGAATAAATGCATAAGTAATGTAAAGCATACAAAAGCTAAAAGTGTAAGGTTATGACATATAGGTCCGAAGAAGGAAGAAGGCGCAAGTCACTCGAAGTCAAAAGCATCTCAAGATCGCGGTAAGTTTATATGAACTCTATGGACTCTATTTGTAGATTTATGTATAAAATATTTAATACTATGAACTTAGTGTAAGTTTCCTTATGATTCATGATTGAATAGATGCAAAGAGTTTATATGGAGAAATGTCCAAAAGATGATGTTGTAGTAAATTTGAAATGACACGTCTAATGGGTTGGGATGATAAGTAAAATGATTGTTGGAATGTTTGGGAATTTGACTTGTTCATAACGGGTCAAATGATGTAAGTATATTGAAATATATGGTATGTAGCGATTCATTACAAATGAATCGGAAAGTAGTATGATGAATGTTTCCGAAAGATAGTGATAATGTTAGTAAAGTAACATGTTATGTTAACAGGTCGAATAATGATACGGGAGTAAAGGATTTCAATTGTTATGTATTATGAACTAACAAGTGTTTTGTTGTTATGAATGATAGGTAAATCTCATGATTAATTGCGGCACGCTCGGACTGAACACACACGCAAAGTCGACCTTATGCGCTTCCGGTCCAAGTTGTTTATTTTGATGGGTCAACTTACCATTTTGTGTAGTAAATGTTAATTAATAAGTGTCTAGTTTGTTAGTAAGAAGTTGGATCCTAAACTTTTGTGTAGTTTGTACAAAATGTTCATGGCGAACCTTATATGGTCTTAACTTTTGTTATGTTGGAAAGTGTCGTAGTATTAATTAAAATGGTATTGTTAAAAGCAGGGAGAAAAGTTCTTAATACGAACGGGTCATGTCAAAATTTTGTAAAATTGTAAGAATTTTATGTTGTTGGTCGAATGAGTAAATTTTGGGCGTTTCAAGTTGGTATCAGAGCCTAGGTTTGAGGGATTTAAGCATCAAGTGCTTGAACTCAAACTGAAAGCTCGTGAGAAGTGTGTGTTCGTTCCGCGACGCAAAGCAAGTAAGTATTTTAAAAGTTGAAATTTTTGCATTACGAATAATTTAGTTACGGAATGTTATGGAATGGTTGCGGGATGTTGTGAAAAGATGTGGGATGAATCGGATCAGTTTGGGGGCTAGAACGGGTCAAAAAGGGGGTAAAAAACATGAAAAATCAACCATTGTACGCTGGGTGTCACCGTAAGCTACGGTTTACGGTAGCACCTGGGAGAAAATGGCCACCGTAAGGCAGTAGCCCAGTAGCGTAAAGAAAAAGGGGCCATCGTAAGCTACGGTAGCCACCGTAGCTTACGGTGGAGGCCATTTTCAGCCAAATTCAAATATGTTGTTCTGTTTGATGTTTTTATCACACGAGAAGTATTAAAAACGTTATATTAAGACTTTAAAGAACAAGAAAAGTGATACCAAGGTATATGGGATAAAGAATACTATGATGTTGGTTGTCGGAAACGTTGAGTTTCCAAGGAAAGTTTATGTATGATTTAGTCGCGAGTAATTTCTTTTACGTATTAGAAAGAATGAGAGCTACGTATTACTATCATGGTTACATGATAGAAAGGATGAATGAATGTTAAAATAAAGAATGATGTATATGTGTAGATGGCGGATACGAATGATGATGAAGCGACACAACAAGAACAACTAAAGACTATGATTTCGGAAGAAGTAAAGAAGGCAATTGAGGCTAGCATACCCCGACTAGCTCAAGAAGTTGAAGGGCAAGTATTGGGGGTAGTTGATACCTTAGTAACGTCTAAGGTGGAGGAATTGAAGGAAATGATCAATGAATTGCAAACGAAGAAGAGCACTCGAAGGTGCACGTATAAGGAATTCATGGCATGTAACCCCTTGCCATATAAAGGAGAAATTGATCCGATAGCCTGTCAAAGATGGATTTCAAGCACCGAGGCTGTGTTTGTAAGGAGTAGATGTGAAGTGGAGGATCAAGTGATGTTTGCTACGGGTCTCCTACAACTCCAAGCAAAGGATTGGTGGGACGCACATTCGAAGGAATTGGGGGATGACAAAGTACAAACGTTAACATGGCAAGAGTTCAAGGAGCCATTTCTGAAATATCATAGCCCACAATCCGCAATTGATAAGATTCAAGAAGACTTCTACGTCTTCGACAAAAAGATGAAACAATTGATGAAATAACGAATAAGTTTCTCGACAAGGTGAAATTTTGTGGGGAGATAGCAGGAACTGAGAGGTTAAAAATCATACGTTATCATGCTATGTTAAAGGCTGAATATCAGGAGTTCGTAAATCCCTCCAAGTGTGCAACGTTGAATGAATTAATCGACTGGGCAAGAGATAGGGAGATCGAGTTAAGAAGGCAGGTTGAACGGGGAGAGAAAAGGGTGGCGGAGAAGCCTACCAACACGAACCCATCGAAAAAGGCAAAGTATCAAGATCAAAACAGGAAAGGGAAGACAAGTAGTGAGATTCCGACTTGCAAGACATGTGGGAAACATCATTCGAGTGAATCTTTGTTGGGAAAGAAAGGATGCTACAAATGTGGGCAAGAGGGACATCCGTATTATAGGTGCCCCGAAAACTCAAAAGCGTGTTACAATTGTAATCAAACGGGGCACATTAAAGCAGAATGTCCGAAACTCCAACAAGGGGCAAAGAAAGATGGAAAGAAGGATGAGTCTTCCAAGGCTCGCGGGAGGATGTTCCAGTTAACCTCGGATGAAGCTAAGACTAGCCCGGATGTGGTTTCAGGTATATTCTTGGTTAATTCTATGCCTATGAATGTTTTATTTGATTCCGGGGCTAGTAGATCGTTCATTTCCAATGAATTGTTAGTTCATCCATCGTTTAAGCTTGAAAAGATATTAGTACCCTTAGAAGTGGAAGTTGCTGATAGTAAAAGCTATTTGTTACATGATATTTGTAGAAACTGTAAGATTTTGATCGAAGATGAGGAATTTAGTATAGATCTTGTCCTGATGTACATGGGGGAATTTAAAGTAGTTGTAGGAATGGATTGACTAGCCCAAAACCACGCTGGAATTCAATGTGAAAAGAAAGTCATTCATGTAGTAACCTCGGGGGGGAAACGGGTAAGTGTTCAAGGAGATAGGGTCATCAAGTCGAAATTGTGTTCTATAATCAAAGCTGTCAAACATGTGAAGAACGGAGGTAAGGCGTATCTATCTTACATGATTGACACCAATCGAGGTGTCCCAAAGCTTGAAGATGTGAATGTAGTGAACGAATATCCGGATGTGTTTCCGGAAGATTTACCGGGGCATCCGCCCGAACGGGAAGTAGAATTCAAGATAGAGCTTAACCCGGATGCAAAACCGGTAGCTAAAGCTCCTTATCGGTTGGCCCCGACCGAAATGAAAGAATTGATGACGCAACTTCAAGAATTAAGGGTTTTATTAAACCAAGTGTTTCACCATGGGGAGCGCCCGTATTATTCATGAAGAAGAAAGATGGTTCGATGCGAATGTGCATCGACTATCGAGAGTTGAACAAGTTAACGGTGAAGAATCGTTACCCGTTGCCCATAATTGATGACCTATTTGACCAGCTTCAAGGGGCAAGTTGGTTTTCGAAAATCGATCTGCGGTCGGGTTACCACCAACTGCGTGTACGAGAAGAAGATGTGCCGAAGACTGCGTTTCGAACGCGGTACGGACATTACGAGTTTTCAGTAATGTCCTTTGGGCTAACGAACGCACCAGCTGCGTTTATGGATTTAATGAATCGGGTGTGGCGACCTATGCTTGATAAGTATGTAATCGTTTTTATTGACGATATACTAATATACTCCCGAAGTGAAGCAGAGCATGCTTCCCACTTACGTGATGTATTGGAAACGCTTCGCAAGGAAAAGTTATATGCAAAGTTCTCAAAGTGTGCCTTTTGGCTTAAAGAGGTACGGTTTTTGGGTCATATAATCGATGTGGATGGTGTCCATGTGGACCCATCCAAAGTAGATGCGGTAATGAATTGGGTACCCCCGAAGAATCCAAGCGAAATAAAAAGTTTTCTAGGCTTGGCTGGGTACTACAGGAGATTTATCCAAGATAGCCTCGCCTATGACGAAGTTAACAAAGAAGAGTGAAAAGTTTATATGGGGCGAAGAACAAGAAAAAGCGTTTCAGACTTTAAAGGAAAAGCTCTCAAAGTCCCCAGTGTTGACATTACCGGATGGAACGAATGATTTGGTGGTGTATACTGACGCCTCTCACCAAGGTTTAGGTTGCGTGTTAATGCAAAAGGGTAAAGTCGTTGCTTATGCTTCAAGACAACTCAAGCAACATGAAAACAATTACCCAATTCATGATCTAGAATTGGCGGCGGTCGTATTTGACTTGAAGATATGGAGGCACTACCTATATGGGGTGAAATGTACTATTTACTCGGATCATAAAAGCCTCAAATATTTTTTCGAGTAGAAAGATCTTAATATGAGGCAACGAAGATGGTTGGAACTCATTAAGGATTACGATTGTGACATTCATTACCATCCCGGGAATGCTAATGTAGTTGCGGACGCTCTAAGTCGAAAGGAGTACCCGCCCCCGATTCGGGTAAAATCTATGAAGATGGTAGTCACTCCTAAACTCCTTGATGAAATTCGAGAAGCTCAAACAAAATCTTTAAATGCTGATGACTCGAAGAAAGAAAGGACGAAAGGATTTATTCATGAATTGGAAGAGAATGCAAATGGTATAAAAACGAGGTATGACTGAATCTGGATACCTCGGGAATGTGATGTGAAAGAATTACTATTGAATGAGGCTCACAAGTCTCGATACTCCATTCTTCCGGGAGCTACAAAGATGTATCGAGACTTGAGGATGAATTATTGGTGGCCGGGAATGAAAAGAGACATTGTCAAGTATGTTGCTAAGTGTTTGACATGTTCTTAAGTAAAGGCCGAACACCAAAGGCCGTATGGGAAGTTGCAACCGCTGGAGATACCGGTGTGGAAGTGGGAACATGTAACAATGGACCTGGTGACTAAACTTCCTAAGACAAGAAAGGGGCACGATGCTATTTGGGCAGTCGTTGACCGACTAACCAAAAGCGCACATTTCTTACCCATTCGGGAAACCTATAATTCGGAAAAGATGGCGGAAGTTTATACGAATGAGATTATATCTCGACATGGGGTTCCGGTGTCCATAGTGTCCGACCGAGATACCCGGTTCACATCTCGTTACTGGAGGAAGTTTCACGAAGAATCGGGGACCCAGTTACATATAAGCACCGCCTACCATTCACAAACCGATGGTCAGTCGGAACGAACTATTCAAACATTAGTCGATATGCTAAGGGCGTGTGTTATGGATTTCAGAGGAAGCTCTGGGATGATCATCTACCTTTGGTAGAGTTTTCATATAATAATAGTTATCATAATAGCATAAAAATGGCCCCTTACGAAATGCTCTATGGAAGGAAATGTAGAACCCCGGTTTGCTGGGGGGAAGTGGGTCAGCGCGAACTCGCGTCAAAGGATGTAGTAGCCGAAACGAATGAAAAGATTGATATGGTTAGATCAAGAATTAAGGCGGCGCAAGATAGACAAAAGTCTTATGCGGATCGACGAAGGCGACCAATTGAGTTTCAAGTGGGAGATCATGTGTTACTAAAAGTCTCTCCATGGAAAGGGATAATTCGTTTTCGTAAACGCGGGAAGCTAGGTCCTCGATACATCGGACCATTCAAAATACTAGCTCGGGTCGGGGCGGTGGCGTATCAGTTAGAATTACCACCCGCGTTGGATGGGATTCATAACACTTTTCATGTGTCGCAACTACGGAAGTGCCTAGCGGATGAGACGACATACGTGCCTTTGGATGATATTGAAGTAGATGAGAAGTTAAATTATGTTGAAAAGCCCGTGGCAATAAAAGATTCTAAGGTGAAGCAACTCCGCAACAAGTCCATTCGACAAGTGTTGGTACAATGGCAACACCGAAAGGGATCGGAACTTACATGGGAAGCGGAGGATGAAATGCGGGAGCTCTACCCAGAGTTATTCGGTATGTATTCTGGTTTCGGGGACGAAACCATCTTAAGGGGGTAGACTTGTAACACCCCGAATTTCGTATGACACGTTCTAATATTTTAACCGCAGAAAATTTTATGAAAAGAAATGGTAAACATAATCTTTACCATCATTAAGGTTTTATAAATATTAGTAAACCTAAAAGCCTTATGTATGCATGAATGTTACTAGAATATTATGTAAATAAAAAGGAAAGTGTTATGTTTTAAAAAGATGAGGGGGGTTAAAATGAAAATGTGAGATTAAAAACACCCAACACAAAAAAAATGCACAGTGAGTTGCAAATGGGTGTGTGCGATCGAGATTAGGGACCAGGAAGAACTCTCCCCTTATCTAACCCTAACATCACAAATCCATCAAATTAAAAGGGAAATTGAAGGCTAGTTGAATGCATGAACTAAGAATGGTGATCACCTAAGTATTTCCTAGATCAAGTAAGTCGAATTTTGCAATTTGGTGATGTTTGATTTAGTGGGTTTAGTGTAATTCGTGAATGTAATGCTAAATCTAGTATGAATGATGGTTGCTATGGTTGTGTAGACATCAAGATATGTTAAATTCTGGATATAATGGTGAATTTGGGAAAAACCCACTTGTACACCATGAATGACTTGAATATTGTGAAATTCTATATGTTTGTTAGATTAATGATGATGATGATATTATGATGAATAGGTGATTTAGAACAATGTGTATATGCTCATAATAGTAAATTGTTAAGTTAGGAAATGCTATGTTAATCAATGGATGAACTATGGAGAAAACATGCTTTAAGTACTTGTACACTATGCTTATTTGTTAGTATGCACGCCAAGTGTTTGTAGAAATGCCATAGAATAATTTAGTTGCGTTATGACATAGAATTTGGATGAAATGATGTTATGGAATGAAAATGAATGTATGCTTAATCATATAACGCCATGATCAATGAATACAAGCATAAGTAATGTAAAGCATACAAAAGCTAAAAGTGTAAGGTTATGACATATAGGTCCGAAGAAGGAAGAAGGCGCAAGTCACTCGAAGTCACAAGCATCTCAAGATCGCGGTAAGTTCATATGAACTCTATGGACTCTATTTGTAGATTTATGTATAAAATATTTAGTACTATGAACCTAGTGTAAGTTTCCTTATGATTCATGATTGAATAGATGCAAAGAGTTTATATGGAGAAATGTCCAAAAGATGATGTTGTAGTAAATTTGAAATGACCCGTCTAATGGGTTGGGATGATAAGTAAAATGATTGTTGGAATGTTTGGGAATTTGACTTGTTCATAACGGGTCAAATGATGTAAGTATATTGAAAGATATGGTATGTAGCGATTCATTACAAATGAATCGGAAAGTAGTATGATGAATGTTTCCGAAAGATAGTGATAATGTTAGTAAAGTAACATGTTATGTTAACGGGTCGAATAATGATACGGAAGTAAAGGATTTCAATTGTTATGTATTATGAACTAACAAGTGTTTTGTTGTTATGAATGATATGTAAATCTCATGATTAATTGCGGCGCGCTCGGACCGAACACACACGCAACGTCGACCTTATGCGCTTCCGGTCCAAGTTGTTTATTTTGATGGGTCAACTTACCATTTTGTGTAGTAAATGTTAATTAGTAAGTGTCTAGTTTGTTAGTAAGAAGTTGGATCCTAAACTTTTGTGTAGTTTGTACAAAATGTTCATGGCGAACCTTATATGGTCTTAACTTTTGTTATGTTGGAAAGTGTCGTAGTATTAATTAAAATGGTATTGTTAAAAGCAGGGAGAAAAGTTCTTAATACGAACGGGTCATGTCAAAATTTTGTAAAATTGTAAGAATTTTATGTTGTTGGTCGAATGAGTAAAATTGTAAGAATTTAGTTCATATTCGGTTCACTCAGTGAGTGGTTTCTCGCTTTCTCTACTAGTGAAGGAATTTGCGATGTAGCTTTCTCTATTTTTTCTCTAAATAATGAAGATTGGTCTTGAATACATTTGTTTAGGTAGTTTTTGAAGAAATCACTGTTGAAAAGCGTTTTTGACCGCCTTAAAAATGGTTTTTGTACTAGTGAACAAAAAAACCCAACATCCCTCACCCACCCACACATACACACACACACAATCTTTGACATGTCAGAATTCCCCCTCTAATCGACCATAGGGTAAATGATAAAGACCGGGTGGTTAGAGATTGCTGACTGCATCATTAGGATATCTTGGATGCAACACTCCATTTATAACTCCTTATATTATTTGTGGTTCAAATTTTTTAGCGAGTTCCAACACTCTTGGTCGCTACATTTCACCACCATAAAACCAAACGCGTAACCATCATAGTCATTCTCCAATAGTGTTAATATCATTTTGCCATTGCCAAGTCTGATCAAGGATAGCTAGGTGTCGACCATGTGAAATCTAGGCAACACACGCGTAGATTCAAACCACCACCAAATCAACCCTAATTCTCTACCAAACACCCACCGTTGTTTGTCTCTACCTTATGCCTACTTTATTTAACCATTAAGAGTCCTTGTCAATGCCACCGAAAAGGTTTTCGACAACAACCATTTTCTAGATACATCCCATCTTGCAAATGAGCTACCAAAATGAAACCCTAAGACTAAGTAAACATAAATCTATTGTATATAATAAATGTATTAAATTTTGCTGATGTGTCAAGCTAGGAGGCCTCTAAATTGTGCATTTTGGCGGGAAAATGGACGGATCTTGGAAAAAGCTCGCGGATCCTTTTTGATCATGAATCCGACCCAATGGATATCCATTCACCCGATTAACAAATGAGTACACCATACGTTTCAAACATTCAGAAACCCTAATCTTCCAGCCTCAATCGTCGTTCTTCCATCAGTCAAGCAAATCAGATGGTAGGTTTTCTGATCTTCACCTATGATTTTTATTGTTAATCCTTTCCTTTTCGATTCCTAATAATCCCATCACAACCCTAAATGCAAACTAACTTCTGCTCATCAATCAATCATTCTGTTTTCGATTGATTTTATCTTCACTGTTGCACCATCCTCTTCTGGCTCAGGTGATCCATCTTCGTTTCATCCTTAGGGTTACAGTTCCTCCACTGCAAGGTGAGTTTATGTTATAACTATTTTCTTCATTTTTGTTCGACTTCATCTTAAACATTCGTTTATTTTTCTTTATTATTAGGGATTCTCTTATAGTCTTCCATCGTCTTCATACATAAGAAATCGTCACTTCTAATGTCTTTCTCACCAGGTTTCATCTAAACCCTTTCCATTCAAATCCACTGTTTCAGGAACTGGTAGCTGTTAAATTAGGGCTAATAATTGAAATTTTGTAGTTTTTTTTTTGGCTTTTTTTACTTCGCTTTTTTGGTTTATTATTTTCTATTTGTTGTTTATTTCGAATGCTTTAATTAACCTTTTGATAATGGTTTTGATTAGGGTTATGGAATTGGGATTATTCATACAATAATAAGCTAGCTCATATTCATAAGCTTAAGAAGACAGAAGACATGATCTTAATGGTTCTTCAGGTACCCTTTTTTAAATTCCAGTTATATCTTTTATTGATCTTGGGTCAGTTTATGTGTAATTATGTTTCATATGTTATCATAGATATTCACTGCTGGGCGCTCCTGAAGAATTTGATCAAATTTATGAACCACTTGCTCTACATCCTGTAAATGATTAGCAAAGGTACAAAAAATATGCAGTTCATAATAAAAGGTCAATGTATTTAGTTATTAATACTATGTGAAGAAGATATAAGTTAATTTTTGACATATTTTTAGATAAAGGAGCAACATGGATACCGCCAATCTCACATTACAGTGCGGGGTTTGCCAGATTGGTGTAATTGGTCGAAAGGTTAGACGTTATCCATTTACTCTTATATGGGGTGACTTGGGATTTTTTAGTTACTTTTAATGGGTTAAATGAGTATCATTTCTATTCAAGAAAGTCATTTGCCAAAAGTATGTATTTCCTTCACAATTACCCTTTACCCAAGTTGAGTTATTCGTTTGAAGTGTAGTTTGGTTATAAAGTCATAATGACCAATTTAGATGGTGTACAGGTCTTCTCGCCCATTTGAAGTGGTTTTGTAGGGAAAAAGTAATTTGCCTATTAAAGTTGTTACAACAAGGTGTGATTTTTGTTATTATAAAATGTTACTTTACATGTATTAAGCTGTGAGAATGGGTATTAAAAACAAAATGACACTTTTAAAGGCAAATTAACTATCCAGATACAAATTTTATTTGTCTCTCTCTTGATGGATTCTAAGAAAGTTGCCTTTAGTTTAACATCGTAACAAAAGCCACAAACTCATTTTAATTGAAATATGTGCCAGTTTAGTTTAATATGTATATGCATATACATATATGTGCCATTGATTTTGATAATTTGTCTATATTTTAATCCGTTTTGTTATTAGAATTAGTTGGTTACGCGCAACAAGTTGGTTCTGCATTCGCCAAAGGTATGTTTTTTCATCATGTTATCTGTGGTGACTTATGTTGGAATTCTCATTCTCTTAATATGCATTTGCGAGTATGACCTGTTTGAAATATATTTTGGTTATAAAGAACATAGCATCTTTAGCTTATTTGACCCTTTGAAAGTGTGTTTGGTCATAAGGAACAATTTAAATTGTATTCGGGTCTTTTGACCTATTTCAAGTGGTTTTTGTATGTAAAAAGTTAAGAGTAAAGTTGTAACGCCCTAACACGTTTTAACCAAATTTTGACGCAGCGGAAAATACATACTAAAAATTTCTTTATAATTATTCTTTCTTTCACTTAAGTACATTAATCCCTTTTCATAAATTAATTAAAAACTAACATACGTATATCGAATTAAGTGACCACATACACACCCAAGTACACCCATGTCTTGACTCGATCTTCAACCGCTTACACATCTTGAACAAACATTCATAAACCTGTACAACCTGCAGTCACCACAACCAATTACTTCATTAGCAACCAGTGACATAATATATATATACTTTAAAACGTGCATAATCAAGCATCAACATCTCTTATTCTCGTTCATATAAGTCCATTCGTCCATCCATTCGGACACTCTCGTACGACTTCCATACTTAACCTTCACTCTCCATTATTAGTATACCTGCACTTTCATTTCATTCTTAACAGAAAACAATTAGCATCATTATACTTTTCCTATTCACTTTCGACTTCTTTTTCCGTAAACTTACCTATTTACTTCCATTGTTTAATACTTTCACATGTATCACAATAATGATCATAGTACAATATATTTTACATCTAAAGTGTAAGTCCGGGATTTACTTACCTTACTCGTCCGTATTTGTATTCGCTTACTTGAGTCTTCTTGTCCCGTTAGCCTTCCACGCTCCCATCCATCTTGACATGATTCCAATACTTTCATGTCATTACATTAACATCCTTATTAGCATACATGATTATTCATATGAACGATCATAACAAGTTCATATCTCACATATGTATTCCATTAGCCGATTCAAACAAGCATATAGCATACTCAACATCATCATAACACAACCTTCACATATTATTGTCATTTAGACATTTCATCAAACACGTGGCGTGCGTACTACTTCCTAGGCACCATGTACAACTAGTTTATGCATAATCTTCCTAGTTCATTCATATTTCATCAATTCTTCTTACTAATCAACAAGTATCATTAGCACATAAACATCAAGCATAGCATCATCATATTTCTCCTAATTCATCTAACAAGAATTCATCATACCCACATAATACATCAATCTTTCCACAAGACTTGGACATAGATGGTGATTATAGTCATCATCTTCACCATAACTAACGGGTTTCACCTCTAATCATCAAATTAGCACTAACCATACGTAACCGATGTTCTATACGAGGGTTCTAACCCTTGTACATGATTAATTTCATATTAACTCACGGATTCGAACATAACCCACTTCACCCATGATCACCAATCTTAAATTTAAGACATACCTTATGATCCCCTCGTGATAGTGATCATTTATCCATGCTCGGTTATGATTTTAGACTTCATTCCACCCTTCAATTTGAAGATTTATCAAGAACTAGGGTTTGAACCCTTGTTCTTCTTCTTCCTGATCGTCTCACACACACACACGAAATGTGTGTGTGTGTGTGGGTTTTCCTTATTTAATAAATCATGTTTCCTTTTTAATGGTTTTGGTCCCTCAACTTCGTTTCAATTAATAAAGAGACTAACACTCATTATCTTGTTACTTATATATACATGTCACCACTCGGTAAATTATTCCTAGTCAACTTTTATTTACGGGTCACTTTTACCCCAAACGGTAATTTACCCGTTCCTTTATATTAACCGGGTTTAAATTATCAAACCCCATTTTTGGGGTGTTACAAAAGTACACTGATGATCCCTGTGGTTTACCAAAATTTTGGATTCGGTCCCTGGCTTTCCAAAAGTACATGGATGCTCCATGTACCTTTGGAAAAAGTTAGGGACTAAATATGTTACAAAGTGCAAACTATCGCCCCTAACTTTTTCCAAAGTGCAAACCATAACGACCATCCATGTACTTTTGGAAAGCTAGGGACCAGATTCAAAATTTTGGTAAACCACAGGGCCCATCGATGTACTTTACTTAAAAAAGTTATTTCCATGTTTAAGAATAAAGGTCAAATTATAATGCATTTTGTATCAGTTTAATAGTAAATTAATCTAATTCCCCTACTTAAAAACAAGGGGTCAAATGCTCTTTCATTTGTATCAGTTTAATATTGAATTTAGTTCACCAATAGAGTTATCATTTGTTCATTTTAAAAGTAATTATGTGGTTGGGTTAGTATTTTTTAATTTAAAATCAAATCCATCACGGCCTTACAGGACATCAAACCTTCATATCTGAAAATGTGAACTTTTAGGTTTTGTTCTCATGCCTTCATGTTATTCAGTAATGATTTTCACTTAGGAATGAAGCTTAAGTGAAGAATATGGTAGTGAATTAAGGGATAATATGATTCCTCAATTTCAGTAGCAAACAGTAAGAATGTGGGAGCAAAATAACTGATTAGAATGCCAAAAGATTCAAAATGTTGGGTAACAAAAAATTGAACGATATATTCGCATGTGTACATATAGGAGTAGTATGTAGAGGAAATAAGAACTGATTTGAAGGCACTAAACAACAGGCATCTTAAAGCAAGAATATTGCTAATAAAAGCATTAGGAGGCATGTATATGTTTTTTACAACAAAAACTACATGAGTCTAAAACTGAAGTGGTGATGCTCGAATCTTGTGCTCTTAATTTTGCTTCATTTGACATTTTTTTCTACTATTCTAATTTTAACATGTTGCTGATGTTCTTTGAATATGTATATAAGTTCTTTGGGTGTTATGTGTTTGGCAGTATTGTTAGATTAGACATGTATTTTATTAATTTTTAATATTAGCATGTCTATCTTGGGAAACAAGAAAAAAACTTGCATGTCTTCAGGGATGCTTGCTTAATAATGGTTTTTACCCATTGACTTGTGAAAATTGATAGTTTTTACCGTTTTGTGTGTTCTAATAGTCCATTACTTACATAATTTTAGTCGTTTTGGTTGTCACTGTTGTTTGTGAAGTCGTTGATTAGGTTTCACATTACTGTGACTAATATTATAATTATTAAAGCATGTTGTACAACTTATTCTTGCATTCATTTTCGGGCTTTTAGTGGACATGTAATTTAATCACGATAGGATTGACATTCCTTTAGGGGACTATGATGATTAATTGTTTTTTTTTTTTTTGTATATTGTTGAGTATTAGCATGTTATTTGACTTTCCATTTACATCTGACTCGTTAAGTATGCAGCCATGGCGGATTTGTCCTCTTTGTTTGAAGATGAGGTATTCTGTATGTTGATAGGGTAGTCGATATGGTGACGCTTTTTAGTGCTATGCGTGTCAACCAATGAATTCATGAACTGGTTGCATTCTTGGACTTAACAACATCTGTGTACATGCCAATCGGTTTCTCTATGCATTACTTTCATAATGGCACTAATAAGTGATCATCACATTTTAAACTCATTGAGGTTTTCTAATTAGATGATGAATTGTTGATTATTGTTATTAATATATGAATTGGCTTATGGATGTGCAGGATGATAGGAAAATTGTTGTGAAGAAGCTTTCAGAGACATCAAAATAAGGGAATAGAGAATTTACAAACTGCAGGTATTTAATGTTCTATCAGTATTTCTTAATCGGGATTTGGTTTTTATTATCATCGTTGGTTTTTACCCAATATATTTCCCTTTTTCACTCTCAGAACCCTACATGTAGTAGCAACTAACCCTACATCATTCGATTTTTTTCTTTTTTCGTGTTGATGTTTGAAATTTGGTGATCAATTGTTTCAGGCAGGCTGAGGCGGCGTCTTTGTCTTCCACCGAAATGGCGGTGGTGAAGGAATCTGGTGGATGTGAGTCGTAAGAACAAAGAACAGGAGGTTTGATGAGGAGGTTCGATCATCTGATCCATGTAAGAAGTTGTCTAACGGATTAACATCTTGCAAGTTTCCTACTTTCAATTACTCATAAAGTTACAATTTTCCTGGTTTTTTTGTCTCTTTTGTGAACCGGATTGAATTTTCGATATTCATGTAGAGATTTTGTTAATTTTCCATCGTAAAGTTTCAATTTTCCCATATTTTTTTTTGTCTTTCGTCGTTGAAGATGCCAAGGGCTGGACCAAGACTGTTTGAATGTGTGAAAAAAACTTGGCATAGTGATAAACACAAGCCACTTAGAGAGTCCATTATTTAGAAGTTTTTTAGGTAAATTTTGCTTGATTAAATGGTGGAAAGTTGTGATTTTGTTTGTGTTTTTTTGGTTTTGAATAATGCACACCACATGTTTGTTGATCAGAGTTCCCATAGTCTTGGTACTAAGAAGAATATAGAATGGCAAGAGAAGCTGGCTGTTGTATATTGAAGTTGCGACAAAGCTGCTCGAGGACAATGTTGGGGCGCAGTAATGAAGTTGGCTGTTGTATATTGAGGTTGCGACAAAGCTGCTCGAGGACAATGTTGCAGCGCCGGTAATGCTTGTCCTATGTTTCTATAATATCATGTGAAAACTCGATCAATTACTAAGAATGTAACATATAAAAATGCCAGTTCCTTTCTTTTAATTGTTTCTAGAAAGTTTTTATTTCTTATTTTCACATGTAAGCTAATTCAGTTTAGGTTGTTATCTTTCATTTCAACAGAAAGACCCATTGTTTTCATGTTAAGAAAGACTTTCTTGTGAATTGACACATGTAGAGGTTGATTCTAAAAAGTATTAAATGGTTAGTACTTGGTACGCATCTTGTATCCTCTATTATATTATTGGAAAATGCATTGATGTATAATATACAAACATTATTGATTAGTGATTGCTAACTTTATCACATTTAAAAACTTGCGTGGAACAGTAGAAGTAAACAAAAATGGGAAATAAGAGGTCAAAACATAATAAAATAATTTTCCACCAAAATTTTACTATTCATTTACTTTTTTTTCTTCTAAAACTAACGTTATGGTGTTGCATAGGTTGCGTTCTATGCTACGGAAGTATAATCAATTCGGTCATAACTTGCAAATCTATAGGAACGAGAAGCTCACCTGAAAGCTCGGTAAGCATTAGTTATTTCGACCCGTGTATGGGTTAACGGGTCGATTCAGGTTATATTTTGTTGAAATAACATGATTTGGTTGTTGCAGCCGAAACTAAGGGACATGCCTAATGAGTCACTGGAAGAGGAGGTCCGGGCGTAGTTTCCATTAAAACTATTTTTATATACAAATATTTGTTCATGTATTTAATTTAAAGAAAAACGATTTTATTAACTAATAGGAATTCTATTTAATATATTGGTTGTTTTTAAAACTATGGAAAATGGTAATGGTCAACTAGAACGATTCGTTCGGGTTGAAAAGAGAGATTACTAATTTAGTCGATTGATAAGGCCATCAAAAAATTGTTTAATCATAATTTCTTTGCAATTACTGTGGAGAAATTAGTGGAGTACTTAGAATTTGAAATTTGAAACTGAAATTTTTATTGGAGTCTATTTTGGAAGTCAAAGATTGTGCTCGACTTGGATTTGATGACATTGTTTTTAATTAGAGTTTGATTGGTTTTATTTATGAAAGTGATTGGGTCAAAACATGGGAGGGATATGTTGACCCACTAATCCTTTTCCTACGTTTTTTAATATATTTAAATCTATATTTAGTGGGTTAACAACAATTACAAAAGTATTATGACATTAATTATCTATATCTTTGAGCAAAGAGTGGTAAAAAAGTTTCGATGCTGATTATGGGCTTTTCAACCTGATTGACCTGTACATCCTTTAGCAGTTTTTTTTTTGACCACTTTGATCTGTTTGATATAAAACCAAAAAATCGTTCGATTTTAATAGATAACCCAACATGACTCATTTTTTTTCCAGTTTTTGTCGGTCTATGGAGACGTTAATGTTATTTCTATTCTCATACGTGTCAAGGGCAACATGGGTATTTACAAGTTAAACGCGAAGGCATCTACTTACAACATGACAAAGATTAGTGATTGGGAGTCATTTGTGTTCCTTAGGAACTACTTATTAGTGTGATCATCTCTTGCTATCTCTTATAATTATCCTACTCATGATATCATATGCCATTGTAGATTGGCAGACCAACTCTCTATGGGTTGGCCGCAAAGGGAGAGTATGGAGTTAGAAGAAATGTTGAAGGATGAACTTGAGCTCATAATGGCTTTTTCATGTTGCCCCACCCTCAATGATATATGGATGTCACTTTGTTTATGATTTATGAAGTGAAGGATATCAAATTTTAGGTGTTTGCTAAATTAAAGAGGACTTGCATCTATAACATTGGATGTGGCAAGGCGTGCTACACCAGTCGGACTGAGCTCATGTTAATTATAGTAAATTATAAATGTAACATTATTTGTCTTTTTCTTGATATTTTGTACACGGTTTATAAAGAAAACTTCATACCTAATACCTAATGATGCAATCCACTTTGTTACTAATTTATGTCATGTCACTTGATTTGTATTACTTTTATTGATACACTTATGATTAATGTAATTTAAATTTTCCTACCCGGGTGATAACCTAGGATGGCGAGACTGGCTATCATCCTTTCATCTTGGTCTGAATCATTCTACATACGTAGAACATTATCTGGTTATATGTTGAAAATTATATGATAGTTGTTACCATTGATAAATCACATTGTTTGCATATATTATTATATACGATTAACATTGAATCATATTATATATATCCCTACAAATTTTATAAAACGGACCATTGTAATAAAATTAATAAAATATTAATATCCTTAAAAATAGAGCGACCCGTGGGTACCACGGGTTATAACCTAGTTACAAAATAAATGACACAAATCTCATAAAGTTTTACGTTATGCATTAATGAACAAAAGAAACCCAAGTTCTACATAAAATACATACAAAGTTATAATTTAGGAAGAAAACCATAAATAAAAAAATCGAAGCTTTGATTGGGTGGTAGTCTCATAGAGTTTCTGTCTTTTGACAAAAAGAATAGGGTTCAATATTTTAATATCTTGCATACAATGAAGATTATGATGGATTGATGTAATTTAGAGTAGGAATAACGTAATATTTGGTATTAAGGCAATGAAGGATTTAAACTAGATCTTATACGAGGCTGTCAGTTCGAATCCTGAGCTCACCTGAGTTTTCATCACACCATGTATTACACCAGAAAGTTATGCCCTTATGATGGTTTCCCTGAGAGAACGCCCAAACCAAACTATGAAGTTAACGAATGAGGTAACGAGACTCTCTAATCTAAAAAGTGCGGTGACCAAACACAAGAAAATCGCTGTTAAAAAAAAAAAACAAAAAAAAAAAACAAAGTTTGATAATATTATTTAGGGCACGTGTAATAAGCAAAGAGAAGTAAATAATATCGGCGAACGGTGCCGGTAACGTCTAAACCCCACTGACCACAATTTATCCCCTTTCTTCTTCAGCTCGCTTCAAATCCTAGAGTAAGATTCACCATAATTCTCCTTTAAATTCTCCCTTTTTTATACAATTTACTCATTATATCACTGCAATTCAACATCCAAACCTCATATAATCATAATTACAAACTTCAATTCATCCATATATCCTCTATAGGCTTACAATTTCATATTCATTTCAACATATAATGATTCTTCAATTTCTATTGAAAATTTGAGGTTTTGTTCGCAATTTGAGTGTTATATTGGTGAACAGAATAATTGAATTGAATTGAATTGAATCATTCATACACTCACTTTGTGATATGCACTTTGAGGTCAAATTAGGGTTTTATTTGGTGTGTGATTTATTGATTTTGTAGTTTGACACTGGTAATTTTGTGAATTTGATGTTATAGTGTAGGAATATGATTGATGAATGCTTGAATTTAAGTTGTTAGATGCAATTTCATTCCATTTTGAGATGAAATTTTGACCTAATTTCAGAACTTTGATGTTATAGTGTATGTATATGGTTGATGAATGTAGGGCTGCATTTGAACCGTGCGGCGGGACGTGCGTTTGTTTAATAAATGAATGAACACGAACACAAAATTTTGTTTGTTTAGTTATATGAACGAGCATGAACCGAGGCAGTGTGGGTTCATTTATGTTCGTGAACGTTCGGTAACATGTTCGTTATGTTTGTTCGTGTATGATAGTTCACTAAGGCTTTTAATTATCATATTTTATATAAGTAGTTCAAAATTCCAGCTATACATCATTTTTCAGGTCAAATTTCAAAATTGCACCATTTTCCTCCCTGACATTTTGGAAACGTGCCATTTCAGTCCAAAAAAATAACCACAGTTAAATAAATTCAGTTAGCTTAGGGGTAACCACAGTCACAATTGCAGCTGGCCGGGATCGAACCCGTGACCAGCTGCTTAGAAACAAACGAATTTTACCCCTAAGCTAACTAAATTTTTTAACTGTGGTTATTTTTTGGACTAAAATGGCACGTTTCCAAAATGTCAGGGAGGGAAAACGGTGTGATTTTGAAATTTGACCTTAAATGGCAAAAGTGAACAAACCACAGGGACGTAAATGGCACTTAACTCTTTGATAAGATATTTAATACATATTTAGTGTATTGTATATTACATACCTTATTTGAAATTTAATATATGTTCATTTGTGTTTGTTCCTATTTATGAACGTTTGTTTGTGTTCGTTAAACTAAAATTAACGAACGAGCATGAACACATTCATTCCTTAATGAACAAAAAATCTCATTCGGTAAGTGTTCATGAACAGTGAACACATTTATTTCCTTAACGAACGAACACGAACAACACCTTGTTCGCGTTCGTTTGCAGCCCTAGATGAAATGATGAATGCTTGAATTTAAGTTATAGATGCACTTTCATTTCATTTTTGAGATAAAATTTTGACCTAATTTCAGACCGTTGATGTTATAGCGTATGAATATGATTGATGAATACTTGAATTCATGTTATTAGATACATTTTCACTTCATTTTTCAGATGAATATTTGACCTAATTTCAGACCTTTGATTGAGAGTGAGTCCTCATGTCTGGCCAGAAAAATGATTACGGGAAAAGATCTCATTATCAATCCGATAATCCTCTTAATGGTGGAGGTAAAAGAAGAAATCCCGAAGATGAACGAGAATCAAACGCTATAGGACCTGAAGATACTGTTTACCGTTATCTATGCCCTAATAGGAAAATCGGAAGCATTATAGGAAGAGGTGGTGATATCGTGAAGCAGTTAAGGTCTGAAACTCAAGCCAAGATTAGAATTAACGACACGGTTCTCGGGTGTGAGGAGCGTGTTGTGATAATTTATAGTTCGAGTGAGGAAACCAATAGGTTTGGAGAGAATGATGATCTTGTTGCACCTGCGCTTGATGCTTTGTTTAAGGTTCATGATAGAATTATTGCTGAAGAACCGGTTGATGATCAGTTTGATGAATTGCAAATAGTTACTGTTAGATTGTTGGTTCCTGCTGATCAGATCGGTTGTGTGATTGGAAAAGGTGGGCAAGTTGTTCAGAACATACGCAATGAAACACGTGCTCAGATTAAGATTTTGGGTGATGATCATTTGCCACGTTGTGCATTAACTTCTGATGAGCTTCTCCAGGTATTAATTAACTATATTACAATTATCAACTTTTGCGAATAGTACTTTGACTTAATTTTTTTTTTTTTGTCATTTTTGTGTTTTTTTGAATTTTTGTATACCTTTTTTGGTTTTAATCCCTCAACTTTTAGCATTGGGACTTATACCCCTTAACTTTTTAAATACTTTGTAATCGAGTTTTACATGTTTATTTTTATGTACGTGTTGGTATAGATTTAAGTTGATTTACAAAGTAAATTTTTCCCGGAAATGAGTCTGGTCAAATATAATATGTTCTTATGCTTATTATTATGTACGTCAGTTGGTCTACATTTTGACGTAACTTTTATTTTTTTCGGAAATAAGTCGGGTCAAATATAATACGTTTTCATTACATTCGAGTCACTTTACGTTTTGACACCGCCGCAACGTGCGGTACCATTCTTTAACTTGAAAGACACTATTTTCTCACGTGCTTATTTTTATGTACGTGTCGGTATAAATTCAAGTTGGCATACGTTTCGACATAATTTTTCTTCGGAATTATGTCGGGTCAAATATAATACATTTTTGTGCTTATTTTTATGTACGTTTTGACTTTTTTTCGGAAAACCAGTAGGGTCAAATATAATACGTTTTCATTAGATGATATAAATTCGTTATGATATTTTGTACCCACTTTTCTAAATCTTTTAACTTATTTTTGTTGGTTTGATAAAAAAATCATATCAAACTATTTCAATCTAACTAGTTTGTAATATGACATCTATACTTCATTTAACAAAATACTTTCTTATCAATTTGTAGCCTTTATGTTTCTAAATGTGTTAACTACAAATAGGAAGTCAATTTATCCTTTTAATATGCCATTGAACCTTTTCTTTACATTGAAGTTTTATAAAAAAATAGGTCCGTTGCCAGCCTCGGAGTGCGGGTATAACGCTAGTTATAATATATGAAGTATAATCTTTGGTTACAAATCACTTGTTAATTACTTGATTTACTGTAATTTATCGGTGGTTAATGATTTAATAGATAAGTGGTGATGCAATAGTGGTTAGAAAAGCCCTGTTTCAATTAGCGTGTCGGCTTCACGATAATCCATCGCGATCCCAACACCAACTTTTGTCATCCTCATCCAATCTTTACAAAACCAGCGGTGGTTACGCGGGCTTCGCGGGGCCCAATTCTGGTCTAACGGGCCCTGCACAGGAATTCTCGCTTCGGTTAGTTTGTCCAACTGAAAACATCGGGAGTGTGATTGGTAAAGGCGGCGTAATCATCAAACAAATCCGGCAAGAATCTGGTGCGATGATTAAAGTTGACAGCTCAGCATCCGAGGGTGATGATTGTCTGATAACGGTATCTGCGAAAGAGGCGTTTCAAGAACCGTCGCCAACAATTGATGCGGTTTTGCGATTGCAGCCACGGTGCAGTGAAAAAACCGAAAGGGAGCCGGGTGATGCTGTGTTCACGACCCGTTTGTTGGTACCGGCTTCGCGAATCGGTTGTTTGATTGGTAAAGGTGGTGCGATTATTTCCGAAATGAGAAGTTTAACTAGAGCAAGTATTCGTATTTTAAGTAAAGAAAATCTTCCCAAAGTTGCATCTGAAGATGAAGAGATGGTTCAGGTATATATATAATATTATTATGAGTTAACTGCCATTTTCGTCCTTGTGGTTTGTCCAATTATGCAAGTCCAGGCCAAATTTCAAATTTGTACCATTTTCGTCCCTGACATTCGTGATACATGACAGTTCGTTAAAAAACTAACGTCTGTTAAAACCTACTGTCTAAACGGCAGGTTTTAACAACGTTAAGTTTTTGGACGGGGACTAAACGGCAGGTTTTAAAACCTACTGTCTAAACCTACCACAGGGAGTATACATGCTATTTTAAAAAGCTGGGGACAAAACGTGAAAAAATGGCAAACCACAGGGACCATCCGGGCAATCAACTCTTATGATTATTATGGTTTAAGTTTGAATATGTTGGTTATGGCTTGTTAAATGTGGTCTAATGTAATGTTTGGTAGATTACCGGAGATATTAATGTGGTGAGCAGTGCTCTGCTGCAAGTGACGACACGGTTAAGAGCTAACATATTTGAGACCGGCGGATACGCATCCTCGTCTGGGAGATACGATTCAGAGTTTGACGGTTATGGTAGTTATGGTGGTTCGCAGGTAATGATATAAGTTGTAAACTTTTATAAAGCGTACTTTCTGTTTAAACTGTGATTACAAATTATGTGTTTACAGATCGGTGGAAGTGGTTACGGAGCGTATGGCGCGTACTCCGGGCGTATGAAGCCATAATCGTTTGATTTAAAAAGATGTTTAAATTATGTATGTTTTTGTCTAAATTTTTCAGAGAACAGCAATCGCGGTTTTTTTTCCCTTCATCGGATATCTGTCTGTTTTGTGTATTATAAATGTATACTACCTTTGTCCCATGAAAGGTATAGCTAGTTTAGGAATGGTAATTTGTCTTTATAAACACTTCAAAGCCAGTTTTATTAATGTATGTGAGCATGGTTCTTGTAATATTTGGTAATAGAGGAATGGTATTTCTGTAACATGACACAAATCTAATACAAAAATTGTTACATTTTGAAATAGTGTAACATGAATGGATCATGTTTGGGTTGACCTATCTAGTTAATAAAAATCGTGTTAAGGTTATACTAAAATTAATGATGGTTGGTCTGACATGCATAGGTTATGTTTGGGTTGACTTGAATAAGACTTTTAGACCATGCGTGATGGGCATTATCGGGGCGTGAGGAGTATTGATTACGCCTTCAACACCACCCCCGTGGATGTTATAGGGGAATGAAGGGAGAGGAGCGTTTCTAGTATAACGCGAGGAGAAAAAATTGGAAAGTAATGACTGAAACGGCATTAAGGACGTTAATCATTACACATTTTTTGAATGGGCGTTATGATGTCGATGTGATGGAAAATACCCCTTAGAAGATCTTAATCATTACGGATGGTCTAGACTGTTCATGTTAACGTTATACCAAATTTGAAAAGGTTAAGATTCAACCCAAGGTTGGTCTTAACCTGACTTGTCCGTTTATTAAGCGGGTCATGTTAAGGTTATACTAAATTAAAGAGGTAAAACCTTTTAACTCTCAAATTAAAAACAAGAGTTAAAAGATCTATAATTTAAAAGCTCAACCTCATTTATAACAAGTACTTCATTATTATCCAATAGTAAAACTTTCAAAGATGCAACAATATGCTTTATGGTAATAATGAACAAGACCCATGGTCCCAAAGTACCACATGCAGTAATGTTATTCATCATAAGATCAATCCTTGAAATAAACCAAATCACTGAGAAGGGTTTGTTTCTTGATCTTTTGAAAGATCTTTTTCATCATTTTCCATGTCAGCATTACCACCATCCACTGTGGATAAACAAAATACACACCAAAAGATTAGAAATTTGTTTGAAAAAATTAAAACTTTTTTTTTTTTTTTTAATTTTGAAAGATATACCTTCTCCTTCACCTGCTGGCGCGTAAGCTGAGCGCCTTGAACGCGATTGTTGTTGTGGTGTTGGCTGATTAATGAAAAAATGTTCATAAGTGTTTCATCTATGCATAGGAACCAAGTGTCGTTTGGGTCGGTGTTATCGACATATTTTGACGGTATTTTGTGAACAGTTTAAATACATAATTTCATCATATGCAAATGAAGAAAGTATAACATACCTGTAATTTAGGGCGGAGCGCCTCTAATGGTCCTTTACTCTTCTGTGATCCTTGCTGTTGTGCAATAAATAACCATGTTTAGTATTAACAAGCACACATCATAATTGTTAATGGCGAATAGCGATAAATAGCGGGCACTATTTTATAAATAGCGATACACGAGAAAAAAAAATTTAAATTTTTTTTATACGTATATTATATCAAAATACTCTGTATATAAGCTATTTTACATGTGTATTTAACAAAAACCTAAAATCCAGCTATTCTATAGCTATATTTAATTGATATTTATTTAAAAAAAAAATTAAAGGTCGCTACCATCGCTATCTATCGCTAGAGTGGGTATAGCGAGACTAGACCTATATGGCTATACGGTACGCTATTCACTATAGCGAGCGTAGCGATTGCTATCGACAACTACGGCGCACATAAAAACTTCAATCTCTTTAAACCATGAAAATCTTCCATTTATAGTGTCGTTCATGATCGTATTATGATAATGAATCTTCAAGATCTAATTGGTAACTTGGTATCTAACTTTCTATGTAAATTAGGTTCCGTATGCAATAAATCTTCACGATATATACATTTTGAGTGTACATATCAACTAATTACCTTTCCCAGTGCCCAATCAGCCGAATCAAAAAACGCCCGATCATGGTCCTGTGCAAGATTGGCGAAAAGGGTGTCAAAACGTAATCTATATGACCCGTTTTTCTTCACGATACAAACAAACACAAAAAATGCTAATTTTTTACCTTTGAGATCAACGGGTTTTTCTTCGGTAACAACCCTCCATACTTTTTCTTGATTACAGCTTCCTACACACACAAACACATCAAGAAAGTATAACATTGTTTCTAATCTTAAGTTTATATTCGACAAATGATAAAATATAGTAATGTTCAAGGGTATACTTCTTGCTCCTTTGAGGGCATGGGGTTGCCATCGTTGGTTTCCGACATTAGGATCTTATCGAGTTTGACCAACACCTATAAAGAACACACACCTTTAGCATTGATTAATAGTAAAGACTACGAAATTACGATATAATCTTGATTGCAAGTTTATAACTGAACACATGTGTAAAAATCGATGATTAGTCGTACAAAAAACAAAGATCTAACATGATCATCCTCAATGCCAATCTTTAGGGTTACAATATTACAAGCAAGAAAACATCATCCAAAACCAAACTTGTGCCAAATTTGTGAATATAGATACAAGAGTGATGCATATATATATCACATAATTTGTCATTTTGACCATATAATGAATGGATCAACTGGATCATTTTGCACATAAACTGTCATTTTGACTATACCCTAAACTGTCAGATCTAGATATAATCCAAAACTTTATGCAAATTTGAAGATGAATAGTAACATAAATTTGAACACCCAGAAAAAATAATCAAACTGAGATTCCAAAGTTTGAATCTTTAAGTGAATTTAGTTACTAATAATTCAAGAAATGAAGACCCCACATCATTGATTGCACAGATTAAACAAGTATAGTCATAATTGCTTCACTAACTTAATAAAGATTAAAACAAAACCTAATTCAACTACATGGGTAAAAACTGAAGTGAAATTAACTATGACCCATACAAGAAATCTTGAAAAAGAGTTGATTTGAAGATCAAGATTTGATTTTTTTTACCTGAATCGATGGGATGAAGGAACTTCGCAAAGGGAAATCAAGATTTTTTTTTTTCTTTCTTTTTAAAGATAAATCAAGATTTCAGACAAGGTTTTTTATTTTTTCTGTTTTTTTTTAAGATTTTCATTCCCAAGAAGAAAAGATAAAAAAATATTAAATTTTAGTTAACTATTTTGGTTCCTATGGTTTGGTGAAAATGCCACTTCACTCAAAAAAAAAAAAAAAAATATTGCGTCAATTCCGTGCTCAGCATTTTTGAAACGTGCCACTTCAGTCCAAAAAGGTAACGCGCCGTTAAAAACGTTGAGGACGGAACTGGCGCAAGGCGTTATCTTTTTGGATTGAAGTGACACGTTTCAAAAATGTTGAGGACGGAACTGGCGCAATTTTTTTTTTTGACTGAAGTGACATTTTTCACAAAAACATACGGACAAAAATCACAGTTAACTCTAAATTTATCTTATTAATTTAATTAACAAGTTATCTGTATCCATCGGAGTTGAGAATTGAGAGAATTTCTTTTTTCTTTTGTTTAGCCCATCATTGAAATGGGCTATGTGCCCATAACATGTTTTGAATAATGTGAGGTCAAACCATAGTCAAACATTGACAAATTTCTTACACAACAATCATGAAGTTAGTTTAGTTTATACTTGTTTTTAGTTGTTTAATATTTATTTCAATTTGGATTAAAAAATTTATAAAACCATATAAAGTGAAAGATAAAAGAGTATTGCTTGAAAATCCAGCAAAAAAGTTCAAGAAATGGATGATTTGATGGAGTAGGAATTAGGAAGTTGGTACCCAAAGTTGAGCAGGTTAAGCTAGCTAACACACCATGTTTTAATAAATCTTATACCAACTCAACAATGCTAAATCATTTTGTATAAATTCTCACACTTTGCTTTATTTTTTCATCAAACTATTTCAATACCATCTACAACATATCTAATTAATCGGCTGCATAGGCTTGTTGAAAGTTTTCAAGAGTCGAAAACCGAAAATGGATAAGGCAGGACGGTTGGAAAAGGGTGATGCATCCAAGGTCCCGGTGCCCGTTGGTGCAAACAGAGGGATCTCGATCATTGATCTTATTTTGCGTCTTGTGGGTATCGCGGGTACTTTAGGTGCCGCCATTGCTATGGGAACCAATTCAGAAACTCTACCGTTCTTCACTCGGTTTGTGCAGTTTAACGCAGAATATGACGACTTTAGGTCTTTCAGGTTAGTTTTACCAAATAGTTACCACTTGTATCAAATTTATTTAATGTATACATAAATATAACTTTAAAAGCATCCTTCTTTGGGTCAGGTTGTTTGTGGTTGTGAACGCGATTCTTGCTGCGTATTTTGTTCTCACTATTCCGTTATCCATCGTTCACATTATGAGGAGTGCGGCAAGAGGAAGCAGGATACTCTTGATTATCCTCGACACGGTAATAAAACATTTATCTTCAATGCATAATTGTTGTATCCCTACCTTGTCTATGTTTTGTACTAGACTAAGGTAGGAATAACATGATACATGTTTTAAAATTGTAAAATATTTAAGTAACTTTAATTTAACATTTATCATTTCTTTAAAGATCATGCTAGCTCTTCTAACCGCTGGGGCATCTGCCGCCGCATCAATTGTGTATCTAGCTCACAACGGAAATAGTTCAACAAACTGGTTACCGGTGTGCCAACAATACGGGGACTTTTGTCAAACTGCATCCGGTTCCCTCATTGGGTCGTTTGGAGGAATCGTCATGCTTATATTAACAATATTGCTTGGTGCCATAGCGTTATCTCGACAAGCAAGACGTGTGCTTTGATTTCTTCCCAAATCTTATGATGTGGGTTACATTTGTGTGTAATTTTACCTTGTGTTTCAATCTCGTGTGACATATTTGGATGCAGTGTAACGCAATTTAAACTTTCTTGTACTTTATGTTCATTTTACATCAAAAAAACAAGATCATTTGACATCATTTATACATGGTACTAAGCTAGTACCGCCACAAGATCATCAAGCGATTTCAACGTCTTCTCGTAGTATAGATAAGATTCATACACCTTCGGCGTCCGAACATAATAATCAAACTGCAACACAAAAAATCACCACGTCACTAACATATTGATACATAGTCAGTGCGGAACCAGAACTTTTTAGTTGAAATTAATCACTTCTACTTATTTTATATATAGAAATTCCACTAAGTCATGTTGACCGTGGTCAGCAAACCCTCTTAACCGCCTGGTTACGCAACAAACTAATCTATAACATTTTAAATCATCATAGTTAATCAACAAAGTCATATGATTGGTACCTCAGACATGTTATCAACCAACTCATTAGCAGTTTTAACGTACGAACTTTTCTTGGATTCCGGTACCATCGACATCGCATTCTTCAAATCCTGCGAAAGATACGCCGCCTTTAATCTTATATAAAACAAGACATACCTCCATGACATTGTCTCCAACATGTTTCTAATGCTATGCAACCCCTCCCTCGTCTGGCGAATTCGAGCCACCGCATCTTCTGGTGACAACCCCGGCTCGAAAAACCGCTCCCTAATGAACGATCTGGTGCCCCAGTTTTCGGCTAATGCTACATCAGAATTAAGGGTTTTTAAACCTAATAGTGAGATGGAGGTGGCTATGATGAGTCTCCGGCGGGTGGGTTGGGTTTCATCATTGGATAATGTGGCTCTTGTTGGTGGAATAGGGCGGCGATGACGGTGGTGGGAGGTGGTGATATGGAGGTGGAAGAAGGTGGTGTGGTTTGTAATGGTGGACATGGTTTTAGGATATGGTGGGAGATGAGTATGATGAAACACTTGGTGATGCATGAATAGGGTTTTACGGGCAGGGTTGTGTTGCTGCCCGTTGATTCAACATGGGCCTTTGCTTTTGATGACTTGGTATTCGTTATCTTCTTCAATCAATTTCATAAAGGACCTTGAGGTTTACTACTTTACTCATGTATTTTTAAAGTTACTATCTTTTTATTAGGGGACCCGGGGTGGTCTCCTTGTTCTCCGTGATAGTTTTGTATAACGCGTGGAAGATGGCAAAACTCCACCGCCACCATCATTTTTCAACGCGTGGAACATGGCAAAACTTTGTAACGCGTGAAAAAACTGACGCGTGATGATCTGATTCTTGTGAGGGAAATTGTTGGTGGGGTGGGGGGGGGGGGATTGTTGGGTGTGGTGGTGAGTGATGACCATTGCCACTAAAAAAGGTTGTGAGTGATGGAATAATGGTTGATAACATGGCAGAACTTGATTGGATGTTGTGAGTGATGAGTGATCACCACCCCCTCCCCCTTATAAATTACAAAACATGTGTATTGTCTTGTTTCACAATATTACTCACTCGTTTCTCCACCGTTGCTACAAGTTCTTGGTATTGGATTGGGATTTTAGTAACAATATTGGAGAAAGTGAACTTTAAGTTATGATTTTTTTTACTTCAAGGGTTGCACATATACCAATTCTTAGTTTGGTCAAGTGGGAGAAAGTTCACTTTATGACCCGACTTCAAAGTAAAACATAAGAAAAAGTAGGCATATTGTGAATAATGAGATGTGATTTGTGAGAATGCCTAATCTTTTATCGTATAAAAGACGTGGAAATTAATATCGGGGAATATTTTTAGACTGTTAGCTAAAGGTGTCGTATGCCTGAGGCACCATATGTGAGATCGTATAGTGGGTGATTTCATCCATGTTGCATTATATCTTGTTGAGGCGTAGTAGCTATGTGTTCAATGTATTGTCATTGGTAGTCGCGTTCACATTATCTCTCTCTACTATATGTTAAATGCCAGGGTTAGGACGTGTCGGCCTGTCAGTTCATGACGACATGAATTGTCTGGAGTTAAAGATGAAATGGATGTCTCGAGCTATTGTTTATGGAGTCTGTCATTCTAGATGTACACTTCACATGTAGCTCCGACATGGCCGGCCCAGAGGGTGTGCTGGGTATGACACCACACAAACTTAATTTTTTTGAGGGCCCTAAAAAAGTTTTCTTCGTTATATTTATATATAAAAAATATATACTCCCAAATAAAGCAATAATGTTGTTGTAGCTCTAATGGTTGCACACTCCCATGTTAATACATTAGGTTCCGGTTTGAAACTTGGCACCAACCTTTCCCCTCCGAATTTTTATGGTTTCATTTTATTAAGTGGCCATAAAGCCCAAACATAGTGAAGAAAAAAGGTTTAAAAATTGAGTTTGTAACCTAATGTTTAATAAAATAGAGTGCACGTTTTTAATTGAAAGATGACCTACTACAGAGAGAGATATATACTCAAATACATCTTCGTTTGTAAGTTTCTATTTTACTTGATTTGTTTCTACTTTTAATAGTTTTTAAAGGAAATGGTAAAGCTACCCTAACTCCTCAACTAACTAACAACTCTCTAATATGCCTCCTCAAGCTGAACAAGGTGCAACCACGTGAAGCTTGGACCTCAAGGTGTCAAAACGAGAAGAAGACAACCCTTTGGTCAATAAATCTGCTAACTGAACCATGGTAGAAACATAACGAACACAGAGAGCTCGAGATATCACCGTATCACGAATAAAATGCAGGTCAATCTCAATGTGTTTCGTGTGCTGATGAAACATTAGGTTGACTGCAAGATAAGTAGCTCCAAGATTGTCACACCAAGGAGTTGGTAGACAAGAAAGCGGAATATGTAACTAATGTAGTAATGAAGTAATCCACTGAATCTCAGCAGCTGTATGTACCAAAGCTCGATACTCAGCCTTAGTACTAGAGCGAGCAACGGTGTGTTGTTTCTTGGAACTCCAACTGACAAGGTTGGGGCCGAGAAAAACATAGTACCCTGTGGTAGAACGCCGATCATCCGAGCAACCTGCCCAATCAGCATCAGAATAACCATGAATATCATAACTATCTGACCGACGAATAGTCAACCCATGCGTGACAGTACCACAAAGATACCTCAAAATACACTTGAGAGCAACCCAATGACGATTAGTAGGAGATTGTAAAAACTGAGACACCTTACTGACTGCATAAGCAATCATAGGTCGTGTCAAGATCAAGTACTGTAATGCCCCAACAGTACTCCGATATTAGGTAGGATCAGCCAAAGGAGTACCTGTATGACGAGATAACTGATGTCTGATACAGGGGTAGATAGAGAATTGCACTCTGATAAACCAGTCCGCTACAACAAATCAAGTAAATAACGCTATTGTGAGAGATGTAGCTCATCACTGGAAAATGTTGCCTGAACACCCAAGAAATAAGATAAAATCCCTAAATCCTTGAGTGTAAACTCAACATGTAATCGAGCAATCAACTATGTGACAAACACTGAAGAACTCCTGGTGATAATAATATCAACAACATAAACCAGGACATAGCATGTAATAGTATCATGATGCTAAACAATTAGAGAAGTATCCGAAATGCACCGTGTGAAACCGCTAGTAAGAAGAGCAGAAGATAGCTTGGAAAACCTAGCTCTAGGTACCTGCTTCAGACCATAAAGAGCCTTCTGCAAAAGACACACATGATGAGGTCAAGACAAGTCAACAAAGCTAGGAGGTTGTGCCATATACACAGCTTCATAGAGATCTCCATGAAGAAAAGCATTGTTGGCATCGACCTGTAGAATATCCCATCAGCGAGAGAAAGCAACGGAAAGAACAAGGCAGATGGTAGTGGGTTTCACCACAGGACTAAAAGTCTCAGTATAATCAACCCCCTTAGTTTGAAGAAAGCCCTTGGCAACAAGCTGGGATTTATATCGACTAACAGAATCATCAGGATTACACTTAATCCTATAAACCCACTTACAGCCAACAATATTGGCATCAGTGGGAGCCGGAACCAGATGCCAAGTCTGGTTGGCATGTAAAGCTCCAATCTCAGATCGCATGGCATCCCACCAAACAGGCCAACACTAAGCCTGATGAAAATTGGTCGGCACAGAAGTGGGAGCTGTAGTAACATGATCAAGAAACTGTCTAGGCTGACGATAATGATCCTGTGAACAAGTGAAAACAGGATGAGAAGGACGCAAAGAAGAAGAATGACGAGGAGGAGGGGGAGGAGATGAAGAGGGGAGTGGATGAGAATGAGGAGTAGGAGATGACGAGGAAGAAGAATGTGAAGAGTCGGAAGAAACAGAATAAGTCAGGGGAGGAATGAAGAAAAGCGGAAGAGAATCAGGAGAATCGGATGGAGAAGAAGACCTAGGTATATCAAACACAGACTCATGAAAAGTAACATGTCGAGAAATAAACGTACGATATGTACAAGGATCATAACAAAGATAGCCACTATGACTAGGAGCGTATCCAACAAATATACAAGGTGTGGACTTGGGTGAAAGTTTATCCGGACAAGTATCACTAAAAAGGGATAACACAAAACCCCAATGTGCGAAGAATAGAATAGTCGGGTCGAGTACTGAACAGAACCTCATAAGGTGAAGAGAAATGAAGTACTGGTGTAGGAAGTCGGTTTATAAGAAATGTAGCGGTTGCATAGGCATCATACCAAAATTGCTTTGGTACCTAGGCGTGAAACATCAAATCTCGAGCAACCCTAGATAGATGTCGGTTTTTCTTCTCAGCCACCCCATTTTGTTGGGGTGTATATGGACATGAGATCCAATAAGCAATACCAGACTCAGAAAGATAACGAGCCATAGATCCACGAGTAAACTCAGGCGCACCATCACACAGTAAATATTTGATGTTACAAGAGAAAAGATTTTCAACCAAAGGTCGAAAATGTCGAAACGAATCAATATCCTGTGAGCGACAAGTCAAAGGATACATCCAAGTAAACCGACTAAAATCATCAATGAAGGTAATAAGATATCGATAACCAGATAGAGACACAACTAGTGCGGGTCCCCAAATATCACAATGTATAACATGCAAAGGTACAATAGAGTGAGATACAATAGAATCAAATGGTAATCGACTAGCTTTGGAAATGCAACAAGAATTACATAGTTTATTGTCACACCCCGATATTTCCACGTATTACCGGTGGGCCCGGTGAGGAGTATCGTGACGTAGTTGATATCATCATGGTCAATAATCACAGTTCAATGCACAACGGAAGTCTAAAGTAAAATTATTACAAACCGATTCGAAAGTACAATAAAATATTATACAACGGGTTGTAAGTGGATCCACAGGCGGATTTAAAATAAAAAGAAATATTGTTCAACAGATTTAAGTATCAAAAGCTTGCAAGACTCTTTATTTGATACTAGGAGTAGCCAGTCCATTTGCGTGTAGTACCTGCACTTAACCTTTTTGAAAAATACGTCAGTTTACACTGGTAAATACAATTAACTGACTCTTTTGCAAAATGTTTATAAAAACTGATTTAAATGCACAAGGCACAAATATTCTTTTATAACTTGGGACAATTATTTAAAATAATCTTGTATACAGATTTATATGTTTGTCGTACTTTCAGGATCCGGGATAGAAGCCGGAACAAGATTAATAGACACACCACATAATATAAACCCACGGCGAGTTATCCTCAACAGGCGGGTATATCTTTTTACATACGCAACTGTCAGGTGTATCCCTACACCCCGTGCTTAAGTCGTGGCCATTTCAATGAATGAACCAAGGATATCCAGGACACAGTCATTAACCCCCCAAAGGTTTAGATCAAACAAGACAGATTAAAACGGGTTATCTCAATGATTTAACCACTAATCGATTAAAGATTCAATACCCGACCAAGCGGTATTATTAAATACCGTATCCAAAGCCCGTATAAGGGAAAATAAGTTAAAAGTATTTACCTGAGCAAAATTATAAATTTTAATCTCAGCCGTATATCAATCAGCAAACACAGGTAGCTTTTACTGGGCTCCTAATCTGGAATGAAGGTTTTAATAACCTATTAGATTCCTAACGGGTCTTATTTAAGTCTTAACTTAGACCGGTTAGTTTTAATGAAAGGTTTACGGTTCAAAACGCAAGATTAAGCGAAGACTGGATTAGAATGTGATCTAGACCCGACAAGTTTGAAGACTTGTATAAAATGGGTAAACTAAATACATTCTGGATTTTGAAGTAAAAATGATAAGGTTTGACCCGTTTTGGTTAATTTATGCAAACTAGTTACATAAACCGTACCGAACGCGTATATGCATAACGGGTAACCAATTGAGTCATGTACAGGTTCCACAAGTTAATATTCTTTAAATATGTTATGATATCAGTAGGATACCTTCCATTATGCCCAAAACGAATTTAAAACCAAATTAAGCCCCGTAAGGGTATTTTGGTCATTTTAAAGCTTATAAAAGAGGTTAAATAGCAATCTGAGGTTCTGGTTTAAAATAATCAGTAAAAATATTTATTTTAATAAGTTATATCAGTAAGATATCATATATATGTGAAATTTATCATTTATGACCAAACTATGCACCGTAGGGGCATTTTGGTTATTTCACATATGTTATAAAGGTCAAATTTGGAAATCTGAGTTCAAAACTTTTACTTACTGTTAAAGTATAAAAATTTATCCCTAACATCAGTAGGTAACAAGCTTTAGGTGCCAAATATGGTTTTAAACCATACTATCGCCTAAATCGCATAAAAGTCGGTATTTGACGATATCCGGGTTGATTAAGGAAATCTGAGATTTTGATCAGCCTTTACGGTTTAAAATAACTTATTTAATATATAAAATTGGTAGAAAAAGGTTTGATATGTAAAGGATGTGTAAAACTCATTTTATTAGCAAAAACGGCATTATCGTCAATTACCTGGCCTATGCATGAACTCTATGTTAGGATCTGTTTAAAATTTAATAAAAATTTTCAAAAATCCCTAAATATTATATTACATCAGTGGGTAGAAATTTTGGTGTCAAAATTTGGGTTTAAATATGATTTATTTCAAAAATGCCATTTAATTAATAAAAAGCTTTCAATTTACGATATCGAGCATAACTCTCATTTCAAACCATAAACTGATGTCAAATTTTTAGGACATACTTAAATATCAGTAATAAAGGTTTTTGTCCACTCACATTTTCAAAAATCTTGTTTTTATATCAAAAAGGGCATAATGGTCAACATTTAAGCATTTAACGGAAACATGCAAATGATTCAGATTTCAAAGGAACCATAGAGTATAATCTCATAGTGTTATACTAACATGTAATATGGTCCTAAAGGAACCCTAAGGCATGTCTAAAACAAGCTAAATCGGGTCAGAACTGAAAGTCAAAGCAAAAGTCTACTTTTGCGACTTTCGGTTGCGAACCGAGCCTAAACTCAGAATTGTCGGGTTGAACATGCTTAGACATGTTCTTATATTAATTACCAAGTCATTTAAGTGTTAAAACATGTTCCATAACTTCTACATTATCAGTTATGCATTATATTGTAAAAATTGACCCGTTTGACTTTTTATTAATAAGTTTGACCCGACAATTGACCAAGTAAAAGTGATAATCAGTAGGTGCCCTTTTAAGGGTTTATTACCTACATAATTATCAACTCATAGCCACTTTCAATTCGAATAATGGCTGGACCATTAGTGATTAATCACTAAGTCAAAGCTTAATTACGATAGCTTTGAGTTTTGGTCATTAAGCTAATAAAACTTCAACTTAGGAAGCTAAGAACACTTACTAGAGTCCTTAGCACGAATTTGGAACAAGAGAAAGCTTCCTTAAGCTCTAGGAGGCTTCAGATAGAGAGCTGTGAAGTAAAACTTCAAGTGTGCAAATGAACTCATGAACACAAGTCCTTTATATAGGAAATTAGATGCCCCAAGATCAATCCATATGTCCCTATGTTGCTTTCAGATGTTCCCAGGTGTCCCTAGTGCATGAAAAACCATTTGCTCAGTCCCTGGTATCGAATTCAGCCATGCAATGGCGGTGTAACAGGCTGCAACATGCAGCTGTCCAAGAATTTGTCGCTGGTACTACTCTCGCGGGCCGCGTAAGACTCAAGGAGAGTCTACGCGGGCAGGGACAATAGGCTGTTCCGATAAAAACTTTCCAAACTTTGCATTTTCAGTCCCTGGTCCATTTTAAGTTTAAATAACTTCTATTTATTGCACTTATGACCCCCATAGTTAACTATTAAGGGCCTTGGGTGTCACGGCCCACGACCCGGTTTGACCCGTTTCAAGAGCCGCGGCAGAAAATACTGCGGTATTTATTTAATTGAGTTTTACAGCGGAAACAGGATCGCTTAAAGCTAAAAATTTTCCCCGATTATTTTATTTCACAATTCGGGATAAAACCCCGATAATTTACAATATTATGTTTTTACTATAAAAGCGTGATATTACAAAATTTATTTCTTTATTTTATATTGAGCCACTATCTTAAGCTTGAAATGCTCCCCAGCACTTTTCCTGAATTACAACAGATCACCTGAAACATGTTTGAAAAAGGTTTTGTCAGCGGGAAATACTGAGTGAATCATTCTATTTTGCATAATGATGCATAGTTATCAATTACAGCATAAGAGCGATTACAATGGCTTCTATCTTATTTTTATCTGGCATTCTGTCACAATGGTGACATGTCACAATGGTGACGATGGTCATACCACTATTTAGATCAATGAACCTAAATAGTGACGATTATCCCTGTAGGTCAATGAACCCAACAGTGATTATCCCGAGTAGGTCAATGAACCTAATTGGGAGTAATTTAGTAATGTGCACAATACCCCACTAACCAGTAATTCAAGATATCCACGACTTAGTCCCTGTAATTATAATCTTGAAAATAATTTGAGGTATTGTAAAATATTTGATAAAAAGAATAACTCACAAACTGTGAGAAAAGAAGAATGACTCACAATGCAGATTTATACGGGCAGAGCCTAGCTTACTGATTAGCCTTTTATCCTAATTTCAATAACAAGCACATAATTTGGAATTAGTAATCAATCCAGCATTTACGATAACTCACGAGATCAAATTCTCACAATTAATGTCAAAATGCAATACTTTGTCCATTGAATTAACGATGATCCGTTGAATTAACAACGAATGACAAGGTATAATACTTTACCCATCGAATTAACGATGATCCGTTGAATTAACAACGAACGATAAAGTATAATACTTTACCTATCGAATTAACGACAATCCGTCAAATTAATGACGAATGATAAAGTATAACCCTAATGTGGGCGGCACTTAAACATTCATTGGATATTTAGATCAATCGGACAATGAATCGTAGCAGCGATTGTGCTAATACCCTGATTGCAGCTTTAATTTAGTGCATGTGTGTGTTAATTGAAGTATACAGCAGAAATCTCGGTGTATAATTGAGAATTCTTTCGTCGTAAATTGTCCAGATTTCGAATGCCACAGCCTGCTATTTATACACAAAAATTGACTAGCTTACGGACCGTAAGCTTGCTGATGTTGCGGTCCGTATGACAGCTTACGGACCGTAAGACTCACAGCTTTACGGTCCGTATGGGACACAAAGCTGCTATAGTGTAGCCACGTGTGGGACTAGCTCGGCTGAGTCAATATTTTCTGAAAATTCAACTTGGAGAGCACGTAATTCGGATAATCATCAAGTAGGGAATGCCCCCCCTGAGTTTTAGGGGCCCTAATCCTGATTCTGAAAATTATGAAAATTTTAGGGTTTGCACAGAATCACTTGGGTGTCTCAATTAGGGTTTCCTATTGGTCAAATTACTTTAGTAATTATGACTTTTGATGAGAGTCGTTACATTCTCCCCACCTTAATAAAAATCTCGTCCTCGAGATTTACTGGAATAATTGAGAATACTTTCTCTTCCTTTTTGATTCCAGTTCCTAAGTATATTAGGATCCTGTCTTTGAATCCTACATTACTTAACACTATTTGTTTACCTTTATATCTTGGAAAGGTATTACCAAAGATTCGTCTGATAGACATTTCTTGAGATTGGATATATAAAATATATCAGGTATTTCAACTAACCTTCCTGGTAGTTGTAAGTAACTGGTCCAATATGTTGAATTACTGGAAATGATCCTACATACTTTGGTTTTAGCTTTCCTTTCTTACCGAATCTAACAACTCCTTTCCAAGGAGATACTTTCAATTATATTTTGTCTCCAACTCGAACTCCAACGGCTTTTATCTATTATCTGCATAATTCTTATGACTATCTTTTGCCGTTTTCATCCTTTCCTTCGTGATACTGAATATCACAGTTGTAGTTATTTAGGATTTTCATCCATCTCTTAACAACCAATATTGTGCTAACCGATAAGGTTTCCTGGTTTATCGGTAAAATTCCTGGAATTGATAAATCCTAAATTCTATCTTCATATCTGGTGGTAATCCAGGTAAATCTTCTGGAAATATATCTGGGTATTCTGAAATTATAGAAATTTCCTTAATTTCTGTATCTTTATTATTAATGATTACTAAAATCATATATACCATTCCTTGCTTTCGTTCATATTTAGCAATTTCCATTACTGATATGAACCTCATAGGCTTACATGGTTTATCTCCTGTAATCATAATTACTTCTCTGATGGTTGATTGAATTTCTAAGAAATTCTGATCACAGATAATGATCACATCATTGAACTCAACTAATTTCATAGACAATAGGATTGCAGAAAACTTATAACTTATTTCTATGTTCTGCATAACCTTATCTATTTTAACTGAATTTCCATCTGCCGTTTCTAATATATAGAAATTTATCTAATGCTGGTTAACGGTAGGTTAAAAGTTTGGCAGAGTAAAGTATTTATAAAACTTTGGTTTGCACCAGAGTCAAATAATACTGTTGTGTAAACGTTGTAAGCTAAGAACATACCGGCTATCACATCTGGAATCATTTCGGCTTCATGAGTAGTCAGCTGAAAGGCTCTCGCATTCCTTTTTGCTCCTTCTGCTGGTTTGACTTGATTGTCAAATGGTTTATTCAGTTTTGGACAATCTGGCCTAAGATGTCCAGTTTCTCTACAGTTGTAGCAAACTGAAAATTTCTTCCTCCTACAATCTTCTTCTTGATGTCCCGGAATTTTGCAAAAATTGCAATATCCTTTGCATCTTCCAAAATGCTTTCTTTTGCATAAATTGCAAAATGGACTAGTAGAAGATTGCCCATTCCCTCCTTTCTTGAAATGGTTATGGTTACCCGAACTGAATTCTTGGGTAATCTTTTGGGCTACTTCCTTCCTTCTGTTTTCTTCTCTTGTCCGTACTAGCTCGTCAGTCATAGTATTGGCTAATTCTACTGCATCATCAATCGTGCGAGGTTTCGCAGCCTTGACGATATTACGAATTTCGGAAATTAATCCCCAAATATAACGAGAAATAAGTACCGGTTCTGGCGAAGCCAGGGTTGGTACTACTCTAGCATACTCGAAGAATATCGTAGTATACCCTCGACAATCTACATCTACCATCCGGTGGGTTAGAAACTTATTTGCCATTTGATCTTTTTCGTACTCAGGACAGAATTTTCTTTCTACAAGACTCTTAAATTCTTCCCAGTTCATAGCATACGCCATCCTTCTTCCTTTTGCTTGCAACATCGTATTCCACCACTCTAGTGCTACTTCTTTGAAAAGGTTTGAAGCGTACATAACCTGATCATCCTGAGCACATTTACTTATGGCAATTACTGCCTCGGTTTTCTCTAACCAACGCAGTGCTGCAGTCGCTCCTTCATTGCCTGCAAACTCAGTGGGTTTACAAGCAAGAAATTCTTTGTAAGTGCAACCAGGCGTTGCAACTTTCCTTTTCTTAGGGAGCGGAGCTTGCCGTGGTTCATTATCATGGTTAACATGATTATTACCTCCATTTACGCTATTACTGAAATTATCTTCAGAAATGCGTTTACTAGGAATAACTTGTTGAGGTTCAATTGGATTTTTAACAGCAGCAATGATTGCTGGTATAGCATTGGCTATCCCTTGAGCAACTATTCCTGGAATAGTGTTGGCTATCTCTTGAGCAATGATATTTTCTATATCTTGCCTAGTCACATATTGATCCCCTATTTGGTGTTCAGATTGATTACCCTCATTAACTGGTTCATTATTAGCGTTTTCCATCTGATATCTATTTTATAGATACATAATTAGTATAAAGGAAATAATTCAATGTCACAATTTAGTTGCACATAATCACATAAACGAATATACAAACAAAATTGTAACTTTTCTAATATTTCCTTATATCATGTTTCTATATACACCCGTTTTATTATTTATTTTACACATACTGATTTTACTGTTATTATTACACAACCACAGTTTCATAATCTCCTATCCTTTGTCAGATGATGTTCTAGTAACGGCGTTTCTTCTCATCGTATTTCCAGGAAATCTGTCCCAAAGTCTCTTGGATCCTATTCCCAGCATCTATGTTGTCAAAATGATGGAGTTCAGTCCTATTCTTGTTACTTATTGGTGAATTTGGTAAAGGTTCTGGATTGTATTTAGGAAAAAGCCTATAGGAATGGTTTTGTAACAGTATTTCATTATCTAACCATTCGTCTATATTCCAGTGATTCGAAGAGTTTGGAATAGATGGTTCTAAGTTCATAAAATTATTTTCATTAACAGGCTCAATAGTATCATCGGTTGCTATTATAAAATCTAATTCTTCTTGAGATGGTAACTCTGCAATTTGCCTAGAGCTTTCCCCAATTTCCATTTTCTTAGACTTAGGTTTCTCAAGAGGTAAAGCATTGAATTCTATAGGTCCTTCTATATCTGGTATATACTTATTGAAATCTCTGGAAACTTCTATTCTTACTGGATAGAGATTTAAATTCTGAAGGGCTTCCGACAAATCACTCATGCTGTTTAGTAACATACATACAATTACTAAGTCATAACAAAATTTTATAGAACAAAAATAGTATTTCATAGTACCAAAACAAATACAAATTAAAACATACTAGGTTTTATTTGTAATTTATTTATAAATTTTCTTGACTGTAGATAATAAAATTACTAAACTTTAAATCAGAATATTATATTTACTATTACAGTGATTAACATATAAAATCTATATACTAAATAAGTATAATGACTTAATTTATATATATTAACTATTCATTATCATGGTGGATATTGGTTAGTGCTGCCTTGTTTAAGCATAGGTGATCAGTCCATGCATAACTAAGGCTAGGTTATCCAATATCTGTCTTTGATAATAATCTTAGTATTTAAAAATAATCTTAATACTACTACTACTATTAATATATTATTATTAATAATAAAATTATTAATAATAAATAACTAGCAAAATTTTAAATAAGAGTATACTTCAAACATAAAAAAAAATATTATTTCTTTACCACAATATAGTAATACTATATTAGGTAATTCCATATATTAATCAAATATATAATGTTTTTCAATTAACAATAATAGAGCAACAAATATTACAATATATATAAAAATATGTCCATATTAAAATTAACAAATAGCCAGTTAATAAAACACATAATCATATAATAGTAATCAGGAAAAAATTAAGTATTTCTAAATACTTAATTAGCTTAACCCAGTGGCTCTGATACCACCTTTTTCTGTCACGGCCCACGACCCGGTTTGACCCGTTTCAAGAGCCGCGGCAGAAAATACTGCGGTATTTATTTAATTGAGTTTTACAGCGGAAACAGGATCGCTTAAAGCTAAAATTTTTCCCCGATTATTTTATTTCACAATTCGGGATAAAACCCCGATAATTTACAATATTATGTTTTTACTATAAAAGCGTGATATTACAAAATTTATTTCTTTATTTTATATTGAGCCACTATCTTAAGCTTGAAATGCTCCCCAGCACTTTTCCTGAATTACAACAGATCACCTGAAACATGTTTGAAAAAGGTTTTGTCAGCGGGAAATACTGAGTGAATCATTCTATTTTGCATAATGATGCATAGTTATCAATTACAGCATAAGAGCGATTACAATGGCTTCTATCTTATTTTTATCTGGCATTCTGTCACAATGGTGACATGTCACAATGGTGACGATGGTCATACCACTATTTAGATCAATGAACCTAAATAGTGACGATTATCCCTGTAGGTCAATGAACCCAACAGTGATTATCCCGAGTAGGTCAATGAACCTAATTGGGAGTAATTTAGTAATGTGCACAATACCCCACTAACCAGTAATTCAAGATATCCACGACTTAGTCCCTGTAATTATAATCTTGAAAATAATTTGAGGTATTGTAAAATATTTGATAAAAAGAATAACTCACAAACTGTGAGAAAAGAAGAATGACTCACAATGCAGATTTATACGGGCAGAGCCTAGCTTACTGATTAGCCTTTTATCCTAATTTCAATAACAAGCACATAATTTGGAATTAGTAATCAATCCAGCATTTACGATAACTCACGAGATCAAATTCTCACAATTAATGTCAAAATGCAATACTTTGTCCATCGAATTAACGATGATCCGTTGAATTAACAACGAATGACAAGGTATAATACTTTACCCATCGAATTAACGATGATCCGTTGAATTAACAACGAACGATAAAGTATAATACTTTACCTATCGAATTAACGACAATCCGTCAAATTAATGACGAATGATAAAGTATAACCCTAATGTGGGCGGCACTTAAACATTCATTGGATATTTAGATCAATCGGACAATGAATCGTAGCAGCGATTGTGCTAATACCCTGATTGCAGCTTTAATTTAGTGCATGTGTGTGTTAATTGAAGTATACAGCAGAAATCTCGGTGTATAATTGAGAATTCTTTCGTCGTAAATTGTCCAGATTTCGAATGCCACAGCCTGCTATTTATACACAAAAATTGACTAGCTTACGGACCGTAAGCTTGCTGATGTTGCGGTCCGTATGACAGCTTACGGACCGTAAGACTCACAGCTTTACGGTCCGTATGGGACACAAAGCTGCTATAGTGTAGCCACGTGTGGGACTAGCTCGGCTGAGTCAATATTTTCTGAAAATTCTACTTGGAGAGCACGTAATTCGGATAATCATCAAGTAGGGAATGCCCCCCCTGAGTTTTAGGGGCCCTAATCCTGATTCTGAAAATTATGAAAATTTTAGGGTTTGCACAGAATCACTTGGGTGTCTCAATTAGGGTTTCCTATTGGTCAAATTACTTTAGTAATTATGACTTTTGATGAGAGTCGTTACATTGGGTCACATTTTAACTCCGTTAAGCTCTCGGTTAGTTGTAAGATCACCCGAAAAGTCTTGTTTTCATCAAAACTTCATAAAATTAATATCCAATATTCTTGAGAGCAAAATATATGAATATTACAATGTTTTTGGGATCGTTAAATGGTCACTCAGATGTAACATTTGACATGTTGACACTTTTAACCCCTATGCTTCGTAGAATCCTTAATTTAAGCACAAACGACTTTTTATGTTCGACAATTTATTCATTAAAGAATACGAACGTCGTGTGAGGTCAATCAGAGGTACAAGATTGGCATGTTGACACTTTGGATCCTTTTACTTACATATTTACATTGTTTGACAATTTAAGTCCCTCGGAATCAATTCTTTACACGTTTAAAGTCCATGACACGTATCTTTATTATATTGGTCGTGATTTTGCGAGGTGTTACATCCTCACCCCCTTAAAAGAAATCTAGACCTCGAGATTTACTGAAATAAATGAGGGTACTTCTATTTCATCGTGGATTAAACTTCCCACGTATACTCTGGGCCTCTACAGGCATCCCATTTTACCTTTACAATCGGTACATGCTTCCTTCGAAGCTTCTTGACCTGTCGATCCTCGATCGCAAAGGTTTTTCGACAAATTTCAAACTTTCATCAATCTGCACGTCCTTATGCGACATTGCTAGCTACTCATCGGCTAGACATTTCTTTAAGTTGAAGATGTGGAATACATTATGAATTCCACTGAGTTCTTCTGGCAGATTTAGCTTGTAAGCTACAGTTTCGACACATTCGATGATCTCGAATGGTCCTATGTATCTTGGGCTAAGCTTGCCCTTTTTTTTCCAAATCGCATCACCCCTTTCCAGGGTGATACCTTTAGTAGCACTTTATCGCCAACTTCAAACGTTAAAGGTTTGCGCCTCTTATCTGCATAACTTTTCTGCCTGTCCCTGGCAGCTTTCAGACGATCATGGATTTGGACAATCTTGTCCGTTGTCTCCAGGACTATATCATGTCCTGATAGTTGGACATCTCCAACTTCCGCCCAACAAACTGGCGTTCTGCACTTTCTTCCATACAAAGCTTCGAAAGGCGCTGCTTGAATACTCGAATGATAGCTATTATTGTACGAAAATTCAATCAACGGAAGATGGTCATCCCAACTTCCTCCTAAATCAATAACACAAGCTCGCAACATATCCTCAAGCGTTTGAATTGTACGCTCACTTTGCCCATCCGTCTGAGGATAATAAGCAGTGCTGAAATTTAATCGAGTGTCTAATGATTGCTGAAAGCTTTTCCAAAAATGCGATGTGTATCTTGTATCCCTATCCGAGATAATAGACACTGGCACTCCGTGAAGGGATACTATTTCATCTACGTACAGCTGGGCTAATTTATCGGAGCTGTGGGTTTCTTTAATAGGCAAGAAGTGGGCTGACTTGGTCAATCTATCGACTATAACCCAAATAGTATCATTCCCACGCTTTGTCTTTGGTAACTTAGTAATAAAATCCATAGTTACCATTTCCCATTTCCAAGTGGAAAGTTCAGGCTGTTGCAGCAAGGCTAACGGCTTTTGATGTTCTGCTTTAACTTGTGCACATGTCAGACATTTAGCCACATAAGTGGCTATAGATTTCTTCAAACCTATCCACCAATAATTTGCCTTTAAATCTTGGTACATTTTATCACTGCCAGGATGAACTGAATATTTGGAGCTATGAGCTTCTTGAAGAATCACATCTCGAAGTCCTCCATGAATTGGAACCCATAGTCGACCGTTCAATCTTAGGATTCCATCCTTGCCGTATGACAATTGATCGGCGGTCCTTCCTAACTTCTCATTCAGATAGTTAGCTTCTAATACAGCTTCTTTTTGAGCGGCTAACAACCTTTCATTCAAGCTGCTCTTCAATTCAATGCTCTTTGCATTGATTCGAATAGGTTTAACCCTTTCCTTTCTGCTCAAGGCATCAACGACTACATTTGCCTTGCCAGGATGATACCGTATTTCACAGTCATAGTCATTTAAATTCTCCATCCATCGACTCTGCCTCATATTAAGATCCTTCTGATTGAACAAGTGTTGAAGGATTTTATGATCAGAATAGATCACACACTTTGTTCCATACAGATAGTGCCTCCAAAGTTTTAGTGCAAACACAACGGCACCCAACTCCAAATCGTGGGTGGTGTAATTCTTCTCGTGCACTTTTAATTGACGAGATGCATAAGCAATGACCTTGCCTTTCTGCATAAGCACACAACCCATACCTGTGTGCGATGCGTCGCAATAAACCACAAATTCTTCAATTCCTTCTAGCAATGTCAACACAGGAGCATTGCTTAATTTCTGCTTAAGAATATCAAAGGATTCTTGTTGCTTGGGACCCCAGTCAAACTTGACATTGTTGCGAGTCAACAAAGTTAGAGGTGCTGCAATCCTTGAAAAGTTTTCGATGAAACGCCTGTAGTATCCTGCTAGACCCAAGAAACTGCGTATCTCTGTAGGAGTCTTAGGCTCTTGCCAATTCATGATCGCTTCAATCTTAGCGGGATCTACCTGGATACCACGCACACTCACTACATGTCCAAGAAATTGGAGTTCTCGAAGCCAAAACTCACATTTAGAAAACTTGGCGTAGAGCTTCTCTTGCTGTAGAAGTTTAAGAATACACCGGAGATGTCTTTCATGATCGGCTTGATTCTTTGAATAAATAAGAATGTCATCAATGAAGACAATGACAAACTTGTCTAAATACGGCTTGCAAACGCGATTCATGAGATCCATGAATGTTGCAGGTGCATTAGTGAGCCCGAAAGGCATCACCAAGAACTCGTAATGACCATAACGAGTTCTGAATGCAGTCTTATGTACATCTTCATCTCTGACCTTCAGTTGATGGTAACCTGATCTTAAATCGATCTTTGAAAAGTAACTTGCTCCTTGAAGCTGATCGAATAGATCATCGATCCTGGGTAACGGATACCTGTTCTTGATTGTAACCTTGTTCAACTCACGATAATCAATGCACAGACGCATCGAGCCATCCTTCTTTTTCACAAATAGAATCGGAGCTCCCCAAGGGGACGAGTTAGGTCGAATAAAACCCTTTGCCAACAAATCATCCAACTGAGTCCTTAACTCTTTCATTTCAGTTGGTGCTAATCGATAAGGTGCTCTTGCGATTGGTGCTGCTCCAGGAATGATATCGATTCTAAATTCCACTTGCCTATCTGGAGGTAAACCAGGTAGTTCTTCAGGAAAAACGTCTAGATATTCAGAAATAACAGGGATGTCTTCAATCTTGGGCTTTGGCTCATCGATAGTTACTTGTGCCATATAAATGACACAACCTTTCTCCATACACCTTGATGCCTTAAGCATAGACACTTGCTTAGGCAAACCATACTGTGTATCTCCTTGTATTGTAAGTGGTTCACCATAAGGAGTCTTGATAACCACTTGCTTCTTATAACATACTATTTGGGCTTGGTTATGAGATAACCAATCCATGCCTATCACTATGTCGAATTCTGCCAATTTCAACGGAAGCAAGTACAACGGAAAAGAGTGATTCCTAATGGATATAAAACATCAATCTAGAACTGTTGAGGCAGTCTCTATAGTACCATCGGCCAATTCTACTTCATACTTTATGCTTAGAGTCTTAACAGCCAGATTTAATAATTTACAAAACTTATTGTCTACGAAAGACTTATCCGCACCTGAATCAAACAATACTCTAACATAAACATCATTGATAAGAAAGGTACCTGTTATCACATTATCGTTCTGAATGGCCTCCTGAGCATTCATTTGAAAGACCCGAGCATTGGTCTTTTTAGCCTCCTCAGGCTTCTTTGCAAATTTTGGGCAGTTGGTCTTGATATGCCCTTTCTCGTTACAATTGTAACAAGTCGCATCTTTCATTTTCTTACAATCCAACGTTTTATGTTCATTTGATTTGCAAATCCCACAAACTCTAGGCTGCGATTGGGATTTTGATTCTAACCTGCACTTCCCTAAATGGCGCTTATGGCAGGTTTTGCATTTGGGTTTCTCACCCGACTGTTGGTTGTCCTTTTTAAACCCGGAACCCTTCTTGTACTCAGAGTTCCCCTTATGTTTCTTATCAGAACGGCGTGAGTTCTCATCCTCACGTTTCCTTTTCCCTTCTTCAGAATTCTTTAGCGATCTCTGCCTAACCGCATCGAGAGTAAGAGATAAGGACAGATCAACCACTGACCCAACGGTGGTAGGTCTAGATGCTTTCACACTTGCTTTGATTTCCAGAGCTAAACCTCCAATAAAACGAGCTATGCGTTTTGGTTCTGGTGTGACAATTAAGGAACCAATCAGGACATGGTGTTGAAACTTGTAAGGTATGCCTGACAATCCAAGTTCTTCATGTCCAAGGTCAAGAAGTCAGTTTCAATCCTTTCTACCTCATGCTGGGGACAAAAATTATCTTTGATTAATGCAACAAACTGATCCCAAGTCATGTTGTAAAATGGGATTTTCCCTGCACAACCACTAATATCAACCACTGTATCCATGTCATCGAGCCAAGTCATACAATCAATGGCTCCTTTCTCCCCTGTGAAGTCCCTGGGCTTGCAGGAGACGGAATATTTATAAGAACAAGTCTTAGCACGTGGCTCCTGATTAAACACAGTTTGTTTGGATGGAACACTTCTTTGGTTTGATGAGTGACGAGCATCGTCCTTCTTTGACTCATGCGTTTTAGAAGGGGGCTTACTATGAGCCACAAATTGAGTCTTAGTGCGGGTACCACTTGATTCCTTAAACTGTCTGTCGAGAGCTCTAGTAACAACATTGTCTATTAATGCTTGAAGATCTGCACCAGCTACGTTTATTCTGGTGGTATCATTTCTCTCCCTGGGTGACTGTTAACCTCTTCTGGTTCAGCCATGTAGCTTGATTGCTACATAAAAATGATAACAATAATTTATTCAGGAGTCTTATTATGGAATCGTTAATTTTGATGATTCATTAACCATGGTAAACATAGGCCATATTTGGTTAATTTGTTAATCATATTCATTTTGGATTTTCATTATAATTTATCCTAGTTATAAAACATTAAGGATATTATTAGTGGCACAAAAGGCCTAGTCACAAGGATAGTTTTAAAATTATAAGCCATGATCTCGTAAGATCGGGGCATTAAGGTTTGAACATAGTTCATTACCTTTTCTTGACAGGGAGTCGTAGACTACGACTGTCTCTTGTCTCATTGGACAATAAGTATGGCCCGTAGGCACTTCATCACTAATGGATGTTTAATATATGATCATCTTAATTGATGATTTGAACCCATGATTTATAGATCATTAGGCTAGATAAGGGATTGGAAAATCCCAATGTAAAGATGACAAGTGTGATTTCTTCGTATCACTGTTGACAGGAGTGCTAACACGTTTTCAGATGTTAACAAGGATTTATTTCTTAAAAAGGTTCTACCATTATGGCCCTATCTCAGAATGACATGTGGGCTAGGTTTTTACCTTTAAGATTTTCTTTTAATAATTAATGGCAGATCATTTATAAAATGGAACGATATTTTGATTTATTTCATACAATATATCCATATATATAATGACAAAATGAAATTTTAAATTTAAAACATTCCATGAATTGGAAAAAGTACATAGATGCCCTAAACGGGACTTTTAAATAAATAACTTGTCCACATAGGGACTAAAAGAAGAAATACAAGTCCTCGCAGGGACTGAATACATAAATAAAATTGTCCACGCAGGGAATTAATTGAAATAAACAACAATACAAACAAATAAGGATTTTAATAATCCCTCTTCTTCTTCCCCTTTATTAGGTCTGCCAAACCCTTAAGTAGTCCCCGGCGGCTTCTACGCTCCTCCTAAACCTCTCATTCCACCTGGTTCAACCTCTGAAGAATCTCCTGCTGCTGCGGTGGTTGGATCAGTGGCGGCTGTGGCGGCTGCTGCTGCGGAGGTTGAGGAGGTGGTGGGTATTGATACCCATATGCTTGGTACCCAGACTGGTACAAAGCTGCGTAAGGCCCTTCTGGATGGAGAGCATTGTAGTTGGCCGCCTCGAGGTACGGGTCGACGGCAGGGGCATTGTAGTAATTGTAGTCAGGATAAGCTGGCTGCTCAAAAGGGTTATACGCCGCTGCACTGGCATAAGAAGGAATTGGGTTATCATAACTCATGTGCGGTGGTGGTGCGACTGGCGCAGAGTCGACTTCTGAAACTGGGTTTGAAGGCCCACCCATTTGCGGGTCTTCATATAGTGGCGGGTAGTGGCCGCCACTGGAGTGTTGGGGGGTGCTGAAGTGGAAATCCCCCCTTCGCACGGACATCTGTACACCTGATCTTCTTCGCCTCGGTGGTTCCGGAGGCAGTTGCTGCTCTAGCGGCGGCGGTGGCGTAACCGCCTGGAAACGCGAATCCTCAGAGAGATCCTGTTGCTGTTGTTGAGGTAGGTTGTAATGGGGAGTGAACTCCTAGTGGTATGTGGCCCACCTTTCTGCAAAACTGTTTGGGCCCCTGTATGGTGAACCATGAAAAGATGATCCGTCAGAAATCTCAATGGGATGCGTGGGCGTCCCAGATGGCGGCATTTCTGGATCTGGATCCTCGTCCATATCCATATCCTGGGCTTCAGGAAAGTGGTCTTCTGGTCCCAATGGGTTATGGTCCATTGGTTCTTCCCTCACGTTCGCCGGGTTGAACCGGCTCTGAAAGTATGGGGTCGGGTCCTGAAAGGCACGGTGTGAACCCGACCGCTGCAACGGGATGAAGGAGTGGTGAGAATCATTAGGATCATTTTCTGATTGTGGCCCAACGGAGTTGTGGTACGAGGGCGAAGAGCTAAGCGAGACAGAACGCCTCGCGGGTTCCAAATATGTTCTCCAGTCTTCTTGCGGACTAGAGCTATAGGTTGCGGAAGGAGTTCGCTGGTGAGATGGCCCGGCCTCTTGGTCATTTGGAGCAGTCATTGGTGCTTTGCCTCTTCCACCTCTTCCTTTGAAACGTGGTGGCATTGTCGTGTTCCTGTCAAAACAAACAAAGAAACCAACAAAAGAAAACAATAAGATTAGGATTAGTCCTAAGTCATTAGGCTAGACTCAGAGGTCAAGGAATGTGTACCTGTGTCATTGAGATTAAACACAAAAGGCTAGTGTTTAATTCACTTAATGTTGGCTCTGATACCAACCTGTCACACCCCGATATTTCCACGTATTACCGGTGGGGAGTATCGTGACGTAGTTGATATCATCATGGTCAATAATCACAGTTCAATGCACAGCGGAAGTCTAAAGTAAAATTATTACAAACCGATTCGAAAGTACAATAAAATATTATACAACGGGTTGTAAGTGGATCCACAGGCGGATCTAAAATAAAAAGAAATATTGTTGAACAGATTTATGCATCAAAAGCTTGCAAGACTCTTTATTTGATACTAGGAGTAGCCAGCCCATTTGCGTGTAGTACCTGCACTTAACCTTTTTGAAAAATACGTCAGTTTACACTGGTAAATACAATTAACTGACTCTTTTGCAAATTGTTTATAAAAATTGATTTAAATGCACAAGACACAAATATTCTTTTATAACTTGGGACAATTATTTAAAATAATATTGTATACAGATTTATACGTTTGTCGTACTTTCAGGATCCGGGATAGAAGCCGGAACAAGATTAATAGACACACCACATAATATAAACCCACGGCGAGTTATCCTCAACAGGCGGGTATATCTTTTTACATACGTAACTGTCAGGTGTATGCCTACACCCCATGCTTAAGTCATGGCCATTTCAATGAATGAGCCAAGGATATCCAGGACACGGTCATTAACCCCCCAAAGGTTTAGATCAAACAAGACAGATTAAAACGGGTTATCTCAATGATTTAACCACTAATCGATTAAAGATTCAATACCCGACCAAGCGGTATTATTAAATACCGTATCCCAAGCCCGTATAAGGGAAAATAAGTTAAAAGTATTTACCTGAGAAAAATTATAAATTTTAATCTCAGCCGTATATCAATCAGCAAACACATGTAGCTTTTACTGGGCTCCTAATCTGGAACGAAGGTTTTAATAACCTATTAGATTCCTGACGGGTCTTATTTAAGTCTTAACTTAGACCGGTTAATTTTAATGAAAGGTTTACGGTTCAAAACGCAAGATTAAGCGAAGACCGGATTAGAATGTGATCTAGACCCGAAAAGTTTGAAGATTTGTATAAAATGGGTAAACTAAATACATTCTGGATTTTGAAGTAAAAATGATAAGGTTTAACCCGTTTTGGTTAATTTATGCAAACTAGTTACATAAACCGTACCGAACGCGCATATGCATAACGGGTAACCAATTGAGTCATGTATAGGTTCCACAAGTTAATATGCTTTAAATATGTTATGATATCAGTAGGGTATTTTGGTCATTTTAAAGTTTATAAAAGAGGTTAAATAGCAATCTGAGGTTCTAGTCTAAAATAATTAGTAAAAATATTTATTTTAACAAGTTATATCAGTAAGATATCATATATATGTGAAATTTATCATTTATGACCAAACTATGCACCGTAGGGGCATTTTGGTCATTTCACATATGTTATAAAGGTCAAATTTGGAAATCTGAGTTCAAAACTTTTACTTACTGTTAAAGTATAAAAATTTATCCCTAACATCTGTAGGTAACAAGCTTTAGGTGCCAAATATGGTTTTAAACCATACTATGCGCCTAAATCGCATAAAAGTCGGTATTTGACGATATTCGGGTTGATTAAGGAAATCTGAGATTTTGATCAGCCTTTACTATTTAAAATAACTTATTTAATATATAAAATCAGTAGAAAAAGGTTTGATATGTAAAGGATGTGTAAAACTCATTTTATTAGCAAAAAGGGCATTATCGTCAATTACCGGGCCTATGCATGAACTATATGTTAGGATCTAAGCAGTTAAAGCGGTAAAATAGCGGATAGTGGTCAAGGTCCGCTATACGATATATAGGTTATAGCGGTGGTATAGCGGTGATATAGCGGTAATTTTTATACCATGTATAATTTATGTATTTATATATATATATATAGGGTGGGGTTCGGCTACAAAGTCCATTTTTCCTACAAAGTGTACAAAGTCATAAAACACTACAATTTCTGTCATAAAACACACTTAAAACCCACAAATAACATAGTGAAGATAACTAAAACACAATATCCAAACCATAACAATCCTTAAAAACTTCAAGCACATCACCGTACAAATATGAATATAAAACACAACATGATAATCAACATAAAACACACTAATATTAGTCATTCGATAATCAAAGCCTTATCATCCAAAACACAACACAAAACCCACAAATATGGTGTTTTAGTAATCTTCACTATGTTATTTGTGGGTTTTGAGTATGTTTTATGGCTGAAATTGTGGTGTTTTATGACTTTGTACACTTTGTAGAAAAAATGGACTTTGTAGCCAACTCCCACCCTATATATATATATATATATATATATATATATATATATATATAAATATGTGTTTGAAAAATATTAATAGTAATATCAAAATTCATAGTTTTATCATTCCAAATATTAGTGGTAATGTCTCCACTTCAAAACATAAAAACATAAAGTGACGAACAACTTTGATTCGGATTTTTATCAGCTTTGAACAGCTTCTTGATGATGATGTACTGCTTCCAGAGACCTCAAACCAGTGTGCGCTCCAACATTGGTCGTTGAACATAATAAATTTAGGTTTAATTTGTCGTATCTAGGTTTTTATCAAACATCTGGGCTTTTCATTAAGTTTGGGCTGAACGCTAAAAGCACTGTTCTAGCCGCTATACAGGTCTACAAATAGCGGCCAAATAGCGGGCTATAGCGCCGCTAATAGCGGAACCGCTATGCCCAACCGCTATTTGGACCGCTACGAGCCCAGGAGTCCTCTAACCGCTATAGCGCCGCTATTAACTGCATAGGTGAGGATCAGTTTAAAATTTAATTAAAATTTCCAAAAATCCATAAATATTATATTACATCAGTGGGTAGAAATTTTGGTGTCAAAATTTGGGTTTAAATATGATTTATGTCAAAAATGCCATTTAATTAATAAAAAGCTTTCAATTTACGATATCGAGCATAACTCTCATTTCAGACCATAAAACGATGTCAAATTTTTAGGACATACTTAAATATCAGTAATAAAGGTTTTTGTCCACTCACATTTTCAAAAATCTCGTTTTTATATCAAAAAGGGCATAATGGTCAACATTTAAGCATTTAACGAAAACATGCAAATGATTCAAATTTCAAAGGAACCATATAGTATAATCTTAGAGTGTTATACTAACATGTAATATGGTCCTAAAGGAACCCTAAGGCATGTCTAAAACAAGCTAAATCGGGTCAGAACTGAAAGTCAAAGCAAAAGTCTACTTTTGCGACTTTCGGTTACGAACCGAGCCTAAACTCAGAATTGTCGGGTTGAACATGCTTAGACATGTTCTTATATTAATTACCAAGTTATTTAAGTGTTAAAACATGTTACATAACTTCTACATTATCAGTTATGCATTATTTTGTAAAAATTGACCCGTTTGACTTTTTATTAATAAGTTTGACCCGACAATTGACCAAGTAAAAGTGATAATCAGTAGGTGCCCTTTTAAGGGTTTATTACCTACATAATTACCAACTCATAGCCACTTTCAATTCGAATAATGGCTGGACCATTAGTGATTAATCACTAAGTCAAAGCTTAATTACGATAGCTTTGAGTTTTGGTCATTAAGCTAATAAAACTTCAACTTAGGAAGCTAAGAACACTTACTAGAGTCCTTAGCACGAATTTGGAACAAGAGAAAGCTTCCTTAAGCTCTAGGAGGCTTCAGATAGAGAGTTGTGAAGTAAAACTTCAAGTGTGCAAATGAACTCATGAACACAAGTCCTTTATATAGGAAATTAGATGCCCCAAGATCAATCCATATGTCCCTATGTTGCTTTCAGATGTTCCCAGGTGTCCCTAGTGCATGAAAAACCATTTGCTCAGTCCCTGGTATCGAATTCAGCCATGCAATGGTGGTGTAACAGGCTGCAACATGCAGCTATACAAGAATTTGTCGCTTATACTGCTCTCGCGGGCCGCGTAAGACTCAAGGAGAGTCTACGCGGGCCGCGACAAAAGGCTGTTTCGGTATAAACTTTCCAAACTTTGCATTTTCAGTCCCTGGTCCATTTTAAGTTTAAATAACTTCTATTTATTGCATTTATGACCCCCATAGTTTGGGTCACATTTTAACTCCGTTAAGCTCCCGGTTAGTTGTAAGATCACCCGAAAAGTCTTGTTTTCATCAAAACTTCATAAAATTAATATCCAATATTCTTTAGAGCAAAATATATGAATATTACAATGTTTTTAGGATTGTTAAAAGGTCACTCAGAGGTAACATTTAACATGTTGACACTTTTAACCCCTATGCTTCGTAGAATCCTTAATTTAAGCACAAATGACTTTTTATGTTCGACAATTTATTCATTAAAGAATACGAACGTCGTGTGAGGTCAATCAGAGGCACAAGATTGGCATGTTGACACTTTGAATCCTTTTACTTACATATTTACATTGTTTGACAATTTAAGTCCCTCGGAATCAATTCTTTACACGTTTAAAGTCCATGACACGTGTCTTTATTATATTGGTCGTGATTTTGCGAGGTGTTACATTATTCAAAGATATATTTTAAAAATTGTAAGACCCAAACACGTTTTAACCATAAAGACGCAGCGGAAATACGAGCCTTAAAATTTCTTTCTTTATAAACGTCTTGACATACTTGAAAGTCCATTTTAAAATAACTCTTTTGCAATAAACACATTCTTCGTTCTCATTTAGGATATAAAACATAACTTATGTTTACTAAATTAAATAAACACACATTCCCGTACAATCTATTTTATGACTCGATCTTTGACCGCATACACCTCGTGATGATGATCCATGATTCCGTACAACCTGCATTCACCACATACATTCACATCATTAGTACTTGGTGACATTATATATAATCTAAGGTTTATAATTGTAGAATCACATTGCGTTCTATCCTCATATGCATTCCATTCGGTTATCTTTCTGAATTCCAGCATTTCATCTCAGTGTTTAACCTTTAATAAGTCAACAGTAATGTACCTACATTTCATTTCATTCTCAAAGACAACCCAGTTAGCATCGTTAATACTCATGTATATTTACACCATACATACATGCATACATACATCCAAGTCTCACTCATTCGAATACATATGGTTCAATAACACGCATACCTATTATCTAATCCAACTCTTTCGAGCATGATAAATCCTACTTCATACACCTACCCCTCTATCCAAACTCTTCCTACAACTAACATTCTCACATATTCATACTAACAATTCTTGGTCACAAACATACCAACCTACGCGTATACTCATTTCTATTCGTGTTTACTAATGGGTTACATCTATTTATACATTCCTACTATTTATTTCGTTCCCACACATACTTGCATACACGCCTCATTCTTACCCGTACCTCATAAACACTCTTTAATGAGTTTGGGGTACAATTCGGGAGCTTAAAATGAGTTCTATAATCATCCGTACCTTACAAAACTATTTGGTAAGGTTGGGGTACATTATGGAAGTTTAACGGGGCTTGGGAATGGGTCTACGGGGTCCGGAAATAGAAGAAAAACAAAGAAACGGGGCTGCTGGCATCGGCTGGCGCGTAGACAGCAAGTTAGGGCATCGGCCAACTGCTGCCCAGCGTCGGCGACGCTGCTACCAGCGTCGGGGACACTGCCCGGCTGCACCGACGCCGGATTTCATTCTTTTCGACGTTTCGACCCCCGTTCGCGCATCACGAACTTCCCAAATCGAATAATAACATTATTCCAAGCCTCCAAATCATTTTAACACTTAACCCCATGTCTCCATAGTCAAATTTATACTTTTATCATACATTCTTGATTTTGACCCGTTTGAATTTACCAAGTTATTTCCGACATAGTTAACTACTTAGGCCCTCTACAACAATATTTACCTTAGTACTATGATGACCTAAACATTCTTACATGATTCCCACACCATAACATCCAAATTCCACATCCGACACATACTTTCTACATTTTGACCCGTTTGAACTTAACGAGAGTTTTTATTCATAACCAATCTACATATTACCCAATACGACTTACTTACTTTCGTTCTACCATTACTACCCATCCTTTCATGATTCCCATCTTTTTTTAGCAATTAGAACTCATTATATGATAATAAATTTAGTTCGGAAATCACTTACGTTATGCGTTCGTATTCGCTTCCTTGCCTCCTCTTGACCCGTTAACTCTCCATGCTTGAGTTCGTGCTAATATTGTTCATATCCTTTCATGTCACTACATTCATATCATGGTTAGCATATTTGCTCATACATACATACAAACATTCATTTCTTTCCATACATACGTTATTTGTCTTGCATTAGTTAACTACCGCATACGTATGACATACACTAATGGCCGTTTTGTTTCACATTCACGTAACTCAATTATCATCATACACGTCCAATAAATCATCTAGTGCATAACATATGACTTCTCTACTCGTAATTGTGCCCGAAAGCCAAACCATGCTTCTCATGCATTGTTGACTTTATGAAAGTCAATTGTCCTACTTTCAACTTATGAACACACATTCATAATGATATGGCGTACCGTAGTAATAACATCATATGCATTTCATACTCATGTTGTATGGCCCTTATAACTATATGATCACTTAGTCACATATACACATAATCAATTTTTACACATGTTAATGCTTTCATGATTCTACATTTAATAACCACATATAAAGTTAGTCAATTTAACGTAATCATAACATCATTCCTAACCAACAATCAATCAAACATATGGTGAGCATTACACCATTCAAGCACATGGTACAAGCTTCTAATGCATAATCTTAGTCAAATCATGTAACCAACCAAAAATCCTTCATGTATTCCATTTGAAATACAATCTCTATGTTTAGTTTATTACCAATTACATCATATACACATCCTATACATTTTAACCCATTAATTTCATCCAATCTTATCTAGTAATCTCACCTAGACATTTTATCAAACACTTGGTGTGCATACAAATTTCTAAGCCTAATGTACAAGTATTTCATGTTCTTCTTCCTTCTTATCACTTTCATTCATCCAAAACAACTAAATATCAAATAAATTCATGTCATGCTCAATTTATCTAATAAGAATTCATCACATACAATATCATACACCCGAATTGCACAAGGATTGGTCATGGTGATACACCCATGTCACCATCTTCATCATCACCAAGTGGGTTTTATGTCAAAACATCAAATTACTTGAAATTGTTCATACCTAAAGTTTTATTTGGTGATTCTAACACACCTTCATACTTGATTTCATACAAATTCAAGAATTTATCATAAACCCACTTCATACATTATCACCAAATCAAAAACTACAACTTACCACATGTTTGTTAGGTTGAGATGATAAAGAATCCTCATTCATGCAAAGCTTCATCATCTAATTTGATCTTGATTTAGGGGAATTTGTGATGGATTGAATCAAGGGAGTTCTTGCTCTCCCTCTCTCTAAACACGACATACTGTTGGGATTGAACCCTACAAAGGAACAGTTGATTAAAGCCAAAACTGGATCAGAGCAGTGGATCCATAATAAGCAGATGTTTGTATTCAAATCTATCCCCTTGAAAGTGGCCCTAACAACTGATGTCCTCTATCTACTGCCCATATACAACAACTGCTGATCATTCAACATCTGATGAAGATTCTAAAGACTGTTGATGGCAAGCAGTGATGCACAATCTACTGTCATGGTTCAAGCACTGCTGAAGACATAAAGTACTGCTGGAGTCACAATAGTGGAAGGAGAAGCAGTAGTTTTGTCTATCTTTTGTTTGTATTGTAATCAGTAGTTTGTATTAGCAGTAGTTGTATTAGATCAGTAGTTACATGTTGTTAGGAGGTTAGATGTCACTTTCATGGTGACGTCAGCAAAGATGCCACAGTGGTTTGCTCGTGCCTATAAATAGAACAGTACCCTGTACTGTTCTATTAGCTCTTTCATCACTTGTTATCCTGTACGAACAAACACTTGTGAGCTCAGGCTGAGGGGGAGTTTGTAATACATGCATGCAATTGTATTGAAGATTGAAATAAATTTAATCATTCGGTTCAATGATAAACATGTGTGTTAAAAGCTTTTCTCCTGTTTGATTGTGTGTGAAAGTTTGTTTCCATTTACATTCCGCTACAATTTCTTATTCATCTTCTTAAATCTCAAACGAAAACACAATCATAAGAATCTCAGATCCTATCAATTGGTATCAGAGCAAGGACAGTCAAATTTGATCTAACAATCATTTTGACGTAAAAGTTCAGCTCACAATTGTTCGTTTTGTTGAAAAACAGAGTAAGGTTTAATCACGAGCAAAGTTGATTAATCAATACCTGTAAAACAACCAGGATGACGTCACAATTACAAGATGTTAACAATAGCATCGGTTGACTCTTCAAACCACCCATGTTGAAACGAAATGAATACAACATCTGGTAGAGAAGGATGGGTCACATCCTTGCTCAACATAATACCGAATGTTGGAAGTCGGTTATCTTTGGACCACATGTTCCAATGGTGGCGAGTGCTGAGGATCTAAAGGTTTTAGTTCCTAAGAAAGTTGAAAACTATACGGACCAGGATTTTCAGAAAATTGAACTAGATGCCAAGGCATTCAACATCGTTGCTTCCGCACTACCAAATGAAATTTATGCTGGGCTGTTACACTGTAACAGTGCCAAGGAATTGTGGGATGCACTGAAGGAAGTGTTTGGGGGAACTGAAGAAGTAATTGAAAATAATAGGGAAATTCTGAATCAACAGTATGAAACCTTTTGTCACGTTAAGGGTGAAACATTAACCCAGCAGTTTGAACGATTAAGTTGTCTCATTAGTGAGCTAAGACTTGTTAATGTTGAATTTGCTAATTCAACACAAAATAGCAGGTTTCTTAGATCACTACCTGAAAAATGGGATACAATTGCTTTTGTGACTAGAAATTCAGTAGGGTTCAAAGATCTGACCCTGACCCAACTTCATGGTAGACTCTGACCTATGAAAGCGAGTTAAACCAGAAAAAGAAGTTGCAAGAGTCTGGCAAAGTTGCAGATGACTACTCATTTGGCAAAACAGCTCTTTTGGGTCAGGAAGAGTCTGGCAGTAGTAAGGATCAGAGTTATGATCATTTTATTGACATAACTTCTGGTACAAACTTCAACTCTGATCCTCACTCATCCAGTTATGCTTTCACAACTAATGGAGAAAGCCAGAACTCTAACAATCTATGCTTGAACTCAATGACCTTCAGTATTTTGATCCAACTGACTTAGAGGAAATGGACATTTTGCACCAACTTGCACTGCTGAGTGTTAGAACCAGCAAGTTTTACAAAAGGACAGGGAGAAAATTTCCAGGGTTACATGGGAATCTAAAAGTGGGGCTGGATAAATCAAAGATTAAAGGCTATAAGTGTAATAGGTTACGTCATTTTGCTAGGGAATGCAGGAGTCAAACCACTGGTCCAATTATCACACATCCTAGCTCAAACCCTAGACCACAAAATAACTAAAACAATGTGCACTATGCCCAATATGCCCCTGCTGCTCATGTAAACACTGCTCATTATGCACACCCTGCAACCCCTGTTCCTGTGCATTATGTTCAAACCACTGTCCCTCAGATACAGTATGTCCAAGCTCCTGCTCCTCAGGTTCAGGTACAACAAGCTGCACCTCAACAAACTGCACCAGCAGTGGTTCAACCAGATCAGCAAAGCTTTTTCACCCAAGGCTTTGTTGACTGGAGCAGCTTACCTGATGAGCTAGGTGATGAAAATTTTGCACTCTATGCTACTAATGATGCTTCTAATGGTGATTTCTGTTTTATGGCATTAAAGTCAATACAAGAAGGGCTGGAAACTAAAGAAGGACAGTCAAGTGATGAAGCAGTGGACAAAATTGCTAAAGCAGTGGTTACAGTTGTTGCTGGTGAAATACTGTTGGGAGAAAATTCAAAACCTCTGTTAGAACCACTGTCTGACCCCTGGTCTGAAGAAGAAGAGAAGAAACATGGTGAAAAGGAAGAGAAGGTGGCTGATGAGAAAGAGCATGTTTGTGACTGTGCCATGATGGCTGCAGCCAAGGTATTACCTCAGGTTCTTAAAAATCTGTGTTCAGACAAATGCATCATAGCATTTGCTAACATTAAAGAGGTGAATGAAAACCTTAGGGATAGAGTGTTAAATGATGAAGTTCAATTTGAAAAGTCTTTAAAAGAACTGAAATTCAAATTGGCAGAAAAAGATAATGAAATCTGCAGTCTCAAACAAGAGCATAGCATAACCAAGGACCAACTCCAGACTATGATAGAAAAATATCAAGCCTGCAAAAAGGAGTTGGAATCCACCCAGATCACATGTGAAAAATGGGTGGGATCCTGCAAAGGTTATGAAGTTATGCTTGAAAAACAGATCAAAAGCAATGTAAAATTTGGTGTAGGTTTTAGAAAGCATGACCAAGTTGAAAACAATGCTATAAATGAATCTGGTTTTGTTGAAATCATTCCCACAAACAAGGATGGCCAAGAGGTTAAAATAACTGATAAACTTGGTAACAAAATCACTCTGGAAAGATCTGTGGAGACCTCAACTTTTGAGGAGATTGTGAAATACCAATTTAAACCCACATGGTCTGATGAGTGTGACATCTTTGAAAACTTCAAACCCATGGACTTCACAACCACTGATGGTGTAAAAGCTCCCAAAGCAAAGGTCATTCCTCTTAAGGACATCCCAACAGTGATTCAAAACTCTGTTGCAAAGGAGTCTGAAAAGAAGAAAAAGAGAGAAAAGATTAAAAACTTGTTTTGTGATTTCTGTGAAAAGAAGAATCATCTAACAAAAGATTGTTTTCATCTAAAAGCATATGATATTAACAAAACAAGTGTCATTGAAACTGCCAAGAGCTGCACCATCTGTGGTAAATCAAACCACATCACTCAAGAATGTGTGTACCTCAAATCCTTTGATGTAAAAAAGAATGAGTACACTGCAAAAACATCCATGAGTTCATCAACACCACCAATCAAGTTTCAAAACAATCAACCACTGTTTGTGCTAGTCCAAACAGCTGTTACCAAACAGCTGAACCAAACCTCGGTTAAAAGAGATGTTCAGGTGACTGATGCACCCCCTGCTAAATAATACCGAAGAGGTAAAGGTCAACCACCATACCCTAGGGTCCCACACGTTTATGAGGCTTACAAAAATCCTTCTAAACCAAGAGTGAACAGGCATCCCTTTGGGTACCAGCGGATGATAGGGCAAGACCCCCAACAGTGGTTAGAGAAAAACAGTTCCCAAACTGTCCAAACCCCTGAGCTAACCACTGTCCATCCACCTGAACTTGACATAGACACTATTGAGACCCCATCTAAAGCCATATTGGCTTTGGAGACCCTCATGAACTAACCTTTTACTTGATGTGCAGGGAGCTTCTGCATGCTTAGATAGTCTTTGGTATGTAGATAGTGGAGGCTCTAGGCACATGACAGGATGTAGAGCCCTACTCAAAGAATTCAAAACTCATGGAGGGGGGGGGTATATCCTTTGGTAATAATAGTAAAGGGAAGGTGATGGGGTCTGGTACAGTTCAGTCTGGAAATGTTAAGTTTGAAAATGTCAATCTAATAGACAATCTAAAATTCAACCTTCTTAGTGTCTCTCAAATGAGTGATAAGGGCTATGGCTCATTCTTTACTAAGGATTGTTGGACCAGAAATGGTTAAAAAGATTGATGAAATAATAAAAAATGGAAAAACTCAACTTGTTGCTCAAAGGAGTGGCAATGTTTATGTAGTTGATTTGTCAAAAGAGAGCCCCAGGACTGATGCCTGTCTGTTCTCAGTTGCCTCTAATAAAGAGACAGAACTTTGGCACAGGAGATTGGGACACACCAATCTCAAGACAATCACTGCTTTGTCAAAACAGGGGTTAGTAAGAGGTCTCCCTCAAAAACTGTTCACCTGTCCTGAGCATTGTGTTTCCTTCCTAAAAGGAAAACAACATAAAAGCTCCTTTAAGTCCATTGAAGAGTCCAAAACAACCAAGTGTCTGCAAATGCTGCACATGGATTTGTTTAGCCCAGTTCAAGTCATGAGTCTTAAAAAGAAAAGATATTGTTTGGTAATTGTAGATGACTTTTCTAGGTTTACATGGACTTATTTCTTACATTCCAAAGATGCAACTGCAGGCATTCTACAAGACTTTGTGACACAGGTTGAAAAGCAGTTTGACTTGCCAGTAAAAGTCTTCAGGAGTGACAATGGCACAAAATTCAAAAATAAGGAGTTGGATGCCTTTTGTGTGTCAAAAGGAATTGTAAGGCAGTACAGTATTCCAAGAACACCAGAGCAGAATGGGGTGATTGAAAGGAAAATCAGAACTCTGATTGAAGCAGCCAGGACCATGCTTGCAGATTCAGGTTTGCCATTAACTTTCTAGATAGAGGCAGTAAACACTGCTTGCTATGTCCAGAACAGAGTTTTAATTAACCCTAGGCATCAAAAGACTGCTTATGAAATTCTGTATAAAATAAAACCACTGATCTCATACTTCAAAGTATTTGGCTGCCCATGTTTCATTTTAAATTTAAAAGATTCCATCTCAAAATTTGCAGCCAAAGTAGACAGTGGATACCATTTGGGATACTCAACCACTGCTAAGGCCTACAAAGTGTTTAACACAAAGACCAAAACAGTGGAAGAGATTTTGAATGTAAAGTTCAATGAACTTTCTTCAATGAAAATCCCTGCAAACCCTGCAGATTTGTTTGATCTTGATAAATTTACATCTGAAAATGTTTCTATCAAGACTAACAGTACAGGTCCATCACAAAATTCTACATCAGACTTTGGATATGAAGTCATCATTCCACAACAAAAGTCTGCATCAAATGGTAGAGCAGCAGATGTTCAAAACAGCTGTCAAAGCTCAACCACTGCTACCTCAACAGTTGTTGACCAAAGTAGCCCATTAACCCCTGCTTCCACATCATCAAACACTGTTGATAAAAGTCCTCAAATAGTGGATAAAAATTAACATGTTTCCACACCATTACCACCTATTCCTCCACCTCCATTTCAAGCCACTGTTGGATCATCAAAGTCACCAACAGTGGTTAGCTCAGATGATTCACATCTGCAGCCCTCACCCTTAAATGCCATTGTTCCATACAAAGGAGATCTAATCTTCTTGAAGTCTCATCCACCTGACCAAATCATTGGCAACATCAGTGAAGGGGTGCTCACAAGAAAGCAATCCCAAAACATCTGTCTTTTTGCCGGTTTCCTATCTCTCCATCAGCCAGTCAAGTACCAAGAGGCACTAAAAGACAACAGCTGGGTAGAAGCCATGCAAGAGGAGCTCCAACAGTTTAAAAGACAACAAGTATGGGAGCTTGTACCACTGCCATAGGATGTGAGTCCTATTGGCACAAAGTGGGTCTTCAAAAACAAAACTGATGAAAGGGGCATTGTTGTCAAGATTAAAGCAAGGCTAGTGGTTCAAGGGTTCAGACAGGAAGAGGGCATTGATTTTGATGAAACTTTTGCCCCTGTAGCAAGATTGGAAGCTATTAGACTGTTCCTGGCCTTTGCTGTCAACCACAACATAAAGGTGTATCAAATGGATATCAAATGTGCATTCCTCTATGGTAAAATTCAAGAAGAGGTATATGTTTATCAACCTCCAGGTTTTGAGGATACATTTTATCCAAATAATGTCAACAAGCTAAATAAAGCTTTGTATGGCTTGAAACAAGCACCTAGAGCCTGGTATGAAACTCTTTCCACCTTTCTTCTTTCCATTGGTTTCACAAGAGGTAAAATTGACAAAACACTGTTTTTAAAATGGAGAGGGAAAGACTTGATGATTGTCCAGATTTATGTGGATGACATCATTTTTGGAAGCACATGTCACAAAATGTGTGGAGAGTTCAGACAACTCATGACAGCTGAGTTTGAGATGAGTGCAATGGGTGAACTCTAGTGCTTTCTTGGTCTCTAAGTAAGGCAACTGCAAAATGGAACTTTCATCCATCAAGGCAAATATGCCAAAGAACTCTTAAAGAAATTTGAGATGGATGATTGTAAACCATGCAGTACACCCATTGCAACTAATAAAATAGTCATGTCTGATGAAAATGATGATTTGGATGATCAAACACTTTATAGAAGCATGATTGGGTTTTATTGTACCTAACTGCTGTGACAACTGGCACAAAACCAGTAATTTTCGTACAATTTAATTATTATTTAATATCTGCAATTATGTGCTTAAATGTCAACATTGTCTGATTACATGCTATACATATGAATTCATGCACGTTTTATACTTCAAATATTGCTTTATGCATTTCTTTAAGCGTTGTGTCATAAAGACTAGTAAGCTCACCGGTAAGACACACTGTGTCAGCAGTTTTGCAGAAAATAATCAGGCAATAGAATTAGGGCCTAGGAATAGGTCCAACATCTAAAATACATTAAAACCCAAGTGTGGATACAAGAGTTAACATATAAACTTTCCGGAACCTAAACTATGCACTAAAAAGCACACGAAACTTATCTAAAATGCTGAAATCAGCATAATTCAGCAACAATTCAGCTATAATCAGCTTTTAAGCACATTAATGTCATGTAGAATTTATGTTTTAATGCCCAAAATAACTTACAAAGTGTCGGGAATTAAAACTGCCACAAAAAGTGCTTCATAATTAGTGAAACTGCGCAATTCAGCACTTTAACGAACCATAACGAACCGAACAACCGGACAATAACTGGGACATCAAAATTTGACTAGAAGTAATGTTTTTATGATATTAAATTAGTATTGATGCTAGAACACCTTAAAATCATAAAAACCCCTAAACACACTTAAACATACTTAAACCTTACCGTTTGCACTTTAAACCCTCCACTTCCCAAAAAACTACACTTTACCCCCCCCCCCCTCATGTTGTAACCGGCCCTATGGCCCCACACAACTATATTTACCTTTTTTAACCATGTCTCCCAACTAGTTTACATATAATCTAAATAAAGATCTTTGTGTTGGAAATTTTCTTATAAAAACCATAAGGAAGTAAGTAATGTCCATTAACACATAAACCACTCCATCTTCTTCCCTCCTCCCTCTCTTGCTCTCGGCTCAAACCCACACACATACACCCACCATTTCAAGCTTCAATCATTCAATCCAAGGTGATCTAGTGGTGTATGGAGGCCATTTAGGAAGGTGTATGGTGCTAGAACTTGAAGGACCACCTTGTGGAGCTTTTAACCTCTTGATTTCTTCCTTGTGCATCACCTTCATTTTTGTGCCACTTCCCTACCCATTAGAGCTAGTAGTAAGCTTCTTGATCACTAATTTAAGTCATGTTTATGTTATGTACAAGTTTCACCATCTAAACAACTTAACTTCTAATGTTAAAAATGAAAAGATCTAACATATTCATGAAGAAAATAAGTGATTACATGGAATTTTAGTGTATGTATTGATGTTGTTGCTGTTATATCTTGTGGTTATGATTAGATCAAGTATGTTAAAGCTTGGATCTACCAAGTTTAAGCATGGATCTTGAAGGATCCATGGTTAAACTTGAAGATGAACATATGAAGCATGATGTGAACTTGAAATAAGAATTTCTATGTATAATCTTGTAACTTTGAAGTAATAAAGTGTGTGTAGAACTAATTTTTGAAACTAAAACTCATGGAAGGTTTGTTAAAAGTTTAACATAAAGCTTGTTTTTGAAAGATCTAAAGTTATTAAGCATGGATCTTGAAAGATCCGTGCTGAAACTTGATGTTAAACATAATGATCTTTCTAATAAACATAAAAGTGGTTTTTAGAACATGATTTACAAACTTTGAAACCATTAAACTCATAAATAAGTTGGTTAATAAAATAAAGTCTTACAAAAGTTTGTTTAAAAACCACAAGAACACCTATTTTTGAAAAAATCATAATATGTTAAGTGTAGATCTAAAAGACTACACGTTTTTAACAAGAATCATGTTCACCATGATGTTTCATATGAAGAAATTAGTATATGTTGGTGATGATTGTTGTTGAAAATTGTTTTGATGATTGAAAAGAAAATAAATACATGTTTTGAAAACTTGGGAAACCTCCATTTCTAGGGGAAACTATGTCAAAATTTTTATAAAATTTTGACACTTAGAAAAATATAAGTTTTGGTGAAACTTATTCCCTAAAAATTCACCTAAAAATATTTACCAAGGTTTCCCTAATTTTTGTGTAAATTTCAAGTTAAGAAATGACGATTTCTTCAGGAAAAAAATTGATATTAAGTATGCATATTTTTAAGGAAAATATATATATTTATTGATCACCAAATTTTATTCTAAGTGTATATTATGTGTATTATATGTAGTAGTGTATTAGGAACTTGAAAATACACTAAATACTCCCAAGGAGTATGAGTACAAAATACACATACAAATACATGAGAATACATAAGTATACAAGTGTACAAAAATTCCTCACAAAGAAGCACATGGAAAAATACAAGAAAATATATTTATGAAAATATATTTCTTAACATATTATTTAACTTGGACAAGTTATGAACTTAAAAATATATTTTTTTTGGACAAAAATATATAACCAATACCAAGTATCGGAATTTATACAAAATCGGATGAATATCAAGAATAACCATATATATTTTATAGCATGACCAAAACATATATATATTTCATACAAGTCTTAAAAATATATTATTTTTAAGAAATATAATTCCGGAAAGTAATAAAAAAATCAAAGTATTGATTTTTGGTGAAAAATACAAAATACACAAGTATATACATAAAATACAAAGTATACTTTCCTAAGTATACTTGTACAAAAATAATATTGAAAATATTATTTCACAAAATACTTATATTTATTTTTGGGAAAATAATATAAGTAACATACATAGTTAAAAATATAAATTATTTTTTTACAACAAAGAATATATACATAAACAAATGATGGTGACTTGTACTTGTGTAATACAAGTCTAGTGGCTAACTTTAATAGAACACGTATAGGTCACGACGCTACCGGTGAAGTCTACGACGCAGGAAACGCAAAGTTGTGAGTTCGTGTCCCCACTTTTAAACTTTTACTTGTTTTCTAAACTTGGGGAAAATACATGTGTTATGGTATGTTGATTTCAAAAACTATGGAATGACACATATATCACGTGACGAATAGGGTACCATAAGCACCATTAGTCAACGTATACATTTAGACCGCGAAACAGAAGGGTTAGATCTAATGGGTTTCAGGCAACCCCACTCTTGGCCTACTTCTACCAATGAGTGCTTTTGTGTCTCAGTCGATCTCAACAAAAATGCCTAGGTTTGGTGGCTTCCTATGTCGTGACATATGTTAATGGCATAGCTAACCATTAGCGATCTCGTATTCCTTACATTTGCAGAAATACTTATTTCATACAAATTACATACCATGTTTTCATTCAAGTATATAAACATTTAATACAAAAACTGCATAAATTCACACCAACATTATGTTGATGATTTTTCCAAAACTCACATGTATTTCAGGTAAGTAAAGTGAATGTGCGCGCAGTTTTACTCTTGCTCCAAGATGTCGCTTTTGTTTTAGTCATGTCATGTCAAGACTCCGATGCCTGTTTTTGTGGGATTTGGTTACTATATTCCATCTTACGTGGGATATAAGAATCAAAACCTTTATGTTCGTCTTTAAATAAAGTTGTAAACTTTTCAGACAATATGCTGTCTTGTGATGTAAACACTTAACCTGTGTTACGTTTTTAGTTATGTAATGTTAATGGCATTTGGAGTTATTTTACGAGCATGTAGTATGTTTACCATTCGTATGCAATGAGAACCTTTCAGGATCACACCTCGTGCTTCCGCCTTAGAAAGGGGTGTGACAGATTGGTATCAGAGCTGCGATTGTAGTGAACCAGGATTCCTTCTCGAGTCTAGACTACAATCTTTAGGATCCTCTCACGAAAACAAATTTTCAAAAGTTTTCATTGCTTAAAACTTTCCGCGACATCCATGTCACACCCCCAAAATCCACCTGCGGAGTATCACCGATTGGAGGCGTGACTGACCAGGATCCAGCCACCAATCATATTGAACAAGCATATAAGTAGTTATGAAATCCAACCAATACAGTTGGTGCCCAAACAAAACATAGTTTAAGTTGCAAGCGGAAGCATAACGTTTAAAATCAAAACATAGTTTAATTGTTTCAAAGTTTGACATGGCACACAGCTGTCCATGTCCCACAACGACCCTCCTTCATGCAAGCTCCGGCTAAGTACCTAAAGACCTGCAAAGCATGTAGTAACGAGTCAACAACAAGTTGAGTGAGTTCACGGTTGGGTGTTCGTTTTAGGTTGTTTCGAAAACAGTTTCCTTTATCTGGCATCCTGCCGTGGGGGTTACCCCTTAGTTGAAAACGTGACTTATTTATTCCCGGTTACTCTGGCAATCCAGCCGTGGGGGCTACCCCTTGTTAGTTATCTGGCATTTCGGCCGTGGGGGCTACCCCATGTATACACTAGACTCGTTACCATATCGACTGCTGACTGTAGTCATGTTTATGTGCCCTGAAACTGTCAATGTCTATCATCATTGACGTGCCCCAGATCCATTAGTTCACGCCCGTCCTCTGCGGCACGGTGTGAGGTTTGTCAGACCTAAATAGCGCTATCTAACTAATGACCCGCTCGCCATTGGCCCGGCGATTAAGTCGATACAAAAAGGAGGGACTTCGTGATAGAGTTTTGGTCTAGTATGAGTTATCTGTCCATGAGGACGAGGAATTACATTCCTGAACCAATACTGTCCTACCCAAGAAAGGACGAGGAATCCATGTTCCTTAACCCCATTCCCAACCCAGGGAATCCCATGCTTTGTAGAGGGTGTGAACTCACCTTGGTTTGCTCGGCAGATACACAAAAAGGTCAATCAAGTTGTAAGTGGTCAACTACGTCCTAACATAGATACCATTCAAGTCAGGTTCATATCCAAGTAGTGCACGTATGTTCTACACGTATTGTACACAAGTAACGATTATGGCATACATGTCTAGCATGGCAGTCCAATCAACAGTTCGTAACAAGTTTCACAGTAATATTCACGCAACAACCAAGGTCTAAGTGTGCGGCCCAACTACTTAGGCCCATAGCCGTGTGCAAGTCCAAAACAGTGGGTCATGTGCACATGGTCTCGAGTCGAAACTAGAGATCTCGAGTCGAGACTAGGCGGTTTCGAGTTATAGCTATGAGTTCTCGAGTCGAAATTGTGGAGGTCTCGAGTTAGGCATGTACTGGTCTCGAGTCGCAACCGGACCCGCAACCATGGTCTCGAGTCATGATGTTTATGTTCTGATAATGCATGGTCTCGAGTCGCAACCGGACTCGCAACCCTGTTCTCGAGTTATGCTGTTTTGTGTGAGGGAGCTGTGGTCTCGAGTCGAGACTAGAGGTTCTCGACTCGCAACCGCTGATCTCGAGTTGGCTTATAGATGGTCTCGAGTCGAAACCAGGTGTCTCGACTCCCAGCACCTGCTGATCTGCATAGTGTACTAACCAATGGAAATCCGATTTCATGCAACCTCATGTACTATCCATATAAACATGTTTTCTTGTCTAACAATCAATCAAAATGGATCAAATAACTAGTTTTCAAATATTCAAGACACATTCATATCATGTTCATGTTGTTCTTCATATATTCAAGTATTCATATCCTCATTCAAACACATTTTGCATTTTACGGACAAGAGTTATAACACCTAGACTAGATATCATGATCATCTTGCAAACAAAACATTTGTTCTATAACCTCATAAATCGGATGATCCTTATCATTCTTTTATCACACAAAATCTATACTTTTTACTAAAGAAATCATGTTCATCATAAATGTTGTAACTAAGCATGTATCATCTAACCACCAAGAACTCATTAAATCCACAAACACCTTTGTCATATTCAAACCATAGCCACGGTGCATATTATCACCTAATCAATACCCTAATCATGCATAAGACTTAACAAGCAACCATATCATCATATGACTTCATCATACATCATCATCAACCTCAATACAACACATAATAAGAATCACTAACCGGTTGTGAAAAGGGTACCGAGTTGGTAAGGAAGACGAATACAATGGAGTGTCCGAGTGATGATGATGAGCTTAACCGAGTCTCCTTGTTGATGCCGATTTGATCCGAGAGAAAGGAGAGGGGAGGTGATGTTTGATCTCTAGGGTTTTAGTGAGAGAGGATGTGGGAGTGTGTGTGAAGGAGAGTGTGTAAGTTGCCCAAAGATGGTAATGTTGGCTAACCACAAGGGTTATATACTAGCTTCAAGATGATGCACCCTAATGGGTTTCAGATGGGTTAAATGAGGTGCACGGCCCAACCGGCCCAACTGTTTCCTGTTCACTCGAGACCGCATGGTCTCGAGTCGGGTCCTTGTGCCTCGGGTCATATAATACACGCATACATACAAGCACAACACATAATCACATAATTTCACTTATATCATTCATCAAACCAACAAGTCAATTAGTCACATAACGTTTAAGTATGTTACATCAAGATGTAACGAAGGGTTCTAAATATCGAGTTGTCACAATCCACTACCTGAAACTGTTTTCAAAAGACACTACGAGACTTAGGGTGCACTGGAGTAGCACTTGTTTTTAACTAGGAATTACCTGCAACTATGTGTATAATTATTTGTATATTAATTAAGTAATAATTAATATATACATATACTAGGAATAAAATATCACAGGTACACATGTCTTCGTCTGAAAGCAGCAGCCTATCTGAAGGAAGTGACCCGAAGATGATGACCTTTGAAGACGAGACTTCTTCAGCACAGGAGAAGTTCGCTTTTGACTTCGAGGCCGACCCTGAGATGATAACCGAAGATGATGATCCCGACGATGTCTTAGCCTTACCTTTACCTCTTCTTGACCAGCAGATCGTAGGACATCCAGATGGTGGACATCTCGTTGAACCTGTTCCCATCCATGTTGTTCCTTTTGCTGCCATCCCTGTTGAGGACTTGTCACTCGTAGATGACCTGGAGTATGGTGTAGCCTCTCCTGTTGTGTTCGTTACCGATGTCCCTTCCGATTCTGACCTCGAGTCTGATGCCGATTCCTTCGATTCAGTGATATCTTCGGCCCTTTTTGCTGTTGGACTGAGAGTTTACCCGACTGGTGATGATGATGACGCTATGCCTGTTGTGCCATCCACTCCTACCCGTGTTCCCACACCTTCCCACACTCCTGCTTAGATCAGCTCCCTCATCCGTCGAATTCACGAGCTTGAGGATGAAGTGACTCATCTTCATAGTTTGATCTTCCCTACACCCCCACCCTCTCCCCCAGCCCGTTAGGTTTTCTTTTCAGGTGCCTTAAAGGAGCAGTGTTTTGGGGAACAACTTGAAGACAAGAACCGCCGATGTGAAGAGAGATATTTGTCTTTTATATGTATTAAACTTGTACTATGGGGTGATGTAACCCTTATGCATTTTGTTTCTTCGCAAACAATGATGTGACAAGTTGCCCTAATATGTATAAAGACTCGGTGATTATCTTTGTGACACCGAAGTGGTTTGTCATGAGAAAATCATTCGCATTCCTCTTGCGGATGATGAAGCACTTATAGTACACGGCCTTCATGCAGTTGATGCGGGGACGTTGGGCCCCAAAGGCGATGGATTGTGACATCCCACATTGGGTATGAAGGCGCAGAAGTGCTTGAGGAAAGGATGTGTTGCATTCCTGGCACACGTTGCAGATAAGAAGGCTGAGGAGCCGAAACTCGAAGACATTCCTGTGGTGAAGGAATTCCCTGATCTTTTTCCCGAAGATCTGCCAGGACTCCGCAAAGACAAGTCGAATTCCATATTGACTTAGTTCCAGGAGCCGCTCCCATAGCCAAGGCACCATATCGACTTGCACCATTCGAGATGCAAGAACTATCTACACAACTCCAGGAGTTGTTGGATAAAGGATTCATAAGGCCGAGCTTCTTGCCTTAGGGAGCTCCGGTTTTGTTTGTAAAGAAGAAGGATGGAACACTGCGGATGTGTATCGATTATAGAGAATTGAATAAGCTCACTGTCAAGAATCGGTACCCACTACCGAGGATTGACGACTTATTTGATCAGTTGCAAGGATCGAGCTACTACTCCAAGATCGACCTTCGGTCTGGCTACCGTCAGTTAAGAATCCAGGAAGAAAGCATACCGAAGACTGGGTTCAGGACACGTTATGGGCATTACGAGTTCCTTGTAATGCCATTTGGATTGACGAATGCACCAGCAGTGTTTATGGATCTGATGAATCGTGTCTGCAAACCATATCTCGATAAATTTGTGATTGTATTTATCGATGATATCCTGATTTATTCCCGAACGAAAGAAGAGCACGAGCAACACCTCAGGACCATTTTGGAACTATTGAAGAAAGAGAAACTTTATGCAAAGTTCTCAAAGTACGAATTCTGGATTCGCGAAGTACAGTTCCTTGGTCTTGTTGTGAACGAGAAGGGTATTCATGTAGACCCAGCTAAGATCGAAGCGATAAAGAATTGGGAAGCCCCCAAAACTCCAACTAAAGTTCGACAATTCTTGGGATTAGCGGGTTATTACAGCAGATTTATCGAAAACTTCTCCAAGATAGCTCAACCATTGACTTCCCTTACGCAGAAGGATAAGAAGTACGACTGGGGTGATAAGCAGGAAGAAGCCTTCCAAATTATCAAGAGCAAGCTATGCGATGCACCAATACTTTCCTTACCCGAAGGAACCGAGGAATTCGTGGTGTACTGTGACGCTTCGCGTCAAGGATTGGGTTGCGTGCTCATGCAACGCCAAAAGGTCATCGCTTACGCTTCAAGACAGTTGAAAGTTCATGAGAAGAACTACACCACACACCACCTGGAACTAGGCGTGGTGGTATTCGCCTTGAAGATCTGGCGACACTATTTATATGGTACTCGATATATACAGATCACAAAAGCCTACAACACATATTTGATCAGAAAGAATTAAATATGCGTCAGCGACGGTGGGTTGAGTTGCTAAACGACTATGACTGTGAGATTAAGTACCATCCTGGAAAGGCTAACGTTGAAGCAAACGCGTTAAGTCGAAAAGAAAGGGTTAAGACCCTAAGAGTTCGAGCATTGGAAATGACTATTCGGATGAACCTCACTGCATGCATTCATGGCGCCCAACAAGAAGCCCTTAAGAAGGAGAATCGTAGAGTTGAATATCTCCGAGGAATGGAGAAGAAGTTGGTGCCAAACGAAGAGGGAACCTTATACTTTATGGGGCGTATTTGGGTTCCGCTCTATGGCGGTATTCGAGAAGTCATCTTCGATGAAGCCCACAAGTCGAGATACTCGATCCACCCAGGATCGGACAAGATGTATTAAGACTTGAAAGAATACTACTGGTGGCCAAGGCTTAAAAGCGATGTTGCTGTCTACGTTGGAAAGTGCCTAACCTGTGCCAAGGTTAAGGCCGAATATCAGAAACCATCCGGACTACTGCAACAACCAGAGATACCCATGTGGAAGTGGGAACAAATCTCGATAGACTTCATAACGAAATTACCCAGGACCCCTAGAGGGCATGATATGATATAGGTGATAGTTGATCGATTGACGAAGTCTACGCATTTCCTACCGATCCGAGAGAAGGATAGCACTGGAAAGCTTGCTGAGCTGTACCTGAAGGAAATCGTGGCACGTCATGGGGTGCCTATCTCGATTATTTCATATAGAGATGGACGTTTTGTCTCAAGGATCTGGCAATCCTTCCAGGAAGCCCTTGGATCTCAACTAGATCTAAGCACAGCCTTCCATCCGCAAACAGACGGCCAGAGCGAACGAACCATACAAACGTTGGAAGATATGCTTCGCACATGTGTTATGGACCTAGGCGGAAGCTGGGATACTCACCTACCTTTAGTTGAGTTTTCCTAGAATAACAGCTACCATACAAGCATAAAAGGCGTACCGTTCGAAGCTCTATATGGCCGCAAGTGCCGCTCGCTATTATGTTGGGCAGATGCTGGAGACAAACGTATGGTTGGTCCTGAACTTGTTCAAGAAACAACTGACAAGATTATGCAGATCCGAGAGCGCATTAAGGCGGCTCGAGATCGACAAAAGAGCTACGCTGATCGAAGACGGAAACCCTTAGAGTTCGAGGTGGGAGCCAGAGTTTTGTTGAAGGTCTCACCTTGGAAGGGTATAGTAAGATTCGGAAAACGTGGAAAGCTAAATCCACGATACATCAGACCATTCAAGATCTTGGAAAGGATTGGTACCGTGGCGTACAAGTTAGAGTTACCAGAAGAACTTAACGGAGTACATGATACGTTTCATGTGTCCAACCTGAAGAAGAGTCCAACCCAAGAAACAGTGATCATCCCCGCGGATGAGGTGCATATCAACGACACACTCCGATTTACAGAAGAACCCGTTGAGGTTACAGACTGGAAGGTCCACAAGACTCGGAGGAGTAGTGTTAAGCTTGTCAAAGTACGTTGGAACTCTAGGCACGAACCCGATTACACATGGGAACATGAAGATCGGTTCAAAGCCAAGTACCCCCAATTTGTTCGAGAAAACTCCTGCGGGAGATAACTCAGCCTGAATTTAGGGACGAAATTCTTTTAACGGGGGGAGACTGTGACAACTGGCACAAAACTGGTAATTTCCGTACAGTTTAATTATTATTTAATATCTGCAATTATGTGCTTAAATGTCAACATTGTCTGATTAGATGCTATACATATGAATTCATGCACATTTTATACTTCAAATATTGCTTTATGCATTTCTTTAAGCGTTGCGTCTGAAAGACTAGTAAGCTCACCGGTAAGCCACACTGTGTCAGCAGTTTTGCAGAAAACAATCAGGCAATAGAATTAGGGCCTAGGAATAGGTCCAACATCTAAAATACATTAAAACCCAAGTGTGGATACAAAGGTTAACATATAAACTTTCCTGAACCTAAACTATGCACTAAAAAGCACCTGAAACTTATCTAAAATGCTGAAATCAGCATAATTCAACAACAATTCAGCTATAATCAGCTTTTAAGCACATTAATATCATTTAGAATTTATGTTTTAATGTCCAAAATAACTTACAAAGTGTCAGGAATTAAAACTGCCACAAAAAGTGCTTCATAATTAGTGAAACTGCGCAATTCAGCACTTTAACGAACCATAACGAACCGAACAACCGGACATTAACTGGGACATCAAAATTTGACTAGAAGTAATGTTTTTATGATATTAAATTTGTATTGATGCTAGAACACCTTAAAATCATAAAAACCCCTAAACACACTTAAACATACTTAAACCTTACCGTTTGCACTTTAAACCCTCCACTTCCCAAAAAACTACACTTTACCCCCCCCCCCTCATGTTGTAACCGGCCCTATGGCCCCACATAACTATATTTACCTTTTTTTAACCATGTCTCCCAACTAGTTTACATAGAATCTAATAAAGATCTTTGTGTTGGAAATTTTCTTATAAAAACCATAAGGAAGTAAGTAATGTCCATTAACACATAAACCACTCCATCTTCTTCCCTCCTCCCTCTCTTTCTCTCGGCTCAAACCCACACATATACACCCACCATTTTCAACCTTCAATCATTCAATCCAAGGTGATCTAGTGGTGTATGGAGGCCATTTAGGAAGGTGTATGTTGCTAGAACTTGAAGGACCACCTTGTGGAGCTTTTAACCTCTTGATTTCTTCCTTGTGCATCACCTTCTTTTTTGTGCCACTTCCCTAGCCATTAGAGCTGGTAGTAAGCTTCTTGATCACTAATTTAAGTTATGTTTATGTTATGTACAAGTTTCACCATCTAAACAACTTAACTTCTAATGTTAAAAATGAAAAGATCTAACATATTCATGAAGAAAATAAGTGATTACATGGAATTTTAGTGTATGTATTGATGTTTTTGATGTTATATCTTGTGGTTATGATTAGATCAAGTATGTTAAAGCTTGGATCTACCAAGTTTAAGCATGGATCTTGAAGGATCCATGGTTAAACTTGAAGATGAACATATGAAGCATGATGTGAACTTGAAATAAGAATTTATATGTATAATCTTGTAACTTTGAAGTAATAAAGTGTGTGTAGAACTAATTTTTGAAACTAAAACTCATGGAAGGTTTGTTAAAAGTTTAACATAAAGCTTGTTTTTGAAAGATCTAAAGTTATTAAGCATGGATATTGAAAGATCCATGGTGAAACATGATGTTAAACATAATGATCTTTCTAATAAACATAAAAGTGGTTTTTAGAACATGATTTACAAACTTTGAAACCATTAAACTCATAAATAAGTTGGTTAATAAAATAAAGTCTTACATGTGACACTTGTGCCTCTGCGACCATCAAACAAATACCAAACCAATGAAATATTGTATTTCATACTTGGGATTTGTATAAATATGTGTATCTTTTGCACATATCAATTCTTGTTCGATTTCAAGCTTTAGATAGCTTTCTGGAAAGTTATACGCGCACTGATGCGCAAATATAACCAGTTTAATGCAACGAACACTCTGGAATAGTGAAATAGGCTTAACATACCTTAAATAACCTTTACATAACTTAGAAATAAGTTTTGGAGGGTTTGGTGTGGCGAAATCAAGTTTATTCGCTTACAGGGACTAATTTCGACAAACTGCGAAAGTATGCCGATTTGTACTGTAACGAACATTCCGGAACATGACCATAAGTTAAACATACCCTAAATATCCTTTACATATTTTAGAAATAGGCTTTGAGGGGTTCGGTGTGCTAAAATAAACTTTTTGGTCATTCAGGGACTAAAAGCGTCAAAAAGTGCATAAGTTTGCATTTTCGCGCATATCTTACGTTCTGAATACATCCAGACATCCAAAACTTTATGTAATCATTAAAATATTTTATTTTAGTGATTGGCATGATAAAATTTCATTCGTCGCGTAATTTGGATCGTTTTTCGCATTCGTTCGTCTTTCGTCGTAATTAACCGAACAACGCAACCGTACGACCAAAGGAACCGACATCCGAGAAATTTTTGAGCATGTTTCATGTTCCCTATACTTTAACTTCATTTTAGAGCCTTGAAATGGGATTAACGGGGCTTAAACGTGTCAAAAATGCATCAAAAACCATGATTTGCACATTCAGGGACCAAAATTGACATTCTGCCATAGTTATCTTAGGAAGGGACCAAAATGAAAAATATAAATTCCAGCTTGTTCCAGCTGTTCCCCTCATTTTCACATGGTTTTAATGAAACTAGGGGCTCCCATGGTTTCACAAAACCATGGGCACATGTGTACGGATGAGATCGAAGCTCGTTTTACGATGAACGATCTTAACGGTTGTGCAAAAACTATATAAACCCCACCCCCTTTGCTCTCAAACTCACATTTGATCTGATTTTAATTCTCTAAGTTGAAGTCTTGCACTTCATACCTGAGAATAAATTGGATCAAACCTCCTTGGACCTTTTGTAAGTCCTCTTTCGTTCTTTTATGCATTTTTAGCGTGAAAGTAAAACTTTGTTTGACTTTCTGCATTGACCAGTTTATGGTCAATACGAAGTTCGTTTGAACTTCATAACATGAGCATAATCACGATGGTTTTAGTCTCTTATGACTATACCTACCGATTACCACGTTATCTAGGCATAGTGGCGAGTCGTAGTTTCGGCCAAAATGCGTATTCTTGCGTATTTTGTAACCAAACTATTTTTAGGTATCAAAACCGTTTGTTTTGATACCAAAACCGTTTGTTTTGATACCAAAACCTGTTTTCTAACTTCATTAAACATGTTTTAACATGTTTAGCTCGTCACTTTAGGTTTAGTGCTTATATAGAGTCGTAAGTCAAACGGTCTAAACAACCGCTTAGACTTTCGAACTAGACCCGTTTGGTCGATCATTAGGATCCAACCAAACATGTTTAGTGACCATATTTGTATAGGGAATAACCTTCTGAGGTTATACCTTATGGTCACTTCGTTTAGTTAGTGGTATGATAGGTAATTTATATGCCTTAGGAAAATTACCAAAATGCCCTTTTTGCGCATAAATTCATTTTAAGCATATGTAACCTAAATTTTGGCATCTAAACTGATTAGGTAACATTATTAGACATGTTAAGGCATATAATACTTGTCATAGGACTAGTTAGGCGTTCCGAACGCGTTTTACACGAACGACGCGTTAAAGTAGCGTAAGCTATCTTAACGAGTCGTAATGGGTCGTAAGCACTTAGGATAGGTTTCCTTTTAGAATGTAGGATTTGTTAAACCATATTACATGAGTTCCTTTACTCATTTGGTTTACAAACCTCATTCTATCCAATCTCCCGATATTAGGTCCGGTTATTAACATAGTTACCTATATTAGGTGTCGTTTGATTCCGTGATCTTCTAGCATTGCTTGGTGGTTATCCTAGGACTTCTAAGCATTCTCAAGTGAGTACATAGTCCCATCTTTTACCGTTTTCAAACTGTTTTAGGGTGGAACACATGTGCCTACTTGTTACTTTTGTGTTTTCCATGTTTTCATATCATATACTTGCTATGTTCATTAGTACACTATTAGTACATGATTTCATTTATGTTTTGCTATGTATGTTCACTTAACATGCTAGCGCAATTGTTTTACGTTTTGAACCATTTGAAATCGTTGGATGTATGTGAACCATTTGTAATCGTTGGATGTATGTGAACCATTTGTAATCGTCGGATGTATGTGAACCATTTGTAACCATTTGATGTATGTGAACCATTTGTAATCGTTTGATGTATGTGAACCATTTGTAACCGTTTGATTTATGTGAACCATTTGTAACTGTTTGAACCATTGGGTTAGGGAAGTGATTAGGTAACGGGGCGGGTGTAATATGTTAAAAGCATGGTGGATACGCCGCTGGTACTTCCTATATATAAGTGCTTTTAACACATTATATATCGTTGCGTTATCTAGATCACTTGCGTAAACGATTTTGAAACGATGTCACACAATGATGTTTTCTGAATAATATAAACCATACGAGTTTTATTAACAAGTTTCTACGAGATGTTTTACAATTTGATTTAATAAAACAAATGTTTTGGAGTTAAGAATCATGGCTACGAGATTTTACAAATTATAACCAACTTGATTTGAGTTGGTTAATTATGTCGCAATACTATACTTTTCAAAACAAGGTTTTTATATAAGTATTGCAACATGTAAAACGATCCATGAATCTGACACTCATATAAAACCTATGTACTCGCCGGCATTTTTATGCTGACGTATTTTCACATGTGTTTCAGGTACCGTAGTTGATGATGTTTGATGATGATATTTGTGTACGCTCACATAGGAATGGACGAGGCCTTAGTGACTTAATAAGAATGGAAGTCTATTTGTTCATGTTTTGTTTCTAATTCCAATGTAATGAAATACATTTAATTCAATAAAACGAAGCTGTTTAACCCATGGTTGTGAAACAATGATTCTGTTACAACACTCCCCGACGTTTCCGCCTCGTTTTGTTGTTTTATGTGGTCGGGGTGTGACATTACAAAAGTTTGTTTAAAAACCACAAGAACACTTATTTTTGGAAAAAATCATAATATGTTAAGTGTAGATCTAAAAGACTACACGTTTTTAACAAGAATCAAGTTCACCATGATGTTTCATATGAAGAAATTAGTATATGTTGGTGATGATTGTTGTTGAAAATTGTTTTGATGATTGAAAAGAAAATAAACACATGTTTTGAAAACATGGAAAACCTCCATTTTTAGGGGAAACTATGTCAAAAAATTTATAAAATTTTGACACTTAGAAAAATATAAGTTTTGGTGAAACTTATTCCCTAAAAATTCACCTAAAAATATTTACCAAGGTTTCCCTAATTTTTGTGTAAATTTCAAGTTAAGAAATGATGATTTCTTCAAGATAAAAATTGATATTAAGCATGTATATTTTTAAGGAAAATATATATATTTATTGATCACCAAATTTTGTGCTAAGTGTATATTATGTGTATTTTATGTAGTAGTGTATTAGGAACTTGAAAATACACTAAATACTCCCAATGAGTATGAGTACAAAATACACATACAAATACATGAGAATACATAAGTATACAAGTGTACAAAAATTCCTCACAAAGAAGCACATGGAAAAATACATGAAAATATATTTATGAAAATATATTTCTTAACATATTATTTAACTTGGACAAGTTATGAACTTAAAAATATATTTTTTTTGGACAAAAATATATAACCAATACCAAGTATCGGAATTTATACAAAATCGGGTGAATATCAAGAATAACCATATATATTTTATAGCATGACGCTACCGGTGAAGTCTACGACGCAGGAAACGCAAAGTTGTGAGTTCATGTCCCCACTTTTAAACTTTTACTTGTTTTCTAAACTTGGGGAAAATACATGTGTTATGGTATGTTGATTTCAAAAACTATGGAATGACACATAGATCACGTGACGAATAGGGTACCATAAGCACCATTAGTCAACGTATACATTTAGACCGCGGAACAGAAGGGTTAGATCTAATGGGTTTTAGGCAACCCCACTCTTGGCCTACTTCTACCAATGAGTGTTTTTGTGTCTCAGTCGATCTCGACAAAAATGCCTAGGTTTGGTGGCTTCCTATGTCGTGACATATGTTAATGGCATAGCTAACCATTAGCGATCTCGTATTCCTTACATTTGCAGAAATACTTATTTCATACAAATTACATACCATGTTTTCATTCAAGTGTATAAAACATTCAATACAAAAACTGTATGAATTCACACCAACATTATGTTGACGATTTTTCCAAAACTCACATGTATTTCAGGTAACTAAAGTGGATGTGCGCGCGGTTTTACTCTTGCTCCAAGATGTCGCTTTTGTTTTAGTCATGTCATGTCAAGACTCCGATGCCTGTTTTTGTTGGATTTGGTTACTATATTCCATCTTGCGTGGGATATAAGAATCAAAACCTTTATGTTCGTCTTTAAATAAAGTTGTAAACTTTTCAGACAATATGCTGTCTTGTGATGTAAACACTTAACGTATGTTACGTTTTTAGTTATTTAATGTTAATGGCATTTGGAGTTATTTTACGAGCATGTAGTATGTTTACCATTCGTATGCAATGAGAACCTTTCAGGATCACACCTCGTGCTTCCGCCTTAGAAAGGGGTGTGACAACTGCATCTAGGCCAGACATCATGTTTGCAACACGTGTTTGTGCAAGATCCCAATCAGCCCCTAGAAAGTCTAACCTTATTGCTGTAAAAAGGATATTCAGATACCTAAAAGGTGCTCCCATACTTGGTATCTGGTATCCAGGTGATAGAAATATCAAGCTTTCAGGTTTCTCAGATAGTGACTTTGCTGGATGTGACAAAACAAGGAAGTCCACTTCAGGAGGGTGCCAATTCCTAGGCAATTGCTTAGTGTCTTGGCAAAGCAAAAAGCAAGCAGCTGTTTCCACATCCACTGTTGAGGCAGAGTATATAGCTGCTGCAAGCTGTACAGCCCAACTGCTTTGGCTTCAAAATCAATTGCTGGATTTTGGTATCACTGCCTTAAAGACACCTCTAATGTTGGATAGTCAGGCAGCAGAAAATATCATAAAAAATCCAGTCTCCCATTCAACCACCAAGCACATTGATATCAGACATCACTTTGTGAGGGATTGCTATGAAAAATGTTTGATTTCTCTTCATCATGTTCCAACTATGGATCAGCTGGCAGATGTGCTAACAAAAGCATTAGATACATCTACCTTTGAAAGCTTTATCTCTAGGATTGGCATGCTAAACATGGAAAAACAAGCAAAATCTTGTTTTTCTATGAATAAAAGCATTAAAATGTTTTCAGAAAATAAAAAATCCATCCTTAAAAAATAGCTAAAAATGAAATTTTTTCATAAATCCTAAAAAGTCTACCATAACCATTGTTTTTGGTTCAAACATCTGTTCTGCTAAATGCTGTCCACTGCTGAAAGTCAACTTCTGTTCTCTCATTTCTTTGGTAATCACTGTTGTTCAAAATCAGTGTTTTAAACCACTGATAGGCTATCCACTGATAGTTAAAAATCATCCACTACTCTTTTTATAACCGTTGTAACCACTGATACTTGTTCCATCAGTGGTTCTCTAAACAACTGTCTTCCATTACTCATCAGAGGTTGGCACGTGGACAGTACATATCCGTCAGATCTTTGTAACCGCTTCCATGTCAACATTCATTTTTTTCCCTTTATAAAACCCTGATCAAAACCCCAAACAGGTGTTTTCACTGTCGAATCGAATTCAAAAATTCATTTCTCAAAACAGTTATCATCAATTCCTCTCAAAATCATTCATCTTCTTCATTCGTTCTTATCATCTTCAACTCATCATGTCTCTCCCACTCAAACTCCCACATAATTACTTGGGCTTACTTGAAAAACCAAGTCATATTGAAATCTTCAACTCCATCATTGATACCACGTCGTCTTCAAAGTACAAAAATTTGTTGACTTGTGATGCTCAGATTTACAAGGACACCCAGCAAGAATTCTGAAAAAAATGCTAAATTGGAAACTCAGGATAAAACACCCATAGCGATCAATTCTTCTATAAAGGGTGTTCTAGTCACAATTACACCTCAAACCATTTCGGAGGTTTTTGAACTCGATGATCTTCAAGGTAAAACATCTTTCCCAAAAACAGAGTATCAACGTGATTTCCTTGAAAGAGGTTATGAGGAACAAATGAAAAAAGATACTTTACAAAAAGGTAGTTTTCCTCCGGCCACAAGGTTTTTGTTTCACACTCTTCTCATGTGTGTTTCTAATAAAACAACCGCTTTCAATGAAATCCCATTGAAGATCCAATACCTGGGTTATGCTATACTGCAGGGAGAAAATTTTAACTATTCCCAGGAAATCTTCAATTATCTTGTTACAAATGTTAATAAAAAGGCATTTTTGCTCTTTCCAAGGTTTTTAAGTTACCATTTTACAAAGAAATTTTCAAAAGATAATGCTCATGTCCTTATTCAAGGAGAGCCTTTTCAAATAAACAGCCTAACATCTGAAACATTTACAAGGCTGTCAAAACCTTCCAAAACACAAGCAGAGGTTCCTGAGCAGACTTCAGCAGCTACCACTGCTCCTCAGGCACCTGCTGCTGAGCCTACTGCTCAAGGTGATCACAGCAGCAAAACAACTGCTGTGAAACCCACACCTAAAACCACCAGAAAACCAAAACAGAAAAAAAATCACAAAACCCCCCCAAACCTTCAAAAAAGGCAACTCTGGAAGATGAGATCCCAGAGCAATTTCCAGTGACAACACAAAAGTCACCAGAAACCACTACTGCTACTTCCTCACAGCAGATGGTAGAAAGATCTCAACCTGAGCCTCAAACTCCTCCTGCTTCTTCTAAAAAAGAACAGGTTGTAAGAACAGGGACACCAAATTATGATGCTCTGGAATCACTTGCTTCCATCACCCACAGCCCACTGCCCGGGGCAAATTCGCTTTCTACACCTATCCTCACTTCACAAATTCCCCCACAAACAAAACTTTTGTTGGATGCACTTGATATAGCTCAGATAGAAATCAGTTCCTCTCAACCACCTATCACTGAGAGTATGCCACAACAAGTGACTGAGCCTGAGCTCCCTATCATTGCTAACCCACCAGCAACTGAGGAGGTTACACCCCTTGAGTTTCATGTAACTCTTGGTGGTAGTTCAAGTGAAGCAGCTACTACAAGTGTTGAACCCACTAGTTTACACTTGGACTGTAGTTTCATCCCTAAGATTTCCTTGAAGGCAATTTCTTCTATTGGGGCCCATGGAGTTTCCAGTCTTTACTGGCTCTCTTAAAATGGTAACCTCTTTTGGATAAAGAAGTCCCCAGTACCAAGAAAAAGGTGCATCAGGGGATGACTTTTGGGAAACTTTCCCTAAGTCAACCACTGATACAACCACTACCAGTGGGAAATCAGATGATCCCATTAAGTTGGGTGATGGTTTAATGTACCGAGAAATGACGGATAGAGTTGACAAACTTGATACATTTGTTGCAGAAATCAAAGACATGATGCAACAGTTGTTGAAAGCACAAAAGGTACCATCCAATGCTGCACCAGTTCAAACATCTGCTCCATCATCTACTCCCACTGCTGCAGAGCTTTGGAGTCTATTTCAACCTCTGCTTCACCAACAAAGAGCATATGCTGATCAGCAACATGAAATACAAGTTCAAAAGATCAGAAATATCATGGAAGCTAGGTTTATGGATACACAAGCAGACATAAAGGCAATCAAGGCCCACTTGCTGAAAACCACTGGTTCTGCTCCTCCTCCTATCATTTTTGTTGATAATCCTCCTCCAGCTGATGCCAAAAGGGGGAGAAAATGAAGCAGCTAAAGAAGAAGGGATATGAAGATGGTCTGTACATTTCACCAGATAAATCTAGTATGCTTGCAGACATCCCTAAACCAGATGGTTCCAAAAAGGTTGATGTAACCCTAAATGCCATTGCTGATGAAAAGGAAAGGCTGAAAAGGGATATGGAGGCAATGGGAAAATCAAGGTTTGATGAGGAGAAGAAAGTTTATATGGAGATGGAAGATCAGGGTGTTTCTGAGCCCAAGGATGAAGAAAGTCCTAAGCCTAAAAGAAAACAGCCCACTAGAAAAGTGAGGCAACCCAAAACCACACCTTCCAGACTCACAAATCACACTCCCAAACCTCCTAAAAACTCCCTACATCAAACCTCCAAACCAGCAGATGTTAAAACACCTGTTGTATCAACTACTGTTGGTACTTCAGTGGTTTCAGCAGCTGTTAAACCAACAACTTCCACCACTACATCAACACACACTTCAACCACTGATCCCACTTCAACCACTGCCCCACCAGAAGTCTCATCACCACCACAAAAGCCTCCTGCCAAAAAGCAGAAGACAGCTGATGACACATCATCAGTTGTAATGGCAACAGTGGTTGAAACACCAGTTGTTTCCACAGCTGTTAGTCAATCCCTTACCACTCAAATCACCACAACTCAACCCACCAAAACACCACCAACCTCTCCTAAACCAAAAAGTAGAAGGATAATCTTGAAAGATGATGATTCTCCACCACCACCAACTTCATCACAACCATTGACCCTTGCTGTAATTCCAAATCCTGATCCACTTTCTTCAGTAAAAGCTCAAAATCCAAACACTGCCATTGTTTCTGTAGCTGTCCAGTATCCCTTAGATCTTCCGGCAGTTAGAGAGGAGATCAAATCCTTCTACTCTGAAGATGACCCTGCTAAAAGGAACCTGCCATCTGTTCAAGGATATCCAAGGCCTAATAGAATTGAAGAATACTTGAAGTTAAAGGCTCAACAAGCAGAGGATATCTCCAAAAGAAATACAGAAGGAAAATCTGACAGAGAGATTCAAAGAAACTACCAATATCTGCTGACCCAAGTCAAAACTTTGTAGCAGTTTTCAAAAGATCTCTGTCAGAAATTATCAGAAAGAGCAGATGAAACCTTGAGGAAAGATTATCTTGATTATATCATGACTTACAAAAGGTACAAGGCTGAAAGATACCAGTACAAATAATGGACCATCAGTGAGCTTGAAAGTGAAACAGCCAGAATTCAAGATATGAACAAAAACAAGGTGAAGCAAACTCCACCAATCTGGGCAAAATTTAAGAAAAATGTACCAGAAAGAACTTTGCAGCTGAAGAGAATGAATGAAGAGCTAATTACTACTGATTTTGGGTCAAGGAATCAGGTGACAAGATGGTCAGAGGATAAAGTGATAGCTTCTAACAAAAAGCTGGAAGATTTAAGAAAGAAAAATCCAAATGTTCCACAAAAGCCTGTTTACCCTGAAGCAGTGGTTCCAGCTAAACCACAAAAGCTACAAATCAGGAAATCCACTGCTCCACCTGCTGCTCACTTTTATCAAAGAAGGAAACAAAAACAGATGGATGCAGAAACAGCAGAGGGTATAGCAGCAGGGGATGACATTATAAAATCAGACCTCAAGCAGATGATAGCTGAAAATCCTGAACTTGCTAAAGCTCAAAGCACTGCTCAGCCAGTTATCACCAGGCCACCATCTCCAAACTCATCATCAATAAAACCTCTCCCAAGAAACCCACTGGATTCAAAAATACTAAAGTGGAAATTTGACAAACAGACCCACGTATTGACTCTGATCAAATCCAGTGGTGAAGTGAATAAAATATCAAGGGAACAAGCATTGGGCCTGGGTGTTGAAGATCTGCAGGATCTCCTTGATCTTACACTGTGCAGGGATGAGGATGATACAGACTCTTTGAACTTTGAATTACAATTTAAAGGGCAAGTCAGGGAACTGCTGATGAGGCAATAAAGATCCAGAATAATGAAGGGTTTTGGCAACATCTGTTCCAGGGGGAGATTGTTGGGATTGAACCCTACAAAGGAACAGTTGATTAAAGCCAAAACTGGATCAGAGCAGTGGATCCAGAATAAGCAGATGTTTTTATTCAAATCTCTCCCCTTGAAAGTGGCCCTAACAACTGATGTCCTCTATCTACTGCCCATATACAACAACTGCTGATCATTCAACATCTGATGAAGATTCTAAAGACTGTTGATGGCAAGCACTGATGCTCAATCTACTGTCATGGGTCAAGCACTGCTGAAGGCAAAAAGTACTGCTGGAGTCACAACAGTGGTAGGAGAAGCAGTAGTTTTGTATATCTTTTGTTTGTATTGTAATCAGTAGTTTGTATTAGCAGTAGTTGTATTAGATCAGTAGTTACAGGTTGTTAGGAGGGTAGATGTCACTTTCATGGTGACGTCAGCAAAGATGCCATAGTGATTTGCTCGTGCCTATAAATAGAACAGTACCCTGTACTGTTCTATTAGCTCTTTCATCACTTGTTATCCTGTACGAACAAACACTTGTGAGCTCAGGCTGGGGGGAGTATGTAATACATGCATGCAATTGTATTGAAGATTGAAATAAATTTAATCATTTGGTTCAATGATAAACATGTATGTTAAAAGCATTTCTCCTGTTTGATTGTGTGTGAAAGTTTGTTTCCATTTACATTCCGCTACAATTTCTTATTCATCTTCTTAAATCTCAAACGAAAACACAATCATAAGAAACTCAGATCCTATCACATACATACACACACTAACTAGTGTTTTGATTTTATATACTTTTAATTCAACTTGCTAGATTTGGTCCCTCATGTTTGTCATCTTATTTTTACTTGGTCATAACTTATCTATTTAGTTAACAATAACCCTAACCAAGTTAGCTAGTCTTACTTATTTATTTCATGTCATATCCCAAGAAGCCTTACTAGTTAATTAAGCACTTGGGTTTTTGGGGCGTTACAAAAATGTAAAAACGAAAGCCTAGACAGCACAGGATTAGAAGGATGCCCCAATCTAGAATGCCAAGTCTCGCATGAAACTGAGAAAGTCGTAGACAGAGAATAGAGCTAACGAGGACTAACTCGCATGTGGTGGAGGCCCCGACCTGCAAGAGTCTGAATAGATAAACCATATAGTGAGAAAATAATGGCAATAGGATGGTCAATAGCAAGCTGAGTAATCGACAAAAGGTTCTTATCTAAACCAGGAACCACAAAACATGTCGAAGTAATAAAGTGCAACTAGACAAACAAAGCAAAGCAGGCCCAATATGAGAAATAGTAAGAGGTGTACTATCACCAACAATGACATTCTCAGAGTTGGTATAAGGGAAAGCATCAAAAACCGTAGAATGATACGCTTCCATAGATCATACGCTTCAGATCCAAGCGGTGGAACATGTATGTTGTTATTCAAGAACTATAACAGTCCTAGTGTTTTTCAGAATCGTAACGATATGGTGTTTCCAGTTAAATAAATTCTGATCATCAAGCTTGATTGGCAGAAAATTGGTGATGTTTGGTAAAGTGTTTGGTTGATTCGAAGCAAAGGAAGTTGTTGTAGAGGAAGAAGAAGATGATGATGTAGACATTTAAGAACAACAAAGAACAGAGAAACAAAGTAGACTGGAAAAGGAGTAATTTGTCAGAAATTCACCGGAAAATTTTCCGGAGAAGAAGAATAGTCGCCCGAACCCTAGGTATGTTGCTCTGATACCATAAAGGAAATGGTAGAGCTCAATGGAGAAGAATCATTATACTCAATCAACATAATAAGAATACACGAGCACACCTCACTATATACACAATCTGGAAACTACCCTAACTAACTCCTCAACTAACTAAAACAGACTCTCTAATAGTTTTGTTTATGTTTTAATGTTTGTTTAAGTTAATTATTTTTGTTTTTATATAATTGTTTGATTTTGTTAATTCTTATTATTTGTTATTGAGGTTAACACAATATCTTTTCTATTGGGAGCTCATGTCTCCAAACATGGTGAATTTGGGGTTACCCTTTCATCCATAGCTTCACTTTGACTCAAACCTATCTGTCAATTAACAAGTTAATCACTATTTAGTTGAATGAATAATTTGAAAGTGTTAGGAAGAATGGAAATTGAGGGAAGTGTGACATAAAATAATCTTGAAAAAGCTTAAATTCTTCTTAACAAACTTGGTGTTCTTTTTCATAAAATTATTTCCAAATGTAAGGTGTTAGTCCTAAAGATTTATTTTTTTCCCAAAAATCATGAGTCCCCACCACTTATTTCCATGAAGAAGAAGAAGTCGTGAAGCTTTTAAGAAATATCAAAATTTGAAGTCGTGAAGCTTTTAAGAAATATTAAAATTTACATCATCATCATCATCATCATCATCATCATCATCATCATCATCATCATCATCATCATCATACTTAGTAAATCCTGTTGATTAGTTCTGTTTAAACATAATGGAAATCATGAATAAGATACCTGTTACAACAGACAGGCCAGCAGAGAATCCAGTCAGAGATGCAGCCATTAAGTTTGACATACTTGTCAGGATGATCTGGTTCCTCCTTAGGGTGTAAGATTATGATGGTGATGAACCGAAACAAGGGTTGATTTCGGTTATGGAGAGAGAGCCGAAATTGATGTTATGAGGGTTGTGTAATTGTCTAACACTTAAACTCTCTAATAATAATCTCCTTATATATACACCCAAGAGGAAACCTAATTAGTTAATAAGGGTAATATGGTCCATCAACAATTACCAACTAATTATTAATAGGTTATTAATATATTTTGATCTATATAATCTAAATGATTATAATGGCTACAAGATTAAATATTATAACAATAATATATTTAATCTCACATTCTCCCACTTAGCCGAGTAATCATTTATCATGAGTATTAGATGAGCCTGGCCAGGAGTTAACACTCATTTTAACCTTAAACCAAGAACTATAGCAGAGAAATACAGCCATTGAATCATCATTCGACTCAGGACCCCCATTAATCATACTATAGCCTCAATTTAAAACCTAATAGTTATGATCAAAATACGCATAAGCCCTTTAGCGTCTGATTTATATTTACATTTGTCTATATGTCATTACACCGGTAGAACATATGTTAGAGACATACAAAATCAAACTGAGGAAATTTAATTATTTAAAACATAAGCTAGTACAGTATGCCATTAAATAAGGTCTTTAGTAAGTCCCATATTCGATACATGTTCTTCGAAAACTTTAGGTGGGAGACCTTTAGTCATCGGATCCGCAAGCATATCTTTAGTACTAATATACTCAATACAAAGATTATTTTCTTCAACTCGTTCACGTACGAACAAATATTTTGTATCGAGATATAAACCAGCTCCAATCAAACTGTTACTGTTCGAGAAACTAACGGCAGCTGAGTTATCACAGTAAAGCTTCAATGGTCTAGAAATGGAATTAACGATTTTGAGTCCAGTGATCAGATTTCTAAGCAACATTCCATGATAGGTTGCATTGTAAACAACAATGTATTCTGCCATCATTGTGGAAGTTGTAGTTAACTGTTGTTTATGACTCTTCCATGAGATAGGTCCGCCTGCTAACATAAAGATATAGCCCGAAGTGGATTTCTTGTCATCTTTGCATTTGGCAAAGTCAGAATCAGAATAACCTACCACTTCTAAGTGATCACTTCTTCTATAAGTCAGTTTATAGTCTTTCGTCCCTTGCAGATATCTAAGGACCTTCTTAGCTGCTTTCCAGTGATCTAGGCCAGGATTAGTCTGTTAACGGCCTAGCATTCCAACAATATAAGCGATATCTGGGCGAGTACAGACTTGAGCATACATCAGGCTCCCGACTACTGACGCGTAAGGTATCTGGCTCATTTTCTCCTTTTCAACCTCTGTTGTCGGACACTGGAATGAACCGAAAACATCTCCCTTAACTACTGGAGCGACTGAGGGTTTGTACTGTTGCATGTTGTAACGTGTAAGGACACGATCTATGTAAGTCTTCTGAGACAATCCTAAGATCCCTTTGTGTCTATCTCGGTGAATTTCGATGTCAATGACGTAAGAAGCATCTCCGAGATCCTTCATTTCGAAGTTATGCGAGAGTAACCGCTTCGACTCATGCAACATGTCTAAACTATTACTTGCCAATAGAATATCATCTACGTAAAGGACAAGTATAGTAAAGTTACTCCCACTCATCTTGAGGTAGGTGCATTGATCCACTTGATTCTTCATAAAACCTTGTCTCTTCATGACTTCATCAAACTTGAGGTACCATTGACGTGATGCTTGTTTTAACCCATAAATGGATTTCTTCAACTTATAGACTAGATGCTCATGACCTTCAGGTTTAAAGCTTTCAGGTTGTTTCATGTAAACATTTTCGTCTAAGTCTTCGTTAAGGAAAGCAGTTTTGACGTCCATCTAATACAACTCTAAATCAAAATAAGCTACTAGGGCCATAACGATCCTTAATGAATCTTTACGAGAGACAGGTGAAAACGTCTCTTGATAATCAATTCCCTCTTTCTGAGTGTAGCCCTTTGCAACCAATCTCGCTTTGTAGCGTTCAACATTCCCATTCGGATCCAGTTTTGTTTTGAACACCCATTTACATCCTACAGGTTTAACATTGTTGGGTAATTCGTCCAAATCCCAAACGTCATTTTTCTTCATGGATTCAAGCTCATCAATCATTGCTTTATTCCATTCAAAAGACTGATCACTGCTAATGGCTTCATTATAAGAGATAGGATCATTGAGCTTTCCAGCATCGATTTCAGTCAGGTAGGTAACATAATCATCCCAATTAGTAGGCCGTCTTTGCCTAGATGACCTCCTGAGTTGATTATCGGGTTCAGCGTTGTCTTGGTTTTGAGCGTTTGATGTGCCTTTGTTATGAGGTATAATGGGTTCTGATTGTGGAGATGGAATTTGTGCAGTAGCTTCAGGTGCAGTTGTTATATTGGGTACAAGAGGAGTAAACGGAGTAATGGTAAGCGACGAGTCCCCCCCCCCCCCCGCGTCTTGTACTTCTTGCAATTCTTCGTAAGGGTTGGTACTGCTCCCACTGACCTTGAAATCCTCCAGGAACGCAGCACGCTTGGTTTCAACAATACGGGTGATATGGGAAGGACAATAGAAACGATAACCCTTCGAATGATCAGGATACCCAATAAAGAAACAGGTAACTGTTTTAGGGTCAAGTTTCCTTAGGAAAGGATTATAGAGTTTTGCTTCAGCAATGCAGCCCCATACTTTCATATATTTAAGACTCGGTTTCCTTCCTGTCCAAAGTTCATAAGGAGTTTTAGGGACAGATGTAACAAATCTCATCAAAAGTCCTATTTATTATATTATTTTATTCAATAGGAAACCCTAATTAAGAAACCCAAGTGATTCTGCATAAACCCTAAAATTTTCAGAACAATCGGAATCAGGACTTAGGGGGGTAAACCCTAGTCGGTAATATCTAAACAGTTTTACGTGTACGTTGAATTTTAACGCGAAACCAACTCAACTGAGCTACCTGGACACGAGGCTACCCTATGGTAGACCTGTGTCTCTCGCGCCACGCGAAGGCCCCTCGTGCCACGCGAGGGAGCCGTTTTTCATGTATAAATAGTAGCGTCTGTTTCATGCAATTGTGCGTTAGTTCGACGTTCAAACTCAAATTGTACGTTGAGATATTGTCTGAATACTACAAAAACACACACAGATCACAAATTGCTGCCGCAAAACAGGGTAATAACTCGATCGCTGCTACGATTCAATGTCCGATCGATTAAACTATCCAATAGATGTTTAAGTGCTGCCCACATTAGGGTTTATGCTTTGTCATTCGTTGGTAATTCAATGGATGTTTAAGTATCGCACTTTGTCATTCGTTGTGAAGGTTTTAATCTCGTGAGTTATCGTAAATGCTGTATTAAGTTACTAACCGAGTTGTGTGCATGTTATTAATTTAGGTTGAAAGGCTAATCAGTAGGCTAGGCTCTGCTCAATTAAATCTGCAATGTGAGTCATTCTCTTTTTATTAAATTACTTTCAAAATCATGTTTATTTTCAAGGTTATAATTACAGGGATTAAGTCTTTGTAGTCACCAGATTAGAGCCGGTATGTGGGGTTTTGTATACATTACTTGATAATCTTCACCATTGGGGCAGCCAAGGGGTGATATGACCATAGTCACAGACACCATTGGATAACGGGAGGGCCAATGGGTCGAGTGACAAAATACCGTGGGTAGTTGGTTTGATATCAGAAACATTGTAATCGCTCTTAATACTATAAATTATAACAAACGAGTCCTTTTAGTAAAAAGAATGATTCACCAGTATTTCCCGCTGACAAAACCTTTTTCAAACATGTTTCGGGTGATCTGTTGTGATCCAGGAAAAGTGCCGTGAAGCACTACAAGCTTAAAGAAAGTGGCTCAATATAAAATAAAGAAACATGTTTTGAAAAATAAAGATTTCTCACTGAAATCATATGATTGTAAATTACCGGGGTTTTATCCCGAGTTGTGAAATAAAATAATCGGGAAATTTTAGTTTAAAAAGATCCTGAAGAAAACTTCCGCTGTTAATTAAATACCACGGGATTTTCTGTTTCGCGGCTCCTGAAACGGGTCAAACCGGGTCGGGGGCCGTGACAGAAAAATGTGGTATCAGAGCCACTGATTTAAGCCAATTAAGTATTTAGAAAATACTTAATTTTTTTCTACTTGTCATTTTGTGATTATGTGTTTTATTAATTGAATATTTGTATACAGTATGGGTAAGCAAAAGCTGTCAAATATCTATCTTAAATTAGATAGGTCATCAAACGAGAAGGGAAGTTCATCCCAAACCAAATCCTCAAATCACTCTGTAATTCCTGAAGAAGGAATATTTGTGCGAAAGGCACAATATGAGGAACCACTTTCTCCTAATAAAAGAAGTTTGATTTTTAAGAAAAGTCAGGAGAAAATAAAGAAATTCCGAGAAAAGAAGATTAAACAGGAAACCCAGGAATTAACCAGTAAATCACCTTGGGAAGACAAGTTAGACGAAAAATGGGCAGATCTTTATATGCTAGCTACTGTAGCAGTAAATGAAAATCTTTAAATATTTTCAACTCAAGTTTTAGCAACCTTATCACCCACAATCTAGAAACCTTATCCAGTAAAATAAATAAGTTTACAATAAACTCTAGTGTGTTTTAAAAATTTCAGTTATTTTGTAGTTACCCAGTATGAAATAATATTTAAAAGTTTTCTATGAAATTTTGTTTTAACTTAGTAATTGTGTGTATTTTGCATAACAGCATGAGTGACTTGTCTGACGCCCTTCAGAATTTAAATCTCTATCCGGTAAAAATAGAGGTTTCCAGAGATTTCAATAGGTATATACCAGATATAGAAGAACCTATTGAATTCAATGCTCCACCTCCAGAGAAACCCAAGCCCAAGAAAAGGAGAAGATTCGTGGGATGGAGGCGTGTGCGTAGGAGGAAACCTGTCACTAGAAAGATTCCCAAAATAGAAAATCCCTTAGATAAAGGGAAGGGAATTGAAGTCAGGGAAGAATCTAGGCAAATGGGAATATAGTTTGAAGAATATTCTAAGCAAATAGAAATGGAGATTGGAGGAGGTTCTAAACAAACCCAGATAGAAATTGGAGAAAGCTCTAAACAAACCCAGGAAATGACATTACAAGAGGAGCTAGATTTTATATTGGCAAGCTGTGATACTATTAAGCCTGTCATTGAAAATGTTTTTACTCGTCCTATTGAAACTCAACTCCCTATAAACTTAGAACCAGCAATCCCAGAACCTATAATCCACACCCAACCTCTAGAAATGGACGAATGGTGGACGAATGATTGGCAGTTCCAAAACCTGCTTAACAGTCCTTATTCCTTTCTCCCTCAGTTTGACCCGGAACTAATACCTAACCCACCTATGAGCAATGAGAATTTAGCTGAACTCCGCCACTTTGGCGAAGAATTGGTGGATGCAGGAAATAGGATCAGGGAAGTAGGAGAACAGATCTCCTGGAAGTACGATGAGAGGGAACGCCATTACTGAAATAACAAATGACGAAGGATAGTAGGTTGTGAAACTATGGTTGTAAATAAACAAGTAAAATATAGCTTGTGAAATAATCTAAAATAAAACTTGTGTAAGATAATGGTGTGTATTGATGCATACTATAAAATATATAAAATGGGAATCGAGAAATCGATAGTTTTGGCTATATGTGCTTTGTGAAATTTATATGATTGTTTTGTGTATAATTGTTATTTATTCGATACTAATAAAATTATATATATTAATTATCAGATGGAAAACGCTAATAACGAACCAATTAATGAGGTTAATCAATCTGAGCAACACCCGGATGATCAATTTCTAAATAGGCAAGATATAGAAAATATTGTTGCTCAAGGGATAGCCAACGCTATTCCAGCAATAGTTGCTGCTGTTAAAAATCCAGTCGAACCTCAACAAATCATTCCTAGCAAACATATTTCTGAAGATAACTTCAGTAATAGCGTAAATGGGGGCGGTAATCATACTAATCACGATAATAATCCACGGCAGGCTCCTCTCCCTAAGAAAATGAAAGCTGCAACGCCTGGTTGCACTTACAAAGAATTTCTTGCTTGCAAACCCACTGAATTTGCAGGCAATGAAGGAGCGACTGCGGCACTACGTTGGTTAGAGAAAAACGAGGCCGTAATTACAATAAGTAAATGTGCCAAAGACGATCAGGTCATGTACGCGTCAAATCTTTTTAAAGAAGGGGCGCTAGAATGGTGGAACACGGTGTTACAAGCAAAAGGAAGGATGATGGCGTATGCTATGAATTGGGAAGAATTTAAGGGTCTTGTAGAAAGAAAATTCTGTCACGAATATGAAAAAGATCAAATGGCGAATAAGTTCTTAAACCATCGAATGATGGGTGTAGATTGTCGCAGTTACACTTCGACATTCTTTGAATATGCTAAAGTGGTACCAACACTGGCTTCGCCAGAACCGGTACTCATTTCACGCTATATTTGGGGATTGATTGGTGAAATCCGCAATATCGTTAAAGCTGCGAGACCTCGTACTATTGACGATGGAGTGGAATTAGCCAACACCCTAACTGACAAACTGATACGAACACGAGATGAAAACAAGAAGAAGGAATTGGCTCAGAAAATTACCCCAGGATTTCGTACGGGTAATAACAGCAGTTTCAGGAAATGAGGAACAGGACAATCCTCCAATCCGCCTTACTGCAGGAATTGCAAAAGGAAACATTTTGGAAAATGTAATATAACCTGCAATTTTTGCAAAGTTGTAGGACATCGTGAAGAAAATTGCAGGAAGAAATCCATAATTTGTTACAATTGTGGAGAAGCAGGACATTTCAAAACAGAATGTCCTAAATTGGTCAAATCAGCAGATAACAAAGCCAAGACAGCCGATGGAGCTACTAAGAAGAATGTCAGAGCATTTCAGCTAACCACTCAAGAAGCAGAACTCATTCCAGATGTGATAGCTGGTACGTTCCTAGTTCACAACGTGTATGCAAAAGTATTATTTGACTCTGGTGCAAACCAAATTTTTATCAATACTTCATTCTGCCAAGCCCTTAACTTACCCTTAACCAAACTTAGGCAGATTTTTACAGTCGAAACGGCAGACGTAAATTCTGTTAGTATAGATAAAGTTTTGCAAAAGGAAAATATAGAACTCTCAGGTCATAAATTCTTTGCAAACCTATTACCAATGAAATTAGCCGAATTTGATGTTGTGTTAGGAATGGATTGGTTAGTAGCCAACCATGCTCAAATTCTTTGTGATAAGAATTCCATAGAAATTCAGGCACCCACCGGAGAAGTAATTATGATTACAGGAGATAAACCACGTAAGCCCATGAAGTTCATATCAGTAATGAAAGTTGCTAGTTATGAACGAAAACAAGGAATAGTATACATGATTTCAGTAATCATTAGTACTAAGGGTAAAGAACTTAAGGAGATTCCTGTAGTCTCAGAATACCCAGAAGTATTCCCAAAAGAATTACCAGGGTTACCACCAGATAGGGAGGTAGAATTTAGAATTCATTTAATTCCCGGAACTATACCGATAGCCAAGGCACCTTATCGGTTAGCACCCACAGAAATGTTAGAACTGAAAAAGCAATTAGATAAATTACTAAGTAAAGGTTTCATACAACCTAGTTCATCCCCGTGGGGAGCACCAGTGTTGTTTGTAAAGAAAAAGGATGGTTCAATGAGAATGTGTATTGATTATAGAGAATTGAATAAAGTTACAATTAAGAATCGATACCCATTACCTAGGATTGATGATTTATTCGATCAACTTCAAGGGGTTAGATATTTTCCTAAAATAGACTTACGCTCCGGATATCATCAATTGAAGGTACAAGAAGAAGACATACCTAAAATTGCTTTCAGAACTAGGTATGGTCATTACGAGTTTACAGTCATGCCCTTCGGGTTAACGAATGCACCTGCAGCATTCATGGACATGATGAATAGGATCTGTAAACCATATTTGGATAAATTTGTAATTGTTTTCATCGACGATATACTTATTTATTCAAAAAGTCAGGACGAACATTGTCAGCACTTGCATACACTCTTAACTTTGTTAAGAAAAGAAAAACTGTACGCCAAATTCTCGAAGTGTGAATTTTGGTTGCAAGAAGTGCAATTCTTAGGACACATGGTGAATTACGAAGGTATTCATGTAGACCCTGCGAAAATAGAGGCAATTACCAAATGGAAGGTTCCGCAATCCGCAATGGAAATTAGAAGTTTTATAGGTTTAGCCGGATATTATAGACGGTTTATTAGGGATTTTTCCAAGATAGCTGTACCATTAACTAAGCTAACCTATAAAGCAGTTAAGTTTGAATGGGGACCTAAACAAGAAAAAGCTTTTAGGATTCTAAAGCAAAAGTTAACAAATGCTCCAATCTTAGCCTTACCAGAAGGAACTGGAGATTTTGAAATATATTGTGATGCTTCAAAACTAGGATTTGGATGTGTGCTAATGCAACGCAAGAAGGTAATTGCGTATGCTTCAAGACAATTGAAAAAGCACGAAGAAAACTATACGACTCATGACTTAGAATTAGGAGCCGTAATTTTTGCCCTGAAGATCTGGAGACATTATCTGTACGGAAGTAAGTTTACTATCTATACAGATCATAAAAGTTTAAGATATATATTTAGGCAAAAAGAGTTAAATATGAGGTAAAGGAGATGGATGGAAATCCTAAGTGATTACGAATGTGGTATTCAATATCACGAAGGAAAGGCAAATGTAGTTGCAGATGCCTTAAGTCGTAAATATCATGAAAAGCAAAAACGAGTTCGTGCTCTTAGGTTAAATCTACAATTAGATTTAATGGAACAATTGAAGAATGTTCAAGAAACAGTAATCAAGGATGATACCGAAGGAATGAAGGGAAGAATAAAAGAATTAGAACAAGGAGCTGATGGAATTTGGAGATTCCACCAAAGAAGAATTTGGGTACCTAAGCAAGGAGAATTAAGAAATAAAATTTTAGAGGAAGCTCATAAATCTAGGTATACCATACACCCTGGAAATAATAAAATGTATCAAGATTTAAGAAAGAATTTCTGGTGGATAGGCATGAAGAAGGATATAGCTAGATATGTTTCTAAATGTTTTACTTGCTCACAAGTTAAGGCAGAACACCAGAAACCTTCAGGTTTACTACAACAACTAGAGATGCCTATATGGAAATGGGAACTCATAACAATGGATTTTGTTACTAAGTTACCAAAAACCAAAAAAGGTAATGATGCTATTTGGGTAATTATGGATCGATTAACCAAATCAGCCCACTTTCTACCTATGAAAGAAACCTTTAGCATGGAAAGATTGGCAAAGTTGTATGTAGATGAAGTTGTATCCTTACATGGAGTTTCACTCTCCATTGTTTCAGATGGGGATAGTCGTTTCACTTCTCATTTTTTGACAAGTTTCCAAGAAGCAATGGGAACTCGACTAAATCTGAGTACGGCATATCATCCACAAACAGATGGGCAAAGTGAAAGGACGATACAGACTCTAGAAGACATGCTCCGAACATGTGTGATAGATTTTGGTGGAAACTGGGATGATCACTTACCTTTAATTGAATTCTCCTATAACAATAGTTATCATTCAAGTATTGAAGCTGCCCCATTCGAGGCACTGTATGGAAGAAAGTGCAGGACTCCAGTTTGTTGGGCAGAAATAGAAGAAAGTCAATTGTCAGGTCCTGAAATAGTGCAAGAGACGACCGACAAGATTACACAAATCAAGGAAAGACTGAAGACAGCTCGAGATCGTCAAAAGAGCTATGCCGACAATCAACGTAAGCCATTAGAATTTCAAGTAGGAGACAGAGTACTGTTGAAAGTTTTTCCTTGGAAAGGAGTTGTTCGATTCGGTAAGAAAGGAAAGCTAAGTCCAAGATACGTAGGACCATTTTCAGTGATCCAACGTATAGGTCCAGTTGCTTATCGTTTACAACTACCAGAGGAGTTAGCTGGAGTACATGATGTATTTCATGTATCCAACCTCAAGAAATGCCTATCAGACGAATCTTTGGTAGTACCTCTCCAAGATATAGAGGTAAACGAAAAGTTAAAATTTGTTGAGAAACCTCTTCAGATAGAAGACAGAAAAGTGAGGTTTCTCAAGCACAAACGACTAGTGCTAGTTAAAGTAAAGTGGGATTCAAAGAGAGGACCTGAATACACTTGGGAGCTGGAATCAGAGATGAAGCGAAAATATCCTCAATTATTCCAATAAATCTCGAGGACGAGATTTTTATTAAGGTGGGGAGGATGTAACAACTCTCATCAAAAGTCCTATTTATTATATTATTTTATTCAATAGGAAACCCTAATTAAGAAACCCAAGTGATTCTGCATAAACCCTAAAATTTTCAGAACAATCGGAATCAGGATCAGGGCCCCTAAAACTCAGGGGGGTAAACCCTAGTCGGTAACATCTAAACAGTTTTACGTGTACGTTGAATTTTAACGCGAAACCAACTCAGCTGAGCTACCTGGACACGAGGCTACCCTATGGTAGACCTGTGTCTCTCGCGCCACGCGAGGGAGCCGTTTTTCATGTATAAATAGTAGCGTCTGTTTCATGCAATTGTGCGTTAGTTCGACGTTCAAACTCAAATTGTACGTTGAGATATTGTCTGAATACTACAAAAACACACACAGATCACAAATTGCTGCCGCAAAACAGGGTAATAACTCGATCGCTGCTACGATTCAATGTCCGATCGATTAAACTATCCAATGGATGTTTAAGTGCTGCCCACATTAGGGTTTATGCTTTGTCATTCGTTGGTAATTCAATGGATGTTTAAGTATCGCACTTTGTCATTCGTTGTGAAGGTTTTAATCTCGTGAGTTATCGTAAATGCTGTATTAAGTTACTAACCGAGTTGTGTGCATGTTATTAATTTAGGTTAAAAGGCTAATCAGTAGGCTAGGCTCTGCTCAATTAAATCTGCAATGTGAGTCATTCTCTTTTTATCAAATTACTTTCAAAATCATGTTTATTTTCAAGGTTATAATTACAGGGATTAAGTCTTTGTAGTCACCAGATTAGAGCCGGTATGTGGGGTTTTGTATACATTACTTGATAATCTTCACCATTGGGGCAGCCAAGGGGTGATATGACCATAGTCACAGACACCATTGGACAACGGGAGGGCCAATGGGTCGAGTGACAAAATACCGTGGGTAGTTGGTTTGATATCAGAAACATTGTAATCGCTCTTAATACTGTAAATTATAACAAACGAGTCCTTTTAGTAAAAAGAATGATTCACCAGTATTTCCCGCTGACAAAACCTTTTTCAAACATGTTTCAGGTGATCTGTTATGATCCAGGAAAAGTGCCGTGAAGCACTACAAGCTTAAAGAAAGTGGCTCAATATAAAATAAAGAAACATGTTTTGAAAAATAAAGATTTCTCACTGAAATCATATGATTGTAAATTACCGGGGTTTTATCCCGAGTTGTGAAATAAAATAATCGGGAAATTTTAGTTTAAAAAGATCCTGAAGAAAACTTCCGCTGTTAATTAAATACCACGGGATTTTCTGTTTCGCGACTCCTGAAACGGGTCAAACCGGGTCGGGGGCCGTAACAACAGACTTAGAAGGAACTCTATTGAGTATATGAACAGCTGCTTTTAACGCTTCAGTCCAGAGGAATAATGGTAAATTTTTGTTGGCTAACATACTGCGCACCATGTTCATAAGGGTACGATTTCTTCATTCAGCGACACCATTCTGCTGAGGTGTACCAGGCATGGTGTATTGGTTCACAATCCCCTGGCCCTTACAAAACTTATAAAATGGACCAGGAGCTTGACCCACATCAGTATGTCTTCCATAATATTCACCGCCTCTATCTGATCTCACAACTTTAATCTGAGGATCTAATTGCTTTTCAACTTCAGCTTTATAATCTTTAAAAGTTGTTAGAGATTCAGACTTTTCCTTAGTAAGATACAAGTACATATGACGAGAATAATCATCAATGAAAGTGATAAATGAAGTATGTCCTGTTATGCAAGCGATTTGGTAGGGACCACTAATGTCAGTATGAATGAGTTCTAATAGATTAGAGCTCCTAGTGGCACCTTTCTTATTCGATAATGTCATTTTGCCTTTAAGACATTTGACACATGTTCCAAAATCAGTGAAATCGAGAGGAGGTAAGACTTCATCCTTTACGAGACGATTTAATCGTTCTCTTAAGATGTGGCCTACACGTTGATGCCACAACATGGATGAAGTCTCTAAGTCTCGAATCTGTTTCATCTTTGTGAGTGATTCATTAATATTATATGACAACAAAGATTTGGAAAAATTATCATCTAGTTCTAATCTATAGAGACCACCATCCAGAATGCCAGTACCATAAACAACGGAATCATAGAGAATAGAGAGTTTGCGATGACCATGGGAAACAACAAAACCGTCCATGTCTAACTTTGGTCCTGATACAAGGTTTCGAGTTACCTCAGGAACATATAAGGTATCATAAAGTTTAATGCATAAACCAGTTTTCAAAAATAATTGTAATGTTCCTATGGCCTTCACTTCTAATTCCCGATCATCCCCAACTTTAAGTGTTCTTTGGTTTCTTCCCAGCTTCCGGATTGAAAGGAATCCCTGAGTAGAGTTGGTTACATGAACCATAGAACCAGAATCAAACCACCAAGAATTAGCAGGAACATTTAAATTAAAGGACTCAAGTATCATGAAAAAATCGTTATCTTTCTTAGCCAGCCACTCCTTGAAGTCAGGGCATTCCTTTTGCTTATGTCCTGTTTTCTTACAGAACTTGCAGTAGGGTTTGCCTAAGGAGCTCTTAGAGATGGAAGGTGCACTTGTATTAGGATTTGGCTTTTAGACTTTAGAAGCATCCTTTCTATGATAATTGTTCTTCCTCTTCTTAGAGTTGGAGGTGGTGAAGTTAGCAACATCAGTAGTGCGATCCATCTTCATACGCTCTTCCTCCTGTACGCACATAGCGACCAGCTCACTCATCGTCCATTTGTCCTTCTGAGTGTTGTAATTGATCTTGAATGCTTCATAGGACGAAGGAAGTGAAGTGATGATGAAGTGAACAAGAAAACCATCACTGATTTCCATTTCTAGCCCTTTCAGCTTATTGGCCATATCATGCATCATCATGATGTGTTCACGAATGCCGCTCCTCCCATCATACTTAGTTGTCACCAGCTTGAGAAAAGAGTGCTAGCGTGTGCTTTTGATGTTCCTTTGAATTGTGCTTCCACAGAAGCCAGATAGGTTTTAGCATCCTCAGAATCAGGAATGGCTCCACTAATTGCATTATGTATGGACTGCTTCATGAACATGAGAGACATGCGGTTACACCTAGTCCATTTTTCATGAACTATCTGCTCAGCAGCAGTACTTTGAGTGGTAAGGTCCGCTGGCTTATTCTCTCTAAGAGCATAATCGAAGTCTAGTAATCCAAGTGTAAGCATGAGGGCATCCTTCCATTTAGCAAAGTTATCACCAGTCAAAGGTGGAATCCCGCAATTGGGTGCTGATAGTGGAAATAAGATAAACAAGTTATGATACTAAGAAAAAAGTCCTAATGTGATCTAAGGGCATGTTATACTAAGGCATGCATAAATAATGACCATTTTAATTATGAAGCTGTGATATTGTCTATTACTAACATCAAAATAATAGACTTAGTTAAAAATTCTACTTAAACGAAGACAAAACAGCTTTGGCCAGAAGTGTAATCATTTAAGTATGTGTGCAAAGTAATCGTGACAAATCAGCTTTGGCCAGAAATGAGACAATCACTTTAGTTATGCACTTGTCAAGTATGCTAGACATAAATGAATTAAAATTAGCTTTGGCCAGAAATTAAGACATTTCACATTTGTAATGCATACTCAACATAGCTTTTATAATACTTGAACAATAAATAGATGTATTAAATCAGCTTTGGCCAGAAATGATACATCAGAAGCTCATTCAAGTTAAGCTATTTAGGTTTTGTAAAAAGTTATCTGATTCTGATTAGGTAATTAAGTGTTTACAAAACCAAGTATTTAATTGCAAACCACCTGTTAGCTCATTCACGGGGTTCGGGGCGGAGCCCCGAGCTAAATTTTAGTTCACATTAAACAGCCTAAAATAATGAGGTTTCGAGTGAGATCTCGACTTAGTTATGAGGTCTCGAGTGAGGTCTCGAGTCAAGTCTCGAGTCAGGTCTCGACTGAGTTATGAGATCTCGAGTCAGTTATGAGGTCTCGAGTCGCAACCTTGGTCTCGAGTTGTAGCCTTATGGTCCCGAGTCGCAACCTTGGTCTTGAGTTGTAGCCTTATGGTCTCGAGTCTCAACCTTATGGTCTCGAGTTATAACCTTATGGTCTCGAGTTGTGAAGATTTAAGACCCTCAGTCGAAACCTCAGTGGTCTCGAGTCAAGACTGTTGTCTCGAGTTGTAAAGTTTTGAGAACCCTTATGATTTCGAGTCGAGACCTTGTGGTCTCGAGTCGAGACCTGATGGTCTTGAGTTACAATCTGATGGTCTCGAGTCCACTGTTAACAGCTGTTATTGTGATAATAACTGAAAACTCAAAATTTTCGGGATTGTGGGATAATGTTTTCTGTTTTATTGCTGATCTAAACTTATCAAAAGATTTCGAATATTATAATTGATTATCTATTAACAGTTTTCGAGAATTTTAATAGATAAAATTCAGATCAAAACAGTAAAAACACCCACTAATCCAAATTATATTCCAAAACTTAAGGAATTTTCGAGTTTTCTTAGAACAAAAGATGAACCCTAGAAAATTAAAACATAATTCTGGGATCCGAGACCTGTTATTCTAAGACTTTGGTTAACAGATTTCGGACATTAATTTACCCATTATGATTTCGAGTCAATTTATTAAACATCATCTTCCGAAAACAGTGATTTAGACACAATGGTACTCGAAATCAGCCGTGATTTTATAAGGCTTTAAAGACTTCTATTTTCCAGATTTTAATCCCAGAATAATGGATACGAAAACATAACTGATTTATCAACATATGCTCTGATACCACATGTTGATCAGTTCTGTTTAAACATAATGGAAAACATGAATAACATACCTGTTACAGTAGACAGGCCAGCAGAGAATCCAGTCAGAGATGCAGCCATTGAGTTCGACATACTTGTCAGGATGATCTGGTTCCTCCTTAGGGTGTAAGATTATGATGGTGATGAACCGAAACAAGGGTTGATTTCGGTTATGGAGAGAGAGAGCCGAAATTGATGTTATGAGGGTTGTGTAATTGTCTAATTGTCTAACACTTAAACTCTCTAATAATATCCTTATATATACACCCAAGAGGAAACCTAATTAGTTAATAAGGGTAATATGGTCCATCAACAATTACCAACTAATTATTAATAGGTTATTAATATATTTTGATCTATATAATATAAATGATTATAATGGCTACAAGATTAAATATTATAACAATAATATATTTAATCTTACAAATCCCACCAATAGCAAAGCTAAGGTAAGGTCTGATGAGGGTAAGATGTAGACAACCTTACCTCTACCCCGTAGGAATAGAGAGGCTCCTTCTAGTGAGACCCCCGACTCGATAGTAGTTTTGCATTAAGCCTTGGACAGAAGGCACATAACACTCAACAATCGAGACAAAGGCCGATTAGTGCATGTACCCCCTTGTCTTTCGGCTATCAACGCCACCACATGATGCATGATTAACCATCCCCCTCTTTTAACGTTATTTTCACGAAATTAGTAAAATAACGTTAAAATTGGTGCACTTTCACTTTTACCCCCCGAGCGCCCACACATATATACATTATATGCGTATACATTTTGAAATTTGGATGGTTGAATAGTAATTCGTTTGATATATTTAGCTTGTTATCATTTTTTATGATGAATATAAGAATACAACTCAAACCGATTTATTCATAGGTAAATAAGTCAAATTACCATCAAAGTCAAATTATTGTTCCTAGCCTTTCAAAGTGTGATTAGTTTGGAGCAAACAAAAAAGATGGGTGGCTATATATGAAGGAGTTGAGTTTGTTAATTAAAGAATCAAGAGAAATAGACTTAAGCTTAAAGTTATATTCAAAGTTTAGTGTTCCTCTCACCTTTGGAGTTTGGAGTATTGGTGAGTCACAATCCTCTTTAACGAGTTTAAAGCCTTTGATGTTAATCTTTGAACAAGTTACATCCAAATGTCGAGCCTCTAGTTCCTTTCCAATAAACTTAACAATCAATCGTTTGTCTTTTACAACATTGTAAATGTTAAACTCGTCTTTCATATAAATCTTTAACTCGTTTAGACTATTCTGTTATATTCCGTGTTTCAGTTGAGTTAGGAACCTCATTCATACATCTCGAGTTTGACCCTCTAATTTTATTTAAAATATATTTTAGTTAAATTAGTAAAAGAAAAGTATATAAAACAACCACTATACATTTAGTAAAAGAAAAGTATATACAACAACCACTATATGTTATAGTATTATTTGTTACGGCTTTCAAACGAAAAATAAACTATCACAGAAGATATAACACTCACGAAACTTTAAAGATTTAAGCATGAAGTGACCATAAATAATTGGTTTGTCCAAGTCGTTGATAACAACATTTTGGGCCATGAATTGCACCAAGATTCTTGGAATCTGTTTTTAAGCCATAGAAATTATTACTTTATTATATGCATCTTCAAATTATTATCTTAACTTTTAATTTGTTCTAGATATTTTAAATCATGGTCAAGGGCGTAAATTTTTGACACGACCTGATATCTGACTTGAACTCGACACGAAAAAATAGTTTTTTGGTCGACTAATACGACACTTTTAGAAACAAGTTGGGTTCTGGTTGATCTGTATTAAAAACAGACCGTGTTCGGTTTTACCTGTATAAAAACGGGTTGACCCTTTAACCTAGTTAAGTATTAGGAAAAATAACTTTTATATTCTTGTTTTTGGTTTTCCCGTTTTCCATTTTATACTGTTAGCCATAATAATACAAGTTTTGTCACACCATATTATCTACTTGTCTCGCTTACGCTCACCATTAAACACATTACTAATAAACCACTTACAACCCAATAACTCGTTTATAAGTCGTCAACATGTATAACTCATTTTAAAAAAATGGGTTAAACGTGTCGTGTTTGAGTTGACCCAAATTTATGTGTGTGTGGATTAAAAGGTTTAAAAAATTGAGTTTGTAACCCAATGTTTAATAAAATAGAGTGCACGTTTTTAATTGAAAGATGACCTGCTACAGAGAGATATATACTCAAATACATCTTCGTTTGTAAGTTTCTATTTTACTTGATTTGTTTCTATTACTTTTAATAGTTTTTAAAGGAAATGGTAAAGCTCAACGGAGAAGAATCATTATACTCAATCAACATAATAAGAATACATGAGCACACCTCTGTATATATACACAACCTGGAAACTACCCTAACTCCTCAACTAACTAACAACTCTCTAATATGCCTCCTCAAGCTGAACAAGGTGCAACCACGTGAAGCTTGGACCTCAAGGTGTCAAAACGAGAAGAAGACAACCCTTTGGTCAATAAATCTACTAACTGAACCATGGTAGAAACATAACGAACACACACACACACACACATATATATATATATATATATATATATATATATCTATAAGGAATTCCAAAAGTCAATTAAGAATAAAGCAAAAGCATATGTGTCTAGATTTCTTTATCAGGAATCTCTTTTCCGATATCAAACTTTATTTCGTTTGATCATCTACCTCGTAACTCGAGCGACAATAATAAAAATGGAAACCCATTAAGTTAGGACACCATCAAAAGTATAAAAATTTCCAATACGTTACCATAGATTATTAATACAAGTAAGAAGCTTGTAAAGTTGTGCTAGTGCACAAGAAAACACATAAAACTAAAAAAATATATGCCCATAGACGTTGAAGTATATCACACACAACTTTCAAGACAAGACCTTTTGAAAATATAATTGGGCATGACAACACCAACGCGAATTCCGTCAGTGGAAGAATTACTAATCAAAAAGCAACACTTGGCAGCGTGATCCTACAAACAACATGAATCTTGCTGAGGTACGTTAAAACAAGATTTCACAACAATCTGTATACACTCTAATCAGAGTCATAATTATTATCACTGCAAAAGGAGTCACATACCTTTGCAAATTCCCTATTTCATTTTATTCGATATTCCATGGTAATGTCACTTAACAACGGTTATCACACAAAATTCCAGATAAAGTTCTTATATTTCTTTAATTGAAATTCTGACTTCTGCATATAATAAATTGACTTTCGTGTTTCTACTTCCCCTAATGGTCATCATACCATGAGGATTTCTTTCATAGTAGCGAATATTGATTTATTTCATTTCTTGGTAAATCCACACGTTACACATGCTCTGTTTGTTGCGCATGTGGTTCGTTTGATTTATGAAAACCACTGGAGCGCTTCATTCTAATTTGTTATCTTATCCAAACTCCAATATCATTCCACTTTTTGCATTGTGAACCGCATTATTGCAAAACGATGACTCTTTGATATCAAGTCAATGAATTTCTTTAATTGATTATATATGGAAACTTACATAAGTAATTTACAATATAGTATTATTATATTTAAAAATTCTTGTTAAACCATTAAGGTGAAGAATTTATATTTTCTATATATGTATAAAATTATGTTTGAGGTATACTCTCATTTAAGTTTATGTTTAATTATTTATTTTTGGTAATTAATATTAGTTTTATTATTAGTAATAATATATTCATAATAGTAGTGTTAGTATTATTTTTAGGTACTAGGATTATTGTCAGGGGCAGGTATTGGGTAACCTAGCCTTAGTTAGGCATGGACTGGTCACCTATGCTTAAACAAGGCAGCACTAACCAATATCCAACCATGATAATGACTAGTTAATGTATATAAATTAAAGTCATCATACTTATTTAGTAAAATTTTATTATATGTAAAAATATATATATATATATATATATATATAAATATATATACTTTGTATTGTAAGGAGAAGACATATTTTCATAAAACAATACAAGAATTAGAGGAACGAATAAAATTATCTAAATAAATGTCAAAGTATTCATGGACAAGACATTTTATATTTATAAGTAATTGTTCATTTTGTTTAATATTCCACAACTATTAAATACTTATAGAAGTATTATGTATCAAGATCAACAAAAGATTTATGCAGATCAGAGACGTAAATCCCTAGAGTTTTCATTAAAAGCTTTCAGTTGATTACACGGTGAATTTGTTCGATCACCATAACTATTGAACTATTTCAATCATTACGACACCTTGCGATATCAGTATAAATTTATAGCTTGGACTAATCACAATCATTCGAATCATTCAAAACCACATCTGTCTTTCAACTCATCATAAAAAATAAAAAAAAAATCTCAACTAGTAATTGTGGTCATATCACTGTTGATCATTCTCTCAACAAGTGACTCTGAACTAAGTAGTGTCCTATGACATTACTTTTGTCAAAAATATTTTCTTTGGTACAAATCCAATTAACCCAGAAAATGAAATATATCATTTTCTCTCAACTAATAGCTATAACTTTATCAAAAATAATATATTAATTAAATAATTATGTTATTATATTGACGTGACTAAGATTTAAAAAAAATATAATCTTAGTATATTAAAAATAGAATATATTATTTTTGACATATTTTATTATAATATACATTTATTAATTAAACATTATTTTATAACGTTAATAGTAAAAGTAATCTACTATAATAATCTATAAAAAAAAACAGTTGTTATATATTGTATTCAATCACAGTAATAAATTCACATTATATTATATACGAGTACACATTTGGATCTAAGTTTCCTTTTTACATAGATTACTATAATTAAATTGAATAATGTAAACTGGGCTCCAAATATAAGTGTTTCCTTTTACAATACATCTAATATAATAATAAATATTATATAATTTCGACTAAGCACTGGGCATAGGTGTATATAAATATATATTATTCAAGGAAAATAAAATTATTGCAATTATGTATTAAAACAATAATACTCTAACTCTATTGTCTTTTCGTGTATCCTTGCAATTCACTCATCTCAGCACATTAAATTTCTCATATCATAATTCAATATTTGACAAATCATTTTCACGCTTTTATTTCATTTTGAACCTGTCGATTCTAAGTCTTCCTCAGTTGCCAATCAACGTAATCTTTCTTTTGAGAAAGAATTTTATTGATTCTAAAAGTCCTTCACATTCATTTTAAATATCTATTGATCATATATCTTTTGGCTTGAACCTAGTCACCTTGGAAATTATATCATTTCATCTCATTCGTTTGTCATCGATTTCTTGAACTAATTCAGTTGAACCATTGAATCCTACTTATTGTACAACTAGTATTCACAAAATTTGATATTTTAATTCTGTGTCATCTACCATAATATTGTTTTTATCGACTAAAATATGACATAAGTCTAAAAGAAATATTGTAACCCAAATCTCAAGGACGAGATTTAAAACAAGATGGGGAGAATGTAACATTCCTATTTTTATATAAGAATTATAGGTTTGGTTAAATTTATTAACCACTAGTAACTAGTTTATTTTTAATATAAATATTCAACCCAAATAGTTTTAAACACTATTTTATATAGTTGGTTGAAATATTATACTAATTAATTGGCCCTAATATGGGTGACCTTTCTAAATAAAATAAAAGTATATAAAAACTTATATTATTAAACGGGTAGATTACGGGTAAGTTAACTGTAAGAAATATGAAGTACCTAGACGGCCCCAGGAACCATTTAATAATTAAACTATAAAAAAATTACATTATATTGAACCTACTCTGTTTTTAATGAAACTTGGTTCAAAATGTAGACAAAAATATTCTCGTTCTAATGATATATTTATTATTTTATAAAACGTTATATTTTAGAAGTTATACACGCCAAATAAGTGAAGCAGTTGAATTAATTATAATATATAAATTAATAAAATAATAAATAATAATCAAAATTTTTCATTTAAGTAAAATGGACGTGTGTCCCCATTTTTAATAAAATAATGATTAAATTTAAAAGAAATGAAAATTGGATGTACGTGTGTATGATAGAATTTTTCCAACTCAATTCATGCATTTATTGCATATGTGTACGTGGACTATTATAAAGCAACCTTCAAGTAATGTAGAGCTATAAATAACAACCATAACTCACAATTCTCATTCCTTCAAAAGTTCTTTTTCGCCACTATCTTTTATACATACATATATATATATTTTTAATTCACCCTATAAATAATAAAGCCCTGCTCTGTTTTAAGTGTTTTAACTCCCAATCACCGCTACCCTTTCCGATTGATCTGAGCCTCATAACGTATGTCAGGGCTCTGCCCGACTAAGTTGTTGGGATTCGGTCTCATGACATCGGGATAAGGTTGAATTAGGGGTATTATACTTACCACGAGTGCATTATATATATTTTTAAATAGCTCAGAAGTGATACCCAATATTCTACCTGGAGACTTTCTAGTTGAACCCTAAATTTACAAAGTGGGTCCATTCTCTTTTCTCACTATTTTATTCCTTTTTCTTTATGATATAATTATATTCAAAAATGTCCCAAATTGATCCATAAGAAAAAACCCGGACCCCTGAAACCCCAATCCATATCGAAAATCAAGAAATCAAGAATTATGGTCTTCAGGCGGGCCGCGTAAAGGTTAAGCATACTTTACGCAGGCCGCGTCAACCTTCAGTTTGACCGGATAAGCATCCGGATCCACGTGTCGTCACACGTGTCGCGATTACCGGTGACTCAGCAACCTTCGATATGATCCACACTCCCACGCGGGCCGCGTAAGGTTTGGCCTGAGGCTTACGCGGGCCGCGAGGGAACCCAATTTCAGCTATAAATAGCCTAGCTCAGGGACTTTCATTCTATGTCGACAAAACTTTCAGAATCATTCTCACTCTGCTCGAATTTCACTTTCAAAGTAGTGGGGTACTACTACGATACCGGGTATTAACTCGATCGCTGCTACGATTCAATATCCGATCAATTGAAACTATCCGACCGGATGTTTAAGTGCTATCCTTTGTCATTAGTCGTGATTCCGACGGGATGTTTGAGTACCACCCGAACTCGGGGAATACTCTGTCATTTGTTGTGAATCCGATAGATGTTTAAGTGATTGCACTTTGTCATTTGTCGTAAGGGTTTTTAATCTCGTGAGTTATCGTAAATGCTGTATTAGTTAATTACCGAGTTCGTGTCCACTACGTTACAAGACTAATCAATAGGCTAAGCTCTGCCTGTATAAATCTGCAATATCAAGGCTAACCAGTAGGCTAAATTCTGCCCGTATAAATCTGCATGCTTATAATGTGAGTCATTCTCTTTTTATCAAATTTATTTACAAAATCATGTTATTTTCAAAGTTATAATTACAGGGATTAAGTCTTTGTAATCACCAAATTACAGCCAGTATGTGGGGTTTTGTATACATTACTTGATAATCTTCACCATTGGACAAACGGGTGGCCAATGGGTGATATGACCATAGTCACAGATCCGGTCGAGTGACAAATACTGTGGGTAGTTGGTTGATATATGGAAACAATGTAATCACCCTTAATACTGTAAATTATAACAAACGTGTCGTTTTAGTAAAATGAATGAACTCACCAGTATTTCCTGCTGACAAAACCTTTTTAAAACGCGTTTCAGGTAATTACAGTAGATTGGAGTAAGAGATGGATACAGCACTAAAAGACTTCAAGAAGTGGCTTATTTTATTAATTAAATCAAATTAAGAAATATTGTTTTATGTAATTGGATTTGTTCCTTATTAAAGCTACCTTTGTAAAACATGGGTTTATCCCATCTTTTTAATAAATAAAATCCGGTGTTTCTAAACTCTGATATTTTTCCTAACTCACGGTCCTGATGAAATTTCCGCTGCAATATTTTTCAAAATAATCACCGGTACCACTTGGCTGTTCGTGGCTCCCGATTCCGTCCAGGATGGGTCGGGGGTCGTGACAGAAGGACACGTTTGTTATAATTTACAGTATTAAGGGTGATTACATTGTTTCCATATATCAACCAACTACCCACAGTATTTGTCCATCGACCGGATCTGTGACTATGGTCATATCACCCATTGGCCACCCGTTTGTCCAATGGTGAAGATTATCAAGTAATGTATACAAAACCCCACATACTGGCTGTAATTTGGTGATTACAAAGACTTAATCCCTGTAATTATAACTTTGAAAATAACATGATTTTGTAAATAAATTTGATAAAAAGAGAATGACTCACCAGTATTTCCTGCTGACAAAACCTTTTTAAAACGCGTTTCAGGTAATTACAATAGATTGGAGTAAGAGATGGATATAGCACTAAAAGACTTCAAGAAGTGGCTTATTTTATTAATTAAATCAAATTAAGAAATATTGTTTTATGTAATTGGATTTATTCCTTATTAAAGCTACCTTTGTAAAACATGGGTTTATCCCATCTATTTAATAAATAAAATCCGGTGTTTCTAAACTCTGATATTTTTCCTAACTCACGGTCCTGATGAAATTTCCGCTGCAATATTTTTCAAAATAATCACCGGTACCACTTGGCTGTTCGCGGCTCCCGATTCCGTCCAGGATGGGTCGGGGGTCGTGACACTTACTCTCTTCTGTCATCGCACTTTCGCGAACCTCTCTCACTCATGTTTCCTTTGGTATGAAGATCATGAGTGGACGTGTCAACATGACTCAAGCCCAACTAACGGCTTTGATCAACCAACAAGTTGTTGCGGCACTTGCAGCCGCTCAAGCAGGAGGTATACCCTGCAGTCGCAACTCACTCTAGGATCTTTAGATCCTACCCTCATAAACCAACTCTTGTGTTTAACCTTGTCCTGTTCTTTTACACAACAGGTCAGAACGCTCAGCCACCTGTATGCACGTTCAAGACTTTTATGGACTGTCGTCCTAGTACTTTCAGTGGCACTGAAGGGGCCGTTGGACTCCTCCACTGGTTCGAGAAGCTCGAATCGGTCTTCGAGATGTGTGAATGCCCTGAGGCTCGTAGGGTGAAGTATTCCACTGGTACTCTCGAAGGCGTTGCGTTGACTTGGTGGAACGCGCAAGTTCAAATGTTAGGGCTAGCAGCTGCTAATGCCACCCCATGGAATGACTTCAATGAACTGATCAAGCGCGAATACTGTAATCGTGATGACATCCACAAGCTGGAAGTGGAGTTCTTTAGCCTGAAGATGACGGGGTCAGAGATAGAGGCGTATACGAAGCGATCCAACGAACTGGTAGTGTTATGTCCAACTATGGTGGATCCTCCCATCAAGCGTATCGAGCTGTACCTCAAAGGCTTAGTACCAGAGATTCAAAGCCATGCGACTGCTGCTAACCTTGCTACCATCCAGGATGTTACTCGTCTTGCTCATCGTCTCACAGACCAGGCAGTGGAACAGAACAAGCTGCCTAAGCGTATAGGTGCTACTGCTACTACTACTTCTGCTATTCCCAGTGACAACAAACGAAAATGGGATGGAGCCTCCAGCAAGGGTTCGACTACAGTTCAGTCCCAGGTGCAGCAGCGAAAGATTGATGACTACCAGAGTCCTGGTCAGCAATCTTCTGGTAGTCGGGCAGGGTGGATATCGAGGAAACCACCCAAAGTGCAACAAATGCAACAGGCACCACAGTGGTCAGTGCAACAAGGGACATTGTCAGAGGTGTCTCAAGATGGGTCATGAGGCCAAGGATTGCAGGAGCTCACGGCCTGCAAATCAGAATCGTCAGCAGCAACAGCAAGCACCGCAGAATCAGCAACATCAACAGGGCAACAGGGGATGCTATCAGTGTGGCGCTGAAGGTCACTTCAAGAGACACTGCCCGCAGTTCAATCAGAATCAGAACAATAACCAAGGGAACGAAAACAACAATGGGGGTAACAACGGGGGAAACAATGGAGACAATGGCGCCCGGGGCCGTGTGTTCGTGATTGGTCAGGGTGATGCTCGGAATGACCCCAACGTCGTGATGGGTAAGTTTCTACTGGATGACTTTTATGTTAATGTTTTATTTGATTCGGGTGCCGATACCAGTTATGTGTCCCTAAAAGTTAGTCAAATGCTTAAACGTACCTCAACACTTTTGAACACCAAGCACATGGTAGAGCTAGCAAATGGTAAAAGTCTTGAAGCCACACACATAGTTAGGGGTTGTAATCTCATCTTAGCCGGTCAAACCTTCTCTATCGACCTCATTCCTATTGTTTTGGGTAGTTTCGACATTGTTGTTGGTATGGATTGGTTATCGCAACATCGAGCAGAGATCCTTTGCAAGGAGAAGATTGTTCGTATTCCCCGTTCTGGTCAAGAACCTCTCGAGATTCAAGGCGACAAGAGTGGTGCTGTGGTGGGCATCATCTCATTTCTTAAGGCCCATAAGTGTTTGCGAAAGGGCCACACCGCTATTTTAGCACTTGTTACTGACGCATCAACGAAAGAGAAGAAAATCGAGGATATTCCAGTAGTACGTGATTTTCCTCAAGTGTTCCCTGAAGATTTACCTGGGCTACCGCCTCATCGCCAGGTCGAATTCCAAATCGAGCTAGCTCCTGGAGCAGTGCCCATAGCTCGAGCACCTTATCGCTTAGCTCCAACCAAACTGGAAGAACTGTCCAAACAATTGCAAGAACTCTTGGATAAGGGTTTCATTCGTCCTAGCTCTTCGCCCTGGGGAGCTCGAGTATTATTTGTGAAGAAGAAAGACGGTACCTTCAGGATGTGTATCGATTACCGTGAACTCAACAAGGAGACAGTGAAGAATCGCTATCCACTTCCACGCATTGATGACTTGTTCGATTAGCTGCAAGGGTCGAGCTACTACTCAAAGATTGATCTGAGGTCAGGCTACCATCAACTGAGAGTCCGAGATGAGGATATCTCTAAGACAGCATTCAGGACTCGTTATGGGCATTATGAGTTCTTGGTTATGCCTTTTGGATTGACAAACGTGCCTGCAATCTTCATGGATCTTATGAACAGAGTGTGCAAGCCTTACTTGGATAAGTTTGTTATTGTATTCATCGACGACATCCTGATCTACTCTAAGAGTCAGGAGGAACACGAACAACATATGCGACTCCTCTTGGAACTTCTTCGAACAGAGCAACTTTATGCTAAGTTTTCCAAATGCGACTTCTGGCTTCGGGAAGTCCATTTCTTAGGCCACGTGGTAAACGGGAATGGGATTCACGTTGACCCATCAAAAGTCGACTCGATCAAGAACTGGCCTGCACCCCGTATACCAACAGAAATCCGCCAATTCTTGGGTTTGGCGGGTACTACAGAAGGTTTATCAAAGACTTTTCCAAGATTGCGCAGCCGCTTACTTTGCTAACTCAGAAGGGTGTCACCTATCATTGGGGTGATGCTCAAGAATCAGCGTTCCAACATTTAAATAATAGACTTTGTAGCGCACCTATTCTTTCATTGCCAGAGGGCACAGACGATTTCGTGGTTTATTGTGACGCGTCAATTCAGGGTCTTGGTTATGTATTGATGCAACGGGATAAAGTCATTGCTTACGCCTCGCGCCAACTTAAGATTCACGAAAGGAATTACACCACACACAATCTGGAGCTGGGAGCTGTTGTTTTCGCACTTAAGATATGGAGACATTACCTGTACGGTACCAAATGCACCATCTACACCGATCATAGGAGTCTCGAGCATATCTTTAAGCAAAAGGAGTTGAACATGCGGCAACGTCGATGGGTCGAGCTATTGAATGATTACGAATGTGCAATCAAGTACCATCCGGGCAAAGCCAATGTCGTGGCCAACGCCCTCAGTCGAAAAGATACTACACCTAAACGCGTGCGAGCATTACAACTTACCATCCAGTCTAGTCTTCCTACACAGATACGAGATGCTCAGGCAGAAGCATTGAAACCAGAAAATGTCAGGGCTGAAGCCCTACGCGGCTCAAGGAAACGGTTAGAGAAAAAGGAAGACGGCGCCTACTACGTAACAGGACGCATCTGGGTTCCACTCTATGGCAATCTACGAGAACTTGTAATGGATGAAGCGCATAAGTCTCGTTACTCGGTACATCCTAGTTCGGATAAGATGTACCACGATCTCAGAACTACGTATTGGTGGCCTAGCATGAAAGCTCACATAGCAACATACGTTAGCAAGTGTTTTACTTGTGCGAGAGTCAAGACTGAATATCAGAAACCATCAGGCCTACTCCAACAACCAGAAATACCACAATGGAAATGGGAGCAAATTTCCATGGATTTCGTTACTGGCCTGCCTAGATCTCAACGTGGGAATGATACTATTTGGGTGATCGTGGATCGACTCACAAAGTCTGCACACTTCTTGGCTATCAAGGAAACGGATAAATTCTCCACCTTAGCAGATGTTTACCTTAAGGAAGTTGTCTCGAGGCATGGGGTGCCAACCTCTATTATTTCCGATCGTGATGCGCGTTTTACTTCAGAACTGTGGCAAGCGATGCACAAATCTTTTGGCTCACGTTTAGACATGAGCACAGCTTATCACCCGCAAATGGATGGGCAATCCGAACGCACCATCCAAACCCTTGAAGACATGCTTAGGGCATGTGTGATTGATTTTGGCAACGGTTGGGAAAAACATCTACCGTTAGTGGAATTTTCGTATAATAACAGCTACCACACCAGTATTCAGGCCGCTCCATTTGAGGCATTGTACGGACGTAAATGCCGATCACCTCTTTGCTGGGCAGAAGTTGGTGACAGCCAGATCACAGGTCCAGAACTTGTAGTAGACACAACGGAAAGAATTGCTCAGATACGACAACGTATGGCGGCAGCTCGTGACCGTCAGAAAAGCTACGCTGATAAACGCAGGAAACCACTTGAGTTCCAGATTGGGGATCGAGTGCTACTCAAAGTCTCACCTTGGAAAGATGTAGTTCGTTTTGGCAAACGAGGCAAACTCAATACGCGTTACGTCAGACCGTTCGAAATCATAGAGAAAATAGGCAAAGTGGCCTACAAACTAAATCTACCCGCAAAACTCAGTGCAGTTCACAACATTTTTCACGTGTCGAATCTGAAGAAGTGCCTGTCAGATGAGACCCTCATAGTTCCTCTCAAAGGGCTCACTATCGACGATCAGCTGCGATTCGTCGAGGAACCAGTTGAAATCACGGACCGAGACGTTAAGGTTCTCAAGCACACCAGAATACCTCTTGTTCGAGTTCGTTGGAACTCTCGTCGTGGCCCAGAGTTCACCTGGGAACGAGAAGATCAAATGAAACTCAAGTATCCCCAGTTGTTCGGGAACAGTGCAACCACTACTGAGGCTGAAGCTACTGCGGAATTTCGGGACGAAATTCCAAATCAACGGGGGGATGATGTGACACCCCAGGAAAACCAAGAAACAACACAACACAACTAGCTTCCTCAGTAACTACGTACTAAATTTCAGGACGAAATTTCTTTCAAGTTGGGGATAATGTGACAACCCGAGTTTTCAAGGTCTCTATTCGACTTAACTTTGTACTTATTTGCAACGTGTGTTTTATATTTATTTGAGGTGCAATATAAGTGTTATTCGTGATGTGTATATTTTGTGTGTATATGTTACACATATCTTGCATTAATAATAAGATTTTATAATTGTTAAAACATGGGATCTTGCCGAAAGCACCCCACTCGAAATCACCCGTAGCCGAAAACCTTTTTCCCTCTGCGAAATCACTCTTGGCGAAAACACTAGGTGTTTCCGTCAAGAGCAGGCCGGCGAAAACAAGGATGGGCCTTGGCCCAGTGTCGAACTCTTTTAGTTTTGTTTATAATCTTTACGCGAGAACAGTATTCGGCAAAAACCCTAACCACCTCTCACCTTCTCTCTCGCTCTCCTTGATACCGAACGGCAGCCGTGAGTACTCGAGCCTTTTGCATCGATCGATTTGCTGTCTTTCCTGCTTAGGTTAGTGATCGACCACTTACTATTGTTTGATTTAAAACACTAGGCTAATCGTTGGCATTGTGATCTAACGGTTGGCATGTAATGTTTGTGATCATATGAATTGAATGGATTTGTATATTAGGGATCATTATAATCTTGTTAATGTTGATGATCATGTTGCTATACTGATGGTATGATGTAGATGATTAGCAGATAATGGTTCTATTGTATGCTTATGTTAAATACTGAATGATCATATCAACCTGCTAATATTGAATAATGATTGAATGACTGTATATTGTATATTGAAGGAGATGTAACTGTTAGATGATTACTGGGGTTCTGAGTTGTTGCGTAACTGTTGTGATGATGAAAACCCTACCCGACGAAATCCCCACCCAACGAAAACACGGGGACCAACGAAAACACAGGGAACCAGACGAAAACACTTTAGTGTTTTCGCCATTCATTAACTCGACGAAAACCCTTGGATTTCGTCGCCTAGGGTTTTCGTCCAAAGGTGATTTCGTACCAAGGGATTTCGCCGGATAGGGGGATTTCGCCACATGTAACTTCGTTGTGTGTTCTGGCACAGTAACTCTGTTAAAGATTATTAACTCCATTAAACTCATTAACTCTGTTAGGCTATGTATTGTAACCCTGTTAGAATGTAACTCTGTTTAGTAGGAAACCCTCTGTTAATTCTGTTAGTTAATTAACAGTGTTGGTTTATTATTCCTGTTATGTATATATAAATCCTGTTAAATTGCTAACTTCGTTAAGCCTGTTAACCCTCTTAAGTATGTTAATGAATAACCATGTTAGTACAAACTGTGAAGGACATTTATGTGAAACATAAATTGCATGAAAATTTATTAACTGCTTACGTGGTGCATGATGTTAACTGCCAAACACACTTTGTGACATAGATTGTAGGTTAAACCTTGCAAACATGTACTGATGGTGTATACGTGCAAAACTATAGGACTTGATTGATTACTTGTGAGCACATAGTTTAGCATACCGAGCAAACCAAGGTGAGTTCACACTTCTAAGGCATGAGATTCCTGGTGGGTTGGGAATGGGATTGAATAACTACGACAGAACTTGTACCTATACCACTACTAGACTACTTACCACCGTCCTCGGATTGGGAAGGACGCCAGCGCTAAATCTACGTACTCGCTACGTACCACTGTCCTCGGATTGGGAAGGGCACTTACGTAAAACCTACGTAATCTCATACTTATCACTGTCCTCGGATTGAGAAGGACACCTATAGATACAACTAGTCTAGTAATATACAACATGGGAAGCCCCCACTAAATATCGTAAAGGTTTGGGAAACAAGGATACTGGGTAACACATGATTCTGAAACAAACTTACCATTTCTGATACGAACTCAATAACTGAACCACCAACTGTGAACTCGCTTAACTTTGTTGTTGACTCGTTGTTACATGCCTTGCAGGTCGATAGGTACTCATGGAGCTTGCACAGGGAGGTGCGGTTGTTGTGGGACATGGACAGTGGGTGCCATGTTAAAAACATTATAATATTTCGAACTTAATACTTATGTTGGGTTTTCACATTTATGCTTCCGCTAAACACTTAACTATGTTTTGTTTTGAACACCTTTCGTATTGTTGGATTGAATTTTATTTATTACTTACAATGTTCAATATGATTGGTGGCTTGGTCCTGGTCAGTCACGCCTCCAGGCGGTGATACTCCGCATGTGGATTTTGGGGGTGTGACAGCAATCATAGGTCGAGTCAAGATCAAGCACTATAATGCCCCAACAGTACTCCAATATAAGGTAGGATTAGCCAAAGGAGTACCTGTATGACGAGATAATTGATGTCTGATACAGGGGTAGATAGAGAATGGCACTCTGATAAACCAGTCCGCTACAACAAATCAAGTAAATAACGCTACTATGAGAGATGTAGCTCATCACTAGAAAATGTTTCCTGAACACCCAAGAAATAAGATACGATCCCTAAATCCTTGAGTGTAAACTCAGCATGTAATCGAGCAATCAACTCTTTGACAAACACTGAAGAACTCCTGGTGATAATAATATCATCAACATAAACCAGGACATAGCATGTAATAGTATCATGATGCTAAACAATTAGAGAAGTATCCGAAATGCACCGTGTGAACCCGCTAGTAAGAAGAGCAGAACATAGCTTGGTAAACCTAGCTCTAGGTACCTGCTTCAGACCATAAAGAGCCTTCTGCAAAAGACACACATGATGAGGTCAAGACAAGTCAACAAAGCCAGGAGGTTGTGCCATATACACAGCTTCAGAAAGATCTCCATGAAGAAAAGCATTGTTGACATCGACCTGTCAAAAATCCCATATGCGAGAGAAAGCAACAGAAAGAACAAGGCAGATGGTAGTGGGTTTCACCACAGGACTAAAAGTCTCAGTATAATCAACCCCCTTAGTGTGAAGAAAGCCCTTGGCAACAAGCCGGGATTTATATCGACTAACAGAATCATCAGGATTACATTAATCCTATAAACCCACTTACAGCCAACAATATTGGCATCAGTGGGAGCCGGAACCAGATGCCAAGTCTGGTTGTCATGTAAAGCTCCAATATCAGATCGCATGGCATCCCACCAAACAGGCCAACACTAAGCCTGATGAAAGTTGGTCGGCTCAGAAGTGGGAGCTGTAGTAACATGATCAGGAAACTGTCTGGGCTGACGATAATGATCCTGTGAATAAGTGAAAACAGGATGAGAAGAAAGCAAAGAAGAATGACGAGGAGGAGGAGAAGAAGAAGATGAAGAGGGGAGTGGATGAGAATGAGGAGGAGGAGATGATGAGGAAGAAGAATGTGAAGAATCGGAAGAAACAAAATAAGTCGAGGGAGGAATGAAGAAAAGCAGAAGAGAATCAGGAGAATATGATGGAGAAAAAGACCCAGGTATATCAAACACAGACTCATGAAAAGTAACATGTCGAGAAATAAACGTACGACATGTACAAGGATCATAACAAAGATAACCACTATGACTAGGAGCGTATCCAACAAATATACAAGGTGTGGACTTGGGTGAAAGTTTATCCGGACAAGTATCACTAAAAAGGGATAACACAAAACCCCAATGTGCGAAGAATAGAATAGTCGGGTCGAGTACTGAACAGAACCTTATAAGGTGAAGAGAAATGAAGTACTGGTGTAGGAAGTCGGTTTATAAGAAATGCAGTGGTCGCATAGGCATCATACAAAAATTGCTTTGGTACCTGGGCGTGAAACATCAAAGCTCCAGCAACCCCAGATAGATGTCGGTTTTTCTTCTCAGCCACCCCATTTTGTTGGGGTGTATATGGACATGAGATCCAATAAGCAATACCAGACTCAGAAAGATAACGAGCCATAGATCCACGAGTAAACTCAGGCGCACCATCACACAGTAAATATTTGATGTTACAAGAGAAAAGATTTTCAACCAAAGGTCGAAAATGTCGAAACGAATCAATATCCTGTGAGCGACAAGTCAAAGGATACATCCAAGTAAACCGACTAAAATCATCAATGAAGGTAATAAGATATCGATAACCAGATTGAGACATAACAAGTGCAGGTCCCCAAATATCACAATGTATAACATGCAAAGGTACAATAGAGTGAGATACAATAGAATCAAATGGTAATCGACTAGCTTTGGAAATACAACAAAAATTACATGGTTTATTCAAAGATATATTTTTAAAATGTAAAAACGAAAGCCTAGACAGCATAGGATTAGAAGGATGCCCCAATCTAGAATGCCAAGTCTCGCGTGAAACTGAGAAAGTGGTAGATAGAGAATAGAGCTGATGAGGACTAACTCGCATGTGGTGGAGGCCCTGACCTGCAAGAGTCTGAATAGATAAACCATATAGTGAGAAAACAATGGCAATAGGATGGTCAATAACAAGCTGGGTAATCGACAAAAGGTTCTTGGCTAAACTAGGAACCACAAAAACATGTCGAAGTAATAAAGTGCAACCAGACAAACGAAGCAAAGCGGGCCCAATATGAGAAATAGTAAGAGGTGTACTATCACCAACAATGACATTCTCAGAGTCGGTATAAGGGAAAGCATAAAAAACCGTAGAATGATACGCTTCCATAGATCATACGCTTCAGATCCAATCGGTGGAACATGTATGTTGTTATTCAAGAACTATAACAGTCCTAGTGTTTTTCAGAATCGTAACGATATGGTGTTTCCAGTTAAATAAATTCTGATCATCAAGCTTGATTGACAGAAAATTGGTGATGTTTGGTAAAGTGTTTGGTTGATTCGAAGCAAAGGAAGTTGTTGTAGAGGAAGAAGAAGATGATGATGTAGACATTTAAGAACAACAAAGAACAGAGAAACAAAGTAGATCGGAAAAGGAGCAATTCGTCGAAAATTCACTGGAAATTTTGCCGGAGAAGAAGAATAGTCGCCTGAACCCTAGGTATGTTGCTCTGATACCATAAAGGTAATGGTAGAGCTCAATTGAGAAGAATCATTATACTCAATCAACATAATAAGAATACATGAGCACACCTCACTATATACACAATCTGGAAACTACCCTAACTAACTCCTCAACTAACTAAAACAGACTCTCTAATAGTTTTGTTTATGTTTTAATGTTTGTTTAAGTTAATTATTTTTGTTTTTATATAATTGTTTGATTTTGTTAATTCTTATTATTTGTTATTGAGGTTAACACAATATCTTTTCTATTGGGAGCTCATGTCTCCAAACATGGTGAATTTGGGGTTACCCCTTCATCCATAGTTTCACTTGGACTCAAACCCATCCGTCAATTAACAAGTTAATCACTATTTAGTTGAACGAATAATTTGAAAGTGTTAGGAAGAATGGAAATTGAGGGAAGTGTGATATAAAAGAATCTTGAAAAGGCTTAAATTCTTCTTAACAAACTTGGTGTTCTTTTTCATAAAATTATTTCCAAATGTAAGGTGTTAGTCCTAAAGATTTATTATTTTTTTCCAAAAATCATGAGTCCCTAACACTTATTTCCATGAAGAAGATGTCGTGAATCTTTTAAGAAATATCAAAATTTGAAGTCGTGAAGCTTTTAAGAAATATCAAAATTTACATCATCATCATACTCAGTAAATCCCACCAATAGCAAAGCTAAGGTAATGTCTGATGAGGGTAAGATGTAAACAACCTTACCTCTACCCTGTAGGAATAGAGAGGCTCCTTCCAGTGAGACCCCCAACTCGATAGTAGTTTTGCATCAAGCCTTGGACAGAAGGCACATAACACTTAGCAATTGAGACAACTGTCGATTAGTGCATGTACCCCCTTGTCTTTCGGCTATCAACGCCACCACATGATGCATGATTAACCATCCCCCTCTTTTAACGTTATTTTCACGAAATTAGTAAAATAACGTTATTAGTGCACTTTCACTTTTACCCCCCGAGCGCCCACACATATATATACATTATATGCGCATACATCTTGAAATTTGGATGGTTGAATAGTTATTCGTTTGATATATTTATCTTGTTATCCTTATTTAATTTTTTAAGATGAACATAAGAATACAACTCAAACCCATTTATTCATAGGTAAATAAGTCAAATTACCATCAAAGTCAAGTTATTGTTCCTAGCCTTTCAAAGTGTGATTAGTTTGGAGCAAACAAAAAAGATGGGTGGCTATAAATGAAGGAGTTGAGTTTGTTAATTAAAGAATCAAGAGAAATAGACTTAAGCTTAAAGTTATATTCAACGTTTAGTGTTCCTCTCACCTTTGGAGTATTGGTGAGTCACAATCCTCTTTAACGAGTTTAAAGCCTTTGATGTTAATCTTTGAACAAGTTACATCCAAATGTCGTGCCTCTAGTTCCTTTCCAATAAACTTAACAATCAATCGTTTGTCTTTTACAACATTGTATATGTTAAACTCGTCTTTCATATAAATCTTTAACTCGTTTAGACTATTCTGTTATATTCCGTGTTTCAGTTGAGTTAGGAACCTCATTCATACATCTCGAGTTTGACCCTCTAATTTTATTTAAAATATATTTTAGTTAAATTAGTAAAAGAAAAGTATATAAAACAACCACTATACATTTAGTAAAAGAAAAGTATATACAACAACCACTATATGTTATAGTATTATTTGTTACCGCTTTCAAACGAAAAATAAACTATCACAGAAGATATAACACTCACGAAACTTTAAAGATTTAAGCATGAAGTGACCATAAATAATTGGTTTGTCCAAGTCGTTGATAACAACATTTTGGGCCATGAATTGCACCAAGATTCTTGGAATATGTTTTTAAGCCATAGAAATTATTACTTTATTATAGGCATCTTCAAATTATTATCTTAACTTTTAATCTTTTCTAGATATTTTAAATCATAGTCAGGGGTGTCAATTTTTGACACGACCTGATATCTGACCCGAACTCGACATGAAAAAATAGTTTTTTGGTCGACTAATACGACACTTTTAAAAACAAGTTGGGTTCTGGTTGATCTGTATTAAAAACAGACCGTGTTCGGTTTTACCTGTATAAAAACGGGTTGACCCGTTAACCTAGTTAAGTATTAGGAAAAATAACTTTTATATTCTTGTTTTTGGTTTTCCCGTTTTCCATTTTATACTGTTAGCCATAATAATACAAGTTTTGTCACACCATATTATCTACTTGTCTCGCTTACGCTCACCATTAAACACATTACTGATAAACCACTTACAACCCAATAACTCGTTTATAAGTCGTCAACATGTATGACTCATTTAAAAAAATGGGTTAGAGTGTCGTGTTTGGGTTGACCCAAATTTATGTGTGTGTGGGTTAGGATTGTAACCCTTGACACGAATAATAATATGGGTCGGTTCGGGTTGCGCATTTTAATCCGTCAACACGCTAACCCGTAACCCCCAACTCGACACAACTAACACCCCTATCAAATATATAATTAATCTTAAGTAGAGAATCATGGTAACGACACAAAAAAAATATACATGATGTTTCTAGATGTACTAAAAGAGAATAAAAAATGTTGTAGCGTTACATAATCGTCTTATTTATTACGGTTTAATCGTCGTGTTAATGCAATTCACATAATTTTTACTCAAAATTAGTTTTGTACTAAATGAAATTATATACATATTAGATTATATGTCACATACACAACAATATCCTATTTTAAGTCCAATAATAACACTTACAATAATACGAGATAATATGAACTCTTTCCAAGACTCGATCACAATTAAAAATTGACACTTAACAATTATTTATTTTCAGTTTAATTGGTCAATACCTACCACACCAATCCACCATAAAACTCCATCCCAGCTTTCCATTTTGGTCTATTTCAAAATCTTTATCATTAATCAAACTCAAATCAAAACAAACACGAAACATGGAAAACGTATGGTTGATAGTGGTATTAGATGTTTTAACTTTTAACATTCGTATGTATATTACATATCACGCGCAGTGGCGAAGCCAGAAACTTTTTCTTATGGTGTCATTTTTTTATGGATACCCCGGTTTATAGTAACTCAGAGTCGAACTTTTTGGATCGGTTCTGATCTAGTCGGGTCGAATCACATAATAAAAGTAAATATCACAGTAAAAGTACAATGTCAATGAACAAAAACACATATAAAAATTTTCATTTACTAGTTGCTCTGTACGTATTTTCATGTTTTGAAAACGATTCATAATCTTTTCAACTAGTATTCGAGCATGCGCTTCGCGGCGAGTCGTAGGAGGTTGATGGTGAAGATTGGAGCCCACGCTTCGCGGCGAGGTCGTAGAGGTTGATGGCGAGGATGTATATATTTCATGACTGTAAAATTAAGCAATAATACAGTTAAGTAAACAATTTAGATTTAAAAGTTTCATTTAACTAAAATAAGGTAAATAAAAATATTATTTAAAGGATACTAATTAAATTCAAGTAACTGTGCTTAAGTTTTGAACTATAAATTTGTTTATTATCTAATTCTTTAAGAAGAAAACAAAACAATGGAGTTGTTTGTAAAATGACAATGGTGTCGCTCGTAAAAAAACAATGGTGTCGTTCGAATTTTTCTTATTATACGTTGTATTTGCTACACAAAATTCAATGGGGTCGAGCGACACCGTTGTTCAAAGTGTGGCTCCGCCACTGATCACGCGTAGGTGGTTTAAGAAAGTGCGTCCATCTAAAAAGATAATAGGACTGGTTAAAAATAAAAAGAATAATATTACAAAATATATTAGTTAATAGCAAACTCAAATTGCCTTTTTGCACAACAAAAAAAGGATTATTATAATAGAACATAGTTTGTATGCTAATCCATTAAAGTTCAATTAAGATAACCTAATTATTATTTGTTAAGTTTCTTACATATAGAATGATGGGTACAAAATGGGGTTGTTTAAAATAAAGTGAGCCTTTAAAGTCCAAAATATACACCTCAACAAATGTCAAAACGTTGTTTATTTCAAACATTTTTTCTCTAGTTTTCTTCATTGGTATTTGGTATCACCCAACCAAAATGTATCACACTTATAAAATATTGGGCCTAATCATTATTAATTTGTTGGCGAAATTAGTAGTATACTTAATAAAATATTGGGTCTAATCATTACTAATTTTGTCCGTGTTCGTTCATTTATTAGATAAAGGAACTTGTTGGCGAAAGATTCAATGAACGTCTGATTCAATTACATGCCTAATCAACTTTCTTATACATCAAAATCGGTAATGTTAATCCGGTTCAAACACAATAAATAATGATAAAATTGTCAATTTCATCATTTGGAAAAGAAAATTGTTACTAAATCGAAAACACTTAAAGAAAATTCAAACATTTTTACAAAAATATCCAAATTGGACATTTAATTGATAATAAAGAGATATTACCCCTATTTCACCCCCCATTTATGACCTATTTTACAATTATCACAATATATTTCCTTTTGCCATTTCTGTCCCACGATCAAGCCCACTATTTCAACATTGTCTTCCTATGTCATTTTGATTTCGTGAATGAATCATTGGAATCGAAGCATTGGATTATAAAAACTTGTCTGATTGAAGTTAGCATTTTGATGATTGTCTTCAAACTTGATGAAATGATGTTCCCATAGTCTTGTTTCAGGGGTAAAAGTGGAAGATTGCGGCACCGTAGCTCCGGTTTCGATTCCGGTATCATTGCCAAAGTTTGTGTCGTGATCATCTAGAAGATGAGAAATTGAGCCAAGAGATTCCAATTCCCATAAATGAGCAAGTGAAAATGTCCTTGGTATTTTCATTGATAGTATCTCCTTAGTGTTATTTTCATCACTAGGGGTAGTTTGGATATTTACATTTTCTTCTCTTTGTTCCAAAGGTCTTTCGGCACTCTTTTTCTTGTAGATTCGACATAAAACCCAATCATCCAACTGAAAAAAAAATGTATAGTTAGATAAATCTTATCGTAACCTCCTGACTAATTCAATAACAATAAACACATAGTGGAATTATCGGGCTTACCCTCATGGACCCGATTTTTTTAGTCGGTTGTGATCTTGACTCGTTCAGTCGATATTCATGCATAATCCAATCGGTCTTAGTACCCTTTGGAGGCCTACCTTTGTAGAACACCAAGGCTTTCTTTACACCAACATATTTTGATCCACTATAGATTGCTTTATCCGTCCCGGTCGCCTTCCAATATCCTGATACAGCCGCCCTATTGGGCCGAATCCCATTAGGATATTTTCTATCACGCGGAGTAAAAAAATACCATTCCTTTTCACCAAATTCGGTTTTCTCTACATGTCATAAGTTTAATACTATTAGCATATATGTATATTCTTCACAACAAATCCTACTACAAAAATAAAAAAGATAACTTTATATGTAAATACTAACCAGGTAATTCCCAAGGATCAAACTTGTAAATATCAACCTCGGGTATGATAGAAACAGGACACGGTTTTGATAACGCTTGGTTTTTTAAGTAGAACATGATCAATTCTTCATCGGTCGGATGAAACCGAAAACCCGGAGGGAGACTAGAGTTATCCCCTCCAACCATGTTAATTAGTAATTACGAAAAGGGTGTTAGCTAAATAGATTAGAGAGATGGTATTAAGAGTTTAAAAAGATGGAGAAGAGAAGGGAGAGTGTTTGAAATGTTTGCAAGGAGAAGGGATGTGAATTTATTTGTGAGCTTTTTTTGTCCATTTGTGAAAAGATTGCATCATTCTTGATTTTTATTGGTTGGTTTGACTTTTGACTTTGTAGTTGCATTCCAATGGGGACTTGGCGTGTGCCCATAACTTGGCAAGATTAGGTCACACACACCACACGAAAAATTATTAAATTTAATTGGAATTATCCATACCATACATACCCATATGGAGAATATATATATAATATAATGAGAGAAAGAGGAGGCTTTGCGAGAATAGAAAAAAACATCATTACTTTTTTAATTTTAAAAAAATATGATACAAAAATTAGTTGAAATGCAATACTTATTAATCTCTTTTATCATTCTTAAAAGTGTTAATTACTGTTTTAGTCCATTTGGTTTGTCAAAAATCACTATTTCAGTCCATTAGTTTAGAAATTGCGATTACAGTCTCTATGGTTTCACTTTCGTAACAATTTCAGTCCAGTCTCCTAACACCGTCTATATTACCGTTAAGTTTTTAATTAACACAAGGGTAATTTAGGTATTTCATTAAAAACTTAATGGTAAAATAGACGGTGTTAGGAGACTGGACTGAAATGTTTACGAAAGTAAACCACAAGGACTGAAATCGCAATTTTTAAACTAATGGGCTGAAATAGTGATTTTTGACAAATCACAGGGACGAAAACAATAATTAACTCTTCTAAAAATATATATAAACAAAGTTTGTTTATTTTTAGAACTTACACATTTGTAAATTATATATTTTCTATTTATAACTTATATATATGCAGGCAAATTTTTAAAAAGAAAAATAATATATAAACAAATTAGTTTAATGCTTTTTATGTGCATAACATTTTATAGACATTTATATCTAGGAAGTAAAAGTTTTAAAAATATAAACCATTGATAGAAAAAATTAGACGATTTAGGTTTGTTTTTTTCGTTCTCGTGACATTTTAACCTTTTGTAATAAACATCTCCTTATATATACACATATAATATATAGTAATAAATGTAGTATGTGCTGCTTTAACAAACTCCTTTTGTATGTGCATACTCAATTGACAAGTCTTAATTAAGTTACCTACACTCATTGAAATAACTACCAACATCATATCTAACATTTTTTATTCATTAATTGACAATTTTTTTTTATGAATATAAGACTTGTAATATTTTGATTAATTTATTTATTAGTTGGGTCTTATCAACAAAATGTCATTGGGTATTAATGTCTTATCATTCCTTGCAAAGTTGGTTTAACAGCCTGATTTATTCTTAACACAAATGATGTTATAGAAAAAGAAGCATTTACAATTGAAATTCCTATAAAAAAAGTTATATTTTCCATGATGCATGTTAAAAAATTATGCCACTTGTAATACCATATGATGTAATGTTTGGAAGTTCTTTTAACTATTAACCAAGTTTTGAAAACCTTTTAACAATCTAAAAACAATTGGGACATAGATTAAGCTTATTCCTATATTGAGTAAGTGATTGCATATTTTAAGTGGTTTATAAAGACTTTTATGTTTATCAAGATCAAGTTTACGTCCAAGGCTTATCTGTAAAAGCAAAGGTGAAACGTGATATGTATATATATAATATATCTTAAAGTATGAAACATTGAAACTTTTTAACAAAACTCCTCGTATGAACCTACACAAGTTGTTATTATATGGTGGTAAGGCTACAACTGTCGGCAACATTAATTATAACTACAATTGAAAATGTGGTGTTTTTCGCTCGCAGTGTTAATTTTTACCGAAAATTTTTAAAAGTTTATTTTTGTAGTGTAAAATATTGGACTTTTAAGAGCTCGACCCCTATCAATTTGGATTATAAGAGTCCGGTCCTCGCCGAGTTTTCATTCAAGCTCTACTACTGCGTTGATTGGCCAACCTTTTTTTGTCTTTTGTTAATTGTTACCACTTTGTTTTTTGCTCTTACCCTTCACTTTCTTCGTTAACATTTATAACCCCTCAACTTTCTAAAGACTTTGTAACCGATTTTCACGTTTTTATTTTTATGTACGTGTCGGTATAAATTCATGTTGATTTACGTTTTAACATAATTCTTTTTTTTGGGAAATGAGTATGTTAAGATATAATAGGGGGTTTTTGGTTATTTTGTGTACGTTTTTCAGTTATACTTTTGGACATAAATTTTGTTCTAAAACGAGTCGGATCAAATATAATACGTTTTCATTAGACGGTATAAATTCGAGTTACTTTACATTTTGTCGCCGCTGCAACACGTCGTACCATTCTTTAACTTAATAAACATATTTTTTACGTACTTATTTTTATGTACGTGTTGGTATAAATTCAAGTTGGTTGACGTTTCGACATAAATTTCTTTCGTAAATAAATCGGGTCAAATATAATAAGTTTTCATGCTTATTTTTAGGTACGTTTTCAGTTGGTCTACGTTTTGACGTAAATTTTGTTTGGAAATGCTTCAGGTTATATAATACGTTTTCGTTAGACGATGTAAATTCGAGTTACTTTACGTTTCGACGCCGTCTAACGCGCGATGAAATTTATTAATTTGTTACATATTTTTTGAATGACAAATGTTACATAATCGCTACTCCTAAATTACATCAAATTTACTACATATTAGAAATTGAGCTCTGATCTCTCTAGAAAAAACACAAAGCCTCTATCATCCACCGAAGTGGTGATGGCATTAATTTGTTACATACAAAATGTTTAGCTAGTATTAAATAAAATAGGAAAGCCATGCCTTTATGTAACTATTATTATAAATATTCACGATATTTTGTTTTTTTTAAGGGTGACTTTCTATGATTCACGATATTTTGTAGCTACAAAAATATTCATTGGAAGTTTGTCAACCAAGTTATAATAATTAATTAGTTTTTGGATATAATTCGAGATTTTGAAACTTCCCCAAGAAGATTCAACCACATATTTTTATATTTTTTGACGTTGCTGCATTTATTTCGTGACTAACTAGCGGGTGTGGGGTGTTGCTTTTTGGCGTTTTGGCCCTTTAACGCCACACCACATCCCTAGTTTTTGAGTATTACCTTGTAAATCTCATTTTTGCCACGTGTCGATTAATGCTCTTAATCTAAGCCCCTCCACACCCCATAGTCTAACGCAATTATACAAATTTTACTTTAAAAAGGAGAAAAAGGAGAAATGTTCGGTATAAAACTAAATTCAAGTACAAAATTGTATAATGTATGTATTTGTATTGTGTTTATGTAATAATTTAATAAATATTGTTTTTTCTAGCTTCCGCCATTATATTTCTAACACTGTACACAAATGTATTATATAGTTCCCATATAAGGTACCAAAAACATTTAGTTATTTAAGTGAAGCTACCCTAGCGATTTAATCTCATCCATTATTTTAGAGATGGTAGCCTATTCATTATTTACAAATCTTCGATTTCCAAATACATCAACATGAAGTAAATATTATCAACAAATCTCGATCGATGGCAATGGGCCGGATATGGCTAATCCCAGTCCCTTACCCATTTGTAAAATACGTCTCATACTTAGCCCATTACCCGTCGAGTATCGGACATATCCGCAGGTATTGAGTATACCCTTAGGGATTTTTATAAACATATATCTTTTACTTTCCTTTTATAGTTTTATGTTTATAAAATCTATACAATATATTAAAATATAAATAGCATACATATCATCACAACCATAAAAATATTCAAAACATTAAAAAAGGTAAATAAATTATAGAGTTAAATGCCATTTTAGTCCCTGTGGTTTGCATCATTTTGTCAGTTTAGTCCAAATGTTTCATTTTTCCCCTGTGAGCCCAAAAAGGTTTCACCGTTGTCATTTTAGTCCACTGAGTGAACTTCATCCGTTTTTTTTGTTAACGAGAAGGGCAATTCGGTCATTTTATATGGCCGAATTGCACTTCTGGTTCACAGAATTACATATAAAATTAGGGCTGGCATATCGTGTATACCCGTACACAATAAGACACGACACGATACACGAAATCCCATACACGAACACGACACGATAACTTATCGTGTCCATTTTTTCAAACACGAACACGACACGATATACACGAAAATTACCTGTTAATACCTATTAACACGACTGTTCGACTGTTATACACGAAAATTACCTGTTAATACCTGTTAACACGAATAAAAACACAAACACGACATGCTATCTGAGAGTTACAGAGGGAGTTTAGGGTTTTGTTTTATTTTAATTGGATGAGGAATGAATATAAAAAGGAATTAAGGAACTCACACGCACATGGCTGATGAGTTTTATTTAATTTAATTTCTTATCGTGTACTAACGGGTATTAACAGGTAAACAGGTATTTAACCTGTTTATACACGAAAATTAACAGGTAATCTCGTGTCTACCTGTTTGGTACACGATACCTGTTAAGGCCATACACGATATCTGTTAACTTCGTGTAGGTTCATGTCGTGTATTCGTGTAAAATTGCCAGCCCTATATAAAATGACCGAATTGCCCTTCTCATTAACAGAAAAAATGGATGAAGTTAACCCAGTGGATTAAAATGGCAACGGTGAAAACTTTTTGGACCCATACGGGAAAAATGAAACATTTAGACTAAACTAGCAAAATGACCTAAACCACAGAGACTAAAATGGCATTTAACTCTAAACTATAATATTAATCTCAAGAAGTATATTTGTATTTCTTATAATATAAATATAAATAATTTCATCAAAGCATATCTCACAAAAGAAAAGTTTACTTTTTCATTACCTACTATTGAATAAAAAAATACTAAACTATATAGTTTCAACATATATTTCAGGTATATAGTTTGGGTAAACAGTTATAAAGTTCCAGATAACTGGACCAGGTATCATCTAATCTCATACTCATAAAATATTTTTTTTTCAGTTCCAAACCTGTTGAGTATCTATTAATCTGGTATACATACTTCAGATGTTTCAGGTTTCAGGTATACCTATAAGCTCGAGCTTCTTTCCTATCCCTATCAATCATGTAAATAATTTAGATGTTTCTTTAGTCACTCAATGGATAAGGATCGTGTAAAAGGTCCAAAACAAAATAATGCGTGGCTGCTATCCCGCCACCACATAAACATGAGTTCCTATTGGACGTTTTACCGTAGGATTAAAAAAAAAAAACATCACATGATGTAGTCGTAGTGTTAGTTGTCCGCATGACGTTGTACCTGATTCGATTACAGTTGGCGTGATTGAATTGTATATCTCTATGTATGGGATAAAGCAGAATATTCTAGTAAACATTGACCGTTGGATTAGGATGAGTCATATGTTTAGCTCACTTTGTGGAAGAGGCGGCTTGTCTTTATCCACCAACCTACCCCCACAAAATACTATTAGTTGCACTCTTTTGTTATTCTTTTCTCATTGTTAGTAATAAAATATGGTTTGTGATGTAATGTTTTGTTAATCATGTGTTGATTATCATTTGCAATAAGTGGGTGATTGAATTGTATTTTTTTTTTGTAATTAAGATATAGTTTACGAAAGTGTATGATGAAAGAGTTAAATGTCATTTTAGTTTACGTGGTTTGGGTTATTTTGTCAGTTTAGTTCAAATGTTTCATTTTTCGTCTGTGGATCCAAAAAGGTTTCACCGTTACCATTTTAGTACACTGGGTTAACTTCATCAATTTCTTCAGTTAACGAGAAGGGTAATTTGGTCATTTTATATGTAATTCTGTTAACTAGAAGGGCAATTCGGCCATTTAAAATGATCGAATCGCCCTTCTCGTTAACATAAATAATGGATGAAGTTTATCCAGTGGACTAAAATGGCAACGGTGAAACCTTTTTAGACTCACAGGCAAAAAATGAAACTGTTGGACTAAACTGGCAAAATGACCCAAACCACAAGGACTAAAATGACATTTAACTCATGATGAAAAGAAAAAAGTTTGAAGTATTGTTATTAGTGCTTGATGATGATGGTATTAATGGAAAGCTGGGGACTGATCAGAAACATTTTATTAGGCGGAGGAAAACTTGTCATCTACTTCTACTTACGGCAGAAGTTTTGCACTTAACACCTTAAGCAACGTGCGCTTTGTTACTCTGTGGCCACAACGCACAATGGATTAGAATCTGCGCTCTCGGTTAACTGAGTAATAAGTTATGTATTGATTGATTATTGGTTCATTGCAGAAATATGGTTCATAGAACAATAGGATAAATAATGATGAGTGTCTATAATGTATTACTAGTGGGATTATCGGTGTGATGTGTGGAGAATTCGGTAGGTATCGGTTTGTTTTGTTACGATACAAACACTCAGTATAGCAATCGACAAAGAGAACTAAAAAAAACAAAGTCATGATATGGCCAAAAGGATATCGTGACATTTTACATGTAATGATTTGTATTTCATACTTTCTAATTTTAACAAGCTTGTATTCATATTTCATTTCAATCCTTGTAATCTCGAGATTTTGAACATAATGGAAATACAATTTTAATCATACTTGTTTATTCATACATACTTGATACTTAACCTATCACGTACACACATTTCATATGCAAAACCGAAGCATACTTTACGTTTATTTTATGTTCGGAATATTAATCTACACATTCACGTCATACACATAGTAATATATACCTTAAAATGCCCTAAAACACTTAACATATTGAAGAAATGGCATACATGGGCAAATCAACCAAACAACAAGGATCAAAAACAAAAATTTTGCAACCTGAGGGTCCTTACGGACCGCAAGGCTTGGGCCTTACGGTCCGCAAGCCCCTTTAACAGGCAGAAATTTTGACAGCTCTCAAATGTACTCTGAAATTCACCTTCTCAACCTCTTTTTTCCACCTCTGTTCTCCTCCAATCACCATCTAACTTAAATATGACCTAAACCCTAGTCCTCTACTATAAATACAAGCTTTCTCTAACTCATTTTCAATTTCCACAACTTCATTTCACTCTCAAACACTCCAAGATCTTCAAGAAAACTACAACTTTTGGGCAGATTAATACAAGTTAAAACTTATGAGTTTTAACTTGCTTCTTCAACCCTTTCTTCTCATTTCTTGCTTTCTAACTCCTTGGATAACCTCTACCGATGTTACCCAATGTTCACCAAGGTGTAATATAACAACCCTCCAAAATTAATCCGACACCCTAAAAATATTTAGAGTACCCCAATATGTCTTAAAATAAACCCCATATAAGAAAACGAGCCTCGAATACCTTTATTTTTATTAAAGTTAATTAAAAATCAGATTTTTGGGGCTGTGGCGGGCAGCGAAGACCTTACCATGGTCTTACGCGGGCCATGACCGAGTGGACATGAGGCGCAACCCGGTACTGCCACGTGTCAACCACACGTCGAGTCTACACCGGTGACTGGGCCAGGCTAGGGCCTACCCTAGCTACCCTCGCGGGCCGCGTAGCCCTTGGCTACCACCTACGCGGGGCGCGACGAAACCCAAATCAGGCCATATAAATTGAGGGCATCGGCCTTCAGTCGAATTCGCTAATCTTTCTTTTCTCTCTCGAAATTCTGAAGAGTTAGCATAACTTTCGGGTATTATACCCCCTAAATAACGAAGTTCTGCCTCGTTGTAAGTATCATAACCCCGGTTACGTATTAGATACGCTACCCTATTGATCCAGGGTTCCGTAACGGCTGTCGTGGTTCTGCCCGACGTAGTCGTTGGAATGCCGTTTCGGGGAGGGTATTACTAATGTAAATATTGGGTTATTATACTAACGCGTGTGCATTTGTGTAATTTATAGATAATCATCAGGAAATCCTTAAAGGAAACCTAAGACAACAATGTGAGTAATCATCTTTTTTGTAAACTGTTTTTACAAAACCTTAAATATTTTACAATGTGATTAAGCAGTGATTGAGTCTTTGTAGTTCTTCAATTACTGCTGGTATGTTGGGGTTTTGTATACAAAATGTGAAAAACATTACCATTGGACAAAGAGTTAGCCAATGGGTAATATGACCCACCAGTCAGAATTGACAATACTGAATGAGTAATTGTTTAGATGTAAACATTGTAATCGCTCTCAATACTTTTCAAAGATAAAACCCTTCTTGATTAAACTGGGATTCACTCACCAGTATTTCCCACTGACAAAATGTTTTTAAACGCGTTTCAGGTAACAAAATGTGAAAGCAAACTAGAAGTCAGCTGGACAGCACTAAAGGCTTGGAAAAGTGGCTATAAAAGTTACCTAAATAAAGAAGATGTTTTATTTAAATAAAATAGGGTTTTATCCCTATAAAAATGTGTGTACTTGAAACTTGGGATTTTCCCATGTGGTTAATATTATAAAAGCGTGGTATTTTACTCTGATAAAATATTTCCTAACTACGGTCCTGATGTAATTTCCGCTGCCAAATTGATAAACACCTATACCACCAATACTGATTCTCGCGGCCGCCCGTTCCCGGGACAGATAGGGGCGGGGGTTGCGACAGAAGGTGGTATCAGAGCTAAGCCACTGATTCAGCTACAGAAGTGTTCTGCTGACACCAAAATTTATCTAAAGTGTTAGGAAATTTTCTACGGAACTACGTGCATATTTGTATTTTATTGTTGTGTGTTATTTGACTATTTGTTAGTTTACAGTATGAGCGACCAAGGACCTTCCGACGCCTACCGTCAGTTGTCCAGCTCACCTAGGAGCGAAGGCACCTCTTCACAGCCTGCCCTCTCAGGGTATTCAGCTGACAATGAAAATGGGATATTCGTGTTTAAGGCTCAATCTGAAGAGCCATTCCCTCCTAAAAAAAGAGGATGGTACAATAGAGGAGCACATGAACGTAGGAAAAGAATGAAAAAGTTACAACAGCAGCGAGTGTTAGCAGCCGCCAAGAGAGAAACAGATGCCCACACTCAGGATATGCTCAATAGGAGTTTAGCAAATTTCCATATCCTAGCAACTACAGCTGCCGACCCTAACCTGGAGCAACTCATAGCACCCCAACCATTACCACTGTTTCCCACACAGCCAATGGAAATCGAGAGCAACCCAGAAAACCAATTCCCAATGCATGATTTTAACCCAGAAGAGATACCTAGAGTACCAGCACCTAATCCCTTAGACCCAGACTACGACCCGTGGTTAGACAACCATAGGGATTACCAGCAACGCTACCCAATACCAGAAGACGAACCCATGCCAAATCTAGCAGCCTACCTAGGTTTGGACCCTCTAGATCCCTTTTATGATAGTGATCAATACATCAGGGAAATTTTAGAGAATCCATACCCGTACCAGGAACCCATGCCCCAGTTTCCAAACCCAGTCCCAGCACATGCACCACAATGAGTGCAGAAAATGTGCAAGAACTCCGAACCTTCGGAGAGGAGATTTTAGAAAGTAGCGAGAGGATGGGGTAGGTAGGAGAACGACTCGTCTGGAAGTATGACGAGCGTAATATGGAGTTCTGGATGAACCCATATCAGTGAAGGTGATAGTGGAAATAGTAACAATAATAATAATAATATATATATATATATATATATATATATATATATATATATAATATGTGTGTATGTTTGAAAAAAAATTTCTAAATCAAAGCTACGGATGCCTACTAGTAGTGTAATTTTTATTTCAGTTGTATTGTAATTTAAAATTTCAGTATCAGTTTGTATTAGATACATACTATATAAGAAAGAGTAAGTCGCAATGTTCGACGCTTTTGATCAATATGCTTGTCATGTGATTAGTTGTATTAAATATTATCCTGTGATATTAATAATTGGCAAATGTTTAAACTTCAGATGGACAACGAAGTGAACCAGGAAAATCAGAATGACAATAACCCGAATAACGATAATCCGAATAATGAGAATCCGAACAATGATAACAATGGAAACCCAGTGGATAACAGTGCCATCCAACACATAGTGGCACAAGGGATAATAGATGAAATGCCATATATTATCAAAACAGTTAGGGAAGCGGATAATAAAAGTAACCATAACAGTAATCGACTCACTGAACCTGAACACAACGTAAACAATGGACCCATACTTCAAGTGCCCATTCCCAAAAGAAGAAGAACCATATCTTATGGTTGTTCTTATAAAGAATTTTGGTCTTGTAAACCAATGGAATTCTCGGGCAATGAAGGGGCCGTTGCAGCTCTACGCTGGATAGAAAAGACTGAGGCAGTCTTAAAAATAAGCAAGTGTACGGAAGAGGATAAGATAATGTTTGCTTCCGATCTGTTTAAGATAATGGTGGAACACGATCCTCCAGTCTAGGGGAAATGACAGGATTTACAATATGGAATGGGAAGAATTTAAGAACATGGTGGAAAGAAAATTCTGCCCTCCCAATGAAAAAGAACAGATAGCAAATAAGTTCTTAAACCTTAGAATGACTGGAGTGGATAGTAAGGGGTACACTACGTTATTCTTTGAATATGCTAGAATAGTGCCAACCCTTGCATCACCAGAACCAATATTAATCTCCCGCTATATCTGGGGATTAATCAGTGAGATTAGGCATGTAGTCAAGGCAGCTAGACCTCAAACCATAGAAGAAACTGTAGAACTAGCAAACACCTTGACTGATGAATTAGTGCGTATACGAGAAGAAGACCAGAAGAGAAACCTAGCCCAAATGCTTACCCAGGAATTTCACTACGGTAATTCCAACCGTGAGAAAAATGTAGGTTCTACTTCTGCACCTTATTGCAAGTACTGCAAAAGGAAGCATTCTGGAAGATGTTCTATATATTGCAACTTCTACAAAATATCTGGACACAAGGAAGAAGACTGCAGGAAGAAACCTAACAACAGGATATGCTACAACTGTGGAGAACAAGGTCACATCAAGCCAAACTGTCCGAAACTAGCTCCAGCTACGAACAACAAGAACACTAAAAATGCTAGAGCATTTGTTCTGACTACAGAAGAAGCTAAGATGATCCCAGATGTGATCGCCGGTACGTTTTTAGTTAATGATGTTTTTGCTAAAGTATTATTTGACTTTGGTGCGAACCAAAGTTTTATTAATACTTCATTTTGCAAACTTCTTAATCAACCATTAACTAAACTTCCACAAGAATGTCTAGTAGAAACAGCGAATGGGGAAACCGTTAAGAGTAGAATTTTTAAATCAAAAGTTTATTGCCAACCTTTATCCAATGAATCTGGCAGGATTTGATGTTGTATTAGGAATGGATTGGTTAGTAGCCAATAAAGTCAGTATTTTATGTGATCAAAAGTCAATCCAAGTAAATTCACCAAGGGGTGAAAAGATCACAATTAAAGGAGATAAACCATCTAGATCCACAAAATTCATCTCTGTGATGAAAACAACAAGTTATATAAGAAAAGGATCATTAGTGTATTTGATTTCCATAATCGCTAACATTAAAAGAAAAGAACTGAAAGATATTCCAGTAATATCTCAGTTTCCAGAAGAATTACCAGGACTACCTCCGGATAGAGAAGTTGAATTCAGAATCCACCTGCTACCAGGGACAGCACCAATTGCCAAAGCACCTTACCGTTTGGCACCCGCAGAAATGCTGGAACTGAAGAAACAGTTAGACGAATTGTTGGAGAAAGGATTCATACAACCAAGTTCATCGCACATGGGGAGCACCAATCTTATTCGTTAAGAAGAATGACGGATCTATGCGTATGTGCATTGATTACCGTGAATTGAAGAAGGTCACGATTAAGAATCGGTACCCATTACCTAGAATCGATGATCTGTTCGATCAGTTGCAAGGAGCTTGATTTTTCTTGAAAATCGATTTACGGTCAGGATATCATCATTTAAAGGTACAGGAAGAGGACATTCCTAAGACCGCTTTTAGAACAAGGTATGGCCATTATGAATTTACTGTCATGTCATTTGGTTTAACCAATGCCCCAGCCGCATTTATGGACATGATGAACCGAATATGTAACCCATATTTGGATGAGTTCATAATTGTCTTTATAGATGATATACTCATTTACTCTAAGAGTAAATAGGAACATGCAAAGCATTTGCATGCACTTCTAAGTTTATTAAGGAAAGAAAAACTGTATGCTAAGTTTTCGAAATTTGAGTTTTGGTTAGAACAAGTACAGTTTCTTGGACACTTAGTTAATCATGAAGGAATTCATGTGGATCCCACCAAGATCGAGGCGATTACTAAATGGAAAACCCCTGAGTCACCAACCGAGGTTAGAAGTTTCTTAGGATTGGCCGGTTATTATAGAAGATTTATTCGAGATTTTTCTAAAATAGCCATTCCCTTAACTAAGTTAACCTGTAAATCTGTTAAGTTTGAATGGGGACCAAAACAGGAAGAAGCCTTTAAAATTCTTAAGCAAAGGTTAACCAACGCACCCATACTAGCGTTACCAGAAGGAACTGAAAACTTTGTAGTCTATTGTGACGCTTCTAAGTTAGGTTATGGATGTGTGTTAATTCAAAGACAAAAGGTTATAGCCTACGCCTCTAGACAACTTAAGAATCATGCAGAAAATTATTCAACTCATGATTTAGAATTAGGAACTATAATTTTTGCCCTGAAAATTTGGAGACATTACCTTTACGGTAGTAAGTTTACCATTTTCACGGATCATAAGAGTTTAAGGTATGTTTTTGGGCAAAAAGAGTTGAATATGAGACAAAGACGTTGGATGGAGATACTTAGTGATTATGATTGCATTATCCAGTATCATGCAGGAAAAGCAAATGTAGTAGCTAATGCTTTAAGTCGAAAGTATCATGAAAAACCAAAAATAGTGCGTTCTCTTAAATTAAATCTACAAGTAGATTTAAACGAACAGATTAGAAAAGCACAAGAATCACTAATCCAGGATGATATTGAAAAATTGAAAGGGATGATTAAAGAACTAGATCAAGGAACATATGGAATTTGGAGATTCCATAAGAAAAGGATGTGGATACCTACACTAGGAAACCTACGTCACCATATACTAGAAGAAGCCCATAAGTCTAAGTATACGATGCATCCTGGAAGTGATAAGATGTATAAGGATTTAAGAAAGAATTCTTGGTGGATAGGAATGAAAAAGGATATAGCAGCTTATGTTTCGAAGTGTTTAACTTGTTCACAAGTTAAAGCTAAACATCAGAAACCCTCAGGTTTATTGCAGCAGTTTGAGATGCCAGTTTGGAAATGGGAATTGATAATAATGGATTTTGTTACCAAATTACCCAAAACAAGGAAAGGTAATGATACAATCTGGGTGATTGTAGACAGACTAACTAAGTCAGCTCATTTCCTACCAATGAAGGAAACTTTCAGTATGGAACAATTAGCTAAGTTATATGTAAATGAAATAGTTTCATTACATGGAATTCCTTTATCAATTGTTTCTGATAGGGATAGCCGTTTTACCTCTCATTTTTGGACAAGTTTCCAAAAAGCCATGGGAACCAAGCTCAATCTAAGTACAGCTTATCATCCTCAAATGGACGGACAAAGCGAAAGGACAATTCAGACGATGGAAGATATGCTTAGAGCTTGTGTAATTGATTTCGGAGGTAATTGGGACGATCACTTACCATTAATCGAATTTTCTTACAATAACAGTTATCATACCAGTATAAATGCTGCACCATTCGAAGCACTTTATGGACGAAAGTGCCGAACCCCAGTCTGTTGGGCAGAAATTGGGGAAAAGCAATTATCTGGACCAGAGATAGTACAAGAAACGACCGACAAAATCATTCAAGTCAAGGAACGACTGAAAACAGCACGTGACCGACAAAAGAGTTATGCTGATAACAGAAGAAAGCCGTTAGAATTTCAGGTAGGAGACAAAGTATTATTGAAAGTCTCTCCTTGGAAAGGAGTGGTAAGATTCATCAAAAGGGGAAAGCTAAGCCCCAGGTATGTTGGACCTTTTGAGATTATGAAAAGAATAGGACCTGTAGCTTATCAGCTACAACTGCTAGAGGAAATGGCGGGAATACATGATGTATTTCATGTATCTAATCTCAAAAAATGCTTAGCTGATAAATCACTAGTAGTCCCTCTTAAGGATATAGAGGTAAATGAACAGTTAAAATTTGTAGAAAGACCTCTACAGATTGAAGACAGGAAAGTCAAGAATCTCAAACACAAAAGATTAGTTCTAGTCAAAGTAAAATGGGATTCCAAAAGAGGACCAGAATACACATGGGAGCTTGAATCAGAAATGCAAAGGAAATATCCACACCTGTTCCAGTAGATCTCGAGGATGAGCTCTAAAACAAGGTGGGGAGGATATAACAACCCTCCAAAATTAATCCGACACCCTAAAAATATTTAGAGTACCCCAATATGTCTTAAAATACACCCCATATGCGAAAACGAGCCCCGGATACCTTTATTTTTATTAAAATTAATTAAAAATCATATTTTTGTGGCTGTGGCGGGCCGCGAAGACCTTACCCTGGTCTTACGCGGGCCGCGACTGAGTGGACATGAGGCGCAGCCCGGTGCTGCCACGTGTCAACCACATGTCGAGTCTACACCGGTAACTGGGCCAGGCTAGGGCCTACCCTAGCTACCCTCGCGGGCCACGTAGCCCTAGGCTACCACCTACGCGGGGCGCGACGAAACCCAAATCAGGCCCTATAAATTGAGGGCATCGGCCTTCAGTCGAATTCGCTCATCTTTCTTTTCTCTCTCGAAATTCTGAAGAGTTAACATAACTTTCAGGTATTATACCCCCCTAAATAACGAAGTTCTGCCTCGTTGTAAGTATCATAACCCCGGTTACGTATTATATACGCTACCTGATTGATCCAGGGTTCCGTAACGGCTGTCGTGGTGTAACACCTGTGTCACTTCAACCATCAAACAAATACCAAACCAATGAAATATTGTATTTCATACATGGGATTTGTATAAATATGTGTATCATTTTCACATATCAATTCTTGTTCGATTAAGAGCTCTAAATCGCTTTCTGGAAGGTTATACGCGCACTGATGCGTAAATATAACCAGTTTAATGCAACAAACACTCCGGAACAGTTAGATAGGCTTAAAATACCTTAAATAACCTTTACATAACTTAGACAAAAGTTTTGGAAGGTTTGGTGTGCCGAAATCAAGTTTATTCGCTTACAGGGACTAAATTCGACAAACTGCGAAAGTTTGCCGATTCGTACTGTAACGAACATTCCGGAACTTGATCATAAGTTAAACATATCCTAAATATCCTTTACATAGCTTAGAAATAGGCTTTTAGGGGTTCGGTATGCTAAAATAAACTTATTTGATCAATAGAGACTAAAAGCGTCAAAAGTGCATAAGTTTGCATTTTCGCGCATATCTTACGTCCTGAATATATCCGGACATACAAAAAATTTATTTAATCATTAAAATATTTTATTTTAGTGATTGGCATGATAAAATTCCATTCGTCGCGTAATTTGGATCGTTTTTGCGTTCATTACAATTTCCGTCGTAATTAACCGAACAACGCAACCGTACGACCAAACGAACCGACATCCGAGATGTTTTTGAGCATATTTTAAGTTCCCTATACTTTAACTTTATTTTAGAGCCTTGAAATGGGGTTAACGGGGCTTAAAAGTTCAAAAAAATCAAGTTTTACAAGTGCAGGGACCATTTTTGAAATTTCTGGCAGATACATTGAACTTGGTCCATTTTTGAGATTTTGATGGTTTTAACCCATGGTTTTGCACCCTATGGGCTGGTATTTAATGGTTTTTATGATACTATGGACTCATATTAGGGGCTCCCATGGTTTTAGAAAACAATGGGTGCAAGTGTACGGCCTAGATCAAAGCTCGGGTTTCAAGAAACGATCTTAACGGTTCTATGAAATCTATAAATACCCCCACCCACTTCACTCTCAAACTCACACCTTTGATCTGAATTTGTTCTCTAAGTTGATGTGTTATCACTTCATACCTGAGAATATTCGGATCAAAGCTTCCATTCTTGGACCCGTTGTAAGTCCTCTTTCGTTCTTTTACGCGTTTTAGCGTGAAAGTCAAACTATGTTTGACATTCTGCATTGACCAGTTTATGGTCAACATGAAGTTCGTTTAAACTTCATAACGTGAGCGTAATCACGATGGTTTTAGTCTCTTGTGACTATACCTACTGATTACCACGTTATCTAGGCTTAGTGACGAGTCGTAGTTTCGGCCAAAATGCGTGTTCTTGCGTATTTTGTAACCAAACTACTTTTAGGTATCAAAACCGTTTGTTTTGATACCAAACCTGTTTTCAAACTTCGTTAAACATGTTTAGCTCGTCACTTTAGGTTTAGTGCTTATATAGGGTCGTAAGGTAAGCGATCTAAACAATCGCTTATACTTTCGAACCCGACCCGTTTGGTCGATCATTAGGATCTGACCAAACACATTAGGTGACCATAGTTGTATAGGGAATAACCTTCTGAGGTTATACCTTATGGTCACTTCATTTAGTTAGCTGTATGATAGGTAATTTATATGCCTTAGGAAAATGACCAAAATGCCCTTTTTGCGCATAAATTCATTTTAAGCATATGTAACCTAAATTTTCACATCTAAACTGATTAGGTAACATTATTAGACTTGTTAAGGCATATAATACTTGTCATAGGACTAGTTAGGCGTTCCGAACGCGTTTTACGCGAACGACGCGTTAAAGTAGCGTAAGCTATCTTAACGAGTCGTAATGGGTCGTAAGCACTTAGGATAGGTTTCATTTTAGAATGTAGACTTTGTTAAACCATATTACACGAGTTCCTATACTCATTTGGTTTACGGAACCTCATTCTATCCGATCTCCCGATTTAGGTCCGGTTATTTACATAGTTACCTATATTAGGTGCCGTTTGATTTCCGTGATCCCTCTAGCCTTCGTTGGTTGTTGTTCAAGACTTATAAGCACCCTCAAGTGAGAACATAGACCCCTCTTTTACTGTTTTCAAACTGTTTTGGGGTGGAACACATGTGCTTACTTGTCACTTTCATGCTTTCCATGTTTTTCATATCATATACTTGATATGTTCATTAGTACACTAGTAGTAGATGATTTCAATATTTTTTTGCTATGTATGTCCATTTAGTGCATACTTAGTACATCGTTTTACATTACATTTTATGCTATGTATGTCCATTTAGTGCATACTTAGTACATTGTTTTACATTTCATTTTATGCTATGTATGTCCATTTAGTGCATACTTAGTACATTTTTCTACATTTCATTTCATGCTATGTATGTCCATTTAGTGCATACTTAGTACATTATTTTACATTTCATTTCATGCTATGTATGTCCATTTAGTGCATACTTAGTACATTATTTTACATTTCATTTCATGCTATGTATGTTCATTTGTTGCATACTTAGTACATTTGTTTTTCATCACATGCTTACATTTTGGTATGACATTTGGTTTGTTTAAATTGCTCAAAAATACATTCATTAACATTAGCTACGCCGTTTGTTAGTAGGTAGTGGTACCATAGGAATTGACAACTCCCGTTCCTGAAATCCTAGGTATGTTTGGATGGAAGGAATGACCGAATTCGATAAACATAACTCAGATAAATCTTTAATTCGTTTAAGGGTTCATCGCCACAGTCTTAAGGCTTGAATGTATGCATTTTCACAACACCGCATAGATGTTTGTATCAGTAAAGCATGCATTATTTTACAAAACATAAATTTTGATTATAATTTATCAATTGCATTGTTTTGTACATTTCTTTCTTATAGGGTCGAGTAAATGCTTTTAATCAATAAAGGCTTTTTATTCACTCTACATTACATTTGTTTACACAATAACATTTCAACATTTGTTTAAAACATTACATTTAGTTATACATGAACACTTTTACATTGGTGGTTTGTTTGGGTAAGTGAATTAAGTAACGAGACGTGTGTAATATGATAAAAGCATGGTGGATACGCCGCTGGTACTTCCTATATATAAGTGCTTTTATGATATTACATATCGTAGCGTTATTTAAATCATTTCAATTTTGACATATTACATTTTATACAAATTCATTTTACTTGGTTATTTAATTAACCATACATATTTCTTTTATATCATCTGTTTCCTTATCGATTTCTATATGATTTATAAAACAAAAACATTTTACAAGGATCATGACTGACTTTTGTTAAACAACTCTTTTTCTAAACTTATAAGTCATGAATCCTAAATCAATAAAACCTATGTATCTCACAAGCATTTTTATGCTGACGTACCTATTTTCACATGTGTTTCAGGAAATGATGCATAGGATTGATCAAGTTACACATAGGCAAACTCGGGCCTTAGTGACAATAAAAGATGCAATACTAGTTAATTATGTTATGTTTCCTTGTTGTTAAGACATTGTAATTTCTTTTAATCAATAAAACAACATTTAAATTTCCATGTGTTATGAAACAATGATTCTGTTACAACACTCCCCGACGATTCCGCCACAATTTGTTGTTTTACGTGGTCGGGGTGTGACAGAAAAGTTGGTATCAGAGCTCATGGTTATAGGGAATTAGGTTATTAGTAATGCTTTGACCAAGTCTATAACCTTCCTAGGACCCTAACGCGAGTTTACTTGCGTTTAGTCATAAAACAATACCGTCACCTATCCTTAGGCGACAACCACAACAAGAACACAAATTTCAAAACCTCTTTGAAAACCAATCTTCTATTCTAGGATGATTGATTACTAGGTTTTGAACCCTCTAAGTTTCCAAAATGATTTTGAAAATAATCACCCACCCTTCCGGATGATTTGATTTTGGCTTAGTGCCTTATGAAATTTCAAAATCTCGTCAAAGTTTGGGTCTTATAATGTGAACACATGCAATCTGGAAGAGTGGATGCCTGTACTCTGAGTTTTCTGTCTAAGGCTAGAGTGTTCGTACAAATCCACATAATCGGACCAGTCACTCTTACCTGGGAACTCTTGGGGTGAGTGTCCACTTATAGGCTAAAGCATGTCTTCGCGATGCATTAATATGACCCGCTTACTTTGATTTGTCACCGTCTCATTTGTTTGCCTTAGGTAACAAACAAATGATCGCAATTTTATGCGTTGCCATTCTGTTTTGATTATCCGGTAACATTTCACTTGTTTCTTCCCATGCCTTTCATTTCCTCCAGAATGTCTCTTCATCGCAGCAACACTCAAATGTCCGAGCAAACTGCCAAATTTGCCCAACAAATAGGCGAAATAATCCTGAAGTCTGTGGATTTAGGTATCGCCATGTCTCGTCTCAATAATGGAGCCACTCAAGAAGCATCAAAAGAAGCAGAAGCCAAGCCTTCAAAAAGGTCAAGGAAGCGTAAAGCCTCAAAGAATCCTCCAATCGTTGCACCAAATCAGGCAGGACCTAGCCAAGTGACAGCACCGCCAGCTAAGAAGCCGTACTTGGGAACTGCTCCTTGGTGCAATTGATGTAACCGCCATCACCCAAATCAGATACGCTGCTTCAAATGTACCCATTGTGGATGATGGGGACATTTGGTTGACATATGCCGCTTTGCTATTCAAGACAAAGCTGTTGCAAATCTTGCTGCTGCTCAATCTCCTACCAGGAAACCTTATGCCGGTACTGCACTGATGTGCAACAAGTGTAATGCACCTCACCAAGCTTACCTGTAGTGTCGTCTGTGTGCATCATGTGGACGACTCGGTCACTTGGCAAATGCTTGTCAATTCAACCCAATCCAAGGTGGTCCAAACCAACCCCAAGTCAACCCTGTTCAAGCTCGTTTACCGTCTGGTACTTGGTACAACTATGGTGAGACGAGCTATATCAGGAACAAGTGATCAGAGATTTTCAATGCAAATCTGACCCACGGATAAGCATTTGGCTGAATATAAGATGTTGCTGTTTTAATCTTATGCTTTTGTTTTCTTTGTTTTTCTTGTAATGTGAAACGATCTGTTTTGTTTATAAGTAAATTGTTGTTCACAATTCTGATGTATAAGTGTAATTACCTGTGTGTATGGCATTTCCCTATAATACCTACATTAAGGAACTATGTTCTTTACAAACTACTCTTGTGATTCCCCCTTTCATGTGATCACTCATGATTTCCTCGAAAATTTTAAGTACTCGTTTCATTTTAAGAGACGAAGTACAGGAAATAAAGTGACATTATGAGTGATCGTGCTTTTTGCACATCTGTGCCTTTGAATCCTTGGTTAGATAACTGAGGGTATTTTCAATCTCATACCCATTACATTCTGATTTTCATAACAACATGCATAGCATAAGTTTTCAAAACAACCTTCATGATTTCAAAATGTTCCATATAGTTTGAAAACATTTTTAACACAATATATCTACTTAATATATCAAGTGCATGATTTCAAAAGCATCATTCATGTTTTCAAAAACCTTATACATAATTTCAAAATCTCATCTCGCATGATTTTAAAACATTTTGTAAATATACTTACCTATACACCTACTTTAAGATTTCAAAAGTATTATGCAAGGTTTCAAAAACATTAAACACATTTCAAAAAGAACCCCATGCATAGTTTTAAAAACATTTTTTTCTCATACATTGACTTAACCTTCAAATTCTACTCCATATGTCGCCTTGGCATATCTAGCACCTCAACTTCATGAGCATTTTTTTTACCTCGTGTTTCGACCTAAGCACGTCTAGTTCAAGGTTTTGAAACGCCTCCCGCTTTTCAAATCCCAAAATCCATATGGGATCTTCTTACCTTCACAATTAGATCCTTGTGGATGATTATCGTTCAAATCAGAGTCCTTCATTGGATTCCTTGTATGCCTTAATTCGAACATTTCGATTCCTCAAAATCGAAATCGAATTTTCTTTTTAAGATCTTCTTATCTGTAAAGTTAGATTCTTGGAAAATGTTTAAAGTGCCAATCAAAATCTACGGATTGGATACCTGGTGTGCTTTAAATACATGTGCACAATTAATAAAACAAATTAACAAAATGATGACAAATTAAAGATCAAGATAAACAATTTTTTGGTTATGTGATTATGTGTTATGTGTTTTCTTTTGTGTTTTTTAGTAATCTGGATATTCGTTATCCAAATCCTCGTAGAATCTTCCATATCTTCATATGAGGGATTCACAGTAGGATATCCAAAGGTACTACCCTAAATCCTTAATGGGATTCTACGTAATCGTTAAGACCCTTGGATTATATAGTACCATTCCATAATTCAAAGAGACCCCTTTGAGTGGTCTAAGTCAAAAGATTGATTCAGAATCTGGTTAAGAATGACATGTGGTGATATAGCCGAACAGACTCCTTGGTAGTCTATTTAAATCATTTATTAATTTAAGTAAAAGGACCCTATGGTGGTCTAGTCATGCTCATCACAAGTTTGTTCATTTGGTTTTCCCCTACACATTATAAAATGCGTTGTGCGGACTATGCAAGGAATTATGTAATTATCGACGCGTACATAATTATGAAGTTCAGTGCACAGGAGCCCAGTAAGATTTATCATGTGTAAGAACCTATGGTGGCAACAATAACGAAACGTGAACAATGTAATGAAGGTACGGTGGACGCATCAATAACGCTTTATATACTTGTATATAAGTGTCCCTCTTACATTGCAAGCGTGATGTTATTTAAAGTTACTAGAAGTTCAGGACTCTAACCAGTGTTGTTTGATCTTTTCAACTTCATGTTTCAAGCTCTCACAAGTTTCCTCTAGATAAATTTCGGGACGAAATTTCCTAAAGTAGGGGAGACTGTGACACCTGTGTCACTTCAACCATCAAACAAATACCAAAACAATGAAATATTGTATTTTATCCTTGGTATTTGTATAAATATGTGTATCATTTGCACATATCAATTCTTGTTCGATTTCGGGCTCTAAATCGCTTTCTGGAAGGTTATACGCGCACTGATGTGTAAATATAACCAGTTTAATGCAACAAAAACTCTGGAACAGTGACATAGGCTTAACATACCTTAAATAACCTTTACATAACTTAGACATAAGTTTTGGAAGGTTTGGTGTGCCGAAATCAAGTTTATTCGCTTACAGGGACTAAATTCGACAAACTGCGAAAGTTTTCCGATTCGTACTGTAACGAACATTCTAGAACTTGATCATAAGTTAAACATGCCCTAAATATCCTTTACATAGCTTAGAAATAGGCTTTTAGGGGTTCGGTATGCTAAAATAAACTTATTTGATCAATAGAGACTAAAAGCGTCAAAAGTGCATAAGTTTGCATTTTCGCGCATATCTTACGTCCTGAATATATCCGGACATACAAAAAATTTATTTAATCATTAAAATATTTTATTTTAGTGATTGGCATGACAAAATTCCATTCGTCGCGTAATTTGGATCGTTTTTGCGTTCATTACAATTTCCGTCGTAATTAACCGAACAACGCAACCGTACGACCAAACGAACCGACATCCGAGATGTTTTTGAGCATATTTTAAGTTCCCTATACTTTAACATTATTTTAGAGCCTTGAAATGGGGTTAACAGGGCTTAAAAGTTCAAAAAAATCAAGTTTTACAAGTGCAGGGACCATTTTTGAAATTTCTGGCAGATACATTGAACTTGGTCCATTTTTGAGATTTTGATGGTTTTAACCCATGGTTTTGCACCCTATGGGCTGGTATTTAATAGTTTTTATGATACTATGGACTCATATTAGGGGCTCCCATGGTTTTAGAAAACAATGAGTGCAAGTGTACAGCCTAGATCAAAGCTCGGGTTTCAAGAAAACGATCTTAACGGTTCTATGAAATCTATAAATACCCCCACCCAATTCACTCTCAAACTCACACCTTTGATCTGAATTTGTTCTCTAAGTTGATGTGTTATCACTTCATACCTGAGAATATTCGGATCAAAGCTTCCATTCTTGGACCCGTTGTAAGTCCTCTTTCGTTCTTTTACGCGTTTTAGCGTGAAAGTCAAACTATGTTTGAGTTTCTGCATTGACCAGTTTATGGTCAACATGAAGTTCATTTGAACTTCATAACATGAGCGTAATCACGATGGTTTTAGTCTCTTGTGACTATACCTACTGATTACCACGTTATCTAGGCTTAGTGACGAGTCGTAGTTTCGGCCAAAATGCGTGTTCTTGCGTATTTTGTAACCAAACTACTTTTAGGTATCAAAATCGTTTGTTTTGATACCAAACCTGTTTTCAAATTTCGTTAAAGATGTTTTAACATGTTTAGCTCGTCACTTTAGGTTTAGTGCTTATATAGGGTCGTAAGGTAAGCGATCTAAACAATCGCTTATACTTTCGAACCCGACCCGTTTGGTCGATCATTAGGATCCGACCAAACACATTAGGTAACCATAGTTGTATAGGGAATAACCTTCCGAGGTTATACCTTATGGTCACTTCGTTTAGTTAGTTGTATGATAGGTAATTTATATGCCTTAGGAAAAGGACCAAAATGCCCTTTTTGCGCATAAATTCATTTTAAGCATATGTAACCTAAATTTTCACATCTAAACTGATTAGGTAATATTATTAGACATGTTAAGGCATATAATACTTGTCATAAGACTAGTTAGGCGTTCCGAACGCGTTTTACGCGAACGACACGTTAAAGTAGCGTAAGCTATCTTAACGAGTCGTAATGGGTCATAAGCACTTAGGATAGGTTTCATTTTAGAATGTAGACTTTGTTAAACCATATTACATGAGTTCCTATACTCATTTGGTTTACGGAACCTCATTCTATCCGATCTCCGGATTTAGGTCCGGTTATTTACATAGTTACCTATATTAGGTGCCGTTTGATTTCCGTGATCCCTCTAGCCTTGCTTGGTTGTTGTTCAAGACTTCTAAGCACCCTCAAGTGAGTACATAGACCCCTCTTTTACTGTTTTCAAACTGTTTTGGGGTGGAACACATGTGCCTACTTGTTACTTTCATGCTTTCCATGTTTTTCATATCATATACTTGATATGTTCATTAGTACACTAGTAGTACATGATTTCAATATGTTTTTGCTATGTATGTCCATTTAGTGCATACTTAGTACATCGTTTTACATTACGTTTTATGCTATGTATGTCCATTTAGTGCATACTTAGTACATTGTTTTACATTTCATTTTATGCTATGTATGTCCATTTAGTGCATACTTAGTACATTTTTTTACATTTCATTTCATGCTTTGTATGTCCATTTAGTGCATACTTAGTACATTATTTTACATTTCATTTCATGCTATGTATGTTCATTTGTTGCATACTTAGTACATTTGTTTTTCATCGCATGCTTACATTTTGGTATGACATTTGTTTTGTTTAAATGGCTCAAAAATACATTCTTTAACATTAGCTACGCCGTTCGTTAGTAGGTAGTGGTTCCATAGGAATTGACAACTCCCGTTCCTGACATCCTAGGTATGTTTGGATGGAAGGAATGACCGAATTCGATAAACATAACTCAGATAAATCTTTAATTCGTTTATGGGTTTATCGCCACAGTCTCAAGGCTTGAATGCATGCATTTTCACAACACCGCATAGATGTTTGTATCAGTAAAGCATGCATTATTTTACAAAACATAAATTTTGATTATAATTTATCAATTGCATTGTTTTGTACATTTCTTTCTTATAGGGTTGAGTAAATGCTTTTAATCAATAAAGGCTTTTTATTCACTCTACATTACATTTGTTTACACAATAACATTTCAACATTTGTTTAAAACATTACATTTAGTTATACATGAACACTTTTACATTGGTGGTTTGTTTGGGTAAGTGAATTAAGTAACGAGACGTGTGTAATATGATAAAAGCATGGTGGATACGCCCCTGGTATTTCCTATATATAAGTGCTTTTATGATATTACATATCGTAGCGTTATTTAAATCATTTCAATTTTGACATATTACATTTTACACAAATTAACATATCTTTACAAAACATTGTTTTACAAACAACACATTTTATACAAATTCATTTTACTTGGTTATTTAATTAACCATACATATTTCTTTTATATCATCTGTTTCCTTATCGATTTCTATATGATTTATAAAACAAAAACATTTTACAAGGATCATGGCTGACTTTTGTTAAACAACTCTTTTTCTAAACTTATAAGTCTTGAATCCTAAATCAATAAAACCTATGTATCTCACATGCGTTTTTATGCTGACGTACCTATTTTCACATGTGTTTCAGGAAATGATGCATAGGATTGATCAAGTTACACATAGGCAGACTCGGGCCTTAGTGACAATAAAAAATGCAAGACTAGTTAATTATGTTATGTTTCCTTGTTGTTAAGACATTGTAATTTCTTTTATTCAATAAAACAACATTTAAATTTCCATGTGTTATGAAACAATGATTCTGTTACAACACTCCCCGACGATTCCTCCACAATTTGTTTTTTACGTGGTCGGGGTGTGACACGTGGTTCTGCCCGACGTAGTCGTTGGAATGCCGTCTCGGGGAGGGTATTACTAATGTAAATATTGGGTTATTATACTAACGCGTGTGTATTTGTGTAATTTATAGATAATCATCAGGAAATCCTTAAAGAAAACCTAAGACAACAATGTGAGTAATCCTCTTTTTTGTAAACTGTTTTTACAAAACCTTAAATATTTTACAATATGATTAAGCAGTGATTGAGTCTTTGTAATTCTTCAATTACTGCCGGTATGTTGGGGTTTTGTATACAAAATGTGGAAAACGTTACCATTGGACAAAGAGTTAGCCAATGGGTAATATGACCCACCAGTCTGGATTGACAATACTGAATGAGTAATTGTGTAGATGTAAACATTGTAGTCGCTCTCAATATTGTTCAAAGATAAAACCCTTCTTGATTAAACTGGGATTTACTCACCAGTATTTCCCACTGACAAAATGTTTTTAAATGCGTTTCAGGTAACAAAATGTGAAAGCCAACTAGAAGCCAGCTGGACAACACTAAAGGCTTGGAAAAGTGGCTATAAAAGTTACCTAAATAAAGAAGATGTTTTATTTAAATAAAATAGGGTTTTATCCCTATAAAAATGTGTGTATTTGAAACTTGGGATTTTCCCATGTGGTTAATATTATAAAAGCGTGGTATTTTACTCTGATAAAATATTTCCTAACTACGGTCCTGATGTAATTTCCGCTGTCAAATTGATAAACACTGATACCCCCAATACTGATTCTCGCGGCCGCCCGTTCCCGGGACAAATAGGGGGCGGGGGTTGCGACATGTAACAAGGTGGTACATCGCCACATTTGAGGTCCAAAGTGAGGTTTAAATTTTGTTTTATAAAACTTTTATCTCCTACAACTTTTACTTATCTTTCTTGGATGAACATGAACCAAACCTTGTCCCCAACTAACCTACATGTTGAAGGGCTTGAGTTGAGGTGTCATTCCAGAAAGTTTGAGGTTTAAACAACTCCAAATCAATCAACCTAAGTCACTAAACAACTTCCAAGTAATAAAGTGAACAAGACTACACCAAGTCTCTAAACACAATCCATGTTTGGAATGCACTCGTCTAGTCAAGTCACTTGGTTGTTTACGTGATTTAAATGATTTAGATGATTAGATATCTGAGTGGATTCCTAGAAACCAAAATGAATCAACCACACCTCGTCTCCAACATTTTCCATGTTGAGTATGGTATGTACATGTTTTGGTTGATCTCATTTGGCCACTTTGCAAATTTAGTTACTTCTACATTCTTATTCTTATTCTTGACCAACCGACATCATCAACTAAGTTGATGATTTTGTGCTTTGGTGAATCCATATAATGAGGTTAAATGGATGGAATTCATCCTACCTTCTTACATGACTATTACATGGTACCCTATAATACGTAGGACGATTATACATACTATATAACTATAAAATATATCCAACCAACCAAATTTTAACATCAACCAAACTAATGGTTGAGTGTTATGCATTATGGTGGATATTATCTTGGATTACGATTCATCATACTTGGACTTCCAATGGGCGAAATAGTGCCCATGAAAAACACATAAACATGGTGTCCAAATTTGAGTGTTTTAACAAGATAATTTTTTTTTTGTAATTTCATACTAAGTTACAATTCTGCATACAAATTCCTAATTCAATCCGTCATACTCACACGCCTTGTTTATCCTTGAAGGCTAACTCGACGTTTCCCAAACTCTCAAACACATCAACTCACTTACGTAGAACTTCTACGTAAATCGTGAGTATACATGACTCTTTCTTATTTTAACACACTTTGGGTGCAATATATAAAAATTATCAAACTCACACTTGCACAATCAATCACATGATTCAATCAACCAGTCCATTTATACATGCTAATGTGATATACTTTAGGATACTTAAATGCTAGAAGCCATTCTTGCAAAATACTTGTCATTAACTTCATGAGCCAACCTTAACATGTATAGCGCCATAAGAGTAGCACACCACCCTTAGCAAGGGTCTGTGTTAAGCAATCAATCGTATAATGACTTTGTTCGCTTCAGTGACAAGATTACGCAATGTGGACACAATTGGTTTGACATCTATTTGTTGCATGCTAGTCTATGTAATTTATGCCTTAGTATACATTTTATGTCATGTTTGAATTGAGTCAAATTTCTATACGTATGCTAGTAGACAAACTTGTATGCTCACCAATGCTTTATGTGTTGACCGTTACTCTAATATATATTCCAGGAAATTGATGATTGAGACGTTTCAAGAAATCTATTAGGATGGACTTAGAAACGCACTATTTAAATTTACGTATTTCCTTTCATGTTAGTTGTGTTATGTTTCACTTGTTGTATTATTTGTTTCCAAATGATGTACTTTGAATTTTAGTAATGAAATGAAAGTTATTTATTTAATAATTGTCTCATTAGCAAGTTGTGAAGTCTTGAGCAATCTAGTTTCGTCTCACTCTGATGTTTCCGCCATCGGTTGGGGTGTGCCATTACATTGATTGAAACCATGAAAGCGATACCGATACATGTTCCGATAATACCAATACCAATACTGGCGTTTTCGATCGAAATCGGATCAGTTCATCACGGTATTGGTACGTTACTGGCAGCTATATAACATGCAATGGCATATTTAAAAAAATAATAGTAAATTTCGTTGAACGTTCAAAAACGTAGATACAACGACAAGGTAAAAATTTGTATCATTCGGTTTCGACGACTTATATATCAGTATTTATCTTGTAACACTTAAAAGCGAAGATGAAACAAAAATTCGGAAGGACCGTAAAAAACAATTTTTTTTAACTTTATTAGAATTATGGCAATGTCTATTAACTTTACTAAACTTTAGGGGCATGAGTGTAAATTTGGTCAGAGTTCAAGGATGCTAAATTTTAGGGGCAGAAGTCTAAACTTGGTTAGAACTCAGGGATATTATTGAAACAATTATAATTTTGGAAAAAAAACTTATAAGGTGACTTGTAGGAAATCGAACTCACTTCCCTCAACTAGCATACTAACAACCCATCCATCGTATAAATGATAAACCGTGGATTGGGAATTCAAAAGAAAAAAACATGCCACTTATTGTATGTCACACAACATTCACAAATTGGGCCACTGCCAACTTCCGCCAATCACGACAAAAAACCGCCCATCTTATCCAATAAAATGCAAGAACTATTCATGATCCTTCGTAAATTTTATATTTATAATTATAATATAATTATAATTGTGACATTTTTAGATATTGGTCATGATATCAACATTATATGTTACAAACCTTGGTTGTATATATGTTGCAAGGTAACCTAATTTGGATATAAGCATTGTATAAAATCAATGTGTAAAGGAATATTATGTTTTCACTAAATTAATCTCTTATTAGATCATCCGTAACGGTTAAGACTCTCTAAGGAGCATTTTTTGTCACATTATCATCTTAATGCCTGTTTAAAAAATGTGTAATGATTAATGCCCATTAATACATTTTCAATCATTATGTTCCATTTTTTTCTCCTCATTCGGTGTTATACTAGAAACGCTCCTCCTTCTTCATGCCCTTATAACTTCCAGAGGGATGGCATTGGGGGTGTTATCAAGCTCCATTGCGCCCCTATAATGCTCATTACGCATGGCCCTATGTAAAATTAGTTTCACATAACTAAAAAGAAGTAACTATAAATTTGTAAAATTCAGAATGTAATTGTGTTAGGAAAATGATTACAACTTCGGATGTTGATCAACTATATTGAACAATGAAAAATGATTACAACTTCGGATGTTGATCAAGTGTGGTACAACGATTGATTGCTAAAAGTGTTCGTAAGCTTCTGTTTGTAGTGTGTATGTGGGAAAGTGTGACTGTGTCTAACAACACTTGATCAACCCCTTTTAATTTAAATGTAACAAGATATCCGAAAACTATGCTAGACCACGTCCACTCCCATGGCCGTTGTGGAATAAGCATGTGCAACTTCTATAACGAATTATCTCTGAGATTCCAGCTTAGACTCGGTCCACCATGTTGATAACCTGCATATGAACATAAGAAAATATCGAGAACAATTGTTAGAAACTATAAGAAATAATAAGGATCCTTAATCCTTCGAGACCCTGCACTATCCGTTAAGGATAAGTTATCCAGGTGACGCCTCAGAATATGGATCCATCATAATAAAAATCTAGTCCCTAACAATTATTATTATTATTATTATTATTATTATTATTATTATTATTATTATTATTATTATTATTATTATTATTATTTAGTTAATTACGTTTCTAACTCTGAACTTTAATAGAGTTATCACATGACCCCTACACACTAATAATTTTTTTTTCCAAACGATTTATGTGTATACCCCTGAACTTTAAATAGATTTATGTACCGAAGTTTGATAATAAATTCTTTTCTATATACAATTTACGTTTCAACCTCTAAACTTTAATAGAATTATCATACGACCTTAAAGTTTAATAAAGTTAATTTTTTAATATATATTTGTTCTTTTATCTATTTGTTTTTTAAGTTTACTCCTTTATTAATTTTAATTATATTTTTTTGAACTATTACACTTAAAGCTTACTTTTTAAATCTTAACATCTTTATTTAATCGTATTGCTTGTTTATTTTTATTATCGTTTAGATTAAAGTTTATAAGGGCCATATTAAACCCTTCAATATACCAACTAACAAATGTAATTATTTTTTATTTATTTATCTTATTATGGTTAAAACTAACTTTTAACTTTAGGCATTTTACTTAACTATGTTAATTGCTTATTTTTACCATGTTTTGATTAAAACATGCATTGTCTATATTATTTTATCAATATATCATGTAACAAATACATACTCGTCAACACCCTTTTACGACCCGCCATGAAGCGCGAGTCTAATACTAGTTTATTATAAACTCTTTCTCCATTAAGAATGCAGATACTAAACTTATTTTTAAATCAATATTTTATTATAAACTATATGATTTCTGTTAGTCAAATGGTCGGTTACTCGGCTATGACTTCGTATTTAGTATTCTTTTCTTTTTATTTCTCCTATTGTTGCTTTGAAATGACAATTTAAGTATTAAATTTTTTTTTTCAATAATGTGAGTAACACTAATGCAATTTTTTCCAATACTAGGAGTAACAACTAACGCGAAATTACGTATTCTAGCTAGCCATCGTGGACCATGTTTATAATACACAAATCCTATTAAATAGTTAAGGATTTTTAAAACAAAGTCGATCTTAATCAAACGCCCATCACCCACCGTTATCACTTACACTATGTTCCCGAGTTTCATTTAACAGGTGAAGGGGGAAAGAAAATTCTCTCATAATCTTTCCAATTTGGGAGGATGAATATATGGTCATATTTTCTTCCCTTTTCCCTCCCCTCCCTCTGTTAAATGAAACTCGGGAACATGATTTTTCATATTTTCATCTCTTTTCCCTCCCCTCCCCTGTTAAATGAGACTCGGGAACAGAGCGTTAATCACCATCGTAACTCCACCACCATGACATTTGTCGGAATCGTAAAACAAACAGTGGATTAATTTGAGAGTCGTGTGCATCACTTAAAGATTGAAACAATTCGATTACTCACTCGAATTTCTCTATCTAATGAAACTCAGAATAGATATTCAAGAACAAACTATGAAATCTATGATGAATCCATGAACCATAGTAAAAGCCACTAGAGGGATGGATTTCGTAATTTATTATTGGGGGTTGGTAACTGCTGTCGAGCAGTTTTCTTTTTGTAATTTAAGAGCATTCACAATAGATTCTCTATATTTATGTGTGTGTAACCTCTATATTTGTGAGAGTGGTTGTAAATTGTTGTGAGTATAAGAGAGAGAAAAATGAGAAAAATTACTATTCATCAATAAATTTGGGGAGATACTGTTCATCTCTATACCTTTTTAATATTTTTTGAAAGTGTTTGTGAGTGGAGGTGAGGAAAAAGATAATAATAAAAGTACACAAAAATATTAGTTAATTGAAAAGGAGAGAGAAAATGTAATGTTGTTTAGTGTAATGATAGAGATGGAGTAAGAGATTTGTTGTAAATACTCTAAGTTGCTTAAGAAATGGAATCAAATTTTACATCGAATTTCAAATCATTTTTCCATAAAATGAACTGATGAATTTTAACGAAGCTCAACTCCAGATAGGGGCTCTATTCCTTGAACCCAACCCTGATCCCAAGGGTGTTGCCCCTGAAATCTCGCCAAGGAGGCATTACCCTCTTGAAACCCCCATGGTTTAGTGGTTTCGCCCCTAGGAACTAATGAGGTTCATAAATACTTAAACTCATAATAAACTAAAGCAAGCGTACACTCTATACTCTCCTAATATTTTTTATGTATGTTATGATACACTTTGGTCAACAAATCAATAAAATTGCACTAATATAATAATCAATCTTCACCCCAAATTAACCCCTAAAGTTGTTAAGGATTTTACTTGTTCATGTTATAGAATTTGGATTATAACATGGGTCATGGCCACATTATTTTAATATATAGAAGTATTGCCACTCTCCAAATACTTTAGGTATAACCAAGAAAATCCTCAAGTTTTAAGGAAAGTAAACATAAAAACAGAGAGAATATATAAGTATGGTTGTATAAAAAATAGAGAGAATATATAAGACCGCCCGTAGTGGGCGTTGTATTTAAATTGCCCAAACACGCCCGAAAACGCCCCGGTGCCGCCCCCTCGGCGTGATGTGGCGTTATTCGCGAAAAAATGGTCCTTGGTGTTTTTTGAAACACGCCGAAATGATGCATTGGGGAACAGGTTTACCATTCAACGGTAACTTTCTTTAATGTTTTTTTTTCTAAATCCCATTTAATACTATAAAAACCCCACTTTACATCCAATTTTTTATAAAAAAAACTCACCCTCTATCAAAGTTTCTCTCTACTACTTTTACAATTTATAAAAGTATGAACCCATTCCGACCCCCATTTGGTGTCCCCTCAAGACCCGGAAACCCGAACACAACCCAACCGCAACAAACCTTTAACCTTCAAGATATGGACCCGAACATGTTATCGTACGCGACTTTCTTGAGTGGCTCTACTCCTTCATGCCACCCACTTTCGGCTTTGGCCAAGCCGGCGGCTTGCAACCATCACAACAACAACCCGAACCCGATGTGGATATCGTGCCAGAGACGCAACCCAAACCAGAGCGAGAGACATCGAAACGCGGCAAAAGGTCGCATAAAAAGAAGTAACCGAACCAACCTCGTCGTAAGCATACTTACGCTATTTGGACGAAGGACGAGGAATTCACGTTGGTTCGGGCGTGGGTCGATGTTTCGGAGGACCCCGATATTGGTAAGTTTTATTTTTTTTTACTTTTTTTCCTACACGTCGATTTTATTTTATTTTTAACATACAACATTTTTTTTCTATTTGTAGCAAACTTTCAAACGGGTCCCGAATTTTGGAATAGGATTCGTGCACTCTTTTATAGCACGTGGGGTAAGGGTGAACATCGTGACAAGTATTCCATTTCTAGCTAATGGACCGACATCAACAACAAGTGTCACGCCTTCCAAGAAGTTTATCAACGTAACTACGATAATCGGCCAAACGGAGAAGGTGACGTCGGGGTTTTAATGAAGGCTATGGAAGAGTACGAGAAGACGAAAGGCGTTTTCCCGTACTATAAGTGTTGGGACCTACTACGAAAAAGTCCAAAGTGGGCGGGCGTACCGACCATGACGTCGAGTAGTAGACGTAGAGCTAAACGGTCGAAAACGTCATCCTCCGTTGACCCTGAAACACCAACTTCCGATGCCCGCAATGTCGATCTAAATGTTGTTGTGGACGTTGACGAGGAAGTTGAAGAAGAGTTGGCCCGACCGCCCGGTAGAAGAAAAGATAAGCGAACCGGGAAAAAACCGATGGAGTCGTCTTCCGATCTCGAGTTGAAGGAAGATTTCGAGGAGACGAACTGTCGTCTCCAAGACATTCGAGACTTCGGCCACCAACGTTTGGAGACTATGAAAGAACGAGTCGCCAAAAAAAAAAGTTTAACGAGATGCAAGCGGCGAGGCAAACAGAAAAGGACATTGAGTTTTTGTCAAAACCGATCGACCACCTCCAAGGCGACGCGTTGATCGTTGCGCAAATGTATCGCCAAAAACTTCGGGAAAAATACGGACTTTAGATCATCATCTTTTTTTTAACTTTATTTTTTTTATTTCTGTTTTTTTATTCGTTTTTTTTATTTCTAGTAGTGTAATTTTTTTTAAATTAATGAAATATTTTAAGTTTTAAATATAAAAAAATAAATAATTGTGTAATGATTGGATTTGCGTTATTGGGCATTATTCTCACTACGGCTCTTTTCCAATAACGCCCAATAATGCCCCCATGTTGACTGGACTGCCACATAACAGAAAACGTCCTAGGGTGGGGGCATTATTGGACTAACGACTACGCATGGTATAAGTATAGTTGTATGTGAATTTTGCTATAAAGAATTCAGTTATTGCTCTTCATCTTGACCATCTATGTACTTGTATTTATACCATATTAGATACATTTTCATGAAATGATGCAACAATTCATGAAAAGTTAGCTAACCTTTAGGGTTATGCTATTTGAGAGAATTTAACACCATTTTGTTATAACTAGAAAAACATTTTTTTATGCATGCATAACAGTCATAACGATCAGTTTATACATGATGTGTTGGTTCAGTTCTGTTCTAAATATAATGGAAAACATGAAAACATACCTGTCACCGCAGACAGTGCAGAGGAGAATCCAGTGATGGATGAAGCCATGGAGTTCGATATCTTTGTCAAGGTGATCTGGTTCCTCCTTAGGGTGCTAACCGATGATGGTGATGATTAAACCAAAAAGGGAGTCGGCTATGGAGAGGGATGCGAGATTGATGTTATGATTATAGGGTTATGTCTAAGTGTGTAACTGAGTAACCCTTTAACCTCCACATAAGTCTCCTTATATAAGCACCCAAGGGGAAACCCAATTAGTTAATAAGGGTAATATGGTCCATCAACAATTACCAACTAATTATTTAATAGGTTATTATATATTTTGATCTATATAATGTAAATGATTATAATGGCTACTAGATTAAATATTAAACATAATATATTTAATCTTACATTCTCCCACTTAGCCGAATAATCATTTACTATGAGTATTAGATAAGCCTGATCAGGATTTAACACTCATTTTAGCCTTAAACAAGTACTATAGCAGAGAAATACAGCCGTTGAATCATTATGCGACTCAGGACCCCCATTAGTCATACTATAGCCTTAATTTAAAACCTAATCGTCATGATCAAAATACGCATAAGCCCTTTGTTTGATTTGTAACTTTATTTGTCTATATGCCATTATACCGGTTGAACATATTCTAAGAGACATACAAAATCAAACTGAGGAAATTTCATTAATCATAAAACATAAGCTAGTACAATATGCTAAACAAGGTCTTTACTAAATCCCATATTCCGAACATGTTCTTCGTAAACCTTAGGAGGGAGACCTTTAGTCATCGGATCCGTAAGCATATCTTTAGTACTAATATACTCGATACAAAGATTATTTTCCTCAACTCATTCACGTATGAACATATATTTTGTATCAAGATATAAACCAGCTCCAGTCGAACTGTTACTGTTCGAGAAACTAACGGCAGCTGAATTATCACAGTAAAGCTTTAATGGTCTAGAAATGGAATTAACAATTTTGAGTCCAGTGATCAGATTTCTAAGCAACATTCCATGACAGGTTGCGTTATAAACAACAATGTATTCTGCCATCATTGTGGAAGTTGTGGTCAACTGTTGTTTATGACTCTTCCAAGAGATAGGGCCGCCTGCTAACATAAATATATAGCCCGGAGTGGATTTCTTGTCATCTTTGCATTTGGCAAACTCAGAATCAGAATAGCCCACCACTTCTAAATGATCACTTTTTCTATAAGTCAGTTTATAGTCTTTCGTCCCTTGCAGATATCGAAGTACCTTCTTAGCTGCTTTCCAGTGATCTAGGCCAGGATTAGTCTGATAACGGCCTAGCATTCCAGCAATATAAGCGATATCTGGGCGAGTACAGACTTGAGCATACATCAGGCTCCCGACTACTGACGCGTAAGGTATCTGGCTCATTTGCTCCTTCTCAACCTCTGTTGTCGGACACTGGAATGAACCGAAAACATCTCCCTTAACTACTGGAGCGACGGAGGGTTTGCACTGTTGCATGTTGTAACGTGTAAGGACACGATCTATGTAAGCCTTCTGGGACAATCCTAAGATCCCTTTGTGTCTATCTTGGTGAATTTCGATGCCAATGACGTAAGAAGCATCTCCGAGATCCTTCATGTCGAAGTTATGCGAGAGTAACCGCTTCGACTCATGCAACATGTCTAAACTATTACTTGCCAATAGAATATCATCTACGTAAAGGACAAGTATAGTAAAGTTGCTCCCACTCATCTTGAGGTAGGTGCATTGATCCACTTGATTCTTCATAAAACCTTGTTTCTTCATGACTTCATCAAACTTGAGGTACCATTGACGTGATGCTTGTTTTAACCCGTAAATGGATTTCTTCAACTTACAGACTAGATGCTCCTGACCTTCAGGTTTAAGGCCCTCAGGTTGTTTCATGTAAACATCTTCGTCCAAGTCTCCGTTAAGGAAAACTGTTTTAACGTCCATCTGATGTAACTCTAAATCAAAATGAGCTACTAGGGCCATGACGATCCTTAATGAATCTTTACGAGAGACAGGTGAAAACGTCTCTTGATAATCAATTCCCTCTTTCTTAGTGTAGCCCTTTGCAACCAATCTCGCTTTGTAGCGTTCAACGTTCCCATTCGGATCCAGTTTTGTTTTGAACACCCATTTACATCCTACGGGTTTGACTCCGTTGGGTAATTCTACCAAATCCAAAACGTCATTTTTCTTCATGGATTCAAGCTCATCAATCATTGCTTTATTCCAATCAGAAGACTGATCACTGCTTATGGCTTCATTGTAAGAGATAGGATCATTGAGCTTTCCGGGATCCATTTCAGTCAGGTAGGTAACATAATCATCCCAATTAGTAGGCCTTCTATGCCTAGATGACCTCCTGAATTGATTATCGGGTTCAGCGTTGTCTTGGTTTTGAGCGTTTGATGTGCCTTCGTCATGAGGTATAATGGGTTCTGATTGCAGAGGTAAATTTGTAGTTGGTGCAATAGCTTCGGGTGCAGTAGTTGCATTGGGTACAAGAGGAGTAATCGGAGTAATGGTAAGCGACGAGTCTCTCCCCCCCGCGTCTTGTACTTCTTGCAATTCTTCGTAAGGGTTGGTACTGCTCCCACTGACCTTGAAATCCTCCAGGAACGCAGCACGCTTGGTTTCAACAATACGGGTGACATGGGAAGGACAATAGAAACGATAACCCTTTGAATTATCAGGATACCCGATAAAGAAACAGGTAACTGTTTTAGGGTCAAGTTTCCTTAGGAAAGGATTGTAAAGTTTTGCTTCAGCAATGCAGCCCCATACTTTCATATATTTAAGACTCGGTTTCCTTCCTGTCCAAAGTTCATAAGGAGTTTTAGGGACAGACTTAGAAGGAACTCTATTGAGTATATGAACAGCTGCTTTTAACGCTTCAGTCCAGAGGAATAATGGTAAATTAGTGTTGGCTAACATACTGCGCACCATGTTCATAAGGGTACGATTTCTTCTTTCAGCGACACCGTTCTGCTGAGGTGTATCAGGCATGGTGTATTGGTTCACAATCCCCTGGCCCTTACAAAACTCATAAAATGGACCAAGAGCTTGACCCACATCAGTATGTCTTCCATAATATTCACCGTCTCTATCTGATCTCACAACTTTAATCTGACGATCCAATTGCTTTTGAACTTCAGCCTTATAATCTTTAAAAGTTGTTAGAGATTCAGGTTTCTCCTTAATAAGATACAAGTACATGTAACGAGAATAATCATCAATGAACGTGATAAATGAAGTATGTCCTGTTATGCCAGAGATTTGGTAGGGACCACTAATGTCAGTATGAATGAGTTCTAATAAATTAGAGCTCCTAGTGGCACCTTTCTTATTCGCTAATGTTATTTTACCTTTAAGACATTTGACACATGTTCCAAAATCAGAGAAATCGAGAGGAGGTAAGACTTCATCCTTTACGAGATGATTTAATCGTTCTCTTGAGATGTGGCCTAAACGTTGATGCGACAACATTGATGAAGTCTCTAAGTCTCGTTTCTCTTTCATCTTTGTGAGTGATTCATTAATGTTATATGACAACAAAGATTTGGAAAAATTATCATCTAGTTCTAATCTATAGAGACCGCCATCCAGAATACCAGTACCATAGAGAACAGAATCATAGAGGATAGAGAGTTTGCGATGACCATGGGAAACAATAAAACCGTCCATGTCTAACTTTGGTCCTGATACAAGGTTCCGAGTTACCTCAGAAACACATAAGGTATCATAAAGTTTAATACATAAACCGGTTTTCATAATTAATTGTAATGTTCCAATGGCCTTCACTTCTAATTCTCGATCATCCCCAACCTTAAGCGTTCTTTGGTTTCTTTCCAGCTTCCGGATTGTAAGGAATCCCTGAGTTGAATTGGTGACATGAACCATAGAACCAGAATCAAACCACCAAGAATTAGCAAGAACATTTAAATTATAGGACTCAAGCATCATAAAATAATCGTTACCTTTCTTAGCCAGCTACTCCTTAAAGTCAGGGCATTCCTTCTGCATATGTCCTGTCTTTTTACAGAACTTGCAGTGGATTCTGCCTAAGGAGTTCTTAGAGCTGGAAGGTGCACTTGTATTAGGATTAGGCCTTTGGACTTTAGAAGCATCCTTCCTCTGATGATTGTTCTTCCTCTTCTTAGAGTTGGAGGTGGTGAAGTTGGCAACATCAGTAGTGCGATCCATCCTCATACGCTCTTCCTCCTGTACGCACATAGCGACCAGCTCACTCATCGTCCATTTGTCCTTCTGAGTGTTGTAATTGATCTTGAATGCTTCAAAAGACGAAGGAAGCGAAGTAATGATGAAATGAACAAGGAAACCATCACTGATTTCCATTTCCAGCCCCTTCAGCTTATTGGCCATGTCATTCATCATCATGATGTGCTTGCGAATGCCGCTCCTCCCATCATACTTAGTCGTCACCAGCTTGAGAATAAGGGTACTAGCGTGTGCTTTAGACGTCCCCTTGAACTGCGCCTCCACAGAAGCCAAGTAGGTTTTAGCATCTTCAGAATCAGGAATGGCTCCCCTGATTGCATTGCTTATGGACTGCTTCTTGAACATGAGAGACATGCGGTTACACCTAGTCCATTTTTCATGAGTTAACTGCTGAGCAGCAGTACATTGTGGAGTAAGGTCCGCTGGCTTATCCTCTCTTAGAGCATAGTCAAAGTCCAGCAGCCCAAGCGTAAGCATGAGAGCATCATTCCATGCAGCAAAGTTATCACCAGTCAAAGGTGGAATCCCGTAATTGGGCGCTGATAGTGGAAATAAGATGAGCAAGTTATGATACTAAGGAAGAAGTCCTAATGTGATCTAAGGGCACGTTAAACTAAAGCAGGCATAAATAATGACCATTTTATGTTATGAAGCTGTGATATTGTCTATTACTAACATCAAAATAATAGACTTAGTTAAAATTTTACTTAAACGAAGACAAATAAGCTTTGGCCAGAAGTGTAATCATTTAAGCATGTGTGCAAAATGATTGTAACAAATCAGCTTTGGCCAGAAATTGAGACAATCACTTTAGTTATGCACTCGTTAAGTATGCCATCTATGAAGGAATTAAATCAGCTTTGGCCAGATATTAAGACATTCATGTTTATGATGCACACTTAACATAGCTTTCGTAATACTTGAACGATAAGTAGATGTATCAAATCAGCTTTGGCCAGAAATGGTACATCAGAAGCTCATTCAAGTTAAGCTATTTTGGTTTTGTAAAACATTATCTGATTCTGATTAATTAACTAAGTATTTACAAAAACCATTTATTTAATAGCAAACCATCTGTTAGCGCGGATCAAACTTATCATTATGAGGTTTCGAGTGAGATCTCGACTTCGTTATGAGATCTCGAGTGAGATCTCGAGTCAAGTCTCGACTCATCATTATGAGGTCTCGACTCATTAAGGTCTCGAGTCGCAACCTCAGTGTCTCGAGTCGCAATCATGGTCTCGACTACTGTGAATTATGAGATCTCGACTCCTTATGAGGTCTCGAGTCGCAACCATGGTCTCGAGTTGTGAAGATTGAAGCCCTTAGTCGAAACCTTAGTGGTCTCGAGTCGAGACCTTATGGTCTCGAGTAGAAATCGTTGTCTCGAGTTGTGAATATTTGAGAACATTTATGATTTCGAGTCGAGATCTCATGGTCTCGAGTCGAGATCTTGGTCTCGGCTTGTTGAAAGGGACCTCGAAACTTCCTGTTAACAGCTGTTAATGTGATAATAACTGAAAACTCGAAATTTAAGGGATTGTGTGATAGTGTTTCCTATTTTATTGTTGATCCAAATTTATCAAGGATTTCGAAAATTATAACTGTATATCTTTTTGACAGTTTTCGAATAAACTTAAAAGATAAAATTGGATCAAATAGGAAAAAACACTCATCAATCCTAATTACATTCCAAAATATAAAGGAATTTTCGAATTTTCCTAAGAACATGATGAACCCTAAAAAATTAAAACATAAATTCTGGAACCCGAAACATGAATTTTAAGGCTTTTCTAAAACAGATTTCGGTCATAAAAACATAACCCATTTGATTTCGAGTGAACATATGATTAATCTTTTCCGAAAACAGGGATTTCGAGTGGTTATATTCGACTCGAAATCGGCTGTGAATTAAATGAGGCTTTCAAAATTCCGTTTTCCAAGTTTCTATCCCAGAATTGATGGATACGAAAACAGAACTGACTAATCAACATACGCTCTGATACCACATGTTGGTTCAGTTCTGTTCTAAACATAATGGAAAACATGAAAACATACCTGTCACCGCAGACAGTGCAGAAGAGAATCCAGTGATGGAAGAAGCCATGGAGTTCGGCATCTTTGTCAAGGTGATCTGGTTCCTCCTTAGGTTGCTAACTGATGATGGTGATGATTAAATCGAAAAGGGAGTCGGCTATGGAGAGGGAGGCGAGATTGATGTTATGATTATAGGGTTATGTCTAAGTGTGTAACTGAGTAACCCTTTGACCTCCACATAAGTCTCCTTATATAAGCACACAAGAGGAAACCCAATTAGTTAATAAGGGTAATATGGTCTATCAACAATTACCAACTAATTATTTAATAGGTTATTATATATTTTGATCTATATAATGTAAATGATTATAATGGTTACTAGATTAAATATTAAACATAATATATTTAATCTTACATGATGGTTAATAAATAATAGTTTAGTTGAAGTTTTATCCAACTTTAATTAAAGTTATATTACATTTAACATACTATATGTCGTTGTTTAATTGGGTTAGGATATAATATGAAGTTTTTTTGGTTAGAAAGACTAGAAAGTAATCTTGACTAGCAATTGATTTAATCAAAGACTAAGATTAAATGAGTGAAATTGAAGAGAAAAAAAGAGGTGCGTGGGTTTGTGTAAGAGCATTCTAGTCAATCCGGGACAATAGTTTCTCTCTCCTCCAATTTCCCCCCAATTTTTTAAACGTTTATAACTTTTTCATACGACATTATTTTTTTATAAAAATTGCACAAAAAAACGAGCGTTTTTTTATCTTTAAAACGAGTATACTATTGCTATATTTTTGAAAAAAAATTTCGAAAACCTAGTTGCGTAAAACGCAATGGACAAAAAACTTAAAAAAATGACTTCTTTTCTAAAACGCAATGCACCAAAAACACAAAGAAATGTCTTATTTCTAAAATGCAATGGCCAGCAAACACAAAGAAATGTCTTATTTCTAAAACACAATGACCTAAAAACACAAAAGAAAGTGTTATTTCTAAAACGCAATGGACTGAAAAGATATAAAAATGTGTTTTACTTAAAACACAATGCACTAAAAACACTTCAAAATGTGTTTTTCTGAAAACACAATGGACCAAAAACACTTAAAAATGTATTTGTTCTAAAACGCAATGAACTAAAAACACATAAAAATATGTTTTACATAAAACGCAATGGACTAAAAACACTTCAAAATGTGTTTTCCTAAAATGCAATAGACAAAAAACACAAAAAAATGTTTTTTTTCTTTTTTTCTAAAAGGCAATGGACTAAAAACACATAAAAATGTGATTTACCTAAAACGCAATGAGCTAAAAATACTTTAAAATGTGTTTTTCCTAAGGGTGAAGGGAGTGGAGCGGGAAACCAAACGGCAAAGGTGTTTGCCGCGCGGCAACACAGCCGCCGGCCACCTTTGCCGCTCGGCAATCTAACCAATTCGACAATGCCTCACCGATTCGACAAAGGTGATGGAGTGTTTGTGACCGTTGGACTTCAGCCACAAACCCACTTCAGCCGCCATTTTTTCCGTCCAAACACCGTCATCACCTTCAGCCGCCATTTTTTCCGGTGGTGGTGGAGGTGAACGTGATGGAGGTGGAACCGGTGGTGATGTAGGTGGAACCGGTGGTGGTGGAGAGTGGTGATGGAGGTGGAACCGGTGGTGGTGGAGGTGGAACCGGTGGCTGATGATGATTTGTGGAGGGTAGGAAAAAAAAAAGAATAAAAAAAGTTTGCCACTTTCAAGTGTCTAACCACTGCCAACACTTTTCACCAAAGTTTAAACTCTTCACACTTGCTGACATGACACACTCTGATTGGTCCATTTTGAAGTTTGCCACTTTCACATGTTTAACCACTCCCTTCACCCTAAAACGAATAGACAAAAAAACACAAAAGAAAGTGTTTTTTCTAAAACGCAATAGATTAAAAACACAAAGAGGTGTTTTTTTTCTAAAACGCAATGGGTTAAAAACAAAAAAAAAGTGTTTTTTATAAAACGCAATGGGTTAAAACGTAATTGAAAAACTCTTGAAAATTGCAAAATGAATACCATTTAGATTCTCGTGTAACGAAATTTATTTTGTATCTACGGATCAAACAAACATGAAAATTGATTTTGGCTTGTAGTGACAATATTAAACTCAATGAATGATTCTGGACGATATTGACATTTTGTAATTAACTAGGTTTTGTCCCGCTCATGTTGCGGGGCACTAAGCCAAATATTTCTCTTTCATATACATCTGTGTTTTGGTTACTTGTACATACTACTTATAACACGATCTCAAAAAACATTACATCAAGAAAACCAATTAAAACACAACACTATCAATACTTTTGCTAAAAAAACTAAAACGATGGAAAGACTATAATTTGTAACCGGGGAAAAATTGTAATTTTTGAGGACAAATGAGCGTGTGTAACGCAACTGCCTGACACGAATAAAAATTACACCGAGTGAACAATTAAAACAAAACACTACCATAGATTTGTCAAAAAAAAAAAAAAAAAAACCTAAAACGATAGCATGACTGTAATTTTACACTGGGGGCAAAATCGTAATTTGACAGAAAAAGCAAAAACAATGGCAAACCTATAAATTTGAAACCGAGTGAAAAATCGTAATTAGGATGGACGGGAAAAAACAAAACAAATGGCAAAACTGTAAATTTAAATGGGGGAAAATCGTAATTTCGCTGGACCAATGGGGAAGTGCCAGACAGCTGTGAGAACAAAATCGTAATTTTTGAACTGGGAACAAAATCATAATTTTGAACAGAGGGCAAAAGCGTAAATATATTTTGAACTGGGCGCAGCGTTATAATTTTAAACTAAGGGCAAAATCATAATTTTCAGCTAGGGGGGAAACATAATTTTATTTTGAACTGTGGGCAAAAACGTTATTTTGAGTTGAGGGCAAAATCGTAATTTTTAGCTAAGTGGAAAACATAATTTTATTTTGAACTGGGTGCAAAAACGTAATTTTAAACGGAGGGCGAAGAGGTAATTTTAATCTGGGAATAAAATTAAAAAAGAGTTTTTGAGCTGAGGGTGAAAGCGTAATTTTGAGCTAGAGGCAAATATATATATATTTTTTTAAACTGGGGAAGAAAACGTAATTATAAACAAAGGATGAAACCGTAATTTTAAACTAGGAATAAAATTAAATTAAAAATTGGTTGATCCAATAGGGAAGTGCTAGGCAGCTGCTAGCCAGGCAAGCTGCCAGGCACTATTCCCTCAACTTGAAAATGTATATGTAGTAAATTTAAAGCTTTTTGCTTGTGTTGCGTTTTACAACTGCAGGAGTTTCGTAAAAAGAAAGCAGCAAAAGAAAGTTGCAGCTCATAATTCTGCCCATTCTGCTTATGGTCGATCTCAACGTACCTCTTGAACGGTTTTTTCAGGTGGATGGTTGCAGAGCGCCGGGAGAATTGAGGTTGTGGTGGTTGAGATGGTGAAAATTAAGGTTTTGGAGGTGATGATAGTAGGAGGTGGGTTGCCGGTTGGTTGTTAGGGTGGCGGAGTTGAGGTGGTGAACGGCTGGGAGTGTACGACGGACTGATGGTAGTGAATAGAGGTGGTGGTTATGGGTCTGGGCGATTGGAGTTGTTAGATTGTGAAGATAGGGTTGGGTTGGGTGAAGAATACTAATGCTGGACCAAAATGCCCTTCCTTCTTTTTTTCTAATTTGTCACGAATAGGATTAGGATGACTTCCTAACCTTCCTACAAATATCAAACTTCCTATTTGATCTTTTCCCTTGTTTAGTTAACAATATTATTTCAAAAGAGTAAATTGCCAAAATCGTCCCTGAGATTTGGGTATGTTTGCCATTTCCATCCAAAACAACTTTGTTTGTACAATATAGTCCCTGAGGTTTGGACATTTTTGCCATTTTTCATCCAAACATCTAATTTGCTTTATTTTTTCTATCAAACATTTGGATGAAAATGATAAAAAATCCCAAATCTCAGGGACGATTTTGGCAAAAAAGTTAGACGTTTGGATGAAAATGCCAAAATATCCCAAAAGTAAAGGACTATATGGTACAAAAAAAAGTTGTTTTAGATGCAAATAATAAACATACCCAAACCTCAGGGACGATTTTGGCAATTTACTCTATTTCAATATAACTAAAAGTATCGATAGCATATTAAATAGGATATATCTACATTGACCGGAAAAGAATCATAAATTGCCTATATAAAAGATAAAGGTATGTATTTGATAATTTGTATTACTTTTTTAAGTAAATAATAGTAAAGCTGAAATCAGAAAGAAAAGAAAAGAAGAAAACAAAACCCAAGTCAAATTCATTCTTTTCTATGATAATGAAATGTTAGCTTTGATGCTTATCGTATATACAGTACCAAGTATTATGCCTTTATTATTATAAGTGGTAAAGGGGGATGCACATTGAATTAGTTTGTATTTTTGTCTTCCCTCTTTCTTAAATACATTGCGTATAGAATGTAAATAGAATTAGTATATAACTAGTAAAACATCAGCACGCATCGCGTCGCACAAAATATCAGAAAATTAACTTTATCCTATGTAAATCGCGTCTTATCAGGCGTCATATCAATAAAGGACAATTGATAAAAAGAAAACTCTATTTTATTCTCTAAGTTTATATCAAATTGGATCCCAAATTATTCCGTATATAACTTTTGCAAGTTTTTTTTGTGCATCATTAGTTGTACCTTGTGCTTTGTGAGTTTTAAAATAAAAAAACTTGATTTTTTTACTTTTAACCCAAAGGTTTTTACCTTTTTCAATTTTAACCCTACATAATTTGTTTTTTTGACTTTAACCCAAAACTTTTCATTATTTGCAATTTAGCTTCGCAACTTTTGTCACTTATGCTTTTCATTTTTCGCAAATTTTCGTTTTACGTATAGTTCTAAATTTTTCGAGTTAATACGACGCAACGTACATATGTGGTTCAACATTTTTACCTCTATTTTTCCATGTTTGACAGGTTCGTGGCAACACGCATATCTTAGGTCGAGTCAGTGTTGGTGGTCGATGACGGTTGTGTGACATTAGTACTATTTGACATCGTTTTACGCCCCGACGCAACGCGGGGTGAGCTTTGGGGGTTTTCAAAGAAAAAATTGTTATGCATATGGTTGTTGTAACGTTGGCTTTGGGTGTTTTAAAAAAAATGTTTTTTTTACTTTTTACCCAAAAGTATTTCATAAATTACTTTTAACCCAAAACTATTTGTTTTTTTACTTTTAACCCAAAACTTTTTATCTTTTGCAATCTATCTTCATAACTTTTTTTACTTTCAACTTTGGTCCTTTATAGTTTTCATTTTCCGCAAATTTTTTGCTTTATACTTGGTTCTAAATTTTGTGACTTAACGCATCGCAGCGTGCGCCTTTGGTTTAACGTATTTTACGTTTCGTTCTAAATTTTGCGAGTTAACACGACGCAACGTGCGTGTGTGTGTGAACGTTTTTACATCGTCTATTTTTTCCCCGTTTGACAGGTTTAACATAATGTGCGGGTCCTAGATCCACTTAGTTATAACTAAAGAATCCCCGCCGCATTGCGGCGGGTCGCAATCCTAGTTTGCATATAAAAAGTATTTTTACTTTATCTACCAGCAACGATGTTCGCTCATATACAATTAGGTTCACACTCCATATATATACACACATTAAATGTCAAGTTGCATTCTTTTTTCTTATTTATCCACGAATACCGATTTTATGATACACGCACACAAAAAATATATATATACTAAGACTGCCCGTAATGGTCGTTTTGTTTTTAAAATCCTGGCCCAAACACGCCCCAAGCCCACCCCCTTCGGCGTGTTCACGCGTTTTTGGCGAAAAAAATTTGAACAACGTTGTTTAAAACACGTTGGTGAGGCTTTTTCTTGGCCAATCACATTTGAGCTTCCTTTTTTTTGGCCAATAAGATTTTTTAAATGTTTTTTTTATTTTATTTTATTACAAACATAATACCCCACAACCCCCACATCCCCACTACACCCTTTTTGTAAAAACGCCCAATGATGCCCCATTGTTGACTGAGCTGCCACATGGCGCAAAACGCCCTAGGGTGGGGCATTATTCACCACAACGACTACGCATGGTCTAAAATATATTGCATGTATAAACGAAGATTAAAAAAATGAAATTAAGGAAGAAGACAACCCACATCACTTTAACATTATTTTGATTTAACTAAGAACGCCTGTAATGGGCGTTTATTTTTCATAAATAATGCCCAAACACACCCAATATCGCCCCGGAGCTGCCCCCTCGGCGTGATTGAGCGTTTTTCGCGAAAAAAGGTTGGCCGGCGTTGTTTGAAACACGCCAAAATTGTGCCTAGGGGATCGAGTTTACCGTTCAACGGTAACTTTATTTAATGTTTTTTTTAAATTCCCATTTAATAGTATAAAAACCCCACTTTACATCCACATTTTTATAAAAAACTCACTTTCAATCAAAGTTTCTCTCTACTTCTTTTACATTTTATAAAAGTATGAACCCATTTCGACCCCCATTTGGTGTTCCGTCAAGACTCGGGAACCCGAACACCACCCAACCGCAACAAAGCTTTAGCCTTCAAGACATGGACCCGAACATGTTATCGTACGCGGCTTACTTGAGTGGCTCTATTCCTTTCATGCCACCCACTTTCGGCTTTGGCCAACCCGGAGGCTCGCAACCATCCCAACAACAACCCGAACCCGATGTGGATATAGTGCCGGAGACGCAACCTGAACCAGAGCGAGAGACATCGAAACGCGGCAAAAGGTCGCATAAAAAGAAGGAACCGAACCAACCTCATCGTAAGCATACTTACGTTATTTGGACGAAGGACGAGGAATACACGTTGGTTCGGTCGTGGGTCGATGTTTCGGAGGACCCCGATGTTGGTAAGTTTTATTTTTTTTTTTTACTTTTTTTCCTACACGTCGATTTTATTTTATTTTTAACGTACAACTTTTTCTTCTATTTGTAGCAAACTTTCAAACCGATTCCGAATTTTGGAATAGGATTCGTGAACTTTTTTATAGCACGTGGGGAAGGGTGAACATCGTGACAAGGATTCTATCTCTAGCAAATGGACCGACATCAACAACAAGTGTCACGCCTTCCAAGAAGTTTATCAACGTAACTACGATAATCGGCCGAGCGGAGAAGTTGACGTCGGGGTTTTAACGAAGGCTATGGAAGAGTGCGAGAAGACGAAAGACGTTTTCACGTACTATAAATGTTGGGACCTACTAAGAAAAAGTCCAAAGTGGGCTGGCGTACCAACCATGACGTCGAGTAGTAGACGTAGAGCTAAACGGTCGAAAACGTCATACTCCGTTGACCCTGAAACACCAAGTTCCGATGCCCGCAACGTCGATCTAAATGTTGTTGTGGACGTTGACAAGGAAGTTGAAGAGTTGGCCTAACCGCCCGGAAGGAGAAAAGATAAGCGAACCGGGAAAAAACAGGTGGAGTCATCTTCCGATCTCGAGTTTAAGGAAGATTTCGAGAAGATGAACCGTCGTCTCCAAGACATTCGAGACCTCGGCCACAAACGTTGGGAGACTATGAAAGAACGAGTCGCCGAAAACAAAAAGTTTAACGAGATGGAAGCGGCGAGGCAAACGGAAAAGGACATAGAGTTTTTGTCCAAACCGATCGACCACCTCCAAGGCGACGCGTTGATCGTTGCGCAAATGCACCGCCAAAAACTCCGGGAAAAATACGGATTCTAGATCGTCATCTTTTTTTTAACTTTATCTTATTTTTATTTCCTTTTTTTATTCGGTTTTTTTTAAATTCTAGTATTGTAATTTTTTTTTTTAAATTAATGAAGTATTTTAATTTAAAAAAAAAATTGTGTAGTGATTGGATGGGCGTTATTCAGCATTGTTAGGGATAGAATTTTATTGATTATGGATCACGGATCCTCAGTTCAACCTGGATCAAGGATCCTCAGGAAATGACGCAGGAAGGCTAAGGATCCAGGATCCTCTTTAGTATTCTAAAACTAACAATTGTTTCCATCACCTTTTAGCTTGTTTTGCAGGTGTATTTCGAAGGAGACTTGTTCTAACAGAGATTCCAGGGGAATATGCTCCTTAGTATGGCACGTGCACAAGGTGATGACCGTTGTGGTGATCGTGGATGACAAGCATGATTTTCGGGTAGTTAGTTAGTTAGATATTTTCTATTTTTTAGGGGATAACAAGCTATTATCAGAAACACAATTACACACATTCGAACACTCTGAAACTCACTAGCGAATACACACACAAACACACTAGAAATCGTTGTATCGAGCTTGTTATCATCCAGAGTTGTAACTTTTATTGTTTAATATAGTTGATAGTGATAGTTTTCACTATCCGAGGTTTTTTATACCGGAGATCATTCATTGATCAAGGGCTTTTTCCTCGTATAAATCCTTGTGTTCATCACCATTTTCATTCAACTCTTGTTTGCACATTTGTTCATTTAACCAAGCATCTAACCTCACAAAAATCAGATTTGGTTACATTATCCTTGTGTGATTTTTGACCAAAACAGTCTGGCGCCCACCGTGGGGCAATCGATGCTTCATCTCTGAAAAATTCTATTCATTTCTATTCATTACCGTCAACCATATGGCTTCTCAGGGAAAAAACACTTCGAGCTCCATGTCAACCATCACCTCATCACAGGGCATTCCACCTTTGCCTGCTATTTCTTCTGGATCCCAGAAGAATGCTGAGAATGCAGCAAAGAAGACAACCCCCGTTTTCACAAAAGCAACTACTGCTGTTTCTTCTGTTCCTACTAACAATGATCTTTATTCTTTGATTTTGTAGATGAAGAATTACATGCAACAGCAGGATGAAACCAATGGCAGGATCCTTCGTGAGATTGATGAAATCAAGAAATTGAAGAAATCAGCGGAGGAGCACTCTCTATTGGTGCCCAGATCATTGGACATCACTACTCCACCAACAATTGGACAACATTCTATGGCATCAGGTGTCCGGTACCATGGAGGATCATCAAGTATGCAGTATGGATGATTGGCTATGACACAGGCTCAAGGATCCTATTTCCAGCCTTCAGGATCCCCTCTTCAGCCTCAAGGATCCTCCTTCCAGCATCAAGGATCCTTCTCTAGTTCGGGAGGATACATGGGGACGCTGTCAGTTCAAGGATCCTATCCTCTGCATCAAGGATCCTCATCATAGGTTCAAGGATCCTCATCACAAGTTCAAGGATCTATGGAGTATCCTCCAAGACCTTCAACTCCGATGTATACTGGATCCAATATCTTCCAGGATCAAGGATCCTTAGGTAGTCAACAACGCAGAAGTTCTGAGATTCATGTGGGATACTTCATTCCTATGCAAACTATTGCTTCATCCAGTCCCACAATTTCACCAGAGCTTCCACAATTCGGATTCACATCCGGAATCCCAACCTCGAACCAGTCAGGAGGTAACACTTTCAATACATCTTACAATACTAACCATGGTCTTGTGCAGGAACCAGGGATGAATCAGGCTATGGCAAGGGAGTTGCAAAAACTCAAGGATATGATATCCAGTGTCCCGGGAGTGATCAAACCCATTCCTGAGATTCCGGATGGGAGTCACAAGGTGTCTCGCTTTGCACCACCTATATGTAATGCGGAGATACCAAAGAGATTCCAAACACCAAATATGAAACTCTACGATGGTACAACTGATCCAGAAGAGCATGTAACTCAATACAGGGAGAGGATGGAGATCAACCCCATTCAAGAAAGGTTAAAGGAAGCATGTCTTTGCAAGGGTTTCGGATCCACATTAATAGGATCAGCTCTGAAATGGCTGCTAAGTCTTCCTCCTTACTCCATTACTGAATTCATTTTTTAATCTGGTTAACTTGTTCAATAGTCAGTTTTCATGTAGTAGGAGATTTGAACGATTAACTAGTGATTTATATAGGGTAACCCAAGGTCATAATGAATCATTAAGGGATTACATAACTAAATTTAGTAGAGAATCTTTAGAAATTCCTAACTTAGACATTGCTACAGCTGTTGAAGCTTTTAAAATGGGTTTACTTAAGGATTCACAATTTTATGATGAGCTTGTTATGACACCTTATAGGAATTTAGATGAGGTAAGAAACAGGGCCCTTAGGTTCATCCGTTTAGAGGATGACAAAAGGATCCAGGAGAGGCTGTCAGGATCCTCAAAGTAAGACAAACAAGGATCCTATTTCAGGAATAACAAATCCAAATCATATACTAAATCTGATAACCAGAATGTGCATGCTGTGGAACAAGAGGAAGATGATGAAGATTATCCTCCTATTTATGAGTATTGTTTTGCTGTTGATAATAGTGAACTAATCCTTGCTATGCAGAATTTAGGTGATAAAGCTACATGGCCGAGAAAGAGTGACAAGCCATCTGCTACCTAAGACAAATCGAAGTGGTGTGTTTATCATGAAGACTTTGGTCATCTCACAGATGAATGCATAGGACTAAGGAAGGCGATTGGTTACCTTTTGAGTAAAGGATACTTGAAGGAGTTATTCGGAAGGAAGAAATCAAGGATCCAGGATCCTGAGAAAGTTCCCGAAAAGGCTCCTGCTCCACCAGCTGACGCTTAAATTATTCACTTTATCTCCGGTGGATCTGATATCTGTGGCACTTCATTCTCGGTAGCTAAGAGGCATGCAAAGGAGACAAAGATGGAGAATGGGGATAGGCCTATTTAAACTTCCATCCTTATAGCAACCCTCCTAAACAAATTTTTTTCGACACCCCTAATATGTTAAATTATCCCTATATGTCTTAAAACATACCCCGTATAGGAAAACCGGGCCCATAATACCCTATATAATTAAAAATTAAATAAAAACAAGAAAATGGGGTCGCTCGCGGGCCGCGAAGGCTTTGCCTTCAGGCTTCGCGGGGCGCGACAGATAGGCCACCAGGAGACGCCCGGTGCCGACACGTGGCACAATCGTGTCAAGCCTAGTGTGATGACCCGGATCAGCTAGGGCCTACCCACCCTAGGTCACGGGCCACGTAAGACGATCCTTGAGTCTTCCCGGGCCGCGAGGAACTGCAAAGTCAGCACTATAAATAGGTGGGATCGGCTTCAGTCCCAAACCGTTCAATCTTTCTTTCTCTCTCGAAATTTCATATAGTATAAGCTATTCTCGGGCATAATACCCCCCTAAATAACGAAGTTCTGCCTCGTTGTAAGTATCATAACCCCGGTTACGTATTAGATACGCTGCCCGATTGATCCAGGGTTCCGTAACGGCTGTCGTGGTTCTGCCCGACGTAGTCGTTGGAATGCCGTCTCAGGGAGGGTATCATTAATATAAATATTGGGTTATTATACTAACACGTGTGCATTTGTGTAATTAATAGATAATCACCAGGAAATCCTTAAGAAAAAACCCTAAGACAACAATGTGAGTAATCTCCTTTTTGCAAACTATTTCACAAAACCTTTAATTATTTAAATTATAATTAGCAGTTATTGAGTCTTTGTAATTCTTCAATTACTGCCGGTATTGTTACACCCCAAAAATCCACACGCGGAGTATCACCGCTTGGAGGCGTGACTGACCAGGATCAAGCCACCAATCATATTGAACAAGCATATAAGTAAACAAAATTCAACCACAATATGAAAGGTGTTCAAAAACCAAAGCATAGTTAAGTGTTTAGCGGAAGCATAATTGTAAAACCCATAGCAAATATTAAGTATGAAATAAGTAATGTTTAAAGCATGGCACACACTGCCATGTCCCACAACGACTGTTCCTCCCTGTGCAAGCTCCATGAGTACCTAATGACCTGCAAGGCATGTAGCAACGAATCAACAACAAAGTTGAGCGAGTTCACAGTTGGTTGTTTGGTTATAGTATTCATTTCGTAAATCGTATGTTCGTTTTGTAAACCATGTATCGTATAAATCCTTATCGCTGCCAATCCAGGCATGTGTGCGATGAATAGTGGGGGCTTCCCATGTGTTACAAGACCACGCGTATCGACTGCTACGAAAATGTAAGAGGTGCTCTAAGTCAATGTCTATCAGCATTGACCCTTTGCCCATAGTCCATTAGTACACGCCCGTCCGACTGGCACGGTGTGAGGTTTGTTAAACCTAATAGCGCTATTAACTAATGACCCACTCGCCCTAGGCCTCGGCGATTAAGTCGATAATTGAGGGACGTCCTTTGATAGAGGTGATGGTCTTAAGATCGTGTACGTAGGCTTTACGTACGTGCCCTTCAACCCGAGGACAGTAGTAAGTATAACTGTACGTAGGTTTTACGCACGTGCCCTTCAATCCGAGGACAGTAATAATTAGTTTAATAGTAATGGTTGTACGAGTAGTTATTCAATCCCATTCCCAACCCCTGGGAATCCCATGCCTTGGCTAGTGTGAACTCACCTTGGTTTGCTCGGTATGCTAAAGAAATACACGCTCACAAATAATCAGTCACGACCTATAGTACGCACGTATACTCAATCAGTTCAAGTTCGTAAAGTTTCGCATGAAATCATTGCCACAAAGTGTTTGGTAATTAACATCATACATCACATAAACAGCTAATCGTGTTCACATAATTCATGCGTCACATCTTTGATTTCACAGTTTAGTCTAACATGGATATTAACATAATTGACACAGTTAACAGACTTAACAGAACCATCATACTAAACAGAGTTTACAACTTAACAGAGTTGCATACATAATTTAACAGAGTTAACATATCAACGAGATACTAACAGAGTTAACATATATAACTTAATGGACATAATGGGGTTAACATATAAACATAATTACTAAACTAACTGAGGTTACTGAAGTAACAGAGTTAACAGGTTAATGAACCAAAAACATTTAGTGGGCGAAAACTCTTGGGCCGAAATCCCCTTTTTGGGCCGAAATCACTTGGGCAACGAAATCACTTTGGATTTCGTCGATGTGTACTCAAATGGGGTGGGGGTTTTCGTTGGGTTACATCATCATCAACATCAGTTTCACACATCGATTCAATCAATCATATTGCGCATGTATATATATATTGTTATTATAAAAATGGCCGACAAGAACTGCTGTACATGTTAGTTCCCCACATGAAACTTGATAAACACTCCTGACAATCCATGTGTGGTTTGACCATTAGAAAGTATAAGACTAGCCGCTTATTTGGTAGTCACATGTATTGGTAATGATCATGCTATCCATTAATCATTTTCACAATTTCCTACAACTTGTCAGTGGATCACATGCACACAATTCATCATCCCTAGCATTTATTACATGTAAACAGATCATTGTTTCACATAACCATATCATCCATCAATATAATTTGAATCATCATTCAAGTGTCATGTAAACAGAATCATTATTCAGTTCAACAACTAAACATGAAAACATGTAACATCCTGTCGATTAGTATAACATGCCACACAATCGTACACTATTAGCAAGTTAATCTATTCTCGGATCCTGATCACCTTAACATCATTCAAGATTAAACATTAAGCTCCTATCACCAAAACCCTAAATCATCATTAGGTTTCACCTACGATTGTATGACTGATCAAATCATGCATAACAAAATAGCACGTCAAAGAAAAGACATCCATTTGGAAAACACTAACCGCAACAAAGGATGATCAACTAGGGGATTCGACTTCGAACGAGAGAGGGCAGCCGTCGGGTTCCAAAGGAGAGCGAGAGAAAGAGATGTCTAGGGTTTGTCAAATAACAGTTTACGTAAAAGTTGGGTGATAACATATTAGAACCGGCCATCACTGGGCCAAGGCCCACTTCTGGTTTTCGTTGCCTCACATGGACGAAAACACATATGTGTTTTCATCAGTGAGGGTGTTTTCGGCTAGGGGTGATGATTTCATGGATTCCAAGTTTGTTGATATAAAGCATGATATTAAACAAAACATATATTACATACACACTTAATCCACACACCATATAAATCATATAAACCACAATACGATTTATCATAATACAAACGTGTACAGTTGTGGACAAACAAGTCGTTTTAACAATCAACTTAACAATTAACACACAATTAATGCGAAGATGGAAATCGTGGAAACTCGAGTTGTCACATTATCCCCAACTTGAAAGAAATTTCGTCCCGAAATTTAGCACGTAGTTACTGAGGAAGCTAGTTGTGTTGTGTAGTTTACTGGTTTTCCTGGGGTGTCACATCATCTCCTGTTGATTTGAAATTTCGTCCCGAAATTCTGTAGTAGCTTCAGCCTCAGTAGTGGTTGCACTGTTTTCTAATAACTAGGGATACTTGAGTTTCATTTGCTCTTCTCGTTCCCAGGTGAACTCTGGGCCACGACGGGAGTTCCAACGAACTCGTACAAGAGGTATTCTGGTGCGTTTAAGGACCTTAACATCCCGGTCCGTGATTTCAACTGGTTCCTCGACGAATCGCAACTGATTGTCGATAGTGAGCTCCTTCAGAGGAACTATGAGGGTCTCATCTGACAGACACTTCTTCAGATTCGACACGTGGAAAACGTTGTGAACTGCACTGAGTTCTGCTGGTAAGTTCAGTCTGTAGGCCACCTTGCCTATTTTCTCAATGATTTTGAACGGTCCGACATAACGCGGATTGAGTTTGCCCCTGTTTCCAAAACGAACCACACCTTTCCAGGGTGAAACTTTGAGTAGCACCCGCTCCCCAACCTGGAGCTCGAGGGGTTTTCTGTCCTTATCGGTGTAGCTTTTCTGAAGATCACGAGCTGCCGCCATTCGTTGTCGTATTTGAGCAATTCGTTCTGTAGTGTCTACCACAAGTTCTGGACCAGTGATCTGACTATCCCCCACCTCTGCCCAACAAAGAGGTGACCGGCATTTACGCCCGTATAATGCCTCAAACGGAGCAGCTTTAATGCTGGTGTGGTAGCTGTTATTGTATGAAAATTCCACAAGTGGCAGATGCTTTTCCCAGCCGTTGCCAAAGTCAATTACACATGCCCTAAGCATGTCTTCGAGGGTCTGGATGGTGCGTTCAGACTGCCCATCCGTTTGCGGGTGATAAGCTGTGCTCATATCTAAACGTGAGCCAAATGACTTGTGCATCGCTTGCCATAGTTCTGAAGTAAAACGTGCATCTCGATCTGAGATAATTGAAGTGGGCACTCCGTGCCTCGAGACAACCTCCTTAAGATATACGTCTGCTAGTGTGGAGAACTTATCCGTTTCCTTGATAGCCAAGAAGTGAGCAGACTTTGTGAGTCGATCCATGATCACCCAAATAGTATCGTTACCACGTTGAGATCTAGGCAGGCAAGTAACAAAATCCATGGAAATTTGCTCCCATTTCCATTGTGGTATTTCTGGTTGTTGGAGTAGGCCTGACGGTTTCTGATATTCCGACTTGACTCTCGCACAAGTCAAGCACTTGCTAATGTACGTTGCTATGTGAGCTTTCATGCTAGGCCACCAATACGTAGTTTTGATATCGTGGTACATCTTATCCGAACCAGGATGTACCGAGTAGCGAGACTTGTGTGCCTCATCCATCACAAGCTCTCGTAGGTTGCTGTAAAGTGGGACCCAAATGCGTCCTGTGACGTAGTAAGCACCGTCTTCCTTCTGTTCTAAGCGTTGCCTTGAGCCACGTAGGGCTTCAGCGTTGACGTTTTCTGGTTTCAATGCTTCTACCTGAGCATTTCGTATCTGAGAAGGAAGGCTAGACTGTATAGTAAGTTGTAAAGCTCGTACGCGCTTAGGCGCAGTGTCCTTTCGACTGAGGGCGTTAGCCACAACATTGGCTTTGCCTGGGTGGTACCTGATCGAGCATTCGTAGTCATTTAGTAGCTTGACCCATCGTCGTTGTCGCATGTTGAGTTCCTTCTGTTTGAAGATATGCTCGAGGCTTCTGTGATCAGTGTAGATAGCACATTTGGTACCATACAGGTAGTGTCTCCATATCTTAAGTGCAAAAACAACCGCTCCCAGCTCTAGATCGTGTGTAGTGTAGTTCTTTTCATGAACTTTGAGTTGGCGTGAGGCGTAGGCTATAACTTTATCCCGCTGCATCAATACACAACTAAGACCCTGAATGGATGCGTCGCAGTAAACCACGAAGTCGTCTGTGCCCTCTGGCAATGAAAGGATAGGTGCACTGCAAAGTCTATCCTTTAAGTGCTGAAATGCTAATTCCTGCACGTTCCCCCATCGATAAACAACGCCTTTCTGTGTCAATGTGTAACGCCCCAAAAATCTGAATGTTAATGTTTGTTGTATGTTATAATGTGACACGTCAGGAAATAAATAACTAGGTTATTTAACCTAGTTAAGGGTATGGTTGAAAGTCTTAAATGATTAAGGTAGTGTCAGTTATGTTTTAAAAGTAAACCCGAGGGGCTAAAATGGAACAAGTGAAAGTTAAGTTATAAGATAACTAAACACACACATAAACACACACATCGTGTGTGTTCGAGAAAGATCAGGAGGCTCCCATGGAGCCTCAAACCCTAAATCGCCTTTAAGCTCAAATTGGAAGGCAAGATGAAGTTGAAATCCATAACCGAGCATGAATTAATGATCACCAACACGAGGGGATCATAAGGTATGTCTTAAATCTAAGATTGGTGATCATGGGTGAAGTGGGTTATGTTCTAATCCGTAAGTTAATATGAAATTGATTATGTACGAGGGTTAGAATCCTCGTGTAGAACGTGGGTTATGAATGGTTTGCGTTAATTTGATGTTTAGAGGTGACACCCGTTAGTTAGGGTGAAGATTATGACTAGTAATCACCTCCTATGTTCAAGTCTTGTTGAATGATTGATGTATTATGTGGGTATGATGAATTATTGTCAAATGAAAGTATAGGGATATGATGATGTTATGTTTAATGTTCATTTGGAATGATACATGATGATTAGTAATATGTTTTGATGGGTTATGTATGAGTTTAGAAGATTTGAGTATGAAATAGTTGTACGTTATGCTTAAAAGGTAGTACTCGCATCAAGTGTATGATGAAATGTATATGGTGTCATCCGTATAAGCGAATATGATGTTACGAGTATATAATGATAAGTCGGTAGTTAAGTATGGTTAATAGTTGACTTTTGAAAGTCAACTAAGTATAAGAAACATGACTTGACTCGTTGTCGTAAATGTATGTTGATGGAAAGTCGTATGGTACATATTATAGCAATCTGTGTTAAATGTAATGACATGAGGAGTTGCATGAGTTTAACGTATACGGATATGATTATATGAAGTCGATTGTATGTTTTAATGCTTGTTAGTAATGACTAAGGAAAGTTAAGTGTGAGTTATGCGAATGATATGATGGTTACATGTACAAATGAGTATGCTAATAAGGGCGTGGTTTCGATGAAATGAAAGTATAGGAAACACGTCAAGACGGACTCACGCCTGAAAGGATAACGGGTCAAGAAAAGGCGAGGAATCGGATACGAGCACGAACGCATAAGGTAAGTGATTTCTGTAATCACTTCGTAGTACAAGTAAGTAATAAAGTGTTGTAATGAATTAAACATGATGTTTGAGGTCAAATATGTGTTTAAGGTCTCTCGTCGTAAATGATGGGTTAAGAATGACCAAAATGCCCTTGATGGGTATTTTGGGGTAAACGATCTTAAAAGTAGATTAGAAACAAGTCATTCGATTAGTGTTATGTTTTGGACAAGTATGAAAGTGGGGATGATGGTTTGGTTAGTCATAGACCAAACTAATGAGTGAATACCCTTAACGGGTCGAAATGAGCATATGAATGATAATGTGATAAAAGGATGCAAGATATCCAAGAGTCTAGTAATTTATGATAGACGTCATTGATATCATTATGTGTATAAGGGGTTATGGCAAAACGAACAAGTTACGTTGATGAATGCATGAATGGGTCAAGGTTGGGAAAAAGGGGAATAAGCCGAAGAGATAAAAGTCAGAAACTTTGTTAAACCGGATGTCGGATCTTAACTCCGAAAGATGGAGAATTAAATTACGGACGTGTAGGAAAAAGAATCGGGTAAAACGGACCTATAACGAAGAAGTTATGACCGTTTCCGTGAAACGCGGACGTGCTGAAATCTGCAGCACAGCAGCAACAAACATTCTGTTTGTTTGATGGCGTCGCGCTACGCGACGGCCCGTCGCGCTACGCGACGGGGTGGCTGGTTGTCGAAAGTTGTTTGTTGGCTCCGTTTTGTATCGGGAACTCGTTTAAACGCGTTTTAAGTCGCGTATAACTAGTTTAACTCATGTTTTATGACCTTTATGGTAAGCGTATGTGTGAATGTATAAAGGTGGGATGACATGATCGTGCGTGACGATATAGGTATGTTGGTTCCCCTTGGGATCCCATACCCCAGGTAAGAATCCCACCTTAAGTTCCTGAACCTTAAAGTGGGATTCCATAGCCCAGGCAAGAATCCCACCTTAGGTTCATATAGGTATGTTGGTTCCCCTTGGGATTCCATAGCCCAGGCAAGAATCCCACCTTAGGTTCATATAGGTATGTTGGTTCCCCTTGGGATCCCATACCCCAGGTAAGAATCCCACCTTAGGTTCCTGAACCTTAAAGTGGGATCCCATAGCCCAGGCAAGAATCCCACCTTAGGTTCCATTTAGGAACCTTAAAGTGGGATCCCGTACCCCAGGTAAGAATTATTAATTTAATTCTCATTGGCAATCGCCCCTATGTGGATAAGCAAGTATGTATGTATGTATGAGTATATACGGGGATGTAATGATGTAGGAAGGGTTTGAATGCATGTAGATGTGTATGTATGTATGTATAAAGACATGCATGAGTGTATGCATGTATGTAACGATGTAGGAAAGGTATGTACGTATGTAGATGTGTATGTATGTATGTATGTATGTATGTATGTATGTATGTATGTATGTATGTATGTATGTATAAAGACATGTATGATTATATGCAGGTATGAAATGATGTAGGAAGGGTTTGTATGTATGCAGATGTGTATGTATGTATGTATAAAGACCAGCATGAGTGTATGCATGTATGTAAAGTGGTCGGAAAGATAGGTACGTATGTAGATGTGAATGTATGTAAGTATGTAAGTACGTATGTATGCATGATTTAGACACGTTGAGGGTTAATGATTTTAATGGTGTACCTTGAGAATGAAAAGTAATGCAGGTACATTATTGACGCCTCACTAGGAAGTGGATACACAGATGAAATGCTTATAGTTTGAAAGATGACGAAATGTGAATGAACAAGGCTTGTATGCTTATGATACGTACTAATGTATGAATTTTATGTGGTGAGCGCAGGTAGTACCAGTCATGAGGATAACCAAGGTTTGGAGATCGAGGATCGAGTCACAAGACAGATTGTACGGGAATGCTTAAATATGTAATTTAGTGTTGATAAGGCATGTTCTTATATTCTAAAAATGAATTATTAGAATGTCAAGATGTATGTCATGAAAGAAATTTTCAAACTCGATTTTCCGCTGCGTTGTGTTAAGGTTAAATGAATTAGGGTCTGACAAGTTGGTATCAGAGCCCTGGTTTGAGGGAATCAAGTACGAGAAGGTAAGTACTTGAACTCAAACTTGTGTGCTCTTGAGATAAGAAATCCGTACAATCTAGGACTCGATCAAGATCCAAAGGGAAAGGTTGATGAAAGTATGTATTTATGTATACGTATAAAGAAACTGACGGTTTTGTATGTGCAAGGTAAGCATAAGTGTTGAAAGAGGATGATCCGTGAATGCAGTCTAGGATAAATACTAAGGCAGGCAAAGAGGTAATAAGACAAATAGGCAAATGAGCCCAGGTACGTAATATGTGGAGCTATGTAATGGAAAAGTTTATTCAGGGAAGGGAAAAATTTTAAGATGAAAGACAATGATAGTATAGTAATGAAGTATTGGAAGCAATACACGCGCCGAAGCCTAAGTCTACGGACATAAGGTGACAATTACATGAAGGCATGAAACTACTATGTGGATTGTGTACCTGGCCAGTACACGAGAAACGTATGACGTTCGTGAGATCATGATAATTGTTACAGGTATGTCCGGTAGAGTTGGGTAGCAGGCGGGCGTGTGGGTGAAATGGGAAGTAAGACTCTCGGGAAATTGAGAGTACTATGTAAGAATGAAAAACATGCCTGATAAGAATGAAGAATGTTGAACCCGTGATTAAGTACGGATCAACAAGATAAGAATGTAATGTTTGAATCCGCGAGACGGATTCAAGGATGAAAGGCATGAATGAAATGTTTGAATCCGCGAGACGGATTCAAGGATGAAAGGCATGAATGAAATGTTTGAATCCGAGAGACGGATTCAAGGATGAAAGGCATGAATGAAATGTTTGAATCCGCGAGACGGATTCAAGGATGAAAGGCATGAATGAAATGTTTGAATCCGCGAGACGGATTCAAGGATGAAAGGCATGAATGAAATGTTTGAATCCGCGAGATGGATTCAAGGATGAAAGGCATGAATGAAATGTTTGAATCCGCGAGACGGATTCAACGATGAAAGGCATGAATGAAATGTTTGAATCCGTAAGACGGATTCAAGGATGAAAGGTAAGAATGAATGTTTGAATCCGTGAGATGGATTCAAGGAGGAAAGGTATGAATGTAATGATTGAATCCGCGAGATGGATTCAAGGAGGGAAGGTATGAATGTAATGTTTGAATCCGCGAGGCAGGTTCAAAGATAAAGGGCATGAATGTAATGTTTGAATCCGTAAGGTGGATTCAATGAATGAAAAAGCATGAATGATGCGTCTGAATCCGTAAGACGGAATCAAAAATATAAGAAGATGAAATTAATCCGCCTAAGAAGATGTCGACAGTTTGACCATGATTGAGTCGAACGGGTCATAGAAACAAGTATAAAGTAAAAAGTGATAGTATAATAAACGAAGTTTTGTATAAGTTACGTGTTAGATGTGTTAGTAATTGACTCTTAGAAGTCGGAATGATGACGGGCTGTGACCCGGACAATAACTTGAGTATGGGCGGAAATGGTAAGCTCAGTAAGAAATATTGAAACGATGTAATAAGGTCTTTGCAAGTAAGCATGAATGGAAGGAAGTACGAGCGTGTACTTCCGTTGGCAAAATGATTAATTGAATGAAAAGATTGCATGTAAGAAATAGAATGTGCGGTAAGTTATAGCAGAATTATTGATGTGATGAAACCAATCGTATTGGGGAAAGGATGTGCACGAGTGGAAACTCATGACACGGATGAATGAAATCTGGCCTATTATGGCTAGTACTCGAGGAAAAGATGAATCGATCTGGGTTGCAGATCGTGGCTTGGGAAATGAAAAAGAGGTTAGTAAGAATATTTAACTCATGGTTTGATAGATATGAAATAGTATGACACCTGTACCTGTGTAAATTAAGTAATGCATGGAGTGAAAGCAATAGTAATGTGAAATGAACGAAATGATTTAAAGAAAAAAAATAAAGGTATGCAAGGTGTACGTAACTGTAGAAAATGTAGAATGAGGGTAACGTTAGAATTAAGCACGTAGGAGTGATTATGTAATAAGAGTTTTGTTGTAATAACAAAACAAAAGTTAAATGTTATACAGAGTATGTAGAGAATGTAAATTTTTAAGGGGTGAAGTGGAGATATTAGATCCATTAAGAAAGGATCATATCAAAGGACGGAAGAGTATGTGTATTGACCAGTTATTGACAGGTCAAGTAAATGAAAATGAAAATGATATAAGAAAGAATGATCAGGAAAGTATGGGCTAGTAGTCGTATGGATGGACTAGGAGAAAAGATAATGTGTGTTTGATGAAAGTGAGAAAGGTTTCGGGGACGAAACCTTGTTTAAGGGTGGTAGACTTGTAACGCCCCAAAAATCTGAATGTTAATGTTTGTTGTATGTTATAATGTGACACGTCAGGAAATAAATAACTAGGTTATTTAACCTAGTTAAGGGTATGGTTGAAAGTCTTAAATGATTAAGGTAGTGTCAGTTATGTTTTAAAAGTAAACCCGAGGGGCTAAAATGGAACAAGTGAAAGTTAAGTTATAAGATAACTAAACACACACATCGTGTGTGTTCGAGAAAGATCAGGAGGCTCCCATGGAGCCTCAAACCCTAAATCGCCTTTAAGCTCAAATTGGAAGGCAAGATGAAGTTGAAATCCATAACCGAGCATGAATTAATGATCACCAACACGAGGGGATCATAAGGTATGTCTTAAATCTAAGATTGGTGATCATGGGTGAAGTGGGTTATGTTCTAATCCGTAAGTTAATATGAAATTGATTATGTACGAGGGTTAGAATCCTCGTGTAGAACGTGGGTTATGAATGGTTTGCGTTAATTTGATGTTTAGAGGTGACACCCGTTAGTTAGGGTGAAGATTATGACTAGTAATCACCTCCTATGTTCAAGTCTTGTTGAATGATTGATGTATTATGTGGGTATGATGAATTATTGTCAAATGAAAGTATAGGGATATGATGATGTTATGTTTAATGTTCATTTGGAATGATACATGATGATTAGTAATATGTTTTGATGGGTTATGTATGAGTTTAGAAGATTTGAGTATGAAATAGTTGTACGTTATGCTTAAAAGGTAGTACTCGCATCAAGTGTATGATGAAATGTATATGGTGTCATCCGTATAAGCGAATATGATGTTACGAGTATATAATGATAAGTCGGTAGTTAAGTATGGTTAATAGTTGACTTTTGAAAGTCAACTAAGTATAAGAAACATGACTTGACTCGTTGTCGTAAATGTATGTTGATGGAAAGTCGTATGGTACATATTATAGCAATCTGTGTTAAATGTAATGACATGAGGAGTTGCATGAGTTTAACGTATACGGATATGATTATATGAAGTCGATTGTATGTTTTAATGCTTGTTAGTAATGACTAAGGAAAGTTAAGTGTGAGTTATGCGAATGATATGATGGTTACATGTACAAATGAGTATGCTAATAAGGGCGTGGTTTCGATGAAATGAAAGTATAGGAAACACGTCAAGACGGACTCACGCCTGAAAGGATAACGGGTCAAGAAAAGGCGAGGAATCGGATACGAGCACGAACGCATAAGGTAAGTGATTTCTGTAATCACTTCGTAGTACAAGTAAGTAATAAAGTGTTGTAATGAATTAAACATGATGTTTGAGGTCAAATATGTGTTTAAGGTCTCTCGTCGTAAATGATGGGTTAAGAATGACCAAAATGCCCTTGATGGGTATTTTGGGGTAAACGATCTTAAAAGTAGATTAGAAACAATTCATTCGATTAGTGTTATGTTTTGGACAAGTATGAAAGTGGGGATGATGGTTTGGTTAGTCATAGACCAAACTAATGAGTGAATACCCTTAACGGGTCGAAATGAGCATATGAATGATAATGTGATAAAAGGATGCAAGATATCCAAGAGTCTAGTAATTTATGATAGACGTCATTGATATCATTATGTGTATAAGGGGTTATGGCAAAACGAACAAGTTACGTTGATGAATGCATGAATGGGTCAAGGTTGGGAAAAAGGGGAATAAGCCGAAGAGATAAAAGTCTGAAACTTTGTTAATCCGGATGTCGGATCTTAACTCCGAAAGATGGAGAATTAAATTACGGACGTGTAGGAAAAAGAATCGGGTAAAACGGACCTATAACGAAGAAGTTATGACCGTTTCCGTGAAACGCGGACGTGCTGAAATCTGCAGCACAGCAGCAACAAACATTCTGTTTGTTTGATGGCGTCGCGCTACGCGACGGCCCGTCGCGCTACGCGAAGGGGTGGCTGGTTGTCGAAAGTTGTTTGTTGGCTCCGTTTTGTATCGGGAACTCGTTTAAACGCGTTTTAAGTCGCGTATAACTAGTTTAACTCATGTTTTATGACCTTTATGGTAAGCGTATGTGTGAATGTATAAAGGTGGGATGACATGATCGTGCGTGACGATATAGGTATGTTGGTTCCCCTTGGGATCCCATACCCCAGGTAAGAATCCCACCTTAGGTTCCTGAACCTTAAAGTGGGATTCCATAGCCCAGGCAAGAATCCCACCTTAGGTTCATATAGGTATGTTGGTTCCCCTTGGGATTCCATAGCCCAGGCAAGAATCCCACCTTAGGTTCATATAGGTATGTTGGTTCCCCTTGGGATCCCATACCCCAGGTAAGAATCCCACCTTAGGTTCCTGAACCTTAAAGTGGGATCCCATAGCCCAGGCAAGAATCCCACCTTAGGTTCCATTTAGGAACCTTAAAGTGGGATCCCGTACCCCAGGTAAGAATTATTAATTTAATTCTCATTGGCAATCGCCCCTATGTGGATAAGCAAGTATGTATGTATGTATGAGTATATACGGGGATGTAATGATGTAGGAAGGGTTTGAATGCATGTAGATGTGTATGTATGTATGTATAAAGACATGCACGAGTGTATGCATGTATGTAACGATGTAGGAAAGGTATGTACGTATGTAGATGTGTATGTATGTATGTATGTATGTATGTATAAAGACATGTATGATTATATGCAGGTATGAAATGATGTAGGAAGGGTTTGTATGTATGCAGATGTGTATGTATGTATGTATAAAGACCAGCATGAGTGTATGCATGTATGTAAAGTGGTAGGAAAGATAGGTACGTATGTAGATGTGAATGTATGTAAGTATGTAAGTACGTATGTATGCATGATTTAGACACGTTGAGGGTTAATGATTTTAATGGTGTACCTTGAGAATGAAAAGTAATGCAGGTACATTATTGACGCCTCACCAGGAAGTGGATACACAGATGAAATGCTTATAGTTTGAAAGATGACGAAATGTGAATGAACAAGGCTTGTATGCTTATGATACGTACTAATGTATGAATTTTATGTGGTGAGCGCAGGTAGTACTAGTCATGAGGATAACCAAGGTTTGGAGATCGAGGATCGAGTCACAAGACAGATTGTACGGGAATGCTTAAATATGTAATTTAGTGTTGATAAGGCATGTTCTTATATTCTAAAAATGAATTATTAGAAAGTCAAGATGTATGTCATGAAAGAAATTTTCAAACTCGATTTTCCGCTGCGTTGTGTTAAGGTTAAATGAATTAGGGTCTGACACAATGAAGTGAGGGGCTGTGCAATTTTTGGAGAAGTCCTTGATGAACCTTCTGTAGTAACCTGCCAAGCCCAAAAATTGGCGAATTTCCGTTGGTGTACGAGGTGCAGGCCAGCTCTTGATCGAATCTACCTTGGATGGATCAACGTGAATCCCATCCTTGTTCACCACGTGGCCTAGAAAGTGGACTTCACGAAGCCAGAAGTCGCATTTTGAAAACTTGGCGTACAGCTGTTCTGCTCGAAGGAGTTCCAAAATGAGTCGTAAATGCTGCTCGTGTTCCTCCTGACTCTTCGAATAGATCAGGATGTCGTCGATGAAAACAATAACGAACTTGTCAAGATAAGGTTTGCATACTCTGTTCATAAGGTCCATGAAGACTGCCGGTGCGTTTGTTAATCCGAATGGCATGACCAGAAACTCGTAATGGCCGTAGCGTGTTCTGAATGCTGTTTTGGAGACGTCCTCATCCCGGACTCTCGGTTGATGGAAACCTGACCTCAGATCAATCTTTGAATAGTAGCTCGACCCTTGCAGCTGATCGAACAAGTCGTCGATGCATGGAAGAGGATAGCGATTCTTCACAGTCACCTGAAGGTACCGTCTTTCTTCTTCACAAATAACACTGGAGCTCCCCAAGGCGAAGAAGTGTTCCGCTGACACCCAGATATTATTCAAAAAGTTAGGAAATAAGTTATGGAAATACATGCATATCTGCATTTAATTGTTGTGTGTTATTTGTCTATTTGTTAGTTTACAGTATGAGCGACCAAGGACCTTCCGACGCCTACCGTCAGTTGTCCAGCTCACCTAGAAGCGAAGGCACCTCTTCACAGCCTACCCTCTCAGGGTATTTTGCTGACAATGAAGATGAGATATTCGTGTTTAAGGCTCAGTCTGAAGAGCCATTCCTTCCTAAAAAGAGAGGATGGTTCAGTAGAGGAGCGCATGAACGTAGGAAAAGAATGAAAAAGTCAGCAACGTGCTTTAGCAGCCGTTAAAAGAGAAACGGATGCTCACACCCAGGATATGCTCAATAGGAGTCTAGCAAACTTTCATATCTTAGCAACTACAGCTGCCGACCCTAACCTTGAGCAACTCATAGCACCCCATCCCTTACCACTATTTCCCGCACAGCCAATGGAAATTGAAAATAACCCAGAAAATCAAATCCCAATGCCTGATTTGTGACAACTGTGTTCTGTAATCATCGCATACTGTAAAACAATGTCAGTTATATTTAAATCAATGTGATTTGGTGTTATTATATGTGTTTTGGTGTTATTGTATGTGCAATTGTGTTTAACGATTTTACAATTTGATTCGATTCCGATTTCAAGCTTTAAATCACTTTCTGGAAGGTTATACGCAAACTGGTGCTTAAACGCAATCAGTTTAACGCGACATACACTCCTGAACTGTGAAGTAAGCCAAACATACCCTAAATATCCCTTACATAACTTAGAAATAAGTTTCGAAGGATTCGGTATGGCGAAAACATGTTTATTTGAACTAAAGAACTAATTACGACAAAACTGCGAAACGGACGTTGGTGACCGCCCGGATAATATTTAAATCTCACAAATATTCTGTTATGATTAAAATCTTATTTTAATCAGGTTCGTGTTGAAAAATAAATTAAAACGCTTAAAAACGTTATTTTTCAAGTTTAAGCGCGTACCGTGTGTTTCTGCGCGACACAGTGCTTTTACTGCGAAACACAGACAACGTAGCCAGTCTTGGCAACTGAAATTTATTTCAGTATTATTTTGGCGAGTTTATTTTTATAGAATAATAAAAATAATTTAGAACGCCACAAATCGGGATTTGAATGCTAGATAAAATACCCGGTAGATAATTAAACACTTTAATGGAACGGTGTTTAACCGGACAACCGGACTTTACCCGGAACACTAAAATAATGCTAGAAGCATTGTTCATATTTTTCTGAACTAGTTAGGGGCCCCGAACACCCTAACACACCTTATATTAATTAACACACTAATATACACCAACTAAACACATTAGAATCCAACTAATTAGTAACAAGTTCCATCACCATCTAACCATTACCCCCCCCCCCCCCATCTTGACGGTTTCCAAGGGTGAGACACACCCTTGTTCCTTTTGATTATTTTATTGCAAATGTTGGTTATCAAGAAGACATGTTACATGTTGGTTAATGGGAGTTTTGGATTATAAATAAACACATTAGGCATCTCACTTCTCTCATCACCAACACAACAACAAGCTCTCCCCTCTTCCCTTCCATCACTCACGGCCGCACCCACACACCACCCTATCACCACCATCAAGCTTGGTTCTAGCCATTTCCCATACGCTCAAAGGTGCAAGAGGTCATACAAACAAGCTCGGTGCTTTCGGAAGCTCAAGGACTGCTTACTGTTTTCTTTTATCCGCCACTTTTCTACACTCGAACTCCCCTAGCCTTGTGCAAGTGGTAAGAACTTAGATCCTTGCATTTTACATGATTGTTGAGTGGTTAATGATGTTTAAAGATCAAAAAAGTTAGAAAGTCTAAGGAACTTAAACAAGTCTTGGACATAAACTAGTCTAGTGTTGAAATATTGATAAAATAATGAAGTAATCATGATAAATCTGTGTAATACAAACAATAATCTGCTGTAAATAACTTGTGATATGATATAAATCGTTATTAGGACGGATGGTAATCGTAAGTGTACTTTTTAATGTCACTTATACTACAAAAAGCATGCTGATCTGCATAATTCAGCCGCCTTTAACTGGCTGTAACCAGATCTTAACTTAACAAAAAACTGATTTTCTCGAGTCTGTAGCATGTTATTATGAAATACGGTTCTAATGGCACCGGAATCATAATTTTTGGACTCCGTTTACTATTTTTAAAGTGTCTTTTCGTAACAGCAGCTGGAGCTGCATTTTTCTGCTGAAAATATGCGTCCTGTTTTCAGTCATAACTTGAATTCTGTGTAAAGTTAGATCATGAAATTTGTACTGTAAATGACCACCGATGTATTTGTAATACTCTCACTGGAATTTCGTAAATCGGACTTACGATTAATTTTTAGTGAATTATTCCGTAGACTGCGATCAGAAAGTAGCAAATCTGATTGCAGTCGGGAAAATGAATTTTTATAAAATATTGGTAATGAACTAGACTCCAATATTTTTACACAATAATATTTGGATCGTTTAAGACATTCCGTAAAAATTTGGGAATTTTTGGAATAGGTTAACTATTTTATTTAAATGTCCGAAAACAGTCCAGATTCATATATATTAAAACAGAAATGACATAAGTAGTATTTTGCATGTCAAGGTGTGGTTTTTGATTATTAAAAATCATTCTTATTTAATTTAGGGCGGATAAACAATTTGAGGGATTGTGTTAACATTTAAAAATGCACCCGAAGGTGAGTACATAGTCCCCTCTTTTACTGTTTTCGATTGTTTTGGGGTGATTCATATGTATCAAAATGATTTCGATATTTCAACGACGGTTTCAAAACGATTGAGATGGTTTATACTAAACTAATAACGATTTCGATATTTCAACGACGGTTTCAAAACGATTGTGATTACATAATGAATGACATTCATTAATTTCGGCCAAACCGACCAGTATTAGGTTATGGTACCATAGGATCTGACAAATCCCGTTATCAGACCGGACCCATGGTTATGTGTGGGTTAGGTGGGTAACGACCGAATCTGATGATTGTTAACTTACCCTTTAGAGGTTTATTAATGCGAAAACGAGTTGAACAATAGACGAGTCACAAAGGTTTGAATGTTATTAGCGAGACGACCAAAAGTAGTTTCACGATCTAAAACGAGAATGATTTAAATGACTAAAACGATTATTAACGAATTAAACGATTTGGGTAAACGATTGGTCTTCGGTTAGTGTTTAGATAACGGGACGGGTGCAATGTGATGAAAGCATGGTGGATACGCCGCTGGAACTTCCTATATATATATGTTTTCATCATATTACTTACCGTGGCGTTATTTAGTTCACTTGGGCAAACAACGGGAAGCGATGTCACACAAACGAGGTTTTCGAAACGATATAAACTATACGAGTTTTATTAACGAGACTTTATTAAATAAATGTTTTGGGTTAAGAATCATGGCTATGATATTTTATACACTATAACCAACTTGATTTGAGTTGGTTAGTTATGCCGCAATACAATACTTTTCAAAACAAGGTTTTTAATTGAGTATTGCAACATGTAAACTAGCCACGAATCCGACACTCTCAAAACCCTATGTACTCGCCAGCATTTCTTTGCTGACTTTGTTTTTACATATGTTTCAGGTGAAGTTGCTTAGTGTTGATTGCAAGTAGGATGCATGCTCACTTAGGACTGGACGAGGCCTTAGTGATTTAATAACGACGTTAGACTATGTTTGACTTGCTTGTTTAACTTTAAAACAATGTTTAATATTCAATAAAACGAAACTCTTGGTATCCATGGTTTGAAACAATAATTCTGTTACAACACTCCCCGATGTTTCCGCCACGGTTTGTTGTTTTACGTGGTCGGGGTGTGACATGATTTCAACCCAGCTGAGATACCTAGAATACCAGCACCCAATCCCTTGGACCTAGACTACGACCCGTGGTTAGACGACAATAGGGATTACCAGCAACGTTACCCAATAACAGAAGACGAACCCATGCCAAACTTAGCAGCCTATCCAGACTTGGACCCTCTAGATCCCTACTACGATAATGACCCATACATCAGGGAAATTTTAGAGAATCCTTATCCTTACCAGAAACCCATGCCCCAGTTCCCAAACCCAGTACCAGCCCCTGCACCCCCAATGAGTGCAGAGAATGTGCAAGAACTCCGAACCTTTGGTGAGGAAATTTTAGAAGGTAGTGAGAGGATGAGGCAGATCGGAGAACGACTCGTCTGGAAATATGACGAGCGTAATATGGAGTTCTGGATGAACCCATATCAGTAATGGTGATAGTAGTAATAATAATAAAATAATAATATATATAATATGTGTGTATGTTTGAAAAAAAAAAACTAGACAATATCTACTGATGCCTAATAGTATTGTAATTTTATATTCCAGTTCCAGTTTGTATTAGATGCATAATATACAAGAAAGAGTAAGTTGCAATGTTCGACGATTTTGATCAATATGCGTGTATTTGACTTTTTTTTATATTAAATATTATCTTGTGATATTAATATGCGGTAATTGTTTATAATTCAGATGGACAACGAAGTAAACTAGGAAAACCAGAGTAACAATAACCCGAATAACGATAACCCGAACAACAATAACACTGGAAACCAAGTGGATAACAGTGCCATCCAATACACAGTGGCACAAGGAATAATAGATGCGATGCCATATATTATTTAAACAGTTAGGGAAGCTGATAATAAAAGTAACCATGATAGTAAACGACCCACTGAACCAGAAAACAGCATGAACAATGGACCCATACTTCAAGTGCCCATTCCCAAAAGAAGAAGAACCATGTCTTATGGTTGTTCTTATAAAGAATTCTGGTCTTGTAAACCAATGGAATTCTCGGGCAATGAAGGGGGCATTGCAGCTCTACGATGGATAGAAAAGACTGAGGCAGTCTTAAAAATAAGCAAGTGCACAGAAGAGGATAAGATAATGTTTGCTTCCAATCTGTTTAAGAACTCAGCCTTAGAATGGTGGAACACTATCCTCTAGTCTAGGGGAAGTGACAGGGTTTACAATATGGAATGGGAAGAATTTAATAACATGGTAGAAAGGAAATTCTGCCATCCCAATGAAAAAGAACAGATAGCAAATAAGTTCTTGAACCTTAGAATGACTGGAGTAGATAGTAAGAGATACACTACATTATTCTTTGAATATGCTAGAATAGTGCCAACCCTTGCATCCCCTGAACCAGTATTAATCTCCCGTTACATCTGGGGATTAATCAGTGAGATTAGGCATGTAGTCATGGCAGCTAGACCTCAAACTATAGAAGAAGCTGTAGAACTAGCAAACACCTTGACTGATGAATTAGTGCGTACACAAGAAGAAAACCAGAGGAGAAACCTAGCTCAGAAACTTACCCAAGAATTTCGTTATGGAAATTCCAACCGTGGGAAAAATGTAGGTTCTACTTCTGCACCCTACTGCAAGTATTGCAAAAGGAAGCATTCTGGAAGATGCTCTATATATTGCAATTTTTGAAAAATATCTGGACACAAGGAAGAAGACTGCAGGAAAAAACCTAACAATAGGATATGCTACAACTGTGGAGAACAAGGCCATATCAAGCCAAACTGTCAGAAACTAGCTCCAGCCATGAACAACAAGACTATTAAAAATGCTAGAGCATTTGTTCTGACTGCAGATGAAGCCAAGATGATTCCGGATGTGAAAGCCTGTACGTTTGTTAGTTAATGATGTCTTTGCTAAAGTATTATTTGACTCTGGTGCAAACCAAAGTTTTATTAATACTTCATTTTGCAAACTTCTCAATCAACCATTAACTAAACTCCCACAAGAATGTCTAGTAGAGACAGCAAATGAAGAAACCATTAAGATTTCTGAAATCCTGCAGGGAGCAAGAATAGAATTTTTAAATCAAAAGTTTATTGCAAACCTTTACCAATGAATCTGGCAGGATTTGATGTTGTATTAGGAATGGATTGGTTAATAGCCAATAAAGCCAGTATTTTATGTGATCAAAAGTCAATCCAAGTAAATTCACCGAGGAGTGAAAAGATCACAATTAAAGGAGATAAGCCGTATAGATCCACAAAATTCATCTCCGTGATGAAAACCGCAAGTTATATAAGAAAAGGGTCATTAGTGTATTTGATTTCCATAATCACTAACACTAAAGGAAAGGAACTAAAAGATATCCCAGTAGTGTCTCAGTTTCCAGATATATTTCCAGAAGAATTACTAGGACTACCGCCAGACAGGGAAGTTGAATTCAGAATCCACCTGCTACCAGGGACAGCACCAATTACCAAAGCGTCGTATTGTTTGGCACTCGCAGAAATGCAGGAACTAAAGAAACAGTTAGACGAATTGTTAGAAAAAGAATTCATACAGCCAAGCTTATCGCCATGGGGAGCGCCAATCTTATTTGTTAGAAAGAAAGACGGATCGATGCGTATGTGCATTGACTACCGCGAATTGAACAAGGTCACGATCAAAAATCGGTATCCATTACCGAGAATCGATGATCTGTTCGATCAATTGCAAAGAGCTCGATTTTTCTCAAAGATCGATTTACGGTCAGGATATCATCAATTAAAGGTACAGGAAAAGGACATTCCTAAGACCGCTTTTAGAACAAGGTATGGTCATTATGAATTTACTGTCATGCCATTTGGTTTAACCAATGCCCCAGCTGCATTTATGGACATGATGAACCGAGTATGTAAGCCATATTTGGATAAATTCATAATTGTCTTTATAGATGATATTCCCATTTACTCCAAGAGTAAGGAGGAACATACAGCACATCTTCACACACTCCTAAGTTTATTGAGAAAAGAAAAGCTTTATGCAAAGTTCACAAAGTGCGAGTTTTGGTTAGAACAGGTACAGTTTCTTGGACATTTAGTCAATCATGATGGAATTCATGTAGATCCCACCAAGATCGAGGCAATTACCAAATGGAAAACCCCTGAGTCACCAACCGAGGTTAGAAGTTTCTTAGGATTGGCCGGTTATTATAGGAGATTTATTCGAGATTTTTCTAAAATAGCCATTCCCTTAACTAAGTAAATCTGTAAATCTATTAAGTTTGAATGGGGACCAAAACAGGAAGAAGCCTTTATAATTCTTAAGCAAAGATTAACCAACGCACCCATACTAGCGTTACCAGAAGGAACTGAAGACTTTGTAGTCTATTGTGATGCTTCTAAGTTAGGGTATGGATGTGTGTTAATGCAACGCCAAAAGGTTATAGCTTACGCCTCTAGACAACTTAAGAATCATGAAGAGAATTATTCAACCCATGATTTAGAATTAGGAGCTATAATTTTTTCCCTTAAGATCTGGAGACATTACCTTTACGGTAGTAAGTTTACCATTTTTACAGATCATAAGAGTTTAAGGTATGTTTTCGGGCAAAAGGAGTTGAATATGAGACAAAGACGCTGGATGGAAATTCTTAGTGATTATGATTGTAATATCCAGTATCATGCAGGAAAGAAAAATGTAGTAGCCGATGCTTTAAGTCGAAAGTATCACGAGAAGCCAAAAAGAGTACGTTCTCTTAAATTAAATCTACAGGTACATTTAAATGAACAGATTAGAAAGGCACAAGAATCAGTAATCAAGGATGACACTGAGAAATTGAAAGGAATGATTAAGGAACTAGAACAAGGAACATATGGAATTTGGAGATTCCATAAGAAGAGAATGTGGATACCTGAATTAGGAAACCTACGCCACCGTATATTAGAAGAAGCCCATAAATCTAAGTATACGATGTATCCTGGAAGTGATAAGATGTACCAGGATTTAAGAAAGAATTTTCTGGTGGATAGGAATGAAAAAGGATATAGCAGCATACGTTTCTAAATGTTTAACCTGTTCACAAGTTAAAGCTGAACATCAGAAACCCTCAGGTTTATTGCAGCAGTTAGAAATGCCGGTGTGGAAGTGGGAATTGATAACAATGGATTTTGTTACCAAATTACCTAAAACAAGGAAAGCTAATGATACAATATGGGTGATTGTAGACAGACTAACTAAGTCAGCTCATTTTCTACCAATGAAGGAAACTTTCGGTATGGAACAATTAGCTAAATTGTATGTCAATGAAATAGTTTCATTACATGGAATTCCTTTATCAATTGTTTCTGATAGGGATAGCCGTTTTACCTCTCATTTTTGGACAAGTTTCCAAAAAGCCATGGGAACCAAGCTCAATCTAAGCACAACTTATCATCCTCAAACGGACGGCCAAAGCGAAAGGACAATTCAAACGATGGAAGATATGCTTAGAGCTTGTGTAATTGATTTCGAAGGTAATTGGGACGATCACTTACCATTAATAGAGTTTTCTTACAATAACAGCTATCATACAAGTATCAATGCTGCACCATTCGAAGCACTTTATGGACGAAAGTGCCAAACCCCAGTTTGTTGGGTAGAAGTTGGAGAAAAGCAACTATCTGGACCTGAGATAGTACAAGAAGGAAAGACTGAAAGCAGCACGCGATCGACAAAAGAGTTATGCTGATAACAGACGAAAACCGTTGGAGTTTCAAGTAGGAGACAAAGTGTTATTGAAAGTCTCTCCTTGGAAAGGAGTGGTAAGATTCATCAAAAGAGGAAAGCTAAGCCCCAGGTATGTTGGACCTTTTGAGATTATTAAAAGAATAGGACCTGTAGCCTATCAGCTACAACTGCCAGAGAAAATGGTAGGAATACATGATGTATTTCATGTATGTAATCTCAAGAAATGGTTAGTTGATGAATCACTGATACTGCGTCTTTAAGATATAGAGGTAAATGAGCAGTTAAAATTTGTAGAAAGACCTCTACAGATCAAAGACAGGAAAGTCAAGAATCTCAAACACAAAAGATTAGTTCTAGTCAAAGTGAATTGGGACTCAAAAAGAGGACCAGAGTACACATGGGAGCTTGAATCAGAGATGCAAAGGAAATACCCACATCTATTCCAGTAGACCTCTAGGACGAGTTCTAAAACAAGGTGGGGAGGATATAACAACCCTCCTAAATAAATTTTTTTGACACCCCTAATATGTTTAAATTATCCCTATATGTCTTAAAACATACCCCGTATAGGAAAACCGAGCCCATAATACCCTATATAATTAAAAATTAAATAAAAACAAGAAAATGGGGTCGCTCGCGGGCCGCGAAGGCTTTGCCTTCAGGCTTCGCGGGGCGTGACAGATAGGCCACCAGGAGACGCCGGGTGCCGACACGTGACACAATCGTGTCAAGCCTAGTGTGATGACCCGGATCAGCTAGGACCTACCCACCCTAGGTCTTTGTAATTCTTCAATTACTGCCGGTATGTTGGGGTTTTGTATACAAAATGTGGAACACGTTACCATTGGACAAAGAGTTAGCCAATGTGTAATATGACCCACCAGTCAGGATTGACAGTACTAAATGAGTAATTGTGTAGATATAAACATTGTAATCGCGCTCAATACTGTTAAAAGATAAAACTCTTCTTGATTAAACTGGGATTCACTCACCAGTATTTCCCACTGACAAAATGTTTTTAAACGCGTTTCAGGTATCAAAATGTGAAAGCCAAATAGAAGCCAGCTGGACAACACTGAAGGCTTGGAAAAGTGGCTATAAAAGTTACATAAATAAAGAGATGTTTTATTTCAATAAAATAGGGTTTACCCCTATAAATCAGTTGTAATGAAAACTTGGGTTTTATCCCAATGTGTTTATTTATATAAAATATGGTGTTTTACTCTAATAAAATATTTCGTAAGTACGGTCCTGATGTGATTTCCACTGCCAAATTGATAAACACCGATACCACCGAAAATGGCCGCGGCCGCCCGTTCCCGGGTAGTTAGGGGACGGGGATTGCGACAATCCTTACACAGGAAAAAGTCATATCCTTTGATGAAAATGACCGTGTAGATATACAGGATCCTCATCACGATGGTCTTGTTATTACATCATTTATCTCTAACCATTTTGTTCGCAGGATTCTCATTGATGGGGGAAGCTCAGTGAACATTATCCAACTAGATGTCCTCAAAAGAATTAACATTCCTGAATCCGATATCGTTCCAAGATCATCTGTCCTTGTGGGATTCAGTGGAGAAACCAAAAATACATTGGGGGACATCAAACTTTCTATTTATATAGAGGGAGTAAATTTTGTTCAGAAGTTTTATGTCATAGATTGTTTATCTTGCTGTAATGTTATCCTTGGCAGGCCATGGATACATGATATGAGAGCAGTCCCCTCAACATATCATCAGTGTGTGAAGCTCCCTACTCCATGGGGTGTGGTGAAGATCGAAAGTGATCAGCAAGAAGCCAAGAATTGCTACACATCATCAATGAAGCCTGCCTCAAAGCCTAGGGAGGCATAGCAATTAAAGTACCCTCAAAGAGATGTCCTGGAGGCAAGAGAACAAGATGTGAAGGATATTCTGCTGAACCTGGAGGATCCTGAATCCAAGATTTTTATAGGATCTGGGATCCTTGACAGTATTGAACAGGATTTAATATCCTTCTTAAAAAGAAGAAAAACTACCTTTGCTTGGAAACATGAAGACATGACAGGTATTTCTAAGGATGTAATTACTCATAAACTTGGTATTGACAGGTCCTTCAAGCCAATACATCAGAAAAGGAGGAAATTTCCACCTGAAAGAAATGCCATTATCCAAGAAGAGGTAGATAAATTGCTCAAAGCAGGTATGATTAGAGAAGTTAAGTATCCAAGATGGTTAGCCAATGTGGTAGTTATTCAGAAAAAGAATGGAAAGTGGAGGGTATGCGTTGACTTTACTGATTTAAACAAAGCATGTCCCAAGGATCCTTTCCCTTTACCCCACATTGACTCCATGGTGGATGCCACAGCGGGTCATGAGTTGTTAACTTTTATGGATGCTTCATCTGGATTCCAACAAATTCAGATGGAACCATCTGATCAAGAGAATACAACTTTTATGGCCCTACTGGTATCTATTGTTATATTGCTATGCCCTTTGGACTAAGAAATGCAGGTGCTACATACCAAAGGCTAGTAAATATGATGTTTAAAGAATAGATTGGACACACAATGGAAGTCTATATAGATGATATGGAGGTTAAGTCCAAAAGAGCTGAGGATCACGTTAAGGATTTGGAAGAAGCATTTGATATCCTTGATAAATAGAACATGATATTGAATCCTTCCAAATGCCACTTTGGAGTAAAAGCTGGTAAATTCTTAGGTTACATGTTGACAAAAAGGGGGATAGAGGCAAGTCCAGAACAAATCAAGGCCATTGTGAACATCAAGTCTCTTGCCAATGCTAAGGATGTGCAAAGGTTGACAGGAAGAATCGCAGCCTTGAACAGATTCATCTCAACGTCATCAGAGAAATGCAAAGAGTTCTATGATATCCTGAGAAAGAATAAAAAGTTTGAATGGACTGAAAAGCATGAGAATGCCCTCAAGTCCCTCATGGATTACTTATCCTCAGCTCCAGCTCTAATGAAGCCAGAAAATGGGGAAACATTATCCTTATACCTAGCTGTTTCCACAAAGGCAGTAAGTGCAGTTCTTGTTAAGGATCATGAAGGTTCTCAACATCCAGTATACTATGTAAGTAAAAGTCTACTTGATGCTGAGTCCAGGTATTCTCATTTAGAGAAACTTATTCTTGCTTTAATCATGGCATCTACTAAATTACGTCATTATTTTGAAACTCATCCTATTATTGTTAAAACTAACTTCCCTATCAAGAATGTACTCAGGAAACCTGAAATATCAGGGAGGATGGCAAAATGGGCAGTCAAGCTTTAGTGCATATGACATTAAATATGAATCAAGAACTGCCATCAAATCCCAAGCCTTAGCTGACTTTGTGGCTGTTTTCAGTAGTGATCTACAAAGGCAAGCTGATTTGGAAGTTCAACAACTTGAAGAGACTAAGGATCCTTGGATACTCTTCACAGATGGAGCTTCAAATGTCAAGGGAACTGGACTAGGCATACTACTAAAATCGCCACAGGGGGACATTATACCCCAATCAATTTCTTGTGAGTTCTAAAGTACTAATAATGAGGCTGAGTATGAGGCCTTAATAGCAGGTTTGCAAATTGCCAAGTATATGAGGATCAGGTATCTTGTGGTACATGTAGATTCTTTATTAATTACTAACCAATATAATGGTTCTTATGCTGTCAAAGGTGAAAGGCTAATCAAGTATCTAGAGATAGTCAAGAAATTGGCAGATTCATTTGCTTCTTTTAGTTTGACACAGGTACCCAGGGAAGAAAATGCAGAAGCTGATACCTTAGCTAACCTTGGATCATCTTTGAAGATTCCAGAGGATGTTAAGATACCCATTATCCATATCTTAACCCCTGATAACATAGCCATGGAGACAGTGGAGGATTCTACAATTGTACCAGGTGATGGTTTACAATCAAATTCAGGATCCTGGATCCTTTCAATCCTAAGATATATACAGAATGGAGAGATTCTTGCTAGAGAAAATCCTAGAGCTTTCAAAATTTAGGTATCTCAATTTACATTACTAAATAACATCTTATATAAACGGTCTCTTGCAGGTCCATATCTAAGGTGCATTGAGGATCCATAAATTTAAGAAGTTTTAAAGGATTTTCATGAAGGAGATTGTGGGAACCACACTGGGGGTAGAGCACTATTATCAAGGATCCTTAGAACAGGATATTATTGGCCCACAATGAAGAAGGATGCTGTGGAATATGCAAAGAAGTGTGATGCTTGTCAAAGACATTGTAATATCCTTCATCAACCAGTGGAGCTTCTGCATCCTATATCCTCTTCCTGGCCATTCATGAGATGGGGAATGGACATAGTTGGCAAACTTCCTAAGGCACTAGGAGGAAAAGTATTTATGTTGGCCATGACTGATTACTTCTCCAAGTGGATAGAAGCTGAAGCCTTCGCACAAGTTAGGGAGAAAGAAGTTATATCCTTTATCAAAAGAAACATCATTACTAGATTTGGCATACCTTCTGAAATTCTTTGTGATAATGGATCCCAATTCATTGGGAGCCGAACTACTAACTTTTGTGACAGCTGGGGGATTAAGATGATAACATCAACACCAGTCCACCCACAAGCTAATGGTCAAGCAGAATCATCCAACAAGATCATCATCAACAACTTGAAGAAGAAGCTTGGATCCAGAAAGGGAAATGGGCAGAAGGGCTACCTTATGTGTTATGGGCTAATAGAACAACTCCCAAGAATGCTACTGGTCAAACTCCATTTTGTTTGGTCTTTGGAGCTGAATCAGTGATCCCTACAGAGATGGTAGTCCCTACTGCATGAATAAGCATCCGTGATCCTGACGGAAATGCTGAAAACTTGACTCAAGATCTGGATACCATAGAAGAACTCAGGGATTTAGCAAGGATAAGGTTGGCTAGCCATCAACAAAGAATGGCTGGAGCCTACAACAAGAATGTCAGGATCTGGAAATTTCAAGTTGGTGACATGGTGTTGTGGAATGCATTTCAAAATACCACGAATCCCGCTGATGGCAAACTAGCACCAAAGTGGGAAGGTCCCTATCTAATTGAAGCTAAGGCAGGAAATGGGGCATATCATTTGTTAACAATGGATGGTGATCTCTTACCAAGGGCTTGGAATGTTGTTCATCTGAAAAAGTACTTCATGTAAGAAGGATCAATGATCCTTAAATACCACAATACTTAGTTCATGTGTCACACCCCGATATTTCCACGTATTACCGGTGGGCCCGGTGGGGAGTATCGTGACGTAGTTGATATCATCATAGTCAAACAACACAAATATTTAAATGCACAGCGGAAGCAAAAGATAGATTTATTCCAACCAAATAAATTGTAATATAAAGTATCACAATGTAGTTGAAACAGATCCACAGGCGGATCAAAATAAAGAGGAAAACTGTTCAACAGACTTTGACACCTAGAGCTTTGCGAAAACTTGATTATTGATGTCTGGAGTATCCAGCCTATTACGTGTAGCACCTGCACTTAACCTTTTTGGAAAATACGTCAGTTTACACTGGTAAATACAACTTAACTGACTCATTTTGAAAAGAGTTTGAAAATTGATTTGAATGCACTTTGGCAAAAATATATTTTATAACTTGGGACAATTATTAAATAATCATGTATACAGTTTTACTTATTTGTCGTCCATCAGGGCCGGTTGGTAGAGCCGGACAAGATTAACTGACACGCCACAGGTATAATACCCACAAGGTTAATTCCTTTAAATGGGCTACCAGTTTACATATGCAACTGTCAGGTGTACGCCTACACCCCGTGCTTAGGTCGTGGCCATTTCGTAAAATGATGCCAAGGATATCCGGGACATGGTCATTTAACCCCCAAAGGCCATACACCAAATAATACATATTAAACGAGTATGTAATTACATTAATCACAATCCAATTTAAATGATTACACACCCGACCAAGCGGTATTATTATAATACCGTATCCCAAGCCCGTATAGGGAAAATAAGTTAAGAGTATTTACCTGAGCAATGTATAAGTCAAATACAGCAAGTACAGATGGCTTTTACTGGGCTCCTAATCTGGAACAAAGGTTTTTATTATTCTATTAGAATCCTAACGGGTCTTTAATTAAGCTTAAGCTTAGACCAGTTAGTTTTAAAAGGAAGATACGGTTCAAACGCACGATTAAGCGAAGACCGGATAGAATGTGATTTAGACCCGACAAGTTTGAAGACTTGTATAATATGGGTATACTAAACATATTCTGGATTTTGAGACAAAGATGATAAGGTTTGACCCGTTTCGGCTAATATAAGCAAACTAGTTACACAAGCCGTTCCGAACGCGAAAAGTGCGTAACGGGTAACCAAATGAGTCATATGCAAGTTTCCTAAGTTAATATGCTTTAAATATGTTGTGACATCAGTAATGTATCTTCTATTATGCCCGGATTGGATTTAAACTCAAACTATGCCTTGTAAGGGCATTTTGGTCATTTAAAAGGTTATAAAAGAGTTTAATTAGTAATCTGAGTTACAGGTCTGATTCATTCAGTAAAAACACTTAATTTAATAAATTATAACAGTAAGGTATGACCTATATGTGAAATTTATCATTTAAAACCAAACTATGCATTCTAGGGGTATTTTGGTAATTTCACATAGGCTAAAAAGGTCAAAACTGGAAACCTGAGTTTAAAAACTTTTACTTACTGTTATTATATAAAAATATACTAAAAATATCAGTAGGTATCAACCTTATATGTTTAATATAGTTTTAGTACTTACTATGCGTTAAAAACGCTTAAAAAGACGATTTGGAGCCATTTCCGGGTTTTCAAAGGAAAGATGATATTTTTATAATTTCAGAAGGCTCAAAATATTTTATTTATCAAATAAAATCAGTAGAAAAAGGTTTGGGGTCAAAAGGATTTGTAAAACTCATTTTGTGGCTTAAAAGGGCAAAACCGGCATTAACCGAATCAAACTTAGAGACCTATGTTATGCTCAGCCAAAAATTAAATAAAAATCTTCAAAAATCCCAAAATATTATATTACATCAGTGGGTAAAAAGTTTGATATCAAAAAGTGGGTTTAAATAGGCTATACGCTAATTACGCCGTTTAATTAACATAAAGCTTTCAAATTACGCTAATGAGCATAACTCTTAATCTAGACTTCAAACTGACGTCAAATTTTAGGTGCAAGTTTATAAATCAGTAACTAAGGTTTCTACTCTTTTACTTTTTCAAAAATCACGTTTTATAGTCAAAAGGGCATAATAGTCAACATTTAAGCATTTAACGGAAACATGCATATGAATCGGATAACTAATGAACCAAGTTGTATAATCTCAGAGAGTTATACTTATATGAAACCTGGTCCAAATAAAGCTCTAAGGCAATTCTAAAACATGCACAAACGGGTCAGAACTGAAAGTCAAAGCAAAAGTCAAATTATGCGACTTTCGGTTCCGATCCGGGTTTAAACTGAAAATTGTCGGGTTGAACATGGTTAGACATGTTCTTATATTAATTACCAAGTTATATTAATGATAAAACAGGTTGCATGCCTCCTACATTGCTAATTATGCATTAATTTGAAAATAAGCATTCTGTTGACTTTTTAATAACAAGTTTGACCCGACAATTGACCTAGCTAGAGTGGGAATCAGAGAGTACCCTTTTAAGGGTTTATTACCCACATAATTACCTACTTATAAGTACTTTCAATTCGAGAATTGACTGAACATATTTTATTTAATTTCAAAGTCAAACGTTAATTACGACGGTTTGACTTTTAGCTAATTAACTAGGCTAAACTGAATTAGGAAGGGTTAAGAATACTTACAATAGTCCTATGCACGATTAGGGAGCCTAAGAAACTTGGTTGCTGATCAGGAGAGCTCCAGAAATGTGAATGCAAGTGAATGTGCATAAGTTGCAACAATGGGTGTTCTTATATACTAACTTTGATCCTTCAAGATGATGCCAAGATAGCCTATGAGTGTTTCCAGATGAAGCCAAGTGCCCCTATTGCATGTTATACCATTGGAGCAGCCCCTGGTATGTAAAACAAGAGTTTAAAGTCGGTTTCAGAAGTCAGAATGGCAGCTGTGCGCGAATTCTGTTGCTGCTGGTCGTACGCGGGCCGCGAAGACCCCCTCGCGGGGCGCGTAAAATGGCGCAACAGGTTAAACAAGTTTCCTTTTATTACAATTCAGTCCCTGGTCCTTTGTAACGTGGTTTTAACTATTTTTTTGCACTTTTGGCCCTCTAACTTGATTTTAAGGGCCTTAGGACTTTTACAAACTTGGTTAAGTCCTTGGTTAAGTTTGTGCTTACCCGAAAAGTCACAAATTTCAACGTTGACGCTTTTAACCCTTCGTACAAAGATTTGATCATAACTTTCTCATACGATAACGAAACTTTATGAAATTTTTATCACACATTCTAGTGAGCATATTTTACCGTTACAAAGCTTCGGATTTGCTAAAAGGTCACTCAGAGGTATACTTTCAACATGTTGACACATTTAACCCCTGTAGTTTGAAATTCCTTACTTTCTTTCATTTTCAGCTTCGTATGATCCATGATCTATTCGTTTAAGATTATAAACACCATGTAGGGTTATTGTAGGGCATATTTATCCATTGTTGACACTTTGGACCCTTATATTCACATAGTTTCTCTGTTTGTCAACTTTAGTCCCTTTAAAGTATTTTTCACATATTCAAAGCTTATGACACGTGTCAATACATTATTGGACGTAAATTTTTCGAGGTGTTACATCCTCACCCCCTTAAAAGAAATATCGACCTCGAGATTTACTGAAACAAATGAGGGTACTTTTCTTTCATCGTGGATTCTACCTCCCATGTGTATTCGGGACCTCTATGGGCATCCCATTTGACCTTAACAATAGGCACATGCTTCCTTCGAAGCTTCTTTACCTGTCGATCCTCAATCGACAATGGTTTTTCCACAAATTTCAAGCTCTCATCTATATGCACATCCGTATGTGGTATGACTAGCGAGTCATCAGCTAGACATTTCTTCAGATTGCAGATGTGAAAAACATTATGGATACTACTGAGCTCTTCAGGAAAGTTCAACTTATAAGCCACTGACCCAACACATTCGATAATCTCGAATGGTCCTATATACCTTGGGCTTAACTTACCTATCTTACCAAATCGCATCACCCCTTTCCAGGGTGAGACTTTAAGCAAAACTTTATCACCAACCTCAAACTTCAGAGGTTTACGCTTTGGATCAGCATAGCTTTTCTGCCTATCCCTGGCAGCTTTCAAGCGATCGCGAATCTGGACAATCTTGTCCGTCGTTTCAAAGACTAATTCAGGTCCTGATAATTGCACTTCTCCTACTTCTGCCCAACAAATAGGTGTTCTGCATTTTCTACCATATAATGCCTCAAAAGGCGCAGCCTTAATACTAGTATGGTAGCTATTGTTATAGGAGAACTCGATCAATGGCAGGTGGTTATCCCAACTGCCACCTAAATCAATCACACATGCCCGAAGCATGTCTTCCAACGTTTGGATGGTACGCTCACTCTGCCCGTCCGTCTGTGGATGGTAAGCCGTACTAAAATTCAAGCGCGTGCCCAATGATTGTTGGAAACTTTTCCAGAAATGAGAGGTGTATCTTGTATCTCTGTCAGAGATAATTGACACTGGTACGCCATGCAGAGCTACAATCTTATCTACGTACAATTGAGCTAACATGTCAGAGCTGTAAGTTTCCTTAATGGGTAGGAAATGTGCTGACTTAGTCAGTCTATCTACTATCACCCATATAGTATCATTTCCCTTCCTTGTCTTTGGCAACTTGGTGATGAAATCCATTGTCACCATCTCCCACTTCCATGTGGGAAGTTCAGGCTGTTGTAGCAAACCTGACGGCTTCTGATGCTCAGCTTTGACTTGCGCACACATCAAACATTTAGCTACATAGGCAGCTACAAACTTTTTCAAGCCTATCCACCAATAGTTTGCCTTCAGATCCTGGTACATCTTATCAGCTCCAGGATGAACGGAATATTTGGAGCTGTGGGCTTCCTGGAGGATAACATCTCGAAGTCCTCCAAAAACTGGAACCCATATTCGTCCATTCAATCTCAGTATTCCGTCTTTGTCATAGGATAACTACTCCTCAGTTACTCCTAGTTTTTCTTCAGGATAGTTAGCTTCCAACACAGCTTTCTTCTGTGCAGCTAACAACCTTTCGTTCAAACTATTCTTTATCTCAATGCTCTTGGCATTGATTCTTATCGGCTTCACTCTTTCCTTCCTGCTTACGGCGTCAGCAACTACATTTGCCTTGCCTGGATGGTATCTTATCTCGCAATCATAATCATTTAAGGTTTCCATCTAGCGTCGCTGCCTCATGTTCAAGTCCTTCTGATTGAACAAGTGTTGAAGGCTCTTGTGATCTGAATAGATCACACACTTGGTTCCATACAAGTAATGCCTCCATAGTTTCAGTGCAAATACAACGGCACCCAGCTCCAAGTCATGGGTGGTGTAGTTTTTCTCGTGCACCTTTAACTGTCGTGAAGCGTAGGCAATAAATTTGCCTTTCTGCATGAGTACACAACCCATACCAGTGTGTGATGCATCACAATACACCACGAATTCTTCTATTCCATCGGGCAATGTTAACATTGGTGCATTGCTCAACTTTTTCTTCAGAATGTCAAAGGATTCCTGCTGCTTAGGGCCCCAATCAAACTTAATCTTCTTACGTGTCAACGAAGTTAGGGGCGCAGCAATCCTTGAGAAGTTTTCGATGAATCGCCTATAGTATCCTGCTAGTCCAAGAAAGCTGCGAATCTCAGTAGGCGTCTTTGGCTCTTGCCAATTCATAACTGCTTCTACCTTAGCGGGATCCACTTGGATACCACGCTCACTTACCACATGTCCAAGGAATTGGACTTCTCGAAGCCAAAATTCGCACTTCGAAAATTTGGCGTAGAGTTTCTCATGATGTAGAAGTTTAAGAATACAGCGAAGATGTTTCTCGTGGTTAGCTTGGCTCTTCGAGTAGATGAGGATGTCGTCAATGAAAACGATGACAAATTTATCTAAGTAAGGCTTACAGACGCGATTCATGAGGTCCATGAATGCGGCAGGAGCATTGGTGAGCCCAAAAGGCATCACTAGGAACTCGTAATGACCATAACGAGTCCTAAATGCAGTTTTGTGTACATCTTCATCCTTAACTTTCAGCTGATGATAGCCTGACCTTAAATCGATCTTAGAAAAGTAACTTGCCCCTTGAAGTTGATCGAACAAATCGTCGATCCTGGGCAAAGGATACCTATTCTTGATAGTGACCTTATTAAGCTCACGGTAATCGATGCACAGACGCATCGATCCATCCTTTTTCTTGACAAACAAGATCGGCGCTCCCCAAGGGGATGAACTAGGTCTAATGAAACCTTTGGCTAGTAGATCATCTAACTGCGTCCTTAACTCCTTCATCTCTGTTGGTGCTAACCTATAAGGCGCTCTTGCTACTGGTGCTGCACCAGGGATGATGTCAATTCGAAATTCCACTTGCCTATCTGGTGGTAAACCAGGTAGTTCTTCAGGAAAAACTTCAGGATATTCTGAAATGACGGGGATGTCTTCAATCTTAGGCTTTGGCTCATCAATAATAACTTGTGCCATATAAACGACACAGCCCTTCTTCAGACATCTGGATGCCTTGAGCATAGACACTTGCTCAGGTAATCCATGCTGGGTATCCCCCTGAATGGTAAGTAACTCACCAGACGGGGTTTTGACTACCACTTGCTTTCTGTTGCATACAATATGGGCTTGGTTATGTGATAACCAATCCATACCTATAACTATATCAAAACCGGCTAGCTTAAAGGGAAGCAAGGACAAAGGAAAAGAGTGGTTCCTAATGGATATAACACATCCATCTAAAATAGTTGAGGCGGTTTCTATGGTTCCATCTGCTAATTCCACCTCATACTTCACACTTAAGGCTTTTACAGGCAATTTCAACAACTCACAAAATTTGTTATCCACAAAAGACTTATCTGCTCCAGAATCAAACAATACTCTGGCATAAACATCATTTACGAGAAAAGTACCTGTGATTACGTTGTCGTCCTGGACAGCTTCCTTTGCGTCCATCTTGAAGACCCTAGCATTGGTCTTCTTGACATCTTCCGGCTTCTTGGCGTATTTAGGGCAGTTGGTTTTAATGTGTCCTTTTTCATTGCAGTTGAAGCATGTGGCATCTTTAATCTTCTTGCAATCAATAGTCTTGTGCTCTTTAGACTTGCATAACCCACACGCATGTGGTCCTGACTTAGACTTAGACTTGGACTCAAGTCCGCACTTTCCAAAGGCGTTTTTGGCAAGTCTTGCACTTTGGCTTTTCCTCAGCTTGCTGGCTACCCTTGTTGGATCCAGACTTCTTCCTGGAGTCAGTATTACCCTTATGCTTCTTCTCAGATCTTCGTGAGGTATCGTCCTCACGCTTCCTCTTACCTTCTTCTGAATTTCTGAGCGATCTTAATCTGACCGCGTCTAAGGTAAGGGATAGGGATAGATCAGCTGCTGATCTGAAGGTAGCAGGCCGGGAGGCTTTCACACTTGCTTTAATCTCTGGGGCTAAACCCCCGATGAAACGAGCTATTCTTCGGGGTTCCGGGGTTACAAGATAAGGAACCAACCATGACAGGGTATTAAAACTCGTGAGATAAGCTTGGCAATCCAGATTCTTCATTACTAATGACAGGAAATCTGACTCTATCTTTTCGACCTCATGTTGAGGGCAGTAGTTCTCCTTGATGAGGGTAACAAATTGTTCCCATGTCATGTTGTATAGTGGAACCTTCCCAGTAGCTTGAATCAAAGATTTCCACCAGGCTAAAGCCTCACCTTTGAATGATTGCGATACAAACTTCACTACATCTCTATCAGCGCACCCGCTGATATCCACCACAGTATCTATTTCATCCAACCACATCATACAGTCAACCGCTCCTTTCTCCCCAGTAAAGTCTCTGGGTTTACATGAGACAAAGTATTTATACGTACAGGACTTACTACGCGGATCCTGTTTAAGCTCGATCTTCCTTGACGGGACACTGTGTTGGTTTGAGGAGTGATGATCGTCGTCATCCTTCTTTGGCTTATCTAGCTTAGATGGTGGCTTACTATGAGCCTCAGAATGTGTTTTTGGCTTAGAGTGAGGTGCAGATCGGGTCCTGCTTCGAGTACTACTCGATTCACTATATTGCCTCTCTATGGCTTTAGTGACCGCATTGTCAATTAGTGTTTGGAGTTCTGCACCAGTGATATTGATTCTGGTGGCGTCATGATTCTCCATTGGCCGACTGTTAACCTCGTCAGACTCGGCCATGTAGTTGAACTGCTACATAAGATGATGACAATGATTCATTTAAGGAAAAATATAATAGGTCCGTCATCTTGATAATTTATTAACTATGGTAATTAAATAGCCATACTAGTTAATTTGTTAAGTAATTTCATTCGGGACATTTCACTAGTAGCCCTTAAAATATAATATTGGCATAACAAGCCTAGTCACGTGGACAATTTCTAAATTATAATTTAGATCTTATAGGATCTATTTATTTGGGTTTGAATTAAATTCATTACCTTCCTTGGCAGGGAGTCTATAAACTATGACTGCCTTTTGTCTTATATGACATTAGTTATAGCCCGTAGGCCTTACATCATAATCAGATGTTTTAATAATATTAAGGAATTTGGATAATTTATTAAAAGGGCGACAGGTGTGATTTTGCGAATCACATTAGCCAAGAATGTTAACATGTTTGCAGATGTTAACAGGGATTTGAATCTTTTTAAACAGGTTTTACCATATTGGCCAGGTCTTTATTATGACATACAAGCTAGGTTTTACCTTTTTAAGATTCTTATTACTTTATTAAAAATGGTAATTCTATAAAATGAATGTTATTTTCCATTTATCCATATATTATATTCATGCATATAATTTAAAAATGAAAAATTTAAACTAACCATTTCATTAAAACTAAACTAGTACAAGTTTGCCCTAAACGGGACTTTTACATAAATAACACGCCCACGCAGGGGCCAAACTAACAAACATACCCACGCAGAGGTCAAATAGAAAGACATGCCCACGCAGGGGCAGAGTACAGAAACAAATCTCCTCGCAGGGACATGATCACAACACTAAAAACAAACAAACAAACAAGGATTTAACGATCCTTCTTGCTTTTTCCCTTGATCAAGTTCACCATTTTCTTGAACATCCCCTGGTTATGCCTACGGTCCTCCCGCACCTCCTGCCGTACCTCATTTATCCCTTGAAGGATTTCTTGAAATTGTGGCGGTGACATCACCGGCGTCTGCGGTGGTTGCTGATAATGCGGAGGTTGAGGGGGCGGCGGTTGCTGATACCCATATGGTGTGTATCTATAGGTCGGGTATCCCGTAGTCCAGGGACCTCCATAGGGACCTTCCGGATGGAGAGCGTTGTAGTTCGCAGCTACCAAGTAAGGATCGGCCTCGGCATAGTTGTAATTTGTGTGGATCGGCTGCTCGAAGGGATTATACGCCGCTGCACCAGTGTAAGCAGGGATTGGGTCTCCAAAACCCAGTGGTGGTGGCGGCGCGACTGGCGCAGAGTTCACTTCTGAGATGGGGTGTGAAGATTCTCCCATCTCCGGTTCTTCGTGAAGTGGCGAGTATCGGCTGCCACTTGAAAGTGGAGGGGTGTTGATACGCACACCTCCTCGCGCGGTCGTTCTTCTTTTCCTCGGGGGCTCCGGAGGCTGTTGCAGTGGTGGTGGTGGCGGTGGAGTGACCGCTACAAATCGAGAATCCTCGGAAGGATCCCGCTGCTGCTGTGGCTGCTGCTGGTGGTGCAGGGGAGAGTTGTGGTAAGTGGGGGTAAACGCCTAGTCACACTGCCGGAATCTCTCCTCGTAGTTGTCGGGACCATTATACGGTGATCCCACAAAAGGTGACCCATCTGAAATTTCGATGGGGTGGTTAGGAGTTCCAGATGGTGGCTCGGCAGGATCGGTGTCCTCATCTTTATCCATCGCGTTGCCACCAGAAAAATGATCTTCAGGTCCAAGTGGGTTAAAACCAATTGGTGCTCTAAGGTAGTCGGCAGGGTTGAACTGGCCCTGGAAAACAGGTGATAGGTGGTCGAAGGGTGAGTTATGTCCTTGAAGAGGTATGTAGGACTGGTGGGAGTTGTGGGGCTCATTTTCAGAATGAGGCCCGAAAGAGTGTGGAATAGAAGGGGAGGTACTCAGTGAAACTGAGCGCCTAGCTGGCTCAATGTAGGTCCTCCAGGGCTCTAGAGGACCCGGGTTGTTGGGATCTGATGGTGTTCGCCGGTGTGAAGGTCCGGCCTCATGGTCATTTGGGGCGACGAGTGGCCCTTTTCTTCTTCCTCTTCCTCTTCCTCTCATCCTTGGCGGCATTTTGTCAACCTGTAAAAAACAAACAAGTGATACAACAAAAGAAAAATATATAAGACAAAGTTAGAAATAAAACGAATTTGGAAAAATTCCTAAGTTCTTTGTCTAGACTCGAGAATCGAGGAATGTGCAATTGTGTAACTGAGATTAAACACAAAAAAGGCTAGTGTTTAATTCACTCAGTGTTGGCTCTGATACCAACCTGTCACACCCCGATATTTCCACGTATTACCGGTGGGCCCGGTGGGGAGTATCGTGACGTAGTTGATATCATCATAGTCAAACAACACAAATATTTAAATGCACAGCGGAAGCAAAAGATAGATTTATTCCAACCAAATAAATTGTAATATAAAGTATCACAATGTAGTTGAAACAGATCCACAGGCGGATCAAAATAAAGAGGAAAACTGTCCAACAGACTTTGACACCTAGAGCTTTGCGAAAACTTGATTATTGATGTCTGGAGTATCCAGCCTATTACGTGTAGCACCTGCACTTAACCTTTTTGGAAAATACGTCAGTTTACACTGGTAAATACAACTTAACTGACTCATTTTGAAAAGAGTTTGAAAATTGATTTGAATGCACTTTGGCAAAAATATATTTTATAACTTGGGACAATTATTAAATAATCATGTATACAGTTTTACTTATTTGTCGTCCATCAGGGCCAGTTGGTAGAGCCGGACAAGATTAACTGACACGCCACAGGTATAATACCCACAAGGTTAATTCCTTTAAATGGGCTACCAGTTTACATATGCAACTGTCAGGTGTACGCCTACACCCCGTGCTTAGTTCATGGCCATTTCGTAAAATGATGCCAAGGATATCCGGGACATGGTCATTTAACCCCCAAAGGCCATACACCAAATAATACATATTAAACGAGTATGTAATTACATTAATCACAATCCGATTTAAATGATTACACACCCGACCAAGCGGTATTATTATAATACCGTATCCCAAGCCCGTATAGGGAAAATAAGTTAAGAGTATTTACCTGAGCAATGTATAAGTCAAATACAGCAAGTACAGATGGCTTTTACTGGGCTCCTAATCTGGAACAAAGGTTTTTATTATTCTATTAGAATCCTAACGGGTCTTTAATTAAGCTTAAGCTTAGACCAGTTAGTTTTAAAAGGAAAATACGGTTCAAACGCACGATTAAGCGATGACCGAATAGAATGTGATTTAGACCTGACAAGTTTGAAGACTTGTATAATATGGGTATACTAAACATATTCTGGATTTTGAGACAAAGATGATAAGGTTTGACCCGTTTCGGCTAATATATGCAAACTAGTTACATAAGCCGTTCCGAACGCGAAAAGTGCGTAACGGGTAACCAAATGAGTCATATGAAAGTTTCCTAAGTTAATATTCTTTAAATATGTTGTGACATCAGTAAGGTATCTTCTATTATGCCCGGATTGGATTTAAACTCAAACTATGCCTTGTAAGGGCATTTTGGTCATTTAGAAGGTTATAAAAGAGTTTAATTAGTAATCTGAGTTACAGGTCTGATTCATTCAGTAAAAACACTTAATTTAATAAGTTATAACAGTAAGGTATGACCTATATGTGAAATTTATCATTTAAAACCAAACTATGCATTTTAGGGGTATTTTGGTAATTTCACATAGGCTAAAAAGGTCAAAACTGGAAACCTGAGTTTAAAAACTTTTACTTACTGTTATTATATAAAAATATACTAAAAATATCAGTAGGTATCAACCTTATATGTTTAATATAGTTTTAGTACTTACTATGCGTTAAAAACGCTTAAAAAGACGATTTGGAGCCATTTCCGGGTTTTCAAAGGAAAGCTGATATTTTTATAATTCTAGAAGGCTCAAAATATTTTATTTATCAAATAAAATCAGTAGAAAAAGGTTTGGGGTCAAAAGGATTTGTAAAACTCATTTTATGGCTTAAAAGGGCAAAACTGGCATTAACCGAATCAAACTTAGAGACCTATGTTATGCTCAGCCAAAAATTAAATAAAAATCTTCAAAAATCCCAAAATATTATATTACATCAGTGGGTAAAAAGTTTGATATCAAAAAGTGGGTTTAAATAGGCTATACGCTAATTACGCCGTTTAATTAACCTAAAGCTTTCAAATTACGCTAATGAGCATAACTCTTAATCTAGACTTCAAACTGACGTCAAATTTTAGGTGCAAGTTTATAAATCAGTAACTAAGGTTTCTACTCTTTTACTTTTTCAAAAATCACGTTTTATAGTCAAAAGGGCATAATAGTCAACATTTAAGCATTTAACGGAAACATGCATATGAATCGGATAACTAATGAACCAAGTTGTATAATCTCAGAGAGTTATACTTATATGAAACCTGGTCCAAATAAAGCTCTAAGGAAATTCTAAAACATGCACAAACGGGTCAGAACTGAAAGTCAAAGCAAAAGTCAAATTATGCGACTTTCGGTTCCGATCCGGGTTTAAACTGAAAATTGTCGGGTTGAACATGGTTAGACATGTTCTTATATTAATTACCAAGTTATATTAATGATAAAACAGGTTGCATGCCTCCTACATTGCTAATTATGCATTAATTTGAAAATAAGCATTCTGTTGACTTTTTAATAACAAGTTTGACCCGACAATTGACCTAGCTAGAGTGGGAATCAGAGAGTACCTTTTTAAGGGTTTATTACCCACATAATTACCTACTTATGGTGCAACTGGTTAAACAAGTTTCCTTTTATTACAATTCAGTCCCTGGTCCTTTGTAACGTGGTTTTAACTATTTTTCTTGCACTTTTGGCCCTCTAACTTGATTTTTAAGGGCCTTAGGACTTTTACAAACTTGGTTAAGTCCTTGGTTAACTTTGTGCTTACCCGAAAAGTCACAAATTTCAACGTTGACGCTTTTAACCCTTCGTACACGGATTTGATCATAACTTTCTCATACGATAACGAAACTTTATGAAATTTTTATCACACATTCTAGTGAGCATATTTTACCGTTACAAAGCTTCGGGTTTGCTAAAAGGTCACTCAGAGGTATACTTTCAACATGTTGACACATTTAATCCCTGTAGTTTGTAATTCTTCACTTTCTTTCATTTTCAGCTTCGTATGATCCATGATCTATTCGTTTAAGATTATAAACACCATGTAGGGTTATTGTAGGGCATATTTATCCATTGTTGACACTTTGGACCCTTATATTCACATAGTTTCTCTGTTTGTCAACTTTAGTCCCTTTAAAGTACTTTTTCACATATTCAAAGCTTATGACACGTGTCAATACATTATTGGACGCAAATTTTTCGAGGTGTTACATCATGGTAAGGATCCTCAGAGGATATATGATCCTCATTCTGGTAATGATTTACTTATTATTTCACAAGTTCCTTAATTCATTTAATTATAAGGAGAGGGTATTAGAATCCTTTATCCTTTTTCATTAAATTTTGAGTTTTGTAGAAATAGGCGCATTTTTGACAAAGAATCAAGTAATTGGCCACATCTCCAAAGTTTTTGGGTTTATCCCCAGTTTTTGGGCTTGTTCCCAGTCTACGATATCTATTATCTTCTATGAATCAGGTTTCAACACCTTCGCCAGTTGCGCACGATTATCCTGGTATAGTTCAATGCAATGGGACCAGTACCCGCTTTAGGGGCTGGCAATTTCACTGTTATTGGCTGTATTTTGGATCCTAAGTATAATGGTAGACGTACCATACATCCGTTCCTAAGGTTTCTAACGTTTTCACATTAGCTAAGGTTTTGGCATCTTCATGTCACTAAGTTTGGATAGTCGCCAGTTTGGGCCATACTCCAGTTCATACAAGAATTTTTGGGCTTATCCCCAGCTTATTGGGCTTGTCCCCAGATTGTTGGGCTTGTCCCCAGTTACTAATGCTTCTTTTCTATGATGATTGGCTTAGTCCCAAGTGGTGTGTGATTACAGGTTTCCAAAGTTAAACAGTTAAGGATCCAGAATCCTAACTTTCTACTGGTTCTTATCTTTTGTTGGCACAGTTGTAAGTGTTAAGGATATAGGATCCTAACTGGGGTTCTCTGGTATGACCCTTGTTTGCTTTTGTTTTATTCCTTATTACTACCCTTATCCTTTAACAACAGGATATGTGATCCTTGATCATATAATTTCTAATCTTTCAACATGAACTGATTTTGACAAACATTTGATATCTTTTCTAACAACTTATAAGCTCTAAAATTATAAAACATAAATTGATAAATAAATATGAATAAAACAACATAATATGGGCAACACAAAGGATAGCCAAAAGTTAAAGTTTTATTTATTTATCGATTAACCCTTTTAAAGGTTGTCAAAATTGCCAACCCAAGCTTCTACCAACAAAACATGGCCCGTCCACTTGGGTTGGCAAAGGGTGTCCATATTAACAAGGTTCAAAATAGTGCTGGAAATAAAAGGCGAGGGGCATCAAAGGCTTCATCCTCCACAAACAGAAGGACCCATCCACCTTTGCTACCCCCTATTGTTCAAAAGGATCGGTGATCCTTAACCCTAATGCTATTGTCTAAAGTTATTACAGACCATCATTGTTCGAAACCAAAACACCATCAAATAAAACCACTAAACCATAAAAATTGGGCTCCGGCCACGTCTAGAAATTTCCATCATTGCCCATTTGTGCAGCTCACGCCTTGGCTGCTTCATCTACCTTCTCTTCTCCACCAGCCGCTGCCGTCTCCTCAGGATCATTAACTCCGCTCCCACCAGCTTTAAGGGCCAGCACCTCCTCAGGCTCCTCATCGTCTCCAAGCTCTGCCAGCGTCTTTGTCCAAGCCTCCACGTCCCACTCTTACCTGTCAAAGGAAGGATCAACAGCTTCCTTAGCCATTTGGAGCTTAATCTTCAGCATCATAATGGTGGCAGAGTGTTTGGCTCCGTCGATGACCTCCAACCTCTCCTTGTTAGTAGTGATTTCAGCAAGGATCAGATCCTTCTGCAGCGCCTTGTTCTCCTTCTCAAGTTGGGAGATCTTTTTGTCTTTGGCAGCTGCTATTGCTTGGAGGTCGAGGGTTTTCTGTTCAGCTTCGGCCACATGTTGATCTAGGAGGATTTGGACCTCAGTAAATTTCCGCAAAGGAAGATTCAACTTTCAGGATCCTTTATCCTTGGAAAGGATGCAAGTTTCAGGATACATGATCCTTACCTCAGAGACGTAATCATGGAGTTAACGTTCCATCAGAGGAAGACCTTCGGAGGGTTCAGTGGGCTTCTTCCTTTTGGTTCCTTTGCCCCTGGTGCTCATGCCCTTGACCTCTGGGATGCTTTGGCTTGCAGCCAGCTCTTTTTTGATGGACCTTGGGGATACGATATCCTGGAGATCACCAACATTGAATCTAGAGGCAGACTTTGATGACTTAGCAGTGACTACACACATAAAAACAAACAAATAAGTATTCATCATTTAACTTTTCAATTACATAATTGTAAAAATGGATACTTACTTGACATTGTGTAGAAAGTGGAAGAGATTTCTTGAGAATCCTTTCTTCTGGGTAGATATGTTCTGACAGCAGGATCAAGCTTCCAAAAAGTGTCTATTCTCTCTTGGGTGACAGGTGGGGAAATAACTGCATAGACAAAAGAAAAAGGATCAGTTATCCTCGACAGAAAAGAAAAGTCTTCCTGTGGTGCTAGCCTAAGGATCTTATATCCTACCCTGAGTGTTCCACTTCTTAGGAAGATGATTCCTGTTTGGGATGGAATCTCTCCTCACGAAGAAGAACTGGTTTCTCCAGTTTCCATCATTCTTGGTGACTTTCAGCAAGGGATGGGGTTTTTGTGGTTTATACTTGAAGAGAAAGCGGTGAGAACCATGGCTGACTAGGTTATACAAACGGCTCAACTCAGACATGCCTATATCTATTCCCTCGTGTTCTATGATGTGCTCAAGTGTATACAGAACTCTCCACACCATTGGCATGGCCTGAATATAGCATAGATCAATTAGTGTGAAGAAACTCTGTGTGAGAGCCGGGAAAGGATATGTGAAGCCTATTTGAAATGGGGCTGCCGGAAAAGTGATCCAGGTTTCTGATATAGCATCACTCTTCATTGAAGAGTCAAAAGGCCGGAAGATGGTACCGTCCGGGAAGCAATGGCGTAACTAATTAACTTCAGGATCAGTGAGGTGACAAAGCTCCATGGAGGGATTTTTAGTAAGGCCCTGACTCTTCGGAGGGCTATCTTGTTTAGGATCCTTGGCAGGAGAGGATCGGGTGTTCATCTTGGCCATGGATTCTTGAAGAATAGAGGATCGGAAGAAAGAAAATTAGAGAGAAGAAGGAAGGAAATACCTGTAGAGATCTTTGAATGGGGATTTAAAGAGGAAGTATCTCGAATTTAAATGAAAAATATCTCCCCTATCCTTATCCTATTTATAATGATTGTTTGTTGCAGGGATGACCCTCGCTGACGTAAGCCTGTAACGGCTTTATCCATTTCTGACGGCTAGTCCGCATTTCGCTGAAACATGACTATCTGATTGAATTTCAACTAGTCATGTTTGGGGGCAATTGTTAGGGATATAATTTTATTGATTATGGATCACGGATCCTCAGTTCAACCTGGATCAACGATCCTCAGGAAATGATGCAGGAAGGCTAAGGATCCAGGATCCTCTTTGGTATTCTAAAACTAACAATTGTTTCCATCACCTTTTAGCTTGTTTTGCAGGTGTATTTCAAAGGAGACTTGTTCTAACCGAGATTTCAGGGGAATATGCTCCTTAGAGGATCCTGGATCCTTAGCCTGAGGAACTGCAAAGTCAGCACTATAAATAGGTGGGATCGGCTTCAGTCCCAAACCGTTCAATCTTTCTTTCTCTCTCGAAATTTCATATAGTATAAGCTATTCTCGGGCATAATACCCCCCTAAATAACGAAGTTCTGCCTCGTTGTAAGTATCATAACCCCGGTTACGTATTAGATACGCTGCCCGATTGATCCAGGGTTCCGTAACGGCTGTCGTGGTTCTGCCCGACGTAGTCGTTGGAATGCCGTCTCAGGGAGGGTATCATTAATATAAATATTGGGTTATTATACTAACACGTGTGCATTTGTGTAATTAATAGATAATCACCAGGAAATCCTTAAGAAAAACCCTAAGACAACAATGTGAGTAATCTCCTTTTTGCAAACTATTTCACAAAACCTTTAATTATTTAAATTATAATTAGCAGTTATTGAGTCTTTGTAATTCTTCAATTACTGCCGGTATTGTTACACCCCAAAAATCCACACGCGGAGTATCACCGCTTGGAGGCGTGACTGACCAGGATCAAGCCACCAATCATATTGAACAAGCATATAAGTAAACAAAATTCAACCACAATATGAAAGGTGTTCAAAAACCAAAGCATAGTTAAGTGTTTAGCGGAAGCATAATTGTAAAACCCATAGCAAATATTAAGTATGAAATAAGTAATGTTTAAAGCATGGCACACACTGCCATGTCCCACAACGACTGTTCCTCCCTGTGCAAGCTCCATGAGTACCTAATGACCTGCAAGGCATGTAGCAACGAATCAACAACAAAGTTGAGCGAGTTCACAGTTGGTTGTTTGGTTATAGTATTCATTTCGTAAATCGTATGTTCGTTTTGTAAACCATGTATCGTATAAATCCTTATCGCTGCCAATCCAGGCATGTGTGCGATGAATAGTGGGGGCTTCCCATGTGTTACAAGACCACGCGTATCGACTGCTACGAAAATGTAAGAGGTGCTCTAAGTCAATGTCTATCAGCATTGACCCTTTGCCCATAGTCCATTAGTACACGCCCGTCCGACTGGCACGGTGTGAGGTTTGTTAAACCTAATAGCGCTATTAACTAATGACCCACTCGCCCTAGGCCTCGGCGATTAAGTCGATAATTGAGGGACGTCCTTTGATAGAGGTGATGGTCTTAAGATCGTGTACGTAGGCTTTACGTACGTGCCCTTCAACCCGAGGACAGTAGTAAGTATAACTGTACGTAGGTTTTACGCACGTGCCCTTCAATCCGAGGACAGTAATAATTAGTTTAATAGTAATGGTTGTACGAGTAGTTATTCAATCCCATTCCCAACCCCTGGGAATCCCATGCCTTGGCTAGTGTGAACTCACCTTGGTTTGCTCGGTATGCTAAAGAAATACACGCTCACAAATAATCAGTCACGACCTATAGTACGCACGTATACTCAATCAGTTCAAGTTCGTAAAGTTTCGCATGAAATCATTGCCACAAAGTGTTTGGTAATTAACATCATACATCACATAAACAGCTAATCGTGTTCACATAATTCATGCGTCACATCTTTGATTTCACAGTTTAGTCTAACATGGATATTAACATAATTGACACAGTTAACAGACTTAACAGAACCATCATACTAAACAGAGTTTACAACTTAACAGAGTTGCATACATAATTTAACAGAGTTAACATATCAACGAGATACTAACAGAGTTAACATATATAACTTAATGGACATAATGGGGTTAACATATAAACATAATTACTAAACTAACTGAGGTTACTGAAGTAACAGAGTTAACAGGTTAATGAACCAAAAACATTTAGTGGGCGAAAACTCTTGGGCCGAAATCCCCTTTTTGGGCCGAAATCACTTGGGCAACGAAATCACTTTGGATTTCGTCGATGTGTACTCAAATGGGGTGGGGGTTTTCGTTGGGTTACATCATCATCAACATCAGTTTCACACATCGATTCAATCAATCATATTGCGCATGTATATATATATTGTTATTATAAAAATGGCCGACAAGAACTGCTGTACATGTTAGTTCCCCACATGAAACTTGATAAACACTCCTGACAATCCATGTGTGGTTTGACCATTAGAAAGTATAAGACTAGCCGCTTATTTGGTAGTCACATGTATTGGTAATGATCATGCTATCCATTAATCATTTTCACAATTTCCTACAACTTGTCAGTGGATCACATGCACACAATTCATCATCCCTAGCATTTATTACATGTAAACAGATCATTGTTTCACATAACCATATCATCCATCAATATAATCTGAATCATCATTCAAGTGTCATGTAAACAGAATCATTATTCAGTTCAACAACTAAACATGAAAACATGTAACATCCTGTCGATTAGTATAACATACCACACAATCGTACACTATTAGCAAGTTAATCTATTCTCGGATCCTGATCACCTTAACATCATTCAAGATTAAACATTAAGCTCCTATCACCAAAACCCTAAATCATCATTAGGTTTCACCTACGATTGTATGACTGATCAAATCATGCATAACAAAATAGCACGTCAAAGAAAAGACATCCATTTGGAAAACACTAACCGCAACAAAGGATGATCAACTAGGGGATTCGACTTCGAACGAGAGAGGGCAGCCGTCGGGTTCCAAAGGAGAGCGAGAGAAAGAGATGTCTAGGGTTTGTCAAATAACAGTTTACGTAAAAGTTGGGTGATAACATATTAGAACCGGCCATCACTGGGCCAAGGCCCACTTCTGGTTTTCGTTGCCTCACATGGACGAAAACACATATGTGTTTTCATCAGTGAGGGTGTTTTCGGCTAGGGGTGATGATTTCATGGATTCCAAGTTTGTTGATATAAAGCATGATATTAAACAAAACATATATTACATACACACTTAATCCACACACCATATAAATCATATAAACCACAATACGATTTATCATAATACAAACGTGTACAGTTGTGGACAAACAAGTCGTTTTAACAATCAACTTAACAATTAACACACAATTAATGCGAAGATGGAAATCGTGGAAACTCGAGTTGTCACATTATCCCCAACTTGAAAGAAATTTCGTCCCGAAATTTAGCACGTAGTTACTGAGGAAGCTAGTTGTGTTGTGTAGTTTACTGGTTTTCCTGGGGTGTCACATCATCTCCTGTTGATTTGAAATTTCGTCCCGAAATTCTGTAGTAGCTTCAGCCTCAGTAGTGGTTGCACTGTTTTCTAATAACTAGGGATACTTGAGTTTCATTTGCTCTTCTCGTTCCCAGGTGAACTCTGGGCCACGACGGGAGTTCCAACGAACTCGTACAAGAGGTATTCTGGTGCGTTTAAGGACCTTAACATCCCGGTCCGTGATTTCAACTGGTTCCTCGACGAATCGCAACTGATTGTCGATAGTGAGCTCCTTCAGAGGAACTATGAGGGTCTCATCTGACAGACACTTCTTCAGATTCGACACGTGGAAAACGTTGTGAACTGCACTGAGTTCTGCTGGTAAGTTCAGTCTGTAGGCCACCTTGCCTATTTTCTCAATGATTTTGAACGGTCCGACATAACGCGGATTGAGTTTGCCCCTGTTTCCAAAACGAACCACACCTTTCCAGGGTGAAACTTTGAGTAGCACCCGCTCCCCAACCTGGAGCTCGAGGGGTTTTCTGTCCTTATCGGTGTAGCTTTTCTGAAGATCACGAGCTGCCGCCATTCGTTGTCGTATTTGAGCAATTCGTTCTGTAGTGTCTACCACAAGTTCTGGACCAGTGATCTGACTATCCCCCACCTCTGCCCAACAAAGAGGTGACCGGCATTTACGCCCGTATAATGCCTCAAACGGAGCAGCTTTAATGCTGGTGTGGTAGCTGTTATTGTATGAAAATTCCACAAGTGGCAGATGCTTTTCCCAGCCGTTGCCAAAGTCAATTACACATGCCCTAAGCATGTCTTCGAGGGTCTGGATGGTGCGTTCAGACTGCCCATCCGTTTGCGGGTGATAAGCTGTGCTCATATCTAAACGTGAGCCAAATGACTTGTGCATCGCTTGCCATAGTTCTGAAGTAAAACGTGCATCTCGATCTGAGATAATTGAAGTGGGCACTCCGTGCCTCGAGACAACCTCCTTAAGATATACGTCTGCTAGTGTGGAGAACTTATCCGTTTCCTTGATAGCCAAGAAGTGAGCAGACTTTGTGAGTCGATCCATGATCACCCAAATAGTATCGTTACCACGTTGAGATCTAGGCAGGCAAGTAACAAAATCCATGGAAATTTGCTCCCATTTCCATTGTGGTATTTCTGGTTGTTGGAGTAGGCCTGACGGTTTCTGATATTCCGACTTGACTCTCGCACAAGTCAAGCACTTGCTAATGTACGTTGCTATGTGAGCTTTCATGCTAGGCCACCAATACGTAGTTTTGATATCGTGGTACATCTTATCCGAACCAGGATGTACCGAGTAGCGAGACTTGTGTGCCTCATCCATCACAAGCTCTCGTAGGTTGCTGTAAAGTGGGACCCAAATGCGTCCTGTGACGTAGTAAGCACCGTCTTCCTTCTGTTCTAAGCGTTGCCTTGAGCCACGTAGGGCTTCAGCGTTGACGTTTTCTGGTTTCAATGCTTCTACCTGAGCATTTCGTATCTGAGAAGGAAGGCTAGACTGTATAGTAAGTTGTAAAGCTCGTACGCGCTTAGGCGCAGTGTCCTTTCGACTGAGGGCGTCAGCCACAACATTGGCTTTGCCTGGGTGGTACCTGATCGAGCATTCGTAGTCATTTAGTAGCTTGACCCATCGTCGTTGTCGCATGTTGAGTTCCTTCTGTTTGAAGATATGCTCGAGGCTTCTGTGATCAGTGTAGATAGCACATTTGGTACCATACAGGTAGTGTCTCCATATCTTAAGTGCAAAAACAACCGCTCCCAGCTCTAGATCGTGTGTAGTGTAGTTCTTTTCATGAACTTTGAGTTGGCGTGAGGCGTAGGCTATAACTTTATCCCGCTGCATCAATACACAACTAAGACCCTGAATGGATGCGTCGCAGTAAACCACGAAGTCGTCTGTGCCCTCTGGCAATGAAAGGATAGGTGCACTGCAAAGTCTATCCTTTAAGTGCTGAAATGCTAATTCCTGCACGTTCCCCCATCGATAAACAACGCCTTTCTGTGTCAATGTGTAACGCCCCAAAAATCTGAATGTTAATGTTTGTTGTATGTTATAATGTGACACGTCAGGAAATAAATAACTAGGTTATTTAACCTAGTTAAGGGTATGGTTGAAAGTCTTAAATGATTAAGGTAGTGTCAGTTATGTTTTAAAAGTAAACCCGAGGGGCTAAAATGGAACAAGTGAAAGTTAAGTTATAAGATAACTAAACACACACATCGTGTGTGTTCGAGAAAGATCAGGAGGCTCCCATGGAGCCTCAAACCCTAAATCGCCTTTAAGCTCAAATTGGAAGGCAAGATGAAGTTGAAATCCATAACCGAGCATGAATTAATGATCACCAACACGAGGGGATCATAAGGTATGTCTTAAATCTAAGATTGGTGATCATGGGTGAAGTGGGTTATGTTCTAATCCGTAAGTTAATATGAAATTGATTATGTACGAGGGTTAGAATCCTCGTGTAGAACGTGGGTTATGAATGGTTTGCGTTAATTTGATGTTTAGAGGTGACACCCGTTAGTTAGGGTGAAGATTATGACTAGTAATCACCTCCTATGTTCAAGTCTTGTTGAATGATTGATGTATTATGTGGGTATGATGAATTATTGTCAAATGAAAGTATAGGGATATGATGATGTTATGTTTAATGTTCATTTGGAATGATACATGATGATTAGTAATATGTTTTGATGGGTTATGTATGAGTTTAGAAGATTTGAGTATGAAATAGTTGTACGTTATGCTTAAAAGGTAGTACTCGCATCAAGTGTATGATGAAATGTATATGGTGTCATCCGTATAAGCGAATATGATGTTACGAGTATATAATGATAAGTCGGTAGTTAAGTATGGTTAATAGTTGACTTTTGAAAGTCAACTAAGTATAAGAAACATGACTTGACTCGTTGTCGTAAATGTATGTTGATGGAAAGTCGTATGGTACATATTATAGCAATCTGTGTTAAATGTAATGACATGAGGAGTTGCATGAGTTTAACGTATACGGATATGATTATATGAAGTCGATTGTATGTTTTAATGCTTGTTAGTAATGACTAAGGAAAGTTAAGTGTGAGTTATGCGAATGATATGATGGTTACATGTACAAATGAGTATGCTAATAAGGGCGTGGTTTCGATGAAATGAAAGTATAGGAAACACGTCAAGACGGACTCACGCCTGAAAGGATAACGGGTCAAGAAAAGGCGAGGAATCGGATACGAGCACGAACGCATAAGGTAAGTGATTTCTGTAATCACTTCGTAGTACAAGTAAGTAATAAAGTGTTGTAATGAATTAAACATGATGTTTGAGGTCAAATATGTGTTTAAGGTCTCTCGTCGTAAATGATGGGTTAAGAATGACCAAAATGCCCTTGATGGGTATTTTGGGGTAAACGATCTTAAAAGTAGATTAGAAACAAGTCATTCGATTAGTGTTATGTTTTGGACAAGTATGAAAGTGGGGATGATGGTTTGGTTAGTCATAGACCAAACTAATGAGTGAATACCCTTAACGGGTCGAAATGAGCATATGAATGATAATGTGATAAAAGGATGCAAGATATCCAAGAGTCTAGTAATTTATGATAGACGTCATTGATATCATTATGTGTATAAGGGGTTATGGCAAAACGAACAAGTTACGTTGATGAATGCATGAATGGGTCAAGGTTGGGAAAAAGGGGAATAAGCCGAAGAGATAAAAGTCTGAAACTTTGTTAATCCGGATGTCGGATCTTAACTCCGAAAGATGGAGAATTAAATTACGGACGTGTAGGAAAAAGAATCGGGTAAAACGGACCTATAACGAAGAAGTTATGACCGTTTCCGTGAAACGCGGACGTGCTGAAATCTGCAGCACAGCAGCAACAAACATTCTGTTTGTTTGATGGCGTCGCGCTACGCGACGGGGTGGCTGGTTGTCGAAAGTTGTTTGTTGGCTCCGTTTTGTATCGGGAACTCGTTTAAACGCGTTTTAAGTCGCGTATAACTAGTTTAACTCATGTTTTATGACCTTTATGGTAAGCGTATGTGTGAATGTATAAAGGTGGGATGACATGATCGTGCGTGACGATATAGGTATGTTGGTTCCCCTTGGGATCCCATACCCCAGGTAAGAATCCCACCTTAGGTTCCTGAACCTTAAAGTGGGATTCCATAGCCCAGGCAAGAATCCCACCTTAGGTTCATATAGGTATGTTGGTTCCCCTTGGGATTCCATAGCCCAGGCAAGAATCCCACCTTAGGTTCATATAGGTATGTTGGTTCCCCTTGGGATCCCATACCCCAGGTAAGAATCCCACCTTAGGTTCCTGAACCTTAAAGTGGGATCCCATAGCCCAGGCAAGAATCCCACCTTAGGTTCCATTTAGGAACCTTAAAGTGGGATCCCGTACCCCAGGTAAGAATTATTAATTTAATTCTCATTGGCAATCGCCCCTATGTGGATAAGCAAGTATGTATGTATGTATGAGTATATACGGGGATGTAATGATGTAGGAAGGGTTTGAATGCATGTAGATGTGTATGTATGTATGTATAAAGACATGCATGAGTGTATGCATGTATGTAACGATGTAGGAAAGGTATGTACGTATGTAGATGTGTATGTATGTATGTATGTATGTATGTATGTATGTATGTATGTATGTATGTATAAAGACATGTATGATTATATGCAGGTATGAAATGATGTAGGAAGGGTTTGTATGTATGCAGATGTGTATGTATGTATGTATAAAGACCAGCATGAGTGTATGCATGTATGTAAAGTGGTAGGAAAGATAGGTACGTATGTAGATGTGAATGTATGTAAGTATGTAAGTACGTATGTATGCATGATTTAGACACGTTGAGGGTTAATGATTTTAATGGTGTACCTTGAGAATGAAAAGTAATGCAGGTACATTATTGACGCCTCACCAGGAAGTGGATACACAGATGAAATGCTTATAGTTTGAAAGATGACGAAATGTGAATGAACAAGGCTTGTATGCTTATGATACGTACTAATGTATGAATTTTATGTGGTGAGCGCAGGTAGTACCAGTCATGAGGATAACCAAGGTTTGGAGATCGAGGATCGAGTCACAAGACAGATTGTACGGGAATGCTTAAATATGTAATTTAGTGTTGATAAGGCATGTTCTTATATTCTAAAAATGAATTATTAGAATGTCAAGATGTATGTCATGAAAGAAATTTTCAAACTCGATTTTCCGCTGCGTTGTGTTAAGGTTAAATGAATTAGGGTCTGACAAGTTGGTATCAGAGCCCTGGTTTGAGGGAATCAAGTACGAGAAGGTAAGTACTTGAACTCAAACTTGTGTGCTCTTGAGATAAGAAATCCGTACAATCTAGGACTCGATCAAGATCCAAAGGTAAAGGTTGATGAAAGTATGTATTTATGTATACGTATAAAGAAACTGACGGTTTTGTATGTGCAAGGTAAGCATAAGTGTTGAAAGAGGATGATCCGTGAATGCAGTCTAGGATAAATACTAAGGCAGGCAAAGAGGTAATAAGACAAATAGGCAAATGAGCCCAGGTACGTAATATGTGGAGCTATGTAATGGAAAAGTTTATTCAGGGAAGGGAAAAATTTTAAGATGAAAGACAATGATAGTATAGTAATGAAGTATTGGAAGCAATACACGCGCCGAAGCCTAAGTCTACGGACATAAGGTGACAATTACATGAAGGCATGAAACTACTATGTGGATTGTGTACCTGGCCAGTACACGAGAAACGTATGACGTTCGTGAGATCATGATAATTGTTACAGGTATGTCCGGTAGAGTTGGGTAGCAGGCGGGCGTGTGGGTGAAATGGGAAGTAAGACTCTCGGGAAATTGAGAGTACTATGTAAGAATGAAAAACATGCCTGATAAGAATGAAGAATGTTGAACCCGTGATTAAGTACGGATCAACAAGATAAGAATGTAATGTTTGAATCCGCGAGACGGATTCAAGGATGAAAGGCATGAATGAAATGTTTGAATCCGCGAGACGGATTCAAGGATGAAAGGCATGAATGAAATGTTTGAATCCGAGAGACGGATTCAAGGATGAAAGGCATGAATGAAATGTTTGAATCCGCGAGACGGATTCAAGGATGAAAGGCATGAATGAAATGTTTGAATCCGCGAGACGGATTCAAGGATGAAAGGCATGAATGAAATGTTTGAATCCGCGAGATGGATTCAAGGATGAAAGGCATGAATGAAATGTTTGAATCCGCGAGACGGATTCAACGATGAAAGGCATGAATGAAATGTTTGAATCCGTAAGACGGATTCAAGGATGAAAGGTAAGAATGAATGTTTGAATCCGTGAGATGGATTCAAGGAGGAAAGGTATGAATGTAATGATTGAATCCGCGAGATGGATTCAAGGAGGGAAGGTATGAATGTAATGTTTGAATCCGCGAGGCAGGTTCAAAGATAAAGGGCATGAATGTAATGTTTGAATCCGTAAGGTGGATTCAATGAATGAAAAAGCATGAATGATGCGTCTGAATCCGTAAGACGGAATCAAAAATATAAGAAGATGAAATTAATCCGCCTAAGAAGATGTCGACAGTTTGACCATGATTGAGTCGAACGGGTCATAGAAACAAGTATAAAGTAAAAAGTGATAGTATAATAAACGAAGTTTTGTATAAGTTACGTGTTAGATGTGTTAGTAATTGACTCTTAGAAGTCGGAATGATGACGGGCTGTGACCCGGACAATAACTTGAGTATGGGCGGAAATGGTAAGCTCAGTAAGAAATATTGAAACGATGTAATAAGGTCTTTGCAAGTAAGCATGAATGGAAGGAAGTACGAGCGTGTACTTCCGTTGGCAAAATGATTAATTGAATGAAAAGATTGCATGTAAGAAATAGAATGTGCGGTAAGTTATAGCAGAATTATTGATGTGATGAAACCAATCGTATTGGGGAAAGGATGTGCACGAGTGGAAACTCATGACACGGATGAATGAAATCTGGCCTATTATGGCTAGTACTCGAGGAAAAGATGAATCGATCTGGGTTGCAGATCGTGGCTTGGGAAATGAAAAAGAGGTTAGTAAGAATATTTAACTCATGGTTTGATAGATATGAAATAGTATGACACCTGTACCTGTGTAAATTAAGTAATGCATGAAGTGAAAGCAATAGTAATGTGAAATGAACGAAATGATTTAAAGAAAAAAAATAAAGGTATGCAAGGTGTACGTAACTGTAGAAAATGTAGAATGAGGGTAACGTTAGAATTAAGCACGTAGGAGTGATTATGTAATAAGAGTTTTGTTGTAATAACAAAACAAAAGTTAAATGTTATACAGAGTATGTAGAGAATGTAAATTTTTAAGGGGTGAAGTGGAGATATTAGATCCATTAAGAAAGGATCATATCAAAGGACGGAAGAGTATGTGTATTGACCAGTTATTGACAGGTCAAGTAAATGAAAATGAAAATGATATAAGAAAGAATGATCAGGAAAGTATGGGCTAGTAGTCGTATGGATGGACTAGGAGAAAAGATAATGTGTGTTTGATGAAAGTGAGAAAGGTTTCGGGGACGAAACCTTGTTTAAGGGTGGTAGACTTGTAACGCCCCAAAAATCTGAATGTTAATGTTTGTTGTATGTTATAATGTGACACGTCAGGAAATAAATAACTAGGTTATTTAACCTAGTTAAGGGTATGGTTGAAAGTCTTAAATGATTAAGGTAGTGTCAGTTATGTTTTAAAAGTAAACCCGAGGGGCTAAAATGGAACAAGTGAAAGTTAAGTTATAAGATAACTAAACACACACATCGTGTGTGTTCGAGAAAGATCAGGAGGCTCCCATGGAGCCTCAAACCCTAAATCGCCTTTAAGCTCAAATTGGAAGGCAAGATGAAGTTGAAATCCATAACCGAGCATGAATTAATGATCACCAACACGAGGGGATCATAAGGTATGTCTTAAATCTAAGATTGGTGATCATGGGTGAAGTGGGTTATGTTCTAATCCGTAAGTTAATATGAAATTGATTATGTACGAGGGTTAGAATCCTCGTGTAGAACGTGGGTTATGAATGGTTTGCGTTAATTTGATGTTTAGAGGTGACACCCGTTAGTTAGGGTGAAGATTATGACTAGTAATCACCTCCTATGTTCAAGTCTTGTTGAATGATTGATGTATTATGTGGGTATGATGAATTATTGTCAAATGAAAGTATAGGGATATGATGATGTTATGTTTAATGTTCATTTGGAATGATACATGATGATTAGTAATATGTTTTGATGGGTTATGTATGAGTTTAGAAGATTTGAGTATGAAATAGTTGTACGTTATGCTTAAAAGGTAGTACTCGCATCAAGTGTATGATGAAATGTATATGGTGTCATCCGTATAAGCGAATATGATGTTACGAGTATATAATGATAAGTCGGTAGTTAAGTATGGTTAATAGTTGACTTTTGAAAGTCAACTAAGTATAAGAAACATGACTTGACTCGTTGTCGTAAATGTATGTTGATGGAAAGTCGTATGGTACATATTATAGCAATCTGTGTTAAATGTAATGACATGAGGAGTTGCATGAGTTTAACGTATACGGATATGATTATATGAAGTCGATTGTATGTTTTAATGCTTGTTAGTAATGACTAAGGAAAGTTAAGTGTGAGTTATGCGAATGATATGATGGTTACATGTACAAATGAGTATGCTAATAAGGGCGTGGTTTCGATGAAATGAAAGTATAGGAAACACGTCAAGACGGACTCACGCCTGAAAGGATAACGGGTCAAGAAAAGGCGAGGAATCGGATACGAGCACGAACGCATAAGGTAAGTGATTTCTGTAATCACTTCGTAGTACAAGTAAGTAATAAAGTGTTGTAATGAATTAAACATGATGTTTGAGGTCAAATATGTGTTTAAGGTCTCTCGTCGTAAATGATGGGTTAAGAATGACCAAAATGCCCTTGATGGGTATTTTGGGGTAAACGATCTTAAAAGTAGATTAGAAACAAGTCATTCGATTAGTGTTATGTTTTGGACAAGTATGAAAGTGGGGATGATGGTTTGGTTAGTCATAGACCAAACTAATGAGTGAATACCCTTAACGGGTCGAAATGAGCATATGAATGATAATGTGATAAAAGGATGCAAGATATCCAAGAGTCTAGTAATTTATGATAGACGTCATTGATATCATTATGTGTATAAGGGGTTATGGCAAAACGAACAAGTTACGTTGATGAATGCATGAATGGGTCAAGGTTGGGAAAAAGGGGAATAAGCCGAAGAGATAAAAGTCTGAAACTTTGTTAATCCGGATGTCGGATCTTAACTCCGAAAGATGGAGAATTAAATTACGGACGTGTAGGAAAAAGAATCGGGTAAAACGGACCTATAACGAAGAAGTTATGACCGTTTCCGTGAAACGCGGACGTGCTGAAATCTGCAGCACAGCAGCAACAAACATTCTGTTTGTTTGATGGCGTCGCGCTACGCGACGGCCCGTCGCGCTACGCGAAGGGGTGGCTGGTTGTCGAAAGTTGTTTGTTGGCTCCGTTTTGTATCGGGAACTCGTTTAAACGCGTTTTAAGTCGCGTATAACTAGTTTAACTCATGTTTTATGACCTTTATGGTAAGCGTATGTGTGAATGTATAAAGGTGGGATGACATGATCGTGCGTGACGATATAGGTATGTTGGTTCCCCTTGGGATCCCATACCCCAGGTAAGAATCCCACCTTAGGTTCCTGAACCTTAAAGTGGGATTCCATAGCCCAGGCAAGAATCCCACCTTAGGTTCATATAGGTATGTTGGTTCCCCTTGGGATTCCATAGCCCAGGCAAGAATCCCACCTTAGGTTCATATAGGTATGTTGGTTCCCCTTGGGATCCCATACCCCAGGTAAGAATCCCACCTTAGGTTCCTGAACCTTAAAGTGGGATCCCATAGCCCAGGCAAGAATCCCACCTTAGGTTCCATTTAGGAACCTTAAAGTGGGATCCCGTACCCCAGGTAAGAATTATTAATTTAATTCTCATTGGCAATCGCCCCTATGTGGATAAGCAAGTATGTATGTATGTATGAGTATATACGGGGATGTAATGATGTAGGAAGGGTTTGAATGCATGTAGATGTGTATGTATGTATGTATAAAGACATGCACGAGTGTATGCATGTATGTAACGATGTAGGAAAGGTATGTACGTATGTAGATGTGTATGTATGTATGTATGTATGTATGTATGTATGTATGTATGTATGTATGTATAAAGACATGTATGATTATATGCAGGTATGAAATGATGTAGGAAGGGTTTGTATGTATGCAGATGTGTATGTATGTATGTATAAAGACCAGCATGAGTGTATGCATGTATGTAAAGTGGTAGGAAAGATAGGTACGTATGTAGATGTGAATGTATGTAAGTATGTAAGTACGTATGTATGCATGATTTAGACACGTTGAGGGTTAATGATTTTAATGGTGTACCTTGAGAATGAAAAGTAATGCAGGTACATTATTGACGCCTCACCAGGAAGTGGATACACAGATGAAATGCTTATAGTTTGAAAGATGACGAAATGTGAATGAACAAGGCTTGTATGCTTATGATACGTACTAATGTATGAATTTTATGTGGTGAGCGCAGGTAGTACCAGTCATGAGGATAACCAAGGTTTGGAGATCGAGGATCGAGTCACAAGACAGATTGTACGGGAATGCTTAAATATGTAATTTAGTGTTGATAAGGCATGTTCTTATATTCTAAAAATGAATTATTAGAATGTCAAGATGTATGTCATGAAAGAAATTTTCAAACTCGATTTTCCGCTGCGTTGTGTTAAGGTTAAATGAATTAGGGTCTGACACAATGAAGTGAGGGGCTGTGCAATTTTTGGAGAAGTCCTTGATGAACCTTCTGTAGTAACCTGCCAAGCCCAAAAATTGGCGAATTTCCGTTGGTGTACGAGGTGCAGGCCAGCTCTTGATCGAATCTACCTTGGATGGATCAACGTGAATCCCATCCTTGTTCACCACGTGGCCTAGAAAGTGGACTTCACGAAGCCAGAAGTCGCATTTTGAAAACTTGGCGTACAGCTGTTCTGCTCGAAGGAGTTCCAAAATGAGTCGTAAATGCTGCTCGTGTTCCTCCTGACTCTTCGAATAGATCAGGATGTCGTCGATGAAAACAATAACGAACTTGTCAAGATAAGGTTTGCATACTCTGTTCATAAGGTCCATGAAGACTGCCGGTGCGTTTGTTAATCCGAATGGCATGACCAGAAACTCGTAATGGCCGTAGCGTGTTCTGAATGCTGTTTTGGAGACGTCCTCATCCCGGACTCTCGGTTGATGGAAACCTGACCTCAGATCAATCTTTGAATAGTAGCTCGACCCTTGCAGCTGATCGAACAAGTCGTCGATGCATGGAAGAGGATAGCGATTCTTCACAGTCACCTGAAGGTACCGTCTTTCTTCTTCACAAATAACACTGGAGCTCCCCAAGGCGAAGAAGTGTTCCGCTGACACCCAGATATTATTCAAAAAGTTAGGAAATAAGTTATGGAAATACATGCATATCTGCATTTAATTGTTGTGTGTTATTTGTCTATTTGTTAGTTTACAGTATGAGCGACCAAGGACCTTCCGACGCCTACCGTCAGTTGTCCAGCTCACCTAGAAGCGAAGGCACCTCTTCACAGCCTACCCTCTCAGGGTATTTTGCTGACAATGAAGATGAGATATTCGTGTTTAAGGCTCAGTCTGAAGAGCCATTCCTTCCTAAAAAGAGAGGATGGTTCAGTAGAGGAGCGCATGAACGTAGGAAAAGAATGAAAAAGTCAGCAACGTGCTTTAGCAGCCGTTAAAAGAGAAACGGATGCTCACACCCAGGATATGCTCAATAGGAGTCTAGCAAACTTTCATATCTTAGCAACTACAGCTGCCGACCCTAACCTTGAGCAACTCATAGCACCCCATCCCTTACCACTATTTCCCGCACAGCCAATGGAAATTGAAAATAACCCAGAAAATCAAATCCCAATGCCTGATTTGTGACAACTGTGTTCTGTAATCATCGCATACTGTAAAACAATGTCAGTTATATTTAAATCAATGTGATTTGGTGTTATTATATGTGTTTTGGTGTTATTGTATGTGCAATTGTGTTTAACGATTTTACAATTTGATTCGATTCCGATTTCAAGCTTTAAATCACTTTCTGGAAGGTTATACGCAAACTGGTGCTTAAACGCAATCAGTTTAACGCGACATACACTCCTGAACTGTGAAGTAAGCCAAACATACCCTAAATATCCCTTACATAACTTAGAAATAAGTTTCGAAGGATTCGGTATGGCGAAAACATGTTTATTTGAACTAAAGAACTAATTACGACAAAACTGCGAAACGGACGTTGGTGACCGCCCGGATAATATTTAAATCTCACAAATATTCTGTTATGATTAAAATCTTATTTTAATCAGGTTCGTGTTGAAAAATAAATTAAAACGCTTAAAAACGTTATTTTTCAAGTTTAAGCGCGTACCGTGTGTTTCTGCGCGACACAGTGCTTTTACTGCGAAACACAGACAACGTAGCCAGTCTTGGCAACTGAAATTTATTTCAGTATTATTTTGGCGAGTTTATTTTTATAGAATAATAAAAATAATTTAGAACGCCACAAATCGGGATTTGAATGCTAGATAAAATACCCGGTAGATAATTAAACACTTTAATGGAACGGTGTTTAACCGGACAACCGGACTTTACCCGGAACACTAAAATAATGCTAGAAGCATTGTTCATATTTTTCTGAACTAGTTAGGGGCCCCGAACACCCTAACACACCTTATATTAATTAACACACTAATATACACCAACTAAACACATTAGAATCCAACTAATTAGTAACAAGTTCCATCACCATCTAACCATTACCCCCCCCCCCCCCATCTTGACGGTTTCCAAGGGTGAGACACACCCTTGTTCCTTTTGATTATTTTATTGCAAATGTTGGTTATCAAGAAGACATGTTACATGTTGGTTAATGGGAGTTTTGGATTATAAATAAACACATTAGGCATCTCACTTCTCTCATCACCAACACAACAACAAGCTCTCCCCTCTTCCCTTCCATCACTCACGGCCGCACCCACACACCACCCTATCACCACCATCAAGCTTGGTTCTAGCCATTTCCCATACGCTCAAAGGTGCAAGAGGTCATACAAACAAGCTCGGTGCTTTCGGAAGCTCAAGGACTGCTTACTGTTTTCTTTTATCCGCCACTTTTCTACACTCGAACTCCCCTAGCCTTGTGCAAGTGGTAAGAACTTAGATCCTTGCATTTTACATGATTGTTGAGTGGTTAATGATGTTTAAAGATCAAAAAAGTTAGAAAGTCTAAGGAACTTAAACAAGTCTTGGACATAAACTAGTCTAGTGTTGAAATATTGATAAAATAATGAAGTAATCATGATAAATCTGTGTAATACAAACAATAATCTGCTGTAAATAACTTGTGATATGATATAAATCGTTATTAGGACGGATGGTAATCGTAAGTGTACTTTTTAATGTCACTTATACTACAAAAAGCATGCTGATCTGCATAATTCAGCCGCCTTTAACTGGCTGTAACCAGATCTTAACTTAACAAAAAACTGATTTTCTCGAGTCTGTAGCATGTTATTATGAAATACGGTTCTAATGGCACCGGAATCATAATTTTTGGACTCCGTTTACTATTTTTAAAGTGTCTTTTCGTAACAGCAGCTGGAGCTGCATTTTTCTGCTGAAAATATGCGTCCTGTTTTCAGTCATAACTTGAATTCTGTGTAAAGTTAGATCATGAAATTTGTACTGTAAATGACCACCGATGTATTTGTAATACTCTCACTGGAATTTCGTAAATCGGACTTACGATTAATTTTTAGTGAATTATTCCGTAGACTGCGATCAGAAAGTAGCAAATCTGATTGCAGTCGGGAAAATGAATTTTTATAAAATATTGGTAATGAACTAGACTCCAATATTTTTACACAATAATATTTGGATCGTTTAAGACATTCCGTAAAAATTTGGGAATTTTTGGAATAGGTTAACTATTTTATTTAAATGTCCGAAAACAGTCCAGATTCATATATATTAAAACAGAAATGACATAAGTAGTATTTTGCATGTCAAGGTGTGGTTTTTGATTATTAAAAATCATTCTTATTTAATTTAGGGCGGATAAACAATTTGAGGGATTGTGTTAACATTTAAAAATGCACCCGAAGGTGAGTACATAGTCCCCTCTTTTACTGTTTTCGATTGTTTTGGGGTGATTCATATGTATCAAAATGATTTCGATATTTCAACGACGGTTTCAAAACGATTGAGATGGTTTATACTAAACTAATAACGATTTTGATATTTCAACGACGGTTTCAAAACGATTGTGATTACATAATGAATGACATTCATTAATTTCGGCCAAACCGACCAGTATTAGGTTATGGTACCATAGGATCTGACAAATCCCGTTATCAGACCGGACCCATGGTTATGTGTGGGTTAGGTGGGTAACGACCGAATCTGATGATTGTTAACTTACCCTTTAGAGGTTTATTAATGCGAAAACGAGTTGAACAATAGACGAGTCACAAAGGTTTGAATGTTATTAGCGAGACGACCAAAAGTAGTTTCACGATCTAAAACGAGAATGATTTAAATGACTAAAACGATTATTAACGAATTAAACGATTTGGGTAAACGATTGGTCTTCGGTTAGTGTTTAGATAACGGGACGGGTGCAATGTGATGAAAGCATGGTGGATACGCCGCTGGAACTTCCTATATATATATGTTTTCATCATATTACTTACCGTGGCGTTATTTAGTTCACTTGGGCAAACAACGGGAAGCGATGTCACACAAACGAGGTTTTCGAAACGATATAAACTATACGAGTTTTATTAACGAGACTTTATTAAATAAATGTTTTGGCTTAAGAATCATGGCTATGATATTTTATACACTATAACCAACTTGATTTGAGTTGGTTAGTTATGCCGCAATACAATACTTTTCAAAACAAGGTTTTTAATTGAGTATTGCAACATGTAAACTAGCCACGAATCCGACACTCTCAAAACCCTATGTACTCGCCAGCATTTCTTTGCTGACTTTGTTTTTACATATGTTTCAGGTGAAGTTGCTTAGTGTTGATTGCAAGTAGGATGCATGCTCACTTAGGACTGGACGAGGCCTTAGTGATTTAATAACGACGTTAGACTATGTTTGACTTGCTTGTTTAACTTTAAAACAATGTTTAATATTCAATAAAACGAAACTCTTGGTATCCATGGTTTGAAACAATAATTCTGTTACAACACTCCCCGACGTTTCCGCCACGGTTTGTTGTTTTACGTGGTCGGGGTGTGACATGATTTCAACCCAGCTGAGATACCTAGAATACCAGCACCCAATCCCTTGGACCTAGACTACGACCCGTGGTTAGACGACAATAGGGATTACCAGCAACGTTACCCAATAACAGAAGACGAACCCATGCCAAACTTAGCAGCCTATCCAGACTTGGACCCTCTAGATCCCTACTACGATAATGACCCATACATCAGGGAAATTTTAGAGAATCCTTATCCTTACCAGAAACCCATGCCCCAGTTCCCAAACCCAGTACCAGCCCCTGCACCCCCAATGAGTGCAGAGAATGTGCAAGAACTCCGAACCTTTGGTGAGGAAATTTTAGAAGGTAGTGAGAGGATGAGGCAGATCGGAGAACGACTCGTCTGGAAATATGACGAGCGTAATATGGAGTTCTGGATGAACCCATATCAGTAATGGTGATAGTAGTAATAATAATAAAATAATAATATATATAATATGTGTGTATGTTTGAAAAAAAAAAAACTAGACAATATCTACTGATGCCTAATAGTATTGTAATTTTATATTCCAGTTCCAGTTTGTATTAGATGCATAATATACAAGAAAGAGTAAGTTGCAATGTTCGACGATTTTGATCAATATGCGTGTATTTGACTTTTTTTTATATTAAATATTATCTTGTGATATTAATATGCGGTAATTGTTTATAATTCAGATGGACAACGAAGTAAACTAGGAAAACCAGAGTAACAATAACCCGAATAACGATAACCCGAACAACAATAACACTGGAAACCAAGTGGATAACAGTGCCATCCAATACACAGTGGCACAAGGAATAATAGATGCGATGCCATATATTATTTAAACAGTTAGGGAAGCTGATAATAAAAGTAACCATGATAGTAAACGACCCACTGAACCAGAAAACAGCATGAACAATGGACCCATACTTCAAGTGCCCATTCCCAAAAGAAGAAGAACCATGTCTTATGGTTGTTCTTATAAAGAATTCTGGTCTTGTAAACCAATGGAATTCTCGGGCAATGAAGGGGGCATTGCAGCTCTACGATGGATAGAAAAGACTGAGGCAGTCTTAAAAATAAGCAAGTGCACAGAAGAGGATAAGATAATGTTTGCTTCCAATCTGTTTAAGAACTCAGCCTTAGAATGGTGGAACACTATCCTCTAGTCTAGGGGAAGTGACAGGGTTTACAATATGGAATGGGAAGAATTTAATAACATGGTAGAAAGGAAATTCTGCCATCCCAATGAAAAAGAACAGATAGCAAATAAGTTCTTGAACCTTAGAATGACTGGAGTAGATAGTAAGAGATACACTACATTATTCTTTGAATATGCTAGAATAGTGCCAACCCTTGCATCCCCTGAACCAGTATTAATCTCCCGTTACATCTGGGGATTAATCAGTGAGATTAGGCATGTAGTCATGGCAGCTAGACCTCAAACTATAGAAGAAGCTGTAGAACTAGCAAACACCTTGACTGATGAATTAGTGCGTACACAAGAAGAAAACCAGAGGAGAAACCTAGCTCAGAAACTTACCCAAGAATTTCGTTATGGAAATTCCAACCGTGGGAAAAATGTAGGTTCTACTTCTGCACCCTACTGCAAGTATTGCAAAAGGAAGCATTCTGGAAGATGCTCTATATATTGCAATTTTTGAAAAATATCTGGACACAAGGAAGAAGACTGCAGGAAAAAACCTAACAATAGGATATGCTACAACTGTGGAGAACAAGGCCATATCAAGCCAAACTGTCAGAAACTAGCTCCAGCCATGAACAACAAGACTATTAAAAATGCTAGAGCATTTGTTCTGACTGCAGATGAAGCCAAGATGATTCCGGATGTGAAAGCCTGTACGTTTGTTAGTTAATGATGTCTTTGCTAAAGTATTATTTGACTCTGGTGCAAACCAAAGTTTTATTAATACTTCATTTTGCAAACTTCTCAATCAACCATTAAGTAAACTCCCACAAGAATGTCTAGTAGAGACAGCAAATGAAGAAACCATTAAGATTTCTGAAATCCTGCAGGGAGCAAGAATAGAATTTTTAAATCAAAAGTTTATTGCAAACCTTTACCAATGAATCTGGCAGGATTTGATGTTGTATTAGGAATGGATTGGTTAATAGCCAATAAAGCCAGTATTTTATGTGATCAAAAGTCAATCCAAGTAAATTCACCGAGGAGTGAAAAGATCACAATTAAAGGAGATAAGCCGTATAGATCCACAAAATTCATCTCCGTGATGAAAACCGCAAGTTATATAAGAAAAGGGTCATTAGTGTATTTGATTTCCATAATCACTAACACTAAAGGAAAGGAACTAAAAGATATCCCAGTAGTGTCTCAGTTTCCAGATATATTTCCAGAAGAATTACTAGGACTACCGCCAGACAGGGAAGTTGAATTCAGAATCCACCTGCTACCAGGGACAGCACCAATTACCAAAGCGTCGTATTGTTTGGCACTCGCAGAAATGCAGGAACTAAAGAAACAGTTAGACGAATTGTTAGAAAAAGAATTCATACAGCCAAGCTTATCGCCATGGGGAGCGCCAATCTTATTTGTTAGAAAGAAAGACGGATCGATGCGTATGTGCATTGACTACCGCGAATTGAACAAGGTCACGATCAAAAATCGGTATCCATTACCGAGAATCGATGATCTGTTCGATCAATTGCAAAGAGCTCGATTTTTCTCAAAGATCGATTTACGGTCAGGATATCATCAATTAAAGGTACAGGAAAAGGACATTCCTAAGACCGCTTTTAGAACAAGGTATGGTCATTATGAATTTACTGTCATGCCATTTGGTTTAACCAATGCCCCAGCTGCATTTATGGACATGATGAACCGAATATGTAAGCCATATTTGGATAAATTCATAATTGTCTTTATAGATGATATTCCCATTTACTCCAAGAGTAAGGAGGAACATACAGCACATCTTCACGCACTCCTAAGTTTATTGAGAAAAGAAAAGCTTTATGCAAAGTTCACAAAGTGCGAGTTTTGGTTAGAACAGGTACAGTTTCTTGGACATTTAGTCAATCATGATGGAATTCATGTAGATCCCACCAAGATCGAGGCAATTACCAAATGGAAAACCCCTGAGTCACCAACCGAGGTTAGAAGTTTCTTAGGATTGGCCGGTTATTATAGGAGATTTATTCGAGATTTTTCTAAAATAGCCATTCCCTTAACTAAGTAAATCTGTAAATCTATTAAGTTTGAATGGGGACCAAAACAGGAAGAAGCCTTTATAATTCTTAAGCAAAGATTAACCAACGCACCCATACTAGCGTTACCAGAAGGAACTGAAGACTTTGTAGTCTATTGTGATGCTTCTAAGTTAGGGTATGGATGTGTGTTAATGCAACGCCAAAAGGTTATAGCTTACGCCTCTAGACAACTTAAGAATCATGAAGAGAATTATTCAACCCATGATTTAGAATTAGGAGCTATAATTTTTTCCCTTAAGATCTGGAGACATTACCTTTACGGTAGTAAGTTTACCATTTTTACAGATCATAAGAGTTTAAGGTATGTTTTCGGGCAAAAGGAGTTGAATATGAGACAAAGACGCTGGATGGAAATTCTTAGTGATTATGATTGTAATATCCAGTATCATGCAGGAAAGAAAAATGTAGTAGCCGATGCTTTAAGTCGAAAGTATCACGAGAAGCCAAAAAGAGTACGTTCTCTTAAATTAAATCTACAGGTACATTTAAATGAACAGATTAGAAAGGCACAAGAATCAGTAATCAAGGATGACACTGAGAAATTGAAAGGAATGATTAAGGAACTAGAACAAGGAACATATGGAATTTGGAGATTCCATAAGAAGAGAATGTGGATACCTGAATTAGGAAACCTACGCCACCGTATATTAGAAGAAGCCCATAAATCTAAGTATACGATGTATCCTGGAAGTGATAAGATGTACCAGGATTTAAGAAAGAATTTTCTGGTGGATAGGAATGAAAAAGGATATAGCAGCATACGTTTCTAAATGTTTAACCTGTTCACAAGTTAAAGCTGAACATCAGAAACCCTCAGGTTTATTGCAGCAGTTAGAAATGCCGGTGTGGAAGTGGGAATTGATAACAATGGATTTTGTTACCAAATTACCTAAAACAAGGAAAGCTAATGATACAATATGGGTGATTGTAGACAGACTAACTAAGTCAGCTCATTTTCTACCAATGAAGGAAACTTTCGGTATGGAACAATTAGCTAAATTGTATGTCAATGAAATAGTTTCATTACATGGAATTCCTTTATCAATTGTTTCTGATAGGGATAGCCGTTTTACCTCTCATTTTTGGACAAGTTTCCAAAAAGCCATGGGAACCAAGCTCAATCTAAGCACAACTTATCATCCTCAAACGGACGGCCAAAGCGAAAGGACAATTCAAACGATGGAAGATATGCTTAGAGCTTGTGTAATTGATTTCGAAGGTAATTGGGACGATCACTTACCATTAATAGAGTTTTCTTACAATAACAGCTATCATACAAGTATCAATGCTGCACCATTCGAAGCACTTTATGGACGAAAGTGCCAAACCCCAGTTTGTTGGGTAGAAGTTGGAGAAAAGCAACTATCTGGACCTGAGATAGTACAAGAAGGAAAGACTGAAAGCAGCACGCGATCGACAAAAGAGTTATGCTGATAACAGACGAAAACCGTTGGAGTTTCAAGTAGGAGACAAAGTGTTATTGAAAGTCTCTCCTTGGAAAGGAGTGGTAAGATTCATTAAAAGAGGAAAGCTAAGCCCCAGGTATGTTGGACCTTTTGAGATTATTAAAAGAATAGGACCTGTAGCCTATCAGCTACAACTGCCAGAGAAAATGGTAGGAATACATGATGTATTTCATGTATGTAATCTCAAGAAATGGTTAGTTGATGAATCACTGATACTGCGTCTTTAAGATATAGAGGTAAATGAGCAGTTAAAATTTGTAGAAAGACCTCTACAGATCAAAGACAGGAAAGTCAAGAATCTCAAACACAAAAGATTAGTTCTAGTCAAAGTGAATTGGGACTCAAAAAGAGGACCAGAGTACACATGGGAGCTTGAATCAGAGATGCAAAGGAAATACCCACATCTATTCCAGTAGACCTCTAGGACGAGTTCTAAAACAAGGTGGGGAGGATATAACAACCCTCCTAAATAAATTTTTTTGACACCCCTAATATGTTTAAATTATCCCTATATGTCTTAAAACATACCCCGTATAGGAAAACCGAGCCCATAATACCCTATATAATTAAAAATTAAATAAAAACAAGAAAATGGGGTCGCTCGCGGGCCGCGAAGGCTTTGCCTTCAGGCTTCGCGGGGCGTGACAGATTGGCCACCAGGAGACGCCGGGTGCCGACACGTGACACAATCGTGTCAAGCCTAGTGTGATGACCCGGATCAGCTAGGACCTACCCACCCTAGGTCTTTGTAATTCTTCAATTACTGCCGGTATGTTGGGGTTTTGTATACAAAATGTGGAACACGTTACCATTGGACAAAGAGTTAGCCAATGTGTAATATGACCCACCAGTCAGGATTGACAGTACTAAATGAGTAATTGTGTAGATATAAACATTGTAATCGCGCTCAATACTGTTAAAAGATAAAACTCTTCTTGATTAAACTGGGATTCACTCACCAGTATTTCCCACTGACAAAATGTTTTTAAACGCGTTTCAGGTATCAAAATGTGAAAGCCAAATAGAAGCCAGCTGGACAACACTGAAGGCTTGGAAAAGTGGCTATAAAAGTTACATAAATAAAGAGATGTTTTATTTCAATAAAATAGGGTTTACCCCTATACATCAGTTGTAATGAAAACTTGGGTTTTATCCCAATGTGTTTATTTATATAAAATATGGTGTTTTACTCTAATAAAATATTTCGTAAGTACGGTCCTGATGTGATTTCCACTGCCAAATTGATAAACACCGATACCACCGAAAATGGCCGCGGCCGCCCGTTCCCGGGTAGTTAGGGGACGGGGATTGCGACAATCCTTACACAGGAAAAAGTCATATCCTTTGATGAAAATGACCGTGTAGATATACAGGATCCTCATCACGATGGTCTTGTTATTACATCATTTATCTCTAACCATTTTGTTCGCAGGATTCTCATTGATGGGGGAAGCTCAGTGAACATTATCCAACTAGATGTCCTCAAAAGAATTAACATTCCTGAATCCGATATCGTTCCAAGATCATCTGTCCTTGTGGGATTCAGTGGAGAAACCAAAAATACATTGGGGGACATCAAACTTTCTATTTATATAGAGGGAGTAAATTTTGTTCAGAAGTTTTATGTCATAGATTGTTTATCTTGCTGTAATGTTATCCTTGGCAGGCCATGGATACATGATATGAGAGCAGTCCCCTCAACATATCATCAGTGTGTGAAGCTCCCTACTCCATGGGGTGTGGTGAAGATCGAAAGTGATCAGCAAGAAGCCAAGAATTGCTACACATCATCAATGAAGCCTGCCTCAAAGCCTAGGGAGGCATAGCAATTAAAGTACCCTCAAAGAGATGTCCTGGAGGCAAGAGAACAAGATGTGAAGGATATTCTGCTGAACCTGGAGGATCCTGAATCCAAGATTTTTATAGGATCTGGGATCCTTGACAGTATTGAACAGGATTTAATATCCTTCTTAAAAAGAAGAAAAACTACCTTTGCTTGGAAACATGAAGACATGACAGGTATTTCTAAGGATGTAATTACTCATAAACTTGGTATTGACAGGTCCTTCAAGCCAATACATCAGAAAAGGAGGAAATTTGCACCTGAAAGAAATGCCATTATCCAAGAAGAGGTAGATAAATTGCTCAAAGCAGGTATGATTAGAGAAGTTAAGTATCCAAGATGGTTAGCCAATGTGGTAGTTATTCAGAAAAAGAATGGAAAGTGGAGGGTATGCGTTGACTTTACTGATTTAAACAAAGCATGTCCCAAGGATCCTTTCCCTTTACCCCACATTGACTCCATGGTGGATGCCACAGCGGGTCATGAGTTGTTAACTTTTATGGATGCTTCATCTGGATTCCAACAAATTCAGATGGAACCATCTGATCAAGAGAATACAACTTTTATGGCCCTACTGGTATCTATTGTTATATTGCTATGCCCTTTGGACTAAGAAATGCAGGTGCTACATACCAAAGGCTAGTAAATATGATGTTTAAAGAATAGATTGGACACACAATGGAAGTCTATATAGATGATATGGAGGTTAAGTCCAAAAGTGCTGAGGATCACGTTAAGGATTTGGAAGAAGCATTTGATATCCTTGATAAATAGAACATGATATTGAATCCTTCCAAATGCCACTTTGGAGTAAAAGCTGGTAAATTCTTAGGTTACATGTTGACAAAAAGGGGGATAGAGGCAAGTCCAGAACAAATCAAGGCCATTGTGAACATCAAGTCTCTTGCCAATGCTAAGGATGTGCAAAGGTTGACAGGAAGAATCGCAGCCTTGAACAGATTCATCTCAACGTCATCAGAGAAATGCAAAGAGTTCTATGATATCCTGAGAAAGAATAAAAAGTTTGAATGGACTGAAAAGCATGAGAATGCCCTCAAGTCCCTCATGGATTACTTATCCTCAGCTCCAGCTCTAATGAAGCCAGAAAATGGGGAAACATTATCCTTATACCTAGCTGTTTCCACAAAGGCAGTAAGTGCAGTTCTTGTTAAGGATCATGAAGGTTCTCAACATCCAGTATACTATGTAAGTAAAAGTCTACTTGATGCTGAGTCCAGGTATTCTCATTTAGAGAAACTTATTCTTGCTTTAATCATGGCATCTACTAAATTACGTCATTATTTTGAAACTCATCCTATTATTGTTAAAACTAACTTCCCTATCAAGAATGTACTCAGGAAACCTGAAATATCAGGGAGGATGGCAAAATGGGCAGTCAAGCTTTAGTGCATATGACATTAAATATGAATCAAGAACTGCCATCAAATCCCAAGCCTTAGCTGACTTTGTGGCTGTTTTCAGTAGTGATCTACAAAGGCAAGCTGATTTGGAAGTTCAACAACTTGAAGAGACTAAGGATCCTTGGATACTCTTCACAGATGGAGCTTCAAATGTCAAGGGAACTGGACTAGGCATACTACTAAAATCGCCACAGGGGGACATTATACCCCAATCAATTTCTTGTGAGTTCTAAAGTACTAATAATGAGGCTGAGTATGAGGCCTTAATAGCAGGTTTGCAAATTGCCAAGTATATGAGGATCAGGTATCTTGTGGTACATGTAGATTCTTTATTAATTACTAACCAATATAATGGTTCTTATGCTGTCAAAGGTGAAAGGCTAATCAAGTATCTAGAGATAGTCAAGAAATTGGCAGATTCATTTGCTTCTTTTAGTTTGACACAGGTACCCAGGGAAGAAAATGCAGAAGCTGATACCTTAGCTAACCTTGGATCATCTTTGAAGATTCCAGAGGATGTTAAGATACCCATTATCCATATCTTAACCCCTGATAACATAGCCATGGAGACAGTGGAGGATTCTACAATTGTACCAGGTGATGGTTTACAATCAAATTCAGGATCCTGGATCCTTTCAATCCTAAGATATATACAGAATGGAGAGATTCTTGCTAGAGAAAATCCTAGAGCTTTCAAAATTTAGGTATCTCAATTTACATTACTAAATAACATCTTATATAAACGGTCTCTTGCAGGTCCATATCTAAGGTGCATTGAGGATCCATAAATTTAAGAAGTTTTAAAGGATTTTCATGAAGGAGATTGTGGGAACCACACTGGGGGTAGAGCACTATTATCAAGGATCCTTAGAACAGGATATTATTGGCCCACAATGAAGAAGGATGCTGTGGAATATGCAAAGAAGTGTGATGCTTGTCAAAGACATAGTAATATCCTTCATCAACCAGCGGAGCTTCTGCATCCTATATCCTCTTCCTGGCCATTCATGAGATGGGGAATGGACATAGTTGGCAAACTTCCTAAGGCACTAGGAGGAAAAGTATTTATGTTGGCCATGACTGATTACTTCTCCAAGTGGATAGAAGCTGAAGCCTTCGCACAAGTTAGGGAGAAAGAAGTTATATCCTTTATCAAAAGAAACATCATTACTAGATTTGGCATACCTTCTGAAATTCTTTGTGATAATGGATCCCAATTCATTGGGAGCCGAACTACTAACTTTTGTGACAGCTGGGGGATTAAGATGATAACATCAACACCAGTCCACCCACAAGCTAATGGTCAAGCAGAATCATCCAACAAGATCATCATCAACAACTTGAAGAAGAAGCTTGGATCTAGAAAGGGAAATGGGCAGAAGGGCTACCTTATGTGTTATGGGCTAATAGAACAACTCCCAAGAATGCTACTGGTCAAACTCCATTTTGTTTGGTCTTTGGAGCTGAATCAGTGATCCCTACAGAGATGGTAGTCCCTACTGCATGAATAAGCATCCGTGATCCTGACGGAAATGCTGAAAACTTGACTCAAGATCTGGATACCATAGAAGAACTCAGGGATTTAGCAAGGATAAGGTTGGCTAGCCATCAACAAAGAATGGCTGGAGCCTACAACAAGAATGTCAGGATCTGGAAATTTCAAGTTGGTGACATGGTGTTGTGGAATGCATTTCAAAATACCACGAATCCCGCTGATGGCAAACTAGCACCAAAGTGGGAAGGTCCCTATCTAATTGAAGCTAAGGCAGGAAATGGGGCATATCATTTGTTAACAATGGATGGTGATCTCTTACCAAGGGCTTGGAATGTTGTTCATCTGAAAAAGTACTTCATGTAAGAAGGATCAATGATCCTTAAATACCACAATACTTAGTTCATGTGTCACACCCCGATATTTCCACGTATTACCGGTGGGCCCGGTGGGGAGTATCGTGACGTAGTTGATATCATCATAGTCAAACAACACAAATATTTAAATGCACAGCGGAAGCAAAAGATAGATTTATTCCAACCAAATAAATTGTAATATAAAGTATCACAATGTAGTTGAAACAGATCCACAGGCGGATCAAAATAAAGAGGAAAACTGTTCAACAGACTTTGACACCTAGAGCTTTGCGAAAACTTGATTATTGATGTCTGGAGTATCCAGCCTATTACGTGTAGCACCTGCACTTAACCTTTTTGGAAAATACGTCAGTTTACACTGGTAAATACAACTTAACTGACTCATTTTGAAAAGAGTTTGAAAATTGATTTGAATGCACTTTGGCAAAAATATATTTTATAACTTGGGACAATTATTAAATAATCATGTATACAGTTTTACTTATTTGTCGTCCATCAGGGCCGGTTGGTAGAGCCGGACAAGATTAACTGACACGCCACAGGTATAATACCCACAAGGTTAATTCCTTTAAATGGGCTACCAGTTTACATATGCAACTGTCAGGTGTACGCCTACACCCCGTGCTTAGGTCGTGGCCATTTCGTAAAATGATGCCAAGGATATCCGGGACATGGTCATTTAACCCCCAAAGGCCATACACCAAATAATACATATTAAACGAGTATGTAATTACATTAATCACAATCCAATTTAAATGATTACACACCCGACCAAGCGGTATTATTATAATACCGTATCCCAAGCCCGTATAGGGAAAATAAGTTAAGAGTATTTACCTGAGCAATGTATAAGTCAAATACAGCAAGTACAGATGGCTTTTACTGGGCTCCTAATCTGGAACAAAGGTTTTTATTATTCTATTAGAATCCTAACGGGTCTTTAATTAAGCTTAAGCTTAGACCAGTTAGTTTTAAAAGGAAGATACGGTTCAAACGCACGATTAAGCGAAGACCGGATAGAATGTGATTTAGACCCGACAAGTTTGAAGACTTGTATAATATGGGTATACTAAACATATTCTGGATTTTGAGACAAAGATGATAAGGTTTGACCCGTTTCGGCTAATATAAGCAAACTAGTTACACAAGCCGTTCCGAACGCGAAAAGTGCGTAACGGGTAACCAAATGAGTCATATGCAAGTTTCCTAAGTTAATATGCTTTAAATATGTTGTGACATCAGTAATGTATCTTCTATTATGCCCGGATTGGATTTAAACTCAAACTATGCCTTGTAAGGGCATTTTGGTCATTTAAAAGGTTATAAAAGAGTTTAATTAGTAATCTGAGTTACAGGTCTGATTCATTCAGTAAAAACACTTAATTTAATAAATTATAACAGTAAGGTATGACCTATATGTGAAATTTATCATTTAAAACCAAACTATGCATTCTAGGGGTATTTTGGTAATTTCACATAGGCTAAAAAGGTCAAAACTGGAAACCTGAGTTTAAAAACTTTTACTTACTGTTATTATATAAAAATATACTAAAAATATCAGTAGGTATCAACCTTATATGTTTAATATAGTTTTAGTACTTACTATGCGTTAAAAACGCTTAAAAAGACGATTTGGAGCCATTTCCGGGTTTTCAAAGGAAAGATGATATTTTTATAATTTCAGAAGGCTCAAAATATTTTATTTATCAAATAAAATCAGTAGAAAAAGGTTTGGGGTCAAAAGGATTTGTAAAACTCATTTTGTGGCTTAAAAGGGCAAAACCGGCATTAACCGAATCAAACTTAGAGACCTATGTTATGCTCAGCCAAAAATTAAATAAAAATCTTCAAAAATCCCAAAATATTATATTACATCAGTGGGTAAAAAGTTTGATATCAAAAAGTGGGTTTAAATAGGCTATACGCTAATTACGCCGTTTAATTAACACAAAGCTTTCAAATTACGCTAATGAGCATAACTCTTAATCTAGACTTCAAACTGACGTCAAATTTTAGGTGCAAGTTTATAAATCAGTAACTAAGGTTTCTACTCTTTTACTTTTTCAAAAATCACGTTTTATAGTCAAAAGGGCATAATAGTCAACATTTAAGCATTTAACGGAAACATGCATATGAATCGGATAACTAATGAACCAAGTTGTATAATCTCAGAGAGTTATACTTATATGAAACCTGGTCCAAATAAAGCTCTAAGGCAATTCTAAAACATGCACAAACGGGTCAGAACTGAAAGTCAAAGCAAAAGTCAAATTATGCGACTTTCGGTTCCGATCCGGGTTTAAACTGAAAATTGTCGGGTTGAACATGGTTAGACATGTTCTTATATTAATTACCAAGTTATATTAATGATAAAACATGTTGCATGCCTCCTACATTGCTAATTATGCATTAATTTGAAAATAAGCATTCTGTTGACTTTTTAATAACAAGTTTGACCCGACAATTGACCTAGCTAGAGTGGGAATCAGAGAGTACCCTTTTAAGGGTTTATTACCCACATAATTACCTACTTATAAGTACTTTCAATTCGAGAATTGACTGAACATATTTTATTTAATTTCAAAGTCAAACGTTAATTACGACGGTTTGACTTTTAGCTAATTAACTAGGCTAAACTGAATTAGGAAGGGTTAAGAATACTTACAATAGTCCTATGCACGATTAGGGAGCCTAAGAAACTTGGTTGCTGATCAGGAGAGCTCCAGAAATGTGAATGCAAGTGAATGTGCATAAGTTGCAACAATGGGTGTTCTTATATACTAACTTTGATCCTTCAAGATGATGCCAAGATAGCCTATGAGTGTTTCCAGATGAAGCCAAGTGCCCCTATTGCATGTTATACCATTGGAGCAGCCCCTGGTATGTAAAACAAGAGTTTAAATTCGGTTTCAGAAGTCAGAATGGCAGCTGTGCGCGAATTCTGTTGCTGCTGGTCGTACGCGGGCCGCGAAGACCCCCTCGCGGGGCGCGTAAAATGGCGCAACAGGTTAAACAAGTTTCCTTTTATTACAATTCAGTCCCTGGTCCTTTGTAACGTGATTTTAACTATTTTTTTGCACTTTTGGCCCTCTAACTTGATTTTAAGGGCCTTAGGACTTTTACAAACTTGGTTAAGTCCTTGGTTAAGTTTGTGCTTACCCGAAAAGTCACAAATTTCAACGTTGACGCTTTTAACCCTTCGTACAAAGATTTGATCATAACTTTCTCATACGATAACGAAACTTTATGAAATTTTTATCACACATTCTAGTGAGCATATTTTACCGTTACAAAGCTTCGGATTTGCTAAAAGGTCACTCAGAGGTATACTTTCAACATGTTGACACATTTAACCCCTGTAGTTTGAAATTCCTCACTTTCTTTCATTTTCAGCTTCGTATGATCCATGATCTATTCGTTTAAGATTATAAACACCATGTAGGGTTATTGTAGGGCATATTTATCCATTGTTGACACTTTGGACCCTTATATTCACATAGTTTCTCTGTTTGTCAACTTTAGTCCCTTTAAAGTATTTTTCACATATTCAAAGCTTATGACACGTGTCAATACATTATTGGACGTAAATTTTTCGAGGTGTTACATCCTCACCCCCTTAAAAGAAATATCGACCTCGAGATTTACTGAAACAAATGAGGGTAAATTTTTCGTGGATTCTACCTCCCATGTGTATTCGGGACCTCTATGGGCATCCCATTTGACCTTAACAATAGGCACATGCTTCCTTCGAAGCTTCTTTACCTGTCGATCCTCAATCGACAATGGTTTTTCCACAAATTTCAAGCTCTCATCTATATGCACATCCGTATGTGGTATGACTAGCGAGTCATCAGCTAGACATTTCTTCAGATTGCAGATGTGAAAAACATTATGGATACTACTGAGCTCTTCAGGAAAGTTCAACTTATAAGCCACTGACCCAACACATTCGATAATCTCGAATGGTCCTATATACCTTGGGCTTAACTTACCTATCTTACCAAATCGCATCACCCCTTTCCAGGGTGAGACTTTAAGCAAAACTTTATCACCAACCTCAAACTTCAGAGGTTTACGCTTTGGATCAGCATAGCTTTTCTGCCTATCCCTGGCAGCTTTCAAGCGATCGCGAATCTGGACAATCTTGTCCGTCGTTTCAAAGACTAATTCAGGTCCTGATAATTGCACTTCTCCTACTTCTGCCCAACAAATAGGTGTTCTGCATTTTCTACCATATAATGCCTCAAAAGGCGCAGCCTTAATACTAGTATGGTAGCTATTGTTATAGGAGAACTCGATCAATGGCAGGTGGTTATCCCAACTGCCACCTAAATCAATCACACATGCCCGAAGCATGTCTTCCAACGTTTGGATGGTACGCTCACTCTGCCCGTCCGTCTGTGGATGGTAAGCCGTACTAAAATTCAAGCGCGTGCCCAATGATTGTTGGAAACTTTTCCAGAAATGAGAGGTGTATCTTGTATCTCTGTCAGAGATAATTGACACTGGTACGCCATGCAGAGCTACAATCTTATCTACGTACAATTGAGCTAACATGTCAGAGCTGTAAGTTTCCTTAATGGGTAGGAAATGTGCTGACTTAGTCAGTCTATCTACTATCACCCATATAGTATCATTTCCCTTCCTTGTCTTTGGCAACTTGGTGATGAAATCCATTGTCACCATCTCCCACTTCCATGTGGGAAGTTCAGGCTGTTGTAGCAAACCTGACGGCTTCTGATGCTCAGCTTTGACTTGCGCACACATCAAACATTTAGCTACATAGGCAGCTACAAACTTTTTCAAGCCTATCCACCAATAGTTTGCCTTCAGATCCTGGTACATCTTATCAGCTCCAGGATGAACGGAATATTTGGAGCTGTGGGCTTCCTGGAGGATAACATCTCGAAGTCCTCCAAAAACTGGAACCCATATTCGTCCATTCAATCTCAGTATTCCGTCTTTGTCATAGGATAACTACTCCTCAGTTACTCCTAGTTTTTCTTCAGGATAGTTAGCTTCCAACACAGCTTTCTTCTGTGCAGCTAACAACCTTTCGTTCAAACTATTCTTTATCTCAATGCTCTTGGCATTGATTCTTATCGGCTTCACTCTTTCCTTCCTGCTTACGGCGTCAGCAACTACATTTGCCTTGCCTGGATGGTATCTTATCTCGCAATCATAATCATTTAAGGTTTCCATCTAGCGTCGCTGCCTCATGTTCAAGTCCTTCTGATTGAACAAGTGTTGAAGGCTCTTGTGATCTGAATAGATCACACACTTGGTTCCATACAAGTAATGCCTCCATAGTTTCAGTGCAAATACAACGACACCCAGCTCCAAGTCATGGGTGGTGTAGTTTTTCTCGTGCACCTTTAACTGTCGTGAAGCGTAGGCAATAAATTTGCCTTTCTGCATGAGTACACAACCCATACCAGTGTGTGATGCATCACAATACACCACGAATTCTTCTATTCCATCGGGCAATGTTAACATTGGTGCATTGCTCAACTTTTTCTTCAGAATGTCAAAGGATTCCTGCTGCTTAGGGCCCCAATCAAACTTAATCTTCTTACGTGTCAACGAAGTTAGGGGCGCAGCAATCCTTGAGAAGTTTTCGATGAATCGCCTATAGTATCCTGCTAGTCCAAGAAAGCTGCGAATCTCAGTAGGCGTCTTTGGCTCTTGCCAATTCATAACTGCTTCTACCTTAGCGGGATCCACTTGGATACCACGCTCACTTACCACATGTCCAAGGAATTGGACTTCTCGAAGCCAAAATTCGCACTTCGAAAATTTGGCGTAGAGTTTCTCATGATGTAGAAGTTTAAGAATACAGCGAAGATGTTTCTCGTGGTTAGCTTGGCTCTTCGAGTAGATGAGGATGTCGTCAATGAAAACGATGACAAATTTATCTAAGTAAGGCTTACAGACGCGATTCATGAGGTCCATGAATGCGGCAGGAGCATTGGTGAGCCCAAAAGGCATCACTAGGAACTCGTAATGACCATAACGAGTCCTAAATGCAGTTTTGTGTACATCTTCATCCTTAACTTTCAGCTGATGATAGCCTGACCTTAAATCGATCTTAGAAAAGTAACTTGCCCCTTGAAGTTGATCGAACAAATCGTCGATCCTGGGCAAAGGATACCTATTCTTGATAGTGACCTTATTAAGCTCACGGTAATCGATGCACAGACGCATCGATCCATCCTTTTTCTTGACAAACAAGATCGGCGCTCCCCAAGGGGATGAACTAGGTCTAATGAAACCTTTGGCTAGTAGATCATCTAACTGCGTCCTTAACTCCTTCATCTCTGTTGGTGCTAACCTATAAGGCGCTCTTGCTACTGGTGCTGCACCAGGGATGATGTCAATTCGAAATTCCACTTGCCTATCTGGTGGTAAACCAGGTAGTTCTTCAGGAAAAACTTCAGGATATTCTGAAATGACGGGGATGTCTTCAATCTTAGGCTTTGGCTCATCAATAATAACTTGTGCCATATAAACGACACAGCCCTTCTTCAGACATCTGGATGCCTTGAGCATAGACACTTGCTCAGGTAATCCATGCTGGGTATCCCCCTGAATGGTAAGTAACTCACCAGACGGGGTTTTGACTACCACTTGCTTTCTGTTGCATACAATATGGGCTTGGTTATGTGATAACCAATCCATACCTATAACTATATCAAAACCGGCTAGCTTAAAGGGAAGCAAGGACAAAGGAAAAGAGTGGTTCCTAATGGATATAACACATCCATCTAAAATAGTTGAGGCGGTTTCTATGGTTCCATCTGCTAATTCCACCTCATACTTCACACTTAAGGCTTTTACAGGCAATTTCAACAACTCACAAAATTTGTTATCCACAAAAGACTTATCTGCTCCAGAATCAAACAATACTCTGGCATAAACATCATTTACGAGAAAAGTACCTGTGATTACGTTGTCGTCCTGGACAGCTTCCTTTGCGTCCATCTTGAAGACCCTAGCATTGGTCTTCTTGACATCTTCCGGCTTCTTGGCGTATTTAGGGCAGTTGGTTTTAATGTGTCCTTTTTCATTGCAGTTGAAGCATGTGGCATCTTTAATCTTCTTGCAATCAATAGTCTTGTGCTCTTTAGACTTGCATAACCCACACGCATGTGGTCCTGACTTAGACTTAGACTTGGACTCAAGTCCGCACTTTCCAAAGGCGTTTTTGGCAAGTCTTGCACTTTGGCTTTTCCTCAGCTTGCTGGCTACCCTTGTTGGATCCAGACTTCTTCCTGGAGTCAGTATTACCCTTATTCTTCTTCTCAGATCTTCGTGAGTTATCGTCCTCACGCTTCCTCTTACCTTCTTCTGAATTTCTGAGCGATCTTAATCTGACCGCGTCTAAGGTAAGGGATAGGGATAGATCAGCTGCTGATCTGAAGGTAGCAGGCCGGGAGGCTTTCACACTTGCTTTAATCTCTGGGGCTAAACCCCCGATGAAACGAGCTATTCTTCGGGGTTCCGGGGTTACAAGATAAGGAACCAACCATGACAGGGTATTAAAACTCGTGAGATAAGCTTGGCAATCCAGATTCTTCATTACTAATGACAGGAAATCTGACTCTATCTTTTCGACCTCATGTTGAGGGCAGTAGTTCTCCTTGATGAGGGTAACAAATTGTTCCCATGTCATGTTGTATAGTGGAACCTTCCCAGTAGCTTGAATCAAAGATTTCCACCAGGCTAAAGCCTCACCTTTGAATGATTGCGATACAAACTTCACTACATCTCTATCAGCGCACCCGCTGATATCCACCACAGTATCTATTTCATCCAACCACATCATACAGTCAACCGCTCCTTTCTCCCCAGTAAAGTCTCTGGGTTTACATGAGACAAAGTATTTATACGTACAGGACTTACTACGCGGATCCTGTTTAAGCTCGATCTTCCTTGACGGGACACTGTGTTGGTTTGAGGAGTGATGATCGTCGTCATCCTTCTTTGGCTTATCTAGCTTAGATGGTGGCTTACTATGAGCCTCAGAATGTGTTTTTGGCTTAGAGTGAGGTGCAGATCGGGTCCTGCTTCGAGTACTACTCGATTCACTATATTGCCTCTCTATGGCTTTAGTGACCGCATTGTCAATTAGTGTTTGGAGTTCTGCACCAGTGATATTGATTCTGGTGGCGTCATGATTCTCCATTGGCCGACTGTTAACCTCGTCAGACTCGGCCATGTAGTTGAACTGCTACATAAGATGATGACAATGATTCATTTAAGGAAAAATATAATAGGTCCGTCATCTTGATAATTTATTAACTATGGTAATTAAATAGCCATACTAGTTAATTTGTTAAGTAATTTCATTCGGGACATTTCACTAGTAGCCCTTAAAATATAATATTGGCATAACAAGCCTAGTCACGTGGACAATTTCTAAATTATAATTTAGATCTTATAGGATCTATTTATTTGGGTTTGAATTAAATTCATTACCTTCCTTGGCAGGGAGTCTATAAACTATGACTGCCTTTTGTCTTATATGACATTAGTTATAGCCCGTAGGCCTTACATCATAATCAGATGTTTTAATAATATTAAGGAATTTGGATAATTTATTAAAAGGGCGACAGGTGTGATTTTGCGAATCACATTAGCCAAGAATGTTAACATGTTTGCAGATGTTAACAGGGATTTGAATCTTTTTAAACAGGTTTTACCATATTGGCCAGGTCTTTATTATGACATACAAGCTAGGTTTTACCTTTTTAAGATTCTTATTACTTTATTAAAAATGGTAATTCTATAAAATGAATGTTATTTTCCATTTATCCATATATTATATTCATGCATATAATTTAAAAATGAAAAATTTAAACTAACCATTTCATTAAAACTAAACTAGTACAAGTTTGCCCTAAACGGGACTTTTACATAAATAACACGCCCACGCAGGGGCCAAACTAACAAACATACCCACGCAGAGGTCAAATAGAAAGACATGCCCACGCAGGGGCAGAGTACAGAAACAAATCTCCTCGCAGGGACATGATCACAACACTAAAAACAAACAAACAAGGATTTAACGATCCTTCTTGCTTTTTCCCTTGATCAAGTTCACCATTTTCTTGAACATCCCCTGGTTATGCCTACGGTCCTCTCGCACCTCCTGCCGTACCTCATTTATCCCTTGAAGGATTTCTTGAAATTGTGGCGGTGACATCACCGGCGTCTGCGGTGGTTGCTGATAATGCGGAGGTTGAGGGGGCGGCGGTTGCTGATACCCATATGGTGTGTATCTATAGGTCGGGTATCCCGTAGTCCAGGGACCTCCATAGGGACCTTCCGGATGGAGAGCGTTGTAGTTCGCAGCTACCAAGTAAGGATCGGCCTCGGCATAGTTGTAATTTGTGTGGATCGGCTGCTCGAAGGGATTATACGCCGCTGCACCAGTGTAAGCAGGGATTGGGTCTCCAAAACCCAGTGGTGGTGGCGGCGCGACTGGCGCAGAGTTCACTTCTGAGATGGGGTGTGAAGATTCTCCCATCTCCGGTTCTTCGTGAAGTGGCGAGTATCGGCTGCCACTTGAAAGTGGAGGGGTGTTGATACGCACACCTCCTCGCGCGGTCGTTCTTCTTTTCCTCGGGGGCTCCGGAGGCTGTTGCAGTGGTGGTGGTGGCGGTGGAGTGACCGCTACAAATCGAGAATCCTCGGAAGGATCCCGCTGCTGCTGTGGCTGCTGCTGGTGGTGCAGGGGAGAGTTGTGGTAAGTGGGGGTAAACGCCTAGTCACACTGCCGGAATCTCTCCTCGTAGTTGTCGGGACCATTATACGGTGATCCCACAAAAGGTGACCCATCTGAAATTTCGATGGGGTGGTTAGGAGTTCCAGATGGTGGCTCGGCAGGATCGGTGTCCTCATCTTTATCCATCGCGTTGCCACCAGAAAAATGATCTTCAGGTCCAAGTGGGTTAAAACCAATTGGTGCTCTAAGGTAGTCGGCAGGGTTGAACTGGCCCTGGAAAACAGGTGATAGGTGGTCGAAGGGTGAGTTATGTCCTTGAAGAGGTATGTAGGACTGGTGGGAGTTGTGGGGCTCATTTTCAGAATGACGCCCGAAAGAGTGTGGAATAGAAGGGGAGGTACTCAGTGAAACTGAGCGCCTAGCTGGCTCAATGTAGGTCCTCCAGGGCTCTAGAGGACCCGGGTTGTTGGGATCTGATGGTGTTCGCCGGTGTGAAGGTCCGGCCTCATGGTCATTTGGGGCGACGAGTGGCCCTTTTCTTCTTCCTCTTCCTCTTCCTCTCATCCTTGGCGGCATTTTGTCAACCTGTAAAAAACAAACAAGTGATACAACAAAAGAAAAATATATAAGACAAAGTTAGAAATAAAACGAATTTGGAAAAATTCCTAAGTTCTTTGTCTAGACTCGAGAATCGAGGAATGTGCAATTGTGTAACTGAGATTAAACACAAAAAAGGCTAGTGTTTAATTCACTCAGTGTTGGCTCTGATACCAACCTGTCACACCCCGATATTTCCACGTATTACCGGTGGGCCCGGTGGGGAGTATCGTGACGTAGTTGATATCATCATAGTCAAACAACACAAATATTTAAATGCACAGCGGAAGCAAAAGATAGATTTATTCCAACCAAATAAATTGTAATATAAAGTATCACAATGTAGTTGAAACAGATCCACAGGCGGATCAAAATAAAGAGGAAAACTGTCCAACAGACTTTGACACCTAGAGCTTTGCGAAAACTTGATTATTGATGTCTGGAGTATCAAGCCTATTACGTGTAGCACCTGCACTTAACCTTTTTGGAAAATACGTCAGTTTACACTGGTAAATACAACTTAACTGACTCATTTTGAAAAGAGTTTGAAAATTGATTTGAATGCACTTTGGCAAAAATATATTTTATAACTTGGGACAATTATTAAATAATCATGTATACAGTTTTACTTATTTGTCGTCCATCAGGGCCAGTTGGTAGAGCCGGACAAGATTAACTGACACGCCACAGGTATAATACCCACAAGGTTAATTCCTTTAAATGGGCTACCAGTTTACATATGCAACTGTCAGGTGTACGCCTACACCCCGTGCTTAGTTCATGGCCATTTCGTAAAATGATGCCAAGGATATCCGGGACATGGTCATTTAACCCCCAAAGGCCATACACCAAATAATACATATTAAATGAGTATGTAATTACATTAATCACAATCCGATTTAAATGATTACACACCCGACCAAGCGGTATTATTATAATACCGTATCCCAAGCCCGTATAGGGAAAATAAGTTAAGAGTATTTACCTGAGCAATGTATAAGTCAAATACAGCAAGTACAGATGGCTTTTACTGGGCTCCTAATCTGGAACAAAGGTTTTTATTATTCTATTAGAATCCTAACGGGTCTTTAATTAAGCTTAAGCTTAGACCAGTTAGTTTTAAAAGGAAAATACGGTTCAAACGCACGATTAAGCGATGACCGAATAGAATGTGATTTAGACCTGACAAGTTTGAAGACTTGTATAATATGGGTATACTAAACATATTCTGGATTTTGAGACAAAGATGATAAGGTTTGACCCGTTTCGGCTAATATATGCAAACTAGTTACATAAGCCGTTCCGAACGCGAAAAGTGCGTAACGGGTAACCAAATGAGTAATATGAAAGTTTCCTAAGTTAATATTCTTTAAATATGTTGTGACATCAGTAAGGTATCTTCTATTATGCCCGGATTGGATTTAAACTCAAACTATGCCTTGTAAGGGCATTTTGGTCATTTAGAAGGTTATAAAAGAGTTTAATTAGTAATCTGAGTTACAGGTCTGATTCATTCAGTAAAAACACTTAATTTAATAAGTTATAACAGTAAGGTATGACCTATATGTGAAATTTATCATTTAAAACCAAACTATGCATTTTAGGGGTATTTTGGTAATTTCACATAGGCTAAAAAGGTCAAAACTGGAAACCTGAGTTTAAAAACTTTTACTTACTGTTATTATATAAAAATATACTAAAAATATCAGTAGGTATCAACCTTATATGTTTAATATAGTTTTAGTACTTACTATGCGTTAAAAACGCTTAAAAAGACGATTTGGAGCCATTTCCGGGTTTTCAAAGGAAAGCTGATATTTTTATAATTCTAGAAGGCTCAAAATATTTTATTTATCAAATAAAATCAGTAGAAAAAGGTTTGGGGTCAAAAGGATTTGTAAAACTCATTTTATGGCTTAAAAGGGCAAAACTGGCATTAACCGAATCAAACTTAGAGACCTATGTTATGCTCAGCCAAAAATTAAATAAAAATCTTCAAAAATCCCAAAATATTATATTACATCAGTGGGTAAAAAGTTTGATATCAAAAAGTGGGTTTAAATAGGCTATACGCTAATTACGCCGTTTAATTAACCTAAAGCTTTCAAATTACGCTAATGAGCATAACTCTTAATCTAGACTTCAAACTGACGTCAAATTTTAGGTGCAAGTTTATAAATCAGTAACTAAGGTTTCTACTCTTTTACTTTTTCAAAAATCACGTTTTATAGTCAAAAGGGCATAATAGTCAACATTTAAGCATTTAACGGAAACATGCATATGAATCGGATAACTAATGAACCAAGTTGTATAATCTCAGAGAGTTATACTTATATGAAACCTGGTCCAAATAAAGCTCTAAGGAAATTCTAAAACATGCACAAACGGGTCAGAACTGAAAGTCAAAGCAAAAGTCAAATTATGCGACTTTCGGTTCCGATCCGGGTTTAAACTGAAAATTGTCGGGTTGAACATGGTTAGACATGTTCTTATATTAATTACCAAGTTATATTAATGATAAAACAGGTTGCATGCCTCCTACATTGCTAATTATGCATTAATTTGAAAATAAGCATTCTGTTGACTTTTTAATAACAAGTTTGACCCGACAATTGACCTAGCTAGAGTGGGAATCAGAGAGTACCTTTTTAAGGGTTTATTACCCACATAATTACCTACTTATGGTGCAACTGGTTAAACAAGTTTCCTTTTATTACAATTCAGTCCCTGGTCCTTTGTAACGTGGTTTTAACTATTTTTCTTGCACTTTTGGCCCTCTAACTTGATTTTTAAGGGCCTTAGGACTTTTACAAACTTGGTTAAGTCCTTGGTTAACTTTGTGCTTACCCGAAAAGTCACAAATTTCAACGTTGACGCTTTTAACCCTTCGTACACGGATTTGATCATAACTTTCTCATACGATAACGAAACTTTATGAAATTTTTATCACACATTCTAGTGAGCATATTTTACCGTTACAAAGCTTCGGGTTTGCTAAAAGGTCACTCAGAGGTATACTTTCAACATGTTGACACATTTAATCCCTGTAGTTTGTAATTCTTCACTTTCTTTCATTTTCAGCTTCGTATGATCCATGATCTATTCGTTTAAGATTATAAACACCATGTAGGGTTATTGTAGGGCATATTTATCCATTGTTGACACTTTGGACCCTTATATTCACATAGTTTCTCTGTTTGTCAACTTTAGTCCCTTTAAAGTACTTTTTCACATATTCAAAGCTTATGACACGTGTCAATACATTATTGGACGCAAATTTTTCGAGGTGTTACATCATGGTAAGGATCCTCAGAGGATATATGATCCTCATTCTGGTAATGATTTACTTATTATTTCACAAGTTCCTTAATTCATTTAATTATAAGGAGAGGGTATTAGAATCCTTTATCCTTTTTCATTAAATTTTGAGTTTTGTAGAAATAGGCGCATTTTTGACAAAGAATCAAGTAATTGGCCACATCTCCAAAGTTTTTGGGTTTATCCCCAGTTTTTGGGCTTGTTCCCAGTCTACGATATCTATTATCTTCTATGAATCAGGTTTCAACACCTTCGCCAGTTGCGCACGATTATCCTGGTATAGTTCAATGCAATGGGACCAGTACCCGCTTTAGGGGCTGGCAATTTCACTGTTATTGGCTGTATTTTGGATCCTAAGTATAATGGTAGACGTACCATACATCCGTTCCTAAGGTTTCTAACGTTTTCACGTTAGCTAAGGTTTTGGCATCTTCATGTCACTAAGTTTGGATAGTCGCCAGTTTGGGCCATACTCCAGTTCATACAAGAATTTTTGGGCTTATCCCCAGCTTATTGGGCTTGTCCCCAGATTGTTGGGCTTGTCCCCAGTTACTAATGCTTCTTTTCTATGATGATTGGCTTAGTCCCAAGTGGTGTGTGATTACAGGTTTCCAAAGTTAAACAGTTAAGGATCCAGAATCCTAACTTTCTACTGGTTCTTATCTTTTGTTGGCACAGTTGTAAGTGTTAAGGATATAGGATCCTAACTGGGGTTCTCTGGTATGACCCTTGTTTGCTTTTGTTTTATTCCTTATTACTACCCTTATCCTTTAACAACAGGATATGTGATCCTTGATCATATAATTTCTAATCTTTCAACATGAACTGATTTTGACAAACATTTGATATCTTTTCTAACAACTTATAAGCTCTAAAATTATAAAACATAAATTGATAAATAAATATGAATAAAACAACATAATTTGGGCAACACAAAGGATAGCCAAAAGTTAAAGTTTTATTTATTTATCGATTAACCCTTTTAAAGGTTGTCAAAATTGCCAACCCAAGCTTCTACCAACAAAACATGGCCCGTCCACTTGGGTTGGCAAAGGGTGTCCATATTAACAAGGTTCAAAATAGTGCTGGAAATAAAAGGCGAGGGGCATCAAAGGCTTCATCCTCCACAAACAGAAGGACCCATCCACCTTTGCTACCCCCTATTGTTCAAAAGGATCGGTGATCCTTAACCCTAATGCTATTGTCTAAAGTTATTACAGACCATCATTGTTCGAAACCAAAACACCATCAAATAAAACCACTAAACCATAAAAATTGGGCTCCGGCCACGTCTAGAAATTTCCATCATTGCCCATTTGTGCAGCTCACGCCTTGGCTGCTTCATCTACCTTCTCTTCTCCACCAGCCGCTGCCGTCTCCTCAGGATCATTAACTCCGCTCCCACCAGCTTCAAGGGCCAGCACCTCCTCAGGCTCCTCATCGTCTCCAAGCTCTGCCAGCGTCTTTGTCCAAGCCTCCACGTCCCACTCTTACCTGTCAAAGGAAGGATCAACAGCTTCCTTAGCCATTTGGAGCTTAATCTTCAGCATCATAATGGTGGCAGAGTGTTTGGCTCCGTCGATGACCTCCAACCTCTCCTTGTTAGTAGTGATTTCAGCAAGGATCAGATCCTTCTGCAGCGCCTTGTTCTCCTTCTCAAGTTGGGAGATCTTTTTGTCTTTGGCAGCTGCTATTGCTTGGAGGTCGAGGGTTTTCTGTTCAGCTTCGGCCACATGTTGATCTAGGAGGATTTGGACCTCAGTAAATTTCCGCAAAGGAAGATTCAACTTTCAGGATCCTTTATCCTTGGAAAGGATGCAAGTTTCAGGATACATGATCCTTACCTCAGAGACGTAATCATGGAGTTAACGTTCCATCAGAGGAAGACCTTCGGAGGGTTCAGTGGGCTTCTTCCTTTTGGTTCCTTTGCCCCTGGTGCTCATGCCCTTGACCTCTGGGATGCTTTGGCTTGCAGCCAGCTCTTTTTTGATGGACCTTGGGGATACGATATCCTGGAGATCACCAACATTGAATCTAGAGGCAGACTTTGATGACTTAGCAGTGACTACACACATAAAAACAAACAAATAAGTATTCATCATTTAACTTTTCAATTACATAATTGTAAAAATGGATACTTACTTGACATTGTGTAGAAAGTGGAAGAGATTTCTTGAGAATCCTTTCTTCTGGGTAGATATGTTCTGACAGCAGGATCAAGCTTCCAAAAAGTGTCTATTCTCTCTTGGGTGACAGGTGGGGAAATAACTGCATAGACAAAAGAAAAAGGATCAGTTATCCTCGACAGAAAAGAAAAGTCTTCCTGTGGTGCTAGCCTAAGGATCTTATATCCTACCCTGAGTGTTCCACTTCTTAGGAAGATGATTCCTGTTTGGGATGGAATCTCTCCTCACGAAGAAGAACTGGTTTCTCCAGTTTCCATCATTCTTGGTGACTTTCAGCAAGGGATGGGGTTTTTGTGGTTTATACTTGAAGAGAAAGCGGTGAGAACCATGGCTGACTAGGTTATACAAACGGCTCAACTCAGACATGCCTATATCTATTCCCTCGTGTTCTATGATGTGCTCAAGTGTATACAGAACTCTCCACACCATTGGCATGGCCTGAATATAGCATAGATCAATTAGTGTGAAGAAACTCTGTGTGAGAGCCGGGAAAGGATATGTGAAGCCTATTTGAAATGGGGCTGCCGGAAAAGTGATCCAGGTTTCTGATATAGCATCACTCTTCATTGAAGAGTCAAAAGGCCGGAAGATGGTACCGTCCGGGAAGCAATGGCGTAACTAATTAACTTCAGGATCAGTGAGGTGACAAAGCTCCATGGAGGGATTTTTAGTAAGGCCCTGACTCTTCGGAGGGCTATCTTGTTTAGGATCCTTGGCAGGAGAGGATCGGGTGTTCATCTTGGCCATGGATTCTTGAAGAATAGAGGATCGGAAGAAAGAAAATTAGAGAGAAGAAGGAAGGAAATACCTGTAGAGATCTTTGAATGGGGATTTAAAGAGGAAGTATCTCGAATTTAAATGAAAAATATCTCCCCTATCCTTATCCTATTTATAATGATTGTTTGTTGCAGGGATGACCCTCGCTGACGTAAGCCTGTAACGGCTTTATCCATTTCTGACGGCTAGTCCGCATTTCGCTGAAACATGACTATCTGATTGAATTTCAACTAGTCATGTTTGGGGGCAATTGTTAGGGATATAATTTTATTGATTATGGATCACGGATCCTCAGTTCAACCTGGATCAACGATCCTCAGGAAATGATGCAGGAAGGCTAAGGATCCAGGATCCTCTTTGGTATTCTAAAACTAACAATTGTTTCCATCACCTTTTAGCTTGTTTTGCAGGTGTATTTCAAAGGAGACTTGTTCTAACCGAGATTTCAGGGGAATATGCTCCTTAGTATGGCACGTGCACAAGGTGATGACCGTTGTGGTGATCGTGGATGGCAAGCATGATTTTCGGATAGTTAGTTAGTTAGATATTTTCTATTTTTTAGGGGATAACAAGCTTTTATCAAAAACACAATTACACACATTCGAACTCTCTGAAACTCACTGGCGAATACACACACAAACACACTAGAAATCATTGTATCAAGCATGTTATTATCCAAAGTTGTAACTTTTATTGTTTAATATAGTTGATAGTGATAGTTTTCACTATCCGAGGTTTTTTTTTGCTGGAGATCATTCATTGATCAATGGCTTTTTCCTCATATAAATCCTTGTGTTCATCACCATTTTCATTCAACTCTTGTTTGCACATTTGTTCATTTAACCAAGCATCCAACCTCACAAAAATCAGATTTGGTTACATTATCCTTGTGTGATTTTTGACCAAAACAGTTTGGCGCCCACCGTGGGGCAATCGATGCTTCATCTCTGAAAAATTCAATTCATTTCTATTCATTACCGTCAACCATATGGCTTCTCAGAGAAAAAACACTTCGAGCTCCATGTCAACCATCACCTCATCACAGGGCATTCCACCTTTGCCTCCTATTTCTTCTGGATCCCAGAAGAATGCTGAGAATGCACCAAAGTTGTAACTTTGATTGTTTAATATAGTTGATAGTGATAGTTTTCATTATCCAGGTTTTTTATACCAGAGATCATTCATTGATCAAGGGCTTTTTCCTCGTATAAATCCTTGTGTTCATCACCATTTTCATTCAACTCTTATTTGCACATTTGTTCATTTAACCAAGCATCCAACCTCACAAAAATCAGATTTGGTTACATTATCCTTGTGTGATTTTTGACCAAAACAGGCATTATTCCCACTACGCCACTTTTGCAAAAATGCCCAATAATGCCCCCATGCTGACTGGACTGCCACATGGCAGAAAACGCCCCAGGATGGGGGCATTATTCAACAAACGACTACGCATGGTCTAATGAAGAAAACAAACAAACAAAAACATATACCAGTTAATTTTTTCAACGTAGACCAAGATGGGATCTTAAAAGTTGTTTTGTGAATTGTTATATTTATAATATAACAATTAACTCAATAAATATACAAAACTGAGTAACTTTCTTATTAATTGAAATTTTTTGCCAATGTGAGCCTAGCCCGTTTGATAGAAGCATATGCCTTTTAGAGGAAAGGTATTAGGCTCAATCCTGAACAAAGATGAACAATTTAGAATTATTAGGAAATAGAGTAGAGTAGAAATAAGCGTTGACATTCAAAAGTAAAATAAAATAAAAACTTTCTTTTTAAAATACGAAGATTACAATACGAATTAATATATTTTGTTATTATATTTGACATATTGGCTAAAGTACAGTTTCAGTCCCTGAGGTTAACACCCGCTCACAGGTTCAGTCCCTATTTCAAAAAAACTCAACACTTCAGTCCCTGACGTTGTCACTTTAATTCAATTAAATCCCTGCACCAAACTTCTGTTAGTCAACAGTTTGGATTATGATCAAAAGACCATACTACCCTTAAGGGACCAAAACTGCGATACGAATAAGTCAAAGCCCCTTTTTATCCCCTCTCCACACAACCACCACCAGCCGCCACCCCTCACCGCCATAGACCAATAAAAAAACATGTCTAAAATCATAATAAACAAGAATTTATGTCCGAGATTATGACTGATTGTAAGCGATACAAAGGGTTTTTATATTCTTAAAACTGGTTACCGGAAAAATCAAGCTGTTGCCGGAAAAATCAACATGTTGTAGAGTACCTGATTATAAAAAGACACTTAACACTACACCAACCCTGTATCGCGTACTCAAATAGTGGTCAATGTTTTGGTCAAAAATCTGATCAACGATAATGTAACCAAATTTGTAAAGTGAGGTAGAGTGCTTAGTTGATGGACGATAATGAAATGATGTTGAACGTATAAAATAATCAAACACAAAGATTTATACAAGGAAAAACCCTTGATCACTAGTAGATCGTCGGCACAAAAACCTTGGGTAGCGAAAACTATCACTATCAACTATATTGCACAATCGAATGAATTTACAACTTTGGATCTTGATCAAGTGTTTTACAACTGATTGCTAAGAATGGTGTGTGTTTTCTCGTTCGTTGTGTGTGTATGCGAGAGTGTGTATTGTGAAATCTAACTACTAACACTTGATCAACCCATTTTGAATTACACTAACAAGTAAGCCCGAAAATCATGCAAGACCACGTTCACTCCCCATGACGGTTTGTGGAAATAGCACGCGCAGCATCTTGAACGAATTATCCCCGAGATTCCAGCTAAGACTCAGTCCACTTCGTTGATAACCTGAACATGTATATTAACCAACATCGAGAACAATTGTTAGAAATCATAATCAATAATAAGGATCCTTGATCCTCTGAGTTACTGCACTACTCGCTAAGGATAACTGATCTAGGCAACACCTCAGAATATTGGATCCATAATTATAAAACTCTATGCTCTAACAATCGACTTATGATAACACTTTTTTTAGTTTTACAAATTGGTTTACATAAATTGGGATTATAATTCACTACAACAGAGTAACAGTTAAAAAATCGAGTGCGCTATAGTGAGATTCCTCTCTAATATGCACTAGATATGTCCTATGTTTTACATAAATTGAGATTAGAATTCACTACAACAGAGTAACAGTTAAAAAACACATAATACAATAGGAAAAGGAACAAATTAACCTATCGTATCATAAAAAACAATTGTGTGCAATAAAACTTTTAACAAACCTCGATTAGAGAGCTGAAAAGAGTTGAAAAGGTTACGGATAAAGTGGAGCCTGAAATCGGTGGTGGAATCCGACGAAGCTCCAATTATAGGAAGAAAGATGAACAAGATTTATGAGAGAAGACGCGTTGTAGTGGGGGCACCGGAGGTGGAACGGTTTATTCGCTGGCGTGTTTTTTACTCAATTATTGACCGGAATCCAAGGTACACTTGGTTATGATCTGTTTTTCTTATGGAGAAGATTGAGAAGTTGGGAGCTAACTAGTTAATGCGGTAAAATATCGGATATCGGTCAAGGACTGATATTTGAGATATCGGTTATCGCGGTGGGATATCGGTAATTTTAATATCATGCTAAATATATATATATATATAGCAATTTAACACAAACAATTGTAATAAGTAAGAACTAACTAAGACTTAAAAGACTAACATTTAATAGTAACTGTTAGGGATAGAATTTTATGGGTTATGGATCACGGATCCTCAATATAGCCTGGGTCAAGGATCCTTAGTTCAGTCTGGATCGAGGATCCTCAGGAAATGGTGCAGGAAGGCTAAGGATCCAGGATCCTCTTTATTATTTTAAAACTAACAATTGTTTCCATTATCCTTTAGCTTGTTTTGCAGGTGTATTACGAAGGAGACTTATTCCAACCGAGATTCCAGGAGAATATACTTCTTATTTTGGCACGTGCATAGATGGTCATGACCGTTATGGTGATCGTGGATGACAATCACATGTTTCGGATAGTTAGTTACTTAGGTATTTTTCTATTTTTGAAGGGGATAACAAGCTATTATTAGAAAGATAGATACACACATTGACATTCATTCGAACTCAGAGAAACTCATTGGCGATTACACAAACAAACACACTAGAAACCATTGTATCAAGCTTGTTATCATCCAAAGTTGTAATCTTTATTGTTCAATATAGTTGATAGTGATAGTTTTCACTATCCGAGGTTTTTTATGCCGGAGATCATCCATTGATCAATGGCTTTTTCCTCGTATAAATCCTTGTGTTCATCATCATTTTCATTCAATTATTGTTCATACAATTGTTCATTCAATCAAGCATCCAACCTCACAAAAATCAGATTTGGTTACATTATCCTTGTGTGATTTTTGACCAAAACAGTAACAACTAACAATTAAGACTTAAAACACTAATAGCAGCAATAAGAAGAAAAATGAACGGTAGAAATAAGAAGAATGGTACTGATATCGGGAAATTCGGTGATTTATTGATCAAATATTGGACAATATCATTGATATTATCGGTACTGATATTCTAATCAATATTTTGTACCGCTATCTCGGCAGGGGACCGATAACCGATATATCACTGATATATCAGTTGATATATCGGGATATTAACTACATAGGTTGGGAGGGACTGAATTGTTTAATTTGAGGCTTTCAGAGAGATGCTATGTGCTATACTGGGTTAGAAAATACGAAATAACGATATTGCCCTTCATTTTTTAATTAAAAAGACAATAATACCCTGGTCAATTAACGGTTGACTGACGGCTGTTTGGTGCAGGGGTTTAATTGAATCAAATTGACAACGTCAGGGACTGAAGTGTTGATTTTTTTGAAATAGGGACTGAACCTGCGAGCGAGTGTTAACCTCAAGGACTGAAAGTGCACTTTACTCTAATATTTTTTTTGAAGGCAAATAGAGTGTTAACCTTAGGGACTGAAAGTGTACGTTACTCTAATATATATATATATATATATATATATATATATATATATATATATAGTGGAAGGTTAACGTACATTACGGCTTAACGTACATCACGTACGATAGGTAATTACGCACGTTCATTTTAAAATCACGCACGTTATAACTCAAAAATCCAAAATCACGCATGTTGAAACACAATAATCACGCATATTGAAAACATTAATCACGCATGTTATATAACAAATCACGCACGTTGTTGGACGTGAAGTACGTTAAGCCGTAATGTACGATATACTTTTTCTATATATATATATATATATATATATATATATATATATTGAAGAAAAATACTTTTAATTCAAGCCGACACCTTTAGGCTTTAATTTAATCTGTTTTGACCCATACCCGACGATTCATCATCACATATTGGAATATGTACAACTACTTAGGAAAGGAAGAATAACTGTCTCTATAAAAATTTCCTTTTAAAAGAAAAAAAAGTTAAAGAATAATTGTACTTGTAAGTATCCAATGAGTGTGAACATTACATGGCAAGTTGATTAAGACCTTAATATGATCACAAATAACTGGCTTAAATGCTTAATGGCTAAATAAATTGGTTCTACCTTAAAATAATTCATAATTGATCTGAATTATAATTTCTTTATTTTTCAGTGGTTAAATATACCCATAAAATCTACCTCTAAAAATTTTACATATTGCTCACTTTCTAAGACTTGAACCTACATCATTATAACGGGGATTGATCCTAATTATAACAATAATCATTTGATAAATTTTTTTGAACAACCAATGAATCCTTCAAATAAGCTACTGGTAAAATTCACCACATTAGGATACACCCGCCTTCGAACTAGGGAAAACCTTCATCTAAGTCCAAAGCCTGTGAACACTCCCTCGAAGGCACGACGGTGCAGTAAAGTAAAATCCGTTCAGTTCAAGGATCGAACTAGCGATCGCCGCCTAGTCTTTAATCATCACCAGGTACCGCTGAAACTAAATGAAGGGAGCAGGAATCGAACCTAGATCACTTGAAACATTAGGTTTATCCCTTACCACTTCACCACCGGCTCATTGGCTAATCATTTGATAAACTAGCTAAGGATACGTTTATAATATTTTAGGGAAATTAACATCAACATAAGTAGAACTAAAAAGACCATCATAGTATGTATGTGTCAGTCTACTTGGACAACGGGACATATTTACATACATCATATCGTTGTCTTTAAAAAATATTTGAGTGAATTTCAAGGATTGTCCTTTATCTTTAAACCTTTTTTCAGGCGCTGTCCTTTATGTTTAAAATTGACGAGTTTTGTCCTTTATGTTTTCATATCATACATGTTTTGTCCTTTAGGCCTAACCCAGTTAGTTTTTTCAGTTAAATTTGGTCATGTGCTTTGCACATGAGGGCATTTTTGTCAATTAAAAGGTTGCAGAAGCTTTGAGCTGTAAATCTGCCGTTGATTTGGTTACATTATCCTTGTGTGATTTTTGACCAAAACAGTTTGGCATAAAAATCAGATTTGGTTACATTATCCTTGTGTGATTTTTGACCAAAACAGTTTGGCACCCATCGTGGGGCAATTGGTGCTTCATCTTTGAAAAACTTGTTCATTTTGTTCATTTCTGTTCATTGCCTTCAACCACATGGCTTCTCAAGGGAAAAACACTTCGAGCTCTATGTCAATGATCACCTCATCACAGGGCATTCCACCTTTGCCTCCTGTTTCTTCTGGATCTAAGAAGAATGCTGAGAATGCTGCGAAGAAGACAACCCCCATTTTCACAAAAGCAACTACTGTTGTTTCTTCTGCTCCTACTAACAATGACCTTTATTCTTTGATTTTGCAGATGAAAGATTACATGCAACAGCAACATAGAACTAATGATAGGATCCTTCGTGAGATTAATGAAATCAAGAAATTGAAGAAATCAGCGGAGGATCACTCTCCATTGGTGCCCAGATCATTGGATTTCACTACTCCAGTAACAACCGTTCAGCATTCTAAGACATCACGTGTCCAGTATCATGGAGGATCATCAAGTATGCAATATGGGTCGTCAGCTTTGACACAGGCTCAAGGATCCTACTTCCAGCCTTCAGGATCCTCCTTTCAGCCTCAAGGATCCTCTTTCTTGCATCAAGGATCCTTCTCTAGTTCAGGAGGATACATGGGGACGTAGTCAGCTCAAGGATCTACCCTCATCATCAAGGATCCTCATCACAGGTTCAAGGTTCCTCATGGCAAGTTCAAGGATCTATGGAGTATCCTCCAGGACCTTCAGTCCCGATGTATACTGGATCTAACATCTTTCAGGATCAAGGATCCTTAAGTAGCCAACAACCCAGAAGTTCTGAGATTCATGTGGGAGACTTCATTCCTATACAGTGTATTGCTTCCTATACAGAGTATTGCTTCATCCGGTCCCACGATTACACCGGAGCTTCCACAATTTGGATTCACCTCTGAAATCCCAACCTCGCACTAGTCAGGAGGTAACACTTTCAATACATCTTACAACACTAATCATGGTTTTGTGTAGGAACCAAGGATCAACCAAGCTATGGCAATGGAGTTACAAAAACTCAAGGATATGATATCCAGTGTCCCAGGAGTGGATAAACCCATTCTTGAGATCCCGGATGGGAGTCACAAGGTGTCTCGCTTTGCACCACCTATATGTAATGCGGAGATACCAAAGAGGTTTCAAACACCAAACATGAAGCTCTATGATGGCACAACTGATCCAGAAGAGCATGTAGCCCAATATAGGGAGAGAATGGAGATCAACCCTGTTTTGGTCAAAAATTACCGAAGCAATTAAGTGATCAAATTAGTTTTGTGAGGTAGTGTGCTAACTGTGTTTATAGAAAATATGCTGGTTTAGTTGTTTGCAATTTTTTTCTTCAGGATATAGCTCAGGATACCGGGCTATACCAACAATCAAACAATGAGCAGAAATGTAAAGGTGGACACGAGATGTACGAGGAAAGCCCTTGATCAATCTAGATCTCTGGCATAAAACCTCGGGAGCTGACAATCGTCGGCTGCCATGTTCTTCTTATTACTTCAAGATTCAGAATACAGTGCAGGATATTGTATGGATCAGCTATGTTATAATGAATTTCAAGTGTGAGTGTTGGTGAATGTGATTGCGAGTGATCATAGCTGTCAAGAGAGTAAGAGAGTGAGTGGAGTTGTGTCTCTATTGATCCGTATAGCTCCTATTTATAATAAACAGAAATAACTAACTATCCTATAATCTTGGGGAACTTCGAATATTCCCTTTTGACCGTTACAGTCCTCTTCTTCAGGCTTCCAACGTCTGTCTTCGAACTGCCACGTCCGAGTCTTCAGGAAGACCAAGCCTTGTGAACGTTATAAGCTCGTAGTCATAACCTGCACATGATTAATTTGTAGCTATCAGGATACTGCATCAGGATATCAGGATATCTTCAATATCCTGATCCGGTATCCTGGTTATAATAAAAAACAAAAAAGTCAGAATATAAGATATGAGTTCAAAAAACCACCTATAACAATTGTCCCCAAAATATATCTGTTGGAATTCTCAAATTTAAAAGGATATATTTTAAACTTATCGCATTGATCAAGGCAATTATGATGATAAGACGCTTGAAGTGACTCGCTACAACTTCCCATGCGAATTTTACTCGTCACCCCTATTTTTGGCCTATATCTTCTCAATTTCTTTGCTTATTCATCACCATACTCCGAGGAACCTCAGGTATCTCTCTCACTTTCCTCTTTGTTTTCTCTGTAAGATTTCTCCGTTCCTCATGGCTAGTCGAACGAGATCCCATACGGTTGATTATGTTCCCACTTTCAATGAACAAAACCTTCTCAAAGAACCCAAAAAAGAAATCTGCTCTTTTGATAACGCCGACATTGCAGCCCTGAAAGCCTCCGGCGCCTTTCCCGCCGGAGCAGTTATACGTCCGCTCGACCGGGAAATCCGATCGGACATGTATTCCGACGAATAGGTGTGCTTCTTGGCCTATCCTTTCTCCATAGGGCTTCGGTATCCTTTTCCAGCCTTATCTCTCATTTCTTTGAACTCACCGGCCTTAGTTTTGCCCAAACTATGCCTATGGTTTGGCGAGTCTTAGTCACGCTAGACCAAATAAAATCTCGCCACATACCTGACCTGTGCATTGAGGATCTTCCGATTGCATATCGTTTACGGTCTCATGTTTCCAGCCGATTCCTCCTCTTTTCAACTTCTAAGGATCCCCTCATCCTCAAAGCATCTAAAAACGGGGATGAATGGAGAGGAAAGTTCTTTTTTGAGAAAAGAGACTCCATTGACAAGGGTGTTGACCTTCCCATGAAGTGGTTGACCTCCGGTAGGATTTAGGGTTTTAGGAATATCCCCAAACATATCCTGAAACTATATCCTAAACTGACATCTTTACTTTTTTGTGCAGCAAATTTCAAAGAATTGGCCCCTCCAAGTGCTGAATCAGAACAAAGAATAAAAGAGATCTACCGGCTTCCAGAAAGTGAAAGAACTTTCTCCCTGTCATTTGCAAGCTCAAGCCAAAAATCAAGTTCCGACATGTCTGGTAAGTATATTCTTGCAAGTTATTCTTATACACATTAAACCGATTATATTCTAAAAGTATTTAAGGGTTTAGTATTTCTTCCCTTTATGCAGCACCAGCCAAAAACCTTGAAGTCTTTGACCTTGAAGAACTGGACAGCTATTCCGGTCCCGTGCAAGTCAAACAAGAACCAAGCCCCAAGCCAGCCGTCACCTCGTCTAAACCTGCCAGCTCCAAGGCTGCTGCCGTCCCCAAGCCTTCCACCGCCACAAAGCCACGTGGCTCCAGCTCCCGAAAGAAAAAAGAATCAGATTCCCCTGCTACCTCTGAGGTCTTCCCATATGAGAACCATGGGTTTCTGGAATCCAGCAGGTTTAGGACCACATTCCTCAACCACGTAAGTATCCACATTGGATATCCTGCACATTCATACTGATTATGTATATTAAGTATACACGTTGATACATGTTCTTCAAATTGTAGGGTCTTGAACGGTTAATGCATTTATACGAGGACACATGCGGGCTGAACAAAATGCTGGAAGCCAAACTGAAGAAGGCTGAAACCACCGTTGCAGACCAAGCAGCGATCGCCGCCGCCAAGTCACAGCATAACGAAGATAAATACAAGGCTGTGACTCAGGAAGCCCAGACTGCCATCAACAAGGCCAACCAGGACGCTCAACTCAAGCTTGATGTTGCTCAACTTCAGCATGAACAGGATATGAACTCCTACCGGGAGGGCTTGAAAGGATCCGTCGTGATTTCCCTCCTCCATGCCAGGCTAAAAATGGCCTATGAAGCCAGAGCCCTGGGCTTTGAATGCCCTTCATGGAATGTTAACGTTTGGGAGGTGAAATTGAAGGATCTTGGTGGCAATCCTGTAGAGCTTCCTACAAAGCCAGTAGTTGAAGAGTCTTCCAAAACGGCTGAAATGATGGTGGATGCTGGTGGTGATGTCGGGAAGGATGCTGGAGCTGATCCTGGAGCAGGAGCTGGTGGCAAAGCAATGGTAGAAGAAGGTGATGCTGTTTAAAAGCAGCTAAGTGGGCGATGATGGATATTGATGCCTAGGCCGGAGCCCACTTTTTAAATTTGATGATTGTGGTTGTTTGAACAATTTACTTTCCTGTCTCTTGAACAATTTTTAATTTCCTGCAGTTAGAATAATATGATGGCCAAAGGTGGAGGGATCCTAAGTTTCAGGACGAAGCCCTTGGTCATCAGTCTTTAGTATGCTTTTTTGAACAATTAACAGTTAAAAGTGGAGGGATCCTAGGTTTCAGGACGAAGCCTTCAACTGTTTAGGTAAATATAGTTAAAAACTAGTTGCACTGTTGGTGGATGGGTCTCATTTTGAGATGAAGCCAATAGTGCAACCTTTTGCTATGCTAATAAACTAACCTTTCTAGCCTTATCCTTTGTTACTTATATTATATTGTGTGCGTTTGACTTGAATCTTTCCCTTCATTTTCAATACTATGTTTCAAATATTCTGACCAAAAATCCTGGTCAGGATACTGTTATTAATCTTAGCACTTTAATCGAAAACCTTTGTCAAACACAACTCTAAAAAGTTAGGTTGTTTAAATAAGGCTTTTAAAAGAGAGATCATACCAGAAACGTTTAGAGAATGGATTCCTTCTTTCAATTCTCAATACTCCTGCAACCTTCTCATCAGGAATGTCCCCTGTTTGGAATACTTAGAAAATTGAGTTCAAATTCCATCCTTCGAATCACCTACAATGTACCAAGACGGATGTTCCCTTTATATTAATGCACAACCTGTTTGAGTACTTCGTAACTTTCTGATTTAGATAAGAATGTGTATAAACACAATCACAACTGATGTCATACTTATAAATAACTTTTGTATTACAGGGGACAAGCCCTAAATATCTTGGAGATTGATCCTTAACATTCCGGGGATAAACCCTAAGTATCCTGGGGATAAACCCACGTTTTCGTGCGCTACAGGCGGGAGTGTTCAAACTCAAAGACTTAGAAAAGTGAAAACCTTTAAACCTTAGAGAGTATAAAAATACCCTTCCGTGAGAGAGGGTGATCAATCCTCATATACCTTAAGGATCCAGGATATAGCCAATAATAACGAAATTGTCAGTCACTTTTTCATGAACTGGTCCCGCTATCTTGAACTATTCCTGGATAACTTGCGCTCCAGGCGGGGTGTTTAAACCCAATTCGAGAGAAAGGTGAATACCTTTAAACCTTTGAAGGGATAAGAATCCCTTAAACGTGAGAGAGGGGGCCAATCCTCTAATCTTTCTATTCATCTTGATTATATATGCTGAAGTAACATCGCAAAGCATATTCTGCAAAACACCGTTAAACTAAGGTGGGTGTTAGCTTGGCTAACACCCCTCCGATGCTTAAGTCAGTATTGGGTTTCAAAGAATAACAGATTAAATAAATATATTTAAAAAGAATTAGAATCCATACCATCCTGAGTTAGAAATTAAATTCTAAACTCAATTGAAATAAGTTTTGAGACGTATAGCATTCCAAAATCTTGGTAGCACATCCCCCTCCATATTCTTGAGTCAGTATGCTCCTTTTCCAAACTCCGATTCAATTTCATAGGGTCCTTCTCATTTTGGAGCTAACTTCCCATCAGTAGGGTTGGTCGTATTCTGAAAGGCTTTTCTTAACACCCAATCTCCAACTTGAAATCTTCTAGTTCTCAAATTCTTATTGTAAGATTTGGATATCCTCTGTTGATATGCTTCCATCCTTAGCTTTGCTGCATCCCTTGTTTCATCAATAGTATCTAATTACTGACATAAAGCTTCAGGATTCGCCTCAGGATCCCGGAAGCTTGATCTTGCTGTAGGTATCACCATCTCTGTCGGGATCACTGCTTCTGCCCCAAACACCAAGGAAAATGGGGTTTGCCCAATAGCATTCTTCACCATTGTCCTATCAGCCCATAAGACAAAGGGTAATTCTTCTGCCCATCTTCCTTTTTTAGCACCTAACATTTTCTTTAAGTTGTTGACAATTATCTTGTTTGAGGATTCTGCTTATTCATTTGCTTGAGGATGTACTAGAGTTGATGTGATCATCTTGATCCCCCAACTTTTGCAAAAATCAGTGGTTCTTTTACTAATGAACTGAGAACCATTATCACAGATTATTTCAGCTGGTATCCCAAACCTTATCAGGATATTCCTCTTGATGAAGGATACCACTTCCTGATTCCTAACTTGAACGAAGGCTTCAGCCTCGACCCACTTGGAGAAGTAATCTGTCATTATCAGCATAAAAACCTTTCATCCTGGAGCTTTTGGTAGTTTCCCTACTATATCCATACCCCATTTCATGAATGGCCAAGCGGATACAATAGGATATAATGGCTCAGCAGGCTGATGTAGTATATTGCTATGCCTTTGACATGCATCACATTTTTGAGTATATTCTGCAGCATCCTTCCTCATAGTCGGCCAATAGTATGCCGTTCTTAACACTTTAAAAAACAATGGCCTGCCCCCAGTATGGTTGCCACAGTCTCCTTCATGTATATCCTGAAGTACCTCCTTGGTTTCAGGATCCTCCAGGCATCTTAGGTATGGACCTGCAAGAGACTTCTTATACAAAACATCATTTATAATAGTAAAACGAGATACCTTCATCCTGAAAGCCTTAGGATTCTCATCCTTTGGGATGTATCCTTCTTTGAAGTATTTCATAATTGGAGCCATCCAGGATCCAGGATTCTCTTCAGGATACTCATCACCAGGATCCCGGACACTTGCTACCTCCTTATCCTGAGGTTTGAAGAGTTCCATTACAGGATATGTTGTATTGGTATCTGAATTCCTTCCGGTATCCTGACTACAGATCCTAGATTCGCCAGAGCGTCTGCCTCAACATTATCTTCTCTTGGTACCTGTTGAAGTGTAAAAACTTCGAAATATCCTGCTATTTTTTAACAATTTCAAGATATTCGATTAATCTTTCACCTTTGACTGCATAAGAGCCATTGAAATGGTTAGTGATCAACAAGGAATCAACATACATTTGCAAACATTTAATATTCATATTCCTAGCCAATTCTAATCCTGCAATTAGAGCTTCATACTCAGCTTTGTTATTAGTAGCAGGAAATTCACATCTAATAGCCTGGGGTAATATGTCCCCCTGTGGCGATTTTAGTAGTATACCCAATCCTACACCTCTTACATTAGATGCACCATCAGTATATAATGTCCAGGATCCTAAAGTTTCTCCTAGTTGTTGCACTTCTAGGTCTACTTCATTTTGAATGTCACTACTGAAATCAGCCACAAAGTCTGCTAGGGCATGAGAAGGTTCATATACTAGATCATATGCACTTAATTTTATAGACCATTTAGCCATTCTACCTGACATCTCAGGTTTCCTAAGCACGTTTTTAACAGGATAATTAGTTTTAACACGAATCCTATGTGTCTCAAAATAGTGTCTAAGCTTAGTGGATGCCATGACTAGGTCTTATATTAATTTTTCCAAGTGTGAATATCTCGTTTCAGCATTTAATAAGCTTTTGCTAACATAATAAACAAGATACTACTGACCTTCATGATCGTTTACCAGAACGACACTTACTGCATTCCCTGATACTGCAAGATACAGGGATAATGGTTCACAATCCTCGGGCTTCATCAGCAGAGGTGCAGTTGAAAGATACTGCTTTAATCCTTGTAGGGCTACTTCATGTTTTTCTCCCCACTCGATTTTTTTATTCTTCTTCAAGATATCGTAGAATTCCTTGCACTTCTCTGAGGATCTTGATATAAACCTGTTCAATGCCGCTACTCGTCCAATAAATCTTTGCACATCTTTCATGTTAGACGGTGATTTGATATCTAGGATAGCTTTAATCTGTTCTGGGCTTGCTTCTATTCCTCTTTTTGTCACCATATATCCTAGAAATTTTCCTGCCCCTACTCCGAAATGGCACTTTGCAGGATTCAGCTTCATGTTATACTGGTCCAGGATATTGAATGCACATTCAAGATCCTGAAGATGATCCTCCGCATTCTTGGACTTTACCACCATGTCGTTAATATACACGTCCATGGTGTCCCCTAGTTTGTCTTTAAACATCATATTCACCAATCTCTGGTATGTTGCACCTGCATTCTACAAACCAAAAGGCATAGCAGTATAACAATAAATACCTGTTGGTGTCATGAAAGCAGTATCCTCCTGATCGGATGGCTCCATTTGGATCTGCTGGAATCCTGAGGATGCGTCCATAAAGGTAAGCATTTCATGACCGACGGTTGCATCTACCATTGAATCTATATGAGGCAAAGGAAATGGGTCTTTAGGGCATGCTTTGTTTAGGTCTGTGTAATCTACACAAACTCTCCATTTCCCATTCTTCTTTTGAACCACAACCACGTTTGCAAGCAACTTGGGGAATTTGACTTCCCTAATTATCTTAGACTTCAATAATCTTTCAACCTCTTCCTGTATGATTGCGTTTCTTTCAGGAGCAAACTTCCTTCTTTTTTGCTGAACGGGCTTGAAAGACCTGTCAATCCCAAGCTTATGAGTTATAATATCTTTAGATATACCTGTCATATCCTCATGCTTCCATGCAAACGTGGACATCATGCATTTTAGGAAATTAGTTAGCTGACTCTCAATATCCTGAGGGATATTGATTCCCACGAGCACCGAGATATCTGGATTATCCTGGTCTAGGATAACTTTCTTGACATCCTGCTTCGAGGCTTCAGCGATATCCTGGGCTCGCATCTTTAATTGCTATCTGCTTTGGGTTTTGTTTAAGATTTCATTGAGTAGGAATAACATTCTTTTGCTTCCTGTTGATCGCTTTCTACTTTGACAACCCCCAAGGGGTAGGGATCTTGATACACTGATGATAGGTTGATGGAACAGCCTTCATATCGTGGATCCATGGCCTGTCCAATATGATATTGTAGCAAGACAATGAATCCATGACATAGAATCGTTGCATTGAATTTACTCCTTCAACATATACTGGCAACTTTATTTCTCCCACAGTATTCTTTGCCTCTCCACTGAACCCTACAAGCACAGTGGATTTTGAAGTGATCTCCATCTGGGGAATGTTGATTCTCTTTATTGTTTCCAGCTGAATAATGTTGACAGAGCTGCCGTTGTCTTCCAGTATCATGCGCACAAAATGATTAGCAACATATAAAGTGATTACCAAACCATCATGATGAGGATCCTGGATGTTATCCCGATCATCATTATCAAACGTTATCACTTTATCAGTTGTAAGAGTTGTCATCCTGGTCGGCTTATCCCCCCGTTCTGCCTTAGCCTCCTTGGCATGTCTCTTTGCTGCAGAGTAAGAGCTTCCACATATATCGGATCTTCCTGAAATAAAGTTAATTATCTTGGCGTCTGGAGGAGGTGATGCTGCTCTTTCAGAATCCTTCTCAGTATCCTGACCCTTATTCTTTTTTCTCCCCAGAAGATCTTTCAGGTATCCTTTGCTTAGCAGATAGCTTATTTCCTTTCTCAGAGCTATGCAATCTTCTATCACATGTTCAAAATCCTCATGGAAACCACACCATTTGGATTTATCCTTCCAATCGGCCTTTTGCTGGTTCTTTCTTGGCCACCTCGCTTTATCTCCCAAACCCTGCATAGCATACCTTAGTTCGGGCATACTAACAGAAAATCAATATTCTGATAATTTAGGATACTCTTCAGGATCCTCATCCTCAACAGCATTCACTTTCTTGCTGTCATTCCTGCCATATGGCTTATTGCGATATGGCTTGTACGAGGATTCTGACTTCCTGTTAGTTGATTCGTATGTTGAGGATGAATTCATCCTCTCTTGCATTTTCTTGTCGTCTTCAAGTCTGATATATCTCAAAGCCCTGTTTCGAGCTTCATCCAGGTTCCTGCAAGGATTCATCACAAGATCCTGATAAAATTGGGAATCCTTTTGCACTCCCATTTTGAATGCCTGTACAGTCGTGGCAACATCAAGGTGTGGGATATCTAAGGATTCTCTGCTAAACTTGTTCACATAATCCCTTAAGGATTCTTGAGGACCCTGAGTTATCTTGTAGAGATCACTGGTTAGTTTCTCGAAACTTCTACTGCAAGAAATTTGGCTATTAAACAAGTTAACCAGATGAGCAAACGATGTAATTGAATGAGGTGGGATGTTTAAGAGCCATTTTAAGGCTGATCCTGTTAGAGTAGAGCCGTAGGCCTTGCAGAAGCATGCTTCCTTAAGCTCTGGTGGAATGGGGTTAATCTACATCCTTTCCCTATATAGAGCAATATGTTCATTGGGATCCGTGGTCGCGTCATAAAGCTTCATATTGGGAGTTTCAAATCTTTTTGGAATTTCAGCATCACATATAGGATATGCAAACCGGGATATCCTATGGCTATCCTGGGATGCTTTCGGTATAGACTGCACAACCCCAGGTACACTGGATATCATATCTTTCAGCTTCTGCAGTTCTCTAGAGAGTGCCGATGTTACACCTGTATCCTGCAAAGATCCAAGGCTATTAGTAGAAAGAGTATTAATATTGTTAGATACATTACCAGTTTGAGGATTCTGGCCATATCCCGGAGCATATCCTGGTCCTCTGACAGTCGATATCCTGGCTGTTGTGGGTATTTCAGGAGTATTGCCCTGGGAATGACTGGGCACAACATTGCCCTGACTATCCTCAGTATACACCGCTGAACTGAAGTTCAGGGTTCTGGGCTGCAAGGGAGTGACAGCATCCTCAGCAGGTCTCTTGGAGTTAGACTTCAAGAGTTGTATCTCGTTTATCAGCATTTTGTTGGTTTCCTGCTGTTGCTTCATCTGCTCCTGTATACTAGCAAATAAAGTTAGAATTTCATCATTAGAAGCCATAATATGAGTTCTCCCGGAGGCAGCAGATCTGTGGATGTTTTGAGCCAGAATAGTATCTCAGGATGTGTGAGTTTCAACCCTCCTCGGAGGAGCCTGAGGCTATGATGAAACTTGCATCTGTGGGGGTGGTGGAAGCACCGAACCGGTTGTGGCAGAGGTCGTAGCAGGCATGGATGAAGAGCTCATGTTTGATTTTGAGGCCAATGAAAATAGTTGTGCAAAAATTTTCGAAAAAAGAAAACCAAGAAAAGATTTTAACAAGGTTTTTAGTAAGAATAGCACCACTTGCCCCACGGTGGGCTCCAAATTGTTTTGGTTAAAAATTACCGAAGCAATTAAGTGATCAAATTAGTTTTGTGAGGTAGTGTGCTAACTGTGTTTATAGAAAATATGCTAGTTTAGTTGTTTGCATAAACAATTTTCAGGATATAGCTCAGGATACCGGGCTATACCAACAATCAAACAATGAGCATAAATGTAAAGGTGGACATGAGATGTACGAGGAAAGCCCTTGATCAATCTAGATCTCCGGCATAAAACCTCGGGAGCTGACAATCGTCGGCTATCTTGTTCTTCTTATTACTTCAAGATTCAGAATACAGTGCAGGATATTATACGGATCAGCTAAGTGTTACAATGAATTTCAAGGGTGAGTGTTGGTGAATGTGATTGCGAGTGCTCGTAGCTGTCAAGAGAGTAAGAGAGTGAGTGGAGTTGTGTCTCTATTGATCCGTACAACTCCTATCTATAATAAATAGAAATAACTAACTATCCTATAATCTTGGGGAACTTCCACGTTCGAGTCTTCAGGAAGACCAAGCCTTGTGAACGTTATAAGCTCGCAATCATAACCTGCACATGATTAATTTGTAGCTATCAGGATACTACATCAGGATATCAGGATACCATCAATATCCTGATCCGGTATCCTGGTTGTAATAAAAAACAACAAAGTCAGAATATAATCCAGGATATGAGTTCAAAAAACCACCCATAACAAACCCCATTCCAACAAGGTTAAAGGAAGCATGTCTTTGCAAGGGTTTCGGATCCACGTTAACAGGATCAGATTTGAAATGACTGTTAAGTCTTCCTCCTTACTCCATTACTTCATTTTCTAATCTGGTTAATTTGTTCAATAGTCAATTATTCTAGTAATAGGAGGTTTGAACGGTTAACTAGTGATTTATATAGGGTAACCCAAGGTCATAGTGAATCATTAAGGGATTACATAACTGAATTCATTAGAGAATCCTTAGAAATTCCTAACTTAGATATTGCAACAGCTGTTGAAGCTTTTAAAATGGGTTTACTTAAGGATTCATAATTCTATGATGATCTTGTTATGACACCTTGCCGGAACCTTGATGAGGTAAGAAACAGGGCCCTTAGGTTCATCCAATTAGAGGATGACAAAAGAATCCAGGAGAGACTGTCAGGATCCTCAAAGCAAGAAAAGCAAGGATCCTATTTCAAGAATAACAAATCCAAGCCATACAATAAGTCTGACAATCAGAATGTGCATGATGTGGAACAAGAGGAAGATGATGAAGATTATCCTCCTATTTCTGAGTATTGTTTTGCTGTTGATAATAGTGAACTAATCCTTGCTATGCAGAATTTAGGTGATAAAGCTAGATGGCCGAGAAAGAATGACAAGCCAGCTGCTACCAAAGACAAATCGAAGTGGTGTGCTTATCATGAAGACTTTGGTCATCTCATAGATGAATGCATAGAACTAAGGAAAGAGATTGGTTACCTTTTAAGTAAAAGGATACTTGAAGGAGTTATTCGGAAGAAAGAAATCAAGGATCCAGGATTGTGAGAAAATTCCTGAAAGAGCTCCTGCTCCACCAGCCGATGCTCAAATCATTAATTTCATCTCCGGTGGATCTGACATATGTTGCACTTCATTTTCAGCAGCTAAGAGGCATGCAAAAGAGAGAAAGATGGAGAATGGGGATAGACCTATTCGAACTTCTATTCTTACACAGGAAAAAGTCATATCCTTTGATGAAAATGACCGTGTGGATATACAGGATCCTCATCATGATGGTCTTGTTATTACATTATTTATCTCTAACCATTTTGTTCGAGGGATTCTCATTGACAGGGGAAGTTCAGTGAACATTATCCAACTAGATGTCCTCAAAAGAATGAACATTCTTGAATCCGATATCGTTCCAAGATCATCTGTCCTTGTGGGATTCAGTGGAGAGACCAAGAATACATTGGGGGACATCAAACTTCCTATTTATATAGAGGGAGCAAATTCTGTTCAAACGTTTTGTGTCATAGATTGCTTATCTTGCTATAATGTTATCCTTGGCAGGCCATGGATACATGATATAAAAGCAGTCCCCTCAACATTTCATCAGTGTGTGAAGCTCCCTACTCCATGGGGTGTGGTAAAAATTGAAAGTGATCAGCAAGAAGCCAAGAATTGCTATACATCATCAATGAAGCCAACCTCAAAGCCTAGGGAGGCATAGCATTTAAAGTGCCGTCCAAGAGATGTCATGGAGGCAAGAGAACAAGATGTGAAGGATATTCTGCTGAACCCGAAGGATCCTAAATCCTAGTTTTTTATAGGATCCGGGATCCTTGACAGTATCGAACAGGATTTAATATCCTTTTTGAAAAAAAAGAGAAACTACCTTTGCTTGGAAACATGAAGACATGACAGGTATTTCTAAGGATGTAATTACTCACAAACTTGGTATTGACAGGTCCTTCAAACCAATCCATCAAAAAAGGAGGAAGTTTGCACCTGAAAGGAATGCCATTATCCAAGAAGAGGTAGACAAATTGCTCAAGGCAGGTATGATTAGAGAGGTAAAGTATCCAAGATGGTTAGCCAATGTGGTTGTTGTTTAGAAAAAGAATGGAAAGTGGAGGGTATGCGTTGACTTTACTGATTTAAACAAAGCATGTCCCAAGGATCCTTTCCCTTTACCCCATGTTGACTCCATGGTGGATGCTACAACGGGTCATGAGTTGTTGACTTTTATGGATGCTTCATCTGGATTCCAACAAATTCAGATGGAACCATCTGATCAAGAGGATACTGCTTTTATGACCCCTACTAGTATCTATTGTTATATTGCTATGCCCTTTGGACTAAGAAATGCAGGTGCTACATACCAAAGGCTAGTAAATATGATGTTTAAAGAACAGATTGGACACACAATGGAAGTCTATATAGATGACATGGTGGTTAAGTCCAAAAGAGCTGAGGATCACCTTAAGGATTTGGAAGAAGCATTTAATATCCTTGATAAATACAACATGAAATTGAATCCTTCCAAATGCCACTTTGGTGTAAAAGCTGGTAAATTCTTAGGTTACATGGTGACTGTTTTGGCCAAAAATCACACAAGGATAATGTAACCAAATCTGATTTTTGTGAGGTATGATGCTTGGTTAATTGGACAAATGTATGAACAACAAATAAATGAAATGGATGATGAACACTGGGATTTGTACGAGGAAAAAGCCCTCAATCAATGAATGATCTCCGGCATAAAAAACCTCGGGTGATGGAAACTACCGATCACCAACTATATTAGATAAACAAAGTTTACAACTTGGGATGATATCAAGCTTGTTACAATGATTGCTAGTGTGTAAGTGTGTAATCGCCAAGAGAGTTCGAATACAGGGTGTTGTGTACGAGTGTTGCTATATATTTCTAAATCAAGCTTGTATCCCTTTTAAAATTAGAAACTATCTATAATAACAAACTATCCGAAAATGGTGCTAGCGTCCCCACGAGCATCACAACGGTCATGGAGGTCACGCACGTGCATAAGTACCAAGCATATTCCCCTGGAATCTCGGTTGGACCAAGTCTCATCCGAATACACCTGCAAAATAAGTTAAAACATGATGGAAACAATTGTTAGTTTAGGATAATAACAAGGATCCTGGATCCTTATCCTTACAGCATCTCCTGAGGATCCTTAATTCAAATGGAACTGAGGATCCATGATCCAGACTACAACTGAGGATCCGTGATCCACAAGCTATAAAATTCTATCCCTAACAATTTCCCCCAAACATGATTAGTTAATATCCAATTAGATAGTCATGTTTGAACGAATTTCGGACTAGCCGTTGCTTATGGATATAGCCGTTACAGTGCTGATGTCATCGTCAGTCATCACCTGCAATCATAATCATTATAAATAGGTTAGAGATAAGGATCAAATCCTGCATTTATATTTGAGACCCTCTCCTTTATATCCACATTCGAAGATCCCAGCAGGTAATTCCTTTTCTCTTCTCTCTAATCTTCCAATTTTCGATCCTCTGTTTTCTAAAGATCCATGGCGAAGATGAATACTCGTTCCTCCCCTGCCAAAAATCCTGATCACAACAGCCCATTGAAGAGTCAGGGTTTAACCAAAAACCCTTCAATGGAGCTGTGTCGATTTACTGATCCTAAAATTGATCAGCTTCGTTCATATTTTCCTGACGGAACCATCTTTCGTTCTTTTGATTCTTCAACCAAAAGCAACTCTGTTTCAGACGTTTGGATCACTTTCCCTTTAGCCCCTTTTCAAATAGGGTTCAACTATCCCTTCCCTGTTCTCACACAGGGATTCTTCACACTTACTGGCCTATGCTATATTCAAGCTATGCCGATGGTATGGAGGGTCCTGTACACACTAGAGCGTATCATAGAGCAGGAAGTCATAGACATAGGGATGTCTGAGTTGAGCCAACTGTACAATCTTGTAGCCCATGGTTCCTACCGATACCTTTTCAAGTCCAAACCCCATAAGCCTCACCCAATCTTGAAAACCACCAAGAACGATACCAACTGGAGGAATCAATTCTTCTTCATGAGGAGTGAATCTATTCCAAACGGGAACCAACTTCCCAAAAAGTGGAACACAGATGGTAGGATATAGGATCCTTAGATCAGGGCAACCGGTAAGAATCCTTCTTTTCTGTTGAGGATAACTGATCCTTTTCGTTTTTTATGCAGCCATCAGCTTATCTCACATTCAAGAATCACCTGTCACTCCGGCAAGAATTGAAGCTTTCTGGAAGCTTGATCCTGTAATCAGAACATTTTCACCCAAGTCAAGGGATCCGGAAGAAACTTCATCCACCTCCTACACCATGTCAAGTAAGTATCCATATTTCTGCATATATAAATGTTTAATAAAATTAGAATATGAATACTTATCTGAATATTATGCTTGTAGGTGCTGGCAAGTCTTCCAAGTCTGCTTCCAGGTTCAGTGTTGCTGACATTCAGGAAATTGCATCCACTCGGTCCATCAAGAAAGAGCTGGCTGCAAGCCCCAGCAACCCAGAGCCGAAGGGCATGAGCACTAGGGACAAAGGTGCCAAGAAGAGGAAGACTGCTGAACCCACTGAAGGCCTCCCCTCATGGAACGCCAGCTTCAAGAGTATGTCTCCGAGGTAAGGATATTGTATCCTAAAATATGTAGTTCTTTTTTGAGAATAAAGGATCCTAAATATTGGCTTCCTTTCTGCAGAAATTTGCTGAGGTTCAGATCCTCCTTGATCAGCACGTAGCTGAGGGTGAGCAGAAATGCCTTGATCTTCAAGCCATTGCAGTTGCTAAAGATAAGAAGATCTCCCAACTCGAGAAAGAGAACAAAATGCTGTAAAAGGAGCTGCTGGTTGTTGAGATAAAGGCCCAAAAGGAGAGGATGGAGATCATGGACGGGGCCCAACTCTCTGCTACCATCGTCATGCTGAAGATCAAGCTGCAGATGGCCAAGGAGGCTGAAGATCCTACCTTTGACAGGTCTGCCTGGGATTTGGAGGCCTGGAAGGAGAGGCTAGCTGAGCTTGATGATGAGGATGAAGTTGAGGAGGATCCAACTCTTGAAGCCGGAGGCAGTGGACTGAAGGATCCTGAGGTGGCAGCTGGTGGCAGTGGCAAAGGTGGTGACGAGAAGGTGGTTGAAGCAGTGAAGGTGTAGGCTGCATGAATGGGCGATGATGGAAATTTCTAGACGTGGCCGGAGCCCATTTTTTATGATTTAGTTGTTTTGTTTGATGTTGTTTTGATTTCAAACAATTATAGTCTCTAATAACTTTGAACAATAGCTATTAGGGTTAAGGATCACGGATCCTTGGACAAAAAATAGGGGTAGCAAAGGTGGATGGGTCCTTCTGTTTGTGGAGGATGAAGCCTTTGATGCCCCTTATCTTTTATTTCCTGCATAACCTAGAACTTTTAGTATGGACACCCTTTGCCAACCCAAGTGGACGGGCCACTTTTTGCTGGTAGAAACTTGGGTTGGCAATTTTGACAACCTTTGAAAGGGTTAACTTTGATAAATAAATAAAACTTTGGCTACCTTTGTGTTGTTCATTTTGTATACATTTACTTGCCAATTGTCATTGTACAATTTTAGAATTTGCAAGTTATTGATAAAAGTATTAGATGAACATCAAAGTCAGTTTATATCAAAGAGTTTGGGATATGATCAAGGATCACATATCCTGTTGTCAAAGAATAAGGGTAAAATTAATAAATTAAGAATAAAGTTAAAGTAAATAAGGATCATACCAGAGAATCCAAGTTAGGATCCTATATCCTTAACACTTACAACTGTGATAATTAAAAGATAAAACCTTGTAGAGAGTCAGGATCCTGGATCCTTAACTATTTAGCTTTGGAAACCTGCAATAGGATATAATTTGGGACTAAGCCAATTGCTGAAGAAAGTGTTAGTATCTGGAGACAAGCCCAACAATCTGGGGACAAGCCCAAAACTGGGGACAAGCCCAAAAACTTAGGAGATTCTATTGGATACTTGATCCTTTGGCAAAGATTTACCAACATCTGCAAAACTCAGAACTTAGTGAAAAAGGATAAAGGATGCTGGATCCTTCTCCTGGTAAACAAATAAATTAAAGAATTAAAGCAATATTAATTAAATCATTACCAGAGTGAGGATCATTTATCCTTTGAGGATCCTGTATCCTTAGCCATAATTATATCTTAGCTGAGGATCCTCGATCCTTATTACATGAAGTGTTTTTTAAGATGGACAACATTCCAAGCCCTTGTTAATATATCACCTTCCATGGTTAATAAACGATATGCCCCCTTTCCTGCCTCAACTTCGATCAGATAGGTGCCTTCCCACTTTGGTGCTAACTTGCTGTTAGGGCATGAATTTTATGCTAAGGATCATCTATCCTGAGACTGGGCATGGATCACGGATCCTTAACGGATTATGCAGGGAGTCTGAGGATCCAGGATCCTAAACGTTACTTATGATTTCTAACAATTGTCATGTTTTTAATGTTTATACGCAGATAATGGACTTAGTGGACTAAATCTCAGCTAGAATCTTGGGAATATTCGTTAAGTGTTTAGGGATATCTTAGGATCATTCCAGGTGTCTTAAACAGGTTTTAAAACCATAAAAAATCCTTGGTTTTCGAGTTTTAAGTGTGCAAAGTGGTTTGTGTGGGTTGCAAGAACAAACCTGCAGCTGTAGGTCACATTCTGGGAAAATTGACCCGTCGCCACACGCCACGGCAACAGGGGGAGGCGTCGCCGCGCGCCACGACCTCATATCAAGTTTCAAACTTGACAGTTTTGGCCCCTGTACCTTTTTATTCAATATATCTTTCATTTTAGCCACTTTTAACCCTTCTAGTTAGTTTGTTGGTGATCTTAGAAGGATAACCAAACACCGTTAGGCCCGGTTTCGTTAAATGATCACCGAATATACTAGTTTCTTCTCGTTGACGCTTTTACTTAAATTTGCGAACTTGTGCGTTTTATCGCGAAATGGCATAAGAGTCTTTCAAGATCAATAATAAGCATTCCCAAGAGTATGATGGGATATTACGACATTTCAGTTTACTCTAGTTCGCTTACCTGGTTACTCCAAGGTGTAGTTTTATAGTTTGACGCTTTTGGCCCCTTTAATGCAAAACTTGCGTGCATTATCATTTTAGGGGAAAGTTCTTGTACAAATAATCTTAACATACTAAACATACAAATTGTAGGAAAAGTAAAAAAGACAAGGTGACATTTTTGTAATTATCTATAACTATCAAAGTTACTCTACAAATGTATCTAAAAAACCTAAAAAAATCCAACCCCCCTCCCCCCCCCCCAAAAAAAAAAACCTAACCCACCCCCACCCCCCCCCCCACCCAAGCTAAAATGCTAAAAACTAAACTCCCAAAAAACCTAAAAAAATCTAAAAAAATAAAAAAAAACACACAAAATTTTTTTTTTAATATTTTTTATAATTTTTTTTTACAAAACGTAGCGATCTTTTATAAAAAAAAATTTGTGTTTTTTTAGGTATTTTTGGTTGAGCTCACATTTGTATAGTAACTTTGATAGTTGGTGGTAATTACAAAAATGCCACCTTGTCTTTTTGACTTTTCCTTCAATTTGTATGTTTAGTAGGTTAAGTTTATTTGTATTTGATCTTTTGCCTATCATTTTATCGCGTCAAATCCCTATGTTATCCATATTAGGCATCCTCGAGAGTATTAATGAACATTACGATGCTTTGGGTTTGTTAAAAGGTCACTCAGAGGTTAATTTGAACATGTTGACGCTTTTAACCCATCTTCTTGATATTTGCAATTTAAATCATTTATTTGCATCGAAACTCCACGAAATCATTATCCGACAATCGTGAGAGTATAAAAGATTCTACAAAGCCTCAGGATCGTTAAAAGGTCATTCAAAGGTAAGAATTAACATGTTGACACTTTTAACCCCTGTGGTTTGTAAATTTTTGGTTTTAAACACAAACGGCTTCTGGTGTCCGACAATTTATTCAATAAAGAATACGAACATCATATGAGGTCAGTCAGAGGCACAAGTTTGGCATGTTGACACATTTTGGTCCTTCAACATTCATAGTTTTCGTTTTTTGACGAAATTAGTCCTTCATAGTCAACGTTTGACTTTATTAGGGTTTATTACACGTGTCAACACATTATTGGACGTGATTCTACGAGGTGTTACAATAATCCACAACATCCTTCTTCATGGTGGGCCAATAGTATCCTGTTCTAAGGATCCTTGAGAATAATGCCCTGCCCCTAGTGTGGTTTCCACAATCTCATTCATGAAAATCCTTGAGAACTTCTTGGATTTCTGGATCCTCGATGCACCTTAGATATGGACTTGCAAGAGATCGTTTATATAATATATTATTTAGTATTGTAAATTGAGATACGTTGACTTTGAAAGCTCTAGGATTTTCTCCATTAGGGATCTCTCCGTGTTGTATATATCTCATGATTGGGAGGATCCAGGATCCTGAACTTGATTGTGCATCATCACTAGGTATGATTGCAGAATCGTCTACTATCTCCATGGCTATGTGATCCTCAATAGCAGTAACTAAAATGTGGATAATTGGTATCCAAACATCCTCTGGAATCTTCAATGATGATCCAAGATTGGCTAAAGCATCAGCTTCTGCATTTTCTTCCCTGGGTACCTGTGTTAAACTAAAAGAAGCAAAAGAGTCTGCCAATTTCTTGACTATTCCTAGATATTTGATTAGCCTTTCACCTTTAACAGCATAAGTACCATTAAAGTGGTTAGTAATTAATAATGAATCTACATGTACCTCAAGATACCTGATCCTCATGTGCTTGGCAATTTGCAAACCAGCTATTAAGGCTTCATACTCAACCTCATTATTAGTAATTTGAAACTCACAAGCAATTGAGTGGGGTATAATGTCCCCTGTGGCGATTTTAGTAGTATGCCTAGTCCAGTTCCCTTGACATTTGAAGCCCATCTGTGAAGAGTGTTTTGGTCAAAAATTACCGAAGCAATTAAGTGATCAAATTAGTTAAGTGAGGTAGTGTGCTAAAAAGTGTGTTGAAAATATGTTGGTTAAGTTGTTTGGAAAAACAGTATTCAGGATACGGCTCAGGATATTGAGCTGTATCTACGATCAAACAATGAGCAAAAAGTAAAGGGGGTGACACAAGATATACGAGGAAAGCCCTTGATCAATCTAGATCGCCGGCATAAAACCTCGGGAGCTGACAATCGCAGCTGCCTTGTTCTTCTTATTGCTTTAAACGTCAGGCTACAGTGCAGGATATTGACCAGATCGCTAAGTGTTACAACGCTTTTGTGCGAAAGTGAAAATTGCTAGAGAACAAGTGTAAGAGTAGTGAGTGTTGATGTGATGTCCTATGCGATCTGATATACCCACCTATTTATAGTAACGAATTACAAACGAAAATTCCTATAAATATGGGATGCTCCGAATATTCCATTGTTAACGTTGTAGACCGAGTAATGCGGCTTCAACGTCTTTATTTGAACGACTTGGACCGAGTCTTCCGCGGAATGAGTCCTTGTGAACGTTGCTAGCCTCCAACCCGCGTACCTGCACATAATCCGTTAGTGATCCTGAGGATACCATTCAGGATGTTACCAATATCCTGAATCAGCATCCCGGATGTGAACAGATATCATATAACCAAGATATAACCCAAGATATTTCTCAGGATATGGGCTCAGAATTTCACCCATAACAATTGTCCCCAAAAATGTTACCGTTTAGTATCCTGCCACTAACGGTTACATTTTTCACAGAGATCGAGACAATTAAGAGATAAGACCCATGATGTGACCGTTTGCAACTACTCAGCCTATATTTACTCATTGCACCCTATATCTTCTCATCCCCATCTTTTTTAATCACTACCGATAAGGAAAAAGGTAAACATTCTCTCTCTCATCTTCATCTTCATCCTCCTTTTCCGGTCAAAAAATCAGGCGATCAAATGCCGAGACAGACAAGATCCAGTTCTGGTGATTCGACTCCCACATTTATCCAGCAGAATCTTCTCCAAGAACCGGAGAAAGAGATATGCTCTTTTGATAGTGCCCACTTGTCGGCTCTCAAATCCTCCGGTATCTTTCCGGAAGGAACGGTATTCCGGCCGTTCGACCGGGAAATCCGGTCGGATATGGTCTCCAATGAGTGGTTGTGCTTTAGTGCCTTTCCCTTCACCTTAGGGTTACAGTTCCCCTTTCCAGACTTTATCACCGAATTCTTCAACATTACAAAAATCTCTTTTAGCCAAACAATGCCGATGCTTTGGCGTGTTCTGTCCGTTCTTGACCAGATCAAGAAAAACCACATCCCTGATCTTTCTGTTCATGATCTCCCCCTAGCTTACCGGCTTAGATGCCACGGATCATGTAGATTTTTGTTTTATTCCACCTCCGGCGACCCGCTGATACTTCGTGCCACTAGGAACGAGGATAATTGGCAATCTAAGCTCTTCTTTGTAAAAAGAGACTCAATCCCTGGTGGAACGGAATATCCGGTGAAATGGTTGAAAAAGGGTAGGATTTAGGGTTTAAGGATGATCCTGCCTCTTATCCTGTTCCATATCTTAACTGATCAACTTTCTTTTTTCTGTTGTGCACGCAACTGATTTTAGGAAGATTGCACCTCCCCTTGTTGATTCACAAAAAAGGATTGACGCCATCAGACTCCTTCCAGAGGCTGAAAGAAGTTTCAACCCGTCTCCACCATCTCCAAGTCCTCTTTCTAGTGCAAACATGTCTGGTAAGGATCCTGCAAAATATCCTGTACATACATGTCTTTATTTGATATACTTAGGAGAAATTTTACTCCCTGTATGCAGACTCAAGCAAGGTTCCAGTCTACCTAGACCTTGACGAACTTGACAGCTACCCTACTCCAGTCATGGTCAAGAAAGAGACCCCTGCTGCCACCAGCTCCAAGCCGCTCCCGGCTCCTAAGGCTAATCCGAGGACTCGTGCTTCCACAGCAAAAAAGAGGAAAGGCCCTGAAGTCAGTGCTCTAGGGCCAGAAGGGTTCTCCTACGATGAACTCAGCTTTTCTGACTCCTTAGAGCCAATGACATCCTTCCTCAACAAGGTAATATCCTGCTACATAACCTGCACATATATCCTGATAGGATATCCTGACAGGATATCCTGGTTAATATATTCTGACTCATACCTGAATTTGATGTGCAGGGCCTCCAGCATTTGCTCCACCTGTACAACGATGCCTGTGGTACTGCAGTACTCCATGAAGCCAGGATTAAACAGCTCAAAAGTACCGTTGCCGACCAAGGTGCCATTGCTGAAGCAAAGACCCGGCACTACGAGGGGATGCTGAAGAAGGTCACCCAAGATGCTGAGCTCAAACTTGCCACTGTCCAAATGGATCACGAACAGGCCATGGTTTCTTTCCGGGAAGGAATCAAAGCCTCTGCTATCGTTTCCCTGCTACAAGCTCGCATCAAGATGGCCTACGAGGCCAAGGAGACCGGCCTTGTATGCCCATCCTGGCCGGTTGAATCCTGGGTGGCCAAGCTGAAGAAGCTTGGAGGCAAAGCTGTGCCACTTCCTGCTGAAGCTGGAGAATCCTCTAAGTCAGCAGAGGTGGTAGACAAGGCTGGAGATAAGAAGGATGCTAGAGAGGATGCTGGGATAGATGCTGGTGAGGATGCTGCTCAGGATGCTGAAATACAATCTATAAATTATCCAAATAAAAAGGAGAGATCATACCAGAGATTCTTAAAGAATCAATTTCAATCTTCCATCATAAGTATGTCCCCAGTGCACACTTACAAACTTGGATCCATCCTTTGAATAGTATAATGTATGTCCCCTGTGTTCGACATAGAAATGCAAATGTATTCACACTTTGGCTTGAATAAATTCCGAACACCCCGAGGCAAAACCCTTGATATCCTGAAATGAATCCTTAGCATACTGGGGATAAACCCTTAATATCCCGGGGATAAACCCTGATATCCTCGGGATAAACCCTGAGTTTCATGCGCTACAGGCGAGAGTGTATAAAATCCAAATCTTAGAAAGGTGAAAACCTTTAAACCTTAGAGAGTATGAAAATACCCTTTCGTGAGAGAGGGTGATCAATCCTCATATACCTTCAGGATCCAGGATATAGCCAACAGTAACTAAATTGTCAGCCACTTTTACATGAACTGGTCCCGCTACCTTGAACTATACCTAGATAACTTGCGCTCCAGGCGAGGTGTTTAAACCCAATTCGATAGAAAGGTGAATACCTTTAAACCTTTGAAGGGATCAGGATCCCTTAAACGTGAGAGAGGGGGCCAATCCTCTAATCTTTCGAGTTATCCTGAGTGCATATCCTGGAGCTATATCCTGAAACATATGCTGCAAAACAACTGTAAACTAAGGTGGGTGTTAGCTTGGCTAACACCCCTCCGATGCTTAATTCAGTATTGGGTTCAAGATAATAAACAAATATATTTAAAAGAGATAGAATACATACCATTCTGAGATAGAAATTAAATTCTATTCTTACTTGAAATAGAGCTTTAAGTGTATTGCATTCCAGGATCTCGGTAGCATATCCCCTTCCATATTCTTGAGTCGATATGCTCCTTTCCCTGCTTCTGACTCAACTTCATATGGTCCTTCCCATTTTGGAGCTAGCTTGCCATCGGCAGGATTAGTGGTATTTTGAAAAGCCTTTCTTAGCACCCAATCACCAACTCGAAATCTCCTAGTCCTTATATTCTTGTTATATGCTCTGGATATTCCTTGTTGATATGCTGCCATCCTTAGCCTTGCTGCATCTCTTTTCTCATCAATAGTATCCAAATCTCGACATAAGGCTTCAGGATTCTGTTCAGGATCCTGTAGGATAGATCTTGCAGTAGGTATCTTCATTTCCGTTGGAATCACTGCTTCTGCTCCAAATACCAAGGAAAATGGGGTTTGGCCGGTTACATTCTTTACAGTTGTCCTATCAGCCCACAAAACAAAGGGTAATTCTTCTGCCCATCTTCCTTTTTTGGCTCCAAGTCTCTTCTTTAAGTTATTGACAATTATCTTGTTTGAGGATTCAGCTTGTCCATTCGCTTGAGGATGTACCGGAGTAGACGTGATCATTTTGATTCCCCAACTCTTGCAAAAGTCAGTAGTCCTCTTGCTTATAAACTGGGACCCATTATCACAAATGATTTCAGCTGGTACCCAAAACCTGGTCCGGATATTCCTCTTTATGAAGGATACTACTTCTTGGTCTCTAACTTGAACAAATGCTTCAGCTTCAACCCACTTAGAGAAATAATCCGTCATTGCTAGCATAAAGACTTTTCCTCCCGGAGCTTTTGGTAACTTCCCTACTATATCCATCCCCCATTTCATAAATGGCCAAGGGGAAGCTACAGGATATAGTGGTTCAGCTGGTTGATGTAGTATGTTACTATGCCTTTGACATGCATCACACCTTCGAGCATATTCTGTAGCATCTTTCCTCATCGTTGGCCAATAATATCCTGTCCTTAATACTTTCGAGAACAATGATCTGCCCCCAGTGTGGTTACCACAATCCCCTTCATGTATATCCTGAAGTACTTCTTTGGCTTCAGGATCCTCCAAGCACCACAAATACGGTCCTGCAAGAGATTTCTTGTATAAAACATTATTTATAATAGTGAATCGTGATACCTTCATCCTAAATGCCTTAGGATTTTCATCTCCGGGGATGTGTCCTTCCTTGAGATATCTCATGATTGGAGCCGTCCAGGACTTAGGATCCTTTTCAGGATACTCTGCTCCAGGATCCTGAATACCCGCTACTTCTTTATCATGAGGATTCGTTGCAGGATACAAGATATGTAATATTGGTATTTGGGTCCCTTCTGGTATCCTGATCGATGATCCCAGATTTGCTAAGGCATCTGCTTCAGCATTATCCTCCCTTGGTACCTGTTCAAGTGTAAAAACATCGAAATATCCTGCTAATTTTTTGAGAATATCGAGGTATTCGATTAATTTCTCACCCTTAACTGCGTAGGATCCATTAAAATGGTTAGTAATTAACAAGGAGTCAACATATACTTGCAAATTCTTGATACTCATATTCTTAGCCAACTCTAATCCTGCAATTAAAGCCTCATACTCTGCTTCATTATTAGTAGCAGGGAATTCACACCTAATAGCCTGGGGTAATATGTCCCCCTGTGGCGATTTTAGTAGTATTCCCAATCCTACTGCTCTTACATTAGATGCACCATCAGTATATAACGTCCAGGATCCTGAGGATTCTCCTAACTGTTGGACTTCTAGGTCTACCTCATCCTGAATGTCACTACTGAAATCAGCCACAAAGTCAGCTAAAGCCTGAGACTTTATGGCATTTCTAGGTTCATATACTAAATCATAAGCACTCAACTTCACTGACCACTTGGCCATCCTGCCTGACATCTCTGGTTTCCTAAGCACATTTTTGACAGGATAATTTGTTTTAACATGAATCCTATGTGTCTCAAAGTAATGTCTAAGCTTCGTTGATGCCATAACTAATGCTAGTATCAATTTTTCTAAATGAGAATACCTAGTTTCAGCATTTAACAAACTTTAACTAACATAATAAACAGGATATTGCTGACCTTCATGATCCTTTATAAGGACGGTACTTACAGCATTCCCTGATACTGCGAGGTATAGGGATAGTGGTTCACCATTCTCAGGCTTCATCAGTATAGGTGCAGTTGAAAGATATTGCTTCAAATCCTGCAGGGCTGCTTCATGCTTCTCACCCCATTCGAATTTCTTGTTCTTCTTCAGGATATCATAAAACTCTTTGCATTTCTCTGAGGATCTTGAAATAAATCTGTTTAATGCTGCCACTCGCCCTCTTAATCGTTGAACATCCTTCATATTTGCGGGTGATTTAATATCCAAGATGGCTTTAATCTGCTCTGGGCTCGCCTCTATTCCTCTTTTGGTCACCATATATCCTAGAAATTTTCCTGCCCCCACTCCGAAATGACACTTAGCAGGATTTAGCTTCATGTTATATTGATCCAGGATATCAAATGCTCCTTTAATATCCTGGAGGTGATCCTGAGCTTTCCTTGATTTTACCACCATATCGTCAATGTATACCTCCATGGTGTCCCCCAGCTTGTCGTTGAACATCATGTTTACCAATCTCTGGTATGTTGCACCTGCATTTTTCAAACCAAAAGGCATAGCTGTATAACAATAAATACCTGTTGGTGTCATGAAGGCAGTATCCTCCTGGTCAGAAGGCTCCATTTGAATCTGCTGAAATCCTGAGGATGCATCCATGAAGGTCAACATTTCATGCCCGGCAGTAGCATCCACCATTGCATCAATGTGAGGAAGAGGAAATGGGTCTTTAGGACAAGCCTTGTTCAAGTCTGTGTAGTCTACACAGACTCTCCATTTCCCATTTTTCTTCTGTACCACGACTACGTTTGCTAGCCATCTTGGAAACTTGACTTCTCTGATCATCCTGGACTTCAACAATCTTTCAACTTCCTCTTGGATAATCGTATTCCGCTCAGGAGCAAATTTCCTTCTTTTTTGCTGAACAGGCTTGAATGATCTGTCAATTCCAAGCTTGTGAGTGATAATGTCTTTCGATATACCTGTCATATCCTCATGCTTCCATGCAAACGTTGACATCCTGCATTTCAAAAAGTTAGTTAACTGCTCTTCAATATATTGAGGGATATTGGTTCCTACGAGCACCGAGATATCAGGATTATCCTGATCCAGGATAATTTTCTTCACATCCTGCTCCGAATCCTCCACGATATCCTGGGCCCGCATCTTTAATTGCTATGCTGTACTAGGCTTGGTTGAGGATTTCATCGAGGATGAGTAGCATTCTTTCGCCTCCTGCTGATCACTATCAACCTTGACAACTCCCCAAGGGGTAGGGATCTTGATGCATTGGTGATATGTTGATGGCACAGCCTTCATATCGTGAATCCATGGTCTTCCCAGTATGATGTTATAGCAGGATAGAGAATCCATCACACAGAAACGTTGTATCGAGTTGACTCCTTCAACATATACTGGTAACTTTATCTCTCCCACTGTGTTCCTAACCTCTCCACTGAACCCAACAAGCACGGTGGACTTCGAAGTGATATCAATCGGAGATACATTCATTCTCTTCAGAGTCTCTAGTTGGATTATGTTGACGGAGCTGCCATTATCAACCAATATCCTGCATACAAAATGGTTAGCCACATATAATGTTATTACCAGAGCATCATGATGAGGATCCTGGACAGTATCCCTGTCATCACCATCAAATGTGATCACTTTGTCAGTTGTGAGGGTAGTCATCCTGACAGGTTTGTCTCCCCTTTCGGCCTTAGCTTCTTTTGCATGTCTCTTCGCCGCCGAATACGAAGTCCCACAAATGTCGGATCCTCCCGAAATAAAGTTGATTATCTTGGCATCCGCGGGAGGTGACGCTGCTCGCTCAGGATCCTTCTCAGTATCCTGACCCTTATTCTTCTTTCTTCCTAAGTGATCTTTCAGATATCCCTTGCTTAGAAGATAGCTTATTTCTTTTCTTAGAGCAATGCAATCCTCAGTTACATGTCCGAAATCTTCGTGGAAGGCACACCATTTTGACTTATCTTTCCAATCGGCTTTTTGTTGATTCTTTCGAGGCCACCTAGCCTTGTCTCCTAAACCCTGCATGGCATACATCAATTCAGGATTGTTAACAGAAAAGCAATATTCAGATAATTCAGGATATTCTTCAGGATCCTCGTCTTCGATAGCATTCACTTTCTTGTTTTCATTTCTAGCATATGGCTTAGAGTGATATGGCTTAAATGAGGATTCTGACTTCCTGTTAGTTGACTCATAGGTGTTGGATGAGTTCATCCTCTCTTGCATCTTTCTGTCATCCTCCAATCGAATATATCTTAGGGCCCTGTTTCGAGCTTCATCCAAGTTCCTACATGGGTTCATTACAAGGTCTTGGTAAAATTGAGAATCTTTTTGCAGCCCCATCTTGAAAGCTTGCACAGCTGTTGCAACATCAAGATGCGGAATGTCTAAGGATTCGCGGCTGAACTTGTTCACATAATCCCTTAGGGATTCTTGAGGCCCCTGTGTTATCCTGTAGAGGTCACTTGTTAGTTTTTCAAAGCTTCTACTACAAGAAAACTGACTATTAAATAAATTCACTAGGTGAGCAAATGATGTAATCGAATGAGGAGGAACATTTAGGAGCCATTTCAAGGCTGATCCTGTTAAGGTAGAACCAAAACCCTTGCACAAGCATGCTTCCTTGAGCTCCGGAGGGATAGAGTTAATCTCCATTCTTTCCCTATACTGGGCAATATGCTCTTCAGGATCCGTAGTTCCATCATAAAGCTTCATGTTGGGGGTTTGAAATCTCTTTGGAATCTCAGCATCACAGATAGGATATGCAAAGCGAGATATCCTGTGGCTGTCTTGGGACACTTCCGGGATTGGCTGGACCACTCCAGGTACACTGGATATCATGTCCTTCAACTTCTGAAGCTCCCTAGTAAATGCTGATGTTACACCTGTATCCTGCAAAGATCCACTATTGTTAGCAGCATGAGTATTATTATTATTTGACACGTTACCCGTCTGAGGATTCTGCCCATATCCTGAAGCATATCCTGAGCTCCTCATGGTTGACATCCTGACCGAGGAGGGTATTTCAGGAGTATGATTCTGAGGAAGGCTGGGCACAATATTCCCCCTATTATCCTCAGTGTACACAGCCGAACTGAAGTTCAAAGTTCTGGGTTGTAATGGAGTGACGATATCCTCAGCAGATCTGCTCGAGCCAGACTTCAGGAGTTGTATTTCCCTCAACAGCATTTGGTTTGTTTCCTGTTGCTGCCTCATTTGTTCCTGCACACTTCCAAATAAGGTTAGAATTTCATCATTAGAAACTAAAATGGGAGCAGATCCCTAAATACTCCGAGTAGGGATAATATCCTGAGGTTGTGAAGAAGATTGCATCCTTGGAGGAGGTGGTGGAAGCACCGGACCAGTAGTAGCAGAAGTTGTAGCAGACACAGTGGAGGAGCTCATGTTTGATCTTGAGGCCATTGTAAACAATGCGGCAAGAAGTTTTGAAAACAGAAAACCGATTAACGATTTCACAAAGATTTTTAGTAAAGAGAGCACCACTTGCCCCACGGTGGGCGCCAAATTGTTTTGGTCAAAAATTACCGAAGCAATTAAGTGATCAAATTAGTTAAGTGAGGTAGTGTGCTAAAAAGTGTGTTGAAAATATGCTGGTTAAGTTGTTTGGAAAAACAGTATTCAGGATACGGCTCAGGATATTGAGCTGTATCTACGATCAAACAATGAGCAAAAAGTAAAGGGGGTGACACAAGATATACGAGGAAAGCCCTTGATCAATCTAGATCGCCGGCATAAAACCTTGGGAGCTGACAATCGCAGCTGCCTTGTTCTTCTTATTGCTTTAAACATCAGGCTACAGTGCAGGATATTGACCAGATCGCTAAGTGTTACAACGCTTTTGTGCGAAAGTGAAATTTGCTAGAGAACAAGTGTAAGAGTGTAGTGAGTGTTGATGTGATGTCCTATTCGATCTAATATACCCACCTATTTATAGTAACGAATTACAAACTAAAATTCCTATAAATATGGGATGCTCCGAATATTCCATTGTTAACGTTGTAGACCGAGTAATGCGGCTTCAACGTCTTTATTTGAACGACTTGGACCGAGTCTTCCGCGGAATGAGTCCTTGTGAACGTTGCTAGCCTCCAACCCGCGTACCTGCACATAATCCGTTAGTGATCCTGAGGATACCATTCAGGATGTTACCAATATCCTGAATCAGCATCCCAGATGTGAACAGATATCATATAACCAAGATATAACCCAAGATATTTCTCAGGATATGGGCTCAGAATTTCACCCATAACAAAGAGTATCTAAGGATCCTTAGTCTCTTCAAGTTGTTGAACTTCCAATTCAGCTTCCCTTTGTAGATCACTACTGAAACCAGTCACAAAGTCAGCCAAGGCTTGAGATTTAATGGCAGTTCTTGGTTCATATTTGATATCATACGCACTAAGCTTGACTGCCCACTTTGCCATCCTTTCTGACATTTTAGGTTTCCTAAGAACATTCTTGATAGGAAAGTTAGTCTTAACAATAATAGGATGAGTTTCAAAATAATGGCGTAATTTAGTAGATTCCATAATTAAAGCAAGAATAAGTTTTTCCAAATGAGAATACCTGGACTCAGCATCAAGTAGACTTTTACTTACATAGTATACAAGATGTTGAGTACCTTCATGATCCTTAACAAGGACTGCACTTACTACCTTAAACGAAACTGCTAAGTATAAGGATAATATATCCCCTTTTTCTGGTTTCATTATAGCTGGAGCTGAGGATAGCTTGAGAGAATTCTCATACTTTTCAGTCCACTCAAATTTTTTGTTCTTTCTCAGGATGTCATAGAATTCTTTGCATTTTTTGATGACTTTGAGATGAATCTGTTCAAGGCTATGATCCTTCCTGTCAATCTTTGCACGTCCTTAGCATTGGCAGGAGATTTGATGTTCACAATGGCCTTGATTTGTTCTGGACTTGCCTCTATCCTTCTTTTTGTCACATATAACCTAGGAACTTGCCGGCTCTTACACCAAAGTGGCACTTTGAAGGATTCAATTTCATGTTGTATCTATCAAGGATATCAAATGCTTCCTCTAGATCTCTAAGGTGATCCTCAGCTCTTTTGGACTTAACCACCATGTCATCAATATAGACTTCCATTGTGTGTCCAATTTGTTCTTTAAACATCATATTAACTAGCCTTTGGTATGTAGCACCTGCATTTCTTAGTCCAAATGGCATAGCAATATAACAATAGATACCAGTAGGGGTCATAAAGGCTGTATCCTCTTGATCAGATGGTTCCATCTGAATTTGTTGGAATCCAGATGAAGCATCCATAAAAGTTAACAACTCATGACCCGCTGTAGCATCCACCATGGAGTCAATGTGGGGTAATGGGAAAGGATCCTTGGGACATGCCTTATTTAAATCTGTAAAATCGACACATACCCTCCACTTTCCATTTTTCTTTTGAACAACAACCACATTGGCCAACCACCTTGGATACTTTACTTCTCTAAACATACCTACTCTGAGAAGTTTATCTACCTCCTCTTGGATGATGGCATTTCTTTCAGGTGCAAACTTTCTCCTCTTCTGATGTATGGGCTTGAAAGACCTGTCAATGCCAAGTTTATGAGTAATAATATCTTTGGAAATACCTGTCATGTCTTCATGTTTCCAGGCGAAGGTAACTTTTCTCCATTTTAAGAAGGATACTAAATCTTGTTCAATTGTGTCTAGGATCCCGGATCCTATAAAAACTTTGGGTTCTGGATCCTCAGGGTTCATCAGAATGTCTTTAACATCTTGTTCTCTTGCCTCTAGGACATCCCTTGGAGGAGACTTTAATTGCTATGCCTACCTAGGTCTTGAGGCTGGCTTCATTGATGATGTATAACAATTCTTGGCTTCTTGTTGATCACTTTCTATCTTCACCAAACCCCATGGAGTAGGGAGTTTAACACACTGATGATATGCAGATGGAACTGCCTTCATATCATGTATCCATGGCCTGCCAAGGATAACATTGCAACAAGATAAGCAATCTATGACAAAAAATTTTTGAATAGAATTTACTCCCTCTATGTAAATAGGAAGTTTGATATCCCCCAATGTGTTCTTGGTTTCCCCACTGAATCCCCCAAGAACTGATGATCTTGGGATAATTTCTGATTCAGGAATGCTCATCCTTTTAAGGACATCAAGTTGGATAATGTTCACTGAGCTTCCCCCATCTATGAGAATCCTGCGAACAAAATGGTTAGAAATAAACAATGTAATAACGAGACCATCATGATGAGGATCCTAAATATCTACACGGTCGTCCTCATCAAAGGATATGACTTTTTGCTCTGTAAGGATAGAAGTTCGAATAGGCCTATCCCCATTTTCCAATTTTGTCTCTTTGGCATGCCTCTTAGCTGCTAAAAAGGAAGTGCCACATATATCTGATCCACCAGAGATGAAGTTAATAATCTGGGCATCAGCCGGAGGAGCAAGAACCCTTTCTGGAACTTTTTCAGGATCCTGGATCCTTGATTTCTTTCTTCGAAATAGCTCCTTCAAGTATCCTTTGCTTAACAGGTAACCGATCTCTTTTCTGAGTGCTATACACTCATCAATGAGATGACCAAAATCTTCATGATATGCACACCATTTGGATTTGTCTTTTATAGCAGCTGGCTTGTCATTCTTTCTAGGCCACCTAGCTTTTTCACCTAAACTCTGCATAGCAAGGATTAGTTCATTGTTATCAACAGCAAAGCAGTATTCAGAAATAGGAGGATAATCCTCATCATCTTCTTCTTGCTCCATAGCATGCACATTTTGATTATCAGACTTGTTGTATGATTTGGATTTATTGTTCTTGAAATAGGATCCTTGCTTTTCCTGCTTTGAGGATCCTGACAGTCTCTCCTAGATCCTTTTATCATCCTCTAAACGGATGAATCTAAGGGCGCTGGTTCTTACTTCATCAAGGTTCATGCAAGGTGTCATGACAAGATCATCGTAGAATTGTGAATCCTTAAGCAAACCCATTTTAAAAGCTTCTACAGCTGTTGCAATATCTAAGTTGGGAATTCTAAGGATTCTCTACTGAATTTAGTTATGTAATCCCTTAGTGATTCATTATGACCCTGAGTTACCCTATATAAATCACTAGTTAATCTTTCAAATCTCTTACTACACGAAAATTGGCTATTGAACAAGTTAACTAGATTAGCAAATGAAGTAATAGAGTAAGGAGGAAGACTTAGCAGCCATTTAAGAGCTGATCCTGTCAGTGTGGACCTGAAACCCTTGCATAGACATGCTTCTTTTAACCTTTCAGGAATGGGGTTGATCTCCATTCTTTCTCGGTATTGAGCTACATGCTCTTCTGGATCAGTTGTACCATCATAGAGCTTCATATTTGGTGTTTCAAATCTCTTTGGTATCTCTGCATCACATATAGGTGGCGCAAAACGAGATATCCTGTGACTTCCATCCGGAATTTCAGGAATGGGTTTAACCACTCCTGGAACACTAGATATCATATCCTTGAGTTTTTGCAACTCCCTAGCCATAGCTTGGTTGTAAGACCCTATTTCGTACATGACAAAAGTCGCAGCGGAAACACGAACTATAAAATTTCTTTCATTATAAATACCTCAACTTATTTAATATTTAACTTTAACATAGCTCTTTCTCATAAATCCGTCATCCTCTTATTTACTAATTAAAAACATAGCTTATGTCTACTACAATATACACATCAACGTTCCCGTACAATCTGTCTAGTGACTCGATCTTCGATCTCTATTCCTTAGTAATCCTCATGGCTTGTACTAACTGCGCTCACCACATAAAATTCATAACGTTAGTACGTATCATAAGCATATAAGATTTATTCATGTTTATTTTTCATTCCATTAACTCTTTACATCCCGGCTTTCTGTCTGATCATACGATCCGTGGTGAGACTTCTTTGGTATACCTGCGTTACACTTCGTTCACCAGGCACGCTCTTATTATCGTTAGTACTCAATTTCATTGAATGCATACTTACATACTTTCATACAAACTTATACATATGCCCACGATCACACATAACAACTTACATATATACGTATCTACATACATACATACGTGCCTACATACGTGCATACCTACCTACATACATGCATACATGTCTACATACATATCTATCACATGCTTTCACACAACCCTACATATGTGCACACATTCGTACATACTCACTTGGTTATACATATATACATACACATTCTACCTACATGCATACATACATTCCTTATCTTCACGCATGCCTACATACGTGTATACGCTCATATATACCTACTTGCATACATACACACATACATTCATTCATTCATACCACTTATATTCATACATACATACATACATACCTTCATACGTACCTACTTTCCCTAAGACAAGGAATAAACTAATCATTCTTAGCTTATACGCGTTTAAAAACGGTCCAGACGGGTTCGCAATGCATCAACAGTTAAAATAAACGATTTTCGCGAAACTGACCACCGTCGCGTAGCGCTACTGCCTGGGGCCTTCCCAGTCGCGCTACGCCACTGCCTAGTTTTGACAGAATGTTGCAGCTGGTGCTGTATGATTCTCAGCACGACTCGATTTCACGGAAACGAGCATAACTTTCTCGTTTTTGATCCGTTTTACCCGATTCTTTTTCCTACGCGACCGTAATTTAATTCTCCATCACATGGAGTGAAAATCCAATATTTGGGCTACCGAAATTTAGGACCTTCAAGCCTTCGGCTTACTACCCTTTTACCAAAAACTTGACCCGTTCATGCATTTATCAACATAACTTGTTCGTTTTACCATAACCTCTTATAAACATAATAATATCAGTGACGTCTATCATAAATTACTAAATTCTTGGATGTCTTGCATCCTCTTAACACCTTATCGTTCATATGCTTATTTTGACCCGTTAAGGGTATTCGCGCATTAATTGGTCCAAGACTAACCAAACTATAATCCCCACTTCCATACTTGTCCAAAACATTACACTAATCGAATAACTTATTTCTAAGCTACTTTTAAGATCGTTTGCCCCAAAATACCCATCAAGGCCATTTTTGTCAACTTTAATCCCATCATTTACGACGAAGGACTTTAACACATTTTTGACCTCAAACATCATGTTTAATTAATTAAAACACCTTATTACTTAATCGAACTAAGAAGTGATTACGGAAATCACTTACCTTATGCGTCCGTGCTCGTATCCGATTCCTCGCCTTTTCTTGACCCGTTATCCTTTCATGCTTGAGTCCGTCTTGACAGGATTCCTATACTCTCTTTTCATCAAGATCACGCTCCTATTAGCATATGCATTCGTACATGTTAACAATCATATCAATCGCATATTTCACCCTTAACTGTCATTAGTCATTTCTAACATACATAACTCATATGATTATATTCATATCCGTTTAAACTCATGTAATTCATCATATAATTACAAATAACGCATATTGACATAACATGTACCATACGACTTCCTATAATCCTGCCTTTACGACAATGTGTCAATTCATGTTTCTTATGCTTAGTTGACTTTTGAAAGTCAACTATATACCATATTTAACCATTGACTTATCATCATATACTCGTAACATCATAATCGACTATACGGACGACCCTATGTACATTTCATCATACACTTGATGTGAGTACTACCTTTTAAGCATAGCGTACAACTATTTCATGCACAAATCTTCTAAACTCATACATAACCCATCAAAACCTACTACTAATCATCATGTATCATTCCCAAATAACATCAAACATATCATCATCACATTTCTCCTAATTCTTCTAACAAGTATTCATCATACCCACATAATACATAAATCTTTCAACAAGACTCGAACATGGGAGGTGATTCTAGTCATCATCTTCACCCTAACTAACGGGTTTTACCTCTAATCATCAAATTAACGCAAACCATACATAACCCATGTTCTATACGAGGATTCTAACCCTTATACATGATCAATTTCATATTAACTCACGGATTAGAACATAACCCACTTCACCCATGATCACCAATCTTAGATTTAAGACATACCTTATGATCCCCTCGTGTCGGTGATCATTAATCCATGCTCGGTTATGGATTTAAGCTTCATCTTGCCTTCCGATTTGAGCATAAAGATGATTTAGGGTTTGAGGCTCCATGGGAGCCTCCTGATCTTTCTCGAACACACACGTATGTGTGTGTTTGTGTGTGTCTAGTTATTTTATAACTTAACTTTCATTTGTTCCACTTTAGCCCCTCGGGTTTACCTTTAAAACATAACTGACACTACCCTCATCATTTAATACTTTTGACCATACCCTTAACTAGGTTAAATAGCCTAGTTATTTATTTCATGACGTGTCACATAAGAACATACGACAAATATTAACATTCAGATTTTGGGGCGTTACATTGGTTGATTCCTGGTTCCTGCACAAAGCCATGGTTAGTATTATAAGATGTATTTAAAGTGTTACCTCCTGATTGATTCGAGGCTGGGATCCCTGATGTGAATCCAAATTGATGTGATTCTGGTATGATCGAGGGACCAGATGAAGCAATAGTCTGCATAGGGATGAAGTCTCTCAAATGAATCTCTGAACTTCTGGGTTGTAGACTCCTTAAGGATCCTTGATCCTGAAGGATGTTGGATCCAAGATACACTGAAGCTGGAGGTCTTGGAGGATACTCCATGGATCCGTGAACCTGCGATGAGGATCCTTGAACCTGAGATGAGGATCCTGGATACTGAGAGTAGGATCCTTGAACCTGCTGCATCCCCATGTATCCTCCTAAATTGGAGAATGATCCTTGATGCTGGAAGGAAGATCCTTGAGGCTGAAGAGAGGATTCTGAAAGTTGGAAGTAGGAAACTTGAGCCTGCGTCATTGCCGATGATCCATAGTTGTTGGTGCATGTTTGTGACAACAGCTTAGATTTGGTCTTTGGATATCTTGTAATTAGTTAAACGATAAGCGGTTAGCGGGTTTAGCTTTGTATTAGTAGACTAATAGAGTTTGGGCTAAACAAAACCCACTTTGGGTCTAGGGGGACGAATTGGGCTTTGCCCATGTAGGAAACCTTAGCCCAAGTAGCAACCTTGTGTTATATAAACAAGGTTTTGCTTTAGGGTTTAGGTTAATCAGCCAAAACAGAGTTTTAGAGAGGATTTTCGTGAGAGCATACAGCTTGGACGAATTTGGTTGTTAGGGTTTAGATTGATTGTAATTCTTTGTGATTGATAATCAATAGAAACCCGGTTTGAAAGTGAATTGCTGTTCCTACACGTTTTCTGCTATATTCTGGTCAAGAGGATTCCGCACTCTTGATTGGATTGACAATTCTGTTAAGATCCATACGAAAAGGGGACCTACAATTGGTATCAGAGCATTAGGCTCTTGAAGGCTCAGTTCAGAATTGTGCTTGGCAGAAACAGGAAGAAAATTTCAAAAATTTTGAAATATGAAATTAGGGTTTCTAAAATTTTATTGGTTTGATATAATTTTCGAAATTTTTCTTAATCAGAATTGGCTGTTTTGATCTTACTGTGTTTCCAGTTTTGCTGATTTGCAGGTTTTCGGGACGATTTCGGTTGGCTTTTGAAGAGTATTTGGCTGGAATTCGAAGACTGTTCTTGGTTTTCTTCATTAAGTTCATCAAATTTGTGTCAAAAGTTTGCTGATTTGGTGGTTCGATTTTGCAGGAACTGTTTGCAAATCCAGAAAATCATCAAAATTTTCGAGAAGATTGAATTTCCAAATTTACAGACCAGCGAAATTAATACACTGATCTGAACCTGCGAAATTAACTGACCCAGCATAATTAAACCAGCGAAATTAACCCAAAACCCAGCGAAATTAGGAGAGGAATTAAGTGGTGGAATTTCAGTTGGCAAGCGTCGATAAAATTTGACTGTTTTGCAAATAGAAATTGATCCGTAGCTCGTTTGACAAAACCGTCTGCACCGTTAAATTCCTTGCATTTTTAGGGCAAAAAAAAAAACCCGTCTGCACCGTTAACTCTGGAAAATCCGGAATTCGGGTTTCGACATTATATATCATTGGATTCGTCTTTTCGAGACAATTCTAATGGTGTAATTTGGTGACCACTGTTTTCGGAGATATTTTGTACGGTTTTACCAGTCTGTTACATTAAAATGTCGAACATGACCAATTTGGATGCACCTAAGATGATGAAGGTGGAGAATTATCTTACATGGAAGGACAGGTTCCAATCCTTCATTGAATCTCAGGATGCACGCATGTGGATCTGTATTGTATATGGGTACACAAACCCAACACACGATTATGAGGGCAGACCACGTAGAACAGAGTATGTGAACATGCAAGAGAATGATAAAAGGATGTATGAGGCTGAAAAGAGTGCCTTGGCTGCAATAAAGACATCCTTACCTGATAGCATCAAGCATACCTTCAAAAAGTACACAAATTCAAAGGATATGTGGGATGCATTACAAAAGAGGTATCAAGGAAATGAAGATTTCAAAAGGAATAAAGCTGCGATCTCTACAGCACGAGAAGGGTCAAATGATTGGAGTGTTCATCTGGAAGATAATGAGCATGCCACTCAGGCATTCATGGCAGAGATAGTGCAAGTTGATGAGACTGAAACTACTGTGAATGATGCTGAAGCTCAAGTGGAGAATGCTGAAGCAAAAGTGTATGCTGATGTAGAGAAACAGAGTGAAGCTGGACAGGTTATTGCTGATCAAACTACAGAAGTTTACGAGGAAGAGGTACAATCTAATTCTGTGTGTTTGAGATGTCATGAATTACAGGGTGAGGTTGACAGGTTGTCAACACAAAACCAAAGTCTGGTAAGCGAGATTTCGAAAATAAAAGAATCAAATTTTTTTGCTAAAAGAAACGAATCTGTATACTTGAAGAAGATAAAAGGTTATGAAAATGAAATTGAGGCTTTAACATGCAAGTTAAATGAAAAACTTCAAGTAATAGATTTAGCTCATGACATGATGACTGAGAAAACAAAAGAGATTTCTGAAAAATGCAAAGAGTTGTCAGATGCACAACTCAAAATTGTTAAACTTGAAAAGAAATTGAGTCAATTCAGAGATTCGTGTTTTGTAATGAAACACATGATGGGTGGGTTAAAGAAGAGTAATGACAAGACCAGTGTGGGCTTTCAGGGCTTTAATGAAGTTCCACCTCCTCTTAGTCATGACTATTCATTCCTGCCTGATGAAAATGAGCTAATAGACTTTATGTCAACTGCACCAAGTAGTTTCACATCAAGTCAAAGTGAGGGGTCTGAGAGTGATGATGCTAAGAAGAACAATAACAGGGAACATTTGAAAAACAAAAATTCACCTCCTAAGAGCAAAAATCAAACTTTTGTTAAAAAGATTAATTTTGTTCAAGGTAGTGATATGAAAAATGAAACAACTGTTATTGAAAACGAATCGAATGTAGAGTTTGCTAAAAATAAAAACAAAGAAATATCTGAATCCAAGCAAACTGAACAAAATTCTTCCAAGGCATCATTATCTGATGAGGGATCTACCTCAAAGACTCCAGCTAAGAAGTCTTTGAAAAGGAGATCGTGCTTCAAGTGTCACATCAAAGGACATGTAGCTAGTTGCTGTCCTAACATAAAAGAGTGAAGCACAAATTAATGAAAAACAGAGAGGGAAATTACCAGAGAAGAAAGGTGATAGTGAGGAGAAAGGCTCAAATTCTCCAAAGAAATCTGCTCCTAGGCAACCAGAGAATGTTGCTGTTGGTGTAGATAAGGCTGAAAAAGGAACTCCACAAGTTCCACGTTTTCAAAGAAATCAACCAAGATTTCAGCCTAAATCTCCACCAGGCAGATATGAGAGACCTAGAAGCACTTCACCAAGAATGAACAATTATAAGTCTAATAATTTCAGAAGTCAAGGTCAATATCAAAATCGATTCCAAAATAATGGTGGTCGAACTGTTTATAACAATGGCTTTAGAAATTACAACAATCAAGCTTCTTGGAATCAAAATTCAAGGTTTCAAAATCAAAATTTTCAAAGGTCAAATAGTCCAAACACATATAGGAACCCTAGGGACCATAGACCTAGTGGAAATCAAAATCAAATTCCATCAACAGGTCTGAGATCCAAGACTCCTGTTAGGAGTAATGGATATTGGATGGATGTTCCAGTAGTTGGTGAATTTGGACGACCCAATACCATTAAGGCTTGGGTCCCCCAATCTAACTAATTTCTTAGTTGGTGTGTGCAGGAGCTGCTAAGGAGGATTACCAACTTATGTTGATAGTGGCTGTTTAAGGCACATGACGGGGGATGTGAGATTGTTGATATATATATTAAATGATTTAAATTGAAGTTCAAAGTGCTGAGTCGACACACAAGATAACCTGGCAGATCTTTATACTAAAGCATTTGACAGGGCTCGCTTTGAACATTTAGTCGAACTCAACGGGATGAGGAATCCTGAATAACTGGTTTTTCACAAGAATTTTGTAAATAGTTTACTGCTTTTCTTAAAAATCAAAAATATAAAAACATTGAAAAATCAAAAACATAAAAAATTGAAAATTGAAAAATGAGTTATCACTGTGTGAAAAAGAAGAAATGATAGTACATCAGCAAGTTAGACTGTCACACTGAAAATGAAATTAAAATGCTTAAGTGTGATAGCAGCTTCATCATATGATGTACCAATAGGCAAAAAGCATGAAATAATCAACTTACCAATGTGATATAAACCTAAACAAATTGAGTATGAGTGGGGAACACATCAGTGGTGTATGGTTTAATGACCTTAAATCTTGCGTTGATAGATTGCCAAAATCTGAAGTTTTGGGTCTTTATACTGTTATTTCATACGGGGATATCAGGATTGTCCTTCTGCTGCATCCAGATACATGCTGACCTAGGCACAACCAGGATATCTTAAAAGAGCTAAAAATGCCAAATCCCATAAATGAAGAAGCTCTCATAGAGAGTCATTCAAATGTGCAAAATGCATAAATCGTACCAAAAAATGGTATTTGTCATAGCCCTCGTTAGATATTTTGGTCTCTTTGCTGTACGGAAGTACTGACCTGTTCACCAATTATCTAAACGTTGAAATCAAAACGGATGAATTCAGTATACTCACCTACTACGATGAATCTTTGTGCATACCTTGATCGCGGGGGTATATCCTGAAGTGGGACACGCTAATATATCAGAAATAAAATTACCTTAACGTATCATACGGTAATGGTACTTGAAATGTTCATGCATTTTGTTTAAGTGGACAAACATACTGGTAATCGTCTTGGACTGCTTTCATGAAAAATTAAATTAAGAATTATCAAATTGTGTGAAAACAGTTTGATTGTGCTGATATGATCTTCTTACCAGTGATTCTCACAAAAATAGAGTGTTTATTGCTTTTGTTATTTACTTGCTTTCAGAAAATATAAAAATCCAAAAATAGTGTCATTTTCTGTTAAAAATTCTTAACGTACGGAAAACTGTTATTCTTGGAGGAATTGTTACTGATAGGGGGAGACGGTGTTAGAAAGTGAGTTCAAAATTTTAAATCATGCGGGTTATAGGGTGTGTGATTAAAAAGTTTTGCGTGTTGGTGATGAAATTGAAAATGCTTAATCTGTGATACAGTTTAACTATCTCTTGAAAAATAATAATTTATTTAACTTTGTTGAAAAATTCTTATGGTTTCTCGAGATGTTTGTTTTATAGTATACAGATTGAAGCGGTATGTTGCTGAGAAGTTGCTGTGAAGATGAGATTTTGATTGGATGCATGGTAGAACCTCCTTTCTACATTGCAGACAAAGTTGAAGAGTTTGGAGATTGCTTTGCAAATGCTGAACTGGAGTTTACTCAAACGCTAAAGTTTTTGAAGATTTGGTGATTGGATGCATCAGCTTAGGGGGGGTCTGTTGCTGACAGAGCTATTGAAGCTGAAGCTATCCAAAGACCAAAGACAGTGCAAGACTACATGAAGATTGCAAGATGACTGAAGACAAAGTTATTTTATGAAGCTATTGTCAAGGGGGAGTTTGTTGGTGCATGTTTGTGACAACAGCTTAGATTTAGTCTTTGGATATCTTGTAATTAGTTAAACGATAAACGGTTAGTGGGTTTAGCTTTGTATTAGTAGAATAATAGAGTTTGGGCTAAACAAAACCCACTTTGGGTCTAGGGGGACGAATTGGGCTTTGCCCATGTAGGAAACCTTAGCCCAAGTAGCAACCTTGTGTTATATAAACAACGCTTTGCTTTAGGGTTTAGGTTTATCAACCAAAACAGAGTTTTAGAGAGGATTTTCGTGAGAGCATACAGCTTGGACGAATTTGGTTGTTAGGGTTTAGATTGATTATAATTCTTTGTGATTGATAATCAATAGAAACCCGGTTTGAAAGTGAATTGCTGTTCCTACACGTTTTCTGCTATATTCTGATCAAGAGGATTCCGCACTCTTGATTGGATTGACAATTCTGTTAAGATCCATACGAAAAGGGGACCTACAATAGTGCACACTCGATGATCCACCCTGGTACTAGACACCAAAGTAGGAAACTTGAGCCTGCGTCATTGTTAAATGATTTTGCTTGACCATTAGCTTGTGGGTGGACTAGTGTTGATGTTATCATCTTAATCCCCCAGCTGTCACAAAAGTTGGTAGTTCTATTCCCAATAAATTGGGATCCATTATCACAAACAATTTCAGAAGGAATGCCAAATCTGGTAATAATGTTTCTTTTAATAAAGGATATAACTTCCTTTTCTCTGACTTGTGCAAAGGCTTCAGCTTCTAGCCATAAACTTCACCGGGTTGGTTTTGTAGCGGCGTGACCTATACGTGTTCTATTAATGTTAGTCACTAGACTTGTATCACACAAGTACAAGTCACCATCTTTTGCTTATGTATATGTTCTTTGTATGTTCATTTTTTTATGAGGGTCGTGCCCTTCTTTGTCGGGTCTTGCCCGTTTGTCATGTTCTTGCACTCTGAGTATGTAATGTATTTTTGTAAATATATATTTTATCTCTCAAATATATATTTGCTTATAAGTCTTTTTGTCAAGGTAGCAAGTGTTAAAAATAATTTATATTTTTAACCTTCCATGTAGGTTACTTATATTATTTCCCAAAAATAAATATAAGTATTTTGTGAAACAATATTTCCAATATTATTTTTGTACAAGTATTCTTAGGAAAGTACACTTGTATTTTATGTAAATACTTGTGTACTTTGTATTTTTCACCAAAAATCAATACTTTGATTTTTATTACTATCCGGAATTATATTTCTTAAAAATAATATATTTTTAAGATTTGTATGAAATATATATATATTTTGTCATGCTATAAAATATATATATGATTATTCTTGTTATCCACCCGATTTTTGTATAAATTCCAATACTTGGTATAGGTTATATAATTTTTGTCCAAAAATATATATTTAAGTCAATAACTTGTCCATGTTTAATAATATACTAAGAAATATATTTTCATAAATATATTTTATTGTATTTGTCCATGTGCTTCTTTGTGAGGTATTTTGTATACTTGTATACTCATGTATTCTCATGTAATTGTATGTGTATTTTTGTATTCATACTCCATGGGAGTATTTAGTGTATTTTCAAGTTCCTAATACACTACTACATATAATACACATAATATAAACTTAGCACAAAATTTGGTGATCACTAAATATATATATTTTTCCCTAAAAATATACATACTTAATATAAATTTTAACTTGAAGAAATCACCATTTCTTAACTTGAAATTTTACACAAAAATTAGGGAAACCTTGGTAAATATTTTTAGGTGAATTTTTAGGGAAAAAGTTTCACCAAAACTTATATTTTCTAAGTGTCAAAATTTTATAAAAATTTTGACATAGTTTCCCCTAAAAATGGAGGTTTCCCATGTTTTCAAAACATGTGTTTATTTTTTTTTTCAATCACCAAAACAATTTTCAACAATAATCATCAACAACATATACTAATTTCTTCATATGAAACATCATGGTGAACTTGATTCTTGTTAAAAATGTGTAGTCTTTTAGATCTACACTTAACATATTGTGATCTTTCTAAAAATAAGTGTTCTTGAGTATTTTAAACAAACTTATGTGAAACTTTAATCCATTAACTCAATCATCCATGAGTTTTATGGTTTCAAAACTTTGTGAATCATGTTCTAAGACCACTTTTATGTTCATTAGAAAGATCATTATTTTTAACATCATGTTTAACCATGGATCTTTCAAGATCCATGCTTAATAACTTTAGATCTTTCAAAAATAAGCTTTATGTTAAATTTTTAACAAACTTTCCATGAGTTTTAGTTTCAAAAATTAGTTCTACACCCACTTTATTACTTCAAGATTACAAGATTATGCATCAAAATTCATTTTTCATGTTCACATAATGCTTCATATGTTCATCTTCAAGTTTAACCATGGATCCTTCAAGATCCATGCTTAAACTTGTTAGATCCAAGCTTTAACATACTTGATCTAAACAAAAACACAAGATATAACATCAACAACTTCATTACATACACTAAAATTTCATGTAATCACTTATTGTCTTCATGAATATGTTAGATATTTCCATTTTTAACATTAAAAGTTAAGTTGTTTAGATGGTGAAACTTGTACATAACATAAACATGGACTAATATAGTGATCAAGAAACTTACTACTAGCTCTAATGGCTACGGAAGTGGCATAAAAATGAAGATGATGATCAAGGAAGAAAATGAGAGGTTAAAAGCTCCAAAGTGAGGTCCTTCCACTTCTAGCACCTTACACCTTCTTAGATGAGCTTCTTACACCTTCTAGTGATCTTGGATTGCCTTGTAATGAAGTGAATATGAGGAGTGTATGTGGGGGTGTTTGAGCAGAGAGTTAGAGGGAGGAAGAAGAAGAAAATGGTGTGGTTTTGGTGATAATGGGTAATGGTTACACACTTATGGTTATTTATAAAAAAAAGTTCCAACATAATCTTCGTCATAGATTTATTTGCACTCTAGTTAGGGAACCAAGTTATATAAAATAATCAAAAGCATATGGGCCCACTTGGGGCCGGCCAAGGGTTAAAAGGGGGTGGGGGTAAAGTGTAAAATGTTGGTACTTGGGGGTTTAAAGTGCAAACGAGGGGGTTTGAGTTAGTTTAAATGTGTTTAGGTGTTTTTATGATTTTTAAGGTGTTCTAGCACCAATACTAGTTTAATATCATAAAATCATTACTTCTAGTCAAATTTTGATGTCCCGGTTATTGTTCGGTTGTTCGGTTCGTTACGGTTCGTTAAAGTGCTAAATTGCGCAGTTTCACTAGGTATGAAGCACCTTTTTTGCCAGTTTCAATTCCCGACACATTGTAAGTTATTCTAGACAATAAAACATAAATTATGCATGATATTAATGTGTTTTAAAGCTGATTATAGCTGAATTGTGCTGATTTATGCAGAATTCTGCATTTAAATTGCATTTCGGGTGCTTTTTAGTGCATAGTTTAGCTTCCGGAAAGTTTATATGTTAACCCTTGTATCCACACTTGGGTTTTAATGTATTTTAGATGTTGGACCTATTCCTAGGCCCTAATTCTATTATCTTGCTGCTTTCTGCAGACATACTGACACAGCGTGTCTTACCGGTGAGTTTACTAGTCTTCCTGACGTAACGCTTAAAGTAATGCATAAAGAAATATTTGAAGAATAAAACGTGCATGAATTCACATGTATAGCATGTAATTAGAAAATGTTGACACTTAAGCACATAATTGCAAACATTAAATAATAATTAAAACTGTACGGAAATTACCGGTTTTATGCCAGTTGTAACACTATATAACCTTTCTTGGGCTGAATTTGTTGAACTTATAAAAGACACTTATTGCCCACAGCATGAAGTGGAAAAGGTAGAGACTGATTTCCTCACATTGGTTATGAAAGATCTGGATTGTAGATCTTATGTTACTAGTTTTAACTCAATGTCTCGACTCGTTCCGTATTTGGTCACTCCAGAGCCAAAACGCATTGCGCGTTTCATTGGCGGTTTAGCCTCCGAAATCAAGGGAAATGTTAAGGCTTCTAAGCCTACTTCTTATAGATCAGTTGTGGATCTTTCACTGTCTCTGACCCTTGATGCAATAAGAAGCAAGTCAAGGAGGATCACTGAGGACGGGAAGAGAAACCGAGAAGATGATCAATATCATCATTCGAATAAGAAGAAGAAGGGCAGTTCTGGGTTTAAGAAAGGTCAGCCTGGTGACAAACCCAGGTGCAAGGTTTGTGATAAGAGGCACTTTGGGAAGTGCAATCAGGATCCACAAGCTAAGCCTTGTGGAATCTGTAAAAATAAAGGGCATAAAACTCTGGATTGCCGAAACTTAAAGGATGCAACATGCTATGGTTGTAACGAAAAAGGGCACATTAAGACTAATTGCCCTAAGAATACCAAGAAGCCTGAGGAGGCAAAGAAAACCAATGCTAGGGTTTTTCAGATGAATGCCAGGGAGGCGGTGAATGACGATAACGTTATAACATGTACCTTCCTCATTAATGATATTTATGCTAGAGTTTTATTTGATTCAGGTGCTGATAAGTCATTTGTAGACCATAAGTTTAGTAAGTTACTTAATCTGCCTATTTAAACTCTAGACATTAAATATGATGTAGAACTCGCAGATGGTACCTTAGAAACCGCTTCAACTCTTCTTGATGGATGCTTTATATCCATTAAGAATCATTCCATCCCGCTATCTCTTTTGCCAATGAAATTGGCTGGATTTGATGTAGTTTTAGGCATGGATTGGTTATCGCATAACCAAGCCTAAATTGCCTGCGATAAGAAACTAGTTAACATCAAAACCCCATCAGGTGAATTAGTCACCATTCATGGAGATACACACTATGGTTTGCCTGACAATTTATCCATACTTAAGGCATCAAAGTGTCTGAAGTACGGATGTGTCATCTATGGCACAGGTGACAGTTGATGAACCGAAACCCAAGATTGAAGACATTCCAATCATCTCTGAATACCCTGATGTCTTTCCTGATGAATTACCTGGATTACCTCCTAAGAGGCAAGTCGAATTCAGGATAGACATTCTGCCAGGAGCAGCACCAATTGCACGAGCTCCCTACCGTTTAGCTCCAACAGAGATGAAAGAATTGAGAACTCAACTGGATGAATTACTGGAAAAGGGTTTTATACAACCCAGCTCATCACCTTGGGGGCACCCATACTATTCGTAAAGAAAAAGGATGGTTCAATGCGTCTATGCATTGATTACCAGGAGCTAAATAAAGTAACAATCAAGAATCGTTATCCATTGCCCAGGATCGATGACTAGTTCAATCAACTCCAAGGGGCAAGCTTCTTCTTGAAGATTGATTTAAGATCAGGGTATCATCAACTAAAAGTTAGAACTGAAGATGTACCTAAAACAACATTTAGAACAAGGTATGGCCACTATGAGTTCTTAGTGATGCCTTTCGGGCTCACTAACGCACCTGTAGCATTCATGGACCTCATGAATCGAGTCTACAAGCCGTACCTAGATAAGTTTGTCATCGTCTTTATAGACGACATACTTATCTATAATCGTAATCAAGCTGATCATGAGAAACATCTCTGATGTATCTTAGGATTGCTACAACAGGAGAAGCTGTATGCTAAATTCTCCAAGTACGAGTTTTGGCTTCGCGAAGTCCAATTTCTTGGACATGTAGTGAGCGAGCGTGGTATCCAAGTGGATCCTGTTAAGATAGAAGCAATAATGAACTGGGAAGTACCAAAGATGCCTACAGAGATTCGCAACTTTCTGGGATTAGCTGGTTATTATAGAAGATTCATTGAGAACTTCTCAAGGATAGCTGCACCATTAACTACTCTGACCCGCAAGAACGTGAAGTTTGATTGGGTTCCAAAACAACAAGAGTCTTTTGAGATCCTCAAACAGAAATTGAGCAGTGCTCCTGTTTTGACATTGCCAGAAGGAATAGAAGAGTTTGTCGTTTATTGTGATGCTTCACACACCGGTATGGGTTGTGTGCTTATGCAGAGAGGCAAGGTGATTGCCTATGCATCACGACAACTAATGGTGCACGAAAAGAATGACACCACCCATGATTTGGTGTTGGGTGCCGTTGTATTTGCACTTAAGTTATGGAGACATTACCTATATGGAACCAAATGCGTGATATATTCGGATCACAAAAGTCTCCAACACTTGTTTAATCAAAAGGATCTTAATATGAGGTAACGCCGTTGGATGGAGACTCTAAATGACTACGATTGTGAAATTCTCTACCATCCTGGTAAATCGAATGTAGTCGCAGATGCATTGAGCAGAAAAGAAAGGATTAAACCTATACGGATTAATGCCAAAAGTATTGAACTTAAGAACAGCTTGAATGAAAGGCTGTTAACTGCTCAGAAGGAAGCTGTTTTGGAAACTAATCTTCCAAACGAGAAATTAGGTGTAACTGCTGAACAGTTAACACCTGGTAAGGATGGAATTCTTAGATTGAATGGTAGGATCTGGGTTCCGATTCATGGAGGACTTAGAGATGTAATCCTCTAGGAGGCTCATAACTCCAGATACTCAGTTCACCCCAGAAGTGACAAAATGTATCGAGATTTGAAAGCCAATTATTGGTGGATAGGTTTGAAGAAATCTATAGCCACACATGTAGCTAAATGTCTGACATGCGCTCAGATTAAAGCTGAACATCAAAAGCCGTCAGGTTTGCTACAACAGCCAGAACTTCCCACATGGAAGTGGGAGATGGTAACCGTGGATTTTATAAGCAAGTTACCTAAAACAAGACATGGAAATGATACTCTATGGGTCATAGTTGACAGACTGACTAAGTCAGCACATTTCTTACCCATCAAGGAGACTCATAGCTCCGACAAACTAGCTCAACTATATGTGGACGAGATTGTATCTCTCCACGGAGTACCAGTATCTATTATATCCGATAGAGATACTAGATACACCTCTCATTTTTGGAAAAGCTTCCAACAATCATTAGGCACTCGTTTGAATTTTTGTACTGCTTACCATCCTCAAACGGATGGTCAAAGTGAACGTACAATTCAAACTTTAGAAGACATGCTTCGTGCATGTGTTATTGATTTGGGTGGTAGTTGGGATGACCACCTACCGTTGATCGAGTTCTCCTATAATAATAGCTACCATACTAGCATTCAGGCTGCGCCTTTTGAGGCATTGTATGGGGGGGAAATGCAGAAAGCATGTTTGTTGGGCGGAGGTAGGAGAAGCTCAATTTTCAGGACCTGATGTAGTCCTTGAAACGACGGACAAGATTGTCCAAATTCGTGATCGCCTAAAAGCTGCCAGAGATAGGCAGAAAAGCTAGGCAGATAAGAGGCGAAAACCTCTAAAGTTTGAGGTAGGCGACAAAGTCTTACTAAAAGTATCACCCTGGAAGGGTGTGATGCATTTTGGTAAGAAGGGCAAGCTAAGCCCAAGGTATATTGGACCATTCGAAATCATCGAATGTGTCGGCAGTGTAGCTTATAAGCTAAACTTGCCTAAAGAGCTTAGTGGAATTCACAATGTATTCCACATCTGTAATTTAAAGAAATGTCTAGCTAATGAATCGCTAGCAATGTCTCATAAAGACGTACAGATTGATGAAAGCCTGAGGTTTGTTGAAAGACCTATATCGATCGAGGATCGACTGGTTAAAAAGCTCTGAAGGAAGCACGTGCCTATAGTGAAAGTTAAATGGGATGCCCGTAGAGGCCCTGAATATACGTGGGAGGTTGAGTCCACTATGCGACAGAAGCACCCTCACTTGTTTCAATAAATCTCGGGGTCGAGATTTCTTTTAAGGGGGTGAGGATGTAACACCTCGTAGAAACGTGCCCAATTTGTGTGAAGACACGTGTCCTAAACTCTAAACATGTAAAAGTTTGAGAGTGAAGGATTAAAGTTGACAAGTGATAAAATTATGTATGCGAAGCGACTAATAGTTTCAACATGCCAAACTTGTGCCTCTGATTGACCACACACGAAGAATATATTCTTAAACAAGTAATTATTCAGAAATAAGAAGCCGTTTGTGAAAGTAAACGAAAGTTTACAAGATACAGGGGTTAAACGTGTCAACATGTTAATTGTTACCTCTGAGTGACCTTTTAACGAACCCGGGGCTTCATAATATTCGATTATACTCCTAGGATTAAACGTTATCAAATTCACGTGGTTTCGAGATCGTTATGTAAGTTTTCAAGAATGAGGGTCAAAAGTGTCAACGGGCAGAAACTAGTGTTTTCGGTGATTATTCCATGAAACCGGACCTAACAGAGTTTTGTTACACCCCCATGATCCTCTACAAACTAACTTCAAGGGCCATTTGTGCCTAAAATGAAGGCTATAAAAGTTATAAAGGACCAGGGACTGAAACTGCCAAACTAGAAACAATTTTCACCTGAAGTCAAGGTTGTCGCAGGGCGCGTAGACTCCCTTTAACTCCTACGCGGCCCGCGAGAGAGTGCAAGTTCAGAAAAAAGAGGACAGCTGCTTCTTGCAGCCTGTTGCACCGCCTTACACACCCGAATTTCGATACCAGGAGCTTGTTGTTGGTTTTAGAATACCACTAGGACACCTGGGATGATCCTAAACACTCCCATTACACCTGTGATGATCTTGAATCATGGTCTTCAAGTATAAATAGGCCCTTGTGTTGCACTAGTTCAATGCTCATATCATTCAAATCATCTTCTCCTCTCAAGTTCTGGGATTCCTGATCATAAGGAAGCTCATTTTAGTAGAAAAGATTGCTAGGACCCTTTGTAAGTGTCTTAGCCCCCTCTTTAGTTCAGTTTTGTTAATTAAAATCCGAAAAGTCAAAGTTACGTAAAAAGACTTTGACTCTTGGTTTAAACTCAAATGGTCCAGCCATTGTTCGAAGTGAATATGGCTATGCGACGATAATTAGGTAGGTGTTAATCCCTTAAAAGGGCACCTCCTAATTTTCTCATTTGCTTAGTTAATTGTCGGGTCAAACTATTTAATTAAAAAGTCAAACGGGTCAGATTTGTAAATAATAATCAAAACTAATAATGCAGAAGGTATAAACCATATTTTATCACTTAAATAACTTAGTAAATAATATTAGAACATGTCTAAGCATGTTCAACCCGACAATTTTGAGTTTAGGGTCGGTTCGCAACCGAAAGTCGCAAAAGCTTGACTTTTGCTTTGACTTTCAGTTCCGACCCGATTGAGCTTAATTCTTCTATGTTTTAAGTTTCCATTAGGACCATATTATGTTGTAGTATAACCCTCTGAGGTTATATTACCTGGTCATTTATATTTTGAATTATATGCTAGTTTCCGTTATTATGCTTATAATTGACCGTTATGCCCTTTTTAGCCAAAAACGAGATTTTTGAATATGTGAACATATAAATAGGTTAAGTACTGATATATAAGCATGTCTAAATTAAATTGACATGATTCTCTGGTCTCAAAACAATGTTATGCACGATATCGTAAAATTTAGCTTTTTATTAATTAAATTACGCTATTGTGCATAATACGTGTTTAAACATAGAATTTAACCCAAAAATCATTACCTACTGTTAAGATATCATTTTTAGGAATTTTTGGAATATTTGGTCAGATTAGAAACTGACCATAACTAAGAGTTCTCGTATAAATTCCTTAATTGACGATAATGCCATTTTTACTAATAAAATGTGATTTACATGTGATTAGCATACCAAACCTTTTTCTACTGACTTGATATGATAAATAAATTATTTTAAGCATTCAAGGCTGATCAAAACCTCAGAATCACATGAACATCTCAAATATCGTTAATTATCGACTTTTACGCTAATTAGGGGCGTAGTATGGTTTAAAACCATATTTAACGCCTAAGACTTGTTACCTACTGATTTTTTTAAATAAACTTTAATATTTTTACAGTAGGCATATGTCATGAACTCAGACTTCCAATTATGTCCATAAAAGCATATGCGAAATGACCAAAATACCCTTTCTGGGCATAGTTTGGCCATAAATGGTAAATCACACATATGTATGATATCCTACTGATTTAACATCATAAAATAAATATTTTTACAGAAAACTTAAGACCAGAATATCAGTTTACTTTAAAACCTCTTTCATAAATATTAAAATGACCAAAATGCCCCTACATGACTTAATTTGGTCTTAAATACTTTTTGGGCATATATGTTAACATCCTACTAATGTATAAACATATTTTAAGCATAATAACATATGAGACTTGTATATGGTTCATTTGGTTACCCGTTATGCATTTATGCGTTCGGTTCGGTTTATGTAACTAGTTTACATAAATTAGCCGAAATGGGTTAACCTTATCATTCTAACTTCAAAATCCAGAATGTGTTTAGTTTACCCATATTATACAAGTATCCAAACTTGTGGGGTCTAAATCACATCCCATTCCGTTCTCCGCTTAATCTAGCGTTTCGAACCGTTAAGTATCTTTCAAACTAACCGGTCTAAGTCTTTGACTTAAATAAAGACCCGTTAGTATCCTAATAGGTTATTAAACCTTCTATATAGATTAAGTAGCTTTGGTAGAAGGTATTTACATAAGGCTTTAGGAAACATACTGTAACAACTCGTATCAAAAGTCCTAATTACTATTTTATTTTGTCCAAAAGGAAACCTTAATTGAGACACCCAAGTGATTCTGCACAAACCCTAAAAATTTTCAGAATAATCAGAATCAGGATTAGGGCCCCTAAAACTCAGGGGGGTAAACCCTAGTTACGATTATCCACATAAAACGTTGTCAAAATTGAATTTTACGAAACTGTCGACTCAGCAAGCCTACACACACACGAAGCTACCCTATGGTAGGTTAGGACCTGTCGCGCCACGCGACGCCCCTAGGGGTACCCCTCGCGTCACGCGAGGGGGGTCAAAATTTGGCTATAAATAGTGGGCATTGGGACCTAATTTCTGGTACTGAAACGACGTAGAAATTCCAATCACACACTGTGATATCGTAGAATTACTATAAAAACACACACGAATCACAAATCGTTGCCGCAATACAGAGTAAAAACTCGATCGCTGATACGATTCAATGTCCGATCGATTAAACTATCCAATGGATGTTTAAGTGCTGCCCACATTAGGGTTTATGCTTTGTCATTCGTTGTTAATTCAATGGATGTTTAAGTATCGCACTTTGTCATTCGATGTGAGGGTTTAATCTCGTGAGTTATCGTAAATGCTGTATTAAGTTACTAACCGAGTTGTGTGCATGTTATTAATTTATGTTAAAAGGCTAATCAGTAGGCTAGGCTCTGCTCAATTAAATCTGCAATGTGAGTCATTCTCTTTTTATCAAAATTTGTTTACAAAAGCATGTTTATTATCAAAGTTATAACTACAGGGATTAAGTCTTTGTAATCACCAAATTACAGCCGGTATGTTGGGTTTTGTATACATTACTTGATAATCTTCACCATTGGGGCAGCCAAGGGGTGATATGACCATAGTCACAGACACCATTGGACAACGGGAGGGCCAATGGGTCGAGTGACAAAATACCGTGGGTAGTTGGTTTGATATCAGAAACATTGTAATCGCTCTTAATACTGTAAATTATAACAAACGAGTCGTTTTAGCAAAATGAATGATTCACCAGTATTTTCCGCTGACAAAACCTTTTTCAAACATGTTTCAGGTGATCTGTTGTGATCCAGGAAAAGTGCCGCGTAGCACTACAAGCTTAAGGAAATGGCTCAATATAAAATAAAGAAACATGTTTTGTAAAAATAAAGATTTCTCCGTGAAATCTTATGATTGTAAATTAGCGGGTTTTATCCCGAGTTGTGTAATAAAATAATCGGGAAAATTGCAGTTTTAAAAAGATCCTGAAGAAACCTTCCGCTGTTAAATTAATACCACGGGATTTTCTGTCCCGCGGCTCCTGAAACGGGTAAAACCGGGTCGGGGGCCGTGACAGAAAAAGGTGGTATCAGAGCCACTGATTTAAGCCAATTAAGTATTTAGAAAATACTTAATTTTTCTACTTGTCATTTTGTGATTATGTGTTTTCTTATTTGAATATTTGTGTACAGTATGGGTAAACAAAAGCTGTCAAACATCTATCTTAAATTAGATAGGTCATCCAATGAGAAGGGAAGTTCATCCCAAGCCAATTCCTCAAATCACTCTGTAATTCCTGAAGAAGGAATATTTGTGCGAAAGGCACAATATGAGGAACCACTTTCTCCTAATAAAAGAAGTTTAATTTTAAATAAAAGTCAGGAGAAAATAAAGAAATTCCGAGAAATGAAGATTAAACAGGAAACCCAGGAATTAACCAGGAAAACACCTTGGGAGGACAAGTTAGATGAGAAATGGGCAGATCTTTATATGCTAGCTACTGTAGCAGTTAATGCAAATCTTTAAATAATTTGACCCAAGTCTTAGCACCTTTATCACCTACAGTACAGAAACCTTATTCAGTAAATAAATAAATTTACAATAAAAACCTCGTGTGTTTTAGTTTTCAAATGTTTTGTAGTTACCCAGTCTGAAATAATATTTAAAGGTTTTCTATGAAATTTTTTTATAAATTTTTAAATTAGTAATTGTGTGTATTTTGCATAACAGCATGAGTGACTTGTCTGACGCCCTTCAGAACTTAAATCTCTATCCGGTAAAAATAGAGGTTTCCAGAGATTTCAATAGGTATATACCAGATATAGAAGAACCTATTGAATTCAATGCTCCACCTCCAGAGAAACCCAAGCCCAAGAAAAGAAGGAGATTCGTGGGATGGAGACGTGTGCGTAGGAGGAAACCTGCCACTAGAAAGATGCCTAAAATAGAAAATCCCTTAGACAAAGGGAAGGGGATTGAAGTCGGGGAAGAGTCTAGGCAGATGGGATTACAGTTTGATGAATATTAAAAACAAATAGAAATGGAGATTGGGGGAGGTTCTAAACAAACCTAGGTAGAAATTGGAGAAAACTCTAAACAAACCCAGGAAATGACATTACAAGAGGAGCTAGATTTTATATTGGCAAGCTGTGATACTATTAAACCTGTCAATACAAATGTTTTTACTCATCCTATCGAAATTCAACTCCCTATAAACTTAGAACCAGCAATCCCAGAACCTATAATTCACACCCAACCTCTAGGAATGGATGAGTGGTGGACGAATGATTGGCAGTTCCAAAACCTGCTTAACAGTCCTTATTCCTTACTTCCTCAATTCGACCCAGAACCTATACCTAACCCACCTATGAGCAATGAGTATTTAGCTGAACTCCGCCACTTTGGCGAAGAACTGGTGGATGCAGGAAATAGGATCAGGGAAGTAGGAGAACAGATCTCCTGGAAGTATGATGAAAGGGAATGCCGTTACTAAAATAACAACTGACGAGGGATAGTAGGATTGTGGTTATATAATAGCAATAATTAAATCTTGTGAAATAACTTAAAATAAAACTTTGTAAGATAATGGTGTGTATTGATGCATAATATTAAATATAAATGGAAATCGAGAAATCGATAGTTTTGGCTATGTGTGTGTATTTGAAATTTATATGATTGTTTTATGTATAATTGTTATTTAATCAATACTAATAAATTATATATATTATCAGATGGAAAACGCTAATAATGAACCAGTTAATGAGGTTAATCAATCTGAGCAACACCCGGAGGATCAATTTCTAAATAGGCAGGATATAGAAAATATCGTTGCTCAGGGAATAGCCAACGCTATTCCAGCAATAGTTGCTGCTGTTAAAAATCCAATCGAACCTCAACAAATCATTCCTAGCAAACGTATTTCTGAAGATAACTTCAGTAATAGATTAAATGGAGGCGGTAATCATACTAATCACGATAATAATCCACGGCAGGCTCCGCTCCCTAAGAAAATGAAAGCTGCAACACCTGGTTGCACTTACAAAAAATGTCTTGCTTGCAAACCCACTGAATTTGCAGGCAATGAAGGAGCGACTGCGGCACTGCGTTGGTTGGAGAAAACTGAGGCCGTGATTACAATAAGTAAATGTGCCAAGGACGATCAGGTCATGTACGCGTCAAATCTTTTTAAGGAAGGGGCGCTAGAATGGTGGAACACGGTGTTACAAGCAAAAGGAAGATTTAAGGGTCTTGTAGAAAGAAAATTATGTCCCGAATATGAAAAAGATCAAATGGCGAATAAGTACCATCGAATGATGGGTGTAGATTGTCGCAGTTATACTTCGACATTCTTTGAATATGCTAGAGTGGTACCAACACTGGCTTCGCCAAAACCGGTACTCACTTCTCGCTATATTTGGGGACTAATTAGTGAAATCCGTAACATCGTTAAGGCTGCTAGACCTCGTACTATTGACGATGCTGTGGAATTAGCTAATACCCTAATTGATGAATTGATACGCGCAAGAGATGAAAACAAGAAGAAGGAATTGGCTCAGAAAATTACCCAAGGATTTCGTGTGGGTAATAATAGCAGTTTCAAGAGAAGAGGAACAGGGCAATCTTCAACTCCGCCGTTCTGCAGGAATTGCAAAAGGAAACATTTTGGAAGATGTAATGTAACCTGCAATTTTTGCAAAGTTGTAGGGCATCGTGAAGAAAATTGCAGGAAGAAATCCATAATTTGTTACAATTGTGGAGAAGCAGGACATTTCAAAACAGAATGTCCTAAAGTGGTTAAACCAGCAGACAACAAAGCCAAGACAGCCGACGGAGCTACTAAGAAGAATGTTCGAGCCTTTCAATTAACTACTCAAGAAGCTGAACTCATTCCAGATGTGATAGCTGATACGTTCCTAGTTCACAATGTGTATGCAAAAGTATTATTTGACTCTGGTGCAAACCAAAGTTTTATCAATACTTCATTCTGCCAAGCTTTTAATTTACCCTTAACCAAACTTAGGCAGATTCTTACAGTTGAAACGGCAGATGGAAATTCTGTAAGCATAGATAAAGTTTTGCAAAAAGGAAATATTGAACTCTCAGGTCATAAATTCTTTGCAAACCTAATACCTATGAAATTAGCCGAATTTGATGTTGTATTAGGAATGGATTGGTTAGTAGCCAACCATGCTCGAATCCTTTGTGATCAGAACTCCATAGAAATTCAGGCACCCACCGGAGAAGTCATTATGATTACAGGAGATAAACCACGTAAGCCTATGAAGTTCATATCAGTAATGAAAGTTGCTAGTTATGAACGAAAGCAAGGAAAGTATATATAATTTCAGTAATCATTAATACTAAGGGTAAAGAACTTAAGGAGATTCCTGTAGTCTCAGAATACCCAGATATATTCCCAGAAGAATTACCAGGGTTACCACCAGATAGGGAGGTAGAATTTAGAATTCATCTGATACCAGGAACTATACCGATAGCCAAGGCACGTTATCGGTTAGCACCCACAGCAATGCTAGAACTGAAAAAGCAATTAGATGAATTACTAAGTAAAGGTTTCATACAACCTAGTTCATCCCCGTGGGGAGCACCAGTGTTGTTTGTAAAGAAGAATGATGGTTCAATGAGAATGTGTATTGATTATAGAGAATTGAATAAGGTTACAATTAAGAATCGATACCCATTACCTAGGATTGATGATCTATTCGATCAACTTCAAGGAGCTAGATATTTTTCTAAGATCGACTTACGTTCCGGATATCATCAGTTGAAGGTACAAGAAGAAGACATACCTAAGACTGCTTTCAAAACTAGGTATGGTCATTACGAGTTTACATTCATGCCCTTTGGATTAACGAATGCACCTGCCGCATTCATGGACATGATGAATAGGATCTGTAAACCGTATTTGGATAAATTTGTAATTGTTTTTATCGACGATATACTTATTTATTCCAAAAGTCAGGATGAACATTGCCAACACTTACATGCACTCTTAACTTTGTTAAGAAAAGAAAAGCTTTACGCCAAATTCTCGAAGTGTGAATTTTGGTTGCAAGAAGTGCAATTCTTAGGTCACATGGTGAATCATGAAGGCATTCATGTAGATCCTGCTAAGATAGAAGCAATTACCAAATGGAAGGTTCCACAATCCGCAATGGAAATTAGAAGTTTTATAGGTTTAGCTGGATATTATAGACGGTTTATTAAGGATTTTTCCAAGATAGCTGTACCATTAACTAAGGTAACCTGTAAAGCAGTTAAGTTTGAATGGGGAACTAAGCAAGAAGAAGCCTTTAGGATCTTGAAACAGAAATTAACCAATGCTCCAATCTTAGCCTTACCAGAAGGAACTGAAGATTTTGAAGTATATTGTGATGCTTCAAAACTAGGATTTGGATGTGTGCTGATGCAACGCAAGAAAGTTATTGCGTATGCTTCAAGACAATTGAAAAAGCACGAAGAAAACTATACAACTCATGATTTAGAATTAGGAGCTGTAATTTTTGCCCTTAAAATTTGGAGACATTATCTGTATGGAAGTAGGTTTACTGTCTATACAGATCACAAAAGTTTAAGATATATATTTGGGCAAAAAGAGTTAAACATGAGGCAAAGGAGATGGATGGAAATCCTAAGTGACTACGACTGTGATATTCAATATCATGAGGGAAAGGCAAATGTAGTTGCAGATGCCTTAAGTCGTAAGTACCATGAGAAACAACGACGAGTTCGTGCTCTCAGATTAAATCTACAATTAGATTTAATGGAACAATTGAAGAATGTTCAAGCTACAGCAATCAAGGATGATGCTGAAGGAATGAAGGGACGAATAAAAGAGTTAGAACAAGGAGCTGATGGAATTTGGAGATTCCACAAAAGAAGAATTTGGGTACCTAAGCAAGGAGAATTAAGAAATCAAATTTTAGAAGAAGCTCATAAATCTAGGTATACCATGCACCCGGGAAACAATAAGATGTATCAAGATTTAAGAAATAACTTTTGGTGGATAGGAATGAAAAAGGATATAGCCCGATATGTTTCTAAGTGCCTTACTTGTTCACAAGTTAAGGCAGAACATCAAAAACCTTCAGGTCTACTACAACAGTTAGAAATGCCTGTATGGAAATGGGAACTCATAACAATGGATTTTGTTACTAAGTTACCCAAAACCAGAAAAGGTAATGACGCGATTTGGGTAATTGTGGATCGATTAACCAAATCAGCTCATTTTCTACCTATGAAAGAAACCTTTAGTATGGAAAGATTGGCAAATTTGTATGTAGATGAAGTTGTATCCTTAGATGGAGTTCCATTCTCCATTGTATCAGATAGGGATAGTCGTTTCACTTCCCACTTCTAGAAAAGTTTCCAAGAAGCTATGGGAACCCGACTAAACCTAAGCATTGCATATCATCCTCAAACAGACGGGCAAAGTGAAAGGACAATCCAAACTCTGGAAGACATGCTCAGAGCATGTGTAATAGATTTTGGTGGAAATTGGGACGATAACTTACCTCTGATCGAATTCTCCTATAATAGTAGTTATCATTCAAGTATTGAAACTGCCCCATTCGAAGCATTGTATGGAAGAAAATGCAGAACCCCAGTTTGTTGGGCAGAAATAGGAGAAAGTCAATTGTCAGGTCCTGAAATAGTGCAAGAGACGACCGACAAGATTACACAAATCAAGGAAAGACTGAAGACAGCTCGAGATTGTCAAAAGATCTATGCCGACAATCGACGTAAGCCGTTAGAATTCCAAGTTGGAGAAAGAGTACTATTGAAAGTTTCTCCTTGGAAAGGAGTTGTTCGATTCGGTAAGAAAGGAAAGCTAAGTCCAAGATACGTAGGACCATTTCCAGTGATTCAATGTATAGGACCAGTGGCTTATCGTTTACAACTACCAGAGGAGTTAGCTGGAGTACATGATGTATTTCATGTATCCAACCTCAAGAAATGCTTATCCGACGAATCTTTGGTAGTACCTCTCCAAGATATAGAGGTAAACGAAAAGTTAAAATTTGTTGAGAAACCTCTTCAAATAGAAGACAGAAAAGTGAAGTTTCTCAAACACAAACGACTAGTGCTAGTTAAAGTCAAGTGGGATTCAAAGAGAGGACCTGAATACACTTGGGAGCTGGAATCAGAAATGAAGCGAAAGTATCCTCAATTATTCCAGTAAATCTCTAGGACGAGATTTTTATTAAGGCGGGGAGAATGTAACAACTCGTATCAAAAGTCCTAATTACTATTTTATTTTGTCCAAAAGGAAACCTTAATTGAGACACCCAAGTGATTCTGCAAAAACCCTAAAAATTTTCAGAATAATCAGAATTAGGATTAGGGCCCCTAAAACTCAAGGGGGGTAAACCCTAGTTACGATTATCCATATAAAACGTTGTCAAAATTGAATTTTACGAAACTGTCGACTCAGCAAGCCTACACACACACGAAGCTACCCTATGGTAGGTTAGGACCCGTCGCACCACGCGACGCCCCTAGGGGTACCCCTCGCGTCACGCGATGGGGGTCAAAATTTGGCTATAAATAGTGGGCATTGGGACTTGATTTCTGGTACTGAAACGACGTAGAAATTCCAATCACACACTGAGATATCATAGAATTACTATAAAAACACACACGAATCACAAATCATTGCCGCAATACAGGGTAATAACTCGATCGCTGATACGATTCAATGTCCGATCGATTAAACTATCCAATGGATGTTTAAGTGCTGCCCACATTAGGGTTTATGCTTTGTCATTCGTTGTTAATTCAATGGATGTTTAAGTATCGCACTTTGTCATTCGATGTGAGGGTTTAATCTCGTGAGTTATCGTAAATGCTGTATTAAGTTACTAACCGAGTTGTGTGCATGTTATTAATTTAGGTTAAAAGGCTAATCAGTAGGCTAGGCTCTGCTCAATTAAATCTGCAATGTGAGTCATTCTCTTTTTATCAAAATGTGTTTACAAAAGCATGTTTATTATCAAAGTTATAACTATAGGGATTAAGTCTTTGTAATCACCAAATTACAGCCGGTATGTGGGGTTTTGTATACATTACTTGATAATCTTCACCATTGGGGCAGCCAAGGGGTGATATGACCATAGTCACAGACACCATTGGACAACGGGAGGGCCAATGGGTCGAGTGACAAAATACCGTGGGTAGTTGGTTTGATATCAGAAACATTGTAATCGCTCTTAATACTATAAATTATAACAAACGAGTCGTTTTAGCAAAATGAATGATTCACCAGTATTTCCCGCTGACAAAACCTTTTTCAAACATGTTTCAGGTGATCTGTTGTGATCCAGGAAAAGTGCCGCGTAGCACTACAAGCTTAAGGAAGTGGCTCAATATAAAATAAAGAAACATGTTTTGTAAAAATAAAGATTTCTTCGTGAAATCTTATGATTGTAAATTACCGGGTTTTATCCCGAGTTGTGTAATAAAATAATCAGGAAAATTGCAGTTTTAAAAAGATCCTGAAGAAACATTCCACTGTTAAATTAATACCACGGGATTTTCTGTCCCGCGGCTCCTGAAACGGGTAAAACCGGGTCGGGGGTCGTGACACATACGGCTGAGTTACGGCCTTACGCATCTAGCTTAGGTAAATACTTTTAACGTATTTTCCCTTATACGGGCTTGGGATACGGTATAATAATAATACCGCTTGGTCGAGTATGAAATCATTTAATCGGATTGTGATTAATAAATTGCATAACCCGTTTTAATATGTTTTGTTTGATAACATAAACATTGGGGGTTAATACAACCGTGTCCTGGATATCCTCGGCTCATTTCATTTGAAAATGGACACGACCTATGCACGGGGTGTAGGCATACACCTGACAGATGCAAATGCTAAATAACCCACATGTTGGGGATAACTCCTTTGTGGGTTTTTTTAGCGGTGAGTCGGTTAATCATGACTGGCTTCCAAACCGGCCCCATATGTATGACAAACATGTAAAACTGTATACAGGATTTTATATAAAGATTGTCCCAAGTTATAAATGGTTTTGTGCCTTGTGCGCCTAAATCAATTTTCATAAACTCTTTTCAATTGAGTCGGTTAATTGTATTTACCAGTGAAAACTGACGTATTTTCCAAAGACTAAGTGACAGGTACCTCTCGAAATTAGGCTGGAGATACTTGGTGTCAAATAAGAGGATCTTGCAAATCCTTAGATGCCTGAAGTGTGTTATTTCAGTTTCTTGTATTTTGTTTTATGATCCGCCTGTGGATCTCTATTACAACCAGTCTGTATATTCTTTTATTTGGACACTCGGACATTATGGTTTGTAATAGTAATCATCTACCAAGCCTTCCGCTGTGCTATTATATTGTGTATATTGACTATGATGATATCAATTACGTCACAATACTCCCTGCCGGGCCCACCGGTAATATGTGGAAATATCGGGGTGTGACATTGCAATATCTCCTGAGGATAGAGGCAAGTCAAGAACAAATCAAGGCCATTATGAACATCAAGTCTCCTGCCAATGCTAAGGGTGTGCAAAGGTTGACAGGAAGAATCGCAGCCTTGAACAGATTCATCTCAAAGTCATCAGAGAAATGTAAGGAGTTCTATGACATCCTTAGAAAGAATAAGAAGTTTGAATGGACTGAAAAACATGAGAATGCCCTCAAGGCCCTCAAGGATTACTTATCCTCAGCTCCAGCTTTAATGAAACCAGAAAATGGGGAAACATTGTCCTTATACCTAGCTGTTTCTACTAAGGCACTAAGTGTGGTCCTTGTTAAGGATCATGAAGGTTCTCAACATCTAGTATACTATGTAAGTAAAAGTCTACTTGATGCTGAGTCCAGGTATTCTCATTTAGAGAAACTTATTCTTGCTTTAATCATGGCATCTACTAAATTACGTCATTATTTTGAAACTCATCCAATTATTGTGAAAACTAAGTTTTCCTATCAAGAATGTACTCAGGAAACCTGAAATGTCAGGAAGGATGGCAAAATGGGCAGTCAAGCTTAGTGCATATGACATTAAATATGAACCAATAACTACCATTAAATCCCAAGCCTTAGCTGACTTTGTGGTTGATTTCAGTAGTGATCTACAAAGGGAAGCTGAATTGGAAGTTCAACAACTTGAAGAGTCTAAGGATCCTTGGATACTCTTCACAGAGGGAGCTTCAAATGTCAAGGGAACTGGACTAGGCATACTACTAAAATCGCCACAGGTGGACATTATACCCCAATCAATTGCTTGTGCGTACTAATAATGAGGCTGAATATGAAGCCTTAATAGCAGGTTTGCAAATTGCTAAGCATATGAGGATCAGGTATCTTGAGGTACATGTAGATTCTTTATTAATTACTAACCATTATAATGGTTCTTATGCTGTCAAAGGTGAAAGGCTAATCAAATATCTTGAGATAGTCAAGAAATTGGTAAACTCTTTTGCTTCTTTTAGTTTGACACAGGTACCCAGGGAAGAAAATGCATAAGCTGATGCCTTAGCTAATCTGGGATCATCTTTGAAGATTCCAGAGGATGTTAAGATACCCACCATTCACATCTTAACACCTGCTATTGCTATTGAGATTAACATAGCCATGGAGATAGTGGAGGATTCTACAATTATACCTAGTGATGATTCACAATCAAATTCAGGATCCTGGATCCTTCCAATCCTGAGATATATACAACATGGAGAGATTTCTGCCGGAGAAAATCCTAGAGCTCTCAAAATCAAGGTATCTCAATTTACATTATTGAATAACATCTTATATAAACGATCTCTTGCAGGTCCATATCTAAGGTGCATTGAGGATCCAGAAATTCAAGAAGTGTTAAAGGATTTTCACGAAAGAGATTGTGGGAACCATACTAGGGGCAGAGCACTATTCTCAAGGATCCTTAGAACAGGATATTATTGGCCCACAATGAAGAGGGATGATGTGGAATATGCAAAGAAATGTGATGCTTACCAAATACATAGCAATATCCTTCATCAACCAGTGGAGTTTCTACATCCTATATCCTCTTCCTGACTATAACAACCCTCCAAAATATTTTTTCGACGCCCTAATGTATTTAAAATACCCTAATATGTCCTAAAATACACCTCGTACGCAAAAACGGACCCCGAATACCTTTATTTTATAAAAAATTAATTAAAAACAAGAAAATTAAGGTTGTCGCGGGGCGCGTAGCCTTTGGCTACAGCCTACGCGGGCCGCGACCAGGTGACGGCTGGCGCAACCCCAGGCCGCCACGTGGTACAACACCCGTCGAAGCTATCTCGTGACCAATCAACCCTATGGCCCTATACACCTACTACGCGGGACGCGTAAGCCTTAGCTTACTTTAACGCGGGCCGCGAGAGACTCGAATTACAGCCCTATAAATTGGGGACATCGGCTTCAGTTTCCGTCGCTCAAATTCTTTTCTTTCTTACAAATTTCCACATAGTATACACTATACTCGGGTATAATATCCCCCTAAATAACGAAGTTCTGCTCCGTTGTAAGTATCATAACCCCTGGATACGTATTAGATACGCTGCCCGATTGATCTAGGGTTCCGTAACGGCTGTCGTGGTTCTGCCCGACGTAGTCGTTGGAATGCCGTCTCGTGGAGGGTATTACTAATATTAAAATGGGTTGTTATACTAACACGTGAGCATTTGTGTAAATTGTAGATAATCACCAGGAAACTCTTACAGAAAACCTAAGACAGCAATGTGAGTAATCTCCTTTTTGTAAACTGTTTTTACAAAACCTTAAATATTTTACAATGTGATTAAACAGTGATTGAGTCTTTGTAATTCTTCAATTACTGCCGGTATTATGGGGTTTTGTATACATTACTTGATAACCTTCTCAATTGGACAACGAGTTAGCCAATGTGTGATATGACCATAGCCACAGATCCGGTCGAGTGGCAAGTACTGAATGAGTAATAGTGTAGATATAAACATTGTGATCGCTCTCAATACTGTGTTAATTGATAAAACTCTTCTTGATTAAATTGGGATTCACTCACCAGTATTTCTCACTGACAAATGTTTTTAAAACGCGTTTCAGGTAACAAAATGTAAAAGCCAATTAGAAGAAAGCCAGCTGGAGAGCACTGACGGCTTGGAAAAATGTGGCTATAAAAGTTACCTAAAAGACGATGTTTTAAATTCAATAAAATAGGGTTTATCCCTATAAACATGTTGTAATAAGAAACTTGGGTTTTACCCATGTGGTTATTAACATAAAATATGGTGGTTTTACTCTGATAAAATATTTCCTAACTACGGTCCTGATGAAATTTCCACTGCCAAAATAATAAACACAGATACCACCGACATTAAAGTTCGCGGCCGCCCGTTCCCGGGACAGATAGGGAGCAGGGGTTGCGACAGAAGGTGGTATCAGAGCTAAGCCAGTGATTCAGCCATAGAAGTGTTCTGCTGACACCAAAATATTATCTAAAGTGTTAGGAAATAAATTATGGAAATACGTGCATATCTGTATTTATTGTTATGTGTTATTTGACTATCTGTTAGTTTACAGTATGAGCGACCAAGGACCATCCGATGCGTATCGTCAGTTGTCTGGTTCGCCTAGAAGCGAAGGTGCCTCTTCACAGCCTTCCCTCTCAGGGTATTCAGCTGATGATGAAGAAGGAATATTCATGTTTAAGGCTCAGTCTGAAGAGCCATTCCCTTAGAAAAAGAAAGGATGGTTCAGTAAGGGAGCACATGAGCGTAGAAAGAGAATGAAGAAGTTGCAAGAACAGCGGGCTTTAGCAGCCATTAAAAGAGAAACCGATGCCCATACCCAATACATGCTTAATAGGAGTTTATCAAACTTCCATATTTTAGCATCCACAGCTGCCGACCCAAATCTGGAGCAACTAGTAGCCCCTAAACCGTTACCCTTGTTTCCCAACCAGCCAATGGAGATAGAAAACAACCCAGAAAATCAAGTGGAAATTCATGATTTTAATCCTGAGGAGATACCTAGGGTACCAGCACCCAATCCCTTAGACCCAGACTACGATCTGTGGTTTGATGATCATAGGGACTATGTGCAACGCTACCAGCTGACAGACCTACCCATGCCAAACCTAGTAGCTTACCCAGGTCTGGACCCTCTAGATCCCTATTACGATAATGATGAATACATTAGGGAAATCTTAGAGAATCCGTATCCTCAGGTAGAACCCATGCAACAATACCCAGATCCAGTACCAGCACCTGCACCCCCAATGAGTGCAGAATATGTGCAAGAACTCCGAACTTTCGGAGAAGAGATTTTAGAGAGTAGCGAGAGGATGAGACAAGTAGGAGAACGACTCGTCTGGAAGTACGACGAGCGTCATATTGATTTCTGGATGAATCCATATCCGTGAAGGTGATGGTAGAGATGGTAGTAATAATAATAATAATAATATAATAATATATATATATAGAATATGTGTGTATGAAAAAAAAACTACGGATGCCTACTAATAGTGTGATTTTGTTTCAGTTATATTGTAATTTTAAATTTCAGTACTGGTTTGTAGTAGATGCATATTATATATAAGAAAAGAGTAAGTGGCAATGATCGACGCTTTTGGCCAAAATGCATGTCATGTGATGGATCGTATTAAGATATTATTTTGTGATATTAATATGTGGTAAATGTTTAAAATTCAGATGGCCGACCAAGTGAATCAAGAGAATCTGGATAATAACCTAGAAAACCAGAATGACAATAATCTAAATAATGATAACCCAAACAACGATAACAATGGAAACCCAGTGGATAACAGTGCCATCCAACACATAGTGGCACAAGGAATAATAGATGCGATGCCATTTATTATTCAAACTGTTAAAGAAGCGGATAATAAAAGTAAGCATAGTAGTAAGCGACCAACTGAACCAGAAAACAGCGTAAACAATGGACCCGTACTCCAAGTACCCATTCCCCAAATAAGAAGAACTATACCTTATGGTTGTTCTTATAAAGAATTCTGGTCTTGTAAACCAATTGAATTCTCGGGTAATGAAGGGGCCATTGCAGCCTTACGCTGGATAGAAAAGACTGAGGCAGTCTTGAAAATAAGCAAGTGCGCAGAAGAGGATAAGATAATGTTTGCTTCTAGTCTGTTCAAGAATTCAACCTTAGAATGGTGGAACACTATCCTCCATTCTAGAGGAAGTGACAGGATTTACAATATGGAATGGGAGGAATTTAAAAACATGGTAGAAAGGAAATTCTGCCCTCCTAATGAAAAAGAACAGATAGCAAATAAATTCCTAAACCTTAGGATGACTGGAGTGGATAGTAAGGGGTACACTATGTTATTCTTCGAATATGCTAGAATAGTACCAACCCTTGCATCACCTGAACCAGTATTAATCTCCCGTTACATCTGGGGATTAATTGGGGAGATTAGACATGTAGTCAAGGCCGCTAGACCTCAAACCATAGAAGAAGCTGTAGAACTAGCAAATACCTTGACAGATGAGTTAGTACGTACACGGGAAGAGGATCAAAGAAAGAACCTAGCCCAAAGGCTTACCCAAGGATTTCGCTCTGGAAATTCTAACCGTGGGAGAAATGTAGGTTCCACCTCTACACCCTATTGCAAGTATTGCAAAAGGAAGCATTCTGGAAGATGCTCCATATACTGTAATTTCTGTAAAATATCTGGACATAAGGAAGAAGACTGCAGGAAGAAACACAACAGGATATGCTACAATTGTGGAGAACAAGGCCACATCAAGCCAAATTGTCCGAAAATAGCTCCAGCTACGAATAACAAGAATACCAAAAATGCTAGAGCATTTGTTCTGACTGCAGATGAAGCCAAAATGATTCCGGACGTATAGCCGGTACGTTTTTAGTTAATGATGTTTTTGCTAAAGTATTATTTGACTCTGGTGCAAACCAAAGTTTTATTAATACTTCGTTTTGCAAAATTCTTAATCAATCATTAACTAACTCCCACAAGAATGTCTAGTAGAAACAGCAAATGGGGAAACCGTTAGGATTTCTAAAATCTTGCAGGGAGCAAGAATAGATTTTTTAAATCAAAAGTTTAGTGCAAACCTTTACCCAATGAATCTGGCAGGAATTGATGTTGTATTAGGAATGGATTGGTTAATAGCCAATAAAGCCACTATTTTATGTGATCAAAATTCAATTCAACTAAATTCACCAAGGGGTAAAAAGATCACAATTAAAGGAGATAGACCATCTAAGTCTACAAAATTCATCTCTGTGATGAAAACAACAAGTTATATAAGGAAAGGGTCATTAGTGTATTTGATTTCTATAATCACTAACACTAAAGGAAAAGAACAAAAAGACATTCCAGCAGTGTCTCAGTTTTCAGATGTATTTCCAGAAGAATTATCAGGACTACCTCCGGACAGGGAAGTTGAATTCAGAATTCACCTACTACCAGGAACAGCATCAATTGCCAAAGCACCTTACCGTTTGGCACCCGCAGAAATGCAGGAACTGTAGCAACAATTAGACGAATTATTGGAGAAAGGATTCATACAGCCAAGTTCATCGCCATGGGGAGCACCGATTTTATTTGTCAAAAAGAAAGACGGATCAATGCGTATGTGCATTGATTTCCGTGAATTGAACAAGGTCACGATTAACAATCGGTATCCATTACCAAGAATCGATGATCTGTTCGATCAGTTACAAGGAGCTCGATTTTTCTTAAAAATCGACTTAAGATCAGGATATCATCAATTAAAGATACAGGAATAGGACATTCCTAAAACCGCATTTAGAACAAGGTATGGTCATTATGAATTTACTGTCATGACATTTGGTCTAACCAATGCCCCAGCTACATTTATGGACATGATGAACCGAATATGTAAGCCATATTTGGATAAATTCATAATTGTCTTTATAGATGATATTCTCATTTACTCTAAGAGTAAAGAGGAGCATGCAAAGCATTTGCACGCACTTTTAAGTTTATTAAGGAAGGAAAAGCTTTATGCTAAGTTTTCAAAGTGCGAATTTTGGTTAGAACAGGTACAGTTTCTTGGACATTTAGTCGATCATGAAGGAATTCATGTGGATCCTACCAAGATCGAGGCAATTACCAAATGGAAAACCCCTGAGTCACCAACTGAGGTTTGAAGTTTCTTAGGACTAGCCGGTTATTATAGAAGATTTATTTGATATTTTTCTAGAATAGCCATTCCCTTAACTAAGCTAACCTGTAAATCTGTTAAGTTTGAATGGGGAACAAAACAAGAAGAAGCATTTGAAATTCTTAAGCAAAGATTAACCCACGCACCCATACTAGCGTTACCAGAAGGAACTGAAGACTTTGTAGTTTATTGTGACGCCTCTAAGATAGGTTATGGATGTGTGTTGATGCAACGTCAAAAGGTTATAGCTTACGCATCCAGACAACTTAAGAATCATGAAGAGAATTATTCAACTCATGATTTAGAACTAGGAGCCATAATTTTTGCCCTGAAAATTTGGAGACATTACCTGTATGGTAGTAAGTTTACTATTTTCACAGACCATAAGAGTTTAAGATATGTTTTCGGGCAAAAGGAATTGAATATGAGACAAAGACGTTGGATGGAGATGCTTAGTGATTATGATTGTGATTGTGATATCCAGTATAATGCAGGAAAAGCAAATGTAGTGGTTGATGCTTTAAGTCGAAAGTATCACGAAAAGCCAAAAAGGGTACGTTCTCTTAAATTAAATCTACAAGTAGATTTAAATGAGCAGATTAGAAAAGCACAAGAATCAGTAATCAAGGAAGATACTGAAAAATTAAAAGGAATGATTAAGGAATTTTTAAAAAAGGAACAGATGGAATTTGGAGATTCCATAAGAAAAGGATGTGGATACCTAAATTAGGAAACCTACGCCACTGTATACTAGAAGAAGCCCATAAGTCTAAATATACGATGCATCCTGGAAGTGATAAAATGTATCAGGATTTAGGAAAGAATTTTTGGTGGATAGGAATGAAAAAGGATATAGCAGCATATTTGCAAAGTGTCTAACTTGCTCAGAAGTTAAAGCTGAACATCAAAAACCCTCAGGTTTATTGCAACAGTTAGAGATGCCAGTATGGAAATCGGAATTGATAACAATGGATTTTGTTACTAAATTACCCAAAACCAGAAAGGGTAATGATACAATCTGGATAATTGTAGCCTTGCTAACTAAGTCAGCTCATTTCATACCGACGAAGGAAACTTTCAGTATGGAACAATTAGCTAAATTATATGTAAATAAAATAGTTTCTTTACATGGAATTCCTCTATCAATTGTTTCTGACAGAGATAGTCGTTTTACCTCTCATTTTTGGACAAGTTTCCAAAAAGCCATGGGAACCAAGTTGAATCTAAGCACAGCTTATCATCCTCAAACGGACGGACAAAGCGAAAGGACAATTCAGACAATGGAAGACATGCTTAGAGCTTGTGTAATTGATTTCGGAGGTAATCGGGATGATCATTTACCATTAATAGAATTTTCTTATAATAACAGTTATCACACAAGTATCAATGCTGCACCTTTCGAAGCACTTTATGGACGAAAGTGCCGAACCCCAGTCTGTTGGGCAGAAATTGGGGAAAAGCAACTATATGGACCTGAGATAGTACAAGAAACAACAGACAAGATCATTCAAGTCAAGGAATAACTGAAAGCAGCACGTGATCGACAAATATTCCGAGCAATCCAAGGTGAGTTCACTGCTCTTTTTCAAGCATGCGTCCAGGGGAGGGACATCTGGTAAATATTCCAGGGAGGAATATTGGGTAATGGGTTTGAATGGAATATTAAACCGGAATGTTAGATAATACACTCACTCCTATCACCTTAAGTCCCATCTTCTACCGAAATGGTTGCCGGGGAGGCAACGGGGTTATTAGTTGATAGCGCTATTAGGTTTGGCACCCTCACACCATACCGAGGAGGACGGGCGTGAACTAATTACCTTAACCACTCGACCAATGCTTAGATAGGGGCATTGGGGAAGGGCAAACAATCTAGAGCCATCTTGTACGGTATCGAGTTATTATCAACATTGTTTTTGGAATTGCTTTTGAACTGAACTAAACTTTTTACATTAAAACATGTAACACGATTCTCGGTAAACAAAACTGTGAACTCACCAGCGTTGTCTGATACACTTTTCTGCATGCTTGCAGGCCTATAGATACACGTCGTTGGAACTTGCTGTCTGGGATGCGGGAGTGGTCATGGGTCAAGTTGCATGGAATCACGAGACACGTCTAATGGCTTTTATACATTTGTGTTATGAAATTCTTAACTATCGTAGTATGCTTCCGCTGAACAGTAAATAATGTTTTGTAACGCTTATGTTAATAAATGAAAGTTTTATTTGAAATACTGTTATGAGTTTAATGTGATTGGTGGCTAGATCCTGGTACGTCACACACCTCGCGGGGGTTCCCGCGTGTGGTATTTTGGGGGTGTGACAGTTTGGTATCAGAGCCACTGGTTATAGTGAACTTGGTTTTAAAAATGTTTTTATAAAACCAGACTATAACCAAACAGTCCTAAATACGTGAATACGACCATGACACCCAGCTCCATATTGCAAGGTTGGTCTCTCGTTTACTCATTGCACAGCGTAACTAGTGAACACTTACATATGATATTGCATGTGATTGCACGTTTAGCACAACAATATGATTTCATGTATTACTTGCATGTGTTAAGTGATTGATAGTGTGGTGTTTCCCTAGACATTCGTGACCCATGTTTTGTGATGTTCTTTGTTTGCTACTCGAGTCTGAGGAACTATTTAACACGAGTTAGGAGGAGCTGAGATGAGCATGCAAATCATCTTATTATTGTGGGTGCATACATAATAATAATGTGGGGTGCATGTGAGTCCCAACGAGGCCTAGCAAGTGTGAAAGGGGTTCCATTCCATTATTCGACCAAATGTGAACCACAACGATCCATAGGGGTCATAGCAATGACTGTCTCCTGGTTGAACGTGGTCCTTTCACTTCCCTCTGAACCCTTACGAGTCTCGATGATATTGAGTGAAACCTGAACACGTAACTGAACGTTTAGCGAGCCGTGTAGAAATGTTAGGTGATAGTGCGAACGTCTTTGAGACAGTTGTCGGAACGTTAAATGTTTGGTCTATACTTTCTCACTTTTCTCGTTTACTTTGACGCAACAAATTGACGCCTCAAATTCAGAGGTATGGACACCTCCGTGATTCTCTAACGATTTACCGTGCGCTAATCAAGCGACTCGCAAGATCAATGGACAAGAAGATGAACGTGATGCATTACCAACCCTAGTGTTAGGATGACCCTGCTCTCTGACAGCGAACATCAGTAGGTTGACTTCAATCGAGTCCCTAACCCTAGTAAGCAACACTTGGGAGCCAACTCTTACGAATCAATCGGAGCATAAACGCTGGAAACCGACCAGAATATGGGATGTGTAATTACTAGCGCCATGGGCAGTACTCTAGGATGTGACAGGAACATTGGGAAGGTGGACCCTAAGGGAAAAATATCGCAAGGATCTGTCTTCAAAGCAACAAAATTAGAGGCAATGGACACGACGACAACAAGGTACTCGCAAATCGTAACTTTCAGTATGGAAATGAAGGTGACTTTGACAAGGATTGGCCATTGTTAAGTCAACACATCAATAACCCAGGGAACAATGACAACATTTGGAATCCTCGTAATAGTAACAACAACCCTGGATGTGGTACTCGTGGAAGGACATTTAGGATTGGCGTATGCGACGCCAGGCATAATGGCAACATGGTGCTTGTATGTTTTTGGGTAACTAATTGCTTCGTCCCTGTTCTGTTTAACCTTGATGCCTCTTGAAGGCAGACACGTTGTAGAAGTGGCTGATGGCAAGCCAATTGAAGTCTTCCATGTTCACCTAAGGCGCAACTCAATCTTGTAGGTTACGAGTTCGACGTTGACCTTCCCCCTACTACTGTTAGAAGCTTTGGTGTAGTCGATAGTATGGACCGGATGTCCAAGCCTCAAATCACAAGTAAATCCCTTCATGGTGGAGATTCACTAGGTGTCAGCATCACTTCGGCGGTGGGAGCCCAGAAGTGTTTCACCTACTCTGCTACCCTATCATTGATTACAAGTACGCAGCCCGAAGAACTTTCAGGTCCCCCCCCCCCACATTGTCAAGAGGAATATCAGATGTGTATCATGTCAGAAGCAGTCCTGATTTCTAGCACCTCTTATCGTCTTACACCTGGAGGGTTGCAAGAACTGTCCGATCAACTTCAGGAACTACTGGATGGGAGTTTTATCGATCTAGCTCCTCGTCTAGGGGAGCCCGAGCTCTATTGTGGAAATGAAGGACGAATCCTTTTGTATGTGTATAGACTGCCACAAGGTGGCTATCATAGACCGTCACCCTCTATCTCGCATCGACGACCTGCTTGACCCGTTACAATGATCAAGCCTATATTCGAAAACTGACTTAAGGTCGGACTGTCATTTGATGGAAGACTCAGGGGAGGATGATTCCTAACACGACGTTACAGATACAGTACAACCACTACGATTTTCTGTTCAAGTTGTTTAAGATATCCACCACACCAGCAGCCTCAGGGATCACATGAGTAGTATGTGTCAACCTCGTCTTGCCAGATTCGTCAACCGTGTTTATCTATGACGTTTTGAATCACTACCAGGAGAAAGGAACACCATGAACGGCACTTGTATTTCATCCTAGAGCTCCTAGGGGAGGAGCAACTCCATGCGAAGTCTACCTAAGTGTGACTTCAGGATTCGAGAGTTACACTTTCTTGGTCACGCAGTCCACGAAGTGGGGATACATGTGGATCTCGCTAAGATCCATTTAATTAGAAATTGATCAGCACCAAAGAGTCCATCGGGGATACAGCAACTTCTTGGTCTAGCTAGATACTATCGTAGATTCACCACAGGATTTTCGAAGATCGCGCAACTTTAATCTCTTTAGCACAGCGGGGTGCTGTATATTTGTGGGACACAAAACAGGAGGACGTCTTTTCTGCTTTCGAATCCCAACTCTACAACGCACTGGACATCGTCTTTACCCGAGGGTACGGGTGATCTAGTGGTATACCATGATGGTTTGAATCAAAGTCCTAGTTACACGCCGATGCAACATGAGAAGGTGACGGCTTACAAGAAGAATGGCACGAGTCACAACCTACGGTGGAAGCCATGGTCTTTGGATTTAAGTTGGAGGCATTACTTGGACGGTACCAAATGCACTACTTAGACCGATCACAAGGGCCTCCCGTGTACCCTTGTTTCGAAAGAGCTAAACATGTGATGGCATCGCTGGATGGAACTCTCAAGCGATTACGACTATGGAACCTAAACGCGTATGAGCTTGCAGCTCACCATCGACTCTAGCCTACCCGATCAGATTCGCCCTGTTCAAATTGAAGCATTGAAGGAAGAGAATTTTCAAGTTGGGTCCATGCGGGGCATGGAGGAGCAACTTTTGGCAAGGCGGACGATATTCGCTATTTCATGGAACGAATATGGATTCCACTATACGGAAACCGTAGGGAACTTGTGTTGAGCAAAGCACACCAACCTCGATATTCTAGTAGTCTAAGTTTTGATAGGAGATATTAGGATTTATAAGTCTTGTGCTGATGACCGGGCATGAAGGCCCACATAGCAATGTATGTGAACGAAGTTTAACTTGTGCGAAAGTCAAGGTGGAATATTAGAAACCCTCTGGTTTGGGTCAGCAACCGGAAACACCCATACGGAAATGAGAACAGACTGCCATGGGTTTTGTCACTAATCTACTTAAAACCCGAAACGGAGACGATATCACTTGGGTGATCATTGATTGTCTCACGTAACCAGCACACTTTCTTGCAATCAAGGAAACTGACGAGTCTTCACAGCTTGTGAATGTTCCTCTGAGAGAGGCGGTTTCTAGGCACGAGGTGCCAACTCCTGTTACCTCTGATTTTGATCTATACCTGATTTATGACAGGCAGTACACAACACCTTTGGCCGACGTCTAGGCATGAGCATTGCTTATCACCGTAGGATAAACAGTCAGAGTAAACGAACCATCCTGACACTCGAAGACATGCTGCGAGCATGTGTGTGATTGACCTTAGTAAAAGTTGGAAGGACACTAACCTTTGGTTGAGTTCTACTGCAGTAGTTACCATTCTAGTATTCATACAACTATGTTTAAGGCAATGCATGGACGATAATGCCAATCTCCTTGTTGGACTAAGGTGGGTGGCAACCTAATCACAGGTCCAGGACTTGTACTCGAAACTCTTGGGAAGATTGCTTAGATCGACAATCGTTTGGCGGCAACGCGTGACCGCCAGGAAAGCTGATAAGCTTAGGAAACACTGGAGTTCGCTGTAGGCGATCGTATTATGTTGAAAGTCTCACCCTGGGAGGGTGGGGTACGCTTTGGGAAGTGCGGTAAGCTTAATTTACGTTACGTTGGGCCATTCAAAATTCTAGATCGGATCGGTAAAGTGGCCTATAAGCTCGAGTTACCTGCTGAGTTGGGTAACGTTCATAATGTCTTCCACGTGTCGTAACTAAAGAAGTGTTTGTCCGATGGAACACTTGTGATACCCTTGCTAGAGCCTAAGAATAACAACAAGTTGCAGTTTGTCGAGGAATCCATTGAAAACATGGACCAGGAAGTCATGGTCCGTAAGCACAGTCGAATCCTGATCGTGAGAGTTCATTGGAACTCAAAACATGGACCGGAGTTCACGTAGGAACGCGGAAATCAGATGAAGCACAAGTACCGCAACTGTTCAAAACGCCGAAACCCAAATTCTGATGGGACTAGTGAATTTCGGGAAGAAATTCCCTTTCAAGTTGGGGATGACGTGGCACACGAGGAAAATCCACAGTCATCCTGGTTTATCACCTGGCTGCTTTGGGTTACTTATCAAATTTCGGGACGAAATTTCTTTCAAGTTGGGGATGATGTGACAACTCGAGATTTCAAGGCCTTTCCTCTACGCAACATTTGTTTCACAACTCATTTTATGTTGTATCTTATGCATGATAATTGAGTGATTAAAGTATTAATTACGTTTGAATGATTGCATGAAAACTTAAGAGTTAGTCATAACATGTTCATGTTTAATTCTGGATTCCACAATACACTTGACGAAGGATCACCCTCGACGAAGAATGAATCTTCGTCATAATCATTCCCCGATGAAGAATAGGTCTTCGTCATTCTTCGTCACACTCACAACTTGGCGAAGAATGATCTTCGCCAAGTGATACTTCGCCAAAGGGCTCTCGGCCCAAATCCATTAGAAGCCCCCTGTGTTTGCTTGTACGCATATATTCACGAGATTGGGAGGATTGGTTTGATAAACACAAAAGGAAATAGCAAACCCTAGCACTCTCTCCTTCCCTTCTCAAGATCGACGGCAAACCCTTCTTCTCATCGGAGCTTTCTCTCATTCTAGCACACTCTCACCATCTGCACATCTCACGGTTAGTATGATAACATGTTTGGATTCGATTTCTTGTGGATTGGCTGTGTTGTGCTTGTGGTTTTTGGTTATAGAAGTATGTATTGTTATGATATGCATATGAGATAAGGATCTTGATGTAGGGTTTTGTTTACGAACGGTTTTAGTGATGATTGACTGATTGGAATAATGAATGATGATTAAGTGTTGTTTGATTATAAGGATTCCGATGGCTCGTTGATGATATTGTAGGATGATAAGAGTTTCATAGTGTTAGGATGTTAAACGGATGACATGAATCTGACAACAAATATCCATGATTGTTAATTAATGTATTAGGGTTACGTATATTGGTATTGATGATTTCTGATGATAAAGAACTCGTAATTGATTGGTGAATGCTAATGATGATGAAACTGTTAATCGATGATTAGGGTTTGTAGAAAAACCATAACCATCTGTTGACATACTGCAACGAAGGTTCCCCACGACGAACTTTAGCCGACGAAGAGCGTGATTCTTCGTGGGCTGGCCATGACGAACCTCTAAGGTTCTTCGTCACGTCCATTCTCGATGAAGAATGGATCTTCGCCGTTGGGATTCTTTGCCGTACTCAACCCCGACGAAGGATAGTCCTTCGCCGTCGGGATTCTTCGCCGTTGGACACTTGTGTTTGTAGAATTCTGTTTGTTGCATGATAACGAAGTTAACTAGTAATGAGGACCATGACTTGACTAATGGGAGTAGCCCATTTTATCTATTAAATGTTATTATGAGACTTGCACATGAAATGTGGATTTACATGAGAACTACGTACCTGCTATGCAATATATGATGATCTTGTGATGAATGCAAACAGTGTAAAATACGTGATTTAATTATTATGAAACTGATGTTATTGGTAACTACTGTTGGGAACGAGAACTTGTGTTATGAATGCGTATGAAGTCTAAACGTTTGCTAGGTGCTACGTGACAATGTTGTTACATGTGACTTGTTGAATACGTTATCTAGATATGTGTTTACGAAACTGATCATCTTTGGTAACCACGGTAGGGTTTGGTTAACCAACTTGGAACGGGTAAAGTAACTTAACAAACCGAGCAATCCAAGGTGAGTTCACTGCTCTTTTTCAAGCATGCGTCCTGGGGAGGGACATCTGGTAAATATTCCGGGGAGGAATATTGGGTAATGGGTTTGACTGGAATGTTAAACCGGAATGTTAGATAATACACTCACTCCTATCACCTTAAGTCCCATCTTCTACCGAAATGGTTGCCGGGGAGGCAACGGGGTTATTAGTTGATAGCGCTATTAGGTTTGGCACCCTCACACCGTACCGGGGAGGACGGGCGTGAACTAATTACCTTAACCACTCGACCAATGCTTAGATAGGGGCATTAGGGAAGGGCAAACAATCTAGAGCCATCTTGTACGGTATCGAGTTATTATCAACATTGTTTTCGGAATTGCTTTTGAACTGAACTAAACTTTTGACAGTAAAACATGTAACACGATTCTCGGTAAACAAAACTGTGAACTCACCAGCGTTGTCTGATACACTTTTCTGCATGCTTGCAGGCCTATAGATACACGTCGTTGGAACTTGCTGTCTGGGTTGCTGGAGTGGTCATGGGTCGAGTTGCATGGAATCATGAGACACGTCTAATGGCTTTTACACATTTGTGTTATGAAATTCTTAACTATCGTAGTATGCTTCCGCTGAACAGTAAATAATGTTTTGTAGCGTTTATGTTAATAAATGAAAATTTTATTTGAAATACTGTTATGAGTTCAATGTGATTGGTGGCTAGATCCTGGTACGTCACACACCTCGCGGGGGTTCCCCCGTGTGATATTTTGGGGGTGTGACAATGGTAGTCCCTACTGCAAGAACAAGCATCCGTGATCCTAAAGGAAATGCTGAAAACTTGGTTCAAGATTTAGATACCATAGAAGAACTCAGGGATTTAGCAAGGATAAGGTTGGCTAGATATCAACAAAGAATGACTGGAGCCTACAACAAGAATGTTAGGATCAGAAAGTTTCAAGTTGGTGACATGGTGTTGAGAAAGGCATTCCAAAATACCACAAATCCTGCCGATGGCAAGCTTGCACCAAAATGGGAAGACCCCTATCTAATTGAAGCTGAGGCAGGAAAGGGGACATATCATTTTCTAACAATGGATGGTGATCTCTTACCAAGGGCTTGGAATGCTGTTCATCTGAAAAAGTATTTCATGTAAGAAGGATCAGTGATCCTCAGCCATGTCAGTATTCTGGTTAAGGATCAGGGATCCTCAAAGGATATATGATTCTATCTTTGGTAACACTTTACTTTCATTTTCGTTCATGTTGCACTTATTACTTATCATAAGTCAAAGATGTTAATCAGTTAACATCTATTTTCATAAAGTTTAAGCTTTTGCAGAGTTGTCATCATTTTACAGAAGATCAAAGTGGTTGGCCAACTTTCCAAAGTTTTTGGGTTTATCCCCAGTTTATGGGCTTGTCCCCAGTCTAAGGTATCTATTACCTTCTACGAATCAGGTTCTAACACCTTCACCAGTTGCGCACGATTATCCTGGTATAGTTCAAGGCAATGGGACCAGTACCCGCTTTAGGGGCTGACAATTTCATTGTTTTTGGCTGTATTTAGGATCCTAAGTATAATGGTAGACGTACCATACATCCGTTCCTAAGGTTTCTAATGTTTTCACGTTAGCTAAGGTTTTGGCATTTTCATGTCACTCAAGTTTGGATAGTCGCCAGTTTGGGCCATACTGCAGTTTACACAAGAATACTTGGGCTTGTCCCCAGTTTTGGGCTTGTCCCCAACTTATTGGGCTTGTCCCCAGCTTATTGGGCTTGTCCCCAGATTGTTGGGCTTTTCCCCAGTTACTAATGCTTTCTTTCTATGATGATTGGCTTAGTCCCAAGTGGTGTGTTATTACAGGTTTCCAAAGTTAAACAGTTGAGGATCTAGGATCCTAACTTTCTGCTGGTTCTTATATTTTGTTGACATAGTTGTAAGTGTTAAGGATATAGAATCCTAACTTGGATTCTCTGGTATGATCCTTATTTACCTTAGCCTTATTCTTGGTTTGTTAATCTTACCCTTATCCTTTGACAACAGGATATGTGATCCTTGATAATATAATTTTTAATCTTTTGACTTAAACTGATTTTGGCATACATTTGATACCTTTTCTAACAATTTGTAAATTCTAAAACTATAGAATTTAAATTGACAAGTAAATGTATGTAAATCAACATTCAAAGATAAAATCAACAATACAAGGGATAGTCAAAAGTTAAAGTTTTATTTATTTATCATTTAAAGCCTTTAAAAGGTTGTCAAAATTACCAACACAAGCTTCTACCAGCAAAACGTGGCCCGTCCACTTGGGTTGGCAAGGGTGTCCATATTAATGAGGTTCTAAGTCATGCAGGAATTTAAAAGGCGAGGGGCATCAAAGGCTTCATCCTCCACAAACAGAAGGACCCATCCACCTTTGTTACCCCCTATTGTCCAAAGGATCAGTGATCCTTAACCCTATAAACTATTGTTCAAAGTAATTGTAGACCATCATTGTTCAAAATATCACAACCAAAAAACTATTAAACCATAAAAAAATGGGCTCTGACCACGTCTAGAATTTTCCATCATCGCCCATTTGTGCAGCTCACACCTTGGATTCTTCCTTCACCTTCTCATCACCGCCTTCACCACTGCCACCAACCGCTGCTGCCTCCTCGGGATCCTTAACTCCACTGCCTCCAGCTTTAAGGGCCAGCACCTCCTCAGGCTCCTCGTCATCTCCAAGCTCAGCTAGCCTCTTTGTCCAAGCCTCCACATCCCACTCAGACCTGTCAAAGGAAGGATCGACAGCTTCCTTAGCCATTTGGAGCTTGATCTTCAGCATCACTATGGCAGCAAAGTGTTTGGCTCCATACATAACCTCTATCCTTTCCTTTTTAGCAGTGATTTCAGCAAGGAGTAATCCCTTTTGCATCGTCGTGTTCTCCTTTTCAAGCTGGGAGATCTTTTTGTTCTTGGCGACTGCTATTGCTTGGAGGTCGAGGTTCTTCTGTTCAGCTTCGGCCACGTGTTGGTCTAGGAGGATTTGGACCTCAGCAAATTTCTGCACAGAAAGAGTTCAACTATCAGGATCCTTTATCCTTAGAAAAAGTACAAGTTTCAGGATATAAGATCCTTACCTCAGAGACGTATTCTTGGAGTTGACGTTCCATCAGAGGGAGACCTTTAGTGGGTTCAGTGGGCTTCTTCCTTTTGGTTCCTTTACCCCTGGTACTCATACCCTTGGCCTCTAGCATGCTTTGGCTTGCAGCCAGCTCCTTCTTGATAGACCTTGGAGATACAATATCATGGAGATCACCAACACTGAACCTGGAAGCAGATTTTGATGATTTAGCAGCACCTACAAGTTCAACACACAGATAAGTATTCATATCCTATTTTTATTAAACATTTGTATATATACATGTATGGATACTTACTTGACATGGTGTAGGAACCGGAGGAAATTTCTTGAGAATCCTTTGCTTTGTGTTGAACGTTATAATGGCAGGGTCAAGCTTCCAGAAAGCTTTTATTCTCTCCTTGGTGACAGGTGAATCTTGAATATGTAACAGGGAGACAGCTGCATAAGAAAAAAAAGAAAGGATCAGTTATCCTCAACAGAGAAGAGAAATCTTACCGTGGTCCTGGCCTAAGGATCCTATATCCTACCCTGGGTGTTCCACTTCTTGGGAAGATGACTCCCGTTTGGAATGGAATCTCTTCTCACAAAGAAGAATTGGTTCCTCCAGTTGGAGTCATTCTTAGTGGTTTTAAGGATTGGATGAGCTTGCTGGGGTTTGGATTTGAAAAGGAAGCGGTGGGAACCATGGCTGACTAAATTATACAATCGGCTCTACAAGCGCCTCAACTCAGACAAACCTATATCTATTCCCTCATGTTCTATAATGTGCTCAAGTGTGTATAGAGCTCTCCAAACCATTGGCATGGCCTGAATATAGCACAGACCAGTCAATGTGAAGAAACTCTATGTGAGAGTTGGGAAAGGATATGTGAAGCCAATCTGGAATGGGATTGCGGGAAAAGTGATCCAGGTTTCTAATAGACAGTCACTCTTCATCGAAGTGAAAGGGTCTAAAGATGGTACCATCTGGGAAACAATGGCATAACTGATCAACTTCAGGATCAGTGAAGCGGCAAAGTTCCATGGAGGGGTTTTTAGTGAGGCCCTGACTCTTCGGATGGCTATCTTGTTTAGGATCCTTAGCAGGAGAGGATCGGGTGTTCATCTTAGCCATGGATTTTTGAAAAACAGGGGATCAGAAAGAAGAAAACTAGAGAGAAGAAGGAAGGAGATACCTGTGGTAATCTTCGAATGAGGATTTAAAGGGGAAGTTTCTCGAATTTAAATGCAGAAAATCACCTCAATCCTTATCCTATTTATAATGATTGTTTGTTGCAGGCATGACTGTTACTGACGTAAGCCTGTAACGGCTTTATCCATATGTAACGGCTAGTCCGCATTTGGCTGAAACAAGACTATCTGATTGAATTTCAACTAGTCATGTTTGGGGGCAATTGTTAGGGATAGAATTTTATGGGTTATGGATCACGGATCCTCTGTATAGCATGGGTCAAGGATCCTTAGTTCAGTTTGGATCGAGGATCCTTAGGAAATGGTGCAGGAAGGCTAAGGATCCAGGATCCTCTTTATTATTTTAAAACTAACAATTGTTTCCATTATCCTTTAGCTTGTTTTGCAGGTGTATTACGAAGGAGACTTATTCCAACCGAGATTCCAGGAGAATATGCTTCTTATTTTGGCACGTGCATAGAGTTCATGACCGTTATGGTGATCGTGGATGACAAGCACATATTTCGGATAGTTAGTTACTTAGATATTTTTCTATTTTTGAAGGGGATAACAAGCTATTATTAAAATGATAGTTACACAGATTGATATTCATTCGAACTCAGAGAAACTCATTGGCGATTACACACACAAACACACTAGAAACCATTGTATCAAGTTTGTTATCATCCAAAGTTGTAATCTTTATTGTTCAATATAGTTGATAGTGATAGTTTTCACTATCCGAGGTTTTTATGCCGGAGATCATCCATTGATCAAGGGCTTTTTCCTCATATAAATCCTTGTGTTCATCATCATTTTCATTCAATTATTGTTCATACAATTGTTCATTCAATCAAGCATCCAACCTCACAAAAATCAGATTTGGTTACATTATCCTTGTGTGATTTTTGACCAAAACAGTAACAACTAACAATTAAGACTTAAAACACTAATAGCAGCAATAAGAAGAAAAATGAACGGTAGAAATAAGAAGAATGGTACTGATATCGGGAAATTCGGTGATTTAATGATCAAATATTGGACAATATCGTTGATATTATCGGTACTGATATTTTGATCAATATTTTGTACCGCTATCTCGGCAGGGGACCGATAACCGATACATCACTGATATATCAGTTGATATATCGGGATATTAACTACATAGGTTGGGAGGGACTGAATTGTTTAATTTGAGGCTTTCAGAGAGATGCTATGTGCTATACTGGGTTAGAAAATACGAAATAACGATATTGCCCTTCATTTTTTAATTAAAAAGACAATAATACCCTGGTCAATTAACGGTTGACTGACGGCTTTTTGGTGCAGGGGTTTAATTGAATCAAATTGACAACGTCAGGGACTGAAGTGTTGATTTTTTTTTGAAATAGGGACTGAAACTGCGAGCGAGTGTTAACCTCAGGGACTCAAAGTGTACTTTACTCTAATATTTTTTTTGAAGGCAAATAGAGTGTTAACCTTAGGGACTGAAAGTGTACGTTACTCTAATATATATATATATATATAGGAAGGTTAACGTACATTACGGCTTAACGTACATCACGTACGATAGGTAATTACGCATGTTCATTTTAAAATCACGCACGTTATAACTCAAAAATCCAAAATCACGCATGTTGAAACACAATAATCACGCATATTGAAAACATTAATCACGCATGTTATATAACAAATCACGCACGTTGTTGGACGTGAAGTACGTTAAGCCGTAATGTACATGTTCATTTTAAAATCACGCACGTTATAACTCAAAAATCCAAAATCACGCATGTTGAAACACAATAATCACGCATATTGAAAACATTAATCACGCATGTTATATAACAAATCACGCACGTTGTTGGACGTGAAGTACGTTAAGCCGTAATGTACGATATACTTTATATATATATATATATATATATATATATATATATATATATATATTTTGATGGAAAATACTTTTAATTCAAGCCGACACCTTTAGGCTTTAATTTAATCTGTTTTGACCCATACCCGACGATTCATCATCCCATATTGGAATATGTACAATGTTCACTTAGGAAAAGAAGAATAACTGTCTCTATAAAATTTTCCTTTTAAAAGAAAAAAAAAGTTAAATAATAATTGTACTTGTAACTATCCAATGAGTGTGAACATTACATGGCAAGTTGATTAAGACCTTAATATGATCACAAATAACTGGCTTAAATGCTTAATGACTAAATAAATTGGTTCTACCTTAAAATAATTCATAATTGATCCGAATTATAATTTCTTTATTTCTCAGTGGTTAAATATACCCATAAAATCTACCTCTAAAAATTTCACACATTGCTCACTTTCTAAGACTTGAACCTACATCATTATAACGGGGATTGATCCTAATTATAACAATAATCATTTGATAATTTTTTTTGAACAACCAATGAATCATTCAAATGAGCTACTGGTAAAATTCACCACATTAGGATACACCCGCCTTCGAACTAGGGAAAACCTTCATCTAAGTCCAAAGCCTGTGAACACTCCCTCGAAGGCACGACGGTGCAGTAAAGTAAAATCCGTTCAGTTCAAGGATCGAACTAGCGATCGCCGCCTAGTCTTTAATCATCACCAGGTACCGCTGAAACTAAATGATGGGAGCAGGAATCGAACCTAGATCACTTGAAACATTAGGTTTATCCCTTACCACTTCACCACCGGCTCATTGGCTAATCATTTGATAAACTAGCTAAGGATATGTTTATAACATTTTAGGGAAATTAACATCAACATAAATAGAACTAAAAAGACCATCATAGTATGTATCTGTCAGTCTACTTGGAAAACGAGACATATTTACATACATCATATCGTTGTCTTTAAAAATTATTTGAGTAAATTTCAAGGATTGTCTTTTATCTTTATACCTATTTTCAGGCGCTGTCCTTTATGTCTAAAATTGACGAGTTTTGTCCTTTATGTTTTCATATCATACACGTTTTGTCCTTTAGGCCTAACCCAGTTAGTTTTTTCAGTTAAATTTGGTCATGTGCTTTGCACATGAGGGCATTTTTGTCAATTCAAAGGTTGCAGAAGCTTTGAGCTGTAAATCTGCCGTTGCTTTTACCTTTGAATTGACAAAAATGCCCCCATGTGCAAAGCACATGACCAAATTTAACTGAAAAAACTAACTGGGTTAGGCCTAAAGGACAAAACGTGTATGATATGAAAACATAAAGGACAAAACTCGTCAATTTTGAACATAAAGGACAACGCCTGAAAAAGGGTATAAAGACAAAGGACAATCATTAATATACACATTAACCTTTTATATAGCTTTTAACCATTAGTTAATGAACTTTCTAATGTTTTACATATTTACCAATAGTTAATAACTAGTCATTGGCCTTCACATTACAGTGAGGGGGCGTAAAACCATGCTATCAACATTACAGGGATGGCGTAAAACCATGCTAACTAACAACTGAAGGATGACCAAAACCGGGAAAACATACAGAGACCAATTGGCTCTCGTGACGTAAACGTATATGAAATTGAATTTATACTGACGCGTGTTAGAAAGTAGGGGGTAAAAAAACTTGAGACACCAAATGTGACCATCAAACACCGTGCTAAGTAGCAACTGAACAACGACCAAATTCGAGAAAAAATGTAAAACAAAACTATCAAAAATTAAACTTATTTAACATTTGTGACAAAATAATAAAAAAACTACAATTTTATTACAAAATAATAAAAAATCAAAACTTACTATGAAAAAAAAACAAAAAGATAAAAGAGTTACTATTCATCATCCTAATATTATGAATTAGTATATATAGATAATTATTTAGCTTGGACCTTGAGGAAATGTCATGGTTTTCCATTATTAATATCGTGGATGTTATGTTAAGAAGCATGAAAGATATAAAGACCGGATTTTGTAACTCAAAATCAGCCTAATTTTGTAAAAGATGTAGCAAGAAAAAGGAGTTGAGAAACTTTAATAAAGTAAGAAGCTTTAGTGATTGTTTTACTTCTAAATATACATGCGAGCATAAAAGTCGTTTCCTTCCATTTATATCCACCTTAAATTTGTTGCTTTGATCCATCATGTCAAAAGAGTGGGTCCATGTGTTTAGGCCATGTTGATTTGTCACACATAAGTGTTTCTTGATATGATTTGAGTTAAATTTACAGGTTTTGACTTAAAACCGGCATATTATCTAAAACTCTTGGGCTATAGGGTGTGGTCATTACCCTCATGATCACCATGACCCTCCATATAGGGGCCATGTCATCCATATTTAATCCACCATTCAAAACCACTACCCTAAGGGTGTGGCCATGACCCAAACAACTATCCCATTTATTTTTTTAATTTCTTTTTTGTCTTAAAATTATCAAATGAGAGGGTCGTGGTAATCGTGGTTTAATCCATGGGAACCACCATCAATCAAGGAGGGGGGTGGTGTACCATTTAATTAATGGTCCTATGTGCAAATAATGTTACAATCCATGACCCCCACACCCCATAGCCTTACGAGTGAACCTTGAAGAGTTTTTCAAAATTTCATAAAACATATAATTCAGAGTGTAAGAACATCACCTGAAACACGTCCCTTAGCTGGGTGATCCGATAAAGAGTGACCCGATATCCGATCTGCAAAACAGAATACCATTAGAACTCGTTACAGGAATGAGGTTATTCCTGTAACCACCATCCGGTGTGAGAATAAGAATTCGTTTGTGGGAGTAAAAGAGAATGTAATGAGAGAGAACAATGTGTATTTGCTTCATGACGACACCTCTATTTATACTTATGGGTAAACTTAGGGTTTCCCCTTAAGTCGGGAGTCGGTTAGGTGACATCTCCTATTTTATTGGAGATTATTTCACACATAGATTTGCATGGAGATATCCTTCGTATTTATTTATTGCCATTTATTCGATGGTTAATATTCGACCCGGAATGACGAGGCCCCATAGTAAGGAAATATTTTATCAGAGTAAAATATCACATTTTTATAATAATAAATACACGGGAAATTCCCAAGTTTCCATTACAAACATGTTTATAGGGGGTAAACCCTAATATATTGAATTAAAACATCTTTATTTAGGTAACTTTTATAGCCACTTTTCCAAGCCTTCAATGCTGTCCAGCTGGCTTCTATTTGGCTCTCACATTTTGTTACCTGAAACACGTTTAAAACATTTTTGTCAGCGAAAAATACTGGTGAGTGAATCAAGTTTAATAAAAACAGGTTTTATCATTTTACTGTATTGAGGGCGATCTCACAATTACATTTGTTTACATTTCTACTTTAATTACCACCCACGGCACTGTCAATCTTGACTTGTGGTCATGTTACTACTCACAGTTTACAATTGTAGAATTACAAATACTCAGTCACTGCTAATCATAATGTAAAACATTTGAGGTTTTGTAAAAACAGTTTACAAAAAGAAGGATTACTCACATTGCTAATTTAGGTATTTTCCTTTTGACTTCCTGGTTATAATCTATTAATTAAACAATGCACACTTGTTAGTATAATAACCCAATTTATATTAGTTATACCCTCCCCGAGACAGAACTCCAACGACTACGTCGGGCAGAGCCTCGACAGGCATAACGGAGCACTAGATCAATCGGGCAGCGTATCTAATACGTAACCGGGGGTTATAATACTTACAACGAGGCAGATTTTCGCTAATAAGGGGGGTATTATACCCGATATTATTTCTAAAATTCAGAATTTGAGAGAGATTCGAAGTTTTTTGAACGAATTGGGACTGAAGGCCGATCCCATCTATTTATAGTGCTGATCAGACACTCTCTCGCGCCCCGCGAGAGAGTTAACTATGGCCTTCGCGGCCCGCGAGCTAGGGGTGTAGGGCCTAGCCTTGCTGAGTCGGCCCCATAGCCTCGACACGCGTGACGACACGTGGCAGCACCGGGTTAAGCCTGGTGTCCACCTGGTCGCGGCCCGCGACAAATACATACAAGGGGGTCGTGGCCCGCGAGCGTCCCCTGAATCTGTTTTTTGTTTAATTTTTATAAAATAAAGTATTTGGGGCCCACTTTTCATATACGGGGTGTATTTTAGGGCGTATAGGGGTGCTATAAGTGTTTTAGGAGGGTTGTTATATCCTCCCCACCTTGTTTTAGAACTCGTCCTCGAGGTCTACTGGAACAGGTGTGGATATTTCCTCTGCATCTCTGACTCAAGCTCCCAAGTGTATTCTGGTCCTCTCTTGGAATCCAATTTCACTTTGACCAGAACTAATCTCTTGTGTTTGAGATTCTTGATCTTTCTGTCTTCAATCTGTAGTGGTTTTTCTACAAACTTAAGTTTCTCATTTACCTCTATATCCATAAGAGGTACCACTAATGATTCATCTGCTAAGCATTTCTTAAGATTACATACATGAAATACATCATGTATTCCTGCCATTTCCTCTGGCAGTCGTAGCTGGTAAGCTACTGGTCCTATTTTTCTACTAATCTCAAAAGGTCCAACATACCTGGGGCTTATCTTTCCCCTTTTGATGAATCTGACTACTCTTTTCCATGGAGAAACTTTTAATAATACCTTATATCCTACTTGAAATTCCAATGGTTTCCGCCTGTTATCAGCATAACTTTTTTGTCGATCGCGTGTTGCTTTTAGTCTTTCCTTGACTTGAATAATCTTGTCTGTTGTTTCTTGTACTATCTCAAGTCCAGATAGTTGTTTTTCTCCAATTTCTGCCCAACAGACTGGAGTTTGGCACTTTCGTCCATAAAGTGCTTCAAATGGTGCAGCATTGATACTGGTATGATAACTATTATTATAAGAAAATTCTATTAATGGTAAATGATCATCCCAATTTCCTCCGAAATCAATTACATAAGCTCTAAGCATGTCTTCCATTGTCTGAATTGTCCTTTCGCTTTGTCCATCCGTTTGAGGATGATAAGCAGTGCTTAGATTTAACTTGGTTCCCATTGCTTTTTGGAAACTAGTCCAAAAATGAGAAGTAAAACGGCTATCTCTATCAGACACAGTAGATAAACGAATTCCATGTAATGAAACTATTTCATTTACATACAACTTGGCTAACTGTTCCATACTGAGAGTTTCCTTCATTGGTAAGAAATGAGCAGACTTGGTTAATCTATCCACAATCACCCAGATTGTATCATTACCTTTTCGTGTCTTGGGTAGTTTGGTAACAAAGTCCATTGTTATCAATTCCCATTTCCAAACAGGCATTTCTAAATGCTGCAATAAACCTGAGGGTTTCTGATGTTCAGCTTTGATCTGTGAACAGGTTAAACACTTAGCAACATAAGCTGCTATATCCTTTTTCATTCCTATCCACAAAAAAATCTTTCTTAAGTCTTGATACATTTTATCACTTCCAGGATGTATCGTATACTTAGACTTATGGGCTTCTTCTAATATTCGGTGGCGTATGTTTCCTTGTTTTGGTACCCAAATTCTTTTCTTATGGAATCTCCAAATTCCATCCGTTCCTACTTCTAGTTCTTTAATCATTCCTTTCAATTTTTCAGTATCGTCCTTGATTACTGATTCTTGTACTTTTCTAATTTGCTCATTTAAATCTATCTGCAGATTTAATTTAAGAGAACGTACTCTTCTGGGTTTTTCATGATACTTTCGACTTAAAGCATCAGCTACAACATTAGCCTTTCCTGCATGACACTGGATACTACAATCATAATCACTAAGAATCTCCATCCAGCGTCTCTGTCTCATATTTAACTCTTTTTGCCCGAAAATGTACCTTAAACTCTTATGATCTGTGAAGACTACAAATTTATTTCCATATAAATAGTGTCTCCAAATCTTAAGGGCAAAAATTATGGATCCTAGCTCTAAATCATGGGTCGAATAGTTCTCTTCATGATTCTTAAGTTGTCTAGAGGCATAAGCTATAACATTTTGACGTTGCATCAACACACATCCATAACCTAACTTAGAAGCATCACAATAGACTACAAAGTCTTCAGTTCCTTCTAGTAACGCTAGTATGGGTGCGTTAGTTAATCTTTGCTTAAGAATTCTAAAGGCTTCTTCTTGTTTTGGTCCCCATTCAAACTTAACAGACTTACAAGTCAGTTTTGTTAAGGGATTGGCTATTCTAGAGAAATCTCAGATAAACCGTCTATAATAACCGGCTAGTCCAAGAAAACTTCTCACATCTGTTGGTGATTCAGGGACTTTCCATTTAGTAATTGCCTCAATCTTTGTGGGATCCACATGAATTCCTTCATGATTAACTAAATGTCCAAGGAATTGCACTTCTTCTAACCAAAATTCGCATTTCAAAAATTTAGCATAAAGCTTTTCTTTTCTTAGCAAATTTAGGAGTGCATGCAGATGCGCTGCATGTTCCTCTTTGCTCTTAGAGTAAATGAGAATATCATCTATAAAGTGTAACGCCCGTCTCACTTTAATGTAAATTTACTACTAAATACGCATTTATTTTGCGTAAAATACGGGATAACAAAAACTTTGTTAAGTTTAACATTCCTACATGATTTGAGTAATTGGGATTCACATCCCTACAGTTTAAATCATACTGAAGTAGCATCAAGAGTTACATGTTCATATTTATTGTAAACAAAATATATTAATGCGGAAGCTTCAAAAGTATGTGTTCGGTTCTATGACATCTTGCTTGATCACCATCCGGAGTAACACCAACATCACCTAACATCAAAACCAACTTAAATGTTAGTTTTGACAACATTTCAACAAGTATAATCAAATTCCGATATCAAACAAATAAAAATAAAATATTTTTTTTCCAAATCGTGCCTCCCGCGACAAGCGGGAGGAGTCCCTTGTTCTGTCGCGTGTCGCGCCCCAATTACTGGATCCCGTCGCGTGGCGCGGGGGAAACTAATTTCCAGCAGGTCCGTTTCTGGACCTGCATTTTCTGCCCAGCTCAAGTTTTTAACAAAAATTAAACTTCAAATGGCCATAATTTTTAATCTATATGTCCGTTTTACGCGATTCTTTTTCCTACGCGTTCGTAATTTGATTCTCCATCATAAGGAGTTAAAACCTGATATTTAACTTTTCAAAAATATAGAATTTCAAGCCTTCGACCTGAAATTATTTTACTAAAACTTTTGACCCGTTTAAGTTTAAAACCATTAACTTGTTTCTAACTAATCAAATATATGCTCCAATGCATTTAACACAAATTCTTTAGCTTGGGTTCATAATTCTTATGAATTACACAACTAACACGCAAGCTATGCGCATAGGTCCGTTTTGACCAGTTTAGGGGATTTTAAGCAATTTAGTCTATAATCCGCTCTTTTCTTTTCACACTTCAAAATTCCACCTTCAAGGTATCTACCTATATTCCATAAACATAACGCAAGTTCCTAAACAATCCATATGGGTCGTTTACCCGTTTTACCCATCAAGGGCGTTTTGGTCAACTTTAGCCCCTCATTTACGATGACGGGCTTCCACTAAATATTTGACCCAAAATCGCGCATATAACTAATATCTTATTTATGCGTACCTGGCTCGGTCAACATATAGACCCGTTTCATTTTTATACCTTGCTTTTATTAGCCGCTACTCCAAAGCGACACAATTATTCAATTTCTGTTCAATCCTGTGAACATATAACTTGACAACCAAATGTTTGTCGATATTGCCAAATGGTGTTATCATCACCATTTGGCTCGTTTGGCCTATATGACCAAACGTTTATATACATGACAAAACATGGTTTTCAACTACCAATTCACCCATCCGACCCATTTCGGATTTTACCATTAGATCCCTTTTTCCATTAACCAAGGATTTTCATTATTTTATATGTTCCGATCCGTATTATTTCGTATCGGAAACATATTTCGGATATAGCTTTTGTCATATTTACAATCTATGAATAAATGCATGTCTTATAAAAGGGTGTAAGCTTTTACTTACCTTGCATCTCGAATACGTTTTTCCTTTATGCTTGACTCGATTTGACCACCCGCTTTCTCCCCAAGCTTCCACCTAGCTCGTTAAGCGTCAACTATCATCATCATTCACAAGGTGGTTAGATTAGTCATTATAACCACGACTATTCCACCTTACGTGTTTTCTATGTCAAAACTACTATTCGACTCCGTCCATGGTTAGTTTAACTTTTCAAAAGTTAACTACCCTTAATTATATGATATATGCATATAAGCTAAATCGACTTCATAATTAAAATTTGTATTACCCCATATCACACGTAATTAGTCGTACTAGGAAACTACGTGTTTGATTCATAATTTCAACATATGAACATTCACTTAGGCATTTTAACAAACACCTTGTGGGCATAATTTATAACATCAACAATCAAGTTTCATAACTAGTTGTTTAGCCAAGCCTTAACATTAGTTAGGCAAGTTTATATCACTGAAAATAGGTTATTTTTGGTTACCTGTTTAACCTGTTTACAAGTCTTCAAAAATTATGATTTTTTTATGTGACGTACCTCTCGGAGGGTTAGGCCTTGTGTTAAAATTTCAAGATCTAACTCTTTACCTAAAATTCGTAAAAATTCATTTACTAAGCTGTAATCAGATTCGTCACTTCTGACTGCAGCTTACGAAAAAATTCATTTAAAATTCCTCGTTTATCCGATTGACAAAATTCCAGTTGGAGATTTTTGGAATTACCTGAAGCTACCTACAATAAAAATTTGAGATCATAAATAAATTCTTAAATTGAGTTATGACATTCGTAATGGGCTGCAAATTCTGCCAGAAAACGCAGCCTGAACCTTCGATACCGAAAAATTCATAAAACATTCAATTTTCGTCGAAAAAATGCAATTCCAGTGGCGTTTTAAAGATATTTCCTGGAATTACATTTTAGACTCAAGAAACACATGTTTTTGTCACGTTTTGTCCACGTTACAGCTAATACAAGTTGGCTGTAAATTCCGATCAGAAGCTGTTTGAATTCAGCTTTCAATTAAAGCATGTTTATGACATCATAACACTATTTTTTGCAAATCAAAACCCTTAAAACATCACATACACGAATTTAGCATCAACAAATCTGAATTTACTTCATGGAACTCAAATTACACTAGAATAACTATCAAAATCCTAGTGTTTAACATGTTTCTACAAAACCCACTTAACACCTTCAATGGTGATTATGGAATTCTCAAGCATTGAGCATAATTTTAACAATCTAATGACTAGGGTTTATTCCTAGACACTATTTCATTCTAATTCCATCCAAACAACATTCATGCAACACTAATTTCAGATTATAATTGTTAATCCAGAATTTTGAATGGAATCAAATAACGAATTTTAGCATACCTTATGATCCCTTTACGAAGGAGATCACTAATCTTTGCTTGGATTTCGATTTGGGTCGGATTTGTGCCTTCAATTGATCATTTTTAGCATGAACTAGAGTTGAGAGGAAGCCCCTAGTCGCCCCTGTGTTTGATCGACCAGACTCACATACTAATGTGTGTGTTTGGTTTTTAATTTTATTGTTTTTATCAAACTTAATTCAATTTTGACACCTTTAACCCTCCAATTATCATTAGGTTTTTATTTTAGGTGTTTTAACTCACTACCATGTTACTACAAGACTTTCTTCCAACTAGGTTATTTTTATTCCTAGTTAGCTCATTTTATTTATTACCGATATCGAATTTATAATATAAGGTTTATATTATAGGGTACGACTCAGTTTATTTTAAGTCCCGTTATCTCAGGCTGTTTATAAACTTTTATTTCCTCAAAAGTTTTCGTTCAACTTTTATTTAATATTAGGTTTATTTGTTTAAATCCTAATATTTACCGGGTTAATTTCACCACTAACGGTATTTTTACCCGTTCATAAATATTAACGTGGTTTGATTACCAAACCCATTTTTGGGGTGTTACATAAAGACAATTATGAATTTGTCCAGATATGGTTTACATATTCTGTTCATCAAGTCCATACATGCGACTGGGGCATTGGTTAGACCAAATGGCATGACGGTAAATTCATAATGACCATACCTTGTTATGAAGGCAGTTTTAAGAATGTCATCTTCCTGTACTTTTAGTTGATGATATCCTGAGCGTAAATCGATCTTAGAAAAGAATCGAGCTCCTTGTAGTTGATCAAGCAGATCATCGATTCTCGATAATGGGTACCGATTCTTAATCGTAACCTTGTTTAATTCTCGGTAATCAATGCACATACGCATTGACCCGTCTTTCTTCTTGACGAACAAGATTGGTGCTCCCCACGGTGATGAACTGGGCTGTATGAAACCTTTCTCCAGAAGTTCGTTCAACTGTTTCTTCAGCTCTTGCCTTTCTGCTGGTGCCAAACGGTAAGGTGCTTTTGCAATTGGTGCTGTCCCTGGTAGCAGGTGAATTCTGAATTCAACTTCCCTATCTGGCGGTAGTCCTGGTAATTCTTCTGGAAATACATCTGAGAATTGAGATATTACGGGAACATCTTTCAATTCTTTTCCTTTAGTGCTAATGATTATGGAAATCATATACACTAGTGATCCTTTTCTTGCATAACTTGCGGTTTTCATCACAGAGATGAATTTCGTGGATCGAGATGGCTTATCTCCTTTAATTGTGATCTTTTCATCCTTTGGTGAGTTTACTTGTATTGACTTTTGATCACATAGAATACTGGCTTTATTGGCTATAAACCAATCCATTCCTAATACAATATCAAATCCAGCCAGATTCATTGGATAAAGATTAGCAATAAAATTATGGTTTAAAATTTCTATTCTTGCTTCCTACAAGATTTCAGTGATCTTAATGGATTCTCCATTTGCCGTTTCTACTAGACATTCTTGTTGAAGTTTAGTTAATGGTTGATTGAGAAGTTTGCAAAATGAAGTATTAATAAAACTTTGGTTTGCACCAGAGTCAAATAATACTTTAGCAAGAACATCCGGAATCATCTTTGCTTCCTCGGCTGTTAGAACAAATGCCCTAGCATTCTTAGTAGTCTTGTTATTCATGGCTAGAGCTAGTTTCGGACAGTTCGTCTTAATATGTCCCTTTTCTCCACAATGGAAGCATACTCCATTACTGGGTTTCTTCCTACAGTCTTCTTCCTTATGTCCTAGTATCTTGCAGTATGTGGAGCATCTTCCTGAATGCTTCTTCTTGCAGGCCTTACAATAAGGTGTAGAAGTAGAACCTACATTCTTCCCACAGTTAGAATTTTCGTAGCGAAATTCTTGGGTAAGTTTCTGAGCTAGGTTCTTCCTCTGGTTTTCTTCTTGTGTACGTACTAGTTCATCAATCAAGGTATTTGCTAGTTCTACAGCTTCTTCTATAGTTTGTGACCTAGCTGCCTTGACTACGTGTCTAATCTCACTGATTAATCCCCGGATGTAACGGGAGATTAACATTGGTTCTGGTGAAGCTAGGGTTGGCACTATTCTAGCATATTCAAAGAATACAGTAGTGTAACCCTTACAGTCTACTCCAGTCATTCTAAGGTTCAAGAACTTATTAGCTATCTGTTCATTTTCATTGGGAGGACAGAATTTCCTTTTGATCATGTTCTTAAATTCAGTGCATTCCATATTATAGGCTCTGTCACTTCCCCTAGACTGGAGAATAGTGACGGAGAGGGTGAAACCCAAGCTTTAGAGTGTTTAAATATGATGTTTTAGGTGTATTTGATGTGTTTACTTGCTTAGAATGAAGTAACTATGAGATTTTGGTGATTTGTAGGTAAAACACGTAAAACGGTGCATTTACGATGGTTAAAGATGAAGTTGTGAGCATAGGATGGGATATTACAGTTCGAGGATGGATGTAAAAGCTTGTTCGAGTGATATGAAGGCTCACGAGTGAACGGAATGTCACTGAGCAAAGTTCAGGGGCTAATTTGGTATTTTTCAGAAGTTGTGTGAAGCCTAGATATGCAAGAAATAAGAAGATTATAAGTTGAGGGGCCATTCGGTACTTATTTGAAAGTTATGTTATGCTCATATATGAGAGGAGATTGAAGAAACAAAGTTGAGGGGTCCTTTTGTCAATTGTTGAAAGTTGCTCATGAAGAAGAAAAGAGGAACATATATTCGATCGTAGCTTACGAGTGTCAACTCGTAGCTTACGAGTGTCAACTCGTAGCTTACGAGTGTCAACTCGTAGCTTACGAGTTCTTTGTATCATTTGGAATTTTGGACAGAACTTTTAACTCGTAAGCTAAAGGTTTCAAACTGTAGCTTACGAGTTGACTATATGCAGCAAAGAAGGAACCATTAGCATGCGAACGTAGCCTACGGTCCATAAACCGTAAGCTACGGTTTGGTGTTAATGTACAATCAGAGATTACAAACCGTAAGCTACGGTTTCTTATTCGTAGCTTACGGCCCGGGGAATTTAAAAAACGCGAATTAAGGCCTCTAAGTTATATATTAGGGTTTGAAAGAAGGGGATTATTATCTATCATTAAAGGGTCGTTCATAGGCATCATGACACTCAAAGTTGAAGATTTTTTCACCTCAATTCCATCAAGATTCTCCATTCAATCATCGAATCAACCATGATTTCTTCATCAATTCAAGCCTTTGAAGATCTTTTGTGCGAGATGAGCGGCTAAACTTTTGTGGTTTCCTCCGGATGGAGGGTGTTTGTAAGTTGATTGATATTATGTGTTGACACAATCGTTTTAACTTGGTGATCTAAGCATTCGATGCTTTTCACCATTTATTTGATTTATTGGTTGTAAACAGTTACGTTTATTTAAACCTTAATTTCTAAGCATTCAGTCCCCGAGAGTTCTAGTAATTGGGATATATTTGACATGGGGTTAGGGTTTGTAAATTGTAATTGATAATCATTCGATAACCTCCCGTTATGTATTGACCGGAGTACATAGTCGTTGGTTATCACAATTAATTAATCAAAATTAACACCTATGTCTATGTAGGAAACGATTAAACACATAGTTGAAGTTAACTGTAAAACCTGAAATCTGGAGGAACCATCTTTTCTCCTATTGATTTAAATCTCAATTTTTATTCGTTAACTTAGATAATTCTCCTAAACAATCAAACTCTCAATTGATTTTTATTTTTTTAGCGTTAGTTAATCAACACTTAGCATAATAACACTTTCCACAATCCTCCCTTGGTTCGATATCCGACTTACTCTAGCTACTAGTTTAGTTCGGTTTTTGCATGTCACTAACGACAGACATAAAATAGTGTTCCACCATTCTAAGGGTGCATTCTTAAAAAGATTGGAAGCAAACATGATTTTGTCTTCCTCTGTGCACTTGCTTATTTTTAAGACAACCTTTGTTTTTTCTATCTAGCGTAGAGTTGCAATGGCTCATTCATTGCCAGAGAATTCTATTGGTTTGCAGGACCAGAATTCTTTGTAAGAACAACCATAAGACATGGTTCTTCTTCTTTTTGGAATAGGCAATTGAAGTAATGGTCCATTGTTTACGATGTGATCGGGTTCAGTAGGTGGTCGTTTACTTCCACTTTTACTTTTATTTTCGGCCTCTTTAACAGTTTGGATGATACAAGGCATAGCATCGTTAATTCCTTGTGCCACTATATGTTGGATGGCACTGTTGTCTAATTGGTTTCCACTATTCTGGTTATTCTAGTTTTCCTGATTTACTTCGTTGTCCATCTGAATTATAAACATTTACCACGTATTAATATCACAAAATAAAATAGTCACACAGACAAACACATTGATCAAAATCGTCGTGCATTGCGACATTTACTCTATTTTATAGATATGCATCTATTACAAACTGGAACGGGAATTTAAAATACAATACTAGTATGCATCAGTAAGTATTGAATTATCTATTTAATTTTAGTTTTTTTTTCTAACTACTCATATATATATATATATATTTATATTATTACTATTAGTGGGGGTTCATCCAATATTGCATATTACGCTCGTCGTACTTCCAAACGAGCCTCTCCCCTATTTGCCTTATCTTTTCACTTTCATCTAATAACTCCTCACCAAAAGTGCGGAGTTCTTGCACGTTCTCGGTACTCATGGGTGGTGCAGGTGCTGGTATTGGGTCAGGGTACTGGGGCATTGGTTCTTCGTATGGGTATGGGTTCTCTAGGATCTCTCGAATATACAGGTCATTATCCCAGTATGGATCTAGAGGGTCAAGGTTAGGGTATGATGCTACTGGGTTTGGTATGAGCTCCTCCTGTGGGTGGAGTTCTCGGTAATCTCTATGGTCGTCTTCCCACGGGTCGTATGTTAGAGGATTTGGTGCTGGGACTCTAGGAATTTTGTTTGGGTCAAAGGCAGGTAAAGGAATCTGGTCTCCTGGGTTGAATTCTATTTCCATGGGTTGAGTTGGGAACAAGGGTAGTGGCTGTGGTGCAATGATTTGCTCTAAGTTTGGGTCTGATGTTGTGGTTGCTAGTATGTGGAAATTGGCTAATCGCCTATTGATTATGTCCTGGGTCTGGGCATTCATTTCTCTATTTGCTGCTGCTAAAGCCCTTTGCTGGTGCAACTTTCTCATTCTTTTCCTACGCTCGTGAGCTCCCCGACTGAACCATCCTCTCTTTTTGGTAGGGAATGGTTCTTCGGATTGCGCTTTGAATATAAAGATCTCCTCTTCTGTGTCAGCTGAATACCCCGAGGGGGTAGGCTGGGAAGAAGTTCCTTCATATCTAGGAGAACTAGACAATTGACGATATGCGTCCGATGGTCCTTGATCACTCATACTGTAAACTAACAAATTTTCAAATAACACAAATGATAATATACACGTATGCACATAATCACATAAATTATTTCCTAAAAGAATTGGCAATTTTCCATGTCAGCAGAACACTTCTGTGGCTGAAATTAGTGGTTGTAGCTCTGATACCACTCTCTGTCGCAACCCCCGGCCCCTAACTCTTTGGGAACGGGCGGTCGCGAAGCAGTATCAGTGGTATCGGTGTTTATCAATTTGGCAGCGGAAATTACATCAGGACCGTAGTTAGGAAATATTTTATCAGAGTAAAATACCACATTTTTATAATAATAAATACATGGGAAATTCCCAAGTTTCCATTAAAAACATGTTTATAGGGGTAAACCCTAATTTATTGAATTAAAACATCTTCTTTATTTAGGTAACTTTTATAGCCACTTTTCCAAGCCTTCAGTGATGTGCAGCAGGCTTCTATTTGACTCTCACATTTTTTTTACCTAAAACGCGTTTAAAACATTTTTGTCAGCGAAAAATACTGGTGAGTGAATCCTAGTTTAATCAAAACAGGTTTTATCATTTTACAGTATTGAGGGCGATCTCACAATTACATTTGTTTACATTTCTACTTTAATTACCACCCACGACACTGTCAATCCTAACTTGTGGTCATGTTACTACTCACAGTGTAGTAACAAATTTTGTATACAAAACCCCAACATACCGACGATAATTGTAGAATTAAAAATACTCAATCACTGCTAATCATAATGTAAAACATTTGAGGTTTTGTAAAAACAGTTTACAAAAAGAAGGATTACTCACATTGCTAATTTAGGTATTTTCCTTGTGACTTCCTGGTTATAATCTATTAATTAAACAATGCACAGGTGTTAGTATAATAACCCAATTTATATTAGTTATACCCTCCCCGAGACAGAACTCTAACGACTACGTCGGGCAGAGCCTCGACAGGCGTTACGGAGCACTAGATCAATCGGGCAGCGTATCTAATACGTAATCGGGGGTTATAATACTTAAAACGAGGCAGAGCTTCGCTAATTAGGGGGGTATTATACCCGATATTATTTCTACAATTCATAATTTGAGAGAGATTCGAAGTTTTTTGAACGAATTGGGACTGAAGGCCGATCCCATCTATTTATAGTGCTGATCAGACACTCTCTCGCGCCCCGCGAGAGAGTTAACTATGGCCTTCGCGGCCCGCGAGCTAGGGGTGTAGGGCCTAGCCTTGTTGTGTCGGCCCCATAGCCTCGACATGCGTGACGACACGTGGCAGCACCGGGTTAAGCCTGGTGTCCACCTGGTCGCGGCCCGCGACAAATACAGACAAGGGAGTCGCGGCCCGCGAGCGTCATCTGAATCTGGTTTTTGTTTAATTTTTATAAAATAAAGTATTTAGGGCTCACTTTTCGTATACGAGGTGTATTTTAGGGCGTATAGGGGTGTGGTTTAGGATGGTTGTTATATCAATGGCACCTAAAACCTCTGATTCATCTTCTCGTGATGAAGCCCTGTACTTCAAATGGAATAAAACTTCATTTGAATTGTTGCTACAAACATATTGCATTAGGCCGGAATGGCATCCGGTGATGCTGTCGGAGAGGGATACCGCCTTTCCCTTGAGAGACGGCAAGATCATCCTGTTTACAGATTTCTTCAAGTTCTGCAACTTCCGGCTTCCCATTACTAAGTTCTTTAAATAGATGCTTGACGAGTATGTTGTCACATATCCCAAATGCATCCTCTTAGTCTTGCGAAACTTCGTCACTTTGAATATGCTTGTTTGAGTCTGGGGTTTTTGCCAGAATCGCTTGTATTTTGTGCCTTGTATATGTTGGTATGGAAGGCACCCTTTTTTACCTTTGACCGCCAAAGTACCGACAAGGCGTCTCTTCGATTTGTGCCCTCAAGTTGCCGAGATAAAGATTGGAAAAAGAAGTTTTTCTTCATAGACGCTGATGTTATTCCGGGGGGAATGCATTGGCGAGTGATGGTGGCGAAAGAAAAGGTGAAGGATGTCATGCCGCCTATAGCGGAATACCAAGAAAACGTGTTATTTAAAGCGTTGATTGCCCGACCCTCTAAGTGTTTGGTTGTTCCTGAGGGTTCTTTAGCGTTGGTTGGGATGAGCCTATGATGGCGTGATGTTCATATTTATCCTGCTTTCAGGACCCCCGATGGAGGTAAGTTACCTGATCATCATCAACGTTTCTTGTTTTCCCTTTGGTTTGTTATAACGAGGATTTTTTGCAGCATCCTGTGTCTTGGCAGACTTCCTATACCCAGAGAAGTCTTCATCTATTCTTGCTGCTGATCGCCTGCTGCGGCCTGGCGAGGAGAATATCCTCCGGTTGCACGTTGAGAAGTTTCTTATCTCTCCCTCCTATCTTGACGGTGTGCTTGTGCTTCAAGGATGTCCTGCAAGCGGGAGTATTGAGGAAAGCGGGTCGGTCATGACTGCCCCAAAGAAGACTATCCGCATCCGAAGAGGCGGGGGAGATAGCAGTGTCAAAGGGCAAGCTTCCAAAAGTGCCCACACCGCTGCCTCAACCGCAACCGTCGAGGTGGTGGAGGTCCCAGTGACGACTTTGGGGACGACTGCAGCGGTGGCACCGATAGGGCCGCCTTTGAAGAAAGTTAAAACCTCTGTGCCGTTGTTGGCTAACTTTGAAGCGATTAACTAAAACACAAAAAAAGTGTATATTCTAAAACGCAATGGACTAAAAACACAAAAGAAATTGTTTTTCTAAAACACAATTGACAAAAAAACATAAAAATGTGTTTTTTTCTTTCTTTTGTAAAACCTAATGGACAAAAAACACAAAAAATGTGTTTTTTCATTCTTATGAAAAATGCAATGGAAAAAAACTTTGTTTTTTCATTGTTTCGTAAAACGCAATGGACAAAAAAAACACACACAAAAAATATGTTTTTCATTCTTTTGCAAAACACAATTCTAAATGAAAGTCTAAACTGAAAATTGTTTTGTAATTTTGTTTGAGATATTTTGTCAAACACCTGGTGTTCAACTTTTTACCACTGAGTTCTCAAATAAATTGGAACCTATGATGTTGCCCTAACACATGAATACATTAAGAGAATGTTAGAATCACAAATAACATCACTTTGACTAGAAAATGTTTGAGAAATTTTAGAAGAGAAATACCTGTTTCAACCGATTTCTCATGTTCGATCTGTCGCATTATGTGAAATTGAAAAAAAAATGAGAAATTGTATAAAAATAAACTGGATTTTTCAAAGAAACTGAAGAACACGTTGATTGAGTGTTTAAACCATCCATTGATGAAGAGAATCACACTATGATGTAGTAATTCTAGAGAGAGAAAGTGAAAGAAATGTTGAAGATGGTTGGTTTTGAAGATCGTATTTTTTAAAGATATAGAGAAAAAGAAATATAATAAATGAAAGAAGATTGACTAAAATGCCCTGTCTTACTGACTAATCAAAATCATTATCTACAAATTGACAGTGATGATTCTCAAATATATTTCTCTTCTTTTAACTCCAAAAACTATATTAAGTTGGCTGGCTTCAAAGCTTCATTTAAATTTTTGGGTATTATTGTTTATACAAACTGAATTCGAATACCTACTTCAAGCTGTTATTAACAAAAAAAATCTCACTTCAAAATTAAAATGACTCGCTTCGGTATAAAACATAGATAAACGATTTTTTTTAAATAACAAAAAAAAATCTTTTCAAATAAAATAACGTTGTAAAAACAAATGCTAGTAATTATTATAATTGAAGATAACAAAATAACAAAAAAGAGTTTGAATTGGGTACATTTAGTAGAAAAATGGGTGCATTTAGTAGCATCCTTTCTATAACTATCCATGTATACATCAGACAAATTTTATCAATAGTGATTAAAACTTTGTTCATTTTAACAAAAAATAGTTATCTTTTTGAAAAAAAATAATTAGTAGTGATAAACAATTTTTTACTTTTTTCATATATTATCATATATTAAACTTGTGTAATATACGAAATTACATAATATTTTTTAAGTTTCTTTTTACACAATAACAAACTTTTTTATATAAAAGTTTTTGAATCTAATTTAGATAATTGATACAGAGTCTTTTGTTATCACGATAAACTTTCAAAATATTTGGGATTTGAAATCTCTCTCTTTATATGTTTTCGTTAACAATTAATATTCAAACTAGTGAGATTCTCCCGCGCTTTGCGACGTGAATTCGTTTGGTATTTGGTCGGTTTGTTACAGTATCGACATTCACTATAGTAACGGAAAAAGAAAACCTTACATGCATCGAAAACAATTGAAACAAATAGATACCGATACCGATGTTCAGTTGATATGAATTAGGTTTGTTTGTGTTCTATGTTTAATCTTTTTCAACATTGGCATATAAACTTTATTGAAAATGGCTATTGTGTTGTTATCCTACCAAACCGAATTGAAACCAACTAAACAACATTTGTAGCGGTATCGATATTTATTTTTATTATTTCTGCTTTCGATACACTAAGATCGTATCGCTACCATACCATACCATACCATACCATATCATACTAAATCGAACAACATCGGTACCAGTATGTATTAATTTTATGGTTTCTTGATTGATAACAAATATCATGTTGCTACCGTAGTGAAACGAACTACTGAAACCGAACGAACAACGTATTTATTTTTATTGTTTGAACAACAGTGATTCGGTACCGATATTTTTTTTATTGTTTTTTTCTTTTGATAAACTGACAATGTATCGTTAGCATATCATACCAAACAACATCTGTGTTTATACCTGTATTCATTTTTATGGTTTCTGGTTTCAAAACTTTTTTGATTTTATACAACTCTATTTGTGATGATAATGAATATCAGTACTAGTACTATCACAATCTGAACCGATCAATACCGTTAAAACAACATCGGTGTCGGTACCGGTGTTCGTTTTTATTGTATTCGATATATGTAAAACACTTGTTCATTTCTATACTGAATGTTGTAACGAACTGAAGTGTTACCAATCCGATTCCTGCGGTAACATACCATCACAATGCGCGGGCAAATAACTTGGAATATTAAAAAATAATTAAACATAGATGTAGATTTAAAAAGTTAACGAACGTAAGTTATTACTAAAAAATCAAATTGAACGTTAAATAAAATATTATTGAAAAAAAATAAAAAAAAAACAAATAAGAATTACGAACTACTAGTTATTACTAAAAATCAAACATCAAACAAATAATAAATAAAATTTAAATAAAATATTATTGATAAAAAATAAAAAAAAATAGGAATTACGAACTACTAGTTATTACTAAAAATCAAACATCAAACAAATAATAAATAAAATTTTACTAAAAAATAAATAAAAAACAACTACTTAAAAAAAACACTATTCATCACCATTTCATATTCATATGTATAATGTATAATTTCATATTCATATGTATAATTTCTTTTATAATCAAGACAAACTTTCTAGATTTGGGATTTGAAATTCCTCTTTTGTATGTTTTCGGTTAGTTGTTAATATTTAAATAGCCAAAATACTATAATCACATCTATATCTATATTTATCTATCTTTAATATAAAAGGAGAAAACTCGATAACATAAGAAAAGCTGATGTGTTAGCCAGAGAGGCTGTCCAACAATGCTTTTCTTATGTCATTATTACATCATAAAGATTAATATTAAAACACTTTAAAATTCAAACCACTGCCCCACTTTCAAATTTCAAAGGTCTGGCCCACATTCAAGCTCTGCCTACATTCAAATTATAACCTCTGCTCTCTAAATTTCAAACCTGGTCCACAATCTATACAAAATTCAAACCTCTGCTCTCCATTCCAAATTCCAACCTCTGGCCAAATTTAAAATTTTGGCTCCAGATTTCAAAATTCAAACCATATATGTATAAAAAGTTCTTTTTAATTTCTTTGAGATCTTAATCAACTCAAATCTCTCTCTCGAAAACTCACTTTCTCTCTCTCAAATCCAGACCTCTCTCTTAGTTCAGTTCCAGTTCGTCGGAAAATGGTGTTGTCACCACCACCACCGTGGCCTCATTATCCTCATGTCAATCAGGTAAACCCTAATTTACAGTTGAATTGAGATTTTTGTGTAGTTTTATGAATTTTTGTAGCTTTTTTTTTTGTGATTTAAGCTTCCCTAAATCTTCTTCTCTGAGTACACTCCGCACCAAAAAGAAGTGGACGGCTGAAATCGTGTGTTCTTCGGTGAAAGAGCGGAGTTTATAAATGCGACCAGTTTAATTTCATCTCATTATTCTCATGTCAATCAGGTTCACACCATTTTCCCCTAATTTAATCGATCTATTATACCTAAAGCTGTAATTAGGGTTTCATAGTACCAAATTTCATTATTTATTGTTTAATTGTATGTTTTCGAGTGACAGTTTCGTGAATCGGATGTAAGAATTGTCCGTTTCGGCCACGAGCTATGAGCATGTCTTCGTTCCCGCCTCTTCAAAACCTACGATCAGGTTCACACCATTTTCCCCTAATTTAATCGATCTATTATACCTAAAGTTGCAAATCAGGTTGATTTTTTTAGCTAATTTAGATTCTTTTATCTAATTTAGATTGGGGTTTTTATGTGATATTGATAGAAGAACGTGTAGTGCGAGTTGTTTTACTCAATAATGAATGATATGGAATTTACAAATCATAGTTTGTTCCCTAGGTGAAGATTTAGGGTTTATTCATGTATTTGGTTACTTACTGTGTGTATATATATGTGTGTGTGAGAGAGAGAGAGTGTGTGTAAATGTTGAGGTGTTTATTATTGTTGTGTGATGATTATAGATGTGAGTTGGTTGTTATTAGTTAGCAAACAATTTTGATTGCAGGCTTTTCATCTCGAATTTGGACTATGAGGTTACTAATGAGGATATTAAGGTGAATATTCTACCTTCCATGCTTAGCTTGACCTTAAATCGAATTTATTCATTCATTATTGTAATTATTAAATGTATAGAAGGGTTGCACAGGAGTTTGATATCCCATTGGGTGATGGAGTTCGTTTATAAGATTCAAGGATATGACTATAAAGAGAAGTTGTATTAGGTAAATAAATTCTTTTTATTTCACTATGCCAATTTTTGTACACCTAATTAGCTATAAAGTTATAGTGGTTTCTATTTATGATTTATATAAGTTTTCCACACCAGGTACCTTACACATGGAGTTCTTGAAAATCTTTATGGCCCTGAGCTCAAACAATATTCAATGATCGTATTGGATGAAGCCCATGAATGGAGTCTAAACACGTAAGACCTTGTGTTATTTCCACTAACGTAGCCTGAATTATATAAAGATTATACACCAATAATATATATGTGTGTGTGTGTATATATATATATATTAACAAAAGGAAATGAACAGTGATTTGTAAAATCATGGTCATTCATATTTTGATATATGTTGGAGGTCTTGCTTTGATTTATTCTTGACCATGTGTGGCCTGAAAAGACTTTTGTTTTGTATTGCTAAGAAAGCTTGCAAAGGGGCTGTAGAACTTTTCTTCTTTTTGTGATGGTGAAAATAATCAATTTTTGTATTAGGTTTACGGCGTTGTAGTTATATTTTTGCTGAAAGGAATTGCTATTTGAGAGTCTAAAAAGAACCAATCACATATCAATGAATTGAGGTAAAGTTTTCCTTCTTTCTTATGAGTTTCAGTTTTAGTATTGTTTAAGAAAGCTTGCAGAGGGGCTCAATAACGTGTCTTCTTTTGTGGTAGTGAGTGTCCTCAGATACAGGATGGATGAGTTACCGAGAGACGCATAGGGACTAGATTACAAGGTAGCTCTTAGTTCCTTTTTCTGTTGATATTTTCGATAAAAAAATCAAGACCGATTCAGTTACTGAAAAACTACTGACATTCTTATATGTTGTTTGTGTTAATCTTCAAGTTCTTTTTTAAATTCTTCTTTTTATTGTTTTCGTTTTATAATTTAAAACTGAAACAATTTCATATCTGTGTTTTAGCGGCAGTTTAATAGTGCTTTTGCAATAACAATAAGTGGAATAACAGTGACAGATACAAGTTGTGACTGAGTGTTGGATAGACAGAAGAAGAAGATCAATTTTTGAAATATTTTATTTGATTGTTAAAACAGTGTTTTGTGGAGAAACAATGGTTGAAACCACTGTTGGGTTAAACGGTGGTTTGAAACTATTGTTGGGTTAAAAACAGTGTTTTGTGGGGAAAACAGATGTTTGAAACCACTGTTGTTTTAAAAACAGTGTTTTGTGGGGAAAACAGATGTTTGAAACCACTGTTGTGTTAAAACAGTGTTTTGTGGAGAAAACAGTGGTTGAAATCACTGTTGGGTTAAAATAGTGTTTTGTGGAGAAAACAGATGTTTGAAACCACTGTTGGGTTAAAACAGTGGTTTAACTTTGGTCAAACAGACTTTTAAACAGTCAAAAGAGTGGTTTACTCTTTTAAACAGAGTTTTTCTTTTTGGTCGTTTTTGAACAATCCTTGTAACGATTTTAAACAACATTTTGGAATTTTTAAAAACAACATATTAATGATTTAATTGATAAGATTAGAAATTTTTGTTTCTGAAATTTTTGGTCATTTCTGATATTTTTGTTTCTGATATATAGATTAATGGTCTATTGCAGATCAGATGAAGCTTACTTATGTTTATCCTGTGATCGGAATATTCATTTCGCAAACGCGTTATCCAAACGCCATTCGAGAACACTTGTATGCGATAAATGCAGTCGTAACCGGCAGTTGTTCGATATGTACAAGAAAAACTATCACTTTGTCAAAACTGTGATTGGGAGAGTCACAGCGGATCTAATTCGGCTTCGGGTTCCCACAGCCGTCAGACGCTAAATTGTTACTCTGGTGTCACACCCCGATATTTTACCACAAACCGGTGGACCTGGTGGGGAGTATCGTGACGTAGTTGATATCATCATAGTCAAATATACACAGTTTATTGTACAGCGGAGGTCTTGGTAGAAATTACTATTACAAACCGATAGTGTAAAGTACGAAAATAATATACAGACGGTTGTAAGGAAAGGATCCACAGGCTGATCTAAATATAATACAAAAACATGTTCCACAGACTTAAGGCATTACGAACTTGTAAGATTCTCTATTTAACGCCCAGAAGCTCCCAGCCTAGTACGTGTAGTACCTGTCATTTAGCCTTTTGAAAATACGTCAGTTTACACTGGGTAAATACAATTAACCGACTCTTTTGAAAAACATTTATGAAAATTGATTTAGATGCACGAGGCATTAATATTCTTTTATAACTTGGGATAATTATATAAAACAATCGTGTATACAGATTTATATGTTTATCGTACGTTCAGGGCCCGGGATAGAAGCCGAGACATGATTAATAGACACACCACTGATATAAACCCACAAGGAGTTATCCCCAACAAGTGGGTATATCTTTTTACATACGCAACTGTCAGGTGTATGCCTACACCCCGTGCTTAAGTCGTGGCCATTTACAAATGAAATGAGCCGAGGATATCCAGGACACAGTCGTATTAACCCCCGATTGTTTATGTTATCACAATCCGATTAAATGATTCCATACCCGATCAAGCGGTAATATTTTACCGTATCCCAAGCCCGTATAAGGGAAAATAAGTTAAAAGTATTTACCTGAGCTTTAAAATGCGAAATTTATCTACTCAGCCGTATAATCTAATCAAACTAGTGCAAGTAGCTTTTACCGGGGCCCCAAATCTGGAACGAAGGTTTTATTAACCTATTAGATTACTAACGGGTCATATTTAAGTTGTAAACTTAGACCGGATAGTTTAAAGAATGGTTTACGGTACGAAACGCTAGATTAAGCGATGACCGGATTGGAATGTAATTTAGACCCGACAAGTATGGAGACTTATATACTATGGGTAAACTAAATACATTCTAGAGTTTGAAGTTAATTTGATATAGTTAAACCCGTTTCGGCTAGTTTATGCAAACTAGTTACATAAATCGTACCGTACGCGTATAAGCATAAACGGGTAACCGGATGAGTCATATACATGTTCCATAAGTTATTATGCTTAAAATATGTTATGATATCAGTAGGATATCAATAATTATGCCCAAAAAGATTTTAAAACCGAATTAAGCCTCATAAGGGCATTTTGGTCATTTTATTATTTATAAAGGGGGTTTACATGCAAACTGAGGTTCTGGTCATAAACATTTTGTAAAAATATTTAATTTATGTCATATTAACAGTAGGATATCATATATATGTGTGGTTTACCATTTATGACCAAACTATGCATCATAGGGACATTTTGGTCATTTCACACATAGTTATAAGGACTTATTTGGGATTCTGAGTTCATGACTTGTACTTACTGTAAAAAAATTAGAAATGGTTTATAAAATTGATGCGTGTGAAGTGTTATATATATTAGGTGTATATTTTAAGCCCCTTTAACACTTATTTTTAGCCAAGTTTTAAATTTATAAAACACGATATTTTACTAACACTAAACACACATATGGGCAAGTGCACCCTTCGTGAGCGTAGTATAGTGTTGGTAAGATACCGAGGTCGTCCAAGGACACAAGAGCTTTTAGTACCGGTTTATCCTCAACGTCTAATCAAATCAAAACGTTTAGAAAAATGTTTTAAACTAAGAAAAATAAAAACTAACTAAAATGCTGAAAATAAAAATAAAAAGAAAAAACAGATAGACAAGATGAATCACTTGGTTCCGACTCGTATCTAGTGTAACCTTTGATTATTTCCGCACTTTTGCACTATTTTAAGAGATTATCTTAGTTATTGTAGTAGGCCCCTCTTTTGAAGGTGACGTTACCCTCACCCCAGTAGTTTGAGTCAGCAAGGATACAATCCTAAAATGGTGGATTATTGGAAGATAATTAATTAAGTTATTAATGCAAATTATGGTAGGCCCCTCTTTTGGAGGTGACGTTACCCTCGACTAAGTAGTCTGAGTCAGCAGGGATACAGTCCTAAATAGCCGGGTTATAGTATTAATAGTAGTTAACTTATGAGGGGATCAAAGAGTTTGGACCCCCGCGATCCAATACCGTTAAGTATTGAAGGAGGTCCTACTAAATTTGACCCAGGTCCATTGCAGGACCTCTAAACGCTGAACAATGGCAAGACCTTTACCAAACCGTTCCCTTAACCCCCGACCAGGTAGCCAACATACCTCCATATAGACCGTGGAGATATGAATGGTGAAAATCTTTTATTTTATATAGACAGTAAAATAATGCCAAGACACCACGGACAAACGATAAGGAAAGATCACCTTCAACATAAGCAACTAGTTATTAAAGTCATTAATACAAAACCAAGTAAAAAGTACAAAAGATTAGAAATAAAAAGTATTACACTAGACACTTTGTCTTCACCAAGTGATGTAAGAGACTTAGGCAAACATGGCCTTGATTGTCAAGAACTCTTACGATCAATCTTGGATCCCGAGACGACTCACACACTCTACGATGGACAATGGATGATGGTGGTGGATGATGGTGTTATGGTGGTGGTGGGTGGTGGGTGAAGTGTGAGAGAGGTGGTGTGCCAAGGGATGGTTTGAGCTTGAGCCAAGCACTTCTATTTATAGGCTGAACAGAAGCTCGGGCACGGCCCCGTGTCCACATCCTCTCTTTCTTCATTAAATGCAGCTTTGTCTTATTAGTTGACCACGCCCCCGTGTCCGCTGAGCACGACCCCGTGTGCAGAAGAATCTTTGTACTATGAAGATTTGCCTGGATTGTTCGAATCTTATAGTTGACCACGGCCCCGTGTCCGCTGAGCACGGCCCCGTGGTGGGCAATAGAAGCTTCTACCACTTTGTCTTTTCTGCTGACACTTGGGCACGCCCCCGTGCTGGCTGAGCACGGGGCGTGTTCAGGCCTCTGATCTCTTGTTTTGCTTGGGAAGATGCTGTAGTGGGGTCGGGCATGCCACGTCTTGTTCCTTTTCTTGTATTTATGTTAGATTTTGATGTCTTTTTGCTTCTTTTGTTAATTTGAGCTCATTTAATCCTGAAAATACAAAAGGAAGACAAAAGCACACTTTTTCCAACATTAGTACTAAAAAAGGGTTAGTTTTATGCCTCATTTGATGAAATTTATATGTTACATTTTGAACACATCAAATACCCCCACACTTGAATCTTTGCTTGTCCTCAAGCAAAACTCTTTAATATGTGGCTATTTACACTCCCAAATGGAATGGGTAGAAAAGAAGGTTTTAGGCTTGTCATAGAGTGTCGGGATTTCCAAGATTCTTTATTTAGTTTTATTTTTATTTATTTACAATCCTATTCGTCATGATTTATTTAAAACTTTTCATAAGATAAATTACTTATTAGGGCAAAACATGCCTTTGTAAAATTCTATTTATATACAAGTTCACATACCTCACGGGGATCACTCAACACTCGGCCGAAAATGTATTTTTGTGGATCACTCGAGAGCGGCATGGAACTTACTCCTACCATAGGCTTGCCAAGCAATCAATCCTCCTCCTTTTTAACTTATATACCTTTGTAAATATCAAGAGGACTTTGTGGGTTAAGGGTTAGACTTGGGTTAAAGGTAGGTGGTTGGGTTAGTGGTTAGTAGAAAAGGGCTAAAAACGTAACAAGCGTCGGTTTTCATAAGACTTCTTTTTTTTTGTAACTTTTATTTTGATGAAGCTTTTATTCAAACAAAGTTATTTTTGATGAACTTGTTGGTTTATTTCTTTTGCTTCATCATCAACACCTTTTTTATTTATTTTTATTTTTTTTGAAAGTCATATGGAAAACCGAGCTAGTTACTAAAACAAAGGGTTAAAAATGAAAAAGGTTTTGGTGGGTGAAAGGGTGTTTGGTTTGGGTTATGAAATGAAAAGGTTTAGGCTCAAAGGGGCTAACTAGGGGGATTTTGGGTAGGTTAAAAAAAACGAAAAATAATGGTGTAGAAATAAAAAGGGTTAGTCCTAATGCCTCTATCATTTACTTACTCGGGTTTAAGTTGGTAAGGACCGGGAATGTATCGTCGTGGCAAGTTCTAGAGTTGTAAGAACCAAGCGGCTATTCACACAAGAAACGAAAAATGAGCATTTAGTTTAATGATATATATTTGTATGCTCAATAAAGGCTCAAAACTCACTTTTGTGGGAATGGGTTTTTATGTGTTCAAGTATATATAATTAAATTTTAACTAAGCTTGTCATGCCTTTTTATAATTTTCTTATGTTGGTTCTTTTTATCACGACGCTATCGGTTGTAAATTTGTAAAAATATAACCTTTTTAGAATTTTGAAATTCCCAAATTAAACCTAGACAAGTAAAAAAAATTGAATTGGGGTGATTAGCGGTTCCAATAGAGTTTTGTGTAAGGCTTGTTATTAGGACTTGCAGGATTCAAGGTTTTAGCATCCCTCCCCCCCCCCCCACTTAAATTACACATTGTCCTCAATGTGTCCCAAAAATAAGTTTTTAGGCTGATTAAATGTGTAAAAATGGGTTTAAAACAAGATTTTATGGTACTGGGTAGCTGAACACGGGGTGGTGTTGGCTGAGCACGGCCCAGTGTCCAGACTGCCAGTACCAAAAGTAAACAGAAGACTGGGCACGGGGGCGTGTCCAGTGAGCACGGCCCCGTGTCCAGGTACCTGAACTGGACATTTTCTACAGAACCTTAGGCACGGGGCGTGTTGGGGTGAGCACGGCCCCGTGCTGAACTTGCTGTAATGAAGAAAAATTGTCGGGAGGCTCTGTTTTTGTGCATGGGGTGTTGGTTCAAGCTTCCCTTATCATCCTTCACCATCCCGAGTGTGTTTTATTCCTAAAAAAAAAACTAAACTAGAAAACGTAAAAGTTAATCTAAACTAAAACTATGGATAGTTCCGCGGTATGCCTCCGTGGTGCGCCACGTTTATAAGGGTCCTTGGCTAGACCCACTTTATTAGGTGGTTCTGGCTCATCTTCAATTAGGGGGTCGTCATTGCCGAATGGATATTTCATTGATCGCTCAAGATCGACACTCTTTTTAAATGCCCCTAATTGAAGAGGTAGATTGTTGAACTTCCGGTTTTTCAAAGCTTCGTGAGTTTTAACAAATGGTCGTCCCAACACTAGAGGAGCGTCATCGAGGATGACAAAGTCGGTCGGTATTACCATTTGATTCGTTTGAACCAAGACATCCTCAACTATACCGGTTGATTTTATTACTTTCCGATTGGATAGAAAAATGGGTATTTGAAGTGGAGAAAAGTCACTAATACTTAATTTTTCGAAAATGTAGTTAGGCATTATGTTAACACAAAGATCTTTATCAATTGTGACATTACTAATAAACGAATTTTGAAAGAAACATGGAACCGGTGTAATGTTAATTTCAAATGGGTCTTCTTTTATTAGCTAGGTTTGATCATTAGTTAACTTAACACTTACTGTTTCGTCAATTTTTGTGTTAGTGTTTAACTCTTTTAAAAACTTAGCATGAGTGGGTACTAAACAATGATTTTCGAAAGAAGGCGACAAGAGATTAATTTCTTCAAATTCAGACTCTTCTTGAATTTTATCTTTGTCGGACTCACCTTTTTCGTTGTTTAACTCATGTGTCGGTTTTTCACTTATTTGTTCTTCCATTTTTACACTTTCGGTTATCTCTTCCTTTTTTAATTCTTCTCTTGCGCGGGATTCCTCTTCCCTTGCGCGAGATTCTTTTATATAACGATCGATAACTCTAATGTGTTCTAATATCCTATCGGTCACTTCGGTTATAGAAAAAGAATCGGGATTTTCAAAGCTTGAATCCGGTTGTTCGATCCTTTGTTCCTCATAATACCCATATAAAGTAGATGGTTCACACCATTGTTCTTCATTGTAAGCATATGATGGATAAGGGTCGTAATTTTGTTCTTCATAATACTCATATGAGGTGGGTTGTTCACGCCATGGTTCCTCATAATAAGCATACGAAGGTGGTGGCTCATATCTTGGTTCCTCAAAGTATGAGTATGAAGGCTCATACCTTGGTTCATCAAAATATGAGTATGAGGGAGGAGGTTCATACCTTTGGTCTTCATATGATGTGTATGAAGTTGATGGCTCGTACCCGGGTTCCTCATAGTAGGTGTATGAATTGGATGGTTGATATGAGTGACTATTTTGAACCGAGCGTGTGTTACGACAATTAGTGCAATAGTTACCCCTATAATCATCCTCCTCATAGGTGTAGTTGTAACCTCCTGAGTATTGATCCATAAGAATCACTCAGCAGACCACAACCAAGTCCCGAGATCAGAAAACAAAAAGAAAAACGGAAACAGAGGCTGGACACGGCCCCGTGTTCAGAATCTGTATCTGGGCGTTTTAATTAAATTTACTGATTTCGTTGAGCACGGGGCGTGTTCAGTGAGCACGGCCCGTGTTCAAGCTTCTGTTACTGGGTGTTTTATGAAAAATATGCAGCACGGCCCCGTGTTCAGCGAGCACGGCCCGTGTTCAACCTACTGTAAATGCAAAACTAAACTAAAATGCAGAAAAATGTGGGCCCGTTTTTGAAAAGGTTTTGAAAAACTGATTAGGCCGTCGATTTTAAGCTTTCCTAAAATCCTTGTGTCCCCGGCAACGGCGCCAAAAACTTGATGCGTGTGAAGTGTTATATATATTAGGTGTATATTTTAAGCCCCTTTAACACTTATTTTTAGCCAAGTTTTAAATTTATAAAACACGATATTTTACTAACACTAAACACACATATGGGCAAGTGCACCCATCGTGAGCGTAGTATAGTGTTGGTAAGATACCGAGGTCGTCCAAGGACACAAGAGCTTTTAGTACCGGTTTATCCTCAACGTCTAATCAAATCAAAAAGTTTAGAAAAATGTTTTAAACTAAGAAAAATAAAAACTAACTAAAATGCTGAAAATAAAAATAAAAAGAAAAAACAGATAGACAAGATGAATCACTTGGTTCCGACTCGTATCTAGTGTAACCTTTGATTATTTCCGCACTTTTGCACTATTTTAAGAGATTATCTTAGTTATTGTAGTAGGCCCCTCTTTTGAAGGTGACGTTACCCTCACCCTAGTAGTTTGAGTCAGCAATGATACAATCCTAAAAGGGTGCATTATTGGAAGATAATTAATTAAGTTATTAATGCAAATTATGGTAGGCCCCTCTTTTGGAGGTGACGTTACCCTCGACTAAGTAGTCTGAGTCAGCAGGGATACAGTCCTAAATAGCCGGGTTATAGTATTAATAGTAGTTAACTTATGAGGGGATCAAAGAGTTTGGACCCCCGCCATCCAATACCGTTAAGTATTGAAGGAGGTCCTACTAAATTTGACCCAGGTCCATTGCAGGACCTCTAAACGCTGAACAATGGCAAGACCTTTACCAAACCGTTCCCTTAACCCCCGACCAGGTAGCCAACATACCTCCATATAGACCGTGGAGATATGAATGGTGAAAATCTTTTATTTTATATAGATAGTAAAATAATGCCAAGACACCACGGACAAACGATAAGGAAAGATCACCTTCAACATAAGCAACTAGTTATTAAAGTCATTAATACAAAACCAAGTAAAAAGTGCAAAAGATTAGAAATAAAAAGTATTACACTAGACACTTTGTCTTCACCAAGTGATGTAAGAGACTTAGGCAAACATGGCCTTGATTGTCAAGAACTCTTACGATCAATCTTGGATCCCGAGACGACTCACACACTCTACGATGGACAATGGATGATGGTGGTGGATGATGGTGTTATGGTGGCGGTGGGTGGTGGGTGAAGTGTGAGAGAGGTGGTGTGCCAAGGGATGGTTTGAGCTTGAGCCAAGCACTTCTATTTATAGGCTGAACAGAAGGTCGGGCACGGCCCCGTGTCCAGTGGGCACGGCCCCGTGTCCACATCCTCTCTTTCTTCATTAAATGCAGCTTTGTCTTATTAGTTGACCACGCCCCCGTGTCCGCTGAGCACGACCCCGTGTGCAGAAGAATCTTTGTACTATGAAGATTTGCCTGGATTGTGCGAATCTTATAGTTGACCACGGCCCCGTGTCCGCTGAGCACGGCCCCGTGGTGGGCAATAGAAGCTTCTACCACTTTGTCTTTTCTGCTCACACTTGGGCACGCCCCCGTGCTGGCTGAGCACGGGGCGTGTTCAGGGCTCTGATCTCTTGTTTTGCTTGGGAAGATGCTGTAGTGGGGTCAGGCATGCCACGTCTTGTTCCTTTTCTTGTATTTTTGTTAGATTTTGATGTCTTTTTGCTTCTTTTGTTAATTTGAGCTCATTTAATCCTGAAAATACAAAAGGAAGACAAAAGCACACTTTTTCCAACATTAGTACTAAAAACGGGTTAGTTTTATGCCTCATTTGATGAAATTTATATGTTACATTTTGAACACATCAAAAATCAGTAGGTAAAAAGTTTTGGGTGCTAAGTATGGTTTAAAATCATACTATGCACCTTAGTGTCGTAAAAATCGATAAATGACGATTATTTCGATGTTTAGGAAATTCTGAGCTTATGACCAGCTTTGGATGGTCAAAATAATTTATTTATTATATCATATCAGTAACAAAAGGTTTTTGCATGCTACTTTTATTTAAATCTCAATTTATGCATGAAAAAGGCATAATCGTCATTTACTAATTTAATACGAAACTCATGTATAAACTCAGTAAGTATTTTGACTTGGAACCCCAATTAGTTCTAAATATGATACCATAACAGTGGGTAATGAATTTTTATGTCAAAATTATGTTTAAACTTAATTTGCATGCAAAAGGGTAATTTAGTCATTTTAGAAGCATATTTTGCGATTTAATACATAATTTCAGTTTGTGACCAGATTATAATTGTCAAAATATGTTAAATAATATTACTAATCAGATTGTAACTCATTTGCATGTTTTTTTATGTTAGAAATCTCATTCTTAACAAAAAGGGCATTTTAGTCAACATTAAGCATAATAACGGAATCAAGTAAATAAACTCAGATTACTAGGTGACCATGTAATATAACCTCAGAGGGTTATACTACTATAATATATGGTCACAAAGGAACCTTAAAACATAAGGGAAATAAGCTAATTCGGGTCAGAACTGAAAGTCAAAGCAAAAGTCAAGCTTTTGCGACTTTCGGTTACGAACCGACCCTTGACTTAGAATTGTCGGGTTAAACATGTTTAGACATGTTCAAATAATGTTTACCAAGTTATTAAAGTGATAAAACATGTTTTATAACTTCTACATTATCAGTTTTGATTTTTTTTTTTAAATCTGACTAGTTTGACTTTTTATTTAATTACTTTGACCCGACAATTAACTAAGTAAACGTGGTAATTAGGATGTGCCCTTTTGAGGGATTAACACACACCTAATTACGATCACGTAGCCATATTCATCTCGAACAATGGCTAGACCGTTTAGGTCTAAACCGAAAGTCAAAGCGTTACTACGACAACTTTGACTTTCGGTCTTTAAACATATAAAAACCGAACTACAGAGGCTATGGACACTTACAAAGGGTCCTAGCACGAATCTTGGACTAAGGAGGGCATCCTTCTTGATCAGGAATCCCAGAGAATGCTTCAAAAAGCTCAAGAAAGGGAGAAGATGATGAATTGTGAATAAGCAAGGAAAAGTGGCAACACAATGCCTCTATTTATAGTGCATGAGGCCTTCCCAAGATCATCACAGGTGTTTCTTGATGTTATTAGATGGCTCAAAGTGTCCCAAGTGGTTTTAAAAACCATCAAACATCCTTAGAATTCGAGTTATGTGTGTATGGAGTGGTATGTGTGGTGAACAAGGAAGAAACCTACAGCTGGCAAGGGGATTCTGTCGAAACAGGGTCATCGCCACACGCGACAGCAACAGAGAGGAGGGGTCGCGCGACGCCACCACCCCAAATTTCAGTAAACAAGTTTGAAACTTGTCACCATTAGTCCCTGAACCTTTTAATGCATATTATCTTTGATTTTAGGCACCTTTAACCCTCCTAGTTAGTTTGTAGGTGATCATAGAAGTATAACCAAACACCGTTAGGCCCAGTTTCGTTAAATAATCACCAAAAACACTAGTTTCTTCTCGTTGACGCTTTTAACCCTTCTTCTCGAAAGTTTACCTAATTAACATATAATGATATCGAAACCTTGCGAATTTGTTATCACTTATTCTTGAGAGTATAATTGAACATTACGAAGCCCCAGGTATGTTAAAAGGTCACTCAGAGGTAAGAATTAACATGTTGACACGTTTAACCCCTTTGTCTTGTAAACTTTTGATTTCTTTCACAAACGGCTTCATATGTATGACAATTTACTCGTTTAAGAATATATTTATCATGTGTGGTCAATCAGAGGCACAAGTTTGGCATGTTGACACTTTTAGTCCCTCTGCATACATCTTTTCACAGTTTGTCAACTTTAGTCCTTCAAAGTCAAACTTTTTCACATTTAGGGTTTAAGACACGTGTCTACACATAATTGGTCACATTTTTATGAGGTGTTACATCTGGCTACCCGTCCGTAGTCGAATTATCCTTAATCTAGTCGTTTATGTCCGATTCGGATAACAAAAACGGTCAAGATTCTGCATGTGAGCTAGAAATGGGGTTGATGAGCATTACAGATAACAAAAGTGGTCAAGATTTATTAGCACCAATTGAGAATAATGATGCCCAAAATGTAATTCAACAACCCGATCCAAATTTAAGGTAAATTGAGTTGGGTTTACGTAGTATTTTCGGTTATGGGTTCAAAATTGGATCTTGACCTTTGGTTTTAAAAAGCCGTGCAGTGCACATCATGTATGCGAGGCATTCGTTATTATAAAAAATACTAAAAAATGTTATGGATAATATTTTGACCTGTTAACTTATAAACACTAAAATATAAGATATTCCCGTCATCTTTGGTCAGCTTTGTTCGATATGTGGTCTAATTTTCTCAAATACTGGCCACATAAAGCGTCACATCAGTCGCATCACACGCACATCATGGAATCGCATCAGTTGTTGTGATGCGATCTCATTATCGCACCGCACATTACACGCTTCTGATGCGCTTCTGATTATACTGGTTCTGATTTGGTTGTACAGTTTTGTCCTAATTTTGCATCTCATGGTTCGATTTATTACACCAGACACTGAAAGTCATTACCTGTTTAGGTTATTGTGGGGGACAGAAAGTGAAGTTAATGCTGAAATTGTACGCCTTAAAGCTGAAGTTGTGAAGGTAGAAAAAGCCTTAGATCATGCTTCTCCTGGGGTATGTTTATATCTGATCATACAAATTTTATGCATCAGCATTATTCTCTTAAATTTGAATTGTGTATATATATGTGTGTAATTTGTTGAGTTTTTGATTTCGGAAACCCTAATTTTACTGTTTGAAGGTTTTGTGTTCGGAGATCTGGTTGAATTGATTTGATTTTGATGGAGGATCATGTGGAGGATGATTTGCAGAAGGCGTTACGGATGAGCATGCAGTATGAACCGCCGGAGCCGAAGAGGAGCAAAGACCGTTCGATGGAGGAATCACCGGAGGTGAAGAATCGGGGTTGCAGCGGGAGTTGTAATGGCGGCTGCGGCGAAGAAGCAGATAGCGGCAAAAGGCAAAGAGGGACGAACTTCATGATAAACAAGAAGAGGATATTATGAAAGGGTATCTTTTTTTAGTATTCCAAAATTCAGACATATTAGAATGATAGTTTCATCTTAAATATACTTATTTTTTAAAAAGTGGCACTACTCACCCAGTTTTGTATGTTTTCTTTTAATTCTTATGAAACATTTTCGTGTGATAGAATTATGTTGCTGGAAAAGCAGCTGAGCATACTCTATCAGAAACAAGGGCATGCGACCCATGATAGAATTATGTTGCTGCAAAGACAATCCGATGGAGGAGCCGCCGGAGGTGAAGAATCGGAGGTTGCAGCGGGAGTTGATGGGGCTGCGGCGGAGAAGCAGATTGAAGCAAAAGGCAAAGAGGGACGAACTTCATATATAATTTAGTTTGGTTTTGAACTGAAAATTGTAGAAAAAGGCATGATTTGATGATTTATCTGAAATAATATTATACAAAATCTTTACAAATAGATCTTATGATAGAATTATGTATCTGAAATAATATTATACAAAATCTTGGTCTTGATGTATGCATGAAACAGGCGAATCTTGTGTATTTGTTTAAAGATGTATCTTTTATGTTTGTTGTGTTAACCAACGTAAACAGTTGTATTATAATCCAACTTATCCTCTTATTCTGCAGCTTCCAACACAGTACTATACGGCATTGGTAAGCAGTTTTTAATATTATAAAAACAAAGTTATTACAATAGTAATATTAGTTTTTTGAAAAAAATAAATTTGCGGGTAGCATGCATTAAAAATAAAGTCGTTGCACTTTTAGCAAAATAATATTGATTTGGCATGTTTGAGATAAAAGCAACCCAAATCGATCCATTTGTAAGTATGTGGGTCGAAGGAAAAAAGAACCCAAAATGTATAGTCATTCGTCGTTTAATAAAATGTGGTATATAAATTTTCTGAGAAACCACCCGTGTTTACACACGGGTCTTACAGCTAGTACTATATAATAAAAGAAACCATTTATGGGACAAATGTCACTCATTGAAGCCATCTATTTTTTAGTTTTCCCACTTATCTATTCTACTTAATTTAATTAAAAGATAATCATACAGTTGAATTTAATATAAATTTAGTTATTAATTTTACACTCATATCATAACTTCATAAAAACAATTCATATAAAAGATAATATAATATTTTAAAATTTTCATCAGATTTAATTATTTATCCTTGAAATCTAATCTAGTATTATGTTATTTAATTAATATAAACATAATATAATTACAAATTTTAAATCACCGTGTAGCAATCCTTCGATATTATTATTATTATTATTATTATTATTATTATTATTATTATTATTATTATTATTATTATTTAATCTAATATTTTGTTAAAATAATATAAATATAATATTCAAACATAGATCATTGTGTATCTCATTATTATTAATTTAGTTTTGAGAAAGTGTAATGACATATAAATATAAAAAAATTCAAGAACTATCCTCGTTATCACTCACTCTGTTTATCGTGTATTGAGTAAATCCGTTAGTTTTTTAAAGATATAACTTTTTTATTATCTTATCTGGTATATAAAGTTGGATTTATTCAACACGTGTAATGCACAAGGTTTTTTTAAAGATATAACTTCATTTATTATTTACTATACAAAATTACATATATTCAACTCGTGTAATACATGGGGGTTTTAAAAATAAAACTTTTTATAATTATTATTTGGTGTATAAAATTAGTTTTATTCAACTTGTGAAATATACGAGGTTTTTAGTTATTTAATATATAAAATTATATTTATTCAACCCGTGTAATACACGGGGTTCTAACCTAGTATTATACAATTTCTATTATACACATTATTGTAATTTTATTTTCTTATTATATAAACCTGTGTAATAACATATGATTTCATATATTCATGATTTCATTTTCTATTTAGGAAAAATTACAAGTTTTGTCCTTTATCTTTATACCATATTTTAGGCGGTGTCATTTTCAACGAATTTTAATAGGTTTTGCCCTTTATAGGGAATTTTGTTGCATGTTTTATCCTTTGACCCTAACCTAGTTAGATTTTCTTGTTAAATCTGGTCACATGCAAGTCACATGAGGGTAGTTTAGTCTTTATACATAGAAAGGACATTTTTTGTAAATACTGATACATGTATAAATACAATCCCTCAATTCTTTTTTTTTTAATTCTTTACAAAAGCTGCAAACAGCAGTAAACAAGTAAACATCAATCGATCTAGAAGATTTAAGGGCATTAGTCTTAGATTAATAAATTCAGAAAATTAGATGCATGTATAGTGACTGACGGTGTTTTCAACGGCAAATCCACTTCTTACGCGAATTTGGTCTCGCAAACTCAATTCGCACCGAAAAAATGAATGTTTCGAAATGGGTTTTCAAGAGTTTTCCATCTTAAACCTCAAGTCTCAACTGGGGTTTCTTGAATTTGCGAAGAAAGATGAAGTATTTGAGTGGATGGTGGGGATTAGGAGAAAGATACACGAGAATCATAAACTGGGTTATCAAGAATTTGAAACTAGTAAGATTATTTGAGAAGGATTGGATAATTTGAGGATTTCTTACAAACATCCGGTTGAAGTTACCGGTGTTGTTGGGTTCCGGTGAGCCTCCGTTTTTGCTTTAAGGGCAGATATGGATGCTCTTTCATTGTAGGTTATTGAGCTTATTTTGACTTTTGAGCGTTGACTTTTTAGAAGTTGCAAGTCTTACTGATTAGATCTTGAGTACCTTGAATTTTTTCTATGGTTGTTCACGGTTAGGTTCGGCCTGTTTTAGTGAAATTCTGGTGGAATGGAATGGTTAACTATGGTTTTAAGAAATAATAAACCAAACTGTAGGGCTGGCAATTGGGTACCTGTTAAGACACAATTAGACCTGTTTGACTGAAAAATACACCCTTTGACTTTTTTAATTTTTAAAATAATTAAAATTAAATTGTTAGGATCTATCATTTATTCATCTTTGTACATAAAACATAAAACTGTTTTATAAACATGAGGTAGAAAGTAGTTAAACGAGTCGTGATCATGTTTGAAACTTATGTTGTGTGCGTCGTCAGAAACCTGTTAAACCTGTTAAGACACGATTTGTCAGCCTTAAAACTGGTTTAGTTGGGTGGGCCCGCTTGACCGGCAGGTTTGAGTGACCAGTAACCGACTTATAAAACTTACCAATTAATCTAAGACTAATGCCCTTAAATCTTCTAGATCGATTGATGTTTACTTGTTTACTGCTCTTTGCTGTTTGTAGCTTTTGTAAAGAATTATAAAAAGAAGAATTAAGGGCTTGTATTTATACGTGTATCAGTATTTACAAAAAATGTCTTTTATATGTATAAAGACTAGTCTACCCTCATGTGACTTGCATGTGACCAGATTTAACAAGAAAATCTAACTGGGTTAGGGTAAAAGGACAAAACATGCAACAAAATTCGCTATAAAAGGCAAAACCTGTCAAAATTCGTTGAAAATGACACCATATAAAATATGGTATAAAGATAAAGGACAAAACTTGTAATTTTTCCTTCTATTTATTTGTTGTTAAATGAACTCAAAATTAACATGATATTTAATATTTATAGAAAATATTACAAGATTGACATAAAGTGTTTTTCTTTGCAATCTAGGTCAGATTAGAGCATTCACATTCATGTCATCAAATTATATGTGTAGAGTTTTTATAATATAAAGAGTATAAAAAGTAGTTGTGAGTGAAGGAGAGAGAAAATGTTACTGTTCATCTATATATTTGGAAGGACACTGTTCACCTCCTATAATTTTTTAATATATTTTGAAAGTGGTTGTGAGTGGAAGAGAGAGAAAATGTAATGATAAAGGTATAAAAAATATTATTTAGTTGAAAAAAAGAGATAAAATTTAGGGTTTATTAGTGTAATTTATGGTGAAAATATGATAGAATGGATGTAAATGCTCTTACACGAGAAAAAAAAAAGATATGTTAATTTCATGTACTTCAATTATATTTATCACATACCATCAACTTTAAATACCCTCAATTATTGAGATTCCATTTTATCTATAAATATTATTCAACAATGACAAATTATAAAAGTTTTTGATTTTATCTATAAATATTATTCAAGAATGACAAATTATAAAAGTTTTTGAAAATGATTGTTTTGTTTACATTTCCACTAATAGTTAATAAATAGCCATGACAACATATATTTTCAAAGGACTCAATATGTCAATCCAAGAGGCTCTCAAATCAAACTGTATTGAATTATTTATTTTGATTTCATTTTTAGTTACATGAGCGCCCATACCCACAAATATTCATTTGATACAAAATAAATTTAAAATTGTTATAATATAACAAGAAATAACACAAGATTAGTGCTAAAACTTTAAGAACTTTATAAATGTTATAAGAGAAAGAGAAGAGAATTGTATAACTTATGAAAGTGTATACATGAGGTGCATTTTCTCTTCTACCTTGATCTAGTATTTATACTACAAAAAGATTAACTATTTGGTGGACAAGGTTAACTATTTGGTAGACAAGATTAACTATTTAGTAGACATAGCTATCCATAAGTTTGACAAAGAGTTCATCCACTTGATTGGTAAATCTAGAGGTAAATCTTGATCTTCATTGTAAAGTTGTTATAATATTCATAACACTCCCCCTTGGATGACAATTTTCAAACTTCGGGGTCTTTAAGTATTGCCTCATTAAAAACCTTGCTAAAGAAAAACCCAGTGGGAAAAAACCTTAGCTAAGGGGAAAAGAGTGCAGTCTATAGCTCCCCCTCAAGTTTGCAATTTGTAAGGAATCACATTCTCCGTACATGACGCATGCCAATGTCATGAACATGTTTCCTGAAAGTTGCTGTAGGTAGTGCTTTTGTGAAAAGATCGGCTGAATTGTTGCTGGATTGGACATATCTCATCTCGACCTGATTGTCTTTAATAAGGTCCCGAGTATATGCAAAGAATCTTGGTGGTATATGTTTTGTTCTGTCACTTTTGATATACCCTTCTTTCATTTGATAGACACAAGCGGCATTATCTTCATGGATAGGAGTTGGACTTCGATCTTTCTCTAGCCCACAAGAAGTCACTATGTGTTGTAACATAGATCTTAGCCATACACATTCTCTTGAAGCTTCATGTAGTGCAATGACTTCAGCATGATTTGAGGATGTTGCGACAAGTGTTTGTTTCTGAGAACGCCATGAAATCGCAGTTCCTCCGTTCATAAATACATATCCAGTTTGAGATTTTTCTTTATGAGGATCAGATAAATAACCTGCATCTGCATAACCAACTAACCCTTCTTTTGAATCATTGGGATAAAACAAGCCTAAATCAATAGTACCTCGAAGATATCGAAAAATATGTTTAATCCCATTCCAGTGCCTTTTAGTAGGAGCTGAACTAAATCTTGCCAACAAGTTCACTGCAAAAGAAATGTCAGGTCTCGTACAATTCGTAAGATACATAAGTGCTCCAATTGCACTAAGGTATGGTACTTCTGGACCAATAATTTCTTCGTTGTCTTTACAAGGACGAAATGGATCATTTTCGACATTAAGTGATCTAACGACCATTGGAGTGCTTAAAGGATTTGCCTTGTCCATATTGAAACGTTTCAACAGCTTTTCAGTATAATTCGTTTGATGCACAAGTATTCCATTACTCTATGTTCAATTTGTAAACCAAGCAAATATTTGGGTTTTCCAAGGTCTTTCATTTCAAATTCTTTCTTTAAAAGAATAATTGATTCATGAATTTCTTTTTACGTCCCAATTATATTTAGGTCATCAACATATACAGCTATGATCATATATCCTGATGTTGTCTTCTTAATAAAGACACATGGACAGATAAGATTATTTGTATAACCTTTACTTGTCAAATACTCGCTCAAACGATTGTACCACATCCTTCCAGATTGTTTCAACCCATATAAAGATCTTTGTAATTTGATCGAATACATTTCTTTGGGTTTTGAACTTAACGCTTCAGGGAGTTTAAATCCTTCAGGAACTTTCATATAGATGTCACTATCAAGTGATCCATACAAGTAAGCTGTAACGACATCCATAAGACGCATTTCTAACTTTTTAGAAACTGCTAAGCTAATTAAGTATCTAAAGGTTATTGCATCCATAACGGGAGAATATGTTTCTTCATAGTCAATCCCTGGCCTTTGTGAAAAACCTTGAGCTACAAGTCTCGCTTTATATCTTGTAACCTCATTTTTCTCATTTCGTTTTTGTACAAAAACCCATTTATACCCTACAGGCTTTACAGCCTTAGGTGTAACAACAATAGACCCAAAAGCCTTTCGTTTGTTGAGTGAATTTGATTCAGCTTGCATAGCGCCTTTCCATTTATCCCAGTCATGTCTATTTTGACAATCATTGACAGATTTTGGTTCAGGATCATCATCTCCACCCATGATGTCACTTGCTATAGAATAAAAAAATATCTCATCAATATTTTCCATTTCATATCGGTTCCATATGATATGTGTATAACCATAGTTGATTGATATCTCTTTGTTAGTATCATCAACATCTTCCTCATGAGAGGTTTCGGTATTTACTGTTTTATCAAGATCATTCTCTTTGTGGTCAATTTCCTTTACAAGTGCTTTCCCTTTTCGAGGATTCTTATCCTTTGAACCGGTTGGCCTTCCACGTTTTAAACGGTTTTGAGATTCATGAGCTATCTTATTATCTATTTCCTTACTTGGGATCTCAACTCGAGCTGGAGCATTAGCAGCTGGTATATGAGATTTAGTAACTCTGTTTGTATCAGTAAAAGCATCAGGCAATTGATTTGCAATGTCTTGCAAGTGTATTATCTTTTGAACCTCTGTCTCACATTGTTTTGTTCTTGGATCAAGATGAGACAATGAAGGCACACACCATGAGACATCATTTTCCCATTTTTTATTTTCTCCCCCTAATGCTGGGAACATTGCCTCATTAAAACGACAGTCATCAAAACGTGCTTTGAATACGTCACCTGTTAAAGGTTCAAGATATCGTATGATGGAGGCTGTTTCATATCCAACATATATTCCCAACCTTCTTTAAGGTCCCATTTTTGTGCGTTGTGGTGGTGCAATAGGAACATACACTGCACACCCAAAACTTTTAAGGTGGGAAATGTCTGGCTCATGGCCAGAAACAAGTTGTAGTGGGGAGTGCTTATGATTTGCAATTGGTCTCACACGAATCAGTGATCCAGCATCTAAAATTGCATGACCCCAAACCGACATAGGAAGTTTTGTTCTCTTTATTAATGGTCTAGGGATTAGCTGTAAACGTTTGATCAATGATTCAGCTAAGCCATTTTGTGTGTGTACATGGGCAACAGGGTGTTCGACAACAATTCCCATAGACATGCAATAATCATTAAAAGCATGTGATGTAATTCACCAGCATTATCAAGTCTCACCCTTTTAACAGTGTAATCAGGGAAATGTGCTCGTAGTTTGATAATTTGAGCAAGAAATTTTGCAAAGGCAACATTACGAGTTGATAATAAAGAGACATGAGACCATCTGCTGGATGCGTCTATCAAGACCATGAAATATCTAAACGGTCCACATGGTGGATGAATTGGTCCACATATATCACCTTGAATTCTTTCAAGAAACATTGGTGATTCCTTGTCAAACTTTAAGGACGAAGGCCTTGTAATTAGTTTTCCAAGTGAACAAGAGGTACATAGAGGCATTATATCTGATTGGGGGATCTTTTGATATTTCAATGGATGTCCATGTGTGTTTTCAATAATTCTTTTCATCATTGTAGATCCTGGATGACCTAGTCTGTCATGCCATAAGTTAAATGTCTCAGGATCAAAAAAACTTTCTTTTACTGCCATATGTGCTTGAGGCACATTAATGTGTGTATAATGCAAACCAGAGTGGAGCATTGGCAGTTTTTCCAATATATGATCTTTGCTCATAATGTGCAAATATTTTTTATTATCACAAGTCCTTGACTGAGTATCATATCCATTATGATATATGTTTTTGAAACTCAACAAGTTTCTCGGTGGTTTTGGGGAAAATAAAGCATTCTCTATTAAGAGCTTTGTACCATTTGGTAATATTAAATTAGCTTTTCCCACTCCTTCTATTAAGTTTGTAGGACCTGATATTGTATCAACGGTTCCTTTAGTTGGTTTCAACTCATAAAAATATTTCTTAGATTTAAGTATAGTGTGTGTGGCTCCACTATCCGCTATACATATATCTGCATCATTTGTCTGCTCTTGTGCTCCAATGGTATTCATTTTAATCTTGAAAATATAAAGAGAAATAATAATAAGTGTATAACGAAGGCATTATGAATTATTTTTTAATAAGAAGTTTATTTATTAGTTGAAAACGTTACATGAAAAGAAAGACTAATGAAACATAGTAAAGATAGTTATAATAAAAGGAAATTACATAATTGTTGCATATAGTTATTATGGTTTAGCAACATTTGTTTCAGAGTTCCATGTCATTGGTATAGTCGGCGAAATTCAGTTCGATGTTGATATCATTAAAGTTATCCACATGGTTCACCTCCTTTTCTTTTCTTTTGAGAGATGCTTGGTAAAGTTCACATAAATGTGAAGGTGTACGACAAGCCTTTGACCAATGGTTTGTACTTCCACATCTGAAACAAGAAGTGCCATTGTTTTCAGACCTACCAGCTTCATTCCTTTTGTTGTACTGGTTGGAATTGGTATTTTGTAGAGTGTGGTAATTGGGGGTTCTTTGATTTCGACCAAGACCACGCCCGCGACCACGTCCACGACCATGGGAATTACCTCGAAAATTATTATTTCCTTGGAAGGAATAGTTGCGACCATTACCTTTACCAAAATAGCCACGACCACGGCCTCGTCCCCATTTTCTTCCAGAGTCTTTAGTATCATCATTAATAACAACATTTGCTTTTGGAATGGCTAATGATCCAGTGGGACGAGCTTGATGATTTTTCATTAGTAGCTCATTGTTTTTCTCTGCTACGAGGAGAAATGGATTTAGATCGGAATATCTTTGAAACCTTTGCAACCGATATTGTTGTTGCAAGTTTATATTTGATGCATGAAATGTGGAGAAAGTTTTCTCCAACATATCTTCCTCCGTAACAGTTTGCTCACAGAATCGGAGCGTTGAGCATATTCTGAACAAAGCAGAGGTGTATTCATTCACCTTTTTAAAATCTTGGAACCTGAGATTGTTCCATTCATCTCTAGCAGTGGGAAGTAAAACTTCCCTTTGATGATCAAATCTGCTTTTTAAATCTTCCCATAAAACGTATGGATCCTCACAATTTGAATATTCAAATTGCAACATCTCATCAATGTGTTTATGGAGGAAGACATCGGCTTTTGCTTTGTCTTGATCGCTACATTTATTCCCCTTCGTTATCGTTTCCAAAACACCCATTGATTTGAGATGTCGCTTAACATGTGCCGTCCACGGCATATAATTTTCTCTAGTGATATTAAGAGCTGAGAATTCAATTTTTGCGATGTTTGCCATTTTTTGTTGCTAAACATAAATAAGATAAATATTAAAATCTAAATACTCATTAAAAATGATATAACATACATAGGTACAGCTATAAACAAATAAATGAATACATAAGTACTAAAAAGATGAGGTGGAAGCTCATACATTAAGGTCGGCAACAATATTAATATTATGCCGGCCAATATTAAAACCGGGTGAATCATCTTCGAATTTTTTTTCTTGAGTAACCTTGAGAAGAAGAGTGTTTGTTGCGAAAAAATGAGACTGGTAATTGGTAATTTATAGTGGTAAATTATAACCGTTTTGCAACGGTTATATTATCGTTTTATAGCCGTTATATAACGATTATATATATATATATATGTATGTATGTATTTATAATAAATGATGTACTACAGAAATGTTATTTTATAAGATATAAAACTAGGATGCATAATAATAAGAATAAAAATGTTAGTATACATAAATAAACGTAAACTCTAAATGAAATGTGAGCGTGTATGTATAAATAGAAGTTAGTTGCGATAAACGTAAAAGTTAGATGCATAATTAAATGTTAGATTGTTAGTAGTCCAGTAGTTATAAAATATGTATATTAAAATGTTCTTTTGTACTTAATTTTTTTCAAAGTAAATTATAAAGTTAATGAAGTGCTTACATTGCTTATGATGGATATCTTTGGACTTAAGGTCTTCTTTGATTAGGATATAAGCGACTCGTGCTGATAACGTGTTATAATATAACAAGAATTAACACAAGATTAGTGCTAAAACTTTAAGAACTTTAGAAATGTTATAAGAGAAAGAAGAAGAGAATTGTATAACTTATGAAAGTGTATACATGAGGTGCATTTTCTCTTCTACCTTGAGCTAGTATTTATACTACAAAAAGATTATCTATTTGGTAGACAAGATTAACTATTTAGTAGACAAAGCTATCCATAAGTTTGACAAAGAGTTCATCCACTTGCTTGGTAAATCTAGAGGTAAATCTTGATCTTCATGGTAAACTTGTTATAATATTCATAACAAAAATATGGCAAATACCATAAAAAACTAATATATTTTCTTATTTTTTTTTCATAAAAGTCTCTCAATAATTTTTTTGCACATAAAAACCAACATGCTTTCTGTTTTGTCTAACAAAAATCCCTCAACAATTATTTGAACATTAAAATCTCTTCACGTGTTAAATTTGAACAACGTTATGACAAAAAAAAATCAACTGTTAGAGGTTTCCATCGTTTTTTTCCGATTTATTTGGTTATTTGGTTCCTTTTGTTCGGTTTGAATTTTTTCGGGTTAAACCAAAAATCAAACCAAACCAAACCATACGGAATTTAAGTACTTCAAAACTGAATCACCAACCACGTTCGAATTCGGTTTGGTTTTCGGTTTTAACCGAATACAACGAATTCATATTATTGTATTTATTCAACTAAATATAAAGTATGGTTTATTTTGGTTATAGGTTTATTGGGTTACATATAATTTGAATTCAGATTATTTAGTTCTAGTTTAATCATTTTTTGTTCCATTTTAATCGTTTTCGTTCTCTAGCATTGACCTATGGATTTTTAAACATATCTTAGGTTGAAACATAACTTCATCTAGCATAGTAACTTGTTTTAAAAAAGTTTTTGTCATAATTATGTTCAAATTTAACTTGTGAAGGGACTTTAATGTTAAAAACATTGTTGAGGGACTTTTGTGAGACAAAACAGAATGTATGTTGGGTTTTTAAGTGCAAAATATTGTTGAGGGACTTTTTATAAGAAAAATAAGAAAGCATGTTTTTTTTATGGCATTTGCCCTTTAAAATAAAGACTTTAGAATCGCATAATATTGTTTTATTTGTAATATATGAAACAATTATGTAATAACATAACTCCTTTTTTCTATCACATTATCTCTATTAAATCTTATATCGTTTGTTCATAAGAGAGATAATAGGGCGTACGTCTAGTCTTGCCTCGAAAACCATCAATGTATTTGGCCACACTGGTTGTGGATGAAAGAGAAACTCCATAATCAAACGAGTTTAGGTGAGAGTAAATCTAGGCTAGGTGATCTTGTGAAAAGCCTCCTCTCGAACAACCAAAATCAAAATCATGAGCTCCATGTGGTAAAACGGATAATGGGCAACCCAAAACAAAACTATTAGCTCCAAAAGGTAGAAGTGCCCTTCTTGTTTCTTTACAATGTTGGGGAAACCTCAACAAGTAAGAAGAGTCCTTTCAGGAAAGAGATATTTAGACATAAGAATACTCTGCTTCATATACTCATCATCATCATACTCAGTAAATCTCACCGATAGTAAAGCTAAGGTAGGATCTGATAAGGGTATGGTGTAGACAACCTAACCTCTACCACGTAGGAATAGAGAGACTGCTTCCAAGGAGACCCCCGGCTCGATGGTAGTTTTGCATCAAGCCTTGCACCATTACTCTGCTTCATATACTACCAACATGATATAGGATCATTCACTATGGATTTGAGGAAAGTCCATTATTAATAAACGTGTTAATTTGAGTGAGAGTAATTTAAGAATAAGTAAACTCATGAGAAATCTATACTTTGCTAAAAGAAAATAAAACCATGAATTTCTTATTCAAGTACTAAGGCTAGATGTTACAATATCTAATTAGCACTCTTGTTCACATATGAGATGGGGACATGAGTTATTTCTTAGGTTTGGGACTCCTATGATACTAGATCTTACTTGACATTGATCTCATGCCTGTCATACGTACCTATATTTTTTTTTGGAAGGCAAATTTCATAAACACCAAAGAAACGGCATTATCTCCAAGTTAGAGATAATCCGCGAAAGAACAGACTACATCAAATTGAAACAAAATTTACACCAACCTTTCCAGTCAACCGTACCCTTCTTACCTCGACTCGTATCCACAAATACCCCAAAGATTTAATATCAGAAACGATCTTAACCACCTCCGTTTCTATGTCGGAGAAAACTTTGTCGTTCCTAGCCTTCCAAACGCGCCAACATGTCAATATAAGAATACCGTACAAAGCCTCTCTCTTTAAATCCGAGACACCCATGTAGTCAGCCATCTTTAATATATCCTTAATTGAAAAAGCGAAAAAAGAAGCGATATTGCACCAAGCAGAGATACCAAGCCAAACTCCCGTCGTTAACCTTCATGCTGTAAACAAGTGGTCTGTTGTCTCTTCCACATCGCCACAAAATACGCATAAACCATCCCCCACATTAATATTTCTTTTACGAAGGGCGCTCGATGTAGGGATCCTATCCATAGAAGCCCGCCACATAAAGATATTGCACTTACTCGGAATCCAATTACACCATTTATAAACGAAACTATCATTGAGCATAACATCACCTTTTAGCCATTTCCGGACTTCTTTGATTGAAAAATCTGAATTCGAAGCATAGTTCCATATCCATCCATCATTCTTATCAACTAGATTCATAGCCGAAAGCTTCCTATGTAAATTAAAGAGTTGATCAACCTCCTCGGCCGAAGCTGGGTACGACTTCCAGTTCCACTTAACAGCACACCTTTGCTCGATCATTTCAAGTCTGTCTTCGACCATACAAAACTTGTCTTGTTCAAGTCTAAACAAATCCGGATACAAAGATTTCAAATTGCCGTCTTCAAGCCAAGGATCAATCCAGAAACGCACCATTTTTCCATTGTCGACATTCCCTCGAATCATATCCATGAAGCTCTTTCCTCGGACCTTCAACCGAGAGCCGAGGGTCACAATTTTACTCCAAGTTCCAGAAAACTTTTTATTACAAGGAAACGGGTCCCATTTTCTTGACGAAATGTGAATAGCGTCTATAACCTTTTTCCATAGCGCATCGTTTTCTACCCGATACCGCCACAACCATTTTAAAACAAAAGCATTAGTACACTCGTCAAGCTTATTAAGGCCCAATCCACCACTTTGTTTAGATTTTGTAGCCACCTCCCACGCTACCCAATGAATCTTACTTTTATCCTCATTTCCACCCCAAAGAAATCTTCTCATTATCGCTTCAAGTTTAGTTCACTATTACCGGGGCTTTATATAATGAGAAATAATAAGATGGTAGACTTTCTAGCACCGAAGAAATAAGAGTAACCCTCCCGGCCATAGATAAGATGCTAGCCTTCCACCTCGATAGTCTTTTATTAAAAACTCCAACAATCGCTTCCCAATTATTTACCTGATTCATATTGGCGCCCACAATAGTGCCCAAGTATTTAAACGGTGTCGAACCCGGTCTACATCCCAAACCACTCGCCTTAGCCCCGACTTCCTCCAAGCTTTCACCAACCCCGTAAAGGGTTGGTTTTTGTAAATTAATTCGAAGTCCGGAACATAAGTGAAAAATACGCAAAATTCTCTTCAACGCCTTGAAATTAAAATTAGACCATTCTCCCATAACCATTGCGTCGTCTGCGTATAGAAGATGAGAAACCATAGGACCACCATTAGGTAAACGAACCCCATCAAACGCCCCACTATCACACGCTTTGCGAATCATACATGACAGGGCCTCCATAACAATGATAAAGAGAAAAGGAGATATCGGATCCCCTTGTCGAATACCTTTTTCATAGTTAAATTCAAATGTAGGAGAGCCGTTCACAAGAATAGACGATCGAGCCGACGATAAAATTCCTTTAATCCACTTACACCATATTTCAGGAAATTTCATTTGGCGCATGATTGATAACAAAAACTCCCAATTAACATTATCATAGGCTTTCTCAAAATCAATTTTGAATAAAAACAACTCTTTATTAAGCCTATTCGCCCATGAGAAAATCTCGCTAATAATCAAGGGGCCATCAAGAATATACCTACCTGTTAGAAACACGGATTGTGTCTCGTGCGTAAGTTTACCCATCACCAATTTGATCCGGTTAGCAAGGATCTTTGAGATGACCTTACTAATAACCCCAATGAGAGTAATCGGCCGATATTCACCAAGATTGACCGGGTCATTTACTTTAGGGATCAACGTCATGAAAGAGGAGCTAACTCCTCTGTTAATAGAACCGTGAGCCGCAAAATAATGCATGATAGCAACAAAATCATCAACGAACAAATTCCAAAAGCGTTTAATAAACCGAAAGTTGAAACCATCCGGTCCCGGGGCTTTATCACTACCACAATCAAACACAACGTCTTTTATTTCTTTTTCATCAAACGGCTTCACCAATTCAGCGGCATCGTCTTCGGACAACTCTCTAATCCCATAACATTCCAGGTTCGGTCGATCGAATAAATCTTCAACAAAGCGATTCTTAAAAAAACGAAATGCTTATTTTTTCACTTCCAACGGTTTAAAAACCCACGCATCATTAATCATCAGTCCTGAAATATTGTTACAAGCCTTCCGTTTATTTATCAAACCATGAAAGAATGTTGTGTTTTCGTCGCCATCTTTCGCCCATCGCACACACACTTTTTGACGGATATCTTTCGCCCTACCCATTTCCAACTCTAGAAGTTTCTTAGACGCTTCTTCATAAACCCATTGCTCGGCTTCCGTCAAATCTCTATCTTCAATTAAAGTGTCCAAATCCAGTAAATCTTGTTTTAAATTAGACTCCTCCTCAGATTCTTTAGTAACAACCTTCTTTCTCCATTCTATAATAGCTTGACGGATCTTTTTGAACTTGTTCATTAGCTTCACATCCGGCGGCCCATTACCATCGAAATTCTTCACTGCATTGACAACAACTTCTTCCAAACCATCCTTTGTTAACCAAGAGTTGAATAATCTAAAGGGTTTTGCGCCGTAATTACGCGCAACCACCTTTAAGATTAGTGGGCTATGGTCCGAATATTCTCTACCAAGAGCCTGATATTCCGCGTTCGTCCACTCGTTAAACCCATTCCATGACAAAAAAATTCGATCAATTCGGCTACATTTATTCCCCGAGATGAATGTAAACTTCCTCTCCTTCAAATGAAACTCGTGTAAGCCCACTTTGTCGATAAACTCATTGAACTCATTACTAACCGACGCAATAAACTTCGAGTTTCTTCTTTCCGTTTGGTCCCTCACACAATTAAAATCACCCCCGACTATCCAATATCTATGATCACACACTATGCGACGTTCCAACTCGGTCCATAGAAGCCTCTTATCTACCAATTTTTGAGGAGCATATACATTAATCATAACCAACTCTTTCCCAGACTCCTTTATAGTGCCGTAAATACTTAAAAAATATCTATGTTTCTCAACCGAAATTATCTCGAACTTTTTAGGATCCCATAAGGATAGTAACCCTCCAGAGCGACCCGTAGCCCCAACCCAATCAAAATCAAAGGATCTGTTACCCAAAAAAAAAAAAAACCAACGTTAACCCCATCCAACGAACTAAATTGCGTTTCTTGTATCATAATGAAACCCACTTCATTAACTACTTTTAAACCCCGGATCCATGAAGATTTCTCTTGATAACCCAACCCACGGATGTTAACGGACAATACATTCATTTATCAACATGTTGAGATCCTTCGTCATTAATTACCTTCTCAAGAACGCCTCCAAAAGATTCCATATTAGTGACGCCCACAACATTAGCCATAAGTAATGTATCATTCACTTCTTCATTGAAAACTTGTTCAAAGCCATTAGAAACAGATTGGTCTTCAATTGAACTATTCCCCACATTACATACTCGATCCTGATTATCTTCACAATGAACATCTCCATTCAAGTCAGGCGTAACAAACTCACCATCCAATCCACCCGAAGACATGGTTTCAGCGGCACCATGAACCTTACCACCCATATAAAAAATAAAACGATCAATATCGAACGGATCATTATCGTCCCTTCTTCTTTTTTTTGGTCGTTCTACTCCCGAAGGTGAATTAGATTTGCTTCTATCCGTCTTCTTCCTCACAAATGCACCTCTCTTCTTCCTTGAATTCACATCTTTCATCCCTTCCGTAAACTGTTGAGAATTCACATTTTGCACCAACTGTTCAAGGCCTTGAGAAACCATAGTATTACTAACAATTTAATCAGAATTCCCGTTATTAGCTTCCACCATACATTCGGCATTTGTTCCAGTTTCATTCGCCATACCATTAACCATCGCCTCATCAATAATATCATCCTCTTCTTTATCCTCGAAATCGACTAAACAATCTGGTATCCATTCTCCAACTTCCTCCTCCACAAAAACCGTATAACGATTCCCTTTCCAGTTTAAAGACACCAACTTCTGAATTCTATCAATTTGTTTACAAAGGACTCCACCACAAGCGTATGACAGATCATCGCCATTTTCAGGAAATTGAGCAGATTATATTACCGAACCGAACTGCGAAGCTATACTGTCAAAGACCGCTGAAGAAGAAATATTCAAAGGCACGCCATGAAACTTTAACCATGCAATTCTTTCCCTCTCTAGGACTTGCCTCTTCCATTCATCCAACGAAGAGAACACCTCCTTCCATGCATCCTCCCTTCTCAAAACTACCTGTGTATCTTCCTTGTTAGTGAAGACTAGTAAAACATACAAGCCACCGACATATTTAATCTTAATCCGAAGCGGAGAAATATTCATAAGTAACATCCTCAACCCCGTAAGAACATGGAAACTATGCACCCGGCCTATCAAACCACAATCAAACCATTGCCTAAAAGATTGGGTATCCTTATCCACATTGATTTCGATCGAGCCAAGATCTGGTTCCTTATTGAGTAAAGTGTCCCGAAACGTTCTCACACCATCTACACTCGAACCCACATGATTTACCACAGTTTCCACCTCATTATCAACATGCAAATTATTCTGTGAAACATCCTTATTCTTAACCGACTGCCAAGTCTTCTCCCCTTACGTTTCAAATCGGCCCCGTCAACAAATCTAGCCAAAACTACATACAGTTTATAGCTCCCTATCCACACATCTTTAAGACGGTTTTCCAAATCGCCCATATTCTTTCATTCTTAAATGATACGAAACCGAATCTCTTACCAAGTTTATCGTATTTTCTAGCAATGTACGTACCTTGGATCTCACCATAACTTTTGAGAACATTAACCAAATCTGCTGAAGAACATCGAGGAAGCAAGTTTGAAACAAAAAACTTCGTGATCGGCTCCGTTTCCTTGTTACCTTGTTGTTGTTTTTTATCGTTCCTTGTCTTGATCGGCACGTCGTACCACTGATCTACTTTGTATTTGCCCCTACTCGCCATGTTGAATCGAAAACCCTAATCACAGAAAAAATTATATTTATTCAACCCGTGTAGTATACGTACCTACCTATATACTTGTTTTAAAACCAAATATAGTTAGATAGTTTAATATAGTTAGATAGTTTAATATTATGTAATAATAAAAATATAATAAACAATATTTTGAATTTGCTATAAACATAGAGGAAGCCATCAAACCCGACGAATCATAAGTAAAGGATACCTAACTTATACCTGAAACCCGTCTCATAGTCACTGATGGCCAGGGGCGGACCCATCTCATTCCATTACATTATCGTCTTTTACTTTATCAAAAGTTTCTTTTTTGACCGTACAAAATTATCAAAAGTTTCTTTTTTGACCACACAAACCATTGCATTTTTCAAATATTCCGGGTCCATTCGACTGCGTAAATCCGTCTTGACAAGCTTCAATTTACAAAAACATTTTTAAACGGTTGCGATTGCAACCGGTAAATCCAAAGCTAGCTTTACTACCCGATAAACAAAGGACTTACGTTTGGTGTTAATTATTATACAAGTTTTATCATTTGGCCTTTAATTATTATACAAGTTTTATCATATGGGCTTAAGTATTATATAAGTATGGGGTTGTAAAAAGTTTGGGCTTATACTTAATTATTATATAAGTTTGGGGTTGTAAAAAGTTTTGGCTTATAAAAATCTGGGATTTTATTAATGTCAAGTATCCTATTTTTTTTGTCAGGGGTATCCTCGTATTTGTTTAGGGTATCATTTATATAAAACCAAAATAAAAAATAAAAAAAGTACACTACGAAGACGGGGTTGAGCCGTAGCCCTTGCTACCCCAACCATCACATTACCTCCGCCCTTGTGGGCGGCCGCACCACTTGAAAAAAAAAATTAGTGTATATTTTAAGAAAAAACCCGACCGCACCGCTTGAAAACATGGTTGAAAACCTCATCCACACCCCCAGCAAATAATTCTTAGATCCGTCACCGCTGATGGCATCATCTTCTAATCGTCATATCACACAATCTTTATCGTCATATCAACATAAAATTGAATCTAAACCGGATATTCCAGTCAAAGCTTATCCATTACAAATTCGTTGCTTCTTTAAGCACGTTTACGATTAAAGGTGGAGGTGGTAGTGGATGTCCATTAAACTACTTTCAAAGGTGCTTTGTTCAAATTTAGATTTAATTAATTAATATATAGATGAAGATAACTCACTTCACTAATATCGTCGGTCAAATGAATTAAAAAAAATAATAATAAAAAAATTTGAAACATGTTTTTATGCGGTATTTGAATCATCCATATCATCATCTTCATGTAAAAGAAGTTATCTTCAATATTTAATAGAATTTCCGCTGTTAATTTTTTTTTTTTATAATAACGCAGAAAAATATGTGAAATATTGTTTCTTACAAACTTTTGGTTGCGAAGTACACCACTTAATCAGTTTTTTTTTTTTAAAAGTAAACTTCATTAACGAAAAAGCCGACCCAAACCGGGCCGATAAAACACAAAGACTAAACAACTACATATTTACAAACGAAACCCACTTCCCCCATTCTATCCCTTTGTGCTTCGATTTATTTGAGAACCAAAGATAACCCAAAGCCTTGATCTCACTAAGAATACTATCTATCTTAACCGAAGTATTGGAGAATTTAAAATTATTCCTAGCACGCCACAGACTCTAACAAACGATCATGATAATACCTTGAACTGCTTCCTTCTTTTTCTCCGAAGCCCTTATCTCTTTATGAATACTGAGGAGATCTTTAATCGAAAAAGCGAATATGTTGAGAATCTTACACCAAGCGCTAATGCCATTAAAAACTATCGAAGCAACACGACAAGCAATGAAAAGATGTTCCGAGCTCTCTTCGAACGAATTGCACATAGGACACGTTGCATTAAGGGACTTGTTTATAAATGCATGGAGAAAAGAAGAAGCAAACTTTAATGGTATGGTTTTTAGCAATGGATGATCAAAAGATGGTTGATGAATCACAAGTTCATAACCGATTATATCGTCATCACGGCTATGTTTATTGTTTACCATGAGATGATTATACAAATCAACAACTCACTTCCAAAGGGTTCGTAAATTATTATAATTTAAATGATTATCTATGCAATTTTGGTATAGGGATCACATAAAAATCTTTCCTAACATCTCAAATAAATAAAATAAAAAAATAATACAAAATTGAGTACGCTGCAGTTTTACACCATGTGATTAACACTTGGTATCAACTTTACACTATATTTTGAAAATCAATCAACTTTACACCCCGTCGTTTCCTTATTGCGTTAATGTTGGATGACAAGATGACATAGGGTCCAATATTGACGCAATCAGGAAACGACCAGGCGTAAAGTTGTTTGACTTTTAAAATAAGTGTAAAGTTGATACCGGGTGTTAAACACAGGGTGTAAAACTGCAGCTTGCTCTAAACCGGGTGTTAAACACAAGGTGTAAAATTACAGTTTACTCTAAAAAAAAAATTGAGGGCCTAAAATTTTAATGGCAGAAAGCAAGGGTCTTTAGGTCAGAACTTTAGAGTTTGTGGGCATGCTTAAAGTCTTGAAGACAAACAACATAGCAAAATCTATAAATAATGAATAAGTGTATGTACTAAACTTTATATAAATGGAAAATTAAATGTAAATTAATATACTTTTCCGGTATTATCCGGGTAAACAGGCCGGGTATCACTAAATTCCATACTTGTACCTAGGGATGAGCAATTCGTTCCCGGTACTAGTACCGAACCGGTACCGGTATCGAATTTATCGAACCGAGTACTTTTTCGGTACCGATTCGGTACCGACTTTTAGCATTTTCGGTACCGGTCCGGTATGGTACCGGTTCGGTTCCGGTTTTTACTCTTAAATACCGGTACCGTACCGGTACCGAACCGTACCGAACCGGGTATATTCGGTACCGGTACCCACTTTTGAGGATTTTCAGTACCGGTTCTTTCGGTACCGGTACCGGACGGTACCGAGCTCATCCCTACTTATACCTGTACCCAAACTTTTTATTTTATTTTTTATTTTTAATTCTATGCCCGGCCCATACCCGTCTGACTCAGGCTATTTTGCTATCCCTAGTCAACGTTGGGTATGACATTACCATTTACCAACTCTAAAGTTTAGGCCAAAAAGTCTTTGCTTTAGGCCCTTCAATATGTTAACCTCACAAAGTGCTTTAGGGTTGTATCAGATTCTTTTCAGGTATTCACATACATCGAATTCACATCAATGCTCGTACCAAGCTTTAGGTATTCACATACATCGAATTCACATCAATGCTCGTACCAAGCTTTAGAGTCACAATTCCATGAACATTCGTAGCAATCGTAATCTGTTAACTCTCTAGAGTCGATTTTCAACGAAGAGTTAAAATCCACCAAAGTCTATTATCCATTTATCATTTCTCAGGGGACGTTTGGTTCGCAGGAATTCAATGGAATTTAACATTGTGTTCCTGAGTTTAATAAAGGAAAGAAAAGAGAAGAAAGAAAATATATGGAGGAAAGAAAGTTTATCTTTCCAATTGGAAAGAAACAAGATTCTTCCATTCTCCTACGTCTCAATCTCTTTTTCTCTTTCTTTCTCCCCATAAAAAAAATCTCTAGAACACCATAACTCTTTTCTTTTCTTCCAAATCTCTTATTTTCTCTTGAAAATAAAACTCTGGAACACAGCCGATCTCTTAAGATGTTTGGTTCACAAAATTTGATGGAATTGGAATCTCAATTCCAATCTTCATGTGTTTGGTTGATAATGGAATTGGAATTAGGCATGAGTTCCTTCGATTTCCTTTAACTAAAGACATTCAAAATCATTCCTATATGTGAAGGAATGAAAGTAAATTCATTTGAATCTTCGACCGTTTCGAAACGCACCGTTTTAACCCGTGCTACTTCGATCCGAACCGTTTCGACTCGTACTGTTTCGACCGAAACCGTTTCGAATCAAACCGTTTCGACCCGTACCGTTTCGAATCGAACTGCTTCGACCCAAACCGTTTTGACGCGACCCTTTTCGACCCGAACCATTTCGAATCGAACTGCTTCGACCCAAACCGTTTTGACGCGAACCTTTTCGACCCGAACTGGTGGTTGTGGGTGCCGGAGTGATGGATTTCAATTCATTTGACAACCAAACACAACAAAAATGAAATTGAGATTCCAATTCCAATAATTTCCAATTCCAATTGGAAATTTTAAATTCCAAATCCAATTCCTTCAAATTCTACTTCCTATACAAATTCAAATTCCAAATCATTCCACAAACCAAATGAGCCCTTAGTTTCATCATTCTACTCGTCATATGTTAGCTAGTTGATTTCTTAAACTATATATCGATGAAACCAAGTTATTATCCAAAATGTTATGACTGTTATCCATGATAAAGTTTCAAATGATAAGACTATCATCATATAAAACAAATAGTCGGCTGAGCATTCAAATGGAAAACGTCAAAAGAACCCTCGTGTAACAGTTAACTTAATAATGCATTTTGACTTTTGGAACTAAACTAGCAAATTTCCCCGCGCGTTGCGGCGGGTCTAAATGTAAAGTAAATCGGATTTGTACTGTAAAGACCTAGATTGTTTCAGAATAAATGTTACGTCAAAACGTAGATAAACTGAAGATATACAAAAAAAAGCATGGAAATGTATTATATGTGCCCCACTTATTTGCGAAATAAATTTACATCGAACAACAATCTGAACTTATACACACACGTACAAAAAAATAAGAAAAAAAAATATGATTTTTAACTTAAAAAATGGTACTGCGCGTTGCGGTGACGCCGAAACATAAAGTAACTCGAATTTATAAAGTCTAATGAAAACATATTATACTTGACCCCACTTGTTGTAAAACAAAATTTATCCCAAAACGTAGATTAACTGAAAACGTAAAAAAAGTTAACTTGAATTTATACCGACACATACATAAATATAAGCATGTAAAAAATGATTATAAAGTTTTTAGAAAGTTGAAGGATTATAAATACTAATACTAAATGTCAAAGGGTAAATGCTAAAAAACAAAAACTTATTAAAAGAGGAAAAAATTAAAATTAAAAAAAAATGAATAACAATAGTCATCAAACGTTTACTTATAGTTATATAAAATTGGCATAAAGCAAATTATATAAATTAAAAAGGCTAGAATAAAATATTATTAAAATTACTGTATATATAACTTTAAATTGTGCGGATCCAGAAATTTTTTTGCTGGGGGTGCGGATGAGGTGTTCAACCATATTTTCAAGGGGTGCGGTCGGGTTTTTTTGCCTAAAATATACACTAATTTTTTTTTATGGGGTGCGGCCGCCCACCCTGGCCAAAGGCTAGGTCCGCCCATGATTGTAGGTATGTTAAATAAATTTGTATCTATACAATTTTATTAACATTTTGCAAAACCACATCAACCACTTTTTTTTTTGCGACCTCCTTCTAGTTTTTTTAATTTTCTATAACAAATGAGCTTTCCGGACTCGCTAACCGGACTGTGGCATCCTCGTCCCAGAACGTCACAGGAGGCAACCGACTCACGGTTCTAAAGCCAGCCAAAAGATGGGGTTTGAATTGGTATTTTTGCCCCACGATTGCATTTAGGTTCAAACCTTGACTAGAAATTCAAACCTAGGCCTCGACTAGAGAAACCAAGCTGCAAACTACCAAACAGCCTTGAGTGATTTTTTTTTTCAAACCACTTTTCTTTTTCCACCTAGTCTTTTTCATTTCATTTCTTGTTATTATTCAGGGCCGTCTCCGAGAATGATAAAAAAAATTTGGGCCCCGGGCGAAAAAAAAATTGGTATAATATAAACTCATCAAATATATATCAAGAAACCACAATACGACATGCTAATCATAGGGTTTGAACTCATGACCTCAAGATTATAACCCAAAACATTAACCAATTAATCATATAATTGGTCGGAGGTGAGAGGGTTTACCCACTTCAGTGGGGTTCCCGCTCGGGAGGTCACGGGTTCGAGACCACTCCGGTTCCAATATTGGGTAATTCCGGTGCGGCTGGACCTTAGGGTGGGCCTGGGGATCGAACCCGCGTGCGGGCGATACCATATCAGGGGGAATACCGTTGAGCTATCCAAAAAAAAAAAAAAAATTAATCATATAACTTTTAGGAAATAAAAAATGTATGGGATTAACTGAAATTGTTTAGGAAATAAAAATGTGAAGAAAGGGTTTAGAACTCATGACATTGGTTTTCAAATCTGAGTATCTTAACCATTGAACTAGTTTCATTTTCAAGTCATTTATTAAACATTTAAGATAACAGAGATCATTTAAAAATCTTGAGCCTAAATTTTTGTTGGGCTCTATAAACCTTTTGGGCCTTGGTGTCTGCCCAGGCTTCCCAGCCCACAAAGCCGGGCCTGTTATTATTAATTTGTTTTCTCTTCTTTATTTATTTTCTTTTTTTTTGGATTCTAACAATATAAGCCATCATCTGTGCAATATCCTAGCTATTGTCTATTTGTGAACTTTTTATGTCTGTTTGTAAATAAACCTTTTTTATTTAGTGTCGTGTGTAATATCCTAGTTATTCTCTATCTGTGACTTCACCTCCCTATTTTTAGATATCAATTAATTTAATTGATTGTTTTTGGACTTCTCATGCTCAAGAGTTCCTAACTTTCATCCCTATTGAAGAAGGATTGAGCCAACACATGTCGGCTACGGAGTACCGGACAATTCTTAAGTACCGACTAATGATCCCTCTGGTCGCGGTTGATGAGCCCTGCCCAGTTTGCCGCAAGGTTTGTTTAGATACTTTTGGTGAGCATGCGGTCTGCAAAGAGTTACCTTGGTTTAATTTTTTTTTGGGAACGACACCTGGGTTTAAATACATGCATGATTTGGTTAGAGATATTCATTGTGATGTTTTAAAGCGGGCAAAATTTTCGGCTAGAAGGGAGGCTTTGGTGAACCTTTTGACGGATCCACTCGATGAAAGGTGTACTCTTCGGCCAACTGACATTCTTGTGTTTGGGTGGGCAGGGGGAAAACACGCTTGTGTGGACTTTACAGGGGTGTCCCCTCTTGTTGGGCTCATGGATAATGAGTTTGTTGCTGGCCAGACAGCATTGAAGGCGATCCACTCGATGAAAGGTCTACTCTTCGGCCAACTGACATTCATGTGTTTGGGTGGGCAGGGGGGAAAACACGCTTGTGTTGACCTTACAGGGGTGTCCCCTCTTGTTGGGCTCAGGGATAATGGGTTTGTTGCTGGCCAGGTAGCGATGAAGCGGAATCAAGCAAAGTCGCTAGACACAAGAAAGCTTGTTTAGAGAATTAACATGTGTTTATCCCAGTTGCTTTTTATACATTTGGTTCTCTATATCCTCAGAGGCTGTGTAATTCTTGAACATGGTCCAACGGGTCGTGAATAGTAATTTATTGACCCTTGAGAGTTGCTTCATCTTTAGTAGGATCAGTTTTGCAATTCAAAAGGGGATTACGGCGCAGCTTGTTGCCGTTTACCTGCCGTTTGTAATTTGTTGTTTTGGCATTTTATAAAGAGTTGAGATCTCGAATTTAAAAAAAATTACCACTAAAATATTTCAAGTTTCAATTCATTTTGTTCTTTTTTGCATTCTTGTAAACGTATGTTTGCCATTAACGTATCCCATCATTTTGTTCTTTCACCCAGTAAAGAATTTGCATTTGTAGCGGTTGGTGAAGTTGTGAATCAGGCAGGTAAGCTTCAGTGACTATACTCTTAGAATCAGAAGAAATATATTACGTATATTATTGTAACTATAGTTATAACTTTGGATTAATGTTATTTTTCAAGGTATGTTATTTTCTTAGTGGTCTACTTTGCTATATCTTATTGTGGGTATTTGATAACTTCTGATTTGTGGAATGTTTAACTAATGATTTTACTAAATAACGATAACTTCTGATTTGTGGAATGTTTAACTAATGATTTTACTAAATAACATTGATTTTAGAGTTCATTTAGACTCATAAAACATCGAGTCGTCCCTTACTCCACTCCAAATCAATTGTAAACGATAAAATGAGAAACGATAATGACATCATACAACGTTCAACAACTAGGATCATCGAGTCATGATATTTAGTTGAATCCTAAATTGCAATTAGTTTTTAATAATGATGAAACAATTTCTACACAACAAATAAACAAACCTACCCAATAAAATCTTACTCATAGGGTCTGGGAAAGAGTGGGACAACGGCAAACAAACCCATTTTTTACATGTAAAGTGTGGCTAAAAGAATCAATCCAACAAGACGATAGATGGTACCAATAATAATATTTACTACCAATAGCAATAACATACTTGGTGAAAGTAGATCATGTATAACAGTATTCATAGAGTACCCTAAGAAGTCTCTAATCCCATACAAATCTAAGGCAAAGGGCAAGTCTTGTAGGCAAAAGTACAACATTTGAAAACAGTTATAAGGAATGGTTGTGAGTGAAGGAGAGAACAAATATTTATAAGGAAAAAAATAGTAATTTTTAGTATAATTATATAGATATGGATAAAGAATCAAACGTGAACGTCGATACACAACAAATGAATTTGCAAATAACATTTCATGTAGAGAACAAATATAGTTTTTCCTCCATTCCAACTTAATTGGAATCAAACATAAAGAAATTCAAGAAAACTAAAATTGCTCATGTTAGAACCCTAAATTAACCCTACAATTGCAAAGAGAATTTACTCTAAAAAACCCTAAAAAAGAACAACAAATGCCATCAACTAAGTATGCTTCTCATTGCTTGTTTCTTCATTACCTTACCATAAACCCCTCTCCCTAACTTCATTACCTTCTCCATCTCCCCCAATCCACCACCACCACCATTCCTCTTCATCCCTTCAACAACCACCCGTAAAACCCGCTCATCGCCGCCAACCGCTTCCACCACGCTATCCACCACCACCTCCATCGTCGGAACCCTCCTCCCCCACTTCCTCATCAACTTTTCCGACACAAAAAGTTCCGAATAAACCTTCCAAAATGATGCCCTTAAGTACCCCTTCATTTTACCTCTAACCATCCACCTTTTCATACTCTCTTCCAACTTATAAACCGTTGTACCGACATCCACCCCGATTTCATACCCCATTTCAATCTCACCACCCATTTCGTGTTTTGACGAAATATCAACTTCAAACTTGCATCTTTTGCAATGACAATCAAATCCCCAATTTTTCGCCATTTCTTTTCGTGTTTTTAACGGCGAAAACACATCGAAATAGCCCAATGTTATCTCTTCACCTTCTTTTATATCCCTAGAAGCATGAACAATGACATGATCACCAATGTGAAACCTCTTGGCATTTGGATTACAAGAATGGTTTATAAAAGAAGCTAAAAGCCATATCCCAACACCATGATAATCGCCTTTTTTACCCAAAAACTTACTTGCAAATGTTTCTTCAACAAGTGAATTCACATCCAATATGTTTAACATCCCTCCCATATCAATCTTTCCATTTGAAAAACCAAAATCTTGCTCCGATTCGGGCCTAAATGTCGCGATATTAGGAACCTCAAGAGATTCCTCATTTTCTCCACTTGATAACATTGATATCAAACAATGTGTTCTTTTGCAATTTGAACTTGATTCCACAACTTTGTCCACAAAATTCTTCCACATTACCATTTGGGCATTCTCACCCAAATCGTCGGTTTTCGACTCAGGCATTATACCCCTTTCGGTTGCAACCGCTTTCGTAACCAACAACAAAGAACCAAGATCAATATTCTTGGTTGCAACCAATCCTCTCCCACTAATTTCAGATTTCTTGATCTCTACACCCCCAATATACTCTGCTAACTCAGGAAGCTTACCCTTAAACCCACTTAAAACCCAATTAGATATATCAAATGCTCCAGATCTTGATAAAAATTCAAGCTTTTTACATTTTTCGAAATACCCATTTAGGGTTTCAGAATCTTTATTACTGGGGTGATCAAGATTTGCAATCTTGAAACAGTTTAAAGCCATGTTGTATCTATCTTGATTAAGCAAGATCTTACCTTTACACATAAGGGTTTTGAGATGGGTGTTTTCAATCTTTAATGCTTCATCACAATCCTTGAGGGCTTCGTCGAAATCGCGGGTTTTCGACCTCGCTTCGGCCCGGTTTGAGAAGGCTAAACAGAGGGATTTTCGGTGTTTCGGGTCGGGTCGGGTTTGGCAGAGAGAGATGAAGTGGGAATATGTTTGAATTGATTGTGACCATTCTTCTCTGAGTAGAAGTTCATTTGCTTTCAATCTTAGTTGTTGTAGCATCTCTTCTTGTTGTTGATGCTCTGATTCTTTCATCTTCAATGGTGGGTCAAAATCTCTCTCTCTCTCTCTCTATATATCTCTATCTCTGTAATACACACACAGTGTGTTTGAAGTATTGTGGGGGGAATGAGTGTGAATTTGAAATGAAAGAAGGTAACGGTCATGTTAGGGATAACTGAAAGTCAAGATTCATTCATGTGATATAAATATTCATTTATATATATATTTTTCTTTATTTAAAGATGCTTTTATAAATGTAACGGTCGAGTTAAAACTAATTGAGGACATTTTGAATGATGAAAATGAGTAAATTACGATTTTTTCCCATCTGGTTATATCATTTTTACCCTTTTAGACTAAAATGAAAAAATTTTAACATCTGAGCCTCTATCGTCTTTTTTTCTAACCCTTTTGGCCCCTAAAAGTAAATGGATGAGGTTAGTGTTAGAGGCCAAAATGGGTTAGAGAAAAGGGGTTGGGGGCTTAGATGCTAAAAGATTCATTTTTGGGTTAAAAAGGTAAAAGTGATATAACCACAAAGGACAAAATCATAATTTACTCGATGAAAATTGAAAACTATCACGGTTAATATTGTTTTATTTACTATTTTTTCTTTTTCTATTAACATATACACATATAGCCACTTGGGTTGTAGCTTACAAGGTGTTTTAGGATAAATAGGCAAAATTGCAACTTTCGTCCTTTATGTTTCAAGTTTTCGACAGGCGCTGTCCTTTAAGGTTAAAAATTACACTCTATGTCCTTTATGTTTGCAACCTATACCAGGCGGTGTCCTTTCTCATAAACCCAGTTAACTTTTTTATGTTAAAACCCCTCACCTTAACAGCAGGGACCATATGTGTAACTTTGTAAACATGAGGGACCTTTAATGTTAAAACCCCACTTCTTCTCCGGCCATCTTCTCCGGCCTTCTTCTCCGGCCATCTTCTCCGGCCAATTTCCTAAAATCAAACCAGAAGTACCTTCTTCTCCATCTTCCATAACTGAAAATCAATGACATGAATCTGAATCTGAATCTGAACTGAAATCATCTGAACCAACACCCGAACCGAACCCAATCTCGTAACTGAGCCGCTTAAACCGGACCTGAACCTGACCTGTGACTGAACCTCGAGACCTGTGACTGAACCGTCGCCGGTCGGTCATCGCGAGGGAGGAACAAGGGTGTGAAAGAGGTGCGGCTGTTGTCGGAGTCCCTGTCGCCGGAGCGGAGGGGAGTCGTTCAGCCATCCAGATCCACCGTCGCCGCCGTGAGTGGCGGCGCCACTTCTAGTCTGTCGCCGGTTTAGGGAAATCAGAGGAGGAGGGGAGTTCTAATGTTGGTGTTGTCGGCTTGTCATCCGCCGCCGTGTGCCGCCTGCACCGCCACCAAGGAGGTGGTCTGCCAGATTTAGCGAGAGGGAGAGACGAGGAAGATGATGTTGTCTGTGAGTTTGTGCTTTGAAGTTGAAATTCTATTTTCATTTGTGTGCACAGTTAGAAAGAAAGGAATATGAAAGGGGGTTTAAAAATTACACATATGGTCCCTGTTGTTAAAGAGTTTTACAAAGAGGGGTTTTAACAACAAAAGTTAGCTGGGTTGACAAGAAAGGACACCGCCTGTAATAGGTTGCAAACATAAAGGACATAGAGTGTAATTTTTAAACTTAAAGGACAGCGCCTGTCGAAAACTTGAAACATAAAGGACGAAAGTTGCAATTTTGCCGGATAAATATATGTACATATATGCGAGATACGATACATTTAACTTTTAATCTTCAAAGATGTAGAGTAACTTTTAATCTTCAAAGATGTAGAGTAATGATGCTACTAAAGCTTGAACTACAACAATTGTAAGAGCATTCGCATCCAGCTCCCTAAAAATATACATACATTCCACTAAAAAACAACCTATATGTCAATATATTTCCATTAAAAACAAATATTTTTTCTATCTCCTTTTCAACTAAATAATATTTTTATACCTTTATCGTTACATTTTTCTCTCTCATTCACTCACAACCACTTTCAATATATATTAAAAAAATATAGTGGGTGAACAGTATCCCTCAAATATACAGATAAACAGTAACATTTTCTCTCTCATCCACTCACAACCACTTTTTATACTCTTTATATTTTAAAAACCCACATACAGATTTTGATTCCCAGGATGTGAATGCTCTAACCACGCTACAATTTTTTAAATTTTCTTTCTCATCCACTCACAACCACTTTTTATACTCTTTATATTTTAAAAACCCCATACACAGATTTTGATTCCCATAATGTGAATGCTCTAACCACGCTACAATTTTTTAAGTAGCTTAGTATTGCGCTACTTGAAAATTGTAGCGTAGTTATTTTAACTGAGTTTTTTTTAGAGTAATTACACTATTTACGAAAATATCACCATGTGTTTTTATATTCGCCTCGCACGGTAAAATCTTTATGTATTTGATCTCAATACTATACATGTGTGCATTATGTAAAACTAGTTATGTCAGTGATTCAGGTTTGATTGTAAGCTTTGTTAGGTGAAAGTTTGTCAAAATTCATGAGATCCACACATAAACACAATGATTATTCCAACTTTTTTATTAAACCAATATTCTTAAATGTGCAAAACCGTATACGACTAAGACAATTCTTCACATCAATATGATGAGAAGATATATAGACTCAAGACGAACCCTAACCCTAGAGAAGACAACATAAACACAACGGCTAGACAACGAAGAAGTGTAGACGTTCTTAATAATAAAGCGGGTTAGCTTAGTGACATCTTGGGGGTGAGATAAAGCTCACTAACCTTTAAGTCCTGGATTCGATTCCCACAAGGGTGTTTTTCCCAGATTTATTGGGTTTTGGGTTTCCTTCTGAATTAGTGTATAGACATTATTGTCTAGTGGAGATGGATATGATGGCACGATGATACTCCAGTGGTCCGTTAGTGATCCAAATTTAGTGTTCAAAATAAATAAATAAATAAACCGGGTTAACGACGACCCGTTTGTTTGTGTGGTGTACCAGCTCAGAACTTAGACTTCAGCCCATTTAGCAGCAGCCCAACATCAAAGCTTTAACCCAGTAGCACAAGTTCAGCAACATTTAACTTAGCAACAGCCCATCATAAAAAAACATCATTAATTAGAAGAACATGGTTATATATGTTGGTTCAGGCCCCAATAAACACACTCAACACAAAACTCACAATTATGTAAACTTGAATGTGCAAGAAGAAAGGTTGAAATGCTACTGTATATTCTATTAAAACAAAAGAGGATAGATTAGAAAACTAATTAAGGGGTTGTTTGTTTATCTTTTAATGAAACTCTTAATGGTTCAGACATTTTATTGGTTCAACACTTAATGGTTCAGATTGTTTGTTTCGCGAGCAGATGTCTGAATGGTTCAGACATTTGCATCTGAATGGTTAAGCATTATACTAAGGCCCTGTTTGGTGAATCAGAGCCTCTGACCGAATAAGAGCTTGAAATCCTCTAAATGGTTCAGCAACTCCACAAATCTGAACGGTTAAGAGCTTGAAATCCCCATTCAGATGCCATTCAGATGTCGAATCAAACACCAAAACCTCTGACTGAATCAGAGGTTGGCTCTGATTGACTCCATTCAGATGCCATTCAGATGCAAACAAACAGGGCCTGAGTCTAAATGATTAAGATCTTTAATCGAAATTGGTCAGACATTTGCCTCTGAACGGTTAAACATTATACTGACTCTTAATGGTTCAGACCTCTTACTGGTTCAACACATAATGGTTCAGACTTCTTACTTGTTCAACACTTAACCATTCAAAAGTTGCTAAACAGCCCCTAACTCTATCCTATTTATAATAAACTAAACAAATAAGAGCACATGACAAATTAATTCAAACAACCAATGTAAAGCTATGATCTCTTTTCCAATTCACTCGGTCTTTAGCAAATAATTCGGTCAACCTTAGACCATATCTTCAACTACTCACTTACACAACACGTGCTAATTGACTCTTTTTAACCCTCATTCATTTGCTCTAAGGATCAGCAACCAACTTACCCGAGTTGTAACCTGTGACCCGTAAACCAACTCGTGAACCCGTATCTGTGAACCAGCAACCAATGAACAAAACCTGATTAACCCAACAATATATACAATGTGTTTGATGTTGAATCGGAAATATACGTATATTTTCCACAAAGTTTACCATAATAAATATCCACCAATTTTTGTTGTAGAGTAATGAGAATTGAGACTGTTTTCTAGCCCAGCATATATTTTTTAAATAGTTTAAGTTTCAAATTTTGTAAAAGATAGGACAATGATATAAATAGCTATAATTAAATTAAAAATGGGATGCCAACTTTTATTAGGGGAAAAATCACTCAAATGGTCATGTCAACCACAAATCTTACATGTATCATAAATGGCTATTTGTCCTTTGCACATTCTGAAAATAGTTGAACAATACAGAAATAATAGAAGAGTGATACATTATGAACTTGTACAAAAATATCGAACACACTATTTTAAAAATCTAGTGAACTTTTTTTCACCAAAAATAGTTGAACAAAACAAAATTAATAATTGATGAGTAAACTGCCATTTTGGTCCCTGTGGTTTGGGCACTTTTGCCATTTTAGTCCAAATCTCAAACTTTTTACATCTGGGTCTCTGTGGTTTGTATTTTGTTGCCATTTTAGTCCAAAACTCAAAAACCCCATTTTTTTTACTGTTGCAACCTCCTATTTTGTCTTTTAGTTCAGGGACATTTTGGTCATTTTGCTTTTCATTTAACATATTAATAAGAGTTAAATGCCATTTTAGTCCCTGTGGTTTGGGCCATTTTGCCAGTTTAGTCCAAAGGTTTCATTTTTAACCTGTGGGTCCAAAAAGGTTTCACAGTTGCCATTTTAGTCCACTGGGTTAACTTCATCAATTTTTTCTGTTAACGAGAAGGCCAATTTGGTCATTTTATATGTAATTCTGTTAACTAAAAGGGCAATTCAGCCATATAAAATGACCGAAATGGCCTTCTGGTTAGCAGAAAAAATGAATGAAGTTAACCCAGTGGACTAAAATGGCAACTGTGAAACCTTTTTGGACCCACAGGTTAAAAATGAAACCTTTGGACTAAACTGGCAAAATGGCCCAAACCACAGGGACTAAAATGGCATTTAACTCTATTAATAATTAATATAACATAAGCTGTTCATCATCCCCAAAATGTAGAAACAACTCTATTCAACCCCCCCCCCCCCCCAAATCACTCTCCAAAATCATCCAATCTGAACTTCTCTTTCCGGCGCCACCGTGTGGCAGAGTACTCCGTCACCGCCGCCGGTCCAAACCAAACCGTTCCAGTTCGAGAAGCAAAAGGTTTCAGTTCGAGAAGCAAATCGATGAGTTCTTTAAACACCAGATCGAGTCAGGTACATCTGCAGCTTACGGAGACGGTTTCCAACTCCCATGATGTTGCATTTGATTCTCAATAGCAATCGGAACACTATTATACCAGAACCCATAAAAGTGATGATTTTCTATTTTGACCCAGATTATATCCATATCAATCCTGCAAAATTGAGTTTGACTTCCCAAATTCATGATCAAATTCAAAGCATCCAACTTCTAATTGTAGTCAAACTCATTGACTTTGAATCTGCAATATCTTCATTAACCTGATAACATGCATCCTCTGACCTTTTATAACCCCCATCCCAAACCAAAAAAAAGATGACACTTTTATTTTCAATGTTGACCTGAACCAAACCCAGCAACATGAATCATTCAAAAACCCCATCAGAGAGAACGAGAGAAGAACATACCTGACGGAGACGATGAATGACGCCGGTGATTGCGGCTGCCACCACCGCCCCCATCTCTCTATACCATCAGCAGCAAACACCAGCCACCACCGCCCACATCTACCACCACCGCCCCCAGAAACCATCATCATCAACCATCAAACACCACCCCACTCCACTGACCACCATCTTCGCAATACACCAACCCCACCGAGAAAGCCCTCTCCGACGACCAGATCCGTTTCAAGAACCACCTCAAACAACGTTGGGTGTTCGTTGACACATCTTCTTCGTATTTGAAATCTGAAGGGAGTTCGAAGTCATCGTCTTCTTCGTCGTAGTTGTAGTTTTCGAAGTCGACATCTTCGTCTCTGGCGAATTCATCGAAATCTGGGAGATCTGGATCGTGGGTTGAGGTGGGTGAAGGTGAAGGTTCTGGTTCTTCGAGGAAGCTGAGGTCTTCGTCGTCGTCTTCAACGGTGGAGGTTTGTTTAGAGAGAGAAAGTGGGGTGAAGTGAGGGAGGATGAGGAGTGTGGAAAGACAGAGGATGGGTATGTGTGTGAATGTCTGTATGTATATATATATATATATATATATATATATATATATATATATATAGGGTGAGGTTCCTGTAAAAAGGACTCTTTTCGTGAGAAGTGTGAGAAAGCATAGAAATTGACATGTAGGCATCATGTTTTGAACATAGGCATGATGTTTTTTGTTGTTATGGCAAGAAAAACACCAAACATAACAATTTAAAACACAATGAAACATATTATGGACGTGAAATTTAAAAGACACTATTTAACACTTAAAACACACTACTTAATGTTCTTGACATGGTGTTTTAAGTTTTAAGCCTAGAACTCATTGCGTTGTTTCTTAAATTGTTATGTTTAGTGTTTTTCTTGCCAAAACAAAGCAAAACATTACGTGTAAGTCCAAAACATGATGTCTACATATGAATTTTTATGCCTTCTCACACTTCTCACGAAACATGTCCTTTTTACAGGATCCTAAGACTCTATATATATATATATATAATATAATTAATTTTGTTTTAATTTATTAAAAGAGTAAATTAAAATGACCAAACTACCCCTGTAGATAAAGACAAAAAAGGGACCTTAAAACAGTAAAAAAATGAGATATTTTGAGTTTTGGACTAAAATGGCAACAAAATGCAAACCACAGGGACCCAGATGTAAAAAGTTTGAGATTTGAACTAAAATGGCAAAAGTGCCCAAACCACAGGGACCAAAATGGCAATTTACTCATAAATGATTGATACATCATAAAGTTGTACAAAAATATCCAACACCCTCTCATGAAAGTCTTGTGATTTTCTTAGTCATTAAGCCATAGCTCAATTGGTATTTGAGGAGAAGTAAAGATTTTGGAATGAGGTCATAGGTCTTAAGTTCAAATCCGATCCAAACCAAGTTTTAGTGTAATGGGCCTTCGGACGGCAAGTTTTTTTTTCTTGAAACTAGAGATGGTGTTAAAAAAATGATTTTCTTACCAGTTTAATGGGGTTTCTAGAAGACCAAGTAGTTTATTTTTCATAGAACATCAAGAGTTCTATCTAAATTCATACTACGTTACGATTACTAAGAAATTTCTTTCTGCCAACAATTTCCTTGGAAAAACCATCAAGGGTCAAGTTCCAATCGATATAATTATATAAATGATATTTTCATTAAAATGCAAAAGTAACAAATTACAAACAAGTGGTAGGTAAATGGGCAACAAGCTGCGCCGCAACCTCCTTTGAATTGCAAAACCAATTCTACTAAAGATGAAACGACCCTTAAAGGTTGAGAGATTACTATTCACAACCCGTTGGACCCTGTTTAGGAATCCCACAGCCTCTGGGGCTAGGGAACCAAATGTATCAAAAGCGAATGAGGTAAATACATGTTGATTATCTAAACAAGCTTTCTCATGTTTAGCGACCTTGCTTGATTCCGCCTTCAATGCAGCTTGGCCAGCAACAAACCCGTTATCCCTGAGCCCAACAAGAGGGGACACTCCTGTAAGGTCCACACAAGCGTGTTTTCCCCTGGCCCACCTAAACACAAGAATATCAGCTGGTCGAATAGTAGACCTCCCATCGAGCGGATCCGTCAAAAAGTTCACCGGAGCCTCCTTTTTTCCGAAATCCCTGCCCGCTTTAGAACATCAAACAAAATATCCCTTACCAAATCATGTCTGTATTTAAAACCAGGCAACTCCTTACAATGAACCGCATGCTCGCCAAAAGCATCTAAATAAACCTTGCGGCAAACTGGGCAGGGCTCATCAACTGGAAATAGAGGGATCATTAGTCGGTACTTAAGGATTGCCAGGTATTCCACTGCCGACATGTGTTGGCCTAGCCCTTCAATGGGGATGACTGTCAGGAAATCCAGAGCATGAGGAGCCCGGAGACAATCGAACACGGCTTTCTGACGAGGGGATAGACTAAAAACAAACACACGGATTTTAGAATGAGCTCTCCAATTTATTAATCCAAAATATTACTCAAAACAAGATTACCATTCTTAATCACAACTTCGATCAGGTTATACATTACATGACTTGGTTACAATTAGTGTAACGCCCAACTTTTAATCATAACTTTAATTTGTAAAGTAATATTTATTGGTTATATGATCATTTAGATTATGTTTAGGTGCTTTACTCCATCTTTTTGGGGCTGTTAACAAAACTGTCAAAATGAGTAGTTGATAAATTTAGTATAAATTAGTATAACATTAGAGTTTGGATTTAAACTTTCCACACAGAAATCTCTATTCTACATATTGAAAGAATCCAAACATTTATACAATTTAATCACAACCCAAGTTTCATAAAAAAAAAGTACACTGCCATTTTGGTCCTTGAGGTTTGGGCAGTTTTGCCACTTTAGTCCAAATCTCAAACCTTTTGCATCTGGGTCCCTGTGGTTTCAGTTTTATCACTATTTTGGTCCAAAAGTGAAATCAAGTCAGATTTCTAAAAGAAAAACCTGGTTTTTGTCCTTTTCCTCAGGGGTATTTTGGTCATTTGGAATTATTATATAATTATTATAACACATAAAAGTAGCATCTTCCCCTAAACCCAAACCCTAATCCATCATCTTCTCCAACCCTCTTCAACCAACATCTCCCTGCAACTAATCTACCACCGCAACCACAATCCCTTTACAGCCACCACCCCTACAACGTCCACCACCGCAACCAACAATCCCCTGCAAGCACCACCCCCTGCAACCACCGCCCCTTTCAACCACTGCCCCCTGCAACCCAAAACCCACCAATATTGGTTAATTAACCAGGAGCAAAAGGTTTGAAATTCCTGCGACGAACACGTTGAATCTCTGCAAATGGAAAACTCCAACAAACACCTCTGATTCTCTCCAAACAAGTTGAATCTCCGCCACTGTAGTCTCCGAAATCGAATCCAATTTATAATAAATTGCAACGTCAATTTCATCATAATACAATACAATTTTTGAATTAGGGTTTGTAGCAACAAACCGAGTGTCCCAGTTACCTGAAACTAACGAATTTGAAGAAACGTTGAAGTTAGTTAGGGTTAGGGTTTCGACGCAAAATTGTGGGATTTGAGGACAGAGAACGAGCCACATGATGAAGATGATGACGCCGGTGATGAGGATGATGCCGATGAGGAAGGCGAAGAAGCGGTGGACAAAGGTGGTGGCATGTGGTGGTGGAGCGTAGGGGTTGTAGTAAGGGTTGTTGGTGATGTGGAAGTAAGGGTTTTGTTGGGGTGGGATGACGTAAGGGTAGGCGGTGGCGGTGGTGGTGGTTGGGTGGCCGGTGGTGGTGGTGGTGGCGGGGTAGCCGGTGACTGGCCTGGATTGATCGGTCATTGAGTGAAGTGGTTATTGTTAATGATGAGGTGATGATTGGTGGTTGTTTGGGGAAGTAAGTTGGGGAAAGATTGTCATGAATGCCTGTCACTGTAATTGGAATCTTGAAGCTTACAGATGCAGAATGCAAGATTTTTAAATAAGTTGGGGAAGATGCTGCTTTTAGGGGGGTGGGGGTGGTGATCACTCATCACTCACAACATCTAATCAAGTTCCGCTATATCATCAACCATTATTCTATCACTCACAACCTTTTTTAGTGGCAATGGTCATCACTCACAACACCCAACAATAAACCCTCACTGTTGAAATATTATATTTGTGGGCTTTCATTCTATTGGGTTTAGTTATATTGGTTATTGGGCTCGCTATGATGGGCCTCTTGTTACTGATGGTTGGGTTTGTTAAGTTGTTGCAACAGATTAACTGAGCTGGATATTTTGGAGGGTGTAAAGTGAAAGTATCAGGGGCTGCGATTGTCATCTTCAATTCTTATGGGATTTTGTGTAAACTTACATGTGCAGATCATCTTCTCTGTATTAGGGGCTGTGATTTTCTTATCAGCACTCTCTCTCATTCGGTCAATAATTCACCCCAAAAAACAGTCATCTTCTCTGTATTATATCTAGGGTTTTCTCTGCAATTGTTGCAGCCGATTGTGTTCAAGTTGTTTCTCTCTTTGTTGCTGAGAGATTGTAGTTGCTGTTGGTAGATGATCATCTGTAGATGTTCATCAGATTTGTCTTGTATTTCTGTACTGATTTGATCTTACTTTTGTAAGATCGTTTGGGTTATTTGGGGGGTAATCGTTTTGCTTTGGGTTAATAAGATTTTGTCACCTGTTTTGTCGCTATATTTTTATTCATCTTTGTTGGTTGTTATCAATTCATCTTTATACCATAGTTTTTCAACATGGTATCAGAGCTATTATGCTCTTGTTGGTGATCTGGTGTGTTTTTTCTTCCGCTGTGTCTTTGAGTTTACTAATTGTGTGTTTTTTGTTGTCTAGGGTTTCTGTACTCGGAAACGTTTGCTAGTAACAGATCTGCTCAGATCTGTTTATTGTTGGTGTCATACTTGCTGTAGTTGAATCAAACCCTAACTTAGGGTTTGCTATAGGTCGATCTTCTCTACAATCTATGTTCCGTGTGGGTCTCTGTAACCCTAGAAGGTTCAGAGCAAACTGACCGGAAGAATATTCAGGGTATTTTCTGTATCAGGTTGTGTAGTTCTTGAAAACTACAAATCTGATATCTGTTGGAGCTTTTGCACCCTCTGTAAGATCGTTCTTGTCTTTTATCTTGGTTTTTTGTTTTTCTGCATCATTCTTGTCTGTGTCTAGGCATCTTTTTTACCGGACTAGTCGGGCCGGCACTTGATCGAGTCTGTCTATTTGCTACTTGGTGTGTCTGCATCTGTTGTGTGTTGGTGGTTCTGGTCTGTTGTTGTTGTTTGCTATCATATTTTGATTGTCTTTAGGAGTGGCTCCTGAGTAAAGGCTTGTCCAGGCACTTGTGAGTGACGAACCTAGAATCTGGTCCCTGACTCAGCTTCGCCCTAGTTTGTCTGGTTTTTTGTGTGATTATCTGTAGATAAATGGTGATATCTGTGTTTAATTGTTTATTGATTCTTGTGTGTTGTCTTCATGGGTGATGGTGATGGAACTTCTGTTACCCTTATCAGTAAGTTGGACATAGGAAACCCTCTGTATTTACATCCCAGTGACTCAAGTGCCCTGATCATAGTTAGTATAAAACTAAAGGGCACTGAGAATTACTCTGTTTATTTTTATAAATGGTAAGTGTGTAAAACCTAATGGTGATGATGTCTTAGCTGCTCAATGGGATAGATGCAATTCTGTTGTCTTAACCTGGTTATTATATTTTGTTTCTGAAGAGTTGTTTTTTGGGCAGGTCTTTTCCAAACTTGCTTCTGAAGTTTGGACAGATCTGAAAGAGACTTATGATAAGGTTGATGGTTCTGTTGTCTATGATTTATATAAAAGAATCAATTGTATTTCTCAAAATGGTAGTTCTGTGGCTGAGTATTATAATAAGTTGACAACAATGTGGAAGCAGTTTGATGCAATGGTGCATCTGCCTTCATGTTCTTGTCAAGCAGCCAAAGATTATAATGAGTTTTCAACTTTAATCAAACTAATGCAATTCCTCATGGGTCTTGATGATGTGTATCAACCTGTGAGGAAAAATTTGTTGACAAAAGAACCATTTCCTTCTGTCAAGGCTGCTTATGCCTTAATTTCTAGAGAAGAGTCACATAGACTCTCAAGTAGTGGGTCTAAAAATCAATCTGTTTTATATGTGGCTAGGTCTAACCAATCAAATCAAAACACATCTAGAAGAAACTTTAGAGGTTCTAACTCAAACTTAAAATGCAATCATTGTAATATGTTAGGCCATACAGTTGATAGATGTTTTGAGATAATTGGTTATCCACCTGGTATGAAAAAGAGCACTAGTGGGTCCTTTCTGAGGAACAATAGTGGTAATAATACAAATAAATCTAGTATGTCATCTGGTCCTTCTAGTTCTGCTATGTCTGCTTTACCTTTTACTCCTGAGCAGATTGCAAAGTTAACGAGTCTAGTTGGTGATAAGTCAGAGGGAGATCAGGAGAAGTTCAATATGGTAGGTATGTCTGCTTGTGTGTCTGAGTTTGTTAGTTCTAGCAGTGTGAATTTTAATCATGATTATAATTGGGTGGTTGATTCTGGTGCTAACCAACACATGATTAAAGTGATAAAGATATGTTTAATTGTGTTGATGTTTCTGAATGTGGGTTGAAAGTTGGTCACCCTAATGGAACTAGTGTTAGTGTGTTAAAAATTAGAGAACTTAGGCTGATTAACAATGTAGTTATTAAAGATGTGTTTATGTTCCTGGTTATAGTGTCATTCTTTTGTGTGTGCATAAGTTAGCCAAGGATAATAAAATAGCTGTGTTGTTTAATGAAAATAATTGTATGTTACAGGATTTGAGGTCAAAGAAAATCCTAGTGATTGGTAAACAAGAAAATGGATTGTATTTTGTAGGTAAAAATGGTATTACTGTGAATATGTGTTTTAACAGTATTGTTAGATCTAATTTGTGGCACAGTAGTTTAGGTCACCCTTCTGATCAAGTTTTGGTTGTTTTAAAAGATAATTTGGGTATTAAATCAATTGAACATGGTCCATGTGAGGTTTGTCATAGGTCTAAACAAGTTAGAGTCCCTTTTCCTTTAAGTGATCATAAGTCTAAGGAATTAGGTGATCTATGTAACACCCCGAAAACAAGTTTGATAGTCAAAGCACGTTAATGTTAATGAACGGGTAAAATACCGTTAGTGGTAGAAGTAACCCGGTAAATAATAGAATTTAAATAATTAAACCTAATATTAATTAAAAAGGAGAATAAACGCTTTGAGAAAACAAAGTTTATAAGAGGCCCGGGTTAATGGGACTTAAAATAAACTGAGTTATATACCCCCGAAACTCACTAAGAAACTAGGAATATCAACCTAGTTAGTAAATTGTATAGTAAAACAATAAGGAGAAACTTGAACTAATGATCCGCTTTAAAAATCCTTGAAACTAGAAGGACCAAAAGGGGCCAAGTGTGAAAACATGATTATAAGTAAAAGATCTAAAACACCAAAACATACACTCATGTGTGTGTTTGGTCGATTAGCATCAGGAGCAAAAAGGGCTCTTACAAAATCCCTAAAACTCACAAGAATCTAGCAAAATCGAAGATAAATCAAGCTAAAATTTGGGGCTTTTAATAAAATCGTGATCACCAAGCTTAGGGGATCACAAGGTATGTTGAATTTTGATGTTTAGTGATATTTTGAATTTGTGATAAACATGCGTGAATGAAATTCTTGAATGAATGTTGAATGTTATAGTGATATTGGTGTGAGTACAAGTCTAGGAACAAACCCTAGATGCAAAATTGTAGAATTGTGCCACAAACTAGTGATTATCAACTAATCAAGTACGAGCTAAGTGGGTTTTGTTGATTTGACGAAATTGATGTTTTATTGGTGTTTATAAACATCATATTAACTCGTATGAATGAACTACTTGAACAAATTAGAGATTTTGTTAAGAGTTCATAAGCGATTAAAAGTGGGTTTTGACACATGAGTTAAACCCATGTTTATGATGGTTAAAGTGTATATGTGCATACAATGACTAAAATTACATGTTGATTTATGGTTACTTGCGGTATGAATTAGATAACATGTTAGTTGATATGGCATCTCAAAAGATGATGCTCACTAAGTGGTTGATAATGTGCCTAAATTGAGTCATGTGAACTTGTTAGTGCATCCATATTTGTAAATTGGGGGTTTGACTTTTAAAAGTCAAACCGACCTATGATAAGGTTCATTAAGAATAGTGGTAAAAGATTCATAAGGTGTGAAGGTCATGATCTTGAATGACTAATCTAACCACCTTGTGAATAATAATGATAGTTTGACTCTTGACAAGCTAGATTGAGGCTTGGGAAAGAAGCGGGTCAAACGAACCGAGAACGCGGAAAAGAGAGCATAACCGGATGCAAGGTAAGTAAAACTTACACCCTTTATGTAGGGCCGTGTTTATTTTATAAACCATATATGCGACAAATGTAACAACCGAAGCTAAAAGGATACTCATGGCTTAAGCCAAATGGGCTAAATAAGTAAGAAAAGGGATCTAATGAAAGAAAAATCTGAAATGGGTCGGATGGGCAAATTGGTAATTGATAACCATGTTTGCTACATATATAAATGTTTGGTCATATAGGCTATACGGGTCAAATGGTGGTGATAACACCATTAGACAATATCGATTAATGTGGTTGTCAAGTCTTATGTTAACAGGAGCGATTAACAATTCGGATAAGCGCGTCACTGATGCGTGTGAAGTGTTATATATATTAGGTGTATATTTTAAGCCCTTTAACACTTTTTTAGCCAAGTTTTAAATTTATAAAACACGATATTTACTAACACTAAACACACATATGGCAGGTGCACCCATCGTGAGCGTAGTATACTGTTGGTAAGATACCGAGGTCGTCCAAGGACACAAGAGCTTATAGTACCGGTTTATCCTCAACGTCTAATCAAAATCAAAAAGTTAGAAAAAGTTTTTTTTTACGCTAAGAAAAATAAAAACTAACTAAAATGCTGAAAATAAAAATAAAAGAAAAACAGATAGACAAGATGAATCACTTGGTTCCGACTCGTGTATAGTGTAACCTTTGATTATTTCCGCACTTTTGCACTTATTTAAGAGATTATCTTAGTTATTGTAGTAGGCCCCTCTTTTGAAGGTGACGTTACCCTCAACCCAGTAGTTTGAGTCAGCAAGGATACAATCCTAAAGGGTCGGATTATTGAAAGATAATTAATTAAGTTATTAATACAAATTATGGTAGGCCCCTCTTTTGGAGGTGACGTTACCCTCGACTAAGTAGTCTGAGTCAGCAGGGATACAGTCCTAAATAGCCGGGTTATAGTATTAATAGTAGTTAACTTATGAGGGGATCAAAGTGTTTGGACCCCCGCCATCCAATACCGTTAAGTATTGAAGGAGGTCCTACTAAATTTGACCCAGGTCCATTGCAGGACCTCTAAACGCTGAACAATGGCAAGACTCTTACCAAACCGTTCCCTTAACCCCCGACCAGGTAGCCAACATACCTCCATATAGACCGTGGAGATATGAATGGTGAAAATCTTTTATTTTATATAGACAGTAAAATAATGTCAAGACACCACGGACAAACGATAAGGAAGAATCACCTTCAACATAAGAAACTAGTTATTAAAGTCATTAATACAAAACCAAGTAAAAAGTGCGAAAAGATTAGAAATAAAAAGTATTACACTAGACACTTATCTTCACCAAGTGATGTAAGAGACTTAGGCAAACATGGCCTTGATTGTCAAGAACTCTTACGATCAATCTTGGATCCCGAGACGACTCACACACTCTATGATGGACAATGGATGATGGTGGTGGATGATGGTGTTATGGTGGTAGTGGGTGGTGGGTGAAGTGTGAGAGAGGTGGTATGCCAATGGATGGTTTGAGCTTGAGCCAAGCACTCCTATTTATAGGCTGAACAGAAGCCTGGACACGGCCCCGTGTCCAGTGGGCACGGCCCCGTGTCCACATCCTTCTCTTTCTTCATTTAATGCAGCTTGTCTTATTAGTTGACCACGCCCCCGTGTCCGCTGAGCACGACCCTGTGTGCAGAAGAATCTTTGTACTATGAAGATTTGCCTGGATTGTGCGAATCTTATAGTTGAACATGGCCCCGTGTCCGCTGAGCACGGCCCTGTGGTGGGCAATAGAAGCTTCTACCACTTTGTCTTTTCTGCTGACACTTGGGCACGCCCCCGTGCTGGCTGTGCACGGGGCGTGTTCAGTCTTCTGTCTTCTTGTTTTGCTTGGGAAGATGCTGTCGTGGGGTCGGGCATGTCACGTTTGTTCCTTTTCTTGTATTTATGTTAGATTTTGCTGTCTTTTTGCTTCTTTTGTTAATTTGAGCTCATTTAATCCTGAAAATACAAAAGGAAGACAAAAGCACAGTTTTTCCAACATTAGTACTAAAAAAGGGTTAGTTTTATGCCACAATTGATGAAATTTATATGTTGCATTTTGCACACATCAAATACCCCCACACTTGAATCTTTGCTTGTCCTCAAACAAAACTCTTTATAATGTGGCTTTACACTCCCAAATGGAATGGGTAGAGAAGAAGGTTTTTTGGGCTTGTCATAGAGTGTCGGGATTTCCAAGATTCTTTATTTAGTTTTATTTTTATTTATTTACAATCCTATTCGTCATGATTTATTTAAAACTTTTCATTAGAGAAATTACTTTTTAGGGCATAACATGCCTCTTTAAAATTCTATTTATATACAAGTTCACATACCTCACGGGGATCACTCAACACTCGGCCTAAAATGTATTTTTGTGGATCACTCGAGAGCGGCATGGAACTTACTCCTACCATAGGCTTGCCAAGCAATCAATCCTCATCCTTTTTAACTATATACCTTTGTAAATATCAAGATGACTTTTTGGGTGAAGGGTTAGGCTTGGGTTAAAGGTAGGTGGTTGGGTTAGTGGTTAGTGGTTAGTAGAAAAAGGGCGAAAAGCGTAACAAGCGTCGGTTTTCGTAAGACTTTTATTTGTTTTTGATGAAGCTATTTTTCAAACAAAGTTATTTTTGATGAACTTGCTTGTTTATTTGTTTTTGCTTCATCACATTTTTTTTTGAAAAGTCATACGAAAAACCGAGCTAGTTACTAAAACAAAGGGTTAAAAATAAAAAGGTTTTGGTGGGTAAAAGGGTGTTTGGTTTGGGTTATGAAATGAAAAGGTTTAGGCTCAAAGGGGCTAACTAGGGGGATTTTGGGTAGGTGGTTAAAAAAAAATAATGGTGTAGAAATAAAAAGGTTAGTCCTAATGCCTCCATCATTTACTTATTCGGGTTTAAGTTGGTAAGGACCGGGAATGTATCGTCATGGCAAGTTCTAGAGTCGTAAGAACCAAGCGGTTATTCACACAAGAAACGAAAAATGAGCATTTAGTCTAATGATATGTAATTGTATGCTCAACAAAGGCTCAAAACTCACTTTTGTGGGAATGGGTTTTTTTATGTGATCAAGTATATATAATCAAATTTTAACTAAGTTTGCCATGCCTCTTCATAATTTTCTTATGTTGGTTCTTTTTATCACGACGCTATCGGTTGTAAATTTGTAAAAATATAACATTTTTAGAACTTGAAATTCCCAAGTTAAACCTAGACAAGTAAAAAAAAATTTGAAAATTTTTTGAAAAAAATTTGGGGTGATTAGCGGTTCCAATAGAGTTTTGTGTAAGGCTTGTATTTAGGACTTGCAAGATTCAAGGTTTTAGCATCCCCCCCACACTTAAATTACACATTGTCCTCAATGTGTCCCAAAAATAAGTTTTTAGGTTGATTGAATGTGTAAAAAGGTGTAAAAAGCAAAAAAATATGTTACTAGGCACTGGACACGGCCCCGTGCCTGGTGGGCACGACCCCGTGTTCAAGTGCCAGTAACGAAAACTTAAAGAAGGTGGACACGGGGGCGTGTTTGGTGGACACGTCCCCGTGTCTGTCAAAGTCTGCAGAATTAAAACAAACAGCAGGTTCAGGGGAGTGGTGTCGGCTGGACACGGCCCCGTGTGGACAATCTGCAAGGTTGAAAAACAGGTTTCTTTCTTCGGTTTTCCTGTCCCGGCTTTAGTAGTACTAATGCTTAGTACTCTAAGCCTCATATGTACCTGCTTAACCAATAAACACCATACCACACCATAGCAAACATCCTAATTTTACCAAGTTCAACATCCATGTCAAAGTTAAAAGAAAAATAAATGCAGAAAATAAAAGAAGTTAGGGAAAGTAAATTGTTCAACACTTGGCACGCAGGCCTTAAATTGTTCAAGATTAGAAAAGGTTAACCTGGGGAATCACCAACCAACCGCTTCTTCCTCCGCTCCTCCCGCCTAATCCATGTCCTCGTCTTCATCATCATCCCCACCATGGCCAACCATGTACTCCCGGATATTTCCAATATCATCTTGGATATCGGATATGTTTCTCTCGATGGCCCCAACCCGGTTGTACGTGTTTCTTGCCATATTGTAGGTGTTCCTGGTGCACATGAGGTTTTCCTGCAACAAATCATGCAAACTTTGAAAGTTAGGAAAACCGCCTCCCGAGGAGGAGGATTGGCCCGGATCACCATGGGGCTGGTATTGATACTGATGATGTTGTGGAGCGTAGAGGACAAGTGCTTCTTGTGGGTTCCATGCATGACCTTGCATCCTTTGAAAGCTTACCGTCCCGTCTTCAGCCTCATAGATTAGGTTCATTGAGCGGCAGATGTGTATATCTACCATACCCGACCATGGGCTCCTTTCAAATGACCTAGGTATGCGGGTGAAGTGCCTGAAGAGTCGGTACACCCATCCCCCGAAGAAGATAGGGGTCGGTGCACTAGCAAGGCGGTTATGATGCATGTTTCGAAGCATGAGGAACGGAACATCGAGCGGCCTGCGGTTATGGATGCAGTGGAGGACAACCAAATCTCTTAACCCAACGACGCCACCGCTATTTTACTTTGACTAAGAGAGTAGCCGAGGAGCCTATGGATGTATCGGTAGAGTGGATCCCTCAACTTCGTACTCTTAGTGCTGCTCGGATTGTAATACCCTTCACCAATCTGAGCCCACGCGGCTTGGCAATCGTTTTCACCTATCTCTCGCATCCCTCCAGTATTTTCCTCGTTTCCCGCATCCTCTTCCGCATACAACCCGACAATCGATCCAAATTGTGCCATAGAGATCGAATACCTAGTTCCGCCACATCGGAATGCTACCCCATCATTGTCGAATGGGTCGCACCTTGAGTTGAATGTGAAGGTGCTATAGAATTTCAAAGTGCATTCGTGGACGAAACGGAGTCGAGTTGTTAAAGCGACTCTTAGTGGTCCCGTGACAAGGTTGTTGAAACGGTCGATTTGGTTCACCAATGTTAACAAATCCGTACATGCTTGCCTTGGGTATTCCTCCGGCCTTCTTTAAAGTACTTCGTATCTAGCCCTTGCATCGAGCTCATTTGCGTTAAACCTTGTGAACTTCCTTGCCATCCGAAAGAATACACCAAAAGTTAGCACGGAACATTAGGATTTTTGGACAAAACTGCTAACAGTGGGCTGGACACGACCCCAGGTTCAGCGGACACGGCCCCGTGTCCAGGCGTCTGTTACACAAAAATTCCATTTTTTGACCCGGTTTCGAAAACTTGAAATTTTTTGGTTCAATAGGTGCGGTTTTCCCCGAAATTGAAACCCCAAGCGCCGTTTTCCCCAAAATAACCTGTTTACCCTATCAATTTTATCTTTTTCGGTTCAAAAACAAGGGTTTGTGGTTTTTATGAGAAATCGGGCGAATCTATGAACAATACAAGTGGATTTACTTCCCATAACACTAATCTAACTAAATGCAAACAGATCTAAACAAAAATTTGAGGTTCGATCCGGATGAACTTCAAGAACCCTAGATTTTTCCCCAAATTTTTGGTGTTTTAACTACATGCAAGTAACTAATCTAACTACTAATGATGTAAGAATCATACCTTGACGTTGTTAGAACAAAAGGAGACGTCGAAAATCTGTGGAAAATCGCCTGGAACCAGAGCTTTTTCGGGGAAACGGGGCGTGTGGAATGTTGTAACTAGGGCTGAGCAGTATACGGTTTAGAACCACCAGAACCAGGGAACCGAACCGGAACCGCTAGATCCAAACCGTATTTTTGTATATAGGGCCCGGTTCCGGTTCTTACATTTGGGTAAAAATGGTTCCCGGTTCGGTTCTGGTTAAAACCACGGTTCCGGTTAAAGAACCGCTAGAACCAGTTGGGATTATAAATATTTAAAACCCTATTTTATTAATAGGCTTTTCAACATTATACGACCATCCTAATTCTTATTCCGTCCTCTTATATTCATTCCACGATCTCATGTTTCATCTTCTAATTCTTCTCCATCTCTCAACCCTAACCCTAATTGCTATCATACAAGTTCATCTCCATCAACACCCTGCAAATATATGTACGCTATTCTACATAACCTTTTTTATGATTGCATATATTTTCTTTCTAGATGTTTGGTTTCTGATACATATAGTTTTCTGTATGTCAAAATAAAAATTGAACAAAAATAATTAAATCAATGTTGATCGAATTGTAAATGTGTATGTAAATAGTGTATCGCTTGTTTTAATTGTTAACACGATGGTTGTAATAGTTTTATTTAGAGTTTGTTTTATAGCTTGAAATTTTTTATTGTTGCTTTGCTACTTTTATTTTGGTTGGTTTGAACTTGAATGTTGCAACTCTTAGTTAATATTTTAAATGGTTTGATTCGTTTCTATTGAATTGTTAATTTTAGGATTTAATTGTCAACCGGTTCCCGCGAGAACCATTTACACGAGAACCATTTAACCGTTTGGAACCGAACTGGAACCGTTATAATACGGTTCGGTTTCGGTTCTTAAATTTAGCAATTAACGGTTCTGGTTCGGTTCCGGTTCGGTTCGGTTCGGCCCGATTCTGAACCGTTGCACAACCCTAGTTGTAACTGTTATGAAAAAGGGGATATATCCCGACTGCAGTTCGGACACGGCCCCGTGTCCAGCGGACACGGCCCCGTGCCGAGCAAAGTTTTGAAATTTTTTTTAGTGCTCGTGTGAGTGCCCTTGTTTCCCATAAGCTTTGGTTAGAAAACTTACCGCTTTAGACATCGTCCCGATCGTTCGTAACTTACCAGGTATGACGATGGTTTCATTCTTCAACTGTTTGAAGCGAGATCTCCTCCTCTTCATCCTCAATGAATCCTTGATAGAGTTTCAGCCGTTGGCCATTGACTTTGAATGGAGGCCCATTTCGAGATTTAATTTCTACTGCACCGTGTGGGAAAATATGAGTGATGAAAAAAGGTCCTGACCACCTAGACTTTAATTTACCAGGAAACAATCGAAGTCGTGAATTAAACAAAAGAACTAGATCTCCTACTCGAAATTCATTAGGTTTAATATGTTTGTCATGCAAATTTTTCATTCTTTCCTTATAAATTTCGGAGTTTGAGTATGCATAATTCCTAAGTTCGTCTAATTCATTTAATTGACAAAATCGATTTTTACCAACAAACTCTAAATCTAAGTTTACATTTTTGATTGCCCAATAGGCTTTGTGTGCAATTTCTACTGGCAAGTGACAACTTTTTCCATAGACTAGCTTATATGGGGTTGTACCTATTGTTGTTTTATAAGCAGTTCGAAAAGCCCATAAAGCATCATCTAATTTATCTGCCCATTCCTTTTTATTTAACCCTACGGTTTTTTCGAGTATTCGTTTTAAACCTCTATTAGTCACTTCGGCTTGTCCGTTTGTTTGAGGGTGATATGCTGTTGAGACCCGGTGATAGACCCCATATCTTGTTAAAATTTTGTCAGGTTGATGGTTGCAAAAATGGGTACCTCTATCACTTATTAATGCTTTAGGTGTGCCAAAACGAGAGAATAATTTCTTCAGAAATCTTACCACGATTCTTCCATCATTCGTTGGAAGTGCCTCGGCCTCGGCCCATTTAGACAAGTAGTCTATTGCCACAAGTATATATTTGTTTCCTTTTGAAGGTGGGAAAGGTCCCATAAAGTCGAGTCCCCACACATCAAAAATTTCACAAACAATAATGCTATTTTGTGGCATTTCATTTTTGGAAGAAATATTACCTGTTCTTTGGCAAGCATCACATGTTTTGACAAGACTTTGGGCGTCTTTGTAAATGGTTGGCCAATAAAATCCTGAATCAAATACCTTTCGTGCGGTACTAGCGGCACCATGATGCCCTTCGTATGGACTTTCATGACAATGGCGGAGAATTCTTCGTGCTTCGCTACCATGTACGCATAGTCTGACGAGTTGGTCGGCACACATTTTGAAAAGATATGGATCTTCCCAAAAATAGTGTTTCACATTGGCAAATAATTTTTTTCTTTGATGATGTGGCCAACCTTTTGCGACTATACCGCTAGCTAGGTAGTTAGCATAGTCGGCGCACCATGGTTCTTCCTTATATTCCACCATTTCCAGGGACTCAGTCGGGAATTTTTCGTTGATTTGCTCGTCCCTGGTTGCCTCCAAAGCTGGGTCTTCCAAGCGCGAAAGATGATCTGCTGCGGTATTTTCTGCTCCTCTTTTATCTTTGATTTCAATGTCAAATTCTTGGAGGAGTAGAATCCACCGAATCAAACGTGGTTTTGCGTCCTGCTTTTTGAAGAGATATCGAATGGCTGCATGATCTGTATAGACTATAGTTTTAGAAAGGACAAGATAAGAACGAAATTTATCAAAAGCAAATACCATAGCTAGTAATTCTTTTTCAGTTGTTGTGTAATTTTCTTGTGCATCATTAAGTGTTTTACTAGCATAATAAATTGGGTGGAAATGCTTTTCTTTTCTTTGTCCCAAGACAGCTCCAACTGCAAAGTCACTAGCATCACACATGATTTCGAAAGGAAATTTCCAATCAGGCGCTATCATGATAGGTGCATTGACTAACATTTCCTTTAGGGTTAGAAATGCTTGATTGCAATCCTTGTCAAAGATGAAAGGGGCATCTTTTTCAAGTAATTTTGTTAGAGGCTTTGAGATTTTAGAAAAGTCTTTGATAAACCGCTTATAAAATCCGGCATGCCCTAGGAAACTTCTGATAGCTCTTACGGAGGATGGAGGTGGTAATCTAGAAATGGTATCTATTTTGGCTCGATCCACCTCCATTCCTTCGCTTGAGATCTTGTGACCGAGTACTATTCCCTCTGTTACCATGAAATGACATTTTTCCCAGTTAAGGGCGAGGTTGGTTTCCTGACATCGGGATAGCATTCGTTCAAGGTTATCGAGGCATTGGTCGTAGGAATCCCCAAAGATAGAAAAGTCGTCCATGAAGACTTCCATTGTCTTTTCTATCATGTCGTGGAAAATGGCTACCATGCAACGTTGGAATGTTGCGGGGGCATTACATAGTCTAAACGGCATGCGTCGATAAGCAAAAGTTCCGTAGGGACATGTGAAAGTTGTCTTTTCTTGGTCTTCGGGTGCTATCGGGATTTGAAAGTAACCTGAAAAACCATCCAAGAAGCAATAAAATTTATGACCAGATAATCTTTCTAACATTTGATCAATGAAGGGTAAAGGAAAGTGATATTTTCTTGTTGCTTCATTTAATCGTCTATAATCTATACATACTCTCCATCCTGTGACGGTTCTCGTGGGTATTAATTCACTTTTTTCGTTAGTTATCACCGTCATACCTCCTTTCTTTGGAACTACTTGGACGGGACTTACCCAAGGGCTATCGGAGATAGGATAGATAAGTCCGGCGTCAAATAATTTGATGACTTCGTTTTAACCACTTCTTGAACATTTAGATTTACTCGTCGTTGTGGTTGTATTACCGATTTGTAGTCATCATTCATTAAAATTTTGTGCGTACACATGGAAGGGCTAATTCCTTTTATGTCTACCAGTTTCCAAGCGATCGCATTTTTGTGTTTTTTCAAAAGATTAATTAATTTTTCTTTTTCTAAGCTATCTAATTTAGACGAAATAATTACAGGTAAATTACCATCTTTGTCTAGAAAAGCATATTCCAAACCTTTTGGAAGTTCTTTGAGCTCAAGTGGTGGGTCTTTATGAGACTCCTTATTTGGTTGCTCATTTTGATCAAGAACTTTAAAAGTTTGTTCTATGGCGACCTCTTCTTCAACAAACTGGTCAATCTCTTCACTTGTATCGGGTGGTTCATCTTCATCTTCAATTAGGGGGTCATTATTGCCGAATGGATATTTCATTGACCGCTCAAGATCGACACTTCTTTTAAATGCCTCTAATTGAAGAGGTAGATTGTTGAACTTCCGGTTTTTCAAAGCTTCGTGAGTCTTTACAAATGGTCGTCCCAACACTAGAGGAGCGTCATCGAGGATGACAAAAGTCGGTCGGGATTACCATTTGATTTGTTTGAACCAATACATCCTCAACTACACCGATTGATTTTATTACTTTCCGATTGGATAGAAAAATGGGTATTTGAAGTGGAGAAAAATCACTAATCTTTATCAATTGTGACATTACTAATAAACGAATTTTGAAAGAAACATGGAACCGGTGTAATGTTAATTTCAAATGGGTCTTCTTTTATTAGCGAGGTTTGATCATTAGTTAACTTAACACTTACCGTTTCGTCAATTTTAGTGTTAGTGTTTAACTCTTTTAAAAACTTAGCATGAGTGGGTACTAAACAATGATTTTCGAAAGAAGGTGACAAGAGATTAATTTCTTCAAAATTAGACTCTTCTTGAATTTTAACGTTGTTGGACTCACATTCTTCGTTGTTTAACTCATGTGTCGGTTTTTCACTTATTTGTTCTTCCATTTTTACATTTTTAGTTATCTCTTCTTTTTTAATTCTTCTCTTACGCGGGACTCCTCTTCCCTTGCGCGAGATTCTTTTATATAGCGATCGATAACTCTAAGGTGTTCTAATATCCTATCGGTCACTTCGGTTATAGAAAAAGAATAGGGATTTTCAAAGCTTGAATCCGGTTGTTCGATCCTTTGTTCCTCATAATACCCATATGAAGTAGATGGTTCACACCATTGTTCTTCATTGTAAGCATATGATGGATAAGGGTCGTTATTTTTCTCTTCATAATACTCATATGAGGTGGGTTGTTCACGCCATGGTTCCTCATAATAAGCATACGAAGGTGGTGGCTCATACCTTGGTTCCTCAAAGTATGAGTATGAAGGCTCATACCTTGGTTCATCAAAATATGAGTATGAGGGAGGAGGTTCATACCGTTGGTCTTCATAGGTTGTGTATGAAGTTGATGGCTCGTACCTGGGTTCCTCATAGTAGGTGTATGAATTGGATGGTTGATATGAGTGACGATATTGAACCGAGTGTGGGTTCCTACAATTAGTGCAATAGTTACTCCTATAATCATCCTCCTCATAGGTGTAGTTGTAACCTCCTGAGTATTGATCCATAAGAATCACTCAGCAGACCACAACCAAGTCTCGAGATCAGAAAACAAAAATAAAAACGGAAACAGAGGCTGGACACGGCCCCGTGTTCAGTGGACACGGCCCCGTGTATAGAATCTGTATCTGGGCGTTTTAATTAAATTTACTGATTTCGTTGAGCACGGGGCGTGTTCAGTGAGCACGGCCCGTGTTCAAGCTACTGTTACTGGGTGTTTTTACAAAAATGTGCAGCACGGCCCCGTGTTCAGTCAGCACGGCCCGTGTTCAGGTTACTGTAAATGCAAAACTAAACTAAAATCCAGAAAAAATGTGCGCGCGTTTTAAAAAGTTTTTTTTTTAAAAACTGATTAGGCCGTCGATTTTAAGCTTTCTTAAAATCCTTGTGTCCCCGGCAGCGGCGCCAAAAACTTGATGCGTGTGAAGTGTTATATATATTAGGTGTATATTTTAAGCCCTTTAAAACTTATTTTTAGCCAAGTTTTAAATTTATAAAACATGATATTTACTAACACTAAACACACATATGGGCAAGTGCACCCATTGTGAGCGTAGTATAGTGTTGGTAAGATACCGAGGTCGTCCAAGGACACAAGAGCTTTTAGTACCGGTTTATCCTCAACGTCTAATCAAAATCAAAAAGTTAGAAAAAGGTTTTTTTTACGCTAAGAAAAATAAAAACTAACTAAAATGCTGAAAATAAAAATAAAAGAAAAACAGATAGACAAGATGAATCACTTGGTTCCGACTCGTGTATAGTGTAACCTTTGATTATTTCCGCACTTTTGCACTTATTTAAGAGATTATCTTAGTTATTGTAGTAGGCCCCTCTTTTGAAGGTGACGTTACCCTCAACCCAGTATTTGAGTCAGCAAGGATACAATCCTAAAGGGTCGGATTATTGAAAGATAATTAATTAAGTTATTAATGCAAATTATGGTAGGCCCCTCTTTTGGAGGTGACGTTACCCTCGACTAAGTAGTCTGAGTCAACAGGGATACAGTCCTAAATAGCCGGGTTATAGTAATAATAGTAGTTAACTTATGAGGGGATCAAAGAGTTTGGACCCCCGCCATCCAATACCGTTAAGTATTGAAGGAGGTCTTACTAAATTTGACCCAGGTCCATTGCAGGACGTCTAAACGCTGAACAATGGCAAGAATCTTACCAAACCGTTCCCTTAACCCCCGACCAGGTAGCCAACATACCTCCATATAGACCGTGGAGATATAAATGGTGAAAATCTTTTATTTTATATAGACAGTAAAATAATGTCAAGACACCACGGACAAACGATAAGGAATAATCACCTTCAACATAAGAAACTAGTTATTAAAGTCATTAATACAAAACCAAGTAAAAAGTGCAAAAAGATTAGAAATAAAAAGTATTACACTAGACACTTGTCTTCACCAAGTGATGTAAGAGACTTAGGCAAACATGGCCTTGATTGTCAAGAACTCTTACGATCAATCTTGGATCCCGAGACGACTCACACACTCTGTGATGGACAATGGATGATGGTGGTGGATGATGGTGTTATGGTGGTGGTGGGTGGTGGGTGAAGTGTGAGAGAGGTGGTGTGCCAAGGGATGGTTTGAGCTTGAGCCAAGCACTCCTATTTATAGGCTGAACAGAAGCCTGGACACGGCCCCGTGTCCAGTGGGCACGGCCCCGTGTCCACATCCTTCTCTTTCTTCATTTAATGCAGCTTGTCTTATTAGTTGACCACGCCCCCGTGTCCGCTGAGCACGACCCCGTGTGCAGAAGAATCTTTGTACTATGAAGATTTGCCTGGATTGTGCAAATCTTATAGTTGACCACGGCCCCGTGTCTGCTTAGCACGGCCCCGTGGTGGGCAATAGAAGCTTCTACCACTTTGTCTTTTCTGCTGACACTTGGGCACGCCCCCGTGCTGGCTGAGCACGGGGCGTGTTCAGTCTTCTGTCTTCTTCTTTTGCTTGGGAAGATGCTGTCGTGGGGTCGGGCATGTCACGTTTGTTTCTTTTCTTGTATTTATGTTAGATTTTGCTGTCTTTTTGCTTCTTTTGTTAATTTGAGCTCATTTAATCCTGAAAATACAAAAGGAAGACAAAAGCACACTTTTTCCAACATTAGTACTAAAAAAGGGTTAGTTTTATGCCACAATTGATGAAATTTATATGTTGCATTTTGCACACATCAGTCACCATAGAATACGTGATAATTAAAGCGAGGTATAAATCGGGTCTATTTGTTGACCCGGGCCAGGTACGCATATATAGACTTATAGTTAAAAGTGCAATGATTGGTCAAGTATTTAGTGAAAGTCCATCGCAAATTGAAGGACTAAAATCGACCAAAAAGCCCTTGATGGGTCAACCGGGCAAACGACCCTTAGAGGTTGTTTAGAAACTTATATTATGACCTTGCAACCCTTAGATGGATATAAAAGTTGTAGGCATAAACTTTCTTGGGTTAAACGCCTTAAAGTGCGTCTTGCCGTAAAATGACATATCCGAGGGGTAGAACTCGGAATAAGTAGTTAAGTACGTTAAATCCACCGCAATTATAATTGTGGTGGAAGACTAATCAATATAAATGGGTGGACTTATGATGCATACAAGGAACGAGCGTAATTTAAGCTTAATAGTGCATAAATACCCTTAATGGGTCAAAATAAGATTTCAAGTAAAAAGGGTAAAGAATGCATAAGAACCCGTAATTTGAACCTTGAATATTAGTAAACTGGTATAATGTGATATGCATGACATTTTAATGGTATCCATCAAACACAAACGGGTCAAAAAGTGTCAAAAATTGAATTTCAAGCCGAGAGCTTGAAATCTAAAATTTTGTGAATTCAGATGTCGGGTTTTTACTCCAAAAGATTGAGAATTAAATTACAGTCACGTAGGAAAAAAATCACGCGAATCGGATAAGTAGAACACAAGTTATGGCAATTATAAGTTTGTAAGTTGGATAAAAAATGAGCTGGGCATCTGCAGCATCAATAAAATGAACATTCTGTCGAAATCATGTGCTCGCATCGCGCGACAGGAGATAGGATAAGCCGTCGCGGCACGCGACAATGTTTCTCAAATCCGTCGCGGCACGCGACGGGTCTTTAAATATGCAGATTTTGGTTTGTTTGCTTGTTTCACTTAAGGAACTTGGTATAATTAGTTATAAGGCTATCAAAGCTAACTTTTATGTTGGTTTTGATTATAGGTTATAAGTTGCCGGAGGACGATCAAGGTCAACGAAGAACCGAACACGATCAAGATACAAGCTTCCGCACGGCGTTTCATCGTAGCTTTAAACGACGAACTCAATTACATTATGTTGTATTATTTTTTTTAAAACTGTAAAAGTATTTAGTAAACCCGTATTTTATGTGTATGTGTATTCGTAAGTACACATTTAATTGTAAATATTAGTACAAATACCCTTTTATAATAGTAAGGGTGTTACAATCTAATTCACTTAGACTTATGGGGTCCTTACAAAGTGTTGAGTTATGAAGGATATAGGTATTTCTTAACTGTTGATGATTTTTCAAGGTCTGTGTGGTGCTATATGCTTAAAAGTAAAATGGAAGTTTTTCAAAATCTAAAAGCCTTTTATGAACTTTTCTTAACTCAATTTAAAAAGAAAGTTAAAGTGTTTAGGAGTGATAACGGGACTGAGTTTATAAACAATCAAATGTCTATGTTTTGTAAACAAAAAGGCATCATACATCAAACTTCTTGTGTATATACCACACAACAAAATGGGGTTGTTGAGCGTAAACACATACATCTCTTAAATACAGCCAGAACTTTGATGTTTCAGAGTGGCCTACCACTGAGGTTTTGGAGTGATTGTGTGCTAACTGCAGTTTATATTATTAACAGGCTGCTATCATCTGTGTTAAATGGGAAAAGTACGTATGAGCTTATGTTTAACTTTAAACCCTCTTTGTCTCATCTTAGGAATTTTGGGTGTCTTTGTTTTAGTACCATAGTTAACGAACCTGATAAATTTGCTTATCATGCTGATAAGTGTGTTTTGATAGGTTACTCAAATGTGAAAAAAGGTATAAACTTTGGAGTCTGGATGAAAGTAAAAGTATGATTTTCTATTCAAGTGATGTTAAATTTTGTGAACATGTATACCCTTTTAAATCAAAACAAATCAATAATAATATTGTGCATGATAAGAGTTTAAATCTGTTAAACTTTTTTGATTTGTATGAAACAAATACACCTGAAGTTCCTTCTATTCCCAATGATGAATAGGGTGCTACTGAATCTCATGACACAGTCAGTGATGATCAGTAGCCAGCTCCCTCTGCATCTGCCACTCCTGGACAAACTGAATTAGGTCATAGTTTAGAGTCTAGTGAAGAAAGTAGTGATAGAGAGGAGTTTGGCGAGGCAGAGGACACTGCTGTGTTAGAAGATGAGATTAACCCATCTGAGAGGATCTCAGTAGGTCTAAGAAGATCTTCTAGGAGTGTTTCAGTTCCTAAAAAAATTCAAGATTATTTGCTTAATTGTTCTGTGAGATATGATATTAATAAAGTGCTGAGTTATTCTTGTTTGTTGCTGATAATGCTAGTTTCATTAGCTGTTTAAGTAAGTCTACAGAACCTAATAGTTATAGTGAAGCTTCGAAAGACCCCAAGTGGGTCGAAGCTATGAATCTTGAAATGGAAGCTTTATTGCGAAACCAAACATGGGAACTTATTGATTTGCCTAATGGTAGAAAACCTATAGGCTGTAAATGGATATATAAAATAAAGTATAAAGCCAATGGGGAAATTTAGCGTTATAAAGCTAGGTTGGTTGCAAAGGGGTACAACCAATGGGAAGGGCTTGATTTTGGTGAAACCTTTTCACCAGTTGTGAAAATGGTCACGGTTAGGTGTGTTTTAAGTTTGGCAGTTCAAAATAATTGGACCTTATCCAATTAGATGTTAATAATGCATTTTTGTATGGTTCAATCACTGAAGATGTTTATATGTCTCTTCCCGAAGGTTATTGTGTTGAAAATGAATCTAAAGTGTGTAAACTGGTTAAGTCCTTGTACGGACTTAAACAGGCCCCTAGAAAATGGAATGAAAAACTGACTAATGTATTAATTACTGTTGGATTTGTTCAAAGTTCATGAGATCATTCATTGTACATTATGTCTAAGTCATCAGTTTTTGTTGTGTTACTTGTATATGTTGACGATACAATACTAACTGGTAACAATGATGCTGAAATTAACAAAGTTAAAAGTTTATTTAGTAACAGTTTTTAAATCAAAGATTTAGGTGTTTTAAAATACTTTCTTGGGTTAGAGGTTGTGTATAATTAATATGGACTATGTTTGAATTAACGAAAATATTGCTTGGAATTGTTGGCTGGGTTTGGATATCTTGGGTGTAAACCTGTGAATACGCCAATTGAACTGAGTCATATTACTAACAAGAAAACTGTTAATGAACAGGAAGAGTTAGTTAATGTTACAAATTATCAGAAGTTAATTGGTAAATTGATCTATTTGTCTTTGACTCGTCCTGATATAAGTTATATTGTGCAACATTTGAGCCAATTTATGCATAAGCCTTTGTCGGTTCATCTTAAAACTGCTTTGAGGTTGTTAAGGTATCTCAAACTTAGTCCTGGAAAAGGTTTATTGTTTAAAAGAAGTAACAGTTTTGAACTATCATGTTTTGCTGATTCTGATTGGGCTAAGTGTGTAGATACTAGAAAGTCTGTCACAGGCTTTTGCATATTTGTAGGCGAAAATCTTGTTTCATGGAAAAGTAAGAAACAGTCTACTGTTTCTAGATCAACAGGAGAGGCTGAGTATAGAGCTATGTGCTCAGCCACCTGTGAACTTTTCTGGATTGTGAATGTGCTTAATGTGATGAATGTTACTTGTAAGTTGCCTGTTCAGTTGTCTTGTGACAGCAGTGCAGCCATATCTATAGCTGCAAATCCGGTATTTTATGAACGTACTAAGCATTTTGAAGTTGATTTATATTTTTAAGGGAAACAGTGTCTTCTGGGTTTATAGTTACAAAAAGGTTGATTCGGAGGATTAACTTCTAGATATTTTTACCAAAGGGTTGAGGGTTACTCATCATAATGTTTTCTGTAATCAGTTGGGTATGATTAATCTGTTTAAACCCAATGAATGAAGGGGGGATGTTGAAATATTATATTTGTGGTCGTTCATTCTATTGGGGTTAGTTATATTGGGCCTCTTGTTACTGATAGTTGGGTTTGTTAAGTTGTTACAACAGATTAACTAAGCTGGATATTTTGGAGGGTGTAAAGTGAAAGTATCAGGGGCTGCGATTGTCATCTTCAATTCTTATGGGCTTTTGTGTAAACTTACTTGTGCAACCATATAAAAGAGCACTCTATCTCTCATTCGGTCAATAATTCACCCCAAAAAACAATCATCTTCTCTATATTAGATCTAGGGTTTTCTCTGCAATTGTTGTAGCCGATTGTATTCAAGTTGTTTCTCTCTTTGTTGCTGAGAGATTGTAGTTGCTGTTGGTAGATGATCATCTGTAGATGATCATCAGATTTTTCTTGTATTACTGTACTGATTTGATCTTACTTTTGTAAGATCGTTTGGGTTATTTGGGGGGTAATCGTTTTGGTTTGGGTTAATAAGATTTTGTCACCTGTTTTGTCGCTATATTTTTGTTCATCTTTGTTGGTTGTTATCATAGTTTTTCAACACTTACACCCCCTCACATCCAATTATCACTAAATAAGCCATAACGCGTGAATTTTATCACGGTTACCATCCATCACGCGTCAAATTTTGTAGGTGGCGGTGGGTTATTTGTTTCTTTCACGCGTGGAACAAAACTATCACGGTGGAAAACCTTACCACCCCGCCTCCCCTTATGTGTTGTAATAATTGTATAATAATTCCAAATGACCAAAATGCCTCTAAGGAAAAGGACAAAAAACCAGGTGTTTCTTTTAGAAATCTGACTTGATTTCACTTTTGGACCAAAATGACAATAAAACTGAAACCACATGGACCCAGATGCAAAAGGTTTGAGATTTGGACTAAAGTGGCAAAACTGCCCAAACCTCAGGGACCAAAATGGCAGTTTACTTTAAAAAAATAAAACTCATGGAACCTTGCATGTCTTACTTCGCAACTGAATTGATCACATGAAACTACCAATATTCGACATTTGACCAATTGAACAAAGTAGCTTCAGTTGTTGGGCTGATTTGTCGTAAACCGGATGAGTTAACCAATAAATTTTGTGCAACAATGTCTATCGTTATTATCATCTTATTTGCATAATAAGATACATCTTTTCCTACAGTTTTGCAGTTCTATGTGATCATGCTAGAGAAAAATACCCCCCCCCCCCCACACACACATACCACTGTTGCCAATTTTGGTAAGCATCTCAGTGACGAATTTCTGCACCAAAAGTGCCGAGTTGTTAGCAACAATTCGACTATTAGTCACTCGTGTTTAATAACCTCAATAAACCCCCTACACCACATAAAAGGAAGTTTATAGATACAAGTATATTACTTATAATATTAAAAGGGGACTGGAGAAACACTAGACAAACGACCGGGATCGAAATATCTAGGGGGTTTGGATCTGCATAAAAGGGGTTCGTTCTCTCTCATATGATTCGATTATGATTGGCCTTCTTCTCCAATAAAACTCTGCAAAACAGAAGCACCGTTAGCCTCACCAAGGGGAGAAAGGGGTTCTCTCCTTGACCCGACTCCGGTGTGAGAATAAGTATGGGTTATGAAGAAGAAGATGTATTGTAGAAGTGTGTGTAACTTGGTTTTCATACCTGAATTGTTCTCACATTTATAGCCGGGAGTTTTGGGAGGGAAAATCTGTTATTGAAAAGTTGACGGAAGATGCTAACGCCGTAGCGGTTATTTTTCTCCACCGTTAATCCCTTTGATCAGATGTGAGAGCACACAGATCGTTATATAGATCAAAGGCTGGGGTATTGCCACGTGGAAAGTGATTAAGTGGAGGTTTCTTTCCACTTACATGCTATCCTTGTGATTTTAGAGATGCGTGAGGTGTTGACACGTGTCCAGACGGTTGTAACCGTTTAGTGGAGCACGATTGGGTCTTTCTAGAAGATTACTGCTGTAATCTGGTGTGAATCCTTATCGTGTGGAGTCAGCTGAATAAATAAATCCCAAGTCTGGGTATTATCCAGCGGGAGATGTTTGTCTCAGGAATTTCTTCCTTTGTTTGTGGGAAAAAGTGCAAGGATTTATGATTTCCTTTTGGCGCGCAAGTGTTGTCTGTTATCTGCCTTAAGCCTTTCTTTTAAAAAACCAGTGCGCGGCCGTGCGAGGTAAAAAAGGCTTGAAAGACGAGGTTGTGGTATGGTCCCAAGTATTTATAACAAGGTTTTTGGGACCTTACCCCTTCAAGTCCCCCCAGTCTAGTGTTGCTCTTATGCAAGTAAGTGGAATACTGGACTTATGAGAGGGAAATGCTTTTTGGCGCGAAAAATAGAGAGTCTTTTATGAGAAGATTGAGTTTTACTTAAAAAACTTTTTTTCGAAAAATGTGACTTTTTTACTTTTTGTAATCATGACCTGACATGTGGTGACGTCAGTTTGTAATAATCAATTGGTATTTTGTGATATTTTTCTCTTACCTTGGGATATGTAGTGGCGCTTGTCAGGCCTCATTTATGAGGATATGATACTTGTTCCTGTAGCGCCGCTTGGAAAAGATATCTGACAGGTGATCATGCCTTTCCCCTTTCCCGGAGTTAACTCGCTTATATATACATTTGATGGGCTCTTTGAGCCTTTTAATTTGACGAGAAGAAGATGAAACGTTCCTACTATACTCGTCGTCTACTAGATATTTTTAGAGTTTATGAGGCTGCTGAGGGCCTCGTGCTTCTCTCTAGTTCACCGCCCTTGGTGACTATTGGAGCAAAAGATCCGTTCGATCCTATTTCTCCGGCGGTTGCTGGTTCTGACTGTGAAGCTTCTCAGCGGAAGGGTGATGTTGACAATGGTGTCGTTGTGCTATCTGCTGATGATTTGATGGCCCGTTTTCCGATGATTCGGAAAGGAGGATGCCAGTTGGTGTATCAGTGTCGAAGGAATCGTCGGTTTGATCAGGTGCTGGTTGCTGGTGGAGACCCTGCCGTTGAGTAGGTTAGGTTTGGGAAACTGTGTATTCCCTTTTTTGATGTTCATGCTGGTCTTGCTACCGAAAACTTTTTGAAGATCACTGTCATGATCGTTGTGAATGGTTTTTTATACTGCTTTTTGATGATATGTATATTTTTGATGCACTGTTGTGCATGTAAGTTTGTGTTTTCATTACAATATGTTGCATGTGTTTAATTGCTTTTAGTAGGTAGGGCGAATGAGAAATGGTATTGTGCTCATGTGTGAACGTTTGTCTAAAAGGCGTGTTTGTTTACCTTGTTTAGACTGTTCATGAGGTGTACAATGTCTACCATATCGTTTTCGTGTAAACCAAAAGAATTATATGCAATTTATAATAAACAGAAATATGAGTAAAGATGATGTTTATATTGATAAGAGCGTAAGGCTCGTAATACAAAGGATAATAAAGAAATACATTGTATGCTTTTCCTTTTTTACGAACTGGTTTGGCTTACATGTAACACTTGCGCAGCTGCTGTGCGTTCCAGGTGCGGGGAACTAGTGTCCCATCAAGTCTTTTTAGGGTGTACGCCCCTTTGCCTAGAACCTCATTGATGATGTATGGTCCTTCCCATTTTGGTGCTAATTTGCCTGGTTTTTCCGCGTTAGAAGCCTCATTGTCGCGTAAGAAAAAGTCACCAGGAACAAATGTGCATACGCGGACGCGCGCGTTGTAATATATTTCAAGTTTGGATTTGTACCTGGCCTCTGTGATGGAGGCATTCTCGCACCTTTCTTCGAGAAGATCTAAATCCAGTCTCCGTTCTTGTTCGTTGTTTTGTTTTTCCATGGCTAGCATGCGCGGTGATGGAAGACCGATTTCGGCTGGGATTACCGCTTCGGACCCATATACCAGGCTGAATGGAGTTTCTCCCGTGCTGGTTTTTGGCATGGTGCGGTGTGCCCATAAGATGCTGGGGAGTTCATCAACCCATCCTCTGCGCGCTGTCCCAAGTCGCGCTTTTATGCCATCGACGATCTGTTTGTTTACACTTTCTACCTGGCCGTTTGCTTGTAGATGCGCTACGAGGCAAAGTTGTGCTCAATCTTCATTTCTTTGAACCATTTTTGAAGATCATCTGAGGCGAAGTTAGTGCCATTGTCGGAGATGATGCGCAATGGTAATCCGAATCTGCAAATAATATGTTCCCATATAAATTTACGGATTACCATTGCTGTTGTTGAGGCTAGTGCCTTGGCTTCGACCCATTTTGTAAAATAGTCGACTGCTACAATGATGAATTTTACTGCGCCTGGCGCATCAGGGAATGGACCAACAAGATCGATGCCCCATTGCTGAAAGGGCCAGGCGGAGGTGACCGGTACGAGCGGGTTCTTTGGTCGGAGTGTTTTTGGCGCGTGGCGTTGACAGGCTGCGCATCTCCGTAATAATTCTACTGCGTCCACGTGCATTCCCGGCCAGTAGTATCCCGCGTTCATTATTTTTGCCACGACCATGCGCGGCCCTGCGTGTATTCCGCATAGGCCCTCGTGGATTTCCCTGACCAGATATTGCGCATCTGTTTTGTCAACACAGCGCAGTAATGGTCCCATAAATGACTTCCGGTATAGGACGCCATCCGCCATTTCAAAGTTTATTGCCTTGTGTTGGATTTTTCGAGCTTCTGCCTTTCCTTCCGGGAGTTTTCCATGTTGTAGGTATAAGATGATTGGAGACATCCAGGATCGATTCCCGACTTCTATAACATTTACTTGCTTGAGGTGAACCGAAGGATTAGACAATACCTCGATGCGTACTTCTTTTGCTAAGTGCTTGAAGCTGGTAGCAGCCAATTTGCTTAGTGCATCTGCGTGCTTGTTTTCGCTTCTGTTTATATGGTTAACTTTGAACGTCTGGAATTGGCTGATTAACATCCGCGCTTGTTCAAGGTATAACGCCATAGCTTCTCCCTTTGCATCATAGTGTCCATTAACTTGCTCAGCCACCAGCTTTGAATCGAAATTAGCTTCAAGGTTTCTTGCCCCCATTTTAAGCGCTAAGCGGAGACCTGCTAAGAATGCTTCATATTCAGCTTCGTTATTCGTGCTTTGGAAATCCAAACGTATGGCATAGGTAAGTTCGTGATCATCGGGACTGACTAATCGAAGACCTGCGCCGGCTCCATCGTCATTGGAAGCTCCATCTGTGTGGAGAGTCCAAACTCTATCATCGAAAACATGAATAGGGTTCTGGTTTGCCTCGCACTCTTGAACTTTGTCGATGGGAACTTCTGTGGCAAAGTCCGCCAGAACTTGCCCTTTGATTGCTGGTCGCGGTCTGTACAGGATATTGTATCCTCCTAGCTCAATAGCCCACTTGGCCAATCTTCCCGCGACATCGGGTTTGGATAGGATTTGACCTAAGTGGTAATTAGTGAGAACTGTGATGACATGACCAGAGAAATACCGACGTAAGCGCCTTGACGCATGCACTGGCGCTAGGACCAGTTTTTCTATCATTGAGTAGCGCGTCTCTGGACTAGTGAGCATCTTGCTTATATAGTATATTGGAGTCTGAATGTTTTCGCGATCCACCATTAAGACCGCGCCTACTGCTACTTCTGCAGTAGATAGATATAGGATTAGTGGTTCCTTTTCTCGTGGCGCTGTCAGCGTTGGTAACTGAATAAAACATTCCTTCATTTGCTTGAAGGCTGTTTCCGCTTCGGGTGTCCACTGGAAGTGGGTTTTCTTGGCGCAGTTTCGCAGCGTGCTGATGAATGGGTATGACTTTGCCGCATGATTTGCTAAAAATCTGTTCAAGGCTGCTAGGCGTCCAGCGAGCCTTTGCATTTCTTTTACTGTTGCGGGTGATGGCCTTAACTGGATTGCCTGTACTTTCTCCGTGTTTACTTTGAAACCGTCTCTTGTGACTATGAAACCCAAAAACTTCCCTTCTTCCATCCCGAAAGAACACTTTGTTGGGTTGAGTTTTAAGTTTACGTTGCGCAAAGAATTGAACGTGCGCTGGATATTTGCGAGCATTGTTTCTTCCTCGTGACTCATGATGACGAGGTCATCCATGTATACCTCAACTGTTTTTCCTATGTCTCCTCTGAAGACCGTGTCCATTAGGCGCTGGTAAGTTGCGCCTGCATTGCGTAAGCCGAAGGGCATTTTGGTGTAACAGAAGATGCCCTTATCTGTGCGGAATGCAGTCTTGTCCTCGTCTTCTTCTTTCATCTGGACCTGATGATAGCCTTTGTAACAGTCAAGAAAGCACTTCCATCTGAATGATGCTAGAGAGTCGACTTTTTTGTCTATCTCAGGAAGTGCGTAGCAATCTTTTGGGCACGCTTTATTCAGGTCTTTGAAGTCGACGCATATTCTCCATCCGCCACTGTGTTTCTGAACCATTACTGGGTTGGCGACCCATGTATGGTATTGAACCTCGCGCAAGATTCCGGCATTAAGTAACTCTGTCACCTGTTCGTCCATGGCCTTTTCTTTCTCTTCGCTGAAGCTGCGCCTTCCCTGCGCAACAGGCTCTGCTGAGGGTTTGATGTTCAGACAATGTTGTGCTATATCACGCGGAACCCCAGTCATGTCTGCTGGGCACCAGGCGAATATGTCTTTGTTGTTAGACAGCAATTCTTTTAATTATATCTGAGTTGCTGGGGAAATGGCATGTCCCAGCAGGATGGTCTGTTCTGGATACTCATTGTTTAGAACCCATTTTTCTGGCTCGTTTGATGCTAAGGGTTTGGCCACTTTTGCTGGTGGCTCATCGTCCACGTACATGACCTATTTACTTGAGTATAGAATTGCCACTCCGGTTTCTGTTGGAAATCCACATGCAGCATGTGGAATAGAGGTGATCATGCTGAATTCTCTCTGTGATATTCTCCCGAGCAATACATCATGGCGTGATGTTGCTGGGATGACCATGAAATTTACTGTGACCATACGCGAATGCTTGCTAGCAGATAGAGTCACAGGGAATGCTATTTGCCATAACGGGAATACAGCTTCATTGCAAAATCCGGTAAGAGGAAAATCGACCGGCTCTAGGTGCGTTTTGTCTTCTGGATCGAGCTGTTTGAAGCACTGCTTGTATATGATATCCATCGAGCTTCCTGGATCTATAAACCTATAGTCCGTTCGATAATGGCCGAAGAGGCCAGTAATAATTACTGGTCGCTCTTCCTGGGGGCCTCCTGGGACAACTGGAAACACAACTTGCTGTTCTCGCCAATGCTGATCATGGTGTCGTTTGTTTGGCCTTCGCGGAGGGCCTCCTTGTACCATGTTTGTTTGTTCTGGTTTAGTTTTCTGATGGTTGATATCTCGTGATTGTTGACGTATTCCAACATAACTGTTCGATTGGATGTCCCATTGACAGGGTGTCTGTGGGTTTAATACTGCAGCGTTAATTTTACCATCAGATATGATATTTGGGGACTCAGATCTGACAATTTGTGTGAAAATTGTGTTTAGGACAATTTGGCATCTATTAACCCAGTATCCTGGAGATCTCTCTATGAGTTGATCTGATAAATCCTTCCTGTCTGAATGACTGCTACTTTTGCTGACTCCTGTGATTCCGTCGATCTGAGTATTTTGGGTTGTAGAACCCTCGAACTCAGATCGAGGAACTGATGGGTGAGATGATGAATTCTCTGCCATATGGAAACAGAGAATGAGGAAAACTGAATCGAAACGAGATAAAACTGAAAGAAACGGAGAAATCGGTGGGCGCCAATGGAGAAACACTAGACAAACGACCGGGATCGAAATATCTAGGGGGTTTGGATCTGCATAAAAGGGGTTCTTTCTCTCTCGTTTGATTCGATTATGATTGGCCTTCTTCTCCAATAAAACTCTGCAAAATAGAAGCACCGTTAGCCTCGCCAAGGGGAGAAAGGGGTTCTCTCCTTGACCCGACTCCGGTGTGAGAATAAGTATGGGTTATGAAGAAGAAGATGTATTGTAGAAGTGTGTGTAACTTGGTTTTCATACCTGAATTGTTCTCACATTTATAGCCGGGAGTTTTGGGAGGGAAAATCTGTTATTGAAAAGTTGACGGAAGATGCTAACGCCATAGCGATTATTTTTTCTCCACCGTTAATCCCTTTGATCCGATGTGAGAGCACACGGATCGTTATTTAGATCAAAGGCTGGGGTATTGCCATGTGGAAAGTGATTAAGTGGAGGTTTCTTTCCACTTACATGCTATCCTTGTGATTTTAGAGATGCATGAGGTGTTGACACGTGTCCAGACGGTTGTAACCGTTTAGTGGAGCACGATTGGGTCTTTCTAGAAGATTACTGCTGTAATCTGGTGTGATTCCTTATCGTGTGGAGTCAGCTGAATAAATAAATCCCAAGTCTGGGTATTATCCAGCGGGAGATGTTTGTCTCAGGAATTTCTTCCTTTGTTTGTGGGAAAAAGCGCAAGGATTTATGATTTCCTTTTGGCGCGCAAGTGTTGTCTGTTATCTGCCTTAAGCCTTTCTTTTAAAAAACCAGTGCGCGGCCGCGTGAGGTAAAAAAGGCTTGAAAGACGAGGTTGTAGTATGGTCCCAAGTATTTATTAAAAGGTTTTTGGGACCTTACCCGTTCAGGGACCAAAATTTATAACTTTACCTTGTTATAGCATCTGCAGGAGTGAGAGTGAACTGAAATGTTTCATCTTTAAATATCAATTCTAACTGAAACAGATTATCAATGTTATCTTTCAATTAAATCATAATATATTGTACTGTAGTAATGTCAATATGTATAACAATATGATATTAAAAGTAAAAAGGGAACACATATATAGCAAATAATGTAACTAGCCTTCACTGTACCAAGGTTTTTCTTCCAAAAAAAGCTCAAGGGGGGTTTTTTGTGACACTCTGGGTTTTCCCGAGTAAACTTCTTCTTATTTTAGCGTATGTGTACATATATTATTAAATATTTACTTTTGTGCATTGTGTGGTCCCCTCATTTATGTTATGTGAACCAATATATATTAATGGTGGTGTCCATATGAATGCCGAGACAGCAAGGTCTCGACCCGAGACCACTCGGTCTCGAGTTACCCGAAACAGTTGGGCCACACACCCGTAAAGCCCACTCGGAAGCCCCTTTTGTGGTGCACTGCCTTTGGAAGGATATAAAACCCCTACCCAAGCCGACATTTCCCTATTTGGGCACTCAATCATTAGCTCAAATCCCTAAAAACATTCCATTCTCTCCCTCTCTCTCCCCCCCACCTTCTCTCACTAAAAACCCTAAAATTCCATCATCATCCACCTCCTTCCTTCTCGGAGAAACCGGAGGCAGTGGAAGGAGCTCTCGGTTCAGCTTGATTGCTTACACATCTCCACACTCTTGAACCGGTTTGTAGTTTCCTTGCACATAGATGAAGACATAGGAAAGGTGCTTGATTGATTAAATTGTGCTCTTTGTATAATGATTACATTGTGTGTTTAAAGATATGGGTATAGTTATTTTAGTGATGATTGCGGATGAAAGAATAAGTATCAAAGCATGAATCTGTTCTTGCATGATAATGTTATGTGATGAATAATGGGGTTTTATTCATATAGGGTTCCTTGTGTATGATGCATAAATAATGTAGGATGTTCATGAGAAAATGTCAACTTGCTAGGATATTTAGTGATAATGTGGAGTATGATCTACTATGAATGCAATGTTGTGATTACATGAATCTTGAAACATGAAATATCGCCATGAGTTGGGAATGTTTGAATGAATGTCAAAACCCAAGTGATGAACAGTTTGAAGACGTGATAAATATTTGAAAATTCTATGTTTTGATCTGATTTGAGCAGTGTAGAATAGTGGAAACATGTTTGTGCATTTTGATTGGATAGTACGTATTCATGAAATCTGATTGGGTAGTACAACACCGTACATTCTAGAAGGATTCCATCATCAGGTGTGCGAGACCCCCGGTTTCGACTCGAGACCATCAAAGTGACAACTCGAGACTAGTCAGCACACTTCAAGGACTCGAGACTTACATGGTTACGACTCGAGATCTCTTGATCTCGACTCGAGACCAGACTCGAGACCTCAAAGGATGCGACTCAAGTATACACAACTCGAGATCTTCTGTTTGCAACCCGAGACCTCTTGGTTGCGACTCAAGACCGCATGTTCTCGAGTCGAGACCACCTAGTCTCGACTGGGCTGCTTGACTTAGTTATTGGGCCACAATGTGTATTGGCGTGTTTGGGCTGTGTGTATAACTGGACTATGTGCTACTGCTGATAGACTGTTTGTATGATTAGGACAGGCCCAATAACATTAGTATGACTTGCATGCTATGTGTTAGTTATGTGTAGAATATATGTGACTTTTCTGTACCCAAACCTGACCTATACTGGTAACCATATTAGGACGTGGTTGACAAGCACACTTGACTAAGTAAATCTGCCGAGCAACCCAAGGTGAGTTCACAACTTTTAAAGCATGCGTTCCCGGTGGTTGGGAAACGGAATCTAAAACAACGCTATCCCCTTGTGAGGGATACTGTCACACCCTGATTTCCACGTGTCACCGGTGGGCCCGGTGGGGGAGTATCGTGACGTGGTTGGCAACGTAATAGTCAAACAACACAATATAATAATGCACAGCGAAAGCACTTTAAAATAAGATACAACCGAATTTATTTATTGTAATCAAAGTCACAATATCCGGTGTTTATCCACAGTAGGATCGAAACAAAATAACATTTATGGTTCAACAGACTTCTGGCATCCTAAGCTTGCGAGACTTTTATTGATGCTTAGGAGACAATCCAGCCAAATTTCGTTTAGTACCTGCATTCAGTCTTTTTGGGAAAATACGTTAGTTTACACTGGTAAATACATTCAACTGACTCATTTTGGAAAATGATTGAAAATTGGTTTGGATGCACGTGGCATAAATCATTTTATTTAACTTGGGAGAATTATTTAATATTATAATCTTGTGAACGAATTACATGTTACTTATGCGTTCAGTAGCCCGAATCAAATCCGGGTTAAAGATCAATAGACACACCACTTTAAGTGAGTTATACACGGGAGTACGCCTACTCCCCGTGCTCAGGTCGTGGCCATCTCGTAAGATGATGCCAGGGATATCCGGGACATGGTCATTAACCCCCCAAAGGCTGTAAAGTAAACAAGACTGTTTTAACGAGCCGATCAAATTATTCAACTACCCACTAAGCATGGAGATTTGATGCCCGATCAAGCGGTACGCTATGTACCGTAACCCAAGCCCGTATAGGGAAAATAAGTTAAAAGTATTTACCTGATGCAAGTATAAATCACAATAAGCAGAATGCACCTAGCTTTTACTGTTTCTCCTAATCTGGAACGAAGGTTTAATATAACCTATTAGAATTCTAACGGGTCTTTTATTAAGCTTAAGCTCAGACCGGCTAGTTTCAAGATACGGTTCGTACGCACGATTAAGCGAAGACCGGATAGAATGTGATTCAGACCCGACAAGTTTGAAGACTTGTTTAATATGGGTTTATTATTCACACTCTGGATTTTGAGATAATACCGTTAAGGTTTGACCCGTTTCGGCTAATTTATGTAAACTTGTTACATAAACCGAACCGTACGCGTAATAAGCGTGACGGGTAGTCATGAGAGCTATATACAGGTTCCCTAAGTTAATTATGTCTCAAATATGTTGTGACATCAGTAAGGTGTCTTTCGTTATGCCCGAAATGTGTTTAAACCCAAACTAGGCCCCGTAGGGGTAGTTTGGTCATTTAAAAGTTTATAAAAGGGTTTAAGTGATAATCTGAGTTACAGTTCTGATGTAATCAGCAAATATACTCAATTTTCTAAGTTACATCAGTAGGTTAAAGCATGTATGTGAAACTTATCATTTTTAACCAAGCTAGGCCCCGTAGGGGTATTTTGGTAATTTCACATAAGCCGACAAGCTCAAAACTAAAGTCTGAGTTTATCCACCTTTGCTTACTGTTAAATTATTATAATTTTCCTCTTATATCAGTAGGTATCAACCCGGGTATGTCCAATATGATTTTAAAACATACTATGCGTTAAAAACGCTAATTAAGGCGATTAAGGCCATTTCCGGGTTCGATACTTAAATCTGATATTTTTATAATTCCAGAAGGCTTAAAATAATTTATTTATCATATGTGATTAGTAGCAAAAGGTTTGGAGTCGTTTAGATATGTAAAACTCATTTTTATGGCCCGTAAGGGCAAAACCGACATTTACCGAATTAAGTCTACGACTATGAGTTATGCTCAGCCTAAAATTAATTAAAAATCTTTAAAAATCCCAAAATAATATATTACATCAGTGGGTAAAAGATTTGATATCAAAAAGTATGTTTAACTAGGCTATACGCTAATTACGCCATTTTATTAACATAAAGCATTAATTTTGCGATAATGAGCATAACTCTTAATCTACAAGTCAAACTGATGTCAAACTTTGCATACAAGTCTATATATCAGTAACAAAGGTTTCTACACTTTTACATTTTCATAAATCACGTTTTAAGGTAATAAGGGCATATCGGTCAACATATGAGCCATTAACGGAAACATGCATAATAATTGGATAACTAATGAACCAATGTGTATAATCACAGAGGGTTGTTCTAACATGTAACCTAGTCCAATTAAAGCTCTAAGGCATTTCTAAAATATGCCTAAACGGGTCAGAACTGAAAGTCAAAGTGAAAGTCAAACTATGTGACTTTCGGTTCCGAACCGGGTCTAAACAGGAAATAGTCGGGTTGAACATGTTTAGACATGTTCTTACACTAATTACTAAGTTATGACAATGATCAAACAGGTTATATATGTTCTAGATAGCTAATTATGTATAAATGACATTTTAAGCATTATGTTGACTTTTTAATTAAAAGTTTGACCCGACGTTAGACCTGGTTAGAGTGGTGATCAGGGGAAACCCTTTTGAGGTTTTATTACCCACATAAATACCATCTCATAACTACTTTTAATTCGAGATATGACTGAGCCATTATTGACTAATCTCGAAGTCAAACCGTAATTACGACGGTTTGACTTTTAGCTAATTAACTAAGCTAAAAGCAATTAGGGAAAGATTAGAATACTTACTGAGGTTCTATGCACGAGATTTGATCACTAGGAAGCACGCTTGAGCTCCAGAATCAATCCAATAATGCAGAGAAGGTGTGTGAAAGAATGTTGCACTTGAAGGCCTTATATAGTGGTTCCACACATGTAACAACTCTAATCAAAAGTCATAATTATTAAATTAATTAGTCCAAAAGGAAACCCTAATTGAGACACCCAAGTGATTCTGAACAAACCCTAAAATTTTCATAATTTTCAGAATCAGGATTAGGGCCCCTAAAACTCAGGGGGGGGTAAAACCCTCGTTACGATTATCTAAATAACTTTCTGTCAAAATAGAATTTCACAAAACTGTCGACTCAGCAAACCTACCCATGCACGTAGCTACTCTATAAAAATAGGTTTGCAGTCGCGTAGCGCGACTGCTAGAGGGGGTACCCGTCGCGCTACGCGACTGGGTCAAATTTTCAGTATAAATAGGGCTGTTTGGGACTTGAATTCTGGCACAAAAACGACGTAAAAATTCCACTCCTACACTGAGTTATAGCAGAAACACTTTCAATCCACACACTGATCTCGAAATTCTGCCGCAAAACAGGGTATTAGCACAATCGCTGCTACGATTCATTTATCCGACGATCAATATATCCAATGAATGTTTAAGTGCCGCCCACATTAGGGTTATACTTTATTATTCGTCATTAATTTGACGGATCATCGTTAATTCGATAGATAAAGTATTATACTTTGTCATTCGTTGTTAATTCAACGGATCATCGTTAATTCGATGGATGAAGTATTGCATTTTGTCATTCATTGTGAGAATTTGATCTCGTAAATTATCGTAATTGCTGGATTGATTACTAACCCAGTTTTGTGTGCATTGTTATTTATATTAGGTTAACAAGGCTAAATCATAGATTAGACTCTGACCATATTAAATCAGCAATGTGAGTCATTCTCTTTTTATCAAATTGCTTTACAAAACCCTATTTATTTAAAAGTTATAATTACAGGGATTAAGTTTATGTAATCACCATATTACAGCCGGTATGTGGGGTTTTGTATACATTACTTGATAATCTTCACCATTGGGGCAGCCAATGGGTGATATGACCATAGTCACAGACACCATTGGACGGAAGGGCCAATGGGTCGAGTGACAAAGTACTGTGGGTAATTGGTTTGATATCAGAAACATTGTAATCTTCCTTAATACTGTAAATTATAACAAATGTGTCATTTTAGTAAATAGAATGATTCACTCAGTATTTCCCGCTGACAAAACCTTTTTCAAACATGTTTCAGGTGATTTGCTGTAATTTAGGAAAAAAGTGCTGAGAAGCATTTCAAGCTTGAAATAGTGGCTCATTATAAAAATAAGGAAATAAGTTTGTAAAATAAAGATTTTATAAAATCATACTTTTGTAAATTATCGGGGTTTTATCCCAAATTGTGAAATAAAATAATCGGGAAAATTTTAGCTTTAAACGATCCTGTTAAATAAACTTCCGCTGTTAAACTTAATCAATTAAATACCGCAGTATTTCTGTCCCGAGGCTTCTGAAACGGGTCAAACCGGGTCAGGGGCCGTGACAGAAAAAGGTGGTATCAGAGCCACTGAGTTAAGCTAATTAAGTATTTAGAAATACTTAATTTTTCCTGATTACTAGTATGTGATTATTTGTATTATTAACTGATTAACTGATTATTTGTTAATTACAGTATGGGTAAGAAAAAGCTAGCAAGTATCTATCTTAAATTAGAAAAATCATCCAATGAGAAGGGAAGTTCATCCCGAACCAAATCCTCGAATCAGGCTGAAATTCCTGAAGAAGGAATATTTGTGCGGAAGGCACAATACGAGGAATCACTTTCTCCTAAAAGGAGGGAAATGATTATTAAGAAAAGTAAAGAGCAAATTCGACAAAAGAAGATTAAACGGGAAACCCAGGAATTAATTGATAAATCACCTTGGGAAGATAAACTAGATGAGAAATGGGCAAATTTATATATGCTAGCCACAGTAGCAGAAAATATAAATCTTTAGATATTTTAAAGTTCAGCACCCTACTCTCACAATCTAGAAACTCTGTATGATAAATAAAATTTGAAACATAAGTATGTCTTTCAGTTATCTTTGTAATTAACTAGTACACAGTATGTAATAAATTACAAAGTTATTTGTAAATTTAACTTAGTATTTTATGCATTTTGCATATATGCTACATCAGCATGAGTGGGATATCCGAAGCTTTTCAGAACCTTAATCTTTACCCTGTAACTATCGAAGCTTCCAAAGAATATACTAGCTACTATCCCGATGTTGAACAACCAGTAGAATTCAAGGTTCCACCTTTGAGCAAGCCAAAACAAAAGAAAAGAACTTATGTAGGATGGAGAAAAATACGTAAGAAGAAGCCAGCTAGAAAACTGCCCAAAATAAACAATCCTTTGAAAAAGGGAAAAGAAATTATAACCGGAGAGAGTTCTAAACAACAAGAAATGGAAACTGGAGACAAAAAGAAGGATAAGGAGATAGAAATACAAATGGAGGAAATTACTAAAGAAGTAGTAATGGAAATTGGGCAAGGGTCTATACCAGCTCAGAGAGAAATCGGAGAGAGTTCCAATCCAACCCAGGAAAGAACCTTTCAGGAGGAGATAGATTTTCTGTTGGAAAACTATGAGACGATTCAGCCTGTCCAGACAAATCTTTTTACCTATCCTATTGAAAACCAATTCCCTATGAATTGGGAACCAGCAATTCCAGACCCAATAGTTCACTCCCAAACCATAGGAATGGACGAATGGTGGACAAACGATTGGCAATTCCAAAATATTGTCAACGATGTTTACTCTTTTCTTCCACAATTTGATCCAGAACCCCTACCTAATCCACCCATGAGTAATGAAAACATGGCTGAACTTCGCCACTTTGGTGAAGAGTTGTTTGATGCTGGAACTAGAATCAGGGAAATAGGGGGACAGATTGCCTGGAAGTACGATGAGAGAGAACTGCGTTTTTAAGAACAGCAAGTGACGAAAGATAGTAGGATGGTAAAACGATGTTTGTATAATAGTAATAACAAAGTTAGTCTGTAAATAACGAATAAAACTCTGTATGATATTTGTGAGTAATGATGCATACTATAATAGATATAAAATGAAATCGAGAAATCAATTGTTTTGACTATACCTGTATTAATTTTCTGATTGTGTGTATATAATTGTTATTTAGCAGATACTAATAAAATTTATATATATATTATCAGATGGCAAACAGTGGTAATGAACCTATAAATGAAGTTAATCAGTCTGAGCAACATCCAGGAGATCAATATATGACTCGGCAAGATATCGAAAACATTGTTGCTCAAGGGATAGCTAATGCTATTCCAGCATTCGTTGCTGCTATCAAGAATCCACCCGAACCACAACAAATTATCCCTAGTAAACAGATTACTGAAGATAACTTCAGTAATAGTGTAAATGGAGGCAACAATCATGTTAATCATAATAAGGAACCACATCAAGCTCCATTACCCAAGAAAATGAAAACTGCAACGCCTGGTTGCACTTTCAAAGAATTCCTTGCTTGTAAACCCACTGAATTTGAAGGCAATGAAGGAGCAACAGCATCACTGCGTTGGTTAGAGAAAACCGAAGCAGTTATTGCAATAAGTAAATGTGGTAAAGATGATCAGGTCATGTATGCATCCAATCTGTTCAAAGAAGGAGCACTCGAATGGTGGAACACTGTGTTACAATCAAAAGGAAGAGTAATAGCTTATGCTATGACTTGGGAAGAATTTAAGGGTTTGGTGGAAAGAAAATTCTGTCCCGAGTATGAAAAGGAACAGATGGCGAATAAGTTTCTAAATCATCGGATGATGGGTGTGGATTGTCGTGGGTATACCTCGACATTCTTTGAATATGCAAGAGTGGTACCAACACTGGCTTCGCCAGAACCTGTACTCATTTCTCGCTATATTTGGGGGCTAATTAGCGAAATCCGTAATATTGTCAAAGCTGCGAGACCTCGCACTATTGATGATGCGGTAGAATTAGCTAATACTCTAACCGATGAACTGGTGCGCACAAGAGATGAAGATAGGAAAAAGGAACTAGCTCAGAAGATTACCCAAGGATTTCGGGCGGGTAATAATAATAATTTCAAGAAAAGAGGAACAGGGCAATATTCAAATCCACCTTTCTGTAGAAATTGCAAAAGGAAGCATTACGGAAAATGTAATTTAACTTGCAATCTTTGCAAGGGTATAGGTCACCGTGAAGAAAACTGCAGAAAGAAAACCGTAATCTGTTTTAACTGTGGAGAAGCGGGGCATTATAAAACAGAATGTCCTAAATTGGTTAAACCAGTAGATAACAAACCCAAGACAACCGACGGAACTACTAAGAAGAATGCCAGGGCATTTCAGCTGACCACTCAAGAAGCAGAGCTCATTCCGGACGTGATAGCGGGTACGTTCTTAGTTCACAACGTGTACGCAAAAGTATTATTTGACTCTGGTGCAAACCAAAGTTTTATAAATACTTCATTCTGCCAAGCTCTTAGTTTACCTTTAACCAATATTAGGCAGATTTTTACAGTTGAAACAGCAGACGGAAATTCAGTTAAAATAGATAAAATTTTGCAGGAAGGAAACATAGAACTTTTAGGACATAAATTCTCTGCAAAACTATTGCCAATGAAATTAGCTGAATTTGATGTGGTATTAGGAATGGATTGGTTAGTCACCAACCATGCTAGAATCCTTTGTGATCAGAATTCCATAGAAATTCAATCACCCACCGGAGAAGTAATTAGGATTACAGGAGATAAACCACGTAAGGCCATGAAGTTCATATCAGTAATGAAAATTGCTAATTATGAACGAAAACAAGGAATAGTGTATATGATTTCGGTAATCATTAGCACTAAGGGAAAAGATCTTAAGGAAATACCAGTAGTCTCAGAATATCCTGATGTATTTCCAGAAGATTTACCGGGATTACCTCCAGATAGGGAAGTAGAATTTAGGATTCATCTAATTCCAGGAACTACACCGATAGCCAAGGCACCTTATCGATTAGCACCCACAGAAATGTTAGAACTGAAACAACAATTAGATGAATTACTAAGTAAAGGATTCATACAACCTAGCTCGTCCCCGTGGGGAGCGCCAGTGTTGTTTGTGAAGAAAAAGGATGGTTCAATGAGAATGTGTATCGATTATAGAGAATTGAATAAGGTTACAATTAAGAATCGATATCCATTACCTAGGATTGATGATCTTTTTGATCAACTTCAGGGGGCTAGATATTTTTCTAAGATAGATTTACGCTCCGGATACCATCAATTGAAGGTACAAGAAGAAGACATACCTAAGACTGCTTTCAGAACTAGGTATGGTCATTACGAGTTTACTGTCATGCCCTTCGGATTAACAAATGCGCCTGCAGCATTTATGGACATGATGAATAGGATCTGTAAACCGTACTTGGATAAATTTGTAATTGTTTTCATAGATGATATACTTATTTATTCCAAAAGTCAGACAGAGCATTGTGAACATCTTCATGCACTCTTAACTTTGTTAAGAAAAGAAAAGTTGTATGCCAAATTCTCGAAATGTGAATTTTGGTTACAAGAAGTGCAATTTTTAGGACACATGGTAAACCATGAAGGAATTCATGTAGATCCTGCTAAGATCGAGGCAATTACCAAATGGAAGGTTCCACAAACAGCAATGGAAATTAGAAGTTTTATAGGTTTAGCTGGGTATTATAGACGGTTTATTAAGGATTTTTCCAAGATAGCTGTACCCTTAACTAAGCTAACCTGTAAAGCTACTAAGTTTGAATGGGGACCTAAACAAGAAGAAGCTTTTAGAATTTTAAAACAGAAGTTAACCCATGCACCAATCTTAGCCTTACCAGAAGGAACTGAAGATTTTGAAGTATATTGTGATGCTTCAAAATTAGGATTTGGATGTGTGCTTATGCAACGCAAGAAGGTAATTGCGTACGCATCAAGGCAATTGAAAAAGCACGAAGAAAATTATACGACTCATGATTTAGAATTAGGAGCCGTAATTTTTGCCCTTAAGATTTGGAGACATTATCTGTACGGAAGTAAGTTTACTATCTATACAGATCATAAGAGTTTAAGATATATCTTTGGGCAAAAAGAGTTAAACATGAGGCAAAGGAGATGGATGGAAATCCTAAGTGACTACGACTGTGATATTCAGTATCACGAAGGAAAGGCGAATGTAGTTGCAGATGCCTTAAGTCGTAAGTATTATGAGAAACAACGACGGGTTCGTGCTCTCAGATTAAATCTACAAATAGATTTAATGGAACAATTGAAGAATGTTCAAATTATAGCAATCAAGGATGATGCTGAAGGAATGAAAGGAAGAATCAAGGAATTAGAACAAGGAGCAGATGGAATTTGGAGATTCCACAAAAGTAGAATTTGGTACCTAAGCAGGGAGACTTAAGACCTAAGATTTTAGAAGAAGCTCATAAATCTAGGTACACTATGCACCCAGGAAACAATAAAATGTACCAAGATTTAAGGAAGAATTTCTGGTGGATAGGAATGAAAAGGGACATAGCCAGTTATGTTTCTAAATGTCTTACTTGTTCACAAGTTAAGGCAGAACATCAGAAACCTTCAGGATTACTACAACAATTAGAGATGCCAGTATGGAAATGGGAACTTATAACAATGGATTTTGTTACTAAGTTACCCAAAACCAGAAAAGGTAATGATGCGATTTGGGTAATTGTGGATCGATTAACCAAATCTGCTCACTTTCTACCTATGAAAGAAACTTTTAGTATGGAAAGACTGGCTAAATTGTATGTAGATGAAGTTGTATCCTTACATGGAGTTCCACTCTCCATTGTTTCGGATAGAGATAGTCGTTTTACTTCCCATTTCTGGAAAAGTTTCCAGCAAGCTATGGGAACTCGACTAAACCTGAGCACTGCATATCATCCACAAACAGACGGACAAAGTGAAAGGACGATCCAAACTCTAGAAGACATGCTCCGAGCATGTGTGATAGACTTTGGTGGAAGTTGGGATGATCATTTACCATTAATTGAATTCTCCTATAACAATAGTTATCACTCAAGCATTGATACTGCTCCATTTGAAGCATTATATGGAAGAAAATGTAGAACTCCAGTTTGTTGGGCAGAAATAGGAGAAAATCAATTATCAGGTCCAGAGATTGTGCAAGAAACAACTGATAAAATCACTCAAATCAAGGAAAGACTGAAGACAGCTCGAGATCGTCAGAAGAGCTATGCTGATAATAGATGCAAGCCATTAGAATTCCAAATTGGAGACAGAGTACTGTTGAAAGTTTCTCCTTGGAAAGGAGTTGTTAGATTTGGTAAGAAAGGAAAGCTAAGTCCAAGATACGTAGGACCATTTCCAGTGACCCAACGTATAGGACCAGTAGCTTATCGTTTACGACTACCAGAAGAATTATCTGGAGTACATGATGTATTTCATGTATCCAATCTCAAGAAATGCTTATCAGATGAATCACTGGTAGTACCTCTTCGAGATATAGAGGTAAACGAAAAGTTGAAATTCGTTGAGAAACCTCTTCAAATTGAGGATCGAAAGATCAAGTTTCTCAAGCACAAACGACTAGTTCTAGTCAAAGTTAGATGGGATTCAAAGAGAGGAGCTGAGTACACTTGGGAACTGGAATCAGAAATGAAGAAAAAGTATCCTCAATTATTCCAGTAAATCTCGAGGACGAGATTTTTATTAAGGTGGGGAGAATGTAACAACTCTAATCAAAAGTCATAATTATTAAATTAATTAGTCCAAAAGGAAACCCTAATTGAGACACCCAAGTGATTCTGAACAAACCCTAAAATTTTCATAATTTTCAGAATCAGGATTAGGGCCCCTAAAACTCAGGGGGGGTAAAACCCTCGTTACGATTATCTAAATAACTTTCTGTCAAAATAGAATTCCACAAAACTGTCGACTCAGCAAACCTACCCATGCACGTAGCTACTCTATAAAAATAGGTTTGCAGTCGCGTAGCGCGACTGCTAGAGGGGGTACCCGTCGCGCTACGCGACTGGGTCAAATTTTCAGTATAAATAGGGCTGTTTGGGACTTGAATTCTGGCACAAAAACGACGTAAAAATTCCACTCCTACACTGAGTTATAGCAGAAACACTTTCAATCCACACACTGATCTCGAAATTCTGCCGCAAAACAGGGTATTAGCACAATCGCTGCTACGATTCATTTATCCGACGATCAATATATCCAATGAATGTTTAAGTGCCGCCCACATTAGGGTTATACTTTATTATTCGTCATTAATTTGACGGATCATCGTTAATTCGATAGATAAAGTATTATACTTTGTCATTCGTTGTTAATTCAACGGATCATCGTTAATTCGATGGATGAAGTATTGCATTTTGTCATTCATTGTGAGAATTTGATCTCGTAAATTATCGTAATTGCTGGATTGATTACTAACCCAGTTTTGTGTGCATTGTTATTTATATTAGGTTAACAAGGCTAAATCATAGATTAGACTCTGACCATATTAAATCAGCAATGTGAGTCATTCTCTTTTTATCAAATTGCTTTACAAAACCCTATTTATTTAAAAGTTATAATTACAGGGATTAAGTTTATGTAATCACCATATTACAGCCGGTATGTGGGGTTTTGTATACATTACTTGATAATCTTCACCATTGGGGCAGCCAATGGGTGATATGACCATAGTCACAGACACCATTGGACGGAAGGGCCAATGGGTCGAGTGACAAAGTACTGTGGGTAATTGGTTTGATATCAGAAACATTGTAATCTTCCTTAATACTGTAAATTATAACAAATGTGTCATTTTAGTAAATAGAATGATTCACTCAGTATTTCCCGCTGACAAAACCTTTTTCAAACATGTTTCAGGTGATTTGCTGTAATTCAGGAAAAAGTGCTGAGAAGCATTTCAAGCTTGAAATAGTGGCTCATTATAAAAATAAGGAAATAAGTTTGTAAAATAAAGATTTTATAAAATCATACTTTTGTAAATTATCGGGGTTTTATCCCGAATTGTGAAATAAAATAATCGGGAAAATTTTAGCTTTAAACGATCCTGTTAAATAAACTTCCGCTGTTAAACTTAATCAATTAAATACCGCAGTATTTCTGTCCCGAGGCTTCTGAAACGGGTCAAACCGGGTCAGGGGCCGTGACAACACACCATAAATCTTTGACAACAAGGTCTAGTAGTGCCCACAATCGATTGACATGTGTCCTAGGGGCTTAGGGGATGTTTTAGGGGCCAGGAGAAGTGGAAAAACGGGTAAAGGTCGCGCATATAGGCTTTAGGAGACAAACAGCCATTTTTCACGGTACTGGGCACCCCTCGCGTGACGCGAGGGTCCCCTCGCGTGGCGCGAGCCACATGCAGATCAGCATTTTGGATTTTGTTTGCGATTCAGTCCTTGGCTCTTCAAAACCCGAATAGGTACTGATTTCTTGCATTTTATACCCCCACAATCGATCTACTAAGGCCTTAAAACATATACCCACTTTGCCAAGTCCCCGGGTAACTTCATTTTCACCCGAAAAGTCCTAACTTTCGACGTTTACGCTTTAACGCTTCGCACGCGAATTTGATCATATCTTTCTCATACGTTAACGAAACTTTATGAAATTTTTATGGTGCATTCTTGTGAGCATAATTAATATTTACAAAGCTTTGGGTTTGTCAAAAGGTCACTCAGAGGTATAAATTAAACATGTTGACACATTTGGTCCCTGTAGTTTGAAATCATTCACTTTTAGCTTCGTATGATCCATGATTTATTCGTTTGAAGGTATGAGCATCTTGTAGGGTTAAAATACAATATATTTATTCACAGTTGACACTTAGAATACGTATATTTACATACTTTCCACGTTTGTCAACTTTAGTCCTTCCATAATATTTCTTTCACACGTTTAAACTTTATGACACGTGTCAACCTATTATAGGACGTGAATTTCCGAGGTGTTACAGATACAAACTACTTTTCTCCCTTTGTGAGGGACACTTAGTTAATTACTATTTATATTAGATGCAACTAGCCTGCTAAACGAAACTCTATTACTCAAGTCCCTACTTATTAATACCGATTAGTCGCCAGGGCCTGGCGAACGGGTTATTAGTTGATAACGCTATTTAGGTCTCAGCAACCTCACACCGTGCCCGTGTATGGGATCGGGAGTGAACTAATAGACTCTGGCAAACCGTCAATGATGATAGACATTGACAAACGGGGCACTCCACGGAAACGTACGGTCGCAAAAGTGTTCGGTATTGTACAGTTTAGTAGCTTACCTGATGCAAGTATAAATCACAATAAGCAGAATGCACCTAGCTTTTACTGTTTCTCCTAATCTGGAACGAAGGTTTAATATAACCTATTAGAATTCTAACGGGTCTTTTATTAAGCTTAAGCTCAGACCGGCTAGTTTCAAGATACGGTTCGTACGCACGATTAAGCGAAGACCGGATAGAATGTGATTCAGACCCGACAAGTTTGAAGACTTGTTTAATATGGGTTTATTATTCACACTCTGGATTTTGAGATAATACCGTTAAGGTTTGACCCGTTTCGGCTAATTTATGTAAACTTGTTACATAAACCGAACCGTACGCGTAATAAGCGTGACGGGTAGTCATGAGAGCTATATACAGGTTCCCTAAGTTAATTATGTCTCAAATATGTTGTGACATCAGTAAGGTGTCTTTCGTTATGCCCGAAATGTGTTTAAACCCAAACTAGGCCCCGTAGGGGTAGTTTGGTCATTTAAAAGTTTATAAAAGGGTTTAAGTGATAATCTGAGTTACAGGTCTGATGTAATCAGCAAATATACTCAATTTTCTAAGTTACATCAGTAGGTTAAAGCATGTATGTGAAACTTATCATTTTTAACCAAGCTAGGCCCCGTAGGGGTATTTTGGTAATTTCACATAAGCCGACAAGCTCAAAACTAAAGTCTGAGTTTATCCACCTTTGCTTACTGTTAAATTATTATAATTTGCCTCTTATATCAGTAGGTATCAACCCGGGTATGTCCAATATGATTTTAAAACATACTATGCGTTAAAAACGCTAATTAAGGCGATTAAGGCCATTTCCGGGTTCGATACTTAAATCTGATATTTTTATAATTCCAGAAGGCTTAAAATAATTTATTTATCATATGTGATTAGTAGCAAAAGGTTTGGAGTCGTTTAGATATGTAAAACTCATTTTTATGGCCCGTAAGGGCAAAACCGACATTTACCGAATTAAGTCTACGACTATGAGTTATGCTCAGCATAAAATTAATTAAAAATCTTTAAAAATCCCAAAATAATATATTACATCAGTGGGTAAAAGATTTGATATCAAAAAGTATGTTTAACTAGGCTATACGCTAATTACGCCATTTTATTAACATAAAGCATTAATTTTGCGATAATGAGCATAACTCTTAATCTACAAGTCAAACTGATGTCAAACTTTGCATACAAGTCTATATATCAGTAACAAAGGTTTCTACACTTTTACATTTTCATAAATCACGTTTTAAGGTAATAAGGGCATATCGGTCAACATATGAGCCATTAACGGAAACATGCATAATAATTGGATAACTAATGAACCAAGGTGTATAATCACAGAGGGTTGTTCTAACATGTAACCTAGTCCAATTAAAGCTCTAAGGCATTTTCTAAAATATGCCTAAACGGGTCAGAACTGAAAGTCAAAGTGAAAGTCAAACTATGTGACTTTCGGTTCCGAACCGGGTCTAAACAGGAAATAGTCGGGTTGAACATGTTTAGACATGTTCTTACACTAATTACTAAGTTATAACAATGATCAAACAGGTTATATATGTTCTAGATAGCTAATTATGTATAAATGACATTTTAAGCATTATGTTGACTTTTTAATTAAAAGTTTGACCCGACATTAGACCTGGTTAGAGTGGTGATCAGGGGAAACCCTTTTGAGGTTTTATTACCCACATAAATACCAACTCATAACTACTTTTAATTCGAGATATGACTGAGCCATTATTGACTAATCTCGAAGTCAAACCGTAATTACGACGGTTTGACTTTTAGCTAATTAACTAAGCTAAAAGCAATTAGGGAAAGATTAGAATACTTACTGAGGTTCTATGCACGAGATTTGATCACTAGGAAGCAAGCTTGAGCTCCAGAATCAATCCAATAATGCAGAGAAGGTGTGTGAAAGAATGTTGCACTTGAAGGCCTTATATAGTGGTTCCACACACCATAAATCTTTGACAACAAGGTCTAGTAGTGCCCACAATCGATTGACATGTGTCCTCGGGGCTTAGGGGATGTTTTAGGGGCCAGGAGAAGTGGAAAAACGGGTAAAGGTCGCGCATATAGGCTTTAGGAGACAAACAGCCATTTTTCACGGTACTGGGCACCCCTCGCGTGACGCGAGGGTCCCCTCGCGTGGCGCGAGCCACATGCAGATCAGCATTTTGGATTTTGTTTGCGATTCAGTCCTTGGCTCTTCAAAACCCGAATAGGTACTGATTTCTTGCATTTTATACCCCCACAATCGATCTACTAAGGCCTTAAAACATATACCCACTTTGCCAAGTCCCCGGGTAACTTCATTTTCACCCGAAAAGTCCTAACTTTCGACGTTTACGCTTTAACGCTTCGCACGCGAATTTGATCATATCTTTCTCATACGTTAACGAAACTTTATGAAATTTTTATGGTGCATTCTTGTGAGCATAATTAATATTTACAAAGCTTCGGGTTTGTCAAAAGGTCACTCAGAGGTATAAATTAAACATGTTGACACATTTGGTCCCTGTAGTTTGAAATCATTCACTTTTAGCTTCGTATGATCCATGATTTATTCGTTTGAAGGTATGAGCATCTTGTAGGGTTAAAATACAATATATTTATTCACAGTTGACACTTAGAATACGTATATTTACATACTTTCCACGTTTGTCAACTTTAGTCCTTCCATAATATTTCTTTCACACGTTTAAACTTTATGACACGTGTCAACCTATTATAGGACGTGAATTTCCGAGGTGTTACAGATACAAACTACTTTTCTCCCTTTGTGAGGGACACTTAGTTAATTACTATTTATATTAGATGCAACTAGCCTGCTAAACGAAACTCTATTACTCAAGTCCCTACTTATTAATACCGATTAGTCGCCAGGGCCTGGCGAACGGGTTATTAGTTGATAACGCTATTTAGGTCTCAGCAACCTCACACCGTGCCCGTGTATGGGATCGGGAGTGAACTAATAGACTCTGGCAAACCGTCAATGATGATAGACATTGACAAACGGGGCACTCCACGGAAACGTACGGTCGCAAAAGTGTTCGGTATTGTACAGTTTAGTAGCTTACATATGGGGTAGCTCCCCTGGGCATGGTATAAATGAGTAAATTAACTGTTGAAACAAGTTTTTGGAATTAAAATCTGGACAACTCGTGAACTCGCCAACATTATGTTGATACCCTACTGCATGCTTTGCAGGTACCCAGTGACTCAGGAGCTTGCAGCTTGGAGATGTGTAGTGGTCGTCTTAACCCAATGTGTTGGGTTCACTAATAAACTTGAACTATGAACTTTATTTGAACTGTTTTGCCTATGCTTCCGCTACTTACTTAAACTGTTATTTGAACTTAAAACTTTGGAACCCTAATTATGGTGTCCACTAATCCTTATGGTCGGTGGACTTAACTATTATTAAATTGCTGGATCCTGGTCAGTCACACGCCTCGGGGTAGTACTCCGCATGTGGATTTGAGGGTGTGACAGTTTTAACTTTTAGTGTCATGAAATATCTTAGCATAGTCACTTAAAAGTTGAACAACATGCTCTGGATACATTGATAAAACATGTAACAATTAGATGCCAACAACTGAAATCATAACATTTATTTGCAAAAAACCACCTACCTTGAGAAGCTCTAATGTCCGTATATCAGTGTCGATGCCATAATCCACTTTATCAAGAAGCTTTTCAGCTAACATAACATGGTATTCATTATCTAAACGTCTTTTGAACCAATAATACCAACAATCATCCTGAATACATCTACTTTCCGTCTATGCTGACCCGCTTTCAATGGATCAGCCTCAAAAGGGTCGGGTTCCCACCTGACAAGTGTTTGTAAATGAAAACAAATGGTCGAGAAAAGACGTCATCTCATTATAGTTATAATTTCATTTTATTGCATACGCTAGAGGCATCAATTTCAACCCATTTTTCTTTAACAACCAAAACCAAAACAATTGGCGATAAGAAAACACCTTAAATAGGTCGAAAATCAATAGTCTTCGGAATCTTTTTTAATAAGAGATTCTTTGATATCATATATAAAAACACTAACAGAAGTCCTGTATCGTCAGCTAGATCATAAACTTTGAGTTTAGCCTGCCATGATTCAGAAAAAAATGTGAAATAAGATAAACTCATATATAAATAAATAACATGTTAAGCTGTTCAGTGTTTATTAAGTTTATCCTATAATGTTAACCATTAAAAGCAAAATATTGTGGAAGCATATGAATTTTCGGTCATAGACTCTTGTGAATCATTATTGTCTTCATAATCTCCAGCCATGATTGTACTTAACTCCTCTAATCTTCCTTTGAAGTACCGGTGGAATACTTCTACAAACATGTTAATAACAAAAATTCAGGATTCTAACTCCATATGACAAATTTCAGTTTGATTATTAATATTGACAACTGAGATTATGACAAATTTGATAGAATAATCACTGGTATATGCTCATAGAATAAACTGATGATTCTCATTGATAACTGGAACTGCTTAAACTGAAATAAACTAACAGACTTCTAAACAACATGAAACAGAAGCAAATGACTCGACTAACTCTACGACCAATTACCCCACGTACTTGGCTAAATCAAGCATTATTCAAATAAGCTAACGGCTACTGAATAACTCACGTGATTCGATAACGACTACTGCATGAACTACATGACTTGACAACACCTACTGCATGGTGTACTCCTTCAAAATTGCATAGTTTGTAGCTTTTGTTGTATCTGTGTGGGGTTTCTAGTCAATTGGTGTCTGTATCTTCGACTCAAAACTGAAACAATATATATTTCATATACGGTAATTTAACCCGGTTACATGGTCAAAAATGATGACATGGCAGCCGACTATCGTGTAATGTTCATAGTTACGTGGTTAAAGTTATGTTAAAGGGAGCAATACATGATTTTAACTTACAAGTACATACTAATACTTTTGAACTTTATGAACATCAACAACTGTTGCATACAAGACATGATTAAGCCATCAATATATTATATGGGGTAAAAATGCGCAGGACACTAGGACATACGTTCCATCATTACTTTCAGGGTCTGCGACGTTGCTGTAGTTATCAAGGTTCTTCTGAAACTTTGGTACACCGTGTTTCTGTAGCATGTCCTGCACATCTACAAATTATATGAGGTAAAAATTGTGATGGACACTTGACATACGTCCGTCATTCATTACAGGGTCCGGGACCTTGCTGTAGTTATCGAAATTCTTCTGAAACTTTGGTGCACCATGTTTCTCTAGCATGTCCTACACATCAAACAACATTAATGTTTCAGAAAAAAAAATTAACATCCAAAACACATGTCTAGATTTTTTTTGCAATCCCACTAACGTAGGCAGCCTATCCATTTCAGCCCTCCAAGCAAAAATATTTACCTTAGCAGGAAGCACTTGCTCCGTTATAACTTTCATATTAATAAAAAACATATCAAATTCCTTAACAAAATCAATATGGCTTGAAAACAATCTATATAATTACCTGGAGAGATAGAATGAATTGTTTCTGTTATCAAACAGAATCTAAAATTCCCAAATTACAAACCAATCATAATGCATCTACCGTCATTTCCGAAAATTGGAATTTGCAGAACCCTAATTTGAAGTAGCACATGAAAGAATGTAGGTTATGACTTGTGGTATGGATGGGAATTTTCGGTCATAGATGTAAATCCAAGATTTCTGAGATTACGGACATCCATTTCGGTAATCATCACCAACTTGTTCTCTAAGGTTTTCTTCTGATCATAGGTTCAATCAATTTCCATGTCTTCAGATCGGTTATTGTCTTGTTAATCATTATTATCTTCATAATCTCCAGCAATGATTTTACTTAAAATCTTCCTTTTAAGTACCGGTGTAGTACCTCTATAAACATGTTAATAACATATATTCAGGTTTCTAACTCAATATAACAAACTTCAGTGTGATGATGTGGTCTTAGTTATAGACTAATCACTGGTATATGCTCGCAAGATAAACTGATGATAGCTCACTGATAACTGGAACTGCTTAAATAGATAAACAAAGCAACTAAAATAAACTAACAGACTCCTAAACAACACGAGACAGAAGCAAATGACTACTAACTCTACGACCCGTTAACCCACATAACTTGACTAAATCCAGCGTTATTCAAATAAGCTAACGGCTACTGCACAACCCAAGTGACTTGATAATGATCAGTGCACAACCAACTTGACTTGACAACAGCTACTGCATGGTGTACTCCTTCAAAATAGCATAGTTTGTTGCATTTGGTGTATCTGTGTGGGGTTTCTAGTCTATTGGAGTATGTATCTTGGGCTATAGTCCTTGCTAGCTTTTTTTTTTTCTAATATATTGTCACCGTTCCCACCTTTGATCTCATCCGCAAAAGACTCAAAACTGAAACAATATATTCCATATACGAACGGTAATCGTTTCCTTGTCAAAAATGATGACATAGTAGTTAACTATCTTCTTTCTAACATGGAACCTCAAAACCGTTTAACTTACAAGATTACTTTAAAATGAAACTATTGAAAAGTTTTAAGTCTATATAAGGGAAAAAAAACCAAGCCGGTTACCTAAATTAAAAACTTGCCCAAAAACCGGACATGAAAGATTTCCAATCTAAAATGAAGACACTAACAATCTTGTAATGTTCATGGATTGCGTGGTTAAAGTTATGTTAAATGTTGGCCCGAAATGGATCTTGATCTCTAAATGAGCGTGATAAACTTGAATAATAATAACTTGTAATAACCGAATGAATGTATATACAAATCGAATTGAGTAAGTAAGTAACGTAACAATACAAATGAAACTACATGATCCTATTTATAGTTTTCTACGGGTACGAGTGAATAGACGTGTCTCTTCGTGAAAAGTCATGTCTCTTGGATGTATGTTTGTGATCAATCCTTGAAGAGGTGTGATGATTCTTGTCCATTCGATCAACAGTCGCGTCTCTTCCTTTTGTGCCTTGTACCGATCGGAATGTGTGTGTGTGAGAGACACACCCTTTCGGTAATTGATGGTAGTTTCCATCTTTCACTTTGTCAACTTCGGTCCTCGTACTTTATAACCGCTATGTAATATATATATTCTAACTATCTAACTATGTACGGGATGTTAAGAGATTAATCTGGTTTCATTCACCCCCCTAATCTCGAACATCCATAAGTTGCTTTAAGTCTTGAATTCCGAGCAGTTCTCTCATTGTAGCAAACTTGATCCTTGCTAGTGCCTTTGTTAGTATATCTGCCCGTTGTAGTTCTCCACTTATGTGTTCCACAGTGATATCTTCGTTTTCCACACATTCTCTTATGAAGTGGTAGCGTGTGTCAATGTGCTTGCTTCTTCCATGAAAGACTGGATTTCTCATGAGTGCTATCGCTGAAACATTATCTACTCTGAGTGTTATCTTCTCTTCTTTCCAGCCTGTGATTTCACTTAACAATGTTTTAAGCCATAGTGCTTGGCATGCTGCTGCAGTGGCTGCCATGAATTCTGATTCACATGATGATAGTGCCACTGTCTATTGCTTCTGTGTACACCAGGTTATAGGTGATTCTCCGAAGTAGAATACCAGACCAGTTGTTCCTTTTCCTTTGTCTGTATTAACTCCAAAACTACTATCACTATAACCTGTGATCTTACATCCTCCTTGTCTTTTGTAGATGATTCCATGCTCTTTAGTTCTTCTTCAGCAAGTAGTAATTCTTGTGGATCTACTTGAATTTCTTCTGTCTCTTCATATAAGTCTTCGAGACTTCTCAGTCTTACTGGAGTGTCACTAATACTTTCTGTTGTACTTTCAGAGGTGGATGGACCTCCACTTGATAAATTGCTTGAACTTCCTGCTGAGTTCTGATTGTACGAATGTGCTGGCGGGGTTTCATATGAGTCTTGTTCTTCTGTTTGATCTACTCCTGAATCGTCATGATGTGACCCGCTACTGCCAGGACTACTTGGTTCATTTTCTTCTAATTCTGGTGGTATGTTATCTTCTTGAATGACAAAGTTTGTCCATTCGGGACTCCCTGAATCTACCGTTTCCATATAACTATTCCAGTTCCATGGTTGACCTTCCATGAACTTTACATCTCTACTGACACATATCTTGTTCTTTGCTGGATCATATAATCTGTATGCCTTTGATCCTTCTTCTATTCCAAGGTAAACCATAGGTGCACTTCTATCATCTAACTTCTTTTGTTGAAGTGGTAGTACCTTAGCGTAAGCCGTGCAGCCAAAGACCTTTAAGTGTTCTAAATTTGGCTTTCTTCCTTTCAATGCTTCAAATGGTGTCTTGTTCACCAGGGCTTTTGTTGGAACCCTGTTTAGTACGTATATCGTGTGTCGTATTGCTTCACCCCAAAAGTTCTGTGGCATGTTCATTGCCTTTCTACTACTCCATTCTGCTGTGGGGAGTATGGTGCTGTAAGTTGTCTTGCTATGCCATTGGTTTTGCAATACTTGTTGAATTCAGCCGATGTGAATTCTCCTCCTCTATCTGTCCTTAGCATTTTTAACTTGGTCTGCGCTTCTTTTTCAACCTTTTCTTTGAACTCCTTAAATGTTTCGAATGCTTGATCCTTGGAAGTTAGTAAATATGCCCACATGTAGCGAGTACAATCGTCTACAAGTAAGAATATATACTTCTTCCCAGCGTGTGTTGGTGGAGTTATAGGACCACACAAATCCCCATAGACTAAGTCCAGAGGTTTTAAAGATCTGAACTTTGCCTGATTTGGAAATGGTGCCCTACTATGCTTTCCTAATAAGCATGCGTCACAGACTTGACTAGCATGACTTATTTGAGGAACTCCATATACCAAGTTCTTACGAGTCATTTCCTTAATAGCATCAAAGTGTAGATGGCCTAACCTTGCGTGCCATAACCATGCTATATCTTCGGTCTTTGAGAGTAGGCGGATTGGTTTTCCAGTTTTCAGTTTGACTTTGTACAGCCTGTTCTTCATTCTCTTGACTCGCATTAGTAGCTTTGTATTTCGATCTCGGATAGTCAGTAAATCTCCGTCCATAACCACTTTGCAACCGATTTCGGTAAGTTGTCCGAGGCTTAATATGTTGCTTTTCAGACTTGGAATGTAGTATACTTGTGAAACAACCTTTTGTTCTTGGTTCAGACATTCTAGCAGTATTGAACCTTTGCCTTTAATTTCTACGTGTGAGCCGTCACCGAATCGTACTTGCCCTGTTACCGTTTCATCTAATTCCTTGAAGTGACTTCACACTCCTGTCATATGGTTGCTAGCCCTGTTGTCTAAGTACCATAGATTTTCATTTTCTGAGGCGTAATTTGTTGGTTTTATACGTTCCTCGTTTAGCAGAGCCTTTTCTTGAACAACATTTTCTTCTTGTATTGCCATTAGCAATACGGGTGCTTCGTCTTCCTCGACGAGGTTTGAATGTTCTTGTACTTCGTCTTTCTCAGAACAGTCCTTCTTGAAGTGTCCAAACTTTTGACACTTAAAACATTGGATCTTACTTAGGTCAGTTCTTGCAAACTTCCTCCAATTTCTAGAATTTCCATTTCTAGGTCTAGATGTAGATCCTTCGTTTCTGGGATTTTGCCTATTTCCGTTGTTTCGCCAATTTCCACGCGTTTGGTTAAACCTACCACGTCCGCGGTTTCCAGATTGTCTTCCTCTGGTGTTATCATGATGTGTGAACATAAGCCTATCTTGGCTTTCTCCTTGATTCCCTTTCTTTAACCTGAGCCGCTCTTCATATGTTTTTAATCTTCCGACCGCTTCTTCTAGCGTCATAGTTTCTAGATCAGAGTATTGTTCCATGGAGGCAACGATTTGAGCAAACTTATCCGGTACGCCATTTAGGAGTTTGCGTACTAGAGTCGGTTGACTCAATGTCGTTCCTACTTCAGTGCCCGGGTAACGATACTATTAATCTTCGCGGTAAAAGAATCAATAGTGTCGTCATCCTTCATTTGCAACAATTCAAATTCTGACAATAACGTGTGCATACGTGCCTTTTGTACCCGATCAACACCTACGTGTCTAACCTTTAGATTATCCCAAATTTCTTTTGCAGTCTTACAACTTGCAACTTGCAATACAACATCTTCTGGTATTGCTTGAAACAGATATGCAATTGCAGACTTGTCTTTCTTAGTATCTACCGTTGCATTTTCTGCTGGTTCAATCGTTTCCCATAAACCATTCGCTTCAAGAATCGTCTTGATACGAATAGCCCAAACCGTATAGTTTGTTGGTTTCAGAATTGGACACTGAAACTGGGAAAGAGAATTTCCTTCCTTTTGAATTATAACTTGTGAATTTGGTCCGGTTCCTCCTGACATATCTTCCTGCCGAACAATCTTCACTTCTACTAACTTTTATTTCTTGGTTTCAATAGATCTTACAAACCCCACGATTTCCCTAATCGTGTAATAATCAAACAACCAAAATAATCTAATTCGCACTAAACCCCGGAATCAAAACAAACCCTAGATTCCTAACCAACCTTTCGGTTCAACCGATTACATTAGAACCGAGAATAAAAATTCTGAAATAAACTTTTGCGAATTAAAAACGAAATTGAAACCTGATCGCGAATTCCCTGCGATGCCTTGTGATTCCCACGCTTAGAGCCTGATGCTCTGATACCAATTTGTTGGCCCGAAATGGATCTTGATCTCTAAATGAGCGTGATAAACTTGAATAATAATAACTTGTAATAACCGAATGAATGTATATACAAATCGAATTGAGTAAGTAAGTAACGTAACAATACAAATGAAACTACATGATCCTATTTATAGTTTTCTACGGGTACGAGTGAATAGACGTGTCTCTTCGTGAAAAGTCATGTCTCTTGGATGTATGTTTGTGATCAATCCTTGAAGAGGTGTGATGATTCTTGTCCATTCGATCAACAGTCGCGTCTCTTCCTTTTGTGCCTTGTACCGATCGGAATGTGTGTGTGTGAGAGACACACCCTTTCGGTAATTGATGGTAGTTTCCATCTTTCACTTTGTCAACTTCGGTCCTCGTACTTTATAACCGCTATGTAATATATATATTCTAACTATCTAACTATGTACGGGATGTTAAGAGATTAATCCGGTTTCATTAAAGAGAGCAATACATGAGTTTAACTTACAAGTACATACTAATACTTTTGAACTTATGAACATCAACAACTGTTGCATATAAGACTAGATTAAGCCATCAATATATTACACGGGGTAAAAATGCGCTGGACACTAGGACATACGTTCCGTCATTTATTTCAGGGTCTGCGATGTCGCTGTAGTTATCAAAGTTGTTCTGAAACTTTGGTACACCGTGTTTCTGTAGCATGTCCTCCACATCAAACAACATTAACATTTCAGATTAAAGAATAACATCCAAAACTTATGTCTAGATATATTAGGAAAACCCCAACTGCCAACAGCAACAAAAATGAAATCAGTTAACTTAAAGTTTACACAAAAATCTTGTTGTGATTGCTGTTAGTTTATTTCTACCAATATAACTTTCATATTAATAAAAACAATTATAATATATGATAAGTTTCAAGGCTTGTATTCTATATAGTGCAAAAAAAGATGCTACATCTGTGTGTTTAATACTTGTTCAAAAAGGTCTCAAAGAAGCAGTGATTGGTGACCACAGGATCAATATGTTCATGCTATTTCATCAGTAGGTAACAAATTATAGGATCGATATGCTCATTTAGACAAATGCAATTACAATAAGGATAACAAGTTCAAATAAGATGAAAAACGCTGAGTATATTCGAGGAGTGGGGTGGTATTATAAAATTATGAAATTTGTAAATTTATGTTCCTATCATTGTTCCAGTTTTAAAAGTAACTAATGGAATTTTTTCATGCGTTATGGCGGAATTTAATCGGTGATGGTTCGGTTAGTTACGGTATGTTATGGTATCGACACTTTGTATTGCAACCGGAATACTAACACAAAAAATAAAGTCGTGATATACCAAAGTGACATTCACACGTGTTTAAATCAATAGAAAACCATAAAAAATAAATATTAGTAACGGTTCCGAAAGCACCGATGTTGTTAGGTCGGAATCGACGTAGTACTGATATTGTTGGGATGGTATAAGTTCGGTTCGTCGCGCTACCGGTACGGTACCGACACTCCTTATAGCTTACGATATATAAAATTTTTTCATTGTGAGTACAACTCTATTTTCAATGAAATTTATGTCGGAAACTGTAAAAGCGAATACCGGTACTGCTACCGAGTTGTTCGGGTGATATGGGTTCAATTCGTCACAATCTAGAACAAAAATAATAATTATATTTGACTTGTTCAAATATAAACAAAAATTTTAAGAGATAAAAATAAGCACGTAAGAATAGCTTATTTATAATTGTATAACAATGTTGTGACTTTAAAATATTAACTCGAACACTTACACAACTTCAAGTCTTCCAACATTCAACTTTTAACACACTAACATTTAATCAATAAGACCAATTAGGGGCTTCACTTATAACACATAAACACATATAATTCCTTATCCAATTTCATGCACAACTTATATACATCTATAAAGCACATAGTTCAATAGATTCAATCAAATTACATAAAGATTAGACATATACTTTCACACTCATAGTCATGTATACTCACATATGCCCTTATTGTCTTCAATTCTTAGGTTTCCTTCTCCAACTTACTGACTTCCTAAAGTCAACCACACTTCATGTTAATATGCATGTTTCTACACTTAGATTCATACTATATATTGGTTATTTCAAATAATTCCATTCCTAACCAACCTCTAATAAGCATTTATAGGCTGTTAGGATTAATTTATCTATAATTTAACTTCTTTAGTTGGCTTTGCATACTTTATTTCAAAATTTTGACCTTTTCGCTGGTTTGATTCCAAGCTTGTGATCGTCATTTATTGTTTCCAACATCACTTTAAAGATGTTATACTCATTTAGTCTAGTGAGTTTTGTCGCAAAATGGGACTCTAGGATTTGGAGAGTGTGTTAACCTAATACAAGAAGTTCACCGTTTAAAAAAAGAAAAAAAACGAGAATGGTAAATTAAAACACCATTTAGCATATTGAGTCAAATAAATGACTTTTAAGGTCAATTGCATATTTCCCCTTATAAAACTTCTAAATTGTATATTTACCCAAGTAAAAATTTAAATTGCATATATCCCCCTTTTTAACTAATAAATTTGAAAATTTACCCATTTTGAGTTATTTTATTTAAAATAATTTATATAATTACTACTTTACCCTTAACTTTACTAAAACTTAAATATTGCACATTTACCCGTATATTACTAGATTTGGTGTCTTTTTCATAGTCTTTTTTTTTTCTTTTGTGTTTCACTAGTTAGGTCTTTTTATTTTTGGTTCTTGCATCTTTATTAAGTTATTCTTTTTTTTTTTTTGTATTTTTCATTATTGTCCGTCTATCATGAACTAGGGTAACAATTACAAAACATACGAGTTATGATCATGTAAATAAAAAATCATTTAGACTATCCTTGAATGCCAAAGCAAATAATCAATGATAAACTTAGAAATAATATAATCGAATTTGTAAATTTCAACCATTTAAAATTACGAACTCATCAGTTGATTATAAACAAGTAGTAAAAAAAGTCAAATAGTTTATTAAAAATACATAAGAGTCAAAAAGACTTCTAAACCAGTAGCAAAAGAAAACCAAAATCCATGCGGAGCAGATAAGTTTGAATCAAAATCCTAGATTTCTACACTGCTTAAACGAAGGCAATAGGAATCTTTAATTTTTGAAAAGGGTAATTTGAAAATTTTAATAAAGAAGGGAAATATACAATTTCATTTTAGGCTTGGGTAAATATGCAATTGAGAGTGTTTCTAAAGAGAAAATATGCATTTGAGAGTGTTTCTAAAGAGGAAATATGCAATTATCCCTTAACACAAAAAACACACACCGTTTGAGTCCTTAAACACCTTTTTGACCATTCCCTCCCATCCTGTTTCAAATAAATCATGTCTAACTTAAAAACCTCCAAAGAAAATCAAGTTAAGTCAACTTCCAGCAAAACCGATATAACTAATTAATTCTAAAACTCTTACACATAAAGAGATGTTTTAACTTAACAACATGACTCTCCTATTTGTTTTTTTTTAGAATTTTGCATAAATCTCTCTATTTACTAAAATCCAAAATTGTTTTACGTAGTTCATACATCAACCTGGGTTTTCATGATTTTAAGTTAGTTCACAACTTCAAGAAAGATAACTTTAAGTGATATATGGCAACATAATCCCATCTAATCTTTTTAAGCTTTAATAAACTCATCAAAATTTCAAAACGACTTCATCAAAATATCAAAATAACTTAGAGGTTAAGCGATACTACTACTTTACCAAAGCTAATCCTTTACTTGAAGATGGTGCATTGATCTTCTCCACTTGATTCCAACTCCAAAATTTGCAGAAATTTGATCATTCTCCTTTGTATCATCTCTTCACCACCGTTCTTTCTCACAAAACCTACTCAACACTTCTTTGTCACTTCAACTTCGGTATGTGGCATCCCTTCACTACAATTAGGTTTTATTCCAGTTTTCTACATTTCTACCTTTAGTCGTTCATGTTAGCTCTTTGCTATTGATTTTCCCCAAGGTAACCAGGCACTTTAATTTACATTTGCAACTTGTTAATATGTTTCATCTCAAACTTACCTTTTATAATTCAGATTAATACAACTCATCTCATCATACAAGATGAACATACTTTATTAACATTAAAATTCTTACAAAGCATAATATTCTATACCCAAAATTTGGGATGTTATCAGAGCCGTCTCCGAAAACTCTCAAAATCATTTTGACCTCGGGCGAAATAAAAAACTGGGCCCAAAATTATGTTAAGAGGAAATGAGTTAAAAAAATAAGACTTTGGTGGTGGAGCCAAGCTTTGAACTTGAGACATTATCATGAGGTGATTTTTTCCACTACACCACTAACACTTTTACATATAAGGGGGGGGGGGGGGGTAGGGGCACCCATTTCTAATCACTCATCACTCACTTACAACTTTCAATCAAGTTCCGCCATGTCATCAACTATTATTCCATCACTAGCTATGGATTTTAGTGAAAATGTCCATCACTCACCACCACACCCAACAATTTCCCTCGCAACCAACAATTTCCCTTACCACCCAACACTTCTTCACGCGTGAAAAAAATGACGCGTGATAAGATCCACGCGTCATAGATGTGGCCGGCGGCGGCGTTATTTTTTTTATCACGTGTTACCGGGGCCGAACACGGGGCGCCCCGACCCCCCTAATAAATGAATGCGTATATTAAATATATAGTTCACTATATATATAAAGGAACAAGATCATGAGAGAACGTCTCAAAGTGTGAGAACGGTGATAACGATTCTCAGCAACAAGATCTTAGTGGTTTGTGGCTGAGATTTATGCGGTGACATTTTTGTAAATAATAGGGGCCTTGGAACTACCACGAGGGGTAAAATAGGAAGATCCAAACAAAGGTGCACATGCTAATCACATGCTATTTCCCCCCGCCCCTCCCCCATCATATTTAAACGACAATAACTTTTTTATACGTGATTATTTTTCGAAAAAAATTACACCATAAAACTCAGCGTTTTTTTATCCTTCCAACGAGTATACTATTGATATACTTTTCGAAAAAAAAAATAACTTGGTTTTATGGCGTTTTTTTGAACTGGGTGTTTTATGGCGTTTTAGACTAGGAATTTTCATGGCGTTTTTCTAAACTAGGTGTTTTTATGGCGTTTTAACTAGGTATTGTCATGGCGTTTTTCTGAACTGAGTGTTTTATGGCGTTTTTCTAAACTAGGTGTATTTTCATGGCGTTTTTCTGAACTGAGTGTTTCATGGCGTTTTTCTAAACTAGGTGTTTTTATGGCGTTTTAACTAGGTATTTTCATGGCGTTTTTCTGAACTGAGTGTTTTATGGCGTTTTTACAGTACAAATTATGATTTTTCAGAGCTCAAAAATATTAATTTAGGCGGTTAGACAAAAAAAAAATGGTTGTTTTGAGCATGGTTTTTTTGAGCTATATGGCTCAAAAAAATAGTTTTTTTGAGCTTTTGTAAATTATAGCTTAAAAAAATAGTTTAACTGGGAGCTTATGACGTTTTTTGAGCTGTATGGCTAAAAAAATGGTTTTTTTTTTGAGCTGTTGTAAATTATAGCTCAAAAAAATAGATTTTTTTTGTTATGGCTCAAAAAAATGGTTTTTTTTTGAGCTGTTGTAAATTATAGTTGATAGGATCTGAGTTTCTTTTTTATTGTGTTTTTGTTTAAGAATTAATGAAGATGAACACGTAATGCAGCGGAATTAAGATGGAAATAAACTTTGCACACAATCAAACAGGAGAAATGCTTTTAACACACAAGTTTAACATTGAACCGAATGCTTGAATTTATTTCAATCACTGATTACAACTTTTGCATGCATGTAATACAAACTCCCACTCAGCCTGAGCTCACAATGAATTGTTCGTACATGAAGACAAGTGGTGAAAGAGCCAATGGAACAGTACAAGGCACTGTTCTATTTATAGGCACGAGTAAACCACTGAAGCATCTTGGCTGACGTCACCATGAAAATGACATCTAACCTCTCTAACAAACTCTAACTACTGATCTAATACAAACACTGCTTAGCTAACTACTGATAGCAATACATTACAAAAGGAAAGACTAAACTACTGCTTTATCCTTCCACTGTTGTGACTCCAGCAGTACTTTGTTTCTTTAGCAGAGCTTGACCCATAACAGTAGATTGATCATCAGGGCTTTAGTCTTCATCAGTCTTTATACTTGATCAGCAGTTGTAATGCAGCAGTTGTTGTAAAGGATCAATGGATGTAGGTCATCAGTTGTTAGAATCACTTTCAAGGGGAGAGACTTGTATACATCCACTGCTTATTCTAGATCCACTGCTCTGATCCAGTTTTGGCTTTAATCAACTGTTCCTCTGGTAGGGTTCAATCCCAACAATCTCCCCCTGGAACAGATGATGCCAAAACTCTTCATTATAGTGGAACTTTATTGTCTCATCAACAGCTCCCTAACTTATCCTTTAAATTGAAATTCAAAATTCAAGGAGTCTGTGTCATCCTCATCCCTGCACAGTGGAAGATCAGGTAGATCTTGCAGATCTTCAACACCCAGGCCCAGTGCTTGTTCCCTTGATATTTTCTTCACATCACCACTGGACTTGATCAGGGTCAATACGTGGGTCTGTTTGCCAGACTTCCACTTTAGTACTTTTGAGTCCAGTGGGTTTCTTGGGAGAGGCTTTATTGAAGATGAATTTGGTGAAGGTTGTTGGTGCATATTTATGACAACAGCTTAGATTTGGTCTTTGGATATATTGTAAATAGTCAAACGATAAACGGTTAGCGGGTTTAGCTTTGTATTAGTGGAATAATAGAGTTTGGGCTAAACAAAACCCAATTTGGGTCTAGGGGGACGATTTGGGCTTTGCCCATGTAGGAACCTAAGCCTAAAGTAGCAACCTTGTGTTATATAAACAAGGCTTTGCTTTAGGGTTTAGGTTAATCAGCCAAAACAGTATTTGAAAGAGATTTCGTGAGAGCATTGTAGCTTGGACGAATTTGAGTGGTTATGGTTTTGATTGATTGTAATTCAGTTTGATTGATAATCAATAGAAACCCGGTTTGAAAGTGAATTGCTGTTCCTACACGTATTCTGTGATATTCTGATCAAGAGGATTCCGCACTTTTGATTAGATTGAGAATTCTGTGAAAGATCCATACATCAAGGGGACCTACAAAGGTGGCCTGGTAATGACTGACTGAGCAGTGCTTTGAGCTTAAGCAAGTTCAGCATTTTCAGCCATCATCTGCTTAAGGACTGATTTTAGAATATCATCACTAGCATCTATATCCTCTGCTGTTTCTGCTTCCATCTGTTTTTGTCTCCTTTGATAAATGAAGGCACCAGGTGGAGCAGTAGATTTCCTAATTTACAGCTTTGGTGGTCTTGTGGAGACCTCTGCTTCAGGATAGTCAGGCTTTTGTGGGATGTTTGGATTTTTCTTTCTAAGTTCTTCCAACTTTTTGTAGCTGGCCCTGACTTTGTCTTCTTTCCACCTTGTCACTTGATTTCTTGACCCAAAATCTGTAGTAATAAGTTCCTCTTTCATTCTCTTCAGCTCTAACACTTTATCTGGTGCATTCTTTTTGTAATTTGCCCAAACAGGAGGAGTATGTTTGACTTTATCTTTGTTCATTTTCTCAATTCTTGCTAACTCTTCCTTGAGCTCACCCACTGTCCATTCTTTATATTGAGCTTTGTCACCCTTGTACCTTTTGAAGGCTATGATGTGCTCAATATAGTCTTTTCTTAGGGTCTCATCATCTCTTTGTGACTGATGTGTGTAAAATGCAACATATAAATTACATCAAATGAGGCATAAAACTAACCCTTTTTTAGTACTAATATTGGAAAAAGAGTGTTTTTGTCTTCCTTTTGTATTTTCAGGATTAAATGAGCTCAAAAACGCAAAAGAAGCAAAAAGACAGCTAAATCCAACATAAATACAAGAAAAGGAACATTAGTGGATTGCCCGAACCCTCAACGGCACCTTCCAAAGCAAAATAGAGAAAACAGAAGGCTGAACACGCCCCGTGCTCAGCCAGCACGGGGCCGTGCCCAAGAAGCAGCAGAAAAGACAAACCTATAGAAGCTTCTATTGCCCACCACGGGCCGTGCTCAGCGGACACGGGGGCGTGTCGAAAGTACAGCAGGCGCATTAATTGTAATTGCGAATTACAATTAATGAAGAGAGAGAGTGTCAGACGGGCACGGGGTCGTGCCCAGCGAACACGGGGCCGTGCCCAGGCTTCTGTTCAGCCTATAAATAGGAGTGCTTGGTTTCATTGCAACTCATCCCTTGGCACACCACCTCTCTCACACTTCATCCACCACCCACCACCATCACAACACCATCATCCACCACCATCATCCATTGTCCATCATAGAGTGTGTGGGTCGTCTCGGGATCCAAGATTGATCGTAAGAGTTCTTGACAATCAAGGCCATGTTTGCCTAAGTCTCTTACATCACTTGGTGAAGACAAAGTGTCTAGTATAATACTTTTTATTTCTAATCTTTTGCACTTTTTATTTGGTTTTGTATTAATGACTTTAATAACTAGTTACTTATGTTGAAGGTGATCTTTCCTTATCGTTTGTCCGTGGTGTCTTGGCATTATTTTACTGTCTATATAAAATAAAGGATTTTCACCATTCATATCTCCACAGTCTATATGGAGGTATGTTGGCTACCTGGTAGGGGGTTAAGGGAACGGTTTGGTAAAGGTCTTGCCATTGTTCAGCGTTTAGAGGTCCTGCAATGGACCTGGGTCAAATTTAGTAGGACCTCCTTCAATACTTCACGGTATTGGATGGCGGGGGTCCAAACTCTTTGATCCCCTCATAAGTTAACTACTATTAATACTATAACCCGGCTATTTAGGACTGTATCCCTGCTGACTCAGACTACTTAGTCGAGGGTAACGTCACCGCCAAAAGCGGGGCCTACCACAATACTGCATTAATAACTTAATTCATTATCTTCCAATAATCCACCCCTTTAGGATTGTATCCCTGCTGACTCAAACTACTGGGGTGAGGGTAACGTCACCTTCAAAAGAGGGGCCTACTACAATAACTAAGATAATCTCTTAATTATGTGCAAAAGTGCGGAAATAATCAAAGGTTATACTAGATACGAGTCGGAACCAAGTGATTCATCTTGTCTATCTGTTTTTATTTTATTTTTATTTTCAGCATTTTAGTTAGTTTTTATTTTTCTTAGTTTAAAACATTTTTCTAAACTTTTATTTTGGTTAGACGTTGAGGATAAACCGGTACTAAAAGCTCTTGTGTCCTTGGACGACCTCGGTATCTTACCAACGCTATACTACACTCAACGATGGGTGCACTTGCCCATATGTGTGTTTAGTGTTAGTGAAATATCGTGTTTTATAAATTTAAAACTTGGCTAAAATAAGTGTTAAAAAGGGCTTAAAATATACACCTAAAAAATACGACACTTCACACGCATCAGTGACAGTTGCTGACAGAGGTTCTTTGAAAATCTTTCCAAAGTATTGACTTGAGTAATAAGAAATTGGTAGTATCTTTGGATTTCCTTGTCAGTTTTACCCTTTGAATTTCTTTTGGAAATATCCTCTGCTTGTTGACCTTTTATTTTCAAGTATTCTTCAATATTTTTAGGTCTTGGATATCCTTCAACAGATGGCAAACTCCTTTTATCAGGATCATCTTCAGAATAAAAAGACTTTATTTCTTCTCTGACAGCTGCAAGCTCTAAGGGATACTGAACAGCTGCAGAGACAATGGCAGTGGTTGGCTTGAAGACTTGGGCAGAAGAGAGTGGAACAGGGTTTGGAATAATTGCAAGTGACAATGGTTGTGAAGATGTTGGTGGAGGTGAAGAATCATCATCATTAAGTAATACCCTTCTCCTTTTGGGTTTAGGAGAGGCTGGTGGTGTTTTGGATGGTTTTGAAGTGATGATTTGAGTGGTGGTGTTTGAAGTGGATGGTGGCTGACTAACAGCTGTTGAAACAACTGGTGTTTCAACCACTGTTGTCATTACAACTGATGATGTGTCATCAGCTGTCTTCTGCTTTTTGGCAGGAGGCTGTTTTGGTGGTGAGGATGTTTTTGGTGGTGATTGTATGTTTGGTGTGGCAGTGGTTGTAGTGGGATCAGCGGTTGTGGTTGAAATGATGGTTGTTGGGTTAACAACAGCTGTTGTTTTTGGAGATTGATGTTTGGAGCTTTTGGAAGAGTGTTTTGTAGATCTGGATGGTGTGGTCTTGGGTTACCTCACTTTTCTAATGGGCTTTCTTTTCTGCAAAGGATTTTCTTCATCCTTTAGCCCAGAAGTACGCTGCTCATTCATCTCCATAAAAACTCTTTTCTCTTGCTCAAACCTGGCTTTATCATTTGCCTCCATATCCTTTTTAACCCTTTCTTTTGCATCAACAATGGCATTTATAGTCATATCAAACTTTTTAGACCCATCTGTCTTGGGGATGTCTGCAAGCATGCTTGAATTGTCAGGTGCAATGTAAAGACCATCTTCATACCCCTTTTTCTTCAACTACTTTAATTTCTCCCCCTTTTTGGCATCAGCTGGTGGAGGGTTGTCCACAAAAATGATAGAGGGAGGAGCAGTGCCAGTGGTGTTCAATAAATGAGCCTTGATAGCCTTGATATCTGCTTGTGTGTCTTTAAACCTTGCTTCCATGACATTTCTGATCTTTTGAACCTGAATCTCATGTTGCTGATCAGCTAATTGTCTTTGATGGATGAGCAATGGTTGAAACAAATTCCAGAGCTCATTTGCAGCAGGTGCAGGTTGCGGTGCAGGTGCTTGAGCTGGAGCAGCAGTGGGTGGTACCTTTTGAGCTTTCAACAACTGTTGCAACATGTCTTTAATTTCTGCAACAGATGTATCCAGTTTGTCAACTCTAGTCGTCAATTCTCGGTACATTAAACCATCAGCCAACTTAATGGGATCATCTGATATCCCACTAGCAGTGGTTGTAACAGTGGTTGACTCAGGAAATGTATCCCAGAAATCATCCACTGATGCCCCTTTGTCTTGGTACTGGGGACTTCTTCCTTCAAAATGGGAGACACTTTTTAGTGAACCAGTAAATACTGGATACACAAGTGTTCCCAGAGAAGAAATTGCCTTCAAGGAAGTCTTATTGATGAAACCACTGTCCAAATGCAAACCAGTGAGTTCAGCACTTGTAGTGGCTGCTTCACTTGAACTACCACCAAGAGTTACTTGTAACTCAAGGGGTGTAACCTCCTCAGGTGTTGTTAGTGGGTTAACAATGATTGAACCACCAGACCCAGTCACTTGTTGAGGTATATGCTCATTGACAGGTGAGTGAGAAGGACTGGTTTGTGTCTGGTTTAAATCAAGAGCATCCAACAAAAGTTTTGTTTGTGGGGGAATTGTGGAAGTGAGGATGGGTGTAGAAAGAGAATTTGCCCCGGGAAGTGGGCTGTGGATGATAGAATCAAGTGATTCTAGAGCATCATATTGTGGTGTCCCTATGTGTACAACCTGTTCTTTTTGTGAAGAAGCAGGAGGAGTTTGAGGCATGGGTTAAGATCTTTCTACCATCTGCTGTGAGAAAGTAGCAGCAGTGGTTTCAGGTGACTTTTGTGTTGTCACCGGCAGTTGCTCTAGGATCTCATCTTCCAGAGTTGCCTTTTTTGTAGGTTTGGGGGGCTTTTGTGTTTTCTTTTGTCTTGGTTTTCTGGTGGTTTTAGGTGTGGGTTTCACAGCAGTTGTTTTGCTGCTGTGATCACCTAGAGCAGTGGGCTCAGCAGCAGGTGCCTGAGCAGCAGTGGTAGCTGCTAAATTCTGCTCAGGAGACTCTTCTTTTGTATTAGTAGGCTTTGATAATCTTGTAAAAGTTTCAGCTGTTAAGTTGTTTATTTGAAAAGATTCACCTTGGGTGATCACATGAGCAATATCCTTTCCAAACTTCTTTTGAAAATAAAAACTTAGGAACCTTGGAAATAGTAAAAAGGATTTGCTAGTAACATTTTTGACCAAGTCATCAAAGATCTCCTCGGAGTAGTTAAACTTTTCATTATGTAAAATAGCATAACCCAGGTATTGGATCTTTAATGGTATTTCATTAAAAGCAGTTGTTTTATTTGAAACACACATCAAAAGGGTATGGAATAAAAATCTTGTTACAGGAGGAAAACTACCTTTTTGTAAGGTATCTCTTTTCATTTCCTCAGTATACCCCCTCTCAATAAAATCATTTTGATACTCGAATTTAGGAAAAGAAGTTTTACCTTGTTGGTCATCGAGTTCAAAAACCTCTGAAATGGATTTTGGTGTGATTTGAACCTTTTTACCCTTTATTGAGGAATTGATGGCTATGATTGTTTCACCTTGAGACTCTAGTGTGGCATTCTTCCAAAATTCTCTCTGGGTTTTTAGGTAAATCGGAGCATCAGCAGTCAACAAAGTTTTGTACTTTGAAGATGAAAGAGCGTCAATGATGGAGTTGTAGGTTTCAGTGTTAGTGGGTTTTGTGAGTATACCCAAGTAATTGTGAGGAGCTTTGTATGGAATTTCAGTGGGTTCGGTGGCCATTTGAGTGACCTTTTTAGAAGATGAAGATGATGATTTTGGAGCGGAAGAAGACATGAGTAGGTTATAAGATGAAGAAGACGATGAAGGATTTGAGAGATAAAGATGGAAACTGCTTTGAGAAAGGAATTTTAGAATTCAATTCGACAGTGTAAAACCCAGTTTGGGGGTTTTGATCAGGGTTTTATAGGGGAAAAGTGAATGCTGACGTGGCAGGGGTTACAAAAGATCTGACCCCTATGTACTGTCCACGTGCCAACCTCTGATGACAAGATGAATAATGGAAGACAGTTGTTTAGAAAACCACTAATGGAGCAAATATCAGTGGTTACAACGGTCATAATGAAGGCAGTGGGTGATTTAAACTTGGCAGTGGATGGCATATCAGTGGATGAAAACACTGATTTTGAACAACAGTGATTACCAAAGAAATGAGACACCAGTGGTTGACTTTCAGCAGTGGACAGCTTTTAGTGGAACAGATGTTTGAACAAAACAGTGGTTATGGCAGACTTTTAAGGATTTAATGAAAATTTCATTTTTAGCTATTTTTAAGGATGGATTTTTGACTTTCTGAAAACATTTTAATGCTTTTATTCATAGAAAAACAGGATTTTGCCTGTTATTCCATATTCAGCATGCCAATCCTAGAGATCAAGCTTTCAAAGGTGGATGTGTCTAATGCTTTGGTTAGCACATCTGCCAGCTGATCTTTAGTTGGAACATGATGCAGAGAAATCAAACCTTTTTCATAGCAATCCCTCACAAAGTGATGTCTGATGTCTATGTGCTTGGTGGTTGAATGAGATACTGGATTTTTGATGATATTTTCTGCTGCCTGACTGTCCAACATGAGAGGTGTCTTTAGGGCAGTGATACCAAAATCCAGCAATTGATTTTGAAGCTAAAGCAGTTGGGCTATACAGCGTGCAGTAGCTATATACTCTGCCTCAGTAGTGGATGTGGAAACAGCTGCTTGCTTTTTGCTTTGCCAAGACACTAAGCAACTGCCTAGGAATTGGCACCCTCCTGAAGTGGACTTCCTTGTCTTGTCACATCTAGCAAAGTCACTATCTGAGAAACCTGAAAGCTTGATATTTCCATCAGCTGGATACCAGATACCAAGTGTGGGAGCACCTTTTAGGTATCTGAATATCCTTTTTACAACAATTAAGTTTGACTTTCTAGGGGCTGATTGGGATCTTGCACAAACACATGTTGCAAACATGATGTCTGGCCTAGATGCAGTTAGGTACAACAAAGACCCAATCATGCTTCTATATAAAGTTTGATCAACCAAATCATCCTTTTCATCAGACATGACAATCTTATTGGTTGCAATGGGTGTACTGCATGGCTTACAATCATCCATCTCAAATTTCTTTAAAAGTTCTTTGGCATATTTGCCTTGATGGATAAAAGTGCCATTTTGCAGTTGCCTTACTTGGAGACCAAGAAAGCACTGGAGTTCACCCATTGCACTCATCTCAAACTCAGCTGTCATGAGTTGCCTAAACTCTTCACACATTTTATTACATGTGCTTCCAAAGATGATGTCATCTACATAAATCTGGACAATCATCAAATTCTTTCCTCTCCATTTTAGAAACAGTGTTTTGTTTATTTTACCTCTTGTGAAACCAATGGAAAGTAGAAAGGTGGAAAGAGTTTCATACCAGGCTCTTAGTGCTTGTTTCAGGCCATACAAAGCTTTATTTAGCTTGTAGACATGATTTGGATTAAATGGATCCTCAAATCCTGGAGGTTGACAAACATAAACCTCTTCTTGAATCTTACCATAGAGGAATGCACATTTGATATCCATTTGATACACCTTGATGTTGTGGTTGACAGCAAAGGCCAGGAATAATCTGATAGCTTCAAGTGTTGCTACAGGGGCAAATGTTTCATCATAGTCAATGCCCTCTTCCTGTCTGAACCCTTGAACCACAAGCCTAGCTTTATTCTTTACAACAATACCCCTTTCATCAGTTTTGTTTTTGAAGACCCACTTTGTGCCAATAGGACTTACATCCTTTGGCAGTGGCACAAGCTCCCATACTTGTTGTCTTTTAAACTGTTGGAGCTCCTCTTGCATGGCTTCTACCCAGCTATTGTCTTTCAGTGCCTTTTGGTACTTGACTGGCTGATGGAGAGATAGGAAACCAGCAAAAAGACAGATGTTTTGGGATTGACTTCTTGTGAGCACCCCTTCACTGATGTTGCCAATGATTTGGTCAGGTGGATGAGACTTCAAGAAGATTAAATCTCCTTTGTATGGAACAATGGCATTTAATGGTGAGGGCTGCAGATGTCACACCCCGACCACGTAAAACAACAAAACATGGCGGAAACGTCAGGGAGTGTTGTAACAGAATCATTGTTTCACAACCATGGATTAAACAATTTCATTTTATTTAATTAAATGTATTTCATTACATTGGAATTAGAAACAAAATATGAACAAATAGACTTTTATTGTTATTAAGTCGCTAAGGCCTCGTCCGTTCCTATGTGAGCATGCATCAATATCATCATCAAATATCATCAACTATGGTACCTGAAACACATGTGAAAATACGTCAGCATAAAAATGCCGGCGAGTACATAGGTTTTATGTGAGAGTCAGATTCATGGCTTGTTTTACATGTTGCAATACTTATTTAAAAACCTTATTTTGAAAAGTATAGTATTGCGACATAATTAACCAACTCAAACCAAGTTAGATATGATTTATAAAATCTCGTAGCCATGATTCTTAACTCCAAAACATTTTGTTTTATTAAATCAAATCGTAAAAACATCTCGTAGAAACTCGTTAATAAGACTCGTATGGTTTATAATATTCAGAAAACATAATTTTGTGACATTGTTTCAAAATTGTTTACCCAAGTGATCTAGATAACACAACGATATATAATGTGTTAAAAGCACTTATATATATGAAGTACCAACGGCGTATCCACCATGTTTTTAAGACATTACACCCGCCCCGTTACCTAATCACTTCCCTAACCCAATGGTTCAAACAGTTACAAATGGTTCACATAAATCAAATGGTTACAAACGGTTCACATAAATCCAACGATTACAAATGGTTCACATACATCCAATGATTATAAATGGTTCACATACATCCAACGATTACAAATGGTTCACATACATCCAACGATTACAAATGGTTCAAAACATATAACAATTGTGCTAGCATGGTAAGTGAACATACATAGCAAAACATAATGAAATCATGTACTAATAGTGTACTAATGAACATAGCAAGTATATGATATGAAAACATGGAAAACACGAAAGTAACAAGTAGGCACATGTGTTTCTCCCCAAAACATTTGAAAACAGTAAAAGAGGGGTCTATGTACTTACTTGAGGATGCTTAGAAGTCTTGACTAACCCCCAAGCAAAGCAAGAGGGATCACGGAAATCAAACGGCACCAAATATAGGTAACTATGTAAATAAACGGACCTAAATCGGGAGATTGGATAGAATGAGGTTTCGCAAACCAAATGAGTATAGAAACTCATGTAATATGGTTTAACAAAGCCTACATTCTAAAAGGGAAACCTATCCTAAGTGCTTACGACCCGTTTAGGTAGCTTATGCTACTTTAACGCGTCGTTCGTGTAAAACGTGTTCGGACCGCCTAACTAGTCCTATGACAAGTAAAATATGCCTAAACATGTCTAATTATGTTGCCTAATCAGTTTAGTTGTCAAAAATTATGTTACATATGCTTAAAAGGAATTTTGGCGCAAAAAGGGCATTTTGGTCATTTACCTAAGGCATATAAACTACTTATCATACAACTACTTAAACGAAGGGACCATAAGGTATAACCTCGGAAGGTTATTCCCAATACAACTATGGTCACCTAATGAGTTTGGTCGAATCCTAATGATTGACCAAACGGGTCGGGTTCGAAAGTCTAAGCGGTTGTTTAGACCGCTTACCTTACGACCCTACATAAGCACTAAACCTAAAGTGACGAGCTAAACATGTTAAAACATGTTTAACGAGGTTTGAAAACAGGTTTGGTATCAAAACAAAGGGTCTTGATACCTAAAAGTAGTTTGGTTACAAAATACGCAAGAATACACATTTTGGTCGAAACTACGACTCGTCACTATGCCTAAATAACGTGGTAATCAGTAGGTATAGTCACAAAGGACTATGACCATCATGATTACGCTCACATTATGAAGTTCAACCGAACTTCATGTTGACCATAAACTGGTCAATGCAGAAAGTTAAACAAAGTTTGACTTTCACGATAAAAACGCGTAAAAGAACGAAAAATACTTACAAAGGGTCCAAGAACGGAAGCTTGATTCCAAATATTCTTAGGTATTAAGTGATAAACACATCAACTTAGAGAAATTTCAGAATCAAGGTGTGAGTTTGAGAGTGAAGATGGTGGGGGTATTTATAGTTTTTGCACAACCGTTAAGATCGTTCCTCGATAAACGAGCATCAGTCTGGACCGTCCAAGTGGGCACAAGGTTTTGGAAAACTAGGGGTGCCCCAAAACCATCAAATGGTATTGCAAATGTCACAAAATAGCCCCTAAACTTCAAGATAAATGCTGAAAATGGACCTGCAATGGCTGAAATTGAGTTTCTGCCCAGATGATGCCGTGGCGTCGTGCCACGGCAGGGCCATATGGTGGTGGTGCAGCGCCACCATGTGCCAGGTCCCAGAAAGTTTGCCAAAATGGCAGAAATGGTCCCTTCACATGTTTAAGGCCTGTTTTGATGCGTTTAAACCCCGTTAACCCATTTTCAAGGCTCAATAATGAAGTTTAAGTATAGGGAACATGAAAAATGCTCAAAAATATCCCGGATGTCAATTCGTTTGGCCGTACGGTTGCGTTATTCGGTTAATTACGACGAAACACGAACGAACGCGAAAAACGGTCCAAATTACGCGAAGAATGGATTTTTATCAAGCCAATCACTAAAATAACATATTTTAATGATTACATAAATTTTTGGATGTCCGGATGTATTCAGAACGTAAGATATGCGCGAAAATGCAAACTTATGCACTTTTTGACGCTTTTAGTCCCTATTGATCAAGAAAGTTTATTTTTGCGCACCAAACACCTCAAAGCCTATTTCTAAGCTATGTAAAGGATATTTCGGGCATATTTAACTTATGATCAAGTTCCGGAATGTTCATTACAGTACAAATCGGCATACTTTCGCAGTTTGTCGATATTAATCCCTGCAAGCGAATAAACTTGATTTCGCCACACCAAACCCTCCAAAACTTATTTCTAAGTTATGTAAAGGTTATTTAAGGTATGTTTAGCCTACTTCACTATTATGGAGTGTTCTTTGCATTAAACTGGTTATATTTACGCATCAGTGCGCGTATAACCTTCAAGAAAGCGATTTAAAACTTGAAATCGAACATGAATTGATATGTGCAAACAATACACGTATTTTTACAAATCCCAAGTATGAAACACAATATTTCATAAATTTGGTATTTGTTTGATGGTCGCAGAGGCACAGGTGTCACAGTCTCCCCTACTTTAGGAAATTTCGTCCCGAAATTTATTCGTAGGAGTCTGTCTGTGACGCTGTGTTAAATAATTGCCTTGCATGGAATCTAGGGTGTTTATCTATTTACGTAGAATGACCCATCAAAGATTATGCAAGGCATAATCCTGTCATTTCTCTCAACGGACAATCTTAAAAATGAAAATGAAGGAAAAATCAAGGATATTCATTTCCCTCGATGGATATTCTTCAGAAACGAAAATGAACGGAATGAGTCATTTTCCTCAATGGGTATTCTTCAGAAAAGAAAATGAACGAATAATCAAGAATATTCATTTCCCTCGATGGATATTCTTCAGAAACGAAAATGAACGAATAATCAAGAATATTCATTTCCCTCGATGGATATTCTTCAGAAACGAAAATGAACGGAATGAGTCATTTTCCTCAATGGGTATTCTTCAGAAACGGAAATGAAGGAAAAATCAAGAATATTCATTTCCCTCGATGGATATTCTTCACAAATGAAAATGAACGGAATGAGTCATTTTCCTCAATGGGTATTCTTCAGAAATGGAAATGAAGGAAAAATCAAGAATATTCATTTCCCTCGATGGATATTCTTCAGAAACGAAAATGAACGAAATGAGTCATTTTCCTCAATGAGTATTCTTCAGAAACGGAAATGAAGGAAAAAGAAAAATCAGGGACATTCATTTTCCTCGATGGATATTCTTCAGAAACAAAAATGAACGGCATGAGTCATTTTCCTCAATGGGTATTCTTCAGAAACGGAAATGAACTGAGTCAACTCTAGACACATGACAAAACTTGCTGTGGTTTCTGTGCACTGAATTCCATAATTATGTATGCATCCATAATTACGTAATTCCTTGCACAGTCCGCACAGTTTGTTTTGTAATGTGAAGGGGAAGAAAATCAAACCTGTGATGAGTGTGACTAGACTATCATAGGGTCCTTTTAATTAGATCGACAAATGATCTCTTTAATTAGACCACCAAGGAGTCTTTTCAGCTATATCATCACATGATATTCCTAACTAGATTTTTGGATCAATCTGTTTAACTAGACCACTCAAGGGGTCTAATTATGGAATAGTACATTATAATCCAAGGGTCCTTACTATTACGTAGAAGCCCATTAAGGATTTAAGGTAGTACCTTTGGATATCCTACTATGAATCCCATATACGAAGATATGGAAGATTCTACGAGGATTTGGATAACAAAAACTTGGATCACACAAAAACATAAAAGGGAACACATAAGCACATAATCACATATTTGTTTAATTTGACCTTTAATTTGTTATCTTTGGACAAGGATATTTAAAGCACACCAGGAATCAAATCCGTGGATTTCATTTGACACTTTAATCATTTTCAAGAATCTATCTATGAAGATAGGATGATCTTCCAAAAATTCGATTTTGTTTTCAAAGAAACGTAATATTCGAATTAAGGTACACAACAATTTTAGGATTTACGGAAATACCCTTAGGTACCCTATTAAGGATTTATAGTGGTACTTTGGGTATTCGTCCAAAGTTATAACTTGTGCCTTGTACTTCGTTTCTTTGGAAGAAACGGGTACTTAGGATTTTCGTGGAAAACGCAAGAGATCATAAAATGGAAGAATTTTGGGGGTAGTCTGTTCTTCAAGGAATACGATTCCCTGATTGTCGGTATTGTAGGGGATATGTTGTTTATACATGCAACCACATAAATACATTGCAATGTAAATAAAAGATTTATTTATAAACAACGATAACAACTGTTTCATGGACCTTAACAACAAAAGAAAATAATACATAAGACGTGATTATTTCTAAACGATGTTTTCTTCTAGCCGGTTAGATGCTCATCCCTGTGCTGGATTTGCATTAGCAAGCTTTGGGCAATTTCTTCGGAAATGACCCATCTCGCCACAGTTGTAGCAAGAACCTGGTGGAAAATGATCTTGAGCAGGATTGTTGTCAGCTTGATTTGGTGTAACTGCAGCTCGGCAAACTCTTGCTATATGACCTATAAGTCCACAAATTTGGCATTTGCGGCACTTCACACTAGCATGATGATGAAGGTTACATTGGTTGCACAAGGGTGCAGTTCCGTTGTATGGCTTCCTAGCAGGGGGTTGAGCTGGTTGGTTAGGGGCGGCTTGATCGTTGTGAGCAACCACGGCGAAGTTCTGGGAAGCTTTTCGCTTCCTTGACTTCTTGGAGGATTCAGTCTGTTCATCTTTGGGTTTCGATTCCTGGATTGGTTTCTTATCACCTTTTCAGAAAAGTTTACCTTTCCTGATTTGAGATTCAGTCAAGGTAGCAGATAGCTCAATGGCCTGCCTAACCGTAGTGGGGTTACTACCAGTCACAATGTCTTGTACTGGGTCAGGGAGGCCATCAATGTACTTTTCGATTGCCTTATCCAAAGGCGTAACCATATTCGGGCATAACAGACTTAACTCCTCATAAAGATCCGTGTAGGCTCGATGCTCACCGCTATCTTTCTTAAGATCGTCGAATTCCCTTTCCAAGGCCCTGATCTCGTGACGAGGATAGAATTCCTTCATCATCAGAGCTTGAAGCTCTTCCCACGTTTGAGCCAGTGCCACATCGGCACCCCTATCTCTCATCACACCATTCCACCATGTCAAAGCTCGTTTCTCAAAGACATTAGATGCGAATTCTACCTTTCGCTCATTTGAGCATTGAACATGCCTGAAGGTGCTCTCTAGACTCTCGAACCATTGCAAAAGTGCAGTCGCTCCTTGAGACCCAGAAAACTTTGATGGCTTAGCCGAGTTGAACGTCTTGAAGTTGCAGGGGGCATTATTGTTGTTGAGAGCTTGGTTACATTGAGCAACGATGTTCGGGATTGCAGCGGTCATTTGCTGCGTAATGACAGCTGCCAGCTCTTCAATAGGTACCTGATTTTCATGTCGTGGAGGCATTCTAAAAAGGGGAAACAAGAGAGAAAACAAATGAAATGGCATTGGGTAAGAATAGGATGTTACAATTACCGACCAAAAATCATGGGTGACGGTTATTTCTTTGAACCACAAAGCAAACAAACGACACACAAAGGCTGAATCAAAGTAAATAGGTCCTCATAATGTATCGCGAAGACATGCTCGCCTATAAGTGGACACTCACCCCAAGAGTTCCCAGGTAAGAGTGACTGGTCCGATACTGCAGATTTGTACGAACACTCTAGCCTTAGACAGAAAGCTCAGGGTATAGGCACCCACCCTTCCAGTTTGCATGTGTTCACATTATGTAGCCCCAAACTTTGACGAGAATTTGAAAACTTTGAAGGTTCGTAACCTTATAATAAATCATCCAAGAACAGATGATTAGTTTTCAAAGCAGATTTGAATTTTGTGTTCTTATTGTGGTTGCTGCCTAAAGATAGGCAACGATATTATTTTATGACTAAACGCAAGTAAACTCGCGTTAGGGTCCTAGGAAGGTTATAGTCTAGGTCAAAGCATTACTAATAACCTAATTCCCTATAACCATTGGATCTGATACCAACTTTTCTGTCACACCCCGACCACGTAAAACAACAAAACGTGGCGGAAACGTCGGGGAGTGTTGTAACAGAATCATTGTTTCACAACCATGTATTAAACAATTTCGTTTTATTTAATTAAATGTATTACATTACATTGGAATTAGAAACAAAATATGAACAAATAGACTTTTATTGTTATTAAGTCGCTAAGGCCTCGTCCGTTCCTATGTGAGCATGCATCAATATCATCATCAAATATCATCAACTATGGTACCTGAAACACATGTGAAAATACGTCAGCATAAAAATGCCGGCGAGTACATAGGTTTTATGTGAGAGTCAGATTCATGGCTTGTTTTACATGTTGCAATACTTATTTAAAAACCTTATTTTGAAAAGTATAGTATTGCGACATAATTAACCAACTCAAATCAAGTTGGATATGATTTATAAAATCTCGTAGCCATGATTCTTAACTCCAAAACATTTTGTTTTATTAAATCAAATCGTAAAAACATCTCGTAGAAACTCGTTAATAAGACTCGTATGGTTTATATTATTCGGAAAACATAATTGTGCGACATTGTTTCAAAATTGTTTACCCAAGTGATCTAGATAACGCAACGATATATAATGTGTTAAAAGCACTTATATATAGGAAGTACCAGCGGTGTATCCACCATGCTTTTAACACATTACACCCGCCCCGTTACCTAATCACTTCCCTAACCCAATGGTTTAAACAGTTACAAATGGTTCACATAAATCAAATGGTTACAAACAGTTCACATAAATCCAACGATTACAAATGGTTCACATACATCCAATGATTACAAATGGTTCACATACATCCAACGATTACAAATGGTTCACATACATCCAACGATTACAAATGGTTCAAAACGTAAAACAATTATGCTAGCATGTTAAGTGAACATACATAGCAAAACATAATGAAATCATGTACTAATTAACATAGCAAGTATATGATATGAAAACATGGAAAATACGAAAGTAACAAGTAGGCACATGTGTTTCTCCCCAAAAAATTTGAAAACAGTAAAAGAGGGGTCTATGTACTCACTTGAGGATGCTTAGAAGTCTTGACTAACCACCAAGCAAAGCTAGAGGGATCACGGAAATCATACGGCACCTAATATAGGTAACTATGTAAATAAACGGACCTAAATCAGGAGATTGGATAGAATGAGGTTTCGCAAACCAAATGAGTATAGAAAATCATGTAATATGGTTAAACAAAGCCTACATTCTTAAAGGGAAACCTATCCTAAGTGCTTACGACCCGTTACGACCCGTTTAGGTAGCTTACGCTACTTTAACGCGTCGTTCGCGTAAAACGCGTTCGGACCGCCTAACTAGTCCTATGACAAGTAAAATATGCCTTAACATGTCTAATTATGTTGCCTAATCAGTTTAGATGTCAAAAATTATGTTACATATGCTTAAAATGAATTTTGGCGCAAAAAGGGCATTTTGGTCATTTACCTAAGGCATATAAACTACTTATCATACAACTACTTAAACGAAGGGACCATAAGGTATAACCTCGGAAGGTTATTCCTAATACAACTATGGTCACCTAATGAGTTTGGTCGAATCCTAATGATTGACCAAACGGGTCAGGTTCGAAAGTCTAAGCGGTTGTTTAGACCGCTTACCTTACGACCCTACATAAGCACTAAACCTAAAGTAACGAGCTAAACATGTTAAAACATGTTTAACGAGATTTGAAAACAGGTTTGGTACCAAAACAAAGGGTCTTGATACCTAAAAGTAGTTTGGTTACAAAATACGCAAGAATACTCATTTTGGCCGAAACTACGACTCGTCACTATGCCTAAATAACGTGGTAATCAGTAGGTATAGTCACAAAGGACTATGACCATCGTGATTATGCTCACGTTATGAAGTTCATGTTGACCATAATCTGGTCAATGCAGAAAGTCAAACAAAGTTTGACTTTCATGATAAAAACGCATAAAAGAACGAAAGAATACTTACAAAGGGTCCAAGAACGGAAGCTTGATTCCAAATATTCTCAGGTATGAAGTGATAAACACATCAACTTAGAGAAATTTCAGAATCAAGGTGTGAGTTTGAGAGTGAAGATGGTGGGGGTATTTATAGTTTTTGCACAACCGTTAAGATCGTTCCTCGATAAACGAGCATCAAGCTGGACCGTCCAAGTGGGCACAAGGTTTTGGAAAACTAGGGGTGCCCCAAAACCATCAAATGGTATTGCAAATGTTACAAAATAGCCCCTAAACTTCAAGATAAATGCTGAAAATGGACCTGCAATGGCTGAAATTGAGTTTCTGCCCAGATGAGGCCGTGGCGTCGCCCCACGGCAGGGCCATGTGGTGGTGGCGAAGCGCCTCCATGTGCCAGGTCCCAGAAAGTTTGCCAAAATGGCAGAAATGGTCCCTGCACATGTTTAAGGCCTGTTTTGATGCGTTTAAACCCCGTTAACCCATTTTCAAGGCTCAATAATGAAGTTTAAGTATAGGGAACATGAAACATGCTCAAAAATATCCCGGATGTTGGTTTGTTTGGCCGTACGGTTGCGTTATTCTGTTAATTACGACGAAACACGAGCGAACACGAAAAACGGTCCAAATTACGCGATGAATGGATTTTTATCAAGCCAATCACTAAAATAAAATATTTTAATGATTACATAAATTTTTGGATGTCCGGATGTATTCGGAACGTAAGATATGCGTGAAAATGCAAACTTATGCACTTTTTGACGCTTTTAGTCCCTATTGATCAAGAAAGTTTATTTTTGCGCACCAAACACCTCAAAGCCTATTTCTAAGATTTGTAAAGGATATTTAGGGCATATTTAACTTATGATCAAGTTCTGAAATGTTCGTTACAGTACAAATCGGCATACTTTCGCAGTTTGTCGATATTAGTCCCTGTAAGCAAATAAATTTGATTTCGCCACACCAAACCCTCCAAAACTTATTTCTAAGTTATGTAAAGGTTATTTAAGGTATGTTAAGCCTATTTCACTATTCCGGAGTGTTCGTTGCATTAAACTGGTTATATTTACGCATCAGTGCGCGTATAACCTTCTAGAAAGCGATTTAAAGCTTGAAATCGAACATGAATTGATTTGTGGAAACAATACACGTATTTTTACAAATCCCAAGTATGAAACACAATATTTCATAAATTTGGTATTTGTTTGATGGTCGCAGAGACACAGGTGTCGCAGCAGATGTGAGTCATCGGAGCTAACCACTGCTGGTGACTTTGATGATCCAGCAGTGGCTTCAAATGGAGGTGGAGGAATAGGAGGAACAGGTGTGAAAACTTGTTGACTTTTATCCACTGTTTGATGGTTTTTGTCAACAGTGGTTGATGAAGAAGGGCTACTTTGGTCAACAACTGTTGAGGTAGCAGTGGTTGAGCTTTGACAACTGTTTTGAACATCTGCTGCTCTTCCCATTGAAGCAGACTTTTGTTGAGGAATAATGATTTCATACCCATAGTCTGATGAAAGATTTTCTGATGGACCTGCATTGTTAGTCTTGACAGTAACACTTTCAAATGTGAATTTATCAAGATCAAATAATTCAGCAGGATTTGCTGGGATTTTCATTGATGAAAGTTCATTGAACTTTACATTCAAAGTCTCTTCCACTGTTTTGGTCCTTGTGTTGAACACTTTGTAGGCCTTAGCAGTGGTTGAGTATCCCAGATGATAACCACAATCAATTTTGGCTGCAAACTTTGAGATAGAATCTTTTAAGTTTAAAATGAAACATGGGTAACCAAAAACTTTGAAATATGAAATTAATGGCTTTATTTTATACAGTACTTCATAGGCAGTCTTTTGATGCCTGGGGTTGAATAAAACTCTATTTTGGACATAGCAAGCAGTGTTTACTGCCTCTGCCCAAAAAGTTAATGGCAAACCTGAATCAGCAAGCATGGTTTCGGCACCCTCAATCAAAGTCTTGTTCTTTCTTTCAACAACCCCATTTTGCTCTGGTGTCCTTGGAATGTTGTACTGCCTTACAATTCCTTTTGACACACAGAAATCATCTAACTCCTTATTTCAGAACTCTGTGCCATTATCACTCCTGGAGACTTTTACTGGCAAATCAAACTGCTTTTCAACCTGTGTCACAAAGTCTTGCAGAATGCCTGCAGTTTCATCTTTTAAGTGTAAAAAGTAAGTCCATGTAAATCTAGAAAAGTCATCAACAATAACCAAACAATATCTTTTCTTCCTAAGACTCATGACTTTAACTGGGCCAAACAGATCCATGTGAAGCGTTTGCAAGCACCTGATTGTTTTGGACTCTTCAATTGATTTGTATGAGCTTTTATGTTGTTTTCTTTTTAGGCAGGAAACACAATGCTCAGGACAGGTGAACAGTTTTTGAGGTAAGCCTCTTACTAACCCCTGTTTTGAAATAGTAGTGATTGTCTTGAGATTTGTGTGCCCTAATCTCTTGTGCCATAATTCTGTCTCTTTACTAGAGGCAGCTGAGAACAGACATGCATCAGTCCTGGGGCTCTCTTTTGACAAATCCACCACATATACATTGCCACTCCTTTGAGCAACAAGTTGGGTTTTTCCATTTTTTTTATTGCTTCAATCTTTTCAACCATTTCTGGTCCAACAATCCTACAACACTCTTTTGTAAAGAATGAGCCATAGCCCTTATCACTCATTTAAGAGACACTTAAGAGGTTGAATTTTAGATTGTCTATTAGATTGACATTTTCAAACTTAACTTTGCCAGACTGAACTGTACCAGACCCCAGAACCTTCCCTTTACTATTATTGCCAAAGGATATAACACCCCCTCCATGAGTTTTGAAATCTTTGAGAAGGGCTCTACATCCTGTCATGTGCCTGGAGCCTCCACTATTTACATACCACAGACGATCTAAGCATGCAGAAGCTCCCTGCACATGTAGTAAAATGTTAGTTCATTAGGGTTTCCAAAGCCAATAAGGCTTTGGATGGGGTCTTAACAGTGTCAAGGTTAAGTTCAGGTGGATGGACAGTGCTTAGCTCAGGGGTTTGGACAGTTTTAGTACTGTTTTTCTCTAACCGCTGCTGGGGGTCTTGCCCTATTATCTGCTGGTACCCAAAGGGATGCCTGTTCACTTTTGGTTTAGAAGGCCTTTTGTAAGCCTCATAAACGTGTGGGACCCTAGGGTATGGTGGTTGTCCCTTACCTCTTCTGTATTGGTTGGCAGGGGGTGCATCAGTCACCTGAACATCTCTTTTAACAGAGGTTTGGTTCAGCTGTTTGGTAACAGCTGTTTGGACTGGCACAAACAGTGGTTGGTTTTTGGTTAATTTGACAGATGAACTTGATGAACTCAAGGATTTTTTTGAAGTGTACTCATTCTTTTTTACATCAAAGGATTTGAGATACACACATTCCTGAGTTTTGTGGTTTGATTTACCACAGATGGTGCAGCTTTGTGAAGGCTCAATAGTGCTAGTTTTGTTAAGATCATAAGCTTTTAACTGAAAGCAATCTTTGGTCAAATGATTTTTCTTTTCATAAAAATCACAAAACAAGTTTTTAATCTTTTCTCTTTTCTTCTTCTTTTCAGACTCCTTAGCAACAGATTTTTGAACAACTGCTGGGATGTCCTTAAGAGGAATCATTTTTGCCTTGGGAGCTTTTACACCATCAGTGGTTGTGAAATCCATTGGTTTAAAGTTTTCAAGGATGTCACACTCATCATACCATGTGGGTTTAAATTGATATTTCTCAATTTCCTCAAAAGTTGAGGTCTCCACAGGTCTTTCCAAAGTGATCTTATTACCACGTTTGTCAGTTATTTTAACCTCTTGGCCATCCTTGTTTGTGGGAATGATTTCAACAGAACCAGATACATTTACAGCATTGTTTTCAACTTGGTCATGCTTTCTAAAACCAACACCAAATTTTACATTGCTTTTGACCTGTTTTTCAAGCATAACTTCATAGCCTTTGAAGGATTCCACCCATTTTTCACATGTTATTTGGGTGGATTCCAACTCCTTTTTGCAAACTTGATATTTTCCATCATAGTTTGGAGTTGGTCCTTGACTATGCTATGCTCTTGTTTAAGGCTACAAATCTCACTATCCTTTTCTGACAATTTGTTTTTCAATTCTTTTAAGGATCTTTCAAATTGTACTTCAAAGGTTAGCAATTTATCAACAAGGTTTTCATTCACCTCCTTAACGTTGGCAAATGCTATGATGCATTTGTCTGAACAAAGGTTTTTAAGGACCTAGGGTGATACCTTGCTTGCAGCCATCATTGCACAGTCACAAGTAACCTCTTCATCAGCCACATTCTCTTCCTTTTCACCTAGATTCTTCTCCTCTTCTTCAGACCATGGGTCGGTCAGTGGTTCCAACAGAGTCTCAACTTTTTCATCCAACAGTATTTCATCAGCCACAGCATTAACCACTGCCTCAGCAATTGCATCCACTGTTTCATTACTTGATTGTCCTTCATCAGCTGTCAGCCCTTCTTGCACAGACTCCAATGCTACAAAACAAAAATCATCACTAGAAACATCATTTTTAGCAAGGAGAGCAAAATTTTCATCACCAAGCTCTTCATGTAAGCTACTCCAGTCAACAAAGCCTTGGGTGAAAAAGCTTCAGCTGGTTGTACTTTAACCTGAGGAGCTGGGGTCTGGACATACTGTATCTGAGGGACAGTGGTTTGAACATAATGCACAGGAACAAGGGTTGCAGGGTGTGCAAAGTGAGCAGTGTTTACATGAGCAGCAGGGGTATAATGATTATAATGCACAGTGGATTGGTTATTTTGTGGTCTAGGGTTTGAGGTAGGGTGTGTGATAATTGGTCCAGTTGTTAGACTCCTACACTCCCTAGCAAAATGACCTAACCTATTGCATTTGTAGCATTTGATTTTAGACTTGTCCAACCCTACTTTTAAGTTCCCATGTAACCCTGGGAATTTTCTCCCTGTCCTTTTGTAAAACTTGCTAGTCCTAACACTTAACAAAGCAAGTTGGTGCAAGATATCCATCTCTTCTAAATCAGTTGGATCAAAATGCTGTAAATCATTGAGTTCAAAGCACAGATTATCAGAGTTCTGACTTTCTCCATTTGCTGTGAAAGCATAACTGGATGAGTGAGGATCAGAGTTGAAGTTACCACCAGCAGTTATGTCAATAAAATGATCATAACTCTGATCCTTACTACTGCCAGACTCTTCCTAACCCAAAGGAGCTGTGTTGCCAAATGAGTAATCATCTGCAACTTTTACAGACTCTTGCAACTTCTTTTTCTAGTTTAACTCCCTTTCATAGGTCAGGAGTCTACCATGAAGTTGGGTCAGTGTCAGATCTTTGAACCCAACATAATTCCTTGTAACAAAAGCAATTGTGTCCCATTTTTCTGGGAGTGACCTAAGAAACCTGCTATTTTGTGTAGCATTAGCAAATTCAACTTTAACAAGTTTTAGTTCACTCATGAGACAACTAAATCGCTCAAACTGTTGAGTCAATGTTTCACCCTTGATGTGACAAAACGTTTCATACTGTTGGTTCAAAATTTCTCTATTGTTTTCAATTACTTCTTCGGTACCACCAAATTGTTCCTTAAGTGCATCCCATAATTCCTTGGCACTGTTGCAGTGCAACAGCCCAACATAAATCTCATTTGGTAGTGCAGATGCAACGATGCTAAATGCCTTGGCATCCAATTCAATTTTTTGAAAATCCCGGTCCGTATAGTTCTCAATTTTCTTAGGAACCATGACCTTTAGATCTTCAGCACTTGCCGCCATTGGAACATGTGGTCCAAAGACAACCGACCTCCAACATCTGGTATTCTGTTGAGCTAGGATGTGACCCATCCTTCGCTCCCAGATGTTGTATTCATTTTGTTTCAACATGGGTGGTTTGAAGAGTGAACCGATGCTATTGTTTGCATCTTGTGCTTGTGACGTTATCCTGGTTGTTTTACAGGTACTGATTAATCAACTTTGATCGTAATTAACCCTTACTCTGCTTTTCAACGAAACAAACAATTTGAAAGTATCAAGGATTATGAGCTGAACTATTTATGTCAAAATGATTGTTAGATCAAATTTGACTGTCCGAGCTCTGATACCAATTGATAGGATCTGAGTTTCTTTTTGATTGTGTTTTTGTTTAAGAATTAATGAAGATGAACAAGTAATGCAGCGGAATTAAGATGGAAATAAACTTTGCACACAATCAAACAGGAGAAATTCTTTTAACACACAAGTTTAACATTGAACCGAATGCTTGAATTTATTTCAATCACCGATTACAACTTTTGCATGCATGTAATACAAACTCCCCCTCAGCCTGAGCTCATAATGAATTATTCGTACAGGAAGACAAGTGGTGAAAGAGCCAATGGAACAGTACAGGGTACTGTTCTATTTATAGGCACGAGCAAACCACTGAAGTATCTTGGCTGACGTCACCATGAAAGTGACATCTAACCTCTCTAACTACTGATCTAATACAAACACTGCTTAGCTAACTACTGATAGCAATACATTACAAAAGGAAAGACTAAACTACTGATTTATCCTTCCACTGTTGTGACTCCAGCAGTACTTTGTTTCTTCAGCAGAGCTTGACCCATAACAGTAGATTGATCATCAGGGCTTTAGTCTTCATCAGTCTTTATACTTGATCAGCAGTTGTAAGGCAGCAGTTGTTGTAAAGGATCAGTGGATGTAGGTCATCAGTTGTTAGAATCGCTTTCAAGGGGAAAGACTTGTATACATCCACTGCTTATTCTTGATCCACTACTCTGATCCAGTTTTGGCTTTAATCAACTGTTACTCTGGTAGGGTTCAATCCCAACAATAGCTAAAAAATAGCTTTTTTTAACTGGTGTTTTTTGAGCTATATGGCTCAAAAAAATTGTTTTTTTTTTTGAGCTGTTGTAAATTATAGCTCAAAAATAGCTTTTTTTTTGTTATGGCGTTTTAATTGGGAGCTATATATGGCTAAAAAATGGTTTTTTTGAGCTGTTGTAAATTATAGCTAAAATATACATTTTTTTTGTTGGCGTTTTAACTGGGTATTTTCATGGCGTTTTTGTGTTTTTATGGCGTTTTATTTGAACACCCAGTTCGTGTGAGTGGGTTTTTGGACAATATTACCCCTTAGTGTAATTTAACATCAATGCAACATGTCACCACCAAAATCGTTCTCACCGTTCTCACACTTTTCACCGTTCTCTCTAAATCCTGACCCTATATATAAAAGCTTATAAAAATCTTTCGGGCCTTTTAAAATTTTGGGCCTCGAGCGACTGCACGGGTTGCCCGGCCCAAGAGCCGGCCCTGGATGTTATAGGGCTCAACCCCTTAGAACCCCTATGGGCACTGCCCTTGCCCTTGGAACCCTTGAGTTTTACAGGTTTCAAAAATTACAATAGTCTTAAAAAGGTGTGAACTCCGCACCTTTTAATTTGTGTTGATATTATCATAACTCCATTTTAACCTCTACTAAATCTTGATATACTAACATGACACCAATGACGCTAAAATCACCAACATTAATGATGTTTAATATTTGTTGTAGCTTTTTGTAGAAACATGATTAAGTAGACAATGATTGATTTGGTTCAAGACGGAAGTCTGAGATAATTACTTCAGTGGTATACAATCGGGTAGCATAACGTTTACATAATCATCATAAACTATATTACCGAAATAGATTACATAGTTACAAACAGGATGTCAAGTGTGACATGTCTCTCAAACTTTTTACTTATATACAAACGAATGAACGGGTATAATTTATAGGCAATTCCCATTTGTTGAACCCATACTAGCGAATAGGAGTCCATTCGCTAAAACTAACCAAGTGAATGGCCTCATTCGCTAGACACTTCTAGTGAATGGAAACGTACTCAGCGAATGGCACGATTCCTCGTAATGTTCTACACACAAACACATATTCAACATAAGACTAATCCTAGTCTATTCATACAACGTCAAACACACTAATATGCACTAACAGATTCCCCCTTGTCTGTTGCTGACGAATGTTGAATGTCTTGCAATCTTCAGTTACTAATGTATAAAGGACTGATGATTTAGGTGTCTAAGACTTTGACTCGAATCATAGTAGCAAAACCAAATCCCCGAAGCTTCTCATATCAAATTTCCCCCTCAAGATTGGCATATGATAATATAATAATCTTTTAATGATCTGCAACAAGTCATTAGTTTCTTCACAAAAACTCCAACCCAATCACGACCCACTATAATAGTAAAGACTTGATCCTCTCAATGAGATCTCCAGTCACATTATTATTCCCGATGGTAAGTCATACAATAAATGATTTGAACGAAGATCAATTTTGTAGTCTTTTCCATGAGAGCCATTACATTCACCCCCAATCACCGACTTGCCAAAGATCAGCATCAAAAGCTCACACAAAAACTAGAACATAATGTTTGTAAACAAACTAAACCTCTAATATACTTTGCAAAACCATATGATCATTATCAATACCACCTAAAATTGCAGTATGTCCCGAATTTCCCAAGAATCACATGAATTTTAAATTTTTTATTCTACTTAAATTCTTGGTAAATTTTTTGCACAATGCATCTTCATATGCGAATTTCTCTCTTTGGCCCGAAATAGTCGCATCAATAATGAAGAACATAGACCATCGATTGATAGAATGATCCAAGAATACCATTGTATTCTCTAGTTCCCGTGATTACCCCACAATCTTTAAAAACATGTATTTTCAACATCACAAACTAATCCGATGCATCTTCGAACCCCTCGAACTCGACAGCGTAAAATCTTGAAAAATCATGTAACCAAATTTTTTCTCAACAAACATCTGGTTATTCAGATTCTCAAAAAAAAAATGTTCAAGATTTTATTTTCTTGGAAATACTCTTTTTTTATGATTGGATGATTGTATCTTTATCACATTATGGCTAAACACATCAAAACAAATCAGTTTGAATTCAACATCCTTCCCATTAGCTAAAACAATATGGGACAAATGGAACTTAGGTAGCAAATGGGGCTTATTCGTTCTTCATTTTTAGCGAATGAGGTTTTTGTCAGTGAATAGATGCTTCAGGGCAGCGAATGGCCTTTCCTGTCATCTAGCGAATGGGTTATTCGCTGCATTTTTTCTAGCGAAATATACTCTTATGTTTAATAAATCAGCGAATGAAGTCTTATTCGCTGCCCATCATCTAACGAATGGGGCTCATTCGCTAATGTTGTTGTTCATTGAAAACCCAATTACGTTCTTCATCAAAATTTTCAAAATCTCCAAAACTCAATGAGTTGATGATGAAAATACATCCATAACGTGAGAAGAACATTGACTAATGATCCTTAGGAAAGAATACAACCTCTAGTCCACCTAATGATATTTAGTTTCCAAATCAAGAAATTTTGGCTAGTTACTCTGATTTTCACTAACACTTCAAATTTAGAGTTCAATACTTGAAATTAACTACATAATCTGATCCCAATTCATTAGAAATAAAAAGAACCTAAGCTTAATCCACTTGAATTAGATCAATTCCTTCAAGATTGAAGAAACTATTTTATGTCTTAAACATGAAAAGTCAAATTTTCTTCAAATCAATCACTAATTAAGAGCACAATGACCTAATCGACTCTTAGATCGATTGGATAGTGAACTGTTGCTCAGTTACCATTGTAGAAACACGATTTGGATCAACAAACTTAGCAAACAGTGATCGATTTGGTTCAAGACAGAAGTCTGAGATAATTGCTACAATCAGGTAGCATAACTTCAAGATAATCATCATAGATTGTATTAACAAATGTGTTTACTTCGTTACAAACTAGATGTCAAGTGTGACATCTCTCTCAAAATTTGTACTTACATAGGAAAGAATTGGTATTTAAAGACAACCCCTATTCGTTGAACCCATACTACCGAATGGGAGTCTATTCGCTAAAACTAACCTAGCAAATAGCCTCATTCGCTAAACACTTCTAATGAATGGCCTCCATTCGCTAAACAAGCGTGAAGAAACACCAAACTAATCTGGTGATTAGTTTGTAGTTTGTGCCTCGACAAATAATGTTAATCTTCTTTTCCTCATCTAAGCTATTATGCGATGATCCTGCAAAACACTAAACACATCGTTAAGCTCATTACGAGGAGGGGAATAGAGGGTTCTCCTCGTAACCACCTCCAGCGTGAGAATAAGTATATGCTTTGAGGACATAAGTATGTAATTAAGAGTGAGAGAGAAAGAAGTTGGATCCTTAAACCTGGAGGTGAAGGTCACTATTTATAACCGGAGTAGTGTGGAAGGAGATGGGCTGATAGGCCTTGGGCCTGTAATCGACAATAAGGAATTTTCGTTTTTTCTCCCCTACCACGACCGTTGGTGCTTCTGGGCGAGAGGGAAGCTAGCGCATGCTGAATGGATCCACGTGGCCTGATCGTTGTCCTTGTTGTCTAATCTGTCATCAGCGGCTAAGTGGAGATCGTGGAGCAGATGTAGGTTGTAACACCCCAATAATGAACTTGGAGATTAAACCAAGTAAATTGGGGATGAGCGGGTAAAGTACCGTTAGTGGTAAAAGTTAACCCGTAAAGCATTGAGGTTTAAATAAACAAACTTAATGTTAAATAAAAAGTAAATAAGTGCCTTATAAGAAACATAATGGGTAAATTACTTTTTGAGTCCCTGTGTTTTAGGGGTTTTAACTAGTTGAGTCCAAAAGCAAAAAGTTTAACGACCTGAGTCCCTATAAGCATTTTCTTTAACCATTTGAGTCCAATTTTCTAAGGCCTTTAGATTAATCTGTTAGTTTTTAATGAAAAGACTAAAATGCCCATTTCTTTAGAAACAAAAATCATAATAAAATAAATAATATACTCATCTTATCCTTCTCTCACACACACTCAACATCCCCTTTCTCTCTCTTCTTCCTCTCTCTAAAGATTGCCATAACAGAACACCATAAATTCAATCTCAAACACAAATCAAATCACTTCAATCAGAACCATAATTCACACAAAGATCTGAGATTGCATCATAAAGCAAAACTTTTAAGATACCATTTTGAAGATTAATTAATCCAGTGGATCCCTAAGTGCATTATACATGAAAGATAAAAAAAATTAATAAACTTTTTACCTTAAAAGATAAGATATTGAAGAAATTCCGATGAGGTTCTACCGGCGGCGAAGATGGTGGTGACTGTGTGGATTAGTGATTGGTGGTGGGGTTTGGCCTCTGACCACTTGTATCTGCTGGAGTTTTATTAGTCTTTTTTCTGATAATTTCACCAGCCCAGATGACCATTCGGAATGCAGGGAGGGATACAAGTGGTCATCTGACCACTAAAATGGTCCATTCCCTGGTTTTGCTCTTGTTTTGCTCCATGTCAGATGACCATTTCTTGCAGGGAGGGATAGTTACTAATAAATTGGGTTCATGGTACAATAATTAACTGCACAAACTCTTCCATTAGGAACCTCATTTCTCGCCACCTGCATCTCTTGCCACCAAGATCCATCTTAGTGCTTTAAATCTCTAATCCCCAATATTAGATCCACATAACTGTTTCGACGTTAGGAATCTTACAGATCTTGTTATAACGATTTAGAGAGGGAGTTTGAGGAAGAGAGAGAGATGGCGACTAATGGTGGTGGTGGTGCTCACTGGGTGGAGGTGGAGAAAGAAACAGAGAGAGACGGGGAAAGAGATAGAAGGGAAGGTGGGGGTGGGATGGGGTGTTTTGTGGTGGTGACGGTGTAGTGGTGGTGGTGCCGGTGGAAGTGCAGTGGCGACGGTGGTGTTGATGGTGGAGGTGTGGTGGTGCAATGGAGGTGGTTTAGGTTTTTAGAGACAGAGAGATGTATCTGGTGAATTGTGAAGATGAATGAGAGAGAAGGAGAAAATTAAAAATAAATTAGTTTTTTTATTTATTTTTTAATTATAGGGGTAATTTGGTTATTTAACAAATTTTAACAAAATAATTATAACAGTGTTAGAAAATTGGACTCAAATGGTTAAAGAAAATGCTTATAGGGACTCAGGTCGTTAAACTTTTTGCTTTTGGACTCAACTAGTTAAAACCCATAAAACACAGGGACTCAAAAAGTAATTTACCCGAAACATAATATTAAGGGTCGAGTGAACGGGACTTAAGTTGAATCGGGTTGTAACAACCATATTTGGTAATTTAACTAGGAACATTTAAACCTAGTTATGAGATTGGTTAATTGTTAGAAGTATTATATGTGGGTTTTTAAATAAAAACTAAACCTAAAGGGGCTAATTCTAGACAATTGGAAGTAAGGGATTAAAAAGTGGAAAAATTTAAAAAGAAACACACACTAGTGTGTGTTCTGGTCGATGTACAGGAAGAAGAAAAAAGGAGCAGCCCTTGTTCATTTAAAATCACCAAAATTGAAGGTCAATTCTATCCCTAAATCAATGCGTGGCCGCATATAAACGATCACCTAAACGAGGGGATCATAAGGTATGTTCAAAAACCTAGATTGGTGAAGGTCATGATATGAGACAAGTAGAACACTTGCAATTAGGTTGTTGGATTATGACCCAAAGATGAAATTAAGTGTGTGTGCTTGATTTCATTAGACATAAATAAATTGTGAAATATTTTATGTAAGATTTCTTATAAGTAACTAACAAGTAGATTATCAAGTGGGTTTTGATGATATGATTAAGTTATGAAAAACTTATGTTTAAAGCCATCATGGATGGTAGTAATAGGAAGATACTTGAACAATTACGAGTTTGAGTATGTGTTCTTAGTTGCCATGAAATGAGTTTTGTGTGTGTTGATGAAATTGATGATTATGTTCATGTAAATAGATGCTTGAAATCATGTTATCTACTAGTTTGTATGTAAATTTTGATTTCATTAAGTATTCGGATGTGCCTAGTAATATGATGAAACGAGTTTTACATATAGATGAAAACCCTTAGTTCTTGCATAATGAATGAATAAATTAGCTTTGATAATCGAGAGCTAAGTTAACTTGATATTAATAATCGCTTGAACTTCTTAAAGTGATAGAAATGAATTGAACGTGGTTGGAAATTTAGTTAAAATGGTGACCTATAATAAGATCGAATAATAATTTCGACATAAAATCCGTAAGGTGGAATAGTCGTGATTGATAATGACTAATCTAACCATCTTACGAATTAAAAATGATAGTTTGACGCTCGACAAGCTAGGTGGAAGCTTGGGAAGGAAGCGGGTCAAATGAATCAAGCACGAAGGAAAAGCATAATTGGGATGCAAAGTAAGTAAAGCTTACACCCTTTTAGTAGAATATCTACTTATTGTTTTGGTTATGAATAAGGTAAATTAGTAACTGGAATATGATGTTCCGACGTGTAGTAATACGGATCGAAACAAGTGAAAATGATAAGAAACCATATTTGATGGTTAAAAAAGGGTAAAATGGTAATTTGGTTACGAGTTAACGGATAAACATTAGTTTTTGAAAAGGACACTCTATGGCGTAAGAATTAAGAAATGATTTTTTTTAAGTAATATGATCGTACGGTGTAAACCGAAACGGGTTACATGGATGAGATGGCAAATAAATACCATCTCACAAGGATAAAATGGTTATTTGAACCAAACGGGTCAAAAGGTGATGCTATCACCATTTGATGTTAATGATTAATGGTTGTTTGTCAAGTCTTATGCTCACAGGAACAAATAGCGTGTGAGATTTCGTTGTTATTTAATTAACAACTAATATGACGAGGTATTAACACGGGTCATTGTTTTGACCCGATTCAGGTATGTGAAATGGGTCAACTCTCATTGAGAACATAAGGTTCGACGAGACTTAATCGAGTCGTGGGTGGATTTCGGATTACCCAAGGTGAGGTATATCAAGCGAATCGAAATTTTGATATTATGTTCTTTTGGACATAATGAAATTAAAATGGGATATGGGTTAAAAGAGTAGTCTTGATCGAAACAAGCTTTTAAAATGTCTTTAGTTATTAAAGGACTAAAGTTGACTAAAATGCCCTCGGATGATAAACCGAGAAAACGTTCCATAAGAGTAGTTTGAATATGAGTTTTATAATTTAGTAAGATCCTTTCGGTAGGATACAGTGGTAGTCTTAACCATTTTAAATGGGTCTTTTTTCACAAATGTGCTAAACTCGAGGGTAAAATGGGAATATAATGAATTTTCCTATCATAATCCATCACAATTGACGTTGTGATAATAGATGAAATAAGATCATTAAGTGGGAATAAGAGATAGGAATGGGTTGTAGATAATTTAAGCTTAAAGTGCATAAATCTCATAACGGGTCAAAATAAAATATACGCAAAAACCGGGTAATGGTCGCGTAATTTATAAAAGTTATGAACTTGGGTTAAAGATTTTGGGTTAAATTTGTAGGCCATGGTTTTGCGGTCATTTAGAAACAAGTTTGAAGTAAAACAGATGAGAATTGAAGAAGTTATGAGGTTTTTCTTAAAATTGATAGTGCTGGGAGTATGCAGCTCCCAGCTATATAAATTTATGTGAAAAAGGGGCTGTCGCGCCCCGCGACAGGTAATACCCTTTGGAGTCGTGCCCCGCCATGGGCTCTCGCGACCCGCGAGACTTGAGTCTAAGTCTTCAGAACTGGCGAAACTTGTTTATTTTATTTGTTTTGACATATGGACTCACTTGGATATCTTATAAACTTCATATGACTAACACATTTCATGATTTATGAAATGTAGGTATATCTTAAAGTACCGGATGACGATCAAGCTAAATAAAGAACCGAACACGATCAAATTTAAGCTTTCGCATTACGTTTCGTTGTTACGAAATTAAACAACGATATTATGTTGAAATGTTTTAAATTTCAAGATGATTTATGAAACTCAAAATTTTAAATGGATGTGTATTTGTATATACACATTCATACGCGAAGAGAATATGAAATTTCAATTTATAACTTAAGGGCCTTACATCGGTGCACGCTGATTGGTGCCACGTACGTGTCCTTGTGTACCTTCTTGTCTCTTGTACGATTTGTTAACCGTGGAGCATGATCGGATACAGCCTGTCGGATGCTCATTGGTCCACTGCTCTGCCACTTGTATCTTTAGTACTTGGCCTTGGATTACCTGCGCTACTGTCCTCTACGCCACCCTCGGAGATATCCCGTGCAGCCGGCGCAAGATCCAGGAAGTGAGGGTTTTCATCCAAGGAGCAAAGTGAGAAATCTGGTCTTATGTTTACCCTGACCCCCGCGCGCGACCTAGGTTACACCTGATTGACCGACGCGAGGTTGGAGAAGATACCAAATTAGTCTGCTAAGGATATGGTCTCACGCGCGACCTAATAGGTCGGCGCAGGATTTGGAACCATACCCCTCCAAAGCGAGCTTTTTATTGTTCTAGCTACACATAAACACATATTCAACATTAGACTATACCTAGTCTATTTGTACAACGAAGACACACTAATATGCATTAACACTTTTACAGTTTGCAAAGGCTTAGATATCTCTATGAATCACAAGAAGGTCACTTTCAAATTGGCATAATTCGACAATACTCTCAACAGTTCAATCAAAAAATTCAAAAAGTTAACAAGAACAATTATGAAAATAAAGCACCAGAATTACACTAGAGGCCTTCCTTATATAGGCGACGAACCATCACAAATGTTTAGTTGAAGTGTCGCAACTCTTCATGAAAAAGTGTTAGTTGACGCTTATAATTATTGCTGGTTATTCGGTTACATTAGCAAAAAAAATTTAGTGGAAAAACCATCAGCAATAGCTCAATCACTGTTGATTGCCTAACTTGCCACTGATGAATACGTTGTAGTTGACGACCACTTACCAGTGGTGACTGGTTACCCCTGATCACAGTATCTACAATTACTACTAAAATCACTACCAATGATGGATAATTTTGTTGCTAATCTAACTTACCATTGATGATTAAAAACAACTTACTACTGACAATTAATTTCATGCAATTTCCCTCAAGCATCCCAAGGTAGCAACTTACTACTACCTATTAGACCCCGCCCGAGGCATTTCCCTTGAAACCCATTAAGGGGTCACAAGTTTCTTGAACATCCGTGTTTCCTAGATCATGAAAACTATAGTAATTTCACTTTGGTATATCTTAAGTTATTTTTTCTTTGTTAGAACGGGTAACTCACAAACCAGCTAATCCTACACCCAGATCTACACCTTTGTCCACCATGGGACCAAAACCCTTATAGGATTTGGATTTCGTATGACTTGGGTATCTTTTTGAATCGTGTAAGATCACTATCAGATTAAAGTATTTTGTGGACACACGAACTCAATGATCTGATAAGAATGAGAATTTCAAAGAACAAGATGTTTAGTTATTTGAGAATTCAAGTGATATTAATATGGGTTGAGGAAAGGAAGATGCATTGGGTGAAGTGGGATAAAGTTTCTCGCCATAAGAAAGATGGTGGCCTTGGGTTGAATAAACTCGATGTGGTTAACACGTCGCTTCTTTTGAAATGGGGATGGCGCTATAAAACGGAAAAAAAACCTCCTTTGGAATAGAGTTATTGACGCGTTTCACTTTAGCCGGGTGGGATGGGAATGCATTCCTCTTAAGAAGTCTTCTAGTGGTGTTTGGAACAATATTGCTAAAGTTTTCAACAACACGAAGGTGGGAGGATCTTCTCTTAGGAACTTTATGAAAGGAAAAGTGAGAAACGGGAAAGAAATCGCGTTCTGGCTCGATCCGTGGGTCTCTAATGAACCACTTAAGCACCTTTTTCCGGATTTGTTCAGGATGGAATTGGATAAGAAAAGCCTGGTTGCGGATAGGATTAAAGTTCAAGATTCGGGCCGGTTTTTTGAATGGAACTGGAAGTCGGAGCTGATTGATCAAGGGCTGCGGGACAATCTGCAACAGCTGACGTGTGTTCTTGATCAGGTCCAGCTGTCGGAAGAGGTTTATAGGTGGCGTTGGGAGTCTGATCCGGCCGGAGTCTTCTCGGTGAAAGCAGTTAAACGCTTTCTTCTTTCGGATAATGGTAGAAACAACGGTTACATTATGGAGTGGTGTAATTGGATTCCCTCTAAATGTAATATTCATGCATGGAGGCTGGAGTTGGATAGGGTCCCTACCGGTGCAGCTTTGAGGAGAAGAACGTCCTTGTCGGGAACGGAATGTGTCCTTTTTTGTGGTGAGGAAGAAGAGTCTTCTGAACATCTTTTTATTGCGTGCTTCGTGGCGTCGAACGTGTGGAACGGAATAAGTTCGTGGTGTAAAATCCCTAATATTTTTGCATTCTAGATTAAGGACCTTCTTGATTTTCACAAGGTCATTGCGGTCTCGGAGAAAAAGAAGGAGGCGGTCAAAGGCATCATAAGGATAGCGTGCTGAAGTTTATGGAAAGCTAGAAACAACATGGTCTTTTCTAACACCCGGATAGATAGAATCATTTGTGAAGTTAGGGCTACGTGTTTTTTATGGTTTGCGAATAGATCTAAATTCAAGGGATTAGATTGGGGTGATTGGATGTCTTTTGTAAATATGTAATTGGTTGTTTGGCTGTTGTTTTTTGGTTGGCCCGGTTTGGCTCGGCCGGTTTGTGATTGAAGTTAATTTTCAAAAAAAAAAAAAAAAAAAAAACATTTCGTGAAAAAGTGTGGCAAATAGACTATAGTTACTGTAGTTGCATATGTGGTAACTTTGTTGCTACCAAAGTTCTAAGTTTCAACTAAAGAAAAAGATGCTACCGCATCTCAATTGCTACTTAAGCTTATTTGCTACCGATAAACAAAGTTGCAACCGATCGGTAGCAAACTGATACTGATTTTCATTGACTTTTGAGGATCATTTTCTCATGCAACTTTTAGCCGTTTATGCAAATCTGTTGCGTGGCGTTGCCTCTAACACCACATGGGCGTGCCAAACCCCATACCCCGCCTTGGAACCCAAATGGCCAATGGGCTTCGTCCCTTAGAACCTTTAAGGTTTCATGCATGGTGCTTGAAACTATAATAGTCGTAATCAACCATGTACCCCACACTTCCCAACTTGAATTAATTTTTATTATATTTCTCAATTGATCTTCAAGTAACTCCTTATTACCTAAAATAGCTTCATGATACTAAATTCCCCATCAAACCTCAACTTATACAAAGAGGCAGTGGCGAAGCTTGAGATTTCCGACCGTGGGGTCGAAAACGTATATTCCAAAAATTTCTATAAAACCGGGGGGGGGGGGGGGGGGGGGGGGGGGTCAAAAACGTATATACCCAAAAAATTCTATACGAAAACTACATACTCTCCACTACCGAGCGAAAAGTTCGGGGGGTTAGCCCCCCCCCCCCCCTAAAATCACACTTGTACAATTTAATAAGGGTGTACCTATTGGCGCACTCATTTCACTATATACACACCTAAAAAGGTGTTTTTTGTCTTTATATGCACACCCTGCAGTGTCGAACTGTGGGCAAAACGCGGCATTTTGGTCCGGTTAATCAGAAAAAGACTGACGGGTGTCTGACGGGTCTGTTGACCGGACCAAAACGCCGAGCTTTGGCCGCTTTTTGGTCCTGTCAACCAGACAAAAGACTGACACCCGGTCTGGTTGACAGGACCAAAACGCTGCCAAAGCTCGGCGTTTTGGCCCGGTTAACAGACCCGTCAGACACCCGTCAGTCTTTGTCTGGTTAACCTGACCAAAACGCCGTATTTTGGTCACAGTTCGACACTGCAGGGTGTGCATATAAAGACAAAAAACACCTTTTAAAGGTGACTATCTACACACCAAGTGTGTAGATAGTTTGGCCCTTTAATAATTAATAAAGAAAAAATATTATAAAATCAAAGTACTGGGGTCACGAGCATACGGTATAATGACACTCGTTTTTACCGTTGTACATTGAAAATATATGAATGTGCATGCATTGTTTTCCCCTACATGAATGTACAATAATTTCTGAATATTAAAGCTAATTACTTATCAGCTACACGTACACCAGAACTCATTCAATGTAAACTTTGCATGTTCAAGTAGCTAGCTAGGACAATCTCATTAGATTTCATTGTCAAGATGTTAATTAGGGAGTTCATATATTTCAACTAAACTATTGTAACCCATGCAATAGAAGTTGTACAATGCATTAGTTTCGTTGTTTATTTTTACTTTGAAACAGTTGTGTACTTAAAGCAGTGTGCAAGTAATAACAGGCTCATGTGTTTTCTTTTTGTTTTTGAAAAAAATATGAAAGCATTCAACTACAATCCTAACTAAATTAATGAAAACCTAAACACATTGAAAGTGCAACCCTGGGTCCCTAAACCAACGGTATTTCTTGGCTGGGTCAGCATAGATAATTTCTCTTCTTTCCCTACTCAGTTTTTGCAAAGAAATTATCGATTAGTTTCGATGACGAGCAGGAGTCGGCGAACCCTCTTGATCACTGGGCATACACGATTGAGAAAAAATAAACACTTGGTTTTCACGGATTGGTTAATTAACCAATAAAAACTTTGAAACGAACACTTTAAGTCGACTAGTACTGTATTGTAGGCTCCTGTTGTACCTAGTATTTGTTGGTGCACTGATCTTCAATACACGCTTAAAATATAACTTGTGATATAGTTGTGCAATAAATGTTATAATGAACTGATTGGACAAACATCTGGAATAGATTTCCAAATTGATGAATTGAAGTTATTCTATCAAATCACGTAACTGTTTTAAATATACCAATGTTACAAATTTATGTGTTTCCACATATGTAGTTGGAATAGTTGGAAATAAAATAAATATAGATTGATGTTTGTACCATAAGTGGAGGCGTTTAGGATTATTATTAAAACTGTTTTACTACATAAATTATAAATTTGTAAGATTGTTTATCACTTTATTTAAAAGTAAATTAAAACTATTTATCAATAATTTATAACTTTTTTTTTATAATTTTAAGAGGTAACATGCATTAAATAAATTCCAACATCTGGCCCTAAAATTTACACATCAAACTTTTTTTAATGGCTAAGCTTCGCCCCCTCCCCTTTAATTACACCTTCCAATGATTGAATCGTACAAATAATTTAACCGAAGTTATTTGGTTTTAGTCTCCCCACAAGAGATAATTACTCTTTACCACTAAACACATCAAACATTTTAACTGAAGTTATTTATTTATGCATTTACAAACATTTTTTTAATAGAAAAACAAGCACTAAATATCAACATGATATAACGTTACAATGAATTCTATAGGTTAAAATTCGGCTGAACATGCTAGACGCAAATCTTATTACAAATTAGAAAAGAAAAAAAGAAAAAGTAAATTCCTATCAATCAAGTGTGGAAGCTATAGTTTAGCTTAGATATTGGTGTTAGAGCTTAGATGCGACATGACCCGAGTTTAACCCTGGCTCAATGGTAGATTATACTCCTTGACTCAGTGAAGATGGATGTGCATATTAAAAGTCAATTTACATGCCTTGTATCAAATGTCTTTTTCTTGTACCCAAAGTTAAATAGTGATGGATACTAAACAAAGTCCGATAAATGGACTATCATTCGAGGGGGGACCAGTAGACTTATAATTGGATACAAACCCAACACCATCAGAAAAGGAGAAGTAAATGCTCTGAGACCAAAGGGTATGGAGAGGATGGGTTTGGAGGGGATGAGTCGCCATGTCAGCGCCACGTCACCGGCTCGTGTGGGATGGGCCTCCTTCATATTTGAGGGGGATGGAGGATGAGGCTACCCCACCTTATTATTTTATAATTTTCTAACTTTTAATTTATTAACTTAATAAAAAATTTATAAAAGTTAAAAAATACAACATAAAACAACATAAATAAAGTCACCTCATAACATAAAAAAAATTATATTTCCTAAAAAAAAAAAAAAAAAAAAAACATTACCGAAAAAAAAAATTACATTTCCTAAAAATAAAAAAACAACCTACGACGTCCATTTTTTCTTCACCTCTTCTTTCATCCTCCGATAAACCTCGCGTTCATCCTCCGGAACCGAGTCGAGATCCAACCTCATGATCCTAAAATCCTCCGCTCGAGCATAGTCGGCCGACACGGTTTTCTTGTGAGTGTATTTTTCGGCCGCGAACTCTTTGAACGAACGGAATTCGTTTATCAACTCGTCCATTTTCGCCGATGCCTTCGGGCCGCCCCCTCCACTCGAGCCGGTCCCTTTGCGCTTTCCGGCCGCCTCTTTTTTTGCTTTGTCCCTCCCGGTGGGACGTTCCGCCTCGTGAATGGGCAACACGTCCTCGTCATCTTCCGGGTCGTCGTTTATGTCGATTTGACAACGACCGGTGGAGCCTCCCGCACTATAACTTCCGGACTCGGAAGTTTTAGTCCGTTTGGCGGTTGCTACCTCATTTGGAATCGGCGTCCATTTTTGTTCTTTCCTTACTACGTTCCATGCTCGGAAGTGCGGGAAAGGCTTTGCATTTTGAGAGTCCCACTTAGCGATAGCAAGGTTAAGAATGTCCGTCTCGTTACTCCCGCTAGGAGGACAAGTGTAAATTTGGTTATAAATTGCGTTAAAGTTATTGATGATCTTGCTCATTTTACGCCACTTGCCCGAGACGGCTTCTACATCACGATCCAAGCTATGCTCCATAATCTCATGAAATTTAGCCGTTGCCTTCTTCCAAAAACTATCACCCGTTTGATTGTTTCCTAAATTTTAAAAAATAATGCATTAGTAAAAAAAAATTTAAAACTTTTAAAATTTAAACTTTGGTTCATACCGACTATCGGGTTAGTAGAGGACTTAGTAAACGCCATTGCTAGCGCCTCCTCCTCTACTTTCGTCCAAGGTCTCCCCGGTTTTCTCGAACCGCTTTTTGGCGCGGTTTCGGGTACGTTTTCAACCTTCTTCCCCTTCCCCTTGTTTTTTTTTCGGTTGAGCTCTTGCAGTGGCGATTCGGGGACGACTTCTTCATCATCATCATCGTCAAGTTGAACCGGTTGGGAAGTTAGCGGTTGCGATTGGAGTTGTTCAAACGAGTTGCGTTGCATGATTTGTTGTAGTGCTTGGTATTGTTGGAGTTGTTGAACTTGAGACATTTGTGAGAATGCGTTGGGTGTTTGTTGGAAACCCGAAAAAGGAAATTGCGGAGCACCCCACGAATGATCCATACTCGGAGTGTAAACGGGAGTCGAAAAAAAGTTAGGTTGGTTCGGGTTGTGATTATTCGGGTTGGGGTTGTTTGGGTTGAAAGGATTCATGATTAGAGAAAATGGTATAAAAAATATGGAGTGTTTTTTATAAAAAAGGAAGAGAATTGGAGAAGAATGGGAGTAGAATGGGATAGAATTGTATAAAAATGGATGAGATATAGGGTATTTAAATTGAAAAATGATTTTTTTTTAAATAAAAGAGCCGTTGCAAACGGCTAGAAACATGAAGTGGGGCCCCGTCTTATTCGGCGCTGGGGAGTCTTTTGGGCCGAGCCGACCCTAGGGGGGCGGTGTGGGGGACCGGCGCCGGTCCTAGCCGGGCCTAGCCGGGCCCCATACCCTTTAGTCTATATAAGCCATTTGCTTTCTTTGTTTGTTTTTATTTAAGGGATAACTCACATTTTCTTTTAATCCTATTTCTAAATCTATACATTTAATAATAATAATAATATTTAAACTCTCAACTTTATAGAAACACCTTTATATAAATGAATATATATTTATTATATTATGTTTATTGTTTAATAGCCGGGCATCAAAAAAGAACCGACTTTTGGAGGTGTGTTTGTAAAGTATTTCACGATCAAATGGGACGAGGAGCTTACTAGAATCCGGATTCCATTTCTGGCAAATGGAGGGAAAGGCAAAAATGCACCACATTTAACGCCATCTACCACAACCTTGCCAACCAAAACCGTGGTAGATAACATGGTGCTAATTGATGCGCATAAATTCTACAAACAAGATAAACGCGTTTACAATGGACAAAATGTGGCAAGTGTTAAATAAAATCATGAAGTGGCATCTCGTCCCACTTATAGACGTGCAGGTTCACGGTCCAAAAGGCCAAAGATCATCGTCCCAAGACAAGATGATACTAACAATGAGTTTGAGGTTTCAGATGAACTGGTTGTTCCGGTTGAACCCAGTCGTCCGATGGGGAGAGATTGTACAGCAAGAAACAACGGTGTCGGGTTTTCTTCAACCAAACCCTGTATCTAAGGCCAAGTTAATAGTCTCAACGAGAATATCTAAAAGTTGTTAGCCCTCAAGGAACAAAAGACCGATGCATGTGATCTTATGGTGCTTAGGATTAACACCGACGATATGTCGGAGTTGTACAAACAGATATTAGAAAAAAAACAAGATTCATCAACGGTTTTTAGACGAGATGGAATAGTATGTTTTTAGGTTTTTAAATTTTATTGTACTTTTGTTTTAATTTTTTAATTCCATTGTATTATTTATTTTTAGGTCTTTAATCTTTTGTGTACTTTTTTAAAGTAATTGCTATTTTTGTTGTATTTTTCTAGTTTAGTTCATTAATATTAATAATAGAATTCAAATAAATAGGCAACTATTAGAAAATGATTGCTATTTTTATTTTGGAAATTTTGATAATAATGCTGTTGATTGTTAAATTAAGACTTTTGATTTAGATAGGTTATAATAGGTGCAAAACTACTTGTTTGACTTACACACTCATTAGGAAAAAGGCCAACTCTATTACACTTCTAACATTTTATTTTGGATTTATCCAACTTTACCCTTGACCTTCCATTTAACGCTGGATACTTCCTACCAATTCTCTAGTAGAAATTGTTTGTTCAAATGCCGAGTAGGGCCAATTGATGCAAAGTGTTCATTTCCTCTAAATTAATGGGATCAATATGATGTAGATCATCAAGAACAAAGGACAAATGATCAAGACTTTGAAGATCACCATTTGCTGTAAAAGCAAAGTTTGGAGAGTATTGATCACAGATAATTCTAGTGGATATGTCAATGTAATGATCATAACCTTGATTATTTACTATTCTAGATGATGCTTCTTCTTGACTCAAAAGTGTTGTATTGCCAAAGACATAATCATCAGACACTTTTCTAGTTACCTAGAGATTCTTCTTTTGGATAAGCTCTCTTTCAAAGGTTAACAACTTATCATGAAGTTGAGTCACGTTCCTATCCTTAAAACCTTTGTGTGGTTCTTATCACAATAATAATTGTGTCCATTTTTCAGGAAGTGATCTAAGAAATCTATTACTCAAAGTGAAATTAGAATATTCTTTGTTTACCAATTTTAATTCACTTATCAAACAAGTAAATTTTTTAAACTGTTAAGTTAAGGTCTCTCCCTTAACATGAATGAAGGTCTCATACTATTGGTTGAGAATTTCCAGATGTTTTCAATCACATCCTCAATTCCACCAAATTTTTCTTTTAAAACATCCCACAACTCTTTTGCACTATTATATGGTAATATTTCCGCATAGATTTCATTTGGTAGAGCCATAGCAACAATACTGATGCTTTTGCAACTAACTCAAATTTTGAAAATCCTGCTCGGAATAGTTTTTTGGTTTCTTTGGCTCTTGAACACTTGGAACATGTGATCCGAATATAACAGACTTCCAATATCCAATGTTCTGTTGAGCTAGAACATGGGCCATTCGACGTTGCCAAATATTGTATTTTGATCTGACAAGCATCGGAGGCTTGTTACTGAAACCGGTGAAAAACAGAGTATCATTCAAAAACTTTGTGAATTTGATACTTTGACTTGGTAATTCGATTCAACGAACAATTGTTTATCAATTATATGAGCTAATCTTTTTGTATTAAAATGATTGTGAAATCAAGTTGAATGTGACCAAGCTCTAATACCAACTGTTAGGATCTGAGTTTTGGTTTGTGTGTGTTTTGGTGTGTGAAATGATGAAGTGTTAGTGAATCTAATGAATCATGAGTGAGAACAAAAATGAATTGCAGTAGAATTAAACACAAACGCAAACTTGAAAAGTAATCATAATGTTTTCCATTTATAACCAAAAGATTTCAAATTACAAATATGATCTTCTCTCCCCCTCAGCCTGATCACGCAATTCTGCTCGTACAAAAGGAATGTCAAGTGATCATCAGATCTCTAACAGGTGAGATCTATATATACAAATACAAACATCTGTTGGCAATTAGGGCTAACATCACCCTGAAAGAAACATCTAACATTCCTAACAAAAAAGATTCCTCAAATGTTGTTGGACCTTAGATGTTTCTAAACATCTGTGTTCTAAGACTCCTAGACATTGTTTTATAGACATTGTTACATAGACATCATCTGTTTTGGAAACCTTTGTTTATATGTACTAAACATCTATTCGGGCCTTAACAGATGTTTTAGTTACATAATCAATGTTTTACCAAACAGAGCTTTTAGTCTTCATCAATAGAGTCTTCATATCTTCAACAGATCTTTGAGTCTTCAAACATATGCTCTGTTAGTGTTCAAGATTCACTTTCTTTAAGAGGAGATGAACTTCATAACTTGTATATTTCTTGACCAGAGTAGTATATTTTGGATTTTTTAATCATCTGTTCTTTTATAGGTTCAACAGTTCAAGTTCGTTCCTTTGATTGAACGAGCAAAACTCCTTGTTCATGTTCCTTCATTTATTAAATGAATGAACGAATGAACACAAACGAACTTCCGGCAGAACGGTTCACAAGCGGATCACTCATACGTCTGGTTTGTTTACAACCCTACCAACTGGTACTAGCGATCGTTGGTCTCTAAAACTAGCTAGACTAAAGAAATTGACCCCTCCTAAACTCTATCAACATAGTCGTAGGCAACCCTTACATAAAAAACTTCCTCGGCTTTCTTGTCGCAGCCACCTGATGATTCGGCTCCACTTCGCACGACACTGACAAAATTGAGTGGATTTGAATTTTCCTTTGGCCACCGGTCCACCTCCCATTGACATTATTGATTCTTATGACCCTATCTCCCTTCGTTTCTATAGTTAGTGGGTCCTCTCCTCCAACTGATGCACCACCAATGATAGTGAAAGGTGGCGATTGTGGCGAGTAGTGATGGTGACGATGGCTAGTAGTTTCAGGTAGGAATTTGGATGGTTATTGTCATAGAGGAGCGATGGTCACCGGTCTTGAGAGAGATTAAAGGGGGGGGGGGGGGTTGTAGGGTCAAAGCAACTTAGGGTTTTTTTTTTATGGAAGAGGTAGTTCTGTCATTTTTGAAATTTTGATAGAAAAAATGAACAGTCAATGATGTGTGTAAAATACAACATATAAATTACATCAAATAAGGCATAAAACTGACATTTTTTAGTACTAATGTTGGAAAAAGTGTGCTTTTGTCTTCCTTTTGAATTTACAAGACCAAATGAGCTTAAACGAGCAAAAGAAACAAATATACAGCAAAAACCAACATAAATACAAAGAAAAGGAAATAAATGTGACATGCCCGACCCCTCGGCAGCATCCCCAAGAGTAAAAACAAGAAACAGAAGGCTGATCACGGCCCGTACCCACTGGACACGAGGGCATGGTCAGATGTCTGCAGAAAGGACAAAGTTGTGGAAGCTTCTACGCCCACCACGGGGGCGTGCCCAGCTCAGCACGGGGCGTGGCCAACGCTAAGATTCGCAGAATCTTGCAAAATATTGGTAGTACAGATACGCTTCTGCCCACGGGGCCGTGCCCAGTAAACACAAGCCGTGTGGAGCCCAATGCTGACAAATGCAATTAATGAAGGAAGAGAAAAGGGATGGCCACAGGGGCGTGTCCGCTAGACACGGGACCGTGGCCGGGCTTCTGTGGTGTCTTGGCATTACTTTACTGTCTATATAAAGTAAAAGATTTACACCATTCATATCTCTACGGTCTATATAGAGATATGTTGGCTACCCGGTCGGGGGTTAAGGGAATGGTTTGTTAAGGTTCTTGCCTTGTTCAGTATATAGATTCTGCAAGGACCTGGGTCAAGCTTACTAGGACCTCCTTCAATACCCACTGGTATTGGATGACGGGGGTGCGAATGGCTTGATCCCCTCATATGCAAACTACTATTAATACATTAAACCGACTACTTGGGATTGTATCCCTGCTGACTCAAACCACTTAGCTGAGGGTAACGTCATCTTCAAAAGAGGGGCCTACCACTTTTCGCATTAATAACTTAATTAATTATCTTTCAATATTCCGACCCTTTGGGATTGTATCCTTGCTGACTCAAACCACTGGGTTGAGGGTAAAATCACCTTCAAAAGAGGGACCTACTACTATAACTAAGATAATCTCTTAAAAAGTGCAAAAGTGCGGAAATCATCAAAGGATACATTAAAGGCGAGTCGGATCCAAGTGATTTATCTTGTCTATCTGTTTTTATTTTATTTTTATTTCTGCATTTTAGTTTTATTTTTCATGTTTAAAACATTTTCTCAAAAACTTTAGATTGATTAGACGTTGAGGATAAACCGGTACTAAAAGCTCTTGTTTCCTTGGACGACCTCGGTATCTTACCAACGCTATACTATGTTCACGATGGGTGCACTTGCCCATGTGTGTGTTTAGTGTTAGTAGAATATCGTGTTTTATAAATTTAAAACTTGACTAATGCGTAAAATGGGCTAAAAATATCAATAAAATCATAACACACCTAACGCACACCAATCATCCATCTTGGGGAACATTGGTTAGTGTGTGCAAATCTTAACTGTTAACCGAAATAAACTGATAAGCATCACCTTACTAAATTAACAAATAACCAAGATTAAGCAACAACTATGACTAAAGCTATTTGATTAAACAATTAATTTAATTTATGGTGATGGATAAGGGGGTCCCAATACTGAGCCTTATCGATTTGAACCCTTGTGAATTTAGAATACATTTGGGCTGAATTGGTTCAAATTTATTTTTCAGTGTTAAAGTGTTCAATGAAACGGGGTGCTATAAATGGTCGCATGAAACGAACCGTTATTAATTCTTTTTCCATGTTCTTTTAGTTTGAATTTAAGTTCAAACATGGGTTGGTTAATTAACTGAAAGGAACCACAACCAAACTATAACCGAGCGTTAAAAACTGATTAACCATAACCAAATCTTGTAATATACATATACATATACAGAGGCCGGTTATCATACAAATACAATAATCGTACATTATGTACGCTTCATCCACAACCGTCAGATCATCTCATTTAAACAGCGTGTTTTACTATTAAATTTATCAAATTAAAATTAATAAAAAGAAACCGCCAAGGTTAAAATCATCAAATGCGAGATCAAAACCCCTGATAATCAGCACACAATAACTCCCAAACATACCGTAAAACCCAAAATCAACATTGCATTCTCCTTCTCCAAAGTTCCCTGCTACTCTCCGTTGCTATTCAACTAAGATTCATGAGTTTTGAGATACGAAGCAAAGCAAACAACGACAGACCACAAGCGAAGAAGATGAATCCAGGTATCGATTCACATTTGCGATTTTATAGTGGAATATACAGGGACTTTAATGTCAAATGCGATTTTGTTTGTTTATTAAGCTTTTAACTGAAAATATAGTTTTATAAGATTAAATATTGTTCACAACTACCATTTTGCTAGGGTTTATGACTGCTATGGTTATTTATTAGGTTTTGCATGATTATGCAGTTTTCTTAATGATACCTGATATATGTGCGATATCATATAGGGTTTTTATGAGGGTTTTGTATGACATATGCGATTTCATATGATAAAATATTGTTTGTTGAACGTTTTTTGTTTTAGGTTAGATTGAACATGTGAATTGACAAAAGGCACATGCGATTTCATATGATAAGTTAGTTTTAGTGGTTATAATTAAATTTATACATGCGATTTTATATTTTTTAGATCCTTAATGCATGCGATTTATAAAGATTGACTAGTTTTGGTAATGCTTAACTAACACATGCGAATTGATACTCACTCATGCGAATTGATAACTAACACATGTGAATTGATAACTCATTCATGCGATTTTATCACTTAATGACTTAGTGTAGATGATTAACTGATAAATGCGATTTTGTAAAGGTTTTTGACTATAGCATGCGATTTTGTAGACATAGAATCTGATGATGACTTTGAGGGCCCAATATCAAAACTGATAAAAGTTAACAAGAATAGAAAGAGAATGATAGTTGAAGAAAGTTCTGAAGAGGGTGCCTTTGTTAAGCCACTCCCAAAAAAGAAAAAAGATAAGAGGAAATAAAAGAAGGACTGCACGTGCAGTACAAAACGTAGAAACCGTGGAAGAGCCAAACGATAACAAGAACATTGATGATTTCATGGATTTCAGTTTTGAAATCCATGAAATGTCTTAGTTGAACCTTCAAATGGGAGTTGGAACACAAACACAACAAATGATGGATTATTGCAACACTCCTGTTCAACTTTCACCATCGGTAATCTACGACACAGCCCATGAACGAGATCGAGAGGCTTCAAAAATCAACAAAAAGGTAAGCGCAAAAAAATATTAATTTCACTTAATCCATTATATTTAACTTCTGGATTCATAGTATCTTAACTCGAAAAATATTACATAATCTGTTGAAAAAAATGAAAGCGAATGTCAAAAAATACCTTAAAATGGTTCAAGATGTTCAAGGGATGAACAATTTAGTTTCAGAAGCAAAAACTAAGTGTTTTTGGGATCCAGAGATTATGGAGGCCTGTAAGCAGTGGGATGAGACGCTTCGGAATAATCCCATTTGTGTGCCGCCTGATTCGGTTCAAGAGCATGAAACTTCACCCTCTCATGTTCATCAAGAGCCTGAAAATCAAGCTTCTGAAGTTCATCATGAAGATACTACAAACGAAGAATGTAGACAGGATGAAGAAGCTCAAAAAGTAATATCCAATGTTTTGGTACAAATGGCATCAGAAGGTAAAAACATGCGAATTCAAAAATTAACACATGCGAAATTATGTAAAAAATCAAATCACTATTTTTTATGCACATGCGAAACCTAAAAAACACATGCGATTTCTGCCTAAACACTTCAAATTTGATTTCGCATGCAATGTCATGTATAGCATGCGATTTTGATTCTGATGTATTAAATTTCAAAAATTTGTATCTATAGGGGTACTGCAGCCAGATGAGGAAGGACTGACAGGTAAAGATGATGGAGGAGTGACAGACACCCTTATTGCAAACATTCAAACTGTCGAAACGGGTGTATACGCTTACAAACCACCTGCCAAAGGTAAAAAAACACTTTATATTAGGAAAAAATTAAAAAGCACAAATTATTATCTTTCTTAACTTACTCTGGCCTGTAGAAAGTGGTGAAAACGAAACTGTTATCAAAGAAACAGTGAACTTGGCAGAATCTACACAAAACATTCAACAAAAAGTTCAAGAAAAAGTGCCAGAAGTGGAAGCAGTTTCTTTAGGAGAAACTACACAAAAAGACCCTCAACAACCCGATTCGGGAATTGAAGCTGAGAAGGAACCGGAAGTTGAATTCCCTCATGTGACGGCTGAGGAATTGCAGTCAGTTGAGTTGCTTTTGAGCCTGGGACCAAGCCTGGAAGAAAATAAAGAAAAAAACCAGCTAGGGGGAGAAAAAACACAAAGCCAAAGCAAGTTCCACAACAAGTTCTACCAAAAGGGTTAAATGAACTGCTTTATAAGACAATAGAAGCAGCCAAAATTCGAGCTGAGAAAAGATGTGCAGAGCTTGGAGACAAATTTTGTTACCCTTACTGCAACAGAGTGGTAAACATGCACGAAGCACTGTTGAATCAAGAATTGAATGTGATCCGATATACATTTGCTACATTGGCAGGCATAGAGTAAGTAAAATAGTTATATCAACTAACAAACATCTAAAAATGTATACACACAACAAATATTAATTATTTATTTTTTGCCTGGCAGAGATGAATTTTACCGATCAAAAACTGAGGTTGCCACATTCAAAGCTATATTTGAAAGCTTCTACAGGGGTCAGTACGTAGCATCGAACGGAATAGATGCATTTGTGGATGTTCTAAACCTTGAAGAGAAGAAGAGGGATAGAAAATCATCACCATACAAACTCTTCTTGTTTAGCACAATGATGGTATGAATAAACATTTTGGCATTTGAAATTATAACAGTAAAAGCATATACAATGATTTCGCATACAATTTATAGCTAAATCGCATGTAGTATAAAACAAAGTTTTCCTGTGAAAACAAAAAACAACATTTCTCATACTGTTGTAATTTCGCATGTGGTATACATACTATTTCGCATGTGAAAAAAATCCATTGTTTGCATAACTGTTAATACAATACTTAACTTTGATTCTAATTACATAACATACAGCCGGATATCTTTTACGACGAGGAGAAATACACAGACAACCAACGACTAAACATATTTGCCTCAAATTTTGAAGACATATTACTGAGATATGAGGTAAAAAAACTTGATTCGGTTGACCTGGTGTTTATTCCGGTACTTCAAGGTGAACACTTCTATGTCTTGTGCTTCAACTTGAAAACCGGCAAAATTGAGCTGATTGACAATTCAGCAGCTAAACAAGAGTTTAAGGAAAGATACAAGGGGCTTCCAGACACACTGGTAATACAAAAACTTTTTCATATAAATGTTATATATTATGTAAAAGCTACTAACACAATGTTGCTATGTTACAGAGAAGGGTATTGGTTTTTTACCTACAAAAGGCTTTAAAACCAACACCGGCTATAGAAGAACTTGCAACCTCGGTTATAGAAAGAAAAGAGATGGATTGGAGGACGAAGAATAACGGCGTAGACTGTGGAGTGTTTACGATGCGTCACATGGAAACATACAAAGGAGACAAAATACCATGGGTGACTGGATTTGTGAAAGAAGATGAAGTAAACAACAGACAGAAATCACAACTTCATCTTCTAAGGCACAGATATCTCAGTAAAATCATTCTATCCGAACACAATATGCATCGTCAACAAATAATTAAAAGGGCAAATGCTTTCGATAAAAGGCCAGACAAATAAAGGTATATGAAAGATTTGGATAAGATAATCCCAGAAAGGATGAGTAGATATTTTGGAAAGCCAAAGTAAACTTGTTTTATGTTGGATTTATGTTAAATGTTTAAACTTGTTAGTGTTTTTAATTTCGCATATATTAGTGTTTTTAATTTCGCATCAGTGTTTTTAATTTCGCATATATTATGTTTAAAATCACAAGTTTGACATTGAATTATTAAAATTTGCAATAAATAGGTGAATATAAACATGCGAAATACAAAATCCATTCCATAACACAACATGTGAATTTATTGAAAAATGCAAAACTTGGATATTTTATTGAAACAAAGAACTGAAATAAACAAAAGTTCATTCAAAAGATGAAAGAAACTCCATTTTCATCTTCATCGAGCATCTTAAGACAATTATTGAATCGGCCAACTCTTTCAACTGTTTCTCATCCCTCTCACCCAAATCCACCATAAACATAACAGCAATTTCTTTAAGACTGCTCACTTGCATCTGAGATAGCAAATTCAGAATTTCTTGTCTTCTCTTCATATTTTCTGTTACACGAGAAATGTTGGCCTCCAACATCTCTTGACATGATCGATCCTCTTGAATTTGTTGCTGAATCCATTTCATCAAAGCCTGCTTGATACTTGGTTTAGAAGAAGAGGATGTTGGTAGATCTGCCATTTTTAATAGGATGTTTGAAATAGTGATAAAAATATAAAATATATAATAAAAGAAAAATTATTGATATGAATTATTGAAATCAATTATTGAACTGAATTATTTGATTTCAATCATTGAACTGAATAATGAAATACACTGTGCGAAAATAAAAAATTATTATTATTAAAGCGTGTCAAATAAATAGCTATATTTGAATGTGTGTGAAATCTAGAACTTAAACATGCGAAATTAAATATTAAAATTCATTGTGTGCGAAATGTCTAACTTAAACATGCGAAATTATACAAATGATCCATTCTTAACTACCTGGACTATGTTAAAACACCACATGCGATATATCAAACAACACATGCGATATGGTAAACCCAACAAATAAAACCAGAAACAACTTATCTTTAACCCTCATTACAATCTAATCAAATGAAAAAAGCTTCAAATCAAATAAAACCCAGAACTCAACCTATTAAACCTATTATGAAAAACCAAAAACAAAACATCCTAAAATGACGAATCCAGCAATTTAGGAAATCACGAATCTGGGTTCGCTCAGGAATCAATCAAAAACCCTACAAATTGAATTGATACGAACAAAAATTAAATGGACGGTTACGAAACGAACTCCATATCCGCTTCCTAGTTGACGGAATTCCCTGATTAACCTTCAGATGTTCGAATAGAATGTCTGATATACCCTTATTTAATTAAATTGAATCAGGACACGTGTATGGCTGTGGGTAGCGCGTACATAATGTATGATAAGGAGATTTGTACCATACTCTTTACCTACATATACATACATACATACATATATATATAATAGTGTTTAATAAATAAAGAGAGTTTAGTTTGATGGGTTTTAGTTTACGGAATGCGTTAGGCCAAAAACAGAATGTTTATAATGGGCCAGGGCCTTAACCCTTACTATTTAAAGAAAGAAAGAAAAACCCTAGCCCTATTTTCATCATCTTCACCAAATACTAGATACTAAAAAAGAGAAGTTAGAGAATGAAAATGGGGTTTTAGAGAGAAAGAATTGAATTCCATGGAATTCATGATTTGAGGCTTGATATCACTTTCTCATCAATCATACCTCATCATAACATTTTTTTGTTTGAGAATCCACATAAGAATAACCCTAGATATGAGATTTTATAGTTTTTGAGGTGAAACATGGGGTTTTAATAAAAAATTGTGGGTATTTACGTGTTGATAAGGTAACGAACTATGGATTTTGCTTCATGCAAGTGAAAATAAATGTTTTGAACATAAAAATTTGTGATTTTGGGCTGAAAAGGATCTTGTTGGATAAAGGTGATGAATTTGGTGAGACTGGTGATGAACTTGGCGACACTCTCAGTGTTGTGTCTGGGAGTGGGTCGGCGGCAGTAGTTTGGGTATTAAGTGTAGGTCCACTAGCGGTGGATCTAGTTAACCGTATCCTTGTTATACGACAAACCCACAAGTACGGAAACCAAGCGGGTAAGTTAAACCAAGCAACGGACACAAACACAAGTACAAGATTCAATGATTAACGCACACTTGTATATTTCAGAAAGTTTGTTACAAGAAGATTAAACCAGAAAAATGCTCTCAAACTCTCTCTGAATACACTAACTTGTGTTCTATCTATGTGCGCCGTGTCTGCCTTTTGTTTGATGCCAGAGACCCTTTTTATAGGAGCCTTATCCATATCTCAACGAAGAATGAAGCTGGCCCAATAGAAAGCCCACGAAGAAGGTAACCCACGAAGAATATGGGTTCTTCGTGGGAGTCTTCGGCGAACAAAATAAGGGTGAAACATGGTTCTTCGTGGAATGATGGTTGCACACATATCTTGCAGACATGTAGACTCCTTTGCAGAACAATAACTAACATCAGCAATAGATCAGCAGCATGTAGAACATGTAACATGGACATGATTGATCCGAAAGTCGATGGAGGATATCGGGCTTCGGTCTTAATTCCGTAACGCGGGCGAACCTAGACGAGCCGCATCCACATATATGTATCAACAAACTCCCCCTTGGATGCTGCTCGTGATGGTTCGATCTTCACATGTTGTCGGATCTTCAGATGTCTTCACATGTCCCAATCAATAAGTGATAATATATCACACCTTTAATGCGAGAGTCAAGTTTGTCTCTTTGTCGGTACGATGGTACTAACCTGTTCACAGACTTGCTCTTGTGCCCTGCATGCATCGAATACAAAGTTGCTTATTAATAAGCGATTTAATCACACAGGGCTTGTATTCATCCAAATAAGTATCTCACATCATATACGTTGAAAACAGATGATAAATGGTATACTCACCAGTAAGATGAACTCTCGTGCATACCTTGATACGGGAAAGTGTCGTGTGTGGATGAACACCGGCCGGTAAGTATAAATCATACCTTAATCGTATCTCCTAACTGCGAGTACATCTGATAAGTTAAGCTTATGTGGACAACAATACCGATAATCGTTATAGGATGCTTATCTAAATTTTAACTAATTGAACAACAAGAGTGTTTTGGCACGACCGTACACTGATATGATTCTCTTACCCTCGAAACTCGCAAAAAGAATGTCTGTAAATATTTATTTACTGCTTTCAGTTCCTGCATCTCTGTATATATTTATTTACTGCTTTCAGTTCCTGCATCTCTGTATATATTTATTTACTGCTTTCAGTCTTTACATTTGAAATATGGAAAAATACCAAAAAGATTTTAGGTGTGTTTTAATATAAACTTTATAAAAACCCAAAAGATTTTATTTTTAATTTATTTTTGATTGCCTGATGTTGGATCTCGAGTCTTTTCCCCCTGAAACCTGATCGAAACCTAAAACAATTGCATCTTCATAAACGGTCGAAGTTAACAAGTTTTGAAAGTAAAAATCTAAATTCTTGTAGGTTCACTAGTGGAGGATCTAGTTAACCGTATCCTTGTTATACGACAAACCCGCAAGTGCGGAAACCAAGTGGGTAAGTTAAACCAAGCAACGAACACAAACACAAGAACAAGATTCAACGATTAACGCACACTTGTATATTTCAGAAAGTTTGTTACAAGAAGATTAAACCAAAAAAATGCTCTCAAACTCTCTCTGAATACACTAACTTGTGTTCTATCTGTGTGCTCTGTGTCTGCCTTTTGTTTACTGCCAGAGACCCTTTTTATAGGAGCCTTATCCACAACTCAACGAAGAATGCAGCTGGCCCAATAGAAAGCCCATGAAGAAGGTAACACACGAAGATTATGGGTTCTTCGTGGGAGTCTTCAACGAACAAAATAAGGGTGAAACACGGTTCTTCGTTGACCTATTCTTCGCCAGTTGATGTTCTTCGCCAGAGGGTGTTCTTCGCCAGTGGGGAGTTCTTCGTTGCAGGGTTCTTCATTTAATGATGGTTGCACACATATCTTGCAGACATGTAGACTCCTTTGCAGAACAATAACTAACAACAGCAACAAATCAGCATCGTGTAGAACATGTAACATGGACATGATTGATCTGAAACTCGATGGAGCATGTCACACCCCGACCACGTAGAACATCAAATCGTGGCGGAATCGTCGGGGAGTGTTGTAACAGAATTATTGTTTCACAACCATGGCATACAAAGTTATATTTTATTTATCAAACAAGAGTGTTACATTGTCTCAAAACAGGAAATAAAGAGTTCAGAACATAATTAAACTAGTTCTATCTTTATTTTTATGTCTCTAAGGCACAGGTCCGCCCTAGTGTCACGATCATCATCCTATGCAAAAGCTCCTGAAAACACATGTGAAAATAGGTACGTCAGCATAAAAATGCCTGTGAGATACATAGGTTTTGTGAAAATAGGATTCATGACTTATAAGTTTTAGAAAAAGTTGTTTAGCAAAAGTCAGTCATGAACCTTGTAAATTGTTTTGTTTTGTAAATCATTTAAAAAGCGATAAGATCAAATGATATGTATAAATAAAAGAATAATGTATGGTTAAATGTATAACCAAGTAAAATGAGTTGTATAAAGTAAATTGTTTGTAAACCAAAGTCTTGTGAGAATCGTATTACTTGTGTAAAATGTATAAGTCCAAATTGAATGATTTAAATAATGCTATGATATGCAATATAATACAAACACTTATATATAGGAAGTACCAGCGGCGTATCCACCATGCTTGTATCATATTACTCACATCTCGTTACTTAAGTCACTTAAACAATCCACCAATGTATAAAGTCTATGTTTAAACCAATTGTCAAAAGTCCTTGTATAAATCACATCAAATGTTAATAGTCCAAATGTAGTCAAGTAATGTGTAGCAAATGTTATGTCTGGTAAGTAATGTGTTGTTACATAAACCAATTGTAAAAATGTACAAAACAAAGTATTCTGAATATATCAAAAAGTTATGTTTTGCAAAGTAATGCATGTTACATTGATACAAACACTTATGTGGTAAGTTAACGCATACATTCAAGCCTTGAGACAGTCGGATAACCCTAAGTCAAGGTTATCAAAAGAAATGTTTTCGGATTCAGTCATTCCTTACATCCAAACAAACCCGGGATGTCAGGAATGGGATTTGTCAAGTCCTATGGTACCAGTACTTACTACCGAGCGGCGTAGCTAATGTTAATGAACGTATATAAGTCCCGTTTGTGCAAACCAAATGTCATAGCAAATGTGAACATGTTATATGAAAACAATGTACTAAGTATGCTAAGTTAACATACGAAGCTGAAAAGTCATGTGAATCAATGTGCTAGCATGCTATCAGTCAACATACATAGCAGAAATGTAAAGTAAATCATGTACTATAAGTGTACTAATGAACATAGCAAGAATATGATGTGAAAACAGGAAAGCATGAAAGTAACAAGTAGGCACATGTGTTTCACCCCAAAACAGTTTGAAAACAGTAAAAGAGGGGTCTATGTACTCACTTGAGATTGCTTAGTAGTCCTTGAGTAACAACCAAACAATGCTAGAGATCACGGAAATCAAACGGCACCTAATATAGGTAACTATGTTAATATACCGGACCTAAATCGGAGGATTTGATAGAATGAGAGTTCGTTAACCAAACGAGTATGGAGACTCGTGTAATATGGTTTAACAAAGCCTACATACTAAAATGAAACCTAACCTAAGTGCTTACGAACCATTATGACCCGTTTAGGTAGCTTAAGCTACTTTAACGCGTCGTTCGCGTAAAACGCGTTCGGAACGCCTAACTAGTCCTATGATAAGTAAAATATGCCTTAACATGTCTAATATTGTTACTAAATCAGGTTAGATGTCAAAAAATTAAGTTACATAGGCTTAAAATGAATTTTGTCATAAAAAGGGCATTTTGGTAATTTACCTAAGGCATATAAACTACCTATCATACAACTTACTAAACGTCGTGACCATAAGGTATAACCTCGGAAGGTTATTCCCTATACAACTATGGTCACCTAATGTGTTTGGTCAGATCCTAATGATCGACCAAACGGGTCGGGTTCGAAAGTATAAGCGATTGTTTAGATCGCTTACCTTACGACCCTATATAAGCACTTAAACTAAAAGTGACGAGCTAAGCATGTTAAAACATGCTTAACTAAGTTTAGAAAACAGGTTTGGTATCAAAACAAACGATTTTGATACCTAAGAGTAGTTTGGTTACAAAATACGCAAGAATACGCATTCTGGCCGAAACTACGACTCGTCACTGAGCCTTGATAACGTGGTAATCAGTAGGTATAGTCACTAGGGACTATAACCATCGTGATTACGCTCACGTTATGAAGTTCAAACGAACTTCGCATTGACCATAAACTGGTCAATGCAGAAAGTCAAACAAAATTTGACTTTTAACGCTAAAAGTATAAAAAGAACGAAGGAACACTTACAAAGGGTCCCCGCAAGTTTATCTTGATCCAAGTAGCTCAGGTATGAAGTAATGGCTTCAACTTAGAGCTTTTAGATCAGATTCTGTGGGTTTTGAGTTGTGATGGGTTGGGTATTTATAGTAAATGGACAACCGTTAGGATCGTTTATCGAATAACGTGCTTCAATCTTGTCCCTACACTTGTTGCAACCTTATGGTAACTCAAAATGGCCCCTCATGAGCAGGAAAGGGCAAGTGTGGGTGAGTTTTGAGTGGTTAACAGCTGTAAACAGCTGTTAAAATAGATTAATCTGATCTGGGAAGTTGAAACGGGCCGCGTAAGGGGGCACACAACACTCACGCGGGCCGCCTGGCCCTTCTGGTCAGAAACAAACTTTCAAAAATGACAGTTTTGGTCCATTTTGTGTTTTAAAGCCATTTCTGACACGTGTAAGGCCCGTTAAGCCAACGTTAAGACCCTAAAATGATGCCTAAACATTATGGACATGAAACATGCTCAAAAATATGCCAGACGTTGGTTCGTTTGGTCGTACGATCGCGATGTTCGCTTAATTACGACGGAATGCGCATAAGCGCGAAAAACGATCCAAATTGCGTGACGAATGGATTTTTCTCATGCCAAACACTAAAACAAAATATTTTAGTGCTTATATAAATTTTTGGATGTCCGGATGTATTCATAACGTAAGTTATGCGCGAAAGAGCAAACTTGTGCACTTTTTGACGCTTTTAGTCCCTGAATGACCCAAAAGTTTATTTTAGCACACCGAACACCTTAAAGCCTATTTCTAATCTATGTAAAGGATATTTATGGTATGTTTAACTTATGGTCATGTTCCGGAATGTCTGTTACAGTTCAAATTCGCATACTTTCACAGTTTGTCAAATTTAGTCCCTGTAGGCGAATTAACTTGTTTTTGCCATACCAAAGCCTTCAAAACTTATTTATAAGTTATGTAAAGGTTATTTAAGGTATGTTAAGTATATGTTGATGTTCTGGAGTATTTTTCGCATCAAACTGGTTACGTTTACGCACCAGTTTGCGTATAACTCTCCAGAAAGCGATATAGAGTTTGAAATTGAACAAAAGTCAAAACATGAAAAATGTAAAACATAAACAAAAAAACATTGGGATCAAATAACATTGTTTTATTGATAACGAACTGTTCACAATGATTACAAGCACAGATGTTACAGAGCATATCGGGCTTCGGTCTTCATTCCGTAACGCGGGTGAAGCGAGATGAGCTGCATCCACATATATGTATCAACAAACCCCCCTTGGATGCTGCTCGTGATGGTTCGATCTTCACATGTTGTCGGATCTTCAGATGTCTTCACGTGTCACAAACAGGGAGTGTATCAAGAAACTCCCCCTTGAATGATGCTCGTGAATCTTTTGATCTTCAATACTTCAGATCCTTTCGGTGTTGATGAGTGGTCAACTGCAACTCGATCATCTTGATCTTCTGATTGCAACCATGTCGTGTCTTTATTCCGCAGCTTGTCATCTAACACGTTCTCTTTGCCTTTAGCTAGTTTGGATGTCGAATCTGCACATACAAGAAAGCTAAACGCGTAATGAGAATAACTGCTTGGAATATAATCAACATATACAAATGACACACATGTGACCAACTCTCAATCAACTACCGACCGACAACAATTTAAAGTTTAAATTTTGATCAATTTTAGATTTTTACTTTCAAAACTTGTTAACTTCGACCGTTTATGAAGATGCAATTGATTTAGGTTTCAGGGGTAAAAGACTCGAGATCCAACATCAGGCAATCAAAAATAAATTAGAAATAAAATATTTTTGGTTTTTATAAAGTTTATATTAAAACACACATAAAATCTTTTTGGTATTTTTGCATATTTCAAATGTAAAGACTGAAAGCAGTAAATAAATATATACAGAGATGCAGGAATTGAAAGCAGTAAATAAATATATACAGAGATGCAGGAACTGAAAGCAGTAAATAAATATTTACAGACATTCTTTTTGCGAGTTTCGAGGGTAAGAGAATCATATCAGTGTACGGTCGTGCCAAAACGCTCTTGTTGTTCAATTAGTTAAAATTTAGATAAGCATCCTATAACGATTATCGGTATTGTTGTCCACATAAGCTCAACTTATCAGATGTACTTGCGGTTAGGGGATACGATTAACGTATGATTTATACTTACGGACTGGTGTTCATCCACACACGACACATTCCCGTATCAAGGTATGCACGAGAGTTCATCTTACTGGTGAGTATACCGTTTATCATCTGTTTTCAACATATATGATGTGAGATACTCACTTATTTTGGATGCCCTATGTGATTAAATCACTTATTAATGAGGAACTTGATATTCGATGCATGCAGGGCACAAGAGCAAGTCCGTGAACAGGTTAGTGCCATCGTACCGACAAAGAGACGAACTTGACTCTCGCATAAAAGCTGTGATATATTATCACTTATTGATTGGGACATGTGATTGTTTATCACTTATTGAGGTCGCATGCATCATGTATTATATACATGTCTGTATGATATGTACACGTATGTATGGTATCATGGAAGCTCTAAACTTATGTCCCCGTTGTTTTTGGTAAAAGAAACAACCATGATACCCAGATGATAAACAACATAAAGACCACGTATCTCAGAACCTCGGCAATCTATCAAATGAAATTTCGGTACCAAGACCATATGCCCATGAACGGTTCCCACACGGTCTTCAGTCGATTTAGTTTTATATCACCCTGCACACTTTAAAATGATTGTGAGCCTACCGATACATCTTATATAGAGCTGCTTATTGTTTTTCATTTTAGGCTCAAAGAGGTTTCGACAGACCACTGATGTACTATCATTTTCTCTTTTTCTCGCCAGGAAACTCATTTTTGTTTTTCTATTGTTTTTGTTTTTTTTTTGTTTTTTTGAAATTTTTCAATGTTTTTGTATTTTTCGAATTTACACCCCCTAAAATGCAAAAAGTACGAGAAATTTAAGAAAACACAAATTAATATTTACAAAAATGATTTTCCGATGTTGGTTTTACTCTGGCTTGACCTTAATGCCGTTTACCATTAGTAAATAGTCAAATCGTGATTTGTCAAATGCTTTGGTAAAAAGGTTGGCATGTTGGTCATCGGTGTGGACCTTAACAACATTAATGAGTTTCACATTGAAACAATCACGTGTGAGGTGATATTCGAGATCAACGTTTCTGGTCAAGGAGTGCTATACGAAATGTTAGTAATTCATAAAGCAACTTAAATATCGACAAAGATAGGGGAGATTAGAAATTCAAAACCGCAATCCTACAACTACTTCGTGCATTGGCAGGAATCTAAGTGCTCTCCCAAACTGGATATACACCCGGAGTGGATTTCAAAGTCGATTTTGCAGCTACTTCAATGAACCGAGAATTCTCTTCACAGCAACAAGATGATAAACCTTCAGGTTCGGCTGGTAAGTGGCAAATGGAACATGTGTGAAAGCTTGTACACATCATCATTGGTCGGTCCATGCATGATGTATTCCACATGCTTTTGCACCAGCAAAGATCTTCGTCTTTCTCCTTTAGAAGTAGTGTGCGGTTGTTCAATCCATGCCAAGGTATCCGCACACCCGGTTGGTTTGATCAACAAAAACATTTTCTTCAATCACACCAAAAAGAAATGTACACGACACATTCATCTTGTGGACTTTGAACTTCTTGTGGAAGAAAAATCCATGAATCTTCGAAAAGCTTCAGACGTGCTGCAGGCGCGTACATTTTGATTGATCTATCCTCTTGACCCGATCAAAGCCTTCAACAATCAAACTTTGGTATGTATTTCATTTTGTCGAATTTTTCAGTTTCGTTCATCAAACTTTCTTCATTCATCTAAAATATACAAGTGTGCGTTCTTCATTCCGCACTTGCGGGTTTGTCGTATAACAAGGATACGGTTAACTAGATCCTCCGCTAGTGGACCTACAAGTGGTATCAGAGCAACGAACACAAACACAAGAACAAGATTCAACGATTAACGCACACTTGTATATTTCAGAAAGTTTGTTATAAGAAGATTAAACCAGAAAAATGCTCTCAAACTCTCTCTGAATACATTAACTTGTGTTCTATCTGTGTGCTCTGTGTCTGCCTTTTGTTTGCTGCCAGAGACCCTTTTTATAGGAGCCTTATCCACAACTCAACGAAGAATGCAGCTGGCCAATAGAAAGCCCACGAAGAAGGTAACCCACGAAGAATATGGGTTTTTCGTGGGAGTCTTCAGCGAACAAAATAAGGGTGAAACATGGTTCTTCGTTGACCTATTCTTCGCCAGTTGATGTTCTTCGCCAGAGGGTGTTCTTCGCCAGTGGGGAGTTCTTCGTTGCAGGGTTCTTCGTGGAATGATGGCTGCACACATATCTTGCAGACATGTAGACTCCTTTGCAGAACAATAACTACAGCAACAACAGATCAGCAACATGTAGAACATGTAACATGGACATGATTGATCCGAAACTCGATGGAGGATATCGGGATTTGGTCTTCATTCCGTAACGCGGGCGAACCGAGACTAGCCGCATCCACATATAGGTATCAACATTAATTCCTAATGCTAGTTTGGCAACAATGTGTTGTTCAGCCTTGTCACCAGCGACACTAGTTGGCGATATTGCCTAAAGGCCATTTGATGTCATCATGACTTTGTGGCCACGACCATGTCTGGTGACACTGCCGGTGATACTGCCAAGTGACACTATTGGTGACACTGCCAATGACAATGCTGGTGACACTCATGATAGTATTAGAAAGTTATAGTGTTTCATGTAGGGCTGCAAACGAACCGATGAACACGAACATGACGATCATGTCCATGTTCGTGTTCGTTCATTAAGGAAATAATGTTTAATGTGTTGACGAATGATTCATGAACACTTACCAAACCAAATTTTATGTCCTTGTTCGTTCGTTAAGAAAATAAATGTGTTCGCGGACACAAATAAAATCAGTGGAGGCTAGAGGTGGATGTCGGAGAGAGTAGAGGTTGGAACTTGAAACCTTTATTGTGGAATGAAGGTTGATATTATTCGTCAATGTGAATAATAAGAAGGAAAGAGAATGTTGCCTAAACAAGGTGGGAATGAGGTTTCTTATTTTATTTGTTAAGGTAATAAATTTATAAGGTTAAAGAATATAAGAAAGTTTAGATAAAATCAATAAATGTACAAATATCTTTAATGAACAAAATAAACAAATAAATATGAATAGACGTAAATGAATGAACTTTCACGAACACATTACTGAACGTTCACTAACATAATTGAACGAACGAGACCGATGTTCGTTTTCGTTCATTTAACTAATCAGACGTTTTTCTGTTCAAGGTCGTTCATTAATTAAACGAATGAACGTAAACGAACTTCCCGCCGCACGGTTAACAAACTGTTCACTGAACGTTTGGTTCGTTTGTAACCCTAGTCTCATATGTTAAATTCTCGTGCAGATTAAGTGACATATCAAGTTATCCTAGTCATAGTAGCACACAGTTATTGACAGTAGGGATGAGCAAGGCGGTATCCGATACCGAACCGATACCGATACCGCCAAATACCGATCCCGAATTTCACCCAAACTAGGTACCGATACCGATACCGAAACATGTCGGTTCGGTATCGGTACGGTACCGGTATTATACCGTATTTTGAGGGTCGGTATCGGTATTATACCGATACCGTACCGTACCGTACCGATACCGAAAACGCCAAAAAGTGGATACCGATCGGGATAAGGAAAAGTGCACGGTATCGGTATTTCGGGATCGGGATCGGTATGGGATCGGTATTCGGTGGCATATGCTCATCCCTAATTGACAGCGAAAATAATGAGAATGGACAATTTGACAACTTATTGTTTATCCCCAATTGCATATATTGATTTTTAGTTCATTCCAAATTGAACAAATCTAAGACTAAAGGGTATGGGTACCGGCTTAGGCCCGGCCTGGCCCGACGCCAGTCCCCCACACCGCCCCCCTCAGGCTCGGTTCGTCCCAACCGTCTCCCACACGCCGGACTCGACGGGCCAAAGTTTGAAAAATCTAGCCGTTACAAACGGCTATATTAATAAAAAAAACCTTTTTAACTTTAAATAAATACCCCTCATCTCATCATTTTTTATACCAAATTCTCAATACTTCTCCCATTCTTATCCAATTTTATAAAAAATACTCCATCTTTTTTATAGAGTCATGAATCCATTCAACCCAAACAACCCCAACCCGAACAATCCCAACCCGAACCAACCTAACTTTTTTTCGACTCCCGCTTACAATCCGACTATCGATCCTTCATGGGGGTCTCCGCAATTTACGTTTTCGGGTTTCCAACAATCACCCAACGCCTTCAACGCCATTCCCGCACCTCCGAGCATAGAACGTTCTAAAGAAAGAAAACAAATGGTAGCCGGTTCCAAATGAGGTCGCAACCGCCAAATGGAGTAAAACTTCCGAGTCCGGAAGTTATAGTGCGGGAGGCTCCACCGCTCGTTGTCAAATCGACATAAACGACGACCCGGCATATGACGAGGATGTGTTGCCCGTTCACGAGTCGGAACATCCCCCCGGAAGGGACAAATCAAAAAAAGAGGCGGTCGGAAAGCGAATAGGGGGCGGCTCGAGCCAAACATCTTCCGGGGCGGGTTCGAAAATGGACGAGTTGATATCCGAATTTCGTTCGTTCAAAGAGCTCGCGGCCAAAAAATATAGTTACAAGAAAACCTTCTCGGCCGACTATGCTCGAAAGGAGGATTTTAGGATTATGAGGTTGGATCTCGACTCGGTTCCGGAGGATGAACGCGAGGTTTATCGGAGGATGAAAGAGGAGGTTAAGAAAAAATGGACGTCGTAGGTTGTTTACTTTTTTAATCGTATCGTTATTTGTTTTTCGCTTTTATGTTTTCCGTTTCTAGGATTAGTAATTTTAATTTTTAGGAAATGTAATTTTTTTTATGTTATGAAATGAATTTAATTATGTTGTTTTATGTTTTAATTTTATTTAATTTTTATGAAGTTTTTATTAAGTTAACAAAAAAAAGTTAGAAAATTATAAAATAATTAGGTGGGGTAGGCCCATCCTCCACCCCCCTCAAAATGCAAAGAGACCCATCCTCAATGGAATGGTGATGTGACGCCTACGTGGCGGCACATCCTCATGGGGATGAGACTCTCCATACCCTTTAATCTAAAGACAACTAATCGGAAAAGGCTACATAAGCTAAGCTATGCCGACTAAAAGGCTTCGATTTAGCTGACACAAAACACCCTAAATATTACATGTCCACAAAACATCCAATAAAACAGTACACATGTAAACTCACACGTTTCTCTCATAGTTGGCTCTTTTCGCACTAGACTAAAATTTAATTGTTTTTTTTTCTCAGCCAGCTAAAATTTGGTTTACTCGGAGAAGCATGCCTACTTGAACTTAGCTGACATTTTTTTTTTCTACGCCGTCTAAATTTTAGCTGGCACTTTATATGTGTTATGCCATTTTTGGTTTATTTTGTGAACTCCATTATACTCTCAAAAGATTTTTGCCAGCGAAATTTCTGAAGGTATGTTTGGTAGACAGGAATCTATAGGATTTCAAGAGAATTACAATTTGAATTCCATTCCTTTGTGTGTTTTGTTGGACAAATTAGTTGAAAGGAATTGAATTTTAATTCCAACAAAATCACTTAATTAATAGAATTCAGATTCCTTCTAAATTTCAAAGGAAAGTTAAAAAAACTACCGGAATGTTTCCAAAGTTACTGAAATAACCCCTTGCCTCTTTCATTTTTGTCTAAAAACCAAAAAATAATAAAAAAAATCCAAAAAATAATAAAAAAAATCCAAAAAATAATAAAAAATAAAAATCCTAAAAAATAAAAAAATAATAAAAATCTAAAAAATTTAAAAAAATCAAAAAATCTCTAAAAAATCAAAAAAATTCTAAAAAATCCAAAAAATTCTGAAAAATCAAAAAATTTTAAAAATAAAAAAAAAATAAAACTCCAAAAAATCTAAAAAATAAAAAAAAAACCAAAAAAACTTTTATAAAATAAAAAAAATCTATAAAATCTAAAAAATAATAAAAAAATCCAAAAAATTCTAAAAAATAAAAAAATAATAAAAAATCCAAAAAATTCTAAAAAATCAAAAAAAAATCAAAAAAATAATAAAAAATCCTAAATATTCTAAATAATCAAAAAAATAATAAAAAATCAAAAATCAAAAATAAAAAATAAAAAAAAAACTCTAAAAAATCTAAAAAAGTAATAAAAAATCTAAAAAAAATCCAAAAAACTCTGAAAATCAAAAAATTCTAAAAATCAAAAAAATAATAAAAATCCAAAAAAATAATAAAAACTCTAAAAAAAATCTAAAAAATCAAAAGAACTCTAAAAAATAAAAAATATAATAAAAAATCTAATAAAACCTAAAAAATTCTAAAAATCAAAAAAATTATAAAAAATCCATAAATTCGAAAAAAATCTAAATTAAAAATAATTCAAAAATATTCAAAAAAACAATTTTTTGAGTTTTTTCGATTTTTTATAATTTTTTGGATTTTTTTTTATTGTTTTTTTGATTTTTTAGAATTTTTTGGATTTTTTTATTTGTTAGATTTTTTTGAATTTTAGGATTTTTTGGATTTTTTATTATTTTTTAGATTTTTTTTATTTTCTAGAAATTTTTTGATTTTTTGATTTTTTAGAATTTTTTGAACTTTTTATTATTTTTTAGAATTTTTTGGATTTTTTTATTATTTTTTAGATTTTTTTTGAATTTTTAGGATTTTTTTGGAATTTTTTATTATTTTTTAGATTTTTTTTTATTTTTTAGAATTTGTTTTGATTTTTTTGAATTTTTTGAAGTTTTTTTTATTTTTTAGATTTTTTTGGTTTTTAAATTTTTTTATACTTTTGAATTTTTGGAATTTTTAGATTTTTTTTTATTTTTATAATTTTTTATGATTTTTAGAATTTTTAGAATTTTTTATAATTTTTTGGATTTTTTAGTATTTTTTAGAATTTTTATCTAAGATAGTTGTTTTTAAAACTTTTGCCAATTGTTTATAACTATGGGTAATTTTGTCTTTTTAAATATTTTTAAATTCTAATTTCATTAATACATTTATCAAACAAACACAACTATGGATTTCAAAGGAATCCTTCAAATTCCAATTCATATTCCATTTCCCATAACGATTACAATTCCAATTCCTACACATTCCGCGAATCAAACGCCCCCTGAGTTTCTTATCCGGCTCCGGTTAGCATTTTCTATTGGGTGCTTTTGGATATGTTGATTTTTTAAGTGGTGACATTCGGTGTTTATTTTGGCAAAAAATCGATCAACATGTTAATTTTAATTATTTCCCATGAAAAAAACATTTTTATTGGTTTTGTTTTAATTATCAATCGATGACTTTTAACCAACATGTTAGGTATGCGCTTAATTTGCTTTAGAATGTACTATGTCATGTTTGTATAACCAAAAACCGGCCACGCGTAAAAAGTCAATATAAAATGATTTAATTATCAATAAGGTATAAATATCTGCTGTTGGCTATGAATTATTGGTTTAGCAGAAGTTGGTTGTTTCTTATGCCAGTAATAATGCATCGTGACACATTCATGCGCAAACGTACAAATTAATGCATTTATAATGAGAGTTTGTGCGTGTACAAATATAGTAGTTGGGGAGGATTTTATTTGTTTCATCACTGCTTCATGAGTTGTCAAAGTTGGTTGCTATGAACCACAATTGTTGGTGCATTAGCAAATGTTGGTATATATATTTCTATTTATTTTAGAATGGACTTTATGGTTGAGGTTTAATTAGCCATTAAACACGTACATATGCCTATCTTTATTAACATTGCCCCACTTCTTTCCTTATATAGCACGTGCACGCCTTTCATCGGATAAGCAAACTATCCTTTCCATATTCATCTTTCCTTTTCAAAAATCTCTCTCCCATCTCTGTTGTCACTCTTAACATAATACCTAGAGATCCTTACATTGTAAACATATATTGCAAGACTTAGGTAAGTGTGGTGTAGGATCTTTTCTGAAGATAGGGTTAACATGGTGAAATCTGAGAAGAAGAAGAAACAAAACAACAATGGTAATATGGGTGTGTTAGGAGTCGGGGTGAAGAAAGGGCCATGGACGCCGGAAGAAGACCGAAAGCTACTGTCTTACATTCAACAATATGGTCATGGAAGCTGGCGCTCATTGCCTGCTAAAGCCGGTAATCATGTGACCTAGCTAGCTCCCCATGCATGCATATTCATTTTACAAGTTTTTTACCAACTAAATATTCATGGTTTTCTCATTGATGATTCAAGAAAACTCACCTCAATATATATTGAGGTGTTACAAGATAATTAAGGAAAAAATTCATATAAATCTTCTAATAACTTTTTAACATACAAGATAAACCAAACGATAGAAATAACAAATAAACATAATAGGCTAATATGCCCCCGCAAGTTGAACGTACCTTCAATAAGCTAAATATACATTATTTTGATGATTTGTAGGACTTAAGAGATGTGGAAAGAGTTGTCGGTTAAGATGGACGAATTACCTGAGGCCAGATATCAAGAGAGGAAAGTTTAGTTTGGAAGAAGAAAGGACCATCATTCAACTTCATGCTCTACTTGGCAATAGGTAGGGTTTGATTATTCAGATCCCATAGGGTTACTAATTTGATAACCATAGCTAGGCGTAGGTTTTTCTTTCTTCTTTGTCCTGGTTCTTTTAACAGGCACAAGTTTTTACTAATAAGCTAGTACAACTGTAACAAACAAGAAGCTAGGGTAAACAATCTCTCACTATGTATTGTTAAATATTTCGTTGCTAATGTTACATGTTTACTTTAGATGGTCAACTATTGCTGCTCACTTGCCAAGAAGGACGGATAACGAGATCAAGAACCATTGGAACTCACACATCAAGAAGAGGATGACTAAAATGGGTATTGATCCAATGACTCACAAGCCAAAGAATGGCAGTCAACACTTGAGCTCCAACTTGAACCACATGGCTCAATGGGAGGCTGCTCGGCTAGAGGCAGAAGCTAGGCTGGTTCAAAAGCCCAAGAACCATCAAACCCAACCACCCTGCGGCCTTGTTTCATCTTCTATCCAAGACCATCAGAAAACACCTACAAAAGTTCCACCATCATATCCACCATGCCTTGATGTCCTTAAAGTATGGCAAGGAAACTTATGGTCGAATTACGCTATCAACAATGAGAGTCTCCAGTCACTCATCTCGAACTCAAATGCTTCGGTTGCCACACCCGCCATGCCGGTATTGAGCCACGTCTACAACATCAACGGTTCATATGATCAAGGTCCTACCACTAAACACAATGATGCAACCGAAATAAAAATGGATCCTTTTGAGGATTTCACATATGTTGATGACGCAAACTTTGTCAATGATGATCCCTTGAGGTCCCCTGATTTCTGGGAAGAATTTGTTGATCTTCTGGATGGTGGTTGGAAAAACATAACCAATAACTTCTCCATGATCGCTTCACCACCAGCTTCTCCTGTGTGCTAATAAATTGTCTTGATAACCACGAATGGTAATAAATGATAGAAATTGAGTTCTAATTGTAGCTTCATTAATGTGTTAGGAGAAATTATGTAAAACTATCATGGCTAGGACTTCAGGTGTAGACCAATAACAATAATCATGATTTTGTTTGATTAAAGCAACTGTTCTCAGTAAACCTATCATGTACTTTAATATTTTTCTTAATTGAATTTGAATATTATATAGAGACTGATTGACTACCTGTATTACACACTACTAGAAAACTAGGTTATTTATCACGTTAAAATTCATGGGACATGCCGCATGCGTAGAAAAGGGACGTTTGTGACAATACTAATTTCATCAGTTTCGTGGATCAGAAGTTTCCGACGCATTTCCGATGTTACTTTAATTATATAAAAAAATAAAATGTTTTGTCGGAAATGGGTCAGAAACTTCTGACGCATTTCCAAGGTTTTGTTATCGGTATTTAGTCGGTAAACTCTTGCTAAAATAGGGTTTTCTGACTTATTGAGATTTCGTTGGAAATCAAAGGTTTTTTATCGGTATTTAGTCGGTAAACTCTTGCTAAAGTAGGGTTTTCTGACTTATTGAGATTTCGTTGGAAATGTATAGGAATATTGGACCCGGTTTTTTTTCTTTGAGTATTCGTAGAAATTAGGCCCCATTCTTCTAATATTGTACAAAAGTAGATGATACATCAATAGTTGGTCTATCTTTCTAGGGACTGAAAGCACAGGGGACTTTAAAGCGAGTCCATGTCAAAGTGGCAGATCTCAGAAACCAAAAACCATTTAAAAACTTTATAGTTTGAACTTTGAAGACATTCTTCCATGAAAACAAGTCTTCTCTTCTCGTCTCCTTCACATAACAATCACTCTCCTAAAGATGACTCAAGAATGCCTTATCGAGGGTGCTCTTATGGAGAATCTATTCGTAAGACCAAGGGGTACGTGTGGGGATCGTTCCATCCTCGGCGCCGGTCGTCGCCCTCGTCCCACACCGCCCCTCCCTCTCGTCACGGTGCAAACGGCATTGGAGACGAGCCTTGTGATTGGTTTGTTCTCTGACTTCACTCTCTCTCTCCTTTATTATATATTATTATATATTGGTTTTTATTTATAAGTTGGGTAGTCTTTCACACCCTTAAATAGTCCCTAAAGAGATGATCCTCCACCCAATGTGACGTGACGCCTACGTGGCGGATAGTCCCACTCATGGTTAAATTAAACATGAAACAGTTTATGATGATTTGTCTGGAGTTAAGAAAGACCCACCTGACATGTTTTGCAAGCATCACACTGTATTATCTGACGTGAGCATAGTCATAGTGCCTTTAATGTCATATCTAACGATATCATTTAGAAGTAGGTGACGTCTTTTTCTATGCATGAAAACTCGACGTGTTTAAAATATACTCTTTTGATGGTCCTTCCTTAGAAGTATGGGGCGGGGTTGGGGCGTGAGTTGGCTGAAAACGCTCAAGCCACCACCCCGGGTGGGCTTGTGTTTGGGCGTGGCTCAAGGGGCAGGAGTTTAAAGCCGGGCGTGGGGCGGGGCAAGTGATCCTATGTGGCTGGCTCCTATTCGCTTGTTGGCTAGGTCATAGCGGGGGGCATTTAAAATTCAAATTATAACCGTTTAGCCAAGCCAAGCGGTTCATCCACCCAACAGTCAACATCGCTATATATATACCCCAACCCCACCGGCTGTCCACCGCTACCCCAACCCAAACACATTTGATCGAACCCGCTACCCACACACACTTGATCGATGGCCTCTTTGACACACGAGGAAGAGCTAGCTCTTGTCACGAGCGTCGTTGACGCAATGAAGGGCCGCCAAACCGGTGAGACCCGTTACTGGCTGAAAGCTTTTGCTAGCTACCGGCATAACGTGTGAAACGACCGGCACAATTTAAACGCGTGCCAACATAAATGGCGCGAACTAAGCTCGATCGTTTCAAAGCCTACTACGACAGCGTCCCGAGCGGTGAGATAAGCCACGAAGACCGGTGGCGGTGGCGAACATTGAGTTCCGGGGCAAGGAGCGGAAGCCGTTCGACAAGCTCGCCCTTTTCGAAATTTACCTAACGCTCTAGGTTTTTTTTTATTTTTTTATTTTGTAATCCTTTTTAGGTTTTTTTGTAATTTTTAGGAATTTAATAAAATTTTAGGCTTTTTTTTTTTTAATGTTGTGTGTATTTTTTAATTTTTGGTTTTTTTTTTAATTTTTATTTTAATAAACCTGCCAAGCCACGCGGGCTAGGCACGCCCCGCCATACCCCAAGGACACGTCACTCACTGGCGGAGGACTCGAACTCCACGTGTCAACTCATGCCCAAACCTCCGCCCCACCATACCATACGTTCTTACCAAGAAAAAAAAATCTGTAAATAGTGTAACTTACGAACACAAATTTACCTATGCAAAAATAACCAAATCGGAAAATCGGTCAGTCGGACGAATTAAACAAAATCTCAACTAAATGAAAAACAAGGATAAAATATATTTTTTAATCCCTCATAATCGATGCACGCAAGTTATCCAACAATACAAAGAAAAGAATATCATGATAACGGTAAATGTAAGAGGGTGAAATAATGAATTGATATGATAAAGAAAGGTTGTCTTACATGTAACACGTCAACCGAAGGCGGAAGCTTCGAAACATTACTTTGGTAAATAGTTTAAAATCACATGGAACTAAAGTTTAAATTTTAAATTAAAACCGAATTATCCAATACAAAAGAAATAGACAAATTGTTGATGCACTTTGTGGATACAGCTTGTTCGGTTCAACCGCGCTACGAAATGAAGACCGAGACTCAATGTCCACTATCAAGTCTCGGTGCGATCTTGAATTAACATGACGTTCATTTTGTTAACGTTGTAAAATAGTTTGCGGTTTGCAACTGTTAGTTGTTTTGTGTTTGGCTCTTAATGTCTGTAGTCTGCAAGTTTCTGTCTCTGTATAGGTTCCCCACGAAGAGTGCTGAGTCTTCGTGGGATACACTTATCACGAACAATGGAACAGTGAAGATTGTTCACCACGAACAATGAGTGTTCGTGGTCCTCATGATGGTTCATTGGATCACATGTGACGAACAATAGTATTATAAGGAAGGTTCACCACGAACAATGATGGTTCGTGGTCTTTTGTTTGTTCGTTGGCTAATGTTCACGAAGACTCTCGGTCTTCGTGGGAAAGGTGATTGTTCGTGGCCCAGTAACACTCTTCGTAGTGTTACTGGGTTTTGGGCCTATATATACAGATACTTGTTCCTCAGTTCAGTTAAGAGAGTCCCTGTGAAAGTTGTAAACACTGTGTGTATGTGTGTACTGATTCTCTTCACTTAATCAAAGTTGTGAATCCTTGGTTACTTTGTGTTTGTTCCTTTTTGCTTTGGTTTGCATACTTACGTGGATTCCGCACTCGTTAGTGTGTTATAAAACAAGGAATTAGGTTTAATCTTGATCCTCCAAATGGACCTTCAAGTGGTATCAGAACTTTAGCTCTCTTCCTTGTTTAAAACCAAGCAAAACCTTGTGTTTGAGCAAGTTGTGAAGTTTCTGGAAGTTGTGTTTGAACTTGAAAACAAGAAAATTAAATTTTTCAGAACAAGTGTTTAAAACTTAGTGAAAACTTGTTGTTTGAAGATAATTTTTACAAAAACCCAGTTAAAACACATGGAGACATGTTAGGATTTGGTTTTTCTTAAAATTTCCTTCAAAATTTGTGTTCGTCAAATTTTCCGGTGAGTCGTCTAACCGAAAAAGTCACCGGATTTTGGTTGGTAGAGATAAGTTTCAAAAAGATTTGCTGAAAAGATAAGATCTCGAATGTTTGTTTTTAACTAAACTACGATATCCAACTACCTTCTTTTGTAAAATCAGAAAAAGTAAGTTTCCATAAACAGGGGAATCTCACCAACCTCTGTGTTCACGAAGAGTCATCTACGAAGAATTCTTTCACGGAGAATTAAGTCTTCGTGGGTCCCTGTGTTCAACGAAGAATTGATTCTTCGTGGGTCATTGTGATCAACGAACAATCAAATCTTCGTGGCTCTAGATGCCAACGAAGATTGAGGTTCTTCGTAGGTTGACTAGTCAACGAACAATCAAGGTTCGTGACAAGGATTCGTGGACACTACTTGCCAACGAAGAATAAGTCTTTGTGGGTTGACTAAAAGTCAACGAACAATCAGTTCTTCATTGACCCTTGATTGTTCATAGGTTTAAGTCTTCATCACTGTTCATGGACTGTATTCTTCGTAGACACACACTTGTATTTTTCACAGAAGCTTTATAACTTTGTCATTAGTTACAAATTTGAGTTTTAACTTAAACAGTCTCTTATAAAACTTCATAATGAGTTCAAACCCTTGGAGTTGGAGTGAAAATTCAAGTATGCCATAAGATCCTTCACAATGGGTGAAAGGATTGATCCTGAAAAAGGAAATTATCGAACATCAATGGGCATGCATCGCGAATCAAAACACTAGCATTAAAAATCTTTTCTTAAGCGAGAGTGAAACAGGAAGCAACAATCGTCCACCAAAATTGAATCACATGAACGATTATCCATCATGGAAAAATCGTTTTCATACGTATGTTTTAGGGCAAAACACCGAATTGTGGACATGCTTTATCACGCCGTACAATGTAGCTCTCGAAGAAGAAGGTTCCAATGCACAAATCAAGCTAGGAAGTCTAGAAACTCGCCTAAAATCTAGGTTGTCGGATTTGTATTGTTCGAGAGGACAAGAAATCTGTGATGACTTATGTGATTGTATTATTTGTTAGTATGGATAACGAATGTAATAAATATTATCGCAATATAAGTGTTATGGAATCTCTTGAGCAATCTGATTCGCCTAGTGCCGCGCCCCGATGATTCCGCCATCGGTTGGGGTGTGACACCCTGGCCTTCCTATGATGATATCATAGTTGGAAGGGATATTGATCACCGCAAAAGTGAGTTGTTCGGTTCGTCCCTTTGGTTTCTCGTTGAACAAACATTATGGGTTATTTGGCCTAAAGGCTTGGTAGGTATGTCTGCGATACCTTCGATGGAGGATTCAGACTGTTGAAGCTTTGAACGTTCATCGTCGCTGAGAGGGTTAAGGCATTTCTCAAACAAGATTTTGGTGGTTGCACCGGTGTCAATGTAAGCCTTTTGTGTCTTGATGGTTCCTATGTTGGATTCCATCACCAGAGGGTTTGAAAGCAACTCTCCTTATGTTGATGTTCCCATGCCTCGAAATGATGGCGTTTGTGTGAAGCTTTGTTTTCAAGGTCGACCATGTTCACTGTTATTATTTTTTTTAACCATCTTGTCCTTGACCCCTTTAACCAAGTGAGCCAGTTCGGACTTGGCAGCTTCTTCGATCCTTTTTTTTTTTTTGGGTTTGGAAGAAATCATTGGTATGGTGACCTTTCTATTCGTGAAACTCACCATATTGGCTTGATTTTTCCGATCTTTTGTTTTTTGGCAAAGGTTGAGGAGGGTGGAAGCTGTGTTTTACCTCTTCGGTTGCCAAGATCTCTTGCGGAGTCTTGGTTAAGGCTGTAAAGTTTATGGTTTTTTCTCGGCTTGGAGGGTTCCGGCCTTCAGGCCTTCTGGAATCCGAACCTTTGAACCGTTTGTCATAACAGCCATACCAGTTAAGAGTTCTCTCTTTTTTTTCTTTGATGTCTACAGCTTATTCTCCTCGAATGTGGGCTTCAGCCCTTTCGAGTGTTTCTTCAAGGGTTTTGGGCAGGCATTTATTGAAGTCTCTCGCGAGATATTTGGAATTTATGGCATTCATGAACCCTGCAACCCTAATCTTTTCATCGGCGTAAGTTAAACCTTCCTTCTTGTAACTTTCGATGAAGTCTCTGAGACTTTCATCATCAAATTGTTTGGTCTGGAAGATTACCGTGGCGTCATTGACATGCCTCTGTTGTTATAGGGAACTTTTGCTAAGATCGTCAAAGGTCTGAACGCTTCGTCCAGGAAGGTCATTGAACCATATGCGTGAAAAACCTTCAAGGGTTTGCATGAACATGAGACAACATTCGGAGTTGGGTCATTTTTCAATTCTTGCAGTCCTGGAGAAGATTTGGAGGTAGTCTTTAGTACCGTGATGGCATCTTTATCTGGGTTTGAAACTCGTAATCAACGATTTGTTGGGAGAAGCAAGACAAGTTTGTTGGGCTTGTAGGGTTTTGAGAGGTCTTCTACTACCCTTGAAGCTGGGTTACCGTTTGAGGTATCCTGGTCAGTGGTTGGTACTTGGTTGATGAAGTTAAAGCTAAAGCCTTGAAGGCTTTCTGTGTCATCATCCAGCTTTCACGTGCTGCAAAGGAAATTGTGCCATCATTTGTGTCATCAGCTAAGGCATAAGGGTAAATCCTTAAAGGCTTTCTGATGGTACTAATAAAAGATGCCATTATATGTGTCATAAGGTTAAAGCCTTAAAGGCTTACTGTATAAGGCATTCCCATGGATGTGCTCATGACCGCACCTCGAGCCAAAGGCAGGGTGGCCATGGCTTGTTTTCACGAAGTAGCAATGGGAGGGGGAACACTTGAAGCTGGTGACTACCATAATTGATCAAGAGTGGTTTTATGCCTCATAGGTGCACCGGTTGTAATGGGTTGGGAGGTAAATAAGGGAAAAGCGGTTGGACTTGGCCTCCCCAAAAGCTAAAGAGCTTGAGTGGTTGGTCTGTCACACTAGGACCAGCTTCAAGGTAAGATGTGGTTGAACGTGAGCTGCTAAAAGGAAGAGATGGAGGGCCATGTGATAATGAGGGTTCAGACTCCTCATAATTTAGTCTTATTCTCACCATTTTTTCCCTTTCTAAGCTCACATGCTAGTTGAGAAGAAATCTCAGTTGTAAGAAATTTCTAGCTACTCCCTCGGGTGTTAGATCTATGTGTTCCGGTGTATGCATTACATCGATTTGAGTAGGTGCAACCCCTGACCGAGATGGGTTTGTGTTTGAAAAGAAGTGAACTCCGGGAACATATCCCGGTGGAGTACTTCCGGGAGTAGAAAGAGGTGTAGATAGGACCGGTGAGATCCGACCCGAATTTGGTGTTAAATCGGTGTTGTTAGGCACCTGATTTACCTGACCGAGAGACTCGCTTTCAGACATGATGTAAAGAGAAAATGGAGCTACACAACTGGTCTTTAAGATAAAGTTAGCGGCGTAGCCCCACGGTGGGCGCCAACTTGTTGCTACAACAAATACAAGACCAAGGCCTGTAGCGATATCTCCGGGTAAAAGGGTTCAAGGTTTCAGTTAGCCAAACGCAGGTCGTGGGGTCCCCCCACGTTTGCAAGACGTGGAGAGAGGTTCACTAGTGTTATTGTTGTTCTCCTTGAATTCTAGACTGATATGAAACCAGTCCAGAATGTAATCGTTGGAGAGGATGAATTATTTAGAGTGAAGAAGAGAAGTAAGCATAAAGCTAGTTCTCATGGGAGAAGAAGAAGAGAAGCAAGCATGAGGCTTGTTCTCGAGAGTGAGAAGGAGAATCAGAGAGTTAAGATAGTTTTCTGCTGATCCTGGAGTGGTTGCAATGTTTGTCATGGGCTGCAATTTTTAGGGGAAGAGGTTTCTCAAAGGAGAAACATTTTATTAGTGAACCTGGCTTGCATTGAGGGACTTACCCTTTTAGGGGTTGAAGGGTTTGGACCTGCGGACAAAAGGGTGTGCTCTCCCACATGGTCTGGTTGCGGCTAGGCAGGAGGTTTCACACGCAAAGGGTGATGTGACAAGGCCCTGACTTGTCTTTTTTACTGTTCATGACCGTTGGACCATTTCCGAACCTTTTAACATTTTAACCTTTTAAGCTGTTGTGTCTCTAATTAAGGTTTGAGCTACCCCCGTCATCAGTTCGGTTTGTTTAATTTTGGTTAATAGCTAAAACCAAACTTTACTTAAAACTTTTTCTTAGAAATACATGAAACTGAAGTATAACTACATAAAATGAAAGTATAAATACTTGAAATGTAGGTATAAAATATGAAATACATGAACTATAGGTATAAAAGCTAGATATGTGAGGGTACAAAAAACCGATAACTGGTTCGGTTTGGTTAGTTTTGGTTACATGAGGGTACACGAAAATCGAAAACCGGTTTTTGGTTAATTCAGTATTCGGATAATCGGTTTCAATTAATTCAGTTTTTTATTGATTTTGGTTCGATTTCATCTGCTCTCGATTCGGTTTCGGTTACCAATTTAGTTATTGCTCACCCCAAGACACCGTTAATTACGTAACGCATCAATTTTTTAACTAAAAATACAGCAATACTATACTGAAATCAAAGAGAATAAAATGCTCGTTTTTATGATGTAATATTTATAAAAATAAAATATTAACGTACGAAAAAATTATTGCTGATTAAAAATCATATGGCATTTAGTTTTTCATAAGAGGGGTACAATGTAACTTGTAACTAATTACCCGAATTTGGTTAAATATAAGAAATTAGTTTATAATTAAGATGAAGATATTAAAATATAAGGAAAATTGGTATTTAATAAACCAACATTTGCCCAGTTGGTAAATAATAATCCAACGTACAGATTTGGTATATAATAATCCTACCTATCAACATGTTGGCACTCAATGGACCTTCGTTAGTTTTTTTTAACTGAAGTTAGTTTTTAAGTTTTATTTATTACACAAACAATCCCTGTAGTTATAAGTTACTAGTTTTAAGTTTTATTTATTACATAAACAGTCCCTGTAGTTATAAAAAAAATCATAAAAATCCTAAAAAATAAAAAATATTCTAAAAAATCATAAAAATCTAAAAAAAACAAAAAAATCTTAAAAAATCAAAAGAATTATAAAAAATCAACAAGACTCCTTTAAAAACTTATTATGGACGCCTTCATCTCCTCCGACATGACCTCCATCTGGCCCGCCCCCACCACCACCACCATCACCACCTCCTCCGCCTCCACCTCCATCATTCACGACCCCTTCAACCCCGACACCTTACAACAACGCCTCCAGACCCTCATCGACACCGCTCGTGAGCCTTGGACCTACGCCATCTTCTGGCAATCCTCCGTCATCGATTACTCACCGGTCTATTTCGCTCAGATCTGTTTGTGGGTCTGTTAGTACCCATCTATTTCGCTCAGATCTGTTTTTTGGTGGTCGGTTAGTACCCATCTATTTCGCTCAGATCTGTTTGTGATGGTGGCGGCACCAATTGGCGGTGGTGATGGGGTTAGATGGTGGTGGGTAGGCGGCAATTGGCGGTGGTGATGGGGTTCGATTCAGGTCCGGTTCCGTATGAGAAGCTTGGGCTTTTGACTCCTAAGCTTAAGGTGCTTGAGATTAGTGGGCTTATTCCGATGTCTTTTGAGGCTTGTGAGCTTCCGGGGTTGGATACTGTGCATATTGATTGTTGTTTTTCGTTTGTGCGAGCGTTTGATAGGATTATTCAGCAGTCGGATGAGGAGGAACAGAAGGTTAATCTGATTAAGATGTTCAGGTCCGGTTTGTTACAAATTTGATTTGGGTTTACTTGGTTTCGGGTCTAGTCGGGTCAGTTTGGTCACGTAGTCGTCTCGGTTCCGGTAAGAGTTTATTAGTTTAAGTTTCATTTTAGTTTTGTATAAATCGTATATAATCGTATAGATATTTAATGCTTCATTGATTGTTGCGTTTTGAGTATTATATCGACAACTTGTGTTGTCGGGATCGTTCAAAAACAGAGGAAACTCTTCCCGTTTTTCGTAAAATTTCCGTAAAGCGAAACACGTTAATTTTATAAATCGATTTTTTTGATTTTTTAGAATTTTTATTATTTTTTTGAATTTTTTTTTTATTTTTTAAGATTTTTTTGATTTTTTTAGAATTTTTATGATTTTTTTATAACTACAGGGACTGTTTGTGTAATAAATATAACTTAAAACTAGTAACTTATAACTACAGGGACTGTTTGTGTAATAAATAAAACATAAAAACTAACTTCAGTTAAAAAAAACTAACGGAGGTCCATTGAGTGCCAACATTTTGATAGGTAGGATTATTATATACCAAATCTGTACGTTGGATTATTATTTACCAACTGGGCAAAGGTTGGTTTATTAAATACCAATTTTCCAAAATATAATTGGTGTTTAAAAGAATAATTTAACCTTATTTTAGTGAAAAGAGTGTAGCAGCTGGTTGAGAATGAGATTTCGATCGGGATACTGCGAGGAGATTTTAGTGAAGATGATGCGATTTATTTTTTATTTATTAAACTAAAAAAATCTTAACTTTTAGAGATATATATTAAAATGCTCTTCTTAAATGCATTATAATATAGTATATAAATAAATATAAATCTAAATAACATGTAAAATCAAATGGGGCTTTGGTTAACCTGAACTTTGGAGTCTGACCTGTTAAAAGAGTGATTCAGTAGCAGCTGGATGAGAATAAGATTTCGATGGAGATACTGCGAGGAGATTTTAGTGAAGATGATACGATTTATTTTTTATTTATTAAATTAAAAAAAATCTTAACTTTTAGAGATATAAATTAAACTAGTCTTCTTAAATGCATTATAATATAGTATAGATATAAATCTAAATAACATGTAAAATCAAATGAGGCTTCGGTTAATGAACTAATGGTATCTTCATTTTTTAGTCTAAAACAGAGGAAGATCTTTTGGAGTCTTTATAAGTGTTGTACGTGGTGTACTGTGCATGCATCTTACTCTCTTTTCAGCGAATTAAGTTCTCCTGTCTGCTATCTATCCTTGAGCATATGACCCATGACGTACTGTAATATTTTAAAATTTTTAAGTTCTTCCTTGATTTTTATTCTTTTGTTCAAACATAATGGCGTCTCTGATAATTAACGTAACCTGTTCAAACTCGAAAAATGGGTCCATATGCTTTAACAATAAACAATATAATTACGAAAATGACAAATTGTAGTATTTGATAAACAATGCAATTACGATAATGACAAAATCATAGTATTCTAACGAGTTACATACCGTAATAAATAATAAGTTAATAGCTAACCAATGATTCACGCAGCATTCCTTGCGTTCTTCATAGCAAATTGTTGGGTCAATTCTTCACAATTTATATTATCTAAGACTTCGTCCTCGATAGCTATCATCGCCAACCCACTAAGTCTATCTTGAGATATTGTAGATCGTAAGTAAGATTTTAACAGCTTCAACTTTGAAAAACTTCTTTTTTCAGATGACACAGTGACTGGAATAGTTAACAATATTCTATATGTAATGCATGCTTTTGGGAAATAATTATTTTCTTTCATATACTATTCGTCCGTTCAGTTTCCTGCGTGGTTAGCCGCTGCGTAATTCTTTTTTTAATCATATTAGTATTGGACTGGGCCCAATAAACCTATTATTAAGTTGGGTAAATTATAAAGAATACAAATGTATTTGATAATGGGCCTCTATATTGGATTTGTTATGTGTGTACAATTTTTTTTTAAATAACATATATATATCGATTTTTTTTTAAAAATCCCGTGCCATTCGAAAAACGGGCCTTGTGCGAAAGTCCTCTCCGCACACCTAAAGAGCCGCCCATGTTCAAACAAATATATTATATAACAAGTGACGATAAATACACATACACCCTATAGTCTTTCATCCATGCAACACCATATGACACAACATAGAGTCTTAAATGTGAACTGTAAAAATGGGTCCACGACAACATGCATGTCGATCGTACCTTATTACATGTTCTTGAAACGATTAATTAGAGACCCCATGGAATGATAAAACTGTAACGACTTAGGTACACCACATGCAACCACTTTTTGTGAGGTTTGAAGGATTGTAACACTAAAAAATTTAGGCACCAAGTTTAAATGATGATTACAATAAATTAATAGAGCGAAGAGTTAACAATATAAATAGTCCACACGTTTGGCAAAAGTAAACTTTTGGGTATAAAGTTAAAAAGTTACATGTTTGACATCAGTTTATAACATCTTTGGAATTTAACACTAATTTTTGTTTAGATAGCTGTTTATTCGGTAAAAGAATATTTACCCTCATTAAAATATAAAATAGTGTCTGAAATCTGCTAATGACATGGACTCATCATCATCATACTTCTCACCAATAGAAAAGGAAAGGTAGGGTCTTAGGAAGATAAGATGTAGACAGCCTTACCTCTATCTCGTAGGAATAGAAAGGCCGCTTCCAGTGAGACCCCCGGCTCGATAGTGTTTTCATCAAGCCTTGGACATAAGTCACATAACACTCAGCAATCGTGTTAAAGAACAACCAGAAATTGAATCCAGAGAAACTTCAACCCAACGATTGTTATTAAATGATTAACGACTGAATACACGAAACGAAATTACAAGAATTGAAAGAAAAACAAACTACTACCTATCTAGTCCTAACCACCTATTTATAACAAGTCGCTAAAGTCTGTTACAACAAACTGTTGAAGAAACTTTACATAAAGCCCCCTGAACTTATAAGAAATTAAGTATCAGTCCTTGTGCCTTTAACCACTGCTTCCTAACGACTGATTCACTATCCATTGATTATACACCAACAGCGGTTGTTACCATCAGCAGTTGTTAACCATCAATACTTATCCCTTTAAACACCAGCAGTGCTTACAAGACCCTTCAGTAGTTTAACTTTAGACTCATCATGGTTTGACTTTATTTGACTAAACTAAGTTGTTACTTTCTCTAACAATCTCCACCTAAGTAACCATTTAGTTTAGCCCAAACTTAAAGAATTAACACAAAATAGAAACTTTGCTCCTGGCAAAGCCTTGGTCATCACATCAGCAGGATTAACATCTGTTCCAACCCACTTGACCATAACTTCCTTAGAAGTCACCACATCTCTGATCCAAAACATCTTTACATTGATATGTTTGGTTCTTTCCTGAAAAAATATTTTTCTTTGACAACTGAACAACACCTTCATTATCACAATTCACCTCCACACCATCCAACCTGATTCCCAGATCATCAACCATTCCCTTTAACCACAAAGACTCTTTTACCCCTTCAGTTAAAGCTACGAACTCTGCCTCAGTTGTGGATAGTGCAACAACATGCTGCAACTGAGACTTCCAACTGACCACATTCCCCATTACTGAGAACACATAACCAGTTATAGACCTGCCATTATCTTGTCTTTGGAAAAATCAGAATCAACATAACCACTGATCATGTTACCCTTCTTCTCAGTTGGGTCTTCAAACTTTAAACCAAGTTTTCTTGTACCAGCCAAATACCTTAGAATCCACTTCACAGCTGCCCAATGATTCTTACCAGGATTTGCCATGTGTCTACTCACAACACTAACAACATATGAAATATCAGGTCTTGTGCAAACCATTATATACATCTGACTTCCAACAGTGTTTGCATATGGAACCTTGCTCATGTACTCTCTCTCCTCATCTGTCTGAGGACAATCTTTCTTTGATGGATTAAAATGAGCTGCAAGAGGAGTTGTAACAGGTTTACACTCTCCCATTCCATAATTCTTCAACACTTTGTCAATATAAGAAGATTGAGACAGTGTTAACACTTTTTCTGCCCTGTTCCTGTGAATTTCCATACCAAGTATCTTCCTTGCTTCCCCCAAATCTTTCATTTCAAACTCTTTCATCAGCAGCTTCTTGGTTTCTTCTATTTGACTGTTATCTTTACAAGCTATCAGCAAATCATCCACATACAAGAGAAAATAGACAAATTTACCCTTGTCATACTCCCTATGATACACACAATTGTCATAAGGACTTCTGCTGAAACCACTGTTGTAACAATCCTAAATAAAACCGACACCCTCATAATATTTCCGACACCCTAGTATATTTTAAAATGTCTCAATATGTCTTTAAATATACCCCGTACGCGAAAACCAAGCCCGAAATACAGTATAGCATTAAAAATAAAATTTAAAATTTGATTATTTAGTTGAGGCGGACCGCGTAGGACCCACCCCAACCTTACGCGGGCGGTATCAAGGCTCAAAGCTGATTTCGGTGGAATTTTAAGTTAAGGCGGGCCGCGTAAGCTACCCTTAACACTTACGCGGGCCGTGTGAGATCAAAAGTGGTGGCGCAGCCCGGTGATGACACGTGTCATCATCGTGTCAAGTCTAGTCGGTGATCCGGATGAGCCACGCTTTGACCGGGGTTTGACGCGTGTGATAACTCTCAAATTTCATGTATCCGTACGATTTATTAATGTTAATTAAAGTGCTTGATGACTGTGCTAAATTACTTAACTGCTTTCTGATTACTGCGTCATACTTACATGTGCTTGTTAACATACTAGTCTTGTGCAGAAAATTGACTAAATAGTCCTGTATGCTTTCCTAAGTGTTGGGAATTAAAGGTGTTACAAAAGATACATAAAAGACACTATATGGAATAACTTAGCACTTTAACGGAACGGTATCTAACCGAACAACCGGACATTACCCGAAACACTAAAATATTGCAAGAAACATTGTTTTTATTTTTCTGAGCTAGTTATGACTCCCGAGCACTATAACACACTACACAATACATATAACACACAACACTAGGCTTTTACCACATAACCCCCCACTAACAAATTACTTACCATTTGAATTTTCATTTAACCCCCCCCCCCCCCTAATTGTAATCGTCCCCATGAAGGGACCCCACACCAAGTTTGAAAATCTTCTCATATCTCCTAAATCCTTTTCTTGGAACTCATGAAATCTTGGATTAGACATGTATGTACTTGAGGGGACCATGGAACCAATGGGTAAAGAGTGTAGTGGGATTATAATTAACTTAAACACTTAACTTCTTCATCAACACAAAAACCTCTTCCTCCCTTACAAGAAGCTCGGCCGAACACCCCTATCATCACCACCATCTCTTTGTTGCAATTTCAACCATTCCAAGTGTACTTCAAGGTGCTACAAGGTGTTCAACGAAGCTTGGTGTTATCGGAAGTTGAAGGACCTCTTGCAAGTGCTTTTATCCACTCATTTTTCATCTTGATCTTCCCTAGCTTAAAAGCTAGTAGTAAGCTTCTTTGATCCTCATTTACTTCATGTTTATGGTGGTTAATAGTTAGATTATGATGAAAACATAAGAACACTAAAAGATTATAAACAAAAGTCTAGAACATAAAGCTAATATGATGATGAAATAAGATGAAATCTTGATGAAATGAAGTTGTTTTGTCATGTTGTTGATTACTTGATGTTTATTTGATGATTACTAGTAATATGATGTTGAACATCATGGTTGAACTTGTTAAAGTATGATTAAAGACATGGCTTAACAAATTAGAGATGATTATGTGCTTTTATAAAATAATCATCTTCTTATTTAAAACATGAACTTGATAATAAAAATGATTTTCTTACAAAGTAATAAACCTAGTGAACTAGTAAACTTTTAAACCCAAGACTTGTGAATGATTTTCCTAAATAAACCAAGTTTAAAAGGATGATTTTTAGAAGAACATGGTTTTTATTAAACCAACACTATTTTAAATAACAACATAAGTATAGAAATACTTCTAACACAAAAAGATGTTATAAGTAAACATTTTTGTAAATTATATTTACAAGTTGTGAACATCTAAAAATCCCGAGAATGAGATCTTAAATAAAGTAGACACACTTTGGAGGGTAACTAAACCCACTAAACGCAATACCAAGTTACTACGCGTTTTTATGAAACATCAAGTTCATGTTGGTTTGTAAATAGAATAGTTTGCTCTTGGTAAATTGTTGTTAATTGTTGAATGGTTTTTGGAAAAGAAAATGATATGCTTATTAGCATGGACGCTTCCATTTACAAAGGAGACTCTGGCGAAATTTTCTAAAAACTCCAACACTTAGACAATATTTTTCTACAACAAGCGTCACAAGTATTTTTTATAACTTGTGTTCGAATATAAACTTCGCCATAATTTTTGTAACAAAATGCAAAGTGTCGGAGGTTGATTTTTGTAAATAAAAATGGGTAAATATATATTTAGAATACATATCTTATACTAGAACATTCTTGTGGATACTTGTTTATTTTGTGAGATAGTTATATTATTTTAGGGTAAAATAATGTAACTTAACAATATAACTTGACATTTGAATTGTGGTGCGTGATAGAAGTAATGAGTAGATAAATCGTACGTAGGATACGTGTTATGCATGAGAATCTGATTGTTATATGCACCTTATTAGGACGTGCTTGATTTCCTGATTATTAGAGTACTTAATCTAACCGAGCAAACCAAGGTGAGTTCACACACTTTCTAAGGCATGGGATTCCCGGTGGTTGGGAATGGGTTAAAGAATTAAAACGGAACCTACATATCCTCCTTGGGTAGGATATGTACCGCCATCCTCCATAGGTAGGATGCCAATATTAATCCTGCGTATTCTCCTTGGGTAGAATACGTACGTTCGTCCTCCTTGGGTAGGACAACAACCTTAAAACCTACTAGACAAAACTCTATCATTAAGTCCCTCATTTTATATCGACTTAATCGCTGAGGCTAATGGCGAGCGGGTCATTAGTTAATAGCGCTATTAGGTTTAACAAACCTCACACCGTTCCGTTCGGACGGGCGTGTACTAATGGACTATGGCAAACTGTCAATGATGATAGACATTGACGTAGGGAACAACTATTGTTCGTCAGTTGTCGATATCTTATCGGTCTAGTGGTTCACATGGGGAATCCCCCACTGAATATGGATATGGTTTGGGTAATAAAGAAGGAACTGGTTAATCATACTTTCAACTATGGGGTAACCCCCACGGCAAATAAGCCAACGAAAGACAAACCATGTTTTTAGAAATAACGTAAAACTAAACAACCAACCGTGAACTCACTCAACTTTGTTGTTGACTCGTTGTTACATGCCTTACAGGTCGTTAGATGCTTATGGAGCTTGCACGAGGAGGAGGACGTTGTGGGATACGGACTGTTATGTTCCGTGCTTAATATTAAAATCCTTATGAACTTAATAAACTTACGCTTTGGACTTTAAACTTATGAATTATGAACTTATGTTTTGGGTTTTTACCTTCAATGCTTCCGCTGTTTAATTTGAACTTGGTTAACTAGCTTTGGTCACCAATTGTATTGTGGTTGGTTTTATTTACTTAATTACGCTGTTCAATATGATTGGTGGCTCGATCCTAGTCATGTCACGCCTCCAAGCGGTGATACTCCGCATGGTGGATTTTGGGGGTGTGACAGATTGGTATCAGAGCCATTGGTTATAGTGAACTTGGTTTTAAAAAGGGAAAAGCTTTTTGACAAAACCAGACTATAACCTGTACAGTGCTCAACGATCCACAACGACGCTTCGCTCCACGTGCAAGACTCAACACAATAGGTGGTATGATTTATGTTATATTGTCGGTTAGATAGTTCACACTGTGCATTAGTTAACGTGATAACTGCTATTTGAACCTTGTGTGCTTACTCTCTGTTAGTGCATTTATGTCTATCGCCTCCGTCAATCTAGTCCGTAGTAGAAAACTGAAGAAAACGAGAGTTACATTGTTATTTTAGAATTAGTTAGTCAAAAAGGCAAGGTGGCATAACTGTAATTAATGAGATTCCTCATTAATCCCTTGGCCTATAAATAGATCTCTAGGGTTTCTAATTTAGAACTTTTTCCATTTTCATATCTTGGAGAGCTAGAGGCTAGAGAGAGAAAGCTAGAGAGAGAAAGTTTGTAATTCGTGATTCAGGTGCTGTACATTTTCAGATTCGTTAATAGAATCACGTTTATATTACGTCACGTGTGTTAGGTCGCGTTCGTGTACGGATTCCGCACGTTTCACGTTCGTTTCGCAATCGTTTCGGAGTCAAAACCGGTCCAACAAGTGGTATCAGAGCTAGGAGCTCGATTGCTTGATCAAACACATCGTTTTCGTACCAGATTTCAGCCGATTCAGATCCGATTTCATCTATTTCTTCATCTTTTTCATATTTTTCACGTTTTTACTGAAATTCGTCAAATTGAACGGGTTTTTATGGTCCAAATCGTTTGATTTTTTGATATGTTGTGCGTATACACCTTATCTATAACCCTACCAAGTTTCAGATCCAAATTCCTAACCGTTTAGGAGAAATCAAAGATTTTCAGTCCGATTTCGCGTAAAAGTTGCAGGTCCGTTCATAGGGAGGTCCGCTTATACGAACCTTGTAGGTCCGCTCATCCGGACAACATCTGGTCCGCTTATCCGGACAATATCTGTTAGGTCCGCTCATACGGACAATACTTGGTCCGCTTATCCGGACATTGACCAGGTCCGCTTATCTGACACTTACCAGGTCCGCTTTTATGAACATTCAAGTGATAGGTCCGCTTTTAGTGACAAAATAGTTGAGGTCCGCTCATTTGTCATATTAATAGTAGGTTCGCTTTTGAGATTCGCTGGTGTGGTTTGCTTTTGTGACATCATATCAAGGGGTATCGCAGTTGAAATCTGATTTGCTTGTCGGCCATTTATAATCAAAAGAAAGTGCATCGAATTGTGAAACAGTTTAAGAGGTTGTCGAGTGAACATGTGATCAGTTTGATTTTGGCCATCGTCAGTTCATGTGATAGTTAAAAGTTGTTGTCAGTTTTGGTCACGTGATCCTCTGAATTCATATATTACATCTTACAAAACCCATGCAATTGTCGGATTATACAGCCCATGTGAAGCCTTATTAGCGGCCCAATGACATTTTAGAATTTATTTGATATTGTCGGCCACTTAATTGGTGTTATCAAAGATTGAACCGTACAACAATTTTGTCAATTAGTGGAAGTGGTTTGTGTTAAAGAGTCAACAGGTCACGTGTTTGGAGTTTTGTCGGTTCGCACGGTTCAATCAGTTGTTTTGTGTGGTCAAGTCACGTATTAAATTCATCGACTCACTTGAAAGCTTTATACGGTTTGGAGTTCAAAAATTTCAAAGGTCGTTTGATTTTGATCCGAGTCATAGCTGTCCGCACAGTTGGTCAATCTTCAGTCCGCACAGAAAATCACAAGTTTGAGTACCAGTTTCTTTCAGATAATTGATAAAAGTTTAAAACTGATTGTGTGTTTGTTTGTGTTGATTCAGGTTTACATCATGGCTGAAGAATTTTTCAATACGTTTTACAACGCGTTCGCAACCGAATCGTCTGAGGCTACAAATGTTACACCAAAAACCATCACGAAGGTGCTCAATGAAAACATCAAGCATGATAACTTCTACGGAACAAATTCAAAGCCACCAGCTCTTGATAGCATTGAGGATTATACCTGGTGGAAAGAACGCTTTCTCAACTGGGCAAAGGCGTATGCTCATGAAAGTTGGTTTTGCTTGGAGTATGGGTATGAAAAACCAAAAGACGATAAAGGCGAAGATCTTGTATTCAAGAAGTTTACTAAAGAAGATAAAGCTGAATTTGGAGCTGAACAGAGAATGATAGCATTGATCCAGTCAGCAATCAGAAATGACATCTTTGCACTGCTAAATCATAATGGGACATCTAAGTCTGTCTGGGAAGCTTTACGACTTAAAGCTGAGGGGGGAAAACAGATTAGAAAAAACAAAATAGCTTTATTAAAGAAAGAATTTGATCTGTTTGATAACATAAAAGGAGAGTCGGTGAGGCAAATGATTGAGAGATTCTGTCATCTTAAAATCGAACTTGAACGTTTTAAAATTGAGAAAACAAAAGAGGAACTTATTGATAAAGTGATTGAAGCGTTACCACGAGCTGATCAGTGGCAAACGTTTGTTTTTATCTTAAAAAATGATGCTTCATATGATAATATTACTCTTGATGTTTTGTTTGAAAAGATTGAAAGTCATGATCTGGAGCTACAAAAGCAAAACAAGATGACTGAATCTTCACATCAACAGAATGTTGGCTTGTATTACAAAGGCAGTGTGTTTTCTGATAAAGGCGTTGGTTCACCAAAAACAGTATTTAGTGGTGAAAAGATGAAAGAACCAACAACAACGTCAACAAGTCATCATTCTGGATATCATTCATCTTCAAAAACAAATTCTGATGATTCTGAAGAAATTCTGTGCAACATTGCTCTTAAACTGAAGAATTCTCCTGCAATGAGCATAAATGCAGCTAAGCAGCAAATGAGTTTCCTTGCATCTGTTCTGGAGTCATATGAAGGTCTAGTAGCTGGCAAAATTGGAAACTCCGAATTGACCAAAGAAGACTATGACCAGATTGATCCGGAAGAGATGGAGCTCATTGACATCCGTTGGTGTTTAGCTAGTTGTATTCGAAGAGCTCAGAGGTATATGGAGATTACTGGAAAACAATCGCTTGGAGGTGCGTCAACAAAGCTTGGATTCGACAAATCTAAAGTGACCTGCTTCAAATGCAAGCAGAAAGGTCATTTCAAGAGAGAATGCACTAATTCTGCAGTTGGTGGAAATGAACATCCGTTCAACGATGACTATTATCGAAAGGCAATCTACCATAGAAGCAGAGAAGAGCCAAAGTTGATTGAAGATAAACCGAAAGAAAAATCAAGAGCTTATGCTGTAATTTACGAGGATGAAGGATATGATTGGGGTGAGGTTCTTCCAATAGATGACATTGTTGATGAATGGTTCAAAGCTGAAGCCAAACAGGAAGAATTAAATAAACATTATGCTCTTGTTACTGAGATTCAAGATGAAAATAAAGATAAAGACACTTCTGAAACCCATGAAGAGAATGTTGAGATCAAAGAGAAAACTCGAGAAGAAATCTTGAGTGAGAAGACTTACAGAGAAAGAAATGTGGTCTACAATAGAATGGATGATATGCAGGAGGAGTATGAGATGGCTGTCGGTAGCAAAAGATGGGATAAAAAGAGAGAATGCTACTATAACAGAGAAGGAGAACCGGTTGTTCCAAAGAAAGACATAATCTTCGATGATGTTCTTCTTGCAGTCCCGTTAAGAGCTGAATACTATAGAAGAGTATTGAAAGATGACACATACGCTAAGAGATATGAAAAGGATATCAGATATGCCATGTTATCATGTCTAAGAAAAAGGGACGAAGAGAGAATGAAGAAGAATGTTGAAGAAATGGTGAACAATTTGAAGAAAGATGCTGAAGAGGTTAAAAAAGAAACTGTTGAAGTTGAAGCTGTGAAGAAAATCAAAAGTGAAGAAGTTGTTGTGAATAAAAAGGTTGAGGAAGATGTTACTGAAGAACAGCAGATTGAAGAAGAGGTGCAGAAAGAAGAAAAGAATGAGAATGAGGAAGCTGATAATGTTGGTGATGAAGTCGGTGTTGAAGAAAAGCAGAATGTTGCTGAGCAGACAGAGGTTGCTGAAAACACCGAAGTGCCAATCACTGAGGTAAATTCTGATTCTGAAAACTTGAAACTGATTGATCAGTGCAAGAAATGCATGGAACCGTGCAGAGCTTGTACTGAAAAAGATGAGCAATTTAGAACAAGAGATCTTGAGTTCACAAAAATTGAAAAGATTTTTAAAGAAAAATGTAAAGAAATGCTAGAAAAAGAAAAAGTTTTTAAAGAAAATGATGAAAAACTTTCAGAAAAATGTAACAAATTAGAGAAAGAAAATGAAGTTTTGAAAGAAAATGTTTTGAAAATGACAAATGAATGTGAACAAAAAGAAATTGCTTGTCAAGAAATGAAGAAAGATTATGACTCAATGAAATTAGCATATGATATTATGAAAGAGTCATATGATAAAATAAAAGATGAAATGAAATATGCTCAATCAAGAATGAATTATATGTCTGAAACAACCAAAGAGCTTAAACGTATGTATGCTATAAAACAAGATGTTGTTAATTCCTATATTGAAGATGTTGCTAAGCTAAAGCGACAGATTGCTGATTTAGAACAGGATAACAACAAGTTAAAAAGTTACCACGTGTCGTCATATGTGCTTGAACGAATTTTCAATATAAAACCGGGTGAGGGTGAGTCTGAGCAGAACAAGAAAGGCATTGGCTCAGAGTTTCATCAAGTTCCACCACCGGGAAAATTTGCATTTTATGATGAGGAAAAGGTCGAAAAAGCTTTCAACATGGTAGACCAATTGCCAGACAACATTGACATAACCTATTCCAAATCTGATGATTCTCATGATTCAGAGGTGGTAGGTAAAGTCGTTGAAAGTGTGTTGAAAGAAGAGTCGGTTGATACAGGTAAATCTGAATCACAGGATGAAGATGAAGGAAATCTTCATGATGGTTATCTGAAAAACACAAAATCCGAGAAAAGTTTGAATGATGATTCAAAAGGATTGGTTTATACCATGATTGGATCGGACAAATTGTTCTTAGATGTTGTTTTCCCGATTCAGAATGTGATTTCAGAAAAAGTTGATAAAGTTTTCAAAATGGTTGAGATTGAGAAGTCTGAAATTTCAAAGTTTGTTGGTAAGAGTTGTAAAGGTTCGTATAACAAACCTGGTTTCAAAAAGAAGAACATGAAGGCTGGGTTGGGTTATAAGAAGAAACAACATTGGAACAAAAATGAGACGCCGAATTTTCAAACAAAAATGAGTTTTGTTCAAGGAGACAGTTTAGAAAAAGAAAAAGAACTCGAAATGAGACAGTCTAATGATGAATTCTTTGCTAAGAATAAAAAGCAACAACCACAGGTCAAAGATGTGTCCATGAGAACATGTTTCAAATGTGATCAAAAAGGACATCTTGCACGCAAGTGTCCAAATCTAAAACCTGTGGATGTTGACAAAAAGAAGTTTGATGCTGAGAAACAAAAATCTGAGAATGTGAGACAAAGGTCAACCAGATTTGAATCAAAACAAACTTGGGGGTACAATACAAACAAGTTTGCTTCGAATCAAAACTGGAAATCAGACCCGAACAGGTTTGATTCTAGACAGACTTGGAATTCTCACACACCCAGAGTCAGAACAACTCAAAGTTGGAAAACAACTGTTGATATGACAAAACCCCAAGAGTTTTAGAAACCAAAAGTTGTTGTTCAAAATCAAAATGTTAAAAAAGATTCACATTTTTACAAACGAGGAACACCAAAAGGTCAAACACGGAGTGTTAAGAAACATGTTGATTTGGTAAAAGATGAGAAAGTTGAAGTTAAAATTGAGAAAGTTTTTGTGAAAAATGATAAAGAATTTCCAGCATTGAATGAAAATTATTGTGTTGAAATGCCTAAGGTTCAACAGACCTGGGCTAAATTGTTCAAGTAATTGAGTAGTTTGTTTGTGCAGGTGCTCATGGAATTCAAAGATTGTGAAATTGGAGATTGGAGCAGCCTGGCACATCGAGAGGAGGCTGCTGGATCCTGTGTTGGTTGAAACAGGAAGTTTATATGTTTTTTTTTTGTAAATAAATAAACAATATTTCAAAAACCCTAAAAATTGGAAAACTTGAAAAACCAAAAATATGTTTGTTTTTAATTTTTGTCAAATATTCAAAAATACAAAAATATGTGTTGATTGAATATGCCGAAACCCTCACGGCTGAACAAACATGATTAATTTCACAAGATTGAACAACGGTTTTCAAACTGTAAATATCAATGTGTTGTAAATCATGGGGGTATGTTATATTTTCTGCTAAAAGTGTTATATTTTCTGCAAAACAGAGCATGAGATGCAGAAAATGGATGGCGAGACAAAGCTATCAGTGTTGGTTGTCAAATTTTCTTTATATGATTTTGCATTTTAGGGGGAGAAATATATTGTTAGAAAATCCAAAAACATTTGAAAATTTGAAAAAGCCAAAAACATGATAAAATTCAAAAATTTGAGTTTTGTGTAAAAAGAGGAAATGATAGTACATCAGTAGACGGTTACAGTATGCTAAAGAAATGGAAAGTTTAAATGTGTTAAACGATCTCACCGTGGATGTGTCGGTAGATTTTTATACATTTAGTAAACTTTTCGGGATATAAACATAAATTTCATACTTGCTTATTTCGTGGGGAACACTACTTGGATATATAGGTAACCCCTGAAATCTCGTTTGAAAGGTCTCTTAATCTGATATACTAGGTCTTTATACTCAATGATGTCTGGGGTATTATTCCGGGACTTCTGCTGAACGGTAGTTCTGACCTAGTCCTTGGATAATACTTTCTGCAATGCTTAAAACATAGCATTAAACCCTCAGCATGCCGATGAAACAATAAAATTGATAGTCGCTGCTGTTGTAAGCAAAAAGATCCTCTAAAGGGGACATACCATAAAGTCGAAGCTGATATCTCTCTGCGTATACGGAAGTATCGACCTGAGATCCCTCGGCCCTCGCATACCTAATTTATATACAGATATCATTGTAGTATACTCACCTGTAAGACTGATTATTGGGATTCTGGATACGGGAGTATATTCAAGAGGTGGGACACATGAATAGGTTTAAGTTCTTAATACACCTAATTCATATCCTGAATCAGTTGAAGTTTGTATGAAAATTTAAGTGGATCAGTATATCGACAATCTAAGTGAATTGTTTAATGCATAATGTGATTTTAAGCTCAACGGTACTTGTGACTTGTCGAAAACTGATATGATCCTCTGACGCATACTCAAACAAAAATATTGTTTGTAAATATGTTTGTACATATTTCTTTATTGCTTTATATTTTCAGAAAATACAAAAAGATTTTGATTTCTGCTTTATTTTCGATAACCGATGTCTGAGTGCTGAGTTTCAAAATCTAAGTAAGCTGATTTTGTTTCTGGAAATAAAACAAGTTCATTAAATTGAAACTTGAATTAAAATTAAAAAAAATCAAAAACAGTTTGTGATATCTCCAAGGTCATTAGTTTGGACTTGGATGATTAACTGTGAGGGATTTGGATGCTTATACTGTTATAGAGCTAGTTTCCGATTCGATTCGATGAAACTGCCAAATTCATGAAAATGGTTTGTTTAAAATGTTTGAGTGAGCCAGGTTACAATTCCTGGATAGCTAAAATTTGAAATGCTGTTACTTATAAATGTTTGAGTGATTGCAGATAAGATTCCAGACTACGATCCCGGAAGCTGAGTCTAAGGGGGAGTCTGAAGATGAGCTCAAAACAAGGGGGAGCTTGTATACGAAAAGCAAGGTGTCGATCCCAAAGCACGGAAGCTTGACGAAAGGGGGAGCCTGATGAAGAAAAGAGTCTACAGAAAGGAGAAGCTGAAGCTGAAGACAGATCCACCGGGATTCTGTAGTCGCTACGAGTTTGACTACAGATTGACTACAGCAATATCCAAGGGGGAGTCTGTTAGTGCATTTATGTCTATCGCCTCCGTCAATCTAGTCCGTAGTAGAAAACTGAAGAAAACAAGAGTTACATTGTTATTTTAGAATTAGTTAGTCAAAAAGGCAAGGTGGCATAACTGTAATTAATGAGATTCCTCATTAATCCCTTGGCCTATAAATAGATCTCTAGGGTTTCTAATTTAGAACTTTTGCCATTTTCACATCTTGGAGAGCTAGAGGCTAGAGAGAGAAAGCTAGAGAGAGAAAGTTTGTAATTCGTGATTCAGGTGCTGTACATTTTCAGATTCGTTAATAGAATCACGTTTATATTACGTCACGTGTGTTAGGTCGCGTTCGTGTACGGATTCCGCACGTTTCACGTTCGTTTCGCAATCGTTTCGGAGTCAAAACCGGTCCAACACTCTCTCCTGTTATCCCACGCTTACGCACTTTCGCGACACTTTTCTCACTTACGTTGCTTCGTTGTGAAGATCATGAACGGACGCGGAGGACGTATCAACCTAACTCAAGCCCAGTTGACGGCTTTAATCAATGAACGGGTTGCTGAGGCACTCGCAGCTGTCCCTACAGGAGGTATAACCTGCCATATCAACCCATCTTAGGACGTTTAGATCCTACCTTCGCAAACCAAACCTCGTGCTTAACCTTGTCTTTTATTCTCGCGCAACAGGTCAACATGCTCAGCCTCCCGTATGTACGTTCAAAACGTTCATGGATTGCCGACCTAGTACTTTCAGCGGCACAGAAGGAGCTGTAGGTCTTCTTCACTGGTTCGAGAAGCTTGAGTCTGTTTTCGAGATGTGTGAATGCCCTGAAGATCGTAGGGTGAAATATGCTACTGGAACACTCGAAGGTGCTGTGTTAACCTGGTGGAAAGCACAGGTTCAACTGCTAGGGCTGGCGGTTGCTAATGCCACCCCATGGAACGGTTTCAAAGAACTGATCAAAGAAGAGTACTGTAGTTATGACGACATCCACAAGCTAGAGGTGGAATTTTTCAATCTGAAGATGACGGGGTCTGAAATTGAGGCATACACAAAGAGATCGAACGAATTAGCTATCCTGTGTCCCACTATGGTGGATCCTCCTATCAAGCGTATAGAGCTGTACCTTAAGGGTTTGGTGCCAGAAATTCAAAGCCATGTGACCTCAGCTAATCTTGGTACCATTCAGCAAATCATCAAGTTGGCTCATCGTCTCACTAATCAGGCAGTTGAGCAGAACAAGCTGCCCAAGCGTATTAGCGCTACTACTACTGATGCTCCCAGTGATAACAAGCGCAAGTGGGATGGAAATTCAGGCAAGGGTTCTACTTCAGCTTAGTCCCAGCAGCGAAAGACAAATGAGTACAGGAGCCCCGGTCAACAGTCTTCTGGGAATCAAGGTCAGGGTGGGTACAAAGGAAATCACCCTAAGTGCAATCGATGTAATTTGCACCACAGCGGGCAGTGCCACAAGGGTCGTTGTCTGAGGTGTAACAAGTTTGGTCATGAAGCAAAGGATTGCAGGGGCGCACGACCAGCAAATCAGAATCGCCAACAACAACAACAAGCTCCACAGAACCACCAGCAGCACCAACAGCAGGGCAATAAAGGATGCTTTCAGTGTGGCACTGAAGGCCACTTTAAGAGGAACTGTCCTCAGCTGAACCAGAATCAGAACAACAATAACCAAGGAAACGAGAACAACAATGGAGGCAACAACGGGGGTAACAATAATGGCAATGGTGCTAGGGGACGTGTTTTCGTGCTGGGTCAGGGCTACGCGAGGAACGATCCCAACGTTGTGATGGGTAAGTTTCTTCTGGATGATTTCTTTGTTACTGTTTTATTCGATTCGGGTGCCGATACTAGTTATGTGTCCTTAAAAGTTAGTGAAATGCTTAAGCGCACCCCAACACTTTTGACCACCAAACACACGGTAGAGATAGCAAACGGTAAAAGTCTCGAGGCCACACACATATTTAAGGGTTGTAACCTCGTCTTAGCTGGTCAGACCTTCTCTATCGATCTCATTCCTATCGTTCTGGGTAGTTTCGACGTTGTTATTGGGATAGATTGGCTATCCCAACATCAAGCGGAGATTATTTGCAACGAGAAGATTGTCCGCATCCCTCGTTCTGGTAAAGAACCTCTCATGATTCATGGCGATAATAGTGGTGCTGTTGTGGGCATCATCTCTTTCCTTAAGGCCCAGAAGTGTTTGCGAAAGAGCCACACTGCTATTCTAGCCCTCGTTTCTGATACATCCTCGGAAGAAAGGAAGATAGAAGACATACCTATTGTATGTGATTTTCCTGAGGTATTTCCTGAGGAATTACCTGGACTTCCGCCTTATCGTCAAGTTGAGTTTCAAATCGAGCTAGCTCCTGGAGCAGCGCCCATAGCTCGAGCACCTTATCGTCTAGCTGCATCAGAACTCGAAGAACTATCCACGCAACTACGAGAACTCTTGGAAAAGGGTTTCATACGTCCTAGCTCTTCGCCTTGGGGAGCTCCAGTGTTATTCGTGAAGAAGAAAGATGGTACCTTCAGAATGTGTATAGACTACCGCGAACTCAACAAGGTGACCGTGAAGAATCGTTATCATCTTCCACGTATTGACGACTTGTTCGACCAGCTGCAAGGGTCGAGCTTTTACTCTAAAATTGATTTGAGATCGGGATACCATCAGCTGAGAGTCCGAGATGAGGATGTCTCCAAAACAGCATTCAGAACTCGTTACGGCCATTACGAGTTTCTGGTCATGCCTTTCGGATTGACAAACGCACATGCGGTCTTCATGGATCTCATGAACCGAGTATGCAAACCTTACCTGGATAAGTTCGTTATTGTTTTCATCGACGACATCCTGATCTATTCTAAGAGTCAGGAGGAACACGAGCAGCATCTACGACTTATGCTGGAACTTCTTCGAGCAGAGCAATTGTATGCTAAATTTTCGAAATGTGACTTCTGGCTTCGAGAAGTCCACTTTCTAGGCCATGTGGTAAACAAGGATGGGATTCATGTGGATCCATCCAAGGTAGACTCGATCAAGAACTGGCCTGCACCCCGTACACCAACAGAAATCCACCAATTCTTGGGTTTGGCGGGCTACTACAGAAGATTCATCAAGGATTTCTCTAAGATTGCGCAACCTCTCACCTCACTGACTCAAAAAGGAGTCACCTATCATTGGGGTGATGTACAGGAGTCCGCATTTCAGCACTTAAAAGATAGACTTTGTAGCGCGCCTATCCTCTCATTGCCTGAAGGCACAGATGATTTTGTGGTTTATTGCGACACTTCCATCCAAGGACTTGGTTTCGTATTGATGCAACGTGACAAGGTCATTGCCTACGTATCGCGCCAACTTAAAGTTCACGAAAGGAACTACACTACGCACGATCTGGAACTGGGAGCAGTTGTTTTTGCACTTAAGATATGGAGGCATTACCTGTACGGTACCAAGTGCACCATTGACACCGATCACAGGAGTCTCGAGCATATCTTCAAGCAAAAGGAGTTAAACATGAGACAACGCCGATGGGTCGAGCTCTTGAACGATTACGAATGTGCGATCAAGTATCATCCGGGCAAAGCCAATGTTGTGGCCGACGCCCTCAGTCGAAAGGATACTATACCTAAGCGAGTACGTGCGTTACAACTTACCATTCACTCTAACCTTCCCGCTCAAATTCGAGATGCCCAGGTCGAAGCATTGAAAGCATAAAACATCAGGGTTGAGTCCCTACGAGGATCAAGGAAACGGTTAGTACAAAAGGAAGACGGCGCCTACTATGTAAACGGGCTGTAACACCTCGTAATTTCATGTCCAATAATATATTGACACGTGTCATAAGCTTTGAACGTGTGAAAGAATACTCTAAAGGGACTAAAGTTGACAAACAAGAAAAGTATGTGAATATAAGGGTTCAAAATGTCAACAATGGATAAATATACTCTACAACAGCCCCACATGATGTTTATATCCTTAAACGAATAAATCATGGATCATACGAACCTAATCGTGAAAGAAAGTGAGGAATTACAAACTACAGGGGTTAAATGTGTCAACATGTTTAAAGTATACCTCTGAGTGACCTTTTAGCAAACCTGAAGCTTTGTAACGATAAATTATACTCACTAGATGATGTGGTAAAAATTTCACAAAGTTTCGTTATCGTATGAGAAAGTTATGACAATATTCGTATACGAGGGGTTAAAAGCGTCAACGTTGAAATTTGTGACTTTTCGGGTAAGCACAAAGTTAACCAAGGACTTAACCAAGTTTGTAAAAGTCTTAAGGTCCTTAAAAATCAAGTTAGAGGGCTGGATATGCAAAATTTGAAGTTAAAACCACGCATACAAGGACCAGGGACCAAAAATGCAAAGGTTGAAACTTGTTTGGCAGGTTCTGGAAGGCCATACCGGCCGCGTAAGACATAGGTGGTCTCTTACGCGGGCCGCCTGAACCGCCCAGTATCAGAAAAATGCGCACAGCTACCAGTCAGACCTGTAAACCGACTTTAAAACTTGTTTTTACATACCAGGGGCTGCCCCAATGGTATTACATGTATAGGGGGCACTTGTCTTGATCTGGAAACAATTATAGACCTCCTTGGCATGATCTTAGATGATCAAAGTGACTATATAAGAGGAGCATTGTTGCAACTTTGATGCTCATTCATTTGGAAAGTTCACAAGTTCACTTCTGGAGCTCCTCTGATCAGCAACAAGCTTTCTTAGGCTCCCTAATCGTGCATAGGACCTTTGTAAGTGTCCTTAACCCTTCCTAATTCAGTTTAGCTTAGTTAATTAGCTAAAAGTCAAACCGTCGTAATTAAGGTTTGACTTCGAGATTAATTAAAATTTGTTCAGTCAAATCTCGAATTAAAAGTACCTATAAGTAGGTAATTATGTGGGTAATAAACCCTTAAAAGGGTACCCTCTGATTTCCACTCTAACTAGGTCAATTGTCGGGTCAAAGCTAACTTTAAAAAGTCAACAGAATACTAAATTTCAAATTAATACATAATTAGCAATGTAGGATCCGTGTAAGCTGTTTTATCATTAATATAACTTGGTAATTAATGTAAGAACATGTCTAAACATGTTCAACCCGACAATTTTCAATAGAGACCTGGTTCGGAACCGAAAGTCGCATAATTTGACTTTTGCTTTGACTTTCAGTTCTGACCCGTTTAAGCATGTTTTAGAATTGCCTTAGAGCTTTATTTGGACCAAGTTTCATATAAGTATAACTCTCTGAGATTATACAACTTGGTTCATTAGTTATCCGATTCTTTTGCATGTTTCCGTTAAATGCTTAAATGTTGACCATTATGCCCATATAACTATAAAACGTGATTTTTGAAAATGTAAAAGAATAGAAACCTTAGTTACTGATTTATAAGGTTGTCCCTAAAATTTGACATCAGTTTGAGGTCTAGATTAGGAGTTATGCTCATTAGCGTAATTAGAAAGCTTCTAATTAAATAAACGACGTGATTAGCATATAGCCTATCTAAACCCGATTTTTTGATACCAAACTTTTTACCCACTGATGTAATATAATATTTTGGGAATTTTGAAGATTTTAATTTATTTTTAGACTGAGCATAACATAGGGTTCAAAGCTTGAGTCGGTAATTGTCGGTTTTGCCCTTTTGGGCTATAAAATGAGTTTTACAAATTATTTTGATACCAAACCTTTTGCTACTGATTTGTTATGATAAATAGAATATTTTGAGCCTTCTGGAATATTAAATTTTTCATCTTTTCTTTAAAAACTCAGAAATAGCTCAAAATCGCCTTTTTAAGCGTTTTTAACGCATAGTATGTATTAAAACTATTTTAAACATATAAGGTTTGATGCCTACTGATATTTCCAGTAAATTTTCATATATTATCAGTAAGCAAAAGTTTTAAACTCAGATTTCTGGTTTTGACCTTTTAAGCCTATGTAGAATTACCAAAATGCCCCTAAGGTGCATAGTTTAGTTTTAAATGATAAATTTTACATATAGGTAATACCCTACTGTTATAACTTATTAAATTAAGTATATTTACTGATTATATCAGGTCTATAACTCAGATTATTATTTAAACTCTTTTATAACCTTTTAAATGACCAAAATGCCCTTACGGTGCATAATTTGAGTTTAAATTCATTTGGGGCATAATGGAAGACATCTTACTGATGTCACAACATATTTAAGGCATATTAACTTAGGAAACTTGCATAGGACTAATATGGTTACTCGTTACGCACTTTCCGCGGTCGGATCGGCTTATGTAACTAGTTTGCATATATTAGCCGAAACGGGTCAAACCTTGTCATTTTTGTCTCAAAATCCAGAATGTGTTTAGTTTACCCATATTATACAAGTTCTCAAACTTGTCGGGTCTAAATCACATTCTATTCCGGTCTTCGCTTATTCATGCGTTTGAACCGTATCTTCCTTTAAAACTAACCGGTCTAAGCTTAAGCTTAATTAAAGACCCGTTAGAAATCTAATAGGTTATTGTAAACCTTCGTTCCAGAATAGGAGGCCCAGTAAAAGCTATCTGTACTTGCTGATTTGATACGGCTGGGATTAAATTTATATTTAGCTCAGGTAAATACTTTTAACTTATTTTCCCTATACGGGCTTGGGGTATGGTATATAAAATACCGCTTGGTCGGGCATTGAATCTTTAATCGAATAGTGGTTAAACCATTTATATGCTATGTTTGGAAATGTTTTGTTTGCTTAAAGCCTTTGGGGGGGTTAATGACCATGTCCCGGATATCCTTGGCATCATTTTACGAAATGACCACGACCTAAGCACGGGGTGTAGGCGTACACCCGTCAGTGCCTAAATAAATAATGTGGTGTGTCTATTGATCTTTAACCCGGCAAAAACCGGGCTACTGAACGCATAAGAAACATGTAATTCTTTTACAAGATTATATTCAAATAATTATCCCAAGTTATAAAAAGTTTTGTGCCACGTGCATTCAAATCAATTTTATTAAACTTTTCAAAATGAGTCAGTTAATTGTATTTACCAGTGTAAACTGACGTATTTTTTTTCCAAAAAGGTTAAGTGCAGGTACTACTCGAACTAGGCTGGCTTTCTCCTAGCGTCCACAATAAGTCTCGCAAGCTTGGATGTCATAAAACTGTTGAACAATGTTTCCTTTTTATTTTGATCCGCATGTGGATCTGTTTCAACTATTTGTGATATTTAAAATTACAATTTATTAAAGTTGAAATGAATCTATCTTTTGCTTCCGCTGTGCATTTAAATTTGTGTTGTTTGACTATGATTATATCAACTACGTCACGATACTCCCCACCGGGCCCACCGGTAATACGTGGAAATATCGGGGTGTGACACGGGCGCATCTGGGTTCTGATCGGAGTGTCGCGCTCCGGTCAAAGATAATATTTATAAGCCCAAATTACCCTTAACAATGTGTTAGCGATAGTAAGGGGTCGAACCACGAAGAGTATGTGGTTTGTGTGTGGATTCGAATGAATTAAAACAATTGTCACGATATATGAAGCTTGCTAGAATAATTTTGTGTTTTCGTTTAATTGAGAGATATGATTTTTAACTAAATGAATTGATGAGAATGATTAACGACTACTACTTAACGATTGCAAGAAAAATGGTTACTAGAACAATAATGATAAAAAGGAATCACACCCGGTTTCGGTAATTGTTAACCTAGGGTTTCTACAAGTTTTAGTTTCAACTCAAATGCATTCGATTAACGGATTTAGTGTACCGTGACTTAGGTGCTCCTAGCTATCAACGTCCCGAAGAACGGACAAAAAGACACTTTGTAATCAACACAAGTAAATCCTAACAACGACAATGTACAGTCACATATCACCATTTCGCAAAGTCATAACTTTTAACATCGTTCGACAATTCACGAATTCGTAACAAATGTAATACTATTGTCAAAAGTTTCAAAAAACCAAACACAAATTGTCACTAAGATGAAACAAGAACAATTCGAAACACTAAAATCAACAACTACCTACACCGGGGTGAAACCGAGATGATTAGCCGCTCATGGTTGATAAAGCTTGATCACCGGAAGTTTGGAACACGAATGATGTCATTTTGAAGCTTGTAGGATGAAGGAATGATGGATAATTAGGGTTTGTGAATGAAGATGGTGAGTGGTGAATAGATGGAGAATTAGGGTTATGGAAGAATTGATTGTGTGATGGATGATGATGATTTCGGTTGTAGGTTGATGATCGATGGAATTAGATAGTGAATGGTCTCCCAATTAGGCTCCAAGATGAAGATTCAAACTCCACACCAAGTGTAACTTACGACTTGAATGACCAACCCCCATTTGATTCGTTCCAATAGCATAAAAGTCAAAATTTCGCGATCTCAATTCCGGGGAACCGTCGCCGACGGCCATAAGGTCCGTCGCCGACGGTGTGTGGTGAATCAAAAAGTGGCCGACGGCCTAATCCCCTGTCTACGGACAATCTCAGCGACGGCAAATTATGTGAGGCGAAGTCAATCAAGTTGCTGCCCAATTTTCGAGATGGATCAGAGCCCACATGGCTGCCAATCTTTTTCGTGGATTAATGAGAGCCCAAAAGTCCTATCCTTTGCTGCCAATAGTCGAAAATAATAATAATATATGGCTCCCCAAATATTCGATGGAATAGATGATGTTGAATGATGATTTGAGATTAAAAGATATAATATGGCTGCCACTAAAAATCATTAATATTGTTTGACTTGTTCACGTGAGCCCAAAAGAAAAGAACCAAACGATGATGTCATATGTTGGCCGCCAATGATGATGTTTATTGTGTGTTGTCTTTTGTTTCACCCAAGGCTACCAAATGCACGTGATGATGCTTGTCAAGAAGTCCAAATTGTCTGCCTCTCTTTTAGTGAATGATAAAAGATAATATACATCAAGCAATTGATGATCCTTTTATATTGTGAATGATGATGAATATCTCTTTTCAATTCATGGGTGAATCCCAATTATTTCCCTAGAATTCATTGCCTTCCATTTCTTGTGCTTACAAATTAACCGCAAGTGCGAAGTACATCCCAATCAACATGTTTTACTTGCATATCATCTTTGGGTGTTATGCTTCATCACCGAGCACCTTAACTTCACCAAATTCGCGCGTTTAACCTGCAAACATACGAACTCTCGCAATAATCCAATTCCAATCATATAATCACATAAAACAAGCTAAACCACACAAAATCAACACTTACACGCCCATGTTTTACACTCTCCATCAGGTTCCACTTTATGGAAACTTACGCGAGCTTGTGATGGATGAAGCATATAAGTCTCGTTATTCGGTACATCCTGGTTCGGATAAGATGTACCACGACCTAAAGGCTACATACTGGTGGCCTAGCATGAAAGCCCACATAGCAACCTACGTCAGTAAATGCTTGACTTGTGCTAGGGTCAAGGTTGAGTACCAGAAACCATCAGGCCTACTTCAACAACCAGAGATCCCGAAATGGAAATGGGAGCAAATTTCCATGGATTTCGTTACTGGCCTGCCGAGATCTCAACGCGGAAATGACACTATTTGGGTGATAGTGGATCGATTGACTAAGTCTGCACATTTCTTGGCTATCAAGGAAACCGACAAGTTTTCTACTCTAGCAGACATCTACGTAAAGGAAGTAGTATCAAGGCACGGAGTGCCAACCTCCATCATTTCGGATCGTGACTCACGTTTTACATCGGAATTGTGGCAAGCTATGCACAAGTCTTTTGGCTCGCGACTAGACATGAGCACGGCATATCATCCACAGACGGATGGGCAATCTGAACGCACCATCCAAACCCTTGAAGACATGCTTAGGGTATGTGTAATCGACTTCGGTAATGGCTGGGAAAAATATCTCCCGTTAGTGGAGTTTTCGTATAACACCAGCTACCACACCAGTATCCAGGCCGCTCCGTTTGAGGCATTATACGGACGAAAGTGCCGATCACCTCTTTGTTGGGCAGAAGTTGGTGACAGTCAAATCACTGGCCCAGAACTTGTAGTGGATACAACCGAAAGGATGGCTCAGATACGACAACGAATGGCGGCAGCTCGTGACCGTCAGAAAAGCTATGCGGATAAGCGCAGGAAACCACTCGAGTTCCAGGTTGGGGATCGAGTGCTACTCAAAGTCTCACCTAGGAAAGGTGTAGTTCATTTTGGCAAACGAGGCAAACTGAATCCGTGTTATATCGGACCGTTCGAAATTATTGAGAAAATTGGCAAGGTCGCTTACAAGTTGAATCTACCGGCAGAACTCAGCGGAGTTCACAATGTTTTCCATGTGTCGATTCTGAAGAAGTGTCTGTCAGATGAGACCCTCATAGTTCCTCTCAAGGAACTCACTATCGATGACCACCTGCGATTCGTAGAGGAACCAGTAGAGATTACTGATCGAGATGTTAAGGTTCTCAAGCGTGCCATAATACCTCTTGTTCGAGTTCGTTGGAATTCCTGTCGTGGCCCAAAGTATACCTGGGAACGAGAAGACCAAATGAAACTCAAGTATCCCCAGTTGTTTAAGAAAAGTGCAACCACTACTGAGGCTGAAGCTACTGCAGAATTTCGGGATGAAATTCCAAATCAACGGGGGGATGATGTGACACCCCAGGAAACCAGGAAACCACGCAACTTAACTAGCTTCCTCAGTAACCACGTGCTAAATTTCAGGACGAAATTCTCTTAACAGGGGGAGAATGTGACAACTCTCAAATTTCATGTATCCGTACGATTTATTAATGTTAATTAAAGTGCTTGATGACTGTGCTGAATTACTTAACTACTTTCTGATTACTGCGTCATACTTACATGTGCTTGTTACCATACTAGTCTTGTGCAGAAAATTGACTAAATAGTCATGTATGCTTTCCTAAGTATTGGGAATTAAAGGTGTTACAAAAGATACATAAAAGACACTATATGGAATAACTTAGCACTTTAACGGAACGGTATCTAACCGAACAACCGGACATTACCCGGAACACTAAAATATTGCAAGAAACATTGTTTTTATTTTTCTGAGCTAGTTATGACTCCCGAGCACTATAACACACTACACAATACATATAACACACAACACTAGGCGTTTACCACATAACCTCCCACTAACAAATTACTTACCATTTGAATTTTCATTTAACCCCCCCCCCCTAATTGTAACCGTCCCCATGAAGGGACCCCACACCAAGTTTGAAAATCTTCTCATATCTCCTAAATCCTTTTCTTGGAACTCATGAGATCTTGGATTAGACATGTATGTACTTGAGGGGACCATGGAACCAATGGGTAAAGAGTGTAGTGGGATTATAATTAACTTAAACACTTAACTTCTTCATCAACACAAAAACCTCTTCCACCCTTACAAGAAGCTTGGCCGAATACCCCTATCATCACCACCATCTCTTTGTTGCAATTTCAACCATTCCAAGTGTACTTCAAGGTGCTACAAGGTGTTCAACGAAGCTTGGTGTTATCGGAAGTTGAAGGACCTCTTGCAAGTGCTTTTATCCACTCATTTTTCATCTTGATCTTCCCTAGCTTAAAAGCTAGTAGTAAGCTTCTTTGATCCCCATTTACTTCATGTTTATGGTGGTTAATAGTTAGATTATGATGAAAACATAAGAACACTAAAAGATTATAAACAAAAGTCTTGAACATAAAGCTAATATGATGATGAAATAAGATGAAATCTTGATGAAATGAAGTTGTTTTGTCATGTTGTTGATTACTTGATGTTTATTTGATGATTACTAGTAATATGATGTTGAACATCATGGTTGAACTTGTTAAAGTATGATTAAAGACATGGCTTAACAAGTTAGAGATGATTATGTGCTTTTATAAAATAATCATCTTCTTATTTAAAACATGAACTTGATAATAAAAATGATTTTCTTACAAAGTAATAAACCTAGTGAACTAGTAAACTTGTAAACCCAAGACTTGTGAATGATTTTCCTAAATAAACCAAGTTTAAAAGGATGATTTTTAGAAGAACATGGTTTTTATTAAACCAACACTATTTTAAATAACAACATAAGTATAGAAATACTTTTAACACAAAAAAATGTTATAAGTAAACATTTTTGTAAATTATATTTACAAGTTGTGAACATCTAAAAATCCTGAGAATGAGATCTTAAATAAAGTAGACACACTTTGGAGGGTAACTAAACCCACTAAACGCAGTACCAAGTTACTACGCGTTTTTATGAAACATCAAGTTCATGTTGGTTTGTAAATAGAATAGTTTGCTCTTGGTAAATTGTTGTTGATTGTTGAATGATTTTTGGAAAAGAAGACGATATGCTTATTAGCATGGACGCCTCCATTTACAAAGGAGACTCTGGCGAAATTTTCTAAAAACTCCAACACTTGGACAATATTTTTCTACAACAAGCGTCACAAGTATATTTTATAACTTGTGTTCGAATATAAACTTCGCCATAATTTTTGTAACAAAATGCAAAGTGTCGGAGGTTGATTTTTGTAAATAAAAATGGGTAAATATATATTTAGAATATATATCTTATACTACAACATTTGTGTGGATACTTGTTTATTTTTTGAATTGTGGTGCGTGATAGAAGTAAAACTATGAACTTTTGTTTTGGGTTTTTACCTTCAATGCTTCCGCTGTTTAATTTGAACTTGGTTAACTAGCTTTGGTCACCAATTGTTTTGTGGTTGGTTTTATTTACTTAATTATGTTGTTCAATATGATTGGTGGCTCGATCCTGGTCATGTCACGCCTCCAAGCGGTGATACTCCGCATGGTGGATTTTGGGGGTGTGACAACACGGGCCGCGTAGCCCTAAGGCTACTCTTACGCGGGCCGCGTGAGAGTCAGTTTCAGCAACTATATAAAGGAGCCATCGGGATCAACCAGAATTCGTTCAAAAATCATTTCTCAATCACAATTTCTGAATTATAGGCTTTATAAAGCTGGTATTATACCCCCTAATTAGCAAGGTTCTGCTCCGTTGTAAGTATTATAACCCCAGTTTCGTAGTAGATACGCTGCCCGATTGATTTAGGGTTCCGTAACAACTGTCGTGGTTCTGGCCGACGTAGTTGTTGGAATACCGTCTCGGGGAGGGTATCATTAATATTTTCAAAGGGTTATTATACTAACCTAGGTACATTTGTGAAAATTATAGATTAATCTCAGGAAACCCTTACGCGAAGTCTAAGATAGCAATGTGAGTTTATCCTCTTTTTGTTAACCTTTCTGTAATGTTTTACAAAACCTTAAATGTTTTACAATGTGATTAAGCGGTGATTGAGTCTTTGTAGTTCTTCAATTACTGCCGGTATGTTGGGGTTTTGTATACAAAATTCACTACACTGTGAGTAGTAAGTCGGGACGACAACACGTTACCATTGGACAACGAGTTAGCCAATGTGTAATATGACCCCACAAGTCAGGATTGACAGTACTGAATGAGTAATTGTGTAGAAATAAACAATGTGATCGCTCTCAATACTGTTTTAATTGATAAAATGTTTCTTGATTAAACTGGGATTCACTCACCAGTTTTTCCCACTGACAAATGTTTTTAAAACGCGTTTCAGGTAACACAATGTGACAACCAATTAGTAAAAAGCCAGCTGGAGAGCACTGAAGGCTTGGGAAAAATGTGGCTATAAAAGTTACCTAAAAGGCGATGTTTTAAATTCAATAAAATAGGGTTTATCCCTATACACGAATTGTAATAAGAAACTTGGGTTTTACCCATGTGATTTTTAATATCAAATATGGTGGTTTTACTCTGATAAACATTTCCTAACTACGGTCCTGATGTAATTTCCGCTGCCAAATTAACAAGCTGATACCACCGAAACTCTGAGTTCGCTTCCGCCCGTTCCCGGGACAGATAAGGGATCGGGGGTTGCGAAAATCTAAATTTTGTGTTAGGAAATAATTTATGTGTTTATGTGTTTTGTGTTATTTGACTATTTGTTAGTTTACAGTATGAGTGATTAAGGACCCTCAGACATGTGTCGTCAGTTATCTGATTCACCTAGGAGTGAAGGTACCTCTTCACAGCCTGCCCTTTCGGGGTATTCTGCAGATCAGGAAGAAGGGATGTTTGCCTTTAAAGCTCAGTCGGAAGAGCCGTTCCCTCATAAAAAGAGAGGATGGATCAGTAAGGAAGCATTTGCACGTAGGAAAAGAATGCGAAAGTTGCAACAGCAAAGAGCCTTAGCAGCCGTTAAGCGAGAGACAGATGCCCATACGCAGGATGTGCTTAATAGAAGCCTAGCTAATTTTCATATTCTAGCTACAACTGCTGTTGACCCAAGTCTGGAGCAAATAATAGCACCCCAACCACAACTGTCAATCCCTGATCAACCCATGGAGATAGAAAACCCTGAAAACCAAGTGGAGATGCATGACTACAATCCGGAAGAAATCCCTAGGGTACCAGCACCAAACCCCCTAGACCCAAATTACGATCCCTGGTGGGACGACAATAGGGACTATGTGCAACGTTACCCGATCCATGAAGATACACCTATACATAACATAGGAGCCTACCCAGGTATGGACCCTTTAGATCCCTATTACCATGATGACTACATTAGGGAGATCTTAGAAGATCCTTACCGATTTCAGGCACTTTCACCCCCATATCAGGAATCCGCACCCCAGATTCCGAACCCAGTCCTAGAACCTGCACCCCCAATGAGTGCAAAAAACGTGCAAGAACTTAGGACATTTGGTGAGGAAATTTTACAAAGCAGTGAGAGAATGCGACAGGTGGGAGAGCGACTCGTATGGAAATACGACGAGCGCAATATGGATTTTTGGATAAATCCATATCCGTGAATGTGAAAATAGTAAAACGGTAATAGTAATAATAATAATATATATGTGTGTATGGATGCCTATTACTATTAGTGTAATTCTATTTCAGTTGGTATTGTAATTTTATTTCAGTACTAGTATGTAATAGATGCATAATAGTATATGAATAGAGTAAAGTCGCAATGATCGACGCTTTTGGCAAAAATGTGTGTCATGTGATTGACTATATTAATATTATTTTGTGATATTAATACGAGATAAATGTTTAAAATTCAGATGGCCGATGAAGGAAATCAAGGAAATCTGAATAACGATAACCAGAGTAACATTAACGTGGTTAATGAGAATCCGAGCATCAATAACAATGGAAACCAAATGGATAATAGTGCCGTTCAACATATAGTGGCACAAGGAATCATAGATGCAATGCCATTTATTATTCAAACAATTCAAGAAGCGAATAATAAAAGTAAGCATAGCAGTAAGCGACCAATTGAACCAGAAAACAGCATGAACAATGGACCCGTACTACAAGTGCCCATTCCCAAAAGGAGAAGAACCGTGCCTTGCGGTTGTTCTTATAAAGAATTATGGTCTTGTAAACCAATGGAATTCTAGAGCAACGAAGGGGCAATTGCAACCCTACGCTGGATAGAGAAGAATGAGGCAGTCTTAAGAATAAGCAAGTGTGCTGAAGAAGATAAGATAATGTTTGCTTCTAATATGTTTAAGAATTCAGCACTAGAATGGTGGAACACTATCCTCCAATCAAGAGGAAGTGAAAGAACTTACAATATGGAATGGGAAGAATTTAAGGACAAGGTAGAAAGGAAATTCTGCCCACCCAATGAGAAGGAACAGATAGCAAAAAATTCCTAAACCTTAGGATGACCGGTGTGGATAGTAAGGGATACGCTAAATTGTTCTTCGAATATGCTAGAATAGTGCCAACTCTTGCTTCACCTGAACCAGTATTGATCTCCCGTTATATCTGGGGATTAATTGGGGAGATAAGACACGTAGTTAAGGCAGCTAGACCTCAAACCATAGAAGAAGCTGTAGAACTAGCAACTACCTTGACAGATGAATTAGTCCGTACACGAGAAGAGGATCAAAGGAGGAACCTAACCCAGAAGCTCACACAAGAATTTCGTTATGGAAATTCTAACCGTGGGAGAAATGTAGGTTCTACCTCTGCACCCTACTGTAGGTATTGCAAAAGAAAGCATTCAGGAAGATGCCCCATATACTGTAACTTTTGCAAAATATCGGGACACAAGGAAGAAAACTGCAGGAAGAAAGCTAACAACAGGATATGTTACAACTGCGGAGAACAAGGTCATATCAAGCCTAATTGCCCGAAATTAGCTCCAGCTACAGACAACAAGAATACTAAAAATGCTAGAGCATTTGTTCTGACTGCAGATGAAGCTAAGATGATTCCAGATGTCATAGCTGGTACGTTTTTAGTTAACGATGTCTTTGCTAAAGTATTATTTGACTCTGGTGCAAACCAAAGTTTTATTAATACATCATTTTGCAAATTTCTAAATCAGCCATTAACTAAACTACCACAAGAATGCTTAGTAGAGACAGCTAATGGAGAAACCGTTAGGATTTCTGAAATCTTGCAGAGAGCAAGAATAGAGATTTTAAATCAGAAATTTGTTGCAAATCTTTATCCCATGAATCTGGCAGGATTTGATGTTGTATTAGGAATGGATTGGTTAATAACCAATAAAGCCAGTATTTTATGTGATCAAAAGTCAATTCAAGTAAATTCACCAAAAGGTGAAAAGATCACAATTAAAGGAGATAAACCATCTAGATCTACAAAATTTATCTCTGTGATGAAAACCGCAAGTTATATAAGAAAAGGATCATTAGTGTATTTGATTTCTATAATCACTAACACTAAAGGAAAAGAACTAAAAGATATTCCAGTAGTATCTCAGTTTTCAGATGTATTTCCAGAAGAATTGCCAGGGCAACCTCCAGATAGAAAAGTTGAATTCAGAATCCATTTAATACCAGGAACAGCACCAATTGCCAAAGCACCTTACCGTTTGGCACCCGCCGAAATGCAGGAATTAAAGAAACAATTAGACGAATTATTAGAGAAAGGATTTATACAACCAAGTTCGTCACCGTGGGGAGCGCCAATTTTATTCGTTAAAAAGGACGGATCAATGCGTATGTGCATTGATTACCGTGAATTGAACAAAGTCACGATTAAGAATCGGTACCCATTACCGAGAATCGATGATATGTTCGATCAACTGCAAGGAGCTTGATTTTTCTCTAAAATCGATTTAAGTTCAGGATATCATCAATTAAAGGTACAGGAAGAGGATATTCCTAAAACCGCATTCAGAACAAGGTATGGCCATTATGAATTTACTGTCATGCCATTTGGTTTAACCAATGCCCCAGCCGCATTTATGGACATGATGAACCGAATATGTAAGCCATATTTGGATAAATTCATAATTGTCTTTATAGATGATATTCTCATTTACTCTAAAAATAAAGAGGATCATGCAAAGCATTTGCACGCACTTCTAAGTCTATTAAGAAAGGAAAAGCTTTATGCTAAATTTTCAAAATGTGAGTTTTGGTTAGAACAGGTACAGTTTCTTGGACATTTAGTAAGCCATGAAGGAATTCATGTGGATCCCACAAAAATCGAGGCAATTACTAGATGGAAAACTCCTGAATCACCACCCAAGGTTAGAAGTTTCTTAGGATTGGCCGGTTATTATAGAAGATTTATTCAAGATTTTTCTAGAATAACCATTCCCTTAACTAAGCTAACCTGTAAATCTATTAAGTTTGAATGGGGATTAAGACATGAAGAAGCATTTAGAATTCTTAAGCATAAATTAACCCATACACCCATATTAGCGTTACCAGAAGGAACTGAAGACTTTGTAGTCTATTGTGACGCTTCCAAATTAGGTTATGGATGTATATTGAAGCAACGACAAAAGGTTATAGCCTATGCATCTAGACAACTTAAGAATCATGAAGAAAATTATTTAACCCATGATTTAGAGTTAGGAGCTATAATTTTTGCTCTTAAGATTTGGAGACATTTCCTTTACGGTAACAAGTTTACTGTATTCACCGATCATAAGAGTTTAATGTATGTTTTCAAGCAGAAGGAGTTGAATATGAGACAAAGACGCTGGATGGAGATGCTTAATGATTATGATTGTGATATCCAGTATCATGAAGGAAAAGCAAATGTAGTGGCAGATGCTTTAAGCCGAAAGTATCATGAAAAGCCAAAAAGGGTGCGTTCTCTTAAATTAAATCTACAAGTAGATTTAAATGATCAGATAAGAGAAGCACAAGAATCAGTAATCAAGGAAGATACTGAAAAATTAAAAGGTATGCTAAAAGAATTAGAACAAGGAACAGATGGAATTTGGAGAGTCCATGAAAAGAGAATGTGGATACCTAAATTTGGAAACCTACGTCATCGTATATTAGAAGAAGCCCATAAGTCTAAGTATACAATGCATCCAGGAAATGATAAAATGTACCAGGATTTACGAAAGAATTTATGGTGGATAAGAATGAAAAAGGACATAGCAGCCTATGCTTCTAAATGTTTAACTTGTTCACAAGTCAAAGCTGAACACCAGAAACCCTCAGGATTTCTACAACAGTTAGAAATGCCAGTATGGAAATGGGAATTGATAACAATGGATTTTGTTACTAAATTACCCAAAACAAAGAAAGGCAATGATACAATCTGGGTGATTGTAGATAGGCTAACAAAGTCAGCTCATTTCCTACCAATAAAGGAAACTTTCAGTATGGAACAGTTAGCTAAGTTATGTGTAAATGAAATTGTTTATTTACATGGAATTCCTTTATCAATTATTTCTGATAGGGACAGCCGATTTACCTCTCATTTTTGGTCAAGTTTCCAAAAAGCCATGGGAACCAAGTTAAATCTAAGCACAGCTTATCATCCTGAAACGGACGGACAAAGTGAAAGGACAATTCAGACAATGGAAGACATGCTTAGAGCTTGTGTAATTGATTTCGGAGGTAATTGGGACGATCACTTATCTTTAATAGAATTTTCTTATAACAATAGTTATCACACAAGTATCAATGCTGCACCATTCAAAGCACTTTATGGACGAAAGTGCCGAACCCCAGTCTGTTGGGCAGAAATTGGGGAAAAGCAACTATCTGGACCTGAGATAGTGTAAGAAACAACCGACAAAATTATTCAAGTCAAGGAACGATTGAAAGCAGCACGTGATCGATAGAAGAGTTATGTTGATAGTCGACGCAAACCATTGGAATTTCAAGTAGGAGATAAAGTAATGTTGAAAGTCTCTCCTTGGAAAGAAGTAGTAAGATTCATCAAACGGGGAAAGCTATGTCCCAGGTATATTGGACCTTTTGAGATTATTAGAAGAATAGGACCTGTAGCTTATCAACTACAACTGCCAGATGAGATGGCAGGAATACATGATGTGTTTCATGTATCTAATCTCAAGAAATGCTTAGCTGATGAATCCTTAATAGTACCTCTTAAGGATATAGAGGTAAATGAACAACTTAAGTTTGTGGAAAGACCTCTACAGATTGAAGACAAGAAAGTCAAGAATCTCAAGCACAAGAGATTAGTTCTGGTCAAAGTAAAGTGGGACTCCAAAAGAGGACCTGAGTACACATGGGAGCTTGAATCTGAAATGCAAAGGAAATATCCGCACTTGTTCGAGTAGATCTCGAGGACGAGCTCTAAAACAAGGTGGGGAGGATGTAACAATCCTAAATAAAACCGACACCCTCATAATATTTCCGACACCCTAGTATATTTTAAAATGTATCAATATGTCTTTAAATATACCCCGTATGCGAAAACCGAGCCCGAAATACAGTATAGCATTAAAAATAAAATTTAAAATTTGATTATTTAGTTGAGGCGGGCCGCGTAGGACCCACCCCAACCTTACGCGGGCGGTATCAAGGCTCAAAGCTGATTTCGGTGGAATTTTAAGTTAAGGCGGGCCGCGTAAGCTACCCTTAACACTTACGTGGGCCGTGTGACATCAAAAGTGGTGGCGCAGCCCGGTGATGACACGTGTCATCATCGTGTCAAGTCTAGTTGGTGATCCAGACGAGCCACGCTTTGACCGGGGTTTGACGCCCTAAGGCTACTCTTACGCGGGCCGCGTGAGAGTCAGTTTCAGCAACTATATAAAGGAGCCATCGGGATCAACCAGAATTCGTTCAAAAATCATTTCTCAATCACAATTTCTGAATTATAGGCTTTATAAAGCTGGTATTATACCCCCTAATTAGCAAGGTTCTGCTCCGTTGTAAGTATTATAACCCCAGTTTCGTAGTAGATACGCTGCCCGATTGATTTAGGGTTCCGTAACAACTGTCGTGGTTCTGCCCGACGTAGTTGTTGGAATACCGTCTCGGGGAGGGTATCATTAATATTTTCAAAGGGTTATTATACTAACCTAGGTACATTTGTGAAAATTATAGATTAATCCCAGGAAACCCTTACGCGAAGTCTAAGATAGCAATGTGAGTTTATCCTCTTTTTGTTAACCTTTTTGTAATGTTTTACAAAACCTTAAATGTTTTACAATGTGATTAAGCGGTGATTGAGTCTTTGTAGTTCTTCAATTACTGCCGGTATGTTGGGGTTTTGTATACAAAATTTACTACACTGTGAGTAGTAAGTCGGGACGACAACACGTTACCATTGGACAACGAGTTAGCCAATGTGTAATATGACCCACAAGTCAGGATTGACAGTACTGAATGAGTAATTGTGTAGAAATAAACAATGTGATCGCTCTCAATACTGTTTTAATTGATAAAATGTTTCTTGATTAAACTGGGATTCACTCACCAGTATTTCCCACTGAGAAATGTTTTTAAAACGCGTTTCAGGTAACACAATGTGACAGCCAATTAGTAAAAAGCCAGCTGGAGAGCACTGAAGGCTTGGGAAAAATGTGGCTATAAAAGTTACCTAAAAGACGATGTTTTAAATTCAATAAAATAGGGTTTATCCCTATACACGTATTGTAATAAGAAACTTGGGTTTTACCCATGTGATTATTAATATCAAATATGGTGGTTTTACTCTGATAAACATTTCCTAACTACGGTCCTGATGTAATTTCCGCTGCCAAATTAACAAGCTGATACCACCGAAACTCTGAGTTCGCGTCCGCCCGTTCCCGGGACAGATAAGGGATCGGGGGTTGCGACAACTGTCCAGAATATACTCATCAAACATTTTGTACCACTATTTGGGAGACTGTTTGAGCCCATACAAGGACCTCTTCAACAAACAAACTTTTATTTCTTGGCCTTTGACCTCATATCCCTTTGTGCCATATAGATCTGCTCCTCCAAATTTCCATGTAAAAAAAGCAGTTTTCACATCCATTTGTTCCAACTACAGATCTAATGATGCCACCAATGATAAGATAACTCTAATTGAGACATGTTTGACTACAGAAGAAAAGATCTCATTGTAATCAACACCTGCCTTCTGTGTGAATCCTTTGGCCACTAATCTTGCCTTATACCTTGGACCCTCTCCTTGCTTAACACCTTCTTTAATCTTATAGATCCACTTGCAAGATACCAACTTCTGATCTTTAGGCTAGTTCACCAATTCCCATGTACCATTTTTGTACAGAGAATCCATCTCCTCATCCATAGCTTGACACCACTTTTGACTTTCTTCAGAATTTACAGCTTCTTCAAAAGTTAGTGGTTCATAGATGCTTTCATTCTCAGCTGTTACAAAAGCAACTGCAGAGATATCTTCAGTATCTCTATACTTCAGTGGTTTCACAACTTTCCTTTTTGACCTGTCTCTCACCAGAATGTAATCTTCCAAGTTTGGTTCACTTTGACTTGTTTCCACCTGGCTTGAATCAGGACTCCTTTGACTGGACTCACTCTGAATTGTACCAGATCTTTCACTATTAACCTTTTGTCTTTCTAGCACTGGCTCCACCTCAAACTGAAGATCATCCCTCTTGGATACATTCTTGTTCATAGACTCTACAACATCTTTGTACAGAACATTTTCCCTGCACTGAACATTTCTGCTCACAATGACCTTTGGATTTTTCAACCTCCAAAGCCTCTATCCCTTCACTCCTTCAGTATAGCCCAGCATGACACACATTTGAGACCTTGGATCTAATTTATCATCACTGACATGAGAATACACCAGAGATCCAAACACTTTCAAATCTTCATACTCAGGTTTAACTCCAATCCACATCTCCATAGGTGTCTTCATCTTGATTGCTGATGAAGGACATCTATTAATCAAATAGGCTGCAGTGGATACAGCTTCACCCCAGAACTTCTTAGGCATCCCTGAATTCACTAACATACATCTCACTCTTTCCAAAATGTTTCTATTCATTCTTTTAGCCAAACCATTCTGTTGAGGAGTACCAGGAATGGTTAAGTGTTTGGATATCCCATTTGCTTTACAAAACTGATCAAACTCATTGTTACAAAACTCCAACCCATTGTCTGTTCTGAGTTTCTTCAATTTCCTCTCAGTTTGATTTTCCACCAATACTTTCCATTCTTTAAACTTCTTGAAAGTATCACTTTTATGTCTAAGAACATAAACCCACAACCTTCTAGAGTAATCATCTATGATTGACAAGAAATATCTACTACCCCCCCCCCCAAAGTTTCTGTTCTAGCAGGCCCCCACGGATCAGAGTGCACATAATCTAAGACTCCCTTATAAATATGTTTCCCTTTACTAAACTTCACTCTTTTCTGTTTGCCCAAAACACAGCTTTCACAAAAGCATATATCACAGTTCTTTAAATCACCAAGAACTTGTTGTTTTAACAATTCAATTAGGCCTTGTTGACTTATATGACCAAGTCTCTTATGCCATTTCAGGGCTTCATCATTTCCTTCTTCACTTGCTAAAGCAGCTACTCCATCAACAATTTTACAATCTAACATGTAAATATTGTTCTTGACCCTAGTACCACTTAGCACCACCATAGACCCTTTTATGACTCTTGCTTTACCATCTCTAAGACTGACATGATATCACATTTTTTCTAAAGTACCAAGAGACAATAAACTTCTCTTAAGATCAGGAATGTACCTCACATCTCTGAGATCAAATGTAATACCAGATTCAGTCTTCATTGTAACTGTACCAATTCCAAGAATCTGGCATGGCCTGTCATCACCAAGCTTTACAGACCCCATGTCCACCATCTTCAATTCTTTAAAGGCTTCTTTCATAGGTGTCATGTGAAATGAACACCCTGAATCCATTACCCACTTTTCTTTGTTACATTCACTAGTAGCCACAAGAACATCAGCACTGTCATAACCACCCTCTGATTGTTCATCAGACTCTACATGACTACTTTGCCCCTTTGAGTAATTACTACTTTGCCCTCTGGAATAACTTCCTTCACTTTTTCTTCTCTTGAATTCTGGACAGTATTTCTTGAAGTGTTTCTCTGAATTACAAACAAAACATCTCCTCTTGAATCTTGACTTGGATTTTGACCTGGAATTCTTGCTACTACTGCTATAATTCCTTTGATCTGACTTCCCTCTCACAAACAATCCATCTCCACCTTCTTCTTTTGAATCTGACCTCTTCTTCAACTCTTTTGAATTCAAGGCAGACAAGACATCTTCCATGGACAGAGAATCTCTACCATACATCAAAGTATCCAAAAAGTGTTCATATGATGATGGAAGAGATGTGATAAATATTATTGCCTGATCTTCATCATCCAGCACCACCTCTATATTTTCAAGATCCAAAATTAATTTGTTGAATTCATCTGTATGATCTTCAAGACTCTTTCCTAATGACATGTGAAACGTATACAACCTCTTCTTCAAATACAGCTGATTGGCCAAAGACTTCGTTATATACAATGACTCCAACTTTGCCCAAATCCCTGCAGCAGATGTCTCTTTTGATACTTCACGAAGAACTCGATCACCAAGACTCAATATAATTGCACTATGAGCCTTCTCGAGCATATCCTTCTTCTCTTTATCATTTAGGCCTTCAGGAAGTTTATCTTCTCCTTTCAGCGCATCAACAACACCATTATGAACCAGAAGAGCCCTCATCTTCACACGCCACAGACTGAAATCACTCTTCCCGTCGAACTTCTACAATTCGAACTTCGTTGACACCATCCTTGTTCTCTGATTGCGGAATTGAAAATCAATTTCTTAGAATCGAGCCACCAATAGCTCTGATACCACTTGTTAAAGAACAACTAGAAATTGAATCCAGATAAACTTCAACCCAACGATTGTTATTAAATGATTAACGATTGAATACAAGAAACGAAATTACAAGAATTGAAAGAAAAACAAACTACTACCTATCTAGTCCTAACCACCTATTTATAACAAGTCGCTAAAGTCTGTTACAACAAACTGTTGAAGAAACTTTACATAAAGCCCCCTGAACTTATAAGAAAATAAGTATCAGTCCTTGTGCCTTTAACCACTGCTTCCTAACTATTGATTCACTATCCACTGATTATACACCAACAGCGGTTGTTACCATCAGCAGTTGTTAACCATCAGTACTTATCCCTTTAGACACCAGCAGTGCTTACAAGACCCTTCAGTAGTTTGACTTTAGACTCATCAGTGGTTTGACTTTATTTGACTAAACTAAATTGTTACTTTCTCCAACAAATCAGGACAAAGACCGATTAGCGCATGTACCCTTTTGTCTTTCAGCTAATGACATGGACTATTTATGTTAATTACTTGAAAAAAAACAAACCCCCTCGTCCCCCACCCATTTGTGAAACACTGATTACCCGATTACTGTTGTCAGGATCCAAAAGGGAGGAGAGAGAATGGTGTAGCGGTCCGTGATTTGGAGGGACAGATAGGTATTTTTTCATTGGGCTAAGGGGAGTTGTCGAGTACTCGAGGTGACGTGCACACCCATTTGTGAAACACACAGGTGAAGTAGGAGTTGTGACATGCATGGTGAACCAGGAGCGAAGGTTTGTTGGTGCCCGGGTGCACCCGCCCACCCCAATATTTCGGTTAGAAGTGTATAGGTTCCGGTTTTTCGTCTGGAAATTTTAAAAATTATATAGGATCGTCTCCCCCCAATTATTTTTCCTAAATATTTATACAATATATAAATTAAAGTAAAGTTTGTTACCACTTTGTATATAAGTGATAGGTAGCTTTGTAAATATATTTTAACTCTTATTTGTTTAACCCTAGGTTACCCACCACACAATAAACTTAATCACAAATTTTTATGTCTAAGAACGATCCTTTGAATGAATGAATTTTTTTAATTTTATTTGGAACTATTATTATTATTTGACTTGACCCGAATCGATAGCTGACCCGAAACATAACGATAGAAAAAAAAAATTTGTTCCCATCAATTTACGCACTCTTTAAACTTTTAGTCAAGCTCCGCCACTGTGATGAACCTCAAACTAGACATGGTGGTCTAGGTCTGACCATGGCAAATGACACAACATGTAACATACACTATTTTTTTCGACCACGTTTATTATTATTTTACTTGCAGCAATCATTTATTGATAAAGCGATTCGAGATTTCCTTATTATTTTATTTAAGTTGGTATACAATAAATTTTATTAAATTTGTCCTATTATATGAATATTTGGAAAAAAAGTATATTAATAATAATAATAATAATAATAATAATAATAATAGGCACAAACTATCTACACACCAAGTGTGTAGATAGCCAACCCAAAAAGGGGGTTTTTGTCTTATATGCACACCTTGCAGTGTCGAGCTATGGCCAAAGCGCGACGTTTTGGTCCGGTTAACCAGACAAAGACTGACGGGTGTCTGACGGGTCTGTTGACCGGACCAAAATGCCGGGCTTTGGCCGCGTTAACCAGACAAAAGACTGGCATCCGGTCAGTCTTTTGTCTGGTTGTCAGGACCAAAATGCGGCCAAAGCTCGGCGTTTTGGTGCGGTCAACAGACCCGTCAGACACCCGTCAGTCTTTTGTCTGGCTGGCCGGACCAAACTGCCGCTCTTTGACCACAGCTCAACACTGCAAGGTGTGCATATATGACAAAAAATGTCTTTTTGGTGTGCAAATAGCCAATTTGGTGTGCCAATAGGTACACCCTAATAGTAATAATAATAATAACAACAACAACCGCAGTTCTTATCTTATAATTGGTATTTATTTAACAACTTTATATATAAAACACTAGGGTTAGGATATAATAGGAAGTTTATTTGGCTAGGAATGCTATGAAGTAATCTTGACCATCCATTTAGGTAATCAAGGGCTAAAATTAAATGAGGGAAATTGAAAGGAAAAAAAGAGACGCGTGGGTTTGTTTAGTGGCATTCTAGTCAATCCAAGGCAATAGTTTCTCTCTCCTCCAATCCCCCCCCCCCCCATTTTTTAAACGTTAATAACTCTTTCATATGACATTATTTTTTTTTTAAATTGCACCAAAAAAAACGAGCGTTTTTTTATCTTTAAAACGAGTATACTATTGCTATATTTTCGAAAAAAAAATTTAAACCCAGTTGCGTAAAACGCAATGAAAAAAAAAACCTAAAAATGACATTTTTCTAAAACGCAATGCATCAAAAACACAAAGAAATGTCTTATTTGTAAAACCCAATGGCCAGAAAACACAAAGAAATGTCTTATTTCTAAAGCGCAGCAGCCTAAAAACACAAAAGAAAGTGTACTTTCTAAAACGCAATGGACTGAAAACACATAAAAATGTGTTTTGCCTAAAACGCAATGCACCAAAAACACAAAGAAATGTCTTATTTCTAAAACGCAATGGCCAGAAAACACTTAAAATGTCTGTTTTATAAAACACGTTGGACTGAAAACACATAAAAATGTGTTTTACCTAAAACGCAATGCACAAAAAACACAAAGAAATTTCTTATTTATAAAACGCAATGGCCAGAAAACACTTAAAAATGTCTCCTTTCTAAAAAGCAATGGCCTAAAAAAACAAAAGAAAGTGTTCTCTCTAAAACGCAATGGACTGAAAACACCTAAAAATGTGTTTTACCTAAACCGCAATGACTAAAAACACTTCAAAAATCTGTTTTTCTAAAACGCAATGGCCAGAAAACACATAAAAATGTCTTAGTTCTAAAACGCAATGGCCTAAAAACACCAAAGAAAAGTGTTCTCTATAAAACGCATTGAACCAGGAATTGTCTGATGCATTTTTTCTGATGCATTGTCTGATGAACCAGGAATAGTTTTGTCTGTGAATTGTCTTAGTTCTAAAGCTCAACCCCAGCCAGGGGCTCTGCCCCTTGGACCCCGCCAGGGGCTGCCGCCCCTGGGATCCTGCCCCCGGACCCCCGCCAAGATCGTAAAACGCAATGACTAAATCAAAAACCAAGATCGTAAAAATGAAATTAAAGAATTTCTTACATGGATCGAAGTCGGTTTCTTCAACGATTGACGAAATTTGAATGATTGAAACACTTATTAGAGATCGAATCGAATGGATCGAGTGATTATCTTCTAAATCACCGGAAAAAACACAAGATTTTGTATGAAATTAAACTGTGTTTCCTTCAAAAAAGCTGAATGTAGGTCCCGATTTCGGAGGATCGATTAACGAAACCAAACCCTTGTTTATCACAAACACGGTCACGAGTGCGGAATCCCCGTGACGATGCCAAACCAAACACAGATAATAACAACACAAAGTAACCAATGAATCACAGTCAATTGATTAGATGAGAACAAGGTTCAAACAAATACACACAATGTTTGACAGTAAACTTTCACAGTAGGTATGCTCTCATGGTTTCTGTGTGAAACCATGTTGTGTTTATATAGGCAGGCCAAGCCCAAGTGTTGACGAAACATATGATGGGCCTGACGAAACATCACAGTCGACGAAACACTAGGTGTTTCGTCACTGTTCATGGCGAAACTTGGAGTTACCATCAAAGGGATGTTTCGTCATACATGTCTTCGACGAAACATGGTGTTTTGTCGAGGGCTGCAAAAGTTGTGTGCTGCAAACAAACAGTTTGCAGCAGACAGACAAACACACAAACATAACATATGCTACTCAATATGCAACATGCATTGTCATTTAACATTACAAACCAAATGAGACAAACTTGTCGAAACCCAAGTAGGATAGGAGGATATCCAACTAAAGTCAATGGCGAATACAGATTCGATAATAAAAGACCGTACAAATACATCGATAATAAAGACAAGTTACAGACACCAAAAAATGCATCAACACTGAAGAACACGTTGATCGGGTGTTTGAATCATTGATTGGTGACGAAAATCGCACTATAATATAGTGATTATTGAGATAGAAAGTGAAGAAATGGTTGAAGATTATGAGTTTTGAAAATGGTGGGTTTTGATGTTACTGGGAAGAAGAAGGAAGAAGAAAATGATAAGATTGACTAAAATGTCCTTCCTCTTTATTTTAAATTTTGCCACATGTCCTAATCCTATTGCTTTCTAGACTTACTAGCCAAAATAAACTTCCTATTTGATCATCACCCTAAAACACTAAACAATTTTAAAGATTAATCTTTAAGATAATTTCGTTAAGTTTATAAAATTAATTAACAAATAAGTTAACAAATCTCGGGAGACCAAATCTGCATATGGTCTAAAGATAAAAGGTTTAAACTCTTTTAAAAAGATACAAATCACAGGGACCAGTTATAGCAAGATCATCAAACTTTTTAAAACATCACAAGCTCCTCCTTCTTTGTTTAAACGGCGAAGGTTCCGGCGGACTTTTCGGCGAACCCGGATTTTGCACTCATCTCTTTTGTTATTGCACAATTATTATACTTCCACTACTATTAACCTAACAAACTTAAATTATAAAACAAACTATTTGGCGCTAGTTTTTGTTTCTTTCTTCTTCATATACATATTGAGTAAATTTGTTGACTGATATACTTGTGTGTTGAATTATGGAGTTTATCGTTTCCTTTTTAGTTAAAGAATTGTTTTTACTATTAAAAGATATATACATCATGCAAAGTGGTTTTTTTAGACACGTATTATAGTTAATTTCATTTACTACTTTAAAAAAAATAGATAGATGTTATTAAAAGGATTTCTAAGACTTATAAATCAAATTCGTAATATAAATTCTTTAATATTAAATTTATGATGAAACCTATTTTATTATATATAATTAATAAAGGTTTAAGCAAAATTTCAAAAGTAAAGAATATGTTTCTTTGTTTTAAATCTTCGCATTGTTAATTACCATTTTATTATTATTATTATTATTATTATTATTATTATTATTATTATTATTATTATTATTATTATTATTATTATTATTAAACAAATAGTATGATTACTAAATTAACTAATTATATAATTCAGTGTATTTCTAAAACCATTGTTGTACGTCTTATGAATTAAGTATTTATATCGATTAACTAATAACTTTTATCATTTATTTTAACAAATAAATTAAAACCTTATAAATAAGCAACTACTTTATTCATATATGTGTTGTAATCTTGGCTTTGAGGGTTTTCCAAAAAAAAAAATTATTTTTTTTTACTTTTCACCTAAAAGTATTTTATAAATTACTTTTAATCGAAAACTATTTGTTTTTTTACTTTTAACCCAAAACCTTTTATCTTTTACAATCTATCCTCACAATTTTTTTTTACTTTCAACTTTGGTCCTTTACAGTTTTCATTTTCCGCAAATTTTTCGCTTTATGGTTCGTTCTAAATTTTGTGACTTAACACATCGCAACGTGCGTCTTTGGTTTAGCGTTTTTACGTTTTGTTCTAAATTTTACGAGTTAACACGACGCAACGTGCGTGTGTGGGTTAACGTTTTTAAATCGTCTATTTTTTTCCCGTTTGACATGTTCAACATAAAGTGCGGGTCTTAAATCGACTTAGTTATAACTAAAGAATCCCTTTCACCTAAAAGTATTTCATAAATTACTTTTAATCGAAAACTATTTGTTTTTTTACTTTTAACCCAAAACCTTTTATCTTTTACAATCTATCCTTATAATTTTTTTTACTTTCAACTTTGGTCCTTTATAGTTTTCATTTTCTGCAAATTTTTCGCTTTATGCTTCGTTCTAAATTTTGTGACTTAACACATCGCAACGTGCGTCTTTGGTTTAACGTTTTTACGTTTTGTTCTAAATTTTACGAGTTAACACGATGCAACGTGCGTGTGTGGGTGAACGTTTTTACATCGTCTATTTTTTCCCGTTTGACATGTTCAACATAAAGTGCGGGTCTTAAATCGACTTAGTTATAACTAAATAATCCCCGCCGCATTGCGGCGTGTCGTAATTCTAGTTAATAATCAATTTCCTATACAACATTCAATTAATTATTACAATTAAAAATCCTAGTTGTTCCCAAATTAGTTTAGAGTTCCCTATGTTCCTATATTCCTAGCATGCCGTAGACATTAACATTAATTTTTGTACCAATTAAACCTTATTGCTTGCACATGATATGGTAACACTTTGGGATTCTGCCCATATCTTCAATACAACCAGCCTTGTTTGATTGTTTTGCTAGTTTAGGTGTAACACCTCGAAAATTCACGTCCTATAATGTGTTGACACGTGTCATAGAATGGAACGTGTGAAAGAATGTTATAGAAGGATTAAAGTTGACAATCATGGAAAGTATGTGAATATACGAGTTCTAAATGTCAACAATGAATAAATATATTGTACATTAACACTACATGATGCTCATACCTTCAAACGAATAAATCATGGATCATACGAAGCTAAATATGAAAGAAAGTGAGAGATTTCAAACTACAGGGGTTAAATGTGTCAACATGTTTAAGTTATACCTCTGAGTGACCTTTTAAAAAACCCGAAGCTTTGTAACGGTTAATTATGCTCACTAGAATGCACGATATAAACTTCATAAAGTTTCGTTATCGTATGAGAAAGTTATGATCAAATTCGTATACAAGGGGTTAAAGCGTCAACGTTGAAGTTTATGACTTTTCGGGTAACAATAAAGTTAACCGAGGACTAAACAAAGTGGGTAAATGTCTTAAAGCCCTTATAAGTCAATTTAGAGGGCTCATTGTGCAAAACAAGACGTGAAAGCGACCTTTAGAAGGACCGGGGACCAAAACTGCAAATAATGGAAAATTAATTTGGCAGATCACACATGCTCGCGTAGCGCGAGCACTAGCCACTATGCCGTCGCGCTACGCGACGGCCTTACCTGATCAGAAATCGTGCCTAGTGTCTGCCATAGCCTTGTAACCGACTTAAATCTGATTTTCCTCATCTTGGACGACCCCTAAACAACCCCTAGACACTTAGGGACACTTGTTAGTGATCAAACATCAGTTATAGCACTTGTTGTCAACAATCTATGAGGTTCCAAGCACTATAAAAGACCATAAGGTTGCAACATTGTGATCACACTTCATTTCTGCATTTCTGGAGCTTCTTGGAGCTTAAGAGCAGACCCTAAGCCTTCCTAATCAAGCATAGGACTTCAGTAAGTATGCTTAACCTTTCTTAGTTAAGTTTTTGCTTAGTTTTAGCTTAAAAGTCAAACCGTCGTAATTAACGGTTGACTTAGCGATTAATCACTGATGGTTCAGTGATTAGTCGAATTGAAAGTAGTTATAAGTTGGTAATTATGTGGGCATTAAACCCTTAAAAGGGCACCCTCTGATTCCCACTCTAACTAAGTCAAATGTCGGGTCAAACTTGTTATTAAAAAGTCAACAGGATACTTATTTTCTAATTTATGCATAATTAGCAATGTAGAACACATACAACCTGTTTTATCATTTATATAACTTGGTAATTAGTGTAAGAACATGTCTAAACATGTTCAACCCGACAATTTTCTGTTTAGACCGGTTCGGAACCGAAAGTCGCAAAACTTTGACTTTTGCTTTGACTTCAGTTCTGACCCGTTTTAGTATGATTTGGAACTGCCTTAGAGCTTCCTTAGGACCAGGTTACATGCTAGTATAACCCTCTGTGGTTATACAGCATGGTTCATTAGTTAACCTATTAATATGCATAATTCCGTTAATTGCCTATATGTTGACCGTTATGCCCTTTTCACCATAAAACGTGATTTTTGAAAATGTAAAAGAGTAGAAACCTTAGTTACTGAAATATAAACTTGTACCCAAAGTTTGACATCAGTTTGAGGTGTAGTTTGAGAGTTATGCTCATTAGCGTAAATTGAAAGCTTTATGTTAATTAAGAGGCGTAATTAGCGTATAGCCTATTTAAACTCACTTTTTGATATCAAACTTCTTACCCACGAATCTAATATATTATTTTGGGATTTTTAATTAATTTTAGATTGAGCATAACTTAGAGTCGTAAGCATGATTCGGAAAAATGTCGGTTTTGCCCTTACGGGCTATAAAATGAGTTTTACATATCCTTTTGACCCCAAACCTTTTGCTACTGATTTTATATGATAAAGACATTATTTTAAACCTTCTGGAATAATAAAAATATCAGCTTTGTATATAGAACCCGTAAACGGCTTCTAATCGCCTTTTAAGCATTTTTAACGCATAGTATGTACTAAAACTATTTTAAACATACAAGGGTTGATACCTACTGATATTTTAGGTAAATTATAATATTCTAACAGTAAGCAAAAGTTGTTTAACTCAGACTTCAGTTTTGGGATTTTCGGCTTATGTGAAATTACCAAAATGCCCCTACGGTGCATAGTTTGGTTATAATTGATAAATTTCACATATATACAATACTCTATGGTTATAACTTGGTAAACTAAGTATTTTTGCTGAACATATCAGACCTGTAACTCGGATTAATACTTAAACTCTTTTATAACATTATAAATGACCAAACTACCCCTACGGGGCATAGTTTGTGTTTAAATTCGTTTTGGGCATAATGGAAGGTATCCTACTGATATCACAACATATTTTAGGCATATTAACTTAGGAAACCTGGTTAGGACCCTTATGATTACCCGTTACGCCTCTTGCGCGTACGGTTCGGCTTATGTAACTAGTTTACATAAATTAGCCGAAACGGGTCAAACCTTATCGGTTTTACCCCAAAATTCAGAATGTGCCTAGATTACCCATATAAGGAAAGTCTTCAATCTTGTCGGGTCTAAACCACATTCTAAACCAGTCTTCGCTTAATCACGCGTTTGAACCGTATCGGTCTAAGCTTAAGCTTAATTAAAGACCGTTAGGATTCTAATAGGTTATTATAAACCTTCGTTCCAGATTAGGAGCCCAGTAAAAGTACTTGCAATTGCTGTATTTGATTGATACTTTGCTCAAGTAAATACTCTTAACTTATTTTCCCTATACGGGCTTGGGATACGGTACTATAAAAGTACCGCTTGGTCGGGTGTGTGTAGTCATTTAAATCGGATTGTGATTAATGTATTTGCATGACCCGTTTAATATGTATTATTTGGTGTATGGCCTTTGGGGGTTAAATGACCATGTCCCGGATATCCTCGGCATCATTTTACGAAATGGCCACGACCTAAGCACGGGGTGTAGGCGTACACCTGACAGATGCATTATGTAAAAACTGGTAATCTACTTAGAGGAATACAATCCTTGTGGGCATTACACCTGTGGCGTGTCAGTTAATCTGTCCTGATGGACGACAAATAAGTAAAACTGTATACAAGATTATACAAATAATTGTCCCAAGTTATAAAGATATTTTGCCGAAGTGCATTCAAATCAATTTTCAAACAATTTTTCAAAATGAGTCAGTTAAGTTGTATTTACCAGTGTAAACTGACGTATTTTCCAAAAAGGCTAAGTGCAGGTACTAGACGAAATAGGCTGGCCACTCCGGGCATCATTACTCAAGTTTCGCAAGCTCTAGATGTCAAAGTCTGTTGAACAATAATTTCTATTTATTTTGATCCGCCTGTGGATCTTTTACTTTCTGTTGTAATACTGGATATTACTTTATATTCGGATTGTAATATATTTATCTTTTGCTTCCGCTGTGCATTTATATATTGTGTTGTTTGACTATGATGTTATCAACCATGTCACGATACTCCCCTACCGGGCCCACCGGTCAAACGTGGAAATATCGGGGTGTGACATTAGGTGAGTATACATAGTCCCCTTTTTCACGTTTTATACTTTTGGGGTGATTCATGTGCCATATATCAAATTTACAAACTATTACATACTATTCATAACTTACAATTCGATTCTATGGGTTGCATGTTATTCTAGCAAGAGGTTAATCCTTTGGGTTCCTCATTTATAAGTCGACACAAGGTTTGAGTGTGTCTTAGTTTCATGTTTCTATTTTAAATTGCTTTAGATATGGTATAAAATTTTCCAATTATACTTGTATGTATTAATACACTATGTTACTCGCCAACTTTTCGTAGTTGGCCTTTATTTTGCACATGTTTCAGGTAATATTGTTTGATGATGCTATACAAGATTTGCTACTCACATAGGATGCTTGTTGGACTTAGATAAATAATTATGAATTTGTTTTGAACTATTTGTTTATCCATGATGTACTGGATGTTTTAAGTTGATTAATAAATATTTAAATTTTATATGTGCTTTTAAATCATCTAACAAAGTAATGCCTCGATATTCGGTTACGGTGTTACACAACAATTTATGATAATGGCTCCCAACCCATCAATACGAGTTTAGGACATGGATCACATAGTACGATGTAGTTACCTAGTAATCCTAATGATGGATCGAGCTTAAGTTATAAGAGTCTAAGGAAAATGAGGTGGCATGAAAATATTGACAAACTAACTTAAACTAATGTTTATTGTGTTTATTTATCTTACCGTGACTAGTTTTTAATGCATGTTGTTTGAGAGATCACAACAATATTTAGGGTTTCGTTTCATAGTCCTTGGTCTCATTGGAGAGACGTCATAGAGGTTGAGTACGCTAAAAGATGCACCACCACTTAGGGTTTGGACATAAACAATGGTATATATTTATATATTTAGTTTTTAACATTTACGTACAATGATGGGGTATATGTGTACGGGGTGTAAAGGATGGGACCTAACCTGGGGAAGCGTGTGTTACATGGTTTGTGCCATGACAAATTGACACGAGCACTAGATGAGGGGTGAGCATGCTCTTAAACCATACGGTGGTGTGGAGGGGCATGAAAATAAGGTGTTACGCGACATGTAGACGATACATTATCACGCGTCAGAAAAGTGGCATGGTGTAAAAACAGGAGGAGTGGGACGGGGCGTGAAAGTGTGGCGTTATTCGACACGTGACACACTTTTTTTTTATTATTATTACTAGTATTAAACTCTTGCGTTACAGCGGTTGTTATAAAACTGTGTTAAGTAGTAGCAAATACCATTGTCAGCGACCACCAACACCAGAAAAGCTCGTAAAAACAAAATAAATAAAAACGGAAAAAAATAACGCCGAGCGAAAAGCAGAAGTAAAATTTTTGAATCACGCACGCATGTTGCAGAGAAATTAAATCGAAACGTAAAACATAGAAAAAAATAACTAAGTCCATCCAGGACCCACGTGTTGGACGAAATTGTCAAACGCAGAAAAATAGATGTGATGCAACGGGACAGTCAAACGGGAAAAAATATTGAACCCCAAGGGCTGTAAACGAGCCGAGTCGAGCCGAGCCAGACCCAGCTCGAGCTCAGCTCGAACTCGATTCGAGCTGGCTTTGCTCGAACTCGAATTTCAAATCGAGCTAAGATTTGAGGCTCGAGCTCGACTCGATTAGAATTCGAGCTAGCTCGGCTCGGCTCGATCTAGCTCAAACTAACAAAAAACCACAAAATTTACTACTTAAAAAGCCCTTAAAATGAATTTCTTCATGGACTAAGGGTCATAATTGACATTTAATTTAACCATATGGCTAAATATCCAAGTATAAATAGTTAATTCACTTTGTACATTGTCTTTACCTTCTTTTATAGTGGAGATACTCCCTTAGTTTTTGTTTTCAAAGCGATGTGGGACAAAAAAATAAAGGATGTAAAGCTTATCGAGCCAGCTCACGAGCCGAGCCGAGCCATGCCAAGCTCGAGCTCGGCTCGTTTACAAACCGAGTCGAGCCAAGCTGGCTCGTTTACAACCGAGCCAATTTCGAGCCGAGCTTTCTTCGAGCTTTTTTCGAGCGAGTTTCGAGTGAGCTGCGAGTCACGAGTTTTTTGAACACCCCTACCCCACACGCACGTTGCGGTGTGTTAACTCACAAAATTTATAACGAAACGAAAAACTTGGGAAAGATAAAAAGTATGGTGGACCAAAAGTGAGAATAAAAAAGAGTTGGGATTAAATTATAAAAGATGAAAAATTTTGGGTTAAAAGTAAAAAACAAATGGTCTAAATTGCAAAATTAAAGTTATTTATTAATTTTATATAAAGATAAGAATAAAAATAAGTGATATCTACATATTGGTTATTAATTAATATTAATATTAAAAGAAATTTATTAAACAAGTATAAATAAAATTTATGGGGTTGAAAGAGAGAATACCATGTGCCATTATTTAGAGTCTTTTATTATAAGTTAGATTTTATATTTAAAAATTATATAAAGTCTATTAATTTTTTTAAATAGCGTTAATACTAATATAATAATTAACTATAATAAAAAGGATTACATAATTTAACTAGATAAACATTAAATAATTTTTTTAAAAGATTACATAATTTAAAAAATAACCGAAACTAAGTACGATATTTTGCCTTTATTTCTTCTTTGAATTTCTCGTACATTTCCCTCTCTTCGTCTCCAAGGTGATAGATCTTCATAGCGAGAAATTTCTGTTAGGATCAGAGACTCCTCATGATTGTGTTTGTTTGTATAATTTGAACAAATCAATAGAAATGAACAGAGTTTAAGTGCAGCGGAAATGAACAACAAACTTTGTAAACACAATCAAAGAAGAAAATAGTTTTGATAAGTACATGCTTTTCATTAAGTTGAATGATTACAATACTCAAAAGATTACAAAGCATGCTTACAAACTAAACTCCCCCTCAGCCAGATACTCCATGGTTGATTGCCCAAGATGAAAGGATTGGACTAGAGGAGAAGAACTCACTCAGTCAATCAAATGTAACAGTACAAGGTACTGTTCCATTTATAGACAAACCAAACAACTGAGCATCTCAGCTGTCGTCACCATGAAAGCGACATCTAACAACCTAACAACCTAACAACCTGTAACCACTGTTCCTATACAGACACTGCGAATCTTAACCACTGACTTTATACAAAACAGGTGATACACTAAACTACTGCTTTCTCCTTTCATCAGTGATTTCCTCAAGGTTGATCAGTCCTTGAGTGGGCAGTCCTTTAGCATCAGTAGAATGAACCAGCAGTGTTTACTTCTTAGCAGTCTTCAGGGCTTCATCAGTAGTTTGAAGAACAGCAGCTGTTGTATACGGACAGTGGATAGAGAACCATCAGATGTTATAATCACTTTCAAGGGGAAAGTCTAATGTAAACAGCTGCTTATTGTGAATCCACTGTTGTGATCCAGTTTTGGCTCTTATTATCTGTTTCTCTGATAGGGTTCAATCCCAACAATCTCCCCCTGGAACAGATAATGCCAAAACCCTTCATTATTCTGGATCTTTATTGTCTCATCAGAAGTTCCCTGACTTGTCCTTTAAACTGCAACTCAAAATCCATGGAACTTGTGTCATCCTCATCCCTGCACAGTGTAAGTTCAAGGAGATCTTGCAGATCTTCAACACTCAGGCCTAGTGCTTCTTTCCTTGATATGTACTTCACTTCACCATTGGATCTGAACAAGGTCAGTACATGGGTCTTTTGATCAGACATCCATTTTAGTACTTTTGAACCCAATGGGTTTCTTGGGAGAGATTTATTAACTGGTGAGTTTGGAGATGCTGGCCTTGTGATCATTTGTTGATCAGTACTCTGTGCTTCTGCTGATTCAGAGTTTTCAGCCTGATCAATACTCTGAGCTTTTGATAGTTCAGAGTTTTCAGCATGATCAGTACTCTGAACTTTTGCTGCTTCAGAGTTTTCAGATGACATTTGTTTGAAGGCTTTTTTTATGATTTCATTTGCTGCAGCTATGTCTTCTGCAACTTCTTGTTCAATCTGCTCTTGCCTTTTTCTTTGTTCTAGCTCAATGGCTCTCATATCTGCTGAAGTGTTTGGTGATGCAGGTTTGTGTATTACCTTTTTGACAAGGTTTTGAAGTTTTGCTGAGCTATCTTCATTTAAAGCCATTTTCTTGATGGCTTCTGTAAAGTACTCAGCTTCCTTTTCCTTTTCTTCTTCATTAGTCAGCAGTTTCCTCTTTTCTTGGTTTATCACAATTATGGAGGTATCTGCTGAAGTGAACAGTGGTTTAGGATTAATGACTTGTTTTGGCTCTTTGTGTTCAGGCTTCTTTGGTAAATTAGGATCTGTCATTTTCCTTCTTTTCAGCCTTTCATAAGCCTCATCTGTATACTGCTTTGTCCATTTTGCTATGGCTTTAGCAGTATCCACCTTTGCATCCACCAACTCCTCCTTCTTTCTTTTATATTCTGAAGTAAGTTTATCAATGGCCTGCTTGTATTTGCTCCAGTTTGGAGCAGTTCTTTTCTTACTAGGATCATTCTTGATTCTCTTGATCCTGTTAACCTCATGCTTTAGTGCAATGAGTGGCCATTCACTGAATTGTTCCTCTTTAGCTGAGTAGAACTTTTCTTTCATGATGAATTCAAGAAACTCCTTTCTCATTACCTTTTGTAGGGCAGCATAAGGTGGCATATTTGACATGTCTTTGCTCAGGTCTTTTGCATAATCTTCCATCTGTTTGACCTTAGTGAGTAAAAACTCCATTCTTTCAGAAATGGCTTTATCACCTTGATCTTTGCATTCAATTCTAGCTCTTATGTCTGCTTGCCTGGCTTTGAGTTTAGATACACACTTATGTTTACTGGATTCCTGTAGCCAATGAGAGAAGGAAATCTTCTTTCCCAAGGATCATCTATCGTATAGAATTGTTTCATCTCATCCTTTACAGCTTCCAATTCTAGTGGATATCTTTCAGCAACAGATTCAATTCTAGTGGAGGATATTGGAATAGGTGTTGGTATATCATCAGCATTCTTCTGAAGTTTCCTTTTTCTTGTATAAAGCTTTTTGGGTGAAGGTGGTTTTGGTTTTGATGTGACAATGGTGAGGGCAGTGGTGGATGGTAGCTGACTAACAGTTGTTGAAACAACAGGTGTTTCAACCTCTGTTGTCATTACAACTACTGATGTATCAGTAGATGTCTTCTGCTTTTGAGTAGGTGGTGATTTAATGGGTGGTGATGTAGTTGAAGTGATGGCTTTTGGTGGAGAGGTGATTTTAGGTGAAGGTAGGTCAGTGGTTGTAGTGATGGTGTTGACAACTGATGAAACCACTGAAGTACCAATAGTTGTTGAGACAGCAGTAGTTGCATCAGCTGTTTGGGTAGATGGTTTAGATGCCTGTTTTTCTTTTTCTGGTTCAACATAAAGGTCATCTTCTATTCCCTTCTTCTTCTTGATTTTCTCCCCCTTTTTGGCATTATCTGGAGGGGGGTTATCAATGAAAAGTAAAGTGGAAGGAGCTTTGCCAGTTGTGTTCAGGATGTTGGCCTTTATAGCCTTGATGTCTGCTTGGGTATCTTTGAACCTTGACTCCATCATGTTTCTCAGCTCTTGAACATGTATAGCATGCTGCTGATCAGCCATTTTTCTTTGTTGTTGGAGCAGGGGTTGGAATGTATTCCACCACTCATTTGTAGCAGGTGCAGGTTGTGCAGGTGCTTGAGCTGGAACAGCAGTGGGTTGTGCATTTTGAGCTTTTAACAGCTGTTGCACCATATTCTTTATTTCAGCAACCGATGTTTCAAGGTTGTCAATTCTCCCCGTCAATTCCTGATATTTTAAATCATCACCCAAATTAATGGGATCATCTGATTCCCCACCAGAAGTGGTTGTATCAATGTGTGACTTAGGACACGAAGCCCAAAAATCATCCATTGATGCCCCTTGTTCTTGGTACTGGGGACTTCTTTCTTCAGCACTTGATAACCTTTTGATAGAACCAGTGGTCAAAACAGCCTCACTAGTGGTTATCAGTGGTGCTATGGAAGAAATTGCCTTCAAGGGAGTCTGTGACAAGGAGGTTTCACACGCAAAGGGTGCTGTGACAAGGCCCTGACTTGTCTTTTTTACTGTTCATGACCGTTGGACCATTTCCGAACCTTTTAACCTTTTAACCTGTTGTGTCTCTAATTAAGGTTTGAGCTACCCCCGTCATCAGTTCGGTTTGTTTAATTTTGGTTAATAGCTAAAACCAAACTTTACTTAAAACTGTTTCTTAGAAATACATGAAACTGAAGTATAAGTACATAAAATGAAAGTATAAATACTTGAAATGTAGGTATAAAATATGAAATACATGAACTATAGGTATAAAAGCTAGATATGTGAGGGTACAAAAAACCGATAACCGGTTCGGTTTGGTTAGTTTTGGTTACATGAGGGTACACGAAAATCGAAAACCGGTTTTTGGTTAATTCAGTATTCGGTTAATCAGTTTCAATTAATTCAGTTTTTTATTGATTTTGGTTCGATTTCATCTGCTCTCGATTCGGTTTCGGTTAACAATTTAGTTATTGCTCACCCCAAGACACCGTTAATTACGTAACACATCAATTTTTTAACTAAAAATACAGCAATACTATACTGAAATCAAAGAGAATAAAATGCTCGTTTTTATGATGTAATATTTATAAAATAAAATATTAACGTACGAAAAAATTATTGCTGATTAAAAATCATATGGCATTTAGTTTTTCATAAGAGGGGTACAATGTAACTTGTAACTAATTACCCGAATTTGGTTAAATATAAGAAATTAGTTTATAATTAAGATGAAGATATTAAAATATAATTGGTGTTTAAAAGAATAATTTAACCTTATTTTAGTGAAAAGAGTGTAGCAGCTGGTTGAGAATGAGATTTCGATCGGGATACTGCGAGGAGATTTTAGTGAAGATGATGCGATTTATTTTTTATTTATTAAACTAAAAAAATCTTAACTTTTAGAGATATATATTAAAATGCTCTTCTTAAATGCATTATAATATAGTATATAAATAAATATAAATCTAAATAACATGTAAAATCAAATGGGGCTTTGGTTAACCTGAACTTTTGGAGTCTGACCTGTTAAAAGAGTGATTCAGTAGCCGCTGGTTGAGAATAAGATTTCGATGGAGATACTGCGAGGAGATTTTAGTGAAGATGATACGATTTATTTTTTATTTATTAAATTAAAAAAAATCTTAACTTTTAGAGATATAAATTAAACTAGTCTTCTTAAATGCATTATAATATAGTATAGATATAAATCTAAATAACATGTAAAATCAAATGAGGCTTCGGTTAATGAACTAATGGTATCTTCATTTTTTAGTCTAAAACAGAGGAAGATCTTTTGGAGTCTTTATAAGTGTTGTACGTGGTGTCCTGTGCATGCATCTTACTCTCTTTTCAGCGAATTAAGTTCTCCTGTCTGCTATCTATCCTTGAGCATATGACCCATGACGTACTGTAATATTTTAAAATTTTTAAGTTCTTCCTTGATTTTTATTCTTTTGTTCAAACATAATGGCGTCTCTGATAATTAACGTAACCTGTTCAAGCTCGAAAAATGGGTCCATATGCTTTAACAATAAACAATATAATTACGAAAATGACAAATTGTAGTATTTGATAAACAATGCAATTACGATAATGACAAAATCATAGTATTCTAACGAGTTACATACCGTAATAAATAATAAGTTAATAGCTAACCAATGATTCACGCAGCATCATCATAGCAAATTGTTGGGTCAATTCTTCACAATTTATATTATCTAAGACTTCGTTCTCGATAGCTATCATCGCCAACCCACTAAGTCTATCTTGAGATATTGTAGATCGTAAGTAAGATTTTAACAGCTTCAACTTTGAAAAACTTCTTTTTTCAGATTACACAGTGACTGGAATAGTTAACAATATTCTATATGTAATGCATGCTTTTGGGAAATAATTATTTTCTTTCATATACTATTGTCCGTTCAGTTTCCTGCGTCGTTAGCCGCTGCGTAATTCTTTTTTTAATCATATTAGTATTGGATTGGGCCCAATAAACCTATTATTAAGTTGGGTAAATTATAAAGAATACAAATGTATTTGATAATGGGCCTCTATATTGGATTTGTTATGTGTGTACAATTTTTTTTTAAATAACATATATATATCGATTTTTTTTTAAAATCCCGTGCCATTTGAAAAACGGGCCTTGTGCGAAAGTCCTCTCCGCACACCTAAAGAGCCGCCCATGTTCAAACAAATATATTATATAACAAGTGACGATAAATACACATACACCCTATAGTCTTTCATCCATGCAACACCATATGACACAACATAGAGTCTTAAATGTGAACTGTAAAAATGGGTCCACGACAACATGCATGTCGATCGTACCTTATTACATGTTCTTGAAACGATTAATTAGAGACCCCATGGAATGATAAAACTGTAACGACTTAGGTACACCACATGCAACCACTTTTTGTGAGGTTTGAAGGATTGTAACACTAAAAAATTTAGGCACCAAGTTTAAATGATGATTACAATAAATTAATAGAGCGAAGAGTTAACAATATAAATAGTCCACACGTTTGGCAAAAGTAAACTTTTGGGTATAAAGTTAAAAAGTTACATGTTTGACATCAGTTTATAACATCTTTGGAATTTAACACTAATTTTTGTTTAGATAGCTGTTTATTCGGTAAAAGAATATTTACCCTCATTAAAATATAAAATAGTGTCTGAAATCTGCTAATGACATGGACTCATCATCATCATACTTCTCACCAATAGAAAAGGAAAGGTAGGGTCTTAGGAAGATAAGATGTAGACAGCCTTACCTCTATCCCGTAGAAATAGAGAGGCCGCTTCCAGTGAGACCCCCGGCTCGATAGTGTCTTCATCAAGCCTTGGACATAAGTCACATAACACTCAGCAATCGTGTTAAAGAACAACCAGAAATTGAATCCAGAGAAACTTCAACCCAACGATTGTTATTAAATGATTAACGACTGAATACACGAAACGAAATTACAAGAATTGAAAGAAAAACAAACTACTACCTATCTAGTCCTAACCACCTATTTATAACAAGTCGCTAAAGTCTGTTACAACAAACTGTTGAAGAAACTTTACATAAAGCCCCCTGAACTTATAAGAAATTAAGTATCAGTCCTTGTGCCTTTAACCACTGCTTCCTAACTACTGATTCACTATCCATTGATTATACACCAACAGCGGTTGTTACCATCAGCAGTTGTTAACCATCAATACTTATCCCTTTAAACACCAGCAGTGCTTACAAGACCCTTCAGCAGTTTAACTTTAGACTCATCATGGTTTGACTTTATTTGACTAAACTAAGTTGTTACTTTCTCTAACAATCTCCACCTAAGTAACCATTTAGTTTAGCCCAAACTTAAAGAATTAACACAAAATAGAAACTTTGCTCCTGGCAAAGCCTTGGTCATCACATCAGCAGGATTAACATCTGTTCCAACCCACTTGACCACAACTTCCTTAGAAGTCACCACATCTCTGATCCAAAACATCTTTACATTGATATGTTTGGTTCTTTCCTGAAAAAATATTGTTCTTTGACAACTGAACAACACCTTCATTATCACAATTCACCTCCACACCATCCAACCTGATTCCCATATCATCAACCATTCCCTTTAACCACAAAGACTCTTTTACCCCTTCAGTTAAAGCTATGAACTCTGCCTCAGTTGTGGATAGTGCAACAACATGCTGCAACTGAGACTTCCAACTGACCACATTCCCCATTACTGAGAACACATAACCAGTTATAGACCTGCCATTATCTTGTCTTTGGAAAAATCAGAATCAACATAACCACTGATCATGTTACCCTTCTTCTCAGTTGGGTCTTCAAACTTTAAACCAAGTTTTCTTGTACCAGCCAAATACCTTAGAATCCACTTCACAGCTGCCCAATGATTCTTACCAGGATTTGCCATGTGTCTACTCACAACACTAACAACATATGAAATATCAGGTCTTGTGCAAACCATTACATACATCTGACTTCCAACAGTGTTTGCATATGGAACCTTGCTCATGTACTCTCTCTCCTCATCTGTCTGAGGACAATCTTTCTTTGATGGATTAAAATGAGCTGCAAGAGGAGTTGTAACAGGTTTACACTCTCCCATTCCATAATTCTTCAACACTTTCTCAATATAAGAAGATTGAGACAGTGTTAACACTTTTTCTGCCCTGTTCCTGTGAATTTCCATACCAAGTATCTTCCTTGCTTCCCCCAAATCTTTCATTCCAAACTCTTTCATCAGCAGCTTCTTGGTTTCTTCTATTTGACTGTTATCTTTACAAGCTATCAGCAAATCATCCACATACAAGAGAAAATAGACAAATTTACCCCTGTCATACTCCCTATGATACACACAATTATCATAAGGACTTCTACTGAAACCACTGTTGTAACAATCCTAAATAAAACCGACACCCTCATAATATTTCCGACACCCTAGTATATTTTAAAATGTCTCAATATGTCTTTAAATATACCCCGTACGCAAAAACCAAGCCCGAAATACAGTATAGCATTAAAAATAAAATTTAAAATTTGTTTATTTAGTTGAGGCGGACCGCGTAGGACCCACCCCAACCTTACGCGGGCGGTATCAAGGCTCAAAGCTGATTTCGGTGGAATTTTAAGTTAAGGCGGGCCGCGTAAGCTACCCTTAACACTTACGCGGGCCGTGTGAGATCAAAAGTGGTGGCGCAGCCCGGTGATGACACGTGTCATCATCGTGTCAAGTCTAGTTGGTGATCCGGATGAGCCACGCTTTGACCGGGGTTTGACGCGTGTGATAACTCTCAAATTTCATGTATCCGTACGATTTATTAATGTTAATTAAAGTGCTTGATGACTGTGCTAAATTACATAACTGCTTTCTGATTACTGCGTCATACTTACATGTGCTTGTTAACATACTAGTCTTGTGCAGAAAATTGACTAAATAGTCCTGTATGCTTTCCTAAGTGTTGGGAATTAAAGGTGTTACAAAAGATACATAAAAGACACTATATGGAATAACTTAGCACTTTAACGGAACGGTATCTAACCGAACAACCGGACATTACCCGAAACACTAAAATATTGCAAGAAACATTGTTTTTATTTTTCTGAGCTAGTTATGATTCCCGAGCACTATAACACACTACACAATACATATAACACACAACACTAGGCTTTTACCACATAACCCCCCACTAACAAATTACTTACCATTTGAATTTTCATTTAACCCCCCCCCCCTAATTGTAATCGTCCCCATGAAGGGACCCCACACCAAGTTTGAAAATCTTCCCATATCTCCTAAATCCTTTTCTTGGAACTCATGAGATCTTGGATTAGACATGTATGTACTTGAGGGGACCATGGAACCAATGGGTAAAGAGTGTAGTGGGATTATAATTAACTTAAACACTTAACTTCTTCATCAACACAAAAACCTCTTCCTCCCTTACAAGAAGCTCGGCCGAACACCCCTATCATCACCACCATCTCTTTGTTGCAATTTCAACCATTCCAAGTGTACTTCAAGGTGCTACAAGGTGTTCAATGAAGCTTGGTGTTATCGGAAGTTGAAGGACCTCCTGCAAGTGCTTTTATCCACTCATTTTTCATCTTGATCTTCCCTAGCTTAAAAGCTAGTAGTAAGCTTCTTTGATCCTCATTTACTTCATGTTTATGGTGGTTAATAGTTAGATTATGATGAAAACATAAGAACACTAAAAGATTATAAACAAAAGTCTTGAACATAAAGCTAATATGATGATGAAATAAGATGAAATCTTGATGAAATGAAGTTGTTCTGTCATGTTGTTGATTACTTGATGTTTATTTGATGATTACTAGTAATATGATGTTGAACATCATGGTTGAACTTGTTAAAGTATGATTAAAGACATGGCTTAACAAGTTAGAGATGATTATGTGCTTTTATAAAATAATCATCTTCTTATTTAAACCATGAACTTGATAATAAAAATGATTTTCTTACAAAGTAATAAACCTAGTGAACTAGTAAACTTGTAAACCCAAGACTTGTGAATGATTTTCCTAAATAAACCAAGTTTAAAAGGATGATTTTTAGAAGAACATGGTTTTTATTAAACCAACACTATTTTAAATAACAACATAAGTATAGAAATACTTTTAACACAAAAAGATGTTATAAGTAAACATTTTTGTAAATTATATTTACAAGTTGTGAACATCTAAAAATCCCGAGAATGAGATCTTAAATAAAGTAGACACACTTTGGAGGGTAACTAAACCCACTAAACGCAATACCAAGTTACTACACGTTTTTATGAAACATCAAGTTCATGTTGGTTTGTAAATAGAATAGTTTGCTCTTGGTAAATTGTTGTTGATTGTTGAATGATTTTTGGAAAAGAAAATGATATGCTTATTAGCATGGACGCTTCCATTTACAAAGGAGACTCTGGCGAAATTTTCTAAAAACTCCAACACTTAGACAATATTTTTCTACAACAAGCGTCACAAGTATTTTTTATAACTTGTGTTCGAATATAAACTTCGCCATAATTTTTGTAACAAAATGCAAAGTGTCGGAGGTTGATTTTTGTAAATAAAAATGGGTAAATATATATTTAGAATACATATCTTATACTAGAACATTTGTGTGGATACTTGTTTATTTTGTGAGATAGTTATATTATTTTAGGGTAAAATAATGTAACTTAACAATATAACTTGACATTTGAATTGTGGTGCGTGATAGAAGTAATGAGTAGATAAACCGTACGTAGGATACGTGTTATGCATGAGAATCTGATTGTTATATGCACCTTATTAGGACGTGCTTGATTTCCTGATTATTAGAGTACTTAATCTAACCGAGCAAACCAAGGTGAGTTCACACACTTTCTAAGGCATGGGATTCCCGGTGGTTGGGAATGGGTTAAAGAATTAAAACGGAACCTACATATCCTCCTTGGGTAGGATATGTACCGCCATCCTCCATAGGTAGGATGCCAATATTAATCCTGCGTATTCTCCTTGGGTAGAATACGTACGTTCGTCCTCCTTGGGTAGGTCAACAACCTTAAAACCTACTAGACAAAACTCTATCATTAAGTCCCTCATTTTATATCGACTTAATCGCCGAGGCCAATGGCGAGCGGGTCATTAGTTAATAGCGCTATTCGGTTTAACAAACCTCACACCGTGCCATTCGGACGGGCGTGTACTAATGGACTATGGCAAACTGTCAATGATGATAGACATTGACGTAGGGAACAACTATTGTTCGTCAGTTGTCGATATCTTATCGGTCTAGTGGTTCACATGGGGAATCCCCCACTGAATATGGATATGGTTTGGGTAATAAAGAAGGAACTGGTTAATCATACTTTCAACTATGGGGTAACCCCCACGGCAAATAAGCCAACGAAAGACAAACCATGTTTTCAGAAATAACGTAAAACTAAACAACCAACCGTGAACTCACTCAACTTTGTTGTTGACTCGTTGTTACATGCCTTACAGGTCGTTAGATGCTTATGGAGCTTGCACGAGGAGGAGGTCGTTGTGGGATACGGACTGTTATGTTCCGTGCTTAATATTTAAATCCTTATGAACTTAATAAACTTACGCTTTGGACTTTGAACTTATGAACTATGAACTTATGTTTTGGGTTTTTACCTTCAATGCTTCCGCTGTTTAATTTGAACTTGGTTAACTAGCTTTGGTCACCAATTGTATTGTGGTTGGTTTTATTTACTTAATTACGTTGTTCAATATGATTGGTGGCTCGATCCTGGTCATGTCACGCCTCCAAGCGGTGATACTCCGCATGGTGGATTTTGGGGGTGTGACAGATTGGTATCAGAGCCATTGGTTATAGTGAACTTGGTTTTAAAAAGGGAAAAGCTTTTTGACAAAACCAGACTATAACCTGTACAGTGCTCAACGATCCACAACGACGCTTCGCTCCACGTGCAAGACTCAACACAATAGGTGGTATGATTTATGTTATATTGTCGGTTAGATAGTTCACACTGTGCATTAGTTAACGTGATAACTGCTATTTGAACCTTGTGTGCTTACTCTCTCCTGTTATCCCACGCTTACGCACTTTCGCGACACTTTTCTCACTTACGTTGCTTCGTTGTGAAGATCATGAACGGACGCGGAGGACGTATCAACCTAACTCAAGCCCAGTTGACAGCTTTGATCAATGAACGGGTTGCTGAGGCACTCGCAGCTGTCCCTGCAGGAGGTATAACCTGCCATATCAACCTATCTTAGGACGTTTAGATCCTACCTTCGCAAACCAAACCTCGTGCTTAACCTTGTCTTTTATTCTCGCGCAACAGGTCAACATGCTCAGCCTCCCATATGTACGTTCAAAACGTTCATGGATTGTCGACCTAGTACTTTCAGCGGCACAGAAGGAGCTGTAGGTCTTCTTCACTGGTTCGAGAAGCTTGAGTCTGTTTTCGAGATGTGTGAATTCCCTGAAGATCGTAGGGTGAAATATGCTACTGGAACACTCGAAGGTGCTGCGTTAACCTGGTGGAAAGCACAGGTTCAACTGCTAGGGCTGGCGGTTGCTAATGCCACCCCATGGAACGGTTTCAAAGAACTGATCAAAGAAGAGTACTGTAGTTATGACGACATCCACAAGCTAGAGGAGGAATTTTTCAATCTGAAGATGACGGGGTCTGAAATTGAGGCATACACAAAGAGATCGAACGAATTAGCTATCCTGTGTCCCACTATGGTGGATCCTCCTATCAAGCGTATAGAGCTGTACCTTAAGGGTTTGGTGCCAGAAATTCAAAGCCATGTGACCTCAGCTAATCTTGGCACCATTCAGCAAATCATCAAGTTGGCTCATCGTCTCACTGATCAGGCAGTTGAGCAGAACAAGCTGCCCAAGCGTATTAGCGCTACTACTACTGATGCTCCCAGTGATAACAAGCGCAAGTGGGATGGAAATTCGGGCAGGGGTTCTACTTCAGCTCAGTCCCAGCAGCGAAAGACAAATGAGTACAGGAGCCCCGGTCAGCAGTCTTCTGGGAATCAAGGTCAGGGTGGGTACAAAGGAAATCACCCTAAGTGCAATCGATGTAATTTGCACCACAGCGGGCAGTGCCACAAGGGTCGTTGTCTGAGGTGTAACAAGTTTGGTCATGAAGCAAAGGATTGCAGGGGCGCACGACCAGTAAATCAGAATCGCCAACAACAACAACAAGCTCCACAGAACCACCAGCAGCACCAACAGCAGGGCAATAAAGGATGCTTTCAGTGTGGCGCTGAAGGCCACTTTAAGAGGAACTGTCCTCAGCTGAACCAGAATCAGAACAACAACAACCAAGGAAACGAGAACAACAATGGAGGCAACAATGGAGGCAACAACGGGGGTAACAATAATGGCAATGGTGATAGGGGACGTGTTTTCGTGCTGGGTCAGGGCGACGCGAGGAACGATCCCAACGTTGTGATGGGTAAGTTTCTTCTGGATGATTTCTTTGTTACTGTTTTATTCGATTCGGGTGCCGATACTAGTTATGTGTCCTTAAAAGTTAGTCAAATGCTTAAGCGAACCCCAACACTTTTGACCACCAAACACACGGTAGAGATAGCAAACGGTAAAAGTCTCGAGGCCACACACATATTTAAGGGTTGTAACCTCGTCTTAGCTGGTCAGACCTTCTCTATCGATCTCATTCCTATCGTTCTGGGTAGTTTCGACGTTTTTCTTGGGATGGATTGGCTATCCCAACATCAAGCGGAGATTATTTGCAACGAGAAGATTGTCCGCATCCCTCGTTCTGGTAAAGAACCTCTCATGATTCATGGCGACAAGAGTGGTGCTGTTGTGGGCATCATCTCTTTCCTTAAGGCCCAGAAGTGTTTGCGAAAGGGCCACACTGCTATTCTAGCCCTCGTTTCTGATACATCCTCGGAAGAAAGAAAGATAGAAGACATACCTATTGTACGTGATTTTCCTGAGGTATTTCCTGAGGAATTACCTAGACTTCCGCCTCATCGTCAAGTTGAGTTTCAAATCGAGCTAGCTCCTGGAGCAGCGCCCATAGCTCGAGCACCTTATCGTCTAGCTCCATCAGAACTCGAAGAACTATCCATGCAACTACGAGAACTCTTGGAAAAGGGTTTCATACGTCCTAGCTCTTCGCCTTGGGGAGCTCCAGTGTTATTCGTGAAGAAGAAAGATGGTACCTTCAGAATGTGTATAGACTACCGCGAACTCAACAAGGTGACCGTGAAGAATCGTTATCATCTTCCACGTATTGACGACTTGTTCGACCAGCTGCAAGGGTCGAGCTTTTACTCTAAAATTGATTTGAGATCGGGATACCATCAGCTTAGAGTCCGAGATGAGGATGTCTCCAAAACAGCATTCAGAACTCGTTACGGCCATTACGAGTTTTTGGTCATGCCTTTCGGATTGACAAACGCACATGCGGTCTTCATGGATCTCATGAACCGAGTATGCAAACCTTACCTGGATAAGTTCGTTATTGTTTTCATCGACGACATCCTGATCTATTCTAAGAGTCAGGAGGAACACGAGCAGCATCTACGACTTATGCTGGAACTTCTTCGAGCAGAGCAACTGTATGCTAAATTTTCGAAATGTGACTTCTGGCTTCGCGAAGTCCACTTTCTAGGCCATGTGGTAAACAAGGATGGGATTCATGTGGATCCATCCAAGGTAGACTCGATCAAGAACTGGCCTGCACCCCGTACACCAACAGAAATCCGCCAATTCTTGGGTTTGGCGGGCTACTACAGAAGATTCATCAAGGATTTCTCTAAGATTGCGCAACCTCTCACCTCACTGACTCAAAAAGGAGTCACCTATCATTGGGGTGATGTACAGGAGTCCGCATTTCAGCACTTAAAAGATAGACTTTGTAGCGCGCCTATCCTCTCATTGCCTGAAGGCACAGATGATTTTGTGGTTTATTGCGACGCTTCCATCCAAGGACTTGGTTTCGTATTGATGCAACGTGACAAGGTCATTGCCTACGTATCGCGCCAACTTAAAGTTCACGAAAGGAACTACACTACGCACGATCTGGAACTGGGAGCAATTGTTTTCGCACTTAAGATATGGAGGCATTACCTGTACGGTACCAAGTGCACCATTTACACCGATCACAGGAGTCTCGAGCATATCTTCAAGCAAAAGGAGTTAAACATGAGACAACGCCGATGGGTCGAGCTCTTGAACAATTACGAATGTGCGATCAAGTATCATCCGGGCAAAGCCAATGTTGTGGCCAACGCCCTCAGTCGAAAGGATACTATACCTAAGCGAGTACGTGCGTTACAACTTACCATTCACTCTAACCTTCCCGCTCAAATTCGAGATGCCCAGGTCGAAGCATTGAAAGCAGAAAACATCAGGGCTGAGTCCCTACGAGGATCAAGGAAACGGTTAGTACAAAAGGAAGACAGCGCCTACTATGTAAACGGGCTGTAACACCTCGTAATTTCATGTCCAATAATATATTGACACGTGTCATAAGCTTTGAACGTGTGAAAGAATACTCTAAAGGGACTAAAGTTGACAAACAAGAAAAGTATGTGAATATAAGGGTTCAAAATGTCAACAATGGATAAATATACTCTACAATAGCCCCACATGATGTTTATATCCTTAAACGAATAAATCATGGATCATACGAACCTAATCGTGAAAGAAAGTGAGGAATTACAAACTACAGGGGTTAAATGTGTCAACATGTTTAAAGTATACCTCTGAGTGACCTTTTAGCAAACCCGAAGCTTTGTAACGATAAATTATACTCACTAGAATATGTGGTAAAAATTTCACAAAGTTTCATTATCGTATGAGAAAGTTATGACAATATTCGTATACGAGGGGTTAAAAGCGTCAACGTTGAAATTTGTGACTTTTCGGGTAAGCACAAAGTTAACCAAGGACTTAACCAAGTTTGTAAAAGTCTTAAGGTCCTTAAAAATCAAGTTAGAGGGCTGGAAATGCAAAATTTGAAGTTAAAACCACGCATACAAGGACCAGGGACCAAAAATGCAAAGGTTGAAACTTGTTTGGCAGGTTCTGGAAGGCCATACCGGCCGCGTAAGACATAGGTGGTCTCTTAAGCGGGCCGCCTAAACCGCCCAGTATCAGAAAAATGCGCACAGCTGCCAGTCAGACCTGTAAACCGACTTTAAAACTTGTTTTTACATACCAGGGGCTGCCCCAATGGTATTACATGCATAGGGGGGCACTTGTCTTGATCTGGAAACAATCATAGACCTCCTTGGCATGATCTTAGATGATCAAAGTGACTATATAAGAGGAGCATTGTTGCAACTTTGATGCTCATTCATTTGCAAAGTTCACAAGTTCACTTCTGGAGCTCCTCTGATCAGCAACAAGCTTTCTTAGGCTCCCAAATCGTGCATAGGACCTTTATAAGTGTCCTTAACCCTTCCTAATTCAGTTTAGCTTAGTTAATTAGCTAAAAGTCAAACCGTCGTAATTAAGGTTTGACTTCGAGATTAATTAAAATTTGTTCAGTCAAATCTCGAATTAAAAGTACCTATAAGTAGGTAATTATGTGGGTAATAAACCCTTAAAAGGGTACCCTCTGATTTCCACTCTAACTAGGTCAATTGTCGGGTCAAAGCTAACTTTAAAAAGTCAACAGAATACTAAATTTCAAATTAATACATAATTAGCAATGTAGGATCCGTGTAAGCTGTTTTATCATTAATATAACTTGGTAATTAATGTAAGAACATGTCTAAACATGTTCAACCCGACAATTTTCAATAGAGACCCGGTTCGGAACCGAAAGTCGCATAATTTGACTTTTGCTTTGACTTTCAGTTCTGACCCGTTTAAGCATGTTTTAGAATTGCCATAGAGCTTCATTTGGACCAGGTTTTATGTAAGTATAACTCTCTGAGATTATACAACTTGGTTCATTAGTTATCCGATTCTTTTGCATGTTTCCGTTAAATGCTTAAATGTTGACCATTATGCCCATATAACCATAAAACGTGATTTTTGAAAATGTAAAAGAATAGAAACCTTAGTTACGGATTTATAAGGTTGTCCCTAAAATTTGACATCACTTTGAGGTCTAGATTAGGAGTTATGCTCAATAGCGTAATTAGAAAGCTTCTAATTAAATAAACGACGTGATTAGCATATAGCCTATCTAAACCCGATTTTTTGATACCAAACTTTTTACCCACTGATGTAATATAATATTTTGGGAATTTTGAAGATTTTTATTTATTTTTAGACTGAGCATAACATAAGGGTATATACTTTATATTCCTTACACTCACACTTGTATAACAACTTTAGGTGGTTGATAATGTGGAACGTGAGGTCGACACTGACATTTCTAAATGCACCGCAGTAGATGATGCTAGATGCACACCAAATTCATCATATGTCCACAATGCAGCAAGTCAGCAAGAATCGGTAATTGTTTTTACATGTAAAGAAACTTTATATCTATACTTTGTATTCCTTACTCTCATACTTGTATAACAACTTTCAGGTGGTTGTTGATGTGAACCATGAGGTTGCCTCAGTAGACGATACCAAAAATACACCAACTTTGACAAATGGGCACCATGCATCAAGTCAACAAGTCGAAAAAAGACCATCTTTGAGGTTAAAGAGGACGATCCAAAAGCTGAAAAAATTAAGGCAGTAAACCATGTTTGATTGTTGTAACACTTTCCCCCAGTGTTGCCTATTGTTTACTTTTGCATTAAAATGACACCATTTCATGTTTTGTCACTCTATCACTTTTATTTTATATTGTTGTGTGGTTGTACACTGTTCACGCTCGTTTTCCTTTTATAAATTAAAAATGGTGCTTTTTTATAATGTTGTTTAGACTTGTGTCCACTTAATGTTGGTGTTTGGGATTGCTTATTTTGAGCTCAATTTAAGTTTTTGACTTCTTAAAATTTAATAGCTCATTTTTATAATGTTTGGATAATGTGTTTCGAGAATGAGTTTTAGTGGTTTGAAAAGAAGAAAAGGAAAAGTTAGATGGTTGTAACTTTTTCAAATAGGAGATGAAAAGAAGAAAAGGAGAAGCAAACCGAAACACCATCAATATACATTATCTTTGTTTGTTACGTTGTGAGCGTAACCCGTCCACCGGACGGGTATTAATCTAGTTAATACTAGGTTTATCAACATTCGCCGTCGGTTTGCCCTTTTGGGCTATAAAATGAGTTTTACAAATTATTTTGATACCAAACCTTTTGCTACTTATTTGTTATGATAAATAAAATATTTTGAGCCTTCTGGAATTTTAAAATTTTCAGCTTTTCTTTAAAAAATCGGAAATAGCTCAAAATCGCCTTTTTAAGCGTTTTTAACGCATAGTATGTATTAAAACTATTTTAAAAATATAAGGTTTGATGCCTACTGATATTTCCAGTAAATTTTCATATATTATCAGTAAGCAAAAGTTTTAAACTCAGATTTCCGGTTTTGACCTTTTAAGCCTATGTAGAATTACCAAAATGCCCCTAAGGTGCATAGTTTGGTTTTAAATGATAAATTTTACATATAGGTAATACCCTACTGTTATAACTTATTAAATTAAGTATATTTACTGATTATATCAGGTCTATAACTCAGATTATTATTTAAACTCTTTTATAACCTTTTAAATGACCAAAATGCCCTTACGGGGCATAATTTGAGTTTAAATTCATTTGGGGCATAATGGAAGACATCTTACTGATGTCACAACATATTTAAGGAATATTAACTTAGGAAACTTGCATAGGACTCATATGGTTACTCGTTACGCACTTTCCGCGTTCGGATCGGCTTATGTAACTAGTTTGCATATATTAGCCGAAACGGGTCAAACCTTGTCATTTTTGTCTCAAAATCCAGAATGTGTTTAGTTTACCCATATTATACAAGTTCTCAAACTTGTCGGGTCTAAATCACATTCTATTCCGGTCTTCGCTTATTCATGCGTTTGAACCGTATATTCCTTTAAAACTAACCGGTCTAAGCTTAAGCTTAATTAAAGACCCGTTAGAAATCTAATAGGTTATTGTAAACCTTCGTTCTAGAATAGGAGGCCCAGTAAAAGCTATCTGTACTTGCTGATTTGATACGGCTGGGATTAAATTTATATTTAGCTCAGGTAAATACTTTTAACTTATTTTCCCTATACGGGCTTGGGGTATGGTATATAAAATACCGCTTGGTCGGGCATTGAATCTTTAATCGAATAGTGGTTAAACCATTGATATGCTCTGTTTGGAAATGTTTTGTTTGCTTAAAGCCTTTGGGGGATTAATGACCATGTCCCGGAAATCCTTGGCATCATTTTACGAAATGGCCACGACCTAAGCACGGAGTGTAGGCGTACACCCGTCAGTGCCTAAATAAATAATGTGGTGTGTCTATTGCTCTTTAACCCGGCAAAAACCGGGCTACTGAACGCATAAGAAACATGTAATTCTTTTACAAGATTATATTCAAATAATTATCCCAAGTTATAAAAAAATTTGTGCCACGTGCATTCAAATCAATTTTATTAAACTTTTCAAAATGAGTCAGTTAATTGTATTTACCAGTGTAAACTGACGTATTTTTTTTTCCAAAAAGGTTAAGTGCAGGTACTACTCGAACTAGGATGGCTTTCTCCTAGCGTCCACAATAAGTCTCGCAAGCTTGGATGTCATAAAACTGTTGAACAATGTTTCCTTTTTATTTTGATCCGCATGTGGATCTGTTTCAACTGTTTGTGATATTTAAAATTACAATTTATTAAAGTTGAAATGAATCTATCTTTTGCTTTCGCTGTGCATTTAAATTTGTGTTGTTTGACTATGATGATATCAACTACGACACGATACTCCCCACCGGGCCCACCGGTAATACGTGGAAATATCGGGGTGTGACACGGGCGCATCTGGGTTCCACTTTATGGAAACTTACGCGAGCTTGTGATGGATGAAGCACATAAGTCTCGTTATTCGGTACATCCTGGTTCGGATAAGATGTACCACGACCTAAAGGCTACATACTGGTGGCCTAGCATGAAAGCCCACATAGCAACCTACGTCAGTAAATGCTTGACTTGTGCTAGGGTCAAGGTCGAGTACCAGAAACCATCAGGCCTACTTCAACAACCAGAGATCCCGAAATGGAAATGGGAGCAAATTTCCATGGATTTCGTTACTGGCCTGCCGAGATCTCAACGCGGAAATGACACTATTTGGGTGATAGTGGATCGATTGACTAAGTCTGCACATTTCTTGGCTATCAAGGAAACCGACAAGTTTTCTACTCCAGCAGACATCTACCTAAAGGAAGTAGTATCAAGGCACGGAGTGCCAACCTCCATCATTTCGGATCGTGACTCACGTTTTACATCGGAATTGTGGCAAGCTATGCACAAGTCTTTTGGCTCGCGACTAGACATGAGCACGGCATATCATCCACAGACGGATGGGCAATCTGAACGCACCATCCAAACCCTTGAAGACATGCTTAGGGTATGTGTAATCGACTTCGGTAATGGCTGGGAAAAATATTTCCCATTAGTGGAGTTTTCGTATAACACCAGCTACCACACCAGTATCCAGGCCGCTCCGTTTGAGGCATTATACGGACGAAAGTGCCGATCACCTCTTTGTTGGGCAGAAGTTGGCGACAGTCAAATCACTGGCCCAGAACTTGTAGTGGATACAACCGAAAGGATTGCTCAGATACGACAACGAATGGCGGCAGCTCGTGACCGTCAGAAAAGCTATGCGGATAAGCGCAGGAAACCACTCGAGTTCCAGGTTGGGGATCGAGTGCTACTCAAAGTCTCACCTTGGAAAGGTGTAGTTCATTTTGGCAAACGAGGCAAACTCAATCCGTGTTATGTCGGACCGTTCGAAGTTATTGAGAAAATTGGCAAGGTCGCTTACAAGTTGAATCTACCGGCAGAACTCAGCGGAGTTCACAATGTTTTCCATGTGTCGAATCTGAAGAAGTGTCTGTCAGATGAGACCCTCATAGTTCCTCTCAAGGAACTCACTATCGACGACCAGCTGCGATTCGTAGAGGAACCAGTAGAGATTACTGATCGAGATGTTAAGGTTCTCAAGCGTACCAGAATACCTCTTGTTCGAGTTCGTTGGAATTCCTGTTGTGGCCCAAAGTATACCTGGGAACGAGAAGACCAAATGAAACTCAAGTATCCCCAGTTGTTTAAGAAAAGTGCAACCACTACTGAGGCTGAAGCTACTGCAGAATTTCGGGACGAAATTCCAAATCAACGGGGGGATGATGTGACACCCCAGGAAACCACGCAACTTAACTAGCTTCCTCAGTAACCACGTGCTAAATTTCAGGACGAAAATCTCTTAACAGGGGGAGAATGTGACAACTCTCAAATTTCATGTATCCATACGATTTATTAATATTAATTAAAGTGCTTGATAACTGTGCTGAATTACTTAACTGCTTTCTGATTACTGCGTCATACTTACATGTGCTTGTTAACATACTAGTCTTGTGCAGAAAATTGACTAAATAGTCATGTATGCTTTCCTAAGTGTTGGGAATTAAAGGTGTTACAAAAGATACATAAAAGACACTATATGGAATAACTTAGCACTTTAACGGAACGGTATCTAACCGAACAACCGGACATTACCCGGAACACTAAAATATTGCAAGAAACATTGTTTTTATTTTTCTGAGCTAGTTATGACTCCCGAGCACTATAACACACTACATAATACATATAACACACAACACTAGGCTTTTACCACATAACCTCCCACTAACAAATTACTTACCATTTGAATTTTCATTTAACCCCCCCCCCCTAATTGTAACCGTCCCCATGAAGGGACCCCACACCAAGTTTGAAAATCTTCTCATATTTCCTAAATCCTTTTCTTGGAACTCATGAGATCTTGGATTAGACATGTATGTACTTCAGGGGACCATTGAACCAATGGGTAAAGAGTGTAGTGGGATTATAATTAACTTAAACACTTAACTTCTTCATCAACACAAAAACCTCTTCCTCCCTTACAAGAAGCTCGGCCGAACACCCCTATCATCACCACCATCTCTTTGTTGCAATTTCAACCATTCCAAGTGTACTTCAAGGTGCTACAAGGTGTTCAACGAAGCTTGGTGTTATCGGAAGTTGAAGGACCTCTTGCAAGTGCTTTTATCCACTCATTTTTCATCTTGATCTTCCCTAGCTTAAAAGCTAGTAGTAAGCTTCTTTGATCCTCATTTACATCATGTTTATGGTGGTTAATAGTTAGATTATGATGAAAACATAAGAACACTAAAAGATTATAAACAAAAGTCTTGAACATAAAGCTAATATGATGATGAAATAAGATGAAATCTTGATGAAATGAAGTTGTTTTGTCATGTTGTTGATTACTTGATGTTTATTTGATGATTACTAGTAATATGATGTTGAACATCATGGTTGAACTTGTTAAAGTATGATTAAAGACATGGCTTAAAAAGTTAGAGATGATTATGTGCTTTTATAAAATAATCATCTTCTTATTTAAAACATGAACTTGATAATAAAAATGATTTTCTTACAAAGTAATAAACCTAGTGAACTAGTAAACTTGTAAACCCGAGACTTGCGAATGATTTTCCTAAATAAACCAAGTTTAAAAGGATGATGTTTAGAAGAACATGGTTTTTATTAAACCAACACTATTTTAATAACAACATAAGTATAGAAATACTTTTAACACAAAAAGATGTTATAAGTAAACATTTTTGTAAATTATATTTACAAGTTGTGAACATCTAAAAATCCCGAGAATGAGATCTTAAATAAAGTAGACACACTTGGAGGGTAACTAAACCCACTAAATGCAATACCAAGTTACTACGCGTTTTTATGAAACATCAAGTTCATGTTGGTTTGTAAATAGAATAGTTTCCTCTTGGTAAATTGTTGTTGATTGTTGAATGATTTTTGGAAAAGAAGATGATATGCTTATTAGCATGGACGCCTCCATTTACAAAGGAGACTCTGGCGAAATTTTCTAAAAACTCCAACACTTGGACAATATTTTTCTACAACAAGCGTCACAAGTATATTTTATAACTTGTGTTCGAATATAAACTTCGCCATAATTTTTGTAACAAAATGCAAAGTGTCGGAGGTTGATTTTTGTAAATAAAAATGGGTAAATATATATTTAGAAAACCTTAAATGTTTTACAATGTGATTAAGCGGTGATTGAGTCTTTGTAGTTCTTCAATTACTGCCGGTATGTTGGGGTTTTGTATACAAAATTCACTACACTGTGAGTAGTAAGTCGGGACGACAACACGTTACCATTGGACAATGAGTTAGCCAATGTGTAATATGACCCACAAGTCAGGATTGACAGTACTGAATGAGTAATTGTGTAGAAATAAACAATGTGATCGCTCTCAATACTGTTTTAATTGATAAAATGTTTCTTGATTAAACTGGGATTCACTCACCAGTATTTCCCACTGACAAATGTTTTTAAAACGCGTTTCAGGTAACACAATGTGACAACCAATTAGTAAAAAGACAGCTGGAGAGCACTGAAGGCTTGGGAAAAATGTGGCTATAAAAGTTACCTAAAAGGCGATGTTTTAAATTCAATAAAATAGGGTTTATCCCTATACACGTATTGTAATAAGAAACTTGGGTTTTACCCATGTGATTATTAATGTCAAATATGGTGGTTTTACTCTGATAAGCATTTCCTAACTATGATCCTGATGTAATTTCCGCTGCCAAATTAACAAGCTGATACCACCGAAACTCTGAGTTCGCATCCGCCCGTTCCCGGGACAGACAAGGGATCGGGGGTTGCGAAAATCTAAATTTTGTGTTAGGAAATAATTTATGTGATTATGTGTTTTGTGTTATTTGACTATTTGTTAGTTTACAGTATGAGTGATCTAGGACCCTCAGACATGTGTCGTCAGTTGTCTAATTCACCTAGGAGTGAAGGTACCTCTTCACAGCCTGCCCTTTCGGGGTATTCTGCTGATCAGGAAGAAGGGATGTTTGCCTTTAAAGCTCAGTCGGAAGAGTCGTTCCCTCATAAAAAGAGAGGATGGATCAGTAAGGAAGCATTTGCACGTAGGAAAAGAATGCGAAAGTTGCAACAGCAAAGAGCCTTAGCAGCCGTTAAGCGAGAGACAGATGCCCATACGCAGGATGTGCTTAATAGAAGCCTAGCTAATTTCCATATTCTAGCTACAACTGCTGTTGACCCAAGTCTGGAGCAAACAATAGCACCCCAACCACAACTGTCAATCCCTGATCAACCCATGGAGATAGAAAACCCTGAAAACCAAGTGGAGATGCATGACTACAATCCGGAAGAAATCCCTAGGGTACCAGCACCAAACCCCCTAGACCCAAATTACGATCCCTGGTGGGACGACAATAGGGACTATGTGCAACGTTACCCGATCCATGAAGATACACATATACATAACATAGGAGCCTACCCAGGTATGGACCCTTTAGATCCCTATTACCATGATGACTACATTAGGGAGATCTTAGAAGATCCTTACCGATTTCAGGCACTTTCACCCCCATATCAGGAATCCGCACCCCAGATTCCGAACCCAGTCCTAGAACCTGCACCCCCAATGAGTGCAGAAAATGTGCAAGAACTTAGGACATTTGGTGAGGAAATTTTACAAAGCAGTGAGAGAATGCGACAGGTGGGAGAGCGACTCGTATGGAAATACGACGAGCGCAATATGGATTTTTGGATAAATCCATATCCGTGAATGTGAAAATAGTAAAACGGTAATAGTAATAATAATAATATATATGTGTGTATGGATGCCTATTACTATTAGTATAATTCTATTTCAGTTGGTATTGTAATTTTATTTCAGTACTAGTATGTAATAGATGCATAATAGTATATGAATAGAGTAAAGTCGCAATGATCGACGCTTTTGGCAAAAATGTGTGTCATGTGATTGACTTTATTAATATTATTTTGTGATATTAATACGAGGTAAATGTTTAAAATTCAGATGGCCGATGAAGGAAATCAAGGAAATCTGAATAACGATAACCAGAGTAACATTAACGTGGTTAATGAGAATCCGAGCATCAATAACAATGGAAACCAAATGGATAATAGTGCCGTTCAACATATAGTGGCACAAGGAATCATAGATGCAATGCCATTTATTATTCAAACAATTCAAGAAGCGAATAATAAAAGTAAGCATAGCAGTAAGCGACCAATTGAACCAGAAAACAGCATGAACAATGGACCCGTACTACAAGTGGCCATTCCCAAGAGGAGAAGAACCGTGCCTTGCGGTTGTTCTTATAAAGAATTATGGTCTTGTAAACCAATGGAATTCTAGAGCAACGAAGGGGCAATTGCAACCCTACGCTGGATAGAGAAGACTGAGGCAGTCTTAAGAATAAGCAAGTGTGCTGAAGAAGATAAGATAATGTTTGCTTCTAATATGTTTAAGAATTCAGCACTAGAATGGTGGAACACTATCCTCCAATCAAGAGGAAGTGAAAGAACTTACAATATGGAATGGGAAGAATTTAAGGACAAGGTAGAAAGGAAATTCTGCCCACCCAATGAGAAGGAACAGATAGCAAACAAATTCCTAAACCTTAGGATGACCGGTGTGGATAGTAAGGGATACACTAAATTGTTCTTCGAATATGCTAGAATAGTGCCAACTCTTGCTTCACCTGAACCAGTATTGATCTCCCGTTATATCTGGGGATTAATTGGGGAGATAAGACACGTAGTCAAGGCAGCTAGACCTCAAACCATAGAAGAAGCTGTAGAACTAGCAAATACCTTGACAGATGAATTAGTCCGTACACGAGAAGAGGATCAAAGGAGGAACCTAACCCAGAAGCTCACACAAGAATTTCGTTATGGAAATTCTAACCGTGGGAGAAATGTAGGTTCTACCACTGCACCCTACTGTAGGTATTGCAAAAGAAAGCATTCCGGAAGATGCCCCATATACTGTAACTTTTGCAAAATATCGGGACACAAGGAAGAAAACTGCAGGAAGAAAGCTAACAACAGGATATGTTACAACTGCGGAGAACAAGGTCATATCAAGCCTAATTGCCCGAAATTAGCTCCAACTACAGACAACAAGAATACTAAAAATGCTAGAGCATTTGTTCTGACTGCAGATGAAGCTAAGATGATTCCAGATGTCATAGCTGGTACGTTTTTAGTTAATGATGTCTTTGCTAAAGTATTATTTGACTCTGGTGCAAACCAAAGTTTTATTAATACATCATTTTGCAAATTTCTAAATCAGCCATTAACTAAACTACCACAAGAATGCTTAGTAGAGACAGCTAATGGAGAAACCGATAGGATTTCTGAAATCTTGCAGGGAGCAAGAATAGAGATTTTAAATCAGAAATTTATTGCAAATCTTTATCCCATGAATCTGGCAGGATTTGATGTTGTATTAGGAATGGATTGGTTAATAACCAATAAAGCCAGTATTTTATGTGATCAAAAGTCAATTCAAGTAAATTCACCAAAAGGTGAAAAGATCACAATTAAAGGAGATAAACCATCTAGATCTACAAAATTCATCTCTGTGATGAAAACCGCAAGTTATATAAGAAAAGGATCATTAGTGTATTTGATTTCTATAATCACTAACACTAAAGGAAAAGAACTAAAAGATATTCCAGTAGTATCTCAGTTTTCAGATGTATTTCCAGAAGAATTGCCAGGGCAACCTCCAGATAGAAAAGTTGAATTCAGAATCCATTTAATACCAGGAACAGCACCGATTGCCAAAGCACCTTACCGTTTGGCACCCGCCGAAATGCAGGAATTAAAGAAACAATTAGACGAATTATTAGAGAAAGGATTTATACAACCAAGTTCGTCACCGTGGGGAGCGCCAATTTTATTCGTTAAAAAGAAGGACGGATCAATGCGTATGTGCATTGATTACCGTGAATTGAACAAAATCACGATTAAGAATCGGTACCCATTACCGAGAATCGATGATCTGTTCGATCAACTGCAAGGAGCTTGATTTTTCTATAAAATCGATTTAAGGTCAGGATATCATCAATTAAAGGTACAGGAAGAGGATATTCCTAAAACCGCATTCAGAACAAGGTATGGCCATTATGAATTTACTGTCATGCCATTTGGTTTAACCAATGCCCCAGCCGCATTTATGGACATGATGAACCGAATATGTAAGCCATATTTGGATAAATTCATAATTGTCTTTATAGATGATATTCTCATTTACTCTAAAAATAAAGAGGATCATGCAAAGCATTTACACGCACTTCTAAGTCTATTAAGAAAGGAAAAGCTTTATGCTAAATTTTCAAAATGTGAGTTTTGGTTAGAACAGGTACAGTTTCTTGGACATTTAGTTAACCATGAAGGAATTCATGTGGATCCCACAAAAATCGAGGCAATTACTAGATGGAAAACTCCTGAATCACCACCCAAGGTTAGAAGTTTCTTAGGATTGGCCGGTTATTATAGAAGATTTATTCAAGATTTTTCTAGAATAACCATTCCCTTAACTAAGCTAACCTGTAAATCTATTGAGTTTGAATGGGGATTAAGACATGAAGAAGCATTTAGAATTCTTAAGCATAAATTAACCCATACACCCATATTAGCGTTACCAGAAGGAACTGAAGACTTTGTAGTCTATTGTGACGCTTCCAAATTAGGTTATGGATGTATATTGATGCAACGACAAAAGGTTATAGCCTATGCATCTAGACAACTTAAGAATCATGAAGAAAATTATTCAACCCATGATTTAGAGTTAGGAGCTATAATTTTTGCTCTTAAGATTTGGAGACATTTTCTTTACGGTAACAAGTTTACTGTATTCACCGATCATAAGAGTTTAAGGTATGTTTTCAAGCAGAAGGAGTTGAATATGAGACAAAGACGCTGGATGGAGATGCTTAGTGATTATGATTGTGATATCCAGTATCATGAAGGAAAAGCAAATGTAGTGGCAGATGCTTTAAGCCGAAAGTATCATGAAAAGCCAAAAAGGGTATGTTCTCTTAAATTAAATCTACAAGTAGATTTAAATGATCAGATAAGAGAAGCACAAGAATCAGTAATCAAGGAAGATACTGAAAAATTAAAAGGTATGCTAAAAGAATTAGAACAAGGAACAGATGGAATTTGGAGAGTCCATGAAAAGAGAATGTGGATACCTAAATTTGGAAACCTACGTCATCGTATATTAGAAGAAGCCCATAAGTCTAAGTATACAATGCATCCAGGAAATGATAAAATGTACCAGGATTTACGAAAGAATTTATGGTGGATAGGAATGAAAAAGGACATAGCAGCCTATGTTTCTAAATGTTTAACTTGTTCACAAGTCAAAGCTGAACACCAGAAACCCTCAGGATTTCTACAACAGTTAGAAATGCCAGTATGGAAATGCGAATTGATAATAATGGATTTTGTTACTAAATTACCCAAAACAAAGAAAGGCAATGATACAATCTGGGTGATTGTAGATAGGCTAACCAAGTCAGCTCATTTCCTACCAATGAAGGAAACTTTCAGTATGGAACAGTTAGCTAAGTTATATGTAAATGAAATTGTTTCTTTACATGGAATTCCTTTATCAATTATTTCTGATAGGGACAGCCGATTTACCTCTCATTTTTGGTCAAGTTTCCAAAAAGCCATGGGAACCAAGTTAAATCTAAGCACAGCTTATCATCCTCAAACGGACGGACAAAGTGAAAGGACAATTCAGACAATGGAAGACATGCTTAAAGCTTGTGTAATTGATTTCGGAGGTAATTGGGATGATCACTTATCTTTAATAGAATTTTCTTATAACAATAGTTATCACACAAGTATCAATGCTGCACCATTCAAAGCACTTTATGGACGAGAGTGCCGAACCCCAGTCTGTTGGGCAGAAATTGTGGAAAAGCAACTATCTGGACCTGAGATAGTGTAAGAAACAACCGACAAAATTATTCAAGTCAAGGAACGATTGAAAGCAGCACGTGATCGATAGAAGAGTTATGTTGATAATCGACGCAAACCATTGGAATTTCAAGTAGGAGATAAAGTAATGTTGAAAGTCTCTCCTTGGAAAGGAGTAGTAAGATTCATCAAACGGGGAAAGCTAAGTCCCAGGTATATTGGACCTTTTGAGATTATTAGAAGAATAGGACCCGTAGCTTATCAACTACAACTGCCAGAGGAGATGGCAGGAATACATGATGTGTTTCATGTATCTAATCTCAAGAAATGCTTAGCTGATGAATCCTTAATAGTACCTCTTAAGGATATAGAGGTAAATGAACAACTTAAGTTTGTGGAAAGACCTCTACAGATTGAAGACAAGAAAGTCAAAAATCTCAAGCACAAGAGATTAGTTCTGGTCAAAGTAAAGTGGGACTCCAAAAGAGGACCTGAGTACACATGGGAGCTTGAATCTGAAATGCAAAGGAAATATCCGCACTTGTTCCAGTAGATCTCGAGGACGAGCTCTAAAACAAGGTGGGGAGGATGTAACAATCCTAAATAAAACCGACACCCTCATAATATTTCCGACACCCTAGTATATTTTAAAATGTCTCAATATGTCTTTAAATATACCCCGTATGCGAAAACCGAGCCCGAAATACAGTATAGCATTAAAAATAAAATTTAAAATTTGATTATTTAGTTGAGGCGGGCCGCGTAGGACCCACCCCAACCTTACGCGGGCGGTATCAAGGCTCAAAGCTGATTTCGGTGGAATTTTAAGTTAAGGCGGGCCGCGTAAGCTATCCTTAACACTTATGCGGGCCGTGTGAGATCAAAAGTGGTGGCGCAGCCCGGTGATGACACGTGTCATCATCGTGTCAAGTCTAGTTGGTGATCCAGACGAGCCACGCTTTGACCGGTGTTTGACGCGGGCCGCGTAGCCCTAAGGCTACTCTTAAGCGGGTCGCATAAGAGTTAGTTTCAGCAACTATATAAAGGAGCCATCGGGATCAACCAGAATTCGTTCAAAAATCATTTCTCAATCACAATTTCTGAATTATAGGCTTTATAAAGCTGGTATTATACCTAGGGGTGAGCAAAAACCGAACCGAAAACCGAAACCGCACCAAAAACCGTAAAAACCGAAACCGCAAAACCGCAACCGACACAAAAACCGCAAAAACCGAAACCGCAAAAACCGAAACCGCAAAGGTATGGTGCGGTTCGGTTTTAGCTTTAAAAACCGCACCAAAAAACCGAAACCGCACCGCAAAATTATTATATATATATATATATATTATATAATATACTTAAAGATTTAAATATAAAATTCCCTATATATTATATAATCTGTGTTTGTTAAAAAAAACGTACAGACTTTACTTTGTTAAGTTAACTATCGTCTGCTCCCTCTAAAAAAAAAATGATGTTAACCTACTAGTTACAAGCCCAACTTTCAACCCAATAACCTTTTGATAAAAAAGAAACCTACGTACCTTTCCCTTCATTTCCCTAATTTAAAACCGAGAGTTTTTTTTTGATAGTACAAGCCCATTAAATTAGCCCATTAAATTAGCACTCCAAAAATTATATTCTAATTACCATCAAGTATTAGATGTATTCCAGTATTAAAACCGAGAGTTTTTTTTTGATGTATTCAAGTATTGCTGAGAGTTTTTTTTAGATGTATTCAACTATTAAAACCGAAACCGCACCGAAACCGAACCGCAACCGCAAATAAACCGCAAAAACCGTACCGCAAAAAAACCGCAACATGTGGTTTTAAAAAAATAAAAACCGCACCTCGCGGTATGAGTTGCGGTTTTATGCTAAAACCGCACCAAACCGCACCATGCTCACCCCTAATTATACCCCCTAATTAGCAAGGTTCTGCTCCGTTGTAAGTATTATAACCCCAGTTTCGTAGTAGATACGCTGCCCGATTGATTTAAGGTTCCGTAACAACTGTCTTGGTTCTGCCCGACGTAGTTGTTGGAATACCGTCTCGGGGAGGGTATCATTAATATTTTCAAAGGGTTATTATACTAACCTAGGTACATTTGTGAAAATTATAGATTAATCCCAGGAAACCCTTACGCGAAGTCTAAGATAGCAATGTGAGTTTATCCTCTTTTTGTTAACCTTTTTGTAATGTTTTACAAAACCTTAAATGTTTTACAATGTGATTAAGCGGTGATTGAGTCTTTGTAGTTCTTCAATTACTGCCGGTATGTTGGGGTTTTGTATACAAAATTCACTACACTGTGAGTAGTAAGTCGGGACGACAACACGTTACCATTGGACAACGAGTTAGCCAATGTGTAATATGACCCACAAGTCAGGATTGACAGTACTGAATGAGTAATTATGTAGAAATAAACAATGTGATCGCTCTCAATATTGTTTTAATTGATAAAATGTTTCTTGATTAAACTGGGGTTCACTCACCAGTATTTCTCACTGACAAATGTTTTTAAAACGCGTTTCAGGTAACACAATGTGACAGCCAATTAGTAAAAAGCCAGCTGGAGAGCACTGAAGGCTTGGGAAAAATGTGGCTATAAAAGTTACCTAAAAGACGATGTTTTAAATTCAATAAAATAGGGTTTATCCCTATACACGTATTGTAATAAGAAACTTGGGTTTTACCCATGTGATTATTAATATCAAATATGGTGGTTTTACTCTGATAAACATTTCCTAACTACGGTCCTGATGTAATTTCCGCTGCCAAATTAACAAGCTGATACCACCGAAACTCTGAGTTCGAGTTCGCCCGTTCCCGGGACAGATAAGGGATCGGGGGTTGCGACAACTGTCCAGAATATACTCATCAAACATTTTGTACCACTGTTTGGGAGACTGTTTGAGCCCATACAAGGACCTCTTCAACAAACAAGCTTTTATTTCTTGGCCTTTGACATCATATCCCTTTGTGCCATATAGATCTGCTCCTCCAAATTTCCATGTAAAAAAAGCAGTTTTCACATCCATTTGTTCCAACTCCAGATCTAATGATGCCACCAATGATAAGATAACTCTAATTGAGACATGTTTGACTACAGAAGAAAAGATCTCATTGTAATCAACACCTGCCTTCTGTGTGAATCCTTTGGCCACCAATCTTGCCTTATACCTTGGACCCTCTCCTTGCTTAACACCTTCTTTAATCTTATAGATCCACTTGCAAGATACCAACTTCTGATCTTTAGGCTTGTTCACCAATTCCCATGTACCATTTTTGTGTTTGTTTGTATATTTTGAACAAATCAAATAGATATGAACAGTTTAAGTGCAGCGGAAATGGAAACCAACTTTGTAAACACAATCAAAGGAAGAATAGTATGATGAACAATTGCTTTCCATAGAGTCAAAAGATTTACAAATCAAAGCAAAAAGATTACAGATATGCTCACATACTAAGCTCCCCCTCAGCCTGATGCCCCAAGGTCGGTTGCACACAAGATGAAAGGATTAGACATGAGGAGAAGAACTCGCTCAGTCAATCAAATGTAACAGTACAGGGTACTGTTACATTTATAGGCAAACCAAACTACTGAGGTATCTCAGCTGACGTCACCATGAGAGCGACGTCTAACAGCCTAACAACCTGTATTTACTGACCTTACACAACTACTGATGTCCTAACGACTGATTATAAATACAATACAAAACATGAGAAAACAACTGCTTCACGTTCCACTGTTGTAGCCTAAGCACTGATGCTCAACAACAACATCAGTGCTTTCTTCAAAGGTGATCAGTCCTTGAATGAGCAGTGTTTGTGTCTTCAGCAGCACTTGAGAGACAGCAGTAGATAGAGCGACAGAGTTTATCTTCAGCAGTCTTTAGGATTACATCAGCGTTTGGATCATCAGTTGTTCTTTTGAGCAGTACTTAAGGTTCATCAGCTGATAGATAACCACTGTCAAGGGGAGAGCAAAGTGTAAACTACTGTTTATTGTGAATCCTCTGTTGTGACCTGGTTTTGGCTTTACATTATCTGTTCCTCTGGTAGGGTTCAATCCCAACAATCTCCCCCTGGAATAGATAATGCCAAAACCTATCATTATTCTGGATCTTTATTCCTCATCAGAAGTTCCCTTACATGTCTTTTAAATTCTTCTTCAAATTCCTTGGAACTTGTGTCATCTTCATCCCTGCACAGTGTAAGCTCAAGGAGATCTAGTTGATCTTCAACACCCAGGCCTAGTGCTTGATTCCTTGATATATGCCTCACTTCTCCATTGGTTCTGACCAAGGTCAATACGTGGGTCTTTTGATCAGACATCCACTTTAGTATTTTTAAACCAAATGGGTTTCTTGGGAGAGATTTATTTCCTGATGAGCTGGATGTATTTGGCCTTGAGAAAAATTGTAAAGCAGTATCTTGAACTTCAGACATTCTTTTAAAAGCTTCTTCTATGACTTTGTTTGCTGCAGCTATATCTTCTGCAATTTCTTTGTCAAGTAGCTCTTGTTTCTGTTGTTGATCAAGTTCTCTGTCTGTGATATCTGCTGATGATTGTTTGCTTACTACTTTGACCCTTTTGGTAAGGTCTTGTAATTTTGCTAAGTTTTCTTTATCTGAGGCCAATTTCTTGGTAGCTTCTTCAATCAGATCATCTTCTTTAAGCCTTTCTTTTTCAACAGTCAGCATTTCCTTCCTTTCTTTTCTCAACCTTGTAACAAAGGCTTCTGCTGTGCTGATCTGTGTTTCAAAGGTCTTGACCTGTTCCTTTAGCTTTTTGTAGTCAGACTTTTTAGGAGTGTCCCTCCTTTTCCTAAGTCTTTCATAAGCTTCGTCTGTTTGCTGCTTGGTCCATTTTGCTATGGCACTTGCAGAATCCACTCTTGCATCTACCAACTCCTGCTTCTTTCTCTTGTATTCAGAAGTAAGATCAGCTATGAGCTTCTTGTATTTATTCCAATTTGGAGCTGTCTTCTTCTTTCTTGAATCATTGTTGACCTTTTCAATTCTTTTTGCCTCATGCTTTAATGCAATTATTGGCCAATCTTTGAAATCTGTTTCTTCAGCAGGATAGAACTTCTCTTTCATTATGTATGCAAGATATTCCTTCCTCAATTCATTTCGTTGATCTTCTTCAGGAGATATGCTTGACATTTCCTTGTTCAAATCACTTGCATATTCCTTTATTTGTTTAACCTTGTTGAGCAGGAATTCTCTTCTTTTCAAAATAGCTTCATTGCCTTGATTCTTACATTCAATTTTGGCTCTTATCCTTGCTTGTCTTACTTTCATTTCAAGATATTCATTCATGTCTTCTGGAATTATGAAACCTATGAGAGAAGGAAATTTCCTTTTTGAAGGATCATCTTCAGTGTAAAATTGTTTCATCTCATTTTTCACAGCTTCTAATTCCAGTGGATTCTTAGTAGCAACAGGATCATACTTTTCATCAGTGTTCTGAGTTGTTTCTCTTTTTCGTTTGTAAAGTTTAGGAGGTTGTGATGCAAGACTGGTGGGAACAGTGGAAGATGACTGACTAACAGCTATTGAAACAACTGGTGTCTCAACATCTGTTGTCATTACAACTGCTGATATGTCAGCAGTTGTCTTCTGCTTTTTAGCAGGGGATGGAAGTGGTGATGTTGGTGGTGATGGTGATGAATCATCATCTGTTATGAGATTTCTTCTCCTTTTTAATGAAGAAGAAGCAGATGATGTTTTGGGTGGAGCAGTGGTGGTAGATTGGATAGCAGTGGTTTGTGGCAGTGATTGACTGACAGTGGTTGAAACCACTGGTGCTTCACCCGCTGCTGTCATTACAACAGATGTTGTAACATCTGTTGTCTTCTGCTTTATGGTAGGAGGCAGTGGTGATGGTATGATTGTAGATGATGATGGTGGAGCAGTAGTTGTAGTGGTGTGTGGTAGAGTGGTGTGTGTTGAAAGTGTGTGTGTTGATGAAATGGCAGCTGTTTGGCTACTGACAGCAGTTTTTGTAACTGCTGCTGCAGCAGTTTTTGTAACTGCTGCTGTATCAGCTGTTTGGCAAACAGGTTTTGAGACCTGTTTTTCTTTTTCTTTTTTAGGTTCAATATGAAGGCCATGTTCAATTCCCTTCTTCTTCATTTGCTTCATTATCTCCCCCTTTTTGGCATTATCTGCAAGGGGGTCATTAAAGAATAGTAAAGTTGAAGGAGCCTTTCCAGTGGTAGTTTGGATACTGGCCTTAATAGCCTTGATATCTGCTTGAGTATCGTTGAACCTTGATTCCATCATGTTTGACAGCATTTGTACTTGAATAGCATGCTTTTGATCAGCCATTTGTTGCTGTTTTTCAAGCATGGTTTGGAAGATATTCCAAAGCTCATTTTCAGCAGGTGCTTGTTGTGGAGCAGATGCTTGAGCAGGAACAGCAGAGGATTGTGCTTTCTGAGCTTTTAAAATCTCTTGCACCATCTCCTTTATTTCAGAAACTGATTCTTCAAGTTTTTCCACTCTGCCCGTCAATTCCTGATATTTTGAATCATCACCCATTTTACTGGGATCATCTGAATCCCCACCTGTGGTGGTTATATCAACGTGTGACTTAGGAACAGAGTCCCAAAAATCATCCATTGATGCCCCTTGTTCTCGGTACTGGGGACTTCTTTCTTCGGCACTCGATAAACCTTTGATGGTACCAGTGGTTAGATCCAACTCACTGGTGGTCATCGAAGTTGCCATGGAAGAAATTGCCTTCAAGGGAGTCTTACTTATGAAACAACTGTCCAACTGAGGATCTGTTGATCCACCAGTTGTAGTTGCTGCTCCACTTGAACTACTGATAGGAGTTACTTGTAACTCCTGCAGTGTAACCTCCTCAACTGTTGCTGGGATAGCAGAAGTATAAGCATCAGACCCAGTCACCTGTGGATGTATACTCTCAGTGATAGGTGATAGAGAGGAACTGGTTTGTGTCTGTGCAATAGCAGCTGCATGCAACAGAGGTAGCATGGACTGTGGCATTATTATTGGTGAGGGGATGGGGGTTGAAAGAGACATGTCCTTGGGATCAGGACTGAGGAAGATGGATCCGAGTGGATTCAGAGCTTCATATTGTGGTGTCCCTGTGCTTACAACCTGATCCTTTTGTGAGGATGCAGGAGGAGTTTCGGTTATGGGTTGAGATCTTTCTTCCAACTGCTGTGAGGAAGTAGCAGCAGCGGTTTGTGGTGACTTTTGTGTTGTCACAGGCATTTCCTCTGGGATCTCATCTTCCAGAGTTGCCTTTGTTTTGGGTTTGGTGGGTTTTCTGGATGTTTTCTTTTTGGTCCTTTTAGTGGTGGCAGGTGTGGGTTTCAAAGCAGTGGGAGTGCTGCTATGATCACCTGGAGCAGTGGGCTCAGCAGTTGATACCTGAGGAGCAGTTGTAACCGCTAAAGTCTGCTCAGGTACCCCTGCTTTTGTTTTTATTGGTGCCATCATCCTTGAAAATGTTTCTTTTGTTATGCTTTTTATTTGACAATGAACACCTTGTTTGAGCAAATTTACATTTTTCTTTTCAAATTTTTGTTCAAAATAATAACTCAAAAATCTTGGAAAAAGTAAAAATGCTTTACTTTCAACGTTTTTCACCATGTCATTGAAAATCTCCTGGGAGTAGTTATAGTCTTTATTATTCAAAATAGCGTAACCCAGGTTTTGGATTTTCAATGGTATTTCGTTGAAAGATGTTGTTTTATTTGAAGCACACATCAAGAGTGTGTGAAATAAAAACCTGGGTGCAGATGGAAAATAACCCTTTTGTAGGGTATCTACCTTTGGTTCTTCTGCATAACCCCTTTTCACGAAATCAGTTTTCATCTCGACTTTTTCAAAAGAGAGTTTACCTTCCTGATCGTTGAGATTAAAGACTTCGGAGATCGACTGTGGGGTTATTTGAACTGCTTTACCCTGTATCGAGGAGTTTATGGCTATGACTTTTCCGTCTTGTTTTTCAAGCGTCGCCTTTTTCCAAAACTCTCTCTGGGTTTGCAAATATATGGGAGCATTCACCGTCAACAAAGTTTTGTACTTTGATCCAGTTATTGCGTCAATGATGGTGTCAAAGGTGTGATTATCGGTAGGTTTTGTGAGTAAACCCAGATAATTGTGAGATTGTTTGAATGGTATTTCGATGGGTTCTTCGGCCGTTTGAGCGACCTCTTTGGAAGGCGATGGTGATTTGGGTTTTGATTTTGATTTTGTCATTGTTGCGGAGAATAACGAAGGAAGATTTTGGAGATTTTGAGAAGGAGGGTTGGAAACTGCTATGAGAAGAGAATTTTTGGAATTCAATTCGACAGTGTAAAACCCTGTTTGGGGTTTAGGGCAGGGTTTTATTTAAAAATGATCGCTGATGTGGCAGCGGTTATTAAGATCTGAGGGCTAAAAACTGACCACGTGTCAAACACTGATGAGACGGATGAAGTATGTAGAACAGTTGTTTTAAGAGCCACTGACGTAGCAAACATCAGTGGTTACAACGGTAAAAATTATGGGCAGTGGATGATTTTTACTAACAGTGGATAGCATATCAGTGGATAAGACACTGATTTTGAGCATCAGTGCTTTTCAAGGAAATGAGGGATCAGTGGTTAACTTTCAGCAGTGGACAGTGTTTAGGAATCAGAATTTGGAACAAATCAGTGGTTAGGGTAAATGGTAAATATCTGAAAGACAGATGTTACAGCAACAATTTTGAGGATTTTCAATCAAGGTTTTGCCACATGTCAATTTTGAAGGACAGTGGTTTAGTACCCAGATGATGAAAACTTTTTGCTAAGGCAACTCATTTTCGTTTAGTATTCAATCAAAACATGAGTACCTTAGTATTTTAAGCATAGTTTGCAATCAATTTATGATGGAAATTTAGGAGCAAGCCTGAGTGTGACATGATCATGACATATGTACCATTTCCTTTTAACCCATTTACGAGGACACAGATACCACCAAAAATAAGGTATTACATCCTGACAGGAGCTGAAACTATTGCCAACAAAAACAAGCATAAGTTCCATATATATTATTCAAAAAAAATGAATAATATATCCTGATTATTTGAGAAAATCCTTTGAACAACAAAAAATAGTTGAAGGATTTTTCCGAGAATAGTATCAAAAAGGATCTGGTATGAATTCAATAGAGTATATAATCATATCATACATAAGTTTTTGAAAATGGTCAGTGGTCACCAGTGGAAAGAACTTTTGGATGCATTTTGACCATTTTTTGGAACCATTTTCTTTGACAATCGATTGCAAACTTGAGGACATATGGAGAAAAATTTTTGAACATTTGTCTAGTCCTCTTTGGAGTTCATTTACTGGAATCAAAACCTTTTTCTGAACAGATAAATGCACATAGTTGCTCAATGACCATTATTACCCTAAACTTTGACTCATAAGTGTTTTATGTTTATACTCTTTTCTTTTGACTTCAAAAGTTTTGAGATAAACACACTTCTGAGTATTTGTGAATATTAGTCCAAAATCATTCTACAGTAATGTTTTGAGAGACTTGATCATGTTTTCACAAGTTTTTCATCCAATCTCACATTACATATGATGCGGACTATGTTGACCCTTGTTTTCTTAATGTATTTGATCATAATTGATTTTGTCCTTTTAGGAACTCAACCTGTTTTCAACACATAAGATCTAAATAACTAAAGTTTTAATTTCCCTCTATTAGTGTTAACAAAACAACAATGCTTTTATGAACATAGGTTTTGTTAATCTGAGGTTTGTACTTTAGTATTTAATGAAAACATCACAAATATCAAGACAACAGTTGAAATCAATATTGAAAAATATAAAACGATCCCATAATTTGACAAATATGTTCACAGATCTGAAAGCTGTGGGTGACTTTTGCATGATATCACCTGTTGTGTGAAATTTGTGTGTTATATGACATCTTGGTTGATTTACAGAGATTTTGAATAACCATTTTGAACATGATTTAATCGATACTCTGTTTTTCAACAAAATACAACCAACCTTAGTATCAATGAATTTTGAGCCGAACTGTTATGTCAAATTGATTGTTAGATCGAATTTGACTGTCCAGGCTCTGATACCAATTGTTAAGATCGGAGGCTCTTATGATTGTGTTTGTTTGTATATTTTGAACAAATCAAATAGATATGAACAGTTTAAGTGCAGCGGAAATGGAAACCAACTTTGTAAACACAATCAAAGGAAGAATAGTATGATAAACAATTGTTTTCCATAGAGTCAAAAGATTTACAAATCAAAGCAAAAAGATTACAGATATGCTCACATACTAAGCTCCCCCTCAGCCTGATGCCCCAAGGTCGGTTGCACACAAGATGAAAGGATTAGACATGAGGAGAAGAACTCGCTCAGTCAATCAAATGTAACAGTACAGGGTACTGTTACATTTATAGGCAAACCAAACTACTGAGGTATCTCAGCTGACGTCACCATGAGAGCGACGTCTAACAGCCTAACAACCTGTATTTACTGACCTTACACAACTACTGATGTCCTAACGACTGATTATAAATACAATACAAAACATGAGAAAACAACTGCTTCACGTTCCACTGTTGTAGCCTAAGCACTGATGCTCAACAACAACATCAGTGCTTTCTTCAAAGGTGATCAGTCCTTGAATGAGCAGTGTTTGTGTCTTCAGCAGCACTTGAGAGACAGCAGTAGATAGAGCGACAGAGTTTATCTTCAGCAGTCTTTAGGATTACATCAGCGTTTGGATCATCAGTTGTTCTTTTGAGCAGTACTTAAGGTTCATCAGCTGATAGATAACCACTGTCAAGGGGAGAGCAAAGTGTAAACTACTGTTTATTGTGAATCCTCTGTTGTGACCTGGTTTTGGCTTTACATTATCTGTTCCTCTGGTAGGGTTCAATCCCAACATATAGATCCACTTGCAAGATACCAACTTCTGATCTTTAGGCTTGTTCACCAATTCCCATGTACCATTTTTGTACAGAGAATCCATCTCCTCATCCATAGCTTGACACCACTTTTGACTTTCTTCAGAACTTACAGCTTCTTCAAAAGTTAGTGGTGCATAGATGCTTTCATTCTCAGTTGTTACAAAAGCAACTGCAGAGATATCTTCAGTATCTCTATACTTCATTGGTTTCACAACTTTCCTTTTTGACCTGTCTCTCACCAGAATGTAATCTTCCAAGTTTGGTTCACTTTGACTTGTTTCCACCTGGCTTGAATCGGGACTCCTTTGACTGGACTCACTCTGAATTGTACAAGATCTTTCACTATTAACCTTTTGTCTTTCTAGCACTGGCTCCACCTCAAACTGAAGATCATCCCTCTTGGATACATTCTTGTTCATAGACTCTACAACATCTTTGTACAGAACATTTTCCCTGCACTGAACATTTCTGCTCATAATGACCTTTGGATTTTTCAACCTCCAAAGCCTCTATCCCTTCACTCCTTCAGTATAGCCCAGCATGACACACATTTGAGACCTTGGATCTAATTTATCATCACTGACATGAGAATACACCAGAGATCCAAACACTTTAAAATCTTCATACTCAGGTTTAACTCTAATCCACATCTATATAGGTGTCTTCATCTTGATTGCTGATGAAGGACATCTATTAATCAAATAGGCTGCAGTGGATACAGCTTCACCCCAGAACTTCTTAGGCATCCCTGAATTCACTAACATACATCTCACTCTTTCCAAAATGTTTCTATTCATTCTTTTAGCCAAACCATTCTGTTGAGGAGTACCAGGAATGGTTAAGTGTCTGGATATCCCATTTGCTTTACAAAACTGATCAAACTCATTGTTACAAAACTCCAACCCATTGTTTGTTCTGAGTTTCTTCAATTTCCTCTCAGTTTGATTTTCCACCAATACTTTCCATTCTTTAAACTTCTTGAAAGTATCACTTTTATGTCTAAGAATATAAACCCACAACCTTCTAGAGTAATCATCTATGATTGACAAGAAATATCTACTACCCCCCCCCCCAAAGTTTCTGTTCTAGCAGGCCCCCACGGATCAGAGTGCACATAATCTAAGACTCCCTTAGAAATATGTTTCCCTTTACTAAACTTCACTCTTTTCTGTTTGCCCAAAACACAGCTTTCACAAAAGCATATATCACAGTTCTTTAAATCACCAAGAACTTGTTGTTTTAACAATTCAATTAGGCCTTGTTGACTTATATGAATAAGTCTCTTATGCCATTTCAGGGCTTCATCATTTCCTTCTTCACTTGCTAAAGCAGCTACTCCATCAACAATTTTACAATCTAACATGTAAATATTGTTCTTGACCCTAGTACCACTTAGCACCACCATAGACCCTTTTATGACTCTTGCTTTACCATCTCTAAGACTGACATGATATCACATTTTTTCTAAAGTACCAAGAGACAATAAACTTCTCTTAAGATCAGGAATATACCTCACATCTCTGAGATCAAATGTAATACCAGATTCAGTCTTCATTGTAACTGTACCAATTCCAAGAATCTGGCATGGCCTGTCATCACCAAGCTTTACAGACCCCATGTCCACCATCTTCAATTCTTTAAAGGCTTCTTTCATAGGTGTCATGTGAAATGAACACCCTGAATCCATTACCCACTTTTCTTTGTTACATTCACTAGTAGCCACAAGAACATCAGCACTGTCATAACCACCCTCTGATTGTTCATCAGACTCTACATGACTACTTTGCCCCTTTGAGTAATTACTACTTTGCCCTCTGGAATAACTTCCTTCACTTTTTCTTCTCTTGAATTCTGGACAGTATTTCTTGAAGTGTTTCTCTGAATTACAAACAAAACATCTCCTCTTGAATCTTGACTTAGATTTTGACCTGGAATTCTTGCTACTACTGCTATAATTCCTTTGATCTAACCTCCCTCTCACAAACAATCCATCTCCACCTTCTTCTTTTGAATCTGACCTCTTCTTCAACTCTTTTGAATTCAAGGCAGACAAGACATCTTCCATGGACAGAGAATCTCTACCATACATCAAAGTATCCAAAAAGTGTTCATATGATGATGGAAGAGATGTGATAAATATTATTGCCTGATCTTCATCATCCAGTACCACCTCTATATTTTCAAGATCCAAAATTAATTTGTTGAATTCATCTGTATGATCTTCAAGACTCTTTCCTGATGACATGTGAAACGTATACAACCTCTTCTTCAAATACAGCTGATTGGCCAAAGACTTCGTCATATACAATGACTCCAACTTTGCCCAAATCCCTGCAGCAGATGTCTCTTTTGATACTTCACGAAGAACTCGATCACCAAGACTCAATATAATTGCACTATGAGCCATCTCGAGCATATCCTTCTTCTCTTTATCATTTAAGCCTTCAGGAAGTTTATCTTCTCCTTTCAGCGCATCATCAACACCATTATGAACCAGAAGAGCCCTCATCTTCACACGCCACAGACTGAAATCACTCTTCCCGTCGAACTTCTACAATTCGAACTTCGTTGACACCATCCTTGTTCTCTGATTGCGGAATTGAAAATCAATTTCTTAGAATCGAGCCACCAATAGCTCTGATACCACTTGTTAAAGAACAACTAGAAATTGAATCCAGATAAACTTCAACCCAACGATTGTTATTAAATGATTAACGATTGAATACAAGAAACGAAATTACAAGAATTGAAAGAAAAACAAACTACTACCTATCTAGTCCTAACCACCTATTTATAACAAGTCGCTAAAGTTTATTACAACAAACTGTTGAAGAAACTTTACATAAAGCCCCCTGAACTTATAAGAAAATAAGTATCAGTCCTTGTGCCTTTAACCACTGCTTCCTAACTATTGATTCACTATCCACTGATTATACACCAACAACGGTTGTTACCATCAGCAGTTGTTAACCATCAGTACTTATCCCTTTAGACACCAGCAGTGCTTACAAGACCCTTCAGTAGTTTGACTTTAGACTCATCAGTGGTTTGACTTTATTTGACTAAACTAAATTGTTACTTTCTCCAACAAATCAGGACAAAGACCGATTAGCGCATGTACCCTTTTGTCTTTCAGCTAATGACATGGACTATTTATGTTAATTACTTGAAAAAAAAACAAACCCCCTCGTCCCCCACCCATTTGTGAAACACTGATTACCCGATTACTGTTGTCAGGATCCAAAAGGGAGGAGAGAGAATGGTGTAGCGGTCCGTGATTTGGAGGGACAGATAGGTATTTTTTTCATTGGGCTAAGGGGAGTTGTCGAGTACTCGAGGTGACGTGCACACCCATTTGTGAAACACCCAGGTGAAGTAGGAGTTGTGACATGCATGGTGAACCAGGAGCGAAGGTTTGTTGGTGCCCGGGGGTGCACCCGCCCACCCCAATATTTCGGTTAGAAGTGTATAGGTTCCGGTTTTTCGTCTGGAAATTTTAAAAATTATATAGGATCGTCTCCCCCCAATTATTTTTCCTAAATATTTATACAATATATAAATTAAAGTAAAGTTTGTTACCACTTTATATATAAATGATAGGTAGTTTTGTAAATATATTTTAACTCTTATTTGTTTAACCCTAGGTTACCCACCACACAATAAACTTAATCACAAATTTTTATGTCTAAGAACGATCCTTTGAATGAATGAATTTTTTTAGTTTTATTTGGAACTATTATTATTTGACTTGATCGATAGCTGACCCGAAACATAACGATAGAAAAAAAAATCTGTTCCCATCAATTTACGCAACCTTGAAACTTTTAGTCAAGCTACGCCACTGTGATGAACCTCAAACTAGACATGGTGGTCTAGGTCTGACAATGGCAAATGACACAACATGTAACATACACTATTTTTTTCGACCACGTTTATTATTATTTTACTTGCAGCAATCATTTATTGATAAAGCGATTCGAGATTTCCTTATTATTTTATTTAGGTTGGTATACAATAAATTTTATTAAATTTGTCCTATTATATGAATATTTGGAAAAAAAAGTATATTAATAATAATAATAGGCACAAACTATCTACACACCAAGTGTGTAGATAGCCAACCCAAAAAGGGGGGGTTTTGTCTTATATGCACACCCTGCAGTGTCGAGCTATGGCCAAAGCGCGACGTTTTGGTCCGGTTAATCAGACAAAGACTGACGGGTGTCTGACGGGTCTGTTGACCGGACCAAAACGCCGGGCTTTGGCCGCGTTAACCAGACAAAAGACTGGCACCCGGTCAGTCTTTTGTCTGGTTGTCAGGACCAAAACGCGGCCAAAGCTCGGCGTTTTGGTCCGGTCAACAGACCCGTCAGACACCCGTCAGTCTTTTGTCTGACTGGCCGGACCAAACCGCCGCTCTTTGACCACAGCTCGACACTGCAAGGTGTGCATATAGGACAAAAAATGTCTTTTTGGTGTGCAAATAGCCAATTTGATGTGCCAATAGGTACACCCTAATAGTAATAATAATAATAATAATAACAACAACAACCGCAGTTCTTATCTTATAATTGGTATTTATTTAACAACTTTATATATAAAACACTAGGGTTAGGATATAATAGGAAGTTTATTTGGCTATGAAGTAATCTTGACCATCCATTTAGGTAATCAAGGGCTAAAATTAAATGAGGGAAATTGAAAGGAAAAAAAGAGGCGCGTGGGTTGTTTAGGGGCATTCTAGTCAATCCAAGGCAATAGTTTCTCTCTCCACCAATCCCCCCCCCCCATTTTTTAAACGTTAATAACTCTTTCATACGACATTATTTTTTTTTTAAATTGCACCAAAAAAACGAGCATTTTTTATCTTTAAAACGAGTATACTATTGCTATATTTTGGAAAAAAAAAATTTAAACCCAGTTGCGTAAAACGCAATGAAAAAAAAAACCTAAAAATGACATTTTTCTAAAACGCAATGCATCAAAAACGCAAAGAAATGTCTTATTTGTAAAACGCTATGGCCAGAAAACACAAAGAAATGTCTTATTTCTAAAGCGCAGCAGCCTAAAAACACAAAAGAAAGTGTACTTTCTAAAACGCAATGGACTAAAAACATATAAAAATGTGTTTTACCTAAAACGTAATGCACAAAAAACACAAAGAAATGTCTTATTTCTAAAACGCAATGGCCAGAAAACACTTAAAATGTCTGTTTTATAAAACACATTGGACTGAAAACACATAAAAATGTGTTTTACCTAAAACACAATGCACCAAAAACACAAAGAAATTTCTTATTTATAAAACGCAATGGCCAGAAAACACTTAAAAATGTCTCCTTTCTAAAACGCAATGGCCTAAAAAAACAAAAGAAAGTGTTCTCTCTAAAACGCAATGGACTGAAAACACCTAAAAATGTGTTTTACCTAAACCGCAATGACTAAAAACACTTCAAAAATCTGTTTTTCTAAAACGCAATGGCCTAAAAACACCAAAGAAAAGTGTTCTCTATAAAACGCATTGAACCAGGAATTGTCTGATGCATTTTTTCTGATGCATTGTCTGATGAACCAGGAATAGTTTTGTCTGTGAATTGTCTTAGTTCTAAAGCTCAACCCCAGCCAGGGGCTCTGCCCCTTGGACCCCGCCAGGGGCTGCCGCCCCTGGGATCCTGCTACCAGGGGCGCTGCCCCCGGACCCCCGCCAAGATCGTAAAACGCAATGACTAAATCAAAAACCAAGATCGTAAAAATGAAATTAAAGAATTTCTTACATGGATCGAAGTCGGTTTCTTCAACGATTGACGAAATTTGAATGATTGAAACACTTATCAGAGATCGAATCGAATGGATCGAGTGATTATCTTCTAAATCACCGGAAAAAAACAAGATTTTGTATGAAATTAAACTGGGTTTTCTTCAAAAAAGCTGAATGTAGGTCCCGATTTCGGAGGATCGATTAACGAAACCAAACCCTTGTTTATCACAAACACGGTCACGAGTGCGGAATCCCCGTGACGATGCCAAACCAAACACAGATAATAACAACACAAAGTAACCAATGAATCACAGTCAATTGATTAGATGAGAACAAGGTTCAAACAAATACACACAATGTTTGACAGTAAACTATCACAGTAGGTATGCTCTCATGGTTTCTGTGTGAAACCATGTTGTGTTTATATAGGCAGCCCAAGCCCAAGTGTTGACGAAACATATGATGGGCCTGACGAAACATCACAGTCGACGAAACACTAGGTGTTTCGTCACTGTTCATGGCGAAACTTGGAGTTACCATCAAAGGGATGTTTCGTCATACATGTCTTCGACGAAACATGGTGTTTTGTCGAGGGCTGCAAAAGTTGTGTGCTGCAAACAGACAGTTTGCAGCAGACAGACAAACACACAAACATAACATATGCTAATCAATATGCAACATGCATTGTCATTTAACATTACAAACCAAATGAGACAAACTTGTCGAAACCCAAGTAGGATAGGAGGATATCCAACTAAAGTCAATGGCGAATACAAATTCGATAATAAAAGACCGTACAAATACATCGATAATAAAGACAAGTTACAGACACCAAAAAAATGCATCAACACTGAAGAACACGTTGATCGGGTGTTTGAATCATTGATTGGTGACGAAAATCGCACTATAATATAATGATTATTGAGATAGAAGGTGAAGAAATGGTTGAAGATTGTGAGTTTGAAAATGGTGGGTTTTGATGTTACTGGGAAGAAGAAGGAAGAAGAAAAGGATAAGATTGACTAAAATGTCCTTCCTCTTTATTTTAAATTTTGCCACATGTCCTAATCCTATTGCTTTCTAGACTTCCTAGCCAAAATAAACTTCCTATTTGATCATCACCCTAAAACACTAAACAATTTTAAAGATTAATCTTTAAGATAATTTCGTTAAGTTTATAAAATTAATTAACAAATAAGTTAACAAATCTCGGGAGACCAAATCTGCATATGGTCTAAAGATAAAAGGTTTAAACTCTTTTAAAAAGATACAAATCACAGGGACCAGTTATAGCAAGATCATCAAACTTTTTAAAACATCACAAGCTCCTCCTTCTTTGTTTAAACGGCGAAGGTTCCGGCGGACTTTTCGGCGAACCCGGATTTTGCACTCATCTCTTTTGTTATTGCATAATTATTATACTTCCACTACTATTAACCTAACAAACTTAAATTATAAAACAGTCAAACTATTTGGCGCTAGTTTTTGTTTCTTTCTTCTTCATATACATATTGAGTAAATTTGTTGACTGATATACTTGTGTGTTGAATTATGGAGTTTATCGTTTCCTTTTTAGTTAAAGAATTGTTTTTACTATTAAAAGATGTATACATCATGCAAAGTGGTTTTTTTAGACACGTATTATAGTTAATTTCATTTACTACTTTAAAAAAAATAGATAGATGTTATTAAAAGGATTTCTAAGACTTATAAATCAAATTCGTAATATAAATTCTTTAATATTAAATTTATGATGAAACCTATTTTATTATATATAATTAATAAAGGTTTTATGAATTCATCTAAGAATCCCTAAGCAAAATTTCAAAAGTAAAGAATATGTTTCTTTGTTTTAAATCTTCGCATTGTTAATTACCATTTTATTATTATTATTATTATTATTATTATTATTATTATTATTATTATTATTATTATTATTATTATTAAACAAATAGTATGATTACTAAATTAACTAATTATATAATTCAGTGTATTTCTAAAACCATTGTTGTACGTCTTATGAATTAAGTATTTATATCGATTAACTAATAACTTTTATCATTTATTTTAACAAATAAATTAAAACCTTATAAATAAGCAACTACTTTATTCATATATGTGTTGTAATCTTGGCTTTGAGGGTTTTCCAAAAAAAAAAATTATTTTTTTTTACTTTTCACCTAAAAGTATTTTATAAATTACTTTTAATCGAAAACTATTTGTTTTTTTACTTTTAACCCAAAACCTTTTATCTTTTACAATCTATCCTCACAATTTTTTTTTACTTTCAACTTTGGTCCTTTACAGTTTTCATTTTCCGCAAATTTTTCGCTTTATGGTTCGTTCTAAATTTTGTGACTTAACACATCGCAACGTGCGTCTTTGGTTTAGCGTTTTTACGTTTTGTTCTAAATTTTACGAGTTAACACGACGCAACGTGCGTGTGTGGGTTAACGTTTTTAAATCGTCTATTTTTTTCCCGTTTGACATGTTCAACATAAAGTGCGGGTCTTAAATCGACTTAGTTATAACTAAAGAATCCCTTTCACCTAAAAGTATTTCATAAATTACTTTTAATCGAAAACTATTTGTTTTTTTACTTTTAACCCAAAACCTTTTATCTTTTACAATCTATCCTTATAATTTTTTTTACTTTCAACTTTGGTCCTTTATAGTTTTCATTTTCTGCAAATTTTTCGCTTTATGCTTCGTTCTAAATTTTGTGACTTAACACATCGCAACGTGCGTCTTTGGTTTAACGTTTTTACGTTTTGTTCTAAATTTTACGAGTTAACACGATGCAACGTGCGTGTGTGGGTGAACGTTTTTACATCGTCTATTTTTTCCCGTTTGACATGTTCAACATAAAGTGCGGGTCTTAAATCGACTTAGTTATAACTAAATAATCCCCGCCGCATTGCGGCGTGTCGTAATTCTAGTTAATAATCAATTTCCTATACAACATTCAATTAATTATTACAATTAAAAATCCTAGTTGTTCCCAAATTAGTTTAGAGTTCCCTATGTTCCTATATTCCTAGCATGCCGTAGACATTAACATTAATTTTTGTACCAATTAAACCTTATTGCTTGCACATGATATGGTAACACTTTGGGATTCTGCCCATATCTTCAATACAACCAGCCTTGTTTGATTGTTTTGCTAGTTTAGGTGTAACACCTCGAAAATTCACGTCCTATAATGTGTTGACACGTGTCATAGAATGGAACGTGTGAAAGAATGTTATAGAAGGATTAAAGTTGACAATCATGGAAAGTATGTGAATATACGAGTTCTTAATGTCAACAATGAATAAATATATTGTACATTAACCCTACATGATGCTCATACCTTCAAACGAATAAATCATGGATCATACGAAGCTAAATATGAAAGAAAGTGAGAGATTTCAAACTACAGGGGTTAAATGTGTCAACATGTTTAAGTTATACCTCTGAGTGACCTTTTAAAAAACCCGAAGCTTTGTAACGGTTAATTATGCTCACTAGAATGCACGATATAAACTTCATAAAGTTTCGTTATCGTATGAGAAAGTTATGATCAAATTCGTATACAAGGGGTTAAAGCGTCAACGTTGAAGTTTATGACTTTTCGGGTAACAATAAAGTTAACCGAGGACTAAACAAAGTGGGTAAATGTCTTAAAGCCCTTATAAGTCAATTTAGAGGGCTCATTGTGCAAAACAAGACGTGAAAGCGACCTTTAGAAGGACCGGGGACCAAAACTGCAAATAATGGAAAATTAATTTGGCAGATCACACATGCTCGCGTAGCGCGAGCACTAGCCACTATGCCGTCGCGCTACGCGACGGCCTTACCTGATCAGAAATCGTGCCTAGTGTCTGCCATAGCCTTGTAACCGACTTAAATCTGATTTTCCTCATCTTGGACGACCCCTAAACAACCCCTAGACACTTAGGGACACTTGTTAGTGATCAAACATCAGTTATAGCACTTGTTGTCAACAATCTATGAGGTTCCAAGCACTATAAAAGACCATAAGGTTGCAACATTGTGATCACACTTCATTTCTGCATTTCTGGAGCTTCTTGGAGCTTAAGAGCAGACCCTAAGCCTTCCTAATCAAGCATAGGACTTCAGTAAGTATGCTTAACCTTTCTTAGTTAAGTTTTTGCTTAGTTTTAGCTTAAAAGTCAAACCGTCGTAATTAACGGTTGACTTAGCGATTAATCACTGATGGTTCAGTGATTAGTCGAATTAAAAGTAGTTATAAGTTGGTAATTATGTGGGCATTAAACCCTTAAAAGGGCACCCTCTGATTCCCACTCTAACTAAGTCAAATGTCGGGTCAAACTTGTTATTAAAAAGTCAACAGGATACTTATTTTCTAATTTATGCATAATTAGCAATGTAGAACACATACAACCTGTTTTATCATTTATATAACTTGGTAATTAGTGTAAGAACATGTCTAAACATGTTCAACCCGACAATTTTCTGTTTAGACCGGTTCGGAACCGAAAGTCGCAAAACTTTGACTTTTGCTTTGACTTCAGTTCTGACCCGTTTTAGTATGATTTGGAACTGCCTTAGAGCTTCCTTAGGACCAGGTTACATGCTAGTATAACCCTCTGTGGTTATACAGCATGGTTCATTAGTTAACCTATTAATATGCATAATTCCGTTAATTGCCTATATGTTGACCGTTATGCCCTTTTCACCATAAAACGTGATTTTTGAAAATGTAAAAGAGTAGAAACCTTAGTTACTGAAATATAAACTTGTACCCAAAGTTTGACATCAGTTTGAGGTGTAGTTTGAGAGTTATGCTCATTAGCGTAAATTGAAAGCTTTATGTTAATTAAGAGGCGTAATTAGCGTATAGCCTATTTAAACTCACTTTTTGATATCAAACTTCTTACCCACGAATCTAATATATTATTTTGGGATTTTTAATTAATTTTAGATTGAGCATAACTTAGAGTCGTAAGCATGATTCGGTAAAATGTCGGTTTTGCCCTTACGGGCTATAAAATGAGTTTTACATATCCTTTTGACCCCAAACCTTTTGCTACTGATTTTATATGATAAAGACATTATTTTAAACCTTCTGGAATAATAAAAATATCAGCTTTGTATATAGAACCCGTAAACGGCTTCTAATCGCCTTTTAAGCATTTTTAACGCATAGTATGTACTAAAACTATTTTAAACATACAAGGGTTGATACCTACTGATATTTTAGGTAAATTATAATATTTTAACAGTAAGCAAAAGTTGTTTAACTCAGACTTCAGTTTTGGGATTTTCGGCTTATGTGAAATTACCAAAATGCCCCTACGGTGCATAGTTTGGTTATAATTGATAAATTTCACATATATACAATACTCTATGGTTATAACTTGGTAAACTAAGTATTTTTGCTGAACATATCAGACCTGTAACTCGGATTAATACTTAAACTCTTTTATAACATTATAAATGACCAAACTACCCCTACGGGGCATAGTTTGTGTTTAAATTCGTTTTGGGCATAATGGAAGGTATCCTACTGATATCACAACATATTTTAGGCATATTAACTTAGGAAACCTGGTTAGGACCCTTATGATTACCCGTTACGCCTCTTGCGCGTACGGTTCGGCTTATGTAACTAGTTTACATAAATTAGCCGAAACGGGTCAAACCTTATCGGTTTTACCCCAAAATTCAGAATGTGCCTAGATTACCCATATAAGGAAAGTCTTCAATCTTGTCGGGTCTAAACCACATTCTAAACCAGTCTTCGCTTAATCACGCGTTTGAACCGTATCGGTCTAAGCTTAAGCTTAATTAAAGACCGTTAGGATTCTAATAGGTTATTATAAACCTTCGTTCCAGATTAGGAGCCCAGTAAAAGTACTTGCAATTGCTGTATTTGATTGATACTTTGCTCAAGTAAATACTCTTAACTTATTTTCCCTATACGGGCTTGGGATACGGTACTATAAAAGTACCGCTTGGTCGGGTGTGTGTAGTCATTTAAATCGGATTGTGATTAATGTATTTGCATGACCCGTTTAATATGTATTATTTGGTGTATGGCCTTTGGGGGTTAAATGACCATGTCCCGGATATCCTCGGCATCATTTTACGAAATGGCCACGACCTAAGCACGGGGTGTAGGCGTACACCTGACAGATGCATTATGTAAAAACTGGTAATCCACTTAGAGGAATACAATCCTTGTGGGCATTACACCTGTGGCGTGTCAGTTAATCTGTCCTGATGGACGACAAATAAGTAAAACTGTATACAAGATTATACAAATAATTGTCCCAAGTTATAAAGATATTTTGCCGAAGTGCATTCAAATCAATTTTCAAACAATTTTTCAAAATGAGTCAGTTAAGTTGTATTTACCAGTGTAAACTGACGTATTTTCCAAAAAGGCTAAGTGCAGGTACTAGACGAAATAGGCTGGCCACTCCGGGCATCATTACTCAAGTTTCGCAAGCTCTAGATGTCAAAGTCTGTTGAACAATAATTTCTATTTATTTTGATCCGCCTGTGGATCTTTTACTTTCTGTTGTAATACTGGATATTACTTTATATTCGGATTGTAATATATTTATCTTTTGCTTCCGCTGTGCATTTATATATTGTGTTGTTTGACTATGATGTTATCAACCATGTCACGATACTCCCCTACCGGGCCCACCGGTCAAACGTGGAAATATCGGGGTGTGACATTAGGTGAGTATACATAGTCCCCTTTTTCACGTTTTATACTTTTGGGGTGATTCATGTGCCATATATCAAATTTACAAACTATTACATACTATTCATAACTTACAATTCGATTCTATGGGTTGCATGTTATTCTAGCAAGAGGTTAATCCTTTGGGTTCCTCATTTATAAGTCGACACAAGGTTTGAGTGTGCCTTAGTTTCATGTTTCTATTTTAAATTGCTTTAGATATGGTATAAAATTTTCCAATTATACTTGTATGTATTAATACACTATGTTACTCGCCAACTTTTCGTAGTTGACCTTTATTTTGCACATGTTTCAGGTAATATTGTTTGATGATGCTATACAAGATTTGCTACTCACATAGGATGCTTGTTGGACTTAGATAAATAATTATGAATTTGTTTTGAACTATTTGTTTATCCATGATGTACTGGATGTTTTAAGTTGATTAATAAATATTTAAATTTTATATGTGCTTTTAAATCATCTAACAAAGTAATGCCTCGATATTCGGTTACGGTGTTACACAACAATTTATGATAATGGCTCCCAACCCATCAATACGAGTTTAGGACATGGATCACATAGTACGATGTAGTTACCTAGTAATCCTAATGATGGATCGAGCTTAAGTTATAAGAGTCTAAGGAAAATGAGGTGGCATGAAAATATTGACAAACTAACTTAAACTAATGTTTATTGTGTTTATTTATCTTACCGTGACTAGTTTTTAATGCATGTTGTTTGAGAGATCACAACAATATTTAGGGTTTCGTTTCATAGTCCTTGGTCTCATTGGAGAGACGTCATAGAGGTTGAGTACGCTAAAAGATGCACCACCACTTAGGGTTTGGACATAAACAATGGTATATATTTATATATTTAGTTTTTAACATTTACGTACAATGATGGGGTATATGTGTACGGGGTGTAAAGGATGGGACCTAACCTGGGGAAGCGTGTGTTACATGGTTTGTGCCATGACAAATTGACACGAGCACTAGATGAGGGGTGAGCATGCTCTTAAACCATACGGTGGTGTGGAGGGGCATGAAAATAAGGTGTTACGCGACATGTAGACGATACATTATCACGCGTCAGAAAAGTGGCATGGTGTAAAAACAGGAGGAGTGGGACGGGGCGTGAAAGTGTGGCGTTATTCGACACGTGACACACTTTTTTTTTATTATTATTACTAGTATTAAACTCTTGCGTTACAGCGGTTGTTATAAAACTGTGTTAAGTAGTAGCAAATACCATTGTCAGCGACCACCAACACCAGAAAAGCTCGTAAAAACAAAATAAATAAAAACGGAAAAAAATAACGCCGAGCGAAAAGCAGAAGTAAAATTTTTGAATCACGCACGCATGTTGCAGAGAAATTAAATCGAAACGTAAAACATAGAAAAAAATAACTAAGTCCATCCAGGACCCACGTGTTGGACGAAATTGTCAAACGCAGAAAAATAGATGTGATGCAACGGGACAGTCAAACGGGAAAAAATATTGAACCCCAAGGGCTGTAAACGAGCCGAGTCGAGCCGAGCCAGACCCAGCTCGAGCTCAGCTCGAACTCGATTCGAGCTGGCTTTGCTCGAACTCGAATTTCAAATCGAGCTAAGATTTGAGGCTCGAGCTCGACTCGATTAGAATTCGAGCTAGCTCGGCTCGGCTCGATCTAGCTCAAACTAACAAAAAACCACAAAATTTACTACTTAAAAAGCCCTTAAAATGAATTTCTTCATGGACTAAGGGTCATAATTGACATTTAATTTAACCATATGGCTAAATATCCAAGTATAAATAGTTAATTCACTTTGTACATTGTCTTTACCTTCTTTTATAGTGGAGATACTCCCTTAGTTTTTGTTTTCAAAGCGATGTGGGACAAAAAAATAAAGGATGTAAAGCTTATCGAGCCAGCTCACGAGCCGAGCCGAGCCATGCCAAGCTCGAGCTCGGCTCGTTTACAAACCGAGTCGAGCCAAGCTGGCTCGTTTACAACCGAGCCAATTTCGAGCCGAGCTTTCTTCGAGCTTTTTTCGAGCGAGTTTCGAGTGAGCTGCGAGTCACGAGTTTTTTGAACACCCCTACCCCACACGCACGTTGCGGTGTGTTAACTCACAAAATTTATAACGAAACGAAAAACTTGGGAAAGATAAAAAGTATGGTGGACCAAAAGTGAGAATAAAAAAGAGTTGGGATTAAATTATAAAAGATGAAAAATTTTGGGTTAAAAGTAAAAAACAAATGGTCTAAATTGCAAAATTAAAGTTATTTATTAATTTTATATAAAGATAAGAATAAAAATAAGTGATATCTACATATTGGTTATTAATTAATATTAATATTAAAAGAAATTTATTAAACAAGTATAAATAAAATTTATGGGGTTGAAAGAGAGAATACCATGTGCCATTATTTGGAGTCTTTTATTATAAGTTAGATTTTATACTTAAAAATTATATAAAGTCTATTAATTTTTTTAAATAGCGTTAATACTAATATAATAATTAACTATAATAAAAAGGATTACATAATTTAACTAGATAAACATTAAATAATTTTTTTAAAAGATTACATAATTTAAAAAATAACCGAAACTAAGTACGATATTTTGCCTTTATTTCTTCTTTGAATTTCTCGTACATTTCCCTCTCTTCGTCTCCAAGGTGATAGATCTTCATAGCGAGAAATTTCTGTTAGGATCAGAGACTCCTCATGATTGTGTTTGTTTGTATAATTTGAACAAATCAATAGAAATGAACAGAGTTTAAGTGCAGCGGAAATGAACAACAAACTTTGTAAACACAATCAAAGAAGAAAATAGTTTTGATAAGTACATGCTTTTCATTAAGTTGAATGATTACAATACTCAAAAGATTACAAAGCATGCTTACAAACTAAACTCCCCCTCAGCCAGATACTCCATGGTTGATTGCCCAAGATGAAAGGATTGGACTAGAGGAGAAGAACTCACTCAGTCAATCAAATGTAACAGTACAAGGTACTGTTCCATTTATAGACAAACCAAACAACTGAGCATCTCAGCTGTCGTCACCATGAAAGCGACATCTAACAACCTAACAACCTGTAACCACTGTTCCTATACAGACACTGCGAATCTTAACCACTGACTTTATACAAAACAGGTGATACACTAAACTACTGCTTTCTCCTTTCATCAGTGATTTCCTCAAGGTTGATCAGTCCTTGAGTGGGCAGTCCTTTAGCATCAGTAGATTGAACCAGCAGTGTTTACTTCTTAGCAGTCTTCAGGGCTTCATCAGTAGTTTGAAGAACAGCAGCTGTTGTATACGGACAGTGGATAGAGAACCATCAGATGTTATAATCACTTTCAAGGGGAAAGTCTAATGTAAACAGCTGCTTATTGTGAATCCACTGTTGTGATCCGGTTTTGGCTCTTATTATCTGTTTCTCTGATAGGGTTCAATCCCAACAATCTCCCCCTGGAACAGATAATGCCAAAACCCTTCATTATTCTGGATCTTTATTGTCTCATCAGAAGTTCCCTGACTTGTCCTTTAAACTGCAACTCAAAATCCATGGAACTTGTGTCATCCTCATCCCTGCACAGTGTAAGTTCAAGGAGATCTTGCAGATCTTCAACACTCAGGCCTAGTGCTTCTTTCCTTGATATGTACTTCACTTCACCATTGGATCTGAACAAGGTCAGTACATGGGTCTTTTGATCAGACATCCATTTTAGTACTTTTGAACCCAATGGGTTTCTTGGGAGAGATTTATTAACTGGTGAGTTTGGAGATGCTGGCCTTGTGATCATTTGTTGATCAGTACTCTGTGCTTCTGCTGATTCAGAGTTTTCAGCCTGATCAATACTCTGAGCTTTTGATAGTTCAGAGTTTTCAGCATGATCAGTACTCTGAACTTTTGCTGCTTCAGAGTTTTCAGATGACATTTGTTTGAAGGCTTTTTTTATGATTTCATTTGCTGCAGCTATGTCTTCTGCAACTTCTTGTTCAATCTGCTCTTGCCTTTTTCTTTGTTCTAGCTCAATGGCTCTCATATCTGCTGAAGTGTTTGGTGATGCAGGTTTGTGTATTACCTTTTTGACAAGGTTTTGAAGTTTTGCTGAGCTATCTTCATTTAAAGCCATTTTCTTGATGGCTTCTGTAAAGTACTCAGCTTCCTTTTCCTTTTCTTCTTCATTAGTCAGCAGTTTCCTCTTTTCTTGGTTTATCACAATTATGGAGGTATCTGCTGAAGTGAACAGTGGTTTAGGATTAATGACTTGTTTTGGCTCTTTGTGTTCAGGCTTCTTTGGTAAATTAGGATCTGTCATTTTCCTTCTTTTCAGCCTTTCATAAGCCTCATCTGTATACTGCTTTGTCCATTTTGCTATGGCTTTAGCAGTATCCACCTTTGCATCCACCAACTCCTCCTTCTTTCTTTTATATTCTGAAGTAAGTTTATCAATGGCCTGCTTGTATTTGCTCCAGTTTGGAGCAGTTCTTTTCTTACTAGGATCATTCTTGATTCTCTTGATCCTGTTAACCTCATGCTTTAGTGCAATGAGTGGCCATTCACTGAATTGTTCCTCTTTAGCTGAGTAGAACTTTTCTTTCATGATGAATTCAAGAAACTCCTTTCTCATTACCTTTTGTAGGGCAGCATAAGGTGGCATATTTGACATGTCTTTGCTCAGGTCTTTTGCATAATCTTCCATCTGTTTGACCTTAGTGAGTAAAAACTCCATTCTTTCAGAAATGGCTTTATCACCTTGATCTTTGCATTCAATTCTAGCTCTTATGTCTGCTTGCCTGGCTTTGAGTTTAGATACACACTTATGTTTACTGGATTCCTGTAGCCAATGAGAGAAGGAAATCTTCTTTCCCAAGGATCATCTATCGTATAGAATTGTTTCATCTCATCCTTTACAGCTTCCAATTCTAGTGGATATCTTTCAGCAACAGATTCAATTCTAGTGGAGGATATTGGAATAGGTGTTGGTATATCATCAGCATTCTTCTGAAGTTTCCTTTTTCTTGTATAAAGCTTTTTGGGTGAAGGTGGTTTTGGTTTTGATGTGACAATGGTGAGGGCAGTGGTGGATGGTAGCTGACTAACAGTTGTTGAAACAACAGGTGTTTCAACCTCTGTTGTCATTACAACTACTGATGTATCAGTAGATGTCTTCTGCTTTTGAGTAGGTGGTGATTTAATGGGTGGTGATGTAGTTGAAGTGATGGCTTTTGGTGGAGAGGTGATTTTAGGTGAAGGTAGGTCAGTGGTTGTAGTGTGTGTTGGAGTGATGGTGTTGACAACTGATGAAACCACTGAAGTACCAATAGTTGTTGAGACAGCAGTAGTTGCATCAGCTGTTTGGGTAGATGGTTTAGATGCCTGTTTTTCTTTTTCTGGTTCAACATAAAGGTCATCTTCTATTCCCTTCTTCTTCTTGATTTTCTCCCCCTTTTTGGCATTATCTGGAGGGGGGTTATCAATGAAAAGTAAAGTGGAAGGAGCTTTGCCAGTTGTGTTCAGGATGTTGGCCTTTATAGCCTTGATGTCTGCTTGGGTATCTTTGAACCTTGACTCCATCATGTTTCTCAGCTCTTGAACATGTATAGCATGCTGCTGATCAGCCATTTTTCTTTGTTGTTGGAGCAGGGGTTGGAATGTATTCCACCACTCATTTGCAGCAGGTGCAGGTTGTGCAGGTGCTTGAGCTGGAACAGCAGTGGGTTGTGCATTTTGAGCTTTTAACAGCTGTTGCACCATATTCTTTATTTCAGCAACCGATGTTTCAAGGTTGTCAATTCTCCCCGTCAATTCCTGATATTTTAAATCATCACCCAAATTAATGGGATCATCTGATTCCCCACCAGAAGTGGTTGTATCAATGTGTGACTTAGGACACGAAGCCCAAAAATCATCCATTGATGCCCCTTGTTCTTGGTACTGGGGACTTCTTTCTTCAGCACTTGATAACCTTTTGATAGAACCAGTGGTCAAAACAGCCTCACTAGTGGTTATCAGTGGTGCTATGGAAGAAATTGCCTTCAAGGGAGTCTGAGTAATGAAACAACTGGCCAAATGTAAATCTGTTGATCCAACATTTGTAGTTGCTGCTCCACTTGAACTACTGACAGGAATTACTGATAACTCCTGTAGTGTAACCTCCTCAGTTGTTGTTGGGATAGCAGAGGTATAAGCATCAGACCCAGTCACTTGTTGGAGTGTACTCTCAGTGATAGGTGATAAAGAGGAACTGGTTTGTGTGTGAGCTATAGCAACTGCATGCAATAAGGGTATTATGGACTGTGGTAATGTGATAGGTGAAGATATAGGTGATGAAAGAGACATGTCCTTGGGATCAGGACTGAGGAAGATGGATCCGATTGAATCCAGAGCTTCATAATGTGGGGTCCCTGTGCTTACAACCTGATCCTTTTGTGAGGATGCAGGAGGAGTTTAAGGCAATGGTGGAGATCTTTCTACCATCTGTTGTGAGGAAGTAGCAGCAGTGGTTGTAGGTGACATTTGTGTTGTCACTGGCAGTGGCTCTGGGATCTCATCTTCCAGAGTTGCCTTTGTTTTGGGTTTGGGGGGCTTTCTGGATGCTTTCTTTTTGGTCTTTTTGGTAATGGCAGGTGTGGGTTTCAAAGCAGTGGTTGTGCTGCTATGATCACCTGGAGCAGTGGGCTCAACAGCAGATGCCTGAGGAGCAGTGGTAGCTGCTAAATTCTGCTCAGGCACCTCTGCTTTTGTTTTTATAGGTGTCAACATTCTAGTGAATGTTTCAGGTGTTAAACCTTTTATTTGAAAATAAACACCTTGTTCGAGCAAATTTTCATTTTCTTTTTCAAATTTTTGTTTAAAATAGTAGCTTAGAAACCTTGGAAAAGTAGAAATGCTTTGCTATCAACATTTTTCACCAAATCATCAAAGATCTCCTGGGAATAGTTATAATTTTCATTATTTAAAATAGCATAACCCAGACATTGGATCTTCAATGGTATTTCGTTAAAAGCAGTTGTTTTATTTGAAACACACATCAAAAGTGTGTGGAATAAAAACCTAGGTGCAGAAGGAAAGAAACCTTTTTGTAAGGTATCTCTTTTTGTTTGTTCTGCATACCCCCTTCCCAGAAAATCAGTTTTCAACTCGCTTTTAAAAAAAGAAGTTTTACCTTGCTGATAATTGAGTTTAAAAACTTCTGAGATGGATTGTGGAGTAATTTGAATCGCTTTACCCTGTATGGAAGAGTTGATGGCTATGACTTTCTCGTCTTGTTGGTCAAGGGTAGCATTTTTCCAAAACTCTCTCTGGGTTTGTTGGTAAATTGGAGCATCTGCTGTTAGCAAAGTTTTGTACTTTGATGCAGACATGACGTCGATGATGGAATCGAAAGTGTTGGTGGTAGTGGGTTTTGTGAGCAGACCCAAGTAATTGTGAGGAGACTTGTATGGGATTTCAATAGGTTCAGCGACCATTTGAGTGTCCTCTTTGGAAGATGAGGATGATTTTGATTTTGATTTTGATTTTGATTTCGTCATCTTGATGAAGAAGAATGAAGAATGATTTGGGATGGAAGGTTGGAAACTGCTTTGAGAAGAGAATTTTGGAATTCAATTCGACAGTGTAAAAACCTGTTTGGGATTTTGGTCAGGGTTTTATTTAGGGAAAAAGTGAATACTGATGTGGCAGCGGTTACAAAGATCTGATGGCTAGAAACTGACCACGTGCCAACCTCTGATGAGAAGATGAATAATGGAGGACAGTTATTTTGGAGAACCACTGATGAAGCAAGTATCAGTGGTTACAATGGTAACAATATGAGAGCAGTGGGTGATTTTAACTATCAGTGGATAAGACACTGATTTTGAACATCAGTGCTTGTCAAGAAAATAAAGAAACAGGGGTTGACTTTCAGCAGTGGACAATGTTTAGGAAGCAGAAGTTTGAACGAAGCAGTGGTTAGGGGTAATGGTAAAGATTTGAAAGACTAGTATATCAGCAACTGTAATTGCAACAATGAATAAGCTTTTGTAAACTCCTGACAGTGTTTTAGTATCCCAGATGATTAAAACTCTTTTACACTGGTTACTCATTTTGAGTCATAATATTTGATTTAGAACATGAGTACCCAAGTATTTTAAGGTCTGTTAGCAATCAATCTTTGGATCAGTTGTTAAACCAAACTTGAGTTTGACATGACCTTGACACATGTACCATTCCCTTTTGATCTGTTTTTAAGGATAATATCACCAACAAAAATAAAGGTTTTATATCCTGTCAGGAGATTGAAACTTTTACTATCAAAAACAAGTAAAAGTACAAAATATATCATTCTAAAGAAAAATAAAGAATAATATATCCTGTTTTATTGAGAAAAACCTTTTCAAGAAAAAATAATTAAAGGTTATTCTGAAAACAACATAAAAAAGGATCTGGTATATTTTCCAATTAAAACTCATAGTCACATCATTCTCAAGTTTTAGGAATATGGTTAATGATTTGAAATTCATTGTAATAACCACTGTTTGAGATCATTCCCTTGTCAATTGATTGCAAAAATGAGGAGACATGTACACATAGGTTTTGAGAGTCATGTCATAGACTTTACCATGTGATGATGTTGAAAAACTTGTTTAGTCCTCTTTCAAGTTTAACCACTGGTGATACAATTTTTACCTGAATTTTCTTGTACCAATGAATGCACCCAGTTGCTTGATGACCATTGTCCACCCTATTTTTGTACTCTTAAGTGTTTTACGTTTATACTCTATTCTTTTGACTTCAAAAGTTTTGAGATAAACACACTTTTGAGATTTTATGATTTTCTTCTTCCCTTTTTACCCTTCCCATTCATAAGTACTGAGATACTCACTGGGAGGTATTTATTGAAGGAATACTTATTCCAGAATCATTTTACAGCAATGTTTTAAGAGATTTGGTCATTTCTGCACATGCTTATGCCAAATTTCACATTACCCATGATCTGGATATTTTTTACTGCTAATTTTCTTAATGTATTCTTAACACAATTGATTTTGGTCCTTTTGAAGGATTCTCAACCTGTATTTCAATATATAAGATCTAAATGACTAAGGTTTTAATTTCCCTCTTTTTATGTAAACAAAAACACTAGTGTTTTCATCCGAACATAGATTTTTGTTGACATGAGGTTCACACCTTAGTAGCAAACATGATGGAAACAGCAAAAACTTCATAACAACAATTAAAATCAATTTTCGTAAATAATTTTACCATAGTTACCAGACATATTTTCAGATCTGAGAACTATAGGTGGTTTATGTATGACATCACTTGTTATATGAAGTTTGTGTGTCCTATGACATCTTGGTTGTTTTACAGAGCTTTTGAGTAGTCACTTTGAACATGATTTCTCGTTACTCTGTTTTTCAACTAAATACAATCAACCTTAGTATCAATGATTTTTGAGCTGAACTGTTATGTCAAATTGACTGTTAGATCGAATTTGACTGTCCAAGCTCTAATACCAATTGTTAGGGTCAGAGGCTCCTCATGATTGTGTTTGTTTGTATAATTTGAACAAATCAATAGAAATGAACAGAGTTTAAGTGCAGTGGAAATGAACAACAAACTTTGTAAACACAATTAAAGTAGAAAATAGTTTTATTAAATACATGCTTTTCATTAAGTTGAATGATTACAATCATGGTTGCAGAAATCGGCCTAGGCGGCCGATTAATCGGCGCCTAGGCGCTAGGCGGTCATCTACTGCCTAATTTTGAGCTAGGCGGTCAATTAATCGGTCATGGTAAAAAATCGGTCAAAATCGGTCCTAGGCGGTCAAAAATCGGATTAATCGGACAATATTAGTCGGTCAAAATCGATCAAAATCGGTCCTAGGCGGTTCTAGGCGGTCCTAGGCGGTCAAAATTGGTCAAAATCGGTCAAAATCGAACCATACTATCTGAAACTTGAAGTATTTATGTGAATTTTGAAGTATTATTTTTATATTATTGGGTATATATATATAATTTTGAAAAAATACATATAAAAATCCCATTCCGATTAATCCCGATTAATCCTGATTAATCCCAATTAATCCCTAGGTTGTACCTCACCGCCCGACTAGCGCCTAGCGCCTTCTACAACATTGATTACAATACTCAAAAGATTACAAAGAATGCTTACAAACTAAACTCCCCCTCAGCCAGATACTCCATGGTTGATTGCCCAATATGAAAGGATTGGACTAGAGGAGAAGAACTCACTCAGTCAATCAAATGTAACAGTACAGGGTACTGTTCCATTTATAGACAAACCAAACAACTGAGCATCCCAGCTGTTGTCACCATGAAAGCGACATCTAACAACCTAACAACCTGTAACCACTATTCCTATACAGACACTGCTAATCTTAACCACTGACTTTATACAAAACAGGTGATACACTAAACTACTGCTTTCTCCATTCATCAGTGCTTTCCTCAAGGTTGATCAGTCCTTGAGTGGGCAGTCCTTTAGCATCAGTAGATTGAACCAGCAGTGTTTACTTCTTAGCAGTCTTCAGGGCTTCATCAGTAGTTTGAAGAACAGCAGCTGTTGTATACGGACAGTGGATAGAGAACCATCAGATGTTATAATCACTTTTAAGGGGAAAGTCTAATGTAAACAGCTGCTTATTGTGAATCCATTGTTGTAATCCGGCTTTGGCTCTTATTATCTGTTCCTCTGATAGGGTTCAATCCCAACAATTTCATACCCGACTTCCTTTCCTTTCCTTTCGTTTTTTTTCGCATAGAGGATTCGGGTGTAGGTCGAGTTTCTGGTACGGATTCGGGTGTAGGGGCGTGTGGGATAGAGGAGTGAGCGCTTGTTGCATTTGTGGTGGAAACATAAAAGGTAGGTTCACAAGAAGTTGGTCGTACACCAATATGTTCGGATCGGGATACTGGTGTTGGTTTGGTTGAGACGCTTGAGGCGAAGTGGTTGGGTTGTTCGATCGAAGTTGCGGTTGAGTGGATGCATTACTTTTTATAAAAAGAAGAGAGATTTTATAAAGTGAAAATGGTGGAAATTGCTGAGTTTTTTTGTATAGGGGAGTTAATATATTTTTTTTAAAATGTGTCGCTGGGGTCCAACGGCTATAAGTCACACCAATAGCCAAACACCACGTCAACCCAACCATTACCTCCACGCCGGTGGAGTATGTAACACCCCAATGACAACGCGGCCTTCCACGCCGTGTCCGGTGTGATGTGTGCAACGTGAAAAGACCTAAACGCCACAAAACCATGTCAACACCACGTGTCCTTAGACATAAAAATAAAGTAATTAAGGAATTCAGACCGCTCATAGCACATCATGTCATCATGATCCTTCTTGTATCTAAGAGCCACATTGGCGCCCTCCTTGCAACATGTGTGGAGCACAAGTGATATGAAATCCTATTACACATCAAGTAAAGGCCAATCGAGTGTGTACTCTTGTAGGGATGCCATCCAATTGAATTACACATCAATGGTGCCCCACAAAGTGGCCATCTGATGATAAGCAAATTGACATGCAGTTATATATATCTTAAGAATCCAATTTAAAATGATAACAAAAATTTTTAACTTTCTTCATATAAAAATGCGTAGAATCTAATATTTTTGTAAAACAAACCTTTTTACCTTTAATTTTTTTTATTAAAAAGATTTCTACGTGTATTTATATGCAAAAGTTTTGAAAATTTTCTTGTTAAACCATGATTTTTAACATGTTAAGTTGATTTTTTAACATGTTAAAAGCATGGTTCCCCATTGAACCCTCCCCTATATATAAATAATTAAAGTGTAAAATACAATATTTCTTAACGTACTAGCGTACGATATGAAGTTACGCACGTTATAAAACCTAAAACTCTAATCACGTATGTCGGAAAACCATAATCACGCATGTTGAAAATCATAACCATGCGTGATTATGTTTTTTCAACATGCGTAATTAGGGTTTTGAGTTTTATAACGTGCGTAACTTCATATCGTACGTTATGGAATATTGCCGTTAACCTCCCCATGTGTGTATGAGTGTGTGTGTGTGTGTATATATATATATATAGAAACGGGATCAGGAGAAAACGCTCAAAAGTGTGAGAACGTTGAGAACGCTTCCTGGCCCAACACGTGTCACGCCGCTTAGAAAAGGGCGGAGGGGCTTTTTTGTCCTTTCATCTTCTGCTTTTCCAGTTCCGCTTTTCCTAATATTGTTTTAATTTTTTGTTTTTAAGATTTTTGGCGTTAACCAAATTCAATAATTAATGGCGTTTTAATGGTTTCATTGTATTAACATTTTGGCGTTTATGGCGTTTATTCAAATCGTATGCCATTGGAACCCAGGGGGTCAGGAAATCTATTTGAATGGTGTTTTTCAAGGCGTTTTAAACAAGATGGTCCATTGTTCTATTATTTTTTATAAACATTTTGGCGTTTGTGGTATCTTAGCGTTTTACTATTGTTAGATTATATTTCAACCACAGGAAAAAAAATACAAGCGAAGAAAATAAATTAAAAATCCTAATCGGATCTCTCTTCACAATCTTCACTGTCATCAGTCTCTCTCTTCTTTAATAGTACAAGAACTGTCACCAAATATATGACGTTTTATGTAAAACTTAACAAACCCATCGGTTTGATTATTTTTGCCTGCTCGTCTGTTGAACTGGCTTTTATTGTGGATGTTTAGGGACATAGATCTATGACGTGTGAGTGGGTTTTTCGCTTTTTCTTTATCTTGATCTTCATCTTTATAATCAACCCACTCTTCAGTGTCATTGATCTCTTCTCCTCATCCAAACCTTCTTCAAGAACAAAAAAAATACAAAACGTCATATGACTGGCATCAGTATCTTTTTCTTGAATTTTTGTCCATATCATGCAACAAAATATTTCTGAGTTACTCCCCTCTGATAACAATTCATTCAGTGAAACTTCACGAAGAACAATTCTGAATATCCAAGAAAGCATATTAGCAATCTTTGATTTTTTTTTTGCGTTTTACAGTGAGTGATATTTAATAGTATTGGCGTTTGTTTTTTTGGTTTGATCAAATGGAAGTTGCTGAGACGTATCATTTTATAGGTTGTCTTTTTGTTGCCTAAGTTAGGCGGTGCATTATTATAATAAAGTATTCGTCTTTTCAGTTACTGTTTGTAATTATTGTTTTTGATAAGCTTTATCTCTGAAGTCTGTAACACGTCCCATCTTTCAAGTTTAGCGTTTTAGATTCTAATATAATAAATTTTCCTTATCTTCAGTATTACTGATTTGTATTTACTGTTTCTAGTTACATTTTCAAGTTTGCTTTTTTTTTTTTTTTTTTTTTGGGTTTTTATAATACTTTTTCAAAGTAATTTTATTATAGTTTGTGAGTTTTTGGGGGTGTTTTACGGGATGATAGCGTTTAAACAAGCATTTTGGCTGTTTTGGCGTTTTTATTATATAACAATCAACTGAAAAGGAAAATAAAAAAAAAGAATACATAAACAATTGATCTTCCAAATCTTCACTGTCACCAGTCTCTTTCTTCTTTTTTGAATCATGTTAACTGGCTGGTTCGACTTTCGTATAATTCTTTTTGGTTTTTTTGTTCAAGTAGTTTTTTGTGTGGCTGTTTGGAAGCACACAGTCTGACATCAGCATATTTTTCTTGAAGATTTGTCCATCTCATGCAGTAAAATGTTATTAAGTTTAGACCCTTCAGCCAACAATCTTGAATTTTACAATGAACGATGTTTGATTTTTTAACTTTTTTGGCGTTTTACCGATAAAAAGAACGCCACGAATTAAGAGCACCTTAAACCTCAAAATTTGATCATGCAAAAATCAATAATGTTTTGCTGTATGAGATGAACAACATTGTTAATCCTCGGTAAAGAAAGATAACTGACAATGTTGTCCACCCCATACAGCTAAACTTTATTGACATCAAAGCTCAATAATGTTTTTGTATGTTTTGGCGTTATAAATTGGATGGAAGTTGAGGATTAGTCAACAAGATTTTACTCAATAAAATGGACAACATACTCACTTAAGGATTTTGTCCATTTCATTTAGCGAAATCTTACAGACAACCAAACTGAATTTCAAAAAACGTTTTTGGGTTAGAAGATATTTGATGTTTGGGTTTTTTGGCGTTTCTAAGGCGAATGAGTTATATCAAATATGACGTTTGGGTTTTTGTGTGTGTTTTTAATTGAAGGTCTGAGATGTTGTATATATAGGATTCTTTTGGCGGTTTTATATCTAATGGCGTTTTTACTTAGAATGGTCTGTGACTTTTGTTTTTAGCGTTTTATTTCATGAGATGGCGTTTTGTGTGGAGAAGTCAAAAGACTCTTTTACCCTTAATGAAGCGCGTCCACGTAACAAAATTGATGTTATTTACGAAAACGCCACCGCGCCAATCTAGTCCATAGATTGTTTTGATCGGACGATCGATAAGCGTTCTCAACGTTCTCACACTTTCTACCGTTTTCTCTAAATCCCGACCCTATATATATACACACATGAAGGATACGAAAAAACCACATGTGAGTTCAAGAAAATTGGAAAACATCATCTCTAACATCCATCTAAAAATCTATGACTGAGATTGGCTGTTATAAAAGATGTTTTTTCTGAAAACATGTTAAAGTCTGACAAAAGGTATGTAACAACTTTTTATTTTTTTTCTCTTTCCTACCTGACACAAAAAGATGTAGCAGGTGTGTCTGTTACACTAAAATCTTTTTATAAAATATGTAACACATTTTTTAAATGCACTACACCTTAAAAAACTCGTAAATTCTAAGTTGGAAAACGTTACACTTCATATAATCTATAATCTGAATAATTTGTTGTTGAATATAGAAAAAAGTGTAGCATGTGATGTTACATATAATGAACGGGTGAAAGGCGTAAGATATTCTCTTTTCTTTCTCGACAACAAAGTGTTAAGTGTTAGTTACTGAAAAAGGTGTAACACGTGACAAGATTAGGTCCATCCACTAAGTTTCTTGAATTTTTTGAGCTCACATGGGTTTTCTCTCTTCAACATAGGATCAAGATCAAGAGAAAACCCCCTTGAGTTGTGAGAAATTAGAGAACTCTGACTTCCCGTGCAAGTTTTGCCCTAATTTTTTTCCACACACTTGGATTAAAATGTTACAAACATAGCTATAAAAAATCGAAGTGGCTTTTTAGCCTTTTTAAGCTGCTATAAAAAGTTGTTAACATAAGCATGAATCAACATTTACACCACCTATAAGCCTTTTTACGGGTGGTGTAAATCAACGATAACTATGTATATATTTGGAAAGTTGATTATTTATAAGATTTTTGGTAAAAGTTTTTTGAGTAAATTTCACTTTTTGTCCTTTATGTATTATCTGAATTTTTAAACGTGCCCTTTAGAAGTTTTAATTTCAGTTTGTGTCCTTAAATCACATATTTTATATCACTTTAAGTCCTTTACACCAAACTGAGTTAAATTTATTTAAGGCAAGGGAAAAAATGATATTTTATATATAAATGCATCAGATCCCCTTATCTTTTTCAATTTATGAGAAACCCTAGTACACAACCCAAATCCCCTGCCGGCAGCCGGACTCGATTCTCCAGCGATGTTCGGCGTCGATCTCCGGCCGGCCACACACTCACCCAACCCCTCATTCCTATCAAACCCTAACCTCTCATCTCCTCTTTCCTAAATCACATACATAGCACGCAGATCTTTAGAGAAAAAGTCACATGAGAGAGAGTGGCAGAGAGAGAAAGTCGCGTGAGAAAGAGAGAGAGAAACGGATGGCCGGCCACCACCATGAACGATGGAGTCTCGGTGGTTAGCGGCGGCGAATTGGTACTACTTTGGCTGTGATGTGACCTCGGGTGTGGCTAGAGTGGTGGCAGCGACATGGAGACCCAGCCGTTCCCTGACGGCAACAATGGTTCGAGCAACGACAATGGCAGATCTTGTGACGATGAGAGTATGAACGGACTTCGGCGACTAACTTTGGCAACTCACGAACTCCGGTAAGCCTCTATGAAACTCCTGTGGTAGATCTAGGTTTGGATACCGAATCGAAACATAATGTATTGGAATGAAAATTAAAGTATAAATTGTATTTATCGAAATAGAGAAAATGAGCAAATCGAAACACGCTTGTTATATGGGACGAAACATATCGAAATAGACATTTATGTCTATTTCGATACACATGATCCTGTTTCGATATAACTTCCTTATTTCGATGTGCTTCGATGACTTTGGGACATGCTTCGATGTGATATACATTACTTTGCTATGTTTCGATAGGTACAGATGTCATGGGTGTTTCGTTGTAAATCTCTGGTGTAAATATAAATACCAGAGATCTCCTCTGTGTCATCTAGATAAAGCTTGCAAGAGCTAGAGAGAGAGTGTAGTGAGAGAGAGTTGTCGGGTTGCTTTGTATTAGTCAAATCTTGTACCGAAACTCTGTCGAAATCAATACACGGAACCGTTAATCGTTGATATCTTTGCGTATTGTTCATTCTCTCGCTCGGTTTATGTCGTAGCTTGGATTCCGCACTCGCTACAGCATCCGAAACAAGAAATCATCGTAGTCCGACAATCCGTATCGGGACCTACACTTTTTAAGTTCTTCCTTGAAGTTTTTTTTTTCTAAAATGGTGTTGGTAGAAAAAGTATTTATCAAAACAGTATTGCTGTGAAAATATTTACCAAAATTATGTTTTTGAAGTTATATTTGTTTATCTCTCTTAATCTCATTGGATTACTCCAATTCATTAGATAAATATTTACCGAACTGTACTAATACCGAATCAAACCAATATGAACCAATTAGGTGTTTTGGCACTATTGATACTGAATCGGTGTTGTATCGGTTTCAGCATTTTTAGTTCACGTACTACTAAGGTGCCAACTTCATCGCAATTGTAAACGTTTTTTATACATGCTTGCATCAATAACTTTGACGGAATATAATTAGGTACTTCGAGTAGCCAAAACGATGAAGACTAGATCACACACAATTAGGCTTAACTACTAAGAGCTTTTTGTTTTTTTTTTAATAAGAATAAAGTTTTTGGTTTTAGTAATAAAAGATTTTTTTTATTTTTAACTGTTGATAATAACTAGAAGAAAAAATCTTTTTTTTCCAGTTACATATTTATATAAACATGATAAGTCTAAGGAAATATAAAAGTTACCGTATAATTGGAATTAGGTAACATTTGGTATGGAGAATTTAAAGGCAGAATGAAATGATTCATTGTAATGAAATGAAAAAACCCATGTTTGATTGTTGTTGGTAATGGAATAGAACATTCCGTAAGGAATGTAACTCTTTCCAAATATAAGAATTTCTATTCTTTGATGAAGTAGTGTTTTCTTTTTCATTCATTCAAGGAATGAAAAGAAACATATTATTATTATTATTATTATTGAGGCAATTATATTTTTGTCGCTTTTAATAAATAGTGTTTCGTCACTTCGTCTTTTTTTGTGTATCAAACTGTACAAAGTAATGATTCATTCTATTTAAATACGAGTAAACAAACATCACAATGGAATGGAATGATTCATTTCATTCCCTTGTCCATTCAATTAATTTGTTTATTTCATTCTCTTGTTCATTCCATTATTTCATACTAAACAGACCCTTAATATACATAGGCTTTTAAAAAAAAACTTATTTTTAAAGCAAGTTTATTAAAAAGGATTCCTTTTGATATTTATAAAAGTAAATAAGTTATGTCAGAGACAATTAAATTATCAAAACACTATTTTAGTAAATATTTTTTTCAAGAACACCGTATTAGTAAATATTTTTTTCCACCAACACCGATCTAAAGAAAAAAAAAAACCTCTTCTTCCTTTATTTAATTATTCATTTGTTCAAACATATATATTGTACAGAAAGTGACGACAAAGCTACATCATATCATATGACGCAATATAAATTGTTTTAAATGTGAACTGCAAATGGGTCCATGACACATGGATGAATGCAGTCCTGCAAACGATTAGACCATGGAATGATGAAACCTTATTAACGGACTTTTTGTGAGGATTGAAATATAGTAACATTAAAAATTTTAGGAACAAAGTATAAATGATGATTAAAATTTTAGGAACAAAGTACAAATGATGATTAACTGTATGTCTGTATAGATAGTCCATATGTTTAGTTAAAAACTATTACTTTCGCGATATAAACTTGAAAAGTTGCATGTTTGAGGTTAGTTTGTAACATTTTTGTGTTCTAATGCTAACTTTTGTTAAGATATTTGATTTTTGTATAAAATAAGTATTTTACCCTTGTAAAAATATAAGAAAGTCTCTGAAATCTTCTAATGATATAGACTATTTATGTCATTTACTTAAAATAAAAATAAAAAAAGTACCAAACCCCCTTGTCCCCCACCCATTTAATTTGTCATTGTCTTCATTGGAGGTCTGTCACCTTTGCAACACCGATTAGGGTTGTGGTCAGCGGGCGTAGGCATGAGGCGGAGACGAACAATGGCGATCTGGAATTTATAATTGCTAGCAACATTAAGAAGTTCTTCACGTTCTTTGGGTCACTTTCGTTCTTGCCATCATTGATTTTAGGCAAGTAATCCATTTATACGAGGTTAGATGCACATCATTTCTTACTATGACCGAAATTTGAGTTCCATTGTTGTGTGTTTGATTCAGTAAATGTTTGAATCTCGTGGATATTTAGTTAATTTGTTTAACCATATGAATTAGGATATATCTATATAGTTGGGTATTGTTTTAAGTTATACAAGTAATGTTGCTTTTAGGATGCTATTTACGTAATAACCATCTTGGAATTGCAATATAATAAGGCCAGTGAGTAGGCTACACTCCAAGAAAATTAGAGAACTAGAAGAGATTGATATGGGGCAATTTTCTGATGCATATCTCATGCAAATTACAGAATATAAATATGCTAACAACTACATATCATGGATCCACGTTTATTATTATGCGAATATGACATGCACCACTACCCACAATATGCAATACTAAAATAAACGTGCAGACTAAATTACTCATGCAACATATAATAAACATGTGACTAATAAAACTCCTTCTTTTCCACGCCCCTTGCTTTCGGCCTTATCCATGAATCTGGTCGGTTTTTTGCGGAGCCTGTTGGGTCGTGTACTGAGCCCCGATGATGCTTGACCTGTATCACAATAGCTATAATACTATAAATGATATTGATAAATGACGTGAGTTCCCCGGCGTCTTCTTTATTTGCCACTAGATTATAAACCCGTGGTTTTAAATGGTGTTGAACAATAAAATAATATTATTATATAACCGAGTAAATTACAAAAATCGTCCTTTATGTATGTCATTTATTGCAAACTGTGTCCTTTGTTTTCAATAACTACAGAAAAGATACTCGATGTTTGCAAACCCTTACAAGTTATGTCCTTTAACCCTAACTCAGTTAATTTTTGTGGTTAAATCTAACAAATAGACCCCACATGAGGGTATTTTTGTGGTTTAATCTGACCAAATGGACCCCATATGAGAGTAAAATGACCAAAATACATTCATGTGAGGTCCATTTGGTCAGATTTAACCACAAAAAATTAACTGAGTTAGGGCTAAAGGACATAACTTGCAAGGGTTTACAAACATTGATTATATTTTGTGTAATTATTGAAGATAAATGATACAGTATGCAATAAGTGACGTACATAAAGGACGATTTTTGTAATTTACTCTTATATAACTGGTAAAAAAAGTTCATGTAATTGGCGTTTTTTACCATATGGCAGTGATACAACTAATTTGAATTACGCACTAATTTGAATCTACCAAAAAAACCAGCCTATATTAATTGGTAACACTGAAATAGCATTACTATAATAGCCTGTGTATTACACGAGCCAAATACTAAAAATATGTAACATACTAACACATGTATTCTTCGTATGATTGAAATTACATATAACTGGTTGATTTTCCGCCCGCGCGTTGCGGCGGGGATCCAATGACTCAGAAACGCGTGTCAGCAACGGCAAGCAGATACCGAATATCAAAACATAAACAAAAATAACGTGGTAAGGATAGTCACTCTGTCCTAAAAAACGATTTTAAATAACCTAATATATAATAATAGGACCCACACGTCCTACACGTTGAAAATTCGGTTGTTTTCAGTTCAGTTATTACGGTGCTAACACGTTAAAATATGGATGAGCTCGGTACCGGTAACGGCACCGAAAGTACCGATCCTGAAAATCATCGAAATTAGGTACCGGCACCGAAAATGCTCGGTACAATACGGTATGGTATTTGAAGGTAAAATCAATAAATACAAGTATGGTGCTAGACCAGTGTCGAACCGAAAGTAACGATTCTGAAAACGCCAAAAGGTGGGTACCAAATTGGTACCGAAAATGATTTGGTATAGTAAATTTGGTACTGATACGATACCGGTTTGATTACGGGATTTGATACGATTTGCTAATCAATAATCTAAATATCCAAGTTAATTTTACATGCTACAATTCACTCATTACAGAAAAAGAAAAAAAAAGCAAAATAAGTTGTTGTGTATATAAAACCTCAGTCAAACGAAATAAAATTTACTTACTGTGTGTATGAAAAGTAATCTAAACGGTGCAATTACTTGCATTGCTATGTTGCTACATGATTTGATGAGCTCAGTACCAACCGGTACCGAAAATATCGTTACCGAAATCCCCAAAAGTGGGCACCGGTACTGAATATACCTGGTACGGTACCGGTCGGTACTGGTACGACACCGGTTAATTGAGTGTAAAAACCGGTGAACACCGGTACCGGTACCGAATATACCTGGTACGGTACCGGTCGGTACTGGTACGGCACCTGTATTTGATGGTAAAAATCGGTGAATACCGGTGCCGAACCGATACCGAAAATACACCCGGTTTGTTAAATTTGATTCTGGTACCGGTACCCAATACAATTTGCTCATCACCTATTGATAGTGTATGCCATGTGGCATGTAACACTGTTCAAAAAGTTGTGTTTTTAATATATAGGGTAATGTTTTGGAATCTAAACAACTAAAAGTTAGCTTATTTTCTTTTTCTTTATTTTATTATACACAAAAAGTAGGAGAAGATTAACATATAATAGTCCTTAACGTGTGATGCATACGCGAGTAAAGTACGCATGTTATAAAAAATCAAACCCTAATCACACAAGGGTAACTCAAAATCACGCATGACAAAAAAACACATAAATCACGCATTAACAAAACAAAATACCCAAAATCACGCATGAACAAAACCCTAGATCACACATGCCAAACCGTAATCACACATGTTGTTTAGTGGTAAAAAGGGGAAGACACGCGTACGCAACGCACGATAAACGCCATTGTATTTTACACTTTCTTGAAAAAGTGAATAAAAGTACAACACTTAGTATTACAACATATTATCAACTAGTATTAAGCACCCCCGCGTTGCGGCGGGGGCGAACACTAATGTCACACTACTGCCAGCGACAAACGACACTGAAGTTGCGGCGTCTTAATGCCAAGAAATTAAAACGAAACGTAAAACATAGAATAAAATAACTGAGTTGATCTAGGACTCGCGCGTCACGATGAACCCGCGTCTATTTTTTCATGTTTGACAGGTTCATCGTAATCTATATATAATATAGGGTGGGAGTTGGTTACAAAGTTCATTTTTTCTACAAAGTGTAAAAAGTCATAAAATACCATAATGTCAACCAAAGGGGTATAGTGGTAAACTCGAAACAAATTATTAGTAATAACTTAATAAGTTAAATACGTTCTAAAAATCGTGACAAGCAGCACTAATGCCACACCACTGACAACGACCACTAACATTTGAAGAACTCGTAAAAATAAAATAAAAAAAAGTAAAAAAATATCACCGAACAAAAAACAGAGTAAAATCGTTGAACCACGCACGCCCGTTGCGACATGTTAATTCGAAGAAATTAGCCATAAACGTTAAACATTGAAAATAATAACTAACTCGATCTAGGACCCGCACATTGCAACGAACGCAATAGGTACTCACCTCACACCTAGCCCAAAAAACAAAAGAATTTCATCTGCACATTGTACAACTCATAATGCATGTTTATGTTGCAATTTGATATTATACAAATATTGTAAATGAATAATATTATTTTTTATATTAAGTATCTTTTAAATATAACTTTTACTTAAACTAAATAAAATAAATTTATTGGTATGTTACAAATTAGGTTTGTTGTTCTTATTAATAACTGATATGTGGGTTTAATTAATGATTAATTATTATAAAAATAAGATTTAAATTAGTGGTTTATATACGTTTAATAAAATATTTTCATAACTAATGGTTAATTTATTATGTCAAGAATTGGTAGAAAAATAAAGAAATTAATAATATTAAATTATGATTTAGTCACCGTTTCCTATTTTATAAAACATTTACTTATTTTGGGTCGATTAAGTAACTTTTTCTTACTTTATAAAATATTTCTTTATTTAGGGTCTATTAAGTAACTTATTTATCTACGTTTCCTTGTGTTAAGGCGAGCCGAACTTCCATTTCAGTAATTATTTAGTAGATTAATGAAGAAAATTGTAGTTAAATATTAAAAGAAAAATATAAATTTTGCTTAAATTTTTTTTTTGAAAGGCAAAATTTGCTTTAAATGATAAGAGTTATTTACACGATAAGTCTACGTGGTTTCTCAAAAATAACATGATTAGATACAAACCTGTGATATGATGAAATTACCTCCACTTCCCAGTTACTTTTTAACTAATGTTAGCCTTAATACCATAGGGTGTTACAAAATTAAAGTTTAAAACCCTAGATTGTTACTTTAAATTCTTATTACCAAATCAAAGCTTAAAACCCTAGATTGTTACTTTAAACTCTTATTACCCAATTGCTTGGTCAATTGACGAGTCAACGTATTAATGTAAACATGTTCGGCTCGTCAATTCCAGTTTTAGGGTCTGTTCGCAACCGAAAGTCGCGAAGTTTAACTTCTGCGTTGACTTTCAGTTATAAACCGAATTAGACTAGTATGCCACTTATTGCTTTCCACAAACCATTAGGAGTGCCGGTATAATTAACTCTATAAATTTGGAGGAGGATATAAGTAATTGCCGCTTTTAAGGAGTCAAACCGCAGCAAAATCGGGTGGAGAATGAAGGAGGAAAATGTTCAAATCCATAGTCTCATAAAAATAGGAAGTTGTAGGAAGGGTATCCAACGGACACCAATGAAACTCATTTTACCCGCATTGAATCGTATAATCGAACTATACGATATTTGATTTTAGGTTTTCGTTTTTGGATTTTTAGCTTATATATTTTAGAATTTTTATTTTGATTATTGTGTCTTTTTATTTGCCATTGTGTTTTCTTTTTTATTTTTGACATTGTGCCCTTATTACGATTCATTGTGTCTTTTATATTGAGTATTGTGTTAAATTTTGTGATCTATTGTGTTATTTGGTGATCTATTGTGTCTTTTACCCTACCCAGATTTACGAAACTTTGTAGGATAACTTTAGAGTGAACTGCGAAAATTGACCCTAAGGTTTGGTATGAAAATTATGCTTTAAAACCATTTTAGGTGCTAAAAGGGTATTATCGTCATTTACGAACATAATTCAAGAACTTGTGCATAAACTCAGTTTGTAAACTGAATAGATATCCCAAAATATTCTAATTATGATATTATATCAGTAGGCAATGAGTTTGGTATGAAAAATTATGCTTAAAACCGATCTACGCGCCTAAAGGGCATTTTGGTCACTTTAAAAGCATAATTTACGAAATTATACGCAACCTCAGTTTATGGTCAGATTTGTAACATCAAAATATGTTAGACATGTTAACATATCAGTATCTAAATCATTTGCACGCTTATTGGTGTCTAAATCTGGGTAGGGTAAAAGACACAATAGATCGCCAAATAACACAATAGATCACAAAATTTAACACAATACTCAAGATAAAAGACACAATGAATCGTAATAAGGGCACAATGTCAAAAATAAAAAAGAAAACACAATGCCAAATAAAAAGACACAATAATCAAAACAAAAATTCTAAAATATACAAACTAAAAATCCAAAAACGAAAACCTAAAATCAAATACCGTAGAGTTCGATTGTACGATTCAATGCGGGTAAAATGAGTTTAATTGGTGTCCGTTGGATACCCTTCCTACAACTTCCTATTTTTATGAGACTATGGATTTGAACATTTTCCTCCTTCATTCTCCACCCGATTTTGCTACGGTTTGACACCTTAAAAGCGGCAATTACTTATATCCTCCTACAAATTTATAGAGTTAATTATACCGGCACTCCTAATGGTTTGTGGAAAGCAATAAGTGGCACACTAGTCTAATTCGGTTTATAATCGTAAGTGAACGCATAAGTTAAACTTCGCGACTTTCGGTTGCGAACCGACCCTAAAATTGGAATTGACGAGCCGAACATGTTTACATTAATACGTTGACTTGTCAATTGACCAAGCAATTGGGTAATAAGAGTTTAAAGTAACAATCTAGGATTTTAAGCTTTAAAGTAATTTAGCCTTATGGTTTAGAAATTAGGTTTAGTTTAGATCTTAGGGTTAGGTTTTTTTTTTTTTTTTTTTGGGGGGGGGGGGGAGGGGGGTGGGTTTAGAATTTAGTTTTTAGGTGGGGGGGGGGGGGTTAAGTTTAGGATTTAGTTTTTAGGTTTTTTTATATTGGGAGGGGATAGGAGGTTTAGGTTTTTCGTAGTGTTGCACATATGTAAGAAAAGTATAGTTTATATTGGGAGGAGATAGGAGGTTTAGGTTTTTCGTAGTGTTGCACATATGTAAGAAAAGTATAGTTAAATGGGTCCATAACAGGTTTTATCTACACCACGACATATTTTTATCTACGTTTCGTTGTGTTAAGGCAAGCCGAACTTCCATTTCAGTAATTATTTAGTTGATTAATGAAGAAAAGTGTAGTTAAACAATAAAAGATAAATATAAATTTTGCTTTAAATGATAAGAGTTATTTACACGATAACTCTATGTGGTTTCTCAAAATCAAAGTTTAAAACCTTAGATTGTTACTTTAAACTCTTATTATCAAATCAAAGCTTAAAATCCTAGATTTTTACTTTAAACTCAGATCGTAATTATTTCAAAAACTGACCCGCTGACTTTTTTAAACATTAATACGTTGACTCGTCAATTGAACAAGCAAACTTAATTCTTAGGAGGTGCCATTTTGAGGGATTAACACCTAACTAATTACGATCACGTGGCTTGACCTATTAAGGTCTAACTGAAAGTCAAAGCGTTTATCGTAAACGCTTGACTTTTTGGCTTTAAAAGCCTAATAAACGAACTAGTCACGAAAGGAACACTTACAAGTGGTCCTAGGGACTGAAGAGAACTCAAAGGATGCTCCCAATTGCTCAGGAACTTTCAAGTATGAGAGATAGGAAGAAAGAAATGAAAGGTGCAAGTTCTTACAATGAAAACTCACCCCTATTTATATTTTTTAAGAACTTCTAGGATCTTGCCAAGTGTTTTGAGGGTTCTTAGGATGATTACAAGTCTCCCGTCCTTATGTGTCAAAAACAACTAGTAAGCTCGTGGATTTGATTAAATGGTTTAGAAGTTATGTGTGGAGAACAAACAAAACAATAACAAAAACATAATAAAAAAATATAAGTTGTTGTTGTTACTAGTCCTGACGGCCCGCGAAGCACCGGCCCAAAGGGCTCGCGGCCCGCGACCAATCTGAGCCTAGCAAACAAGTTTGGTGTTTTGACAGTTATGACCCTCTAATCATTTATGCACTTTTTAACTTTCAACATTTGACATTTTTGGCACAATATAATCTAAACTCTTATGAAACATTATTATAAGTTACGAAAGTCGTTAGTGGCCAATCTTAGGCACACTCGGGAGTACGACCGAGCATCACGGAGTTCCCGGTTCATTTAAAAGGTCACTCGAAGGCGTGGATTTACATGTTGACGCTTTTAGTCCTTTTAACGCACAAACTTGTGCGTATTATCGTTTAATGGCATCAAAGCCCTAAACGGCCAATATTAGGCATTCCCGAGAGTATGATTGAACATCATGATGCTCCGGGTTCGTTAAAAGGTCACTCAGAGATAAGAATTAACACGTTGACACTTTTAACCCTTCGATGCACAACTTTTGAATTTTATCGTAAACGGTTTCGTTTATCCAACAAGTGGCTCTATAAGAGAATACGAATACCATGTAAGGTCATGCAGAGGCTTAGTTTAAGCATGTTGACACTTTTTAGTCCCTCCACATTCATAGTTTTAAAGTTTGACAAAATTAGTCCCTCATAGTCAACGTTTGACTTCATTAGGGTTTAGTACACGTGTCAACACATCATTGGACACGATTTTATGAGGTGTTACAATTTAACTAAACAAACGGAATTTCTTGTTCGTGTTCGTTTGTTTAATAATCGAACGAACACAACCAAACTTTCCGCGAAGAATTCACAAACTGTTCACCGAACATTTGATTCGTTTGCAGCCCTACTATTAGCAAACATAATATTCTCAAGCTAGTAAAAGGGTCAAACCGTTGTATTATATATTAATGACAAATGAGTTCCCAACCCAACTTCTTTGACCTCTTTGGATTTGAAAGTTCCTTTACAACTATTTTCTAATATCACAAGCATTACTCCTATCAAGTGAAAAAAAAAAAAGCCTTATTCTTTTAATTTTATCATTTTGGTAAGATTAGGAACTGCTTCCACTTCTTCGTAAGCATTTGAACTCCTATCAAGTGAAAAAAAAAAACTCATTCTTTTAATTTTATCATTTTGGTAAGATTAGGAACTGCTTCCACTTCTTCGTAAGCATTTGAATTTTGAAGTATCAAATGGATAAGAATGAAGCTAAGCGGATGAGGAATCAAATGAGATCCTATATGCCATCAATAAGGTATATATATTCTTCCTTAATTTGTCAAATTGCTTTAACTTTATAAAAACTATATTTTTATAATAACATAGAACTTGCTTTTTGAGATAATATTTTTAAATAATATAGAAACTTGTTATTTGAATAAATGAAAATGTGCCAAATTCCTTTAATTTTATAAAAACTATATTTTTATAATAACATAGAAACTTGTTTTTTGAGATGATATTTTCAAGTAATATAGAAACTTGTTATTTGAGTAAATGAAAATCTTATAAAAGAATTTAGAAAAATCAAATATAACCCAGTTCCTTATTAATATTGGTTATGTGAAATTAAATAGTCACCTCATTAAAATAAACTAGGTTATATTACTCTGCAACCTAGTTTTATGATTTTTCCATGATACTTTCCAGACGGGGTAGACGATCAAATTTGTTTTCAGGTTATGTCATGCATTCTAATTGTATTAGTCTGAATATACCAGTGATTGCCTTAACTATAAAAAAAAAAAATGCCACATGTTATAATATAAAAGTTTGTTACGCTTTGAACTTATGTTTATTTGGTCCTTGCATGATTTTAGATATACAAATATAATTATTAACAAACTATAAATTAACAACATTTATGTGCATAGAAGTGTGTACCTCAGTGGCGGACCTAGAAGAAAAATTGAGGGGTATTCTCAGTTGTTTTACCTGTGGCCGTTCTTGAGAATTAAAAAGGCTGTGCGGGTAGTAAAAATGGGCCCTTAGTTTTGTTTTTAATTTTTTTTAACCTAGGCCTGTCCCCTGAGAATTTAAGAGCCATTAGGGGACCTGGGCGGCTAGTAAAAATGAGTCTTAATATATATAATTACACATATGTATATTACACGGGCTGAAATTATGTATTGTTAGGTATAGATACATTTATAGTGAAACTATTTTTGAAAACAAAATCGTTAATTAATTCTTTATAATCCATACTCTATAATAGAGTGTTACTCTCTAATAAAATGTGAGAACAAAAACTATTGACTTGCAAGATCCGAATATAATTTTATTTCTATATACGTTGATTATCATTTTTTTACTAATGAGTGTATGAAACACACTAGAAGGTTATAAATTATTTTTATAAAACTTTAAATGTTATTAAGAAGTTTTATAGATATAACTTGTAATAAAAATATATTCAACAACAAAAAGAATCAAAAATTAAAAAAAAGGTAAATCTAATACTTTTTTTGAATGACAAATTTGGATCACTGACGGACCACTGGAGTATTATTGTGCCACCAGCGAAACCACCCGATCATATACATCTCCACTAGGCATAATATACTTAATTAAAAGGATAAACAAAGAAATAAAAAAAGACAAACAAATAATGTTTAGAGTAACAAATTAAATATACTAAATGGTTAGATATTAATTAAAGTAAATTGTTTTTTTTTTCTTGGTAAATTGTTTTTTTTTTTCTTGGTAAATACTTGCTTACAACATTTTGTGGTTTTATTAATACTAACCTTTAAGAAAAAAAATAGAGTAAATAATTAAATGCAATAGTTTGACTATTGACTTGAATATAACTTCTGACATTTCAACTTGCTTTGCTTTTTATGTTTCCAATCCTCCTCACTATTATTATTTATTATACTTCATCTTCTCCGTCTTAAACATGTTTTTTGCAGGTCTACCGGAAACGTTTCCGCCGATGAAAAATTTTGATTTCATTTCATCTTCACCTATCTTCACCTTAGGTAGTTGTTTAGGGGTGTTCTCGTAGTTGTTCAGGGGTATCCTTAGTATATAAATCGAAAAAAATAAAAAATTTACACTACCGGAAAAAAGTTGAGCCGTAGCCCGTGCTACGCCTGGACCTACACTAGGTCCGCCCCTGGTGTACCTCATGCTTTGGGAAGTTTTCAAAAAAAAAAAAAATTGTTGTTTCACTTTTAACTCAAAACTATTTGTTTTACTACTTATAACACCAAAAGTTTTCATCTCTTAGCAATTTAACCTCACAACTTTTGTACTTTCAGCTTTAGTCCCCACACTTTTCATATTTAACAGATTTTTCGTTTTAATTTTTGTAAGTTAACACGCCGTAACGTGTGTGTGTGGTTCAACGTTTTAACATTTCGTTTTACGCTTCGTACTAGATTTTGCAAGTTAACACGGCTCAACGTGCGTGCATGGTTAAACGTTTTTACGTCGTCTATCTTTTCCCTATTTGACATGTTTGTTACAACGCGCGAGGTCCTAAATCGACTTAATTATTATTTTCTATGTTTTACGTTGCAGTCTAATTTATTCACATTAACACACCGTAACTTCAGTATTGGTTGTTGCTGGCGATGGTGTGGCATTAGTACTATTCGACACTATTTTATGCCCCGCCGCATTACGACGGGTTGTAAATCTAGTTCTAGTTAAATATAATGATTGCACGTACACTAGACCAACCAACACACCTACTATATAGTTATCCAACAAGTGTGTCTATATTCTATATAGCAAAGAAATGATATCGTGTATTTATGACCGTCCAGTGTGAAATTATTATTTTAACAAGAATTATATTTTACAGTTGTAATTTACTTTTATAGTTTAAATTTCATAAATGCACTAATAACTATTTTTTCTTATATATATATAGGGTTAGGTTAACGTACAAATACCCTTATCGTACATTACGTACGCTACAATTTCAGCCGTCCGATCATCTTCCCGCATTGAATTCGCATGTTGTTTTTTTGTAACAATTTCGCATGTTGGTTTTTTAACATGCGATTTCATCAAAATTACCACATGCGAAATTGTTACAAAAAACCAACATGCTATTTCATCAAAATTATCAAATGTGAAATTGGTACAAAAAAACAACATGCGAATTCATAAAAAATTATCACATGCGAAATTGTTATAAAAAAAAACATGTTATTTCATCAAAATTATCACATGCGAAAATGGTACAAAAAAAACAACATGCGAATTCATAAAAAATTATCACATGCGAAATTGTTATAAAAAAAACAACATGCGATTTTAAAATGCAGGAAGATGATCTGACGGCTGAGATTGAAGCGTACGTAATGTACGATAAGCAATATTGTACATTACTCTTTACCTATTTATATATATATATATATATATATATATATAGGAATAAGTTAAAATGAGAACCACCTCGAGTTGTAAGAACCAGCGAGAACCACCCCCGCGGGGGGGCGTTGACCACGATTTTTTTTTACAACTAGATGTGTATATTTTAACAACCTACGTAAAGTTTGGGTTTAAACGGCGCGCCCGAGGGGGTAGTTTTTTACGCCCAAAGTTTGGTTAAAAAAAAAAGAAAAATTAAAAAAAATAAAAAAACCCAAACTTTGGGCGTAAAAAACTACCCCCTCGGGCGCGCCGTTTAAACCCAAACTTTACGTAGGGTGTTAAAATATACACATCTAGTTGTAAAAAAAAAATCGTGGTCAACGGCCCCCCGCGGGGGTGGTTCTCGCTGGTTCTTACAACTCGAGGTGGTTCTCATTTTAACCTTCCCCTATATATATATATATATATATATATTAAATTTCATATATGCACTAATAACTATTTTTTCTTATATATATATATAGGTGACCGCTAAAATGAGAACCACCTCCAGTTGTAAGAACCGCAAGAACCACTTTCTAGCCATTAGATCAAGTAGATGGATGGAAGAGATTAAAAGTATTTAAAAATAATATTAAGTATTTTTTGTCTTATTATGTCTTTAATATTATAATCTAAAAGGGTATTTAAGTGAAATCACAATATTTTGTCTTTTTCACTTTATTGTTTTTTATTACTTTATTGTATTATTATATTACTTTTTATTTTTTAAACATAATTTTTTTATTAAAAACATTTTTAAATTCAGATTTTTTTAAAAGATTTTGAGTAAACTTACATTTTGCTCCCTGTGGTTTGGTCACTTTAACGGTTTTGCCCCAAACCTTTAAAAATAGCCATTTTACTCCCTGATGTTTTGGTTTTTTTGCCAGTTTGCTCCATGCGGGGAGCAAAATGGAAAAACAAACAATTTGGATGGAGTTAGAGGCGGGGAGCAAACTGGCAAAAAAACCGAAACATCAGGGAGTAAAATGGCTATTTTTAAAGGTTTGGAGCAAAACCGTTAAAGTGACCAAACCACAGGGAGCAAAACGGAAGTTTACTCAAAGATTTTTTTATACTTTTTACAATTTAAGTTTTACGTTAAACTTTTTACGTTTTACGTTTTTTTGACGCGCCGTTTTTACGGCGGGTTTTTTCAAGCGTCGTTTTTTTAACGCGCCGTTTTTTTAACGCCGTTTTTTTACGTTTTACGCGCCGGTTTTTACGTTAACGTTTTTTTACGTTAACGTTTTTTTACGTTAACATTTTTTACGTTTTTACGTTTTACGTTAAACATTTTACTTTTTTACGTTTTACGTTAAACTTTTTACGTTTTACGTTTCTACGTTTTACGTTTTTATGTTTTACGTTTTTATGTTTTACGTTTTTACGTTTTACGTTTTACGCGCTGGTTTTTTTACGTTAACATTTTTTACGTTTTTACGTTTTACGTTAAACTTTTTACGTTTTACGTTTTACGCTTTACGTTTCTATGTTTTACGTTTTACGTTTTTACGTTTTACCTTACATTTATTTTAAAAAAAAATGCCTTGAATTCCAATAGGCGTCGTTTTTATAGCAAAATACGTTTCAATTGTCGGGTTTTAGAAAAACGGACAGAGGTTCCTTTGTTTTTAGTCGATCCCGACAAATGAGTGTCGATATATTTTTCAAGATTCAACAATATTTCAATTGATTCAATCAATATATAATAAATTTTCGACAAACTAAAACATAGATAAACACTAGAGGTATCGGTCGAGCTCGATTCGCGTAGTCTAAATCTAAAAATAACTATATCATTCTAAAACTAATTTTCGCGTCGTTAACTTTACCGGGTCGCGTGTGGACTGCTTTTGACGATCTTTGACCAGCGTTTTATTAGCAGCATATCTTATTTAGATACTTCGTATTTTTATAATAGATAACGATTGTAAATTAGGAATCTTTATCTTTTCCTAATTAGGTGCTAGGTTAGGGTTATGTTTCTTCCCTATATAAAGGGCCCTCATGTATTGTTTCTGATCAATGAATAATACGAAACCATAAACACTTTTATGGTATTAGAGCCTCGGTTCTGAAACCCTAAATTTTGTTTTCTTTTTTTTCTAGTCAACAACTACATCAGAGCCTCGGTTCTGAACCCTCATTCGATACCCCTGAATCCGATACCCCTGAATCAGGTTTCATTCGATACCCCTGAATCCGATACCCCTGAATCAGATACCCCTGAATCCGATACCCCTGAAGATACCCCTGAATCCCCAATCGCTATGTGTAACACCCCAAAAATGGGTTTGGTAATTTAAACCCGGTTAATATAAAGGAACGGGTAAAATACCGTTAGGGGATAAAAGTGAACCCGTAAATGAATATTAACTAGGACTAATTAACCTAGTTGATTGTTAATATCGTTAGTATTAAACGAAGGGTTGTAGCCTTATTTAATTAAAACGAAACATGAGGGACCAAAGTGGGACAACTTGAAAGATGTTTAATTAAAAGAAAACACACACACAAACACACACACTCGTGTGTGTTCTGGATCGATGTCCAGGAGAAAGAACCAAGGGTTCAAACCCTAGTTTTTGATAAATCTTCAAATTAAAGGATGGAATGAAGTCTAAATTCACAACCGAACGTGAATTAATGATCACCCAAGCAAGGGGATCATAAGGTATGTCTTAAAACTTAGATTTGATGATCTTGTATGAAGTGGGTTATGATCAATCCACGAGTTTGTATGAAATTAAGCATGAATATGTGTTAACATCATCATAGGGAACAAGTGTTATGCATAATTTTGACTAATTTGGTGTTTAAGGATGTAAACCCACTAGTTGGATTATTAAGATGACATGGGTGTTCATCATGTCCAATCCTTGTTCAATATTCATGAATTATGTTGTGTTATGATGAACTATTGTTAAATGAATCGAAAGAAATATGGTGTTGATATGTTTGATGTTTATGCGTTAATGATACTTGTTGATTAGTAAGAAGATTTGATGAAATATGAATGAACTAGGAAGATTATGCATAAACTAGTTGTACATGGTGCCTAGGAAGTAGTACGCACACCACGTGTTTGATGAAATGTCTAAATGACAATAATATGTGAAGGTTGTGTTATGATGATGTTGAGTATGCTATATGCTTGTTTGAATCGGCTAATGAAATACATATGTGAGATATGAACTTGATATGATCGTTCATATGAATAATCATGTATGCTAATAAGGATGTAAATGTAATGACATGAAAGTATAGGAATCATGTCAAGATGGATGGGAGCGTGGAAGGCTAACGGGACAAGAAGACTCAAGTAAGCGAATGCAAATACGGACGCGTAAGGTAAGTAAATCTCGGACTTACACTTTAGATGTAAAATGTACTGTAGTATGATGATTATTGTGATTCATGTGAGAAAGTATTAAACAATGGAAGTAATAAGGTAAGTTTACGGAAAAAGAGTCGAAAATGGATAGGAAAGTAATTTCTATTAAGTATGGGTATGGAAGGGAATATACATGTTAGTATTATGCACAAAGATGAAATAAGTAATTATGCATGTGGGTAAGATGTAATTTGTAAATGAAGGGGGTATGATTGGTAAGGTATTTATGCATGAAATGGAAATTAGTTAAATTACACATATGAGATAAGTCTAATGATGTTTATTGTTTTCTGTTAAGAATGAATTGGAAGTGCAGGTATACTAATAATGGAGAATGAAGGTTAAGTATGGAAGTCAGACGAGAGGGTTCGAATGGACTTATATGAACGAGAATAAAAGACGTTGATGCTTGATTATGCACGTTTAAAAGTATATGTATTATGTCGCCGGTTGCTAATGAAGTAATTGGTTGTGGTGACTGCAGGTTGTACAGGTTTATGGATGTTTCATCAGGAAGTGTACGCGGTTGAAGATCGAGTCAAGATATGGATTGTACGTGGGTGTGTATGTGGTCACTTAATTTGATATAAGTTGTCAGTTTTTGGTTAATTTACAGATGGGATTAATGTATTTAAGTGAAAGAAAGAATATCATGAAAGAAATTTTAGGTATGTATTTTCCGCTGCGAATCTTAGGTTAAAACGTATTAGGGCGTTATACTATGCCTAAATCCGATACCCCTGAATCCTCTGATTCATCACCGAAACAAACCCCACTCCATCCAGCCTATTCTGTCACGAATATACAAACCAAAATTCGTACTTTAGATGGTGTGAAGGTTACTTATTCCTCATGGATTAAGTTATTCAAACTGCACGTTGTTGCATACAAGGTATCGAACCACATTGATGGAACTATAGCACCATATCTGACGACTTGTTAGTCCGGGTTCTCGAAACTGACTCCATTGCTCGGGACGCATGGATTAAGCTGGAAAAGATCTTCCTCAGCAACAAGAAAGCACGGGCCGCCGCTTTAGAAACCAAATTTGTCAACTTGACTCTTGCCGCGTGTTCTTCCATCGATGATTATTGTCAAAAATTGAAGGAGCTGGCTAATCAACTTGAAGATGTTGATCAGCCAATCACAGAGTCTCGACTCGTCCTTCAGTTAGTTAGCGGCCTGCCTCAAGAATTTGACACTACAGCCTCGCTTATCAACTCTAATAATGCCGATTGGGACCTCGCAAGATCTATGCTCGCTGATGAAGTCATCCGCATCGAAGGTCGTCAGAACTCCGCATCCTCTGTCATGGTTGCTGCAGCCGCTTCTAATCAGGTTTCTCACACCAGTTATGGTCCAAATTCCCAGCCGCTGCCTACTTATAATACCTCATCTCCTTCCAATAACCAGGGACGAAGGCGCGACCGTAACCAATGGAACCGCAACGGTCGAGGTGGCCGCGGCCGTGGATCTGGTCGCAGTCAAAACTCTTCTGCATGGTCCAATCAGTCGCCTAGTTATCCCACATGGGCTTGGTGGAATGTTCCTCCTTGCCCCTACCCAACGCAACCAGCCTGGTATCCCAATCAGCCCACTTTTGGACCATCCGCACCGCCTCCTTCAGGCCCAAATCAGCCCACAACAGGCCCACCAGCCCCTCAGACCTTTTTCGCACCTACAGGCCCACAACAGGCCCACCAGGCCCCTCCTACAGGCTTCGATGCATTAAACCCGGCTGATCTCCAGGCTGCTTTCTCAGCCATGCAACTCAATCAGCAACATCAGGATCCCGGGGTCATGGACACTGGCGCAGGCTCTCATGTCACCTTGAACTCAGGTATGATCTCTATTCCCAACTCGTTTCCAGTAAACACTAAAATTCTTGTTGGCAATGGGCAATGCCTTCCAATACATGGGTCTGGCACTGGCTTTTACAAAATCCATAACCGTACCTACATCCTACCAAATATCCTTTATAGCCCATCCGTCATTAAAACCCTAATTTCCGTTAGACGTTTCACCCGTGATAATAATGTCTCTATTGAATTTGACCCTTTTGGTTTCTCTGTGAAGGATCTCAAAACTGGACGCAGCCTTTCCCGCCACAATAGCATGGGGGACGTTTATCCAATCACACCGCCACAACTTCCGCCACAAGACTGTTTCATCACCACCACCTCTCTACCCTGGCATGATCGACTTGGGCATCCTGGCACTCAAGTCTTAGACATTCTTAGTCGCAATTTTAATTTTTTATGCAATAAAGACACGTCTTCTAGTTTTTGTAATTCATGCCATTTATCTAATAGTAAACGTTTGCCTTTTTATACGTCCAGTTCTTTTACTTTTTCACCCTTTGATATTATTCATTGTGACTTGTGGACCTCACCGGTTGTTAGCAAAACCGGGTATAAATATTACATGGTCCTCATTGATAACTTTTCACATTTTGTGTGGGTTTACCCATTAAAATATAAATCTGAGACATTCCCTACTTTTGTTAAATTTCATCGTCTCATCCTTACCCAATTCAATCGTCACATCAAAACATTCCAATGCGATTTGGGCGGTGAATTTGATAATAACATGTTTAAACAATTTGCCCAACAACATGGACTCCTATTCAGGTTCTCTTGTCCACAAACCTCTTCCCAAAACGGCCGGGCAGAACGGATGATTCGACGACTAAACGATATCATCCGTTCCCTCCTAATCCATGCCCACTTACCACCTACGTTCTGGGTTGAAGCTCTTCACACTGCCACTTACCTCCACAATATCCTGCCTACTAAACGACTTAATTTCTTCACCCCTACATTCACTCTTTACCTCCGACACCCAACCTATGACCACCTTAGGGTGTTCGGTTACACTTTTACGTTTGACCTGTTGACCCGACAGTTGACTGCCGTTGACTGGGATTTGACCAGTTGACTTTCGTGACTGACTTTGACCGTGTCGCGAACCCGAACCACCCAAAACTGATCCGAACCGTAATCTGAACCAACCTCCAATTGATTGTTGTTGACCGAACCGAAACCCGACTTGAACCAATTTTTTTTTCTTTGACCAGGTCTGACCATCTCGAGCCTAACCAAATCTGACCAATACGGAACACAGTTGACCTGATTCACGAATCTGACCCGAAAGTGAAAGGGGGTTACCGGAGAATTCGTCGAAGAACAAGCATCGGACTTCACGACCATCGCAACCCCCACCTTCACCTTCATCATCAAACACCACCACAAACTCTCTCCATCATCGGACTTCACGCGCCACCACACCCCCACCTTCATCTGCACTAACAAACCTACCCTCCACCTTCATCTGTATCACTGCCGGTCATTCATCAAACATCACCATCCTTCTCAGCTCCGGTCATCTTCTCTGATGGCCATCGTTCACCGCCGACGACCGTCGTTCTCATACCAACCTTCTCTGCTCCGGAGACCACCATCAACCTGTTCTACCACCTCCGCCTCCACACCACCGTCTTCCACCGCCTTCGCCACCGCCGTTAACCCCACCGCATCACCCCCACCGCTGCTGTTTCTTTGTTGTGGGTGTTTGATGAAGAAAAACTTGACATCAGATGGTATTAAATCACCACCGATCAAAACATTGATCTTGATTTGGGTGGGTATGAGAGAAGAGAGAGGTTTTGATTTTAGAGAGAGAATGGTAGGTTTTGAATATTAGAGAGAGAAGGGTGTCTGCTGGTATTAATGAAGAGAGATAGTGAGAGATTAGACATTTGGGGAAAAATACCAAAACACCCTTTTAGTTGGCATGATCTTATTGGTTGAAAGTGGTTTCGCGGTTCTTACAACTGGGGGTGGTTCTCATTTTAGCAGCTCCCTATATATATATATATATAGTGGAGGGTTCAAATGAGAAGAATTTTTTTGTAAGAAGAAAAAAGAAGAAGTTTCAACCAATAAGAATGCTTTATTTTACTTCATTTAATATTTGCATTTAATTTTAATATAAGGGTATATGGGTAAACTTACAAAAATTATTAATTTGTATTCTTCCCCTTTAATAATTAACTAAATTAAATTTGTAACTCCTTTTCAAAATATATACTTTTTCCAAATTAAAAAAAACAACTTAATTTAAAGTGTAGAATAAAGTACTAGTTGTGTATGATATATTTCGAGGTGTGTAGGGTAAATTTCGACTGTGTAGGATAAAATTCTATAATGTGTAGGGTATATGTAGGAAAATTTTGATATGTGTAGGTTTTGTAGATTATATGTAGGATAATTAATGATTAGTGGACTAATTAATTAAATAGTTAAAAATTAATGATATGAGTTATAAATAAAATAGTATTTTACTAATATGTCATTTCTTCTTTTTCTTCTCAAATTAAATTTCTTCTCAAATGAACCTTCCCCTATATATATATATATATATATATATATATATATATATATATATATATAGGAATAAGTTAAAATGAGAACCACCTCGAGTTGTAAGAACCAGCGAGAACCACCCCCGCGGGGGGCCGTTGACCACGATTTTTTTTTACAACTAGATGTGTATATTTTAACACCCTACGTAAAGTTTGGGTTTAAACGGCGCGCCCGAGGGGGTAGTTTTTTACGCCCAAAGTTTGGTTAAAAAAAAAAGAAAAATTAAAAAAAAAAATAAAAAAACCCAAACTTTGGGCGGAAAAAACTACCCCCTCGGGCGCGCCGTTTAAACCCAAACTTTACGTAGGGTGTTAAAATATACACATCTAGTTGTAAAAAAAATCGTGGTCAACGGCCCCCCGCGGGGGTGGTTCTCGCTGGTTCTTACAACTCGAGGTGGTTCTCATTTTAACCTTCCCCTATATATATATATATTTATATATATATATAGAGGACCGCTAAAATGAGAACCACCTCCAGTTGTAAGAACCGTGAGAACTATACCGTTCGGGGCGAGGTGGACCAATTTTTTTTTTCATAAACGTAGATGCATGTATTATAAACACATTTGTAAAAAAAATTCAAAGGGTGTGTAGTTTTGAGCACCCAAAGTTTGCGTTTACGGGACCCGTAAATTTTATTTGAAATTTACGGTACTCGTAAACACAAACTTGTGGTGTTCAAAACTACACACATGACATTTTTTTTTAATTTTGTTTTTTACAAATATGTTTATAATACAAGTATCTACGTTTATGAAAAAAAAAATTTGGTCCAACTCGCCCCGGATCAAAAAGTTCTCACGGTTCTTACAACTGGAGGTGGTTCTCATTTTAGCGGTCCCCTAGATATATATATATATATATATATATATATATATCTAGGGGACCGCTAAAATGAGAACCACCTCCAGTTATGAGAACCACTTTATAGCCTTTAGATTAACTTGATGGGTGGATGATATTAAAAGTAACAAAAACTAATATTAAATAAAATTTGTCTTATTATGTCTTTTATATTTTAATCAAAAAGGGTAGATTGGTAAAATAATTTTTTTTTGTCTTTTTCACTTTATTATTTTTTAATTACTTTTTGTTTTATTATATTACTTTTTAGTTTTATTATATTACTTTTTATTTTTTAAAAAGATTTCTTTATTAAACAAAAAATTTGAAAATCAGATTTTTTATATAAAAAAAATTTATGGGCGGTTTTTTACCACACGTTTTTTACGCGCGTTTTTTTACGACCCGTTTTACGCTCCGTTTTTTCACGCCGATTTTGCGACCGTTGTTTTTAAGTGCCGTTTTTTAGGCCCGGTTTTAGGCGCCGTTTTTTGCCGCGCCGTTTTTTACGTCACGTTTTTTACAAGCCGTCCCGTTTTAGCGCGCCGTTTTAGCGTCACGTTTTTTTACAAGCCGTCCCGTTTTTTGTCGTCCCGTTTTAGCCGTCCCGTTTTTTGCCATCCCGTTTTTTGCCGTCCCGTTTTAGCCGTCCCGTTTTTTGCCGCGCCATTTTTTACGTCACGTTTTTTACAAGCCATCCCGTTTTTTGCGCCCCATTTTTTACGTCCCGTTTTTTTCGCCCCATTATTTACGTCACGTTTTTTGCCGCGCCGTTTTTAGCGTCACGTTTTTTTACAAGCCGTCCCGTTTTTTGCCGTCCCGTTTTAGCCGTCCCGTTTTTTACCGTCCCGTTTTTTGCCGTCCCGTTTTAGCCGTCTCGTTTTCTGCCGTCCCGTTTTAGCAGTCCCGTTTTTTTACAAGCCGTCCCGTTTTACGCCCCGTTTTTTTACGTTTTACTCGTCGGTTTTTTACGTTTTACGTGTCGGTTTTTTACGTTTTACGCGTCGGTTTTTTACGTCTTACGCGTCGGTTTTTTACGTTTTACGCCCCGATTTTTTACGTTTTATGCGTCGGTTTTTTACGTTTTACGCGTCGGTTTTTTACGTTTACGCGTCGGTTTTTTACGTTTTACGCCCCGGTTTTTTACGTTAACGTTTTTTACGTCCCGTTTTAACGCGGCGTTTTTTACGTCCCGTTTTAACGCGGCGTTTTTTAAGTCCCGTTTTATTTACGTTTTACGTTTTACGTTTTACGAAAAACTTTTTACGTTTTACGAAAAACTTTTTACGTTTTACGTTTTACGTTTTACGTAAAACTTTTTACGTTTTACGTTTTACGAAAAACCTTTTACCTTTTACGTTTTTACGCGTCGCTTTTTAACGCGTCGTTTTTTAACACGCCGCTTTTACGGCCGACTTTTTACGTTAAAAAGTTTACGTTTTTTGTTAAAAAATTTACGTTTTACGTTAAAAAGGTTTACATTTTACGTTAAAAAATTTACGTTTTACGTTAAAAAGTTTACGTTTTACGTTTAAAAGTTTACGTTTTATGTTTTTACGTTTTACGTTAAAATATTTACGTTTTACTTTAAAAACTTTACATTTTTACATTAAAAAGTTTACGTTTTACGTTAAAAGTTTACGTTTGACGTTAAAAAATGTATGTTTTACGTATTACGTTAATTTTTTTAATCTTTTTACGTTTTACGTTAAACTTTATTACGTTTTACGTTTTAAACTTTTTACGTAAAACTTTTTACGTTTTACGTTTTACGAAAAACTTTTTACGTTTTACGTTTTTACGTAAAACTTTTTACGTTTTACGTTTTTACGTAAAACTTTTTACGTTTTTCGTTTTACTTTAAAACTTTTTTACGTTTTACATTAATTTTTTTAATCTTTTTACGTTTTACGTTAAAATTTTTACGTTTTACGTTAAACTTTTTTACGTTTTACGTTTTAAACTTTTTACGTTTTACGTTAAACTTTTTACGTTTGACGTAAAAGTTTACGGTTGAACTTTTTTTCACAAAGACTTTTTTATACAAAAACTTGTTTACGCAAGACGAACGCACCCATAAATCGCAAAGTCGGTAGGTGTCTCGGATATATTTTTATCGTCATCGACTGGGGAAAAGAATATAAAAAACCAACAACAACAAAACAAAAGAGTATCTCGAAAAAAAACGGGGTTTGGCTCAGATTTTTTCCGATAATTAAAAAGGCTGCAAAGTGGGGTTGCAGGTTCAAAAACCTACCCTCCGCCGTCCTTGCCGCGCCATCGTCATCAAAATCTATTTTTTTTTTTGCATCATCGCCATCCAATCCAAAACATATCAACCCCACAGTCACTGATCAAACATGAACAAACCAGATTCAAACCACAAGATTCAAAACCAACAAGATTCAAAACCAACAAAAACCCAGTTCATCAAAAAAGCACCCAGTTCATCAACAAAAACCCAGATTCAAACCCAACAAAAACCCAATAACAATAACAACCAAACATGATGTAGATACCCAAAAATCAAATCAAAAAGGAAACCCCATCAACAATAACAAAATGATGTACATACCCAAAATCAAAAACTCAGATTCAACATGAACAAACATTCAAGCCCAGATTCAACAGAATCAAACCCAGAAATTCAAACCCCCAAGAACACCCATCAGATTCAAAAAAACCCAGAAAAATCAAGAACACCCATCAGATTCGAGAACACCATCAACAAAAACACTTACCCACCGACGCACCATCGCCCCTGAAACCACCACCACCACTGACGCCGTTCTCCGCCACCGCCTATCGCCGCCGTCCCCTCGCTACGGTCAACACCACCACCACAACATCAAAAATCGGTCTTCATCTTCATCCCAGATGAAGAACAGTGGTTGGGGTTTTGTGACAATCGGTCTTCATCTTCATCCCGCGAATAACTTCATCTTTGTGATGATTGCGGCGGCGGAGGGCAGCTGTGGGGTGGCGGCTGTTCTCCGGCCTTGCCGTCGATGTGTGCCGCCACCACCACAGTGGTGGTCGGTCGTTTATTTGAGCAGGGGTGGGGGGAGGGTTGAGTGGTCGCCTGATGTATATATCGAGTGGGAGAGATGATGGTTCTGGTTGCCTGTGATTTTCTTCAAGATAGAGAGAATGAGAGACAAAAATGAAGATAAATGAAGAAGAACATGAGATTTAAAGAGAGAGGAGAGAGAAGGTGCTTTAAATGAAGAGAGATAATGAGATTTGATGTTTTGGGTAAATGACTAATATACCTTTTCTGTTGGCATGTTCTGATTGGTTGAAAGTAGTTCTCATGGTTCTCATAACTGGGGGTGGTTCTCATTCTACCGGCTCCCTATATATATATAGGGGATCGCTAGAATGAGAACCACCACGAGTTATGAGAACCACGAGAACCGCGCCCCGCGGGTGGCCGTCGGCGACGAAATTTTTTTTACACCTAGATCCGTATATTTTAGCGGGGGGTTTAAATTTTCGGTTCAAACGGCGCGCCCGAGGGGGTAGTTTTTTACGCCCAAAGTTTGGGTTTTTTTAATTTTTTTAATTTTTCTTTTTTTTTTACCAAACTTTGGGCGTAAAAAACTACCCCCTCGGGCGCGCCGTTTGAACCGAAAATTTAAACCCCCCGCTAAAATATACGGATCTAGGTGTAAAAAAAATTTCGTCGCCGACGGCCACCCGCGGGGCGCGGTTCTCGTGGTTCTCATAACTCGTGGTGGTTCTCATTCTAGCGGCTCCCTATATATATATATATATATATATATATATTTTAATTAGTATATACCAATGGACAACCTATTTGTTGTTAAAAACAAAAATTACTAACGGATTGTTGGTTTAAAAGAGGACGTCCTGATGGTTACGTAGTGGGTTCTACAACAAAAGATTGGGAGCTCAAATCATCCACGACGTATATCGGTGCATTTATTAAAAAAATTACTAAATGGATTATTGATTAGCTAGTGAGAACTTCTATTTATTTATTAATTCTTCTTTGTATGTAGAACTTTTTTTTTTTTAAATTATATGTTTTTAGAGGCAAATTTCACTAAAGGATTATTGAGAAAAAGAAATAATTAACCAATATTAACTGTAACATAAAGTTTGTAATTTGGCCAATTTTAGAGTTATGGACGCGATATGCTCTCACAACATACTAACAACGAATGTTTGCATTACGTCGGGCCATTTGCAGTCAATTATGACACTACAAAATAGAGTTGTCTTAGCTACGGGCATATCACTTGGTTAACATGGAAGTCGTTGGTGATTCGTCGGGAAACATAACATGAGTAATGAATTACCAGATCGATCATTGACATTATTTACCGATGGATCATCGACAAAAGCTTTTACAATGGATCACCAATAAGTACCACTACTTCAGACTTGGTGTATGTATCATCGATGTCGGATTCATCGACGGATTTGTTCGTTTTGATTGACGAATCTGCTAAATCGATAGAAAGAACGATATTTCACTTAAGAATCGGCCGATCGGAAATTCATCAATGTTCTTTGTTTATAATAATAAAAATATCGATATGTCTAAAATTTTCTAAAATAAAAATATATAATAGTTTTTGAAAAAAAATACAAAATTTGTACAATTTTAGCAAATGACAAACTATTTAGCTAGGAGTCAGGGGAGTATGTTCTAGTACTTAATCTTATGTTAAGCCTAATATAACCATATGCCTCGTAAAGCAACTAGCCAATCTAATCCTATGATTTGACCAAAAAGGAAACCTAATACGTACTTAGACCATGTGTAGTGGTTTAGCCAAATAATGCTCCCACCATGGGGCATTATTCGACACGTGGCAGTCCAGTCAGCATGGGGCGTTATTGCAAAAGTGGCGTAGTGGGAATAATGCCAAAATAATGCCCCTTCCAATCATTAAACAAAAAAAAAAAAAAAACATACTAGTTTCTCATTGGTGGGTCAAACCCAGTCAACCATTACACAATACAATTGTAGGCGTTTTATATATAACGCTTGGGCAATTTTTTTTCAAAAATAATGCCCCAAAACGCCTAGTGTAATGGGGGTGGGGGGCGTTTTTTTTCAATTTTTTTCAAAAATACCGCCCCACTACGGGTGGTCTTATAGAAATTTCAACTGCATAACGATTAAAAATTGAAGAGTAAATTAGATGTTTTAAACAATTACTAGGATTTATTTCGTCGCGTGTTACAACGATTCCGAGCAAATGATAATGCTAAATAAACGATATTTGAAAATGAAGCATGTTGTTTCGAAAGCCAAACATCATAATCGGTTTAGTTTTTCATCTTACTGTAAAAGGATACCAAATAAATACTCTAGTTTGAATACAACTTACTTTTAACGGTAATGTACTTAATCCTCTACAATGCATCCTTTTAACCGCGGATACGACCCAAACAACCCCTTTGGAAACCGTGTATAAACGAACTTTCCATACGATGATTCATCTATTCCAGTTAACCTTTCTCAACTCGATTCCTACCCGAAACTCAACCACAAGACGTTGGTGGTTCGTCATCCAAACCGGCCAAAAAAAGAAGCCACAAGAAAAAAACCGATGAAGAGAAGGCAATAGCGGCCGCTCAACGAACACAATTAAAGTGGACGGTTCAAGAAAAAACTACTTTGACAAGATGTTGGATCGACGAATCGCAAAATCCGATTCATGGTATTTTTTTTATATAACATATTTAATGTTTACAATATTATTGTTTTAAGTTTTATTATATTTTTTTATAATGTCTAAAATATTTTTTGGAATAGGGAATTCACGAATCAAAAAAGATTTTTGGGATTCCATAAGAAATCATTTTCATACGCAAATGCAAAGGGCGGAGGTGTATCGTGAAAATGATAGTCTCTCATCCAAGTGGGGTAACATAAATACACACGTCACCGCGTTCAACGCTTGTTTCCATGAGGCGAAGAACGCGCCAAGGAGCGGTGAAACCGAGGTTGAGTTTATCAGGAATGCCTTGCTAGCATACAGAGAGAACAAAAAGAACAAGTTCAAGTACATGCATTGTTGGGATGTATGTAGGTACGCTTCGAAATGGGCGAAAGTCCCTCCTGCTAGCGAGTCAACCTCATCCAAAAGGGCAAGAACACCCTCGTCTCAAGCTAAGTCCAATGCTTGTGATCAAGAATTTGATCCTAATTTGGATGATTTTGATGATTCTCCTTCCCGTTCAACCGGCAGAGACATGTAAAAAAAACGGATTCAAAGAACGAGATCGGGTTCGGACTCGGGTAAAGGGTTGTATACCCACCGGTTGGAAGATCTTGGGACGAAAATTGATACATTTAAATTCCTCCAACAACAAAGGATCAAGTTGAGGAAAAATATCCAAGCGTCGTACGATAAAAAAAAATCTCTAAAAGAAACGCAAAGATATGAAATTTCTCGCCATGTCCGTCGATCACCTTACTGGTCCACAATTGGCAACGACGTTGGAAATGAAATAAGAAATAATGAAAAAATATAACATGGAGAAACAATGAAGTTTTAATTTTTTTATGTAGCTTTTTTTTAAATTTTATTTGTCGTTTTTTAAAATATTATATGTAATCTTCTATTTTAATTAGTGTAGTTTTGTAAAAATTTTAAATAGTTTAGAAAAATAACAAAATACACATTGCTGGCCACGCCGGCCGACCCCACGCCACACCACACCAAGCCGAAGCCACGCCATGCCACACCATACCTTGTGGATCCCACACCTACCACCTGTCGAGCAATGCCCTCAATCCAAACCCCTCAGACCATAGGGTATGGCCTCGTCCTCGGATCGGTGCCGTCCCGGTGGATCGTCCCACACCGGCCCCTTGTGGCCCGTCGCGTCGCCAACGTCGGAATCCAGACGGAGGAGACGGGCTTGTTGACTGGATGTGCAAGTGGGCCCCTCTGACTTCTCTCTCTCCCCTTTATTTATATATTATATTATATTGATTTTTATTGTGGGGTTGGGTAGTACTCAAGGGGATGCTCCTCCACCTTTGATGAGGTGGCGCCTATATGGCGGATGGTCTCTTTAGGGACTAACCTCACCATACCCTATGGTCTCACACCCCACATTCTAAACCAGTAATTACAAACTCAGACGTATTGATTGATATTGTCATGTCACATGCAGTCGGCAGTCATGTGAAAGGGAGAACCTACACCAAACAAGTGTGCGTTAATGCATCAGACTAAAGGGTATGGAGAGCCTCATCCCCAAGGGATGGGTCGCCACGTCAGCGCCACGTAGGCTCGGCTTGGAGGGGATGGAACTAGGGGTGGGGGATGAGCCCCTTTAATGTATATATATGTATGTATGTATAGGTTATTGTGAGAGAAAGCAGGCCCGTCCTCTCCGGCTGTGGGGAGTCGACTTTGCCGAGCCGAGCCCAGGGGGCGGTGTGGGGGACCGGCGCCGGTCCTAGCCGGGCCTCAACCGGCCCCCATACCCTTTAGTCTCATTCAGGTAAATTATTAGTTATAGCTAACGTACAAAAACGTCACTCCAATCATAAATGTCTTTCTAACGAAGGTAACTTTATCAGACAATGAGTTTAATAATCAAATAAATCATCTGTGGTCACCATATGGTTTTAGAACAAAGGTATCTTTATCAGACAATGAGTTTAATAATCAAATAAATCATTTTGTGGTCACCATGGTTTTAGTATTTCAACAACTAAATCCTTTTGTCATTGATCTTAAAGTCAATCTTATTTTTGTAAGGAAAAAGTAACAAAGTTAGCAGTAATAATAGGAAATTACAGATGATACATAGAAAGATGGTATGATGAAATCAACAACTAAAGCCTTTTGGATATTCTGGAAGAGAAAAAAAGCAACCCTGGTAGCAAAACATGGAGGCGGCTCGTTTACACAGTGGCAGCGGCAACAACTTGGCGAATTTGGCACGCTCGGAATACTAAAGTTTTTGAAGACACGTTCATTCCAGTCACCAAATCGTTGGAATTGATTAAGGAAGATGTGTTTCTTTGGGTTTGTAATAGGGCGAAGATTACCTCTCCTCTTTGGGAGAAATGGTTTACTTTCGATGTAGCAGATATTGTATAAGTCCCCGGCACTCTGTTTTATTTCGTTTTGTTTATTGTATGTTTCTTCAGTTTCTTGCTGGCCCTATATATTTATATATAGAGAGTTGTTTGCGGTTAAAAAAAAAACAACTAAAGCCTTTTGGCATTAATTATTAAAGTCAACTTTATTTTCTAAAGAAAAAATAAAAAAGTTATAGTAATAAAAAGAAATAAAAGATGATACATAAAAGATGGCATGATCAACCAAGTCTTCATAGAAAACATAAAGTGTACGTAAAATGCTTAGACTACGGGGGATGGGTTCGTACCCCTACCGTTCCGGTCCGGCGCCGTTCCGCACACCGCCCCGTCCCCCCTCAGCTTCCTCGTGTCCGTCTCTTTTGAGACGTTGGGGACGCTCACAAGAAGACAAAACCTAGTCCTCTTCCTCTCTTACACATCTATACATACAATATATACATATACATTTTAGGTCCATCCTCACATTTCCATACCTCCATCCTCTTTACCCCATTCTCACACCCATCCTACGTGGATCTTACGTGGCGGATCATCCTCCAAGGGAGGACCATCACCATGCCGCATAGCCTTAGAATGTTGGCAATAAAGTCAAAGTTAAAGTGGTTTAATTGAAAAGTCAAACATCCAGTTTATGTTTGGAGCTTAGTAGCAACTGACTCAAAGTTCAGGGATTATTATTGTATAATGTCTATCTTATAATTAATTTGTTAATGAGCCGTTACTAGACAACAAAGTACTTATGGATATTATATAAATAAGTGATAGTTTGTAAATGTTAGGTCTATAAATACCTCTTCTCTAATAATCTCTCATTCATAACATTTCAAAACAATTACAATTTCACACACACAATGATGATTTACTACCATTAACATAGATGATTATGTAAATCAGCTCGGATTAGTCTCAGTTGAGTAAGTTTTTTTTCCTAGTTCGTCGTTCGAATTTCCTTTCAGTTGTTTGTGATATTTCGTCCAGGTATCAATATAATCAGTAGTTTCATCTGTTCACTGGTGTTTGATTTGTACGATAGAAAGATGTAATTATTGGATCCAACATGATGATATCAATGACTAGAAAGGACACGTCTATGAGGTCGAAACAAGTGATGGTAAAAAAAAAAACATTAACCTAATGGAAAACTTAAAACATCTAGGACATGTACTCGGTATTATACCATGTTGTCTCTCTCAAACACACAACACACATAATTAAATGTGCAAGGAAATTACAACTATACATAGGGTGTGAAACGGTTAAAAACCAACCGACCCAATCCCTTATATGTGGCGGAAATAACCACCAGTTCTTAACGAAACAACTTTTGGTTACTTCAATCAGACTAATTTACCTATTATACAATCGACTATTTGACTAAGTTTTTGGCACATAAATACATACATGCAAATTATGATATTTCTAATTTCCTTTTGATACAATCCAACAATGCCTCCCCTAAGCTTTGCATCAAAGTTTAGTCGTATTCACTTCAGGGGTTGGTCGGACCACCCCGTGGTGGCCAATCACTATTCGCTCTGATTTTTTTCTCTGCAAATTCTTGAATTTCTTTTGAGAATCTTCTCACGTCAGCTGATCTTCCTTTCCAGTTCTGCAACTACGGTTTTGTTGGCGAGATTTTCTCACAACAAATATTTTTTTTATATTTGTATCTTTTTCTTCCCTTTACATGTTCTATGTAGGCTTTGTTCATTGTACATTGGTTGTAGGTTCATGAAATTTTCTTCTTTTTCCTTGTAACGATTTTCTTTCCTTTATTCGCTTATTTGGTTTTTCTATCCATTCAATGGCTTATGATCTTGAGTTTTTGATATTGAATTAGGCATTCGTTTCCTTTTCTTTGACTTGGCATGATCACCATCTTGTTTTTCTCTTTATGTTCTTGAATGATTTCATTTGGGCAATGGATTTCTATGTGATCGGATTCATATGAGATGGTGAGATAGTAATCGGGAAATAAACAATCTGCCTCTCTTCATCCTTCCATGACCCAAACTTTTCGAGATTAAACTGTTTCATTCCTACTATAATCCTTGCTTCGATAAATATAGAAACTTACTTTTTCTTTCAAACACTTGCTTCTTTCTTTCACATATTTGATTTAACATAACCTTAATTCAAAATCGACACCTTCAATTTTTCTTTCTCTTCTTACGATCGACCGACAACCTTAAATTTTCTTGCTTCATCGATCAATACCCTTGATCTCCTTGCTTTTCTTTCTCACAGATTGTCGTATAACAGGGTTCAAAAAATCTTTCAAAACATGATTGCAAATTTTGATCACCCCGATATGAAGTGTCTGAGTTCTTTTGGGATTTTATTTCCTTTCTTTTATCGCTTTTATCGGACAAGGCTTCCTTTTCTTTCACACAGCGATCGCCACTTGATTAATCTCTTCTTCACAAGTTTCCTCGGGAACGTAGACCGCTCTAATGCCACTATATTGTCTATCACAAACATAACACACACAGTTCAATTTGTATGATGAGAGTTTCATTCACATACACTAAAAAACACATAGTTAACATTCATTCTTATTACATAAATGTGCATGGATATTACAACTATTTGTAGGGTGTGAAACAGTTACAAACCAACCCACAAAAACCATTAAACTAGTTATATACCCGTACGGTGAACGAGTATTTTTAAGGTCATCATAGCATAAATCTTTTTTATTTGAAATGTAAACAAAATCAATTTGGCCGGGTACTTTTGTCATTTTAGGGGCTCTATTCGCAAGGATAGCAATTGGTGGGTAAATGCATAATGTTCATTTGTTGCTTTATTATACGATTTTGGCAGCCTTAAACAATAATAGTTGCAAAACTGAAAAGTGGGTTACAATTATAGTAAAGGTACCATTTTGTGTAAGTATAAACATATCAAATTATATTGTAAAAAAGTTGAAACTTTTAGACAAAAAAATATGTTTAGATCAATCCAACTTGAATCTCTTTGACTTGTATCAAAATTACCCATTTTAAGGTTAACGTACATCACCATCTTCTTCACCCATATGTGTTAATGAAGCCATCAAAACACATCTTTTTTTTCTGACCAGACAATCTAAGTTTTCTAACTTTTATTAATACTAGAAATTGGTACAACAATTCGCCCAGCAAGCTGTCGATGGCAACTTGAGATATATAACCATTTCACAAAAACAAAACTAATGACACCCAATCTTACCCATTTAATACACAATGAAGCTAAAAATAAACCACACCGCAACGCAACGTATACTATATAGATTTGCACAGATGTGATGAGGCGATGAGCAGTCCCGGAGATCCGTAGTGTAACCGATCACGCATTGCATGCCTCATTCATGAATATCACAACAGTTTTCAAACCTAAAAAGTAAAGGAAAAAAACCATGTAACCCCTAGGCAACTTTAGCTGCACAAGGAGAGTGACAAAGTGACGATCAATCATGATCGTTGTAACCGTCATCAAGGTAATACTAGAAAATCTGAAACTTCTTACACCAGTTTTCGTAGGAAATGCGTCACAAAACAGGCTTTCCCACGCGTTTTGACAAATAAATGATGTAGGAAAACCCCTTGTAGGAAACTGGTTTCTTACGCATTTCCTACGCATTTTTCTACCCATTTCTGAAAGAAAATGGGCGTCGGAAATTGCTACGCATTTTCTACCACTTTTCTTAATTATGATTTATATTATTTATAATGATAATACAATAATAAATATTATTGATAATTTTTTTATTAGCGACACATTTCCGACAATTAAAAAAAAATAAAATATAAAAATCTATTTTTTTTGTGTGACACATTTCCTACGAAAAAACATAAAAATCATGTATTTGTATGCGACGCATTTCCGACAAACACAAAAAAAAATTAAAAATCTATAATTTTTTGACACATTTCCGACAGAAAATAGTGTTATTTTGTGACACATTCCCGACGAACTAATCTTTTTAAACAAAAAAATAATAAATCAAAATTAAAATCCAAATTGTCCTACTAAAATTACAGAAAAAAATCTATAATAACTTAGAAAACGTATTTTACAACATTCATCTCAAATAAAATAATATAAATCTAGAAATTAAACATTACAAAGCAAGTTCTAATATGTTCAAACTACAAAACTAATACCTAATACAAGTGCAGCCAGATTTATGGCAGGGTTGTTTGGTTGTTGCCTTGCCATCATGGATTATAAAGTCAGCTAGTGCATCAAAGCCTTTGACGGTCTTCACTGATTCCAGATTATCTAATTTATTTGACACATTGTAACACCTCAAAATTTCGGGTTTAATATTAAAACGACACGTGTCATGTCAGACAAAAACGCGTTGAAAACCCGGATTTAATAAAGTTGTTTTCGGTAGGATTTAAAGTGGCGTCATGTTAAATCGTTACCTCTGAACGACCTCAATTGTAAATCCCAAGACCCGATATAATATTTTACACATCTATTATACCCTCACTTCAGAGAATCATTTCCAATAATGGAATTGATGATGCATGACTTGATCCCACGAAGAAAAGCAATGGTAAACCGATGTTTTCGGGTCTTGTTTATGCATTCATTTGAAACATTGGTTAATGGTAGGGTAGGAACTGTTCAAGACATGTTTTAGGGGTCCCCAAGTGTTGATATAAAGTCCCAAAAATCGTGCAAGTTGATGCCCTTTCGAAACACCAACAAACAACAACAAAAGACTGATCTGCAGGGCGTCGCGTAGCGCGACGGCCCCTCGCGCTACGCGAGGGGTGCCCAGCGACAGGTTAACCTGCTGTTGGCTGTTGTGCGCGAATGTGACCCTCTAATCCGGTTTTTCTTGCATGTGCATGGCCCCTAGACATCCCTAGGCACTAGCAACAAGTGTTGGAAGGTTGTGGATGGATCCTAGAGTTAGTTGTCAACAAATCATGGTGACTTGAACACTATATAACCCACATATGTTGCAACTCTTTGATCACTTCATTCTTGCACACATTCTGATCATTGGGGAGCTTGCAATCAGATCAAAGGCCTTCCAAATCATTCATTAATCATCTAGTAAGTTGCTAAACCCTTCTAAATAAATTCTAGCTTAGTAAATAGCTTAAAAGTCAATGTATCGTAACTTACGGTTGACTTCACAATTAATTATCGATAGCTCAGTCGTAACCCGAATTAAGAGTACCTTTAGATAGGTAATAATATGGGTATTAAACCCTTATAAGGGCATGGATCGATTCCGGACCTAACTAGGTCATTTGTCGAGTCAAAGGTTGACCGAAAAAGTCAACAGAAGTGAAAAATATGATTTAATGCACGAAATGCAATCCGAGAGGCGTGTAACCTATTTTAATCTTAATATAACTTGGTAATAAGTATAAAAACTTGTTTACGCTTGTCCGACTCGACAAATTTCTGTTTAAACCCGGTTCGGAACCGAAAGACGCAAAACCTTGACTTTTGCTTTGACTTCGGTTCTGACCCGTTTTAGTTTGATTCGAAGATGCCTTAGTGCTTCATTAGAGTAGGGTTGCATGATAGTATAAGTCTCCGTACTTGTTTCGTTGATTATCCGATTCGTTCGCGCGGTTCCGTTAAATGCTTAAAATGGACCGTAATGCCCTTATGACCATACAACGAGAATTTTGAAAATGTGGAGGTACAATAATCTTAGTTACTGATTATTAAACATGTACGTAAATTTTCACGTCAATCGGAGGTCTAGATTAGGAGATATGCGCATTAGCGTAAATAATAAACTTTTTATTAATTAAACGGCGCGATTAGCGCATAGCCTATCTAAACCCGATTTTCGGTACCAAAACTTTTACCCACTGATGTTAAATAATATTTTGGGATTTTTGAAGATTTTTAATTATTTTTAAACTGGTCTTAAGCTAGGCTTATCGCCTTAATTCGGTTAATACCGAATTTACCCTTTTCGGTCATAAAATGATTTCTACAAGGAATTTTGACGCGAATCCAATTGCTACTGATTTTAAATAATAAATGTAATGTTTTGAGCCTGTTTAACTAATCAGAAAACCCAGAATCATATTTTTAATCGTACGTCGCTTGAAACGGGTTTATACGCGTATTATACGCGTAGTTTAGGCTTAAAACCATTTTGACACATAAGGATTATTACCAACTAATATAATCTGTTAAAATAAGTTGTTTACTGATTACTTCAGTCCCGAACATCGGGGTTACGTTAAATCCCTTTTATAATCTCTAAAATGACCAAAATACCCCTACGGGGCATAATTAATGATTAATCTCGTTTTGGGCATTATGGAAGATATCATAATGATATCACAACATATTTAAAGCATATTAACTTAGGAAACCTGTTCGCGACCCTTATGGTTACCCGTTACGCCTCTGGCACGTTCGGTTTGGTTTATGTAACTAGTTTGCATAAATTCGCCGAAACGGGTCAAACCTTATCCTTTTTATCTCAAAATCCAGAATGTGTTTAGTTTACCCATATTATACAAGTCTTCGAACTTGTCGGGTCTAAATCCCATTCTATTCCGGTCTTCGCTTAATCATGCGTTTGAACCGTAAACCTTCCTTAAAACTAACCGGTCTAAGTTACGACTTAAATAAGACCCGTTAGGAATCTAATAGGTTAATAAAACCTTCGTTCCAGATTGAGAGCCCCAGTAGAAGTACTCGTGCTTGCTGATTAGAATATACGGCTGAGTATAAATTGCATTGCTAGCTCAGGTAAATACTTTTAACTTATTTTCCCTTATACGGGCTTGGGATACGGTATTATAAAAATACCGCTTGGTCGGGTGTAGAAACCTTTTAGTCGGAGATGATTAAATTGCATAATCCCGTTTTAATCTGTATTGATTGATAACAAATAACATTGGGGGTTAATGACCGTGTCCTGGATATCCTTGGCTCATTTTAAAAAGTGAATGGCCACGACGTAAGCACAAGGTGTAGGCAAAACACCTCCTGTTGCATATGTATAACGTATACTCACTCGTAAGGGTATCTTCTTGTGAGATTATATTTGTGGTGTGTCGATTAATCTTGTCCGGCTTGTATTATATTATAATCACCGGCCCTAAATGTTGGACAACCATGTAAATCGGATACAAGATTTTTATTAATAGAATTGTCCCAAGTATAAAAGATTAATTTTGCCTCTGTGCATTTTAATCAATGTGTCAAGATATTTTGTGCCGTTTGCACTCGAATCACTTTTCAAACTCTTTTTCCAAAATGAGTCAGTTAATTGTATTTACCAGTGTAAACTGACGTATTTTCCAAAAGGTTAAGTGACAGGTACTATGCGTAATTGGCTGGGAGCTCAGGGCGTCACTAGGGAATCTTGCAAGTTCTAGATGCCTAAAGTCTGTTGAACAGTTTTTGTTTTATTGATCCGCCTGTGGATCCTTTACCTTCCGTTGTAATACTTTGACATTACTTATATTCGGAATGTAATATATTTATCTTTTGCTTCCGCTGTGCATTATTATATTGTGTTGTTTGACCATGATGTTGCCAACCACGTCACGATACTCCCCCACCGGGCCCACCGGTGACACGTGGAAAAATCGGGGTGTGACAGGTTGGTATCAGAGCCAACACTGAGTGAATTAAACACTAGCCTTTTGTGTTTAATCTCAGTTACACAATTGCACAATCTAAACTCCTGAGTCTAGACTTAACATAGGAATGATCTAAATCCTAATCCGGAAATTTTACGTCCAAAATTTTTATTGGATACGTCGCCAAGCGAAGAAGCCGTAATAGGAGTTCTCCACACCCGGAGCCATGAGATGCTGAGCTTCGTACCGCGGCTAGAATGAAACGAGCATCCAAGGAGAATGCATTCAGAAATAAAATGAAGAAGAAACTCCTTTTACTGAAGATCGTTTCCTTATTAGTCCTTATAAGGACATAATTATCTTTAAGTCCCTTTAAGGACACATTATTCTTTCAAAGACCCGCTTAGGGCAACTCTGTACTTCTATTTTCATATAATGAATTGATTAAATTAAGTTTTCATTCTAAACATAAAATATGAAATGAATGGAAAATAACTTCCCTTAGAAGGGAAGTGCCTACGGGCTATAATTAACGTCCTCTGAGACTAAAGACGGTGGTAGCCTACAGCTCCCTGTCAAGAAAAGGTAATGAACTTTGATTCACACCTAAATGCCTCGATCCCAGACGATCATGGCTTATAAATTAAACTTGTCCAAGTGACTAAGCCTTTTGTGCTATTACTAAATGCCTCGATCCCAGACGATCATGGCTTATAAATTAAACTTGTCCACGTGACTAGGCCTTTTGTGCCATTACAAATTCATAAATTGCCCTGATTCTCTGAAATCTTGGCTTATAAATTAAACTTGTCTATGCGACTAGGCCATTTGTGCTATCATTAAATTATAAATTTGGATTTATGATAAAAATCCTGAATAAAATAAATATCTTTACTTTCCTGCCAGTATGCATTTTAAAGAGAATCTAAAAGGTGAAACCTAGCCTACGCGGCCAAGATGGAGAAACCTACTCAAGAGATTCAAATCCTTGTTAACACCTAAGAACGTGTTAGCACTCCTGACAAATGTGATTCGATAAAATCACAACAGTCATCCTTATATTAGATTCTTCCAATTTCCTTATCTAATCTATTGATTTAGAAATCATGGCTTGTGTCATCCTATAAGATGATCACATTATAAACATCCAGTAGTGATGAAGTGCCTACGGGCTAAACTTGTTGTCCGAAAAGGCAACGACAGTGGTGGTCTTTGACCTCCTGTCCAAAAATGTTGGACCAGGTCCAAGCATAATAGTCGGTAGGATCCATACGATCTCGACTAATAGCATCTGAGAAGATGATCATATTATAACCATCCCTCAGAAGGGAAATTCCCACGGGCTATATCTATTGTCCTAAAAGACAAAAGACAGTTGGAGTCTACAACTCCCTGTCAAGAGAAGGTAATGAACGTGATTCAAACCTTAATGCCTAGATTCTCTGAAATCATGGCTTATAAAAATTTAAAACTGTCCTTGTGACTAGGCCTTATGCGCCACTTTAATATCCTTAATTTTTATGACTAGGATAAATTATAATGGAAAATACTAATTAAATAACTAACAAGTTAACCAATATGGTTTATATTACCATGGTTGACAAATCGTCAAAGATGATGATTCCATATTAATCTCTGAATAAATCATTGTTAATATTTATGTAGCAATCAAGCTACATGGCTGGATTAGATGAAGATAACAGTCACGTGAAGGAGAGCAATGATACTACCAGAATTAATGTAACTGGAGCAGAACTACAGGCAATAATAGATTATGCTGTTGCTCGAGCACTTGATCGGCAGTATGATGAGTCTAATGATACCCACTCTAAGACTCTATCTGCGGCTAGCTGTAAGCCCCCTCTTAAAACACATGAGTCAAGGGAGGACGATGTTCATGACTTGTCAAATCAAAGGAGTATTCCGGCTAGACAAGTTGTGTTTCATCAAGAGGCACCAGTTAAGACCTGTTCATATAAATATTTCGTCTCCTGCAAGCCCAGAGACTTTACAGGAGAAAAAGGAGCCATCGATTGCATGACATGGCTCGATGAGATGGACGCTGTTGTTGACGTCAGCGGTTGTGCGGAGCAAGATGTTGTGAAATTTGTTTCACAATCATTCAAAGGAGAAGCGTTGGCATGGTGGAGATCATTGCTCCAAGCCACGGGAAAGGTTCTACTCTACAACTTATCTTGGGAGCAATTCGTTGCATTAGTCAAGGAAAACTATTGCCCCCAGCACGAGGTAGAAAAGATAGAATCAGACTTCTTGACTCTAGTCATGGAGAATTTGGATTGTCAGGCATATGTGACAAGTTTCAACACTATGTCCCGCCTGGTTCCTTATCTAGTCACCCCTGAACCTAAACGCATAGCACGTTTCATTAGAGGCCTAGCACCAGAGATAAAAGGGAATGTTAAAGCATCTAGGCCAACCACATATAGGTCCGTGGTGGACTTATCCTTATCTCTCACCTTAGACGCAATCAGAATTAAGTCTGTTAAGGCTTCTGGCGAGAGAAGAAGTGAAAGAGAGGAAGAAAACTCTCATCAAACTAACAAGAAGAAGAAGGGAAGCTCGGAGCACGGGAAGGATTCCGAGGTTAGGAAGAACTCGAGTCAGCCTGATAACAGACCCAAATGCAGTAACTGCAAAAAGCAACATTTTGGAAAATGTACAATACACCCACGCGCTAAATTGTGTGGAATTTGCAAGACCAAGGGTCACAAAACCTTAGATTGCAAGGGGTTAAAGAACGCCACATGTTACAATTGTAACGAGGAAGGGCACATCAAAACCAACTGCCCAAAGCTTATAAAGAAGCCGGGAAAGGCTAGGGAAATAAGCGCATGAGTCTTCCGGGTGAACGCCAGGAGATGGTGCAGAAGGATAACTATATAACAGGTACCTTTCCTTATCAAGCAGTTTATGCAGAAATTTACTTGATACTGACACATGTGATTCAATAATGAATGATCACTGTTGAGAACTGTTGTCTCCATCTAAATAGGATTTCGGTCATTTTATACGAAGTAGAAATTGGCCGATGATACTTTAGAAAATGCTCCAACAAACCTTAAATGGATATTTTATATCTAAATAGGAATCACTCCTTTCTGATATTCCTATGGCAAGCTTTCAAGCTACCTAAATTCTTTAATATAATAAAGACAGATGTGACGTTTTGATCCTCTGTCAGAAAAGTGACGGACTAGGTCCAAATCTTTAATGCCATTGATGGTCTTTTACGACCTAGGCTAAGTAATATTAATATATTTTAAATAACGTTCATTAAGAATGTTAGTGCTATAATAGCCTGTAAAGGTTATTGACACCATGGTTAGTATATATTAAGGCCATCAGAATAAAAATAGTAGTTGTTGGATTTCAACTAAGAAATTGTTTTATTGGTATTAGGAACCAATATCGAGTATGGCAAACTCGGATAAGACAACAGTCAATCGCGCCATCAATGACGCGACGCAGACTAATGATGCTGAAATTGTAAACCTTAGAATTTCCAAAGATGTTCTTCAAACTATGATAGACGCAGCCGTTGGAAAAGCTGTGAAAAGAGCGGTGAAAAAGTTAAAGGAGACCCATGTTGTTCGGTCCAAATTTTACCTAGGACCACATTTCCTCACTCGTAAGAAGGATCTCGTTCATGCCTCTGATGAAAAGGATGAACTAAAAAGGAAAAGGGAGGTAGATAACTCCCAGAGTTCTAAGAAAAAGAACAAACAAAAGTCCGACCAGAAACCAATATGTGAGACCTGCAAGAAGCGCCATCATGGGAAATGCAGGTTCGAACCAAAATCCAAGTCGCAGCCTCGACCTCTAAATTGCGGGATCTGCAAGTCTAAGGGACATAAAACGTTGGACTGTAAGGGCATGATGAATGCAGTCTGCTTCGGCTGTAATGAGAAGGGCCACATCAAGACTACGTGCCCTAAATCTGTCAAAGGAAAAGCGGTTGAGGAAGTAAAGCCTAAAATTGAAAGCGCCTAAAATGCCTGAACTAGTCCATAAATAATGACATCAGGTACATCCCTTGGCATTTTATCAGTAATTTAAATGCTAAGAGTTTTATTTTGGTTCGGATACCAGTAAATCCTTCATAAACTATAATTATATCAAGTTTTTTTTTTTAACTTTTTATAAGGACTCTATATATATATAGTATAAGGTAAAACTTACAAGTAGAAAATTTACCAGAACTAGTTTCTGTTCCCTTAAGAAATCGATAGTCGCAAAAATGGTGATATTGGCCGTCCCCGGAATCGAACCTGGGTCTAGGCCGCACCCTTTCGCGCGCCTAGCCAACTGAGCTAGGTGCCTAGTTTGTGAAACTTCCATTATTAATTAATTATAAGCACTTGTACAATAAACTTCCTTATCATTTATCAATGATAATTTCTGCTAAGTGTTTTTTTTATACGGGCAATAATAAATCTTCATGAACCATAAACTTAGCAAAAAAATTTTTTATCATCCACAAGGTATAACTACCAAGGAGACCATAGTAACCGATTCTTCTCGTATCGGCAAGGAATCCTTCCGAAAATCTAAGAGCACTCTTTCTTTGCATAGAGTACGACAACATATGTTATTTTAATTATTTTTCTTTTCTCATTGTGTTCTATCGCCTGCGAATGCCAAACTATGTTTGATAAAAGTGTCATATGAGGATTGGCGTATCCTAGTGTGTCCCATAGATTATTTCCATGTCTGATCAGCATGGAGGTTTAATACATGGAACCCCTAAGATATCCCAACGATCATATTGTACTAAAGTCGACTAGAAGTATTCAAGGAAGATATCCAAAAAAAAAAAAAAAAAAAAAAAAAAAATGGATTGAAAATTTTTTTTTCCAAGTAAATGTTCCCGATTAATGAATTCGAGGACTTATAACATGAAGGTGTCACTCATTTGGCACGGACAATGATGGACGAACTGGAGCCTGAGATATGGAAAAATCTCTGTAGCCTCCTTGTATCTTAATTATCTTCTCCTAAGTTTACCCTGTTTACCTCCCTAGAGGCAAGTAGAGTTAAGATTAACATCCCGCTTTGGGTTAGAGTGTTGTGAAAACTCCATATTGATTATGGAATAAACGAAACCTTGATTAAGTAGATTTTAAGACATAGGCTAATATAGCCAGACTCAATATTCCGAGAGTTTGATATTGTTAGATAAGAAAGACGGTTCATATTGCTTATGCATACATGCCGCAACCCTAAATAGGCAACGATTAAGAATTTGCCATTAGCTAACCAGGATCGTCGAATTGTTCGACTAACGACAAGGATTAGCTATTCCTTAATATTAGTTAAGTACTGGTTGGAATAACCATCTCACCTTAAGATAAGCTTCTCTATAATAGTTGATATATAAGTATCAAGGCTACTCCCTTGAAAACCTTGTATAGATAGAATGTTAAACGTCCATTGATAGGACAGTAGTTTGGTAAGTCCAAACATTAAGATCTGAATGTTGCATTATAGACAATCAATAAGATCACGCAAATTCATAATCATCAGTAAGATGCCAGTATTCGGCAGAAAATTTAGAATTATGAAATAGCAAACCTCCTAAATTCTTATTAAAGAATAAGATTCAACAATAGATATCACCCTAGAAAGGAGTGATGGGGTTTGGTAAGAAAGGCAAACTAAACCCGAGATACATAGGGCCTTTCGAGGTTATCGAATGTGTCGGTTCAGTTACCTATAAGCTAAACCTACCTGAAAAGCTCAGTGGAATTTACAATGTGTTCCACATCTACAATCTGAAGAAGTGTTTTCGCTGATGAATCACTGGTTATACCGCATACGGATGTGCATAAAGATGAGAGCTTAAAATTTGAGGAAGAACCTTTGTCGATTGAAGATCAATAGGTAAAGAATCTTCGTAAGAAGCATGTACCTATTGTAAAGGTCAAATGGGATGCCCATAGAGGTCCCAAATTCACGTGAGAGTTGAATCCACCATGAAAGAAAAATACCCTTATTTATTTCAGTAAATCTCGGGTCGAGATTTATTTTAAGGGGGTGAGGATGTAACACCTCAAAATTTCGGGTTTAATATTAAAACGACACGTGTCATGTCAGACAAAAACGCGTTGAAAACCCGGATTTAATAAAGTTGTTTTCGGTAGGATTTAAAGTGGCGTCATGTTAAATCGTTACCTCTGAACGACCTCAATTGTAAATCCCAAGACCCGATATAATATTTTACACATCTATTATACCCTCACTTCAGAGAATCATTTCCAATAATGGAATTGATGATGCATGACTTGATCCCACGAAGAAAAGCAATGGTAAACCGATGTTTTCGGGTCTTGTTTATGCATTCATTTGAAACATTGGTTAATGGTAGGGTAGGAACTGTTCAAGACATGTTTTAGGGGTCCCAAAGTGTTGATATAAAGTCCCAAAAATCGTGCAAGTTGATGCCCTTTCGAAACACCAACAAACAACAACAAAAGACTGATCTGCAGGGCGTCGCGTAGCGCGACGGCCCCTCGCGCTACGCGAGGGGTGCCCAGCGACAGGTTAACCTGCTGTTGGCTGTTGTGCGCGAATGTGACCCTCTAATCCGGTTTTTCTTGCATGTGCATGGCCCCTAGACATCCCTAGGCACTAGCAACAAGTGTTGGAAGGTTGTGGATGGATCCTAGAGTTAGTTGTCAACAAATCATGGTGACTTGAACACTATATAACCCACATATGTTGCAACTCTTTGATCACTTCATTCTTGCACACATTCTGATCATTGGGGAGCTTGCAATCAGATCAAAGGCCTTCCAAATCATTCATTAATCATCTAGTAAGTTGCTAAACCCTTCTAAATAAATTCTAGCTTAGTAAATAGCTTAAAAGTCAATGTATCGTAACTTACGGTTGACTTCACAATTAATTATCGATAGCTCAGTCGTAACCCGAATTAAGAGTACCTTTAGATAGGTAATAATATGGGTATTAAACCCTTATAAGGGCATGGATCGATTCCGGACCTAACTAGGTCATTTGTCGAGTCAAAGGTTGACCGAAAAAGTCAACAGAAGTGAAAAATATGATTTAATGCACGAAATGCAATCCGAGAGGCGTGTAACCTATTTTAATCTTAATATAACTTGGTAATAAGTATAAAAACTTGTTTACGCTTGTCCGACTCGACAAATTTCTGTTTAAACCCGGTTCGGAACCGAAAGACGCAAAACCTTGACTTTTGCTTTGACTTCGGTTCTGACCCGTTTTAGTTTGATTCGAAGATGCCTTAGTGCTTCATTAGAGTAGGGTTGCATGATAGTATAAGTCTCCGTACTTGTTTCGTTGATTATCCGATTCGTTCGCGCGGTTCCGTTAAATGCTTAAAATGGACCGTAATGCCCTTATGACCATACAACGAGAATTTTGAAAATGTGGAGGTACAATAATCTTAGTTACTGATTATTAAACATGTACGTAAATTTTCACGTCAATCGGAGGTCTAGATTAGGAGATATGCGCATTAGCGTAAATAATAAACTTTTTATTAATTAAACGGCGCGATTAGCGCATAGCCTATCTAAACCCGATTTTCGGTACCAAAACTTTTACCCACTGATGTTAAATAATATTTTGGGATTTTTGAAGATTTTTAATTATTTTTAAACTGGTCTTAAGCTAGGCTTATCGCCTTAATTCGGTTAATACCGAATTTACCCTTTTCGGTCATAAAATGATTTCTACAAGGAATTTTGATGCGAATCCAATTGCTACTGATTTTAAATAATAAATGTAATGTTTTGAGCCTGTTTAACTAATCAGAAAACCCAGAATCATATTTTTAATCGTACGTCGCTTGAAACGGGTTTATACGCGTAGTTTAGGCTTAAAACCATTTTGACACATAAGGATTATTACCAACTAATATAATCTGTTAAAATAAGTTGTTTACTGATTACTTCAGTCCCGAACATCGGGGTTACGTTAAATCCCTTTTATAATCTCTAAAATGACCAAAATACCCCTACGGGGCATAATTAATGATTAATCTCGTTTTGGGCATTATGGAAGATATCATAATGATATCACAACATATTTAAAGCATATTAACTTAGGAAACCTGTTCGCGACCCTTATGGTTACCCGTTACGCCTCTGGCGCGTTCGGTTTGGTTTATGTAACTAGTTTGCATAAATTAGCCGAAACGGGTCAAACCTTATCCTTTTTATCTCAAAATCCAGAATGTGTTTAGTTTACCCATATTATACAAGTCTTCGAACTTGTCGGGTCTAAATCCCATTCTATTCCGGTCTTCGCTTAATCATGCGTTTGAACCGTAAACCTTCCTTAAAACTAACCGGTCTAAGTTACGACTTAAATAAGACCCGTTAGGAATCTAATAGGTTAATAAAACCTTCGTTCCAGATTGAGAGCCCCAGTAGAAGTACTCGTGCTTGCTGATTAGAATATACGGCTGAGTATAAATTGCATTGCTAGCTCAGGTAAATACTTTTAACTTATTTTCCCTTATACGGGCTTGGGATACGGTATTATAAAAATACCGCTTGGTCGGGTGTAGAAACCTTTTAGTCGGAGATGATTAAATTGCATAATCCCGTTTTAATCTGTATTGATTGATAACAAATAACATTGGGGGTTAATGACCGTGTCCTGGATATCCTTGGCTCATTTTAAAAAGTGAATGGCCACGACGTAAGCACAAGGTGTAGGCAAAACACCTCCTGTTGCATATGTATAACGTATACTCACTCGTAAGGGTATCTTCTTGTGAGATTATATTTGTGGTGTGTCGATTAATCTTGTCCGGCTTGTATTATATTATAATCACCGGCCCTAAATGTTGGACAACCATGTAAATCGGATACAAGATTTTTATTAATAGAATTGTCCCAAGTATAAAAGATTAATTTTGCCTCTGTGCATTTTAATCAATGTGTCAAGATATTTTGTGCCGTTTGCACTCGAATCACTTTTCAAACTCTTTTTCCAAAATGAGTCAGTTAATTGTATTTACCAGTGTAAACTGACGTATTTTCCAAAAGGTTAAGTGACAGGTACTATGCGTAATTGGCTGGGAGCTCAGGGCGTCACTAGGGAATCTTGCAAGTTCTAGATGCCTAAAGTCTGTTGAACAGTTTTTGTTTTATTGATCCGCCTGTGGATCCTTTACCTTCCGTTGTAATACTTTGACATTACTTATATTCGGAATGTAATATATTTATCTTTTGTTTCCGCTGTGCATTATTATATTGTGTTGTTTGACCATGATGTTGCCAACCACGTCACGATACTCCCCCACCGGGCCCACCGGTGACACGTGGAAAAATCGGGGTGTGACACACATCAAGGCATCAACATTATGTAATAACTAATAAATGCATCAATAGAGCACGAACTTTGGTTAATTGATTTATATCGTGATTTATGATCCAGACGTTTTGTTCTTGGTTCCACCTCTGTTGAACAAAGAGATCTAGTAGCCAAATGTGTCACACCCCAACCGATGGCGGAAACATTGGAGTGAGACGAAAACGAGATTGCAAGAGATTTCATAACTCTATTGGTGACAATAATTAAATAATGAATTTCATTTCATTTATAAAAGTCAATTACAAAGGTTTGAATCATATACAACAACTTGAAATACAAGAATGACAATACAATGAGAATACAAAATTTTAAATGTGTATCTAAGCATCCTACTATGTTCCAAGCATCATCAACATCATCTCAAAACCTGCAACATGTTTTAAATGTGTAGTTCAATACAAAAGTATTGGCGAATATACAAGTTTTGTGTACTAGCATATAAGTATAAATATGATAGTGAACAATCCACAAGGCGAACCTAGTTATCAAGATTAACGTATAAACTGGCATGCGATTTACAAGTTAACCCTCTGTTTACGCAAGTATGAATGAATAAACCTAACATGACCACAAGAATACGGGGTGTGCGTTACTCCTATAGTGCTATACATGTTAAGTGGAGGCTCGTACGAAGCTAATGACAAGTTCAACACATAAGAATCACCCAGAAAACATGAATCACGCATAACAAATAGTAAGCATTTATTGGATTGTTTGTTTGTATATTTGCATAAGAATATGTATACTAAGTGTGTTTTGTATATGAAAACATGTTACACCCAAAAGTGTGAAAACGGTAAAATGGGTCAAGTATACTCACAAAATTGCTAAGTCCTCTGATTATCCAATGTGACGAGGTTATTGAAACTAGAAAGTTGAATGTGTTCGATTTGGAGTTTAAGGGATGTTTACATATGGTTTAAGGGCATGAAAATAACATATGTGAAAGTAATCATCGAACACACATGTTTTGGTCAAAAATTAGACTAGGATAATGTAACCAAATCTTCTTTTGTGAGGTATGATGCTTGAATCAATGAACAAATGTATGAACAACTTGTAGATGAAATGAACAAGTGACACAAGGATTTATACGAGGAAAAAACCCTTGATCAATGTATGATCTCCATCATAAAAAACCTCGAGTGATGGAAACTACCGATCACCAACTATAATTAAACAAATGATGATTACAACTTGGGATGATAACAAGCTTGTTACAAGGATCACTAGAGTGCAAAATGTATGTGATTGCCAATGGGTTGTCGAGAGCTTGCGAGAGAGTGTGTGTGTTTGCTAATTGTTCTAATTCAAGCTTGTTATCCCCTTTAAAAATTGAAATAATCTAAATAACAAACTATCCGCTAAATGTGCAAGCTACCCACGACTTCTAAAACGGTCATTAAGCTATGCACGTGCAGAATATTGAGAGCATATTCCCCAAGAATATCGGCAAGACCAAGTCCCACTCGTTCATTCCTGCAAAACAAGCTTAAATATAATGGAAACAACCGTTAGTGTTAGGATAACAATGAGGATCCTGGATCCTTAATCCTGCAACGTCTTCTGAGGATCCTTAATTCAAACAGAATTGAGGATCCGTGATCCTGGCTGCATTTGAGGATCCGTGATCCTTAGGTTTAGAAAATTTATCCATAAAAATTGCCCCCAAAATATGAGGAATAAAATACAACTTAATGAGTCATATTTTTGATCTTATCTGCAACGAACTAAATATCGTAAATATATCCGTTAGAGCAGGACTAGCCGTTACACATCCTGCGTCAGCGAAGTGACAACCTGCAGAATCATCATTATATATAGGTTAGAGATAAGGATCAATTTGCATTTAAATTCGAGCGATACTTCCCTCTAAATCCTCATTCAAAGACCGATCAGGTATCTCTCTTTCTCCCTTTCTCTTCATTTGCTTATTCTGATCTCCTCTTTTCTTATCATCCATGGCGAAAATGGTTCTTCGATCCTCACCAGCCAAGGATCCAAAGAAGGATGATTCCTTGAAAAGCCAAGGCATCATAAAAAATCCTTCGTCTGAGCTATGCCGCTTTACCGACCCAGAGATTGATCGGATTCGCCATTGTTTCCCGGCGGATACCGTCTTTAAACCTTTTGACCCTACTGCCAAAAGTGACTCCGTCTCCGACACTTGGGTTGCTTTTCCGGCCACCCCATTCTTGATAGGATTCTCCTATCCTTTCCCTGCCTTCACCCAATCTTTCTTTGCACTCACCGGTATGTGCTATATCCAGGCCATGCCGATGATGTGGAGGGTTCTGCATACCCTAGAGAACATCATTGAGCAGGAAGGCATAGAGATGGGAATGTCAGAACTGGCTGAGTTGTATAATCTTGTGAGCCATGGTTCACACCGTTTTTTGTTCAAACATAAGCCTGGTGATCCTCATCCAATCCTTAAGACCACAAAGAATGATACCCACTGGAAAAACCGTTTCTTCTTTGTTAAGAGAGATTCTATTCCAGACGGGAAAGATCTCCCCAAAGAGTGGACCACCCATGGTAGGATATAGGATCCTTATAGAAGGATCATAGGGTGATTCTGTTTCTGTTGAGGATAACTGATCCTTTTCTGCCTTTTTTGTGCAGCTATCTCAGTCTCTCATCTCATTCAGTCACCTGCAACAAAAGAAAGGATAGCTGCCTTTTGGAGCCTTGATCCCGCAGTTAGAACATTCCAGGCCAAAACAAAGGATTCACAAGAAGTATCCTCTGGTTCAGTCACCATGTCAAGTAAGTATTCTCATTTACGCATAATTAAATATTTAAATAGATATAGAATAAGGATACTTATCTGTTATTTGTCCTTTGTAGGTGCTGGAAAGTCTACAAAATCAGCCTCCCGCTTCAGCGTCAGTGATCTTGACGCATTTGCTTCCTCCAGGTCCGGCAAGAAACGACTTGCTGCCATTCCCAGCGTCCCAATTCCTAAGGCTGTCAGCACCAAAGGCAAGAGTGGAAAAAAGAGGAAAACCGCTGACACTCTTGAAGGCCTGCCTCTCCTCCAGCATCAGTTTGAGGAATACGTCTCTGAGGTAAGGATCCTTGATCCTTAAATCTGTTCGACCAATATTGAGGAAAATGGATCCTGATGCGTGACATTCCTTTACAGAAATTTGCTGAGATCCAAATGCTTATGGATTCCTATGCTGGAGAGGCTGAGCAAAAGGAGCTGGATTTCCAAAAGATGTACCTGGATAAGGATCAGACTATCTCTTCCCTCGAGAAGGAGCTCAATTTGGTGAAAAAGTAGCTGGTCATGGCCCACATCACTGCTGTTCAGGAGAAGGCTGAAGTGATGGAGGGTGCTAAGTTTTCCGCCACAATTGCTATGCTCAAAATTAAATTGCAAATGGCAAAGGAAGCTGATGATCCTAGCTTTGACAGGACCACCTGGGACCTGGAAGGTTAGAAGGCTAAGCTGGCTGAGCTTGACGATGAAGAGGAGGCTGGAGAGGTCCTGATGATCGAAGCCAGTGGCAGCGGGGTTAAGGATCAGGCTGAGGATGCAGAGGCTGGGGGTGATGGTGATGCAGCAAAGGTGTGAGCTGCAAAAATGGGCGATGATGGAAATTTCTAGACGTGGCCGGAGCCCATTTTTTTATGGTTTGGTAGTTTTTTGATTGTTGATGTTTTTTGAATAATGGTGGGTCTGTAATAACTCTAAACAATAATTCTTAAGTTTAAGGATCATTGATCCTTCAGACAATAGGCAGGATAACAAATGGTGGAGGGATCCTCTGTTTGGGGGATGAAGCCATTGTGATCCTGCCGTCTTTTTATTCCTGCACTTATTAGAACTCATTATCATGGACACCCTTTACCTACCCCAGCGGACGGGCCACGGATTGCTGGTAGATGCTTGGGGTAGGTAATTTTGACAACCTTTAGAGGGTTAACCTTTTGCTAAATAAATAAAAGCTTAATCTTTTGACTATCTCATGTGTTGTTATATTTGTGAATATTTTACCTTTCAATTGTTATGATGTATTTTGTTTGAATTCATGAGTTAAGAACAAAAGTTTAGTAAATTATGTCAAAAAGTTTAGGATATGATCAAGGATCAAATATCCTATAATCAGAAAATTCAAAGAAGTGATGTAACTTAAGGATCATGTATCCTGTTGTCAAAGAATAAGGCTCACTTAGATAAACAAAGAATAAAATTAAGGTGATTAAGGATCATACATGGGAATCCAAGTTAGGATCCTAAACATTCAATACTTACAATCAGGATAGCAAAAAGACAAACCTTAATAAAAGGTTAGGATCAAGGATCCTTAGTTGTTTAGCTTCAAAAACCTGAAATTGAACATAACTTGGGACTAAGCCAATATAAGAGAAGAGTTAGCAACTGGGGACAAGCCCAACAATCTGGGGACAAGCCCAATAAACTGGGGAGAAGCCCAAAAAACTGGGGACAAGCCCAAAAACTGGGGACAAGCCCAAAGGATCTTACGTAAACTGGAGTATGGCCTCACTGGCGACTATCCAAACTTAGTGACATGAAAATGCCAAAACCTTAGCTAACGTGAAAACGTTAGAAACCTTAGGAACGGATGTATGGTACGTCTACCATTATACGTAGGATCCTGAATACAGCCAGTACAATGAAATTGTCAGCCCCTAAAGCGGGTACTGGTCCCATTGCCTTAAACTGCACCAGGATCATCGTGCGCTACTGGCGAAACTGGGGATAGGCCTAAAAACTGGGGACTAGCCCAAAAGACTGGGGACAAGCCCATAAAACTTAGGAGACTTCTGTGGATACTTGATCCTTCGTTAAGGATATATCAATCTTCTGCAAAACTCAGAATTAAGTGAAGGAAGGATAAAGGATCCAGGATCCTTCTCCTTGTAAATAAAGTAATAAAAGAAATGGATAAATTCAGGTTAGATCATTACCAGAGTGAGGATCATCTATCCTCTAAGGATCCTTCATGAACATCGGACACGAAAATACTTGAGGATCCTGGATCCTTATTACATGAAGTATCTATTTAAGTGGACAGCATTCCAAGCTCTTGGTAGCAAATCTCCTTCCATTGTTAATAATCGATATGCCCCATTTCCTGCCTCAGCTTCACATCAAAAGAAGAAAGCAAGAAGATACTTAGCTACCTCTGCTCGACAATCTGTTCCTCAAGAGCCTGTTTAAGAAACTCATGTGGTATCTTCAGCTGTTGAAACTCCAACAGTAACCCCTCAGGCCGTTCCTCAAAGATCTATGGCTGCTACAATTAGAGCAACTACTTCGCAGCCTAGTGCTGACCGTCAAAGGATTTTCTCAGAGATGCCTCAAGACGAGAAGAACAACTTCCTATTCTCTCAATTCGAAGCGGCTGTTGATCGTATTCAGAGGCAAACTGACTTTATCAGGATCACAAAAAATGATCAGGTCAGTCAATTGGTGGAAATTAACAAGTTGAAGTCCACTGTTGATCAACAGCAAACTTTGATAGAGCGTCAACAAGCTGAGATTGATCTACTCAAGGCTGAAAATGTTCGTTTGAAAGCTGCAGACGAGGAGAGACAGAGAAGCAATTCTATTCTTCAAAAGCTGGCTGAGGATCTTAATGGAAGATGTGACTTTATGAAAGAATGGTACGAGTCACGGAATACAACGACACTTGATGGCGTTAAGACGATAACTGCTGGCTATGAGTTTATTCAAAAGCGGGTTGCTACTTTGTGGGATGATCGATGTAAGCAACAAGAAGTTATGCAGAAACGGGATGATGATCCTGAAGATCAAGGGAATCCTGATCCTTCTACTACATCAGAGCAGCCGCCAACCGCTACATCTTCTGCAATCGTTGTTGTTCAGCCGCCAGCGATCGAATCTTCTCAAGGAACCTCATCTGGAACAGTTCAACAGATTGAAGGTACATCTTCTGTTCCTAGCAGTGCTGATCTTGCATTGCAGGTTATTCATCCAATCACTGGAGAATTACTTGAAGAAGGTGAAATTGTCGAGGATCTTTCACATGAGCAATTGCGTGCTCTACATGCTATGAGAGAGATTGATGATGCAGAGATTGATCGAATGCCTAGTGAGCCCGAATCTACTGATGTTGAAAATATCGAAGAGATTGTTTTTGAGGGAAATGAGAAGAAGTCCGCGTATGTGCGTAAGGACGGGACTGAATTCGCTCCTTTCGATGAAGAATGGTTAGAAGAAAATGTGGACGTCATTGATGAGCATTTAAAGAACCATGATACGTCTGAAAATGCCACAGATGCGTTCTCCGCGTGGCGACAACAATTCTTATCAAAGTTTCCAAGCCTGTGCCAGATGTTGCACAAGTTGATTACTTACAATTCGAGAAAGCGAAGCCGAGTGGACGAATCCTCTGTTGGATGTTCGTCAAGGAAATACATTGCGTTGCCATCAAACGGGAATTTGGAATTCAAAACTTTCGATCGTTGCTGAGCATACTATCTTTGCCTTTTTACGACGTAGCAACATTGACAAAGATTGATCTCATAAATCGCTCAAACTTTGAAGGTGCAACTTTATTCGAACGGCTGATAAAGATGAACAAGAAGTCTGGCTGGAAAGACAAGTCATACAAGCCTCAATTCCCTATTTATCAGCAAATCAAGTTTACTCTCGATCTGACAACCAACACTGGCAGATACAAGCTTGTTTATGAGCCAGCAAAAGTTGTGAATAAGATACCCTTGATGTCGATGCCGCAGAACTTTCTAGGAGAAATGAGGATATGGTGTTATGACTCCGACACGCACGAGGCAGTGATTGTTTTTTATGGAAATCGTGAAAATTTCAGAATGTTAGATCCGATGTGGATCGTTAACATGTCTGCGGCTGACATTGAAAAGTTATATCGGCATGACATTTTTTACGAAGACAAGGACGCGCATCAAGCGTTGAAATTTTAGCGTGTCGCTAGTTTTTGCTACTACCGAGGAATTCATGCTGGCAGTTCGTGGTCCGAACAACACTGAAGAAAGAAGATTCAAAGACCGAAGACGAGTAACAGACAAGGGGGAGTTTGTTGGTGCACCTTTTTGTGTCTGTAACTAGTCTTGTTAATCATTGTAATTTGTACGGTCTTTTAACGTTTATCGAGTATGTATTTGCCGTCGACCATGTTGGATATCCTCCTATCCGCTTGTGTCCGACTTATTTTGTCTCTATTTGGTATGTAATGTATACGAACAATGCATGTTGCATGGAAGGGTAAAACTGTCATTATTATTGTGTTTGTATAAGGTTTGCTGCAACTGTCTGTTTGCAGCAAACAGGTCACAATATGCAGCCTTCGACGAAACACTCTGTTTCGTCGAACACCTCACGATGAAACGGCCATATGTCCATTTAGTTTGTTTCGTCGTGATCAGCGACGAAACACCTTTGTTTCGTCGACTGTTGGGCTGCTTCAGGCCCAGAACCTGACCCAATGTTTGTTTCGTCGAGCCTATCTTTGGTTTCGTCGATGCAGGGCCCAGGTTGATATATAAACACATTCTGGTTTCACTTTGAAACTAGATGAGAGCATACCCTGAAAGTTATTATGTCAAACTGTGTGTGTATCAGTTGTTCTTGGTTCTCATCCCATTTAATCAATAGATTGCGTTTTATTGGTTACATCGTGTGTTATTATTAACTGTGTTTGGTTTGGCATCGTTACGGGGATTCCGCACCCGTGACATTGTGTGTTATAAACAAGGATTCGGTTTTCGTTATCGATCCTCAGATTTCGGGACCTACAACTAACATTTACTTTGTTAGTTCGGATAAAAACATACTACTAATACAATTTTGGCTTTTTCCTCATTATTTGACCCATTACCTAGTCACTTCATCTTTACATTATTTCATTAGAATTTCTCACATGACAATTCCGCTTTAACGGGTATCATGCCATTTAACTTCCATCACCATAAATCATCATATTTCATCCGACCTGTTCTCACGGATCATGCATATTCTTACTTTCTCGATTATTATACTCCACTAGTTTGACTTATAAAAGTCAACACCTAGTTATCTTAACTTCATAACAAATTCATTCTATTCTATCATCCTTTCATGTTCAAAATTTTCTAAGCTTAATCGTAATTATCATTCCTACCTTTCATTACATTCTAGGACCATACCATCTCCTTCCGTAATCATTGCTTTTATTCCTTTCTACCGTGTCATTTGTTATTGTTTGTATTTCCTTCGTCCGTCATCTACATTAAGCATTTTCTACATTCATTACTTCATATACTTTCCATGTCATCTCAGGTTACATTGATGTATTCATAACCATATTTCAATAACTTTCATTCCACTTGTACATCATCATCAACATTGGTCATGGTAGGCCACATCATGCATGCCTTTCGTTCATAGGGGAAATAGAATCCCTCATCCTTTTTACTTACTTTCTTGCACCATCCGCTACTTGGGACACATTTTATTAACAATTCCTTCATTTTCGTCAGCCATCTACCTTATTATTCGAGATCGTTATTAAAATTTATTCTTTGGTCATGTTCATTTCATTCTAACATTTTAAATTTTATACTTTCCTTTCTTTCATACTAGGTGTTAATGGTCCTTTATGACCACACCACATATCTCTCATTATAGGGTTGATAAACCCAACTAGAACTTCATTCACAACCTTCCAATCATATACGTTCTTACTTCGAAACATTTCGACATGACCCGGTTGACATTTAGAGGATCCTAATTATCATAGGTTGCATTTTCATAAACTTAACGAAACTATTGAATTTTCCTTAAGAAATATTCTACATCATAGTTTAGGAAATATGTTAATATGCCTAACATATTTCAAGGACTTTCATTCTCTTACTTATTACACATTTGATAATTTTATATATACTTTTCACTTTGTTATATGTTACTTTATACCATCACGCTTACGTCTTATTAACCTACGTCTTATTAACCTTTGTGCTTTTAATTATGGTCATCATGGTTTTATTTCATAATTCCGGGGGTTAATAGTCACTTAGTGACCATACCACATTCCCTTCATCATCCTCGGTGTTAGCGGCTACTTCGTGCCCACACCGTATACCATTCATCATCCTCGGTGTTAACGAATATTTCGTGCCCACACCGCATACCATTCATTATCCTCGGTCTTAACGGTCACTTCGTGACCACACCGTATACCATTCATCATCCTCGGTGTTAACGGTCACTTCGTGACCACACCGTATACCATTCATCATTCTCGGTGTTAATGGTCATTTCGTGACCACACCGCCTACCATTTATCATAGGGCATCATCTTTACTATCATTATTGGTAATATCATTATCATCATCATTTACATTCACTGCATCTGCCATCCACAATTACATACCTTTATTAGATACTGTATCATTATCATTCACGTTTACATTGTCCGCCATTTACATAAAACATTAATTTCATTCATTAGATTTCTTTTTATACTTCTCTTCATCATATTTGAACTCATTTTAACATACTATATTCAATTTACAATGCATACTTTATACATTATCGTCATTGAAGATCATGTCGTATCGTGTAGATCATAATCTTTGATCGAACACCATTCATATGTACCTTTCCTCATTATTCTTGATATCAAAATTCCTTTAAACATTGGTTACGAGGCCTTAGAAACTAATTAAAACAAGTCCCATAATCAAAACAACAAATAAAAAAAAATTGCCAGCATCTTACGCTCTCGCGGGCCGCGAGAGCTTACCCCTTTGTTTGTCGCGGGCCGCGAGCACGGTCGCGCGACGCGACGACGATTCCGGGTGGGTGTCGTGTGACGCTACGCCCCATTTTCGACAGACTGCTTGGTTCATTATTGCTGCACTTGCCCAGCTCAAACTTTCTTTCAAAATTCTAACTTTAAAACCTTATAACTTCAGTTTTACTAGTCCGTTTTAGTTAATTCTTTTTTTTCCTACGTGTCGGTAATTTAAATGCGGACCCGTTTAGCATCGTCGTTCGCCTTAAAACCCGGTTTATAGGCAATTAGTCTATAAATCCCTTTCCCATTTCTAACTATAAGCATAATCAAAATTCACAATTTACTTACTTGCTTAGCGCTTCGGAACGAACACACCTTCATACGAGCTTTCGGTTTGAGTTCAAGCATTTTAACTCTAATGCTTGAATCCCTCAAACCTCGGCTCTGATACCAACTTGAGACGCCCATTTTTTTTTCACATTCGGAAGTATAAATAATGACATATTATTTTTAACGAAAATTGGGCATGACCCGTTCGTACTATATACAATTCCCTGTTTTTAACAATCATCATTCAATACTAATTCTACGACATGTTTCAAAAGACATAAAAGTTATAACCATAAAAGTGTTTTGACCCATTTACAAAAGACGACTTTGACCGAAAGCGCATAAAAGGGCAGTGTAGTGTGTTCGATCCGAGCTCGCATCAACAAGAGTGGGACTTACCTATCATACATAACACAAACATTCATTAGCATAAATTCTCAAAACATTTTTTTATCAAGTCTTCTATATACTTATTCTTATTTGACCCGTTAGCGAAACCTAACATTCATTTCTCATTTAACCAACATTCTTATTAAAATCATTCTTCCCATTCTAGCATAAATTCCATTATGCTCTTTTACCCTTACTTTTCGAAACATTCACCATGTAAGCTTTTCGACTCACCCGTACATGATCAATACATACCATACACTTTCTACACATTTTCACCATTTTGTCCCGTTTTCTACTAGTTCTTACTTAAACATTACAACATCATACTTTCCAACATTTCGACCCACTTGAAGCGGGTTAAAAACACATCCATTAACTTCGCATTTCCTTATCCATTTCCAATTCTCGACTTAATACAATTCTTCCATGATCAATAGTAATAATTCAACACTAAGATTCAAATATCAAGATTTACATTCATAAATTTACATATAAAGAGAGTGAAGTTCATATGAACTTACCGTGATCTTGCGTTCCTAATGCCTTCGATTGACTCGTTCCTTCTTCTTTCTTTGCTCCTATACATCACAACTTCATACACTTAGCTTTCATTACTTTCATAATTCTTTATCATACGTTATGGTGTCTACTAATCACATACGTCATTATCATAAACATGTTACATCGACTTATCATATATTCATGTAAAACCATAACTAAACCAACTTAAGCATTTCATCGAACACATTGTGTGCATATTGCTAGTTTAGCATAATGTACAAGCATCTTAAGCACAATTTCCATAGTTTACTCATTGATTAACATAAATATCCCTAATTTCACAATTTACCATTCTAATTGTGAACACATAGTTCTAAATCGATTACTCATAACAATTTCATCAACATATTGCTTCAATCATCAACATCAATCTAATTAGCATGTAGAACTTCACAAATTTTTTAACCATCTTTTAACATACAAGTGGGTTTTACCCTAATTCATCATCATAGAGAAAATTCAAGCATAATTTCAACTCCTACATGTTCATATCATCTTGCATTCATGTTTGATTCCATAAAAATTACAAATTTCACATAACCCAATTAATCAAACATCACCAAATCATGAAATTAGACTTACTTAATGTCAAGAACACTTAAGGGATCATAATTCCTAACTCATGCACTGAAAATTTAGCCTTTTCTTCCTTTAATTTGCAGGATTTTTAAGAAGTAGGGTTTCCCCTTGGCTCCCCTTCTTGATCGATCGTACATAGCCAGGAACAAAACACTGGCTCTTTTTTTTATCAAGTTTCATTTCAAATTTACACATTTAGTCCCTTTCTTTTTAAAAACATGTCATATCCTTTCTTTTCATATTAACTAGGTTACATTTTCTTTGGTTAACTTAGTTACTTACATATATTTTAGTCTTATCATCATTTTCTTACGGTACCGATTAATAGTTACCGTTTTCTGTTATTTAGCATCACGAATATAATATTATTTTATAACATACGAAATTTTGGGGTGTTACATCTATCCCCATTATCCATCTTGGTTTCCTTGGCATGTCTCTTGGCTGCTGAAAAGGAAGTACCACAAATTTCTGATCCACTAGATATAAAGTTTATAACTTGTGCATCCGCCGGAGGAGCAGGAGCTCTTTCTGGAACCTTTTCAGGATCCTGGATCCTTGACTTTTTTCTTCCCAAAAGCTCCTTCAAGTGTCCTTTGCTTAACAAGTAACCAATCTCTTTTCTCAGTGCAATACATTCTTTAGTGAGATGACCAAAATCTTCATGATATGCACACCATTTGGATTTGTCTTTTGTTGCAGCTGGCTTATCACTTTTTCTGGGCCATCTTGCTTTTTCACCTAGGTTCTGCATTGCAAGGATTAGTTCATTGTTATCAACGGAAAAGCAATATTCAGAAATTGGAGGATAATCTTCATCATCCTCTTCATGTTCAACTGCAAGCACGCTCTGATTATCAGATTTGTTGTAAGACTTGGACTTGTTGTTCCTGAAGTAGGATCCTTGTTTTCCTACTTCGAGGATCCTGCCAGTCTTTCTTGGATCCTTTTATCATCCTCTAGTCGGATGAATCTAAGGGCCCTGGTTCTTACTTCATCAAGATTCCCGCAAGGGGTCATGACAAGATCATCATAGAACAGTGAATCCCTAAGTAAACCCATTTTAAAGGCTTCCACAGCCGTAGCAATATCCAAGGATTCTTTACTAAACTTAGTGATATAATCTCTAAGTGATTCATTTTGACCTTGTGTTACCCTATATAGATCACTAGTTAAACGTTCAAATTTTCTACTACATGAGAATTGGCTATTAAACAGATTAACTAGATTAGCAAATGAAGTAATTGAGTAAGGGGGAAGACTTAGCAGCCATTTAAGAGCTGATCCTGTTAATGTGGATCCAAAACCCTTGCACAAACATGCTTCTTTTAATCTCTCCGGGATGGGATTAATCTCCATCCTTTCTCTATATTGAGCTACATGTTCTTCTGGATCCGTCGAACCATCATACAGCTTCATGGTTGGTATTTGGAACCTCTTTGGAATTTCTGCATCACAAATGGGTGGTGCAAAACAGGATATCATGTGGCTTCCATCTGCAATTTCAGGAATGGGCTTAACCACTCCTGGAAGGCTTGATATCATATCCTTCAGTTTCTGTAATTCCCTAGCCATAGTCTGATTGATACCTATATCCTGCACAAAGCCATGGTTAGTGTTATAAGAATTATTCAAAGTGTTAACTCCTGAAGGATTCAAGTTTGGAATTCCAGATGTGAATCCATATTGACAGGATTCTGGTACAATTGAGGGACCAGATGAAGCATTAGTTTGAATGGGAATGAAGTCTCCTTGATGAACATCTGAACTTCCGGGTTGTACACTCCTTAAGAATCCTTCATCCTGGAAGATGTTGGATCCTTGATGTGCTGTGACTGGGGGTCTTGGAGGATAATCCATGGATCCGTAAACCTGAGATGAGGATCCTTGAACCTGAGAGGAGGATCCTTGAACCTGAGAGGATCCTTGAACCTGAGAGAAGGATCCTTGAACCTGGGAGGATCCTTGAATCTGAGAGGAAGATCCTTGAACCTAAGAGGAGGATCCTTGAACCTGGGAGGATCCTTGAATCTGAGAGGAGGATCCTTGAACTGTATGCGTTCCCATATATCCTCCTGAGCTAATGAAGGATCCTTGATGCTAGAAAAAGGATCCTAAAGGCTGACAAGAGGATCCTGAAGGCTGGAAGTGGGACCCTAAAGCTTGACTCATAGTTGTTGATCCATAACGCCTTACCAATGGTCCACTCTGGTACTGGATATCCGGAGCTGCAGATTGCAGGGCAATTATAGCTGGAGTGTCAAATTTAGTGATCTAGGTACCAGTGGAGAGTGATCCTCCGCTGATCTCTTCAATTTTTTGATGTTATCAATCTCTCGAAGGATCCTGTCATTAGTTTTGTCCTGCTGCATGTAATCCTTCATCTGCAAAATCAAAGAATAAAGATCACTGTTAGAAGGGCTAGAAGAAACAGCAGAAGTTGGTGGTTTGGGGAAGATGGGGCTTTGTTACTTCGCAGCATTTTCAGCATTCTTCTGAGATCCAAAAGGTGCTGGAGGCAAAGGTGGAATGCCCTGTGAAGAAGTGACTGTCGGCATAGAGCTTGAAGTGTTCTTCGCTGAAGAAGCCATATGGTTGAAGATAATGAACCGAAATGAACACAATGAACAAAATTTTTCAGAAATGAAGCACCAATTGCCCCACGGTGGGCGCCAAATTGTTTTGGTCAAAAATCAGACTAGGATAATGTAACCAAATCTTCTTTTGTGAGGTATGATGCTTGAATCAATGAACAAATGTATGAACAACTTGTAGATGAAATGAACAAGTTACACAAGGGTTTATACGAGGAAAAATCCCTTGATCAATGTATGATCTCCGGCATAAAAAACCTCGGGTGATGGAAACTACCGATCACCAACTATAATTAAACAAATGAAGATTATAACCCGGGATGATAACAAGCTTGTTACAAGGATCACTAGAGTGCAAAATGTATGTGATTGCCAATGGGTTGCCGAGAGCTTGCGAGAGAGTGTGTGTGTTTGCTAATTGTTCTAATTCAAGCTTGTTATCCCCTTCAAAAATAGAAATAATCTAAATAACAAACTATCCGCTAAATGTGCAAGCTACCCACGACTTCTAAAACGCTCATTAAGCTATGCACGTGCAGAATATTGAGAGCATATTCTGTAACACCCTTGCTATTATTTTACGGTTTTCATATTATTTACGTAAGTAAAAATGTAATTATAATAACATATACATTGAAAATACGGTTAAATAAAAACATTTTCAGATTTAAAACAATACAATACCATGTGCGGAAGCTTGTATCTTGATCGTGTTCGGTTCTTCAATGAGCTTGATCTTCATCCGGGGCATCTTGGCATTCACCTATGATCAAAACCAACATAAAAGTTAGTTTTGATAACTTAAATATAAGTCTAAACAAGTTCTAAGCAACGAATAATCAAACAAAACAATTATTTCCAACTTTGATGTCTCCCGCGTGTCGCAGGAGACCCATCTCAATGTGTCGCGTGTCGCGGCGATCGTCGCGTGTCGCGCCCCAAGCTGAGTCCTTCGTCGCGTGTCGCGGGGGAACCCAATTTCCAGCGGGTTCATTACTGTAAACTGCATTTTCTGCCCAGCTATAATTTTCAACAAAAATCAAACTTGAGATTGTCTTAACTTTTTATCTACAAGTCCGTTTTACGCGATTCCTTGTCCTACGCGTCCGTAATTTAATTCTCCATCATATGGAGTTAAAATTCAACATACAAACTAATAAAATTCCAAATTTTTAAGCAATCGACTTATTATTCAAAATCAACATTTTGACCCGTTGTATTTAAAACCACCAACTTGATTCTTAAACAACCAAAATACATACGCTAGTGTATTTTAACCCAAAATCTTTAGCTCAGGTTCGTTAATAATTTTTTTTAAATTGCGCGACTAGTTCGTAGGCTATGTGCATAAACTGTTTTTGACCCGTTTAGGGAATTTAAGCAATTTAGTCTAAAACTTGCCCTTTTCTAATGTTTTTGACCAACATTGTCCTTTTAACTATAAATCTATATATACGCGTACCTGACTCGAGTCAATACATAGACCCATTTTATACCTTACTTTAACTAACTGATATTCTATGGCGTCGCAATCTACCAAATTGCTAATTGCTCCTGTTAACATATGACTTGACAACAATCATTAGCCGATATTGTCAAATGGTGTTTTCACCACCATTTGACCCGTTTGGACTGTATGACCAACATTTGCATAGGTTAATAAAACATGGTTTTCAATTTCTCACTTTCACATCCGACCCATTTCGGATTTTAACTCAAGATCCTTTTTAAACTAAATTTACATTAGTCGACGCTTGACTATATTTCCATTTTTTTACCCTCTTTCTCATAAACCATGGTTTCTATCATTTATATTTGTTCCGACCTGTATCATTACGCGTCGGAACCCGTATTTCGAATATTAATCTTCTCGTATTCATAACCTATAGAATTTATACATATTCTACCAAGAAGTGTAAGTTTCACTTACCTTGCATCCGGTTATGTCCTTTTTCCGCGTACTCGATCCGTTTGACGCGCTTATTTTCCCAAGTCTTCATCTAGCTTGTCTAGAGTCAAACTATCATCATCACAATTCGTAAGACGGTTAGATTAGTCATAATCGTTTATGACTATTCCATCCTACGGGCTTTACGTCGAATTTATCATTCGACCATATCAAAATTATCATTCGATCTAATCATTGGTCGGTTTGACTTTTTAAAAGTCAATTGACTTATCAACATATTCAAATGCACATTTGGTTCATTGAACTCACTTAGGCATATCTCATCCGAACTCTTAATGAAATCAAATTTTACACACAACCAATTAGACCGCGATTTCATTTAGGCATTTCATATCACTGAAAATGGGTTGTTTTGGTGACTTGTTTAACCATTTTACAAGCCTTCAAAAATTATGATTTTTTTGTGTGGCGTACCTCTCGGAGGGTTAGACCTTGTGTTAAAATTTCAAGATCTAACTATTTACTAAAAATTCGTAAAAAATCATTTACTAAGCTGCAATCAGATTCATCACTTCTGACTGCAGCTTACGGAAAAATTCATTTAAAATTCCTCGTTTATCCGATCGACGAAATTCCAATTGGAGATTCATTTAATCACTTAAAACTATCTACAGTAAGAATTTGAGATCATAACTCAATTCCTAAATTGAGTTATGACATTCGTAATGGGCTGCAAATTCTGCCAGAAAACGCAGCTTGAACCTTTGATACGGAAAAATTCATAAAACGCTCAATTTTCGTCGAAAAAATGCGATTCCAGCGGGGTTTTAAAGATATTTCCTGGAATTAAGTTTTAGACTCAAGAAACACATGTTTTTGTCAAGGTTTGTTCAGGTTATAACCAATACAATTCGGCTGCAAATTCTGATCAGGAGCTGTTTGAATTCAGCTTTCAATTTAAGCATGTTCTTGACATCATAACACTATTTTTTTGCAATCAAAACCCTAAAAACATCTCATACACGAATTTAGTCAAAACCCACTTATCACCTTCAATGGTGATCATGAAATTCTCAAGCATTGAGTACAATTTCAACAATCTAATAACTAGGGTTTGTTCCTAGACATTATTTCACTCTAATTTCATCCAAACAACAATCATTCAAGCTTAAATTTCGAACTTCATAAATTCATCAAGAATCCCCACTTCAAGAATATCAAAAATTTGACATACCTTACGATCCTTGCGACCAGGTGATCGTTTCTATGTATTCAAGCATCGGTTTTGGCCTTGAATCAAGCTTCAATTTGATGATTTTGTAGAGTTTAGGGTTTGAGCCCTTTTCTCCTGCTCTGGTCGATCGACCCACACACACACACCAAGTGTGTGTTTTGTTTTTTGGTTTTTGTTTAATAAAACTAGTTTGCCCTCTTGGCAATAATGGTCCCTTATGTTTTATTTTGATCAATTTAAGCTATAATTCACTATTTATAACTTAATCACATATTACTAACTAGGTTAATTATTCCTAGTTAATTTAATGGGTTCGGGAAGTCAGAACCCGTTTTATTTTAAGTCCCGTTAACTCGGGCCTTCTATATACTTTGTTTTCTCAAAGTATTTATCCTCCTTTTATTTATTATTAAGCTTATTTATTTAAATCCTAATAATTTCCGGATTAATCTTTTCTGCTAACGATATTATACCCACTGTTTAGTATTAACGGGGTCTAATTACTAAACCCGTTTTCGGGGTGTTACAAGTCTACCCCCCTTAAAGAGGTTTCGTCCCCGAAACCTTATTTATGTATTTCATTGGTTTAATAAAACGAACCAGGTTTCGTTTACAACATACCCATTTCTTTTAGTGTCTTCTAGTTCCTCTCATAATATTTATATTTGTTAAAACGTTATTTCTCACTAAAATGGTATTTTAGTTTAACGTTTTCTCTTTAACTTATGTCAATTTCAAGGAATTTACGTCCAATGGATTTATCCCCCTTCCGTTGTCATTTCGGTGATAACTTCGCCCTTTTTGTGACGTAACACAATTTAAATAATTGTGATTTTTTTTGTCATATAAGCCCGTTTAAATGTTTTAGTGAAATTCCTCACTTTTGTTAACCAGACTCTTCGTGATCTCTTCGCTTTAACCCGTTCGATTAACTTAGCGAAACCCATCGCTTTTATTGTAACACCCCAAAACCCGAATGTCTATATTCGTTACATGTTCTAATATGGTACATTGAGAAATAAATAACTAGGTTAATTATCCTAGTTAAAAGTATGGTAGAAACAAGTAAAGAATGAAAGTGTGCCAATTATGTTAAATGGTAAACATGAGGGGCTAGATGGTATAGGATGAAAGATGAGTTATTAAAAGAAAATAATACACACACAAACACACCTTCGTGTGTGTTCTAGATCGATCAGGAGACTCCCATGGAGTCTCAAACCCTAAACATGAAAGATCATCCAATTGGAAGGCTAAATGATGCTTAAATTCATAACCAAACACGGATTAATGATCACCTTCACAAGGGGATCGTAAGGTATGTCTTAGATTCTAGATTGGTGATGATGCACGAAACGGGTTATGTTGTAAATCACAAATTTGTATGAAATTGGGCATGAGTATGTGTTAGATTCATCATTTGGAACATGGATTATGCATGAATTGGGGTAATTTGATGTTTAAGGGTGAAACCCGTTTGTTATGGTGAAGAGGGTGACATGGGTAAATTATCTATGTCTAAGTTCTTGCCTAATATTGATGTATTTTGAGTTGTATGATGTATTCTTGTTAGAAGAATTGAAAGAAATGTGATACTAGTATGTTTGATGTTTATGCATGTATGAATCATGTTGATTAGGAGGAAGAAAATGATGAATTGTGTATGAGATTAGAATGATATGCATGAACTAGTTGTACACTATGCTTACAAGGTAGTACATATATCGAAAATATGATGAATTGTGAAGAACTTAAGATTAGATCACTTGTAAGTGATTAACAAGTAGTTATGAAGTGGGTTTTAGATGATGTAATGTAAATTGATGATTCACTTATGTTAATAATGTTTGGAATCATACACGTGTGTGAATGATTAAAGATATGGGATAAGAAATGATGAATTGTTGTTAGATGAAGTGAATAAAATGTGATGATAACATGTTTGATGTTTAATTTAAATACCCCATGTTGGATTGTAGAAGCATTTGATGAACTACGTATGAATTTAGAAGATTGTGTATGAATAAGTTGTACGTTATGCTTAAAAGGTAGTACGTACATCAAGTGAATGATAAAATGTATATAGTGTCGTCCGTATAGTCGATTATGATGATACGGTAATATGTTGATAAGTCGATAGTTATGTATGGTTGATAGTTGACTTTTAAAAGTCAACTAAGTATAAGAAACATGATTTGACTCTTTGTCGTAAATGTAGGTTGATGAGAAGTCGTATGGTACATGTAATAGCAATCCGTGTTAAATGTAATGACATGATGAGTTACATGAGTTAAACGTATACGGACATGATTATATGAGTTATGTTTGTTAGAAATGATTAATGAAAGTTAAGTGTGAAATATGGAATTGATACGATTGTTATCATGTACAAATGAGTATGCTAATGATAGCGTGATTTCGATGACATGGAAGTATAGGAATCATGTCGAGACGGAATCAAGCACGGAAGACTAACGGGTCAAGAAGTGGCGAGGAACGAATGGGAACACGGATGCATGAGGTAAGTGATTCTGTAATCACTTCTTAGTTGTTTATGTAAAGTTATATGCATTTTAACTAAATGTGATAATTGAGGTCAATTAGGAATGAATTGTATGATGTCAATGAGTATTAATCGGATCTTAGTTTTTATCCGAGCAAGGTATGTGTGATTAAGAATTTTTAGCTAAATAGGAGGATTCGTTACTTTTGTAAGGAATTCCCTTGTTGTTAAGGATAGAGCGAAATTGACAAAAATGCCCTTGACAGGTATATCGGGCAAACGACCTTAAATGTCTATTGGAAACAAGTGAACCGATTAGGGTAATGTGTTGGTCATGTGTGAAAGCGTAGAGTATGGTCTTGTTATGTCATAGACCATTTAATGCACAAATACCCATAACGGGTCAAAAATTGAGCTTTTAAGCGAAAGTGGGTTAAGAGGATGCAAGGCATCCGAGAATTTAATCTTTTATGATAGGCGTCAATGAAATTATTAAGTTTATATGAGATTGAGGTCTAATAAATAGATTATGTTGATAAATGCATGAACGGGTCAAATAATTAGAATATAATAATAAGCCGAATGCATGCAAGTTAAGAATTTCCTTAATCCGGATGTGGGATTTTAAGTTCGTATGATAGAATGTGAATTTACAAGCATGTAGGAAGAAACGGGAGGTTAAACGGGTAAACGGTTCGAAAGTTACGCGCGTTTTAGTGCGTACGGACGACGAAATGGATCTGCAGGAAAATGTGTTTTAGAGAGGGCGTCGCCGACGGGCTCCCACCCCGTCGCCGACGGGCACTGGTTTGGTCATTTTCCTCCGACGGGTTAACACACTGGTTACGGGTTAATGGCCTCGACGGGCATACTTACAACCCGTCGCCGACGGCCTGGAGCCCGTCGGCGACGGGCACTTGTTTGTAAGCTTTTATTTTTCGCGTCTGGTGTTTCCGGTTGACCCGTAACGTGTCCTGGTGCTCCGGTTTTCGACCCGATGACTCGTAAAGTTTCTTATGAGCATATAGGGATGCACGTTTGTAGACCAAGCAAGCATGTATGTTGTATGTATTGGTATACGTACATAGAACTTATGTAAGTACGTATGAAGGCATGTAGGAGTGTATGCACGTATGTAAAGTTGTAGGAAAGTTATGTTTGTACGTAGATGTGTATGTACGTATGTATAAGCGTATATACGAGTGTATGCATGTATGTGATGATGTAGGAAAGGTATGTACGTATGTAGTTGCGTATGTAAGTACGTATGAAGGCATGTAGGAGTGTATGCACGTATGTAAAGTTGTAGGAAAGTTATGTTTGTACGTAGATGTGTATGTATGTATGTATGTATAAGCGTATATACGAGTGTATGCATGTATGTGATGATGTAAGAGAGTATGCATGTATGTGATGATGTAGGAAGGGTATGTACGAATATGGAAGCGTATGTATGTACGCATAAAGATGTGTATGAGTGTATGCATGAATGTAAAGATGTAAGCTTAATGTACGTACGTATGTAAGCATGATTTAGACACGTTGAGGGTTAACGTTAATAATGGTGTACGTTGAGAATGAAAAGTATGCAGGTACATTATTGAAGCCTCATCAGGAAATGGATACGCAGATGAGATGCTTAAAGCTTGTTAAAGAACGAAATGGGAAGTGTACATGAATGAGCTGGTTTATATAACGTGTGCTAATGTTTCGAATGTATGTGGTGAACGCAGGTTGTGTGGATAACAGGTGATTATAACAAGGACTAGAGATCGAAGATCGAGTCACGAGATAGATTGTACGGGGACGTTGAATGTAAAGTGTAACAATCATAAGCTATGTTTCTAATTGGTAAATAAGAGGATGACGGATTTATGAATAAGAGTTATGTTAAAGTTAAAGTTTAAATAAGTTGAGGGATTTATAAAGAAAGAAATTTTATGGTTCGTGTTTTTCCGCTGCGACTTTTGTCATGTACGATTTAGGGTGTAACAAGTTGGTATCAGAGCCCTGGTTTGAGAGAATCAAGTGTAAGAAGGTAAGTGCTTGAACTCAAACCTGTGTGCTCTTGTGGTAAGAAACCCGTACAATCCAAGACTCGGTCAAGACCCAAAGGTAAGAGAGAATGTAAGTATGTACTTATGTATACGCATAAAGAAACTGACGGTTTTGGTATATGCAAGGTAAGTATAAGCGTTTGAAGAGGATGATCTGCGAGTGCGGTCAAGTACCGACACCAAGGCATGAAATAAGATAAAGTTGAACCCAGGTACGTAAATTCAATATGTCGGTATATGAAATGGTAAAATGCATTAAGGGAAGAAAAATGCTAAATGAAGGACCATGATGGTATAGTAAACATGTTTTGAAAAATGATACACGTGCCGAAACCTAATTCTTCGGACATAAGGTGACAATTACACGAAGACACGAAACTAGTATGTAGATTGTGTACCTGGCCAGTACACGTGAAGCATATGACGTTCGTGGGACCGTGATAATTGATACAGGTATGCCCGTTAGAATTAAGTAGTAGGTGGACGTGAGGGTGAAGAGAAATGTAAGACTCTCAAGAATGAGAGTATGAAATGCTATGTTAGAATCCGCGAGACGGATTCGAAACATGAAATGCTATGCTAGAATCCGCGAGACGGATTCGAAACATGAAATGCTATGCTAGAATCCGCGAGACGGATTCGAAACATGAAATGCTATGCTAGAATCCGCGAGACGGATTCGAAACACGAAATGCTATGCTAGAATCCGTGAGACGGATTCGAAACATGAAATGCTATGCTAGAATCCGCGAGACGGATTCGAAACACGAAATGCTATGCTAGAATCCGCGAGACGGATTCGAAACACCAAAATGCTATGCTAGAATCCGCGAGACGGATTCGAAACACGAAATGCTATGCTATAATCCGCGAGACGGATTCGAAACATGAAATGCTATGCTAGAATCCGCGAGACGGATTCGAAACATGAAAAAGGTTAAAGTATAAATGAAATGTTTGAAACCGTTAGATGGATTCAAAACATAGACGATACAAAAGACTACAAAAATGTAGAATGATGTTAGCTACGGTGTTAAGCACGTAGGTATGACGATGACATAGTAGTTTTGTTGTGATAACAAAACAAGGGTTAAATGTTATGCAATGTGTCTATAGAATGGAATCATAGAGGATGAGATGAAAGTACTAAATCTGTTATAAACGAATCATATGAGTATAAGCATTATTATAAGTTTGAATAAGTATGTATATTAACCTGTTATTAACGGGTCAAAGGAAATGAGAATGTTATATGAAAGTATGCCATGGAAAGTATAGACTTGTTAAAAAGAGGAAGCCAATTGATTGAATAATTATGAAATGTGATAGGATGATTACTTATGATTATGATGTGACCGTGATGTCAAACATGAATGTGTGTGTGTAAAAGGAAATGAGAAAGGTTTCGGGGACGAAACCTTATTTAAGGGGGGTAGACTTGTAACACCCCAAAACCCGAATGTCTATATTCGTTACATGTTCTAATATGGTACATTGAGAAATAAATAACTAGGTTAATTATCCTAGTTAAAAGTATGGTAGAAACAAGTAAAGAATGAAAGTGTGCCAATTATGTTAAATGGTAAACATGAGGGGCTAGATGGTATAGGATGAAAGATGAGTTATTAAAAGAAAATAATACACACACAAACACACCTTCGTGTGTGTTCTAGATCGATCAGGAGACTCCCATGGAGTCTCAAACCCTAAACATGAAAGATCATCCAATTGGAAGGCTAAATGATGCTTAAATTCATAACCAAACACGGATTAATGATCACCTTCACAAGGGGATCGTAAGGTATGTCTTAGATTCTAGATTGGTGATGATGCACGAAACGGGTTATGTTGTAAATCACGAATTTGTATGAAATTGGGCATGAGTATGTGTTAGATTCATCATTTGGAACATGGATTATGCATGAATTGGGGTAATTTGATGTTTAAGGGTGAAACCCGTTTGTTATGGTGAAGAGGGTGACATGGGTAAATTATCTATGTCTAAGTTCTTGCCTAATATTGATGTATTTTGAGTTGTATGATGTATTCTTGTTAGAAGAATTGAAAGAAATGTGATACTAGTATGTTTGATGTTTATGCATGTATGAATCATGTTGATTAGGAGGAAGAAAATGATGAATTGTGTATGAGATTAGAATGATATGCATGAACTAGTTGTACACTATGCTTACAAGGTAGTACATATATCGAAAATATGATGAATTATGAAGAACTTAAGATTAGATCACTTGTAAGTGATTAACAAGTAGTTATGAAGTGGGTTTTAGATGATGTAATGTAAATTGATGATTCACTTATGTTAATAATGTTTGGAATCATACACGTGTGTGAATGATTAAAGATATGGGATAAGAAATGATGAATTGTTGTTAGATGAAGTGAATAAAATGTGATGATAACATGTTTGATGTTTAATTTAAATACCCCATGTTGGATTGTAGAAGCATTTGATGAACTACGTATGAATTTAGAAGATTGTGTATGAATAAGTTGTACGTTATGCTTAAAAGGTAGTACGTACATCAAGTGAATGATAAAATGTATATAGTGTCGTCCGTATAGTCGATTATGATGATACGGTAATATGTTGATAAGTCGATAGTTATGTATGGTTGATAGTTGAATTTTAAAAGTCAACTAAGTATAAGAAACATGATTTGACTCTTTGTCGTAAATGTAGGTTGATGAGAAGTCGTATGGTACATGTAATAGCAATCCATGTTAAATGTAATGACATGATGAGTTACATGAGTTAAACGTATACGGACATGATTATATGAGTTATGTTTGTTAGAAATGATTAATGAAAGTTAAGTGTGAAATATGGAATTGATACGATTGTTATCATGTACAAATGAGTATGCTAATGATAGCGTGATTTCGATGACATGGAAGTATAGGAATCATGTCGAGACGGAATCAAGCACGGAAGACTAACGGGTCAAGAAGTGGCGAGGAACGAATGGGAACACGGATGCATGAGGTAAGTGATTCTGTAATCACTTCTTAGTTGTTTATGTAAAGTTATATGCATTTTAACTAAATGTGATAATTGAGGTCAATTAGGAATGAATTGTATGATGTCAATGAGTATTAATCGGATCTTAGTTTTTATCCGAGCAAGGTATGTGTGATTAAGAATTTTTAGCTAAATAGGAGGATTCGTTACTTTTGTAAGGAATTCCCTTGTTGTTAAGGATAGAGCGAAATTGACAAAAATGCCCTTGACAGGTATATCGGGCAAACGACCTTAAATGTCTATTGGAAACAAGTGAACCGGTTAGGGTAATGTGTTGGTCATGTGTGAAAGCGTAGAGTATGGTCTTGTTATGTCATAGACCATTTAATGCACAAATACCCATAACGGGCCAAAAATTGAGCTTTTAAGCGAAAGTGGGTTAAGAGGATGCAAGGCATCCGAGAATTTAATCTTTTATGATAGGCGTCAATGAAATTATTAAGTTTATATGAGATTGAGGTCTAATAAATAGATTATGTTGATAAATGCTTGAACGGGTCAAATAATTAGAATATAATAATAAGCCGAATGCATGCAAGTTAAGAATTTCCTTAATCCGGATGTGGGATTTTAAGTTCGTATGATAGAATGTGAATTTACAAGCATGTAGGAAGAAACGGGAGGTTAAACGGGTAAACGGTTCGAAAGTTACGCGCGTTTTAGTGCGTACGGACGACGAAATGGATCTGCAGGAAAATGTGTTTTAGAGAGGGCGTCGCCGACGGGCTCCCACCCCGTCGCCGACGGGCACTGGTTTGGTCATTTTCCTCCGACGGGTTAACACACTGGTTACGGGTTAATGGCCTCGACGGGCATACTTACAACCCGTCGCCGACGGCCTGGAGCCCGTCGGCGACGGGCACTTGTTTGTAAGCTTTTATTTTTCGCGTCTGGTGTTTCCGGTTGACCCGTAACGTGTCCTGGTGCTCCGGTTTTCGACCCGATGACTCGTAAAGTTTCTTATGAGCATATAGGGATGCACGTTTGTAGACCAAGCAAGCATGTATGTTGTATGTATCGGTATACGTACATAGAACTTATGTAAGTACGTATGAAGGCATGTAGGAGTGTATGCACGTATGTAAAGTTGTAGGAAAGTTATGTTTGTACGTAGATGTGTATGTACGTATGTATAAGCGTATATACGAGTGTATGCATGTATGTGATGATGTAGGAAAGGTATGTACGTATGTAGTTGCGTATGTAAGTACGTATGAAGGCATGTAGGAGTGTATGCACGTATGTAAAGTTGTAGGAAAGTTATGTTTGTACGTAGATGTGTATGTATGTATGTATGTATGTATGTATAAGCGTATATACGAGTGTATGCATGTATGTGATGATGTAAGAGAGTATGCATGTATGTGATGATGTAGGAAGGGTATGTACGAATATGGAAGCGTATGTATGTACGCATAAAGATGTGTATGAGTGTATGCATGAATGTAAAGATGTAAGCTTAATGTACGTACGTATGTAAGCATGATTTAGACACGTTGAGGGTTAACGTTAATAATGGTATACGTTGAGAATGAAAAGTATGCAGGTACATTATTGAAGCCTCATCAGGAAATGGATACGCAGATGAGATGCTTAAAGCTTGTTAAAGAACGAAATGGGAAGTGTACATGAATGAGCTGGTTTATATAACGTGTGCTAATGTTTCGAATGTATGTGGTGAACGCAGGTTGTGTGGATAACGGGTGATTATAACAAGGACTAGAGATCGAAGATCGAGTCACGAGATAGATTGTACGGGGACGTTGAATGTAAAGTGTAACAATCATAAGCTATGTTTCTAATTGGTAAATAAGAGGATGACGGATTTATGAATAAGAGTTATGTTAAAGTTAAAGTTTAAATAAGTTGAGGTATTTATAAAGAAAGAAATTTTATGGTTCGTGTTTTTCCGCTGCGACTTTTGTCATGTACGATTTAGGGTGTAACAAGTTGGTATCAGAGCCCTGGTTTGAGAGAATCAAGTGTAAGAAGGTAAGTGCTTGAACTCAAACCTGTGTGCTCTTGTGGTAAGAAACCCGTACAATCCAAGACTCGGTCAAGACCCAAAGGTAAGAGAGAATGTAAGTATGTACTTATGTATACGCATAAAGAAACTGACGGTTTTGGTATATGCAAGGTAAGTATAAGCGTTTGAAGAGGATGATCTGCGAGTGCGGTCAAGTACCGACACCAAGGCATGAAATAAGATAAAGTTGAACCCAGGTACGTAAATTCAATATGTCGGTATATGAAATGGTAAAATGCATTAAGGGAAGAAAAATGCTAAATGAAGGACCATGATGGTATAGTAAACATGTTTTGAAAAATGATACACGTGCCGAAACCTAATTCTTCGGACATAAGGTGACAATTACACGAAGACACGAAACTAGTATGTAGATTGTGTACCTGGCCAGTACACGTGAAGCATATGACGTTCGTGGGACCGTGATAATTGATACAGGTATGTCCGTTAGAATTAAGTAGTAGGTGGACGTGAGGGTGAAGAGAAATGTAAGACTCTCAAGAATGAGAGTATGAAATGCTATGTTAGAATCCGCGAGACGGATTCGAAACATGAAATGCTATGCTAGAATCCGCGAGACGGATTCGAAACATGAAATGCTATGCTAGAATCCGCGAGACGGATTCGAAACACGAAATGCTATGCTAGAATCCGCGAGACGGATTCGAAACATGAAATGCTATGCTAGAATCCGCGAGACGGATTCGAAACACGAAATGCTATGCTAGAATCCGCGAGACGGATTCGAAACACGAAATGCTATGCTAGAATCCGCGAGACGGATTCGAAACACGAAATGCTATGCTAGAATCCGCGAGACGGATTCGAAACATGAAATGCTATGCTAGAATCCGCGAGACGGATTCGAAACATGAAAAAGGTTAAAGTATAAATGAAATGTTTGAAACCGTTAGATGGATTCAAAACATAGACGATACAAAAGACTACAAAAATGTAGAATGATGTTAGCTACGGAGTTAAGCACGTAGGTATGACGATGACATAGTAGTTTTGTTGTGATAACAAAACAAGGGTTAAATGTTATGCAATGTGTCTATAGAATGGAATCATAGAGGATGAGATGAAAGTACTAAATCTGTTATAAACGGATCATATGAGTATAAACATTATTATAAGTTTGAATAAGTATGTATATTAACCTGTTATTAACGGGTCAAAGGAAATGAGAATGTTATATGAAAGTATGCCATGGAAAGTATAGACTTGTTAAAAAGAGGAAGCCAATTGATTGAATAATTATGAAATGTGATAGGATGATTACTTATGATTATGATGTGACCGTGATGTCAAACATGAATGTGTGTGTGTAAAAGGAAATGAGAAAGGTTTCGGGGACGAAACCTTATTTAAGGGGGGTAGACTTGTAACACCCCAAAACCCGAATGTCTATATTCGTTACATGTTCTAATATGGTACATTGAGAAATAAATAACTAGGTTAATTATCCTAGTTAAAAGTATGGTAGAAACAAGTAAAGAATGAAAGTGTGCCAATTATGTTAAATGGTAAACATGAGGGGCTAGATGGTATAGGATGAAAGATGAGTTATTAAAAGAAAATAATACACACACAAACACACCTTCGTGTGTGTTCTAGATCGATCAGGAGACTCCCATGGAGTCTCAAACCCTAAACATGAAAGATCATCCAATTGGAAGGCTAAATGATGCTTAAATTCATAACCAAACACGGATTAATGATCACCTTCACAAGGGGATCGTAAGGTATGTCTTAGATTCTAGATTGGTGATGATGCACGAAACGGGTTATGTTGTAAATCACGAATTTGTATGAAATTGGGCATGAGTATGTGTTAGATTCATCATTTGGAACATGGATTATGCATGAATTGGGGTAATTTGATGTTTAAGGGTGAAACCCGTTTGTTATGGTGAAGAGGGTGACATGGGTAAATTATCTATGTCTAAGTTCTTGCCTAATATTGATGTATTTTGAGTTGTATGATGTATTCTTGTTAGAAGAATTGAAAGAAATGTGATACTAGTATGTTTGATGTTTATGCATGTATGAATCATGTTGATTAGGAGGAAGAAAATGATGAATTGTGTATGAGATTAGAATGATATGCATGAACTAGTTGTACACTATGCTTACAAGGTAGTACATATATCGAAAATATGATGAATTATGAAGAACTTAAGATTAGATCACTTGTAAGTGATTAACAAGTAGTTATGAAGTGGGTTTTAGATGATGTAATGTAAATTGATGATTCACTTATGTTAATAATGTTTGGAATCATACACGTGTGTGAATGATTAAAGATATGGGATAAGAAATGATGAATTGTTGTTAGATGAAGTGAATAAAATGTGATGATAACATGTTTGATGTTTAATTTAAATACCCCATGTTGGATTGTAGAAGCATTTGATGAACTACGTATGAATTTAGAAGATTGTGTATGAATAAGTTGTACGTTATGCTTAAAAGGTAGTACGTACATCAAGTGAATGATAAAATGTATATAGTGTCGTCCGTATAGTCGATTATGATGATACGGTAATATGTTGATAAGTCGATAGTTATGTATGGTTGATAGTTGAATTTTAAAAGTCAACTAAGTATAAGAAACATGATTTGACTCTTTGTCGTAAATGTAGGTTGATGAGAAGTCGTATGGTACATGTAATAGCAATCCATGTTAAATGTAATGACATGATGAGTTACATGAGTTAAACGTATACGGACATGATTATATGAGTTATGTTTGTTAGAAATGATTAATGAAAGTTAAGTGTGAAATATGGAATTGATACGATTGTTATCATGTACAAATGAGTATGCTAATGATAGCGTGATTTCGATGACATGGAAGTATAGGAATCATGTCGAGACGGAATCAAGCACGGAAGACTAACGGGTCAAGAAGTGGCGAGGAACGAATGGGAACACGGATGCATGAGGTAAGTGATTCTGTAATCACTTCTTAGTTGTTTATGTAAAGTTATATGCATTTTAACTAAATGTGATAATTGAGGTCAATTAGGAATGAATTGTATGATGTCAATGAGTATTAATCGGATCTTAGTTTTTATCCGAGCAAGGTATGTGTGATTAAGAATTTTTAGCTAAATAGGAGGATTCGTTACTTTTGTAAGGAATTCCCTTGTTGTTAAGGATAGAGCGAAATTGACAAAAATGCCCTTGACAGGTATATCGGGCAAACGACCTTAAATGTCTATTGGAAACAAGTGAACCGGTTAGGGTAATGTGTTGGTCATGTGTGAAAGCGTAGAGTATGGTCTTGTTATGTCATAGACCATTTAATGCACAAATACCCATAACGGGCCAAAAATTGAGCTTTTAAGCGAAAGTGGGTTAAGAGGATGCAAGGCATCCGAGAATTTAATCTTTTATGATAGGCGTCAATGAAATTATTAAGTTTATATGAGATTGAGGTCTAATAAATAGATTATGTTGATAAATGCTTGAACGGGTCAAATAATTAGAATATAATAATAAGCCGAATGCATGCAAGTTAAGAATTTCCTTAATCCGGATGTGGGATTTTAAGTTCGTATGATAGAATGTGAATTTACAAGCATGTAGGAAGAAACGGGAGGTTAAACGGGTAAACGGTTCGAAAGTTACGCGCGTTTTAGTGCGTACGGACGACGAAATGGATCTGCAGGAAAATGTGTTTTAGAGAGGGCGTCGCCGACGGGCTCCCACCCCGTCGCCGACGGGCACTGGTTTGGTCATTTTCCTCCGACGGGTTAACACACTGGTTACGGGTTAATGGCCTCGACGGGCATACTTACAACCCGTCGCCGACGGCCTGGAGCCCGTCGGCGACGGGCACTTGTTTGTAAGCTTTTATTTTTCGCGTCTGGTGTTTCCGGTTGACCCGTAACGTGTCCTGGTGCTCCGGTTTTCGACCCGATGACTCGTAAAGTTTCTTATGAGCATATAGGGATGCACGTTTGTAGACCAAGCAAGCATGTATGTTGTATGTATCGGTATACGTACATAGAACTTATGTAAGTACGTATGAAGGCATGTAGGAGTGTATGCACGTATGTAAAGTTGTAGGAAAGTTATGTTTGTACGTAGATGTGTATGTACGTATGTATAAGCGTATATACGAGTGTATGCATGTATGTGATGATGTAGGAAAGGTATGTACGTATGTAGTTGCGTATGTAAGTACGTATGAAGGCATGTAGGAGTGTATGCACGTATGTAAAGTTGTAGGAAAGTTATGTTTGTACGTAGATGTGTATGTATGTATGTATGTATGTATGTATAAGCGTATATACGAGTGTATGCATGTATGTGATGATGTAAGAGAGTATGCATGTATGTGATGATGTAGGAAGGGTATGTACGAATATGGAAGCGTATGTATGTACGCATAAAGATGTGTATGAGTGTATGCATGAATGTAAAGATGTAAGCTTAATGTACGTACGTATGTAAACATGATTTAGACACGTTGAGGGTTAACGTTAATAATGGTGTACGTTGAGAATGAAAAGTATGCAGGTACATTATTGAAGCCTCATCAGGAAATGGATACGCAGATGAGATGCTTAAAGCTTGTTAAAGAACGAAATGGGAAGTGTACATGAATGAGCTGGTTTATATAACGTGTGCTAATGTTTCGAATGTATGTGGTGAACGCAGGTTGTGTGGATAACGGGTGATTATAACAAGGACTAGAGATCGAAGATCGAGTCACGAGATAGATTGTACGGGGACGTTGAATGTAAAGTGTAACAATCATAAGCTATGTTTCTAATTGGTAAATAAGAGGATGACGGATTTATGAATAAGAGTTATGTTAAAGTTAAAGTTTAAATAAGTTGAGGTATTTATAAAGAAAGAAATTTTATGGTTCGTGTTTTTCCGCTGCGACTTTTGTCATGTACGATTTAGGGTGTAACATTTATGCTAATGTTACTTTTCGTTATTATTTTACGCGGGAAATTGCAACCAGTTTCCTCGCTTTACAATATTGACCCGTAGGTTTCTTCACTTAGCCTCATAGGCTATTTCTTTATATGTTTCACCTTTTTAAGGTGAGACCCAACAGTTCGTTTCTTTCTATTTATGACCCAACAGTCTCCTTGGTCCCGTAGACCTTATCACTACGTTTTATCCCATAGGTTATGATGATCCCATAGATCATCTTTTATTCACGTCTATATTCAAATGTATATTTATACATATTTAGCTTTAAAGCATCCCTTGTTATGTTTGGAATCATTTAATTTTGCTTTTGAACTTTAGTTGATCATGACCGTAGTCTAAGGTTTCATTTGTTTACTTTCGGACTATCTTTCCGGCTTTACGACTTCTAACGTCATTTACACATCGGTTTGTCCTACGCTTACCGTTACCCGGTTCATACTTATACTCCTTTACAACCCATTACCCGGGTCCTTCTATCTTAATGTTTTTAGCTTTCCGGTTTCACCGGTTTGCGTTTTCCTATTATATTAAGCGTTATTCCTTAATTGACTCGTTTGACTCATTTTGGGTGAATTTTCATCACTTATGAATGTCAAACTTCACTCTTTATTTGACCCGGCCAACTTTGAAATGGTTGAACGTAATTACCAAAATTTATGTTTGCGAAAATTCTTGTCATCTTTTAGTCATGACTCATATTCCGAGTCTTTTGACTTTCTATTTCGCATTCCCGTCTCTCGGTTTACGCATTCACCCACAATCCTACCCGTCCATCGGGTATCTTTACCGTAATCATTATCAAGTAACCATTCTTATATGGTTTTAGATATCATTTTAATTTATTTGGTCGTCTTAGCGAAATCCATCGCTTTTATTCAATTAAGTCCTTTATTCATTATTTAATTTGTTTGACTTGTCCATGTGAATATCATAACTTATGTCAGTCAAACCTTTATCCCCATGCCTTAGCATTCTCATTAATTGGTTTGTATTTTCATTTACTTCGATCTTTGTCCCTTCTCTCGGGCTCGTCATTTTAACGTAATACGCTTCCGTCATCCGACTTGCGTTTATGTTTACTATCAAACATCTTATTTATTTGATTCATTTGGGTACTGTTTTGGTCAAAAATCAAGCCAAGATAATGTAACCAAACTTTCTGTTGTGAGGTGTGATGCTTGAATCAATGAACAATGCTAAGGATCACTTAGAAATGTAATGAACAAGTGACACAAAGATTTATACGAGGAAAAAGCCCTTGATCAAGAGTTAATCTCCGGCATAAAAAACCTCGGGTGACGAAAACTACCGATCACCAACTCAGATTAAACAAACAAGTTATTACAACTTCGGATGATAGCGAGCTAGTTACAAGGATCACTAGAGTGTAATGTGCAAAAAAGTGTGTAATCGCCAAGTGAATTGTCGAGAACTGATGAGGGCAGTTACGAGTGTGTGTGTTAAGCTAAAAATAGCCAAGTGTTCTAATCTTGCTCGCTATCCCCTTTTAAAAATGGAAAATATCTAAGCTAACTAACTATCCGCATTCCATGCAAGTCTCCCACGAACTCCATAACGTCCATATTGGTCAAGCACGTGCGGAATAAAAAGGGAATATGCTCCAGGAATATCGCCAAGACCAAGTCCAAGCTCGTACTCCTGCAAAACAACATCATATTCAAAGCAGACAATCGTTAGTATAAGGATCCTTATGATGATCCTGGATCCTGATCCTACCATACTCTCTGAGGATCACTAATTCAGACAGAATTGAAGATCCCTAAGCCCAACAGTAATTGAGGATCACTGATCATTCAAAAAGGCTTCATATTCAGCCTCATTGTTGGTAGTTTGAAATTCACTAGCCTTTGATAAGTAGCACCTGCATTCCTTAGTCCAAATGGCATAGCAATATAACAATATATACCAGTTGGGGTCATAAAGGCCGTATCCTCTTGATCAGATGGTTCCATCTGAATTTGTTGAAATCCAGATGAAGCATCCATAAAAGTCAACAACTCATGACCCGCGGTAGCATCCACCATGGAGTCAATGTGGGGTAATGGGAAAGGATCCTTGGGACATGCCTTGTTTAAATCAGTAAAATCGACACATACCCTCCACTTTCCATTTTTCTTTTGAACAACAACCACATTGGCTAACCACCTTGGATACTTAACCTCTCTTATCATACCTGCCCGAAGTAGCTTATCTACCTCCTCCTGGATAATAGCATTCCTTTCAGGTGCAAACTTTCTTCTTTTTTGATGAATTGGCTTGAATGACCTGTCAATGCCGAGTTTATGAGTAATTATATCTTTAGATATACCTGTCATATCCTCATGCTTCCAGGCAAAGGTAGTTTTCCTTCTTTTAAGGAAGGATACTAGATCCTGTTCAATTTTGCTAAGGATCCCTGATCCTATGAAGATCCTGGATTCAGGATCATGAGGATCCATGAGGATTTCCTTTACATCCTGCTCTCTTGCCTCCAAGACATCTCTTGAAGGATACTTTAATTGCTATTACTCCCTTGGTCTTGAGGCTGGCTTCATTGATGAGGTATAGCAATTCTTAGCTTCTTGTTGATCACTCTCAATTTTCACCACTCCCCATGGACTAGGAAGCTTCACGCACTGATGATAAGTAGATGGGACTGCCTTCATGTCATGTATCCATGGCCTGCCAAGGATAACATTACAACAAGATAAGCAATATATAACACAAAACTTCTGATAAGAATGGAGTCCTTCAATATAGATAGGGAGTTTGATGTCCCCCAGTGTGTTCTTGGTTTCCCCACTGAATCCCACAAGGACTGAGGATCTTGGGACAATATCAGACTCCAGAATATTCATCTTCTTGAGGACATCAAGCTGAATGATGTTCACAGAGCTTCCTCCATCTATAAGGATCATGCGAACAAAATGATTAGAAATAAATAGGGTAATAACAAGACCATCATGATGAGGATCCTGAACATCAAGACGATCATCCTCATCAAAAGTTATGATCTTATCCTCGGTGACAGTGGACGTCCGGATGGGTCTATCTCCATTATCCATCTTGGTTTCCTTGGCATGTCTTTTGGCTGCTGAAAAGGAAGTACCACAAATGTCTGATCCACCGGATATAAAGTTTATAACTTGTGCATCTGCTGGAGGAGCAGGAGCCTTTTCAGGGATCCTTTCAGGATCCTGGATCCTTGACTTCTTTCGTCCCAAAAGCTCTTTCAAATGCCCCTTGTTTAACAAGTAACCAATTTCCTTTCTAAGTGCAATACACTCTTCAGTGAGATGCCCGAAATCCTCATGATATGCACACCACTTGGACTTATCCTTTGTAGCAGCTGGTTTATCACTTTTTCTCGGCCACCTAGCTTTCTCACCTAAATTCTGCATTGCAAGAATTAGTTCATTGTTATCAACAGAGAAACAGTATTCAGAAATGGGAGGATAATCTTCATCATCTTCTTCCTGTTCCACTGCATGCACATTCTGGTTATCAGATTTGTTGTAGGATTTTGACTTGTTGTTCCTGAAGTAGGATCCTTGCTTTTCCTGTCTGGAGGATCCTGTCAATCTCTCCTGGATCCTTTTGTCATCCTCTAGGCGGATGAACCTAAGGGCCCTGGTTCTTACTTCATCAAGATTCCTGCAAGGGGTCATGACAAGATCATCATAGAACAATGAATCCCTAAGCAATCCCATTTTAAAGGCTTCTACAGCCGTAGCTATATCCAGGTTGGGGATATCTAAGGATTCTTTACTAAATTTAGTGATGTAATCTCTAAGTGATTCATTTTGACCTTGTGTTACCCTATATAGATCACTAGTTAATCGTTCAAACTTTCTACTACAAGAGAATTGACTATTAAACAAATTAACTAGGTTAGCAAATGAAGTAATAGAGTAAGGGGGAAGACTTAGCAGCCATTTAAGAGCAGATCCTGTGAGTGTGGATCCAAAACCCTTGCATAGGCATGCTTCTTTTAACCTCTCAGGAATTGGATTGATCTCCATCCTCTCCCTGTATTGGGCTACATGTTCCTCTGGATCCGTTGAATCATCATACAGCTTCATGGATGGTATCTGGAATCTTTTGGGTATCTCAACATCACATAAAGGTGGTGCAAAGCGAGATATCCTATGGCTACCATCTGCGATCTCAGGAATGGGTTTAACCACTCCTGGTACGCTGGTGTTAGGGGAGGATTTTCTAACAATTAGTGATCCTTATTCGTTATCCTAATTAGTGATCCTTACTTCTGTGACAGGTGGTGATCCTCAGAAGAGCTTCAGGATCAGGATCATGGATCACTTTAAGGATCCTCGTACTGACGATTGTTTATTTATGTTTTGTACTACCTCGCAGGTATAACAAGCTTGACCAAGTCTTGGCGACATTCCTGGAGAATATTCCCAAACTATTATGCACGTGCTTGGCCAAAAATGGACGTTATGGAGAACGTGGGGGCTTGGCACAAAAGTCGGATAGTTAGTTTGGTAGTTAAATTTCTATTTTAAAAGGGGTAACGAGCTAGTAGAAAAACACTTAGTCATTTCTGAGTTACACACACACTCGTACAAACGTTCATACCAGCTCTCGTTCAAACGCTTAGCAATTTCATACACCTTTTACACGTTACATTCTAGTGATCCTTGTACCTAGCTCGTTACTATCCGAAGTTGTAAACATTTATTGATTTATTTGAGCTTGGTGATCGGTAGTTTCCATCACCCGGGGTTTTTTGTGCCGAAGATCAACTCTTGATCAAGGGCTTTTTCCCCGTATAAATCCTTGTGTTGTTTGTGCTATTTACATTGAAGTGATCCTCATCGCTGTTACACATTTTAAGCATCATTTCCCGTAACATAGAGTTTGGTTGCAATATCCTCAACAGATTTTTTGACCAAAACAGTTTGGCGCCCACCGTGGGGCAATTGGTGCTTTGTCCTTAGAAAAATACGCATTTCTGTGCTCATTTCGGTTCACTACAACCAAGCAAATGGCTTCCTCAGCGAAGAATGCTTCAAATTTGATGCCCTCATCCACTTCTTCACAAGGCGTCCCTCCTTTGCCTCCACCACCTTCTGGATCCCAGAAGAATGCTGAGAATGCTGCGAAGAAACCAACTCCCATTTTCTCAAAACCTCCAACTTCTTCTGCTTCTTACACTCCCACTACTAGTGACATGTTTACTTTGATTTTGCAGATGAAGGATCAGATACGGCAACAGGATAAGACCAATGAGAGGATTCTCAAAGAAATCGGAGATCTCAAGAAACAAAAGACAACGGCAGAGGATCATTCCCCACTAGTGCCGAAATCCTTGAATTTTGATACTCCGGTGATTACTTCTCAGTCATCAGTGGTTCCAGACGTTCAATATGTGGGTGGACCGAAAGGAGTGCACTATGGAACAACAACAATCACCCAGGCAGCAGGCTCATATTTCCAGCCAGCGGGATCCTATCCTCAGCATATGGGATCCCTCACGAATTCAGGAGGATATTCAGGAATACAGCAGGTTCAAGGATCCTCCTTTGTTCCAGGATCATCCTAGGTTCAAGGATCCTCCTTTGTTCCAGGATCGTCCCATGTTTAAGGATCCTCCTTTGTTCCAGGATCATCCCAGGTTCAAGGATCCTCCTTCTTTCCAGGATCATCTCAGGTTCAAGGATCCTCCTTCGTCCCAGGATCATCCCAGGTTCAAGGATCCTCCTTCTTTCCAGGATCATCTCAGGTTCAAGGATCCTCCTTCGTCCCAGGATCATCCCAGGTTCAAGGATCCTCCTTCCTCCCAGGATCATCCCAGGTTCAAGGATCCTCCTTTGTTCCAGGATCGTCCCAATTCCAGGGATCCTTTCAGATGCCAGGATCCTTGAGGAGTTTGCAAACAGGAAGTTCAGATGTCCATCAGGGAGATTTTATTCCAATGCAGACCAATGCTTCTACTGGTCCCTCGATCATTCCAGAGCCCCAACAATATGGATTAACATCCATTCTTCCTAACTTGAATCCAATGGGAGGTAATACTTTTAATAATTCTTATACTACTAACCATGGTCTTATGCAGGATCCAGGTATCAATCATGCCATGGCCAAGGAATTGCAAAAGTTAAAGGATATGATATCAAGTGTTCCAGGAGTGGTCAAACCTATCCCAGAGATTGCAGATGGGAGCCACAAGATATTTCGTTTTGCACCACCAATCTGTGACGCTGAGATACCCAAGAGGTTCCATGTGCCAACAATGAAACTGTATGATGGTTCGACAGATCCTGAGGAACACATAGCACAATACAGGGAGAGGATGGAGATCAATCCAATTCCAGAAAGGTTAAAGGAAGCATGCCTGTGCAAGGGATTCGGATCCACTCTTACTGGATCAGCTCTCAAATGGCTGCTAAGTCTTCCTCCCTATTCTATTACCTCATTTGCTAACCTAGTTAACTTGTTTAATAATCAATTTTCTTGTAGTAGAAAATTTGAACGATTAACTAGCGATCTATATAGGATAACCCAGGGTCATAATGAATCATTAAGGGATTACATTACCAAATTCAGTAAAGAATCCTTAGACATTCCCAACTTAGATATAGCCACGGCTGTTGAGGCCTTCAAAATGGGATTGCTTAGGGACTCATTGTTCTATGATGATCTTGTTATGACACCATGCAGGAACTTAGATGAGGTAAGAACCCGAGCACTTAGGTTCATTCGGCTAGAAGATGACAAGAGGATCCAGGAGAGGTTAGCAGGATCCTCAAAGCAGGATAAGCAAGGATCCTCGTTCAGGAACAACAAGTTCAGATCCTATAATAAATCTGATAACCAGAATGTGCATGCTGTTGAACAAGAGGAGGATGATGAGGACTACCCTCCAATATCTGAATATTGTTTTTGTGTTGATAACAATGAACTAATCCTTGCTATGCAGAACCTAGGTGATAAAGCTAGATGGCCGAGAAAAAAATGATAGGCCAGCTGCAACTAAGGATAAATCTAAGTGGTGTGCATATCATGAAGATTTTGGGCATCTCACAGAAGAATGCATTGCACTAAGAAAGGAAATTGGATACTTGTTGAACAAAGGGCATCTAAAGGAATTGCTGGGAAGAAAAAAGTCAAAGACTCAGGATCCTGAAAGGATCCCTGAGATGCACAAGTGATAAACTTCATTTCTGGAGGATCAGACATTTGTGGCACATCCTTCTCAGCTGCTAAAAGGCACGCAAAGGAAACTAAAATGGATAATGGAGAAAGACCAATTCGAACATCAAGTGTCTCCGAAGGAAAAGTCATAACCTTTGATGAGGATGATCGTGTTGATATCCAGGATCCTCATCACGATGGTTTAGTTATTACCCTTTTCATTTCTAACCATTTTGTTCGCAGGATCCTTATAGACGGAGGGAGTTCAGTGAACATTATCCAGCTTGATATTCTAAAGAAGATGGGTATCCCTGAATCAGATATCATACCAAGATCCTCCGTGCTCGTGGGATTCAGTGGCGAAACTAAGAATACCCTGGGGGACATTAAACTCCCAATATACATTGAAGGCCTACACTCTTATCAAAAATTTTGTGTTATTGACTGTTTATCTTGTTGTAATGTTATCCTTGGCAGGCCTTGGATACACGATATGAAAGCAGTCCCATCTACCTACCATCAATGTGTGAAGCTCCCTAGTCCTTGGGGAGTAGTGAAGATTGATAGCGATCAGCAGGAGGCTAAGAATTGCTACACTTCATCGATGAAACCAGCCTTGAAGTCAAGGGAGCAATAGCAATCAAAGCATCCTCCAAGGGATGTCTTGGAGGCAAGAGAGCAGGATGTGGTAGAAATCCTCATGGATCCCGATGATCCTGAATCCAAAATCTACATCGGATCAGGGATCCTTGGCGAAATGAAAGAAGACCTCGTATCCTTCCTCAAAAAGAGAAAGACTACCTTTGCATGGAAACACGAAGACATGACTGGTATATCCAAAGATGTAATCACTCACAAACTCGGGATTGACAGATCCTTCAAACCAATCCATCAAAGGAGAAGAAAGTTTGCACCGGAAAGGAATGCCATTATCCAGGAAGAGGTAGAGAAATTGCTCCGGGCAGGTATGATTAGAGAGGTCAAGTATCCAAGATGGTTGGCCAATGTGGTTGTTGTTCAAATGAAAAACGGAAAGTGGAGGGTATGTGTCGATTTTACCGATTTAAATAAGGCATGTCCCAAGGATCCTTTCCCATTACCCCACATTGACTCCATGGTGGATGCAACTGCGGGTCATGAACTGTTAACTTTTATGGATGCTTCATCTGGATTTCAACAAATCCAAATGGAACCATCCGACCAAGAGGATACAGCCTTCATGACTCCAACTGGTATATACTGCTATATTGCTATGCCGTTCGGACTAAGAAATGCAGGTGCAACATATCAAAGGCTAGTGAATATGATGTTCAAGGATCAGATTGGACAAACTATGGAGGTTTACATAGATGATATGGTGGTAAAATCCTTAAAAGCTGAGGATCACCTAAGAGACTTGGAGAAAGCATTCGATATCCTTGACAAATATAACATGAAACTTAATCCTTCAAAATGTCACTTTGGTGTTAAAGCAGGTAAATTTTTAGGATATATGGTGACAAAGAGAGGCATTGAAGCTAGCCCGGAACAGATCAAAGCAATAGTGAACATCAAATCCCCGGCCAATGCTAAGGATGTTCAAAGGCTAACAGGCAGGATAGCAGCTTTGAACAGATTTATATCCAAATCCTCAGAGAAGTGCAAAGAATTCTATGATATCCTAAGGAAGAACAAGAAATTCGAGTGGACTGAGAAGCATGAAAATGCTTTAAGAGCCCTCAAAGATTACCTATCCTCAGCCCCGGCTTTGATGAAACCGGAAAAAGGCGATGTGCTATCCTTGTATCTTGCGGTATCCTCAAAAGCAGTAAGTGCGGTCCTTGTTAAGGATCACGAAGGTACACAACATCCTGTCTATTATGTAAGTAAAAGTTTACTTGATGCCGAATCCAGGTATTCACACCTTGAAAAGCTTATTCTTGCATTAATTATGGCATCTACTAAGTTAAGACATTATTTTGAAACTCATGTTATAATTGTTAAAACTAATTTTCTAATTAAGAATGTCCTCAGGAAACCAGAGATGTCAGGAAGGATGGCTAAGTGGGCAGTGAAGCTAAGTGCATATGATATAAGATATGAGCCTAGGACAGCCATCAAATCCCAAGCATTAGCTGACTTTGTGGCTGATTTCAGTAGTGATTTACAAAAAGAAGCTGAGTTAGAAGTCCAGCAGCTAGAAGAGACCAAGGATCCTTGGATACTCTATACTGATGGATCCTCAAATGTCAAAGGCACAGGGCTTGGAATACTACTAAAATCGCCACAGGGGGACATAATACCCCACTCAATAGCTTGTGAGTTCCAAACCACTAACAATGAGGCTGAATATGAAGCCTTAATTGCTGGTTTGCAAATTGCAAAGCATATGGGGATCAGGTATCTTGAGGTACATGTAGATTCATTGTTAATTACAAACCACTTTAATGGATCCTATGCTGTTAAAGGTGAAAAGCTAACCAAATATTTAGAGATAGTCAAAAGTTTGGCACTCTCTTTTGTTTCCTTTAGTTTGACGCATGTACCAAGGGAAGAAAATACAGAAGCTGATGCATTGGCTAATTTAGGATCATCCTTGAAGATCCCGGAGGATATCAAGATCCCTATTATCCATATCCTGACCCTGGCTATTGAGGATCATGTGGCTATGGAGATAGGAAATGATTCTGCAATGATCCCTAGTGAGGATACTCAATCCCACTCAGGATCAGGATCATGGATCTCACCAATTATGAGATACTTACAACATGGAGAGATTCCTACAGGAGAAAACCCTAGGGCTTTCAAATCTAAGGTATCTCAATTCACAATTTTAAATAATATGTTGTATAGACGATCTCTTGCAGGACCATACTTGAGATGCATTGAGGATCCTGAAATCCAAGAAGTTTTAAAAGACTTCCATGAAGGAGATTGTGGAAACCACACTGGGGGCAGGGCATTATTCTCAAGGATCCTGAGGACAGGATACTACTGGCCAACCATGAAGAGAGATGCTGTGGAGTATGCTAAGAGATGTGATCCTTGTCAGAGGCACAGCAATATCCTTCATCAACCAGCTGAATTATTGCATCATATATCCTCCTCCTGGCCATTTATGAGATGGAGTATGGATATAGTTGGTAAGCTCCCTAAGGCACCTGGTGGAAAAGTATTCATGTTAGCTATGACTGATTACTTCTCCAAGTGGATAGAGGCTGAAGCTTTTGCCCAAGTCAGAGAAAAGGAAGTTATATCCTTCATCAAAAGAATTATTATAACTAGATTTGGAATTCCTTCTGAAATTATATGTGATAATGGTTCCCAATTTATTGGGGGCAGAACCACTAACTTTTGTGACAGCTGGGGGATTAAGATGATAACATCAACACCAGTCCACCCACAAGCTAATGGTCAGGCAGAATCATCCAACAAGATCATTATCAACAATTTGAAGAAAAAGCTTGGATCCAAGAAAGGGAAATGGGCAGAAGAACTACCCTATGTGCTTTGGGCTGATAGGACAACCCCCAAGAATGCTACTGGTCAAACACCATTCTCTTTGGTGTTTGGGGCAGAATCAGTGATCCCAACAGAAATGGTGGTTCCAACTGCAAGAACAAGTACCCGTGATCCTGAGAAGAATGATGAGAACTTGGCTCAAGACCTGGATACTATTGAAGAAATCAGGGATATGGCTAGGATAAGGACGGCCAGTTATCAGCAAAGAATGGCTGGTGCTTACAACAAAAATGTCAGGATCAGGAGGTTTCAAGTTGGAGATATGGTATTAAGGAAAGCATTCCAAAATACCACCAATCCTGCTGATGGAAAATTGGCTCCAAAATGGGAAGGCCCTTATTTGATTGAAGCTGAAGCAGGAAAGGGGGCATATAGATTGCTAACCATGGAAGGTGATTTGCTACCAAGAGCTTGGAATGCTGTCCACTTGAAGAAATATTTCATGTGAGCAGGATCCTCATGGCACAGATGATCCTCACGATAGGGATATCCTTAAAGGATCCTCAAAGTATCGGTGATCCTTACTTAGGTAATATCCTAAACTTGAACTATTTCATTTCTTTATTTTCTCATATAAGGATAAGGATCATGTATCCTTTATCCATCTCTCACGTGAGTTTAAGTTTTGAAAGTTCAGGTATCCTTAGCATAACATTGGTTATCCGCTGAAGCAATCCGTTCCTTGGGTTTAACCCCAGTTATTTGGGCTTGACCCCAGTTCCGCCTGTAGCGCACGATGATCCTGGTATAGTTCAAGGCATTGGGACCAGTACTCGTTTCAGGGGCTGATAATTCCATTGTACTGGCTATGCTTAGGATCCTACGTATAATGGTAGACGTACCATACATCCGTTCATAAGGTTCTAACGTTTTCACGTTAGCTAAGGTTTCTAACGTTTTCACGTTAGCTAAGGTTTTGGCATATTCATGTCACTAAGTTTGGATAGTCGCCAGTCAGGGCCATACTCCAGTTTACATACGATCCTTGGGCTTGTCCCCAGTTATCCTTGGGCTTGTCCCCAGTTATCCTTAGGCTTGTCCCCAGTTATCCTTGGGCTTGTCCCCAGTTATCCTTGGGCTTGTCCCAAGTTGCTAACTCTTTTCTTATATTGGCTCAGTCCCAAGTTATGCTCTATTTCAGGTTCTTGAAGATAAGCAACTAGGGATCCTTGATCCTTACTTTATTCTAAGGTTTGTCTTATAGTTATCCTTATTATGGTTAGGATCCTAACTTGGACCCTCAGGTATGATCCTTAACTATTAATAATTTTATTCATTATTTATTTGAATAACCCTTATACTTGACAACTGAACTTGTGATTCTTAAACCATATCACTTTTTAGAACTTATCGTTTATGGGATATGTGATCCTTGATCATATCCTAAACTTTCTGGATATCTTTTCTAATTTTTCAAGGCTTGATAAGTATAAACAGAATGAACATTACAACGGTTGGAAAGTAAGATATTAAAAAAGGATAACAACACAAGATAAGCGACAAAAGGTTAAGATTTTATTTATTAACAAAAGACTAACCCTTAAAAGGTTGTCAAAATTACCTACCCGAGCATCTACCAGCAAAACGTGGCCCGTCCGCTGGGGTAGGTAAAGGGTGTCCATGATAATAAGTTCGAAAGTAGTGCAGGAATATAAAGGCAGCAGGATCACAATGGCTTCATCCCCAAAACAGAGGATCCCTCCACCATATGCAATCCTGCCTATTGTCCCAAGGATCATACATGATCCTTAATCCTAAAACCTATTGTTTAAGTACAAACCATCAAATTGTTCAACACCACAACAACAAAAACAAACTATCAAACTTAAAAAATTGGGCTCCGGCTGCGTCTAGAAATGTCCTTCATCGCCCAACCATGCATCCTAAACCTTCCCTGCATCACCACCTCCGGCTCCACTTGTTTCACCACCCTCACCTTTGCCTCCAGCCTCGATCGTCAGGATCTCTTCAGCCTCCTCAGCCTCTTCATCGTCCAGTTCAGCCAGCCTTGCCTTCCAGCCTTCAACATCCCAGGTGCTCTTGTCAAAAGCAGGATCCTGAGCTTCCAAGGCCATTTGCAGCTTGGTCTTGTACATTGCTATGGCAGCAGAGATTTTGGCGTCTTCGGTGATCTCACTCTTCTCATAGTCAACATTAACCAGCACCTTGGCCATCTGCTGTTTGGTATCCCGGACTTCCTTCTGAAGATCAGCAATTGTGAGGTCCTTTAACACCGCAACCTGCTGGAGATCGGCAATCTTCCTATCCTGATCCTCAACGTGGCCCACATAGTCCTCAATCTCAGCGAATTTCTGTAAAAGGGATAAAAGATAAGGTCAGAACCAAGTGATCCTCAGATCAGCAGGATATGTCAGCAGGATATACAAGCAGAGACAGTGATCCTTACCTCATTAAAGTACCCAAGGAATTGGTGGCGGATCAGAGGCAGACCCTGCAGATCCTCAGCTTCAGAGGCTTTTCTCTTCTTGATTGCCTTTCCTTTGAGGGGTGCCTTGGGGACCGAAGCTGTCGGACTGGTAGGAGCTTTTCTCTTGGAGGATCTGACAGTGGTGAGATCAGCAACATTGAACTTGGAAGCAGACTTGGTGGATTTTCCAGCACCTACACAACCAAAACAAGATAAGTATCTTTTCTTAATTCATATTTCACTATTTATTTAAATTTTAAACAAGGATACTTACTTGACATTGTGACAGAGCCTGAGGATACCTCCTGTGAATCTTGGGTTGTTGTCTTGAAAGTTCTTGTCTCAGGGTCAAGTTTCTTGAAAGCGAGGAGCCTCTCCTTAGCAGCAGGGGACAGTTTGAGGTATGAGACGGTGATAGCTGCATAACAAGAAAGCAAAAATATAAGTTATCCTTACAGCAAAGGAAAGTTCCTGGTGATCCTTCTCAGGATCCTCCACCCTACCATGGGTAGCCCATTTCTTGGGTAGATCCTTTCCATCCTCAATGGAATCTCTCTTGATAAAAAAGAAACGCCGTTTCCAATTAGCATCATTCTTGGTGGCTTTGAAGATCGGGTGTTCCTCACCGGGTTTACGTTTAAACAAATAACGATGAGAACCAAAGGTGGTAAGATCATACAGCTCTCCCAGCTCTGCCATTCCTAGATCCATTCCCTCCTGATCGATGATCCTTTCAAGGGTGTACAAAACCCTCCAAATCATCGGCATGGCTTGAACATAAGAGATGCCGGTTAATGAAAAGAAAGATTGGGTGAAGGCTGGAAAAGGATATGTATAGCCTATGGTGAAAGGAGTGACGGGGAAAGCAACCCACTTATCGGAGATATGATCGCTCAGGGCATTGGGGTCAAAAGGCCTAAATTCGGTGTTCCCCGGGAAACAGTGGCGGATCCTATCTATCTGAGCATCATTGAAGCAGCAGCGTTCTTTATTGGAGTCTTCAATGATCCCCTGGCTTTTAGGAGGACTGTTCTTTGGGTGATCCTTGGCTGGGGAATTTCGGAGCAACATCTTTGATGGAAAGAAAGAAAAACAGAGTAAGAGAAGGAAGAAGATGAAGAAAGAGATACCTGATTGATCTTCGACGGAGAATTTAAAGGGAGTTTCTTTCGAATTTGAATGCATATTGATCCTATCTATATCTCTATTTATAATTATGATTCTGCAGGATTGTCACTTCTGTGACGTCATGATCGCAACGGCTAGTTCGATATCAACGGCTATATATCCGTTAGTTAGTTGCGGATAAGATCAAGAAAACATAACTCGCTAATTTTACATATCACTCCTTATATTTTGGGGGCAATTGTTAGGGGAGGATTTTCTAACAATTAGTGATCCTTATTCGTTATCCTAATTAGTGATCCTTACTTCTGTGACAGGTGGTGATCCTCAGAAGAGCTTCAGGATCAGGATCATGGATCACTTTAAGGATCCTCGTACTGACGATTGTTTATTTATGTTTTGTACTACCTCGCAGGTATAACAAGCTTGACCAAGTCTTGGCGACATTCCTGGAGAATATTCCCAAACTATTCTGCACGTGCTTGGCCAAAAATGGACGTTATGGAGAACGTGGGGGCTTGGCACAAAAGTCGGATAGTTAGTTTGGTAGTTAAATTTCTATTTTAAAAGGGGTAACGAGCTAGTAGAAAAACACTTAGTCATTTCTGAGTTACACACACACTCGTACAAACGTTCATACCAGCTCTCGTTCAAACGCTTAGCAATTTCATACACCTTTTACACGTTACATTCTAGTGATCCTTGTACCTAGCTCGTTACTATCCGAAGTTGTAAACATTTATTGATTTATTTGAGCTTGGTGATCGGTAGTTTCCATCACCCGGGGTTTTTTGTGCCGAAGATCAACTCTTGATCAAGGGCTTTTTCCCCGTATAAATCCTTGTGTTGTTTGTGCTATTTACATTGAAGTGATCCTCATCGCTGTTACACATTTTAAGCATCATTCCCCGTAACATAGAGTTTGGTTGCAATATCCTCAACATATTTTTTGACCAAAACAGCTGGATATCATATCCTTGAGCTTCTGTAACTCCCTGGCCATAGCCTGATTGATACCTGTATCCTGCATAGAGCCATGGTTAGTGTTATATGAATTATTAAAAGTGTTACCTCCCAGAGGATTCATGTTTGGAATTCCAGATGTGAATCCATATTGACGGGACTCTGGTATGACTGAAGGACCAGAGGAAGCAATGGTCTGCATTGGTATGAAGTCTCCTTGATGAACATCCGAGCTTGGAGGCTGCATACTTCTTAAGAATTCTTGATCCTGAAAGATGTTGGATCCTTGAGGCTGAGAGGATCCTTGGACCTGGGAGGATCCTTGGACCTGGGAGGATCCTTGGACCTGGGAGGACCCTAAATATCCTCCTGAGCTGACGAATGATCCCTGCTTCTGAAAAGAGGATCCCGATGGCTGAAAATAGGATCCCTGAGGCTGGGAGTGAGAGCCAAATGCCTGACTCATAGTTGATGTTCCATAACGCCTTTGTAATGGACCACTTTGATACTGGATGCCCGGAACTGCCGATTGTAGGGTAGTTATAACTGGAGTGTCAAAATTCAATGACCTTGGCATCAGAGGGGAGTGATCCTCCACTGATTTCTTCTGTTTCTTGATATCACCAATCTCTTGGAGGATCCGTTCATTGGTTTTGTCCTGCTCTTGCATGCGATCCCTCATCTGCAAAATCAGATTAAAAAGATCATTAGTAGTAGGATTAGTGGAAACAGAAGAAGTTAGTGGTTTTTGGAAAATGGGGGCTTGTCTCTTCGCAGCATTTTCAGCATTCTTCTGGGATCCAGAAGGTGGTAGAGGCAAAGGAGGAACGCCATGTGAAGAACTCATTGCCGGCATAGAGCTTGATGTGTTCTTTGCTGAGGAAGCCATTTGCTTGATTGTAATGAACCGAAAGGATCACCAGAACAATAATTTCTCAAGAACGAAGCACCAATTGCCCCACGGTGGGCGCCAAACTGTTTTGGTCAAAAATCAAGCCAAGATAATGTAACCAAACTTTCTGTTGTGAGGTGTGATGCTTGAATCAATGAACAATGCTAAGGATCACTTAGAAATGTAATGAACAGGTGACACAAAGATTTATACGAGGAAAAAGCACTTGATCAATAGTTGATCTCCGGCATAAAAAACCTTGGGTGACGGAAACTACCGATCACCAACTCAGATTAAACAAACAAGTTATTACAACTTCGGATGATAGCGAGCTAGTTACAAGGATCACTAGAGTGTAATGTGCAAAAAAGTGTGTAATCGCCAAGTGAATTGTCGAGAGCTGATGAAGGCAGTTACGAGTGTGTGTGTTAAGCTAAAAATAGCCAAGTGTTCTAATCTTGCTCGCTATCCCCTTTTAAAAATGGAAAATATCTAAGCTAACTAACTATCCGCATTCCATGCAAGTCTCCCACGAACTCCATAACGTCCATATTGGTCAAGCACGTGCGGAATAAAAAGGGAATATGCTCCAGGAATATCGCCAAGACCAAGTCCAAGCTCGTACTCCTGCAAAACAACATCATATTCAAAGCAGACAATCGTTAGTATAAGGATCCTTATGATGATCCTAGATCCTGATCCTACCATACTCTCTGAGGATCACTAATTCAGACAGAATTGAGGATCCCTAAGCCCAACAGTAATTGAGGATCACTGATCATTCAAAAATCCTCCCCTAACAGGTACCATTTAAGTTAGTCCCATTCACCCCATCCTTACTACATCGGACGTAAATGTGTCTGCTACAAAAAGTTCATGGTATCATATGCCACTATTTACTTGGCCAGAGTAAGCGATCAGCACATGATACACATGACCTTTTTATAGCTTTCACATCACACCCTATGTAACTAATGCCTCTATTTATTTCATATATCTGATTTCATTTAGTAAAACCTTATTTAATTGCAAAACAACAAACATTAGTTTTACTAGTTTTACATTTGAACATATAAAATGTTTTTCTTTTCTATCGAACTATTATATAATCACATTTGTTAATGTGATCGCTAATTTTCTCAATAGCATTATATTGAGAGTTTTCCACTTGGATAATTACCCCCCGTCCAAGTTTCCATATGAACTAATCCTATTATTTCTTTGTTATTCATCATCGTGAATAACACATATTTCTATTAAACTTCTCTTAGAAACATCATCCTGAATAGATATCCTATTCAAGTTTTATCAGATATATGCAACCGTTATCCCCTACGTGTTTGTTGCATATTACTACTTATGCGATTAAATTTAAAAGCGTGCACCTGATAATGCTTGCCCTTAATGGGCTTTCCTTGCCTTTGACTTTGTTCGCGATCGTCACGCGATTTAGGTCCTCAATGAGTGTGCTCAGCTTGTCATACCTCGGACCGTTCCACCGTCATATCCACAATTCGTTCAACTCTCGTCATCTTCAAATGCGAGTGTCCTTCAACTAAACATTTACAAAAGCTAGTAATCATTGGTCGGTTTGACTTTTTAAAAGTCAAACTATCATCATCACAATTCGTAAGACGGATAGATTAGTCATAATCGTTTACGACTATTCCATCCTACGGGTTTTATGTCGAATTTATCATTCGACCATATCAAAATTATCATTCGATCTATTCATTGGTCGGTTTGACTTTTTAAAAGTCAATTGACTTATCAACATATTCAAATGCACATTTGGTTCATTGAACTCACTTAGGCATATCTCATCCGAACTCTTAATGAAATCAAATTTTACACACAACCAATTAGACCGCGATTTCATTTAGGCATTTCATATAACTGAAAATGGGCTGTTTTTGGTGACTTGTTTAACCTGTTTACAAGCCTTCAAAAATTATGATTCTTTTGTGTGGCGTACCTCTCGGAGGGTTAGACCTTGTGTTAAAATTTCAAGATCTAACTCTTTACCAAAAATTCGTAAAAATTCATTTACTAAGCCGCAATCAGATTCGTCACTTCTGACTGCAGCTTACGGAAAAATTCATTTAAAATTCCTCGTTTATCCGATCGACGAAATTCCAATTGGAGATTCTTTTAATAACTTAAAACTATCTACAGTAAGAATTTGAGATCATAAATCAATTCCTAAATTGAGTTATGACATTCGTAATGGGCTGCAAATCCTGCCAGAAAACGCAGCTTGAACCTTTGATACGGAAAAATTCATAAAATGCTCAATTTTCGTCGAAAAAATGCGATTCCAGTGGGGTTTTAAAGATATTTCCTGGAATTACGTTTTAGACTCAAGAAACACATGTTTTTGTCAGGTTTTTTTCAGGTTACATCCAATACAATTCGGCTGTAAATTCTGATCAAGAGCTGTTTGAATTCAGCTTTCAATTTAAGCATGTTCTTGACATCATAACACTATTTTTTTGCAATCAACACCCTAAAAACATCTCATACACGAATTTAGTCAAAACCCACTTATCACCTTCAATGGTGATCATGAAATTATCAAGCATTGAGCACAATTTCAACAATCTAATAACTAGGGTTTGTTCCTAGACATTATTTCACTCTAATTTCATCCAAACAACAATCATTCAAGCTTAAATTTCGAACTTCATAAATTCATCAAGAATCCCAACTTCATGAATATCAAAAATTTGACATACCTTACGATCCTTGCGACCAGGTGATCGTTTCTATGTATTCATGCATCGGTTTTGGCCTTGAATCAAGCTTTAGGGTTTCAATCCTTTTCTCCTGCTCTGGTCGATCGACCCACACACACACCAAGTGTGTGTTTTGTTTTCTTTTTTTTTTAATAAAACTAGTTTGCCCTCTTGGCAATAATGGTCCCTTATGTTTTATTTTGATCAATTTAAGCTATAATTCACTATTTATAACTTAATCACATATTACTAACTAGGTTAATTATTCCTAGTTAATTTAATGGGTTCGGGAAGTCAGAACCCGTTTTATTTTAAGTCCCGTTAACTCGGGCCTTCTATATACTTTGTTTTCTCAAAGTATTTATCCTCCTTTTATTTATTATTAAGCTTATTTATTTAAATCCTAATAATTTCTGGTTTAATCTTTTCTGCTAACGGCATTATACCCGCTGTTTAGTATTAACGGAGTCTAATTACTAAACCCGTTTTCGGGGTGTTACATATTCCCCAAGAATATCGGAAAGACCAAGTCCCACTCGTTCATTCCTGCAAAACAAGCTTAAATATAATGGAAACAACCGTTAGTGTTAGGATAACAATGAGGATCCTGGATCCTTAATACTGCAACGTCTTCTGAGGATCCTTAATTTAAACAGAATTGAGGATCCGTGATCCTGGCTGCATTTGAGGATCCGTGATCCTTAGGTTTAGAAAATCTATCCCTAACAACACATAAGTCTTGTCCTTGACACTATTGAAACTCAAAAAGTTTGAATGTTTTCATGGATTAAAAGTCCATTAGAATCGTGACAAGCATTTATGGTCCTTTAGATGATATAACCTACTACCTTGACAATGACCACTAGTTCATCAACAAAAGTTCGATTACTTGGATAATATATAGATTTATATAATACATCAATATGTCGAATAGGTCAAGCATGAGGTAGGAGGATAAATCCTCCATTTAGGAACCTCTTTGTATCATATAATTCATGTTGAAATGTGATTCAAACCCTCACATGCTGCATGCACGTGCTGGTTGTTGAGTCTTCCGGAGATCAAGGCTTTTACCTGTTCTTTTGGTTTACGTTATTGTTAATGTTGAATAAATGTACGTTCCATAATTCTAGGTTAGTTAGGTTATGACCGTTGTAATGCTGCTGATAAATAGCAGCCTCCTAGTTTGCTTTCCGTATTCAGTTTTCTGCATAATAAAAACTTAAGCCTTGAGTCTCTATCTTTTCGTGAGTTCAATAGAGTGTTTATACAGCTTTGATATCAACAGTGGTATCAGAGCCTGAGTGTGCGATCCATCCCTCCTTTTCCCTCTCAATTGTTTTATCCAATGGCCGATCAAACCAGTACGTTGCCCACTGCTCCTACTCCAATCCCAGTCTTCAAGGGGGAAGGGTATGAGCATTGGAGTATTCGTCTAAAAACCATTCTGAAATCAAGGGATCTCTGGGATCTGGTGGAACAAGGGTTTAACAGTGCTGAACCTGATGAGAACAAACTCAAGAATTTGAAGAAAAGGGATGCTCATGCCATGGCCGTTATTCAACAGGCTGTGCATGATCAACTCTTTTCTAGAATTGCAGCTGCTGAGTCGTCTAAAGAAAGCTAGGATATACTGAAGATGGAGTATCAAGGGGATACTCAAGTAAAAGCTATCAAATTGCAAGGATTAAGGAGAGAGTTTGAAAACCTCTCCATGAAAGATACTGAATCCGTTGGAGAATACTTCTCTAGAGTCATGGGCAATGTCAGCCAGAAGAGGGCATATGGTGAGATCATCTCTGATCAAACCATAGTTGAAAAAATACTTCGAAGTTTATCTTCAAAGTTTGACTACATTGTCCCATCTATTGAAGTGTCCTTCGATCTGGCTAAACTCACACCTGTGAAGTTGATGGGCTCCTTGCAATCACAAGAAGAAAGAATGAATAGCAGATCCCAAGACAAATCAGAAAAACTAGAAGAACATGCTCTGCAGGTTATGCAAGAAGGAAATCGGCCATCAAATGCACGTGGCAGAGGACGTGGAGGTTTCAGAGGCCGTGGGAGAGGAAGATCCTTTGACAGGAGTAAAGTTCCTCAATGCTATACTTGTAAGAAGTATGGCCATCTATCTAAAGACTGTTGGTACAATGAAGATGCTCAAGCCAATATTGCTGCTGAACCGGTTGAACAAGCAGACAACAACAACAACACTGATAGAGATGATCAGCATTTGTTCATGGCATTTGTGCCTGAACAAGAAACTAACAATCTGTGGTTTCTTGATTCAGGATGTTCCAATCATATGACAGGCTCTAGGAGGAGTTTTATAGAGCTTGATGAAACATTCAAAATGAATGTTCAATTGGGTAACAAAAAGACCCTTGCTGTTGAAGGAAAAGGTGTTGTTCGGATCAACACAGGCTCAAATTCATTCAAACTGTTGACTGAAGTATATTATGCTCCAACTTTGGAGTATAATCTTTTAAGCGTTGGTCAACTGATGAGGAAAGGGTATTCCTTGTTGTTTGAAAAAGGCAGCTGTATCATTAAAAACCAAGGTGTTGAGTTAATGAAAATTCCTATAGCCACTAACAACATGTTTGTAGTGGATGCTTCAAAGGCTGAGTCTAGCACTCCCACTAAGTCAGCTCTTCTGCAAGTCTGGCATAAGCGATATGGTCACCTGAATTGGAGCAACCTGAAACTACTCCAAGATAAGCATATGGTGGAAGGATTGCCTCAGTTTAAGGGTACTGGAGTTTGTGAAGGATGTATTCTTGGGAAGCAGATCAGGTCACCATTCAATTCAACATCCTGGAGAGCCACAAAAAGACTGGAGTTGGTGCATGCAGATCTTTGTGGCCCTATGCAGGTACCCAGTCTTGGACATAGCCTCTATTACTTTCTCTTAATAGATGATGTGTCTAGGATGTGTTGGGTTTATTTTCTGCCCAAGAAGTCTGATGCCTTTGGTAGATTCAAAGTCTTTAAAGCCTTAGTCGAGAAAGAAAGTGAATGTAATGTGAAAGTGTTCAGAACTGATCGAGGAGGAGAATTTTGCAGCAATGAATTCAATGTCTTTTGTGAAGAACATGGAATTAGAAGGGAATTAAGTGAGCCACATAGTCCACAACATAATGGTGTGGTGGAAAGGAAGAACAGAACCATCATGGGTATGGCCCAGAGTATGCTCAAAGAAAGAAGTTTACCAAATTATCTATGGGCAGAAGCTGTTGCTACGGCTGTCCATGCCATCAATCGTGCACCAACATCAGCTGTTCAGGGTAAGACACCATATCAGGTATGGTTCAATGCTAAACCAGATGTATCTAATATGAGGATCTTTGGATGTGTTGCTTACGGCCATAAGGCAACTCAGGGTAGGAGGAAACTTGATGATAGATCTAGCAAAATGATCTTCATTGGGTATTCTTCTAATGGTACTGGATATAGGTTGTATAATCCGGATACCAAGAAATTTGAAACTCTGAGCTTCAATGATACAACAATTTTGGAAGATAAGTCCTGGGACTGGCATGAGATGTATAATTCTGACAAACAACTGTATGAGAGAATGTATGCAGATCCTTTTCCTGAAGAGTATGCTGAAATGACTTTAGTTGAGATGTCTAATGATGTTGCTTCTTCTGATCTGGGAGGAACAACATCACCAAGTATCTCAACTCCTCAAAGCAGTACTCTTTCACCAGCTACTACAACTCCTCATGGCAATACTCAACAATCTCATGTTGATGGAAGTTCCAGCTCTAGCACGTCAGCTCCTCTGAGAGTTAGGTCCATGGCTGAGCTCTATGCTAATACTGAGGAAGTGAATCAGGTTCCTTCTGACTACTTGAACTGCCAGTTTGCTCTTACTATTGCAGATCCTTTGACTTACTCAGATGCAGCCAAAAAGAAAGAATGGCAGGATGCCATGCAAACTGAAATAGATGCTATTGATAAAAATCAGACCTGGATGTTGGTTGATCTCCCTAATGGCAAGAATTTAGTCGGATTGAAATGGCTGTATAAGACAAAAGTTGGTCCAGATGGGAAGATAATCAAGCACAAGGCTAGTTTGGTAGCCAAGGGGTATTCTCAGAAGTATGGAGTTGATTATGAAGAGACATTTGCACCTGTGGCCAGATTTGAGACCATTAGAATTGTTATTGCTGTTGCAGCTCTTAAAGGTTGGTTATTACATCAATTGGATGTAAAATCAGCTTTTCTAAATGGTGACCTTAAAGAGGAGATCTATGTTGAACAACCAGAAGGCTTTGAAGTAAAGGGACAAGAAGGTAAAGTGTATAGACTTCTCAAAGCCCTCTATGGCTTAAAGCAAGCCCCCAGGTCATGGTATGCAAAAATTGACGGTTATTTCAGCAATAATGGCTATATTAAGAGTCTCAATGAACCTACTCTTTATGTTAAACATAGTGCAACTGATGTTATCTATATATGCTTATATGTTGATGACATTATTTGTACAAGTTCAAGTGAGACTCTCATTGCTGAGTTCAAGGGAGGAATGAAACAAATGTTCGAAATGACTGACTTGGGTTTGCTACAATATTTCCTTGGATTGGAAATAAAACAGTCTCATGAAGGTGTGTTTGTCTCTCAAGAAAAATATGCTCAAAGTCTGCTGAATAAATATGGTATGAGAGACTGCAAGTTTGAAGATGTTCCAATGAGTCCCTATGAAAAATATCGATCTGATGATGGTGAAGACAAAGTTGATGAGACCAAATATAGAAGCTTAGTTGGTGGTCTGATTTATCTGACCCACACTCGACCAGATTTGGCCTATACAGTTGGTGTTTTGTCCAGGTACATGCAGTCTCCATCCAAAGTTCATTCAGGTGCAGCAAGAAAAGTGTTGAGATATGTTGCTTCCACATTCAAGTTTGGAATTTGGTACAAAAAGGGTTCTCAGGTTAAGCTGACAGGGTATACAGATAGTGACTGGGCAGCTTGTGTTGATGACAGGAAAAGTGTTGGTGCTTATGTATTTGCTATTGGTGATGGAGCTGTTTCATGGCGCTCAAAGAAGCAAGAGACAGTTGCTCTCTCCAGCACTGAAGCTGAATACATCTCAGCTACGAGTGCAACTTGTCAGTGCATTTGGATCAGAAGAATACTTGAAGATTTGGGGCACATTCAGAGTGAAGCTACTACAATATGGTGTGACAGTCAGTCTGCAATCAATCTGTCCAGAAATCCAGTGCAACATGGAAAGGCTAAGCATATTGAGTTAAAATATCACTTTATTAGAGACATGATCCAACAAGAGAAGGTGATTCTTCAATACTGCAACACAAGTGATCAAGTGGCAGATTGCTTAACGAAGGCATTATCTAAAGAGAAGCTGGTTGGTTTTCGTCATCAAATGGGAGTGCAGATGTTTGAATCAAGGGGGGGTGTTGAAATGTGATTCAAACCCTCACATGCTGCATGCACGTGCTGGTTGTTGAGTCTTCCGGAGATCAAGGCTTTTACCTGTTCTTTTGGTTTACGTTATTGTTAATGTTGAATAAATGTACGTTCCATAATTCTAGGTTAGTTAGGTTATGACCGTTGTAATGCTGCTGATAAATAGCAGCCTCCTAGTTTGCTTTCCGTATTCAGTTTTCTGCATAATAAAAACTTAAGCCTTGAGTCTCTATCTTTTCGTGAGTTCAATAGAGTGTTTATACAGCTTTGATATCAACAATTCATGCATGAGGTAGATTGCGAGAGAGACTTATGAAAGGTGATGTTGAGAGGGAGTGATAAAATTACAACATCAACTAGTGAGGTTCGGTTTATCTCAAAGGGGTGGTTCGAATGAGATCTAAAGTCGAAGGACTAAACGGGTAAAATAATAATTAAAGTTATTTAATTATTATTTGAATTATCTTAGTATTAGATTTGATTAGTGTTTAATTGTTTCCTAGTAGAATTAGATTGTTTCTAGTATTTATATTCCTTGAGTCTTGTACTTTTATTAATTCACAAAAAATTAATAGAAGAAATTTATGAATCCCGTTTGTATTCATCTCTCTGATCGTGTACCTGTACCCAAGTTCAACAAGTGGTATCAGAGCCACGGTTTTGAAAGTGGTCTTCTGAGAAGAGAGAGCAGCCCTGCGAGGGGCTGCAACCGTAGTGTAACCAGTCGTCTTTGTGTTCGTGAAAAGTGATTCACTTCGTTTTTGTGTGAAGTCAAAGAGCCATCAGATTCTATGTGAAGCCCAATTGTAATCGCATGTGCAAAACCTTCATATTCACATATTAGTCGGTGAAACTAAAGTTTGAAAAATAATAGTAATGGTAATGGTGATGCATGGATTTTCAATTGGGCCTTTGAGTTTTGGCCACGTCTGACATTGAAGTTAGTCTTCCATATGAATATGCATGGGAAGAAAGTGGGTCAGTATCATTTATTGAAGGAGCAAACCCTTTGTGGCGGCTAATTCTTTGGAACATAGGCAAAACAAAGATAGGCTTTATTTTATTAAATATTGTTTATGTTTATAAGCAAAGACATATGGAGGCAGTGTTGATTGTTTTCGAACAGAAGCAAAAGATTCGACCAGTTTATCATATAGGCAGTTCTTGTGCAGTAAAACGACAAAAAGATTCTAGCGGCTTTTACAATCGTAATTAAAAGACGAAAAAAAAAAAAGAAAAATAAAATTGAAGTGGTGGTCTGTGGAAAGAACGTGAGTTCATGTTGGTCTTGGATTATTGCCTTAGGCTAGAGGGTGTGGGATAACCCCCTTGGGGCTTTATAAGGACACCTCAGCGTCACGTAGGCGCCACGTCAGCCAAGTGGGCTTTATAACCCCCCCCCCCCCCCCCTTTAACATGGAGGGTGTGGGATGGAGCCATCTTTTAAACAAAATAAAAAAAAAATTGATTGGATGACATTCAGTGGGCCCCACCTGAACAGCCCCTTCTTCCTCGTTAACAGCTTGGCGAGCTCACCTATAGCGCCCCTCTTGAATGGCTCGGTGTGGGGGTATAGCGCCGGCGGCGCCATAGTTGGTGACCTGGCGGTGGTGGCGCCCCCCACACCCTCCGGCCTTATTAGACTAAATTGTGAGAAAAAATAAATTAGGAATTCTAGAAAGTGGGATGCTTGGTGGCTAGAATAAAATTCCAACAGAATGAAGACTTGATGAACACCAATAGTTCATCAGTGGATCATGGTGGTGTTGTATGACGGCTACGACAACGGTGGTGACTGGAGATCAGTTTAGTGACGGTTTTTCGGGTGATTTTGGAACTAGAAAAGCGAGTGTGTCGTGGAAGAAATGTAACAACGGGAAGCTAACAAATTCGCCTGACGGTATAGGCTCGTATATTTGTTGAAGGTGACCCATCTGTTTTTGGTTTAGAGGGTTTCCGATCGAAGGTGTCTAGGTACCAATCGCAGTAAGTTTTCGATTGCAGGAGTGCAGAATCCGATAGCAGAAAGAAATCGATTGAAGGAAAGTTCTCAGAAACCGATCGTAGTGAAGAAACAGGCAAGAATCGAAACGATGGCAGATTTACAAGTAGTAAGATGAACAAAAGTAGAAGACTCATTCAACGGCAGTGGTTAAAGATATCGATCAGAAGATCTTGGTGAACCCTTTTATTCAATTCGGTTGAAGGCAGTTGACAAGTTATCCCTTCTTCCAGATGATCGAGTTCTATTATTGGTCAATTTCAAAGGTTCGATTGAAGTGAGTTTGAAGGATAATTCGAGTGCTACTTAAAAGGTGTTCGAGGGCCTCTAGAAGTCCTATAAAAAAAGGGTCACATAGTCTGTGACTACCAATCGATCCAGATGAAGAGGCATTTTCCCAAGGCGAAGCGTGTGTCACGCAAGCTCTTTGGCTGTGACTACCCGAAGAAGTAATGTTGGTACCTGTAATGATGTTGTGACCAATGACGATAATAGTAGTGTGTCTACTGAAGATGTCAATGGAGGTCATGTGTTTACCGAAGATGGTGCAAGAGATAAAGATAGAATGAGTCAAGATTGAGAGAGAGACTTATAAAAGTTGATGTTGAGAGGGAGTGATAAAATTACAACATCAACGGGGTGGTTCGAATGAGATCTAAATTCGAATGACTAAACTAATAAAATAATAATTAAAGTTATTTAATTATTATTTGAATTATCTTAGTATTAGATTTGATTAGTGTTTAATTGTTTAGAGATAAGTATAAGTAAGAATAGGAGTCCTAGTAGAATTAGATTGTTTCTAGTATTTATATTCCCTGAGTCTTGTACTTTTATTAATTCACAAAAAATTAATAGAAGAAATTTGTGAATCTCATTTGTATTCATCTCTCTGATCCTATACCTAGTTTAACATTAACTACACCCCTAAATTGTATATATCTATTAATTGATAACATCCGGATGAACAGTGGTCATTTGACTTTGTCTTTTCTTTTTTCTCTTTGTTATAACAATTTCAATTTTCAAAGGCTCAATTTCAATAGTTTCATATAACTAATCAAACATCTAATTTTTACTTTTAACATATACAAACCACATGTTAGGGAATAGTAATATAGTAGCACCATGCCATTGGTTCAAATGGGCGGCCGCCCCTCCCCCATTGGACCAACCAGTTTATTATTTTATACACACTTTAAAATTACGTTTTTCCCTGGAATAGTGTTTCTATGCCATTGGATCAAATGGGCGGCGAACAATATCATTGGACCAACCAGTTTATTATTTTATATCCACTTTAAAATTACGTTTTTGCCCCCAGTTAAAAAATACGGTTTTGCCTCAACTTCAAAATACATTTACCCTTTTGCCCCGAGCTAAAAATATACGATTTCGCCCTCGGTAAAAAAAATACGCTTTTAACCTCAGTCAAAATTACGTTTTCGCCCCAATTCAAAATAATATTTTGTTTTTCCTCCGGCTCAAAATTACGATTTTATACCAGTTTATTATTTTATACCTGCTTTAAAATTACGGTTTTGCCCACACTTTAAAATTACGTATTTGCCCCCGGTTCAAAATAAATTTATGCTTTTGCCCCCAGCTAATATTTACGAATTTCCACTCGGTTCAAAATTATGGTATAACTCTCAATTCAAAATTACGTTTTTGCCCCAGTGCAAAATAAAAATATTGTTATCCCCTAGCTAAAAATTAAGATTTTACCATCGGGGAAAATTTTTGATTTTTCTCCCAAGTAAAAATAAATATATGACTTTGCCCCCAGCTAAAAATCGTGTCAAAGAGCTGCCTAACACTCTTTTTACTTTTTATTTCTAGCAAAACTACACTACTGCTTTTTTAATTGGTTGATAATTATTCGGACATCGCCCCGTAACGCGGATGGAGAATCACCTAGTTTATAATTAATTTGTGTTTAGCTTGAAGTTTTCTAACTAGAACTAGATTGTTCCTTTAAAGTATTATCATCTTAGGTTGTACAAATATTGTAACTTTGGCCTAACAATGGTTGTTCTTCTGACTTTTAATTGATGGCAGATTGCATTGGCCGGATTAATTACTTAGCAGACCAATTTGCTGAATAAATGGTGTATCGATCAAACAATCCACAAAGTAATAACATTTGAAAATCTGAATCATTTCCATAAACTCATTCTAAACAGTGGGTAAGCTAGGGAAATGAAATGTGTTTATAAGTGGTGATTCTTGTCATTTTATGAGGCATTACTACAAAATAGAGATATATCCAACAGCATTAATCATCATAAGACGATCAAGTGAACTTCTATAGTTTTAAGTCGCGTAAGCGAGATGCAAATAGTAGATGATTAAGCAAATGTAAGTGCTTTTCTTAATTTTATAAGTGGATAATATGTTTTGAAGAATATGATCATTTCATTGATAAATGTTCTAATCAGATTAACAAATTCCCCCCCCCCCCCCCCCCCCCCCCCGGCGTGTGTTGGAAGAGAGTAATCATCATTCTCCTAATCATAAAGCTAATTCAGTAATTATTAGTTAATCAAAGTGGTAAAGGGCATAAATTATAACTAATCACCCCATACTAGGGGTCAGTTGAGATCTAGCTCACCAAAGTTTCTAACTTTCTATTAACAGGCATTAAAACGGTGTCGCTTTCATGTATTTTCATCCGTAATCGTCAAAAGTAGAATAGTGGAAGCGAATGAAAAAAAAAATCTGTAGTGAACCCTCATATTAAAATTTCTAGTTCCGTCACTCTTAACCGCAATGGCTTCTACAAGGGACATGATCACTAACAAGTTGTAAGTAAATCGATACGAGTGTGTAAACTTGTTGTAACAGTAAAGTTATACAGAATACCGACGATAAACATCGAATAACAAAGAAACCAAAAAATCAAGGACCTATGGAGATATAAAATAGAAGATGTTGCTTGGATCATTAGGTAAATTTCATACAAAAAACAAGAATCGAATTGAAGTATGATTTTTTACACTTACCTCTAAGATAGCAACATTATTACAACATATATGTGAGCCGGTTTGATTGGTTCTTCATCGAATTGTTCTAAGGTTATAACTAAAAAAAAACACTAATGAGAATGAGGGTTTACAACTTTACATCCTTCTTCCAGGTCTTATTCTCTGAGCTCTAATCATAGGAACAGCTACACCAAGTGAAGGCCACAATCTTTCATTATGAAGGTCTAGATTAAGATCTTGTGGCTCTTGATTTCTGACTTGTTGTGGATCTTCAGCAGGGTTTGCAACATCTTGTTGTGGATGTGCAACCGGGTTTTCAACAACTTGTTGTGGATCTTCAACCGGATTTTCAACAACTTGTTGTGGATCTTCAACCGGGTTTACAACAACTTGTTGTGGATCTTCAACATTTTGTGGTGGATCCTCATTTCTTAGTTCTTGCATATGATCATTAAGGTTCTCCACATCTTCATTACTTGGTTCCTTCATATCATTAGGGTTTTTCACACCTTCATTGTTTCTATCTTGTTGCATATCATTACACTCAACAGAATCATGCTCAGAAACTGTAGACTTTTCATCAAGATTTTCAACAACTTCATTTCTTGCTTCTTTCATATCATTTTGATCAACAACTTGAGACGATTCATTAGGGTTTTTGAGTACATGATCTTGAGTCTCTACACCATCTTTTTCTTCTTGTTGCTTCTTCGAATCCTCAATCATTTTACGGCGAACTTCAATCTCTTTTTGGTACAATCCATAAACAGGCTCAACAAATGTGGATAAATCGGGTTCGTTGAGAAGTTGATCGAATGTGATCGGAAGAGAATCTTGGTCAGTTACACTCAATATAGGTATCATCGTTAATAATGCGTTTAGACTCGGTGAATTCGCTTCACCAGGAGGAGAAGAACATAACTGCATGCCTTCGGGAAGTAGCTTAGTAGTCGTCATTGTAGTCTGTTGTTTTCAGAATGAAAACACACTAGAAAAGGATACGATACTGTAATAGTTGTTCAAGGTTTTGAACGGTTTTAGGGTTCTTGAGGGATTGACGAAGATGATAACAAGTGGGTATGAAGAATTCAGTAGCAGTTTTGTGAATGAATGAATGAAAGGTATCCGATTCAAAACGAATGATATATATAGGATGCGGGAATGCTATATTTTCATAATCACCCTTCATCTTTTTATATGTTACCTTTATCACCCATCTAATCAGTTATAAACAATAACGAAGAGACATCAAAATTATAAGTGGCGGTTAAATTTGTTGGGGTGGTTATGATTCGGCCAACTTGGAGGAATAATATGGATGCCAATTTATAAGTATTTGATTATGCAAAGAATATGTATTATACTTTGTGAATATAAAAAGTTGAAATCATAAACTAATTTTTATCTTAGTGGAGTTATGAATTATAATTTTGATCGATTTATATAGGTAGAAATGGTGAAAATAAATGGTACGTCTTTGCTTTTTAAGAGAAAAAAAAAAAGCCCCCTCATCTTACATCGTCAATATAAAGTGTTAATAAAACTCTAAATATATCGTTGTGACTTGTCTATTTTTAATTTTCGTCTTGATATAAAAAAAACTCCAAACACAGTTGTAAGCAGGGGCGGACTGAAGACATGCCCAGGGTGGGCGGGCGCACCCCCGGGAAAAAAAAAATTAGTGCTAAGTTCCGTCGAAAATCCCGTCCGCACCCCTTGGAATTTTTCGTCCGCACCCCTTGGATTTCTTCGTCCGCACCCCTTGGATATATTCGTCCGCACCCCTTCGAATTTTTCGTCCGCACACCTTAGGTAAAAAATATTATGGATTTATATTATAATTTTTTTTAATAAAGTCTGATTTTTTATAAAAAAAAAAAAAACTATCTATATTAATAGATTATACTACTTCAATTAAGATTTAGCCCATTAGTCTGATTTATACAAAGTCTGATTTATACAAAAAGCCCATTAGGCATTAGTCCATTAGTCTATTACCCATTTACCCATTTAAACCCAATACCCAACAATACAAAGTCTGATTTCCACCTCCCGCCCTTCTGTTCTGATTCTGCCCAGCGACCTCCTGGCTCCTGCCCAGCGACTTCTTCAACAAGCCAGCAGTAACAACAACCACCGACTTCCATAATTCCGGCCAGAAACTGACCGGAATTCAGCAGGCAGCAGCAACACAGCAGCGACATCATCTAAGGGTTAGTTTTTTGGTTTTTTTTTTATGATTTTACTTGATGATTTACTGTTATTTATATGTTTTGAGCTAATTTGGGGTTGTTCTAGTCTTTATAGAATGGGTTTGTTGTCTCTTAATCTCTTATTGATTATATCATTCTAGTATAGGGTTTGAAAAGATGAAATTCTAGGGCTTGAAATTCAAAATTTTAAATTGAAAATTAGAGAATATGGGCTATAGTTGAACACTTGAAGATCCTTGTTTATTTTGTATGTGATAGGATTAGGAGGAACCGTGATTAGGGAAGTTATGACGCGATTTCTCAAGAGAAAAGGGGATGAACCACTTTTTTCGTCGGATTCTTCTAACTGAAGACTAAGGTATGTTTTTTTGAACTTTGATGCCTTTTTGTTTACTTACTTATGATGTTCTTTTATGATGTTTACTTGTTTTACTTGAAACTTTGTTTGTTTATATGATAGGAAGTTAGGAACTAGGGTTTGATTCTTTGAAAATTGAAATTGAACCGACCTGACCCGCTATGAAACTTTGTTTGTTTATGTTTACTTGTTTTACATGACCCGACCCGATCCGACCCCCTATGAAACTTTGTTTGTTTATGTTTACTTGTTTTACATGACCCGACCCGATCCGACCCGCTATGAACCGAAGTTTTTTTATATAGCTACGGGTCTAAAATCTTTAAAAAATTTCCGCACCCCCAGGAAAAAAATCCTGGGTCCGCCACTGGTTGTAAGTAGTTATATAAAAGTAATTGGATCACAAACGTAGATTTTATCGACACTGAATCACATTTAGTTTTTTTTTATAATTAAACTGACGTCGATTACTTTTTTCCTTATTCTAATAATATTATGAGTAAACTGCCATTGTGGTCCCTGCGGTTTTGTCACTTTTGTCACTTTAGTCCAAAACTCAAACCTTTTTGCATCTGTGTCCCTGTGGTTTCAGTTTTATTGCCATTTTGGTCCAAAAGTGAAATCATGTCATATTTGTCTTATAAAATCCTACAATTTTGTCATTTTCCTCAGGGGCAAAATGGTCATTTTGATAAGATAGCAGGATGGTTAGGAAAAATGGTCATTTTCCTCAGGGGCAAAATGGTCAGGAAAATGACAAAATAGCAGGATTTTATAAGACAAATATGGCATTGGTTCACTTTTGGACCAAAATGGCAATAAAACTAAAACCACAGGGAAACAGATGCAAAAGTTTTGAGTTTTGGACTAAAGTGGCAAAAGTGATCAAACTTCATAGACCATTAAAAGATGTTTATTTTTATTTATTTTTTTATTAAAAATAATTTAAAATTGAACAAGTCAAATATAATTAATTTTTTTGTTCTTATCATGACAAACCAAATTGATACCATCTGAACAACTTCGATAGCGGTACTAGTATTCATTTTTATAGTTTCCGATATAAACTTCGTTGAAAACGAGTTGTATTGTGAGGGTATCTTTTTTTTTATCGTAAGCTATAACGAGTATTAGTACAACGTCAATTTCAACCATACAACATTAGTACTGGTATTAGTTGGTGGAAAACTGTTTCTTATATTATTTTATGGTTTCAATCGGTCAATGTAAAACACGTGTAAATATCCTTTTGGGTGCAATCACAACTTTATTATTGGGTTTTCTCTTTTAGTTGTTATAGTGAGTGTCGGTGTTGTAACAACACCATAATAATCCGGAATCGATACCAATCAAATTCTGAGTGCAATGCACGAATGAATTTTACTAGTTCTACAAAATAGTTACTTGAGCAATATTGGCTTTGCTTTGCTTAGCTCCTAACATATTTTATAGACTATACTTTTAATTCATTCATGATTTGAATTTAAATTGCTAATCCAATTTAGCAATTACTTTAACTTCTATCATGTGCTCGATTATCAACTAAACGTGACAATAATGTTTCTCATAAACTTTTCATTTTAGTTCGTTATCACTTTAGAACTACAATATTGATAGTCAAACGTGACAATATTGTAACTGTTAACCGTAAGTATATGATTGTTTAAACTTGTTTTTGCACTAAAGGTATAGAGTTTTACCGAAGAAACATAATATAACAAAGAAACCAAAACATCAAAGACCTATTGAAATATATAAGAGAATAAGAGATAGCAACATTAACCAAATTTTGACTCCAAGAAGAAACCATCACTATATTAATCATAGAAACGAGTTTAAATACCAACACACCAAATAAAGATAAATTATAAACCTACTAGGACTCAACCAATAAACTAGTAACAAACTTAACTGCTACATAAATTCAAATACTAGATAGTAGATAATAATAAACTTTGATAATCTCCAAACAATCTCGATTCTTAATTCAAATATGAATTAATCTTTATTTCTTCCTTAAGTTCCTTCTGTGAGATCTTGTGGATCTTTATTAAAAGCGCGTTCAAGAACTGTTGTAGAAGACGCTTTAGGTTTCACATCACAATCTTCTTCTTCTCGTTGCTTCTTCGTAATCATTTTACGACGACGTTCAATCTCCTTTGGATATTTAGAAAGAGGCTCAACAAGTGTAGATAAATCAGGCTCATTGATGATCGTATCCATTGTGATTGGAAGCGAATCGTTTTCAGTTACTACTCTCAGTTTAGGTGCCATCTTTAATAATGCATCTAGACTCGGTGAACTCCCTTCGCCACAAGGAGAAGAACACAACTTCACGAACTTGCTCGTCATTGTAGTATACTAAGTATGTTTTCAGAATGAAAACAATCAACAAGAACAAACGAATTTCTGGTTACCACCCAGGTAACAATCTTTTATTAATAAACTTGATTACAATGACCTCATATTTATATAACTAACACAATATTAATCCTATCATAACTCAAACTTCAATTTAAACAAACAAATAAATAAACTTAACCGATAAACCTAAATTATTTTAAATAATGATCTAATCTAATCTATTTAATTTAAAACTAAATTCGTCTTTATCTCCTTTCTTTCAATCTTCTTTATCGGCTCTTTAAAACTTTTGTGAATGAATGATCTTATTCAAAACGAATAACAAAATCAGGGTTATATATAGGATTGGAAAACTAAACTCTAATATCCATATTTTCACAATCACCCTCAATCTTTTTCTTTGTTTCCTTTATCACCCATCTAATCATGCCTAATAAACATAACGAAGAAATGTATTTATCATGAGGTTGTTAATCTTTTTGTTTGTTTCCTTTATCACCCATCTAATCACCCTCAACCGCGTCACACTCCTCACCTCCATGCTCACCCACTCGAGTCCTCATGCATGGGCGAAGCTTTTAAGGGGCGGGAGGGGGCGGCTGATACCCCGAACTTTTCGCTCTGTAGTGGAAAGTATGTAGTTTTCGTATAGAAATATTTGGGTATATACGTTTTCGACCCCTCGGTTTTATAGAAATTTTTAGGTCCGGTGACTTCCGCCTCCCGGTCGGAAATTTCAAGTTTCGCCACTGTCCCAATGGCCCACGGCCCATCCCCCATCCCCCATCCCCCATCCCCCATCCACAATCAGCAACCCATTTCCGCCGGCCCATTCATCAACTAGATGTCAAAAATGCAATCTTGGAGGCCACCTGAAAGAAACTGTATACATGTTTCAGCCTCCTGGATTTACCTCCAGCTCACACCTGAAACATGTTTGCAAACTTAATTGGTCCCTCGATGGCTTAAAACAGGCTCCACGTGCGTGGTATCAACGTTTTGCAGACTGTATATCCAACTGTGGTTTCAAAAGCAGCATATGTGACAGCTCTCTGTTTATCTATAAAAAGGGTGATCAAATGGCATACTTGCTCTTGTATGTGGACCAGACATAATTCTCACTGCCTCAAGTGTCTCTCTACTTAATATCATCATCAAATCTTTATCTACTGAATTTAAGATGACTAACCTCGGCTCCTTGCATCACTTTCTTGGTATAAAGGTTCAACAACAACATAATGGCATTTTCTTATCTCCATCAACCTATGTTGCGAATATATTAGCACGAGCAAAAATGTCTAATTGTAAACCCGCTAGCACCCAGTTGAAGTTGGATCAAAACTTAGCGCCACTGACGGTGCACTGTTTTCCAATGACTCGTTATATCGTGGTCTCGCATGTGCTCTACAATACCTCACTATCACTAGCCCGGATATCTCTTACGCGCTTCAATAGGTATGCATCTTCATGCATGCACCTCGTAAACCCCATTTTCAATTGCTAAAGCGGATTATTCGATACATAAAGGGCATTCCACGCAAGGTCTTCTCATCACACCCTCCTTGTCTACTAAATCGATTGCTTATTCAGACGCGGATTTAGGCGGGTGTCGTGACTCTTGATGGTCGACCTCTAGATATTGCGTGTATATGGGTGGTAACTTAATCTCGGGGTCCTCAAAGCGTCAAACCACTATTTCTCGGTCCAGTGCCAAAGCCGAATATCGAGGAGTTGCCAACACCGTATCCAAACTAAGTTGGATCCGTAACCTCTTGTTTGAACTCCACCTCTCGGTTAGACATGGTTCAATTATATGTTGTGATATGCAGTCTATCTGGCTAAAACTCCAGTGCAACATCAACGCACCAAACACATTGAGCTAGATATACACTTTGTTCGAGAAAATTCTGCCTTGGCACTGTCAAAGTCCTCCACGTTCTAGTCGATTATCAATATGCTAACATTTTTACCACGGGGTTACCAAAACATTTGTTTCAACGCTTTCGGTCCAGTTTATGCCTCCGCTAACCTACGGCTCAAACTACAATATGAAACATTAGACGGTGTTCAATATTTGGTTTAGACGGTGTTATTTTAATAACCCCGTCTTAAAATCAATTCCTCACATGACCGTTGTGCAAATCCAATTAAAATATTCAACAAAATTCCATACAACACCGTCTTATGCTTAAACCTCGTCTTATGTTTATATACGCACCCTTTAGACGGTGTTCCCTTTGAACACCGTCTTATATACTCATGGTTTAGACGGTGTTATTTAATAACCCCGTCTTAAAATCAATTCCTCACATGACCGTTATGCCAATCCAATTAAAATATTCAACATAACACCGTCTTATTCTTAAACCCCGTCATATACGCACCCTTTTAGACGGTGTTCCCTTTGAACACTGTCTTATATACTCATCAAATTCAAAAAAGCAGCACCTCTAACAACCCACAAAATCTTTCATCTTCTTCCAACTTTCTCACCATTAACAAGCTTTTAAAGCTTTAAGGTTAGTTTCTTTTTTCTTTACATATGTTACTTAATGTTTTGTAGTTTTATAAATAGTTTTAAATGTGTTTAATTATATGTTTTTTTTTTGTTAGAAATTGAAGTTGTCTTTTGTTTTTCTAAGGCATTAGCGTATCGTGTTTAACATTGTTATAATTTATTTTTAGTGATATAGTGATATGAAAATTTTCTATTTTAATTTACATATAGATGTTATATATTTAGATTTACATATAGGTATATAAATATACATTTAGGTAACCCTTTAGAATTACCCGTCCAAAATTTATCTAATAGAGATAAATTTTGGATTGTCCCGTTCGGGACTGCTTTTTGAATATTCTATCTCATTTAGGATATGTATACATTTTAACGAACTGTCATTTAAGAAAAGATCGGTTGGTATTTCCTCTACTCTGACGGGTTTGCGGTTTTTCGCATACTTGGGGAGTTAAGGGGAAATGCTGCCGATTTTTTTCTTAAATGTCGTCTCGTTAAAATGTGTACTTCTGAGATAGAATATTCAAAAAGTGGGTTATAATTCACCGCCTTAGAGCACCGGTTTACATCATACGTATACGCTCATATCATTTTTTGTTTATTTGAATTTCAGATGGGTCGCGATTGGATGTACTACCGAAATCATACAGATGAAATATATATAATGGGTATTCAAAGTTTTCTTAAGGCCGTCGAAGCTCTAAGCGTTAATATGGGAGATCGATTGATATTTTGTCCCTATGCATCGTGTACAAATTTTCAAAAATCTGATATTAAAGAAATAAACTTTCATTTGTTTAGATATGGTTTTATGCCTGGATATACTTGTTGGTCAAAGCATGGGGAATCTCTTGCTAATCATAGCACATCGTCTTTCAAAATAGACAATGATAAAAAGGATAATAACGAACAATATATTGATCATGAGAATTTCACTTTAAATGATGACAAAGACAACTTCAATGACATGTATAATGATTTAGAGACTAATATTGGTGATGACGAGCAAGAGAATTAAGAAAATTACTTGAAGATTAGGAAAAACCGTTATATACTGGTTGTAAGAAATACTCGAAACTAAGTGTTGTTTTGAGATTGTCTACCTTAAAGTCAACACACGGATGGAGTGATAAGAGTTTCACAGATCTATTAGTGTTATTAAATGACATGCTTTCAGAAGGCAATGAGTTACCACTTTTATTATACCAAGCAAAAAAAATGATGTGCCCGATGGGATTGGAAGTTGAAAGAATACATGCATGTCCAAATGACTGTATGTTGTATAGAAAGGAGTTCAAAAATGATCATACATGTTTTAACTGTGGCGCATCAAGGTATAAGCGTAAAAGCAATACATATGAAGTTGACGATGATGTGACAAAAAAATGGACCACCAGCTAAAATGTTGTGGTATTTTCCTATTGTACCAAGACTGAAACGATTATTTGTAAACGAGAAGGAATCAAAATTGTTGCGTTGGCATTCAGATGACCGTATAAATGATGGAAAACTAAGACATGTGGCAGATTCACCTCAGTGGAGAACTATTGATTATATGTATCCTGATTTTGGTAACGAGATCAGAAACATACGATTTGGACTTAGTTTGGACGGGATCAACCCTTTTGGAAACATGAGTAGTCGTCATAGTACGTGGCCGGTTCTTCTTTGCATCTATAACCTTCCACCGTGGTTATGCATGAAAAAAATACATAATGATGTCGTTGTTGATTCAAGGTCCGAAACAACCTGGTAATGACATTGATGTTTATTTGTCTCCACTGATAGATGACCTTAAAACTCTATGGAACCCAGGTGTTAACGTGTATGATTCTTATAAGAAAGAATATTTTGATTTGTATGCCATGATATTTTGCACCATCAGTGATTTTCCAGCGTATGGTAATTTGTTAGGATATAGTACGAAAGGGAGACTAGCTTGTCCTATTTGTGAAGATGACACAAGTTCAATATGGTTAAGTAATTGTAGAAAAACTGTGTACATGGGACATCGAAGATTCCTTCCGGAAAATCACGATTATCGGAACAGACTAGTGGAGTTTGATGGAAAAATTGAGCATGGAAAAGTAAGGAAAGAATTTGATGCATTTTCACGAGTAAGAAATTTAAATGTCGTGTTGGGGAAAAAACTCAGGGGAAAAAACAAAATGAAAAAAAACAAAGGCGAAAAAACTCATCCTGAACCATCCGACATTTGGAAAAAAAAGTCTGTCTTTTGGGATTTGCCTTACTGGGAGCATTTACAAGTTAGACATTGCTTATATGTTATGCATATTGAGAAAAATGTATGTGAAAGCCTGCTTGGATTATCGTTAAACATTCCCGGAAAACTAAAGATGGGATCAATGTCAGTAAAGACATGCAAGAAATGGGAATACGTGAAGGGCTTCATCCTGTTCCGCACCCTAAACGTTTTTTTCTACCACCGGCGTGCTACACAAGGTCAAACAAGGAAAAAAATGTTTTGTGAATGTTTACACGGTATTAAAGTTCCATCCAGTTATTCAGCAAACATTAAAAGGTTGGTGTCGTTGAAAGATTGTAAATTGTTGGTATGAAGTCTCATGATTGTCATGTTTTGATGACACATATGATTCCTATTGCAATCCGTGGATCGTTACCAGATAAAATCCGACATACAATCACAAAGCTTTGTTTGTTTTGCAACACATATGATTCAGGAAGTTTATAATTTATTTGTATACTTCACAAGTCAAGAGATACATTTGATACACGTACATCCTTATCACACGTGCGCCATGAATTATGGGTGGGAAATTCCTAGGTAGTGGGAAATCGGTACTAATTCGATATTACCGAAAAATACCAGTACCAATCCTGAAAATCATGATCCCGAAAAAATGGTAAAACGTAATGCCGATACCAATACCGAATGCAACTGGTATGGTACCGGTACGGGACGGTACCGGTATCTGGTACCACATGCTCATCCCTAAAAGAAACAACAAAAAATTGGAATTTCTTTGTTGTTTTATTGAAAAAACAATACCTCAAATCGATCTAGTCCAATCCCTGTTTAGGTATGCCTTTTCTAAATCTTTTAGAGTCGAAAGACCAATGTTTGTTCTTCGTTAGGTGATTTGTAATTTAAAAACCCATGTATATATAATGATGTAATATTATATGTTGAGTTTGTAGGTTATACACAAGTTAAAGGACATTTTTTCAGCAATGCTAAGGAAAGGGTGGAGGTGAGCCCGGGTATGCACGTGGGTCGAAAAAGTCAATGTGTAGACGGGAGCCTGGGATTTCCTAGCTCAAGTTGTGGTTCGGGTGCATCACATGCGATATATCCAGATATTGAGGTGATATATATATGTATATGTTGAGTTTGTAGTGCCTTTAAATAATATCAATGTGTACATATATTTGTTTATTTAAATATTGTTTGGTCTTGCAGAGTTTATCCCGTTGTGAATTATTATGGTGGTTCGATGAGATGAGTGCCGATTTACCTATAGCCTACGGTCTTGTATATCCTAGTTCTGATAGATACTTGGATGACGACCTTCGCATGCATGATTATTGCGTGATGAACCAAACTTTAAGAAAGTTTATCAATGGCCAAGAATGGCAATAAAGGTATATTTAGTTGATAAACAAATTATATATTACTTTATCTTTTATTATATTACCATTTACTATAATATTTATATTAATTGTAGATTTTGGATGCACAAACTCACTGTACATCTAAAGAGTTTCAAACCCCACTCCAAACGCGCACGTGTAATTTGACACCGACTGTTGATCCATATATACCAAAGGTAGTTTATATTACTTTAGTTATTATTTGTTTTATATTATAACAATGGTTTATTATTATAGATGCAGCTTTCCTCGGAAGTTCCTATTCAGTTAGGAATTAATGATCTTTTGACTGGTGATATTTTACTACCCGATGGATTTTTGGACACAATGAATGCGTCTGAATGCCCTCAAAATCAAGATGTCGAACAACAAATGGTAATCAATCATTTAATCTCAGTTGTGTGCTATATATGATGGAGATCATTTCAGAACTCTTAAAGTTTTTCAGAACTTTAAGAACTGGTCAAAATTAAGAGTAAATTACAAGTTTTGTCCTTTATGTTTGCACCATTTTGCAGGCGGTGTCCTTTGGCGCAAAAGTTTACAGGCGGTGTCCGTAACCTTCCAAAATCTTGCACGTTATATCCTTTAGCCCTAACTCAGTCAGATTTTTTGGTTAAATATGGTCATGTGCCTTGCACATGATGGCATTCTTGTCATTTAACCTTCCTAGGGGCTATTTTGTAAAGAATTATAAATCAAGGACTAATTATATAAAACTGAAAAAGAAAAGTAAATATATTTATATCTTAGTTCAGTTTCAGCGAAGTTCCCAAATTATAAATGAGATGAACCCTAATCTGACAAACTGCAAAATTGAGACTTTTAAGCCCCTATAATGCCCAATTGATAGAGGGCTTTTGATCTTCAGTTAAAATAGATTGAGTGACACAAAGGAATCAGTTACAATGACACTAAAATGATGAAGAGCGAGACGATCAGAGTTACAAGGTGTTCGGCGATCCAATTCCGGCCATCACAGGAAGACTCGAGCGAAATTTTGAGACGTAAAGGGTCTCCGGAGTAAACCGAGGTCTCAATTTATACCGATCATGCGGTTACAGTTCGAGTTGTTCTTGTGTTTCAAGGTTGGGTTTAAACGGACGATCGGACCGAGATATACTGCGGCGGTAGCTGGCTCACGGCGGTTCAAGAGCTGGTTGACGGAAATCATAGATCGATGGGTTCTTTTAACACTCCTGCGAGTTCCACGGTGGTCAGTGGCGACGTAACTGGTGGTGGGAGGTGCTGGTGGTGGTGACGGTGGGTTCAGATGAGAGAGAGAGAGAAAGAATTTATAATATTTTTTTTATTTTTCAGTTTTATACAATTAGTCCTTGATTAATAATTCTTTACAAAATAGCCCATGGGAAGGTTAAATGACAAGAATACCCTCATGTGCAAGGCACATAACAATATTTAACCAAAAAATCTGACTGAGTTAGGGCTAAAGGATATAACGTGCAAGATTTTGGAAGGTTAAGGACACCGCCCGTAAACTTTTGCGCCAAAGGACACTGCCTGCAAAATGGTGCAAACATAAAGGACAAAACTTGTAATTTACTCCAAAATTAATTGATCAATGATTTAAGTTAATAATGGCATTATTTGTAATTAAAGGAATTGTGAGTGACATTTTAATAACTGAAAAGGGTATTCTGGGAAGAGTAAAACAAATCAGTTCCTAATTTATCTCCATCTATAAAATCCGATTGTATCTTTAATTTTATGTTTCTAGTAGCTGAAAAGTGTATTATTGTAATTAAAGGAATTGTGAGTGACATTTTAATAGCTAAAACGGATTGTTTGATATTTTAGGTTATGAGGCCTGTTGTTCAAAAGTCCCAAACAAAACAACCAAAGCTGAAAAAAGCTATGGCAACACAAAACAAGTCTAAAGGCAAACAAAAACAGGTTCAAGCTAAATTGACATATCAAGAAAAACAAGCCGAAAAAGTGAAGTTACATTTGCAATTGATCGAACTAAGACTCGAATGGCATAAGAAGATGGTTGGTCGACGAGGTGGATACATCGGGAACGACTGGGCTACTACACTTCCATATTCAGCTCCTGAGAATATGTTTCCTAGCAAAAGTGGTACCTATATTGAGGCTGAATCAATGTTAGCATTATTTGTCAAAGACTGGGTTGATCTCGCCATTGTGTTTTGGTTTACATTGTAAGTTGTTATCACTATAATATTGTATAGATATAACTGAATTTATAAAGTTTTATCATATATTTCATTCTTGTTTTAAGGTACTTTTATAAGGAGTCAACGGCTAAAAAACGCAACTGATGCGCCTTTTTAAATGTGAACGCAATCACAGGTGATATGTGCAAAAGAAATCCTAGAGAGGTTGAAGATCACATTTTCGGTTTAGCGACTCATCATGTCGATAAAGATTTCATTCTTGCGCCGCATTTGGCTGAGTAAGTTTTTTTTAGTTAACTTTCTTTTATTTTATTACTTTGATTCACCTAACTATTCTATAACGCTAATTTTGTAGCAACCATTGGTCTTTGTTTATCATTGCCCAACATAAGACATGTATATATTTTGGATTCAACAAAGATAAAAGGCGAAAAGAATGCTTCTAACTATCGTCTTTCAAGCCTAATTCCTACCGCCTTAGGATCCGAGTTCAACTACACAATGGTTGATGTATGTGTGTTTGCTATTTCTGAGTTGTTTGATTTTCTTTACTTTTAAATAATAATTTGTTAATTTATTACAGTGTAAGCAACAATGCGGCTACATGGTTCTCCAACATATGTTTGACTTTGTCAATTTGTATCAAAACCAATTTCCCGATGAAGTAAGTAAAATATACTTGTTTATCAATTTATTACTTAGTTGTTTATTTTTTTTAAACTTAGAAGGTTTAGATGTATATAGCATTTAAATATATACATAGCTTTATTGCCGATGTTGTTACCGATTTTTCTCTTTGCCTTTAGATTTAGTCTATAATATTTGTAATAACTTCTATCTACTTTTATTTTAGATGTGGCACGACACGAGAGAGACTACGGATAATGAAATAGATGTTTTGTTGATGATGTTGATGCCGAAGTTTTTTTAGCGAGTTAGGTATTTCGTTAGATTAGCTTATGTAATTTATTTATACAATTTAACGTAGTTTGTTATGTATTCACAAATGATTGTAATTTGACGGGTTTATTTCCGAATTGGATGTCTACGGGTTTATTTTCGATTTGAATATGTATTGTTTTGGTTTGATTTAAAAATGTTCCATTGGTGTATGTATAAAAGCTTGATGTATTTCCTGGAAAACCTTTTAAATGTTTTTTTCCAGCAAATGTATTTCTGGAATTGTAAATGTTTTTTTTTCCAGTAGTTTATAAGACGGTGTTAAAAATATTTGTTTTAATAAATGTTTTGATATTATTAAGCCGGTGTTCAAACCGTACTTTAAGACGGTGTTGAAACTGCCTAGTTTTAGTGTTACCAAAACATATGTTTCAACGCTTTCGGTCTAGTTTATGCCTCCGCTCACCTACAGCTCAAACTGCGGGGGACGGTTAGCCGATAATATCACAAGATATTATTGGCATTTATATTTGTATTTATCTTGTGAATAATTTGTTAGTTAGGTTTATTGAGTCTCCATAGTTAGTTCCGTAATTATCTCTTGTATTTGTACTATATATAGGTTATATTTTCTAATATACTCAAGGAATGTCATTCTCCTCCTATAATTAGGGCTCTCCCACGAGTGACAATAAGATTTGACTTCACTTCTTTACCCGAAATTTACAACAATCATTCATTAGTTCAGTCATTGTTCTAATTCTCCCCATTATTTCAATGTAACTTTCTTTACAAAAGAAAAAGAAAAGAAAAGAAAAAAACCTTATGGTTAAAGAGTATGTGTGAAATTTTCTTGATTTTACATGTGTAATTGTTCTCAATAACTTATCAATACAAATACTTTTAGGTGACAAAATACTTTTACATGTGTATTATTTATTTATTTATTTATTTTTATCATAAAAATGCTCCAAATTTAAGAGTCGCTTTAGGCCTTTAAAAGATTCACTAGTATACATGTGTGTATAATAAAAAAAACGTTTGAAGTCAATACAAGCTAAATTTTATTTTGTAGGGGTGACTAAGATCCTATAAAACCGAATAACAAGTTATGGTTATAGGAGAAGTGAACGAATGCCATAAATTTAAAAAATGATATGAAGATCATGGTGGTTTCATTTTCATCTGTTATTGTTTAAACTGAAAATAAAGAGACCATTTTTTTCAAGGTGACAAACATGACATAAAGGTAAGTTTTTACTAGAACATGAGGTATACTTTCTTTTACACTAGAAAACTGAGAGAGAGATCACCGGCAGTGGCGGACGCAGAAATTATTTGCTGAGTGTGCGGATTAGGTGTTCAACCATATTTTCAAGAGGTGCGGTCGGGTTTTTTGCCTAAAATGTACACTAAATTTTTTTTTCAAGGGATGCGGCTGCCCACCTTAGTCAAAGGGTGGGTCCGCCCCTGATCACCAGTGTTGTGCAATCATATCCATAGGAATTCAAGAAAGAGGTGGACGAGGTGGACAACCCCACTAATCATGTCTAAACTCGCGTCTAGAAACTTTCAAGAGGGTGTCGTACTGGAAGGCAGTCAAGTCTATCTAGAAGAGTTTTTAAGTTCGAATTCAGCTTCCACAAATATTATGTCACTAACCCCCTTAGAGCATCAACCGCCCAGCAGAAGATGTGTTTTACCTAATCTCATAGTATTGAGAGACCTCTGAGTTTGCCAATAACGGGTCCTCACGTCCAACAAAAAATGAACCCCAAAAGGTTGTGGTCCAAAGAAATACCTGACGAATGGGTCAAGAAACATAGTGTAATTGATAAATTGGTATTGTTATTCATGACAACATAGATTTGGGCCAACACATCCACTAAATATATTTGATAAAATTGAAACGTATACCATTTAGGGGCTATTATTTGGTCTAGTCACAAAATCAAGAATTTTACTTCGGGATTGTTTGGCAACATCTGAATGATTAAGTGTTGAACCAGTAAGATGTCTGAACCATTAAGTGCTGAACCAGTAAAAGGTCTGAACCATTAAGAGCCTGTATAATGTTTAACCGTTCAGAGACAAATGTCTGACCAATCAAATTAGAGGTCGTAACCATTCAGACTCTGTATAAGTCTTAACCATTCAGAGGCAAATGTCTGAACCATTCAGACATCTGCTCGTGAAACAAACATAGTAAGAGATCTGAAGCATTAAAAGCCTCAATAAGAGGTAAACAAACAGCCCCTTCATCTTGATATTTACTCGCAAAAATAATATTTTTACTCCAAAATGTCAAGTCTTATTTAGTTCTGTATAGAAATCAAAATATGAAGAACTTGCATGAACAAATCTTGTTGAATTATCAAAGAAGATTATGATTCTTATAACTATAAGTATTTATATTCAACTAAAGTGCAGAAAATTAAAAAAAAAAGAACAAATCTTTATGCCATAAAAGCCGAGTGCTTCCTTTTCGCACTCGTCACATATAAACAACTCTCGCACTTTCTATTTCCGCCATTCTCCACAAATCTCATCTTCTGCAAATCCCATAACAAAACAATAATGAAAATCAGCTTCATCGAATCGAGTGGCTACAATTTGCCATCTCACAAAAGCATTCTTCAGGGTTGGCATAAAAGTAGTCTTCTTCTTTAGGTTTTTCTGTAATTATTGTACGATGTTTTGGTCGGCCCATTCGTTCTTCATGTGATGATTTCACAGCGTTCGAAAACTCTTTCCATGACAGCGTCCCGTTTTGGTGCAAATCTATCAATTCTACAAGTTTTTTTCGGTTTAATTGGACGGTTTTCTTGAACCCATGGTACCTGCATTATATACAAAATTACAAACAACTTTTCAACATGTTTGACCCGTTTATCTTTTAGCTAATGTTTTTATTCGACCCGTTTTAGATAAAACGTAAACGAAATTGAACCATGGGTCAAGTTACCGTTCCCACATTAAGTTTTACTTGAGGTATTCAGCCGTATTTTACAAACTTATTATTTAGAATAAAGTACATGGATGGTCCTGTAGTTAACCAAAATTTTGGATTTAGTCCCTAGCTTTTTAAAAGTACACGGTTGGTCCCTGTGGTTTGTACTTCGTAACGCATTTAGTCCCCAACTTTTGCCAAAATTACATAGATGGTCCATGTGGTTTGCACTTTGTAACGCATTTAGTCCCTGTTAGGGACTAAATGCGTTACAAAGTGCAAACCACATGGACCATCCGTGTACTTTTGGAAAAAGTTGAGGACTAAATGAGTTATAAAGTGAAAACTATAAGGACCATATGTGTACTTTATTCTATTATTTATTGATTTTAATTTTTGGAAAGCTAAGGACTAAATCTAAAACTTTGGTTAACCACAGAGACCATGTGTGTACTTTATTCTATTATTTATTGATTTTAATCTGTTTATTGTCCTAGTAAAAACCAGATTACCGAAAATTACCTTCGGTGACCTTCAACAAGCTTTGCCATATTACCATCGTAAGACGGAACAAAAATGTTACTAGCAACCGAAACCATGAAATCAAGAGCCGCCATTTGAGATGAATGATTCTGAAACTGTCTCAATTCTTCCGGATCTAATAACGTTTCTTTCTTCACCTAAAACGTAAAACCAAAAGTCAAATCTTTACTTCAAAAAGGCCGATTACCTTAAATAATCAAATAAATCCAACAATTGAGGGCGATCACTTACGATACGAGGAAACGTATTTCTTAAAGCGGCAAGTCGTTTTTCACTGCCGTAAATTTCACCGGAAGCAATATATATTTGTGTGTCTTGGCCAAACCCGAGTGCTTGTAGAACTAATGTTGCTTCTTCAGGTGTAAGAGGACAAAGACCTTGCGATCTTCGTTCTTCCGACGCTATCTCTTTCTCCCTCCACCATGGGAACGCATATCTAGAAACATTTTTTTTCATCAAACCAGGTTAGTCAGGTAACAAGTCAAAAAGGGTATTTGAGTTGGGTCGGGCTGGGCCAACCTTTTTTGTCTGAATTTTTTTAATTTTTTTAGAGTAAAATGTTATTTTTGTCCCTGAGGTTCAACCAGTTTTAGGACTTTCGTCCAAAGGTTTGTTTTTTCGCATCTGGATCCAAAAGGTTTGGAATCTTTGTCATTTTCATTTGGCTCGTTAACTCCATCCATTTTTTCCGTTAAGTTAGAGGTATTTCCGTCTTTTTTGTTAACTTAAAGCACAATTAGGTCCTTTTCAGGGGTATTCGGTCTTTTTACATAAAGTGAAAAAGAGGATGTTACCTCAAACGTTTGAGTTCCTCGGATTCTTCGGTGGTGCATCCATGTGTACAACCCGAAAATGCCAACATGTCCATCTCATATCTCAAATGTAAAGCCATAAACGGCCCATTTTCTTGAAGAATACGAATCAATTTGTTCCCAAGAGTTTCAATCGAAGGTGTGAACTTTAACGCATGGAAATTGACACGGCACCTAAGCTTTTGAAGATGAGGTGGAATGCCATTGTTTGCTAATCGCGTATCCGTTCGATTAAAGTGTATCACCTTATGCTTGTTAAAAAGCGGAAGAATCTGCATTTTGGTACAAATTTGTAGCCATGAAAATATAAATTTATCCTTCATAAATGAAAAAAGAGTTAACTGCCATTAACGTCCCGGTGGTTTGTCCACTTATGCCTTTTCAGGCCAAATTTTCAAAATTGTACCATTTTCCTCCATGACATTCTCGAAACGTGCCATTTTTGTTCAAAAAAACTAACCCCAGTTAAAAAACTCAGTTAGCTCAGGGGTAAAATGGTCATTTTACTTAGATTTTGTAATTTTCATTTTTTTTAAACTTCTTTTTATTAACATTATTATTACTATGAAAAATAACAAATCTGCTATGAAAAAATATGTGTATAATGACCATTGTACCCCTGAGCTAACTGAGTTTTTAACTGGGGTTAGTTTTTTGGACTGCAATGGCACGCTTCGAGAATGTCACGGAGGAAAATGGTACAATTTTGAAAGTTGGAATGAAATGGTATAAGTGAACAAACCACAGTTACGTAAATGACAGTTAACTCATGAAAAAATTAAAAGCATTAAGTTATAATATTAAGGTAAGGCGAACCATCGAATTAAATTAAAACATTTAGATACAAACCTGTTCAAGATAATATTTTTCACTCGACCAGCTGACAGGTGGCATCTGTAATGGCTGGGATCCATTATTTCGGCTAAATCTCTTTGGCACTCGTTTAACAATCCGGACTTCATCTCTTAGTGAATCGATGAAGTGGCGGACATTAAATATGTCCTCAAAATCACTGAACGAAACACCAAAACATAAACATACTGAAATAACATACCGATGATAACACCATTATTGTTTACTAAAAAACCAAGATAACTACCTAGGATCAGCCCAGAAAGATGTTTTATCAAGCTCCGGAACAACCAAAGTGAGATTTAGAAGACGAGCAACTGTCACCATGTCACATATCTGAAATGACAAACTTTACTATAAAACCGAAAATTAATACTTGAAGAAAAGTATGAATTAGTATGGAAGCGAAAGAAAAAACCACGAACCGCAGCTCTCATTTGGTTTAAACCCCCGTTACAAGAAACTTTGAGAAACCCGTTACTCGTATAATTCCCTGCGCAACAAAAGTACTATAATCAAACAAAATCCCCCCTAAACCTCGGTATAAATTGTTATCCATTTAGAAGATTAATGAGACATATCTTTGTCCTACCTATAATTTATCTAGCTAGTTATTTTAGTAGGGTGATGTTATACAAACACCAACCCCCCAATAGTGTTCACCAGCTTGCATGTCACATCATACACCAAAGCTTGTCACATCATATGGGCCGTATGATAAGGCGAAATATTGTTACACGGGCCTTGTTACTTTGTCATTGGTCACACCAGTTATTTCTTTGTCGGTCAAAACATCATACATGCCGTATGATTTGGGCCCGTACGACCCATATGACCATTTTCACCCTATCATACGGCCCCCATATGACCATTTTCATCCTAATATACAGCCCGTATAGATAGTTGTTAATAGTGCTCATAGCAGGCGCTTTAGCGAATACCGTAGCGAAGCGCTCATATGTCACCATCTGATTTTGGCGCTCCATAGCGGGATTTTTGGTTTTTTTTCCGTTTTTATATAATAGGGGGATTTTAGGTTTTTTGATAAATATACAAATAAAATAGCGTATTTGGATATAACATACATATAAAATACTTCTAAAATTTTCTTCTAGTGTGTCGCTAACATAAAATAGCGCTCTCTATATCATCATTGTCGCTACGTAGCGTACAGGTAGCTTGTCGCTATCGTCCACTATTCGCTATTAACAACTATGCTTGTATGACATGTTAGTTATTTGTTCCATAGTGGCATAGTATCTACTATCTAAATCTAGTACAATCATGTATAAACTAAAACAATTAACCTAAAATAAGCATACACATTGTACCCAAAACAATTAACTAAAAAGACACATAAACAAACATGAACCCAACAAGTTTCATTACTCACTTGGGGGTGGCAGATGAACAGTGGATACATTTATCGGGTTAAAAAACCCGGTGAAGAACCGCGGATGCCAAAGCTCACCAACGGTCAAAAGCTGAACCAAACAAGTCCAAATCAAAATGCTGGAACAAACCCTAATGAACCACACTTGTAATCTGGACCGTTGGATCACTTGCCCAGGTAACTTACCCCACCTCACACTACTACTGCTTTCAGATCTAACATCCATTTCTTTTTCCCACACCACATCTCTTCTTCATCCTCAACACATTGCTGTAATTTTTTTAAAAATATAATAAATAATATTAATTACTAACTACCCTGATGTAATCACGAGTTGGGTGGTTTGAAAATCACAAAAAGATTCAAACTTTTTGACAATTTGATGATCTAAATTGAAAATAAGAACTGGGTTTTCAAGAAATTGGAAAAAAGATTCAAGATTTCAAGATTATGATCAAAAACACCACTAAAAATTAAAATTTAGCTAAATTGGGGAAATGGGTTAATGAAAAAGAACCCTAGAAGTGATGAAGAATGAATTAATAAATAAAGAAAATGAGGGTTTCAAACACCAAAGATTGACAAAAAATGTCAAATGTTTTTCAATGGATCTATTTGTTTAAAAGAAATTGTGATTTGGGATGTTACCAAAATGAAAGAAAGTTATATGAAGGTTTTGTTTTTGTTTGTATGAAAGTTTTGGGGAAAGGGAGATCTAGTGTGATGAAAGTGACGGAGGATGAATATGGTACAAATTTGCAATTGCTAGGTCACATGAATCTAGAAGTTGTGGGACTATTTCATAACAACACAAAATAATATAAAGTACAGATTCAAATTTTTTTATTTTTATATATCATGATTGATGATGGATCATTTTAACATGTGTTAAAAAGGAAAGTTAACTTTTAGGGTCTGTTTGATATGGGGTAATGGAATTGACAAAGGAATAAAATGGACGAGGTAATGGAATGGACGTGGGAATGCAATGGATCATTACCGTTCCATGTCTTGTTTGGTTAACATGTGTGAATGGAATGAGTTATTATTGTGTATTGTTCGGTAGGCAAGAAAAACGAAGTAATAAAATCAGCGGTGAGTGGTGGTGGTGGTTGGTGGTAGTGATTGTGGGTGGTTATAGGTGACGGTGGTGGGTGTCGGCGGCGGCGATGGGTGGTGGTGCCGTGGTGGTGGCAGCGAGTGGCGGTGCGGCGGCGATGACGAGTGGTGGTGGTGGCAAGGTGGCCGTTGGTGGTGGTGGCAGCAGAGGTGGCGGTTGGTGGTAGGGGCGGCGGCGGCAGTTGGTGGTGGCTTCGACGATGGTGGTGGGTGGCGGCGGCGAGTGTCGTTGGCGGTTGGTCGCAACTGTGGATGATAACGGTGGCGAGTGGGTGGCGGCGGTGGCTGTCGGGGTGAGGTGGTGGCGGGTGGCGGCGGTGGCGTCGGTGGTGGGTGGTGGTGGTGGTGGTGGGTTGTGGCGAAGGTGGTGGGTTGTGGTGTTGTTGATAAATGGTGCAAGAGTGGATGGAATGGAAAAAAAAACATGTGGGATAGAAGGAATGATTTTAAGGGAATTAAATGCATTTTGGAATTGGTGATTTCATTCCATTGATCAACCAAACACTCTTTCCTTCATTCCCTCGTAATCATCCATTTCATTTCACCTCTCATTCCTGCATACCAAACACTACCTTAGTGTAGTGCTTGGGTATTCAAATGTGATAGACTGGAGTTTAGTTTGTGATAAAGATGTTATGCGTGAGTCAGGGATTTATATCACAGTAGCCTTTCGGACGATGGGTTTTTTATTAAATTGACGACAGGCTGGGAAATCAGTGTTGTCTGTAATCATGAGTATGTGTGATATTTTGCCTATGGGTGTACCGGGGCGGTTGCGGCTTTGTTATCCTTGTTAAAAATGTAAGATTTACCGTGATGATCATTACGGTCTCATAAAAACTATCAATCGTTATGTCATAAATAAGACTATGGTAGTTATGTTTGTTTAATAGTTTTTAAATAGTTATATTACAACGATATAAAATCTAACAATCTATCAAATTGTAATTGTGTCGTATAAATACATATGAAAAGACTTAATTTGTATTTTTGAACATTTAACTTCTAATAATGCTTTGAACTTTTTTTGTTAAAAGGCTAATAGTTTGAACTTAGCTTCTCAAATCGTCTGTAATGGTTAATGCGTCTCTTGAGGGGTATTTTTGTCACATCAACCTCGTAATGTCCCTTCGAAAATTATGTAATTGTTAAGGCCCCTTAATGCCTTTTCAATCACTAATTTCCTTTTTTTCCTCCTTATTTGACATTATACTAGAAACGCGTATCCCTCCTCATGTCTCTATAACCCCAGGGGACGGTATGGAGTGTGTTATCAAGCCTCTTCACGGTCTTATAATGTCCATTATACATGTTTTCGTAATTTTTGACACATGCTAGTTGACCTAAAAGTTATATAATAAAATATTAATTCTCATATAATGATTTTCATGAAAAAAATTGTTTAGTAGAGAGAAAAATATATATAAAAAAAACTTTTAATTTTATGTGACATTACAAGGAATTAGTTGGCATTAGAAGGTGCTTGAATCAAAAAAGTTATTTTTTAAAATAAAATCGTGTCATGTGAATTTCCTAAATAAATCATTTTGTTGTGTTTTTAATTGGTTACACTATGACGATATAAGATTCAATAGCCTACCACATTGACGATACAAGATTTAATGAGCTGGTGGTGGAGTGAAGATAGATTTAATGAGCTGGTGGTGGAGTGAAGATATCTGGTGTTTCAATTGACCCAAGTTCCATTTCTGCTCACATCATTTAGGTTCGGCGACACCTGGTGATGATGGGAGACTAGGTAAGTAGGTGGCGATTTCTAGTTCGATCTTTGAACCGAGTGGGTTTTACCTCACCGCACTGTCGTGCCTTCGGACGAGTGTTCACGGGCTTCGTATTCCAGTTCGAAGGCGAGTGTATCTCGATGTGGTGAATTTCGCTAGTAGTTTGTTTTAGTTTGTTTTGAGGATTCGTTTGCCCTTAAAAAAAATTCAATAATCTACCACATTGCGTCATACCATATTACATAAGAAATTTAATATATCATTTAAAACATGTAACTTTTAATAGTTTGGACTTACTGCTTTCTTTAATAAATTATTTTTTATATATGTTAGTTGACCTAGAACTTTTAAAACTACTTAATTAATATTATAAATTCTTAATTGTCATTATTTTATTTTTTTATGAAAAAGTTAACTTTAGGAGAAAAATATATTTACAACTAATAATAAGAATAATATTATGTAACAACACAACGAAATGTTTAAAATCAGACGGTTTAAAAAGCATGAAATAAATAAAAAATCTGCTCACATGATTTTCCAAAACAAAAGATTCTTTAGACATGCATTTTCCATGATTTTCCAAAACAAAAGATTCTTTAAACATGCATTTTCAAATATAAAAAAAAAATTGTAATTTGGGAACGATAAAAAGATTCCGTCTATTTCCGTCTATTAGTATTGGCGTTGTTACATTTCAAAAAAAAAAAAGTATTGGCGTTGCTTTAAATGAGAAAATGACAAAAAAAGGGCCTGCATTTAGAAATTAATTAAAAATTAAATAAGGTTAATTGTATATAGTGATGTTGAGTTAAAAAAAAAATAAGTTCTAATCATAAAATATAATAAACACGGAAGCATAATACAAAATTTTTAGAAACAAATCCTAAACATAAACCTATTCTTTAAGATTTTACTATATCTCCCAACTAGCAATCTGTTTGATTTGTTTTGTTTGTTGTTGTGCTGCTGTTTCTTCTAGCTTCTCCTGAAGGAAAAAAAAACCACCCTCCTATTTAATAAAAATGAATTTGTGTTGTCATTCAAATGAAACCAAGTTAAATTTAAGGGTTATTAGATTTTAATAATACTGAGTTTCAATTGTTGGCTGATAATAATCTGAACTTTAAAAATTATCTCCAACAATTCCAACTTGTATGAATTTGACCCCAATTGATCATTTTATAACATATAAGAATTTGGTCTCCTCAATAGATTCATGCGCACCTCTAGTCTCCTTAATTGAATTAAGTGCACATACAGTTTGAAAAGGATCGATGGGGCAAAATTCTTACAAATTGGGATCGCTGGAGGCGATTTTTGAAAGGCAAATTGGAAAATAATAATCTCATCTTTCTGAAATTGGCCGATAATAATCCCAAGTCAGTTATTAGCCAATAATAATCCGACATCGTCCAATTTTTTTGTAAAATAGTCCGCCGTTAAAATAACTTAATGGAGTTAAGTGTTTTTCCGAATTACAAACCGATGTTTTAGGGCTTTTGATCAGAACGAGGATACGAGTTGATTGATGTAAAACTTAACTTGAAATACTGGCCCCAACCCATGAAAACGGTGCTTCAATTCGGGTGTTTAACTTCCAATTAACAAAATTTAAGCCATTTCAAACACAATTTCGAGGAAAGTTTTACATCAATCGACTCGTATCATCGTTCTGATCAAAAGCCCTAAAACATCGGTTTGTAATTCGGAAAAACACTTAACTCCATTAAGCTTATTTTAACGGCAGACTATTTTACAAAAAAATTGGACGAGGTCGGATTATCATTGGCTAATAACTGACTTGGGATTATTATCAGCCAATTTCAGAAAGATGGGATTATTATTTTCTAATTTGCCTTTTTGAAATTGGGTTTATTATCAGCAACAGGCGAAACTTACGATTATAAAATCCAATAACCCTAAATGTAACTACTACTAAATCAGACCTGACAAATAAAAGAGTTGAACTTGACAAGTATTTATGTGTTATATCTGATAAAATGTTATTTAATAGTAATTAAGTTTAATATTCTGTTAGAGTCCAATCACTTTTTAATATTGTTCTTTTTTTATAAATTAATATAGCTAGGTGACCTAATAATACATCTTGAAACTTAAAACTTAAAGTTTAACTTAAGTAATGTAACTTTATAATGAAAGTAAGAATCTCACACAAATCAAAATTATTTTTTTTAATGGCAGAAAATTTTACGATATGTACAACAGGTTCAGTAATGTTGTAAAACCCGAGGTAAGTACAAAGAAAAACCAAAGAAACAAAACAAACAAAAGTACATTATTACATCTCGTATTTTTAAAATCGACCCATCTTCCCCAATCTAAGTTCTTCAAACTCGATCTTCCTTTTAGCCATAAGAACGAACTCGCTTATATTTCTTCCACCGTTCTATTAGACGGGATGTTACCGTGTTAAATTCCTTTTCATTTCTTACCTTTCAAATGTGACAACAAAGTCATCACAACAACGCTTATGACTTTCTTCCACAATTTTGACCCATAAAGCAGTTCTATTAGCTTTAAAAAAATTCGCAACATCAAAACAATAATGAAACTGAAGTAGTTTTAAAGTTAAAATTAACACTTCTTAAAATACTCCGCCATGTTACGTATACGAAGTATTTGTTCTATGAAAATTACGTATACGAAGTATTTGTTCTTAGAACAATAAAAATTAATTCAAAAATATTTCATTATTCTATATATGGAATTAATGGTGTAAAGTAACTAGAGGCCAGTTAACGTACAATACGGCTTAACGTACATCACGTACGACAGATAATTACGCACGTTCATTTGAAAATCACGCACGTTATAAACTAAAAAACCTAAATCACGCATGTTGGAAAACATTAGTCACGCATGATGAAAACTTTAATAACGCACGTTATACACATAATCACGCACGTTGTCGTACGTGATGTACGTTAAGCCGTAATGTATTTTACACTTTTCCAAAGTAACTATGTCTTTTACATAATAAATTTAAAGTGTGTAATAACTTAAAACTAAATATTCTACTTTAATAATTGATCTTCAACAATAAATAATCTACTATAACACTTTAATAATTGAGTTTTAACAATAAATGTTTAGGTTAACTTATAAAAGATGCCTTAAACCAATCTCTAACAAGGAAATAGGGGATCCGTGATGGACGGTGAGTCCATGTACATTGCTCGAGTCAATTTGTATATGGAAAAAGAAGAGTTTCTGTTACATATTAAAAATAGAACTTTAACTCAAAAGTCTAGTCTAAAATGCTAGTCTGGTAGGTGAGAAAGTACATTTGATATATAAAGCCCACATCAATTGGTCCATATAATCGATGTGGGACAAATCTCATACCTTGTGATGGTCTCAACCCATTAAAATCGACCCTCCCTAAGGGTCAACGTCCTTGTTGCTCACGACCATGTTGGCCACGACTGGCTCTTTCCAGGCCACCACTCTGAGCCTCGTTAGTCACGACCACGTTGGTTATGGCTGGTTCTCTCAAGGCCACCACCCCGTGGGTCACCTTTCCGAGTTTTGGCTCTAATACCAATGTTACATACCAAACAAGAGAACTCAACCCAAAAGACTCATTGGTCACGGTTGGTTCTCTCCGGTTGATGGTTACGGGCAAGCTCAGGTGAGGTGGGATAGTCCATGGTTTAATTGTTAGGTTTTTATATTTATATTCTTCTTTGTTTCAATTTCGTGTGGAGTGGATTTCAGTTGGTCCAGACAATTTATCGATAGGTGTTTGGGAGATGAAGGAGTTCAATGGCTAACTGCTTTGTTCAATGTTATTTTCAGATAAGGGAAAATGTTATATTAGTGGAGGAGTAGTGTCGTAGTGCCTCTTTATAAGAGCAAAGGAGATGCCCAATATTACGGGAATTATAGAGGTATTAAGCTGCTAAGTCATACAATGAAATTGTGGGGGAGGATGACTTAGACTAGATTTAGAAGAGAAACTCAGGTTACGGTAAACCTATTTGGTTTCATCCAGGGCGATCAACTACGGAACCCATTCACATTCTAATGAGATTGATGGAAAAATATAGGTATTGTTACACCCCGACCCGCAGAGTCCTGCAATCATTACCGTACATAGATTCTAATAAACAGTGCTCATGTAAATTGTAAAGCATGACTTTAAAAAGAATACTTTATTATTATGTATATTGAATTTGTTTAAGAAATTTCTGTCAAAGAGATTTATCAGGGCCGGCTCAACCATTTTGGTGGCCTAAGGCGAAGTAAAAGTTTGTGGCATTTTCCCCCCCCTAAAAAAAAGAAAACAATTTGAGAAAAACCCTCCTCCTTTACCCGGGCTTGGGACCGGCAAAATAAACTATAAGGTTTATTGTTGGCGGAGTTAAAAAAAAATTTTTTTTTTGCATTCTTATATATTTGTTGTATGTGTAAAGATATCTTTATATTAAGTTTACTTTTCTAGCTTTAATAGATGCAAACTTTTTAATAAAATCTTCATAATCTGTTTCTTCTAACAAATCGTTTTCAATTGACAAAGTAGCTAATCCATTTAATCTTTCTTGTGACATTGTAGATCTTAAATAATTTTTTAACAATTTTAATTTAGAAAAGCTTCTTTCGGCCGACGCAACAGTTACCGGGATAGTTAACATAATTCTATAAGCGATATAAGCATTTCGAAAAGATTCAAAATCTTTAATATAGCTTAGTATGTTTATAGGGGTGTCACATTCTAAATCTATCATATGTCTTAGAACTTTTAATTCTTCAAATAAATCTAAGCCATCAATATCTATACTAGTATCATGTTTTAAAGAACTTTCAAGATTAATACAATGTTGTTTTAAAGTATTATCATCTAATAATTTCAGCTTTTTTATACTAAATAGAAAACCAAAAATACTTTCAAACATTTTAAATTGATCAAATCTAGTATTGATTGAAGAAATAGCTTGATCTACTATATATAAAAAGTAATCAGTTTTAAATAATTCAATAGGAGTTTTAGTAGTTTCATTAGCAACATTTTCATCAAATCGTCTATTTCTATGGATGATACGTTTTTCACGAAACATAGGTTCTACATCCATCTCTAAAGCAATTTCTTTTGCATCAATAATAGCATTTTCGAATCCATTTTCTCTATAATTTTCAAAATAACGCAAAAGGTCATCTAATTTTTTTATAGCACTATCAACACACATATCTTTTTCCTGTAAGCTCTTGCTAACACGATTAATAGCATACAAAATTTCATACCAAATAACTATTCCTAATAAAAATTCAAACTTATTGAATTCAAAATCTGCCAAGGACTTAGCCTCACTTAGAACTTTTGCATCATCATCATTATATAGTTTCTATAGAGTAAATCAACCATTTTCTTTCATATTTCTCTCAATTTGCCATTTTTTTGCATATAGAGCGAAGGACTAAAGCTCCTAGAATGCTCATCTTTAGGAAAATCATAACTATCAATCTTAACTGGACCTTTTTCTACAAGGAAATCTCTTAAGTTAGTGTTAATAGTGGTCCACTGACTAGGATCAAATATATTTGAAGGTCCATAAACATTTACAGTTTCATCAACATCAACATTTAAAGGTTCATCAACATTTACAGTTTCATCAACATCAACATTTAAAGGTTCATCAACATTTATAGGTTTTACGAATTTGAGTAAAGAACCCTTTAGCGATTCTATTTCAGCTTCTCGTTTTTGTTTCTTTAGCCTTTTAGAATGGCCGGATTCATGTTTACGAAATCTATTAGACATTATAAATTTATCACAAATTCACAGAATTCGCTAACAAACAGAAAATTGGGCAACTAGGAAATTAGGGCTAATATCACAAACTTCAATTGGGCAACTAGGAAATTAGGCAACAGATTTTAACTAGAAAATTAGACAATCAGTAAATTAGGGCTTTACCTTCAACAAGGATTCAGCGAGATGCAGCCACTGAGCGATCCCAGCGAAGAGCCGAAGATGCAGCCACTGATGCAGTCTTGATTTTGTAAGAAGATGATTCGCAGATGAGCACTGATGAGCGAAGAACAGCCGAACAAGTGAACAACAGTGAGTTGAGTTTGTAAATTAGGTAGCAATTTAACTATTTAAGCTTAAGAAGATGAATCAGTGGCGAGAAGATAAAAATTACCGTTGAAAGAACTCAAGAAGATGATGAGACGCTGCCATAATTGCTCCGTGAGACCGTGACGCCGGCTGTTTCTCTGCCGCTGACTCCGTGTGACTCGCTGCCATAACTGCTTTCCCTTGGGCCGCCCTAATAACCTATACGACTACCAGTGTTTGTGAGAAAATACATATAATATAATTTTTTTTTTAAATGGAGGCCCTATGGTTGATGTGGCCCAAGGCCCAAGCCTCATTTGGCTTACCCTTGGGCCGGGCCCTGAGATTTATACCATTACTATTTTAAGCTGAACCATAGATTTATATATCAAAAACTTATTAAAATTTAAAATCTTTAACTAAGTTTATAATTCATGATAATCACTACTACAAAAATAGATATTTGTTACGGTCAAATTCGTAGCAAATCCGTAGCTAACACCCGTTTTGCTATGGATTTGCCACGGATTTGGTCCGTAGCTACAAGTCTTGTTGCGAATTTATTTGCTACGAACTTTAGCTACGGATAGTATGCTTGCTACGGCTTTAGCTACAAAAGGGGGCGTCGCTATTTTAGCTACGAATTTGCTATGGAAAAAGTTGCTACGGAATTCCGCTATGGTAATTTAGATACGGAGATTTTTAGCTACGTTATTTTGCTATGAATTATTTAGCTACGGAAATCATATTCGCAACAGTTTTAGCTACAGAAAGAGACGTCGCTATTTAAGACACAAATTTTGCTACGAAAATCTTTTGCTAGGGATTTTGCTACGCTTTTTAGCTAGTAATTTTTATACTTTTAGCTTTAAGTTTTTAGCTATGAAATTAAGCTATGGATATAGATACAAAATTTCAATACAAATTCTAGAATATATTAAAAGCATACATTTTATATTATTTTTCTATTTATAAATACATGGGAAAATTACAAGTTTTGTCCTTTATCTTTAGGGTACTTTACAGGCGGTGTCCTTTTTTTCAAAACTTTACAGGCGGTGTCCTTTATAGGGAATTTTGTTGCAAGTTTTGTCCTTTGAGTCTAACCTAGTTAGATTTTTTTGTTAAATCTGATTACCCAAGGGTATTTTAGTCTTTTTACTTATTTAAAGGACAAAACTTGTAATTTATTCTTTAAAAAATATTTCAAAAAAAATATTATATATATATATATATATATATATATATGTATAACAATAGATATTTATCTCTCCTCCCTCCCCCTCTCTCCCTTCACCTACCACCACCGTCTTCACCAACACCACCATATGCCGCCGCCGCCACCACCGTCTTCACCATCACAAAATTCTCTAACCAGATATCTGATCATCCACCACCACTACCATTACTACCATCACCACCAATCTCTATCTCTAATAATAACAGCAATAATCAAACCATAAATACCAAGCACACCCTGTTTCATTTCCCCCTTTATAAACCCTAGAAACTCTAATTTGACCCTGTTTCACCGCAACACCCATTAACCTAAAGCTCCCATCACTGGGATCAAAATAGTCCCACGAGAAAGCCAGTGAATCAGATTCCCAGATATTCATGTTTCCTCTTTGTAAAGGAATTCCACAGCGAAAACATGAATTCGTTTGGCCACTTCCCACAACACAATTTGATTGAATTTTTATGTCCCCGTGATAACCCACGATTTCTTCATTAGGGAATCTGATTCTTGAAATCAACACCTATCGTGAGTGTTCTTTTTTAGTCCGATGAGATAAACCCCCCACAAGCCTTTTTGTTTTTTCACCACTTTGTGTGATATCTTGATCTGCAACTGATGAAGATTTAGGGAAGATGGTGTAAAGGAGAAACAGGGGAATCCTCTGTTCCACCATCTCCAACCCACATTCCCCACAATTCAACCTTAAATTACATGAAATCAGAGAGAGGGGAGAGAGAAAGTGGGTTGTGGTGGCCGGAGAGAGGTTGGGTGGTGGCAGTTAAGGTCGAGGTGGCGTGGGTGGTGGCGGTGAAGACTGAGGTGGGGTGGGTGGTGGCCAGAGAGATGGTGGATGGCGACGGAGTGGTTGTGGTTGTGGGAGGGTGGAGGATCAGTTGATGTGTTTGAGGTGGGAGGTGGTGACAAGATCAGAATAGATTAAGGCTAAAATAATGTTTTGTTTTATTTTTAAATAATAATAATAATAATAATAATAATAATAATAATAATAAATCTTAAAAATGTTTTGTTTTAGGAAAAATTACAAGTTTTGTCCTTTAAATAAGTAAAAAGACTAAAATACCCTTGGGTAATCAGATTTAACAAAAAAATCTAACTGGGTTAGACTCAAAGGACAAAACTTGCAACAAAATTCCCTATAAAGGACACCGCCTGTAAAGTTTTGAAAAAAAGGACACCGCCTGTAAAGTACCCTAAAGATAAAGGACAAAACTTGTAATTTTCCCTAAATACATCTCAAATCACATAAATTTACAAACACAAATCAAACTATATTTTATACAATTTGACACTTATAGAAATTATCCAAAATTTGTCACTAGTTTCATAGTTGATCAACTACAAATAAACACAGAAGATTCATATATATCATTAAGAGACGGGCATTCACAACTAACAAACAAGATAACATAAACCAATGGCAAACAACATAGTTGCGCTTGAATGACAAACACGCTCACATCTTCAATAGTAACCACATCAAGAGAGATTTTTTATCATCATTTTCGTTGCACATCTTCTCACAAATATTGAATGTAATCTCAAGTGTTATGTCACCTACAAACGTGTTGAGGTGGCCTGCAAAAACAAGATGAAGATATCACCAACAACTAACACCTGTATAAACTCAAGAAGAGACTTGTATATTAATAATACATTAACAACTCTGTTATATCTTCTCTTTTGCTACTGGTGCATTTCCAATTTCATTGACTGACAAACCTGCAAATATATGTTTTTGAAACCAATTAGTAATAACTAATAACATCAATGGAAGTAGATACTGATTAATATTTTTTCATTTACGTTGCATTACATTCAAGGCCACAATAGCTTGAGTAACAAAACGCCAATCAAAGTAATTGAAGAACCTGTATGATGACTTGAACCCAAATTAAAAAGTACAAAGACACAACTAATAATAAATAATAAGACTAGAGAAATATGAGATTACATTTGTTTGTAAATAGTGAATTAATATTAATCAACTTGTTTTTTTCCTAAATAGTTTGCACTCTTCAAGGACACTGATGCTGTTTAATTACACAAACAATTAAAAAGGCACAAACATTAAGATAAGTGATGAAGGAATATAAAGTGTGTACAAAATAACATCATAAAGAAGAAATTCAAGACATATTAGTAAAACGAATTGAAGAAAATGCTAAGTGAATTCTAAACGTTAATTAACAACTACAATGAACCAGTTACCTATTTTTTCACTTGATTCACCAAGTTTCCCACTTAGGTGTACACCTTGGCCACACAAATGAAAAAAATGAAAACTGAAGCAACCGATAGATGACAGTCTTCTTTTTTTTTGTCTTGAAGCCTCTAGTTGGAGGGAAATTCTTCGAACAATCGGTGGGCGTCTCACTCATAAACAAGTAACCGAATCACATTACCCATAGAAGTAACAATGAAACTAATGTAATGTAAGCACCTTTCAGATCTTAGAAGCAATTTTATACCTGTGAACATACATCACTACCACCACTTCGCGGCTGAGCACAACCGATAAATAGATATCCGTGAGAGGGCGGAGATGAGGATTTCAGAGAGCTGAGAATCAAGAGACGTAGAATGAAAGTAACCTCATATAATCGATGTATATAGGGGAAACTGGGAAGCAACAAGAAGAAGAGAATTGGGAGTTATGGGAGCAGAATATGAACGGATTTTAGGGATATGGAGGAGTGATGGATCAATTGGGGGGAGAGGGGCTAAATTGTGTTTGAAATTGGGGGGAAATAAAATAGTTTAAAAAGAAAAATCAGTTGGGGGAGAGGGGCTAAATTGTGTTTGAAATTGGGGGGGAAATAAAATAGTTTAAAAAGAAAAATCAAACGTGAGAGAGGAAAACATAATTTTGAAAAGGTAAATAAAATTTTGAAAAGGTAAATAAAATTATTTTATATAAATGTTACAAATTAAAGTAATAATATTTATATTTATATGTAAAAATAACATTATTCCATATATAAGTTTGCAAGTTTTATGTGCATTATTAGTTGTAACTTGTGCTTTGTGAGTTTTTCAAAAAAAAACTTGATTTTTTTCTTTTAACCCCAAGGTTTTTACCTTTTTCAATTTTAACCCTATATAATTTATTTTTTTAACTTTAACCCAAAACTTTTCATTATTTGCAATTTAGCTTCGCAACTTTTGTAACTTATGCTTTTCATTTTTCGCAAAATTTTGTTTTACGTATAGTACTAAATTTTTCGAGTTAATACGACGCAACGTGCATGAGTGGTTCAACATTTTTACCTCTATTTTTTCATGTTTGACAGGTTCGTCGCAACACGCATATCCTAAGTCGAGTCAGTGTTGGTGATCGATGACGGTTGTGTGACATTAGTACTATTTGACACCGTTTTATGCCCCGCCGCAACGCGGGGTGTGCTTTGGGGGTTTTTCAAAGAAAAAATGGTTATGCATATTGTTGTCGTAACGTTGGCTTTGGGGGGTTTAAAAAAATGTTTTTTTTTACTTTTCAACCAAAAGTATTTCATAAATTACTTTTAACCCAAAATTATTTGTTTTTTTACTTTTAACCCAAAACTTTTTATCTTTTGCAATCTATCCTTATAACTTTTTTTACTTTCAACTTTGGTCATTTATAGTTTCCATTTTTTGCAAATTTTTCGCTTTATGCTTGGTTCTAAATCTTGTGACTTAACACATCACAGCTGTGTCTTTGGTTTAACGTTTTTACGTTTAGTTCTAAATTTTTTGAGTTAACACGACGCAACGTGCGTGTGTGGGTGAATGTTTTTACATCGTCTATTTTTCCCCGTTTGACAGGTTTAACATAACCTGCGGGTCCTAGATCCACTTAGTTATAACTAAAGAATCCCCGCCGCATTGCGGCGGGTCGAAATCCTAGTTACATAAAACTAACACGAATAAACACAAATAAATATTTAGATATAAAAAATAGTATTAAAAATGCAAAACATATAAAGTATAGTAGTATACGATTGTATATTTTATTTTATAAAGTGATAAAAAATAATATAAAAACATATAGTGTTTTAAAAAAGAGTAAATTGCCATTTTAGTCCATGAGATTTGACTAAAATTGCCACTTTAGTCCAAATAGTTTTTTCCTTGCCATTTTAGTCCAAATAATTTTGTTTTCTGCCATTTTAGTCCCTGAATTTTGTCATTTTTTTGCCATTTTCATCGACCACCACCACCTCCAGTGGCGGATCTAGAAAATCCTTATAGAGATAACGTTTAAAAAAAAGGGTAACAAAATCGAAAAAAACATCAAAATTTTCCAAAATTTACACTACCGCCGGAGCATCAAGGGGCAGCGGGGGCTACCCCTTATTATGAGATAGGTCCGCCCCTGACCACCTCTCACCACCCACCCCATCACAACCTTCTATCATCGTTACCACCGACCTGCATCGTCACCACCCACCCACCCACCCCACCACCATCACCACCGACCATTTCCACCACCACCGGCCACTTTTCCGCCACCCATGTCATCAACCAACACCGCCGCCATCATCGTAAAACCAACAACCACCGCCATCATCTTCACTGTAAACCGGCACAACACCATCCCATCCCATACCATCGCACCTGCAAAAAAAAGAAAAAAAATGTGGTTTGATCAAAATTCACTTAAGTTGACTAAATTTTTTGAATGGAGTTAGCGGGTTGGATGAAAATGGCAAAAAATGACAAAAGACAAGTGTAACACCTCGAAAATTCACGTCCTATAATGTATTGACACGTGTCATAAGCTTGAACGTGTGAAATTATATTTAGAGGGACTAAAGTTGACAAACGTGGAAATTATGTGAAAATAAGGGTTCAAAATGTCAACTAGGGATAAATATACTTTACAGTAACCCTACATGATGTTCATAACCTCAACCGAATAAATCATGGATCGTACGAAGCCAATTGTGAAAGAAAGTGAGGAATTACAAACTACAGGGGTTAAATGTGTCAACATGTTTAAAGGTATACCTCTGAGTGACCTTTTAGCGAACCCGAAGCTTTGTAATGCTTAATTATACTCACAAGAATGTGTGATAAAAATTTAACAAGGTTTCGTTAAGGTATGAGAAAGTTATGGCAATATTCGTATACGAGGGGTTAAAAACGTCAACGATTTAATTTCTCGCGATTTTTACGCAACCGACGAACGAACACGCAAACATCGACTACCGATCCTAATTTGCGTATTTTAGTATTAATATTATGCTCTACGATGCTTCCATGATGTTCGGGTGCGAAGACGGGCTTGTGGGCCTTGGGCCCAAGCCCACAAAACCTCCACTATATAAATGAAAAAAAAAATATAATAAAATAAAATCATTTTCACCATCTCTTTCTCTCTCTAAAACTCTCTCTACTCTCCCTCTCTCTAGAAACTTTTCCGGTGACTTTTCCGGCGACCGGCGACTTTTCCGGCGGCCGTTTTCCGGCCAAGAGTACACTTTTTCGACTATATCCGACGTTCCGGATCGCGTGGTGTGGTTAGTTTTAGCTAATTCTTAGCGGTTTGAGCTCTATGGCAACTCCGGCGACATTCCGGTCAAATTCCGGCGAGTCCGTTTTGAACTTTTGACTTTGCAGATGCTTTGATCGGGACTTTAGGAGCATTTCTGCACAGTTTCAAGAAATTTCATTCTCCGGCGAAATCTCGACTTCTGACATGGTTCTGGCGAGTTCCAGCCGTCAGTTTTCGACGAAAAATATATTTTTGGACTCCTAGTGACCTATAGAGTCCATCGAACCACTTTCGACTCGGGTGAAAAATTTAAGTTCGGGACGCTCTCGGGCTCGACTTCTGACATGGTTCTGGCGAGTTCCAGCCGTCAGTTTTCGATGAAAAATATATTTTTGGGTTCCTAGTGACTCGTAGAGTCCATCGAACCACTTTCGACTCGGGTGAAAAATTTAAGTTCGTGACGCCCTCGGGCTCGACTTCTGACATGGTTCTGGCGAGTTCCAGCCGTCAGTTTTCGATGAAAAATATATTTTTGGGTTCCTAGTGACCCGTAGAGTCCATCGAACCACTTTCGACTCGGGTGAAAAATTTAAGTTCGGGACGCTCTCGGGCTCGGTTCAACATGGTCAACAGGTCAAACGTGGTCAAAACTGGTCAAGGGGAAGTTTTGGGTCATGTTAGTGCCTCGGTTCAGTTTTGGGTTCGGTCAAACCTGGTCAACATCGGTCAAACCTGGTCAACTGCTGGTCAACGCAGTCAACACGAGGCTCGGTAAAATTTTAACGATGCAAATTTTGTTATATTATGTGGGCATTAAACCCTTAAAAGGGCACCCTCTGATTCCCACTCTAACTAGGTCAAATGTCGGGTCAAGCTTGTTATTTAAAAAGTCAACAGGATAATTAATTTCTAATTTATGCATAATTAGCAATGTAGAACACATACAACCTGTTTGATCATTAATATAACTTGGTAATTAGTGTAAGAACATGTCTAAACATGTTCAACCCGACAATTTCCTGTTTAGACCCGGTTCGGAACCGAAAGTCGCAAAGCTTTGACTTTTGCTTTGACTTCAGTTCTGACCCGTTTTGGTATGATTTAGAAATACCTTAGAGCTCTGGTTGGACCAGGTTGCATGCTAGTATAAACCTCTGTGATTATACACCATGGTTCATTAGTTAACCGATTAATACGCATGATTCCGTTAATTGCCCATATGTTGACCATTATGCCCTTTTCACCTTAAAACGTGATTTTTGGAAATGTAAAAGAATAAAAACCTTAGTCACTGATATATAAACTTGTACCCAAAGTTTGACATCAGTTTGAGGTGTAGATTAAGAGTTATGCTCGTTAGCGTAAAAATTAAAGCTTTATGTTAATTAAATGGCGTATTTAGCATATAGCCTACTTAAACATACTTTTTAATATCAAATCTTTTACCCACTGATGTAAAATATTGTTTTGGGATTTTTAAAGATTTTTTTTATTAATTTTAGGCTGAGCATAACTCATAGTCGTAGGCTTAACCCGGTACTTGTCGGTTTTGCCCTTACGGGCCATAAAATGGGTTTTACATATCTAAACGACTCCAAACCTTTTGCTACTGATCTTAAATGATAAATAATTTATTTTAAGCCTTCTAGAATGGTAAAAATATCAGCTTTATGTATCGAACCCGTAAACGGCTTTTAATCGCATAATTAAGCGTTTTTAACGCATAGTATGTACTAAGAGTATTTTAAACATACCAAGGGTGATACCTACTGATATTTGAGGCAAATTATAATATTTTAACAGTAAGCAAAGGTTGTTAAACTCAGACTTCAGTTTTGAGCTTTTCGGCTTATGTGAAATTACCAAAATGCCCCTACGATGCATAGTTTGGTTATAATTGATAAGTTTCACATATATACTTTACCCTACTGTTATAATTTATTAAATGGAGTATTTTTGCTGATTACATCAGACCTGTAACTCAGGTTAATACCTAAACTCTTTTATAAACTTGAAAATGACCAAACTACTCCTACGGGGCATAGTTTGTGTTTAAATTCGTTTCGGGCATAATAAAAGACATCTTACTGATGTCACAACATATTTGAGGCATATTAACTTAGGAAACCTGGTTAGGACTCTTATGATTACCCGTCACGCCTTTTGCGCGTTCGGTTCGGTTTATGTAACTAGTTTACATAAATTAGCCGAAACGGGTCAAACCTTATCGGTTTTGTCTCAAAATCCAGAGTGTGCATGAAATACCCATATTAAACAAGTCTCTGAACTTGTAGGGTCTAAATCACATTCTATCCGGTCATCGCTTAATCGTGCGTACGAACCGTATCTTTGAAACTAGCCGGTCTAAGCTTAAGCTTAACTAAAGACCCGTTAGGATTCTAATAGGTTATTATAAACATTCGTTCCAGATTTAGGAGCCCAGTAAAAGCTATCTGTACTTGCTGATTTGATACGGCTGGGATTGAATTTATATTTAGCTCAGGTAAATAATTTTAACTTATTTTCCCTATACGGGCTTGGGGTACGGTATATAGAATACCGCTTGGTCCAGCATTGAATCTTTAATCGAATAGAGGTTAAATCATTGATATGCTCTGTTTTGTTTGCTTAAAGCCTTTGGGGGGTTAATGACCATGTCCCGGATATCCCTGGCATCATCTTACGAGATGGCCACGACCTGAGCACGGGGTGTCGGCGTACACCTTTCAGTGCATAACTCAATATTGTGGTGTGTCTATTGATCTTTAACCCGGTCTACGGATCGGGCTACTGAACGCATAAGAAACATGTAATTCGTTTACAAGTATTATACTCAAATAATTATCCCAAGTTATAAAAGGTTAATTTTGCCTCTGTGCATTTTAATCAAATTATAAAACATTTGTGCCATGTGCATCCAAACAAATTTTAAATCATTTTCAAAATGAGTCGGTTGATAGTATTTATCAGTGTAAACTGACGTATTTTCCAAAAAGGCTAAGTGCAAGTACTAATCGGAATCGGCTGGCTACTCCTAGCATCATTAATGAGTCTCGCAAGCTTAGATGCCTAAAGTCTGTTGAACAAAGTTATCTTTTGTTTAAGATCCGCCTGTGGATCCATCTTACGTTCCGTTGTGATATTTGATATTACTTTTGAATCGGATTGTAATATATTTTTTATCATTTGCTTCCGCTGTGCATTTAAATTGTGTTGTTTGACTGTGATGTTACCAACCACGTCATGATACTCCCCTACCGGGCCCACCGGTGACACGTGGAAAGTCGGGGTGTGACAACAAGGACTAAAATGACAGAAAACAAAACTATTTAGACTAAAATGACAAAAAAAACTATTTGGACTAAAGTGGCAATGTTGGTTAAACCACAGAGACTAAAATGACAATTTACTCTTTAAAAAACAACATATCTATAAAAAATGGATATTGGAATTAAATAACCTCAACTTTTACTAATTGACCGATAACACTCCTAACTTTCGATTTGTATCACACAACTCTCAACTTTCAACTTGTTGCCCGATAGCACTCCTATGTGGCACTATCTGAAGTGGAATTTTTGATGACGTGGCGTCTGACTTGCCTTTTTTGATAACATGACAGTTGATGTTGCATCTGACTTGGCTTTTTGATGATGTGGCACTGACTTGGTGACGTAGCAACTGATGTGGGCAAATTGGGTTAGTGTTAGATTAGTTTGGGAGTGCTATCGGCCAATAAGTTGAAAGTTGGGAGTGATGTGATACAAATCAAAAGTTAAGAGTGCTATCGGCTAATTAGTGAAAGTTGAGGTTATTTAAATCCAATATCCCTATAAAAAATTATATAAATTATATGATTATCTATGATAGTATGATTAATTAAGTTTAATTATGAATGAGTATGATTCGTTGTGTTTCATGGTGAATAGTCACTTCAACACAAGTTTACATAATAGGTTTTAATGTGTTATATTGAGTTGTTATTATTTTTATTAGGTCATTTTAAGTTATAATGGATCTTAATGTTATCATGGTCCATAATGTGTTTTCAGAGTCATGATACGTATTAATAATATAGTGGGCCCTGGGGTGCGCGGGGAGGATCAGCGAACAGGGCACATTTTATCTTATATATATGTTATATATATATATATATAATAAATAGAAAACCCATATAAAACACAAATCTATATCTCAGGCCTATTTAAAACTGTCACTCTCAAAATTTATAACTTAAGTCCATTAGGTATTAGCTCAGTATCCATTATGTATTAGCCCAATATCCACAGGCGGATCCGAATAACAAAATGAATATTAAGACTACTAGGCCTTGTGTGGAGTCGCAAATTCCAATATGCATAAACCGAGCAGCTCCAGCCTATTCGGTATTTGCTATTAAACCTGCGTTTAGTCTTTTGAAAATACGTAAGTTTTCACTGGTAAATACAATTAACCGACACGTTTTGAAAATATTTTCAAAATCATTTGTACCATTTGGTATATCGTTTTCATAAATAACTTGGGACAAAGTGATATCTCTTGTTACTAGTTTTACATGCTTATGAATACATATGGGGCCCGGAACTAAACTCCGATACATGATTAACCGACACGCCACATTTTTAATAAAATATAATATAGCTATAGCGTCTGTCAGGTGTATGCCTACACCCCGCGCTTAGGTCGTGGCCACTTGCAATTAAGTGAGCCGAGGATATCCAGGACTCGGTCGCATTAACCCCCAATGTTTAAGTTATCAAGCAAAACTGGTTATTTAAATTTTAAACATTATTTACCCATGATTTAATACCCGACCAAGCGGCTAATGTCGTGTCCCAAGCCTGTATAGGGAAAATAGGCTAAGAGTATTTACCTGAGCTTATCTTTACAAATCAAAGATGTTTTAAGCACAACCGTTAATCAAAACAACTAATATAGGCGCAATTTACTCGAGGCTCCGAGTCTGAAATGGACGGAACTATGATCTGTTAGAACGTTAACGGGTCTTATTCAAGTCATAGGATTTGGACCGGTTAACTTTTAATAAAAAGCTACGTTTCGCTAGATTAAGCGGAGACCTGGTAGAATGTGGTTTAAGCCCTCACGAGTATATTGACTCTTATAATACGAGTCAAATGACCAAACATTCTGATTAGAACTGATTTGGAAAGGTTTTGACCCGATTCAGTTAACTTATATAATATACACTATATAAGTCAACCGTACGCATATAGGCGGCATCGGGTGATCGGACGGGTCCATGGTAAGTTCATTAAAAACTTATATTCGTAACTTTGCATACGGATTTTGCTACCATATTAATTAAGTGATTTAATATCTTTTTCTCGATTTTGCTAGGAAGTTTGCTACCGGTTTTATTCACTTATTTATAAATATTTATTGTCCGGATTTTACTACAAACACCGCTATGAATTTTATATTTTCTTAATTTTGCAACGAACTTTGCTACGAATGTTTTTGTTCAACAGACTAACCGTAGTTAAACTGTACCAAATATATCCTTAGGATTATTTTGCTACGGATTTTGCTACGAATTATATTAAGTCGTTTATTAAATATTTGTTTTCTTAATTTTGCAATGGACTTTGCTACAAATCTTTTTTTTGCAACGGAAAATCCGTAGCAAAATCGTAGCAAATATGTTCATAGCAAAAAATTGCTACATATTTTGCTATGGATATTTTTTGCAACGGAAAATCCGTAGCTAGACCGTAGCAGAATTTGTTGGTAGCAAATCTATAGCTAATCCGTAGCAAAGTTGCGACGGAATTTTTTCGGTAGCAAAACTCCGTAGCTGATACCTATTTGTGTAGTAGTGAATCTCGTGAATCCTAATCCACCAAAACTACATCACCTTGAATTTGTTATATCACATAACATACATATGCTTTTTAACATAGTAAAAGTTCACAATACAATAAGCTTGCTTTTGTTAAAAATAATATTAAAGAAACAGTTTGTTTGTGAGTAATCGCAAATTCAATGTTTTTTTTTCTAGTCAAGCAATTCATAACCCAAAAACCAATGCTTTAAAAACCGGTAAATACCGGCCGATTATACCGGTATTACCGTTTCCAGATGTAAATCTGGTACGAAACACACCGGTAAATAAGTGAAACGGCATAAGGTTTGTACCGGCGGTAAAATCCGGTATACCGATTTGAAACGTAATACCGGTACCGGCCCAGGGTTATTTTAGTTTGGGTTGGGTTGTTACTTATTTTTATTATATATGTTACTTATCTTACGTAATTTTTATATATTATGATTATTCGTAACTAAAAGTTCATATTTAATATTGTATGAAACGAAAATAGTTGATGTATTCAACACTCAAATGCCTTAAACATATCGTACGATTTCATTTAAAAGAGCTTGTTGGAAATTGAATGATTTTCGATTATCTTTTGGATTATTTTTTATTATGGATTTACTTTTGAATTATCTTTAAATATGTAATCATGCATTTTTTGATTAACTTTTGAGTTGATTTTTTAATTTATGAAATTATAGAGTTAGCTAGTCAACCTGGTTGAACCGCTCGGTACAACACAACCTGGTTCAACTGGTTGAACCATTTTTTAGCCTAATCCGGTTTGATTTAAAAACCGGTTTTTAAAACATTGCCAAAAACAATACAAAACCTACTCTTGGTGTTGGTTGATGATATAGCCTACACGCCAACGGCTAACTAACGGCGTTCCGAATAATGTAGTTGTAACACTGAAAGGTGATTTGGTAAATTAACCTTTTTGTTTCTATTTTTTTCTAAACTCTTTCAAAGAATAGCAGTTTGTAACTTAAATTAACTACCATAAACTAAACTAGTCAAGTATTTTCTTTGAAACAGGATCTAACTTCGGTTGTTATATAATTAAAACTTAATACCTTTATTATAAATATGATACTAAATGGAATTAAATAAATAGACAAATAATCAATTCCATCGTTAATTATTATGCCGAGGAAAAAAATAACGTGATTTTCAAAGCGGGTCGGATTTTTATAGTACCTGCTTTGGGCGGATGTTACACATATGGTCTTCATTGACCTTGAAAATGCATATGGCAGTGTACCACATAGACAGATTTGGGATAATTTAAGGGTAGAAGGGTTCTTGGTAAGTAATATAGACTTAATTAAGGATATGTACGATTTAACTGAAACTAGTGTGCGTGCGCCTGTAGGGATATTGATTTCTTCCTTGTGGAGGTATGACTTCACCAAGGGTCGGCATTGAGCATATTACTTTTTGCGATTGTGATGGATGAGTTGTCCAAGTCAATTCAGGAGACATTGTCGTGGTGCATGCTTTTTTGCAGATGATATTGTTTTAGTTGTAGAGACTAAACATAGGTTGAATGAGAGGTTAGAGGAATGACGTATAGCTTTAGAGGGCAAGGGTTTAAGGATCAGTCGATCTAAGACGGAGTATCTTTAATGTGATTTCAGTGATGCAGGGGGTGTCGATGACACTCAAATCACCATTGAAGGTCAGGTGGTTCCGCGGGTAATTAAGTTCAAGAATTCAGGATCGTTTGTATAAAGAGATGAGGATATAGATACTGATGTAACTCACCACATCCAAGCTGGCTGGTGTAGGTGGAGAGCAGCCACTAGGATATTGTGCGATCGAGGTTCCCAACTAAATTAAAAGGGAAATTCTATCAGGTTGCAGTAAGACCCGCCATGTTATATGGGACAGACTGCTGGGCCATTAAGAAAGCACAAGTACGCAAGATGGAGGTAGCATAAATGAGGATGTTGAGGTGGATGTGTGGTCACACAAGGTTAGACCGAATAAGAAATGAGGTTTTTATGAAAAATTTGGGGTGATTAGAGTATGTGATAAGATTAAGGAGGGGAGATTAAGATAGTTTAGGCATATGAAGCGGAGGCAAGCAATGACGCTAGTTAGAGTAGTAGAAACCCTCACAATTGATGTAATGAAGGGTAGACGTAGACCCAATTTGACTTGGGATGAGCAGATTAGGCATGATTTGATAGATATATACCTCTCTGAGGACATGGTTCATGATAGGAGTTCGTGGATACGTAGGATTAAGGTAACAATTTTTAGGGGTTAAGTTAGATGTGGTCGGGTGTTGTCACTCGGGGCGTAGATTTACTTACACTTTAGGTAGACTTGGAGTGTGATTGTCTTACGATATGTATATGCATATGAATATGTTATGATGCTATACATACCTTCACTTTACCGTGTTTTGCTTTCACCACTCTTTTGTATTTGGTAGCTTTCTAGTACTCTTTGAGTGCTTGTTGTTATAGAGTTGGAGGTCTTTCTAGAAGTAACCTCTCTATCCTCAAGGATACTCTCTATCCTCAAGGATAGAGGTAATGTTTGTCTACTTCCCAGTTCCTACCCTCCCCAGACCCTACCATTAACTTTGTTATTTTTAGGGTTTACTAGGTATGGTTATTATTATTATTATTTATGACTTGTACTTATATCTATTTTTAATTTCGAATTATTTTAAATGGAATAACCATTTATAATTTTAAATTATATATATATATATACTAAATTATAATGGATGAGGGTGGGGTATTTTAAGATACCCAAAAAATAAGAACTTTTTCCCCACTTTATTTATAAAAAGACCCCTAAAATGAGGGTAGTTTGGTCTTTTAAACATTATTTATTTTTTAGCCCCTAAACTCATTACACTTAAATTCCTAAGATTTTAACAAAATTATAGATAATTAGTTACAATTCACCCTTCCACAACAAACTTATAATTCTTTTATATATTTTTGACATATCTTATAAACTATACTGTTTAAAAAAATCCAAAGATAGCATGACGACCTACACATTTTTGTCGACGTTTCGGTAGTTGTCTTGTTCAATAACGACGCACGGATTAAAAGGTACAAGTCGATAATGCTTTAATGTACAAGTAATTAATACTTGTGATCTAATGTGTTTAATCTACAAAGATGAGCTCCATCTATGCAAACAAAAGCAAAAAGAATTAAAAGTACCGTAACATAAAATGAAGATATTATGTGTCACATTTTATTTTATTAAAACTGTCTAATATCTATACTTTGATATATCTTATAAAAACTTAAAACTAACCACAACAAACTTCCTAAATAAATGAGTGACAAATCTAAAATTAAACCCTAATGTACTTCTATAGTTACTACTATATATACATAGCATGACACCCATATATCTATTGCTAAACAAAGTTAAAAAATTGATCCATTTCTGAATTCAATTGTTGCGAAAAACCAAGCATGCGAGATTAAAAATTATAAGGTAAGTTCTGTTATATCGCAGCAGTGAATAATTGTTTTCTTTTATTTACTTTTATGTGAATGTTAACTTATTTGATTTTTCAGATTCAATTGCATGATGAACATGCCAATTTAAACAATCCATTTGTCGAACAAGTTTCTAAGGTATTGATTTTGCTGGTTTTTAAGTATTATTTTTGCGTATATCTTTCATATTAACATGTTCGTTATGTTATTATATGTGTGTTTTATTGCAGGATGATGGTGATAAAAGTATTGATATTATTTCTTCTGGTGCAATGTTTAGTCCATACAACTCTAATCTTCAACATGAATTTAGTGAATAGGTAATTTTAATGTTTATTTAATCTTTTTTTAACTTTTGTATTCAATTTTTGTCTTTTTTAAGGATCGAAAGTTTGAGACTCAAAATAAGAGATCCAAGATACTCTCTGAATGGAAATGGAGTGAGGTTATTAATTTAGACGATTCTGAGGATAATGGCAAAGAAGAGGAATTAGAATATACGGCCGATTCAAGCACAAACCAGAAAACCCGATTAAAAATATCTCGAGTGTCAATTCAGAAGCGGAACAGATTTCATGTAGTCTAATATGAAATCTACCAAGTGTTTTTATGTTTTTTCTTTCATTTTCAGTTGTTATGTTTGACCTAGACGTATGAATAAAGTTTATTTTATATTTGAACTTTATTTTTAGTGTTAATATAATGCAGTTATTGACCATATAAATAAAGTTCAAAATAAAGTTAATATCCTAAATTTACAAGTCAACTGAACTTATATAAGTTAATATCCTAAAGTTGCAATAAATAGATATTGCAGTTAGATATTTATAAAATATTACAGTTATTAACTGGATATTAATCTAATAATTTGTATTTCTTAATTAGAAAGTAATAAAGTAATAAACTTTAAAGCTAAAGTAAAAAACTGAACTTATTATGATATAAATTTTATGAAGATATAAACTCTTGACATCATATTTTTTTATAAAAACTGTTTTTAAAATTTTATAAAAATATAATTTTTTATATATAAAAACGAAATTTAACAATTAAAGTTAAAGGTGTAAAACGTACTTACGAGTCAACTACTATTTTTTATTTTTATAAAAATAAAAATTTTAAACTTAAAGTTTATTGGATGAGTACCATGCGGATATTTAAAAAAAAGTTATGAACTTTAAAGAATAAAATTATAAACTTTATCATTTAACCAACAAAATAAACGTACTTTACAACTATAACAACTTATCTTTTATTTTTTTGTCATTTGATTATTATTTTTTATTAAAAATAAAACTTTACATGTATATAAAAGTTTTTTTACTTTATTTATAAACAAAACATTTTGTTTTTATAAAAAAAAAATATTTTTATAAACATTTTTATAACAAGTAATATAAATAAAATACACCAGAAATTTACAATCTTTACTAGATAAATAGTAAATTGTGTTTCAAATTTTTAGGAATTATAAGTTCAACTATATTGTTATAGATCGTAGATTGTGTTGCATATTTTTAGGGATTATAAGTTAAAAATAGACTAATATAGATAAGATTAGTTAGGAAATAAAAAATTTGAACTTAGTATGATATAAAGTCAATAAAGATATAAACTCTTAACAACCTATTTTTTTTTTTATAAAAACAGTTATTGAAATTTTATAAAAATATAAATTTTTTATATCTGTAAAAAACCGAAAGTTAACAATTTAACTTAAAGCTCTAAAACGTACTTACGAGTAAAATACTATTTTTTATTTTTACAAAAACAAAAATTTTAAACTTAAAGTTTATTAGATAAGTATTATGTGGATATTTAGAAAAGTTATGAACTTTAAAGAATAAAATTATACTTTACAAGTTATGAACTTTAGAAAAGTTATGAACTTTAAAGAATAAAATTATACTTTACAAGTATAACAACTTATCTTTTATTTTTTGTCTTTTGATTATTAATTTTTCTAAAAAACAATATTTTTTGTCTTTTAATTATTAATTTTTATAAAAAAAAACAAAACTTTTACATATGTGTAACACTTATGACATATATCCACCACAATAATGTTATCATAAATATTATACGAATAAGAAAACTACCAGAAACGAGTGCCGCAATGTAAAGTGTCGCTCCCGCCGCATTGCGCGGGCACCCTGCTAGTATATATATATATAGGGTAAGGTTCATGCGAGAACCACCTTTATTGCGAGAACCGCAAGAACCAATGTGAACACAACCTAAAATAGCTAAAAAAACCCTAAAAAAACCTAACCCCCCACCCCCCCCCCCCCCCCAAAGCTAAATGCTAAAAAATAAACCCCCCAAAAAACCTAACCCCCCCACCCCCCCCCCCCACCCCAAAAACCTAAACCCCCCTCCCCCACCCCCCAAAAACCTAACCCCCCCCCCCCCCCCCCAGCTAAAAAGCTAAAAACTAAACCCCAAAAAAAACCAAAAAAAAATCTAAATTTTTTTTTTTTACTATTTTTAAGTTAAAATCGCTACTTTTAGAAGCCAAAATTTTTTTTTTTTTTTTTTTTTTTTTAAAAAAAATTTTTAAAATTTTTTTTTTTTGGCAACTAAAAGTAGCGATTTTTTTTATAAAAAAAATTTGTGTGTTTTTTAGCTATTTTTAGGTATTTTTTGTTGTGTTCACATTGGTTCTCGCGGTTCTCGCAATAAGGGGTGGTTCCTAACGGATCTTTGTCCTATATATAAATATATATATATATATATATATATATATATATTTAATGCTTCAACTTTAAAACATTAATTTTTATATAGTATTACGAGAGAACGATGTACAATGAATAGTAATTATATTCTATAATAGCTTTTAACTATTAATTTCATCTATTGAACTTTAAATAATACACGTCTTTAACACATCTGGTTTTCATTTAATTTAATCTTCTTTTAGTAATTTGCATTCATTAACTTTCTAAAAATCAAGTTTTTTTTTTCAAAATAGACTATTGTTTGGATATCATAAGATATAACGATTATTGGTACTATACCAGTACCATAACAAACCAATACCGATACAAATATCAGTACATACCAATACCAGTATTCATTTTTATAATACGTGTCGATAATCCCTTTGGGCATATAGCTTTATTAATTTTATTTTTCATTTTTGTTTTTTCTTTAGATTGCCATATCAAGCGTCTGTACCCTAACAAATCAATACCGACCAAAACCGAATTCCCCCATCATCATAATCCTCCTAGTTTATATAGTTTTCTTTAACTATTTTGACCTTTACTATACAATACTTCAACTTATATACCAATTGTTTTTGACATTTTTCGATATTACATAGACATATACATATACTAGTCTTGTTTCTTGAAACACATCATCATCTCTCTCTCTCTCTCTCTCTTGAAACATCAACACATACGTTAACCATGAAGCTTCAAAAACTCATACATTCTGCCGCCCTAATCATAACCTTTCTATCCACAACCTCCCAATCAGTCCGGTTCGAGATCGAATCCGGTCGAACCAAATGCATATCAGAAGACATCAAAACCAATTCTATGACAGTTGGTCACTATTCTGTCGTTAATCCCAATGAAGGACAAGCTTTACCTGAATCCCACAAACTCACTTTAAGGGTACATAACATAAATGTTGTTTATATCTTTTATGAGAATTATGGTTGACTTTTGGTTATGATTTTTGTTAGGTGACATCAGTGTATGGGAATTCTTATCATTATGCTGATCTTGTGCAATCAGGACAGTTTTCGTTCCAGGCTGTTGAGGGTGGGGATTATCTGGCTTGCTTTTTCGCGGTTGATCATCGTCCTATGATCAAGTTTTCGGTCGAGTTTGACTGGAGGTCTGGTGTAGCTGCTAAAGATTGGTCTACTTTAGCCAAGAAAGGTTCTGTAGATGTGAGTACCTTTCTTAGTTCATCAAATAGATTATTACTATGTAGAAAGTGAATTTCTGACACGATATGAAATTTGTGTGTTTGAGTTTAGTCAAAATGGTTTTGGATGGGTCAAATCCGTAAACACGTTTAGCTAAATGGGTTGACCTGTTTATTTTTGAAAATAATGGTTTTATGTCGTAACTTAAACCGAATATGACGTCGAATTTAAAAGATACAAGAGAATGAGTATATGATTTTATGGTTCAAAGGTAGTTATTTTATATATATTTGTAATTTTGGTTGTAACTTTGGAATTATAGAATAATAATATAAAAAAAATTCGGGTTAGGGGTTGGGTTGGTGGTCAGGTTCACGTGTCTGACATGATTTTTAGGTTCATGTCGTGTTTTTTCAAGTTCGTCTGGGATTTGACCTACCAACCCGTGAACAGGGGCGAAGCTTTATTGGGGCTGGGGAACGATTTTTCGCTCGTAGTGTTTATTTTTCCAAAAAAAAATTAGTGTAAAACATTGGATTTTTAAGAGTCCGGCCACCACTGAGTTTTCGTTCAAGCTCCGCCACTGCGTGAACACGACCCCCTTAACACCTCTAAGTTAAAAAGGACCCCCTATATGTTTTAGATGAACATAATATGATGCCAATTTTGTTGGTTTGTTTTGCAGGCAATGGAATTAGAACTAAAGAAGCTTGAAGATACCATCACCTTCATTCATGAGGAGATGTTTTATCTCCGAGAAAGGTCAACGAACAATCTTTTATTACTCATTTGAAAGTACTTCTTTTGACTTTGAAAAGTCAAATGTTGGACGAGTCAACAACGAAATGTCATATTTTGTGTGTTGGCTGCAGGGAACAGGAAATGCAACAACTTAACAGCAAGACGAACTCAAGAATGGCGTTGTTGAGTTTTCTTTCACTATTTGTTTGCTTGTCTGTGGCGGGTTTACAAGTATGGCATTTGAAGTCGTTTTTCGAAAAGAAGAAGCTCATTTAAGTCTAGCGTCGCGAAATTTTGTTTGAAGGTGTAGCGAAAAAAAGTCATCAGTTGACCTTAATGTAGGTAGAGGTTTATAGTTATATGTAATATCCAATATCACATATAATCTTATGATGTTTGAACTTTAAACTCTTTTGATCTTTTAATTGGCCTATCCGCCAGATGGCAATATCTTGGGTTTTGACCTATACAGGCATCAGGATGCAATGCTCATGTCGGCTAACAAAAAGTGATTCACATGAGAAACTTGCTCGTGAGAGTAAGTATTTGCCCAATACCTACTCTTGTGAGAGTTTAATTGCAGGAAATTTCCTCTATGTCGAGAGTAATGGTTTTCGTGTGTGTAGAATCACCCTAACAAGACATCCGGTCCCACACTCAACGTCTCCCACGCTAGCATCTAGCTCCATCACTACACCACCAACAACCATACCCAGTAAATCTCCCAAATAGCAAGCTAATGGTAGGGTCTGAGGAGGGTGGGATGTAGGCAAACCTCACCTCCATCCCTAGGGACAGAGAGGCCGCTTCCAGATAGACCCCCGACACTAGTAACAAGTCATAGACACGACCAAACCATCTCAATCTCCTCTTGACATGTCCAAACCATCTCAATCTCCCCTCATGTATCTTATCCGATATACTAGCCACTCCTAACCTTTCCCTAAGAACTTCATTTCTTATCCGATCCAACCTTGTATGCCCACTCATCCATCTTAACATTCTCATCTCTGCTACTTCCATCTTACGCGCTTGTGTCTTCTTGATGGCCCAACAGTCTGTTCCATACAACATAGCAGGTCTAACTGCAACCCTATAGAATTTCCCCTTTAATTTAGCAGGTCTAACTGCAACCCAACAGTCTAGCTCCATCATTATCTATGTGAATCTATGTAGCAACACATACAAGAACACGCACACGTTTACAAAACGTTGAATAGTTCCCCACAACAAGTAATCACAACAAAACTCATTTATCATATCAGCAGCAATATCTTTCAAAGATTAAAGAAACTTGATCAATATAGCATGTACAAAAAAGAACTATAAAAAGCAGGCAAGAAAATGTGCTTCCAAGCTACAACTAACCGTAAGATTTCATTATTTGAATCAAGATTTCTTGAAATTCCTTAATCAAAGTCATGTTTCTAAAACTGCAATCATCTTTATCAAAGTCAGAATTTGGACTTGAATATGTTCATAAAAGGATGATGTGTTTGTTGGTCATGTAAAAATATGCCAATGATGATCTGGTTGTATTGTTTCCTTGATTTTTTCAAGCCTTTTTAAGATATCCAAAAACGACGGTCTCTTGTTCATATCCGCTGCCCAGCAGTTCTCTATCAATCTACCAAATATAATTCAAACACATCAGAATCACATCATCAATATTCAACATTTCAATGTATTTGCTCATTGTAAATATTATTATGTATGATAGATTGATAGTTGACTTACTCTTTCAGCTCAGGAGTGTAACCTTTTGACTTAAATATAGGCCTGTGTCCTTCTGCCACATATTTTGCTGCTTCATAAGCTTCAAGATTCGATAATGGTGGCTCACCTTCAAGCATCTAAAAAAACCAAAAGATAATAATAATTATTATCGAAACTCTATTATTTGTTTTTATTCTTTTATCACAAAAATTATTCCACCAGAAATTACCTCATATAATATCATTGCAAATGAGAACACATCAACCTTTTTGTCGTATTTACGGTGCTTGAAGACTTCAGGAGCCATGTAACGATCTGTAATTATAGTATTATACCACGAAAAAGTTAGATATACAATCATATGGAAAAATCTACAAAATGTTAAAAGTGTAATGAAAATAGTATGTAGGATATAAAGCATACAGCTGCCAGTCTCGCCGGTCATCTTGTAAATATCGTGAGAATTTTGAACCCTAATAAGCTTGCTAAGTCCAAAGTCTCCGACTTTTAAATGATCTGCATTTGAATTGACTAAAAGAACATTCCTAGAATATAAAAAAAAATGAACCGAATTATTACCAAGTTTATCAAATAAGTGGACACATTAATCTTTATATTCTGAAGAGTAAAGTACACGGATGATCCCTGTGGTTTATCATATTTTGGATTTGATCCCTAGTGTTACAAAAGTACATAGATGGCCCTTGTGGTTTGCACATTGTAACGTATTTAGTCCCCAGCTTTTTCCAAAAGTACATGGATGGTGCCTATAGTTTGCACTTTGTAATGCATTTAGTCCCTAACTTGGACATGCTAAAACGTTTAAATTTGTTGGTTAGGGACTATATGCGTTACAAAGTGCAAACCACAGGGACAATATGTGTACTTTTGAAAAGCTAGTGACCAAATCCAATTTTTTAGTAAACCACAGGGACCATCCCTGTACTTTATTCTAAATATAACAAATCAAGAAGTTAACAGACCTTGGTTTTAGGTCCCTATGAATGATGACATTAGGCTCATTGTGAAGATAAGCCATGCCTCTGCAAACACACACGAATAAATTTGAACAAACAAAACCAAAAATTAGGACGCCATCTGAGAGATGTATTTATTATTTTATAAAGAGTAAAATGGCATTTTCGTCCCTGAGGTTTGGCCAGTTTTGCGACTTTAGTCCAAAGGTTTGTTTTTCTACTTCAGGATCCAAAAGGTTTGAAATTTTGCCATTTTCATCCAGCTCGTCAACTCCATCCATTTTTTTTCGTTAAGTCATCAGTATTTCTGTCTTTTTTGTTAACTTTGCAGGCAATTCGGTTTATTTCAGGGGTATTCGGTATTTTTACATAAAGTGAAAAAGACCGAATTGCCCTTTAAGTTAGCAAAAAAGATAGAAATACCCCTGACTTAACGGAGAAAAATGGATGAAGTTAACAAGCCAGATGAAAATTGCAAGATTTCAAACCTTTTGGATCGAGATGCGAAAAAACAAACCTTTGGATGAAAGTCGCAAAACTGGCCAAACCCCAGGGACGAAAATGCCATTTTACTCTTTAAAAATAGGAATAATGGATTTTAATAATCCCAACTATTAGCCGTTGGTCAGCAACGGTCCTAACTTCAAAAATAACCAGTGGTGGTCCCACCTTTTCACATATTGTATACCAATGGACCTTTACTAACAGATTCTTAGTTTCTTTTTGTCCCCTTTTCTTTTTCCTGTTAGTAAAGGTCCACTGGTTTACAATATGTGAAAAGGTGAGACCGCCACTGGTTATTTTTGAAGTTGGGACTGTTGCTGGCCAACGGCTAACAGTTGGGATTATTAAAATCCATTATTCCTTAAAAATAATATAAGAAGTACCTGGCAATGTCTAAAGCGAAGTTTACAGCTGTTGCTGGGCTTAGTGCACCCTTTCCCTTTAGGCACTGATGAAGATCACCCTGCATTCGTATACTAACGTTCAGATAACAGGACAGTGTATATTTTGTTTCTTTTTTCATGTTTAAATTCATTGCAACTAATGTTTAGATTTTAAAATTACCCCTCGCAGATACTCAGTTATCAGCATTAACGGTTTCTTTTCGGTTACAGCTCCAAGAAACTGCACTATATTAGGGTGGCGAAGTTTGACCAGCAAATTCACCTCATGCCTGAAGTCCTGACTGTATTGGTAACATAACAAGAATAAGAACATTCATCCATTATGGTGGTAACGCTGTAAAGGTCACTGTAAAAAAAAAGGATTTTTTTACAGTAGGTAACTAGTTGACCTGGTGTGCTAAACTCACATCACTAATTTGTCATCTGATAGACTTGGAAGTATACGTTTGACAGCTACAGGTGTTCCACGCCAACATGCTTTTACAATCTCACCAAAAGATCCCTATCAGCAGAAATAGTTATAGTCATTAATTCATGAGTAGAATGTCATTTACGTCCCAGAGGTTTGGCCAGTTTTTGCGACTCTCCAAAGGTTTGTATTTCCGCATTTGGATCCAAAAGGTTTGAAATCTTGCCATTTTCATCTGGCTTGTTAACTCCATCCATTTTCTCTCCGTTAAGTTAGGGGTATTTCTGTCTTTTTTGTTAACTTATAGGGCAATTTGGTCTTTTTCACTTTATGTAAAAAGACCGAATACCTCTCAAAAACCGAATTGCCCTTTAAGTTAACAAAAAAGACGGAAATACCCCTGACTTAATGGAGAAAATGGATGGAGTTAACGAGCCGGATGAAAATGGCAAGATTTCAAACCTTTTGATCCAGATGCGAAAATACAAACCTTTGGACGAAAGTCGCAAAACTGGCCCAATCTCAGGGACGAAAATGGCATTTTACTCTTAATTCATTAATGGTCTAAAACTTTAAATAAAAGATCTACATTCTGACTTGTTAGATTTAAATATGAAATCGACAAGATTTTAGCAAACGAGCCCGCACCTTGCCTATTAAGTGGGAGTTTGTGAAATCCAGCTCTTGCGGGTCAATTTCCCAGTCGCACTTATTTGAAAGGGGTGGTGGCACGGGTCTTGGTTCAAAATGGCTTCCATTTTGTCCCTGCAAAAAAAAGATGACAAACTTTGAAACTTAAGAACGCTAAAGATCACCTTAAGAATTGTTATTAGCAACAACTCATATATAGGGCTGTAAACGAACCGGACATTCAACGAACAGTTCATGAACCGTTAGGTGGGAGGTTCGTTTATGTTCGTTCGTTTAATAAATGAACAAACACGAACAAGAAATTTTGTTCGATAAGTTAAACAAACGAACATGACAGAGGCTGGGTTCGTTCGTTTATGTTCGTGAACGTTCGGTAATGTATTCGTTTATGTTCGCTCGTTTATGTTATTTGTGTTCGTTCATTTAAAAGTTTTCTATGTTATATTTTTCTTTTATTGGTTTTAGTTTTTTTAAAATATGACCATTTCAATTCCAGTTTGTGTTAAAGCTCGACAAACTTCTTAATTTTTGTGTTAGTTGTGTTTATGAAAATTATGTCAACTATGTTCGGAAAGTTATGTTAAGTACTTATATATTTTTAGTATGAAAAATGCAGATTTTATTTTAAAATGAATATATAACGTCCGTTTGTGTTCATTTCTATTCATGAACATTTGTTTGTGTCTGTTTACGTTCGGTAAGTGTTCATGAAAAATTCATGAACACGTGCATTTCCTTAATGAACGAACACAAACAAGAAATCTTGTACGTTAAGCTTTTGTGAACCGTTCATGAACATGCTCATTCCTTAATGAACGAACACCTTTCGGTTCGTTTACAGCCCTACTCATATATATTCCTCAACAAAAAATGGATTGTGGGCCCTAATTCGAAAAGGATAATGAAGACATGGGACCCTGTAGATAATATTCCTAGATGATGAATGGTGTGTTGGTAAATACAATCTTAAATGGTTTAAAAAGTGCACTGAATAACATGCATCAAAAAGTTATACCACAAAGTAACGCACTAAGAATAAATTCCATATCACATGAGAGTGTAAGGTGTTGAACTTACATATGACAGGCCACCATACGACTTTAGTAACTCAATCATGTTATGTTTTCTAGCTCCTTCTGCATCAGCTAGAGGCTGTCATGAACAATATCAAGTATAGTGAGTTGATTGGACATTTTTTACTACCAAAAACATTTCTATAAAAGAAGCAACCAGGCATGTTTATTGCATATTGTGATGTACAGTTGTTGATGTAAGAATATAAACAAGTGTACAAATAGGTGATGGACCACCCAAGCGAAACTTTCCTAATCTAGGTTCATTTCCAGCATCATGTATGCTTCCATAATGGGCCTACGATGTTTACTTTTGACTTTTTGCTAACTTTAACAGATGCACCGTATCTATAAGAACTATATATTTTTATAATCGCCAGTCAAGCCTACTTGTTAACCACTTTCGAATAAACTATATATAGTATAATAAAAAGGAACTAAAAAGCATCAAATATCAAGCTGTTCATATGATATACTGCCATATGGATGAAAATATGAACAATATGCATGATGCATCAACATATATATTTTTGTTACCACAAGACAATCATGATTACTCATTATGCCTTGCTTCCTATAATCCAATAGTAATTACACAAACCTACAGTTTAATTTCATCTAAGTGCAGATAAAACCTGAAATATTCAACACATTTCCAGCACAACTGAGTATAAACAAGAAGGATACACTCATACACTCATCCAATATGCATCTATACAAGAATTCATATTGCAAACGTATATACTTCCGTCACAACAAGACAATCATGATTACTCACTTACTCATTATGCATTTCTTCCTATAATCCAATAGCAATCATACAAACCTACAGTTTATTTCCATCTAAATGCAAATAAAACCTCAAGTACTCAACAAATTTCCAACAAAACTTAGTATAAACAAGAACATACACTGAACCTTATAATTTGTTTACAATATTTCACAAACTTCAACTACACTACATCAACCATCAACAATCAAGCATATCTAACAATAACCTAACGATAAAAACAAGAAAAAGAAATATAATACTAATTACACAAACCTACAGTTTATTATCATCTAAATGTAGATAAAACCACAATTGTTCAACATTTTCCAACAATTTCAACTACACTACATCAATCATCAACAATCAAGCATCTAATAACAATAAAAATAAACATAATAGTAATCGCACAAACATACAGTTTATTATCGTCTAAATGCAGATAAAACCTCGATTCTTCAACAAATTTCAGCTACACTACATCAATCATCAACAATTAACCATCTCTAACCATAACCTAACAATAATACTCCAATTACATACAGTATGAACATAATTACCGTATTTTTCCACCGATCCTGCGCGTTAACATCAGCACCGTACTCAATCAAGCATTTAGCGACTTCGATCCAACCGTGAAGTGACGCAACATGAAGCGGAGTTCGATTATCGTAATCTCTAGCTTGAACGAGCGAGCGATCTTCCTCGAGCAGTTTTCGCACCGCCGCTGGATCATTCTGGTGCGCGTGCCACAGGATTAACGATGTCCGGCTGACTTTCGCCTTGTCCTTCTTCTTCACGGCGGCCGGAGGTGGCGGATCTCCGGCGGAATGTCCCGAGCTTCCCTCGCTGCCGCTCATTCAGATCGGAGATTGGTTCAAGTGGTGGTGACGAGATGCATATAAATGGGCTTCTTTTGTAACAGATTTTGTATATAAGAATTTATATAATAATAATTTAATATAATAATAGTTAAGAAAAGTGAACGTATTTTCTTGGTACCGTTGAGTGTTGGACACTGTTTATACAGAGCATGAATCCACCGAATAATAAAAAAATAATATTATTTAAAGCATGGATGGTTAATTGATTATTAAGTAATATATTATTTTATAATTCCATATCTTGTTCATTATTGATAAGGATAATATATTTTAAACGCCAATTAAGTGTTATTAAAAAAGTATTAATTTAAGTTTTATGAAACAATCTTTAAAAATGTCGCACCAATACTAGCAATACAAGTGGGATACAATCACTTGGTGAATTGATCTAGTATTGTTTTGTTCGCCTAAAACAAGTTTAGCTTTTTCTACGAAGTAACCTTATGTTGTTTTCTTTAGGGCTTCAAACGAATCAAACGTTCGGCGAACAGTTCGTGAACCGTTTGACAGAAAGTTCGTTTGTGTTCGTTCGTTTATGAAACAAACGAACACGAACAAGAAATTTCGTTCGTTTAGTTAAATGAACAAACATGAACAGAGGTCGTGTTCGTTCATTTATGTTCGTTTGTGTTCGATAGTTCATTTGTGTTTTTAGTTTTTATATATATTTAAATACTTTAAAATTCCGACAAATTAAATATCTAATAAGTGTTAGTGTATTATATTTGCTGTTCATGAACGATTGTTTGTGTTCGTTTGTTTCCATTTATGTTCATGAACATTAGTTTGTGCTCATTTGTGTTGATCGACGTTCGTTGCCTAAAATTAACAAACAAACACAAACGAATACGAACAAGTTCATTTCCTTAACAAACGAACACGAACACGAACATAAAATCCCGTTCCATAAGTGTTCGTGAACGGTTCGCGAACACATATATTTGTTAACAAACGAACACGAACAAGGTCTTGTTCGTGTTCGTTCGGTTCGTTTGCAACCTTAGTTTTCTTTATATGATATATTAACATTTCTGCTTCTTCTTATTATTATTATTATTAATTTTTTTAATGGCCAACAAATTCTCTAAATGGGCTACTGACGAAATTCATCACATCGAGATACACTCACATCCGAACCGGGGAAAACCCTCACCTAGGGCAGAAGCATGTGAACAATCGCCCGAAAGCACGACAGTGCAGTGAGGTAAAACCCGTTCAGTTCAAGGATCGAACTAGCGATCGCTGCCTACTCGCTTAGTCTCCTATCATCATTAGGTGCCGCCGAAAACTAATGGTGAGGAGCAGGACTTGAACCTAATCTCTTGAAAACCCAGGTCTTTGCCTTACAACTCCACCACAAGCTCATTGGCTTATTTATTACTAGTTATAGCTATTTATATATGGACCCAAGCAATAAATAAGGCATTCAATACTTACTGCTTATTACTTTCACCTATCTGCTTTTTCTTTAATCTAGCTTTCACTCTCATGTCCACTTGCTACCGATTCACTTTAGACCATGTGTAGTGGTGAACTAACATAATGCCCCCACCATGGGGCATTATCCGACACGTGGCATCCTAGCCAGCGTTGGGGCATTATAGCAAAAGTGGCGTAGTGGGGCATTATGCCAATAACCCCCATTCAATCATTTCACAATTATTTTTTTTAAATTAAAACATAAAAAAGTTCATTAATTTAAAATAAAAATTACACTACTTGAAAAAAAAAATAAAAAAAAAACCGAAAAAAAAACAGAAAAAAAAAACCGAAAATAAAAAAACAGAAAAAAAAAAACAGAAAAGAAACCGAAAAAAAAAGAACATGATCTAAACTACAGGGACCAGAGTTGTCAAAACCAAACCTTTTAAACCCCATCTTCTTCTTCACGGCTACAGGGACCAAAGTTGCAGGTTTTCCGGCAACATTTTCCGGCTAACCACACAGCCATTTCCGGTACAATCTTCTCCTTCCGGCACAATTTCCAGGTGTCTCAATCTGATTGGATGGTGAAATGGGTGCACAGCGTTTTAATTAAAACGCCAAACCTTTTTTTAAAAAAAAAAAAAAAACGCCCCAAAACGCCTAGCGTAGTGGGGGGTCGGGCGTTTTCCGGCGTTTTCGGGCGGTATCAGGGGGGAACACGCCCCAGTACGCTTGGTCTTAGGATGGTTATTTGATCAAATGGTATCGTGTTGTGTTAAATGATATTAATGGTTTGACTTTGTGAGTGGCCGTCTTAAGATTGAGTAGTGTGCGTTAACCCGCTGCCACCTTAGGGCGCCAAACACCATGTCGCACCATCGTTAATAGGGGCGCCAATGGAAGGGGTGGTGGTTGTAACCGCGTTGAGCAAGAGAGGGAATAAATAACTTTATAAACAATCACCAAATTACACACCGCACATCTTTTTTATTTATTTAATTTGTTTTAATTAAATGACTACGTGTTTTTTAAGATTTAGCTAGTTAAAACCCTACTATTTACGTGATAGTCTCATAGCATAACTTTTTTTCCTATTTATTTAAACTAAGCATTTTAATACTAAAATAATAATAGTAAAATAATTATCACCCTTTTTTTAATGAAACGGCCGACATGGGAAGTAGCGAAGCTTTGACAATTGAGGTTCGTTTAATATTATTTAATACAAAAAATAAAAACAATATCAAGTGGGTTAAATAAATAATGCTGCGAAAGTAATAGTATCGCCTATTTATAGTTTGATGCCAAACATGAGAGATCTGTATACAAAAATAGATATTATAACTTTCTCCGCAAGGCACACATTTTTCATTTTTGTAAACCTAACTAATAAATAATTTTAATAATTAGGCAAATGTTAGGTTTTTTTTGTTAAGACAAACACTTATAAAATACCCAACGAATATTGTTCAATAGGATAAAACATTAATCCTATCCTATAATTTATTATCATTAATGGAAATGATATATGCAATGTTGTTTTGGATGGAGTAAATATGCAATTTTACACATTCAATCAATAATGGCTAGCTAAGAACGTGGGATATGGTGGGGCTTGGGTTAGGGGCATGAGTTGACACGTGGAGTTGGAGCCCTCCCACCGCCTAATAACGTGTCCGTGGGGTATGGCTGGGCGTGGGCGCACCGCTTGGGTTGGCAGATTATTAAAAAAAAATTACAAAAAATTTATAAAATTCACACAATATTTATAAAAAAAACCCTAAAATTTCATTAAAATTACATAATTCCTAAAAAATTACAAAATAAAAAACCTAAAAATTACAAAATAAAAAACCTAGAGCGTTAGGTAAATTTCAAAAAGGGCGAGCTTGTCGAACGCCTTTCGCTCCTTGCCTCGAAACTCTATGTTCGCCACCGCCACCCGGTCCTCGTGGCTTAACTCGCCGCTCGGAACGGCTTCGTAGTAAGTCTTGAAACGATCGAGCTTGGGCCGTAGCTCGCGCCGTTTATGTTGGCACGCGTTGAGGTTGTGGCGGTCGTGTCCGACGTTATGTCGGTAGCTTGCGAATGCTTCCGGCCAATATCGTGTTTGGCCGGGTTGCCGCCCTTTCATAGCGTCAACGGCGCTTGTGACGAGAGCCAATTCTTCCTCGTGGGTCCAAGATGCCATCTTCTTCGGGTTGGGGTAGCGGGTTCGTGGGATTAAGTGGGTAGCCGGTGGGGTAGCGGTGGATAACGACGGTTTGGGATGGGGTAACCGGTGGGGTTTGGGGTTACATTTAGGTTGGGGTGACCGCTTGGCTTGGCCAAACGGTTGGAATTTAAATTTAAAATTCAAACCCGCTATGACATGGCGGGGCCAAGCGAATAGATGGCCGTCACATCGGATCTCAAGACCGCCCCACGCCCGGCTTCAAACCCAAGCCCCAAGGGCCACGCCCCAACCCAAGCCCACCCGGGGTGGTGGCTTGGGCGTTTTCCCCCAACCCAAGCCCCATACCCCATAGTCTAATATGAGGTACGTTTACCAATGAGGTGGTGGTCTATTGACAAAGAAAAAGCCTGTAAACACATGTGTTTAGGAAAGCGAAGTCTTGGTTTCAAGTCCCACAGACAACAAGCATTCAGGGGATACAACTTCCAAATAATGGGCCAAACCTAACACATTTGATGTATGCCGAGTGTCGACGATGTTGTGTTTATGGGAGAATGGGGTGAAGGTAGTATTCGCAACATTATCCGGGTGTTTTCATCTCATCGCGGGCTTGAAAATCAATCATAAAATAATCAAGTTTGTTTGGGGTAGGGGTGGGGGTGGGGGTGGGGGATGCGGTGGTGGAAAATATTGCAAACACTTTTGATGTAACGTAGGTAAATACCTTGGGCTCCTAGTGGGTGCCAACATGAACCAAGCAACATATTTGAAAGGAGGGTGGATTGTCTTAAATCAAGACTATCTAAGTGGAAGTCGAAAATGTTATCTACTGGAGGCCCGGTTGACTTTGTTGAAATCCGTCTTAGATAGTCTTCCTTTGTATTTTTTTTCACTATATCGAGCCCCAAAATGCATTCTTGAGTCCTTGAAAGCCATTAGAAGGCGGTTCTTTTGAGGGATGATGAGGATAAAACAAAAACTGCATGCGTTTGTTGGGAGAGAACCATTGGACCGATCGACAAAGGAGGGTCTCGTTGACTCGTTGAGGGATATGAATGTAACATGTAAGTCTCCTTTTAAAATGGTGGTGGAGGTTTAAACAAGAAGAGGGTAGTTTGTGGCAAAGAGCCACCACAGCCATTCACTACAAGTCCTCGTGGTCCTACCTTCCGAATCGAGCAAGGTTAACTGGTGTTTGGAGTGGAATTTGTAAGCTCAAAGGGAAGTCAACGAATTTAATGTGCAACCTGGGCTCTTGGCAAAGGAGAGGTCAAAAGCGGTACGTCAATACGGTTTTGGGTCGATCTTTGGGCTGGGAATTGTCTTCTAAAGGACAAGTATCCAGATCTATTTTGTCTAGAACATCAGAAAAACGCCACAACAGCAGCTCATCTAACAGGTTGGGATTGGAGGTGAGCACCAGCAACGAACGCATTTAAAATGAATGAAGAAATTATTTGCAGTTAAAAAAAACCTCATATTAGCTTTCAATATAGATATATTTTTAGGAGAAATTTATAAGACAACAAAACAAAAATACAAATGTAGGTTTATACACTCAAAAAGACGTGTATCTCACAGGACAAATACATATATACGGATAGAATTCGACGCATCTACTGGAACAATATACATATGCCCGAATGCATATACATATTACATGGTTCATGAACCGAACATTCAATATGCACGAGCTAAAATATGGTCCAACTCTTAACCTGCTATATTTCTGCAACCAGGGACTTGCAACTTACAGGCGACTAGGCGAGTGCCAGGTTGGCAGTCAGTTTAACCTTGGACCGATCACCACTGGGCTATCAACCACAACCCGAATCACTGGAACCCTTCGCCGAACTGACAGGGCTTCATTCATTCGCTCTATTTGGAGCAGAAGTTGTTTTATTTTCTGCAAAATAGATTGATAAACTTATTAACTGAAAGTTACTAGGGAACACATGAAGAAAATTATATGATTTCACCAAAAGACAACAGGTGATGCAACTTGGTGCATGAGGGTTTGACGTCTCAAGTATGGACACCAAGCTTATGATGAAATGCCCAAGAGAGAGTGTTTGGAACAAATAATGAAATGATGACACATTCTGACCAATGTGGATGTACAAACATCATTTATGAGTCATATAAGATTGTGTAGTGAGTTCTGTGTGTTTGTTGTACAGTTTGGAATCATGATGAATTAGGGGTATGCACGGTTCGGTTTCGGCTTTTTCGGTTTCGGCTTTTTCGGTTTCGGTTATTTTGGTTTTAGCAACGGTTCGGTTCGGTTTTTTGGTTTTTGAAACAAATTACATAAGGTCTTAGCTCCTACATGGTAATATCTTATGAGATAGTGAAATACCCCTTCCATGTCTTCTCAACAAGAAAGAGAGTTTATTAGCATTTTGTTATGAGTCTCTCGCCTAAAAGCCCCACAAGCATCAACCTATTCCGGGGTTTAGCTGATTTCTTAGAAATTACCATATAAGGGAAGACACAACCAATGGTGCTTTTAGGCAAGACCCCATGGTGTTTTTACGCATCAATATTAGGGGGTGAGAGTGTGAGACCATAGTTGTCAATAGTGGTAGCTATAGCAAATAGCATAGCGTGTAGGTCGAAGGTCGCTATAGGGTATGTAGCCATAAATAGCGGGACTTCAGTTATTTTTTTAAATAAAAATAGCGATTAAATATAGCTATAAAATAGTTGGATGTTAAGTTTTTGTTAAATATACATGTAAAATAGCGTATATACCAGGGTATTTTAATATAATATACATATAAAAAATTATAAATTATAATTTTTTTCTAGTGTATAGTTTATCGCTATTTATAAAACAGCGCACACTATTTATTGCTATTCGCCATTAACAACTATGGGTGAGACCATATGGCATATATGACAAAACTAAATCATCTTAAAATTCAACAAGATGATGATCAATTAGCTTTACATTAATCAAGAATTATAGCTAACAACGCAAACAACACATTAACGAGAAAAAAAAAAAACAGAAAATCAAAGGTGTGTGCAAGTTTGATTTGATGGTGATGCTAATTACTATTATAAGAAACAGTATGGCGGAAATGTTGAAAAAACACGCCTGAATTTTCAAAAGTATAGGGACTTATTCATTAAAAATTAAGTTTTTAAACTTACAAAAACTCAAAGAAAAGCCCTCAGACAGTTGGACTTTATATTTAAGAAATATGCCTTCCATTTTTTTCATGATTAATTCTCTAAATCTATATAAACTCATCGAATACGTACTTTTTTGTATGATTAACCCCGTAAACTTTAAGTAAAAAACCTTTTGTGTTGAGTTTTTACAAGTTTTGGTTACATGGCACACATGTAATTAAGAGGCAAAAGTAACCAATTAACCACCACCTCTTTAGCTGTTTAAGTACACAAAGATCAAATCAAGAAAACATTGAAATCCAGTTAAGTGTCAAAGATCATATCCAATTAAAACTATGGCAAATTGAATCACATCAGTCTAATGCTTGTAAAGTTGTATGAGTGCATAATCTTGAGACCAGGTTGTCAATATACTTAAATCACTTTCTTTAGAACCACTGTTGTATCAAGCTAGGTCCTCACAGGCATTTTATCAAACACTTGGTGTGCATATAACAAATAACCAAATTTCTAATCAAATTAGCGATATCACACACCCATGTAACCACAGATAACCAAACTAACCTCATCTTTCTGCTTCAACAGAACCAACAACTTCTCCCTGTAATCTCTCTCCGCCAACCTCTGCCACCGCTGCCACCGCCTAGCATACGCCACCGCCGCCGCAACCACACCCACCGAAACAACCGACCAAAACCCAATTCTACTCCGAACCCCATACCCAATCCTCAAAACCCATGAGCTCAAAACCCCATAACCCGCCTTAAACAACGTCTTATCTGTCACTTCCGGTGGCTGAGTCGACTCAGTTCCCACTATCTCAGTACTGTATGGGGTTGTTGAAGATGAGTGAGATGATGGTGGTGACGGTGGTGGTTGTTGTAAGTGGGTGTCTTGTGGGTGTTGGGGGAAAACGGGAGAGTTGTGGTGGGTGGTTGGGGGAGAAACTGGGGGATTGGTGAGTACGACCACCGTGTCGCCGTCGTCTTCGTCGGAGCTTGATGGGTGAATTGACTCCCATTCGTTGTCATCCATGGAGAAGAAGTGTAGAAGATATTATTGCTATGGAGGGAGGTTCTTGACTGAGATAGTGAGCTGCACATTTTTTAGCCTACAAAAAAATATCGCAAGACCAACTCCAACGCTGTTCAAACCATGACCGTCCAAGGTGAGGTGGCAGGTGTCCAAATCTAACCTTGGATATTTTTCGCCTTTTTTTAGATATATCATTTTATCGTATGATGTTTGGATATTTTTTCTCATCTTGATCCTTTGTTGTTGGAGGAAATTAAATGTATCAAAATTTTTTATATTGGCTTAACTAGGTTATAACCCCGTGTATTACATATGCTTAAATAAATAAATTTTATATACTAAATAATAAAACAATATATCTTTAAAAAACCTCATTTATTGCATGTTTTGAATAAATATAATTTTATATATTAAACAATAAAAAATTATATTTATAAGAACCGTATGTATTGTACGGGTTAAATAAATGTAAATTTATATAACAAATAAAAAAAATTATATCTTTAAAACCATATGTATTACACTGGTTGAATAAATGTAACATTGTTTAGCAAATAATAAAAACGTTATATTTTAAAAACACTCGTTTATTACACATGTTAAATAAATACTATTTTATAAACCAAATAATAAGAAAATTATATTTAAAAAAACTAATGGATATACTCGGTACGCGGTAGATATGGTGATTACGGAGATGATTATTGAAAAGAATATACATTGGTCAAACATGTTATTCAAGAAGCAAAAAAGTAGCCATTTGAGTGATAAAGTATAAATTATATTTAAAAAAACCCGTAATATATCTAATTTTATATATAAAGTAATATTGAAAGTTTATTTAAAAAACCTGGAATAAATCTAATTTTATATATAAAGTAATATTGAAAGTTATAGTTTAAAAATTATATAATAAAATCAATAAAATAATTTTTTTAATAATGAAAATAAATATAAATAATATATTATCACAAAGTTTGGTTTTGGTGATAAATAATTTGGCTATTTCAAAATTTCTTAAATTAACAATTTAAATTTAAGGATATTATTTTATTAGAAAAATAGAAGTATTTTATTCGCATAAGATTTAATATTAATTTTTTTATTTAGTTAATATAAGATAGAAAAAATATTATTAAATATTTGGGGTAAAAGGAAACTAAAAATTGTAGCTGTTATATAACACGTTAGGTAATATAAACAATGAATATAATATGATATAGAAAATCAAATAAATAATATAATAATGAGAAGTGTACATTAAATTAAACTAAATAATAATTATCTATAGTTAAGTAGAAGAGATTAAACTAAATAATATTTAGTAAGATAGTTATCTATGAGTATTTAGAAGAGATTAAACTAAATAATAATTATCCATAAAAGAATAAACTAAATAATATTTAGTAGGTGGTTTATTTATAATTAATTAGAAGAGTTTAAACTAAATAATAATTAGCCTACTATGACGACAAGTGTCATCTAAATGGGTTCTTTTATTATATTGTATAGATATGTAATTTTTTTAATTAAAGTAGCCGTTTGGCAACGGCTAGCCCCAACGGGTATATTGGACCAACCAAAGCCAGCCATGTTACCTTCTCCCCACCGACCAGGGGCGGAGACAGCTAAGAACCAGCCGTAGCATGGGCTACGGCTCAAAGTCGTGTTCGCAGTGTTAATTTTTTGATTTTTTTTCGATTTTATATAAAGGATACCCCTCAAAGTTAATGATTTTTTTTGGGATACCCCTGGTTTTAAGGTCTAGCACCGACTAAGGATGTCCGTAGCATTGGAGATAGTCTAATATCTTGTCATACTTAAAATAATATCTTGTATTTTTTTTAACGGCGACGACGACTTTATATTAATAAAGCAACCAGCAAGAAGTTGGGAAAACAAAAGACGTATTACAAAATCGAAACAACATTAATCAACCCGACTTTATATTAATAAAGCAACCTTGCCCATCTCCGGCCTCCAAACCAAATAATTTACCTTTAAAGGATGCATTCCATTTGAAAAAGCCCGCATCACTTTGAATTGTCATCCTGGAACTAATCTCGAACCACAATTGTTTGCTAGAAAAACTTTCGCTCGAGTCATTCTGCCATACCCACTAGTAGAGGTGCACAAAATAACCGGTTAATTAACCGTAACCGGTTATTAACCGAAACCATAACCGGTTAATAACCGATTTAGGAATAACCGGTTCAATACGTTATTTAACCGTAGGTTAGTAACCGGTTATAAGTGTTTAGTATAATAACCGGTTATTAACCGGGTTTTTTAAACCGGTTTTTTAACCGATAGATTGATTAACCGAAAAAATAACCGAAAAATTCAAAAAAAAGGCAAAAAAAACCGGTTAATAACCGGTTAAAGTAACTAACCGGACCAGTTAAAAAAATAACCGGTTAAAGTAATAACCGGTTAAAGCATTAACCGGTTAAAGTCAAAAAATCAAATTAACCGGTATAACTGGTTAACCGAACCGGTTATTAAAATTAACCGGTTTGTGCACCTCTACCCACTAGTCATTTTCTGCATTAATTTGAACCTGATGGATCAAGCCCATCATAGCGCCCAACTGGGCCCATCCATCCCACAATCAATTTTTTTTATAAAAGTTGAGATGATTGGCTATGTGACAAACAGGGTATGAGTTTTGAAGAGGGTGATCGGTGTGAAACAATTCTCCATATCTAAAAAGTATACGATACCAAAATACAAGGAATGGTGTTTTAATTTGTACCCAAGTGCCATGTTGGATTTATGTTGGGTACCGAAATGGATTTTTGTTCCATACAATGTCACCTAAGACTCTTGTATAATTTTAATTTCCAAGTAAGCAGGGCAGGTTCTTTCTATGGCCTAGACGGGTCCCGGCCCTGTCCGGTTTTTCACTTCGTAAAATGTTGGATTTTGAGAGCCCCTCTTTGATTTTACCGATAACTAAGTTTAAGTTCCGCCATTGCATGTAAGTTGTGTTTGTTTTTCCACTTATTACATGCACACACAAATAAACCTTGAAACCATTACTTATCCTTTTAACCTCCACTTAAAAACACATGTCTATGTATTTAGGTTAAATATTGTCTTAAAAGATTTTATAAAATGCCAAAACAACAAATTACAAACAAACGGCAGGTAAACGAGCAACAAGTTGCGCCGTAACCCTCCTTTAAATTGCAAAACCCCCTTTTGAATTACATTAACACTCTACTGAGTTGAGCCCAATATACAGTTGGGACAAAGTTATACCTATAGATTTGTATCTTAAATTATCTTTATTTCACGAGCATAACATATTCGTGTAGTGTAACAACTAACAATAAACTTGCAACCAATGATTTCAATTTCAACTATATAAAGTTACCTTTTTCATTCTTCTGTTTAATCTTCAAATATAAAGGAAAAAACTTTACCTATAATGTTCTGTTTAATCATTTAGAAAAAGAGAGGTGTTGTGTGCCACAATTTCATTTGCATAAATATTCAAAGTTAGTTTCCTAATATTTAGCATAGTGGGTTAGTGTAGTTAGTGGGTTAATGGGTTAGTGTAGTTTAATCTTGTTCACATTCTTTTGTTTTGTATGCCTATAAAAGGCTAGTTATTTGCAATTGAGAGATCATGAATGAAAATTATAAAAATTAGTCTGTATCTCTCTATTTTTCTTCTGGTCTTCTCATATCATTTTCCTTGATTAAAGTTTGATACTTATCAATTGGTATCAGAGCTGTCGTGATCCCCCCCCCCCCCCCCCGGACCATGGTTGCTCATGCTCTCTCCGAAGCCGAGTTTTATCAATGGATGAGTGAATCACTTGTAAAGCTCGAATCTCAATTGCAAACCTTCTTTAACGAGTTCCAAGCGTTCCGCACCGCATGGGAAGCCCGGTTTCCTACACTCCCACAACCCATTTCCGCTACCGCACCACCAGCCGTGTCACCCGCTTCCGCCACACCACCAGAAACTGTTGCCTACCCACCACCAAAAACCAAACCAGCCTCCAAACTACCACCTTCACACGTGTTTTTTGTGACCACCAAACCAACACCATCTATTGAAAACATTGCACCTTCGAACCTACAGATTACACCGGCCACAATTTTGGCTCGTGTCTTCGGCCCTCCGCCATGCCAACAACACAACCGAAGCTTGCAAAAGGGCAACAGAACATCGAGAGAAGACGTAGCCGATGGAAACGAGTGGCACCCACCTTGGCTCCCCGTTACGACTGCTCCGAACACGGTTGGAAGACTCGAATGGCGTCCACCGTGGAATTTGCTCATGTTGTGCCCGTTATTCTCAACCTTGTGGACAAGGTTTCTTCAAGGGGAAGGGAATGTTGTGTGCCACAATTTCATTTGCATAAATATTCAAAGTTAGTTTCCTAATATTTAGCATAGTGGGTTAGTGTAGTTAGTGGGTTAATGGGTTAATGGGTTAGTGTAGTTTAATCTTGTTCACATTCTTTTGTTTTGTATTGTCGCGGCCCCCGACCCGGTTTGACCCGTTTCAGGAGCCGCGGGACGGAAATCCCGTGGTATTTATTTAACAGCGGAAGTTTCTTCAGGATCTTTTAAAAACTGAAATATTTCCCGATTATTTTATTTCACAATTCGGGATAAAACCCGGTAATTTACGATATTGAGATTTCACGGAGAAATCTTTTATTTTACAAAACATGTTTCTTTATTTTATACTGAGCCACTTCCTTAAGCTTGTAGTGCTTCTCGGCACTTTTTCCTGGATCACAACAGATCACCTGAAACATGTTTGAAAAAGGTTTTGTCAGCGGGAAATACTGAGTGAATCATTCATTTTGCTAAAACAATTCATTTGTTATAATATACAGTATTAAGAGCGATTACAATGTTTTTATATCAACCAACTACCCTCGGTATTTGTCACTCGACTCGTTTCTGTGACTATGGTCATATCACCCATTGGCTAACTCGTTGTCCAATGGTGAAGATTATCAAGTAATGTATACAAAACCCCACATACCGGCTGTAATATGGAGATTACATAGACTTAATCCCTGTAATTATAACCTTGAAAATATTTAAGAATTTATAAAGCACTTTGATAAAAAGAGAATGACTCACATTGCAGATTTAATTTGAGCAGAGCCTAGCCTACTGATTAGCCTTTTAACCTAAATTTAATAACATGCACACAATTCGGTTAGTAACTTAATACAACATTTACGATAACTCACGAGATCAAACCCTCATAACGAATGACAAAGTGCGATACTTAAACATCCATCGAATTAACGACGAATGACAAAGCATAAACCCTAATGTGGGCAGCACTTAAACATCCATTGGATAGTTTAATCGATCGGACATTGAATCGTATCAGTGATCGAGTTATTACCCTGTTTGCGGCAGCACTTCGTGAATCGTGTGTGTGTTTTGGACTGTTTACACTATATCTCAGTGTAAGAAACGTATTTTTACGTCGTTCCAGTACCAAAATTCGATTGCCAATGCCTGCTATTTATACTTAAAATTTGGCCAGGCTTGCGCACCGTAAGCCTAATCCCTTGCGGTGCGCAAGGGACACGAATTCACCCTAGGTTAGCCACGTCCTTGCCTAGCCTTGCTGAATTGACAGTTTTGTAAATTCGATTTTAGACAACGAGATTTTAAGATAATCCTAACTAGGGTTTACCCCCCCTGAGTTTTAGGGGCCCTGATCCTGATTCCGATTGTTCTGAAAATTTTAGGGTTTGTGCAGAATCACTTGGGTGTCTCAATTAGGGTTTCCTATTGGACAATTAAAATAATAAATATGACTTTTGATGAGAGTTGTTACATTCTCTCCACCTTAATAAAAATCTCGTCCTCGAGATTTACTGAAATAATTGAGGATATTTTCGCTTCATTTCCGATTCCAGTTCCCAAGTGTATTCGGGTCCTTGTTTTGAATCCCACTTGACTTTAACTAGCACTAGTCGTTTGTGCTTGAGAAACTTCACTTTTCTGTCTTCTATCTAAAGAGGTTTCTCAACAAATTTTAGCTTTTCGTTTACCTCTATATCTTGGAGAGGTACTACCAAAGATTCGTCTGTTAAGCATTTCTTGAGATTGGATACATGAAATACATCATGTACTCCAGCTAACTCTTTTGGTAGTTGTAAACGATAAGCAACTGGTCATATATGTTGGATCACTGGAAATGGTCCTACGTATCTTGGACTTAGCTTTCATTTCTTACCAAATCTAACTACTCCTTTCCAAGGAGAAACTTTCAATAGTACCTTATCTCCAACTTGGAACTCCAATAGCTTCCTTCTATCGTCAGCATAACTCTTTTGACGATCTCGAGCAGTCTTCAGTCTTTCCTTGATTTGTGTGATCTTATCAGTCGTCTCTTGCACTATTTCAGGACCTGACAATTGACTTTCTCCTATTTCTGCCCAACAAACTGGAGTTCTGCACTTTCTTCCATATAGTGCCTCGAATGGGGCAGTTTCAATACTTGAATGATAACTATTGTTATAGGAGAATTCAATTAATGGTAAATGGTCGTCCCAATTTCCACCAAAATCTATCACACATGCTTGGAGCATGTCTTCTAGAGTTTGGATCGTCCTTTCACTTTGCCCGTCTGTTTGTGGATGATATGCCGTGCTTAGGTTTAGTCGAGTTCCCATTGCTTCTTGGAAACTTTTCCAGAAATGAGAAGTGAAACGACTATCTCTATCTGATACAATGGAGAGTGGAACTCCATGTAGAGATACGACTTTATCTATATACAACTTTGCCAATCTTTCCATGCTAAAGGTTTCTTTCATTGGTAGAAAGTGAGCAGATTTGGTTAATCGATCCACAATTACCCAAATCGCGTTATTACCTTTTCTGGTCTTGGGTAACTTAGTAACAAAATCCATTGTTATGAGTTCCCATTTTCATACAGGCATTTCTAATTGTTGTAATAGACCTGACGGTTTCTGATGTTCTGCCTTAACTTGTGAACAAGTAAGACACTTAGGAACATATCTAGCTATATCCTTTTTCATGCCTATCCACCAGAAATTATTTCTTAAATCTTGGTACATCTTATTATTTCCTGGGTGCATGGTATATCTAGACTTATGGGCTTCTTCTAAAATCTTATTTCTTAATTCTCCCTGCTTAGGTACCCAAATTCTGCTTTTGTGGAATCTCCAAATTCCATCAGCTCCTTGCTCTAATTCTTTTATTCGTCCATTCATTCCTTCAGCATCACCATTGATTGCTGTAGCTTGAACATTTTTCAATTGTTCCATTAAATCTAATTGTAGATTTAATCCCAAGAGCACGAACCCGTCGTTGTTTCTCATGGTACTTACGACTTAAGGCATCTGCAACTACATTAGCCTTTCCTTCGTGATATTGAATATTACAATCGTAATCACTTAAGATTTCCATCCATCTCCTTTGCCTCATATTTAATTCTTTTTGCCCAAATATATATCTTAAACTCTTATGATCTGTATAGACAGTAAATTTACTTCCGTACAGATAATGTCTCCAAATCTTAAGGGCAAAAATTACAGCTCCTAATTCTAAATCATGAGTTGTATAGTTCTCTTCGTGCTTTTTCAACTGTCTTGAAGCATAAGCAATTACCTTCTTGCGTTGCATTAGTACACATCCCAATCCTAGTTTTGAAGCATCACAATATACTTCAAAATCTTCAGTTCCTTCTGGTAAAGCTAGGATTGGAGCATTGGTTAATTTCTGTTTCAAGATCCTAAAGGCTTCCTCTTGTTTAGATCCCCATTCAAACTTAATGGCTTTACAGGTTAACTTAGTTAATGGTACAGCTATCTTGGAAAAATCCTTAATAAACCGTCTATAATATCCAGCTAAACCTATAAAACTTCTAATTTCCATTGCGGATTGTGGAACCTTCCATTTGGTAATTGCTTCTATCTTAGCAGGATCTACATGAATACCTTCGTGATTCACCATGTGGCCTAAGAATTGTACTTCTTGCAACCAAAATTCACACTTCGAGAATTTGGCGTACAGCTTTTCTTTTCTTAACAAAGTTAAGAGTGCATGCAAGTGCTGACAATGTTCGTCCTGACTTTTTGAAATAAATAAGTATATCGTCTATAAAAACAATTACAAATTTATCCAAATACGGTTTACAGATTCTATTCATCATGTCCATGAATGCTACAGGTGCATTCGTTAACCCAAAGGGCATGACTGTAAACTCGTAATGACCATACCTAGTTCTGAAAGCAGTCTTAGGTATATCTTCTTCTTGCACCTTCAATTGATGATATCCGGAGCGTAAATCAATCTTAGAAAAATATCTAGCTCCTTGAAGTTGATCGAAAAGATCATCAATCCTAGGTAATGGGTATCGATTCTTAATTGTAACCTTATTCAATTCTCTATAATCAATACACATTCTCATTGAACCATCCTTCTTCTTAACAAACAACACTGGTGCTCCCCAAGGGGATGAACTAGGTTGTATGAAACCTTTATTTAGTAATTCATCTAATTGCTTTTTCAGTTCTAACATTTCTGTGGGTGCTAACCGATAAGGTGCCTTAGCTATCGGTATAGTTCCTGGAATTAGATGAATCCTAAACTCTACCTCCCTATCTGGTGGTAATCCTGGTAATTCTTCTGGGAATACCTTTGGGTATTCTGAGACTACAGGAATCTCCTTAAGTTCTTTACCCTTAGTATTAATGATTACTGAAATCATATATACTATTCCTTGCTTTCGTTCATAACTAGCAACTTTCATTACTGATATGCACTTCATGGGTTTACGTGGTTTATCTCCTGTAATCATAATGACTTCTCCGGTAGGTGTTTGAATTTCTATGGAATTCTTATCACAAAGAATTTGAGCATGGTTGGCTACTAACCAATCCATTCCTAACACAACATCAAATTCGGCTAATTTCATAGGTAATAGGTTTGCATAAAATTTATGACCTAAAAGTTCTATATTCTCTTTTTGCAAAACCTTATCTATGCTAACAGAATTTCCGTCTGCCGTTTCGACTGTAAAAATCTACCTAAGTTGGGTTAAAGGTAATTTAAGTGCTTGGAAGAATGAAGTATTTATAAAACTTTGGTTTGCACCAGAGTCAAATAATACTTTTGCGTAAATGTTTTGAACTAAGAACGTACCAGCTATCACATCTGGAATCAGTTCTGCCTCCTGAGTAGTTAGCTGGAATGCTCTGACATTCTTCTTTGTAGCTCCGTCAACTGGTTTAGCTTTGTTGTCTGCTGGTTTGACCAATTTAGGACATTCTGTTTTGAAATGTCCTGTTTCTCCACAATTGTAACAAATTGTGAATTTCTTCCTGCAGTTTTCTTCTCGATGTCCTACAACTTTGCAAAAATTGCAGGTTACATTACATCTTCCATAATGTTTCCTTTTGCAATTCTTGCAGAATGGCAAAGTTGAAGATTGCCCTGTTCCTTTTCTTTTGAAGCTGTTATTATTACTCGTACGAAATCCTTGGGTAATTTTCTGAGCCAGTTCCTTCTTCCTGTTTTCATCTTGCGTGCGTACCAGTTCGTCAGTTAGGGTGTTAGCTAATTCCACAGCATTGTCAATCGTACGAGGTCTCGCAGCTTTAACGATGTTACGTATTTCACTAATTAATCCCCAAATATAACGAGAAATGAGTACCGGTTCTGGCAAAGCCAGTGTTGGTACCGCTCTAGCATATTCAAAGAATGTCGAAGTTTAACCGCGACAATCTACCCCCATCATTCTATGGTTTAAAAACTTATTTGCCATTTGATCTTTTTCATATTCGGGACAGAATTTTCTTTCTACAAGACTCTTAAATTCTTCCCATTTCATGGCATAAGCCCTATTTCTTCCTTTAGCCTGTAGCACCGTGTTCCACCATTCTAGCGCCCCTTCTTTGAAAAGGTTTGACGCATACATGACCTGATCATCCTGAGCACATTTACTTATGGCAATTACTGTCTCAGTTTTCTCTAACCAACGCAGTGCCGCAGTCGCTCCTTCATTGCCTGCAAACTCAGTGGGTTTACAAGCAAGAAATTCTTTGTAAGTGCAACCAGGCGTTGTAGCTTTCATTTTCTTAGGGGGCGGAGCTTGCCGTGGTTCATTATCGTGATTAATATGATCATTGCCTCCGTTTACGCTATTACTGAAGTTATATTCAGAAATACGTTTACTGGGAATGATTTGTTGAGGTTCAGCAGGTTTCTGAACAGCAGCGACTATTGCCGGAATAGCATTGGCTATCCCTTGAGCAACGATATTTTCTATATCTTGCCTAGTCATGTATTGATCCCCTGGTTGTTGCTCAGATTGATTAATCTCATTAACTGGTTCGTAATTAGCGTTTTCCATCTGATAATTAATATATATAATTTATTAGTATCAAATAAATAACAATTACACAAAACAATTATACAGAGTTCATAACACTAATATAGCCAAAACTATCGATTTCTCGATTTCCATTTATATTTAATAGTATGCATCAATACACACCATTATCTTACAAAGTTTTATTTTAGGTTATTTTACAGACTAATTTTTTTTTACTATTACTATTACACAACCACAGTTCCATAAATCCCCTATCCTTTGTCAGATGATATTCTAGTAACGGCGTTCCCTCTCATCGTATTTCCAGGAGATCTGTCCCCCAATCTCTTGGATCCTATTCCCAGCATCCATTAGTTCTTTGCCAAAGTGGCGGAGTTCAGCCATATTCTCGTTACTCATAGATGGATTTGGTAAAGGTTCTGGGTTGAACTGAGGAAAAAGCTTATAGGGATTGTTTTGGAGCTGTATTTCATTAGTCAACCATTCGTCTATTCCTAAAGGTTGCGAGTGGATTGAAGGGTTTGGAATAGCTGGTTCTAAGTTCATTGGTAGTTGTGTTTCAAGAGAGTGAATAAAAACATTTTCATTAACAGGCTTAATAGTATTATAGCTTGTCAATATAAAATCTAGCTCTTCCTGAGATGGTAACCCCTCAATTTGCCTAGAGCTTTCCCCAATTTCCATTTTCTTAGGCTTGGGTTTCTCGAGAGGTAAAGCGTTGAATTCTATAGGTTCTTCTATGTCTGGTATATACCTATTGAAATCTCTGGAAACCTCTATTCTTACCGGACAGAGATTTAAATTCTGAAGGGCGTCAGACAAGTCACTCATGCTGTTATGCAAAATACACACCACTACTAATTATAACAAATTTTTTATAGAAAACCTTTAAATATTATTCCAGACTGTGTAACTAAAAATTAAAACACACTAGGTTTTATTTGTAAATTTATTTATTTACTGAATAAGGTTTCTAGACTGTAGATAATAAATGTGCTAAAACTTGGGTCAAATTATTTAAGGATTTACATTAATTGCTACATTGGCTAGCATATAAAGATCTGCCCATACTGTACACAATTAGTCAGATAATAAAACACATAATCACAAAATAGCAATTAATAAAAAAATTAAGTATTTTCTAAATACTTAATTGGCTTAATTCTGTGGCTCTGATACCACCTTTTTTCTGTCGCGGCCCCCGACCCGGTTTGACCCGTTTCAGGAGCCGCGGGGCGGAAATCCCGTGGTATTTATTTAACAGCGGAAGTTTCTTCAGGATCTTTTAAAAACTGAAATATTTCCCGATTATTTTATTTCACAATTCGGGATAAAACCTGGTAATTTACGATATTGAGATTTCACGGAGAAATCTTTTATTTTACAAAACATGTTTCTTTATTTTATACTGAGCCACTTCCTTAAGCTTGTAGTGCTTCTCGGCACTTTTTCCTGGATCACAACAGATCACCTGAAACATGTTTGAAAAAGGTTTTGTCAGCGGGAAATACTGAGTGAATCATTCATTTTGCTAAAACAATTCATTTGTTATAATATACAGTATTAAGAGCGATTACAATGTTTTTATATCAACCAACCACCCTCGGTAGTTGTCACTCGACTCGTTTCTGTGACTATGGTCATATCACCCATTGGCTAACTCGTTGTCCAATGGTGAAGATTATCAAGTAATGTATACAAAACCCCACATACCGGCTGTAATATGGAGATTACATAGACTTAATCCCTGTAATTATAACCTTGAAAATATTTAAGAATTTATAAAGCACTTTGATAAAAAGAGAATGACTCACATTGCAGATTTAATTTGAGCAGAGCCTAGCCTACTGATTAGCCTTTTAACCTAAATTTAATAACATGCACATAATTCGGTTAGTAACTTAATACAGCATTTACGATAACTCACGAGATCAAACCCTCACAACGAATGACAAAGTGCGATACTTAAACATCCATCGAATTAACGACGAATGACAAAGTATAAACCCTAATGTGGGCAGCACTTAAACATCCATTGGATAGTTTAATCGATCGGACATTGAATCGTATCAGCGATCGAGTTATTACCCTGTTTGCGGCAGCACTTCGTGAATCGTGTGTGTGTTTTGGACTGTTTACGCTATATCTCAGTGTAAGAAACGTATTTTTACGTCGTTCCAGTACCAAAATTCGATTGCCAATGCCTGCTATTTATACTTAAAATTTGGCCAGGCTTGCGCACCGTAAGCCTAATCCCTTGCGGTGCGCAAGGACACGAATTCACCCTAGGTTAGCCACGTCCTTGCCTCCTTGCCTAGCCTTGCTGAATTGACAGTTTTGTAAATTCGATTTTAGACAACGAGATTTTAAGATAATCGTAACTAGGGTTTACCCCCCCTTAGTTTTAGGGGCCCTGATCCTGATTCCGATTGTTCTGAAAATTTTAGGGTTTGTGCAGAATCACTTGGGTGTCTCAATTAGGGTTTCCTATTGGACAATTAAAATAATAAATATGACTTTTGATGAGAGTTGTTACATGTATGCCTATAAAAGGCTAGTTATTTGCAATTGAAAGATCATGAATGAAAATTATAAAAATTAGTCTGTATCTCTCTATTTTTCTTCTGGTCTTCTCATATCATTTTTCTTGATTCAAGTTTGATAATTATCAATTGGTATCAGAGCTGTCGTGATCCCCACCGGACCATGGTTGCTCAAGCTCGAATCTCGATTGCAAACCGTCTTCAACGAGTTCCAATCGTTCCGCACCGCATGGGAAGCCTAGTTTCCTACACTCCCACAACCCATTTCCGCTACCGCACCACCAGCCGTGTCACCCGCTTCCGCCACACCACCACAAACTGTTGCCTACCCACCACCAAAAACCAAACCAGCAACCAAACCAGCAACCAAACTACCACCTTCACACGTGTTTTTTGTGACCACCAAACCAACACCATCTATTGAAAGCATTGCACCTTCGAACGTACAGATTACACCGGCCACAATTTCGGCTCGTGTCTTCGGCCCTCCGCTATGCCAACAACACAACCGAAACTTGCAAAAGGGCAACGGAACATCGAGAGAAGACGTAGCCGATGGAAACGAGTGGCACCCACCTTCGCTCCCCGTTACGACTGCTCCGAACACGGTTGGAAGACTCAAATGGCGTCCACCGTGGAATTTGCTCATGTTGTGCCCGGTATTCCCAACCTTGTGGACAATGTTTCTTCAAGGGGAAGGGAATGTTGTGTGCCACAATTTAATTTGCATAAATATTCAAAGTTAGTTTCCTAATATTTAGCATAGTGGGTTAGTGTAGTTAGTGGGTTAATGGGTTAGCGTAGTTTAATCTTGTTCACATTCTTTTGTTTTGTATGCCTATAAAAGGCTAGTTATTTGCAATTGAAAGATCATGAATGAAAATTATAAAAATTTGTCTGTATCTCTCTATTTTTCTTCTGGTCTTCTCATATCATTTTTCTTGATTCAAGTTTGATACTTATCAAGAGGCGGCTTCATTAGAGTCCAAAGTCCCACATCGACTTGGAGAAAGATAAGGTGACCAGGACCATGGTTGCTCATGCTCTCTCCGAAGCCGAGTTTTATCAATGGATGAGTGAATCCCTTGTAAAGCTCGAATCTCAATTGCAAACCGTCTTCAGCGAGTTTCAATCGTTCCGCACCGCATGGGAAGCCCAGTTTCCTACACTCCCACAACCCATTTCCGCTACCGCACCACCAGCCGTGTCACCCGCTTCCGCCACACCACCACAAACTGTTGCCTACCCACCACCAAAAACCAAACCAGCCTCCAAACTACCACCTTCACACGTGTTTTTTGTTACCACCAAACCAACACCATCTATTGGAAAGATTGCACCTTCGAATCTACAGATTACACCGGCCACAATTTCGGCTCGTGTCTTCGGCCCTCCGCCATGCCAATAACACTACCGAAACTTGCAAAAGGGCAACGAAACATCGAGAGTAGACGTAGCCGATGGAAACGAGTGGCACCCAACTTGGCTCCCCGTTACGACTGCTACGAACATGGTTGGAAAACTCGAATGGCGTCCACCGTGGAATTTGCTCATGTTGTGCCCGGTATTCTCAACCTTGTGGACAAGGTTTCTTCATGGGGAAGGGAATGTTGTGTGCCACAATTTCATTTGCATAAATATTCAAAGTTAGTTTCCTAATATTTAGCATAGTGGGTTAGTGTAGTCAGTGGGTTAATGGGTTAGTGTAGTTTAATCTTGTTCACATTCTTTTGTTTTGTATGCCTATAAAAGGCTAGTTATTTGCAATTGAAAGATCATGAATGAAAATTATAAAAATTAGTCTGTATCTCTCTATTTTTCTTCTGGTCTTCTCATATCATTTTTCTTGATTCAAGTTTGATACTTATCAATTGGTATCAGAGCTGTCGTGATCCCCCTCGGACCATGGTTGCTCATGCTCTCTCCGAAGCCGAGTGTTATCAATGGATGAGTGAATCCCTTGTAAAGCTCGAATCTCAATTGCAAACTGTCTTCAACGAGTTCCAATCGTTCCGCACCGAATGGGAAGCCCAGTTTCTTACACTCCCACAACCCATTTCCGCTAACGCACCACCAGCCGTGTCACCCGCTTCCGCCACACCACCACAAACTATTGCCTACCCACCACCAGAAACTAATCCAGCCTCCAAACTACCACCTTCACACGTGTTTTTTGTGACCACCAAACCAACACCATCTATTGAAAACATTGCACCTTCGAACCTACAGATTACACCGGCCACAATTTTGATTCGTGTCTTCGGCCCTCCGCCATGCCAACAACACAACCGAAACTTGCAATAGGGCAACGGAACATCGAGAGAAGACGTAGCCGATGGAAACGAGTGGCACCCACCTTGGCTCCACATTACGACTGCTCCGAACACGATTGGAAGACTCGAATGGCGTCCACCGTGGAATTTGCTCATGTTGTGCCCGGTATTCTAAACCTTGTGGACAAGGTTTCTTCAAGGGGAAGGGAATGTTGTGTCCCACAATTTCATTTGCATAAATATTCAAAGTTAGTTTCCTAATATTTAGCATAGTGGGTTAGTGTAGTTAGTGGGTTAATGGGTTAGTGTAGTTTAATCTTGTTCACATTCTTTTGTTTTGTATGCCTATAAAAGGCTAGTTATTTGCAATTGAAAGATCATGAATGAAAATTATAAAAAATTAGTCTGTATCTCTCTATTATTCTTCTGGTCTTCTCATATCATTTTTCTTGATTCAAATTTGATACTTATCAATTCGTATCAGAGCTGTCGTGATTCCCCCCGGCCACGGTTGCTCATGCTCTCTCCGAAGCCGAGTTTTATCACTGGATGAGTGAATCCCTCGTAAAGCACGAATCTCAATTGCAAACCGTCTTCAACGAGTTCCAATCGTTTCGCACCGCATGGGAAGCCCAGTTTCCTACACTCCCACAACCCATTTCCGCTATCGCACCACCAGCCGTGTCACCCGCTTCCGCCACACCACCACAAACTGTTGCCTACCCACCACCAAAAACCAAACCAGCCTCCAAACTACCACCTTCACACGTGTTTTTTGTAACCACCAAACCAACACCATCTATTGAAAACATTGCACCTTAGAATCTATAGATTACACCGGCCACAATTTTGGCTCGTGTCTTCGGCCCTCCGCCATGCCAACAACACAACCGAAACTTGCAAAAGGGCAACGGAACATCGAGAGAACACATAGCCGATGGAAACGAGTGGCACCGACCTTGGCTCCCCATTACGACTGCTTCGAACACGGTTGGAAGACTCGAATGGCGTCCACCGTGGAATTTGCTCATGTTGTGCCCGGTATTCTCAACCTTGTGGACAAGGTTTCTTCAAGGGGAAGGGAATGTTGTGTGCCACAATTTCATTTGCATAAATATTCAAAGTTAGTTTCTTAATATTAAGCATAGTGGGTTAGTGTAGTCAGTGGGTTAATGGGTTAGTGTAGTTTAATCTCGTTCACATTCTTTTGTTTTGTATGCCTATAAAAGGCTAGTTATTTGCAATTGAAAGATCATGAATGAAAATTATAAAAATTAGTCTGTATCTCTCTATTTTTCTTTTGGTCTTCTCATATCATTTTTCTTGATTCAAGTTTGATACTTATCAATTGGTATCAGAGCTATCGTGATCCCCCCCGGACCATGGTTGCTCATGCTCTCTCCGAAGCCGAGTTTTATCAATGGATGAGTGAATCCCTTGTAAAGCTCGAATCTCAATTGCAAACCGTCTTCAACGAGTTCCAATCGTTCCGCACCGCATGGGAAGCCCGGTTTCCTACACTCCCACAACCCATTTCCGCTACCGCACCACCAGCCGAGTCACCCGCTTCCGCCACACCACCACAAATTGTTGCCTACCCACCACCAAAAACCAAACCACCCTCCAAACTACCACCTTCACACGTGTTTTTTGTGACCACCAAACCAACACCATCTATTGAAAACATTGCACCTTCGAACCTACAGATTACACCAGCCACAATTTTGGCTCGTGTCTTCGGCCCTCCGCCATGCCAACAACACAACCGAAACTTGCAAAAGGGCAACAGAACATCGAGAGAAGACGTAGCCGATGGAAACGAGTGGCACCCGCCTTGGCTCCCCGTTACGACTGCTCCGAACATGGTTGGAAGACTCGAATGGCGTCCACCGTGGAATTTGCTCATGTTGTGCCCGGTATTCTCAACTTTGTGGACAAGGTTTCTTCAAGGGGAAGGGAATGTTGTGTGCCACAATTTCATTTGCATAAATATTCAAAGTTAGTTTCCTAATATTTAGCATAGTGAGTTAGTGGGTTAGTGTAGTTTAATCTTGTTCACATTCTTTTGTTTTGTATGCCTATTAAAGGCTACTTATTTGCAATTGAAAGATCATGAATGAAAGTTATAAAAATTAGTCTGAATCTCTCTATTTTTATTCTGGTCTTTTCATATCATTTTTCTTGATTCAAGTTTGATACTTATCAATTGGTATCAGAGCTGTCGTGATCCCCCCCCGGACCATGGTTGCTCATGCTCTCCCCAAAGCCGAGTTTTATCAATGGATGAGTGAATCCCTTGTAAAGCTCGAATCTCAATTGCAAACCGTCTACAACGAGTTTCAATCGTTCCGCACCGCATGGGAAGCCCAGTTACCTACACTCCCACAACCCATTTCCGCTACCGTACCACCAGCCGTGTCACCCGCTTTCGCCACACCACCACAAACTGTTACCTACCCACCACCAAAAACCAAACCAGCCTCCAAACTACCACCTTCACACGTGTTTTTTGTGACCACCAAACCAACACCATCTATTGAAAACATTGCACCTTCGAACCTACAGATTACACCGGCCACAATTTCGGCTCGTGTCTTCGGCCATCCGCCTTGCCAACAACACAACCGAAACTTGCAAAAGGGCAACGGAACATCGAGAGAAGATGTAGCCGATGGAAACGAGTGGCACCCACCTTGGCTCCCCGTTACGACTGCTCCGAACATGGTTGGAAGACTCGAATGGCGTCCACCGTGGAATTTGCTCATGTTGTGCCCGGTATTCTCAACCTTGTGGACAAGGTTTCTTCAAGGGGAAGGGAATGTTGTGTGCCACAATTTCATTTGCATAAATATTCAAAGTTAGTATCCTAATATTTAGCATAGTGAGTTAGTGGGTTAGTGTAGTTTAATCTTGTTCACATTCTTTTGTTTTGTATGCCTATTAAAGGCTACTTATTTGCAATTGAAAGATCATGAATGAAAGTTATAAAAATTAGTCTGTATCTCTCTCTTTTTCTTCTGGTCTTTTCATATCATTTTTCTTGATTCAAGTTTGATACTTATCAATTGGTATCAGAGCTGTCGTGATCCCCCCCGGACCATGGTTGCTCATGCTCTCTCCGAAGCCGAGTTTTATCAATGGATGAGTGAATCCCTTGTAAAGCTCGAATCTCAATTGCAAACCGTCTTCAACGAGTTCCAATCATTCCGCACCGCATGGGAAGCCCGGTTTCCTACACTCCCATAACCCATTTCCGCTACCACACCACCAGCCGAGTCACTCGCTTCCGCCACACCACCACAAACTGTTGCCTACCCACCACCAAAAACCAAACCAGCCTCCAAACTACCACCTTCACACGTGTTTTTTGTGACCACCAAACCAACACCATCTATTGAAAACATTGCACCTTCGAACCTACAGATTACACCGGCCACAATTTCGGCTCGTGTCTTCGGCCCTCCGCTACGCCAACAACGCAACCGAAACTTGCAAAAGGGCAACAGAACATTGAGAGAAGACGTAGCCGATGGAAACGAGTGGCACCCACCTTGGGTCCCCGTTACGACTGCTCCGAACACGGTTGGAAGACTCGAATGGCATCCACCGTGGAATTTGCTCATGTTGTGCCCGGTATTCTCAACCTTGTGGACAAGGTTTCTTCAAGGGGAAGGGAATGTTGTGTGCCACAATTTCATTTGAAAAAATATTCAAAGTTAGTTTCCTAATATTTAGCATAGTGGGTTAGTGGGTTAGTGTAGTTTAATCTTGTTCACATTCTTTTGTTTTGTATGCCTATTAAAGGCTAGTTATTTGCAATTGAAAGATCATGAATGAAAGTTATAAAAATTAGACTGTATCTCTCTATTTTTCTTCTGGTCTTTTCATATCATTTTTCTTGATTCAAGTTTGATACTTATCAATTGGTATCAGAGCTGTCGTGATCCCCCAGACCATGGTTGCTCATGCTCTCTCCGAAGCCGAGTTTTATCAATGGATGAGTGAATCCCTTGTAAAGATCGAATCTCAATTGCAAATCGTTTTCAATGAGTTCCAATCGTTTAGCACCGCATGGGAAGCCCGGTTTCCTACTCTCCCACAACCCATTTCCGCTACCGCACCACCAGCCGTATCAACCGCTTCCGCCACACCACCACAAACTGTTGCCTACCCACCACTAAAAACCAAACCAGCCTCCAAACTACCACCTTCACACGTGTTTATTTGTGACCACCAAACCAACACCATCTATTGAAAACATTGCACCTTCGAACCTACAGATTACGCCGGCCACAATTTCGGCTCGTTTCTTCGGCCCTCCGCCATGACAACAACACAACCAAAACTTGCAAAAGGGCAACGGAACATCGAGAAAAGACGTAGCCGATGGAAACGAGTGGCACCCAGCTTCGCTCCCCGTTACGACTGCTCCGAACACGGTTGGAAGACTCGAATGGCGTCCACCGTGGAATTTGCTCATGTTGTGCCTGATATTCTCAACCTTGTGGACAAGGTTTCTTCAAGGGGAAGGGAATGTTGTGTGCCACAATTTTATTTGCATAAATATTCAAAGTTAGTTTCCTAATATTTAGCATAGTGGGTTAGTGTAGTTAGTGGGTTAATGGGTTATTGTAGTTTAATCTTGTTCACATTCTTTTGTTTTGTATGCCTATAAAAGCCTAGTTATTTGCAATTGAAAGATCATGAATGAAAATTATAGAAATTAGTCTGTATCTCTCTATTTTTCTTCTGGTCTTCTCATATCATTTTTCTTGATTCAAGTTTGATACTTATCAATTGGTATCAGAGCTGTCGTGATCCTCCCCGGACCATGGTTGCTCATGCTCTCTCCGAAGCCGGGTTTTATCAATGGATGAGTGAATCCCTTGTAAAGCTCGAATCTCAATTGCAAACCATCTTCAATGAGTTTCAATCGTTCCGCATCGCATGTGAAGCCCGGTTTCCTACACTCCCACAACCCATTTCCGCTACCGCACCACTAGCCGTGTCACCCGCTTTCGCCACACCACCACAAACTGTTGCCTACCCACCACCAAAAACCAAACCAGCCTCTAAACTAGCACCTTCACACGTGTTTTTTGTGACCACCAAACCAACACCAACTATTGAAAACATTCCACCTTCGAACCTACAGATTACACCAGCCACAATTTCGGCTCGTGTCTTCGGCCCTCCGCCATGCCAACAACACAACCGAAACTTGCAAAAGGGCAACGGAACATCGAGAGAAGACGTAGCCGGTGGAAACCAGTGGCACCCGCCTTGGCTCCCCGTTACGACTGCTCCGAACACGGTTGGAAGACTCGAATGGCGTCCACCGTGGAATTTGCTCATGTTGTGCCCGGTATTCTCAACCTTGTGGACAAGGTTTCTTCAAGGGGAAGGGAATGTTGTGTGCCACAATTTCATTTGCATAAATATTCAAAGTTAGCTTCCAAATATTTAGCATAGTGGGTTAGTGTAGTTAGTGGGTTAATGGGTTAGTGTAGTTTAATCTTGTTCACATTCGTTTGTTTTGTATGCCTATAAATGGCTAGTTATTTGCAATTGAAAGACCATGAATGAAAATTATAAAAATTAGTCTGTATCTATCTATTTTTCTTCTGGTCTTCTCATCTCATTTTTCTTGATTCAAGTTTGATACTTATCAATTGGTATCAGAGCTGTCGTGATCCTCCCCGGACCATGGTTGCTCATGCTCTCTCCGAAGCCGGGTTTTATCAATGGATGAGTGAAACCCTTGTAAAGCTCGAATCTCAATTGCAAACCATCTTCAACGAGTTCCAATTGTTCCGCATCGCATGGGAAGCCCAGTTTCCTACACTCCCACAACCTATTTCCGTTACCGCACCACCAGCCGTGTCACCCGCTTCCGCCACACCACCACAAACTGTTGCCTACCCACCACCAAAAACCAAACCAGCCTCCAAACTACCACCTTCACACGTGTTTTTTGTGACCACCAAACCAACACCATCTATTGAAAACATTGCACCTTCGAACCTACAGATTACACCGACCACAATTTCGGCTCGTGTCTTCGGCCCTCCGCCATGCCAACAACACAACCAAAACTTGCAAAAGGGCAACGGAACATCGAGATAAGACATAGCCGATGGAAACGAGTGGCACCCACCTTGGCTCCCCGTTACGACTGCTCCGAACACGGTTGGAAGACTCGAATGTCGTCCACCGTGGAATTTGCTCATGTTGTGCCCGGTATTCTCAACCTTGTGGACAAGGTTTCTTCAAGGGGAAGGGAATGTTGTGTGCCACAATTTCATTTGCATAAATATTCAAAGTTAGTTTCCTAATATTTAGCATAGTGGGTTAGTGTAGTTAGTGGGTTAATGGGTTAGTGTAGTTTAATATTGTTCACATTCTTTTGTTTTGTATGCCTATAAAAGGCTAGTTATTTGCAATTGAAAGATCATGAATGAAAATTATAAAAATTAGTCTGTATCTCTCTATTTTTCTTCTGGTCTTCTCATATCATTTTTCTTGATTCAAGTTTGATACTTATCAAGAGGCGGCTTCATTAGAGTCCAAAGTCCCACATCGACTTGGAGAAAGATAAGGTGACCAGGGGTCTGATATGAAAAAAGAACAGAAGGTTACGGAATACTCACTTACCTGGACGGGGTTAATTGGCGATCAAGAAGGTCCATGTCCTAGGTTGGTGACCTCCATTGCACTTAGGAGCGGTGCCAGCTTAAGGTTGGCCCAAGTGGTCGAACCTATGTCAAAATTTGTGGCCATGGAGGCCTTCGTTCGAGCGGCCTTCACCATTATCAAAGTTCATTTTTCTTAGTTAAGGTTTGGTCTAAATGGTTTTGGGCACTTTAGTGAGTGGTGTGAAAATTGTAATTTTGCTTAAGAAAAAAATTAATTATTTAAGATTTTTGCTGAATACGTAATTTTGACCCAAACCCTTTTTTACCCTTAGAGAAAAGTTCTTGGATCAGTATCTGAACATCTAAACATACATCCAAATCAAATATAAAACATGGAAATAAACTCCCACTTGTTTGTACCGAGGTAGAAAACCCAAACTACGAGCTACGTTTTTTTTTATATATATAAAATGTGTCGATAGAAAAGAAAGACTGAGTCCAAAAAAAAAAAAAAAAACTGGAACTTATGTTTGGCCTATCTGTTGTTGTCTATACTTAAGCATGTATGTGAACAATGTAAGTAATATTCAACATTTTGTTGGAGTTTGTATTTACAGGTTATGGCCAAAGGGTGTTAATTACAAAGATATAAAAATCAACATAAGTTCAATCTTTAACATCCAGGATGCTAATAATGGACAAGATGAATCTTTTTTTGGAGTTCTATATTTATCTTGCCTTTTGTAAATATGTTCTTTAGTGGAATTTGTTTTTTTTTATTTTGATTACAGATTATAATATAATCATTAATCAACAATAACAAGGAAGTCGTTGTAGTATAGTGGTAAGTATTCCCGCCTGTCACGCGGGTGACCCGGGTTCGATCCCCGGCAACGGCGTTATTGTTTTTTTAACTCAAACCACATTTAATCAGTTCAAAGCTTAATAAATCGTCTTTCTTTTATATTATCTTATGAACTCATCATATCTGCAAGAACTATGAGTATAATGTATTTTATATTATTTTATGTTATGAACTCATATCTTTAAGAACTAGGATTATAATGCATATCATTTTCTCATATAACTATGAGTGAAACAAGCTGCTGAGTGCTGAGTGATGACACCGGCGAGAAAAACAAGTATAGTGGACAGCCCATTATTACAGTGCATGGAAACGATTCGCCTTCAGATCGTTCTAATAATCACATAAGACTTTGAGGAATCGAATGTTATTCGTAAGTCCAATCACGAGTGTAAACAACAGCTGCTTTTGATATTGACATCAATGTGATGTACATAGGGAAATACATTGTTGTTGAAATGGCTGTTTCTGAGAATTTTCGGCACTAATGTTTGTAAAAAGGTCATAAGGAAAGACCAGAAGATTTTGCAACTAAAACCTTTGCTGATAGAACAGCTGAAACAGGACAAATCATCAGTCCCATAATTGCTATAAATCAACTAAGCCTGTACCTTAAAATCCCCACTGTTTTTCTCAAGAGTTCCAAAGCACTGGTGGATTGGAATACCAAATATGTGAGAGAAAGATTAGATGCCCCAATTTCCATGAATCCGCTACATTTATACGTTAATAGATGGAAACAATAATGTTCTGTTATATTAGTCCGTTGTCCCACATCGGATTGAAGAAAGATAAGGTGACCAGGGGTCTAATATAAATAAAGACAGAAGATACAGGATTACTCACTTACCTGGACGGGGTCAATGGGCGATCAAAAAGGTCCATGGCCTAGGTTGGTGACCTCCATTGCACTTTGGAGGGGTGCCCGCCTAAGGTCGGCCCAAGCGGTCGAGCCTACGTCATAATTTGTGGCAGTGGGGGCTTGCGTTCGCGCAGCCCCTGCACAATCTTTAGTTGATGTTTTATTGTTTGCAACTATTGTCAAACTTTGGGTGGCTTTTTCAACTTGTATTAAACTTAATCATATCCTTTTTTAGCATTCTGTTTTCATTTTCATCTGTTTAAAACTGAAAACAAGTGCATTTAATATTGAAGTATTAAAATGCAAAAGAAAAATTAACAATGGATTAAGTTCTTTTTGATTAAAGGTGTCGTGTTCATGTTATACACGTATCTCATGTTCCTACTCATGAATATACATGTCATGTTCACTTATTTGGGTTCATGTGTGACATTGACACGATTTCGCGTTCAACGTATGTCTGGTTGTCTATATATACTTACGCATGTATGTGAACAATGTAAGTAATATTCAACATTTAATTAGAGCTTGTACTTACAGTTTGAGCCTTGGGTACTTGAATATACTTGTAGGTTAAGGAAGTTATTTTCAAAGATATAAAAAAACAACACAAAAGAGCTAGGTATTAGATTTCATTACTTTGATAGTTAATTTCAAAGAGGTTTTTATAGGAGCAAATTCTCTATCCTCTAAAACACACAGGAAATCTTTGCCTCGTCCCACCTTCTTCAGACCATACCAGTAGGTTTTGGTATGAGTGGGATTGATGTTTGTTTACTTTAAAGACACCATACAACAAATAAAAGTACGGTTGGGCACATTTGATGCCGTTGAGGAGGGTGCTAGTGCTTATGTAATCATTAATCAACAATAACAAAGAAGTCGTTGTAGTATAGTGGTAAGTATTCCCGCCTGTCACGCGGGTGACCCGGGTTCGATCCCCGGCAACGGCGTTTATTTTTTTATTTCCAAACAACAATGCAAAGAAGGGCATAAAAGAGAATTTACATTCTAATATTCTATCAGTTCAAAGTCAGATAATTCATATCATATTTCATACCACAACAATTAAGAAATAACATATCTAACCCGCTTAAATTCCATTTTGACTCGTAATCTAACCCGCTTAAATTCCCACTTCTAGTTTTTTCCTTTGAGCAACTAACACGCACACACCCTCTACCCTTCTCGTAAATCTACACCTTTTTTGTCCATCGTGGGATTGAGCCTTTAACCTCAAAGGGAGGGACACCATCTTGAACACGCCTTGATACCGCTAGGCTACAATCCTTCCAGGATGTTCCACAAAAGGTCTTAAAGGAAGACCACAAGATTTTGCAACTAATAAAAGGCTAATAGCAAGCCATTTGAATATGGATTCATCAGCTAAAACTTTTAGAAATATAACAGCTGAAACAAGACAGATCAATAGTGCCATAACTGCCATAAATCAAGAAAGACTATACCTTAAGATCCTCATTGTTTCTCTCAAGATTTCCAAAGCATTGATGAACTGAAATATCAAATACGTGAGAAACGATTAGGTGACCCAAATTCCATAAATCTTCTACGTTTATAGCTTAATAAGTTTTTTCAAATAAAAAGAAAAGGAGGTTCCTTCATGATATAGTCTATTGTCCCACATCGGCTTGTTGAGAAAGAGAAGGTGAGGAGACGTGTGTTAAATAGGGAGAGAAGACAATGGAATACTCACTTACCTGGACGGGGTCAATGGGCAATCAAGAAGGTCCATGGCTTAGGTTGGTGACCTCCATTGCACTTTGGAGGGGTGCTCGCCTAAGGTCGGCCCAAGTGATCGAGCCTACATCATAATTTGTGGCAGCTGGGGCCTGCGTTCGCGCGGCCCCTGCACAATTTTTTAGTTGAACCTGAGATGCTCTAACAAACTTTAAGTTGAACCCATATTAGCAAAAGCTAAACAGACTTAGGCCCATGGCCCAGTGGACATATAATCTAGCTCTAACAAACTTTAAGTTGAACCCGAGATGCTCCTTAACGGGCCTTTAAGGAAACTAACCACGATTAAGAAAACTACTAACCGAAAATGTGTCATGTCTCTTATATTTAGATAGCCCACTAGTAGAACTTGTAGTTCTCTGTACTAGAATCTCTAAAGAGACAAAAACATGTACTAGTACCATTCAAAACTATTCAAATCTACAAACAATGTACAACCTAATTTCTTTTATGCATTTCCTAGATTAAAAGCTACCAAAAAGGGCACTAAATCTTGTCTGCTACTTTATATTTTCAACACAAACCACTTAAAGTAAATTATCATGTCCCTGGATGATCATACTTAATTGTATGGTATAATTTATCGGTTGAAAAAAAAAAATAAATAAACGAAAACGTCTCATAACTTACTTTCTTCTCATCAAACTTGAGAGTGATCGTCACCATATAACATAATCATAGTTTTTCTTATGTCAACCACACACGATACAAGTGAAAAAACCATACACAAATTTGCATTACCATGATATATCTTGTTTTATGCTTGTCAATTATCTTGTCAATACTGTGGACAAAAATTTGGAATTTGCATTACCATGAATCGTGTTTTATGCCGGTCAATTATCTTGTCACTGTTGACATAATCAGGAAATGGTGTCAAGTGTTCGGTGCACTTTCATAATGTTCACATTGCATTCGGTTCATACTTGTATCTGCACGGGTTCTATAAAGTTGCAGATGCCTTAAGGACCACTTCAAAATGAACAAATTTGATGTAGGAAGGTATTGGTTCCAAGGGCGGATCTTAGAAGGCTTGTGCCCGGGCCACGGCCCTGGCACGTTTTTCGGCCAGAAGTGCTAATTTTCGCGGTTCGATCGAAATTTTTTATACCTACTATGTTCGGCACGGGTATGTTTTTAGTGCCCGTGGCTTTCGGCCCTGGGATGTTCAACGGGCAAGATCCGCCACTGATTGGTTCATATCAACGGACTTCCAGAAGATATTGGTTCAAATAAGCGGACTTCAGTAAGGTATTTGTATCAAACAGCAGACTTAATTAAGCTATCAACATCAATCAGCAGAGTTAAAGAAGCTATTGATTTCAAACAGCGAACTTCTAAATATATTGATATCATATAGCGGACTTCCAGAAAGTTATTCGTTTCAAACAGCGGACTTCATTAGTTATAGCTTTCAATCAGCGATGTTCAGGTCATTTGCAGGAAACCTACAGATTTTGCAGGCCTTTGAAGAAATGAGGAAGAAAATCGCTATTTCAAACAGCGAGTTACCTACAATTACTCATAATTTTGCAGGTCACCTAGTTGCACTCTTTTCAGGCTGAGATCCCCTATTTGTGCAAAAAATTCCTAAGCATACATCCAGAACATGGAAATAAACTCCCACTTGTTTGTACTGGGGTAGAGTTCCAAACTACTCGAATAAACAGCTAGTTTTTTAATATCCAAAATGTGTCGATAGATCGAAAAGACTGAGTTTTCATCTTATTTCCCAAAAAAAAAAAAAAAAAAAAAAAAAAACTGGAACTTATGTTTGGCCTATCTGTTATTGTCTATACTTCAGCATGTATGTGAACAATGTTAGTAATATACAACATTTAACTGTAGTTTGTACTTACAGTTTGAGCCTAGGGGTGTTAATTACAAAGATACAAAAATCAACACTAAAAAGCAAGTATTGGATTTTATATTAGTTTAAAAATCAACACAAGTTCAATCTTTAACATCCAGGATGATAATAGCGGAATTTTGTTATTTATTTCCTTTATAGATTATACTCTAATCTAGATAACAAACATGTCGTTGTAGTATAGTGGTAAGTATTCCCGCCTGTCACGCGGGTGACCCGGGTTCGATCCCCGGCAACGGCGTACTTATATTTTTAATTCCAAGCAGCAATGCAGAGAAGGGCATAACTATACAACTTACTATTTTTTTGTGTTATTGAACATATGCAGCCGCAGGTGAAACAGATAAAGCCTCTAAAACCAGTTGTTACTCAATATTAGAGCCGTTGTTCTCCAAACTGTAGGACTTCTAACTGCAGAAACAAAAACCACACTCATCATGAAATCGATAAGCACCATGAAACTATACATTATCACCAACCTCGGTCCTTCCCATCTTCTTGAAGTCCGTCTTCATAACTCAAAGTTGGATCATATGGCACGCATGGAATGACAAGGCACACTCCTTGTGGGTTAAACATAGGGCGAGATTGTCATGTTTAAATTGGACCAGTTTCTCTCAAGAGTTCTAAAGCACCGGTGGACTGGAATATCAAATATGTGAGAGAAAGATTAGATGCCCCAATTTCCATGAATCTGTTACGTTTATACCTTAATAAGTTTATTCAAATAAGATGGAAAAAATGTTCTGTTTAATTAGTCCGTTGTCCCACATCGGCTTGAATAGAAAGAGAATGTGAGGAGGCGTGTATTAAATAGGAAGGGAACGCACAGGAAAACTCACTTACCTGGACGAGGTCAATGGGCGATCAAAAAGGTCCATGGCCTAGGTTGGTGATCTCCATTGCACTTTGGAGGGGTGCCCGCCTATGGTCGGCCCAAGTGGTCGAGCCTATGTCAAAATTTGTGGCAGCTGGGGCCTGCGTTCGCGCGGCCCCTGCACAATTCTTTAGTTGTATATTTTATTTCTCCTAACTACTCTTATGTTAATAACCAAATTCGTTATCAAGCATCTAAACCCTCGTGGTCTTTTTCTTGATATCATTTTTAAATTTTCAATTAGTATGATTCGGTGTTTAACAGACATAGAAGTTCTGATTTGATCAATAAGCCTGGTTGGTTTAGTCTAAATGGCTTAGGGTCAACCTAGAGTCGGGTTCTTGTCATGAACTAGACGGATTCATGGGTGACCCATTCTGGTATGTTTTTAGATATGTTTTATGTAGTAACTCATACTAACTTGGTATTTAATATGTCAAATATTCAAAGTTTGAAAATCAATTGGCATAGTCTAAAGAATAAATACTTAAAAACTAAAAACAATATGCAACTTCAGAAAATTAACGTTAATATGCAAAAAAAAAAAAAAAAAAAAAAAAGAAAAAACGCGCAAACTACGCGCTTGAAACAGCTAGTCTTTTTTTAATATCCAAAATTTGACGATAGAACGGAAAGACTGATTGTTTTCATCTTAATTTCCCAAAAAGAAACAGGAACTTGAGTTTGGCTTATCTGGTTGTCTATACTTAAGCCTCCTGTATATGAACAATGCAAGTATTAATCAGCATTTTATTACAGTTTTATAATCCAAACAAAAATAACAAAGAAGTCGTTGTAGTATAGTGGTAAGTATTCCCGCCTGTCACGCGGGTGACCCGGGTTCGATCCCCGGCAACGGCGTTTATTTTTTCAAAGTTCACAACAGTGCAGAGAAGGGCATAAATGACAATTCACTTTCTTTTAAGTTCAAAGTTTACATGAAACATCTTTCTTTCTGTTAGTTTATGGTCTCAAGTCTGCACAACATATTGTACATGAAGTTCAAAACAACAATTTTCATGCCACAAAAATCAAGAAACAACATATCTAACTCCCAAAATAGAATCTTTCTCATCAAATATTGAAGTTACCAAGCTTTTGAATGCTTCACATCTTCATCCGTCTCCAAAAACGAGTTTATAATTCTACAAATTTGATATCCTGTTGATGTACTGCAAATCAAATTATTTTTTTTTTAATGAACAATATTATTCCAAATTAGCAAATTACAAACAAGTGGCAGGTAAACGGGCAACAAGTTGCGCCGCAACCCCCTTTTGAATTGCAAAACCAATCCTACTAAAGACGAAACGACCCTTAAAGGTTGAGAGATTACTATTCACAATCTGTTGGACCCTGTTTAGAAATTCCACAGCCTCTGGGGCTAGGGAACCAAATGTATCAAAAGCGAATGGGATAAACACATGTTGATTCTCTAAACAAGCCTTCTCGTGTTTAGCGACTTTGCTTGATTCCGCTTTCAACGCAGCTTGGCCAGCAGCAAACCCATTATCCCTGAGCCCAACAAGAGGGGACACTCCAGTAAGGTCCACACAAGCGTGTTTTCCCATGGCCCACCCAAACACAAGAATAACAGCTGGATTACTCACTTACCTGTAATCTTACTTTCATTTAAATTTTTAACCACCAATTAATCGCAACTAATCAAGATATATCAAGGATTACTCACTTACCTGGACATTTCAAGATAAACAAATAGAAATACAAAGTTCCAGTTTGTACATGAAAAGTTTTTCATTGTAAATAAAGTGGCTCAATCTTGCTTGAAAAAATGAAAGATAATTACTCTATACAAATATGATGGTAACAACAATGTTCTAATTGATAGTTTAAAAAAGAAAAGAAGGTGGCTTCACTATATAGTCCATTGTCCCACATCGGCTTGAAGAGAAAGAGAAGGTGAAGAGGCGTGTATTAAATAGGGGAGAAGGTAATGGATTACTCACTTACCTGGACGGGGTCAATGGATGATCAAGAAGGTCCATGGCCTAGGTTGGTGACCTCCATTGCACTCAGGAGGGGTGCCCGCCTAAGGTCGGCCCAAGTGGTCGAGCCTGCGTCATAATTTGTGGCAGTGGAGGCCTGCGTTCGCGCGGCCTCTGCACAAGTTTTAAGTTTAAGTTGTTTTGTAAGTGTCGGTGTAATTCTTCTTATTCAAACTGGTCGTCAGATTCAAAACAAATTAAGGGTGTGAATTCTTAAACAAACCTAATAATCAAGAAGCAACATGTCTAACTCTAATTCAAAACAAAAACATAAAAAAGACCTGCCAAAATGGAAAATTTTCTGTCAAAGATTGAAGTTACCAAACCATTCAATGCGTCACATCTTCATCCGTCTCCAAAAACTGCACCAACAAATTCAATCAAAAACTGATAGTAAATATTGAACCAAGACCACTATTTATACTGGACCCTAACAACCTTAAAGATAGTCATGAATAAACTAAATAAAATAAAAGATATGATAATTAATAAAAGACTCGATAATTAAGGAATTAAATATTATTAAATCTTGAGATAATCTTCAACCGGGATCCCATTGAAACCCATTCCCCAACGCAAGGAAACGAGTCTCCTCGAATGAATTATATGCACATATGTCGCATATAACATCTTCATCATATTCTTTGTTTGCAGTTTTGGCATCCATATATTGACCCACAATAGATCTGTTAATCATCACGTGAGGAAAAGACTTACCAGATTTATTATCAGCGATGTCTTTTTCTTTACCGTCTTCTCCGTTCAAGGCCTTTGTAACCCATAAATAATCTTCTTGGCTCACCTCTTCGTCCTTGTAATTATCAAAACAAGGAGGTGAGTGGTAGATAAATCCGCCATGGGTAGGATACTCCTCATCCCCGGTTAACTCGCCCCCGACGGGCAAAAGGATTCCTCGTTGCGCTCATCCTGTTGAAGTTCTAATTCTCAAATCCGGTGTTGTAGTCGCTCGATTTCTTCAATATCTCGTGGGTCGTGGTTCGCAACTGGAGCATCTGGCGCTCCACCCCGACGTGTGGCGTTACGTGTAGGTCGACCTTTGCCCACCATGATCGTCAGTCCTGAAACTGATACCATTTGATAGGGATCTGAAGATGAAAGAATACTACAATAGAGAAAGAAAAAGAACCGGAGATAAGAATCTCAATTATGGTGGTTGTCGATCGGTTTTCCAAAATGGCTCACTTTGTGCCATGTGCAAAAAAATACGATGCGAGCCAAGTCGCCCGTCTTTATTTCAGCGAGATTGTGCGTCTACATGGTATTCCCAAAAGCATTACCTCAGACAGAGACGTGAAGTTTGTGAGTCACTTTTGGCGTACCTTATGGAAGCGTTTGGGTTCTAGGCTACAATTTAACAGCTCACACCATCCCCAGACGGATGGTCAAACCGAAGTCACTAACCGTACTTTGGGTAATCTCCTTCGCAATCTTGTTGGTGACAACCCTAAACAGTGGGATTTGGTGCTACCCCAAGCAGAATTTGTCTACAGGTCGATAGGTATTTGATGTGGGACTTGCAGTCTGGGGAGCTGGAGTGGTCATGGGTCGTGACTAGTGTAAAGACAAGGAGTATTGATTGTTTTTGCATTCTTTGGTTTTGAGTTACTAAAACAACGAATTATGCTTCCACTAAACGTAAACATGTTTTGAACAAATGTTTTGAATTTTCTAATTACATTGAATGGGATTTTTTATTTATTGTATTATTGTTAGTTCAATGTGATTAGTGGCTGGATCCTGGTACGTCACACGCATTGCGGTGAAGAAGATTGTTGAGTTGAAAGAATCACATGCTAATACCTAGGGGGACTTCACGAGATCATTGAAAGATAGCTAAAGGGCCTTAATACACACACACACACACATAAACTGGTGGGTGGTGTACGGACAATGGTGGTGGCGGTTAGGGATGAGCTTTTTTTCCCAAAATACCCGTACTCGTACCCGTACCAATTTTAGGTATTTGGTACATATATCGGTACTCAGTTTTATATAGACCTTTAAAAGTTTTTATATTATATTTTATTTCATGTTATGGTATTTATAGTACTTGTATTGATTTTACCTATACGGTACTCGTATCATATTGGTACTCGTACCAATTCTACATATTTGGCACCCATACTATATTGGTACTCATGTCAATTTTACCTATTTAGTACACTGTACAAGTGCTTAAAAACTATATAAAAACAAAATGGTACCAAAGCGGGTACTGTATCGAAAATGCCCGTACCCGTACGGTACCTATATATTTGGTACCCAGTTTTGTTCAAATTCGATATCAGTATTTTCAGTACCGGTACGGGTACGATACCAATCCCATCCCTAGTGGCGGTGGTGGTGGGAGGTGGACGTGGATGATAATGGGTGGTGGTGTTGGACGGGGGTGGTGGACGGTGGTGATGGTGATGGACGATGGTGGTGTTTAATCCTCTACAAACCTTAGAAGATCTTAAAAGTGGTTGGTCCAAGTCTGCACCAACAAGAGCTCGCGAAAATGTTTTTTAATGAAACATGTTTGAAAAAACAAACAGTCTGCAGATGATGATGTCTGCGTGGAACAGACAGAAGAGCCTATGCATATATTTTTTTAGAAAAACAAACACCAACTTAAAATAAGATGTAGACAAAAACTAATGATTATTTAAGAACACACTAACATTGAAAAACCCGATTAGTGTACAGGAAAACAAAGACTCAACCGAAAATATAGAACTCAAGACAAATGTTTGACTCTCTATTTTAAACTTTATGATTAAGAAAGAAATTGTATCTTTAAGATTTAAAAGTTAGCATTTAGGAGAGATACATAGTGCTTTGACGTGTATACGGTCAACACTTCGCATGGGATAACAAGAATTCGTGAGTTAATCGTAATAAATATGTTTAGAATACTTATGTATTATTGAAAAAGTATGTTTATAAGTTACAGTAACTTTCGGGTCATTGAAACGACAAGAATCAGCAAGTAGATCAACTTACGCGATTTCAGCACGTAGCGCGTGTGCGCGACATTTAATGCCATATCAGCAAAATACTAATATTTTGAGCATAAAAATAATTATTTTAATTTATAAACTAACTTGTATTGAAATTTACGCGAGAAAACGAGAATTTTGACGCAAGAACAAGCTGGAACGGAGTTGTGTGTAGACAATGGTGGGCTGTAGAAGGATGAGCTTGGCTGATGGGCTTCAAAGTTCAAACCCACCCCACCAAAACTTAGGTATATAAACCCCTATATATCTCCACATCCTTCATTATTCACAAACATTTTCTCTCTGCCTCATTTCTCTCTAACCTCTCTTTACATTCTCTCTCTAGAACACAAGATCCGTCGACCAGAATCCAGCCACCACACGGTGAGGTCCATTTTCTACTAATTTCGACGTTCCGAACACCATGGTGAGGTCCATTTTCTCTAATTTAGAGCGGTTTGTGCCGTAGAGAAACTTTGAAGAGAATCCGGCCAAATTCTGTCAAGTTTGTTTTCAAGTTTTCTCTTCATGTATGTCAAGATCTTGCTTTGAAGGATGTTGGTATTGCTTATCCAAACTATGTCAAGATCTTGCATTTAAGAACCTCCAACTTATTTATAGTTAACTTCAACATGTACATCATACCATGTTATATTGTAAATCGTACCGAAGCGATCCGAAATGAGCCTACCCCCGCTCGTGCCGAATTTTAGAGACCTAGCGAATTGTGACCCCGTTTCACGTTCCCGTACCAGAGCGTACCATGAACCATGTGACTATGCTTCTCATATCATCTATGCTTTGCCGCTTAATCGGCGACTTGATTAGTTGACGGCGAGGCTGCTGGTCGTTCATCATTAACGCACTACAAAACACAAAATACAAGATGAACACTGTGAGAAACTGGTAATCAAACACTGAACACAACGTTTATAAAAAAAACTTACACAAAATCCATGAAAACAGACACAAAAGTGCTGAGATGAAAAAGAAATGTAAGCGACCAAATGTTCTGTGCTCTCCTCTTTTTATAGGACCTAACAAGTAACAACCCTAATGAAAAACCCGAGCCCATCAGCCTTTAATGAAAAACCCGGGCCCTTAACATTTAAAAATAACCAACCCTTAACATTTCCCGTAAATATGTTTTGTTTCCGACAACACAAATTATTATTATTATTATTATTATTATTATTATTATTGTTGTTGTTGTTATTGTTATTATTATTGTTATTATCATTTGAGGCAAACCCTTCCTTTTGACTTAATTACTAAATTTGACTTAATTACTAAAATGCCATCCTTATAATTTTTCCTCTTCTTATTCTTTTTGCATCATAGAGAATCGAATGGTGAAGGTTTGTTTTTTTTTTTTTATGTTTTTATCGTCTAGTAGTTTTTTTCTTCTTCTTGTATTGTGGTTAACTTTTTTAATTTCTTAAATTTGTATGTTTTATAGGTAAACGGGTAAAACAAAACAGAGAAGGCCTCTAATAAATTGTCTCCATTATTATCTTCTTGGGAACCGGGTTTCTCAGAAAAAATACGTTAAGGTTATCCAGATTTGAAAACCATACAATGAATGAATACTGATACCGCTTCTAATAATAACAATACCGGTACCAATGTCCAAAAAAAACTATAAAAATGAATATTGATACCGGTTCCGAAAATAACAAAACAATATCGTACCGGTATAAGTTCGGTTCATCATTGCACTAATTTGAATTACACTCTTTTTTTTCAACAAAGTTTATAAAAAATGTCGATAAATAATTACTAAACACAGTCGCGTATAAATATTTAAAATATATAATATAATGAATGGGAGTTATCGGAAAAAAATTAAATAAACAATAAGTATATGATATAAGGGATAAAATAAAAAAATTAAGAAAATTGAATATAATAACATAAAAAAGTTGTTTTAGTATTTATCATAAGTTAGACTATGGGGTGTGGTTTGGGTAGTCTCTTTGGGGACTATCCGCCACGTAGGCGCCACGTCAGCATGAATGAAGGACCATCCCCTTGGGGACTACCCAAGGGTGTGGAGGACAGTCCTCCCTCCCAAGATGGAAAAGCGGGTTGTTCGCTGCATATCTGTAGGTTACGTTGCTGAAAAAAGGGGTGGCGTTGTGGTGAGCCTAATACAGGAAAGGTATATGTGTTAAGAAACATTATTTTTGACAAAAACTCCTCATGGTGGTCAAGTGATAGCCAAGTGTTGCCTGATTCTCAACATCTCAAAGAGGACCTTGAATTGTCTAAAGTAAAACTCTCTTTTGATGATACTGATGAACAAGAGAGTGAGTGTGTTGAAGAGAATAAGGTCAAAGACCTGTTGGCCGACAAAACTTGAGTATAATAACAAATTTTAAAGTGGATGTTTTTTTAAAGTCTAAAAGTCAATTATCTGGATGGTTTAAAATACATTAATAACATAGAATTTGAATTTGTGGCACTACAAAATTCTTATCAAAGTCACGAATTAAGAATCCCCAACTTGTGGTCTAGTGGTAGGAGGCTTGGGTTTTCCAATGGATATTCATGTTCAATTCGCATTTGTGTCATATTGGGGTAGATATAGGAAATGAAGGATTTGGACTAGGCCTTGTGTGAGGTTATCAGTTCGATTCTCGAGCCCAACCGGGTTTTTGTCCCACCGTGTGTTACGCCAGAGAGTTCTGCTCTTGTGGTGGCACAACGAATGTCAAGTGTCCGCCGGCAATATGGTTTCCCGGGGAACGCCCAAAAAAGCCAAACTTTGAAGCCAAGGTGGACCCGGTTAAATAAACTAATAATTAAGAAGAAAAACATACCTAACAACGAAGTGCAAGAGATTAAAGCTTAGAATAACACCGTAAGTTCGTAACCATTGTAGCTTCAGATATAATGAAATCAAAGGCCATGTTTTGCAATTTGGCAAAAAGGAGTAGTTTAAACAACACGGCAATAAAAGCAACTCCAACCACAGGATTTCTTGAGCAGATCTGGTGGTTTAGAACACAAAGCGAAAACTTATTTTACTTTAGGGCAAATATGAAATCAATCTTGTGGTCCAAGTAACAACTACCACCTTCCAATAACTTCGATATGACTGGTAGTTAACTTTAGTAAATATGCTTTGAATACAAGTAAAACACTATATATGTTACGTATATTATCTAAACCTAGTAAGAAAATGACTTTGCTCATGGCTTTATAGCCTAGTGACATTTTGAGGGTGAGATAAGTCTTTGAGGTCATTAGGTCCCGGGTTCGACTCCCACAAGGGGGGGTTTTTCCCATATTTATTCTCCTGAATTGGTGTATAGGCATTATGTCTAGTGGAGATGGATATGATCGGGATTATCAAGCTTGAGCTCATCTCCTAAAATATATAACTGGAACATGACACATTTGCCAGTTAACATAAACTAGTAGTTTAACCACTTATCAAGATCACTGGAAACGCCATTCGTTCTTATGTTCGTCTACTAGTTTAACCACTTAGCACAAACTTGTTTATGTTATATTTTAAGATCATCACTTTATAAATCATGATCTTAGTTTCTTGATAAGTTTATATTTTTCAAAAAACATTTTCAAGACTATTGTTTAAGTTCATGAACTTCAAAGATGGTGATCTTGCTAGATCTAAACATCTTTATTTTTAGATCATATTTTTAAGCATGTTCATGCAAGATCATCAAGTCTAAACAAACTACACTACACTAAACACCATAATCAACACATAAAGCACATAATTATGCAAGATTATTATGTTAAATTTTAGGGTTTCATGTATTTTGTTTTAGTGTTTTTCAAGATGATCAGAGTGTACTTTCAAGATCTACTAAGTATAAGAAACATAAAAATGAGTTTAGATTGTCTTACAACTAGCACTTAGGCTAGGGAAGATCAAAATGAAGACGATAAAGAAAACTAGAAGATGTTGAAGCTTCCAAGAACAAGTATAAGTTCCCTAGTATGCTTCCAAGGCTTGAACCATCTTAAATAATCTTTGAAGGGGTTATGAATGCTAGTGTTTATGTGCTTGAAGGTTGAAGATGGATGAAGATATGAGGGGTGTTTGGTGTTGTTTTTTGGGAAGTGGTAAAATGAGAGGAATGATGTGGTTATATGGTGGTTGAAATGGACTTCATCCATTTTATGAATTACATTACATAAAATGCTAGAAGTCCACACATGGGCATCATCCATTTTATAAACTATATTGCATAAAATGTTAGAAGTCCACACATGGACATCATCCATTTTATAAACTATATTGCATAAAATGCTAGAAGTCCACACATGTGGTGTGTGGGGCCCACTTGGGGGGGGGGGTGGGGTAAAGTGTAACTTTACTTTTTTTTTTTTTATATAAATTGTATTATAACATGTGTGAATTTTGTAAGAAGATATTTTGGTGAATAGTTGTATCTAGATCAATTAGAGTGCTAATTAGTGTTTAGGGTGTTACACGAGCTTGACTAGTCCACTAGACAAGTTAACGTTTGGTTTAGACACCAAAAATGTCACTAGTTTCGTTATCGGATCGTTACCGGTTAAAATACGGAAGGTGCACGGCGATACCGATAACAATACCTTTAATACATATATGATATTTTTTAGGTCGCTTAAGATAATTAGCATTATCTAATAGCTTTGTTGATGTTGCGGAATGCTGAAAAATGTTGCGAGATGCTGAATTTATTAGTTCATTATTCGGATCGACAATTTTAGGTGTTTAGGCATTTTTCCGAAAAGTTTAGGTATTATTGCAAGTGATGCCCCTAATTAGGGTTTTTGTATATATGTTTATCATGATAGGCTTTCATATCATTCGTTAGTCGTTTCAGGAAGTTTCTAAACTCTCTTGGCATGAATAGTGTGTTCAGGTGACTGGTGTTTTTTTGCATTGTTTGCCAACGTATTAGGACATAGTTGTTTGTTTTTGCGACACGGCGGATCGACATATAAATTATAATGTTTTAACATGTCCTATCACTGCTAGATTTTGTACGACTCAATCATTCATAAATTAAGTCAGAAGAACGCAATTAAATTGTATAAATAGTGATTAAGTTGTACGGAATTATCATGAAATTTGTCGGTTGTCACCCAAAACGCGTGCTTACCTTCACTCGGCTTGTTTACAAACGAGCCACTTTAAAGCTTGTATCGAGTCACGAGCTTTTTGAGTAGTACTGAATTTGACTTTTGACTCATGACATGGTTAACCAGTTGGGTTAGTTTGTTTTTCACTAGCTTCACTCTAAATTTGAAGAGATAACTGGCCATCAATATTCTGTAGTTGGAACTTCAAGGTCTTCGCATTGGACGTGGTTGATCAGTGGTCGAGCTTTTGTTCGATCGCAGCTCTAGAGTTTGTGTGATAGGTTTGTGGATCTGTTGCTTGAATGAAATTTTTCTAGCGAATGGTCACAAAGTTAATAGAAAATAATGCATTAGCGGTTCCTTTTTATTCTTCGCAAGGCAGGCTCAACACTTTTAGAGGCCCAAAGTGAACTAAAGATCTGGGGCCTACACTTGTGCCAAAATTAACGTTATAAATAAAGAATTTTTAAATTTTGTAACCTAATAAGAACTAGAACACTCCAATTTAGCACTTTAACTAATTATTTGATAAACCAACAACAACCAGGTTCTTGTGCGATGAAACAAAGATGGGGATTTTATGAATATAGAGGTAAAAGTGTGCAACTTTGTGAGTATCATTATTTAAAAAATTATTTAAAAACACACGGTGAAGTCTTGAAACCCATTTCTTTTGAATTATCAATGTGATTCTTCAAAAGTTAATAACATATCTAAAGTTCAAGTCCAACCAACTTTAGATATGTTATAAAAAAAAACTCTTACAATTAAAAAAGAAATTAAAACCAACCAACCGCTAACAATCCAAATACCCAAGTAACCCGAATAACAAACGTGTACAGGTCCTTACTTCACTGTTGAATACAATCAATAATCCCCATCAAGTAGAGAATTTCATTTCATAATAAATTAATAAGTGATGATAAAATAGTAAACCTGGTTCACCGGTGCCATCACATTAAGCTGTGACTTGGCGAATGTTCTAGATCCATCTTTGCATAAAATCGTTCCTGAAGACCATAATCCCTTGTAATACTTCTCATCTGGTAAGATAAGCAATAAAAACTCAAAATATATTAGAAAAACTGCATATAACTACAACTGGTACCATCAACAATTAGAACAGGTATTGGACCTGCAGGAGCAACTCCAAGCAGGTCGTTTGATGAAATTGCAGCGTCGAACTCAAAACCAAGAATGAGAAGATTGATGCGTTAATCTTCATTTTGATCTCATAATACTAATTTTGCCCTCCTGGTAAACGAATTCAGTGACCTAAACAACAGTTATTAGTTTACGATAAATAAATTTAAACGCAAACAGAGGGCCAACTTGAGATTACCTGGTGGAAGATCAGTGTTGACTGTTGAAGTACTTAAAAAAGAAACCCCTAACATGAGCTGAAGAGCTCGCCTTCCTAATGAGAATCAGGGCCGTCTTTCATGCTCGAGCATCGGTTATGCAGATGGTTTCTTCTTTCTTGCGTGAACCGCCATTATTGATGAGAAACTGAGACATGTGATGCATTGAGAGGTATGATTTATTTAAATACTGTATGATTATGCCATTGAAATGAACATTTCAAGATAAACATATAGAAATACACAGTTCCTTTTTGTACATGAAAAGTATTTCATTGTAAATAAAGTGGCTCAATCTTGCTTGAAAAAATGAAAGATAATTACTCTATACAAATATAATGGTAACAACAATGTTCTAATTGATCGTTTAAAAAAGAAAAGAAGGTGACTTCATTATATATAGTCCATTGTCCCACATCGGCTTGAAGAGAAAGAGAAGGTGAAGAGGCGTGTATTAAATAGGGGGAGAAGGTTATGGATTACTCACTTACCTGGACGGGGTTAATGGACGATCAAGAAGGTCCATGGCCTAGGTTGGTGACCTCCATTGCACTCGGGAGGGGTGCCCGCCTAAGGTCGGCCCAAGTGGTCGAGCCTACGTCATAATTTGTGGCAGTGGAGGCCTGCGTTCGCGAGTTGTTTTGTAAGTGTCGGTTGTCAGATTCAAAACAAATAAGGGTGTGAATTCTTAAACAAACGTAACAATCAAGAAGCAACATATCTAACTCTAATTCAAAACAAAAAACATAAAAAAGACCTGCCAAAATGGAAACTTTTCCGTCAAAGATTGAAGTTACCAAACCATTCAATGCGTCACATCTTCATCCGCCTCCAAAAACAAGTTTATAAATCTAGTAATTTATTATACTGCTGATGTAGTGCTCACATAATAACACACCTTACTACTTTCTTCTGTTGTTGAACATTTGGAGCTACATGTGAAACAACTAAAGCCTTTATAACCGACTAGCACCCCTAAGATTGTTTTAGAAAAGTTCTAGATGCTTACTTTTCTTAGAAAACCAACACGCTTACCTTTAAAGTAAATATTGATTATGAATAAATACATGCTAACAGTTTTATGCGCTAAGATTGATGTGATTTTCTATACGTTTATGCCCTTCAAAATATAACAATATTCTACACATGACTAGAATAATGACAAAATGAGTTACAATCTTTAAGATTGCATAAAAAGTGCATGCATATTGCACAGTCATGGGCGCACCCAACTGGGGAAGAACCAACATTGTGTAGAGACTTAAAAAGTTAGAACTGTTGATAAGTTTTTCCTTATACAAAATGAAGAAGTCATCAAGAAACAAATGCAATAATGAAATCCATTCATATCGAAAACAAGGAATTCGAAAATGAGAGATGTCCAGACATGAGAACATATGCCATGTGGGTGGAAAAACAACATGTGCAATGACTGATGCAGATCGAAAAGCAAAAGGGAGAGCATGATATGAATCACCAGAAGTTTGGCCGTGGTGAAATAGTTTATCGATCATTGATTGAAAATCAAAAGGACCGAACTCGAGATGTATAATAAGAGAATGACCACTGTGAGTGACTCGTAGAGTCGTAGTACCATCGGTTCCAATCATGATAAACCTAGATTAAAAACATCATGTTAGAGAAACGATTGCCTAGATTATATGTCACATGAGAGCTAGCATTGGCGTCCCGTTTGATCTTGTATTTAATCAAATATTTTGTGATTTACCCACTCAAATTCATCTTTCGGGATAATAAAATAAACTTGAAGCATTTCTCTACAAATAAAGTCTCTTAGTTCTGAAAAAATATGAACAAGAAAAAACTCAATTAAAATAAGATGGAAGTAACAATGTTCTATTTAGATATTTAAAAAGGAAAGGGGTTTGTTTCATTAATAAGTCCAGAGTCCCACATCGGGCTTGGAGAGAAAGAGAAGGTCAGGAGACGGGGTCAATGGGCGATCAAGAAGGTCCATGGCCTAGGTTGGTGACCTCCATTGCACTTTGGAGGGGTGCCCGCCTAAGGTCGGGCCAAGTGGTCGAGCCTACATCATAATTTGTGGCAGTGGGGGCTTGCGTTCGCGCAGCCCCTGCACAATTTTTCAGTATAATATTTTTTGTTTTAAATCAAGTAAAACTGTGAATAAATATTACCTTCAGGTTCATATACAAGTAAAACTGTGAATACACTTTTTTAGATAAACGCGAGTTTGTGTCAATCCACGAATATACATGCCGTGTTCAGGTTCATGTGACGATTTCAGTGTTCGTGACGTCTTCGGGTTCGAGGTGAGGTTGTATTAACAGTTTTTATAAGCATTTTCTTCTTGAGTTTGCAATCAAATGAGAGATTTGAAATTTGTAATTTTGCTTCTGCGAAAAATTAAGTATACGAGATTTTTGCTGCATTTTTTTCCTGACCCGAATCGATTTTTTCCCTTAGAGAAAAGTTCCTGGATCCGTAACTAAACACATATCCATATGGACAATTTTAAAGCATGGAAAATAAACTCACTTGTTTGTACTGGGATAGGGACCCAAATTACACCTTGAACAGCTAGATTTTTCCTTAATATCCAAAATGTGTCGATCGAACGACTGATTTTTTCATCTTAATTTACCAAACAAGAACAGGAACTTATGTTTGGTCTTATCTGATTGTCTATACTTAAGCATGCATGTGAACATGCACTACTAATCTGCATTTAATTGGAGTTTGTACTTACATTTTGAGCCTTGTATACTTGGATACATCTGCAAGTTTTTATAGGCTGCAAATTGTGGAACCTTGTAATTTTACAATGCTACGACAAATATACAACTTGAACACCATTTTTTGTACATGATTTGAAATCTTATTATACAATAATGCGTTTAGATATGAACTGAGGATATTTATTTGACCTTTTATACTCCCACCGCTTGTGCTCCTCTTAACAAAATTTTTAGGTCTGCCAAATCGCCAATGTATGTAAGTAGAGTTGATTGATTACCATCATTACAACTTATTGAAACTATCGATTTTAGTTAATCGCCATAGCTAATATATATGACGAGGTTAAAAAGATTGTTAGAGCATCCACTATGGGCTTTGCCCCTTTTACAACCAAAAACAGCTCTAAAAACGCCACACTATCTCCTCTCTTTCTCGTCCACGTCAACCGCATCTCCCCCTTCTCTCTCTCTTTCTCTCCCTCCCTCCCCTCCACGTGAAGTCAAAAGCGCCCAAAAATGTGCATTTGGGATGCTCTTATCTAGTACCATAGTGATGTTGACAACTATATTCCAACAATGTCGATGTTCCTTATAATACTTACAATTCTTACTATACTTCTACCCAAACTATATATTAGACATAAGGCTATTACATGCCTAAAACAAGAAATGTAAGTATTATATCATTTTATTATTTTAACAATGAAAATGATGGGGAAGAGAAAGAATTTTGAGGGAGAAGATAGAGAAAACAGTTGTAGCATCGAAATAACTTGGGATCAGTTGATGACGACAATGGGGCTCTTGCTGGAGCAATACAGGCACGAAATCCATCTGTTAGGGTCTGCCAACGACCCTCGGAAGATGGACGGGTGGAATTAGAGACACCATATGGTCGGGCACATTTGATACTGCTGAAGAGGCTTCTGGAGCTTATGATGAAGCCGCGTGCTTGCTTGGTGGACTATACATTAGAATTTAGAACCAATTTTGGCCATGTATTCCAACTAACAAATCTCAGATCACTAGTCTTCTTTTTCCAAGACTTGCAGCAAAAAATGATGATCATCTTGAAAATGGCAACTTCACAATCATCCCAAAATCATAAATTTCAAGAATCAACCCAAGTTCGATCTTTAACATCCTGGATGTTAATAATAGAGAAGATGAATCTTACCTTTGGCGTTCTATTGATCACGCTTCTCTATATATGTTTTTAGTGTACTTTTTTTAGTTTACATAAAACAACTACATTAAATTTATATTCTAAATAAAACCAACAAACAAGTCGTTGTAGTGAGAGTGATGAGGAAGAGAAAGGATGTTGAGGGGGAGAATATGAATCTTATATTTGGACTTCTACTCATCTTGCTTCTCTAGATATGTTCTATAGGAGAGTTTCATATATTTTTTATTAACATAAACATTAGTTTAAATCACAATCTTAACAAAAATGTCAAACAAGTCGTTGTAGTATAGTGGTAAGTATTCCCGCTTGTCACGCACGTGACCCGGGTTCGATCCCCGGCAACGGCTATTAATTATATTTTTCCTCAAACCACTTTACATCAGTTCAAAGTTTTCATTATATTGTCCCACATCGGCTTGGAGAGAAAGAGAAGGTGAGGAGACGTGTATTAAATAGGGACAGAAGGTAATGGAATACTCACTTACCTGGACGGGGTCAATGGGCGATCAAGAAGGTCCATGGCCTAGGTTGGTGACCTCCATTGCACTCAGGAGGGGTGCCCGCCTAAGGTTGTCCCAAGTGGTCGAGCCTACGTCATAGTTTGTGGCAGTGGGGGCTTGCGTTCGCGCAGCCCCTGCACAATTTTTAGTTTAATATTCTTTGTTTTAAATCAAGTAAAACTTTTGTAGCTAAACAAACTTAGCACGTGGGGTTTTATTAAATGTTAGTTTCAAGTTGAACAGACAAACACTTTTAGCGAAATAGTTTGTGTCATGTCGACAGGTTCATGGGTTGGCCCTTTCAAACCACATTGTTATATTATTTCTTAAAAATTTGTTATGTGATAACTCAAACTACCTGGGTATTTTATTATGCCGCATATTAAAAGTTAGATTTCAAAACTATTAATATGCAAAAAAAAAAAAAGAGTGATAAACGCATCGAGTTTGTGTCAACCCACGAATATACATGCCATGTTCAGGTTCATGTGACGATTTCAGTGTTCATGACGTGTTCGGATTCGAGGTGAGGTTGTATTAACAGTTTTTATAAGCATTTTCTTCTTGAGTTTGCAATCAAATGAGAGATTTGAAATTTGTAATTTTGCTTCTGCGAAAAATTAAGTATACGAGATTTTTGCTGCATTTTTTTCCTGACCCAAATCGATTTTTCCCTTAGAGAAAAGTTCCTGGATCCGTATCTAAACACATATCCATATGGATAATTTTAAAGCATGGAAAATAAACTCACACTTGTTTGTACTGGGATAGGGACCCAAATTACACGTTGAACAGCTAGATTTTTCCTTAATATCCAAAATGTGTCGATCGAACGACTGATTATTTTCTTCTTAATTTCCCAAACAAGAACAGGAACTTATGTTTGGTCTTATCTGATTGTCTATACTTACATTTTGAGCCTTGGGTACTTGGACACATCTGCAAGTTTTTATAGGCTGCAAATTGTGGAACCTTGTAATTTTATTACGCTACGACAAATATACAACTTGAACACTGTTTTTTTTGTACAAGATTTCAAATCTTATTATACAATAATGCGTTTAGATATGAACTGAGGATATTCATTTGACCTTTTATATTCCCACCGCTTGTGCTCCTCTTAACAAAATTTTTAGGTCTGCCAAATATGTAAGTAGAGTTGATTGATTACCATCATTACAACTTATTGACACTATCGATTTTAGTTAATCGCCATAGCTAATATATGAAAAGGTTAAAAAGATTGTTAGAGCATCCACTATGGGCTTTGCCCCTTTCACAACCAAAAACAGCTCTAAAAACACCATACTATCTCCTCTCTCTCTCGTCCACGTCAACCGCATCTCCCCCTTCTCCCTCCCTCCCTCCCTCCCCTCCACGTGAAGTCAAAAGCACCCCAAGAACTTGTGTTTGGCCTATGTGGTTGTCTATGCTTAAGCATGTGTGTGAACAATGCAAGTAATATTCAGCATTTTTATCGGAGTTTTGTAGTTATAGTTTGAGCCTTGATCATTTGGATATACCTGCAGGTTAAGGGTGTACACTACAAAGATAAAAAAGCAACACATAAAAGAAAGTATACTTTTTATCTGTTTACACAAAACATTAAATTAAATAGATAATCAAAACACAAACAACAAACAAGTCGTTGTAGTATAGTGGTAAGTATTCCCGCCTGTCACGCGGGTGACCCGGGTTCGATCCCCGGCAACGGCGTTTAGTAGTTTTTTTTACTCAAACCACCTTTCATCAGTTCAAAGTTTTTAATAAATCTGCAATTTCATATTATTATTCATACAGCTATAAGTATAATTGGAGTTTGTACTTACATTTTTGAGCCTTGGATATATTTGCAGGATTTTATACGCATCAAATTGTGGAAACTTGGAATTTTACCTACTTCTTTACATAAGAGTATGGTTGGGCACATTTGATACCGCTGAAGAGGCTGCTAGAGCTTATGATGAAGCCGCATGCTTGCTTCGTGGACCAAACTTTCTAACCAATTTTGGCCATGTATTCCAACTAACAAATCTCAGATCACTAGTCTTCCTTTTCCAAAACTTGCAGCAAAAAATGATGATCATCTTGAAAATGGCAATTTCATATTCTTTCCAAAATCATCAATTTCAAGAATCAACCCAAGTTCAATCTTTAACATCCCGGATGCTTATAATAGAAAAGATGAATCTTATCTTTGGCGTTCTATGATCATGCTTCTCTATATGTGTTTTTAGTGTACTTTAAAGATAAGTCGTAGTATAGTGGTAAGTATTCCCGCCTGTCACGCGGGTGACCCGGGTTCGATCCCCGGCAACGGCGTTTTTTTTAACACAGTATAACTTTCATATCATTATTTATACAGCTATAAGTATAGTATATTATCATTTTTCATACCACAACAATCATCAAACAGCATGTCTAACTCATTTTTCGTACAAAAAACATCCTAAAATAAAAACTTACCAAGTTTTGAGTGCTAACATCAGGGAGTAAAACAAGTTGGTGCACTTGTGTCTGTACTTTGTCTGTATTTTGTCATGATACAAATCGATGTCTTGTGTTAGTCTAAGTTACGTCTTAGGTTCGTTAATATGTGTGTTTGATGTAAGTTTGACCAAGTCAACCATCCTCCTGGTTTGACTTGACCAAACAGTTAACACATTGTTAGTAACCTGTTTGTGTCGAAGGATGGGTCTTCGAAGGATTGTTTATATCCTTCGATGAGCTCGAAGGATAAACCTTCGATGGATATAGATGGACCTCGAAGGATATCATCCTTCGAGGTATATGTGGATCCTTCGATAGGTTTCAGATCGATAGATGATCCTTCGATCAGGCGATCTGATCCTTCGACCAGACGGTCTGTGATGGATATATATATCCATGTAATGTGTTCACTTTATGCAAGACAAAAAAATAGAGGTGAGTGACAAGTGTGTGAGAAGTGAGTAAACTAAGTCTTGTAGAGAGAGCTTATTTTCTGTGGTCAAGGGCTGTAACCGTGTCCACTGAAATACAGGAGAAAACTTTGATATCTCGTGTGTCTACCTTTCTCTTTATAGCTCGTGTTCTCATGTGAGTGACAAGTGTGTGAGAAGTGAGTAAACTAAGTCTTGTAGAGAGAGCTTATTTTCTGTGGTCAAGGGCTGTAACCGTGTCCACTGAAATACAGGAGAAAACTTTGATATCTCGTGTGTCTACCTTTCTCTTTATAGCTCGTGTTCTCATATAAACTACCGGTTTGCATTCTAGCTTGGATTCCGCACTTGCTAGTGTGTTAAACATTACAAGGAATAGGTTTGACCTCAACCTCCGAGGGACCTACAAGTGGTATCAGAGCCGTGGCTCTTTTCCTTGTTAAAAACCGAGTTTATACAAGACTTTGGAGTGTTTTGGACAAAAACTCACATGGTTTAGCACCCGTTTTTAGTGTTTTTCTTGCATTTCTTGACGTAAAAACGTGTTCTAAACTAACCGGGTGTGTTAAAGGACGGGTTGGGTAACTTAAAAACTTGTTTTTAAGAATTTTGGTAATTTCCGGCCAAAATTCCGGCTTACTCCGGTGACCGGTTTTCTGGACTTTTTAAGTTATATTTTATTTGTCAAATCTTGTTTTGGCAGAAAGTATGGTCTGACCATACCTTCTGCCTTCTGCCGAAAGATTTCCACCAACCCATCACCTTTTCACCAACCTGTCACTTTTGTCAACTGTCAGCGCAGATCGAAGGATATCCTTCGAAGTCGAAAGATCATCTTTCGATCATAGGAAGTTCGATAGATAATCATCCTTCGAACATCCTTCGAAGTCTGTGACTTATCCTTCGATCCAAGGAATCTTTTCGAAGGATACATCTTTCGATTTACAGTTCTGGTTCGAAACATAAGGATCTTTCGATTGGAGAATCCTTCAAAATCATTGTTCGAAATTCAACAGTGATCTTTCGAACACTGTTGATCCTTCGAACAAGTTATGTTCCTTCGATCCTAGTCTGTTTAAGTTTAACAAGTTTGTGTTTTTCAGGTCTTTCGATCAAGGATCCGTCGGCTGGTTGTTATCATTCGAGATATTAACATAGTTTGTGAAAATTAAATTTTTAAAAAGGGAAAACTTGTTTTTCAAATTTCAAATCAATTTTCACTTAATATATTAATTTTTATAAAATGGGAACAAACGGTCAGTGGGATCCAACCGCGTGGACTCAAACAACTTTGACTCCACAATCATCAGCTACGCATTCTGCGTCAGATTTCAACAAGGCATGGATGCAGGCTATTGCCCCACCTCAAGCTGCAATGATAACTGCAAATCAATGGGCATTGGTCACAAATCAAAGCAGCAGCATTCAATCTATAATGCAGAACGACAGTGAAACTGGTACAAGCACAAAACCGCCAAAGCTAAATCACATCAATGATTGGAGATGGTGGAAAGAAAGGCTGAGAACTTATGTTCAGGGGCAAGGTCAAGATCTATGGATGTGCTTCTTCACCGCATTTGACAATGATTTGGAAGTTGCAGGATCTAATCCACAAACCTACAGCACTATGTCTGATGATGATAAGAAGAAATTTGAGTTAGAAAAGAAAGCATTCATGATTCTCACACAAGCTCTTCACAGAGACATTTACCACCAGTTTGTTTACTGCACGACTACTAAAAGCTTGTGGGATATGCTCACGTTACGATGTGAAGGAAATGCTCAATCTAGAAAGATCAAGCAAGAATTACTGAAGAAAGAGTTTGAAGGATTCACGTGTATGGAGAATGAGACTTTGGCAGAGTTATCTACAAGGTTCCATCACTTGTTGAGCGAGATGTTTGCTTTTAGAGTCACTGCCACTCCACAAGAAATGGTGAAGAGATTCGCTGATAGCTTACCAGCAAAGTGGAGCAGTTATCTTGAAATTCTCAAAGAAAATGGTGTTCTAGACACAATCACCGTTTATGAGTTAATTCAAAAATTGGAAAACAAGGATGTAGAAGAAAAGCTTAAGGCAAAAAGAACACTAACTCTTCAAAATCCAGAGATGTACTTTGGGATTGCAGGAGGTATCAGTGGAGAAAAACCAGCCTCTCAACATGCGAAGCTTCAAACAGCCTTCATCTCAAACACCGGACCTTCCACAACAAATCAGTTTGATCCCTCAGCATACACGATGATGTATTCAAGACCAGATTCTTCTTCTCTACAACAGAATGTGCAACCGACAGCTCAGCAATTCACACCACCGCCTTTCTTAGACCCAAGCAGAGCTCACCAGCAACAACCGCAACAGCAAGGGTTTTATGGAAGCTCTTCAAACTTTCAAGCCACTTCCAATCCGAACACAGTCAGATTAGACACTTCCAACTTTTCCAAAGTCAGTGTCGAAATAGCCAAGGAGCATATGGAGATGTTGAACACCTTGGTTAGTGCTTATTGTGGATTGATCGCAGGTCAGATTGGGAATATCAATCTAACCAATGAAGATTATCAGCAAGTGGATAAAGAAGAGTTTGAAATGATGGATATCAAATGGGCTCTTGCTAGTGCAATTCGAAGAGCAAAGGAGTATATGGAAAGGACGGGGGAGAACCAACTTGGAAAGCAAGAAAGACACCAAGTATGGGTTCGACAAGCAAGCTGTAAAGTGCTTTAACTGTGGTGAACGGGGTCATTTCAAAAGGGAATGCACAAGACCAGCTCAGCATGGAAACCAAAATCCTTTCAGAAATCAAGGCAACCAGCAGAACCAGAACAGGAACAATGTTCGTACGTTGATACCTCTCAACAACCAAAGCCAAGCAGGGCCATCAAATGCCAACCAGGGACTTGTGGTTCAAGTAGATGAAGGTTGTGATTGGTCGCTTCAGTTGGGAAATGATGCTCCAGATGGAACAGCATGTTTTGCTGAAGTCGTAAAGGATTTAAAGCACGCCAGTGGTGGAGAATCTTCCACCAATGGTGATGAATCTTCTGAAGATGAAGACAGTTCTGGTTATAGTGGAAGCTCAGATGAAGAATCCTCCACTTCAGGCAATGATCATGTGGATGAGACATCAAGTGCGTCAGTCGATGCAGATATTGATGAGCTTTTGGAAGAAGCTGCAGCAGGAACTGAAAGAAGATCTATTTTGGTGGATCAAGTTGCTTACTCTTCGTCTTCTCTCCATTCAGCCTTTATGGCTAATGTCGACAGTTCATCAAGTCAGGTATGTGTCGATGAACCCACTGTAGTTAGTTGTGAAAATTGTGATAGTTTAAATGTTAAATATGCTGAAAAGGAAAGTCAGTTTGAAATCACATACAAACACAATCAAGAATTGATTGTAGATCTTTCTAAAGCAACTGAAGCTAACTTGTTTTTAACCAGAAATGAAAAGGAATTTAAAGCAACAATTGCGTCATTAAGACATGATGTTACAGAATTACAAAAGGCTGTTTTGCGAAAACAACATGCTAACAATAATCTTATTGACACAATTGAAAAGCAAATGGTAGAGTTGGCAACAGCTCGATGTGAATGTGAGACTAAGCAGAAACTGGAAAGCTATTCCAATTCCCGCTATGTATTGGATCACATCATTGACGTTCAAAAGAAAAAGGGGGATGCAATATGTATTGGATTCAAATCATGTCCTCCCCCAATGAATCACAATTACTCCAAATTGCCTGATGACGAGGATATGCCCCGTTTTGAACCTACTGTGCCACTCGGTCTAGATGACTTTGCAGCAGGCCTCGGGTTCACAACTGGTACATCATCCTCGGGTCAATCAGAATCTGAGAATGTGACAGATTCATCGTGTGTTAAGGAACAGAGTCCTCCCATTGTTGAGGATGCTGATTCTTCGGATGATGAATCTGAAGAAATTGTGAAACAACAGTCTAACTCGGTTACAACAGATATTCCAATCGAGAATCACATCCTGTGTGATCCACCAGTGAAACCGAGTAAGACTGAAATGTCAAAAGCAATGGAGTCCCTTGTATCTAGCAGTGAAGAGAATAACTTGTTGTACACGCTCAAAGGAGATAGCAAAATCTACTCTAACAAAGATTTTCCAATTAAAAATGTAAATCAAGATTTAATTGAGCAAATTTTTGAAGGATGCACTGATAAGTTTTTGGGGATCAAAAGTGGCAAAGTTACCGTCACTCAATGTGATCCAATTCCGTGTGAACAAATTAGAAAACAATACGGAAATCAAAAACTACCAATTGAGCGAAAACAACAAGTCAACTCCGGAAAGGGTAAGGTACAGGGAAAGAAGGCTCAGAACAAGAATGTTCAAGCACCTAAAGTTCAGCAGCCTAAGACTGAACAACCAAAGGTTCAACAACAAAAGGTGCAAAACAAAAGAGCCCCTGTTAAGAAACGAGAACCGAAAATGAACTTTGTTGGATCCACGGGTTCAGACAAACTTGAAACATTTCAGGATAAATCTAACCTTGAGTTTATAAAACAAGTTAGAATTTTAAAACGAAATGATCAGAATAATTACACCCAACACACCAACGGATGTGATTTAGGTCCAAGCACGTCTAGATCACAAAGTTCATTGTCTGGTTCTCCGTCTGGTCATCAACATGTTTCTCCGAAGTTTGTAGAGCGGAGAACATGTTTTGAATGTGGGACAGTTGGGCATATTGTAAGATATTGCCCACACGTGCAAAAGCTGAAGTAAAAAACGAGTGCTCCCCAAGAAATCGATTACCGAAAACGATTAGTTTCCCCGAAACAAGACCCACGTGTCTTGAAAGAAAGGGAAAAGAAGTTAAAGCAAAAGAATCAAAAGGTAATTGAAAATGCCTTAAAATCAGAGGTCAAAGAAGAAAAACCTGTACAAGCAAAATCTGAAACTGTAAAACCAGTAAATGCTAAAACAATAAATTCAAATACTGGTAAAGGACAAACAGCTTGGAAGCAAAAGCAGGTAATTCAATCAGGGGGAGCACCACAGGTTCTTTTTCCTAATCATCAAGTGATTGAAATCACTTTCCTTGATGATCACGGACGACCCAAGTCCACAAAGGCTTGGGTCCCACTCTCCAACTAATCTCTGAGTGAGTGTGTAGGATATTCCAGGAGGAACTATCGATAGTCTTAGGATTGTTGATAGTGGAGCGTCCATGCACAAGATCGGCGACACCAGACTCCGAAACATCATTATATCTAGGAGTTGTTGCCTTTGATGGAGAGAAATGAGAAAAGAAAAGAAAAAGATAAGAAGACAAACATTCCGATGAAGGAATGATGGTGAAAGAATGTGGTTGAATGAAGTTGAAAAATTCGACATGAAGAGATATGTGCCAAAATTGGTTGTTATGGTTTTTGATCGGGTCCTCAGGAAAGATTCAAATGAAAAGTACGCGACTGCAGCACGTCTGAAGCTTTTTGAAGATTCATGGATTTTTCTTCCACAAGAAGTTCAAAGTCCACAAGATGAACGTGTAAGGTACTTTTCTCTACGGTGTGATTGAAGAAAATGTGTTTGTTGAACAAACCAACCGGGTGTGCGGATGCCTTGGCATGGATTGAACAACCGCACACTACTTCTACAAGAGAAAGACAAAGACCTTCGCTGGTACAATGTGGAAGACCAGCCGGACCCGGAGGTTTATGATCTTGTTGCTGTGTGGAGCTATCTAGGATTAAGTGAAGTAGCTACATAAATCGACCTTGAAATCCACACCGGGTGGATATCCAGTCTGGGAGAGCACTCAGATTCCTGACAATGCACGAAGCAGTTGCAGGATACGGTTTTAAATTTTAATCTCTCCTATACTTGTCGATATTTAAGCTGCTTTATGAATTATTATCATCTCGTACAGCACTCCTTGACCTGACACGTTGATCTCGAATATCACCTCACACGTGATTGTTTCATTATGAAACTCATCAATGTTGTCATGGTCCACACCGATGACCAACGTGCCGATTTTTTTTTTACCAAAGCATTTGACAAATCAAGATTTGACTTTTTATTATTGGTAAACGGCATTAAGGTCAAGCAAGAGTAATCCACATCGGAAAATCATTTTTTGTAAATACCTTTGTGTTTTAAATTTGTCTTAGTTTATTGATTTTAGGGGGAGTAAATCCAAAATTTGAAAATCCAAAAACATCGAAATATTTCAAAAACACAAAAACAATAGAAAAACAAAAATGAGTTTCCTGGCGAGCAAAAGAGAAAATGATAGTACATCAGTGGTCTGTCCAAACCTCTTTAAACCTTAAATGAAAAAGCGATAAGCAGCTCTATATAAGATGTATCGGTAGGCTCACAATCATTTTAAAGTGTGCAGGGTGATATAAACTTAAATCGACTGAAGACCAGGTGGGAACCACTCATTGGCATATGGTCTTAGTACCGAAATTTCGTTTGAGAGATTGCCGAGGTTCTGAGATATTCGGTCTTTATGCTGCTTATCATCTGGGTATCATGGTTGTATCTTTTATCGAAAAATAACGGGGACGCAAGTCTAGATCTTCCATGATACCATACATACGTGTACATATTGCATTCGACCTCAATAAGTGATCAACAATCACATGTCCAAACAAATAAGTGATAAAATATCACATTTATCCGGGAGTCAAGTTCGTCTCTCTGCTGTACGAAAGTACTGACCTGTTCACGGACTTGCTCCTGTGCCCTCATGCATTGAAAATCAAGTTCCTCATCAATAAGTGATTCTATCACATAGGGCTTGTTTTCAAATCAAAATAAGTGAGAATCTCACATCATATACGGTCAAACAGATGATAATCGGTATACTCACCGGTAAGATGAACCCTCGTGCATACCTTGATACGGGAATGTGTCGTGATGTGGATGAACTCCGGTCGGTAAGTATAAATCATACCTTAACGTATCCCCTCGCCATGATTACATCTGATAAGTTGAGCTTATGTGGACAACAATACCGATAATCGTTATAGGATGCTTATCTAAATGTTATCTAATTGAACAAAGAGAGCGTTTTGGCATGACCGTACACTGATATGATTCTCTTACCCTCGAAACTTACAAAAAGAATGTCTGTAAATATTTATTTAATGCTTTCAGTTTCTGCATCTTTGTATATATTTATTTACTGCTTTCAGTCTTTACTTTTGAAATATTCAAAAATACCAAAAAGATTTTAGGTGTGTTTTAATATAAACTTTCTAAAAGCCAAAAAGATTTTATTTCTATTTTATTTTCGATCGTACGATGTTGGATCTCGAGTCTTCGTTACCTGAAACCTGATTGAAAACCGAAACGACTGATTCTTCATAAATGGTCGAAATTTGCAAGTTTTGAAAGTTAAAAACCTAAAACTGAACAATTTGTTAAACTTTCAAACTGTCGGACGGTGTTTGATTGAACAATGGTCACATGTGTGTCGTTTGCTTATGATATTCCAGGCAGTTGTTCTCATTACGCGTTTAGATTTCTTGCATGTGCAGATTCTAAAGGCAAGGAGAACATGGTCGATGACAAGCTTTGGAATGAAGACACGACGTGAAGGCACTCAAAAGACAAAGATGATCGAGTTGCCGCTGACCATCATCAACACCACAAGGATCTCAAGTTGTAAAGATCAAGACTTTCACGAGCATAACTCAAGGGGGAGCTTATGTTAAGGGGGAGTTTGTCAACACATTTCCTACATGAAACGGGGAGTTTGTTGGTACACTTTCTGCTTTCAAGACGTGAAGACTTTAAAGATCCTCCGACATTGAAGACTTGAAAGGACGTCAAAGACTTGAAGACACGAAGATCGAGACAAAGCTACAGCCAAGGGGGAGTTTGTTGGTGCACTTGTGTCTGTACTTTGTCTGTATTTTGTCATGATACAAAACGATGTCTTGTGTTAGTCTAAGTTACGTCTTAGGTTCGTTAATATGTGTGTTTGATGTAAGTTTGACCAAGTCAACCATCCTCCTGGTTTGACTTGACCAAACAGTTAACACATTGTTAGTAACCTGTTTGTGTCGAAGGATGGGTCTTCGAAGGATTGTTTATATCCTTCGATGAGCTCGAAGGATAAACCTTCGATGGATATAGATGGACCTCGAAGGATATCATCCTTCGAGGTATATGTGGATCCTTCGATAGGTTTCAGATCGACAGATGATCTTTCGATCAGACGATCTGATCCTTCGACCAGACGAGCTGTGATGGATATATATATCCATGTAATGTGTTCACTTGATTAGAGGTGAGTGACAAGTGTGTGAGAAGTGAGTAAACTAAGTCTTGTAGAGAGAGCTTATTTTCTGTGGTCAAGGGCTGTAACCGTGTCCACTGAAATACAGGAGAAAACTTTGATATCTCTTGTGTCTACCTTTCTCTTTATAGCTCGTGTTCTCATATAAACTACCGGTTTGCATTCTAGCTTGGATTCCGCACTTGCTAGTGTGTTAAACATTACAAGGAATAGGTTTGACCTCAACCTCCGAGGGACCTACAACAAGAAATGAAGTGAGGCAGCTGATTATTACGATGCAAATATGCAGAAACGATTCACCTCCAGATTGATTGAATAATCACGTAAAACTTTGTGGAAACAAAATATTTTACGGGAATAAGTAGCGGTGTAAACAAGAGCTGCTTTTGAAATCAACAACGATGTGATGCACATAGGGATACACATTGTTGTTGAAATGGCTGTGTCTAAGAACTTTCGGCACAAATGTTCGACAGAAGTTCCTAAAGGAAGACCAGAAGATTTTGTAGATAATAAAAACATAATAGCAAGTCATTTGATAATGAATTCATCAACTAAATCATTTGATGATAGAACAGCTGAAACAGATGAGGGGTCTTTTGTAATAGTTTAGTCCATTCATCAACTAAAACATTTGGTGACTTCCATTGCACTTTGTTATGAGTCAATTAGTATAGGGACTATAGTGTAAGTCTTGAATAGATGAGGGGTCTTTTGTAATAGTTTAGTTGTACAAAAAGGATGATCCGAATGAGAATGGGTATGGTTGAGTTGAATGAACTTTCTTTCTTAGTTTCTCTCTCTATTTTCTCTCTCTCTCTCAAAATCTGCACGTATCACACTTTGGAGGGGTGCCCGCCTAAGGTCGGCCCAAGTGGTCGAGCCTTCGTCATAATTTGTGGCAGTGGGGGCTTGCGTTCACGCAGCCCCTGCACAATTTTAAGTATAACGTTTCAGTTTTAAACTCCAATTAATTGATAACTAAAAAAACATTTGTAAGTAATAATTTCAATTTGAGAAAAATCAGTCAGAGTATGCATTTATCCTCAGAAAAATCAGTCATAATTTGTGTCAGTGGGGGCTTGTGAATGTGCACACTCTATTTTTACCATTGGCGTATAAAGCTAGCTATCAATATGTTACATACGTGAATATTTGAATCCTTATGGGACGATATATGAATTTGTCACATAAAAAATTTCCTTTTGTAATGCAATCTAAAGTCTAAACGCTCGCTAGGCCATTGGCTTAATCATACCTTTCTCCGGTGTGGTGTGGTAAGTTATTAAGGCTAGCAATATCTGGGACAATGAAACATTAAAAGAGTTTGATAAGACTTGCATTTGTTATCAAGACACTAAAACCTTGTATTTAATTTAACATGATATCTGATTTCTGAAATAGCGACACGAAATGCTAAAAAATAACACAAAAAACAAATCGTATGTTTTCACATAAATCTTGATCATCAAGCTTCAAGTTATACAAAAACAAAACCGTATAAACACATAAAATCTCCATAGAAAGAGTGTCAACAACACAAGGAACCTTCTCATCAAACAACTCATCATTTCCCAATTCACCATGTAAAGCCCCGCAGTAATTATACATCTCTATGGTAGCAGTAGTTACGTGACGCAAATACGGCATCATCCAGCCACAACCAAGCATCATAACAAACAATACATAACACATGAAGACCGTCCGATACCACCCATACCAAAATACAAAAAACAATAACAAAGAAACCAATCTCATCCCCTTCACTAGATCCAAGCTCCTCCTCAAAGCCGCAATCCTCTATATTGATTCGACAACAATGACCATAAAATCCAGCGACCAGTTCAGGTGAAAATATGTTACAATCACGATGAAAATCGCATATATAACTCGTCTTTTTTGTATTATTTTATAAAATCCAAATCTGCAATAACTTTGAGTATAATTTCATATCACAACAATCATGAAACAACATATCTATCTCTATTTCCAAATAATATACCTTAAATCCTCACTGTTTCTCTCTAGACTCCCAATGCACGGGTTGATTGAAATAGGTGATCTGATCTAGTAAAAAACACTTGGTGTGTAACTATGTCAAAGAATGAGAATCTCTGATGTTTGCTAGAATAATGTCCAAGGTTAATGGTTTGTGATTATGTCATCCAAATTCATATTTCACTTCAGAGATAAGAAGCTGCTTGTGTGTCTTGCTGTCTGTGCTAAAACGTTTGACTGCAAATTAGGTTACTTGATCTTGAAAAACATGAAAGATAATAACAACAATAACAACTTTATTTAAATAAGATGGAAGTATTAATGTTCTGTTAAATTGTTTAAAAAGTAAAGGAGTTTGTTTCATTAATTCGTTCAGTGTCCCACATTGGCTTGGAGAGAAAGTGAAGGTGAAGAGGTGTGTATTAAATAGGGAGAGAAGGTAACGGATTACTCACTTACCTGGAAGGGGTCAATGGGCGATCAAGAAGGTCCATGGCCTAGGTTGGTGACCTCCATTGCACTCAGGAGGGGTGCCCGCCTAAGGTCGGCCCAAGCGGTCGAGCCTACGTCATAATTTGTGGCAGTGGGGGCTTGCGTTCGCGCAGCCCCTGCACAATCTTTAGTTGAGGTTTTATTGTTTGCAACTATTGTTACACTTCAGGTGTCTTTTTCAACTTGGATAAAACTTAATCATATCCCTTTCTTATCATTTGTTTAGTTAGTTAGGCAGTTGGGTTATCAACTGTGGTTTCAGTTTCATCTGTTTAAAACTGAAAACAAGTACATTTAATGTTGAAGTATTAAAATGTAAAAAAAAAGATTAAGTTTTTTTTTTTGATTTAACGTGTCGTGTTTGTGTTATACACGTATCTTGTGTTCCTACTCACGAATATACATGTCATGTTCACGTGTGACACGATTACCATGTGCCAGGTTCATGTGTGACATTGACACAATTTCGTGTTCAACCTATGTCTGGTTGTTTATATATACTTTAGCATGCATGTGAACAATGTAAGTAATATTCAACATTTAATTGGAGCTGGTACTTACAGTTTGAGACTTGGGTACTTATTCCCTGGCACTGGCGAGTAAAACAACAAGTATAGTGGACAGCCGATTATTACAGTGCATACTAAGAAGTGCATGGAAACGATTCGCCATCAGATCGTTCTAATAATCACATAAAACCTTGAAGAATTGAATGTTTTTTGTGAGTAATTACAATCACCTGTGTAAACAACAGCTGCCTTTGATACCAACATCAATGTGATGTACATAAGGAAACACATTGTGGTTGAAATGGCTGTTTCTGAGAATTTCGGCACAAATGTTCGACATAAGGTCTTTAAAGGAAGACCAGAAGACTTTGCAACTAATAAAAACCTAATAGCAAGTCATCTGACAATGGATTCATCAACTAAAGCATTTGATAATAAAAGAGCTGAAACCGAAAAGATTAACAGCGCCCCAATTGCCATAAATTAACTAAGATTACACTTTAAATTCCTCACTGTTTCTCTCAAGATTTCTAAAGCATTGGTTGATTGGAATATCAAATATGTTTGAGAAAGATTAGATGCCCCAATTTCCATGAATCCGCTACATTTATGCAAGTTTATTCGCAAAAGATGGAAACAATAATGTTCTGTTTAATATATTAGAATAGATAGATTGTCCCACATCGGCTTGAAGAGAAAGAGAAGGTGAGGAGGCGTGTATTAAGTAGGGACAGAAGGCACATGATTACTCACTTACCTGGACGGGGTCAATGGATGATCAATTAGGTCCATGGCCTAGGTTGGTGACCTCCATTGCACTCTGGAGGGGTGCCCGCCTAAGGTCGGCCCAAGTGGTCGAGCCTACGTCATAATTTGTGGCAGCTGGGGCCTGTGTTCGCGCGGCCCCTGCACAAATTCAAGTTCAAATTGTTTATTTTAAATCCAAATATTTTATAATTAATATTAGAAAAAACATTTCTAAATAATAATAATATTGATTTCAAGTAGAGAAAAGTTAGTCATAGGTAGAATTTTAAGTGTATGCAACTATCCTACGAAATATTTTATCATTTTTCATACCACAACAATTATTAAACATGTCTATCTCTATTTCCAAACAAAAAAGACCCCAAAATGAAAACTTTTTCATCAAAGATATATAGAAGTTACCAAGCTTTTGAATGCTGCACATCTTCATCCACCTCCAATAACGAGTAACACTAGCTGCAGACAACCGAGAGTCAATCAAAAAATAAATTGTGATCAAAATGGTTGTTTCTGATCATTTTTGGCAAGAAGGTTCCAGAAAAGGTCTTAAAGGAAGACCAGAAGATTTCGCAACTAATAACAGCCTAATACCGAGTCGTTGACAAGGATTAATCAACTAAAACATTTAGAGATTTAACAGATGAAACGTGACAGATTAAGTGAATAACGGTTTCCTAATTGCCATGAATCCACAAATACAATACCTTAAATCCTCACTGTTTCTCTCTAGATTTCCAAAGCACAGGTTGATTGAAATACGTGATCTGATCGAGTAATGAATACTTGATGTGTAACTAAGTCAAAGAAATGAGAATCTCCAATGCTCTCTAGAATGTCCAAGGTTCATAGTTTGTGATTATGTGGCAGTGGAGGACGGCGTTCGCCTGGCCTCTGCACAATCGTTAGTCAAAGTTTTATGAACGCAACCAAGGTGTAAACTCCTATTTCTTTGTTTTAGCTTCTCACTTGGTTGCCTTTTAACTTGAACTAAATTATTAGAAGAATAAATTTTGTCCACACAAAAGACTACAGATCATGTTCACATAAATAGGCAGAGGGTACAACAATTTAGGATACAAGATAGGAAGGTATGACAAATTACAATCAATTAAATAAAAGCCTAATAATTGAGAATGATTCTCCCGATTACCCCCTTCAAGCGAAACAGGTGGGCATACTCACAATTGCTTTCGGAAGGATTCAAATAGAGGTCTAGGTAGCGGTTTAGTGAAGATGTCTGCCACCTGGAGCTTAGTCGGAACGAACTTCGTGTGCAGCTTGCCGGATGATACAAGTTCTCTAACAAAGTGATAATCAATATCAATGTGCTTTGCTCTCTTATGAGCAACCGGATTTTGACTTAGAAAAATGGCACTAAGATTGTCACAAAGCAGAGTAGGTCGCTCATTTGGTAAGGCATTAAGATCCTTCAGAAGATGAGTAATCCATATGAGTTCAGCTGTAGTGTTAGCCATAGCCCTGTACTCAGATTCACAGCTAGAACGAGAGACCATGGGCTGCTTTTTAGCGCTCCAAGATACTAAGTTTCCGCCAAGGAAAATGGAGTACCCGTATGTAGAACGACGCGTTTCGATGCAACGGGCCCAATCGGCATCTGAATATCCAATAAGTTTCGAGACAGTGGGAGTAGTAAATCGCAACCCATACGTAATAGTGCCCTTAACATACCTCATGATTCTTTTAACCATTTGAAAATGGTCCTTAGTTGGGGATTGGAGAAATTGACTTGCCTGATTTACTGCATAAGAAAGATCCGGGCGTGTAATGGTTAGGTATTGTAGAGAGCCAACAAAGGACCGATACAAAGTCGGATCGTGAAACAGTTTTCCATGACTTGTGAAGACATCATTTGTGCCAAGAGGTGTAGCGACGGGTTTGGAATCAAGGAGCCCTGCTCGAGTGAGAATATCCCGAGCATATTTGGTTTGGCTAAGAAACAAAGCATCCGTTGTGTGAGAGACTTCGAGACCTAAAAAATAGTTGAGTTTGCCTAGGTCTTTAATTGCAAATTCAGATTGCAATCTTTTCATGAAGTGTTGAATGGATGGAGCATGATTCCCGGTGACAATGATATCATCGACATATACCAAAAGATATATGAGACAAGCACCGCGATGGAAAATGAACAATGAGGTGTCGGCTTGGCTACATTTGAAACCTTATTGAGCAAGAAACGTGCTAAGACGTTGAAACCATGCACGCGGGGCTTGCTTGAGACAGTAAAGGGCTTTGTCAAGGCATTATAGACAACCTCACCAAGACGACCATTTAAAAAGGCGTTATTCACGTCAAGTTGGTGCAATTTCCACCGGTTTGACACGGCGAGAGATAGCACAAGACGGACGGTGGTGGCTTTAACAACGGGACTGAAGGTATGCGAGAAATCAAAACCCGGAATTTGAGAAAAGCCTTGCGCGACGAGACGCGCTTTATATCGATCGATGGAGCCGTCTGCATGGTATTTGGTGCGATATATCCATTTCGATCGGACTACGTTATCACGAGATGGACGGGGAACAAGTGTGCAGGTCTTGTTTTTATGAAGCCCCGACATCTCTGTGTGCATGGCGTCACGCCAATGCTTTTCTTTAAAGGCTGTTTTGAAACCTTTGGGATCAGTTGTAGATAATAAGGCATGAAAAAGTGACGTAGATGTTATAGCATGAAGGTCCATAACATGTTTGGGTTTTGAAATACTAGCTTTTTGGCGAGTGATCATGGGATGTGAGGGTGGAACGGTATGGGTAGGAGAGGGCGGAGGTGAGAAGGAATTTGTCGTTAGTTGAGGGGAGGCTGGTTGGGTGACATCGGTTTGAGCGGAGGTTGTAGGTGTGCTGATATCGACTGGAGTGTTAGTAGGTTCGGGTGAGGAAATATCTTCAATTTGAGTGGTGGCTTGATGTTGGGCCAAAGGATGAGTGTGGGTTGTTTCTGGGTAGCAGGAAGGACAAGGGTGTGTTGGAGATTCATTTGTAGAGGGTTTTGGTGGGGATTTTAGTGGTGTGGGTGGTTTAGGATTTGTAGGTGTGTCTAATTCTTCATGATAGGAACTTAAAAAAATGGTGGTTGTGTCAGTGTTGGAGGTAGATGCATGAGAAGGAAACGGAAGATAATTTTCATCAAATTTTGCATGTCTAGTAATGTACGTCCGTCCGGTAGTTGGATCGTAACATTTGTAACCTTTATACTGTGTGCAATATCCAATGAAAATGCATGCAATGCTTCTAGGAGCAAGCTTGTGAGGAGCATACGGAAAGACACGACTCCCAAATACGTTGAAACTGTTATATATCGGAACCATATTATAAAGCAACTCATACGGCGATTTGTTATTCAACAATTTGGTAGGAAGACGGTTGATGACATGAGCGAGACCGGTTTCGGTTAGATGCCGATGTTTTCTTTCTGCCCGTCCATTTTGTTGGGGGTGTATGGACAAGACATTTGATGATGTGTTCCGTTTGCCTGAAAGAATCGTTGAACTTGATGATTTAGAAATTCGGTTCCACCGTCACTTTGAAATACCTTTAGTTTGCGTGTGAATTGAGTTTGAGCAAACGTGACAAAAACGTTAAGCACCCCAAAAAAATTCGGTTTTTGTTTTTAATGGATAAAACCAAGAGAATCGGGAATAGTCGTCAATAAATAAGGCATAATAACGATAACCGTCTTTAGAGGTGACGGGTGCGGGTCCCCATAAATCACAATGCACCAAGTCAAGTGTGTGAGATGCACGTTTATCGTTTAACAAGAACGGAAGTTTGTGTTGCTTAGAAAGTTCACAAGATTCACAAACATGTGGTTTAGGTAAAATAGACGTAATACGTAAAGATCCAAACTTATTCAAAAATGAAATAACATCAAAAGGTGTCCAAGGCGTTTATGCCATAATTCAAAAGACGCCATGGATGGAGAGATAGTAGATGCCGTGAGTGCTTGAAAACTGGAATTGAGAACATAGAGCCTGTCTTTAAGAATTCCTTTTGCGAGTGTTTTCTTGGTGGCCCTGTCCTGAATTTGAAAATGAGAACGAGAAAACAGAAAGTCAACCGGATAATCATTAGTCATCTTACTAACTGATAACAACTTTTTTAGTGAGTTGAATGACGATTAAAACGTTCTTTAGTTGCAAATGTGGACTAATCTTAAGATTTCCAATATGAGAAATGTGAAGAGCATTACCATTTCCAACATAGACTTTTTCATTACCGCGGTATGGAACTGAGGAATCAACCTCATTTGGTGAAGGAGCCATATGTAGCGTGGCTCCAGAGTCCGAGTTCCAATCAGGTGTGTAATCATTTAGAGTACAGTCGGCATGAAAAGCTTGCGCTAAGTTGGCAGCGGAGTAAGACGACTTGTTCGCATAGGAGGCCAGATCTGGATAGGAGCTTGCGTAATGGCCATCATTGCGACATAGTTGGCAATGAGGACTACACCTTCCCCTTCCACGAGAGGAATAACCACCACGAGGAGACTGACCACGAGCCGACCGTCCTCTTCCGCCCCGAAATTGTGACCGTGACTGCTGCTGATGTGCCATGAACGCAGCCGGGGAAGGGGCGGGATTGGAACCGTGTAGAGATGTGATAAATAGTTCGTGACCTTCGGCTTTTACAAGTAAACCCACGAAATAAGGGTCGTGGCTGAATGGCTCGGTGAGCCGTAGAAAACGTCTCAAATGTCGGACCCAAACCACAAAGGAACCAGTGACATTTGTCATCTTCGAAAACCACTACTGTCGACGCCAAAGAGGCGCCTAATCCCGAATACGTCTCTTGGCTTGAGTCTGACCAACGCATTCGTTTACTCCTACAATCGTCTCTCGCAGAGGAGGCCATAGTACAACAATTTAGGATACAAGATAGGAAGGTATGACAAATTACAATCAATTACAATCAATTAAATAAAAGCCTAATAATTGAGAATGATTCTCCCGATTATAAATGATTTGTGTTTTTATTACCCATCAATATTGGGCAAAATTTGATACCTCTGAGGAGGCTGCTAGAGCTTATGTTGAGCATTTGTTGAATGTTTGTCCAGATGGTTTCTTCTTGGGGTAGTAAGTAAATGAATCTTATCCTTCTATGGATCTTGCTACTTAACATATGTTCTATAGCGGGTTCATTAAGAGTTTTTTTATATATTTTGTTTACATAAAAGATATATGTTAAACTCAGATTATAATCTTAACAAAAATAAAAAACAAGTCGTTGTAGTATAGTGGTAAGTATTCCCGCCTGTCACGCGGGTGACCCGGGTTCGATCCCCGGCAACGGCGTTAATATTTTTTGTATACACAAACCACTTTTTTTATAGCTCAAAGTTTAATAAATTCTCTTTCCTTTGTATTTTTCCTGAACTCAAATCTGCAATACTATTGAGTATAACTTCATATCATTATGACATTATTCATACAGCTATGAGTATAATTCACCATGTAAAGCCCTGCAGTGATTATACATCACTGTGGTAGCAGTGGTTACGTGACGCAAATACGGCATCATCCAGCCACAACCAAGCATCATAACAAACAATACATAACACATGAAGACCGTCCAAAATACAAAAAACAATAACAAAGAAACCAATCTCATCCCCTTCACTAGATCCGAGCTCCTCCTCAAAGCCGCAATCCTCTATATGATTCGACAACGATGACCATAAAATCCAGCGAACAGTTCAGGTGAAAATATGTTACAATCACGATGAAAATCGCATATATAACTCGTCTTTTTTGTATTATTTTATTAACTCCAAATCTGCAATAACTTTGAGTATAATTTCATATCACAACAATCATGAAACAACATATCTATCTCTATTTCCAAATAATATACCTTAAATCCTCACTGTTTCTCTCTAGATTCCCAATGCACGGGTTGATTGAAATAGGTGATCTGATCTAGTAAAAAACACTTGGTGTGTAACTATGTCAAAGAATGAGAATCTCTGATGTTCGCTAGAATAATGTCCAAGGTTAATGGTTTGTGATTATGTCATCCAAATTCATATTTCACTTCAGAGATAAGAAGCTGCTTGTGTGTCTTGCTGTCTGTGCTAAAACATTTGACTGCAAATTAGGTTACTTGATCTTGAAAAACATGAAAGATAATAACAACAATAACAACTTTATTTAAATAAGATGGAAGTATTAATGTTCTGTTAAATTGTTTAAAAAGTAAAGGAGTTTGTTTCATTAATTCGTTCAGTGTCCCACATTGGCTTGGTGAGAAAGTGAAGGTGAAGAGGTGTGTATTAAATAGGGAGAGAAGGTAACGGATTACTCACTTACCTGGACGGGGTCAATGGATGATCAAGTATGTCCATGGCCTAGGTTGGTGACCTCCATTGCACTCAGGAGGGGTGCCTGCCTAAGGTCGGCCTAAGTGGTTGAGCCTACGTCATAATTTGTGGCAGATGGGGCCTGCGTTCGCGCGGCCCCTGCACAAACTCAAGTTTAAATTATTTGTTTTAGATCCAAATATTTTATAATTGATGATATTAAAAAAAACGTTTCTTCTCGGAGTACTCCGTTTGTCCAGTGGGTGCCCCGAGAGTGCTCGGGATTGAGTTTGTTGGCCGTTCAAAAAAAAAAAAAAAAAATTTTAAGTAGAGAAATGTTAGTCATAGGTAGAATTTTAAGTGTATGCAACCATCCTCTGAAACATGTTATATTGTGAAATACCACCTATTATTCATACCATGAGCATATAACCTAGCTACCAATGCGTTACATATGTAAATATTAGAAATCTAAGGGCTTTGGGTACATCCTGCATTACATACCATGAGCATATAACCTAGCTACCAATGCGTTACATACGTAAATATTAGAAATCTAAGGGCTTTGGGTACATCCTACATTACATCTTCCTATGTGAATTAATTCATTTTATAGATATAGATTTTTTTTAACACAACTCATACCCCGTCAAACATGTGTCTTACTATGTGAAGTTATTATTTTATAGATATAGATTTTTTTAACACAACCCATAACCCGTGAAACTCACGGGTATATAACCTAGTACGTATATATAAGAAATCTAATGGCTTTGGTTACATCCTGTGTATTATTTTATTAAATCCAAATCTGCAATAAGAGTATAATTTCATATCATTTTTCATACAATTATGAGTATAGTTTTATATCATTTTTCATACCACAACTATCATTAAACAACATATCTGTCTCTATTTCCGAACAAAAAATACCCCAAAATGAAAAAAATTTCATCAAAGATATATAGAAGTTACCAAGCTTTTAAATGCTGCACATCTTCATCCACCTCCAGTATCGAGTAACACAAGCTACAGACAACCGAGAGTCAATCAAAAAATAAATTGTGGTCAAAATGGTTGTTTCTGATCATTTTTGGCAAGATGGTTCTAGAAAAGGTCTTAAAGGAAGACCAGAAGGTTTCGCAACTAATAACAGCCTAATACCAAGTCGTTGACAAGGATTAATCAACTAAAACATTCAGAGATTTAACAGCTGAAACGTGACAGATTAAGTGATTAACGGTGTCCGAATTGCCATGAATCCACAAGTACAATACCTTAAATCCTCACTGTTTCTCTCTAGATTTCCAAAGCACGGGTTGATTGAAATACGTGATCTGATCGAGTAATGAATACTTGATGTGTAACTATGTCAAAGAAATGAGAATCTCCGGTGCTCTCTAGAATGTCCAAGGGTTAATGGTTTGTGATTATGTCATTCAATTTCATGCTTCACTTAAGGGATAAGAAGCTGCTTTTGCGTCTTACTGCCTGTGCAACATTCGACTGCAAACTAAGTCACTTTATCTTAAAAATTATGAATAATAATAACAATAATAATAATAGTAACTACTTTATTTATGTTCTGTTTAATTGTTTAAAAAGAAAAGGAGTTTGTTTTATTAATTAGCCATTGTCCCACATCGGCTTGGAGAGAAAGAGAAGGTGAGGAGGCGTGTCTTAAATAAGGACAGAAAATAACGGATTACTCACTTACCTGGACGGGGTCAATGGGCGATCAAAAAGGTCCATGGCCTAGGTTGGTGACCTCCATTGCACTTTGGAGGGGTGCCCGCCTAAGGTCGGCCCAAGTGGTCGAGCCTACGTCATAATTTGTGGCAGCTGGGGCCTGCGTTCGCGCGGCCCTTGCACAATTTTTTAGTCAAATTTTTTTGAGCGTAACCAAGGTGTAAACTCCTATTTCTTTGTTTTATACTATCTTATGAACTCAACATATCTGCAAGAACTATGAGTATAATGCATATCATTTTCTCATATAACTATGATTGAAACAAGCTGCTGAGTGATGACACCAGCGAGTAAAACAAGTATAGTGTCCAATCACGAGTGTAAACAACAGCTGCTTTTGATATCTACATCAATGTGATGTACATAGGGAAATACATTGTTGTTGAAATTGCTGTTTCTGAGAATTTTCAGCACTAATGTTTGTTAAAAGGTCATAAGGAAAGACCAGAAGATTTTGCAACAAAAACCTTTGATGATAGAACAACTGAAACAGGACAAATCATCAGTCTCATAATTGCCATAAATCCGAATAACAAAGAAGTCGTTGTAGTATAGTGGTAAGTATTCCCGCCTGTCACGCGGGTGACCCGGGTTCGATCCCCGGCAACGGCGTTCTTAGTTTTTGTATACACAAACCACTTTTTTTTAGCTCCAAGTTTAATAAATTCTCTTTCCTTTGTATTCATACAGCTATCAGTATAGCTTATTATCATTCTTCATACCACAACCATCATCAAACAACATATCTAACTCTATTTCCAAACATAAAAAATGTCCCGAAATAAAAACTTTTTCATCAAAGATTGTTACCAAGCTTTAAACGCTGCACATCTCATCCATCTCCAAAAACGAGTTACAAGCTATACTGAGTGTTGGCACCAGGGAGTAAAACAAGAAATGAAATGAGGCAGCTGATTATTACAATGCATACTACTAACAAGTATGTGGAAACGATTCACCTCCAGATCATTCGAATAATCACGTAAAACTTTGTGGAATCAAAATATTTTATGTGAATAAGTACACTTAGCGATGTAAACAACAGCTGCTTTTGATACCAACATCAATGTGATGTACATAAGGAAACACATTGTGGTTGAAATGGCTGTTTCTGAGAACTTTCAGCAAGAATATATGTTCGACTTTCGACAAAAGGTCCTAAAGGAAGACCAGAAGGTTTTGCAACTAATAAAAGCATAACATAGCAAGTCAATTGACAATGGATACATCAACGAAACCATTCGATGATAGAACAACTGAAACATGACAAATCAACATTGCCATAATTACCATAAATCAACTAAGATTATACCTTAAAATCCTCACTTTTTCTCTGAAGATTTCTAAAGTACTGGTGGATTGTAATAACAAATATGTGAGAGAAAGATGTCGATTAGATACCTCTGTTTCCATGAATCCGCTACGTTTATATCTTAATAAGTTATTCAAATAAGATGGAAACAATAATGTTCCGTTTCAATACTCCTTTATCCCACATTGGCTTGAAGAAAAAATAGAAGGTGAAGAGACATGTATTAAATAGGGATAGAAGACACGGGATAACTCACTTACCTGGATGGGGTCAATGGGCGATCAAGAAGGTCCATGGCCTAGGTTGGTGACCTCCATTGCACTCAGGAGGGGTGCCTGCCTAAGGTCGGCCCAAGTGGTCGAGCCTACATCATAATTTGTGTCAGTGGGGGCTTGCGTTCGCGCAGCCCCTGCACAATTTTAACTAATATTTTTCTTTTTTATATTCCATTTAATTGATAATTAATAATTAAAAAAATTGTAATTAATAATTTCAATTTGAGAAAAATCAGTCATGGTAGAATATTGAGTATGTAGTTATCCTAGGAAAACTCAGTCATAATTTGTGTGGGGGCTTGTGAATGTGCACACACTATTTTTTTACCATTGGCGTATAAGTTAGCTATCAATATGTTACATATGTGAATCCTTATGGTACGATATATGAATCTGTCACATCAAAAAAAAAAAAAAAATTTGTAATGCCATCTAAAGTCTAAACACTTGCTAGGCCATTGGCTTAATCATACTTTTCTCCGGTGTGGTGTGGTAAGTTATTAAGGCTAGCAATATCTGGGACAGTGAAACATTAAAAGAGTTTGATAAGACTTGCATTTGTTACAAAGACACTAAAACTTTGTATTTAATTTAACTGGTCAAATGTTTTACCCATAAATGGATGTATGTATGATATATGATTTCTGAAATAGCGACACAAAATGTTACAAATTACACAAAAAAACAAATCGTAAGTTTTCACAGAAATCTTGATCATCAAGCTTCAAATTATACAAAAAACAAAACTGTATAACACATGAAATCTCCATAGAGCACACAAACCTTGATCATCAAGCTTCAACAACACGAGGAACCTTCTCATCAAACAACCCATCAATTCCCAATTCACCATGTATAGCCGTGCAGCAATTATACAACAGCTTGGTAGCAGTGGTTACGTGACGCAAATACCATCCAGCCACAACCAAGCATCATAACAAACAATACATAACACATGAAGACCGTCCGATACCACCCATACCAAAATCCCCGCAAAACATCCAAAATACAAAAAAAAAAACAATAACAAACAAACCGATCTCATCCCCTTCACTAGATCCGAGCTCCTCCTCAAAGCTGCAATCCTCTATTTTGATTCGACAACAATGACTATAAAAGCCAGCGACCAGTTCAGGTGAAAATATGTTACAATCACAATAAAAATCGCATATATAAGTCGTCTTTGTTGTATTATTTTATTAACTCCAAATCTGCAATAACTATGAGTATATTTTCATACCACTACAATCATGAAACAACTTATATTTCCAAATAATATACCTTAAATCCTTACTGTTTCTCTCTAGATTCCCAATGCACGGGTTGATTGAAATACGTGATCTGATTGAGTAGTGAACACCTGGTGTGTAACTAAGTTAAAGATATGAGAATCTCTGATGTTCGCTAGAATAATGTCCAAGGTTAATGGTTTGTGATTATGTCATCCAAGTTCATATTTCACCTTCAGAGATAAGAAGCTGCTTTGTTGTCTTACTGCCTGTGCTAAAACATTTGCCTGCAAATTTAGTCTATTGAGCTTGAAAAGCATGAAAGATAACAACATTAATAACAACTCTATTTAAATTGAAAAGGATGAAAGATATTTTTGTGTCGACCTGAGTATACACGATCGATGAATATACGCCCTGTTCGTGCGTGACACAATTACCATGTTCAGGTTCAAGTGTGACACTATCAGGGTTCCATGTTCAACCTATGTCTGGTAGTCTATACTTTAGCAAGTATGTGAACAATGTAAGTTTGAGCCTTGGGGACTTGGATATAAAAATGCAACACAAAAATGCTAAGTAATAGATTTTATTATTTTATTAGTTAATTTCAAAAATGGTTTCATAGGAGCAACTTCTCTATCAGCTGGGATAGAGGAAATATCTGCCATCAAGTCGTTGTAGTATAGTGGTAAGTATTCCCGCCTGTCACGCGGGTGACCCGGGTTCGATCCCCGGCAACGGCGTTTATTTTTTTGTATACACAAACCACATTTTTGTAGCTCAAAGTTTAATAAATTCTCTTTCCTTTGTATTTTTCCTGAACTCAAATCTGCAATACTATTGAGTATAACTTCATATCATGAAGTTCAAAACCACTATGAGTGGTATGTATTCCCGCCTGTCGCCGGGTGACCCGGGTTCGACCCCCGGCAACGGCGTCTAATTTTTTAATACTCAAACAACAATGCAGAAAAGGGCATAAAGGACTATTCATTTTCTGTCAATTCAAAGTTATATAAAATCATGTTTCATTCTATTGATTTGTAAACTTAAGTCTGCAACAGATTGTATATGAAGTTCAAAACCACTATGAGTATAATTTCATATCACAACAATCAAGAAACGAGTCAAACAACATATCTAACTCTATTTTGAATGCGGCACAAGTGCACATATTCATCCACCTTGAGCTTATAAATCTATGACATTCATATCCTATTGACGTACTGCTCACATAATCATATAGTTTACTACTTTCTTCTGTTATTGAACATCTGGAGCTGCAGGTGAAACAGCTAATGCTTCTAAATTCAATTGACACTCAATATTAGACGCATTTTCCAAACTGTAAAACTTGCAGCTGAAGAAAAAAAAAAACACAATCGTGGTAACTGTTGTTTAATTGGTAAACGGCTTCTGTTATTTTATTTAGTAGATGTGAGTTAGGTGTTTATAATTGGCAAGGTGGCAAATGAATGGGAGTTTTTTACCTCCGTTTTTTAATAATAAAATTAGAGTTTTCTTCGTGTTCATCATATTGAATTGACTGTTAAAGAATTTGTAGCATGGAAGAACTCGGGTTGATTGTTAAAGATAAAAAAAGAGTGAAAATTAATGAAAGAATACATATTGTAAAAAAAAAAAAAAAAACCATCATGTCTTGAATCTAGTGATGTAAAAGAGCGAAACCACTCATGAGCTGCTTAAAATTACTCGTTAAAAACTCGAATTGAACTGAACCGAGGAACAGAATATGGGGACTCTTAATACTTGATTGAGTCTAAACGTCCGTACTGTTTGGGTATTTTGTAAATGAATCTTTGGATTCAAAAAGAAAACAAAGATTGTCATAGTCGAAGCAAGACTTCCTGATTTCTTTTCACTACTTATGTAATGTTTACTGATTGGGTCTTGATTGGATAGCCAACAGATAATTAACTAGGGGTTGGGGGAAGTTCTTTCTACCCTATAATCTACATATATAGACTAGCGACGATCTCTGAGTGCTTAGGCATTCAATCATTGTTAGATTGAGATGGATAATTTACTTTTTTATAGATAATAAAAAGTGAAAAAAAGATTTTTTAACCCCTTGTCAAGAGTATAATATACTATCTCTCAACTCCCTCAGAGAGACTTAAACGAGTTTGAGGCTTGAGCCTGACTCAAGGCTAAAAATACGCGTGTTTAATAAACGAGTCTAAGACCAAGCTTCAATTAACGAGCCTATTATATAGAGATTTATACATGAATAATGATTATATATAAAATTTTGGTAAAATAGCGAAATACTATATATTAACTAAAATACATAGAAAATGCTTATAAATGATAAGGAGCTGAGATTGATTTTGAAAACTACTCACAAGCTAACTTTGAACTTTAGATAGAAAGTTCGAAATGAGTCGAGTTCGGTTCAACTTGTTGACAACCTTGAATTGCTACACAATAATGATAATTTTGGAAAAATGATTGTGTTTAAAATTGGTAGTTGAATCAATCAATAATAAAAATCCAATAAACATCATAGAGAATAAGTGTTTATTTAATTAAATAATTATAGCACCCTAAATTAAGGAGGTTAGAATTTTACTAAAATTCTTTAAAATAATTAAAATAAATTATAAACCTGTCTTTAAGAGGTTTTCACTAACTAACCGTTATTCAACCTCCTTAGGCTATTATGTTATCGTTTATGGTTTCACGTTTTCTCAGTGTCATATCAAAAAGTGACCAAGTGACTGTCACATTATTGATAAATCACCGCTTTCACTCACTTTTTTTTCACTTTACACTCTTTCTACTAACTAAAATAATAATAATAATAAAATTAAATGAAATAAAAAAAAGCAACGGGATGATGTTTTCACATTTCATTGGCTGAAACTATTAAAAACCTACCCTCCAAGGCGTGAGCAGAGTCACGCTCAACATCTTTCACACCGCTCACACCCACGCTAGAGCGGTGTATCACACCTGGAAAACTTCCACGTTGGCGAGTGCGTGAATCCATAACAATCGGCCTTACCATTATTTTTTGTCACCTCAACTCAACACATGAATTTGGATCTTGGATTTCACTATTAATTGATCGGTTTAGTATATGTGTACACAATTAATTAAGTTATATAACATTATAACTTGATATCATCAAGCTTCACATTAAAAAAAAACAAAACCATGAAAACACAAAAAACCTCCATAGAAACTACATTAGAAAACCTTCTTGATCATCAGCTATCAACCCTGGGCCGGCTTGCGCGGTGGATAATATGCATCACTCACGGGCCAGCTCGGGACCTTGTGATCAAATCCATGATCAATTTCCAATTCTCCATGGAAAGCCTTGCAGTAAATATACAACACTGTGGTGAAAGCAATAGGCAACCAAACACCACCATAACAAACAATACACCCTACCAGTAAATATACAACTGAACCAAGGCGGAAATCAATCACACCCAAAACCCAAAAAAACAATCCAAAATACAAATAATATGACAACTGAACCTATCTCATCCCCTCCACTGGATACAAGCTCCTTCTCAAAGCCAAAAGCCCGGATTTTGATTCAAGAACAACCACCACAAAAGCCAACGACCAACTCACGAGAAAATATATTAAGGCCCCACTACAGACAAGAAAACTCACGTAAGAACAGAGATTATATACTGTAAGAATATATTTAATACATATATTCATACCGCCATTATTATCATTTATATTATAATCGATCATTTATCTTATTGCCCCTATTCATTAAATGGTAATTATTTGATGGACGTATTTACCCTTACTTGAGAATAGGATTTCCCCTTGGGTGTATACAGTATATATAGAGTATTAGAGAGGTTTAAGGCTAGTCACCACATTTTACAACACCACCATTATTCACCTCCCTATCTCTCTAAATATCATGATCTTCAAGATCACTAACCACCGTCATAATCATACACCAAAAGGGGAACCCGATCTATGGAGCAATATCCTAATATTCATCAATACGGTTCACTGGCCTAATCCAGTATACAATTACCAACACTCTTAAGCTTATTGCCAAAATTTATATAGTATCAATTACCAACACTCTTAAGCTTCTTGAGTTGTACTTTATGTTTGAAGATTTTTTTGTACTCATGGGTTGTACTTTGTGTTTTAAGTTTATATAGTATCAATTACCAACACTCTTAAGCTTCTTGAGTTGTACTTTATGTTTGAAGATTTTTTTGTACTCATGGGTTGTACTTTGTGTTTTAAGGTTTGTTTCACATATTCAATTTAATATATATTAATTTGCAACATGTAGGTTTTCAGTTAATCGGTTAGGTTTATTTAGTTAGTTTGTTGGTTTTCGGTTTGGCTCGATTCGATTAATATGGATTAATAACCAAAACTAAACCTAGGTTATAATATTTGCTTAGACATACATGAAATTGATGTATAAATACATGAAGTTCCATTGGTGACAATGGAATCAATTGTTTTTGATGGAACACGAAGGGAACCAAAGGGAAGAAGCTTGATATTAGACGAAGCAACTGACGCCATACTCTTTTGCAGCTCAATAATTCATAAATCACAATCTGGCCCAAAATGCTGCAACCATAGTTGTCGATAAGGAAAACCAATTGGACGACAACAACGATTCTTGGCCACTCATTCCCGCCACCCGAAAGGAAACCTCAAATACCACCGAAAACCGTATTGTTGATATTCGAGATTCAAACAATGGAGAAAGTAGGAAACCTCTTTTTGCTTTTTTTTTTGTATTAACCCAATCAAACAATTACACAACACACCTTTTCTTTTTGATGTTTTTTGCATTTATTTTCAATGTGAAATCATTACACACATTTTTGTGAGATGTTTTTCACATACGGGTACAAAATACAGAATATTGAATTTGAGAAAAGCAGGTACAATACCAGGTACGGTGGTACCAGACATGTGTACGATACTAGGCATGCCTAGTAGGAGTACGACGTACAGGTATTCTGCATCCCTACATACAACCCCCTTAACATGCTTTCCTCAACGTAGAATACTTTGGCCTTTTTGCGCTCTTACCAATTTTCCTCTCATGGCTCGAAGAATTAAGGTATTCTCTTAACTTTAATCCCCAATTTTGTATTTTGGTACTATTTACTTCTTTTTTTTTCTAGATATGAAATTGTTGTTTTTAAGTTGTTGCAATTTTAGTAATCATCATCATATAATGAACTTCACGAATTCAGAACAGTAAATTTGGTTTTTTAATATTATTATTATTATTATTATTATTATTATTATTATTATTATTATTATTATTATTATTATTATTATTATAAGAAATAGTTTTAGGAAACCTAGATGATCATTTTATGATTTGTCGTTGTAGGAATGGTGTTAACTGAAAGTTGTGGACCGCAATTGGTCTTCGGCTGAAGTTTAAAGTGTTTGATGGATCATAAATATCTCCATCTTTGAGAATAAGTGTTTAGGCTTAACAAATTTAAAAAATTGTCTCATTATATATCCTTCATATGTTACAAATAGAAAAAGGCTAGAAAAAACATCTCATGTGTGGGTTTATTTTGAGAAGATAACCGGTGAAGACAAGACGGATTGCCAAAAACAAGATGCCTCATCTGCGACAAAATGTTTAGTGCTCGTCCCAAACCAAATATATCAACAATGTCACGACACTTACTCAAGTGTTGTCCACAGCCTTTAACCCAAGTTAGCCCAACCCAGTCTAGTGATGATGAGGTGTAGCGTGAGGCAAAGCACGAGGTGAAGGGTGAAAAGAGGTGGGGCTCTTTGGTTGTTTTGCAAAACAATTGTTATATATTTAATTTTTCGGACAATTTTTTTAACATATTTTTTTGTGTCTGAAAGTTTTATTGCGGGTCTCACATTGAGGTTTGGATGTGAGGTGAACAAGACAGCCACATGTGAAGAAAACAAACACATTTTACACTTCAAACCCTAACATTTGCAATTTACACTTCAAACCTTGACTTTTTATTATGATGATTATTATTATTAAGTGAATTTTAGTTGTTTTTATTTTAGTTCCAGTTTTTTAGTTTAGGTATATTAGAACCCGCGAGTTGCCTTTTTATCTTATGATGTCTATAAAATTGTGAGAAGTTCGAAACTATGTAATTTACCCTATGTATTTTATTTATTATGAACTTATATATATATATATATATAGGGAGCCGCTAGAATGAGAACCACCACGAGTTATGAGAACCACGAGAACCGCGCCCCGCGGGTGGCCGTCGGCGACGAAATTTTTTTTACACCTAGATCCGTATATTTTAGCGGGGGGTTTAAATTTTCGGTTCAAACGGCGCGCCCGAGGGGGTAGTTTTTTACGCCCAAAGTTTGGTAAAAAAAAAAAGAAAAATTAAAAAAATTAAAAAAACCCAAACTTTGGGCGTAAAAAACTACCCCCTCGGGCGCGCCGTTTGAACCGAAAATTTAAACCCCCCGCTAAAATATACGGATCTAGGTGTAAAAAAAATTTCGTCGCCGACGGCCACCCGCGGGGCGCGGTTCTCGTGGTTCTCATAACTCGTGGTGGTTCTCATTCTAGCGATCCCCTATATATATATATATATATATATGTATGATTAGGTTCAAGAGTGAACACTAGTGTAGCTTGCGAACTGAGTGAACTAATCATTGCCATACACGTGTGTAGATCAATGGCCATAATTTGTTCACTCAGTTCGCAAATGCACTAGTGTTCACTCTAGAACCCCACCCTATATATATATAGGGGACCGCTAAAATGAGAACCACCTCCAGTTGTAAGAACCGTGAGAACTACACCGTACTGGGCGAGGTGGACCAAATTTTTTTTCATAAACGTAGATGCATGTATTATAAACACATTTGTAAAAAAAAATTCAAAAAAAAACTGTCGGGTGTGTAGTTTTGAGCACCCAAAGTATGGGACCCGTAAATTTTATTTAAAATTTACGGTACCCGTAAACACAAACTTGTGTTGTTTAAAACTACACACACGACATTTTTTTTTGAATTTGTTTTTTTACAAATGTGTTTATAATACAAGCATCTACGTTTATGAAAAAAAAAATTTGGTCCAACTCGCCCCAGATAAAAAAGTTCTCACGGTTCTTACAACTGGAGGTGGTTCTCATTTTAGCGGTCCCCTATATATATATATATATATATATATATATATATATATATATATAAACGGGATCAGGAGAAAACGGCAAAAAGTGTGAGAACGGTGAGAACGCATCCTTGCCGAACACGTGGTGCGGGGCATGATCAGTGTCCGAGGTTTTTTTTTTGTCTTTTTAGTATTCTTCTCCTTTCACTATTTTCGGGTTTGGCATGCTGCTTTTTTTTACGTGCAAGATAATTTTGGCGTTATGTAGAATTATTAATTATTTGGCGTTTTACTGTTTTTCTCAGATTTCTTTTCGTTGAATTAATTCTTTTTGTGTCACATAGTTAATTTTTTGGCGTTATGGCTTTTTCCATGTTATTTTTGGCGTTTTGTATCTTTTTTGTTAATAATTGATTACCATATATTAATATTTTATAAAACTAAATAACACGAAAATCAAAATAAACTAATAGTCTTCCGTAGGTGGGAATACATCAGAGATGTACCCATCGCTTTGTTCTTCACTTTCTTCAGATTCTTCATCATCAAATAGGTGTTAAATCACAGAGTTGTTCAATGATAGATAGCAACCCTGTCTTCAACATTTCTTCCATTGGCCTTGAATATTGCACCTCGTTTTTATAAGTAACTTCAAGTGTTCCTTCTTCCTCATGCAATACCCAACTGCTAAGTTTTGGTTTATGAGTATCTTCAATATCATCATCATCTTCAACATCTTTTGCCGGAAATTTTCTCTTCAGTATTTTTATTACAGTTCTCGTTCTTTCACAATCGTTGTTTATTGGAACTCCAAGGGCCAGGATATCCTTCTGAACATTTTCATTCCAAGCATTGCTTTGATTGTCCTTACCTTTACCCTTCTCCTATCATGAATCGTTTATCTTTCCTTTCAAACCTCCATGCAATAACCTTAGCCATTTTTAAATTTTTTAGCGTTTTGGACAATATGTGGCGTTTTAGTCAAATATTTTGGCGTGTTTGAGCTTGGGTTCTCATGTTCTTCTTTTATATTGACTTTTTTTTTCCCGCGTATGACAGATAATTATGGCATTTTGAAAAAAGACAAATAAATATAATAAAATGTTAGTAATTATGTTTTCCGTCGTTTCATTTTACTGTTTTTTTGCAGTTTACCGTGTTTTGTTTTCAGACTCAACTGTTTTTATGGTGTAACACGTCAAATCTTTGACGGCTGTAATTATGGCGTTTTGTTTTCCAATGGCGGTTAGATAACTGTTGGACTTCTTTTTGTTTTTATATTCTTTGCACATTGTTTCACGATTTTTTTTATAATATTAGTTGTTCAAGTTAATTTTATTATAGTTTGGTAGTTTTTTAGGGCGTTTTTTATGGCATTATGCCGTTTTACACGCATTTGCTAATTTTGGCGTTTTATTATTTTTTTCATTATAGCATTAATATTTGTTTTTGTTATTTATTAACTGAAATTACAACACAAACAAAAGATAAAGAAAATTAAAAATAAAACACAAGTAGAAGAAATGTTCAATGTCATCAGTCTCTTTTTTCTTTTGAAACTACAAAAAATGTGACAAATAAATGGCGTTTTGGGTTTGGCGTTGTTTATTTTCTTTGTTCATGTGTTGAAGTGTCTTTTGTGGATGTTGGAGACATAGATCAACCCCGTGTGGGTGGATGTTATCTGCCTGTCGTCTTCATTATAATCATCGAGCCCAAAGTAGCATTTACTCTGGTATAGGTCTTTTCTTATCATCCAAACCTTTTCAGGAACAAAGATGACAGTATGACATATGGGTGTCATCAGTCCCTCTTTTTTCAATTTTGTCCATCTCATGCAGCAAAATCTTTCTTCACTCACGTAACAAATCATTCAATGAAGCTTCATGTAGAACATTACTGAGGATCAAAGAAAAGAAGTTTGCTGTCGTTGTATTTTTTGGCGTTTTACATTTAGTTGTAAATTTTTTTAGCAACCACTATGTGTTTTTTTTTTGTGTTTTTTTGGTGTGATAAACGGAAGGTGGTGAGGCGTTTCTATTTATAAATTTTTTGGGCGCGTAGTTTTGGCGGGATGTTATTTTTTGTAACAAAAAATGCAATTAACATTTATCCTGATGTAAGCTTTGGCGTTATATATAATGGCGTTTTATATTTTTTGGCGTTTTTGTAGTCAGAGAGCTTAAATAAAAACCCAGAGAAAAAGTACCCACTGATAAAATTGGCGTTTTCTATGTATTTGGCGTTTTATTTTTCAATGGCGTTTTATGTGAGAAATGGTTTTTTTACTTTTTTACCCTTAATGAAGTGCGTCCACGTAATAAAATTGTTGTTATTTACTAAAATGCCACTGCGCCAATCTAGTCCATAGATTGTTTTGATCGGACGATCAATAAGCGTTCTCACCGTTCTCACACTTTCTAGTGTTTTCTCTAAGTCCCGACCCTATATATATATATATATATATATATATATATATATATATATATACCCAGGGTAAATTAGTAATTGTACATGAAAATGATGTACAAATACATGAAATGGAGGTACAGATACATGAAATAAAGGCATAAATACATGAAATGAAGACATAAATTAAAACTTGAAATGGAGGTATAAAAGCAACTTATATATGAAAATACGAATGGTTCGCTTTGGTTAGGTTGATTTTGGTTAACTGATGGTACAAAAAACGATAATCGATTTATGGTTAAGTTGATTTTTGTTTAATTCGGTTTTCATTAATTTGGTTCAGTTTTTGTTTTGGTTTAGGTTAACGGTTCGGTTATTGCTCACCCCTAGCCATAGCCTTCGGCCAAACACGTCTGGGCACATTCTCGTCATGCGTCATGCATGATGCCTCAACCTGTTTTGGTTACATCTTGGTTCTTTCGTTGATACGTCGTATTGTTTAGGTATCTTAGAACACGTGAGTTGCCTTTTTATCTTATGATGTCTAAAGGATGAAATGTGTAATTTATCCTATGTATTTTATTTATTATGAAATTATATATATATATATATATATATATATATATATATATATATATATATATATATATATATATAGGGTAGGGTTCATGCGCGAACCACCTTTATTGCGAGAACCAATGTGAACAGGTGGCAATTTTGTAAATATCCACACAATTTAAAAACACCCGCTGATTGACTGTTATATGGTTACACGGACGTCAAATTGAAATTTAATTATAATCCATAACTAATCTCATGTCTGATAAATATCATTTTCTCAAAATAACTTCTTCCCGGTCCATTAACTCTCCCAAAAATCAAGTATGAAGGTCACAAAATCAAGTCAGATGCTCCCAAACTCAGCCGTTCATCATCAACTTTCGTCCTACGATCGTCATTAGTGCAATAATCGTCGACCGCACATTAGTCGTCGACTCGAAATTAGGGCAAAACGGTGATATTCGACTCGAAGATAGGGCGAAACGGTCATAATCAATGAGATTTATTGCACGAAGAGGGACAATCCGAAGAACATAAGTCGTCTAACTAAAGGATAAACGATCGATTCGCCGTTACATCGTTTTACGAATTTGTAAGTTCATACAAAGTTTTGAACCCGTATATGACAATGCAACTTTAATCGTCGATTCATAAATATATGGTAGTGTGGTAGTTATGTATTTGTTCATGTAGATTTTTGTAGCCGACTATAGTTTTGGTTCATTTATATTTGATTTGGTATGTGTTATGTCATGTTTATAGGTATGCACATGTGCATATTTATAATTGCATAGTTATAATTATGCACATGTGCATAATGTGATAAATTATGTTTATATTTTGTAGCCGACTATAGTTTGGGTCATTTATAGGTATGCACATGTGCATAATGTGATAAGTTATGTTTAGATTTCGTAGCCGATATAGTTTTGGTGTATATATATTTTGATTTGATATGTGTTAAAGTTATGCCATAGTTGTATTGAAATATAATTGTTGATAAGTTATATCATATTTGTATGTATGCGCATGTGCATATTTATAGTTGCATATTTATAGTTATGCACATGTGCAGAATGTGATAAATCATGATAAATGCACGAACATGATAAATGCACGTGTGCATAGTTATATTTATGCACATGTGCACATTGTGTCAAATTATGTTTACATTGACCATTATATTAAGGTAATGATGTGATATGTATGGATATGCACATGTGCATATTTTTTTTCGTGACAAACATAAGTTCACATAACATGTTAGTAAGGTGTAATTGTGTGACATGTATTTATGCACATATGCATAACTTGACATAATATGATTACACAATGTGATAATAACATGAATTTGTGATATGTATAGTTACGAACATGTGCATACATTGTTTATAATATGTTGATATGCAATCGTGCGTAATTTGAAATAGTATATTAACAAAATAATATAAAATAAAGTCGATACACGTGCTCATTGTAGATAATGGAAAAAAACAAAGAAAGCTACGTTTATCCTGAAGTCAAGGGATGAAGGGTCAAAAAGGATGCCGGATGCGACAGAAGATGAGCACACCATTGCTAAGCAAAAAGGTTAGAAAATGTTGATTATTTATTGTTAATGTTAGTTTTTAATGATGAAATATGTGGTTATGCACATGTGCATTATCAATATATATATATATATATATATATATATATATATATATATATATATATATATATATATATATATATATTTAAAATATTACAACTAATGCAAACGCATTAATTTTATGAATTCAGGTATATTAAAGGTGGAAAAGAATGCGCATAAGGACAAAAGCAAACAGAAACAAAAGGAGACAACTAAAGATTTTGATGGAGTAAGAAGGACAAGCAAACGGAAACATGAGGAAACAACTAAAGGTTCGGATGTAACACGTAGGACGAAGAACATAAGGCTTGTAAAATCACGAAGCACAATGAAAGATATTAAGGTTGATGACAATGATGGTGATGGTACGTGTTATTGAAAATAATTAATCAAACTTTCAAATGCACATGTGCATTATTATGTACATACATTTTATAACATATGCATGGTATTATGTTAATAAACAGGTTCAAAGAAAGAAGTTATGTCATCGATAATTAAAAAGACGGGGAGTAAAAAGGTTACGAGAGTGGCTAACTGGAGATCGATACGAACACGACTGTCACCCCATCAACTTTTGGTGGGGTTAGACACAGTGTCTAAACAACAGATGGTCGCAATAAAAAAATATGGGGTTTGGTAATATTTTGAAGCTTAATACAGACCGCCTACCAGCAAAAATGTCACACTTTGTGGTAGACAAGTTTAGTGTCAAAGATATGGTAATTAAGTTGAATGTTGGTAACATTGAAGTTAATGATATTGTTGTTAGCGGGTTACTGGGATTAAGAAACAATGGGTTGTTATAGGATATAAAAAGAAAGAGAAAAAGAAGGATAAAAAGAAGAAGACCATAAAGAACAAAAGGACGAACATTATGTAAAAGAAGACGAAGATGAAGAACATGGGATATTGGCTGAGTGGAACCGTTTATACAAAGGGCGTGCATTAACACCGAGTAGAATTATTGAGCGATTAAGAGATAACCCAACGGAAGATGGCATAATGTTCAAATATGACTTTTTGACATTATTCATGAATACGATGGTGGAAATAAATAAAGATGGTACATGCAAAACTAATTTTCTGGAATGCTTGGGTGAAGATGTTGCTGTTGAAGATGTAAACTGGTGCAAGTATATTTGTGATAGCATTAAGATGAGCAAAGATGGTTGGCAATGGGATAGCACGTCGAAATATTTTAATGGTGCTCTTACAATATTGGTGGTAAGTTAATTGTTATGTTTGAAAAAATATATAATTTAATTTTTATTTTGTATAAATTATTTTTTAGTTTGTATATTATTATTATCTTTTTTTGTTCACATATGGTTATAATGCACATGTGCAGATGTTATATGTGGATAGAACTTTGTGCGGGAACATCAATACGGTCCGAACGTTGAGTCCACTATCATTCTGGACGAAAGAAACGTTGACCAGTAGGGAGAGATGGGAAATAAATAATGGCGGGTTTGGAAAAGGGATGTTACGTGAAGGATACGTCGACACTCAAGTTGACATGGAGCATATAATGAAAGAGGACAGAATGAAGAACGTGGAGCAAATGGTGGAAGATGGCATTATGAGGAACGTGATAGATGAGTATGGTGGTGAAAAGAAAAATGTGACGTTTGAGGTACATATAATGATATTAATTTTAATATTTGCACATATTAGTTAACATATTTGTTATTGTTGAATTTAGGATAGATTGAATCACATGATAGCGGTGTTGTTTTCATGTTTTACTGTTTTTTGTTTTTGTTGAATTAGGAATGTGATTCGGTTTATAGTGTTTATATTGACGTTTGAAGTGTGTGTTGATGATAAAATGAAAGTGATTCGGTTTATAATGTTATGTATGAAAAAAATGCGCATGTGCATATTTGGTTATAATAATTAATGTTATTTATGAAAAAAATGCACATGTGCATTAGTAGTAAAAAAAGGTGGATACAGATGATATGTAATAAAAAAATATTTAACATAAAGTTAATGCACACGTGAAAAAGAATGTATGCACATGTGCATAATGGTTTGGTGTTATAATTAAAGTTAATAATTATATTAGTTTTATATAATGCACATGTGCATAGTAAATATAAATAATCCATAACATATAATGAATATAAAAAATGATATTTCAATTGTATATATTAGTTTTATTATATTTATGTTTGTTATTGATGATGTGTTCATAATAAGGAGCATATGGGTTTACTCCAACGATTAATGGATGATACATCGAGGACGAAAGCATTGCTAGTTAAAAGGTTGGATGAAGCTTGTTTAAAATATCCGAAAAATGAGAATGTTATAGAGTTTGTTAGACAGTATGATAAGGTGTTTAGAGGCGAACACAAAATGGCAGATTTGATAATTAGTACGGGTACGGTCAATGGTAATGATAAGGACAAAGTGGATACCGTGACGGGTGATGTATCCATGGATGACACATTGAATGAAGTTAGAGATAAATCGTGTGATGCAATGCGTGTGGATGGAATAATGAAAAATGATAAGGATATAGAGTTAGCTAAATTTGTTGATTATACGTTTAAGATGGAAGGTGCGGGTAAGTTGACAGATGCGGGTAAAGGTGTCTTTAAGGGACAAGTGAAGGGAAAATCACATGATAAAAAAGAAGTTGATTACTCGATACCAAGTTTCATGTTGTTATCACAAAGTTCACAGAGCTCACAAGATCCAAAAGTTGAATCAAGTGTGCATGGGATTGTTATTGAAATGAATGAACCGTTGAATGATGATGAAAAACTGATATGGCAGTATTAGTTGACAGTTATGGACGATAAACGTGGGTAAGTATAATTACGAATGTTATAGTTTTATTACATGTTTTGTATTGACATTATGAAAAACTAAACTACAAACGTATGTTATAGGGGAGAACGTAATAAAAAGAATGATGATGAGGAGATAGACATCGAATAGGAGATGAGGGAGATAAAGTTGACATTCAAGTAAGTTTACATATGCATTATAACTATTATTACTAATACTATTATTGTTGTTGTTATTATTATGATTCCTATTATTATTGTTGGTTGATGCACGTGTGCATATACAGTAATGCATTATGACATATGGACACAATATGTCACATGAATTATATTATTATAAATATTGTTTATAATGCATGTAATGTGTTTGATGCACATGTGCATAAAAGAAAAGAAAATTAATGAAATGTATGTGATGTATGCAGCAACTATATATTTGAAACTCAACATGGAATGTCAACTAGAGCATTTTTTATAAACACACTGGAATAAGGAAAGTGGATTTCACAAAATGTAATAGATTGTTGGGCAGCACTGTTGAACTATATGGAGAAGAAAGAAAATCCATTAGGAAAAGGAGGTTATGGTGCTATACCACCACAATGGTAAGTGTATCATAATTTATGATTAAAAACCAACTATGACTAAATTAAGTATTATTTGTGCATGACATGTATTGATGTAATGTGGCAGCCGGAGTTTATGCTAAAAACGAAACAAACACAAAAAAAGGCGTTTGCAACATTATAACATCGCATCTGAAAGAGGTGGTTGAGTGTGATAACGAACTGTTGAAGTTGAGATATTTCAACATTATAATCATACCCATGATTGAAAAAAAACATTTCTACCTGATTTGTTTTTATTTGGATAACGCAACGGTTGAAGTGATCGATAATATGCATGATAGCCTCGCGTTTTATAAGATGACATCAGGAACGAATTTTAGATATTTACGGTCGCCTTCTAAAGTGGTACGTATGTATTTTATATTTAATGTTATATTTTTGAATAATTATATAGATTTATGACAATGTATATATGCATTACAGAAACATTACATTGTTGGGTATTTGAAAGATGTTGGACATCCAACGGCATCACGCATGGTGAACGCAAATGTGACGAGAAAGAGGTTGGGATGGGAAACGACTGACAATTTTAACGATTGCGGCGTGTTCGTGATGCGACACGTGGAGATATATAAAGGGAGTGCTCTTAGTTTTGAATGCAGTTTTAGTACCAATAAAGATATTCAGGAGATGCTGCTGAAAAAATTTGAGGATGAAGATAGTGACAAAGCTGTTGTTGTCGGATGCAAACGTATATAAAGGAAATGTTATGGAGCTCGCAAAGGAGACGATCCATGGAATGAAAGATGAAAGGGTGCAGAAGATGTTAAATGAAGAGGCGTTGAAACAAGATGAATGTTGGAGGATGCTTAGCAAGTGGAAAATGGATCAGAAAATATAGGTTGTGTGTGTAGGTTACATTTTATTTCACGTTTTATGTTTTTGTTTGGTTAGACGTGGATAGTTGTTGTGATGCGGGTACTGTTGGTTGACATCAGTTGATACTTAGTTGATAATTACTTAGTTGATAATTGGATTGTGTTCTGGTTGCTTTGTTATGCACATGTGCATGGTGAGGATTAAATGTTGAATATGGTTGTTAAGGCATGATATTAGTTGTTAATTGGATGTTTTATATAATGTGTTACAAATGGATATGATTGGTAATATTTGTTATATTATGTTGTTTAATAAATGAAATGTTGGGTATGCACAGGTGCACGAAGTGTCAAAACATACATTTTTTTATGGTATGTAATGTATTTGTTGGGTATGCACATGTGCATAATGTGACAAAACATACATTTGTTGTATAAAGTGATGGAACGTACATGTGATATAATATGTAATGTATTACATCTGGATATGTTCGTTCAGATGTAGAACATAACAAAATGTAAAGCATATATGCACGCGTGCATTTTTTTTATTGTTTTTTTTGTTTCGTTAAATATTAAACACAATAAGGTTGTACTAATGAATATATGAAAGACGCATAAATAGTCAGTTTAAAAAACATAGTAATCAAATTTTACGCATAGTCAAATAACAAACATAATAAGAAACTAATGAAAGTCCTCAGTAATTCATGTCAATAATAATACGTTGCAATATATAATAGGTTGCCATATATAATAGATAAATCAAAGATCACGAGTTGGGTTGGATGATTTACGACGTCTGGTTGAACGCCTAAGAGTGTGCTCAGGTTCACGAGTTTTCGCAAATTTACGCCTAAGAGTTGTTTGTTCAGGTTCAGATGGTTTTTGCATGTAGGCATGGTCTTTAGATGCACCATAATCAGAAGAATTGTACTCGTAGAAGAATTGTACTCGTCGATGTCATCGGCATCATCGATTGTGTCGTCATCTCGTCATCGGTGTCATCGAGATCAACATCAATATCATCAGAACCGGAATCAGACAGTGCGGGTAGTCCAGCGGCAATAGCAGCAGCACGTTTAGCTGCTCGTGTAGCAAGTTTGGCAGCCTTGATTTTCTCACAGTTGCGTGAATCATGGTCAAATACATATTTGTTGCATTTATTGCATAAACGGGCGGCTTTTTGTCGTTTACTAGCTTTCTTTCGTTTATCTTTAATTTTTTGACCAACGGGGCAGATCCGTTGTTTTTTGGTCCCACAACCTTTGTTTCTAATACCTTGAGGTGGATGGACACTTGTGCTTAGATTTGCAGGTATGTTTAATATGTCACTGATGTTTGCAGTTTTTTTGGATGGAACGAGGCTGAGGATCACACGGGAACGATTCGAATATGTGGTTCCTGATGCGTTTGATTTCAGAAGACAACGAACGTAGATGATCAGGATTGCGTCTGAGCCGGTTTGTGCATTGAGTGACTAAATCCATTATTTAATTGTTGATGATAGCAAACTCGCTGTTGTCGGATGAATACATGTTAGATATGCTATGCACAACTGACGGGAGCGCATCTCGTTTCCAACGTGGAATGATGTAGTGGGTGGTATTCGTTCAATTCGGTTGTAATGGAATATACAGAATACATGTTGGCATAGGTATCCAATACGAGTAAACCCAAGACATGTACAACTTACTGTTTGTTCAGGTACATTGAGTGACACCTGCACATGTGCACAACAGATATTGTAAATAGAATGTATACATGAAGGGTAATATGCACAGGTGAATAGGTTATTGTGTATAATAATTAGACAAATAGTTATATTGAGGGTAATATGCATTAATGGTATATTGAGGTTAACAAGCACAAATACATTGGTTGATACATGCACATGTGCATAACAAAATAATCAGACAAACAATTATATTAGTTGTATAACCAGTTGTATTGAGGGTAATATGCACTAATGGTAATACTTAAAAAACAGTAATTTATAAGTGTTATGTTGTGTATATTGAATATTAAAACATATTGGATAGTAAGGACATACCTCGAATTCATTGACATAAGACATGTTTGATTTGCAGTGACGAACAGTGTAATTTTTTATATCGGTCGATCCAGGACGTTCAATTGGCATGCAATGGAACATGCCCATGTATATTTCTTTTTGAACTTCAAGAAACATGGACCGTGTGTATATTTCGGACGCGTGTGCCTCTATACGAAGACCGGTAGATAAGCGAGGGTTCGACATGTCACTTTTAAATTCGAGATCTCGTTGTGTGTGCCGCTGAGCATCAATACTGGTATCGAAACACATCAGAAATTGAACTAATGTGTTAGTTTCTGACGAGTTAACTTTAAAACGCGCGTTCGAGCTCTCTCATCTTGATGTAGTCTTCATCAAACAACACATCGCTATATCTCTGAAATAACACAGGACCCATTCATGCCGTATAGCAAACATCTTACATAGCCAAGGATGGTTGTTTAGATGATATTCATCCATTAATACATGCCATCTTTCTTTGAATGTTTGTGGTGTGATGAATAAATTCCACACCAATTTATGTATTGATGAATGAAGAAGGGTGGTATTATCAAGGATGTCATTTGAAATCTGTAAATAAAGATATGTGAATAATAATAATTTGAATTAGTTAATGATATTATATGGTTTAATTGGAATTGTGTTAATATTAAAATAGAGTGTTTACCATGGACGGAAGTTTTGTCATTATGTGCCACATGCATAAACGATGGATAGAGTTTGTGAAAACGGTTGATACAGCTTGTTTCATTGGTGCATCTTGGTCAGTGAGAATAAATATTGGTTTTTTCTTGTGTGAAGGCAAGAAGGTGTTTAGTAACCATGTATATGACTCTATAGTCTCATCATATAACATGCCAGCGCCAAAGATAACACATTTCTTGTGATGATCAACTCCGGTGAATGGCACAAAAATCATTTTGTACCTGTACATAAAACATATGATGTTAAAAAATTATTAATAATTGCACATGTTGGAAAGTATAGTATCTTACTTGTTAGCGACATACGTAGCGTCAAATGCGCATACATCACCAAAATCCTCGTAATTTCGCAATGATACGAAATCAGCCCAAAAGAATGATCGTAACTCATTATCAACTATGACGCAATCAAAATAGAAGTATTTAAGATTGGTAACTCGGGATCTCATGGTGTATAAGATAATGTCTGCATCGCGTTAACCAATGAATAAACGTATATCTCTAGAGCAATTTTTGAAATCTTCTATCGTGCCACGAACATTATGAGGCCCGCCTTTAAGTGATACTTAGATGTTATGTGCAACATTTGGGCCGATTTTGTGTAACACCTCGTAAAATCATGTCCAATATAGTATCGACACGTGTCATGGACTTTAAACGTGTAACGGGTTGATTATGAGGGACTAAAGTTGACAAATGAAGAAAGTATATGTACATAAGGATACAAAGTGTCAACATTTGATAATTATGCCTTTTAACAACCCTACACGATGTTTATACCCTAAAACGAATGTATCATGAAGCGTGTGAAACCGTTTGTATAAGAAAGTGAAAGTTTACAAGACGCGAGGGTTAAATGTGTCAACATGTTTAAGTTATAACTCTGAGTGACCTTTTAGCGAACCCGGAGCCTTGTAACGATTAATTATACTCCCAGGAAGAAGTGGTAAAAATTTCACAAGGTTTCGATATCGTATAAGAAAGATACGCTAACTTTCGTAATTAAGGGGTTAAAAGCGTCAACGAGGCAAAACTTGTGTTTTCGGTTATCGTTTAATGAAACCGGACCTAATGATGTTTGGTTATATCTCATGGATCATAGAAATATAAATTTCATGGGTTAAAAGTGCTTAAAATGGAAGAAATTACGCTTTAGAAGGTCCAGGGGGTGAAAGTGTCATTTTTAAAACTTGTTTGCTGGTCCCCCTACCTGCTGGCGCTGCGCCAACACCTGAGGCACATCTCCGTCGCGCGGCGCGATGGACTACCAGCTCAGAAAAGTGTGTTTTAACGTGGCAACTTGCATGTTTGCTATATTCCGCGAGTTTGCCACCCTCTAGCTACTTGAAACACGTCCCTAGACATTTGTTTTCATCCCTGGAGTTGCCATAACACCTGTATCCATCTCCTTGAACCTTCCTTGGCTATAAATAAGTCCATTTGTTGTAACTTGTGAACTTACATTTGAGCACTTCACTTGAAAACTTCCAAACACTTGTTCTGGAGATTCCTGGAGCTCAAGACCACTTCCCAAGGATTCTTAGTCGTGCATAGGACTTCAGTAAGTGTCCTTAACCTCTCTTAATTCAGTTTTAATTAGTCTAATGGCCCAAAGTCAAACCGTCGTAATTAAGGTTTGACTTAGTGATTAATCACTAATGGTCCAGTCAATTCTCGAATTGAAAGTACCTATGAGTTGGTAATTATGTGGGTAATAAACCCTTAAAAGGGCACCCTCTGATTCCCACTCTAACTGGGTCAATTGTCGGATCAAACTTGATTATAAAAAGTCAACAGAAAGCTAATTTTTGCATGAACACATAATTAACAATGTAGAAGCTATGAAACCTGTTTTATCACTCATATAACTTGGTAATCAATGTAAGAACATGTCTAAACGTGTTCAACCCGACAATTTTCAGTTTAAGCTCGGTTCGGAACCGAAAGTCGCATAAGTGGACTTTTGCTTTGACTTTCAGTTCTGACCCAATATAGCATATTTTAGAAATTCCTTAGAGCTTTATTAGGACCAGGTTACATGTTAGTATAACCCTCTATGATTATACAACTTGGTTCATTAGTTATTCGATTCATGTACATGTTTCCGTTATATGCCTAAATATTGACCATAATGCCCTTTTGACCTTAAAACAAGAATTTTGAAAATGTGAGAGGACAATAATCTTTATTACTGATTTATAAACATGTCCCTAAATTTTCACATCAGTTTGAGGTTTAGATTAAGAGTTATGCTCAATAGCGTAATTAGAAAGCTTTTTATTAATTAAACGTGGTAACTAGCATAAAGCCTATCTAAACCCAATTTTTGATACCAAACTTTTTACCTACTGATGTAAAATAATATTTTGGGATTTTTGAAGATTTTTATTTATTTTTAGGCTGAGCATAACATAGGGTTATAGCTTTGATTCGGTAATTGTCGGCTTTGCCCTTTTGGCCTATAAAATGAGTTTTACATAATATTTTGATACCAAACCTTTTGCTACTGATTTTATATAATAAATAAAATATTTTGAGTCTTCTGGAATGATAAAAATATCATCTTTTCTTTAAAAACCCGGAAATCGCTTAAAACCGTCTTTTTACGCTTTTAAAACGCATAGTATGTATTAAAACCATTTTTCTCATATAAGACTTAATACCTACTGATGTTTTAAGAAAATTTTTATATTTTAACAGTAAGCAAAAGTTTTAAACTCAGATTTCAAATTTTGACCTTTAAAGCTTATGTGAAATTACCAAAATGCCCCTACGGTGCATAGTTTGGTTATAAAAGGTAAATTTCACATATATGCCATACCCTGCTGTTATGACTTATAAAAATAAGTATTTTTACTGAATATATCAGACCTAAAACTCAGATTTATATTTAAACCCTTTTATAAGCTTTAAAATGACCAAAATACCCCTACGGGGCATAATTTGAGTTTAAATCCATTTTGGGCATATTGGAAGGCATCTTACTGATATCACAACATAATTAAGGCATATTAACTTAGGAAACCTGTACATGACTCATTTGGTTACCAGTTACGCATTATTCGTGTTCGGTGCAGTTTATGTAACTAGTTTGCATAAATTAGCCGAAACGGGTCAAACCTTATCATTTTTATCTCAAAATCCAGAATGTGTTTAGTTTACCCATATTAAACAAGTATACAAACTTTTCGGGTCTAAACCACATTCTAATCCGGTCTTCGCTTAATCGTGCGTTTTGAACCGTATATCTTCCTTTAAAACTAACCAGTCTAAGTTTAGACTTAATTGAGACCGTTAGGAATCTAATAGGTTATTAAAACCTTCGTTCCAGATTAGGAGCCCGGTAAAATCTACTTGCACTCGCTTTTTGTGAAATATACTTGCTCAGGAAAATACTTTTAACTTATTTTCCCTATACGGGTTTGGGATACGGTATTATAATAATACCGCTTGGTCGGGTATGTAGTGTTTAAATCGGATTGTGATTAATATATTTACATAACCCATTTTAATCTGTTTTATTTGGTATATGGCCCTTGGGGGGTTAATGACCATGTCCCGGATATCCTTGGCATCCTTCATTGAAATGGCCACGACCTAAGCACGGGGTGTAGGCATACACCTGACAGTTGCATATGTAAAAACTAGTAACCCACTTTAAGGAATTAACCTTGTGGGCATTATGCCTATGGCGTGTCAGTTAATCTTGCCCGGCTCTTCTAACCTGCCCTAACGGACGACAACTAAGTAAAACTGTATACAAGATTATTTTTAAATAATTGTCCCAAGTTATAAAAGATATTTTGCGCCTTGTGCATTCAAATCAATTTTTTTAAACTCTTTTCAAAATGAGTCGGTTAATTGTATTTACCAGTGTAAACTGACGTATTTTCCCAAAAAAAGGCTAAGTGCAGGTACTAAACGGAATAGGCTGGCTACTCCTAGCATCACTAAAGAGTCTTGCGAGCTTAAGATGTTAAAGTCTGTTGAACAATGATCTTTTTATATTTTGGTCCGCCTGTGGATCCTTTACAGTCCGTTTGTAATACCTTGATATTACTTTTTATTCGCTTTGTAAAGTGATCTTTTGCTTCCGCTGTGCATTTAAATTGTGTTGTTTGACTATGATGATATCAACTACGTCACGATACTCCCCACCGGGCCCACCGGTAATACGTGGAAATATCGGGATGTGACAGGTTGGTATCAGAGCCAACGTTGAGTGAATTAAACACTAGCCTTTTGTGTTTAATCTCAATGACACAGTTTGCACATTTCTCGACTTCCGAGTCTAGACAAAGAACTTAGGACTAATCCAAATTTGTTTTTTTTTCTAACTTTGTCCTTTATATTTCTTTGTTGTTCTTTTGTTTGTTTTGACAGGACCTACAACTATGCCGCCAAGATTCCGAGGTAGAGGTAGAGGCAAGGGGCCATTCGTCGCCCCCAACGATCATGAGGCCGGGCCTTCACACCGGCGAACTCCATCGGACTCATTAAGCAAAAGTCCTCAGGAAAACTGGAGGACCCATGTAGTACCCGCGAGGCGTTCAGTCTCGCTGAGCTCCTCACCTTCTTACCAAAATTCATACGGGCCTCAATCGGAAAATGAGCCCCACAACTCACACCATTCTTTTATACCCCTCCAAAGCCACAACTCACCCTTCAACGACCCAACACCCTACTTCCAAAGCCGGTTCAACCCGAAAAACCTAGTTGAAGAGCCAATGGGTTATAACCCGTTGGGACCGGAGGACCATTTCTCCATGGACATGGAGGAGGATCCAGAACCTGCCCAACCACCAACCGGAACACCTACACACCCCATTGAGATTTCGGATGGGTCACCCTTTCTTGGATCACCTTATAGTGGTCCCGACAGCTACGAGGCGAGGTTTACCCAATACGACTGGGTGTGTACTCCCAGTTATCACTCGTCTCCGCATCAGTAGCAGCAGCCACAACAGGATCCCTCCAAGGATTCCCGTTTTGTAGCGGTCACTCCACCGCCACCACCACCAGTGCAGCAACAGCCTCCGGAGCCACCGAGGCGTAGAAGATCAACCGCACGGATGTCCGTGCGAGGGGGAGTCCAGATCATCACCCCTCAACATTCTAGTGGCAGTCATTACCCGCCACTATATGAAGACCCATAAATGGGTGGGCCTTCTAACCCTATTTCTGAGGTGCTGTCTGGGCGGGTCGCACCACCACCAGTGGGTTATAACAACCCCATCCCTGCATATACCAGTGCAGCGGCATACAACCCTTTCGAGCAGCCAGCCCATACTAACTACAACTACGCCGAAGTTGACCCATACCTTACGGCAGCAAACTACAATGCTCTTCATCCCGAGGGGCCCTTTGGGGTCCCATATCAAGCTGGATATCCACCCTATGGGTTGTTGGTGCATGTTTGTGACAACAGCTTAGATTTGGTCTTTGGATACCTTGTAATTAGTTAAACGATAAACAGTTAGCGGGTTTAGCTTTGTAATAGTTAGTTGTAATGTTTGGGCTAACCAAACCCAACGAATTGGGTGTGTGGGGGCGAATTGGGCCTGTCCAATTCGCAGTCCATGAGGTTTAATCTAAGCCCAAGTAGCAAACCTTGTGTTATATAAACAAGGTTAGGCTTTAGGGTTTAGGTTAATCAGCCAAAACAGAGTTTGAGAGGCATTGAAATTCGTGAGAGCTAGACTTGGACGAATTTGAGTGTGGTTAGGGTTTAGATTGATTGTAATACGTTTGTTTGATAATCAATAGTAAACCCGGATTGAAAGTGAATTGCTGTTTCTGTGTTTCTACTCATTCTGCTATATTCTGATCAAGAGGATTCCGCACTCTTGATTGGAAAGACAATTCTGTGAAAGATCCATACGACTCAAGGGGACTTACATTTGGTATCAGAGCGTTAGGCTCTTGAAGGCTCGGTTCAGAATTGCAGATTCGGGTGGAAGACTGAAAAATTTCAAAAATTTTGAAACCTGAAAACTAGGGTTTCGAAATTTTGTGGGTTTGATAATTTTCGAAATTTTTGTTTAATCATATTTGGCTGTTTGATCTTCTGCTTTGATTGTTGATTGGTTTGCAGGTTTTAGGGTTTCTAGGACGAATTTTTGGCTGAAAAAAACTTGAAGATTTGAAAACTGTTTTCGTGTTCTTCATCAAGTTCATCAAAAGATTGTCAAAAGTTTGCTGATTTGCTTGTTTGATTTTGCAGGAAGTTGTTACGAAATCTTGGAAAAATCTGCTGAATTAGGAAAATATTTGATCAGATCCTGCGAATTTGGATATCAGCGAATTTGTGACTTGAAATCTCGGTGGACAGCGAAATTGTTTGACCCGGCGAATTTGAAATCCAAAGGCGACTTTGGTAACCGTATAATTTTCCTCAGCGAAATTATTACGGTTCACGACGAATTTACTGGCCGTCGTAACAACGAAATTAGACCAGCGAATTTGTCTAGCGAAGTTGAACAGCGAATTTGACCTGCGAACTTGTGAACTTAATCAGCGAAATAACGTTGAACTGATTAGCGAAATTAAGTGACTTACCAGCGAAATTAACAGCATATTTAAAAGGTGGAAGATTTTTTGGCAAGCGTAAGGAAAAATTAACGTTTTCGTGAATAGAAAGTGATCCGTAGCTCGTTTGACTAAACCGTCTGCACCGTTGCATTCCTCGTATTTTTAGGAAAAAAGACTCTGGAAAATCCGGATTTCAGTTTTCGACATTAGATATCATTGGATTCGTCTTTTCGAGACGATTCTAACGGTGTAATTTGGTAACCATTGTTTTCGGAAAAATTTTGTACGGTTTTATCAGTCTGTTACGTTAAAAAATGTCGAACATGTCTAGTTTGAATGAGCTGTTGAGAATGGAGCATGAGGTTGGCACTACCAACAAACCGCCTAAGATGATGAAGGTGGAAAATTATTTGACATGGAAGGATCGTTTTCAATCCTTTATTGAATAAAACTCGTTAATTAATAAATCTCGTTAAAAACTCGTATAGTTTATATCATATCGAAAACCTCGTTTGTGTGACATCGTTTGAAAATCGTTTACCCAAGTGAACCAAATAACGCCACGGTATGTAATATGATGAAATCACTTATATATAGAAAGTACCAGCGGTGTATCCACCATGCTTTCATCACATTACACCCGTCCCGTTATCTAAACACTTAACCAAAAACTAATCGTATATCGCTTTGAAGCCAATCGTTTAACCAAATCGTTTAACTCGTTAATTACATCGCGTGAAAACCAATCGTTTACCCAAATCGTTAAAACATCGTGTGAAAACCAATCGTTTACCCAAATCGTTTAATTCGTTTTAGGTCGTGAAACTACTTAAATGGTCGTCTCGCTAATAACATTCAAACCTTCTTGACTCGCATTAATAAACCCTTACCAAAGGATAGATTAACAATTCGCATTAATAAACCCTTACCAAAGGATACATTAACAATTCGCATTAATAAACCCTTACCAAAGGATAGATTAACAACTCGCATTAATAAACCCTTACCAAAGAGTAAATTAACAATTACAGATTCAGTCGCTACCCACAACACCCACACATAACTACGGGTGTAGTAAATAACGGGATTTGTCAGATCCTATGGTACCATAACCTAATACTGATCGGCTTGATCATTGCTAATGAATGTCATTTGTTATGTAAATACAACCAACAAGTTTGTTCACTTTTTGAAATCGTTATTAGTTTTGTATAAATCGTCTTAATCGTTTTTGAAACCATCGTTATAACATCGAAAACATTTAGCACAAATGAGTCACCCCAAAACAATTGAAAGCAGTAAAATAGGGGAATAATGTACTCGCCTGAGAATGCTTAGAGGTCTTGAACAACAACCAAACAAAGCTAGAGGGAGCACGGAATCAGTCGGCAATCTAAAACTATATAAATAAACCGGACTTAAATCGGAAGATCTGATAGAATGAGGGTTCGTAAACCAAACGAGTATAGAGACTCGTGTCATATGGTTTAACAAAGCCTACATACTAAATGAAACATTAATCTAAGTGCTTACGACCCATTACGACCCGTTTAGGTAGCTCATGCTACTTTAACGCGTCGTTCGCGTGAAACGCGTTCGGACCGCTTAACTAGTCCTATGACAAGTAGAATATGCCTAAACATGTTACATAATCAGTTATGTGACAAAGGTTTAGGTTACATATGCTTAATTACCAATTATACATGAAAAGGGTATTCTGGTAATTTACCTAAGGCATATAAACTACCTATCATACAACTACTCAAACGATGTGACCATAGGGTATAACCTCGGAAGGTTATTCCCTACCTACTATGGTCACCTAATGTGTTTGGTCGGATCCTAATGATCGACCAAATGGGTCGGGTTCGAAGGTATAAGCGATTTATTAGATCGCTTACCCTACGACCCTAGACAACGTGGTAATCAGTAGGCATAGTCCCAAGGGACTATAACCAACGTGATTACACTCACGTTGCGAAGTTCAAACGAACTTCGCATTGACCATAAACTGGTCAACGCAGAAAGTCAAACAAAGTTTGACTTTCAGACTCTAAAAGACTCGAAAAGCAATTAAAAGAACGAAAGAATACTTACGAAGGGTCCCCGAATGCTAATCTAGATCACAATAACTCAGGTATGAAACAATGGTTCCAACTTAGAGTCATTTAGATCAGATTCTAGTGATTTTTGAAGTTGGGGTGATGGGGTATTTATAGTATTCGAAGAACCGTTAAGATCGTTTGTCGAATATCGTGCCTTAATCGCATCCGTACAAGTGTTGGAACCTTATGGTGGCTAAAAATGGTTCTTATCAGCTGACTAAGCATGTGTGAATGTGTGGTGGAGGATTAAACAGCTGCAAACTGCTGTTAAATGCAGTTAATCTGGTCAGGAAGTCAGACGCGGCCCGCTTCAGGATGTACATAAACTCAGGCGGGCCGCCTGGCTATGTCAGATCAGAAATAAGTTTCAGAAATGACAGTTTCAGTCCCTGCACATGTTTAAGCCCATTTCCGGCACTTCTAAGGCCCGTAAAGCCAACTTTAAGGCCCTAAAATGATGCCTAAACATTTTGGACATGAAACATGCTCAAAAATATGCCGGGTGTTGGTTCGTTTGGTCGTACGAACGCGATGTTCGCTTAATTACGACGGAATGCGCACAAGCGCGAAAAACGATACAAATGACGCAACGAATGGAATTTTCTTATGCCAAACACTAAAATAAAATATTTTAGTGATTACATAAATTTTTGGATGTCCGGATGTATTCAGAACGTAAGTTATGCGCGAAAATGCAAACCTGTGCACTTTTTGACACTTTTAGTCCCTGAATGACCCAAAAGTATATTTTAGCACACCGAACCCCTCAAAGCCTATTTCTAAGCTATGTAAAGGATATTTAAGGTGTGTTTAACTTATGGTCATGTTCCGGAATGTCTGTTACAGTTCAAATTGGCATACTTTCGTAGTTTGTCATATTTAGTCCCTGTAGACGAATTAACTTGATTTTGGCATACCAAACCTTCCAAATCTTATTTCTAAGTTATGTAAAGGTTATTTAAGGTATGTTTAGCCTATTTCACTATTCCGGAGTGTTTGTTGCATTAAACTGGTTATATTTACGCATCGGTGCGCGTATAACCTTCCAGAAAGCGATTTAGAGTTTGAAATCGAACAAGAGTTGATATGTGTAAATGATACACATATTTTTACAAATCCCAAGTATGAAATACAATATTTCATTGGTTTGGCATTTTTTTGATGGCCGTGGAGGCACAGGTGTTACATAGAGTGTTATACTGACGTTGAAAATAATGACAAGCTGCTCGATGCCTTACCTACCAAGTGGGATATTTACACTCTTATGATCAAGGGAGAGGCAGATTATGAGACAAAGGAGCTGGAAGAAGTAGTAGGGAAGCTGAGAGCTTATGAGCTCAGTATGAAGAAGAAAGACACTGGATATGATCAGGTTCAAGATCCAACGATTTACAATCGGCTTGCACCTTCTTCATCTCACAATGCTTCTAGCGACTCTGCTACTGCTTTTCTTTCGTGTGAGAATGAGCAGGTCACAGTAAATGAAGATGGTGATGTGTGTTTTGTAGCTGCTTCAGGAGGATCAACAGGAGCTACGAGAACATCTGGTGCTAAGCAGAGTAGTGGTGTTAAGTCGATGCCAATGAGTGTGAAGTCTGCTGAAGAGCATCTGGCTCTACTTGCTTCATTTGTTGCTTCTTATGAGAACTACATTCAGGGGAAGATATCTGATCCTGCCACTTTAGATGAAGATTATGATCAGATTGACCCTGATGATCTTGAAGATATGGATTTGCAGTGGCAAATGGCCATGATTACTAGACGAGTGAAGAGGTTTATGAACCGAACGGGAAGGAAGTTTATTGGAAAGACTGTTGGTTTCCATAAGACCAAAGTGAGATGCTTCAACTGTCAAAGTTATGGGCATTTTGCTAGGGAATGTCAGAAACAAAAGCAGGAGAGTTCGAGTCAGAGTTCAAACAATAGGAATGCTTCAAACAACTCTAACTCAAGAGCGCTGATCTCTACTGCTAGAGAAGGTTCATATGACTGGAGTGTTCACTTGGAAAATGATGACAATGTCACACAGGCATTCATGGCAGAGATAACTCCAGTTGAGGATGGTGAAGCTACTGTGGGAGATGCTGAAGCAAAAGTTGATGCTGAGGCTGAGGTGAAGATAGAGAGTAAAGCTGCAGAAGATAAGAATGATCAGACAACTGTTGAAGAGGAAAAGCAAAAGTCTGACCATGAAAGGGAAGCTGAAGAAAAGGATGCTAAATACAAGAGAATGGAAGCTCAACTTGCAGCTCTAATGGTCAACCTTGATAAACAAACAGGAGAGGTAAAGTCTAAATCTGTGTGTTTAAAATGTCATGAACTATAGGGTGAGGTTGACAGGTTGTCAACACAAAACCAAAGTCTGGTGAGCGAGATGTCTAACATAAAAGAAGCAAACTTTTTTGCTAAAAGAAACGAATCGTCATACTTGAAGAAGATAAAAGGTTATGAAAGTAAAATTGACTCATTAACCTGCAAACTAAACGAAAAACTTCAAGTCATAGACTTAGCTCATGAAATGATGGCTGAGAAAACAAAAGAGATTTCTGATAAATGCAAAGAGTTGTCAGATGCACAACTCAAAATTGTTGAACTTGAAAAGAAATTAGGTCAATTCAGGGACTCTACTTTTGTTATGAAACATATGATGGGTGGCTTGAAGAAAAGTAATGACAAAACCAGTGTGGGATTCCATGGTTTCAATGAAGTTCCACCTCCTGTTAGTCATGACTATTCTTTCTTGCCTGATGAAGATGAGCTCATGGACTTTGGGTCAACGTCACCAAGTAGTTCCACGTCACGTCAAGGAAATGTTTTTGAGAATGCTGATGCTAAGAAGGATAATAACAGCAAACATGTTTTGAAAAAGAATACATCACATCCTAAAAATAACAATCCAACTTTTGTTAAAAAGGTTAATTTTGTTCAAGGAAGTGACATGAAAAACGAAACAGCTGTTATTGAAAATGAATCTAATATAGAGTTTGCTAAAAACAAGAACATAGAAAATTCTGAAACTAAGCAAACTGAACCAAATCCTTCTAAGGCATCATCAGAAGAAAAATCCGAATCTAGTTCTAAGGCTTCAGAAAAGAAGTCTTCGAAAAAGAGATCGTGCTTCAAATGTCACACCAAGGGACATGTAGCTAGCTGCTGTCCTAACAAAAAGAATGAAGCACAAGTGAGTGAGAGGAAGAGAGAGAAGTCACCAGAGAATAGTGGTGATAAACAGGAGAAAGCTGAAAATTCTCCAAAGAAATCTGCTCCTAAGCAACCAGAAAATGTTACTGTTGGCGTAGATAAGGCTGAAAAAGGAACTCCACAAGTTCCTCGTTTTCAAAGAAATCAACCAAGATTTCAGCCTAGATCTCCACCAGGCAGATTTGAGAGACCTAGAAGCAGTTCACCAAGAATGAACAATTATAATGCTAATAATTTCAGAAGTCAAGGTCAATATCAAAATCGATACCAAAATAATGGTGGTCGAACTTTTTATAACAATGGCTTTAGAAATTACAACAATAATGCTTCTTGGAATCAAAATCAAAATTTTCAAAGGTCAAATAGTCCAAATACGTATAGGAACCCTCAGGACCAAAGACCTAGTGGAAATCAAAAACAAATTCCATCAACAGGTCTGAGATCCAAGACTCCAGTTAGGAGTAATGGATATTGGATGGATGTTCCAGTGGTTGGTGAATTTGGACGACCCAAGACCATTAAGGCTTGGGTCCCCCAATCTAACTAATTTTTGGTTGGTGTGTGCAGGAGCTGCTAAGGAGGATTATCAACTTATGGTATGTTGATAGTGGCTGCTCCAGGCACATGACGGGGGATGCGAGATTGTTGACTGAATTTGAAGATTATGATGGTGGAAATGTGAATTTTGCGGGTGCTAAAGGGGGTAGAATTACAGGACGAGGAAAAGTGACCAATGGGAAGATCACACTGGACAAAGTGAACTATGTGGAGCAGCTTAAACACAATCTGATGAGCGTGTCACAAGTCTGTGACAAGGGTCACTCGGTCCATTTTACCAAGAATGAAGCATTAGTGTTGAAACCAGGTTTGAAGATTCCAGACGATTGGATAGTGATGCGAGCGCCAAGGAGAAATAACACTTATGTCATGGACATGGGTGCTAAGGATCCAAATGCTGTGGTGGCGTGTTTACTATCAAAAGCATCTGAAGCTGAATCGATGTTGTGGTACAGACGCATGGCCCATATTCACTATCGAAAAATGAATTACCTTGTTAAAAATGAGCTAGTGAAAGGGGTTCCAATGCAGAGGTTTCAAGTGGAAGATAAATGTCTTCCATGTCAAAAGGGAAAACAACACAAGAAACCTCATAAGTTTAAAACAGTAAATTCCATAGATGCCCCTTATGAATTACTTCACATGGATTTATTCGGTCCAGTGAACGTGAGGAGCGTAGGTGGAAAGTACTATTGTTTAGTTGTCACTGATGATTACTCACGTTATTCATGGGTTTTCTTTTTAGGTACAAAAGATGAGACAGCAGAGATGTTAATAGATCTTTTTACGAAATTGGAAAACGTCCATGATGCAAAGATCAAGAGAATAAGGAGTGATAATGGCACGGAGTTCAAGAATCGAATTCTGGATCTCTAATGTCTTCGAAAAGGAATTGAACATCAATATTCTGCTCCTTATACACCTCAACAAAATGGAGTTGCTGAGAGGAAAAACAGGACGTTGATTGAAGCCGCTAGGACGATGCTTTCAGATTCAAAGCTATCAGTTCTTTTCTGGGGAGAAGCTGTGAATACAGCTTGCTACGTCCTAAACAAAGTTTTGACTGTTAAACGTTTTAATAAAACTTGTCACGAATTGATGTTTAACAAGAAACCAAACTTGGAAGGCTTTGAACCATTTGGATTACCCTGCACCATTGTGCGAAATAAAGATAAACAAAAATTCGGTGAGGTGGCTGACGATGGCTACTTTCTAGGCTATGTTCCTGGCACACCGAATAAAAGGGTTTTTAATCTAAAAACTGGTAAAATTGAGGTTGTCTTTAATGTTGAAATTACTTCATACAAACCTCAACAATCAACGAGTGGTCCTGCTATATTATATGATTATGAAAGCACTTTTAAATCATTTAATATTCCAGAGTTTCCAAATGCAGATGATTCTCAGTTGATTCAAGCAGTGATTGGTGGAAACGATGAAGGCGAGTTCATGCCTAGATCGAATGTTGATATGACAGATGCTCCAGAAACTTCCCATGGTGCTGCTGATCCTGATTCAATCGATAGTGACTCTAAACCCATTGAGGGGGAGGATTTCATTAATCCGTTTGCAAATCAGAATGTTCAGGGGGAGGTTGGATCAAACCTGGGTGATAATCTTGAAGTTGATACCGTTGCTACTACACGAGCAAATAGAGATCATCCAGTTGACATGATACTTGGAGATCCTAATGCAGGTGTTCAGACAAGAAGGAGCATAGCAGCGAACTCTGGTTTATTTGTGTCGATTGAGAAGACTGGGATTGTGAACGAGTGCTTGTATAGCTGTTTTATTTCCCAAGTGGAGCCGAAGAACATTCATATGGCTCTTAAAGACAATTCATGGGTTGAGGCTATGCAAGAGGAATTGGCCCAGTTTGCAAAGTTGAAGGTTTGGGAGTTAGTTGACCTTCCTAAAGGTGAAAGAGAAATTGGCACTAAGTGGGTGTTTAAGCGCAAGAAGGATGACAGAGGGATAGTGATGCGAAACAAGGCTCGATTGGTTGTCAAAGGTTTCAATCAGCAGGAAGGGATATATTACAATGAAGTGTTTGCACCAGTGGCAAGGTTGGAGGCAATTCGGTTGTTTCTAGCTTTCGCAACATTCAAGGGCTTTAAAGTTTACCAACTAGACGTGAAGAGTGCGTTTCTTTACGGGAAAGTCCAAGAAGTGGTGTATGTCTCACAACCAGATGGGTTCGTTGATCCAGATTATCCAGATCGAGTTTACAAGCTTGATAAGGCTTTGTATGGATTACATCAAGCTCCTAGGGCGTGGTACGAGACACTGTCTACACATCTGATCAAAAATGGTTTTGAAAGAGGTCAGATTGACAGTACATTGTTCATCAAGAGGAAGAAGGAAGATTTTCTGCTAGTACAGGTGTACGTGAATGACATCATCTTTGGGTCATCAGATGAGAGCATGTGTAAAGAGTTCGAGCAGGTGATGAAGAGCAAGTTCGAAATGAGTGCTATGGGTGAGCTGTCTTACTTTCTGGGATTACAAGTTGAACAGAAGGAGGATGGGATGTTTATTCATCAAACAAAGTATGTGTATGACATTTTGAGTCGGTTCAAAATGAATGATTGCTCTACTTTCAACACACCCATATGTGAAAATCACAATCTTGGCCCAGATCATGAAAGTACTGAAGATGTTGATCCTACTCAATACAGGGCGATGATTGGTTCTCTAATGTACTTGACTGCTTCAAGACCTGACATTATGTTTGCAGTATGCTTGTGTGCTAGATATTAGGCAAATCCAAAAGAGTCACACATGAAAGCAATGAAGCGTATTCTTCGTTACTTGAAGGGGAAACCTAAACTTGGGTTGTGGTATCCAGCTGATAGTGATATGAATTTTGTTTCTTACACTGACTCAGACTTTGGAGGATGCAAGTCGAACAAAAAGTCTACAACAGGTGGTTGTCAGTTCTTAGGAGGCAGGATTGTCTCTTGGCAATGCAAGAAGCAATCTTGTGTGTCTACATCTACGTGTGAAGCTGAATATATTGCTGCGGGTAGCTGCTGCTCTCAGGTTCTCTGGATACAACAGCAGATGCGCGATTACGGTTTGGATTTCACTCGTACTCCTATTATGATAGACAATAATCCCACAATTTCAATAACAAATAATCCCGTGAAACACAGTCGCACAAAACATATTGACATACGTCATCATTTTATACGGGATTGTGTAGAAAAGAGATTAATTGAATTACATCGAGTCGACACACTAGATAACCTGGCAGATCTTTATACTAAAGCTTTTGACAGGGCTCGCTTTGAACATTTAGTCGAACTCAACGGGATGAGGAATCCTGAATAACTGGTTTTTCATAAGAATTTTTGTAAATAGTTTACTGCTTTTCTTAAAAATCAAAAATACAAAAACATTGAAAAAATAAAAAACATAAAAAAATAGAAAATCAAAAATGAGTTATCACTGTGTGAAAAAGAAGAAATGATAGTACATCAGCAAGTTAGACTGTCACACTAAAACTGAAATTAAATTGCTTAAGTGTGATAGCAGCTTCATCATATGATGTACTAGTAGGCAAAAAGCATGAAATAATCAACTTACCAATGTGATATAACCTTAAATAAACTGAGTATGAGTGGGGAACACATCAGTGGTGTATGGTTTAATGACCTTAAATCTTGCGTTGATAGATTGCCAAAATCTAAAGTTTTGGGTCTTTATACTGTTATTTCATCTGGGGATATCTTGACTGTCCTTCTGTTCAGAACTAAAATTGTACATGACCCCAGGAAAGAAAGTCACTTGGAATTAGCTCATTTCTATTTGCATGTCTGTATGTTGTCCCGATACACACAATTTTGATCTGATTCTGAAATCTTCTCTGAAAAAAGTCGTGTACCTCCTCTGCTGCATCCAGATATATGCTGACCTGGAGGTGCTAGGCAACGACAGCTTCTGCTGCATCCAGATACATGCTGACCTAGCTGTACATTGTCGCGCTATAGATCTAATACACCCGAAAGAGGCCCTCAAGTGCCCAAATGAAACCCAAGAAACCTATATCAAACTGAGAAAAACTCATTTGATCTGTATATTATACCATCTCTGCTAAAGATCTATTCTGTTCTCTTCTCAACCCATTCCCAGTTAAGATTTCAGAAATCTGGATTGGACTTGTGAAATATGTGGTAGGGAAGATACTTGCATGATAGAGTGTGTTGTTTATATATCCAGGATTTGATTAGTATTTATTTGGGTGTTCATTGTTAAGCAATCAAAACATGATAAAACATATTATATGCAGACCTAGACACTGTCAGGATATCTTAAAGGATGACATCAGTATACTCACCTACTACGATGAATCTTTGTGCATACCTTGATCGCGGGGGCATATCCTGAAGTGGGACACACTAGTATATCAGAAATAAAATTACCTTAACGTATCATACGGTAATGGTACTTGAAATGTTCATGCATTTTGTTTAAGTGGACGAACATACTGGTAATCGTCTTGGACTGCTTTTCACGAAAAATTAAATAAAGAATTATCTAATAGTGTGAAACAGTTTGATTGTGCTGATATGATCTTCTTACCAGTGATTCTCACAAAAATAGAGTGTTTATTGTTTTTGTTATTTACTTGCTTTCAGAAAATACAAAAATCCAAAAATAGTGTCTTTTTCTGTTTAAAATTCTTAACGTACGGAAAACTGTTATTCTTGGAGGAATTGTTACTGATAGGGGGAGATGGTGTTAGAAAGTGAGTTCAAAATTTTAAATCATGCGGGTTATAGGGTGTGTGATTAAAAAGTTTTGCGTGTTGGTGATAAATTGAAAAAGCTTAATCTGTGATACAGTTTAACTGTCTCTTGAATAATAATAATTTGTTTAACTTATGTTGAAAAATTCTTATGGTTTCTCGAGATGTTTGTTTTATAGTAAACAGATTGAAGCAGTGTGTTGCTGAGAAGTTGCTGTGTTGCTGAGAAGTTGCTGTGTTGCTGAGTTGCTGTGAAGATGAGAGTTTGATTGGATGCATGGTAGAACCTCCTTTCTATATTGCAGACAAAGTTGAAGAGTTTGAAGATTGCTTTACAAATGCTGAACTGGAGTTTACTCAAACGCTAAAGTTTTTGAAGATTTGGTGATTGGATGCATCAGCTTAGGGGGAGTCTGTTGCTGACAGAGCTATTGAAGCTGAAGCTATCCAAAGACCAAAGACAGTGCAAGATTACATGAAGATTGCAAGAAGACTGAAGACAAAGTTATTTTATGAAGCTATTGTCAAGGGGGAGTTTGTTGGTGCATGTTTGTGACAACAGCTTAGATTTGGTCTTTGGATATCTTGTAATTAGTTAAACGATAAACAGTTAGCGGGTTTAGCTTTGTAATAGTTAGTTGTAATGTTTGGGCTAACCAAACCCAACGAATTGGGTGTGTGGGGGCGAATTGGGCCTGTCCAATTCGCAGTCCATGAGGTTTAATCTAAGCCCAAGTAGCAAACCTTGTGTTATATAAACAAGGTTAGGGTTTAGGTTAATCAGCCAAAACAGAGTTTGAGAGGCATTGAAATTCGTGAGAGCTAGACTTGGACGAATTTGAGTGTGGTTAGGGTTTAGATTGATTGTAATACGTTTGTTTGATAATCAATAGTAAACCCGGATTGAAAGTGAATTGTTGTTTCTGTGTTTCTACTCATTCTGCTATATTCTGATCAAGAGGATTCCGCACTCTTGATTGGAAAGACAATTCTATGAAAGATCCATACGACTCAAGGGGACTTACATGGGTATCAACAACCGCCACCTCCTCAACCTCCACAGTATCAGCAGCCCCCTCAGCCGCCAGTGATATCGCCACCGCAGCAACAGGAGATTCTTCAAAGGTTGAGTCAGGTGGAGGAGGAGGTTCGGGAAGAGCGTAGGCAAAACCGAGGAATTCTCAAGGGTCTGGCGAGCTTAATCAAGGGGAAGAGCAAAAAGGGTCATTAAATCCTTTATTTGTTTATTTGTACTTCTATAATGTTTAATCAAGTCCCTGCGTGGACATCTGTTTCGGTAATCAGTCCCTGCGAGGACTTGTATTTCCTGTTAGCCCCTGCGTGGGCATGTCTTTTCTGTTTAGCCCCTGCGTGGGCAATTTTTTTTCTGTTAAGTCCCGTTTAGGGCAAAATGTACTCTTTTTAAATTATTAGTGGTTTGTTATCATTTAAAATTTATTTGTCATTATATGCATAAATGTAATATGTATGAAATAAATAAATAAAACTAAAATATGTCATTCCTTTTATAAGGACTGCCTTTAAATATTAAATAAGAATCTTAAAGGGTATAACCTAGCATGCATGTCATTATAAGACCTGGCCATGATGGTAAAACCTGTTTAAAAAGAGATTCAAATCCTTGTTAACATCTGAAAACATGTTAACATTCCTGGCTGATGTGATTCGTAAAAATCACACGTGTCATCCTTATATTGGATTATTCCAATTCCTTCTTTATTATTTAAACATCCATTTGTGATGTAATGCCTACGGGCCATAATTATTGTCATATAAGACAAAAGACAGTCGTAGCCTACAACTCCCTGTCAAGAAAGTTAATGAACTATGATTCAAGCCTTAGTACCTCGATCCTATAAGATCTTGACTTATAATTTAAATATGTCCATGTGACTTGGCCTTTTGTGCCATTATTATATTATAACTAAGGATTATTAATGAAAAATCCTGAATGAAATACTTAACAAATTAGCCAATATGGTTCTTTAATACCATGGTTAATAAATTAATAAGATGACAAATCTATTATAAACTTCTAAGAAATCATTGTCATCATTTTATGTAGCAGTCAAGCTACATGTCTGAGTTTGAAGAAGTCAACAGTCATCCAAGGGAGAATCATGATACTACCAGGATCAATGTAACTGGTGCGGAACTCCAAGCATTGATTGATAATGCTGTTACCAAGGCCTTGGATAGGCAGTTTAACGAATCTAGTGGTACTCGAAGCAGGACCCTATCTGTACCCCATTCTAAACCTAAGACTCACTCTGAGGCTCCTAGTAAGCCACCTCCTAAACATGATGGATCAAGGAGGGATGACGATCATCACTCCTCAAATCAGCATAGTGTTCCGTCGAAGAAGATTGAGCTCAAACAAGAACCACGTGGTAAGTCTTGTACATATAAGTATTTCATCTCCTGCAAGCCCAGAGACTTCACAGGGGAGAAAGGACCTGTCGATTGTATGACTTGGCTCGATGAAATGGACACTGTAGTTGATATCAGTGGTTGCGTTGATAGGGACGTTGTGAAGTTTGTATCTCAGTCATTTAAGGGAGAAGCGCTAGCTTGGTGGAGGTCTCTAATCCAAGCTACTGGAAAAGTCCATTTGTATGGCATGTCGTGGGAGCAGTTCGTTACTCTCATCAAAGAAAATTACTGCCCTCAACATGAGGTTGAGAAGATCGAGACCGATTTCCTGACATTGGTTATGAAGAATTTGGACTGTCAGGCTTATCTTACGAGTTTTAATACTATGTCTCGATTGGTTCCTTACTTAGTGACGCCGGAACCAAAGCGGATAGCCCGTTTCATTGGGTGTTTAGCCCTAGAGATCAAGGCCAGTGTCAAGGCATCACGACCTGCTACTTTTAGGTCAGCAGCTGACCTATCTTTATCCCTTACCTTGGATGCGGTCAGGCTAAAATCGCATAAGAACTCGGAGGAAGGTAAGAGAAAACCTGAGGACGATAACTCACGACGGTCTGAGAAGAAGTTTAAGGGAAACACAGACCACAAGAAGAAGTTTGGCTCTGGCAAGGGTAATCAGCAAGCAGATGAAAAGCCAAAGTACAAAACCTGCCAGAAGCGTCACTTCGGAAAATGCAGGTTTGAATCCAAGTCTCAATCAAAACCGTCTGCATGTGGGTTATGCAAATCCAAGGAGCACAAGACGATAGAGTGCAAGAAGATAAAGGATGCAACGTGCTATAACTGTAACGAGAAAGGGCACATCAAGTCGAACTGCCCTAAATATGCCAAAAAGCCTGAAGAAGTCAAAAAGACCAATGCAAGGGTCTTTCGAATGGATGCACGAGAAGCCGTTCAGGATGATAATGTGATAACAGGTACCTTCCTTATAAATGATGTTTATGCAAGGGTGTTGTTTGATTCGGGTGTGGATAAGTCATTTGTAGATGATAAGTTTTGTAAGTTATTGAATTTACCTGTTAAAACCCTAAGCGTGAAATATGAATTAGAGTTGGCCGATGGTACCATAGAAACTGCCTCAACTATATTAGATGGATGTTTTATATCCATTAGGAACCACTCCTTTCCGTTATCCTTGCTTCCTTTGAAGTAGCTGGTTTCGACATAATTATAGGCATGGACTGGTTATCTCATAACCAAGCCCAGATCGTTTTGCAATAAAAAACAAGTGGTAATCAAGACTCCGTATGGTGAGCCACTTACCATACAAGGAGATACCCATTATGGGTTGCCTAAGCAAGTGTCTGTGCTTAAGGCATCTAGGTGTATGAAGAAAGGTTGTGTCGTTTATATGGCACAAGTGACTATTGATGAACCAAAACCCAAGATTGAAGACATCCCTGTCATTTCTGAATATCCAGAAGTATTCCCTGAAGAACTACCTGGTTTGCCGCCAGATAGACAAGTGGAGTTCAGAATCGACATTATACCTGGAGCAGCACCTGTTGCAAGAGCACCTAACCGGTTAGCCCCAACTGAGATGAAAGAGTTGAGAACTCAGTTGGATGACTTGTTGGCAAAAGGATTTATTAGACCTAGCTCATCCCCCTGGGGAGCACCAATTCTGTTTGTAAAGAAGAAAGATGGATCGATGCGTCTATGCATTGATTATCGTGAGCTAAACAAGGTTACAATCAAGAACATATATCCATTGCCCAGGATCGACAATCTGTTCGATCAACTGCAAGGGGCAAGTTACTTTTCCAAGATCAATTTGAGATCAGGTTACCATCAGCTGAAGGTTAGAGATGAAGATGTGCACAAAACTGCATTCAGAACTCGATATGGTCACTACGAGTTCTTAGTGATGCCTTTCGGGCTCACTAATGCACCAGCAGCGTTCATGGACCTCATGAATCGCGTTTGCAAACCCTACTTGGACAAGTTTGTCATTGTCTTCATTGATGACATTCTTATTTATTCAAAGAATCAGGCTGACCATGAGAAGCACCTTCGGTGTATTCTTAAACTTCTTCAGCAAGAGAAGCTTTATGCTAAGTTCTCTAAATGCGAGTTTTGGCTTCGTGAAGTCCAATTCCTCGGACATATGGTTAGTGAGCGTGGTATCCAGGTGGATCCCGCTAAGATTGAAGCCATCATGAATTGGCAAGAGCCGAAGACGCCCACAGAGATTCGCAGCTTCTTAGGTCTGGCAGGATATTACAGGCGTTTTATTGAGAATTTCTCAAGGATTGCAGCACCCCTAACTTCCTTGACTAGGAAGAATATTAAGTTTGATTGGGGTCCTAAGCAGCAAGAATCTTTCGATATTCTTAAACAGAAGTTAAGCAATGCTCCTGTGTTGACATTGCCTGAAGGGATTGAAGAATTTGTGGTTTATTGCGATGCATCGCACACTGGCATGGGATGTGTGCTAATGCAGAAAGGTAAAGTTATTGCATACGCTTCCCGACAATTAAAAGTGCACGAGAAGAATTACACCACCCATGATTTGGAGTTGGGTGCCGTTGTATTTACACTGAAACTGTGGAGACATTATTTATATGGTACCAAGTGTGTGATCTATTCTGATCACAAGAGCCTTCAACATCTGTTTAATCAGAAGGATACATGAGGCAACGGTGATGGATGGAGACACTGAATGATTATGATTGTGAAATCCGATACCATCCAGGTAAGGCGAATGTAGTCGTCGATGCTTTGAGCAGAAAGGAAAGGGTTAAGCCCATTAGAATCAATGCCAAGAGCATTGAATTAAAGAACAGTTTGAATGAAAGATTGTTAGCCGCTCAGAAGGAAGCCGTATTAGAAGCTAACTATCCAAATGAAAAGTTGGGAGTAACTTCCGAGCGGTTATCTTATGGTAAAGATGGAATCCTAAGATTGAATGGACGGATATGGGTTCCAATCTATGGAGGACTTCGAGATGTGATCCTTCAAGAAGCCTAGAGTTCTAAGTATTCCGTTCATCCTGGAAGTGATAAGATGTACCAGGATTTGAAGGCAAATTATTGGTGGATAGGCTTGAAGAAGTCTGTAGCCACTTATGTGGCCAAATGTCTAACATGTGCTCAAGTTAAAGCAGAACACCAGAAGCCGTCAGATTTGCTACAACAGCCTGAACTTCCCACCTGGAAGTGGGAAATGGTGACTATGGATTTTATCACAAAGTTACCGAAGACAAAATGAGGAAATGATACTATATGGGTGATAGTGGATAGACTGACTAAGTCAGCCCACTTCTTACCTATAAAGGAAACACACAGCTCAGATAAGTTAGTTCAGCTGTACATGGATGAGATTGTATCTCTCCACAGAGTGCCAGTGTCTATCATTTCTGATAGGGATACGAGGTATACATCGCACTTCTAGAAAATCTTTCAACAATCCCTAGGCACTCGATTGAATTTCAGCACTGCATATCATCCTCAGACGGATGGACAGAGTGAGCTTACTATTCAGACACTCGAAGATATGCTATGAGCTTGTGTTATTGATCTAGGTGGAAGTTGGGATGATCATCTTCCATTGATAGAATTTTCGTATAATAATAGCTATCATTCGAGCATCCAAGCTGCACCTTTTGAAGCTCTGTATGGAAGAAAGTGCAGAACGCCCGTTTGTTGGGCAGAAGTTGGAGATGTCCAACTCACAGAACCTGATATAGTCCTGGAGATAACAGATAAGATTGTGCAGATAAGAGATCGTCTCAAAGCTGCCAGGGATAGGCAGAAAAGCGACGCAGATAAAAGGCGTAAACCTCTAAAGTTCGAGGTTGGTGACAAAGTGTTACTGAAGGTATCACCCTGGAAAGGGGTAATGCGATTTGGCAAGAAAGGAAAGTTAAGCCCAAGATATATAGGACCATTCAAGATCATAGAATGTGTCAGAACAGTGGTTTATAAGTTAAATTTGCCTGAATAGCTCAGTGGTATTCATAATGTATTCCACATCTGCAATCTGAAGAAATGTCTAGCTGATGAATCACTAGTCATACCACATACGGATGTGCACATAGATGAGAGCCTGAAATTTGTTGAGAAACCTTTGTCGATTGAGGATCGACAGGTTAAGAAGCTTCGAAGGAAGCATGTACCGATTGTAAAGGTTAAATGGGATGCCCGTAGAGCTCCCGAGTATACGTGGGAGGTAGAGTCCACAATAAAAGAGAAGTACCCTCATTTATTTCAGTAAATCTCGAGGTCGAGATTTCTTTTAAGGGGGTGAGGATGTAACACGTCGTAAAATCATGTCCAATATAGTATCGACACGTGTCATGGACTTTAAACGTGTAACAGATTGATTATGAGGGACTAAAGTTGACAAATGAAGAAAGTATATGTACATAAGGATACAAAGTGTCAACATTTGATAATTATGCCTTTTAACAACCCTACACGATGTTTATACCCTAAAACGAATGTATCATGAAGCGTGTGATACCGTTTGTGGAAGAAAGTGAAAGTTTACAAGACACGAGGGTTAAATGTGTCAACATGTTTAAGTTATACCTATGAGTGACCTTTTAGTGAACCTGGAGCCTTGTAACTATTAATTATACTCCCAAGAATAATTGGTAAAAATTTCACAAGGTTTCGATATCGTATAAGAAAGATACGCTAACTTTCATAAGTAAGGGGTTAAAAGCGTCAACGAGGTAAAACTTGTGTTTTCGGTTATCGTTTAACGAAACCGGACCTAATGATGTTTGGTTATATCTCATGGATCATAGAAATATAAATTTCATGGGTTAAAAGTGCTTAAAATGGAAGAAATTACGCTTTAGAAGGTCCAGGGGGTGAAAGTGTCATTTAAAACTTGTTTGCTGGTCCCCCTACCTGTTGGCGCTACGCCAACACCTGAGGCACATCTCCGTCGCGCGGCGCGACGGACTGCCAGCTCAGAAAAGTGTGTTTTAACGTGGCAGCTTGCATGTTTGTTATATTCCGCGAGTTTGCCACCCTCTAGCTACTTGAAACACGTCCCTAGACACTTGTTTTCATCCCTGGAGTTGCCATAACACCTGTATCCACCTCCTTGAACCTTCCTTGGCTATAAATAAGTCCATTTGTTGCAACTTGTGAACTTACATTTGAGCACTTCACTTGAAAACTTCCAAACACTTGTTCTGGAGATTCCTGGAGCTCAAGACCACTTCCCAAGGATCCTTAGTCATGCATAGGACTTCAGTAAGTGTCCTTAACCTCTCTTAATTCAGTTTTCATTAGTCTAATGGCCCAAAGTCAAACCGTCGTAATTAAGGTTTGACTTAGTGATTAATCACCAATGGTCCAGTCAATTCTCGAATTGAAAGTACCTATGAGTTGGTAATTATGTGGGTAATAAACCCTTAAAATGGCACCCTCTGATTCCCACTCTAACTAGGTCAATTGTCGGGTCAAACTTGATTATAAAAAGTCAACAGAAAGCTAATTTTCGCATGAACACATAATTAACAATGTAGAAGCTATGAAACCTGTTTTATCACTCATATAACTTGGTAATCAATGTAAGAACATGTCTAAACATGTTCAACCCGACAATTTTCAGTTTAAGCTCGGTTCGGAACCGAAAGTCGCATAAGTGGACTTTTGCTTTGACTTTCAGTTCTGACCCATTATAGCATATTTTAGAAATGCCTTAGAGCTTTATTAGGACCAGGTTACATGTTAGTATAACCCTCTGTGATTATACAACTTGGTTCATTAGTTATTCGATTCATGTACATGTTTCCGTTATATGCCTAAATATTGACCATAATGCCCTTTTGACCTTAAAACAAGAATTTTGAAAATGTGAGAGAACAATAATCTTTATTACTGATTTATAAACATGTCCCTAAATTTTCACATCAGTTTGAGGTCTAGATTAAGAGTTATGCTCAATAGCGTAATTAGAAAGTTTTTTATTAATTAAACGGCGTAACTAGCATAAAGCTTATCTAAACCCAATTTTTGATACCAAAATTTTTACCTACTAATGTAAAATAATATTTTGGGATTTTTGAAGATTTTTATTTATTTTTAGGCTGAGCATAACATAGGGTTATAGCTTTGATTCGGTAATTGTCGGTTTTGCCCTTTTGGCCTATAAAATGAGTTTTACATAATATTTTGATACCAAACCTTTTGCTAATGATTTTATATAATAAATAAAATATTTTGAGTCTTCTGGAATGATAAAAATATCAGCTTTTCTTTAAAACCCCGGAAATCGCTTAAAATCGTCTTTTTACGCGTTTAAAACGCATAGTATGTATTAAAACCATTTTTCTCATATAAGAATTAATACCTACTAATGTTTTAAGCAAATTTTTATATTTTAACAGTAAGCAAAAGTTTTAAACTCAGATTTCAAATTTTGACCTTTAAAGCTTATGTGAAATTACCAAAATACCCCTACGATGCATATTTTGGTTATAAAAGGTAAATTTCACATATATGCCATACCATACTGTTATGACTTATAAAAATAAGTATTTTTACTGAATATATCAGACATAAAACTCAGATTTATATTTAAACCCTTTTATAAGCTTTAAAATGACCAAAATACCCCTACGGGGCATAATTTGAGTTTAAATCCATTTTGGGCATATTGGAAAGTATCTTACTGATATCACAACATAATTAAGGCATATTAACTTAGGAAACCTGTTCATGACTCATTTGGTTACCCGTTACGCATTATTCGCGTTCGGTGCAGTTTATGTAACTTGTTTGCATAAATTAGCCGAAACGGGTCAAACCTTATCATTTTTATCTCAAAATCCAGAATGTGTTTAGTTTACCCATATTAAACAAGTATACAAACTTGTTGGGTCTAAACCACATTCTAATCCGGTCTTCGCTTAATCGTGCGTTTTGAACCGTATATCTTCCTTTAAAACTAACCGGTCTAAGTTTAGACTTAATTAAGACCGTTGGGAATCTAATAGGTTATTAAAACCTTCGTTCCAGATTAGGAGCCCGGTAAAAGCTACTTGCACTCTCTTTTTGTGAAATATACTTGCTCAGGTAAATACTTTTAACTTATTTTCCCTATACGGGCTTGGGATACGGTATTATAATAATACCGCTTGGTCGGGTATGTAGTGTTTAAATCGGATTGTGATTAATATATTTACGTAACCCGTTTTAATCTGTTTTATTTGGTATATGGCCCTTGGGGGGTTAATGACCATGTCCCGGATATCCTTGGCATCATTCATTGAAATGGCCACGACCTAAGCACGGGGTGTAGGCATACACCTGACAGTTGCATATGTAAAAACTGGTAACCCACTTTAAGGAATTAACCTTGTGGGCATTATGCATGTGGCGTGTCAGTTAATCTTGTCCGGCTCTTCTAACCGGCCCTGACGGACGACAAATAAGTAAAACTATATACAAGATTATTTTTAAATAATTTTCCCAAGTTATAAAAGATATTTTGCGCCTTGTGCATTCATATCCATTTTCTTAAACTCTTTTCAAAATGATTCAGTTAATTGTATTTACCAGTGTAAACTGACGTATTTTCCCAAAAAAAGGCTAAGTGCAGGTACTAAATGGAATAGGCTGGCTACTCCTAGCATCACTAAAGAGTCTTGCGAGCTTAAGATGTTAAAGTCTGTTGAACAATGATCTTTTTATATTTTGATCCGCCTATGGATCCTTTACAGTCCGTTTGTAATACCTTGATATTACTTTTTATTCGGTTTGTAAAGTGATTCATCTTTTGCTTCCGCTGTGCATTTAAATTGTGTTGTTTGACTATAATGATATCAACTACGTCACGATACTCCCCACCGGGCCCACCGGTAATACGTGGAAATATCGGGGTGTGACATTTTGTTAAGGCTAACTTTGTGGATGAACTATTGTTCTTCAAATCCGAGTTTCCTATTTTGTTTTAACATGTTGGCGTTATCACTACTAATCATGCAATGGTTGTGCACGGCGATGAAATTGTATATTTTGTATTGTTCGGTGGCACGATCATAACTCACTTTGATACGCGCACGGCACCCGGAAACTATGTATCGGCTTCGTCGGTGTTGTTTCTTGGATTTATCATACATGGTTGGAGCATTCTTGGATGGAGCATTGGGGTCAGATTCTGTGATCCGTGGTTGTCCTTTTGAACATAATATATATCTATGAGTGCGGATGTTCATAGTAGGATTGTCATGATGTTTTTTGTTCTTTGATGTGCCAATACGAGTAGAAAATCCGGATTTTGTAGCATATGTATTGTACATCGTGACAATATCTTCCCAATGGGTAAATGTACTGTTTATAACAGGAAGGTATTCAACATCAACTTCAGGTATCCAATATGGGGTGCCGTTAGGTGTAGCATGTATGGAAGCCGTAATTGTTCCTGTGAAAAATTATTAATAAATGAAAAATTGGTCAACATGATGTAATTGTTCCTGTGAAAAATAATTAATAAATGAAAAAAATGGTCAACATGATGTAATTGTTCCTGTGAAAAATAATTAATAAATGAAAAAATGGTCAACATGATGCATGGATGAATATTAGAATTGTAATCAAATATGCACATGTGCATTGTCAGTTAATGTATGATGTCATAAGTTATTTTTTAAACATAATGCACATGTGCATAAATTTGCAATGTAACATAATTTGTAATATGATGCAGTTAACACAATGCACATGTGCTTATAATATTGAGTAATCATTATTTACAACATAAAATAATTGTGAACATGATGCAAACGAGTATATCATTGAACGAATCACAATTTACATAAAAATTGACATAGAATACCTTTAGTCTCAAACTGAATGAACTGTAATTGCTGATGTTCTGTGTTTGAAGGTCTGTGTTTGAAGGTGTTGTACCAGTCGAAGTAGTATCAAATGATACCGAGTGTTCAGATATATTAGCACTCCCAGATGATAACACAACATTGCCCGATGTAGACATGGAATCGAGAGTCTGTATTTCAAAGCCATAAAGGGTGTGACGACTTTCAACTGTTGTAGACACAAGCTTGCGACTTTCAATTGGATTGACGACAGAAATGGGATCGACATCAAATGGACCGCCAAAATCAGCATCGGATGTATGTCGATGATATGCAGAAGCTGTTGGATGAGGATCATCAGATGCATTAGGGTCAACTGCAACACGAGATGAGTCAGACGAAGCCATATGTAGCCGTAATCAGTATCCCTAACGCCGTAATCAGTATCCCCAATGAACCCACCGTAAAATGTGGATGTCGCCGCCGTGAAATTGGAGAGATAAGTCGCCGTCATAGATCGCCGTCGTCAATGTATACAAGCTCTCGAATGAAACCCTAGATTGTAAAAGACGATCGTGAACAGCGTCTAATAACATGAGCACGTGTTTTTTAATTAGATGTCGCTTAATTACAACTTTGCCATGCGTTCACATTGGTTCTCGCGGTTTTTCACAATAAAGGGTGGTTCCTAACGGATCCTTATCTTATATATATATATATATATATATATATATATATTATATATATATATATATTATATATATATATATATTATATATATATATATATATAGGGTGGGGTTCTAGAGTGAACACCAGTGTATTTTCGAACTGAGTGAACAAATCCTGGCCATTGATCTACACACATGTATGGCCAGGATCTCATCATCAAATCGTAAAATACACTAGTGTATTTCAACATCAAATCCTGACCATTGATCTACACACGTGTATGGCCAGGATTAGTTCACTCAGTTCGCAAGCTACACTAGTGTTCACTCTTGAACCTAATCCTATATATATATATATATATATATATATCCAGGGTAAATCAGTAAATGTACATGAAAATATGTACAAATACATGAAATGGAGGTACAGATTCATGAAATAAAGACATAAATACATAAAATGAAGACATAAATTAAAACTTGAAATGCAGGTATAAAAGCCACTTATATATGAATATAGGAATGGTTCGCTTCGGTTAAGTTGATTTTGGTTAACCGATGGTACAAAAAACAATAATCGATTTTTGGTTAAATTGATTTTTGTTTAATTTGGTTTTAATTAATTCCGGCTTAGTTTTTGTTTTGGTTTAGGTTAACGGTTCGGTTATTGCTCACCACTAGCCATAGCCTTCGGCCAAACACGTCTGGGCACATTCTCGCCATGCATGATGTTTCGACCTGTTTTGGTTACATCTTGGTTCCTTCGTTGATACGCCGTATTGTTTAGGGATATTAGAACACATGAGTTGCCTTCTTATCTTATGATGTCTAAAAAATTGTGAGAAGTTCGAAACGATGTACTCGCCTCCATTATCTGAGTGAAGACACTTGATGGTGTAACATGTTGATATCCAATCATATCGTGAATGGTCATAAAAAACGTTATCTGTAGGATCATTGTTGAACCCAAACGAGTCGTTCAGAAGAGCTTTATATCCGATTCAAAGGCGGAATCAGTGAAACGGACGTGGAAACAGCTTGATACTATTAAATCTGTCACTTTGATTGATTATAACACTAATGACAACCTGAACAGATTTCGGCAGCACTTCGTTGCAAATTCTGAAGTGTTCCCAAATGAATCAACAAGTGCCCTATATATAGTGTTTGGGCTTAGCTTGAAATGGGCATAACAAGTTCAAGCTAACCCTGATTGATCTGGTTTAGCTTGAACATGTCACATGTCACTTTCAAGCTAAACCTCATGTAAACCCACTAAACTTTGTTTCTTGCACCTCGGACACTGATAATCCTATCCTATCCTATCCTATTACATGATACAAGACGAAGTCAATAGACGTATTGCACTAACAGATAAGCATCTATCAATCCTTATTTTCTTCCATCAGTGTCTAGTCTTCAGCATGACACATCTTCAGTCTTGATCATTCAGCCTTGTCATTCAAGTAGTAACATTATAAGCATCTATCAATCCTTCTTTTCTTCCATCAGCTTCAGGCTCCCCCTTTCGTCAAGCTTTCGTGCTTTGGGATCGACACCTAGCTTTCCATCTACAAGCTTCCTCTTGCTTCAAGCTTGTCTTCAGACTCCCCCTTAGACTCTGCTCACGGGATCGTAGTCTGGTACATAACCTGCAATACTCATACATTTATAAGTAACAACATTTTAAACTTCCAAATTTTCCAGAAATCGTAATCTGGCTCTATTCAACTTTCTAAAACACTCCCCCTATCAACAATCTTTACAGATTTAGCAGTGTTAAATATCCAAAATCTCTCACAGTTAATCATCCAAGTCCAACTTAATGACCTTGGAGATATCACAAACTGTTTTTGAATTTTTGTTTTTAATACAAGTTTCAAATTAATGAACTTGTTTTTTTCTCAGAAACACAATCAGCTTACTTAGATTTTGAAACTCAGCATCTCAAATATCAGTTGTCGAAAATAAAGCAGAAATCAAAATCTTTTTGAATTTTTCTGAAATATAAAGCAGTAAAGAAATATGTACAAACATATTTACAGACACTATTTTTGTTTGAGTATGCGTTAGAGGATCATATCAGTTTCTGACAAGTCACAAGTACCGTTGAGCTTAGTTACACAGTAAGTATTAAACAATTCACTTAGATTGTCGATATACTGGTCCACTTTAAATTCTCACACAATTTTCAATCTGTCCAGGATATGGATTAAGTATTTTAGAGACTTAAACTTATACGTGTGTCCCACCTCTTGAATATACTCCCGTATCCAGATCTCAATATTCAGTCTTACAGGTAATTATAACACAAATGATATCTGTAAGGGGTTAATAATTTATGAAGAATCATGAGAGCTTAGGTCAGAACCATCGTTCAGCAGAGAGATCATGACTCAACTTTTGGGTATGTCCCCTTTAGAGGATCTTTTTTACAACAGCATTGCTAAGCAATTTTATTGTCTTATCATATATGCTGAGGGTGATGCTATGTTTCAAGCATTTGCGGAAAGTATTATTCGGGGACTAGGTCAGAACTACCGTTCAGCAGAAGTACCGGAATAATACCCCAGATATCACTGAGTATAAAGACCTAGTATATCAGAAAAAAAAACCTTTCAAACGAGATTTCAAGGGTTACCTATATATCCAAGTAGTGTTCCCCACGAAATAAGCAAGTGTTTGAATTTAGGTTTATATCCCGAACAAACCTACTAAATGTGCAAAAACCTATCGGCACATCATCAGTGAGACTGTTTAACACTATTTAATCATTACATTTCTTTAGCATACTGTAACTGTCTACTGATGTACTATCATTTCCTCTTTTTACGCAAAAAACTCACTTTTTGAATTTTATCATGTTTTTGACTTTTTCAAAATTTTCAAATGTTTTTGTATTTTCTGACAACAATATATCTCCCCCTAAAATGCAAAAACATATAAAGAAAATTTGACAAGACAATACTGAGAGCTTTGTCTCGCCATCCATTTTCTGCTTAAAGTGCTCTGATTTGTAGAAAATATACATACCCCCATGATTTACAACACATTGATATTTTACAGTTTGAAAACCGTTTTTCAATCTGATGAAAGTAATCATGTTTGTTCAGCCGTGAGGGTTTCGGCGTATTCAATCAACATACATTCAAAACAATATTAAAAACAACATATTTTTTGTTTTTAAATTTTTCAATTTTTAGGGTTTTGAAAATATTGTTTATATATATACAGAAATTGATAAACTCCCTGTTTAACCAAACCAGGGTCCTGCAACCTCTTCATGTGCCAGGCTGCTCCAACTACCATTCTTACAATCTTCAGCTTCGTTGAGCACCTGCACATTCAAACTTTATCAATCATTTGAACAATTTAGCCCAGGTCTGTTGGACCTTAGGCATTTCAACACAATAATTTTCATTCAATTTTGGAAATTCTTTGTCACTTAAAACTTTTTCAACTTTGACTTCAACTTTCTCATCTTTTACCGACGTCACTTGTTTCTTAGCACTCCACATTTGACCTTCCGGAGTACCTCTTTTGTAAAAGTTTTTCTCTCTTTGAACCTTATGATTTTTAATAACATTTTTAGGTTTCCAAAACTCTTGAGGTTTTGTCATATCAACAGATGTTTTCCAACTCTGTGTTGTTCTGAATCTGGGTGTGTGAGAATTCCAGGTCTATCTTGAATCGAACCTGTTCGGGTTTGATTTCCAATTTTGATTTGAAGCAAACTTGTTTGTATTGTACCTCTAAGTTTGTTTCGAATCAAATCTGGTTGACCTTTGTTTCACATTCTCATATTGCTGTTTTTCAACATCAACAGGCTTTGGATTTGGACACTTTGGAGCAACATGTCCAATTTGATCACATTTAAAACACACTTTCTTTGAAACATCCTTGGCCTGTTGTTGTTTCTTTCTCATAGCATCAAACTCTTCATTAGAATGTAGTCCAAATTTGAGTTTTTCCTCTTCTTTCAAGCTTTTCCCTTGAACAAAATTCATCTTCTGTTGCAAATTTGGTTTTTTACTTTGATTCCAATTCCGTTTCTTTTTATAACCCAAACCAGCCTTCATGTTTTTCTTCTTAAAACCAGGTTTGTTATAAAAAGATTTATGACCTTTACCAGCAAACTTTGGAATCTCAGACTTCTCAATCTCAACCATTTTGAAAACTTTATCAACCTTTTCTGAAATCACATTCTGAATCGGGAATACAACATCTAAGAATAATTTGTCCGATCCAATCATGGTATAAACCAATCCTTTTGAATCATCATTCAAATTTTTCTCGGATTTTGTGTTTTCCAGATAACCATCATAAAGATTTCCTCCATCTTCATCCTGTGATTCAGACTTACCTTTTGTAGAATCATCTTTCAAAACACTATCAACAACCTTACTCACCACCTCTGAATCATCAGCTTCATCAGATTTGGTGTAAGTTACATCGATACTTTCAGGTAATTGGTCAGCTATGTTCAAACCCTTTGCGACAGTTTCCTCATCATAAAAAGTATAATTGTTTCTCAATGGTGGTGGTACCTGATGAAATTCTGAACCAATACCCTTTTTGCAATTGTCAGTATCTTTGTTATCTGGTGTGATGTTGAAAATGCGTTCGAGAATGTACGAAGAGTTATGATAACTTTGAAGTTTTGTAACAATCTTTTCTTTTTCATCCAAGACTTGTTTAAGATTAGCAATTTCATCAACACACTTGTTCAATTCAATTTGCTTTTCTTTAAACTTTCTTTCATACATTTCTTTAGTAACTAAAGTTTCAGACAATCTTTGATCAAAACTTTTGACTTGGCTCTTCAAAGTATCATATGCTTCTTGTACTCTCTGACTCGACCACTTTAAAGAATCATACTGTTTTTGTAAATCTTGAAATTTAGATTCTTTTTCAACACAATCGACACATTTTGCTGAATACAGTTGTCTATAAACATCATTATCCTTTTCAAGAACTTGACATTTCTGTGTCAATTTTTCAACTTTTAGTTTCAAAATTTCTTCTTTTTCAATCATATCTTTACATTTTGTTGTGAAACCATTTTCAAGTTTAACTATGTCATTGTCTTTTGTTTTTATGATGTCATCTTTTTCAGTACAAGCTTTGCATATTTCTATGCAATTCCTGCATTTGTTTTCTTTTTCATCAACCAATTCAACATTCGATAGATTATAAGATTTTCTAACCTCAGTCTTTTTCAGCACCGGTTCTTCTGTCTCAGCTTTCTGGTCTTTCTCTTTGTTCTCTTCTTTTTCTTCTTTCTGTGCTTCTTCTATCTTCTGTTTTTCTTCAGCTCTCTGTTCCTTTTTCAGCAGCAATCTTCACACCAGTCTTTACTTCTTCAATCATCTTCTTCAATTCTTCTTCTTTTCGCTTCTTCATTTCTACCACCTTCGGTAGACTTGCTTCACAAACCTCTCTTATCTTCATCTCCAAATCAGGCAAATATGCTTTATCAGATAACCTTCGTGTGTTGAAAGTAGCTTGCCTTGGAACCAAATTTGTTACAGCTTCAAAATCCACTTTTGATGGGTCAACAACTGGATTACCCTGTGGATCCATGTAACATTCCAAATCTTCATTCCATCTTTTTGCTCTCTGGGCTTCTTTGAATGGTTCATTTAATTTTCCAATTTCCCATCTTGCATAATCTGCTTTCCACCATCTATCAGGATCAGGATCAGCCACAAATGCATATCCAACTGCATCTTCTTCCGGGCAAACCTGACTCCAATCGTAACCTTCATCATCATATATATCTGCACGAGCCCTTGATTTTTCTTCAGACTGTTTCAACCTTGGAGGCTCAGACTTGTTCTGATGATAAATCGCTTTCTTGTAATAATCTTCTTTGAACGGGTTTTCAGAATCATCATCAGCATACGCATTTCTGCACTCGCGCTTAAAGTGACCTTTTTGTTTACATTTGAAACATGTCACCTTAGATTTATCAAATCCCAGTTTGGTAGATGGTCCACCAATTGACTTTCTCCCCGTAATCTCCATGAACCGCTGTGCCCGACGAATAGCACTGGCCATGCACCATCTTATATCCATTAGTTCCATCTCCTCGTCTAATTGATCATAATCTTCTTTCGTCAAGTTGGTGTTGCCAATCTTCCCTGCAACAAGGCTTTCGTACGATTCAAGTACAGATGCCAAGAAAACCATCTGTTGTTTTGCCGACTCTTCGCTGAAATTCTGCCCATTCTTCAGATCCACTGCGATATTACACTGAAACAAATTCTTGGAAGCAGATTGACTTGAAGTGTTTGAAGAAGATCCACTGTGAAAACCACTGTGAAAACTTTCATTGTTCACTGAACTTGAACTTTCTGCAGAAAACATTGTTCTTGGAGACCCAGCCTGTGATATATTTCCTCTATAGTAAAGCTCCACATTTTGCTGATAAGCTGGATTGTTGACTTTAGATCTCTTTATCTCCAACTCATGACTTTCAAGTCTTTCGATCAGCAAATCCACTTTTAAATCTTCAGGCTTGATTGTGTTTTTCAACATTAGAGCAAAGTATTGCCACTCTTGATCATTTGGCAATGAATCAAACAATTTATCCACCAGCTCCTCTTCAGAATATGTGATTTCATGTCTGGTCAGCTCCATTTTCAGATGTCCAAATCTCTCGATCATTTTACAAACAGATTCATTTTTCATACAACTGAATAAATCAAACTCTTTACGCAACAATTTCTTTTTATTTTTAACAATTTCATTACTTCCTACACACTTTCTCCCTAACGCTTCCCACAAACTCTTTGAAGTTTTCTCTTGTTCAAGTAACGAGATAATATCCTCTCTCACTGACTGTTTGATTAATGTGATCATTTTATATTCAGCCACAACATTTTTTTATGTCTATGTCTGTGAAATCTTTTGCATCTATTAACTCTCCTCCCTCTTTTACTGGTTCAGTGTATCCATTTATCAGTTTTAACCAGCTTTCAGGAGCGAAAGCTTTTACCCAACCCTCAAATCTGTTTTTCCACCAGTTATAATCTCCAACTTTCATTAGCTTTGGTGGCTTCTGTTGGCTTCCATACATGTTCTCAAACTTCAAGTTCTCCGAAATCTCTCTTGAATATTCTCTCATCTCAGAACTTCTATCTGTTGATTCGGAAGTGAACGCGTTGTAGAATGTGTTGTAAAACTCTTCACCATTGCTTGACATCTTCAAACACCTGAGAGCAAACAAACAAACTCAATCAGTTTAAACAATATCAAGTAATCTGAAATACACTGACACTCGATTGGCGTGAAATGATCTCGACTCGGAATTTTCACTTTCAAATGAACAGAGATTTTAAGCAAAAACACTTCAATCCTGATTCAAGCTAAAGCACTGATTCAAGCTAAACCTGATTCAAGCTAAACCTGATTCAAGCTAAACCTGATTCAAACTAAACCTGATTCAAGCTAAAGCAGATGATCTTTCAAGCTAAAGCCAATTTGAAGAGAAACCAACAAGATTTTTCAAGCTAAAGCCGATTTGAAGCTAAACCAACAGCTATTTTCAAGCTAGACCCAAAGTGTTCGTTCAAGCTAAACCTAGTTTTTGGTCCAATTTTGTCATTTTTACTTCGAATTTTGCAATGAAACTTTCCAGGATTTGTCAATATGTAGTTTTACACCATCTGTGAAAATTTGATCCAATTTTGACCGTTAAAACTTGTTCATATTGAAAAAGAAGGTGTAGAAGACAGAGAATCGATGATATCAAGCTAAACTCTTCTTCCTGAGCTCTGATACCACTTGTAGGATCGTTGTTGAACCCAAACGAGTCGTTCAGAAGAGCTTTATATCCGATTCAAAGGCGGAATCAGTGAAACGGACGTGGAAACAGCTTGATACTATTAAATCTGTCACTTTGATTGATTATAACACTAATGACAACCTGAACAGATTTCGGCAGCACTTCGTTACAAATTCTGAAGTGTTCCCAAATGAATCAACAAGTGCCCTATATATAGTGTTTGGGTTTAGCTTGAAATGGGCATGACAAGTTCAAGCTAACCCTGATTGATCTGGTTTAGCTTGAATATGTCACATGTCACTTTCAAGCTAAACCTCATGTAAACCCACTAAACTTTGTTTCTTGCACCTCGGACACTGATAATCCTATCCTATCCTATTACATGATACAAGACGAAGTCAATAGACGTATTGCACTAACATTATCATTAACCACATACCTATAAATGTTAGATGTTTGACTCAACCAAATACATCAGGACGTATTATTTCTGGAATGGGGCCTCCTGGAATATACCATGGGTGGCAGAAGTTTCACGTACATGCCATATAATGGGTCGAGTATGAGCAAGCTCGACAGGGCTTTAGTGTGCATGGTTTCATGGACAAATGGCCAAATGCGAAGTTCAAAGTGCTTCACAGATTCCTCTCCCTCTCCGATCATTCCCCAATTGCTCTTTCATGTCAGATTGTAGATTTTGGGCCATTCCCTTTTCGTTTCTATAATAGTTGGCTTGAGGTTAATAGCCTAAAAGAGGTAGTTATTAATTCCTTGAATTTTCCTTGTCATTACAATGACAACTTTGAGGTGTTAAAACATCTTTTTAAAAACCTCAAATCTAATATTAAAACTTGGAGGGTGAACTGCAAAAATGAAGAAGAAAAAGATCTTTTTTCGGCCATGGAGGAGGTTAACGGTCTAGATAAATTGGCGGCTTCCCAATGTCTCAAATTAAGTGAAAAAGAAAAAGGGTTGTATGTAATCTTCGTATCTGAGACTTTGAAAAAAAAACTATAGGTCCCGTTTTTCCCGGTGGATCCGATACGAAAACCTATCCTTGTTTATCACAAACACGGTAACGGGTGCGGAATCCCCGTGACGGTGCAAACCAAACAAAGTGTATAAAACACACACGTAACCAAAAGATTCAATATCTATTGATTAGGGATGAGTACAACCCAAACATATACAAACAATGTTTTTACAGACTCTCTCAAAGTCTTACAGCGCTCATATACTCGTCCAAGTTTCACACAGAAACTATGAGAGCTATTTATACTAAAACAGACACAGACATGACGAAACGCATAAAGGACACGACGAAACACTAAAGTCGACGAAACACATTCTGTTTCGTCGACATACATATTGAACTTATTCTTGTTTCGTCGTTTGTAATAAAGCCCAAGTTGAAAGGTCAAAAGCCCAACTTCAAGTCAAAGCCCATATATGAATTGAATCGGCCCAGTTGAAGTTTATGTTGACAAACTTTCACCAATTTCAACATAAGACAAATTTTGTGACATCACCATGACTTCACAATGATGATGTCATGGTGATGTGTAAACGGGAATGGCTCGCGGCGCTCCGTGCTTCGCGTGTCGAACTCTGAGGCGCACGACGGAGGAATGTCGTGTCTTCGGGCTTGAGCCGGACCTAACCGAGTCGACCCGAACCGAATCGAACCGAGTCGAGTCGCGTCCACATAAAGTGTACCAACAAACTCCCCCTTGGACGCTACTCGTGAGGTTCGTCTTCCGTGTCTTTTGTGTCGGAGGATCTTCAAAGTCTTCACGCGTCATAAGAAGAAAGTGTATCAACAAACTCCCTTTTTCATTCAGGTAGTGTGTTAACAAACTCCCCCTTAGAATGAACTCTCCATTGAGTCATGCTCGTGAATCATTTGATTTGTCAATTCTTCAGATCCTTGCGGTGTTGATGAAGGGTCAGCGGCAACTCGATCATTTTATCCTTTGAGTGCCTCCACTTCGTGTCTTCATCCCAAAGCTTGTCATCGAACATGTTCTCCTCGCCTTTAGCATCTGCAGAGGCAAGAAAGCTAAACGCATAATGAGAACAACCGCTTGGAATATAGTTAACATTTAAACAAATGACACATAATGAGATCAAATCTCAATCAAACACCGACCGACAACAGTTTGAAAGTTTAACAAATGATCAATTATAATCCTTTAACTTTCAAAACTTGTTAACTTCGACAGTTTATGAAGATGCAATTGTTTTCCGGCTTAGAATCAGGATTTTGGGTAGGATAGACTCGAGTTCCAACATCAGTCAATCAAAAATAAACTAGAAGCAAAATCTTTTTGGCTTTTATAAAGTTTATATTAAAACACACCTAAAATCTTTTTGAAATTTTTTTTATTTTTCAAATGTAAAGACGGAAAGCAATAAATAAATATATACAAAGATACAGAAACTGAAAGCAGTAAACAAATATTTACAAACATTCTTTTTGCGAGTTTCGAGGGTAAGAGAATCATATCAATGTACGGTCACGTCAAAACGCTCTTTTTGTTCTTATAGTTAACAATTAGATAAGCATCCTATAACAATTATCGGTATTGTTGTCCACATAAGCTCAACTTATCAGATGTAATCATGGCGAGGGGATACGTTAAGGTATGATTTATACTTACCGACCGGTGTTCATCCACACACGACACATTCCCGTATCAAGGTATGCATGAGAGTTCATCTTACCGGTGAGTATACTGTTTATCATCCGTTTGACCGTATAAAAGATGTGAGAAACTCACTTATTTTGATTTGAAAACAAGCCCTATGTGATAGAATCACTTATTTATGAGGAACTTGATTTTCGATGCATGAGGGCACAGGAGCAAGTCCGTGAACAGGTCAGTACTTTCGTACAGCAAAGAGACGAACTTGACTCCCGCAAAGAATCTGTGATATATTATCACTTATTTTGTTTGGACATGTGATTGTTGATCACTTATTGAGGTTGAATGCAATATGTACACGTATGTATAGTATCATGGAAGATCTTAGACTTCGTTTCAGTTATTTTTACGGTTTGATACAACCATGATACCCAGATGATAAGACAGCATAAAGACCGAATATCTCAGAACCTCGGCAATCTCTCAAACGAAATTTCGGTACTAAGACCATATGACAATGTGCGGTTCCCACCTGGTCTTCAGTCGATTTAAGATTTATATCACCCTGCACACTTTAAAATGATTGTGAGCCTACCGATACATCTTATATAGAGCTGCTTAACATTTTTCATTTTGCATTTCAGTTTAAAGAGGTTTAGACAGACCACTGATGTACTATCATTTTCTCTTTTGCTCGCCAGGAAACTCATTTTTGTTTTTCTATTGTTTTTTAGTTTTGAAATTTTTCGATGTTTTTGAATTTTCAAATTTGGATTTACTCCCCCTAAAATCAACAAACTATGATAAATTTTAAAACGATTTTCCGATGTTGGTTAACTCATGTTTTACCTCAATGCCGTTTACCAAAATTAATTTTGAATCAGAAATGATTTATTGAATTTTGGAAAAATCAGTTGGCACGTCGGTAAGCGGTGCAGACCATGACAACATTGTCTGGCCAAAGAGTGCTGTATGAAATAGTAATTCAAAGAGTAGCTTAAATATCGACAAGTATAGGAGAGATTAGAAATTTAAAACCGTATCCTGCAACTGCTTCATTCATTGCAAAAAATCTGAGCGCTCTCCCAAACTGGATATCCACCCGGTGTGGATTTCAAAGTCGATTTTGTAGCTACTTAGAAATCTCTTCACAGCAACAAGATCAGAAACCTTTGGGTCCGGCTGGTCTTCTACATTGCACCAGCGAAGGTCTTTGTCTTTCTCTTTGAGAAGTAGTGTGCGGTTGTTCAATCCAACCCAAGGCATCCGCACACCCGGTTGGTTTGTTCAACAAACACATTTTCTTCAATCACACCGCGAAGAAATATACACTGCACGTTCATCTTGTTGATTTTAAATCTTCAGACGTGCTGCAGGTGCGTACATTTTGATTGAATCTATCCTGGGGACCCGATTAAATCCTTGAACAATCAAACTCTTGGAATGATTTTCATTTTGTCGAAGCTATCAAATTCTGTCGACAGACAATTCTGTCTTCTTTTCTTTTTCTCTCCACCAAAGGCAACAATTTCTTTTGTCGCCGATCTTGTGCATGGACACTCCACTATCAACAATCTTAAGACTATCAATAGTTCCTCCTGGAACGTCCTACACACTCACTCAGAGATTAGTTGGAGAGGGGGACCCAAGCCTTCATAGACTTGGGTTGCCCCTGAGAATCAAGAAATGTAATTTCAATTTCTTGAAGATTTTCAAACACCGTACCTCCCCCTGAACTTTCACCCGATTTAGGTCTCCAAGCTTGTTTTTGTTTACCAGATTGTGTATTATGTACAATTTCTGGTTTTTATGGTTGTGACAAACTAGGTTTCCTTTTAACCGTTTTGACTTCAGATTTTAAAGCCTTTTCAACAGCTTTGATGTTATGACGTCGTTGTTTCGTTTCTTGTTCCTTAACAGTTCTTTTATCATGTTTTGGAGAAACAGGACGACGTTGTGAGTGACCTTGTTCAGAAGGGGTTCTTTCAACAAAATTTGGTTTGGGCGAATTTGTGCAGTCTTTAAAGATGTGCCCAAACTTCCCACATTTAAAACACATTCTCCTTTCAACAAACTTAGGAGAATCTGATCGACGACCTGACGTAGAACTTGTAGACCCAAAGGTACTAGCTTCACACCCGTTTGTGTGTTGGGTGTAATTGTTATCACTATTACGTTTCAAAATGTTGACTTTTTGTACAAAATCGGTATTTGATTTATTTTCAAAAGTCTCCACTTTATCAGTACCTTTGGAGGCCACAAACTTAACGTCTTTTGTTTTCTTCTTGTAACGAGCTCCTTTAGAATCAACCTTAGCCTTTGGCTTTGGAGCTCGTTGTTGTTGTTTACCCTTAAAAGCAATAGGTTGTTGCTTCGTTGGTGATTTTTTTATTTCCAAATTTTCTTCTAACTTCAGCTTTTGGAATCGGATCACACTGAGTTACTGAAACTCTCGGAATCCCCTTTTCCAAAAACTTACTGGTAGTATCTTCAAACACTTTATCAATCAAAGATTGATTGACATTTTTAATTGGAAAAACTGTGTTTGAATAAATTTTGTCATCACCGACTAAAGTATACAACACGTTATCACTTTTAATGGTAGACTTTGTCTCAGTGATAGGATCTATCTCTTGTTTGGCACCAGTTGATTGCACAACAGGAGTAGAAGGATCACACAGAATGTGATTCTCAAAAGGCACTTCTACTCCTTTGTTCTTCACAAGAGATTTATCCTCATCACTCACATCTGGTTCATCATCGGACGAATCATAGTCCTCAATGGTTGGAGGACTTTGATTTGAAGCACATGATGACTTTTCTTTTCTATCAGATGAGCCCTCCGATGAATTGTCCGTTTTGAACCCTAAGCCAGTTGTAACTTCCCCATAATCAAGAGGTACACTGGGTTCAAAACGAGGCATATCCTCTTCATCGGGCGACTTGGTATAGTCGTGTCTCAAAGGGGGTGGACACTTCCTATAACCAACGCCTTTCACATTCCCTTTCAGCTGTTGAACATCAATGATGTGATCGAGCACATATCGGGAATTAGAATAACTCTCCAATTTGAGCTTGATCGCTTCATATTCACACTTGGCCACGGCTAGCTCTTTCTTGGTTTCCTCAATGATATTAATGTAGTTATTAATACCAATTTGTTTGTTGAAAACAGTTTTTGTTAATTCGGAAACACTTTCCTTTTGGGTTTCAATAACTGTTTTAAACTCCTTTTCATTGCGAGCTAAGGCCATGTTTGCCTCTTTGCACTTTGACAGTTCAACAACTAAACTCTGATTGTGACTATGAATTGTATCACATTCAAGTTTCACTCTATCACATTCATGTTTCATATCAGCACAATCACTACATATGCTAGGAGTTTCAGATTTTACCTGACTTGTAGAAGCTGTGACATTAGCCATAAAGGCAGTCTGAGAAGAGAAAGATCCATCTTCAGTGAGAATCTTCTCCATTTCTTTTGAAGTAGCATCAGCTTTCTTGATCAAGTCAGATTTCTTGTTAGCATCATTCGACAAATTATCATCATCAGAATCAGTTCTTTCTTTTAAATTCGATTCTTCATCCGAACTGTCACTGTATCCCGAACTATCATCTTTTCCTGAAGATTCACCATCATTGACATTCTTGACAATTTCAGCATAAAACGCAGTTCTTGTTTGATCACCGTTTCCCAACTGTATGGCCGGACCACAATTGACACTTGGATCGAATTGAGGTTGTGTTGTAGAAACTTGAGGTTGAGGTTGGGGTTTAGATTGCGAAAGATAAGCACTTTGATTGAACTGTGGAAACGGAGATGAGCTTGTATTTGATACAAACGCCGTTTGAAGCTTCGGTTGCTGAATGGAACTAGAACTAGCTGAAGGACCAAAACCCGGCAAATACATTTCTGTGTTTTGAGTAGGTGCAATCCTGTTAGCTTTCCGAATTTCCTCTTCGTTCTTGTGCTCCAACTTCTGAATGAGTTCATAAATATTAACATTGACAGCATCCAGAACGCCTGTATGCTTTAAAAACTCAATGAATGGGCTCCATTTTGGAGGTAGAGCATCAGGAAACCGTGCTACAATTTCATGTTGAGATGCAAGAACACCAAAATAATACATTTCACTCATCAAATGATAATAACGAGTAATTATATCATTTAGGGTTTCATTCTCTAAGAAATGAAATGATTCGAATTTCTTCTTCAACAGATCATGACGTGTCTTTTTAGTAGCTGCATTTCCTTCTCCTCTTGCTACCAAAAGATTCTGTATGTTTTGATTTTGATTCGACACCATTGCCCATTGACTTGAACTTATTGACTGTTGTTGTTTAGGTATGGTACTTGTCATATATTCAGCCATCGACATCTGTTTTAGATCTGGTTGTGGATCCGTACTCCAATCCCATGGATTCGTACAACTCATATTTGATGTATGTATGTGAAAAACTGATCACACTCTTGAAAACAGACTGTTATCACACTTTTGGAAGTCCTCTGTTAAAAATTTACAAGTATCGACGAAACAGTTGTGAGACCCTATCGACGAAACAGAATCCTTTTTGCTGGTCGACGAAACTGATGTGATTGACGAAACAGATATGAAATCTGTTTGATAACGACGAAACAGAAATATGCGACGAAACAGTTTTGTTGTTTGTTGATATCGGCGAAACACTTGAAGCCCAATAAAATGAGAAGCCCAAAGTATTTGAAGCCCACTTCGACGAAACAGATTTAATAACAGGTCGACGAAACTGATGTGATTAAAGGCGACGAAACACAAATGTAAGGCCCTATCGATGAAACAGATGGTAGATATTTTCTTGGTAGATATTTTCTTGAACCTTATCTTCTGACACAGAGCCTCAATTTTCAAACTTGTTGTATTCGAGACATCTCTAATTTCAACAAACCATCATCAATTTATCACAAATGTCAAACAATTATATTATAATCAATTAACACTTTTAATTTAACACAAAATTCAGATCAAACAACAGAAATATTCAAGAATAAGAACAATATTTGAAGAACACTATCAAGATCAGATGAACAGAACGATGATTCCGGTCAAAATATCACCGGATAAAATTTTCGAAACACGATTTTCCCTAAAACTTTCAACAAAAACCAAATGTTAATATGTAAACACTCAAACAAACAAGGTTTTCGATAAAACTTTTAGCAAACAAACAACATCCAACAGATTTTAAGAGTTGATTTTCCAGAAAATGATTGAGTTTTTCAAGAACAAAAATCTGAAAAACACAATAACACACTTGTTTCAAACACGACAATGTTTGGTTTTAAACAAGGAAAAGAGCCAAGGCTCTGATACCAATTGTAGGTCCCATTTTTTCCGGTGGATCCGATACGAAAACCTATCCTTGTTTATCACAAACACGGTAACGGGTGCGGAATCCCCGTGACGGTGCAAACCAAACAAAGTGTATAAAACACACACGTAACCAAAAGATTCAATATCTATTGATTAGGGATGAGTACAACCCAAACATATACAAACAATGTTTTTACAGACTCTCTCAAAGTCTTACAGCGCTCATATACTCGTCCAAGTTTCACACAGAAACTATGAGAGCTATTTATACTAAAACAGAAACAGACATGACGAAACGCATAAAGGACACGACGAAACACTAAAGTTGACGAAACACATTCTGTTTCGTCGACATACATATTGAACTTATTCTTGTTTCGTCGTTTGTAATAAAGCCCAAGTTGAAAGGTCAAAAGCCCAACTTCAAGTCAAAGCCCATATATGAATTGAATCGGCCCAGTTGAAGTTTCTGTTGACAAACTTTCACCAATTTCAACATAAGACAAATGTTGTGACATCACCATGACATCACAATGATGATGTCATGGTGATGTGTAAACGGGAATGGCTCGCGGCGCTCCGTGCTTCGCGTGTCGAACTCTGGGGCGCACGACGGAGGAATGTCGTGTCTTCGGGCTTGAGCCGGACCTAACCGAGTCGACCCGAACCGAGTCGAGTCGCGTCCACATAAAGTGTACCAACAAAAACGTGTTGAGGATCTCCAACAAAAAGCAAGGTTAGTTTGGGCTAAGTTAGTCGACGAAATTCAAAGTTTTTTCACAAATATGTGAATATTAAAATTGCGGCGAGGCGGATAAATTCTTTTACGGTAGAAGGGGTGTCTTATTTGTATCCGGATTTAATAAAAAATGAGATTCAAAGCCACTTTCAAAAAGCAATTTTCGGAACCAAAGTGTTTTAGGCCAAAGTTGTGCATGGATGGGTTTCCTAAATTGTCGGGGGATCAAGCTCGGTCTTTGGTAAAGGCATTCCACTTTAGACGAAACAAAAAAGGCCGTTTTGGAGTGTGGGGGAGATAAAGTGCCCGACTCATATGGATTCACGTTTAAATTTGTCAAATCGTTTTGGAATGAGCTTGAGTCGTATTTCTTTCAATCAATTTTATTCAAAGCCTAAAATCCCGTTTGGTTGCAACTCATCTTTTTTAGCTCTTATTCCAAAAAAATGAGACCCTAAGGAAGTTATATCGGCCCATTTCTCTTATTGGCGTTCTCTACAAGACGATAGCCAAGGTCCTCGCCAATAGATTGAAACCGGTTGTTTCTTCCGTGGAAGCACCGGTTCAGTAGCTTCTGAAAGGAGGTCCTATAATTTCTCATTTGTTCTATGCCGACGACGTTTTTGTGGTGGAGTTGTTTACACTCAACCGAATATTAAGTTGTTTCTATCGTTCGGGTTTAAAGGTTAATCTTGATAAAAGTTGTGTCTATAGCATAGGGTGGAGGAAGTGGAAGTTGAAGACATGGCAAAAGTGATCAATTGTAAAGCGGGTTCTCTCCCCTTAAATTTTCTAGGCCTTCCCATCGGAGCCAACATGAAAAGGATAAAGTATTGGAAGCCCATCATTGACAAGTTCAATTCTAAACTTGTCGGAAGGAAAGCCAAGAGTTTATCGCTTGCGGGAAGAGTGGTTTTGGCCAAAGCGGTTCTAGGGGCATTCCCTAATTATGATTTTTCCCTCTTCAAAGCTCCTGTTGGCGTCATCAAATCTTTGAAAAAAAATTAGAAAAAAGTTTTCGTTTGGGGAAAAAACAATGGGGTAAGGAAAACTAAATGGATTGCTTGGGATAAAATGGTTAGCCCCAAACGCAATGGCGGGTTGGGTATCGGAGACATTAAAAGCTTAAATCTCGGCCTCCTAGCTAAATAGTGGTGGACATTTAAAATGGAGAAAGACGTGCTTTGGGTTCGGGTTATCTATATAACAGGTATGAGAATGTTAATTCTGTTGTGATTTGTATTGCTGTACAAAGGAGCCTTATATAGGCAGATTACATCATAGAAAGAGAGAAAGTACAGGAGCTAAATTAGGCTAAAAGATATTAACGGAAATATACATTCTATACATATGTTTTGACTAGGTATTCAAGCCTTGATTATTGCATTGCCTTATACGCCCCCGCAAGATGGAGGATCCGTCGGAGACTCCAATCTTGGAGCGATTTTGCAGAAACGGTGTCTGTGACAGTGGCTTTGTTAACATATCAGCACGTTGATCTTTCGAGTTGATGTGGAGCACACGAAGAAGCCCACTCGTAACCTGTTCTCGAACAAAGTGGTAGTCAAGTGCCACATGCTTCATGCGGGAGTGATAGATAGGATTTGCACAAAGATACGTTGCTCCGGTGTTGTCACAGAAGAGGGTCGGCGGCTGAGTTGTGGTAATGCCGAGTTCTTGCAAGAGGTGTTTGAGCCAGGTTAGTTCGGCTGATGCATTGGCTAGCGCTTTGTACTCAGCTTCGGTGGATGATCTAGAAACCGACTTCTGCCGGGCAGATTTCCAGGAGATGATATTGGTGCCAAGGTAAAGTATGTAAGCTGTAGTGGACCGACCAGCGTCATTTGTACCCCCCCAATCAGAATCCGAAAAGGCCGAGAGTGTTAAAGGAGAATTACGGTTGAGAAAGAGACCATGATGGATGGTTCCTTTGAGATAGCGAAGGACACGTTTGAGAGCTTGCCAATGGGCTTGGCGTGGGTTATGCATAAATTGAGAAAGCTTGTTGACAGCAAAGGAGATGTCAGGACGGGTGAAGGCTAGATATTGAAGGGAACCAACAAGCTTGCGGTACGGAGTAGCATCAACCGAGGGAGAGGGGTCGGTAGCACATAACGGGTCGGATGTGCTAAGAGGTGTGGTAACAATTTTTGCTCCATCCATTTTGAATTGGTGTAGGATGTCTTGGATGTGTCTGTGTTGAGATAGAAAAGATGTGGGAATAACCTCGACACCAAGGAAGTGGTGGAGCATTCCAAGGTCCTTGACAGAAAATTTGTTGCTTAAGGATTGAATGAAGTGATCAAGAAACTTGGGTTGATTTCCTGTGAGAACAATATCATCTACATAGACCATGAAATAGCAAGTAGTGTTATGGCGATTGTAGATGAAAAGGGAGGCATCCGATAGGGATTTGTGAAATCCAAATTGGAGGAGAAAGTTTGTGAGCTCATTGTACCAAGCTCGAGGAGCTTGCTTTAGACCATAAAGAGATTTCTTGAGCTTACAAACATGGTTGGGATACTGAGGATGAACATATCCGGGTGGTTGAACCATAAAAACATCCTCATGGAGCGTGCCATGCAAAAAGGCGTTATTAACGTCTAGTTGACGAAGGGGCCAATTCTTTGATAAAGCAATTGAAAGAATGGTACGGATGGTGACCGGCTTTGTGACGGGACTAAAAGTTTCAAAGTAATCCTTCCCGTACTGTTGATGGAAACCTTTGGCAACTAAGCGAGCTTTGTATTTGTCGATAGAGCCGTCGGGATTCCGTTTGATACGGTACACCCATTTACACCCAATGGGGGTGGTAGAGGTATGTGGAACAAGTTCCCATGTGGCATTTTGAAGAAGAGCATTGAACTCACAATCCATGGCGGCTCGCCACTTGTGGTCCTTAAGAGCTTGGGTGTGGGAGGTTGGTTCAAGGCTTGGTGGGATGGGATGAGTTGTGGTGGTGTTAACCACGTTGGGGTTAAAGTACTTGGAGTTTGGTTTGCGGGTGCGTTGTGGACGAGAGTTAACAGGTGGAGGGGATGGGATGGAAGAATGAGAGGTGTTTGATGAGGTGGGGTCGGAGTTGGAGGAGGGGGTGGCGGATGAAGATTCGGTGTCAGAAGAGGATATGGATGGTGTAGTGGGGTCGGTTGGAGCAGTGGAGGTAGTGGGTGAGGATGGCAAGGAGGAGGTGTGGTTAGGAGGAATAGGGGTGTGAGTTGTGGTGGGCGAAGTAGGGGGGTGAGGAGGTAGGATATGAGGAGGTGTAGGAGTGTGAGAGGGTAAAGGAAATGAGGGGGGGTGAATGGTGAGTTCGGTAACCGAAGGAAGTGTAGTGACGGGTGTGGAGTGAAAGGGGAAGACATGTTCAACAAACTCAACATGTCGAGAGTGATAAAGACGATGAGATACGGGGTCATAGCATTTGAAGGCTGATTTAGAGGAGGAATATCCAAGGAAAATACATTTGGTGGATCTTGGATGAAGTTTGGATGAAGCATAGGGTCGTAGCCAGGGAAAGCATAAACAACCAAAAGGTTTTAGTTTTGTGTATTTGGGATTGGTTTTGTATAATCGAGTAAAAGGTGATAGATGATCAAGGACCGGTGTGGGAAGGCGATTTATAAGGTAGACAGCGGTTTGAAAGGCATGTGTCCAGAAATGGATGGGTAAGTTTGCATGATAGAGAAGGGACAAACCGGTTTCAACGATGTGACGATGGCATCGTTCGGCAACGCCATTTTGTTCGGGGGTATGAGGGGGAGTGGTGAAGTGAGAAATCCCGTTTTGTTGAAGGTAAGGGATAATGCCTATGTACTCACCTCCATTATCCGAAAACAGAGAGACGAGAGGTGTGCCAAAAAATTTTTCAACTAAGGTTTTGAATTGAGGAAAGAGGATGGAAACATCCGATTTTCGTTTCATTGGATATAACCACGTGTATTTTGAAAAATAGTCAACAAATATGACGTAGTAAGTGTAACCATCATTTGAGGTTTTGACAGGTCCCCACACATCAGAGTAGACAAGTTCCAATGGTTTGGAGACTTTGAATGAGTTTGGACCAAAAGGTAATTTATGGCTTTTATTGATAGAACAAGCATCACAATGAAAAGGGACATTTTTATTACAATTAAGTCCTAATTTATTAAGTAGGGGTTTTAGAACTTTAATTGACGGATGACCAAGCTTGTGATGCCATAAAAGTAGCGACCCGGATGTTTTGGTACTAGAATTGATTTGCTTGTGATGGTGTCGAGTGAAGCTAGGAGCATAGTAGACGTCATGGATGTTCACTCCCCGCATTAGAGGCGCCCCCGTGCGAAGATCCTTCACCAAGAAATGAAAGGGAAAAAATTCAACAGAAACTTTGTTAGTTTTGCAAAGTTTGGCAACAGAGACAAGATTATGACGTAAGTGAGGGACAAGTAAGACATCTTTTAATGATAGGGAACGAGTATTAGTGGGAATGGACGAGTGACCAATGTGAGAGATGGGAAGAGTTTTACCGTTTCCTAACACAATTTCATCGGGTCCCCCGTATTCCGAAAGAGAGTGTAAAAATGACTGGTCATGGGCAGCATGGTTTGAGGCTCCGCTATCAAACATTGAAGGTGGTGCGTGAGATGAGCTTGCCATTGAAGTGTTGACTGTCGGATTTGCAGATTTGGAGATATTATGATCTTTTAAAAACTGTGTAAGCTTTCTGCACTCCTTAGTTTCATGACCTGTGATATTGCAAAAGTGACAAAACAAATTATTTCGATTAGTCCGATAAGTGGTGTTCGGTTGAGAACGATTGGACCTGGGCCCAATGTTATTGGGCCTGTATGAATTTCTCCCCTCATGGAGCCCACTTCTTCCATCAGATGCACGTGAATAAGGGCGCTGCCTTTGAGTGGTATTAACAGTGGGAATTATTTGAGGTGGTGTGGTTTCCAATAATGTCCTCTCATGGTCAACAAGCTTCTCAAACAAGTCAGAGAAACTAATGGAGGTATCTCTCATTTTCACAGCTGCTACAACCTGTTTGTAATCATCACCCAGATGAGTGATGATGTGAACAATTAGGTCATCATCATCGACTGGTTTTTGGGCAAGGGCCAATTCGTCGGCGATTGATTTCATTTCCCGGAGGTATTCAGCCACCGGTTTGTTGCCTTTGGTGGTGGTTGCTAGTTTTGAGCGAAGAGAGATGATTCGAGATCTGGAGACTCCGGCATAGGTCTCGGTGAGACGTTTGAATAATTCAAGGGAGGTTTCAGCGGACGAGACGATGGGCAGGATGTTTGCTGAGCAGCTTCCGAGCAGAGCACCGAGGAGATTTTGGTCCTGACGGAACCATAGGCGATAGTTAGGATTGGGTTTGTTATCGATAATTTTTGGTGGTGGGGTTGTACGGCCATCAACGAACTGTTCAAGTTCTAGGCCAGTGAGGGTCGCCAGAACTTGTTTCCGCCAACTAGTGAAGTTATCGGAGGTTAGTTGAATGGGGAAGTGAGTGTGGGTGGAGAGATTGATGATTGTGGTGGCTGCCATGGCTGATTGGAAACAGGGGATTTGGATCGGGGTAACTCGGAGGAGCTTTGTTAGAGCTCTGATACCATATAACAGGTATGAGAATGTTAATTCTGTTGTGATTTGTATTGCTGTACAAAGGAGCCTTATATAGGCAGATTACATCATAGAAAGAGAGAAAGTACAGGAGCTAAATTAGGCTAAAAGATATTAACGGAAATATACATTCTATACATATGTTTTGACTAGGTATTCAAGCCTTGATTATTGCATTGCCTTATAATCTATAATATCCATGCCAATAAAAACGGTACGGGTCAAGATCTTTTGTGGATAAGGAATTGGCGATACTGAACTTGTCGCTTCGGGTTAATCTCAAAGGTGTAGTGGGTACGGGTCAAGATCTTTTGTTTTGGCACGAGAATTGGTGCGGTAACGGTCCGCTAAAAGGCTCCTTTAAGGAGTTGTTTAAAATCGCTTCCAATAAAGATACTAAAGTGAGTGACCATTTAATAGTGGGTGAGAATTGTGAATGGGTTTGGAGTTGGAAAAGGGAACCGAATGGAGGAAGTGAAAATCAACAGTTGGTTTCTCTAATTCAAGTGCTCGGGAATATTAGTGTGAAGGGCGGGAATGATATTTGGGTTTGGAATAATGAAAATAATAGTTCGACAGTGGCTGAGGTTCGTGCTAAAATTCAAGATGCAAATGTTCCAAACAATATGGAATGTTGGCATTTTTGGAATAATTTGCTTCCTCCAAAAACTAACATTTTTGTGTGGAGAGCCTCCCTCAACCGTATAGCCTCAAAGAAAAATCGGGCGACTCGCGGGATTATTCTTGATGACTTGCTTTGCTCGAGATGTGGCCTTAGACTATGGGGTATGGGGCTTGGGTTGGGGGAAACGTCCAAGCCACCACCCCGGGTGGGCTTGGGTTGGGGCGTTGCCCTTGGGGCTTGGGTTTCAAGCCGGGCGTGGGGCGGTCTTGACAAGCTGACATGGCGGACTCTCAATGGCCAAACCAAAATAGCCGTTGGCCAACGGCTATGTTCAAAAAAAAAAAAATTCACTATAAAACTCATATTTTTCTTCCATTTTTTACCACATTCAACCACATCTTCTATAATCATCTTCCTCCTTCTACAAAACGAAAAATACATCCTCATAACCGTGCTTATGACCCGAGCAACCCGTATGCATTCCAAGAAAATAATCCTAGCCCACCACCCAATCGTCCAATGTTTCGTCCATTTTTCATACACTCTTCATGCAAGTTGGATACATTCAACATATTCCAACAACAAAGGGCCGAAATGCGAAAGAGCAAAGAAGCTAGAGATGCCGCTAGAGATGCCCAGAAACAAAAACGGGATGATTTGAAATTTTTATCTCAGCCCATTGATCACCTCTGGGTGACGAGTTGCAACTAGTCTTGGAGATGAGAGAAGAGATAAAAAAGAAATATAAACGTTGGGAATTTTTTTATGTAATTTTCTTTATTTAAAAATATTTAAAAAATTAAATTTGTTGTTTTAAAAAATATTCAAATAGCCCAGCGGGTCAACCCAGCGAAGCCCACCAAACCCACGCCCCAAACCCCCGCCCCACCATACCGTGTTGAATGTAGGTGAGCCCATGTCTGCCCCCCAAGCCACGTGTCAACTCATGCCCCAACCCAATCCCCACCATACCCCACGGCCTTAGGGAGGAGTTGGTGGAACACATTCTTTGGGATTGTTGGATCGCTAAATCTATTTGGTGGTCGATTTTGACTTGGGTAAAGATTCCGTTTCCAAACGAAGACCATACCTTACAACAATTACTCATTACGGTGAAAGAGATAAACGGGTCGAAAGAACGGAAGAAGATGGTGGGTGCGGTTCTTGTGGTCACGGCTTGGGAGATGTGGAAGGCGAGAAATGAGAAGACATCTTCCAACAACCACATTCACTTTATAAAACCGACAAATACCATCAAAGAGAACTCCTTTTGGATTACCAGAAGATCGAAATATTGTAATATAGTTTGGTCTAGATGATGTAATTTTAACATTCGAGATGTAATTTTGTAACTTTAGTTCCGGTTACTTGCTAGCTCAGTTTCTATATTTTTTTTATATAGACGTTCCGCCATTCAAAAAAAATTCCTTAAAAAAATTAAATAAAAAATAAAATAAAAACTTCCATTCATTGCATGAGTAACCTAGGCATCACAATCACACAAAAGTCAAAAGTCAAAACACCGACACGCATCTCCTTCCCTTCGTCACCAATCTACACCCATCTCTCTTTATCAAATCTCATTCAATCAAATCACACAAACCCTAATTCTCCCATTTCCCCAATTCACAATTTCACACACCCAGATTCAATTACCTCAATTTCAACCTTCACATGTCAAATTCATCCTCCAATTAACTCCCATTTTGGCTCAATTATGGAATCCCCAAAAGGGCCAAGCCCTAGACTCAACACAATCACTATACACAACGAAACCCTAGATCCCCACCCGTTTGAACCCACCCACGTGACCCGATCCGATCACGTGTTCCAATCCTCCAGTGCATTGGAAATCCTACGAGAAACAATCAGAATCTTGAGGTATAATCTCAGTGGATTCATGGCAATTGGGGCTGTTTTAATCTGCCCTGTTTCAGCTGTTTTATTATCCAATGTTTTAGTTGATGAATCTGTTGTTAAAAGACTTGCTGTTAGAATGTTATTAGTTGCAAAATCATCTGGCCTTCCTTTAGGAAGTTTTGTAGAGCATTCGGTCCGTAAATTCTCGGAAACTGCGGTTTCGACTGTAATGTGTTTCCCTTTGTATGTCACATTGTTGTTGATTTCAAAAGCAGCTGTTGTGTACACTGTGGATTGTACTTATTCCCGTAAAACGTTCGATTCGTCGAAATTCTATGTGATTATGCGAAAGATCTGGAGGCGGATTGTTAAAACTTACTTGTTAATGTGTACGGTGATAATCGGGTGTCTCACTTTGTTTCTTGTTTTGCTCGCCGGTGTCAGCAGCGTGCTTTCGGTTATCGGGTTCTCCCCGGATTTGATTGCGTACACTGCGGTCGTAACCGGGTTGCTTTTCTCGGTGTTTTTCGCGAATGCGGTTATTATTTGTGATCTTAGTATGGTGATTTCGGTGTTGGAAGACGTGTCGGGATCAGAGGCGTTGTTGAGATCTAGTGTTTTGATCCGTGGTCAGACGCAAGTGGGTTTGATGATCTTTCTTGGTTCGACGATTGGTATGGCGTTTATCGAGGGATTGTTTGAGCACCGTGTGAAAACGTTGAGTTATGGAGACGGGTCTTCGAGAATATGGGAAGGTCCTCTTTTGGTGATAATGTATAGCTTCGTGGTGCTTATTGATTTCATGATGAGTGCGGTTTTTTTCTTCAGTTGCAAGTCTTACAGTTTGGAAAACGCGTCTAATATTGAGTGTCAGTCGGTTTTAGAGGCTTTAGTGGTTACACCTGCAGCTTCAGAAGTTCAATAATAGAATAAAGTAGTGAAATTGTATGATTATGTGAGGAGTACATCAACAGGATATCGGATTCGTAGATTTATAAACTCGTTTTTGGCGGCGGATGAAGACGTGCAGCATTCAAAAGCTTGGTCGCTTCAATCTTTGATGAAAAGTATCCGTTTTGGGAGTTTTCGTTATGTGATTTTGTTTCGAAGGAGAGTTCGATATGTTGTTAATTTCTTGATTGTTGTTGCATGAAAAATGATATGAAATTATTTATAGTCATAGTTGTTTTGAACTTTGTGTACAACCTGTTGCAGATTTGAGTTCATAATCAATAGAAAGAAAAATGATTTATACAATTTTGCAGTTATAGAATGTGAATTCTTCTTTATGGTGTTCTTTGAATTGTTGGTAGAGTTTAAAAAAAAATAATATTAACGCCGCTGCCGGGGATCGAACCCGGGTCACCCGCGTGACAGGCGGGAATACTTACCACTATACTACAACGACTTGTTTGTGTAAATTTTATACTTTTTCTTTATGAATTGTGTTGTTTTTTATACCTGTGGAATGAACACCCTTAACTTGCAGGTATATCCAAGTAATCAAGGCTCAATATTACTTGCAACCTTTAAGTACAAACTCTAATAAAATGCTGAATATTGTTCACATACAGGCTTAAGTATGTATAGACAACCAGATAAGCCAAACTCAAGTTCCTGTTTCTTTTTGGGAAATTAAGATGTCTTTCCGCTCTATCGTCAAATTTTGGATATTAAAAAAAGACCAGCTGTTTCAAGCGCGTAGTTTTTTTTTTTTTTTTTTTTTTTTTGCATATTAACGTTAATTTTCCAAAGTTGCATATTGTTTTTAGTTTTTAAGTATTTATGCTTTAGCCTATGCCAATTTATTTTCAAACTTTGAATATTTGACATATAAAATACCAAGATAGTATGAGTTACTACATAAAACATATCTAAAAACATACTGGAATGGGTCACCCATGAATCCGTCTAGTTCATGACAAGAACCCGACTCTAGGTTGACCCTAAGCCATTTAGACTAAACCAACCTGGCTTATTGATCTAAGCAGAACATATATGTCTGTTAAATACCGAATCATACTAATTGAAACTTTAAAAATGATATCAAGAAAATGACCATGAGGGTTTTGATGCTTGATAACCAATTTGGTTATTAACAAAAGAGTACTTAAGAGAAAAAGAATATGAAACTAAAGAATTGTGCAGGGGCCGCGCGAACGCAGGCCCCAGCTGCCACAAATTATGACGTAGGCTCGACCACTTGGGCCGACCTTAGGCGGGCACCCCTCCAAAGTGCAATGGAGGTCACCAACCTAGGCCATGGACCTTTTTGATCGCCCATTGACCTCGTCCAGGTAAGTGAGAATTCCTGTGTGTTCCCTCCATATTTATTACACGCCTCCTCACATTCTCTTTCTATTCAAGCCGATGTGGGACATTGGACTAATTAAACAGAACATTTTTTCCATCTTATTTAAATAAACTTATTAAGGTATAAACGTAGCGGATTCATGGAAATTGGGGCATCTAATCTTTCTCTCACATATTTGATATTCCAGTCCACCAGTGCTTTAAAAATCTTGAGAGAAACATTGAGGATTTTAAGGTATAATCTTTGTTGATTTATGGCACTATTGATCTGTCCTGTTTCAGCTGTTCTATCTTTAAATGTTTTAGTTGATGAATCCATTGTTAAATAACTTATTATTACGCTTTTATTAGTTGCAAAATCTTCTGGTCTTCCTTTAAGACCTTTTGTGGAACATTCTGGAAGGATTGTAGCTTAGCGGTATCAAGGTGTGTTAAAAAGGTGTCCCTCCCTTTGAAGTTGAAGGTTCAAGTCCTGTAGTGGACAAAAAATGTTAAGATTTACGAGTAGGATAGAGGGTGTGTGTGCGCGTTAGTTGTTCAAAGGAAAAAACTAGAGGTGGTAATTTAAGCGGGTTGGATTACAAGTCAAAATGGATCAAATTAATACCCTGAATGCATCATTTTCCTAATACAACAAAACAATGATGGCAAACGCATTGTATAGTAAAATTTGCTACAAGAAAACCAACAATTTTGCTACATAAAAAAATTATTAAAATGAGAAGTTTAAACGAAGAAAAGTAACAATTTTGACATCAATTGGAGGCCTTGTTCTTCATTTTGGATAAGAAGGTAACGACTTTAGAAAAAAAAAATTGAAGTGTTTCCATTCGGTGCGTGCCATATGATCCACCTTTGAGTTATGAACACGGACTTCAAGAAGATGGGAAGGGTCGTGTTTGGTGGTAATGTATAGCTTCATGGTGCTTATCGATTTCATGATGAGTGTGGTTTTGTTTCTGCAGTTAGAAGTCCTACAGTTTGGAGAACGGCGGCTCTAATATTGAGGAACAATTGGTTTTAGAGGCTTTAGCTGTTTCACCTGCGGCTGTTTGTGCATAAAAAAGAAACGCCGTTGCCGGGGAAATCTTTTGTGAGGAAAACATCAACAGGATATTGAAATCATATGAAATTATAGATATATTCTGCGTTGTTGTTTGTGCATAAAAAAGAAACGCCGTTGCCGGGGATCGAACCCGGGTCACCCGCGTGACAGGCGGGAATACTTACCACTATACTACAACGACTTGCATGTTATTTGTTTTTCAGAATATAATCTGAATATATATGTTTTATGTAAACTAAATAAATATAAACATTTCACTAAAACCATATTTAGAGAAGCAAGATCAATAGAACGTCAATGATAAGATTCATATTCTCTATTAAAGATTGAACTTGGGTTGCTTCTTGGAATCACAAGCAACATTTTCAATATCATCACATGCGGCTTCATCATAAGCTTTATTAGCAGCCTCTTTAGCGGTATCAAATGTGCCCAACCATACTCTAAGTTGTTATATGGTGTCTCTATCTTAGCCACCCATTTTCCAAGGATCGTTGCAGGGGCGGACCCAAGCCCAGCCCAAGGTTGGCGGGCGCACCCCCGGGGAAAAAAAATTAGTGCTAAGTTCCATCGAAAATCCCGTCCGCACCCCTTGGAATTTTCCGTCTGCACCCCTTGGAATTTTTTGACCGCACCCTTGAAATTTTTCGTCCGCACCCCTTAGGTAAAAAGTGTTATCAATTTATATTTTAAATTTTTTTTAGTAAACTTCTATTTTTTTTTAAAAAAAATACTACTATACCTAACTAACTAAACCCAAATACTCATACCTTTACCCACTTATAATTCCTAACTAGCTAGCCCACTAAGTTTTAGCCCATTAACCAAACTCAACAATATTTCAAACTATAATAAAATAATTAAAGCCCAAAACCTTTTGAAATTCTCTCCCGCTCTCTCTCTCTCTCTCTCTCTCTTGCGTCCATGCACTGCCAACGAACAACATCACCCAGCGACAACAGTCCAGCAGCCGGCGACCACCGTAATCAGCCACCATACCACCGTCGTTTGACATCAAATCTAACCGGAATCCGAACACGGGTAAGTTTCTTTGTTATTTTGATGATTTTGGTTGATATTATAGGAGAAAAAAGGGTAATAAAGTTGTTAAATAGGTTTGAAATTTTGTGTGTTTTGACGTTGTTTATGGTTGTTTAGATGATTTTTAGGGTGATTATGTTGTTTATATATTTTTAGGGTGATTATGTTGTTTATATAATTTTAGGGTGATTACAACTTACGTTATGATTTGGCATGAAACAATACCCAATTAGTTCGAGTTATTGCTTAAAAACTTTTAAAAAATTAAATATAATTGGTTACACTGGCCAACCTACAAACCCGTCGGTTTGACACGATCACTACTCGTGTAGCTAAACCGAAACTGATGCACATCAATCCCTAAACCCAAATCATTAGCCAACTTGAAACAGAACAGATGGGCCAACATTAACATAACAACTTGGATAGGGGGTTGGGTTCAATTGGCAAAGCCACACCGGCAGATTTGGTATAATTTAAACAATTAAGAAAATTAACATAACATCTCAAACTACAAGAATTGGGCAGAGGCCGCGCGTACGCATGCCTCCACTACCACAAATTATGACATAGGCTTGACCACTTGGGCCAACCTTAGGCGGGCACCCCTCCAAAGTTTTGTGTAAACAGATAAATATGAATATTATACTTTCTTATTTGTGTTGTTTTTTATATCTTTGGAGTTAACACACTTAACTTGCAGGTATACGTATATCCAAGTAATCAAGGCTCAAACTGCAAGTACAATTTCCAATTAAATGCTGAATATTACTCGCATTGCTCACATACCACATACATGCTGAAACTAAAAGAAAATTTTATAGCATAGTCAAAAGAAGCATATATTAAACTAATGAATTGTGCAGAGGCCGCGCAAACGCAGGCCTCCACTACCACAAATTATGACGTAGGCTCGACCTCTTGGGCCAACCTTAGGCGGGGCCCCCTCCAAAGTTTACCTGCTAGTGGACAATTAGAATGTCCATAATAAGGATTGAAACTTAAAAGTTAAAACTTTATCACAATGCTTCTTTGATTTATGTATTCTAAAAAACTTAGTGTAAAAAGACCACAAAGGTTTCAGACAAGTTAGAAGATTTGAAGACCAACTTTAGAAACAACAATTGGGGCAACATCAACAAACAACTTAAACTAAAGAACTGTGCAGGGGCTGCGCGAACGCAAGCCCCCACTGCCACAAATTATGACGTAGGCTCGACCACTTGGGCCGACCTTAAACGGGCACCCCTCCTGAGTGCAATGGAGGTCACCAACCTAGGCCATGGACCTTTTTGATCACCCATTGACCCCGTCCAGGTAAGTGAGTAATCTCGTATCTTCTGTCCCTATTTCATACACGCCTCCTCACCTTCTCTTTCTCTCCAAACCGATGTGGGACAATGAACTAATTAATGAATCCACCTTCTTTTCTTTTTAAACCATCAAAACAGAACATTATTGTTTTCTTCATATTTAAATAGAGTTATTATCATCCAACTTTACAAGCAGATACCGTGATATTTAACTAGTGCAAAAGCCCGTCCCTGAAAAGGACTCTTCAAGGGGTACTATGATATGAAACATTTGTTCCCCCCATTCTTTGACGACTCTGTAGATACCGTGATGTTAGGTGATTTGAGAAATGCTGGATACGTGTGAGAAAACAGGCAACCGAACGTTCCCCTCCAGAGTCTCACGATTAAACAGATACGGGATCTGTTTTGTGATTGGGGAAGGGCTGGATACGCGTGAGAGGTTACGCGTAACAAAAACCAGGTACCTGCCTGCAACATCACCCAACATTACTATAGGATATACTTAAAACACGGTAGCTTCCAGATTACATGCGGTGGCCTGAAAGCTCAAATGTCTTATGATCCTAATCACCAACCGAAAACCGGGCAGAGAACAATGGTGTTTGGCCACGTACCGCCATGACAACACATAATAACGACGCTACTGCTATTGGAAGCACCGATCAAGCAGTAGAATCATTTTCTTTGCAAACCATACGCGAGGAGGTGGTGGCTGAAACGGATCGTTCCCCTTCAAGCTCGGTTTTCTCTACAGGTATACAAACTTTAAAACTGAGAAAAACATCATGTTCAAACAACTCCCCGGTAATTCTCCAGCATGCAATGCTATCGGATTATCCTTTATAAGCGACCAAAACAGTCATCAGTCTTTCCGCTCTATCGTCAAATTTTGGATAATAAAAAAAGACTAGCTATTTCAAGCGCGTTTTTCTTTTGTTGCATATTAACGTTAATTTTCTAAAGTTGCATATTGTTTTTAGTTTTTAAATATTTATTCTTTAGACTATGCCAATTTATTTTCGAACTTTGAATATTTGACATATAGAATACCAAGATAGTATGAGTTAGTACATAAGTACATATATAAAAACATACCGGAATGGGTCACCCATGAATCCGTCTAGTTCATGACAAGAACCCGACTCTAGGTTGACCCTAAGCCATTTAGACTAAACCAACCTGGCTTATTGATCTAAGCAGAACATCTATGTCTGTTAAATACCGAACCATACTAATTGAAACTTTAAAAATGATATCAAGAAAATGACCATGAGGGTTTTGATGCTTGATAACCAATTTGGTTATTAACAAAAGAGTAGTTAAGAGAAAAAGAATATGAAACTAAAGAATTGTGCAGGGGCCGCGCGAACGCAGGCCCCAGCTGCCACAAATTATGACGTAGGCTCGACCACTTGGGCCGACCTTAGGCGGGCACCCCTACAAAGTGCAATGGAGGTCACCAACCTAGGCCATGGACCTTTTTGATCGCCCATTGACCTCGTCCAGGTAAGTGAGTATTCTTGTGCGTTCCCTCCCTATTTAATACACGCCTTCTCACATTCTCTTTCTATTCAAGCCGATGTGGGACATTGGACTAATTAAACAGAACATTTTTTCCATCTTATTTGAATAAACTTATTAAGGTATAAACGTAGCGGATTCATGGAAATTGGGGCATCTAATCTTTCTCTCACATATTTGATATTCCAGTCCACCAGTGCTTTAAAAATCTTGAGAGAAACATTGAGGATTTCAAGGTATAATCTTTGTTGATTTATGGCACTATTGATCTGTCCTGTTTCAGCTGTTCTATCTTTAAATGTTTTAGTTGATGAATCCATTGTTAAATAACTTATTATTACGCTTTTATTAGTTGCAAAATCTTCTGGTCTTCCTTTAAGACCTTTTGTGGAACATTCTGGAAGGCTTGTAGCTTAGCGGTATCAAGATGTGTTAAAAAGGTGTCCCTCCCTTTGAAGTTGAAGGTTCAAGTCCTGTAGTGGACAAAAAATGTTAAGATTTACGAGTAGGATAGAGGGTGTGTGTGTGTTAGTTGTTCAAAGGAAAAAACTAGAGGTGGTAATTTAAGCGGGTTGGATTACAAGTCAAAATGGATCACAAATTAATACCCTGAATGCATCATTTTCCTAATACAACAAAACAATGATGGCAAACGCGTTGTATAGTAAAATTTGCTACAAGAAAACCAACAATTTTGCTACATAAAAAAATTATTAATATGAGAAGTTTAAACGAAGAAAAGTAACAATTTTGACATCAATTAGAGGCCTTGTTCTTCATTTTGGATAAGAAGGTAACGACTTTAGAAAAAAAAAATTGAAGTGTTTCCATTCGGTGCGTGCCATACTGCCATATGATCCACCTTTGAGTTATGAAGACGGACTTCAAGAAGAAGGGGAGGGCCGTGTTTGGTGGTAATGTATAGCTTCATGGTGCTTATCGATTTCATGATGAGTGTGGTTTTGTTTCTGCAGTTAGAAGTCCTACAGTTTGGGGAACAGCGGCTCTAATATTGAGTAACAATTGGTTTTAGAGGCTTTAGCTGTTTCACCTGCGGCTGCATATGTTCAATAACAGAAAAAAGTAGTAAGTTATTGTATAGGTATGTGAGGAATACATCAACAGGATATTGAAATCATATGAAATTATAGATATATTCTGCGTTGTTGTTTGTGCATAAAAAAGAAACGCCGTTGCCGGGGATCGAACCCGGGTCACCCGTGTGACAGGCGGGAATACTTACCACTATACTACAACAACTTATTCGTCAGTGTTATTTAGAATATGAATTGTCCTTTATGCCCTTCTCTGCACTGTTGTGAACTTAAAAAAACAACCGCCGTTGCCGGGGATCGAACCCGGGTCACCCGCGTGACAGGCGGGAATACTTACCACTATACTACAACGACTTGTTTGTTGTTATTGATTAAATTATAAATCCTATACAAAGAATACAACAAGATTCCGTCAAAGAACTTATTTACAGAAGCAAGATTAATGTAACTCCAAAAATAAGATTCATCATTTCGTTAGATGGAATACATTATACATGGCGAAAAACTGGTTCGAGTGTTTGGTCAACGAAGCAAGAAATGCCGCTTCATCATAAACTCTAGCAGCCTCCTCAACGGCATCAAATGTGCCCAACCATACTCTCATTTGTTGTATGGCTTCTTTAAAGTAAACAAACATCAATCCCACTCATACCAAAACCTGTTGGCATGGTCTGAAGAAGGTGGGACGAGGCAAAGATTTTCTGTGTGTTGTAGAGGATAGAGAATTTGCTCCAATAAAAACCTCTTTGAAATTAACTATCAAAGTAATGAAATCTAATACTTAGCTCTTTTGTGTTGTATTTTTATATCTTTGAAAATAACTTCCTTAACCTACAAGTATATTCAAGTACCCAAGGCTCAAACTGTAAGTACAAGCTCTAATTAAATGTTGAATGTTACTTACATTGTTCACATACATGCTTAAGTATATATAAACAACCAGACATAGGTTGAACGCGAAATCGTGTCAATGTCACACATGAACCTGACACATGGTAATCGTGTCACATGTGAACATGACATAGGCTCAAACTGAGTATATATAAACAACCAGACATAGGCTCAAACTGAGTGCAATGGAGGTCACCAACCTAGGCCATGGACCTTTTTGATCACCCATTGACCCCGTCCAGGTAAGTGAGTAATCTCGTATCTTCTGTCCCTATTTCATACACGCCTCCTCACCTTCTCTTTCTTTCCAAACCGATGTGGGACAATGAACTTATTAATGAAGCCTCCTTCTTTTCTTTTTAAACGATCAAAACAGAACATTATTGTTTCCATCAAATTTAAATAGAGTTATTATCATCCAACTTTACAAGAAAGATTGAACCACTTTATTTACATTGAAATGCTTCAGGTACAAAAAGGAACTTTGTATTGCTTTTTTTGTCTTGAAAAATGAACATTTTATAGCATAGTTAAAAAGAAGAATATGTTAACCTAAAGAATTGTGCAAAGGCCGCGCAAACGCAGGCCTCCACTACCACAAATTATGACGTAGGCTGGACCTCTTGGGCCGACCTTAGGCGGGCCCATTAGAATGTCCATAATTGTTAAATAACAGAGTCCATATTAAATAAGGATTGAAACTTAAAAGTTAAAACTTTATCACAATGCTTCTTTGATTTATGTATTCTAAAAAACTTAGTGTAAAAAGACCACAAAGGTTTCAGACAAGTTGGAAGATTTGAAGACCAACTTTAGAAACAACAATTGGGGCAACATCAACAAACAACTTAAACTAAAGAACTGTGCAGGGGCTGCGCGAACGCAAGCCCCCACTATCACAAATTATGACGTAGGCTCGACCACTTGGGCCGACCTTAAGCGGGCACCCCTCCTGAGTGCAATGGAGGTCACCAACCTAGGCCATGGACCTTTTTGATCACCCATTGACCCCGTCCAGGTAAGTGAGTAATCTCGTATCTTCTGTCCCTATTTCATACACGCCTCCTCACCTTCTCTTTCTCTCCAAACCGATGTGGGACAATGAACTAATTAATGAAGCCACCTTCATTTCTTTTTAAACGATCAAAACAGAACATTATTGTTTTCATCATATTTAAATAGAGTTATTATCATCCAACTTTACAAGCATGATTGAACCACTTTATTTACATTTAAATGCTTCAGGTACAAAAAGGAACTTTGTATTCCTTTTTTTGTCTTGAAATATGCAATTCAATGACATAATAATCATAATGCATTTAATTAAATATAAGATTGAACAGGACGCGGATTTCTATCACGCCTCTTAGCAACCACCCTTGTGTCCGAATGTCTAAATGGACATCGACGCTAGCTCTCATATGAATCTTAATGATTTTTTAACATGGATGGAACCAACTTACTACGTATCATACTCTACCTTCTGCTTCGTTGCGATTAATTGGTGGTTCAAAATATAAATATGGGCCTTTATCTCAGTGCAAATAACTGGGAGATACTTTTTCCTGTTTTCCATGAAAGTTTTGATTTGCAGTACATCAACAAGACATCAAATTTGTAGATTTATAAACTCGTTTTTGAAGGCGGAGGAAGATGTGAAGCATTCAAAAGCTTGTTGTGGCATGAAAATGTAGTCATAGTTGTTTTGAACTCCGCGTACAATATGCTGTGCAGAGTTGAGATCATAAACTAATAGAACGGAAGATGATGATTCATGTAACTTATAAGAAAGTGAACTGTCCGTTATGCATTTTTTGCAAAAAAAAAAAGAAATGAAACGCCGTTGCCGGGGATCAAACCCGAGTCACCCGCGTGACAGGCGGAAATACTTACCACTATACTGCAACGACTTACCTGACAGCTTTGTTTAGAATATGAGCTGAATATAGTTGTTTTATGTAAACTAAAAAAAGTACACTAAAAACATATATAGAGAAGCATGATCATAGAACGCCAAAGATAAGATTCATCTTCTCTATTATAAGCATCCAGGATATTAAAGATTGAACTTGGGTTGATTCTTGAAATTGAGGATTTTGGAAAGAATATGAAGTTGACATTTTCAAGATGATCATCGTTTTTTTGCTGCAAGTCTTGGAAAAAGAAGACTAGTGATCTGAGATTTGTTAATTGGAATACATGGCCAATATTGGTTAGAAAGTTTGGTCCACGAAGAAAGCACGCGGCTTCATCATAAGCTCTAGCAGCCTCTTCAGCGGTATCAAATGTGCCCAACCATACTCATGTATTTATTCGCCTATATATATAAAACTATCTTCACATTTATAAAAGAAAATAGAGTGCAAATATTTTCACATTTTTAATATGTAGAAAAAATTGTGTTCAAGTTGTATATTTGTTGTAGTGTTGTACAAAGTTTAATTATCGATATGATTAACAGTGATTGGTTCTCGATTACGGTTTATTAAATATAAAGAAGTAGGTAAAATTCTTTGTTCTCAACAGTTTGATGCGTATAAAATCCTGCAAATATATCCAAGGATCAAAATGCAAGTGCAAACTCCAATTAAATGCAGATTATTACTACACTGTTCACATGGAAGCTTAAGTATAGACAGTCAGATAAGGCCAAACATATATAAGTTTAAAAAAGAACAATTGCACCAACACTTACAAAAACCTTTAACTAAGAAGATTGTGCAGAGGCCGCGCGAACGCAGGCCTCCACTGCCACAAATTATGACGTAGGCTGGACCACTTGGGCCGACCTTAGGCGGGCACCCCTCCTAAGTGCAATGGAGGTCACCAACCTAGGCCATGGACCTTCTTGATCGTTCATTGACCCCGTCCAGGTAAGTGAGTAATCTTGTATCTTCTGTCTTTATTTATATTAGACCCCTGGTCACCTTATCTCATAGTATAAAATAATATGATGAGTTCATAAAATAATATAAAATGCATTATACTCATAGTATAAAAGAAAGACGATTTATTAAGCTTTGAACTGCATAAAAAAATAAAGGCCGTTGCCGGGGATCGAACCCGGGTCACCCGCGTGACAGGCGGGAATACTTACCAATATACTACAACGACTTTATGTCTAATTTTGTTTAGATTATATATTTATCTAATAGTTTTTGTTATGTATTTTCATTTTTAAGGCAAGAGATATTCGAACTTCATAACAACCATACTCTTCTTGTTTTAGAAATCCGCAATTCTAACAATACTCCGTCATCTAACAGAAACAAATAACAGCTGCCACAATCCAAAGAAACCCAACTAAACAACAATATTAACATAAACCATGTCACATGATCAAATTACAAACTTGATCTTAGGTCCCGTTTGGTTCGCCGAATAGTTATGAATTATAATTAAAACTAATTTCGTTCAAACACGTGTTTGGTTTGTTTAGAATGAAATGCAAGCCTTTTTCTTAGTAAGTGGTCTTTAACTTTCCGTTGGAATGTTGAAAGATTACCAAAAAGCCCAGCTACATTATTTGAATTCGTAACCGTGTTTCCTCTTCATCAACTTGTCCCCTAGTTGTTTTCTTGGCTTCCATTAATCGAACAAAACTAAATTCGTAACCATTTTTATTTGTCTCCTCTTCACCTTAGTTGTTTTCTCGACTTCCATTAATCGAACAAAACTAAATTCATAATCATTTTTATTTGTCTCCTCTTCACAAATTCATAACTTACCAATTCCAAGTCCAGTTCCTTCAAATATATTCCATAAACCGAACGTCCTACTTTGTTTCCTAAATTGTGTAATTATAACACGCGTATTTGAAGGCGAAATTATTTTTAAGCCTTCAAGCTCTTTTTGGAGGCAAAGTTGAATTTCTATAAACATTCAATTGTATTTTGGTTCATGTCCTTATGATATATTCATTAATACAAGTTATCTTTTCAAGATTTGAACAAATAATAATCCAATTCAAAGCTTTGACACATCAATTTGAGCAAATATTTAGCTAATAACTTGAGAAATAGCATGCAATCTTGTTTATATGAACATTATCTTTTCCCAATTTAGTCATTTCTTCCTTCCATCCACATATATCTTGTTTCTAATTTCCACCCAACTAGTTCACAAAACCCTGATCCAATCCTAACAAATAAAAAAATTGCAAAAAACGAGCACCCATTTCATTTTCTATAACTAGATGTTGATCTTGAAGAGGATGGCATCTTCAATCTTGCAATCCTGTCATCTTGTTCACCGCTAAACAACCGCGCACACCAGTTACTACTACACCCGAAGAAGAAAACTCATCTCCTAACTTACTACTACTACTCGAAGAAGAAAACGATTCATCTTCTTATTGTTTTCTCGACGAAAATTCAACCATTGTGCATGCTTTAAATTTTATTAGTTTTTGTCACACTCAGATTTCCGGTGGGCCTGGTTGGTGGGTTTATGCGTGACGATTGATAACAGTTTCACAAATACGTAGCGGAAGATAGGATAATAAAATAATAATATAAATGTTCAAATTTATTGAATAAAACTTATATGTGTTTGATACAATGTCCCGCAAGTAGGAGCGAAAATAAAGCGAGCTTAAGGACATCATAGGCCTTTAAGCAAAGGCATTGCAAATTCCTAAGCTTTTCTTTTGACCAAGCCATTCCAGCCTATATTCAGGGTTCTTTACCTGCGGTTTTAATATTTTGAAAATACGTCAGCTTTCATTGGTAAATACAATTAACCGACTCGTTTTAAAAAGCATTTCATAAATCATTTGATGTATATTATGATAACTCGCGGGTTAATCATTTAGTATTCTTTGGGATAGATTTATTGTCACCAATTTTACATGCTTGTCAATACAGTTGGGTACTAGAAATTTATGTCGGTATGTGATGATGGTACACACCACCCTTAATACAACGTCTTCTGAGAGTATGCCTACTACCCTGTGCGTATTTTATATGGCCATTCCTAGTTGATGAGTCGGGACGCCCGGTGTAACGCTCCGCATTTTTGTACTTTCCTTAATTAGAATGATATATTCATAATTCTATTTTTGGAAACTTGTAATCATATTGCATTCATATTTCGTTTCCAACTTTGTAAATCGAGTCCCTCCACTTGTGGCCTAGTGGTAGAAGACTTGGGTTTTCCATTGGAGACTCGGGTTCAATTCCCACTTGTGTCATATTGGGGTGGATATTGGGCAATGATGGTGACAAACCTACCGAGGGGGGTTCGATCCTGAGCCGCACTCCGGTTTTCATCTGGTTGTTACTTCAGCGAGGCATCACGTGTGGAGGCATTACGGTTTCCAGGGGAACGTCGTAACCAAGTCTGACCAACCAAGCGCGGGCCCGGTTAAGACAACGTAGTCTGGGCAGATCTTGGCTAGGGCCGCTGTTTAGGCGGTGTGACATTGGGTCACTAAAAAAGAAAGTCACCGTTTAAAAAAAACTTTGTAAACCGAGACTTTGATCATAGTGAAATTCATACTTTACACATACATACTATTCATACAATCAATCATTAAATACGTGTTTACTTGCAACCTGACACTTGTTATACATGCAATTACTCATACATACATTCACGATACTCGAATTCTACTTACATGCGTTTTACATACTTGAAAACATGCTAAATACTAAGTTATAACATAAAATGACGAACAAATCAAAGTTCAGGGACCAACGTGCAACAAACGAAACTTGGATGGCCAAGAGAGGCGCCGCTTCGCGCGACCTCCTCTCTCCTTTCTGGTCGCGTGAGGCCACGGTGTCGCAACCCCCGTCCCCCTAGTAACCCGGGAACGGGCGGCCGCGGCCAGTTTTAGTGGTATCAGTGTTTATCATTTTGGCAGCGGAAGTTACATCAGGACCGTAGTTAGGAAATATCTTATCAGAGTAAAATACCACGCTTTTATAATATTAAACCCATGGGAAATTCCCAAGTTGCAAGTACACACATTTTCATAGGGATAAACCCTATTTTATTTAAATAAAGCATCTCTTTATTTAGGTAACTTTTATTGCCACTTTTCCAAGCCTTCTGTGCTGTCCAGCTGGCTTCTATTTGCCTTTCACATTTTGTTACCTGAAACGCATTTAAAAACATTTTGTCAGTGGGAAATACTGGTGAGTGAATCCGAGTTTAATCAAAACAGGTTTTATCAGTCTACAGCATTGAGGGCGGTCGCGCAATTACATTTGTTTCCATCTACTTTAATTACCACACACGGTACTATCAACCCGACTTGTGGTCATGTTACTACTCACAATGTAGTAACAAATTTTGTATACAAAACCCCAACATACCGACGATAATTGTAGAATACAAATACTCAATCATTGTTTAATATATTATTAATTTATTGAGGTTTTGTAAAAACAATTTGAAAAAAAAAAAAGATTACCCACATTGCTGTCATAGGGTTTTCCTTTAAGATTTCCTGGTGATTATCTATTAATTACACAAATGCACACGCGTTAGTATAATAACCCAATATTTATATTAGTAATACCCTCCCCGAGACGACATTCCAACGACTACGTCGGGCAGAACCACGACAGCCGTTACGGAACCCTGGATCAATCGGGCAGCGTATCTAATACGTAACCGGGGGTTATGTGTAACGCCCAGCGTCCCTGAACTTTAGACATTTGGCAAGAACAGTCCCTGAACTTCTGAGAAGTTATCAATTTTAGTCCTTGTGGTTTTATGGAGTTGATGTTTTAATACTTCTGGTGTGAATCTTGTTTATACTATGGTGCTTGACTCTTTATTCTAGATGCTTAATTTTGACACTTAAACTATGAGACTTGATACTTAATCTAGATACTTGACCCTTGATGCTTAATCTAGACACTTGATTTCTGATACTATGGAAACTAGATTCTTATTGTTGATTCTTGATACTTGATACTTCGACTCTTGATTCTTGATGTTTGAGAATCTATGACTCTTGACCCTTAAATCTAATTGGTGCTTGACTCCTTAGACTCGTGAAACTTGATTCTTGGTTAAACGAGAGACTGGAGCCTTGTCACTGGCGGAATCTATTTAATCTTGCAAACTCTTGATGTAGAAGCTATAATCTAGTTAATTCTATTGCCTATACATAACGCAACGCCTAACCTAACGCGTAAAACAAATCAGAATCGGGAAACGCGGAAGGATGGAATGGCCAGAGTGGCCATCCGATCGGATGACCATCCGATCGGACGACCATCCGATCGGACGACCAGCCGATCGGATGACACCCCGGCCGAACCACCTTTCCACCCTTCTCCCTTCACCTATAAATAGGCTGTCACATCACCATTATGAGTGATGTGACAGCTCTGCCCGAACCAGACACACGCACACACTAATCTCTCGTTTTCTCATCGATTTCGGTATGTTTCAAGCTAGATTCTTGTACTTTCTTACTCTACGCATCATTCTCTACGTGATTCTCACTTGAAATCACACTTTTCACCGTGAAATCTCTCATATATGAGTTCTTGAGGGTGATGCCATCATGGTGGTTTGTACAAACTGCCATGTGATGACATTCTAAGCAAGATATAGCTCGGATCTAAGGTATTTCATACGTTTTTACACTAAATCTAAGTTAAATCTATACTTTTCATATAAAACTTGGGTTGTTCTTCACCTTTTCTTCAAATTACTGATTTACTTCGGTGATAAACGTGACTGAACGGACTGTAGACTTGATCGGTGGTCTAGAGTTGGTTTAAGAACGGATTGTTCACTAATCAAGACGATCACGGGATGGATTCCGGCATAAACCCGTCGCTAACAGACAACTGGTTGGACTGGGGGGTTCCCGACCGATCGGAATGACTGTTAAAAACGATAAGTTACTGTTGTCTCAATACGTGCAGTGACGCCACCATTTAAATTTTTCAAACTCAGGAATTTTTACGAAAGTTGGTAAACAAGAACAATAGGCCAGCCGATCGGACAGCCTTTCTTCACAAAAGGCCAGCAGATCGGACAGCCATCCGATCGGACAGCCTTTCTTCACAATGGGCCAGCAGATCGGACAGCCATCCGATCGGACAACCTTTCTTCACACTAGGCCAGCCGATCGGATTACCATCCGATCGGGCAGCCACATTGGTCTTACTTCATTGTTGTTCTCAACCGGACAGATGGCAACCCGATCGTATAGCCATCCGATCGGGCCGCCATTGTCGCTGAAAACACAAACGGCCACCCGGTCGACTGGCCATCCGATCGGACAGCCGTTCGATCGGACAACCATCCGACCCAGTGACCTGTTAACCGCTTTATTCAACCTCGTTACTCTGCCCGACTCTTACCCCATTGCAATCTAACCAGGTTAATCCATAAAAAGAGCTCCCTTTGATCCAATAACAGTTGCGACTGTTAAGCAATCACAGTGAGTATACTCGATCCCCTTTTACTTTAAACTTTTGGGGTGTAACATGTATTCTATGAAACTTAAACTTAAATCTTTGAAAACTTATGCTATATCCTATGTGAAACGTGTGATTCTTGATTCTTGACTCTTTGTGCTATGTGACGTTTAATCCAGAGTGTGTAGTTCCACCTTAACAATAGTAGCGCTATAGGAAGATGCACCTCTCCCATTATTCTCGGGGGGGGGGGGGGTATTGTTAGGAGGATTCTAGTTTACCTTGAGTCTTGGGTAAACACTAAAGCATTGGGATACTTGGGCTATCACTACGTGGACTACGACACTAGCACGGCTGTAAACTATTTTTATTACTTACACGATGGATATGAGTTGTTTCAATCTACTATACTAGTATCAAACTTGTATACTCGCCAATACATTCGTATTCATATTTTAATACATGTTGCAGGTTGATAGGATGAGACGGAACATGGAAAACAAGCTAGGGGAATGCCTAGAAACGTCACGCTAGCTAATCTAGTCTTGGAACAATTTGAACAATTATGATTTGATGTTTTGTAATGGGATATTCTGAGATGTTTGGATTTTAGACAATTGCTATGTAATCTACTTAATTCTACCGAAATATCTAGTGTTGTGGAATTCTCTTGAGCAATCTGTACGCTTAGTGCTCGCACCCCGATGTTTCTGCCATCGGTTGGGGTGTGACAGATTGGTATCAGAGCCATAACTATAGAGAATTAGGATAAGTAGGAATACTTGCCCTAGTCTATAGTTCTAGGAATCTTGCCTCTTATTTGTTGTTTAAGACTTATGCATTCTACCGTATCTGCTTCCTAGCAGCACATGCTCCTATTGAACTTACATGCCTTTCCTAAGGCTGATACAATGTACACTTTATACCATGAAAACACTGTTATACAGTGTTTATATTTTGCACGAGATTTGTCCACATGATAGGAGTGACATCCGAACCTTGATGGGAAATCTCCATATTATTCTGGTAGGTCTTGTCTACGGATAAGAGCCGACAACCTTTGGGGTACGATGTTGTCAAGATAGAGGTGAAACTCAGACCTTGACAACTAGTCCCACTCCTTAATAATTTTATGTCTTGCCAAAAGTCTCGTAACCGCCAGTCAATTGAGTACGTGAAATGGCTAAAAGGACAAATATCGTAGGCCTAACATCGATGACGTATTTGTCTAAGTAAGTCAGGAAGCGATACCTAAATCCGAAAGGGGTTCGAACCACTTTGGTTAGTCGTCGTTCCTCTACCCGGAACAATCCTACGTTTTATAAGCCTATCTTGCTTTTATGTTATCTCGATTTTTCATAAATGTGGTTTTATCTATGAGGTTTTAAACTTGATTCTTCGTTCGTTTTGGTATATTTTTACACGAATCACACGTTGTCCGCAATCTCAAACATTAGTCCTAATCACATAACTAAATTTATGAAGCTTTATTCTATGAGTAATCTATGTGGTAATCTTGATGGACTATTATGTTTTAAGGTGTTGATTGTGGTTATGAAACACTAAGATGACATGGAAGTACGAGACAGAAGTGGCATGTCCAAAGCATGGTGGATACGCCTCTGGTACTTCCTATATATAAGTGCTTCCAACATGTTACCAACTTTCGTACCAAGTGCCATACGAGGATAGTGTTTGCAGACCAGTGTGGATAGTCTATGTAATCTATGGAAACTTTATTCGCGAAGTCTACGGAGAATCTATGCAATCTATGTAGACTCTAAAGCCATGCATATAATCTATGCGTACTCTAGCAATGTTAATCTATTGTGTTGAACTATTGAGATTAATCTGTGGCAATCTATTGAGTTAATCTATGTTACTCTATTAAGTAATCATGTTAAAATGTTGGGTTATTCTATAAGCTAATCTATGTCGATCTATTGAGAAAACTATGAATAAACTATGTGAATCTAATCTATGCGAAGCTATTTGAACAATCTATAATATATGATGATGATAATGATGAGTAAATTGTTATGGGTGGTAATTGCGACACGTAACATGACACTGAGTACGGGGTAAGGCGATGTGCCCGAAGCGTGGTGGATACGTCGCTAGTACTTCCTATATATAAGCGTTTTTGGCATGTTGACCGAGCTTCATGCAACGTGCCATGCGAAGGTCGTGAATTTTGTGATGGTTCAATCTAGACTCTTAAATCTATCGTGTGTGTAATCTATATTGTGAGATCTAGTGAACTTAGACTTATACGGTCCCGTTTGTCGGATCTGTAGATGTTTGCTCGCAGAACATCTGATGCTCTTAGGAGATCCAGAGAGAAGTATCAGAAGAAGATGATGTCTTTCATGGCCGATCAGATCGCTCGAGTCATGCGAAGAATCGTCACTGAGCTTCAAGGATCAAACACTTCGCCATCCTCTGCGGACTCCAAGGCTAAGAAACAGAAGCCTGCCAAGTTCAACTACAAACATTTCATCTCTTGCAACCCTAAGCCTTTCATGGGCAGTGATGGGGTAACTGTTATGCTTGAGTGGTTCGACAGCATCCAAGTTACCTTCATTAACAGTGAGTGCCCAGATCATTTGAAAACCAAGAGTGCGACTGGAATGTTTCAAGACAGAGCATTGGAGTGGTGGTCGAATGAGAGAAACATCCGTTCTAATGAAGAAGCCTATGCTCTTCCATGGGCTGAGGTGCGTAAACTCATGATGCTCGAGTTCTGCCCTCCTCACGAACAACTGAAGCTTGAAGAAGAGTTTTGGCACTTGAAGCAGATTGATGATAATAATGTGGCTTATACTACCCGTTTTAAACAGCTGAGTCATATCGTTCCCCACTTGGTTTCGACTCCTAAGCGAATGATAACCAAATACATCAAAGGCCTACCTCCTGCTATGCGTGATTCCATCGAAGCAGCTCAGCTAGAAACTATCGAGGAAGTCTACCGTCTCGCAGCTAGTCTCAACAACAATCGTGTGCGTGATAAGTAGTTTGCTACCCCTGCTCCTTCGAAGTCTGCAAATCAAGTCACTCAGCAGCCAAGTGGCAGCAGGAACAAGAAACGGAAAACCCAGGGTTCGGGATGTAATTCTATTACCCCTGCTGCTAACCCTGCTGCTCCAGAAGCTAAGAATCAATACACTGGGCCTCATCCCAAGTGTGCAACTTGCAACTACCATCATCCTGCTGCTTCTGCATGTCGTCTGTGCACCAACTGTAATCGTTATTGTCACACGACTCCCTACTGTCATCAAACTAACCCGACCCCACAAGCTCAGCAAGCTCCAGCTCAAGCAGCTCTCCCAGCACCTCCGCAGAACCCAAGGCCAGTCAACGCTGTTCGTGCATGCTACAAGTGTGGAGATACTACCCACCTCCGTAACCAATGTCCTCAGCTGAACCAGGATCAGCAGCCAGCCGCTCGTGGACGAGCGTTCAATCTAAATGCAAATCAGGCTCATAATGACAATAACGTTGTCAATGGTATGTTCCATATTAATAACCTTTATGCTTCGATTCTATTTGATACTGGTGCCGATAAAAGCTTTGTGTCCGTGGAATTTGAGTCTTTGATAAACTGTACACGCTCCAAGTTACCTAAGTCATTCGCTGTTGAGGTCGCCAATGGTAAGTCGATTCTTGTAAAATCTATCTTGCGTGATTGTTCCTTAATTCTTAATGATCACGTCTTCTCTATTGATCTTATACCCATTAGGTTGGGTAGTTTTGATGTTATCATTGACATGGACTGGTTGCGAAAGAACCATGCCGAGATTGTCTGTCATGAGAAACTTGTTCGTCTTCCTCTTCCCTCTGGTGATACCTTGATCGTCTATGGAGACCGACCTTCAAAAGGACTAAGGTTAATGTCATGCACACAAGTGAGCGGAAGCTTACGTAAACAGAACCATGCCTTCTTGGCCCACGTGGTGGAACAAAAAGGCAAGGGGAAGAACATAAGCGACGTTCCGGTGGTGTGTGACTTCACCGATGTCTTTCCTGAAGATCTTCCTGGTCTTCCCCCTCCCAGATCTGTTGATTTTCGTATTGATCTCGTACCTGGTGCGACTCCTGCCGCCAGGGCTCCTTACCGTCTTGCACCTTCTGAGATGCAAGAGTTATCTAGTCAACTTCAGGAGTTACTCGATAAGGGTTTTATTCGTTCAAGTACCTCCCCGTGGGGTGCTCCCATTTTATTCGTCAAGAAGAAGGATGGTTCCTTCCGTATGTGTATCGATTATCGTGAACTGAATAAGCTTACCGTGAAGAATCGTTATCCGCTTCCTCGCATTGATGACCTATTTGATCAACTACAAGGCACTTCCTGTTTCTTGAAGATTGACCTACGTTCTGGATATCATCAACTACGTGTCCTCGAAGATGATATTCCTAAAACGGCATTCCGTACTCGATATGGGCACTACGAGTTCGTAGTCATGCCTTTTGGCTTGACCAACGCACCTGCAGTGTTCATGGACCTTATGAACCGTGTGTGTAAACCCTATTTGGATCGTTTTGTGATAGTCTTTATTGATGATATTCTCATTTATTCTAAATCTAAGGCTAATCATGCTCGCCATCTACGTCTTAAGCTTGAACTTCTACGGGGTGAACGTCTATATGCTAAATTTTCTAAGTGTGAGTTTTGGATTGACGAAGTGCAATTTCTTGGTCATATTGTTAGTAGACAGGGTATTCATGTTGATCCTTCGAAAATCGAGGCAGTGAAGAATTGGTGTACGCCTAAATCCGTGACCGAGATTCGTTCTTTCCTAGGATTGGCGGGTTATTACCGCCGGTTCATCGCGGGTTTTTCAAAAATCGTTGTTCCTCTTACTACGCTAACCCAAAAGGAGAAACCTTTTGTGTGGGGTCCCGAGCAAGAGAACTCCTTTCAAACCCTTAAGAATCTTTTGTGTAATGATCCTGTGTTAACTCTACCTGATGGCAACGACGATTTTGTGGTGTATTGCGATGCCTCGAACCGTGGATTGGGCTCTGTGCTCATGCAGCGGGAAAAGGTTATTGCTTATGCCTCTCGACAACTCAAAGTGCATGAGAAAAACTACACTACTCATGATCTGGAGCTTGGTGTGGTGATTTTTGCGTTAAAGATTTGGCGACACTACCTATATGGTACTAAGTGTGTGGTCTTCACCGACCATAGGAGCCTTCAACACATCTTTGACCAGAAGGAGCTGAACATGCGACAGAGGCGTTGGGTGGAATTGCTAAACGACTACGACTGTGAAATTCGCTACCATCCTGGTAAGGCGAACGTAGTGGCCGACGCTCTTAGTCGTAAGACTCATGTCAAGGCTATTCGAATATCTAGTGATTTGCATGCTTGTATTCGCGAAGCTCAGTATTCAGCAGCAAATGAAGGAAGTCTAGAAGAAGAAGTTCACGGCGCTAGAATGGACCAGCTCGAAACTAAATCTGATGGCATGCAGTATTATCTAAATCGTATCTGGGTGCCGGATCGCGATAATCTCCATGAGCTCATTATGACCGAGGCTCACAAATCCCGTTACTCTATCCATCCAGGTGCCGACAAGATGTACCAGGATCTGCATACAACTTATTGGTGGCCTGGCATGAAGAGGGACATTGATGTCTATGTGTCTAAGTGCCTTACCTGCTCGAAGGTAAAGGCTGAACACCAGTGTCCTTCTGGACTCTTGGAACAACCTAAAATACCTGTCTGGAAATGGGATAGCATTGCTATGGACTTTATTACCAAACTACCCCATACCTCTAAAGGTCACGATAGCATCTGGGTGATTATTGATCGTTTGACCAAATCTGGGTCACGATAGCTCGAATCTATACCGATGAGATTATAAGCCGTCATGGCGTACCTCTTGACATAATCTCGGACCGTGATGGTCGCTTTACTTCATGTCTTTGGCAAACGATTCAATCCGCTATGGGTACGCACTTGAATCTTAGCACGGCCTTTCATCCTCAGCCGGATGGTCAGACGAAACGTACTATTCAGACCCTCGAGGATATGCTTCGTTCTTGTGTCATCGACTTTGGTGGTAACTGGGATGTACATTTACCATTGATAGAATTCTCGTACAACAATAGCTACCATTCCAGTATTCAGATGGCTCCTTTCGAAGCTTTATATGGGCAAAAATGCCGATCTCCTCTCAGCTGGCATGAGGTTGGGGAAAAGCAGTTCACCGGCCCTGAGATTGTTCAAGAGACAACGGATAAGATTCTTCAGATCCGTGATAACTTGATCAAGGCTAGGAGTAGACAAAAGAGCTATGCTGATAATAGGCGGAAGCCTCTGGAATTTGTTGTTGGTGACCGAGTTCTACTCAAGGTATCTCCCTGGAAGGGAGTAGTTTGTTTTGGGAAGAAGGGGAAGCTTACGCCTCGCTATGTGGGTCCTTTCGTGATACTTGAAAGGATTGGCAAGGTAGCATACAAACTCGACTTGCCACAAGAGCTAAACAACGTGCATCTAGTGTTCCACGTATCTAACTTACGGAAATGCCTAGCCGACGAAGGACTGCAGATTCCTCTTGAAGATTTGCAGATAAATGAAGCTGTTCAATTTATGGAGAAACCGGTCGAAATCATGGATCAAACTGTCAAGCGTCTGAGGCGCAGCAAAATTCCCATTGTTAAGGTTCGATGGGAAGGAAAGCGCGGTGCCGAATTCACTTGGGAGCTGAAAAGTGATATGAAGGCCAAGTATCCGCATCTCTTCAAGCAGTCTTCTTCTAAGATTTCGGGGACGAAATCTCCTAAAGCAGGGGAGACTGTAACGCCCAGCGTCCCTGAACTTTAGACACTTGGCAAGAACAGTCCCTGAACTTCTGAGAAGTTGTCAATTTTAGTCCCTGTGGTTTTATGGAGTTGATGTTTTAATACTTCTGGTGTGAATCTTGTTGATACTATGGTGCTTGACTCTTTATTCTAGATGCTTAATTTTGACACTTAAACTATGAGACTTGATACTTAATCTAGATACTTGACCCTTGATGCTTAATCTAGACACTTGATTTCTGATACAATGGAAACTAGATTCTTATTGTTGATTCTTGATACTTGATACTTCGACTCTTGATTCTTGATGTTTGAGAAGTTATGACTCTTGACCCTTAAATCTAATTGGTGCTTGACTCCTTATACTCGTGAAACTTGATTCTTGGTTAAACGAGAGACTGGAGCCTTGTCACTGGCGGAATCTATTTAATCTTGCAAAATTTTGATGTAGAAGCTATAATCTAGTTAATTCTATTGCCTATACATAACGCAACGCCAAACCTAACGCGTAAAACAAATCAGAATTGGGAAACGCGGAAGGATGGAATGGCCAGAGTGGCCATCCGATCGGACGACCAGCCGATCAGATGACACCCCGGCCGAACCACTTTTCCACCCTTCTCCCATCACCTATAAATAGGCTGTCACATCACCATTATGAGTGATGTGACAGCTCTGCCCTAACCAGACGCACGCACACACTAATCTCTCGTTTTCTCATCGATTTCTGTACGTTTCAAGCTAGATTCTTGTACTTTCTTACTCTACGCATCATTCTCTAAGTGATTCTCACTTGAAATCACACTTTTCACCGTGAAATCTCTCAGATCTGAGTTCTTGAGGGTGATGCCATCATGGTGGTTTGTACAAACTGCCATGTGATGACATTCTAAGCAAGATATAGCTCGGATCTAAGGTATTTCATACGTTTTTACACTAAATCTAAGTTAAATCTATACTTTTCATATAAAACTTGGGTTGTTCTTCACCTTTTCTTCAAATTACTGATTTACTTCGGTGATAAACGTGACTGAACGGACTGTAGACCTGATCAGTGGTCTAGAGTTGGTTTAAGAACGGATTGTTCACTGATCAAGACGATCACGGGATGGATTCCGGCATAAACCCGTCGCTAACAGACAACTGGTTGGACTGGGTGGTTCCCGACCGGTCGGAATGACTGTTAAAAATGATAAGTTACTGTTGTCTCAATACGTGCCGTGACACCACCATTTAAATTTTTCAAACTCATGAATTTTTACGAAAGTTGGTAAACAAGAACAATAGGCCAGCCGATCGGACAGCCTTTCTTCACAAAAGGCCAGCCGATCGGACATCCTTTCTTCATAATGGGCCAGCCGATCGGACAGCCATCCGATCGGACAACCTTTCTTTACACTAGGCCAGCCGATCGGATTACCAACCGATCGGTCAGCCACATTGGTCTTACTTCATTGTTGTTCTCAACCGGACGGATGGCAACCCGATCAGATAGCCATCCGATCGGGCAGCCATTGTCGCTGTACACACACAAGGCCACCCGGTTGACTGGCCATCCGATCGGACAGCCGTTCGATCGGACAACCATCCGACCCAGTGACCTGTTAACCAATTTATTCAACCTCGTTACTCTGCCCGACTCTTACCCCATTGCAATCTAACCAGGCTAATCCATAAAAAGAGCTCCCTTTGATCCAATAACAGTTGCGACTGTTAAGCAATCACTGTGAGTATACTCGATCCCCTTTTACTTTAAACTTTTGGGGTGTAACATGTATTCTATGAAACTTAAACTTGAATCTTTGAAAACTTATGCTCTATCCTATGTGAAACTTGTGATTCTGGATTCTTGACTCTTTGTGCTATGTGACGTTTAATCCAAAGTGTGTAGTTCCGCCTTAACAATAGTAGCGCTATAGGAAGATGCACCTCTCCCATTATTCTCGGGGGGTATTGTTAGGAGGATTCTAGTTTACCTTGAGTCTTGGGTAAACACTAAAGCATTGGGATACTTGGGCTATCTCTGCGTGGACTACGACACTAGCACGGCTGTAAACTATTTTTATTACTTACACTATGGATATGAGTTGTTTTTATCTACTATACTAGTATCAAACTTGTATACTCGCCAATACATTCGTATTGATATTTTAATACATGTTGCAGGTTGATAGGATGAGACGGAACATGGAAAACAAGCTAGGGGAATGCCTAGAAACGTCACGCTAGCTAATCTAGTCTTGGAACAATTTGAACAATTATGATTTGATGTTTTGTAATGGGATATTCTGAGATGTCAGGATTTTAGACAATTGCTATGTAATCTACTTAATTCTACAGAAATATCTAGTGTTGTGGAATTCTCTTGAGCAATCTGTACGCTTAGTGCTCGCACCCCGATGTTTCCGCCATCGGTTGGGGTGTGACATTATGATACTTACAACGAGGCAGAACTTCGTTATTTAGGGGGTATTATGCCCGGGTATAGTGCCTACTACGTAGAAATTCAGAGAGAGATTGAAAGATTGAATGAATTGGACTGAAAGCCGATCAAGGGGATTTATAGGGCTGGTCGACAGGTCCGTCGCGCCCCGCGATGAAGGAAGGCAGGGCCTTCGCGGCCCGCGACGTAGGGGGTCTAGGGCGTAGCTTTGCCCGGTCACGAGATAGGTTCAACACGCGTGAGGACACGTGGCGGCTCAGGGTGCGGCCCCGTAGCCAGGCGCTTGCGCCCCGCGACGGCCCTCAAGGGCTCTGTCGCGCCCCGCGACGACCCACTGAATTTTGTTTTTAATTAATTTTAATAAAAATAAAGGTATTCGGGGCCTGTTTTCGTATACGGGGTGCATTTTAGGACGTATAGGGACATTTTAAATATATTAGGGTGTCGAAAATTATTTTGGAGGGTTGTTATATCCTCCCCACCTTGTTTTAGAACTCGTCCTCGAGGTCTATTGGAACAAGTGTGGATATTTCCTTTTAATTTCTGATTCAAGCTCCCATGTGTACTCTGGTCCTCTCTTGGAGTCCCATTTCAGTTTAACCAGAACTAATCTCTTGTGCTTGAGGTTCTTAACCTTCCTGTCTTTAATTTGTAGAGGTTTTTCCACAAATTTTAACTGCTCATTTACCTCTATATCCTTAAGAGATACTACCAGTGATTCATCAGCTAAGCATTTCTTGAGATTAGATACATGAAATACATCATGTATTCCTGCCATTTCCTCTGGCAGTTGTAGCTGATAGGCTATAGGTCCTATTCTTTTAATAATTTCAAAAGATCCAACATACCTGGGGCTTAGCTTTCCTCTTTTGATAAATCTTACTACTCATTTCCAAGGAGAGACTTTTAATAACACTTTGTCTCCTACTTGAAATTCCAATGGCTTTCGTCTGTTATCTGCATAACTCTTCTGTCGATCGCGTGCTGGTTTCAATCGTTCCTTAACTTGAATGATCTTGTCAGTTGTTTCTTGCACTGTCTCAGGTCCGGATAGTTGCTTTTCTCCAATTTCTGCCCAACAGACTGGAGTTCGGCACTTTCGTCCGTAAATTACTTCGAATGGTGCAGCATTGATACTTGTGTGGTAACTGTTATTATAAGAAAATTCTATTAATGGTAAGTGATCATCCCAATTACCTCCGAAATCAATTACACAAGCTCTAAGCATGTCCTCCATTGTCTAAATTGTTCTTTCGCTTTGTCCGTCCATTTGAGGATGATAAGTTGTGCTTAGATTTAACTTGGTTCCCATTGCTTTTTGGAAACTTGTCCAAAAATGATAGGTAAAACGGTTATCTCTATCAGAAACAATTGATAAAGGAATTCCATGTAATGAAACTATTTCATTTACATATAGTTTAGCTAATTTTTCCATATTGAGAGTTTCCTTCATAGGTAGGAAATGAGCGGACTTAGTTAGCCTATCTACAATCACCTAGATTGTATCATTACCTTTTCTTGTTTTGGGGTATTATAGTAACAAAATCCATTGTTATCAATTCCCATTTCCAAACTGGCATTTCTAACTGTTGCAACAAACCTGAGGGTTTCTGATGCTCAGCTTTAACTTGTGAACAGGTTAGACACTTTGCAACATATGCTGCTATATCTTTTTTCATTCCTATCCACCAGAAATTCTTTCTTAAGTCTTGATACATCTTATCACATCCAGGATGCATCGTATACTTAGGTGCTATTTATTTTTTGATAAAACGTCTGCGCAGGCTCTTCTGTCTGCGCGGCGCAGACCACGCGCAGACTGTTTGTTTTTCCGAAGACGTTTCATTAAAAAATGTCTGCGTGAGGTCTTCTTGGTGCAGACTTGTTCCAACCACTTCTAAGATCTTCTAAGGTCTGCAGAGGGTTAAACACCACCACTCACCACCACCGTCTACCACTCACCACCACCGACCACCATCGTCCACCACCTACCACCACCGGCCACCACCCACCACCACCGTCTACCACCACCGTCCACCACCCACCACCACCACCCACCACCCACCACCCACCACCACCGTCCACCACCCACCACCACCGCCTACCACCACCACCGTCCACCACCCACCACCACCAGCGTCCACCACCCACCACCACCGGCCACCACCACCACCGTCTACCACCACCGTCTACCACCACCACCCACCACCACCGTCCACCTACCATCACCATCACCACCACTACCACCACCACCACCGTCGTCACCACCCACCACCACCGTCTACCACCACCACCCACCGTCGTTCATCACCACCATCATCCACCATCCACCACCCACCACCACCGTCCACGGTCCACCATCCACCACCCACCACCACTGTCCACCACCCACCATCGTCTGTACACCTCCACCAGTTTATTTTAGAAGTCTACATATGTTTAAAAACAAACAGTCTTCTTCTTGCAGACTACAGACATTTGGTCCACCTCTTCTTCAACAGATGTCTGCAGATGTGGTCCGCAGACTGCAGACATTTTACCTCTTCAAAAACAAACAACACCTTAGATTTATGGGCTTCTTCTAATATACGGTGGCGTAGGTTTCCTAATTTAGGTATCCACATTCTTTTCTTATGAAATCTCCAAATTCCATCTGTTCCTTGTTCTAGTTCCTTAATCATTCCTTTCAATTTCTCAGTATCATCCTTGATCACTGATTCTTGTGCTTTTCTAATCTGTTCATTTAAATCTACTTGCAGGTTTAACTTAAGAGAACGCACTCTTTTTGGTTTTTCGTGATACTTTCGACTTAAAGCATCAGCTACTACGTTTGCCTTCCCTGCATGGTACTGGATATTGCAATCATAATCACTAAGTATTTCCATCCAGCGTCTTTGTCTCATATTCAATTACTTTTGCCCGAAAACATACCTTAAACTCTTATGGTTGGTGAAAATGGTAAACTTACTGCCGTAAAGGTAATGTCTCCAAATTTTAAGGGCAAAAATTATAGCTCCTAATTCTAAATCATGGGTTGAATAATTTTCTTCATGATTCTTAAGTTGTCTAGATGCGTAAGCTATAACCTTTTGGCATTGCATCAATACACATCCATAACCTAATTTAGAAGCGTCATAATAGACTACAAAGTCTTCAGTTCCTTCTGGTAACACTAATATGGGTGCATTGGTCAATCTTTGCTTAAGGATTCTAAAGGCTTCTTCTTGTTTTGTTCCCCATTCAAACTTAACAGATTTACATGTTAGCTTAGTTAAGGGAAAGGCTATTCTAGAAAAATCTCGAATAAACCTTCTATAATAACCTGCCAATCCTAAGAAACTTCTAACCTTGGTTGGTGATTCAGGGGTTTTCCATTTGGTAATTACCTCGATCTTGTGGGATCCACATGAATTCCTTCATGATTGACTAAATGTCCAAGAAACTGTACCTGTTCTAACCAAAATTCACATTTTGAAAATTTTGCATAAAGCTTTTCTTTTCTCAATAAGCTTAGAAGTGCGTGCAGATGCGCTGCATGTTCCTCTTTGCTCTTAGAATAAATAAGAATATAATCTATAAAGACAATTATGAATTTATCCAAATATGGTTTACATATTCGGTTCATCATGTCCATAAATGCAGCTGGGGCATTGGTTAAACCAAATGGCATGACAGTAAATTCATAATGGCCATATGTTGTTCTGAAAGCTGTCTTAGGAATGTCCTCTTCCTGTACCTTTAATTGATGATATCCTGATCGTAAATCGATCTTAGAGAAAAATCGAGCTCCTTGCAATTGATCAAACAAATCATCGATTCTCGGTAATGGGTACCGATTCTTAATCGTGACTTTGTTCAATTAACGGTAATCAATGCACATACGCATTGATCCGTCCTTCTTCTTGACAAATAGGATCGGCGCTCCCCATGGTGATGAACTTGGCTGTATGAATCCTTTCTCCAACAATTCGTCTAATTGTTTCTTCAGTTCCTGCATTTCTGCGGGTGCCAAACGGTAAGGTGCTTTGGCAATTGGTGCTGTTCCTAGTAGCAGGTGGATTCTGAATTAAACTTCTCTGTCTGGCGGTAGCCCTGGTAATTCTTTTGGAAACACGTCTAGAAACTGGGATACTACTGGAATATCTTTCAATTCTTTTCCTTTAGTGTTAATGATTATAGAAATCAAATACACTAATGATCCTTTTCTTACATAACTGGCTGTTTTCATTACAGAGATGAATTTTGTGGATCTAGAGAGCTTATCTCCTTTAATTGTGATCTTTTCACCCCTTGGTGAATTTACTTGGATTGACTTTTGATCACATAAAATACTGGCTCTATTGGCTATTAACCAATCTATTCCTAATACAACATCAAATCCTGCCAGATTCATTGGGTAAAGGTTTGCAATAAATTTTTGATTTAAAAATTCTATTCTTGCTCCCTGCAAGATTTCTAAAATCTTAATGGTTTTTCCATTTGCTGTCTCTACTAGACATTCTTGTGGAAGTTTAGTTAATGGTCGATTGAGAAGTTTGCAAAATGAAGTATTAATAAAACTTTGGTTTGCACCAGGGTCAAATAATACTTTAGTAAAAACATCATTAACTAAAAACGTACCGGCGATCACATCCGGGATCATCTTTGCTTCTTCTGTAGTAAGAACAAATGCTCAAGCATTTTTAGTAGTCTTGTTGTTCATGGCTGGAGCTAGTTTCGGACAGTTCGGCTTGATGTGACCTTTTTCTCCACAGTTGAAGCACATTTTATTATTTGGTTTCTTCCTGCAATCTTCTTCCTTATGTCCTGGTATCTTGCAGAAATTACAGTAAGTGGAGCATTTCCTGAATGTTTCTTCTTGCAAGCCTTGCAGTAAGGTGCAGAGGTAGAACCTATATTTTTCCCACGGTTGGAATTTCCATAACGGAATTCTTGGGTAAGCCTTTGAGCTAGGTTTCTCCTCTGGTCCTCTTCTCGTGTACGCACTAATTCATCAGTCAAGGTATTTGCTAGTTCTACAGCTTCTTCTATGGTTTGAGGTCTAGCGACCTTGACTACATGCCTTATCTCACTGATTAACCCCCAGATATAGCGGGAGATTAATACTGGTTCGGGTGATGCAAGGGTTGGCACTATTCTAGCGTACTCAAAGAATAACGTAGTGTAACCCTTACTATCCACTCCAGTCATCCTAAGGTTTAGGAACTTATTTGCTATCTGTTCATTTTCATTGGGATGGCAGAATTTTCTTTCTACCATATTTTTAAATTCCTCCTATTCCATATTGTAAACCCTGTCACTTCCCCTAGACTGGAGGATAGTGTTCCACCATTCTAAGGCTGAGTTTTTAAACAGATTGAAGGCAAACATTATCTTATCTTCTTCTACGCACTTGCTTATTTTTAAGACTGTCTCAGTCTTTTCTATCCAGCGTAAAGCTGCAATGGCCCCTTCATTGCTCGAGAATTCTATTGGTTTACAAAACCAGAATTCCTTATAAGAACAACCATAAGACATAGTTCTTCTTCTTTTGGGAATGGGCATTTGAAGTATGGGTCCATTGTGCACGCTGTGACTGGGTTCTGTATGGGTTCGTTTACTTCCATTACCACTTTTATCATTATTTTCCGCATCCCTAACATTTTGGATAATGGCTGGCATGGCATCTCTAATTCCTTCAGTTACAAGGTGTCGAATTTCACTATTATTCATTTGATTTTCATTATTCTGGTTATCTGGATTTGCTGCGTCGGCCATCTGGATTTTAAACAATTACCAAGTATTAATATCATAGGACAATATCTAATTCAAACAATCACACGACAAGCATGTTGATCAAAATCGTCGAGCATTGCGACTTACTCTATTTTATAGTATGCATCTATAATTATTACAATACAACTGGAATAAAAATATAATACTAATATGCATCACTAACCACAAAGTGGTCTATACTATGATAGATATATTATCATCATTTTTTTCATACACACATATTATATATATATATATATATATATATATATATATATATATATTATTTTATTATTATTATTACTAATATAGGGGTTCATCCAAAAGTCCATATTACGCTCGTCATATTTCCAGACGAGTTGTTCCCCTATTTGCCTCATTCTTTCGCTCTCTTCTAAAATCTCCTCCCCAAAGGTTCAGAGTTCTTGCACATTTTCTGTGCTCGTTGGGGGTGCGGGTGCTGGTACTCTATCTGGGTACTGTGGCATGGGTTCTTCCTAAGGATATGGATTCTACAGGATTTCCCTAATGTATTCATCATTATCATAATAGGGATCTAGAGGGTCCAGACCTGGGTAAGCGGCTAGGTTTGGCATGGGTTCTTCTGGTATTGGGTAGCGTTGCTGGTAGTCCCTATGGTCGTCAAACCACGGGTCGTAGTCTGGGTCTAAAGGGTTGGGTGCTGGTACTCTAGGTATCTCAGTTGGGTCAAAGGCTAGAGTTGGGATTTGGTTTCCTGAGTTGACTTCAATCTCCATTGGTTGTGTGGGAAACAAGGGTAATGGTTGGGGTGCTATGAGTTGCTTTAAATTAGGATCTGCAGCTGTAGTTGCTAGAATATGAAAGTTTGCTAGACTCCTATTGAGCATATCTTGGGTGTGAGCATCTGTTTCTCTCTTAGCGGCTGCTAAAACTCGCTGTTGGTGTAACTTTTTCATCCTCTTCCTACGTTCATGCGCACCTCTGCTGAACCATCCTCTCTTTTTAGAAGGGAATGGCTCTTCAGATTGAGTCTTGAACATGAATATCCCATCTTCATTGTCAGCTAAATACCCTAAGAGGGTAGGCTGTGAAGAGGTACCTTCATTTTGAGGGGAGCTGGACAACTGACGATAGGCGTCGGAGGGTCCTTGATCGCTCATACTGTAAACTAACAAATAGTCAAATAACACACAACAATAAAATACAGATATGCACGTATTTCTGTAGATAATTTCCTAACATTTTAAATAATATATTGGTGTCAGCAGAACACTTCTGTGGATGAATCAGTGGCTTAGCTCTGATACCACCTTCTATCGCAACCCCCGTCCTCCTAATAACCCGGGAACGGGCGGCCGCGGCCAGTTTTAGTGGTATCGGTGTTTATCATTTTGGCAACGGAAATTACATTAGGACCGTAGTTAGGAAATATTTTATCAGAGTAAAATACCATGCTTTTATAATATTAAACCCATGGGAAATTCCCAAGTTTCAAGTACACATATTTTCATAGGGATAAACCTTATTTTATTTAAATAAAACATATCTTTATTTAGGTAACTTTTATTGCCACTTTTCCAAGCCTTCAGTGCTGTCCAGCTGGCTTCTATTTGGCTTTCACATTTTGTTACCTGAAACGCGTTTAAAAACATTTTGTCAGTGGGAAATACAGGTGAGTGAATCCCAGTTTAATCAAAACAGGTTTTATCAGTCTACAGCATTGAGGGCGGTCGCGCAATTACATTTGTTTCCATCTACTTTAATTACCACCCACGGTACTGTCAACCCGACTGGTGGTCATGTTACTACTCACAATGTAGCAAAAAATTTTGTATAAAAAACCCAACATACCGACGATAATTATAGAATACAAATACTCGGTCACTGTTTAATATATTATTAATTAATTGAGGTTTTGTAAAAACGATTTGCAAAAAGGAGATTACTCACATTGCAGTCTTAGGGTTTTCCTTTAAGATTTCCTGGTGATTATCTATTAATTACATAAATGCACACGCGTTAGTATAATAACCCAATATTTATATTAGTAATACCCTCCCCGAGACGGCATTCCAACGACTACGTCGGACAGAACCACGACAGCCGTTACGGAACCCTGGATCAATCGGGCAGCGTATCTAATACGTAACCGGGGGTTATGATACTTACAACGAGGCAGAACTTCGTTATTTAGGGGGGGTATTATGCCCGGGTATAGTGCCTACTACGTAGAAATTGAGAGAGATTGAAAGATTGAACGAATTGGACTGAAGGCCGATCAAGGGAATTTATAGGGCTGGTCGACACGTCCGTCGCGCCCCGCGACGAAGGAAGGCAGGGCCTTCGCGGCCCGCGGCATAGGGGGTCTAGGGCGTAGCTTTGCCCGGTCACAAGATAGGTTCAACACGCGTGAGGACACGTAGCGGCTCAGGGTGCGGCCCCGTAGCCAGGCGCTCGCGCCCCACGACGGCCATCAAGGGCTCTGTCGCGCCCCGCGACGACCCACTGAATTTTGTTTTTAGTTAATTGTAATAAAAATAAAGGTATTCGGGACCTGTTTTCGTATACGGGGTGCATCTAGGATGTATAGGGACATTTTAATATATTAGGGTGTCGAAAATTATTTTGGAGGGTTGTTATACATGGGTCCCAATCCACAGATAGTGGTTTGCTGCATACGGGTTGTTCATCCTTTCCACCTCCAAACTCACCCAATCACCTTATACTCCATTAAAACACTAACCCTAACCAACCATTATATAACCAAGCTTCCCACACCTTATTTGCACTTTTCCAAACCCTCAAACACTCTCTAATCACTCCAAATTCTGCTAGAAATCCAAGTTTGAGGCAGAATCCTCTAAGTGCAAAAGTGAGCTTTATCTCACTTTTCTTTGTATTTTCTTCACATTTTCTTCCACTACGAAGCTGGGAACACCACTAGGAGTGTTTCCACAAGTTTACCATGGTAAACTAAGGTGGAACATCACCATTTTGAGGTCCAAACTTTTTGTTTTGGAAGATTATATTGTAAACTTTTATATAACTTAAACTTTCTTACATGAAATCTTGTGCCTACATGTTGCTAAACCCATCCATGGTTGTGGGACTTGTTTAAGGTTGATTCTTATGAGTTTAGAGGTGCAAAAACCCTCTAAACTTTTTGTTTTGACAAAGGTTTTAGAGGACCTACAAGCATGGTTGTAAAACAAGATTTCCAAGGCCGAGTACTCCAAGAGTAGTCGCTACAAGGTAGGCTGCCGAGGCGACTTTCTTCGACTCCGCCTAATTACTCGGAGTCGGTCAAACACGGTCAACCTCGGCCAGAATTGGAGCTAGTAGGTCAACTCGGGCCTAGTTTGACTTAAATAATAAAACATAATTTCTATGCCTATCATATTAAATAATGAATATCATTTTCACGTATTTTGTTATAAATATTAGTAAATTTATGTTATTTGGCATATATTTAATCCCCAAAAAGTAATTTCTTTATAATTTAACATGTCCGAGTACTCCACGAGTACTCTCCGCCCAGACCGAGTACTCTCAACTCCCCGGTCGACTGACTAGGGAGGGCCTAGCGACTTTTGCAACCATGCCTACAAGTGATGAAACCATCCAAGCTCACCATCTTCAATATGGTGAGCCTTGTGTTTTGGTAAAGGTATGAAACATGGAAGCCTTGGTTATCCTGTAAGACCCTTATTTAATTTATCGATATTCGGTATAAGTTTCGCATATAAATGTGTATAAACAAATACATATACATTTGAAAAATACGAGTTTCATAAAACAATCTTAAAATTTAAAATATTTCAACACAATATCGTCGTTTAACTTCGTAACGACGAAACGTCATGCGGAAGCTGGAAACTTTTATCGTGTTCGGTTCTTCGTTGAGCTTGATTTTCATCTGGTACTTCAAGGTATACCTACATTTCATAAATCATGAAATGTGTTAGTTATATATGGAGTTTATAACATGTCTAAACAAGACCATAAGACAAAACAAGCAAACAAACAAATTTTTGTCAGCTTCATAGCCTGTCGCGGGCCACGACAAGTTTAACATATGTTTTCGCGGGTCGCGAGAGCCCGTGGCGGGGCGCGACAGCCCCTTTTTAACAGAAAATTTTTAACTGGGACCAGCAATACCATTTTTCACCTAAATGGTCATAACTCCCTCAATTCTTATCTGTTTTACCGCCCGTTTCTTTCTACGTGATCGTAATTTGATTCTCTATCATATAGAATTGAAATCCGACATTTGGATTAACAAGTTTTCTAAAATTTTAAGCCCTCGGCTTCAAATTCAATTATTAAACTTTTGACCCATTCATGATTTATCAAACAAACTTGTATCTAAACGATCATAAATCCATGGCCTACATATTTAACTCAAAATCCTTAATCCGGATTCATAGCTTTTAATAATTACGCAACCATTACCCGGTTTATGCATAATTTTATTTTGACCCGTTATGAGATTTAAGCACTCTAAGCTTAAATTATCTACAACCCTTCATATCTCTTATTCCCACGTAATGATCTTTATTCATCTATTATCACAACGTCAATTGTGATGGTTTATGACAGGAAAATTCGTTATATTCCCGTTTTACCCTCGAGTTGGTCACATTTACGAAAATGGCCAATTTTGTAGCTTTAAGCCTTCATTACATACTATCGAAAAGATTGATCAACATTATAAAACTCATATTCAAACTACCCTTATGGGTCGTTTGCCCGGCTTATCATCCAAGGGCATTTTGATCAACTTAAGTCCTTTAATCACTAAAGACATTTTTGAAATCTTGTTTTGACCAAGAATACTCTTTTGTTCCGTAATCCAATTTAATTTCATTATGTCCATAAGAACATAATATCAGAATGTCAATTCGCTTGATATACCTCACCTTGGTAATCCGAAGCCCACCCACAACTCGATTGACTCTCGTCGAACCTTATGTTCTCAATGAGAGTTTATCCCATATCACGTACCTGAATCGGGTCAAAGAAATGACCCGTTTTAATACCTCATCATATAAGTTGTTAATTAATAACAACGACGTCTTACGCGCTATTCGTTCCTGTGAGCATAAAACTCGACAAACAACCATTACTTATTAACATCAAAGGGTGACATCATCATCACCTTTTGACCCGTTTGGTCTAAATGACCATTTTACCCTTGTGAGATGGTATTCATTTGCCATCTCACCCGTGTAATTTACTTTGGTTTGCACCAAACTATCTTATTTCTTTAAAATCATTTCTTAATTCTTTAACCTCTCATGGCTTACACCATAGAGTGTCTTTTTTTAAACTCCTTGTTTAATTGTCAACTCGTGACCGAATACCATTTTACCCTTTTTACCATCTAATATGGTTTTTCATCATTTTCGCTTGTTCCGACATGTATCATTTCGCGTCGGAACATCATATTTCAATATTACCTTATCGTATTCATAACCCATAAAATAAATAGGTATTCTACAAAAGGGTGTTAGCTTTACTTACCTTGCATCCAAATATGCTTTTCCTTCGTACTTGATCCGTTTGACTCGCCTCTTCCCCAAGCTTCCACCTAGCTTGTCAAGCGTCAAACTATCATTTATAATTCGTAAGATGGTTAGATTAATCATTATCAATCACGACTAGTCCACCTTACGGATTTTATGTTGAAATTATTATTCGATCTTATTATAGGTCAGTTTGACTTTCAAAAGACAACTGCCTTTTAACATATGGAATGCACAATTAAGTTCAACAATTCATTTAGGCATTCCATCAATTACCCGGTAGGCGTTATTTTTAGGCCACCGTTTTATCATAAGCTCTAGCAGCTTCCTCAACGGCATCAAATGTGCCCAACCATATTCTTATTTGTTGTATGGCGTCTTTAAAGTAAACAAAGATGAATCCCACTAGCTCATACCAAAACCTGCTGGTATGGTCTGAAGAAGGTGGGACGAGGCAAAGATTTCCTGTGTGTTACAGAGGATAGAGAATTTGCTCCTATAAAAACCTCTTTGAAATTAACTATCAAAATAATGAAATCTAATACTTAGCTCTTTTGTGTTGTTTTTTTTATATCTTTGAAAATAACTTCCTTAACCTACAAGTATATTCAGGTACCCAAGGCTCAAACTGTAAGTACAAGCTCCAATTAAATGTTGAATATTACTTACATTGTTCACATACATGCTTAAGTATATATAGAAAACCAGACATAGGTTGAACGCGAAATCGTGTCAATGTCACACATGAACCCGAACATGGTAATTGTGTCACACATGAACCCGAATACGTGAACATGACATGTATATTCGTGAGTAGGAACACGAGAGACGTGTATAACATGAACACGACACGTTTAATCAAAAAAACTTAATCCATTTTTATTGTTTCTTTTGTATTTTAATACTTCAATATTAAATGTACTTGTTTTCAGTTTAAAACAGATGAAACTAAAAACAAAATGCTAAAAAAAGGATATGATTAAGTTTTAGCCAAGTTGGAAAAGCCACCCAAAGTTTGACAAAAGTTGCAAAAAATAAACCTTCAACTAAAGATTGTGCAAAGGCCGCGCGGACGCAGGCCTCCACTGCCACAAATTATGACGTAGGCTCGACCACTTGGGCCGACCTTAGGCGGGCACCCCTCCAAAGTGCAATGAAGGTCACCAACCTAGGCCATGGACCTTTTTGATCACCCATTGACCCCGTCCAGGTAAGTGAGTAATCCTGTATCTTCTGTCTTTATTTATATTAGACCCCTGCTCACCTTATCTTTCTTCAAGCGGATGTGGGACAACGGACTTATATAATAGAACATTATTTTTTCCATCTTATTTGAATAAACTTATTAAGGTATAAATAGAGTTAGATATGTTGTTTTATGGTTGTAGTGGTATGAAAAATGATATAACACTATACTCATAGTGTTATATATGGGATCTGAAGTTAATAAAATAATACAAAAAAGACCAGTTATATATGGGATTTTCATCATGATTGTAACATATTTTCACCTGAATTTCTCTCTGGCTTTTGTGATCGTTGTTGCCAAATCAAAATGCGGAATTGCGGCTTTGATGAGGAGCTCGGATCTAGTGAAGGGGATGAGATGGGTTTTTTTGTTATTGTTTTTTATTTTGGATGTTTTGTAGGGATTTTGGTATGGGTGGTATCAGACGGTCTTCGTGTGTTATGTATTGTTTGTTATGATGCTTGGTTGTGGCTGGATGATGTCGTATTTGCATCACGTAACCACTGCTACCACAGTGTCTCCAGAGATTTACATGGTGAATTAGGAATTGATGGGTTATTTGATGAGAAGGTTCTTTTTGTTGTTGAAGCTTGATGATTAAGGTTTGCGTACTCTTTCTATGGAGACTTTATGTTTTTGTACAATTTTGTTTTTGTATAACTTGAAGCTTGATGATCAAGATTTTCTGTGAAAACATACGATTTGTTTTCTGTGTAATTTGTAACATTTCGTGTCGCTATTTCAGAAATCAAATATCATAAATACATCCATTTATGGGTAAAACATTTGACCATTTAAATTAAATACAAGGTTTTAGTGTCTTGGTAACAAATGCTAGTCTTATCGAATTCTTTTAATGTTTCCCTGTCCCAGATATTGCTAGCCTTAATAACTTACATCACCATACCGGAGAAAAGTATGATTAAGCCAATGGCCTAGCGAGTGTTTAGACTCTAGATGGCATTACAAAAGGAATTTTTTTGTGGCAAATTCATATATCGTCCCATAAGGATGCGCCAATGGTAAAAATAGAGTGTGCACATTCACAAGCCCCCACTGCCACAAATTATGACTGATTTTTCAGGAGACTCTAACTGGTTTTTCTCAAATAGAAATTATTACTTACAAATGTTCTTTTAGTTATAAGTTAATTGGAGTTTAAAACTGAAACTTTAAACTTAAAATTGTGCAGGGGCTGCGCGAACGCAAGCCCCCACTACCACAAATTATGATGTAGGCTCGACCACTTGGGCCGACCTTAGGCGGGCACCCCTCCTGAGTGCAATGGAGGTCACCAACCTAGGCCATGGACCTTTTTGATCGCCCATTGACCCCATCCAGGTAAGTGAGTAATCCCGTATCTTCTGTCCCTATTTAAAACACGTCTCTACACCTTCTACTTTTCTTTAAGCCAATGTGGGACAAAGGACTAATGAAACAGAAAATTATTGTTTCCATCTTATTTGAATAAACTTATTAAGGTATAAACGTAGCGGATTCATGGAAATTGGGGCATCTAATCTTTCTCTCACATATTTGATATTCCAATCCACCAGTGCTATAGAAATCTTGAGAGAAATAGTGAGGATTTTAAGGTATAGGCTTGTTGATTTATGGCAATTATGGCACTGCAGATCTGTCCTGTTTCAGCTGTTCTATCATCAAATGTTTTAGTTGCAAAATCTTGTAAATTCTTAGATACAGCAATTTCAACCACAATGTGTTTCCCTATGTACATCACATTGATGTTGATATCAAAAGCAGCTGTTGTTTACACTGGTGATTGTAATTACTCACAAAAAAAAACATTCAATTCTTCAAGGTTTTATGTGATTATTAGAACGATCTGATGGCGAATCGTTTCCATGCACTTCTTAGTATGCACTGTAATAATCGGCTGTCCACTATACTTGTTTTACTCGCTGGTGCCGGAGATCGAACACGGGTCACCCGCATGACAGGCGGGAATACTTACCACTATACTACAAAGACTTCTTTGTTTTTTTTGTTAACATCATGATCTCAGTTTAACATATATATTTTCTGTAAAAAAAATATAAAAAATTCATCGTCGTTGCTTAATACTATTAGTATAACCTATCAAAGACCATATCCTAGATTCTTAATGAATCCACTATACAACATATCTTGAGTAGCAAGATCAATACAACTCTAAGGATAAGATTCATCTCCTTACTACTGCTTGAAGAAGAAGAAAACGATTCTTCGTCTCATTGTTTTCTGGACAAAAATTCAACAAGTGTTCATGTTTTGAATTTTACTAGCATTTTAAGCATCCAAGTTGTCAAAAATTAGGTAGAAGTTAAAATCCTGAACTTGGGTTGATTCTTGAACTTGATGATTTTGAAAAGAATGTGAAGTTGCCATTGATGAGCCAGAGATCCATTAGATGGAATACATTATACATGGCCAAAAACTGGTTCGAGTGTTTGGTCGACGAAGCAAAACGTACGGCTTCGTCATAAGCTCTAGCGCAGCCTCCTCGGCGGTATTAAATGTGCCCAACCATACTGTTATTTGTTGTATGGTGTCTTTAAATTAAACAAACAAACATCAATCCCATTCATAGTGAAACCTACTAGTATGATCTGAGGAGGGTAGGACGAGGCAAAGGTTTCCTCTATCCTATAGGATAGAGAAGCGGCTCCTATGAAACCCTCTTTGAAATTAACTATCAAAATAATGAAATCTAATACTTAGTTTTTTGTGTTGTTTTCTTTTATCTTTGAAAATAGCTTCCTTAACCTACAGGTATATCCAAGTACCCAAGTCTCAAACTGTAAGTACAAGCTCCAATTAAATGTTGAATATTAGTTACATTGTTCACATGTAAGATTAAATATATTTATTTTATATTTAATCTAGTAGCCATTATAATCATTTACATTATATGGATCAAAATATATAGCAATCCTATTAAATAATTAGTTGGTAATTGTTGATGGGCCTAATTACCTTTATTAACTAATTAGGGTTTCCTCATGGGTGCTTATATAAGGAGACTAATGTAGAGGTTTCAAGGTTAGACACATAACCTAACTAATTCACATAACATCCTCAATCGACCTCCTCTCCATAACCGATTCCCTTGTCGGTTTCTCATCATCACCATCATTAGATTGCACCCTAAGGAGGAACCAGATCAAGCTGACAATCATGTCAAACACTGTTGCTGCGTCTCCATCTGGATTCTCTGCTGGCCTGTACTGATGCAATCAAATGTATGTTTTCATGTTTTCCATTATGTCTAAACAGAACTGATCAACATGTGGTATCAGAGCATATGTTGATTAGTCAGTTCTGTTTTCGTATCCATTATTCTGGGATTGAAATCTGGAAAACAGAAGTTTTGAAAACTCAATAAAACTCACGGTTGTTTTCGGGTCATATGTGCCGAGATCAATGTTTTTCGGGAAAAGAATGTTTTTTAAATGACTCAGAATCATAATGGTAAATCTTAATTGTACCGAAATCTGTTTAAAGCCTTAAAATTCAGGTTTCGGGTTCCAGAATCATGTTTTTATTTTTAGGGTTCATCATGTGTTCTTAGGAAAATTCGAAATTCCTTTATGTTTTGGAATATAATTTGGATTTTTGAGTGTTATTTCCCTGTTTGATCCAATTTAATCTGTTAAGTTTATTCAAAAACTGTTAAAGATATACGGTTATAATTTTCGAAATATTATGATAAAATTAGATCATCACTAAAACACGAAACCATATCTCAAAATCCCTAACAATTCGAATTTTCGGTTATGTTTTCACATTAATAGCTGTAACAGAAGTTTCGAGATAAATTTTAACCACCCGAGACCAAGGTCTCGACTCGAGACCACAAGAACTCGACTCGAAATCATAAGTGTTCTCAAATGTTTATAACTCGAGACAACGATTTCGACTTGAGATCATAAGGTCTCGACTCGAGACAACTGAGGTTTTGACTAAGGGCTTAAATCTTTACAACTCGAGACAAAGGTTTCGACTCGAGACCATAAGGTCATAACTCGAGACCATAAGGTTGCGACTCGAGACCATAAAGCTACAACTCGAGACCATGGTTGTGACTCGAGACCTCATAAGGAGTCGAGATCTCATAATTCATAGCAGTCGAGACCATGATTACGACTCGAGACTGAGGTTGCGACTCGAGACCTTGATGAGTCGAGACCTCATAATTTTACAAGTTGAGTCGAGACTTGACTCGAGATCTCACTCGAGACCTCATAACTGAGTCGAGATCTCGCTCGAAACCTCATTATTTTAGGCTGTTTAATGTGAACTAAGATTTAGCTCGGGGCTCCGCCCCGAACCCCGTGCGGGGGCACGCTGTCCCCCTGCAACCCCCAGCGAACTCGTGGTTTGCTATTAAATGATTGGTTTTGTAAATACTTAGTTAATTAATAAGGATCAAATAATGTTTCACAAAACCAAAATGGCTTAACTTGAATGAGCTTCTGATGTATCACTTCTGGCCAAAGCTGATTTGATGCATCTACTTATCGTTCAAGTATTACGAAAGCTATGTTAAGTGTGCATCATAAACATGAATGTCTTAATATCTGGCCAAAGCTGATTTAATTCATTCATAGATGGCATACTTAACAAGTGCATAACTAAAGTGATTATCTCAATTTCTGGCCAAAGCTGATTTGTTACAACCACTTTGCACACATGCTTAAATGATTACACTTCTGGCCAAAGCTGATTTGTCTTCGTTTAAGTAGAACTTTAAATAGTCTATTATTTTGATGTTAGTAATAGACATATCACAACCTCTTCACACAATGATCCTTATATTAATGATCCTTAATTAATTTTTTATGATCATTTCGTCTGCCTTATTCTTAGTACCCATAATTTTTTACTCACTATAATTTTCTTCTATAAATCTATATCTCATCCACTCTAATTCCTAAATCTAATATGTTTTGCTTTATTTAAAGTTTCTATAAGAATTAGCTCTTAAATTGAATCCTTGATTATCCATTAAGACACGATAATCCTACTGCTCTCTTCTGATAATGATTACTACAGAAGAAAAATTAGAGCATGATGAATAGGACAAATCGAACATGATGTCTCTTATGATAATCAAGAACTGTCTAACATAAGTGCTGTCACTAAAAGGTTATTCCAGATTAAGTTTTTCCTAAGACTAATCTATTATATATGGAATAATCACAAGAATTCCTAAGATGCATGCCTTCATTTAAAATACTAAACTATAAAGTTAAGTGGTATATGTGAATACATTATAATGTACAATAGCATGACCCATAAAGTTAAGGGCTTACGCATGGAAATAAGTACATATTTTCAGTACATTACATATTAAGATTTTCACTTGTACAATTTGATGCCTTACAAATCAACTATAACACTCAAAAGTACCAAAGTACAATGAGTGTGTTGAGCAATATATGTACAAAGAAATAAATGTTTGAAGCTGGAAAATAAGTTGTTACTCACCTTACAACCACTTAAACTTTAAAAGAGGATTGTTCTAAGGTCCATAGACAAATTACAAGTGCTAATTCCAACTTTAAGGGAAAATCTCACTGCGTAATTATGTCATTAGACTAGGAATAAGCAACGAGACTATCCATTATTCTAAAGAACAGTTGGATAAATTAATTAGATAGTCACTTATTAATGATATTTAAGTCTGATAATTTTTAATATTCCAATTAACACATGATTAGTTGACTCTAGTTCTATACGTTTCCTTACCAGAACTCGACAAATAACTAACACGAGAGTTAGTGACAAAATTAAATGTTAAGACTATAGGAACCATAATAAGCAATCTTCTAACAACGCTTTTCGACACCTTATATATTCTGAAGATTAATCAGAATATAGTATCATAATTAAGCAATGTTATGAAGATTGTGAGGTTTGCATAGTCAACATAAAGTCATACTTACCTTAAACTCTCATTTTATTTGTTCTAAATATCTGGATTGAAACATTACTAAGATAAAACTAGATGATACCTTACACTTTCACAACTTTTGTCATCATGCAAATGAGAATTTGACAAAAGGAAAAATGAGACTTATAAATTTCATCCATTATAACCGAAATTCATGAGAAATCATGACATGGTTAATGAGGATGATTTTTTATCTAATCTCATTCTAAGTGATTTTAAATCATGACGTTATAGCCCTAAATATTACTTGGCTTAAGGAATAAGCATGGGTCCATCATAAGTCATTCATTGACATTCGTGGAACTTATTCCAAATGGAATATTCAGACATAATTCATTTATCATTTAAAAGACTATCAACTTGTATCTAAATTTTGTCGCATATGGCTCACGGTCTTAGAAGAAATCTATTCAAATATGTACTTACTAAGATTTCTATTAAATATGTCCCTAAAGTTTCTTATGATATCTGGACATTAAAGAAATCAAATAAAGTCTAACGTACATATGATAGGTTCCCACGTCACGTACCTCATTGAAACTTCTCTTGTAGCATTTCTAGAGATATTAAAGATCAGTGGGAGCATTAAGTGTCTTAATAATAACTTGCAATAGTTGCAAGAGGTGGGGGAGTGAAAATTTTACATTACCTGAATTTGCACCTCTTGTACAAGACACCGCTCCATCACGACATTGTTCCATCAAAAACTTGTCTCCTTAAAATCTAATGCTACTCTTTCAAAAAGTTTCATTGTTGCTTAATTGTGGGCACACTTAGATTTCTTACATAAACTAATATAATCCTCAACAAGAGAAATCATGACTAACGTCATTAATTTGTTTTCTCTATTAGAATCTGTTGGTCGTTAAATATTGACCCTAAGCATGCCGAGTTCCTAAAGATTTCTAAGGTCAGTGGGAGCAGTCGAAGTCCTTATTATGACTTGCAAGGAATACAAGAGGCGGGGGGAAGTGTGTCATTAAATTTCACTCCGAATTTAACTCCGATTACACCTCTTGTACATCATACTGCACCAACTCTTTCAAACTTAGAATCCTGAAAAGGATAGCAACCTAACCAAGAGCTAATCCATAAAACTGAAACTTCTAACAAACCCAATAATCAACTCAGGAGGTCATCTAGGTTTAAAAACCTACTAACTTTGATGATTACATAACCTCCCTAACTTAAGTTGAAATGGATTTTGGAAAAATTTACCGATCCTATCTCTTCAAATTAAGCCATTAGTGTCAATTAATCTTTTAAATGGAATAAAACAGTTTTCAAGTAAAACTGATTTTATGTGTTCGTATAACGTTTGGGATTTGATTGAATTACTTAAGAGTGTTCATAACTAAATCAAATCCTAATATAAGCGTTAAGACACAAAGAGGCATGATTGATTGTCAAAGGTTATACTTAGGAAGAGATAAATTATCAAAGATTTCTTTGAGGATCGTCACTGTTCAAGTAGCTTATATAGTTTAAAGCTACATTAGATGAACATTAAAAACAATTTTCCTTAACAAATGGCTGACATATTTACATGTTCATAAAACAACCTGAAAGTTCCAAACTGAAGGTTAAAGAACACTTTGTTTGTAAGCCAATAAAATCCATGTATGGGTTAATGCAAACATCATAATGTGATGAAATCTTAACGTAATTATTTTCATCAACAATCAAGTGGATTAATGTACCTACCTCAAGATGAGTGGGAGCAACTAAAATAAACTTGTCTATATAGATGACATTCTTTTGACAAGTATATGTTACATAAGTCAAAGCATTGTTAACACAAACTTTGATATAATAAATCTCAGAGATATCTCTTACGTGATTGATATCATAACATACTGAGATAGACCCAATGGGATGTTAGTTCCGTTCCATAAGTTTAACATTAAATGGGTCCTTACATATGTAACAATCAATACTGCTCTCCTTCAGAGGATAATATGGTAAATGAGATTATTTTTTACGCTTCATTAATTGGAAGCCTTATGTAAGTTTAAGTCTATACTCGTTTAGATATTACTCACATTGCAACACACTAGATATGTCTAGATTAATGTGAAGCATCTAATGGAGTATTACAATATCTTTAAAAGAAACGAGAAGCTATAATTTGAAGAAGAAGTGAGAATTAAAACCGGTTTATTACTCTAACTTTGAGATATTCAAAGATGACAAAATGTAATTTCGGGTATATCTTTATGTCAGCAGACAAAACCTATTTCATGGAGGAGTCATAATGCACTGATATTAACAACCTAAGTTATAACGACATAATATAGTCACTAAATGTTGTTGGAAATTTATCAATGGACTCATAAGTTTATTAACTCCATATAATTAATGTTTTGAAGACTTAGTGTGATAAAGTCAGCTACCATGACTCCTTGAACAGTAACAGTTCAAGAGGTGCTGCATTAAATTTCGATACACAATTAATTATTCGTTTATGAACGAATTGAGGAAACTAAGTTTGTATCGAATACATTCATGATATGCTTAAGGATCCTATAACTGAAGGGCTATTACCCATAAGTCTTATTAAGAGAGCTCATAGACGGGTATTAATTAATGGCCATGTGCAATTGCATATCGTACTATGAATGACTAAGTATTAGTTAATTTCCTCATCGGTTTGATTTTGTATGTCTCTAAGAATATGTCAAGTCGACATAATGGCATATAGACAAATAAAGTTACAAATCAAACAAAGGGCTTATGCGTATTTCGATCGTAACGATTAGGTTTTAAATTAAGGCTATAGTATGACTAATGGGGGTCCTGAGTCGCATAATGATTCAACGGCTGTATTTCTCTGCTATAGTACTTGTTTAAGGCTAAAATGAGTGTTAACTCCTGATCAAGCTTATCTAATACTCATAGTAAATGATTACTCGGCTAAGTGGGAGAATGTAAGATTAAATATATTTATTTTATATTTAATCTAGTAGCCATTATAATCATTTACATTATATGGATCAAAATATATAACAATCCTATTAAATAATTAGTTGGTAATTGTTGATGGGCCTAATTACCCTTATTAACTAATTAGGGTTTCCTCCTGGGTGCTTATATAAGGAGACTAATGTAGAGGTTTCAAGGTTAGACACATAACCTAACTAATTCACATAACATCATCAATCGACCTCCTCTCCATAACCGATTCCCTTGTTGGTTTCTCATCATCACCATCATTAGATTGCACCCTAAGGAGGAACCAGATCAACCTGACAATCATGTCAAACACTGTTGCTGCGTCTCCATCTGGATTCTCTGATGGCCTGTACTGATGCAATCAAAGGTATGTTTTCATGTTTTCCATTATGTCTAAACAGAACTGATCAACATCACATACATGCTTAAGTATATATAAACAACCAGACATAGGTTGTCAATGTCACACATGAACCTGACACATGGTAATTATGTCACATGCGAACATGACATGTATATTCGTGAGTAGGAACACGAGATACGTGTATAACACAAAAATGACACTATAAATCAAAAAAAACTAAATCCTTTTTTTTTTTTTGCATTTTAATAGTTCAAATAGTTCAACATTAAATGTACTTGTTTTCAGTTTTAAAAACATGAAACTGAAACCACAGTTGATAACACAACTGCCTAACTAACTAAACAAATGCTAAAAAAAGGATATGATTAACTTTTATCCAAGTTGAAAAAGACACCTGAAATTTAACAATAGTTGCAAACAATAAAACAGCAACTAAAGATTGTGCAGGTGCTGCGCGAACGCAAGCCCCCACTGCCACAAATTATGACGTAGCCTCGACCGCTTGGGCCGACCTTAGGCGGGCACCCCTCCAAAGTGCAATGGAGGTCACCAACCTAGGCCATGGACCTTCTTGATCGCCCATTGACCCCGTCCAGGTAAGTGAGTAATCCGTTACCTTCTCTCTCTATTTAATACACGCCTCTTCACCTTCTCTTTCTGATGCAGTTTCAAGTGTATTCAAATGGCTCAAGAACGATTGATTAATCAAAGACGATAATATGAACCAAAGGTTCCAAGAACAATGTCCTTTACAATAAAATTCAATCAAAAACTGAAAAACTATAAACCCTAGATGCCCTATTTATGCTAAAAAGTTAAAAAGATAAAATAGGAAATTTGAATTTTAAATAAATAAAAAATATGCATATGCTCCTGCATCATACTCCCCCTCTTCGAAAAAAAAACTCGTCCTCGAGTTTTGTCTCCGAACCAAAACCACCTGGATCAAAAGGAACATCAACTCGATCCTTTTGCACTATTATCACGACCCGCCCAAACTGTTCAACTTCAAAGGTCATCTCACTTGACTTTGGACCTGTACCTCCTGGGTCGAATGGAGCATTGAACCTTCTCATGTTCACTGTTGACTTGAACCATTCAAATATTTCAGCTCCAGCTAGATAACCATATAATTGTAAACTACGAGCCCAATTGCCCTTTTTCATAAAGTGACCATGAAATTTGCCAACTTTATTTCTATCAACACTAACATGAGAGGGATCACGTATCAACTGAATTTGTCTATCCTTTACATTAATAATAGGTACCATTTTGTTAATATTTTGCATGCCCATATGAATATTTTTACGTATCCCATCCAGACTCAAAGCATATGAATCATTATTCACATGCAGCATATGTGGCTTTAGATGATTTGTGGATTTTGGTAAAATCTCTGCATCCCCCACGTGACTTGCATCATTTTCCACTAGAAATCTAATAGGTATAAAAGGGCCACGTGGAATATCATACCTACATTCTAAATTCTTAGTAGAAGCCAACTCATCATGTACTACTAAAATACTTTTATCTTTGGATATTTCTTTTTCAATTAACCATGCACGCTCTCTGCGCAGGTTACGACCTTTATCAACTAGGGGAAGGTTCATTTGAGAAGAAATTTAATGTGAGAAGAAAAAGAAGAAAGGGGCATATTAGTAAAATACTATTTCATTTTTAACTCATATCATTAGTTTTTATCTCTTTAATTAATTAGTCAACTAATCATTAATTATCCTACATATAATTTACAAAACCTACACATATCAAAATTTTCTTACATATACCCTACACATTATAGAATTTTATCCTACACAGTCGAAATTTATCCTACACACCTCGAAATATATCCTACACAACATATACTTTATCCTACACAACTAGTAATTTATTCTACACTTTAAATTAAGTTGTTTTTTTAATTTGAAAAAAGTATATATTTTGAAAAAAGTGTTACAAATTTAATTTAGTTAGTTATTAAAGGGGAAGAATACAAATTAATGATTTATGTAAGTTTACCAATATACCCTTATATTAAAATTAAATTCAAATATTAAATGAAGTAAAATTAAGCATTCTTATTGGTTGAAACTTCTTCTTTTTTCTTCTTACAAAAAAATTCTTCTTATTTGAACTCTCCACTATCAACTAGAACTTTTGCAAAATTTAAATCACCACAAGTATTAGCCTCATAAATAACCGAATATCTTTTAGTTAAGTGATTATCCATTCCATTTTTAAATTCCATATTAATAGGAGATAATAAGGTGGGCAATTCAAAATTCATACCATCCGAACTTGAAGGCCAAAATAATGGAGATTCCAAATTAGTCTCACCATCCGTAGCCACCAAGTTATGTGACGCATCACTACCGGCAAAAGTGTTTTCACCAACAACAAAGTCATCAAAAATTGCTGCTGAAACCTTCATATACTCATGATCATTACTTTTTTTCACGGCCTTGTCATCTCGAGTAGTAATCCCGCTAAGAATCATTTGCACCAACGAACATTCTTCTTCATCGAATTCGATCCCGTCTTCATCAAATCGGGGTTCCTCTTCTGACAAATTCTCTTGATAGATTGGTTCGTAGAACCGGGGTGGGTAACGGCCGAACGGATTCTCCTCCTCCTCGTTCACATCGTCCCGGACGATAGGTCCCGATTCGGTTTCCATAACGCGCCTCTCCCGTTGTAACTCAAGATCTCGGACTCGTTGGCGGAGCCGTCTGATCTCTTCAAGATCTCGGACTCGTTGACGGAGCCATTTGATCTCTTCAAGATCTCGGATTCGTTGTCGGAACCTTTTGATCTTAAAATCCCGTGGGTCGAGATAGACTCCATCGCTGCCTCGGTCGGCGACTCTGCGAGAAAGAGGTCGATCTTCGCCACGAACACGTGAATAGAAAACACTCATGTCGTTGCCTCAGTCGGCGACTCTATGAGCAACCAAGTATTCACCTTCACGTCGAGCCATTTGAGAACCAAAGCTCTGATACCACCTGATGCAGTTTCAAGTGCATTCAAATGGCTCAAGAACGATTGATTAATCAAAGATGATAATATGAACCAAAGGTTCGAAGAACAATGTCCTTTACAATAAAATTCAATCAAAAACTGAAAAACTATAAACCCTAGATGCCCTATTTATGCTAAAAAGTTAAAAAGATAAAATAGGAAATTTGAATTTTAAATGGAGTTTTTTTTCCGAACCAAAACCACCTGGATCAAAAGGAACATCAACTCGATCCTTTTGCACTATTATCACGACCCGCCCAAATTGTTCAACTTCAAAGGTCATCTCACTTGACTTTGGACTTGTACCACCGGGATCGAATGTAGCATTGGACCGCATCTTGTTCACTAGCCATTCAACAACTGTTCCACCCATTTTTGGCCCATCAACTAGATCAGTTAAAGCCTTCGACCCAATCGCTTTTTCCACTTTCGCTTGTTTCACTTCCACATATGTTTGATCTGCAAGCTTTGATAGAAGTGGATGTGTCTTATTTAATTTGCAAAGTGCGTTTATAGAGCCACCATTACCAATATAAGACTCCATGAATTTTTTTTTATGCTGCTCCCCCATCAAAACTATGCATAGGCCACCATTTGCATGACTAAAATAATGACTAAAATATAATGGACCAATAGGAATATTTGGAAGTGGACTTCTAAAATTTATGGTGCATGAAATTGTCTCCACTGATTCATGTAAATCTTTCTCATTATTAGCTCTGCCACATGATCCCGTTCGATTAGCCTCATCTTTTTCAAAGATATTACACTTTCCAACAATATCACCCCTATAACTGGAAATATTAATCTTTCGAATATTTGAGTTATTATCTCCTTCTAGTTGAAATCCCAAAATCTCTGCCTCAACATTTAATCCGAAAGTTTCATTCGGCATGAAAGAAGGGATTGCCTTTGATTGTGATTGAAACCCACCACTAGCTGTAGGACCACCTCTCAACGCCGTAGAACCACCAGAAGCTATCACATCACCTCCGTTTTCCTCCACGCAGAGCCATTTGAAAAACCAAAGCTCTGATACCACCTGATGCAGTTTCGCGTGCAATCAAATGGCTCAAGAACGATTGATAATCAATGACTAATTAAAAGAACCACAAAGGTTCAAGAACATTGTTCTTTTTACTAATAAAATTCAATCAAAAACTGAAAAACTATAAACCCTAGATGCCCTATTTATGCTAAAAAGTTAAAAAGATAAAATAGGAAATTTGAATTTTAAATAAATAAAAGATATGCATATGCTCCTGCATCACTTTCTCTCCAAGCCAATGTGGGACACTGAACGAATTAATGAAACAAACTCCTTTACTTTTTAAACAATTTAACAGAACATTAATACTTCCATCTTATTTAAATAGAGTTGTTATTATTGTTATTATCTTTCATGTTTTTCAAGATCAAGTGACTTAATTTGCAGTCAAATGTTTTAGCACAGGCAGTAAGGCACAAAAGCAACTTCTTATCTCTGAAGTGAAATATGAATTTGGATGACATAATCCATTGTCAAATGACTTGCTATTAGGCTTTTATTAGTTGCAAAGTCTTCTGGTCTTCCTTTAAAGACCTTATGTCGAACATTTGTGCCGAAAATTCTCAGAAACAGCCATTTCAATTTCAACCACAATGTGTTTCCTTATGTACATCACATTGATGTTGGCATCAAAGGCAGCTGTTATTTACATCGCTAAGTGTACTTATTCACGATTTCACGTAAAATATTTTGATTTCACAAAGTTTTACGTGATTATTCGTACGATCTGGAGGTGAATCATTTTCACATACTTGTTAGTATGCATTCTAATAATCAGCTGCCTCGCTTCATTTCTTGTTTTACTCAGCAGCTTGTTTTACTTGTTTTTGGAGGTGGATGAAATGTGCAGTATTTAAAAGCTTGGTATGTTGGTTGATGATTGTTGTTGTATAATATACCATACTTATAGCTGTATAAATAATGATATGAAAGTTATACTGTGTTAAAAAAACAAACGCTGTTGCCGGGGATTGAACCCGGGTCACCCGCGTGACAGGCAGGTTTATAGCCAGCTAGAAAGAAGGCAATAGAACTCAAAACAATACAATACTTTGTTGTTCATTGGTCTGGCTCAGCTCTGTGGGATGATAAACAGGCCAAGACCGAGACCAAACTTTGATAACTGTAATGTCGACTCCATTGAAGGCAAGGTTTCTGCTTTAGAGCTGAGTTCAACCATAAATTTGATGCAAAACAATGAACTAAGGGTTTGTTTGGTATGGGGTAATGGAATGGACGAAGGAACGGAATGGACGAAGGAATGCAATGGATCATTACCATTCCATATCTTGTTTGGTTACCATGTGTGAATGGAATAAATTATTATTGTTCGGTAGGCAATGAAAACAAAGTAATAAAATCAGCGATGAGTGGTGGTGGTGGTAGTGATTGTGGGTGGCTATAGCCTTATAGGTGGCGGTGGTGGGTGGCGGCGGCGGCGATGGATGGTGGTGGTGGCGGCGAGTGGCGGTGCGGTGGCGATGATGAGTGGTGGTGGCGGCAAGGCGGCCGTTGGTGGTGGGTGGTAGCAAAGGTGGTGGGTTGTGGTGTTGTTGATGAATGGTGCAAGAGGGATGGAATGAAAAAAAACATGGGGGTTGGATGGAATGATTTTGAGGGAATGGAATGCCTTTTGGAATGGGTGATTGCATTCCATTGACCAACCAAACACCTTTTTCTTCATTCCCTCGTAATCATTCATTCCATTCCACCTCTCATTCCTGCATACCAAACACTACCTAAGAGCAAAGAAGATTTCCTAATAAAAAACCCAACTTTGCTTTGTAAATCTTGATGACATTTTGCATTTCTACATTGACTCTAGGGGTTTTTTATTTATTATCTTGATGTCAAAATCTATTAGATGGAATGAAATTTGTTTAGCTGTTTTCATTTTGGAGCTGTTGTCAGTATTTTAAAGAGAACGCTTATGAAAAATGTCAATACTCACCTGCTATTTTATGTAGGGCTGCTAAATGGCCAAATGAATCATGTTCGTGGGTCAAACCCAAACACATCACGAACACAGAAATAGGAGCTCCAGATGTTCAACAACAGAAGAAAGTAGTAAAGTGTGTTATTATCTGAGCCCTACATCAGCAGTATAATAAATTCCTAGAATTATAAACTTGTTTTTGGAGGCTGATGAAGATGTGACACATTGAATGGTTTTGTAACTTCAATCTTTGACAGAAAAATTTCCATTTTGGCAGGCTAACAAAACAACTTAAACTTAAAAATTGTGCAGAGGCTGCGCGAACGCAGGCTTCCACTACCACAAATTATGACGTAGGCTCGACCACTTGGGCCGACCTTAGGCGAGCACCCCTCCTAAGTGCAATGGAGGTCACCAACCTAGGCCATGGACCTTGTTGATCATCCATTGACACCGTCAAGGTAAGTGAGTAATCCATTACCTTCTCTCCATTTTTATATTACACTCCTGGTCACCTTATCTTTGTTCAAGCCGATGTGGGACTCTGGACTAATTAAATTACTTCCAACTTACTTTTATTTTTGAAGGGTGACTTTCTATGTATAGGACCTAGTGGTCACCGGGTTCTTGTCAAAGACAACCCCCCGTCAGCCCCGCCTACGGACACGATGTTCTATTGGGCCCCGGCCGCCGCGCAAACTGACCTTCGCTCGGAAACCATACTGCCCTCACACGAGAACCTCGTTGGGGTAACAACTGGGTAAAACCGGGTTGCCCTCCGGATTGAACCATGCCTCGGTAGGAAACGATCCATCATTGGGAATTCCCGCACCTTTTGCTACAGCCGGGAGTCGAACCGGCGTCTCCAAGGAGAACACCAGCCCAACTGACCAACTGAGCTAGGGTGGGGGATTACTTCCATCTTACTTAAATAGATTTTTTTAGTATTGTTATTATCTTTCATATTTTTCAAGATCAAGTGACTTAATTTGCAGTCAAATGTTTAAGCACAGGCAGTAAGGCACAAAAGCAGCTTCTTATCTCTGAAGTGAAATATGAATTTGGATGACATAATCACAAACCATTAACCTTGGACATTATTCTAGCGAACATCGGAGATTCTCATTTCTTTGACTTAGTTACACACCAAGTTTTTTTTACTAGATCAGATCACTATTTCAATCAACCCGTGCATTGGGAATCTAGAGAGAAACGGTGAGGATTTAAGGTATATTTTTTGGAAATAGAGATAGATATGTTGTTTCATGATTGTTGTGATATGAAAATATACTCATAGCTGTATGAAAAGTGATATGAAATTATACTCAAAGTTATTGCAGATTTGGAGTTACTAAAATAATACAAAAAAGACGAGTTATATATGCGATTTTCATCGTGATTGTAATATATTTTCACCTGAACTGGTCGCTGGATTTTATGGTCATTGTTGTCGAATCAATATAGAGGATTGCGACTTTGAGGAGGAGCTCGGATCTAGTGAAGGGTATGAGATCGGTTTCTTTGTTATTGTTTTTTTTGTATTTTGGATGCTTTGCAGGGATTTTGGTATGAATGGTATCGGACAGTCTTCATGTGTTATGTATCGTTTGTTATGATGCTTGGTTGTGGCTGGATGACGCCGTATTTGCGTCACGTAACCACAGTGATGTATAATCACTGCAGGGCTTTACATGGTGAATTGGGAATTGATGAGTTGTTTGATGAGAAGGTTCCTTGTGTTGTTGACACTCTTTCTATGGAGATTTTATGTGTTTATACGGTTTTGTTTTTGTATAACTTGAAGCTTGATGATCAAGATTTATGTGAAAACATACGATTTGTTTTTTGTGTAATTGGTAACATTTCTTGTCGCTATTTCAGAAATCAGATATCAAACATACATCCATTTATGGGTAAAACATTTGACCAGTTAAATTAAATACAAGGTTCTAGTGTCTTGGTAACAAATGCAAGCCTTATCAAACTCTTTTAACGTTTCATTGTCCCGGATATTGCTAGCCTTAATAACTTACCGCACCACACCAGAGAAAAGTATGATTAAGCCAATGGCCTAGCGAGTGTTTAGACTTTAGATGGCATTACAAAAGGAATTTTTTTATGTGACAAATTTATATGTCGTCCCATACGGATTCAATTGGAGTTTAAAAAAGAAACTTTGTACTCAAATTGTGCAGAGGCCGCGCGAACGCAGGCCTCCACTGCCACAAATTATGACGTAGGCTCGACCACTTGGGCCGACCTTAGGCGGGCACCCCTCCAAAGTGCAATGGAGGTCACCAACCTAGGCCATGGACCTTCTTGATCGCCCATTGACCCCGTCCAGGTAAGTGAGTTATCCGTTACCTTCTCTCTCTATTTAATACACGCCTCTTCACCTTCTCTTTCTCTCCAAGCCAATGTGGGACAACGGACTAATGAAACAGAACATTATTCTTGTTTCAGCTGTTCTATCATCAAATATTTTAGTTGATAAATCCTTTGTCAAATGACTTGCTATTATGCTTTTATTATCTACAAAATCTTCTGGTCTTCCTTTAGGAACTTCTGTCGAACATTTGTGCCGAAAGTTCTTAGACACAGCCATTTCAACAACAATGTGTATCCCTATGTATATCACATCGTTGTTGATTTCAAAAGCAGCTCTTGTTTACACTGCTACTTATTCCCGTAAAATATTTTGTTTCCACAAAGTTTTACGTTATTATTCAAACACTCTGGAGGTGAATTGTTTCTTCATACTTCATTTCTTTGATGAAAAAGTTTTTATTTTGGGATGGTTTTTTGTATGAAAAATGAGTTAGACAGGTTGTTTGATGATTGTTGTGGTATGAAAAATGATAATAAACTATACTCATAGCTGTATGAATAATAATAATATGAAGTTATGATCATAGATATTTACAGATTTATTAAAAACTTTTAGCTGATAAAATGTGGTTAAGAAGTAAAAAATTAGACGCCGCTGCCGGGGATCGAACCCGGGTCACCCGCGTGACAGGCGGGAATACTTACCACTATAATACAACGACTTCTTTGTTATTTTTGTTTAGATTACCAATTAATTTTAAACATGAAGTGGCAATTGATGGGTTTTTTGATGAGAAGGTTACTTGTGTTGTTGCAGCTTGAATGATCAAGGTTTGCATCTGGTTTGGTTTCAATGGAGGTTATATTTGTTTCTATGGTTTTGTACTTGTGTTTGTGTAATGTGAAGCTTGATGATGATCAAGATTTCTATGAAAACTTACTCCTTGTTATATAGCTTACTTGGGTATTTACATTTGTTATAGCATGACATGAAATTGTATGTAATTTGGATTGGAGTAAAATGCACGGATAGTCCCTGTGGTTTGGTGAAATTTCACCCTTAATCCCCAACTTTTGAAAATTACACCCTTGCTCCCTGTGGTTTGACAGTTTGTTACACGGATAGTCCCTAGAGTGGATGGGGTTTAGTTTTCTCAGTTAAGTTGGTGTGAAATGACTATAATACCCTTAATATAAAATTAAATAAACTAATCAAGTATTAAATATATAAAACATATTTGTATATACACACACTTACTGAACCACCAGAACATTCTTCTTCATCTTCTTGAAACCATCTTCTCTTTCACAACGCTCCACTACCTGAATCTTCTCCCAACCACCACCTCTACTGAACCACCACTCCGGCGTCACTCACTTTGATGTATCACCACCAATTTAAAACTCAAAAACCATTGAAACCCACCAATGACCCACATCCAACGACCACCGGTTAAACATCACCATCCACCGTCATCACCGTAATTCCCATAAAACATCCAGATCTGCCACCCTGCGCATCACGTTCAACTCCACCCAGCCATCCATCGGTGTGCAAATCATCCTGAACCTGCAAATCAGACTTCCATCGGTGTGCATCCTGCAAATTACAGAGCAACCCCCCCAATCGTGCACCTCCATAACCCCCAATCGTAGTTTCATAGAACCTGTATAAAATTGAACAAAATTTGAAATTTGCAGGTGCTGGGAGCTTCATCTTGAAATCAGTTTCAGATTATTTGTACGATCGGTGGTGGAGGGTGCTGGGAACGGGCGGCCGCGGCCAGTTTTAGTGGTATCGGTGTTTATCATTTTGGCAGCGGAAATTACATCAGGACCGTAGTTAGGAAATATTTTATTAGAGTAAAATACCACGCTTTTATAATATTAAACCAATGGGAAATTCCCAAGTTTCAAGTACACACATTTTCATAGGGATAAACCTTATTTTATTTAAATAAAACATATCTTTATTTAGGTAACTTTTATTGCCACTTTTCCAAGCCTTCAGTGCTGTCCAGCTGGCTTCTATTTGGCTTTCACATTTTGTTACCTGAAACGCATTTAAAAACATTTTGTCAGTGGGAAATACTGGTGAGTGAATCCCAGTTTAATCAAAACAGGTTTTATCAGTCTACAGCATTGAGGGCGGTCGCGCAATTACATTTGTTTCCATCTACTTTAATTACCACCCACGGTACTGTCAACCCGACTTGTGGTCAGGTTACTACTCACAATGTAGCAACAAATTTTGTATACAAAACCCCAACATACCGACGATAATTGTAGAATACAAATACTCGGTCACTGTTTAATATATTATTAATTAATTGAGGTTTTGTAAAAACAATTTGCAAAAAGGAGATTACTCACATTGCTGTCTTAGGGTTTTCCTTTAAGATTTCCTGGTGATTATCTATTAATTACACAAATGCACACGCGTTAGTATAATAACCCAATATTTATATTAGTAATACCCTCCCCGAGACGGCATTCCAACGACTACGTCGGGCAGAACCACGACAGCCGTTACGGAACCCTGGATCAATCGGGCAGCGTATCTAATACGTAACCGGTGGTTATGATACTTACAACGAGGCAGAACTTCGTTATTTAGGGGGGTATTATGCCCGGGTATAGTGCCTACTACGTAGAAATTGAGAGAGAGATTGAAAGATTGAACGAATTGGACTGAAGGCCGATCAAGGGAATTTATAGGGCTGGTCGACAGGTCCGTCACGCCCCGCGACGAAGGAAGGCAGGGCCTTCGCGGCCCGCGGCATAGGGGGTCTAGGGCGTAGCTTTGCCCGGTCACGAGATAGGTTCAACATGCGTGAGGACACGTGGCGGCTCAGGGTGCGGCCCCGTAGCCAGGCGCTCGCGCCCCGCGACGGCCCTCAAGGGCTCTGTCGCGCCCCGCGACGACCCACTGAATTTTGTTTTTAATTAATTGTAATAAAAATAAAGGTATTCGGGGCCTGTTTTCGTATACGGGGTGCATTTTAGGACGTATAGGGACATTTTAAATATATTAGGGTGTCGAAAATTATTTTGGAGGGTTGTTATACACGGGTCCCAATCCACAGATAGTGGTTTGCTGCATACGGGTTGTTCATCCTTTCCACCTCCAAACTCACCCAATCACCTTATACTCCATTAAAACACTAACCCTAACCAACCATTATATAACCAAGCTTCCCACACCTTATTTGCACTTTTCTAAACCCTCAAACACTCTCAAATCACTCCATAATCTGCTAGAAATCCAAGTTTGAGGCAGAATCCTCTAAGTGCAAAAGTGAGCTTTATCTCACTTTTCTTCGTATTTTCTTCACATTTTCTTCCACTACAAAGCTGGGAACACCACTAGGAGTGTTTCCACAAGTTTACCATGGTAAACTAAGGTGGAACATCACCATTTTGAGGTCCAAACTTTTTGTTTTGGAAGATTATATTGTAAACTTTTATATAACTTAAACTTTCTTACATGAAATCTTGTGCCTACATGTTCCTAAACTCATCCATGGTTGTGGGACTGTTTAAGGTTGATTCTTATGAGTTTAGAGGTGCAAAAACCCTCTAAACTTTTTGTTTTGACAAAGGTTTTAGAGGACCTACAAGCATGGTTATAAAACAAGGTTTCCAAGGCCGAGTACTCCAAGAGTAGTCGCTACAAGGTAGGCTGCCGAGGCGACTTTATTCGACTCCGCCTAATTACTCGGAGTCGGTCAAACCCGGTCAACCTCGGCCAGAATTGGAGCTAGTAGGTCAACTCGGGCCTAGTTTGACTTAAATAATAAAACATAATTTCTATGCCTATCATATTAAATAATGAATATCATTTTCACGTATTTTGTTATAAATATTAGTAAATTTATGTCATTTGACATATATTTAATCCCCAAAAAGTAATTTCTTTATAATTTAACATGTCCGAGTATTCCACGAGTACTCTCCGCCCAGACCGAGTACTCTCAACTCCCCGGTCGACCGACTAGGGAGGGCCTAGCGACTTTTGCAACCATGCCTACAAGTGATGAAACCATCCAAGCTCACCATCTTCAATATGGTGAGCCTTGTGTTTTGGTAAAGGTGTGAAACATGGAAGCCTTGGTTATCCTGTAAGACCCTTATTTAATTTATCGATATTCGGTATAAGTTTCGCATATAAATGTGTATAAACAAATACATATACATTTGAAAAATACGAGTTTCATAGAACAATCTTAAAATTTAAAATATTTCAACACAATATCGTCGTTTAACTTCGTAACGACGAAACGTCATGCGGAAGCTGGAAACTTTTATCGTGTTCGGTTCTTCGTTGAGCTCGATTGTCATCTGGTACTTCAAGGTATACCTACATTTCATAAATCATGAAATGTGTTAGTTATATGGAGTTTATAACATGTCTAAACAAGACCATAAGACAAAACAAGCAAACAAACAAATTTTTGTCAGCTTCATAGCCTGTCGCGGGCCGCGACAAGTTTAACATATGTTTTCGCGGGTCGCGAGAGCCCGTGGCGGGGCGCGACAGCCCCTTTTTAACAGAAAATTTTTAACTGGGACCAGCAATACCGTTTTTCACCTAAATGGTCATAACTCCCTCAATTCTTATCTGTTTTACCTCCCGTTTCTTTCTACGTGATCGTAATTTGATTCTCTATCATATAGAATTGAAATCCGACATTTGGATTAACAATTTTTCTAAAATTTTAAGCCCTCGGCTTCAAATTCAATTATTAAACTTTTGACCCATTCATGATTTATCAAACAAACTTGTATCTAAACGATCATAAATCCATGGCCTACATATTTAACTCAAAATCCTTAATCCGGATTCATAGCTTTTAATAATTACGCAACCATTACCCGGTTTATGCATAATTTTATTTTGACCCGTTATGAGATTTAAGCACTCTAAGCTTAAATTATCTACAACCCTTCATATCTCTTATTCCCACTTAATGATCTTTATTCATCTATTATCACAACGTCAATTGTGATGGTTTATGATAGGAAAATTCGTTATATTCCGTTTTACCCTCGAGTTGGTCACATTTACGAAAATGGCCAATTTTGTAGCTTTAAGCCAAGATGGTTTAAGCCTTCATTACATACTATCGAAAAGATTGATCAACATTATAAAACTCATATTCAAACTACCCTTATGGGTCGTTTGCCCGGCTTATCATCCAAGGGCATTTTGATCAACTTAATTCCTTTAATCACTAAAGACATTTTTGAAATCTTGTTTTGACCAAGAATACTCTTTTGTTCCGTAATCCAATTTAATTTCATTATGTCCATAAGAACATAATATCAGAATGTCAATTCGCTTGATATACCTCACCTTGGTAATCCGAAACCCACCCACAACTCGATTGACTCTCGTCGAACCTTATGTTCTCAATGAGAGTTTATCCCATATCACGTACCTGAATCGGGTCAAAGAAATGACCCGTTTTAATACCTCATCATATAAGTTGTTAATTAATAACAACAAAGTCTTACGCGCAATTCGTTCCTGTGAGCATAAAACTTGACAAACAGCCATTATTTATTAACGTCAAAGGGTGATATCATCATCACCTTTTAACCCGTTTGGTCTAAATGTCCATTTTACTCTTGTGAGATGGTATTCATTTGCCATCTCACCCGTGTAATTTACTTTGGTTTGCACCAAACTATCTTATTTCTTAAAAATCATTTCTTAATTCTTTAACCTCTCATGGCTTACACCATAGAGTGTCTTTTTTTTAAACTCCTTGTTTAATTGTCAACTCGTGACCGAATACCATTTTACCCTTTTTACCATCTAATATGGTTATTCATCATTTTCACTTGTTCCGACCCGTATCATTTCGCGTCGGAACATCATATTTCAATATTACCTTATCGTATTCATAACCCATAAAATAAATAAGTATTCTACAAAAGGGTGTAAGCTTTACTTACCTTGCATCCAAATATGCTTTTCCTTCGTACTTGATCCGTTTGACTCGCCTCTTCCCCAAGCTTCCACCTAGCTTGTCAAGCGTCAAACTATCATTTATAATTCGTAAGATGGTTAGATTAATCATTATCAATCACGACTAGTCCACCTTACGGATTTTATGTCGAAATTATTATTCGATCTTATTATAGGTCAGTTTGACTTTCAAAAGACAACTGCCTTTTAACATGTGGAATGCACAATTAAGTTCAACAATTCATTTAGGCATTCCATCAATTACCCGGTAGGCGTTATTTTTAGGCCACATTTTTATCATAAGCTCTAGCAGCCTCCTCAACGGCATCAAATGTGCCCAACCATATTCTTATTTGTTGTATGGCGTCTTTAAAGTAAACAAAGATGAATCCCACTAGCTCATACCAAAACCTGCTGGTATGGTCTGAAGAAGGTGGGACGAGGCAAAGATTTCCTATGTGTTACAGAGGATAGAGAATTTGCTCCTATAAAAACCTCTTTGAAATTAACTATCAAAATAATGAAATCTAATACTTAGCTCTTTTGTGTTGTTTTTTTTTTTATATCTTTGAAAATAACTTCCTTAACCTACAAGTATATTCACGTACCCAAGGCTCAAACTGTAAGTACAAGCTCCAACTAAATGTTGAATATTACTTACATTGTTCACATACATGCTTAAGTATATATAGAAAACCAGACATAGGTTGAACGCGAAATCGTGTCAATGTCACACATGAACCCGAACATGGTAATTGTGTCACACATGAACCCGAATACGTGAACATGACATGTATATTCGTGAGTAGGAACACGAGATACGTGTATAACATGAACACGACACGTTTAATCAAAAAAACTTAATCCATTTTTATTGTTTCTTTTGTATTTTAATACTTCAATATTAAATGTACTTGTTTTCAGTTTAAAACAGATGAAACTAAAAACAAAATGCTAAAAAAAGGATATGATTAAGTTTTAGCCAAGTTGGAAAAGCCACCCAAAGTTTGACAAAAGTTGCAAACAATAAACCTTCAACTAAAGATTGTGCAGAGGCCGCGCAGACGCAGGCCTCCACTGCCACAAATTATGACGTAGGCTCGACCACTTGGGCCGACCTTAGGCGGGCACCCCTCCAAAGTGCAATGAAGGTCACCAACCTAGGCCATGGACCTTTTTGATCACCCATTGACCCAGTCCAGGTAAGTGAGTAATCCTGTATCTTCTGTCTTTATTTATATTAGACCCCTGCTCACCTTATCTTTCTTCAAGCGGATGTGGGACAACGGACTTATATAATAGAACATTATTTTTTCCATCTTATTTGAATAAACTTATTAAGGTATAAATAGAGTTAGATATGTTGTTTTATGGTTGTAGTGGTATGAAAAATGATATAACACTATACTCATAGTGTTATATATGGGATCTGAAGTTAATAAAATAATACAAAAAAGACCAGTTATATATGGGATTTTCATCATGATTGTAACATATTTTCACCTGAATTTCTCGCTGGCTTTTGTGATCGTTGTTGCCAAATCAAAATGCGGAATTGCGGCTTTGATGAGGAGCTCGGATCTAGTGAAGGGGATGAGATCGGTTTTTTTGTTATTGTTTTTTGTATTTTGGATGTTTTGTAGGGATTTTGGTATGGGTGGTATCAGAGGGTCTTCGTGTGTTATGTATTGTTTGTTATGATGCTTGGTTGTGGCTGGATGATGTCGTATTTGCATCACATAACCACTGCTACCACAGTGTCTGCAGAGCTTTACATGGTGAATTAGGAATTGATGGGTTATTTGATGAGAAGGTTTGCGTACCCTTTCTATGGAGACTTTATGTTTTTGTACAATTTTGTTTTTGTATAACTTGAAGCTTGATGATCAAGATTTTCTGTGAAAACATACGATTTGTTTTCTGTGTAATTTGTAACATTTCGTGTCACTATTTCAGAAATCAAATATCATAAATACATCCATTTATGGGTAAAACATTTGACCATTTAAATTAAATACAACGTTTTAGTGTCTTGGTAACAAATGCTAGTCTTATCGAATTCTTTTAATGTTTCCCTGTCCCAGATATTGCTAGCCTTAATAACTTACCTCACCATACCGGAGAAAAGTATGATTAAGCCAATGGCCTAGCGAGTGTTTAGACTCTAGATGGCATTACAAAAGGAAATTTTTTTATGGCAAATTCATATATCGTCCCATAAGGATGCGCCAATGGTAAAAATAGAGTGTGCACATTCACAAGCCCCCACTGCCACAAATTATGACTGATTTTTCAGAGGAGACTCTAACTGGTTTTTCTCAAATAGAAATTATTACTTACAAATGTTTTTTTAGTTATAAGTTAAATAAGTTAAATGGAGTTTAAAACTGAAACTTTAAACTTAAAATTGTGCAGGGGCTGCGCGAACGCAAGCCCCCACTACCACAAATTATGATGTAGGCTCGACCACTTGGGCCGACCTTAGGCGGGCACCCCTCCTGAGTGCAATGGAGGTCACCAACCTAGGCCATGGACCTTTTTGATCGCCCATTGACCCCATCCAGGTAAGTGAGTAATCCCGTATCTTCTGTCCCTATTTAAAACACGTCTCTACACCTTCTACTTTTCTTCAAGCCAATGTGGGACAAAGGACTAATGAAACAGAAAATTATTGTTTCCATCTTATTTGAATAAACTTATTAAGGTATAAACGTAGTTGATTCATGGAAATTGGGGCATCTAATCTTTCTCTCACATATTTGATATTCCAATCCACCAGTGCTATAGAAATCTTGAGGGAAATAGTGAGGATTTTAAGGTATAGGCTTAGCTGATTTATGGCAATTATGGCACTGCAGATTTGTCCTGTTTCAGCTGTTCTATCATCAAATGTTTTAGTTGCAAAATCTTGTAAATTCTTAGATACAGCCATTTCAACCACAATGTGTTTCCCTATGTACATCACATTGATGTTGATATCAAAAGCAGCTGTTGTTTACACTGGTGATTGTAATTACTCACAAAAAAAAACATTCAATTCTTCAAGGTTTTATGTGATTATTAGAACGATCTGATGGCGAATCGTTTCCATGCACTTCTTAGTATGCACTGTAATAATCGGCTGTCCACTATACTTGTTTTACTCGCTGGTGCCGGAGATCGAACACGGGTCACCCGCATGACAGGCGGGAATACTTACCACTATACTACAAAGACTTCTTTGTTTTTTTTGTTAACATCATGATCTCAGTTTAACATATATATTTTCTGTAAAAAAATATAAAAAATTCATCGTCGTTGCTTAATACTATTAGTATAACCTATCAAAGACCATATCCTAGATTCTTAATGAATCCACTATACAACATATCTTGAGTAGCAAGATCAATACAACTCTAAGGATAAGATTCATCTCCTTACTACTGCTTGAAGAAGAAGAAAACGATTCTTCGTCTCATTGTTTTCTGGACAAAAATTCAACAAGTGTTCATGTTTTGAATTTTACTAGCATTTTAAGCATCCAAGTTGTCAAAAATTAGGTAGAAGTTAAAATCCTGAACTTGGGTTGATTCTTGAACTTGATGATTTTGAAAAGAATGTGAAGTTGCCATTGATGAGCCAGAGATCCATTAGATGGAATACATTATACATGGCCAAAAACTGGTTCGAGTGTTTGGTCGACGAAGCAAAACGTACGGCTTCGTCATAAGCTCTAGCGCAGCCTCCTCGGCGGTATTAAATGTGCCCAACCATACTGTTATTTGTTGTATGGTGTCTTTAAATTAAACAAACAAACATCAATCCCATTCATAGTGAAACCTACTAGTATGATCTGAGGAGGGTAGGACGAGGCAAAGGTTTCCTCTATCCTATAGGATAGAGAAGCGGCTCCTATGAAACCCTCTTTGAAATTAACTATCAAAATAATGAAATCTAATACTTAGTTTTTTGTGTTGTTTTCTTTTATCTTTGAAAATAGCTTCCTTAACCTACAGGTATATCCAAGTACCCAAGTCTCAAACTGTAAGTACAAGCTCCAATTAAATGTTGAATATTAGTTACATTGTTCACATGTAAGATTAAATATATTTATTTTATATTTAATCTAGTAGCCATTATAATCATTTACATTATATGGATCAAAATATATAGCAATCCTATTAAATAATTAGTTGGTAATTGTTGATGGGCCTAATTACCTTTATTAACTAATTAGGGTTTCCTCATGGGTGCTTATATAAGGAGACTAATGTAGAGGTTTCAAGGTTAGACACATAACCTAACTAATTCACATAACATCATCAATCGACCTCCTCTCCATAACCGATTCCCTTGTCGGTTTCTCATCATCACCATCATTAGATTGCACCCTAAGGAGGAACCAGATCAAGCTGACAATCATGTCAAACACTGTCGCTGCGTCTCCATCTGGATTCTCTGCTGGCCTGTACTGATGCAATCAAAGGTATGTTTTCATGTTTTCCATTATGTCTAAACAGAACTGATCAACATGTGGTATCAGAGCATATGTTGATTAGTCAGTTCTGTCTTCGTATCCATTATTCTGGGATTGAAATCTGGAAAACTGAAGTTTTGAAAACTCAATAAAACTCACGGTTGTTTTCGGGTCATATGTGCCGAGATCAATGTTTTTCGGAAAAAGAATGTTTTTTAAATGACTCAGAATCATAATGGTAAATCTTAATTGTACCGAAATCTGTTTAAAGCCTTAAAATTCAGGTTTCGGGTTCCAGAATCATGTTTTTATTTTTAGGGTTCATCATGTGTTCTTAGGAAAATTCGAAATTCCTTTATGTTTTGGAATATAATTTGGATTTTTGAGTGTTATTTCCCTGTTTGATCCAATTTAATCTGTTAAGTTTATTCGAAAACTGTTAAAGATATACAGTTATAATTTTCGAAATATTATGATAAAATTAGATCATCACTAAAACAGGAAACCATATCTCAAAATCCCTAACAATTCGAATTTTCGGTTATGTTTTCACATTAATAGCTGTAACAGAAGTTTCGAGATAAATTTTAACCACCCGAGACCAAGGTCTCGACTCGAGACCACAAGAACTCGACTCGAAATCATAAGTGTTCCCAAATGTTTATAACTCGAGACAACAATTTCGACTTGAGATCATAAGGTCTCGACTCGAGACCACTGAGGTTTTGACTAAGGGCTTAAATCTTTACAACTCGAGACAAAGGTCTCGACTCGAGACCATAAGGTCATAACTCGAGACCATAAGGTTGCGACTCGAGACCATAAAGCTACAACTCGAGACCATGGTTGTGACTCGAGACCTCATAAGGAGTCGAGATCTCATAATTCATAGCAGTCGAGACCATGATTACGACTCGAGACTGAGGTTGCGACTCGATACCTTGATGAGTCGAGACCTCATAATTTTACAAGTTGAGTCGAGACTTGACTCGAGATCTCACTCGAGACCTCATAACTGAGTCGAGATCTCGCTCGAAACCTCATTATTTTAGGCTGTTTAATGTGAACTAAGATTTAGCTCGGGGCTCCGCCCCGAACCCCGTGCGGGGGCACGCTGTCCCCCTGCAACCCCCAGCGAACTCGTGGTTTGCTATTAAATGATTGGTTTTGTAAATACTTAGTTAATTAATAAGGATCAAATAATGTTTCACAAAACCAAAATGGCTTAACTTGAATGAGCTTCTGATGTATCACTTCTGGCCAAAGCTGATTTGATGCATCTACTTATCGTTCAAGTATTACGAAAGCTATGTTAAGTGTGCATCATAAACATGAATGTCTTAATATCTGGTCAAAGCTGATTTAATTCATTCATAGATGGCATACTTAACAAGTGCATAACTAAAGTGATTGTCTCAATTTCTGGCCAAAGCTGATTTGTTACAACCACTTTGCACACATGCTTAAATGATTACACTTCTGGTCAAAGCTGATTTGTCTTCGTTTAAGTAGAACTTTAAATAGTCTATTATTTTGATGTTAGTAATAGACATATCACAACCTCTTCACACAATGATCCTTATATTAATGATCCTTAATTAATTTTTTATGATCATTTCGTCTGCCTTATTCTTAGTACCCATAATTTTTTACTCACTATAATTTTCTTCTATAAATCTATATCTCATCCACTCTAATTCCTAAATCTAATATGTTTTGCTTTATTTAAAGTTTCTATGAGAATTAGCTCTTAAATTGAATCCTTGATTATCCATTAAGACACGATAATCCTACTGCTCTCTTCTGATAATGATTACTACAGAAGAAAAATTAGAGCATGATGAATAGGACAAATCGAACATGATGTCTCTTATGATAATCAAGAACTGTCTAACATAAGTGTTGTCACTAAAAGGTTATTCCAGATTAAGTTTTTCCTAAGACTAATCTATTATATATGGAATAATCACAAGAATTCCTAAGATGCATGCCTTCATTTAAAATTCTAAACTATAAAGTTAAGTGGTATATGTGAATACATTATAATGTACAATAGCATGACCCATAAAGTTAAGGGCTTACGCATGGAAATAAGTACATATTTTCAGTACATTACATATTAAGATTTTCACTTGTACAATTTGATGTCTTACAAATCAACTATAACACTCAAAAGTACCAAAGTACAATGAGTGTGTTGATAAGCAATATATGTACAAAGAAATAAATGTTTGAAGCTGGAAAATAAGTTGTTACTCACCTTACAACCACTTAAACTTTAAAAGAGGATTGTTCTAAGGTCCATAGACAAATTACAAGTGCTAATTCCAACTTTAAGGTTCTTCAAGGGAAAATCTCACTGCATAATTATGTCATTAGACTAGGAATAAGCAACGAGACTATCCATTATTCTAAAGAACAGTTGGATAAATTAATTAGATAGTCACTTATTAATGATATTTAAGTCTGATAATTTTTAATATTCCAATTAACACATGATTAGTTGACTCTAGTTCTATACGTTTCCTTACCAGAACTCGACAAATAACTAACACGAGAGTTAGTGACAAAATTAAATGTTAAGACTATAGGAACCATAATAAGCAATCTTCTAACAACGCTTTTCGACACCTTATATATTCTGAAGATTAATCAGAATATAGTATCATAATTAAGCAATGTTATGAAGATTGTGAGGTTTGCATAGTCAACATAAAGTCATACTTACCTTAAACTCTCATTTTATTTGTTCTAAATATCTGGATTGAAACATTACTAAGATAAAACTAGATGATACCTTACACTTTCACAACTTTTGTCATCATGCAAATGAGAATTTGACAAAAGGAAAAATGAGACTTATAAATTTCATCCATTATAACCGAAATTCATGAGAAATCATGACATGGTTAATGAGGATGATTTTTTATCTAATCTCATTCTAAGTGATTTTAAATCATGACGTTATAGCCCTAAATATTACTTGGCTTAAGGAATAAGCATGGGTCCATCATAAGTCATTCATTGACATTCGTGGAACTTATTCCAAATGGAATATTCAGACATAATTCATTTATCATTTAAAAGACTATCAACTTGTATCTAAATTTTGTCGCATATGGCTCACGGTCTTAGAAGAAATCTATTCATATATGTACTTACTAAGATTTCTATTAAATATGTCCCTAAAGTTTCTTATGATTTCTGGACATTAAAGAATTTAAATAAAGTCTAACGTATACATGATAGGTTCCCACGTCACGTACCTCATTGAAACTTCTCTTGTAGCATTTCTAGAGATATTAAAGATCAGTGGGAGCATTAAGTGTCTTAATAATAACTTGCAATAGTTGCAAGAGGTGGGGGAGTGAAAATTTTACATTACCTAAATTTGCACCTCTTGTACAAGACACCGCTCCATCACGACATTGTTCCATCAAAAACTTGTCTCCTTAAAATCTAATGCTACTCTTACAAAAAGTTTCATTGTTGCTTAATTGTGGGCACACTTAGATTTCTTACATAAACTAATATAATCCTCAACAAGAGAAATCATGACTAACTCATTAATTTGTTTTCTCTATTAGAATCTGTTGGTCGTTAAATATTGACCCTAAGCATGCCGAGTTCCTAAAGATTTCTAAGGTCAGTGGGAGCAGTCAAAGTCCTTATTATGACTTGCAAGGAATACAAGAGGCGGGAGGAAGTGTGTCATTAAATTTCACTCCGAATTTAACTCCGATTACACGTCTTGTACACCATACTGCACCAACTCTTTCAAACTTAGAATCCTGAAAATGATAGCAACCTAACCAAGAGCTAATCCATAAAACTGAAACTTCTAACAAACCCAATATTCAACTCAAGAGGTCATCTAGGTTTAAAAACCTACTAACTTTGATGATTACATAACCTCCCTAACTGAAGTTGAAATGGATTTTGGAAAAATTTACCGATCCTATCTCTTCAAATTAAGCCATTAGTGTCAATTAATCTTTTAAATGGAATAAAACAGTTTTCAAGTAAAACTGATTTTATGTTTTCGTATAACGTTTGGGATTTGATTGAATTACTTAAGAGTGTTCATAACTAAATCAAATCCTAATATAAGCGTTAAGACACAAAGAGGCATGATTGATTGTCAAAGGTTATACTTAGGAGGAGATAAATTATCAAAGATTTCTTTGAGGATCGTCACTGTTCAAGTAGCTTATAATAGTTTAAAGCTACATTAGATGAACATTAAAAACAATTTTCCTTAACAAATGGATGACATATTTACATGTTCATAAAACAACCTGAAAGTTCCAAACTGAAGGTTAAAGAACACTTTGTTTGTAAGCCAATAAAATCCATGTATGGGTTAATGCAAACATCATAATGTGATGAAATCTTAACGTAATTATTTTCATCAACAATCAAGTGGATTAATGTACCTACCTCAAGATGAGTGGGAGCAACTAAAATAAACTTGTCTATATAGATGACATTCTTTTGACAAGTATATGTTACATAAGTCAAAGCATTGTTAACACAAACTTTGATATAATAAATCTCAGAGATATCTCTTACGTGATTGATATCATAACATACTGAGATAGACCCAATGGGATGTTAGTTCCGTTCCATAAGTTTAACATTAAATGGGTCCTTACATATGTAACAATCAATACTGCTCTCCTTCAGAGGATAATATGGTAAATGAGATTATTTTTTACGCTTCATTAATTGGAAGCCTTATGTAAGTTTAAGTCTATACTCGTTTAGATATTACTCACATTGCAACACACTAGATATGTCTAGATTAATGTGAAGCATCTAATGGAGTATTACAATATCTTTAAAAGAAACGAGAAGCTATAATTTGAAGAAGAAGTGAGAATTAAAATCGGTTTATTACTCTAACTTTGAGATATTCAAAGATGACAAAATGTAATTTCGGGTATATCTTTATGTCAGCAGACAAAACCTATTTCATGGAGGAGTCATAATGCACTGATATTAACAACCTAAGTTATAACGACATAATATAGTCACTAAATATTGTTGGAAATTTATCAATGGACTCGTAAGTTTATTAACTCCATATAATTAATGTTTTGAAGACTTAGTGTGATAAAGTCAGCTACCATGACTCCTTGAACAGTAACAGTTCAAGAGGTGCTGCATTATATTTCGATACACAATTAATTATTCATTTATGAACGAATTGAGGAAACTAAGTTTATATCGAATACATTCATGATATGCTTAAGGATCCTATAACTGAAGGGCTATTACCCATAAGTCTTATTAAGAGAGCTCATAGACGGGTATTAATTAATGGCCATGTGCAATTGCATATCGTACTATGAATGACTAAGTATTAGTTAATTTCCTCATCGGTTTGATTTTGTATGTCTCTAAGAATATGTCAAGTCGACATAATGGCATATAGACAAATAAAGTTACAAATCAAACAAAGGGCTTATGCGTATTTTGATCGTAACGATTAGGTTTTAAATTAAGGCTATAGTATGACTAATGGGGGTCCTGAGTCGCATAATGATTCAACGGCTGTATTTCTCTGCTATAGTACTTGTTTAAGGCTAAAATGAGTGTTAACTCCTGATCAGGCTTATCTAATACTCATAGTAAATGATTACTCGGCTAAGTGGGAGAATGTAAGATTAAATATATTTATTTTATATTTAATCTAGTAGCTATTATAATCATTTACATTATATGGATCAAAATATATAACAATCCTATTAAATAATTAGTTGGTAATTGTTGATGGGCCTAATTACCCTTATTAACTAATTAGGGTTTCCTCCTGGGTGCTTATATAAGGAGACTAATGTAGAGGTTTCAAGGTTAGACACGTAACCTAACTAATTCACATAACATCATCAATCGACCTCCTCTCCATAACCGATTCCCTTGTCGGTTTCTCATCATCACCATCATTAGTTTGCACCCTAAGGAGGAACCAGATCAAGCTGACAATCATGTCAAACACTGTTGCTGCGTCTCCATCTGGATTCTCTGATGGCCTGTACTGATGCAATCAAAGGTATGTTTTCATGTTTTCCATTATGTCTAAACAGAACTGATCAACATCACATACATGCTTAAGTATATATAAACAACCAGACATAGGTTGTCAATGTCACACATGAACCTGACACATGGTAATTATGTCACACGCGAACATGACATGTATATTCGTGAGTAGGAACACGAGATACGTGTATAACACAAAAATGACACTATAAATCAAAAAAACCTAAACCCTTTTTTTTTTGCATTTTAATAGTTCAACATTAAATGTACTTGTTTTCAGTTTTAAAAACATGAAACTGAAACCACAGTTGATAACACAACTGCCTAACTAACTAAACAAATGCTAAAAAAAGGATATGATTAACTTTTATCCAAGTTGAAAAAGACACCTGAAATTTAACAATAGTTGCAAACAATAAAACAGCAACTAAAGATTGTGCAGGGGCTGCGCGAACGCAAGCCCCCACTGCCACAAATTATGACGTAGGCTCGACCGCTTGGGCCGACCTTAGGCGGGCACCCCTCCAAAGTGCAATGGAGGTCACCAACCTAGGCCATGGACCTTCTTGATCGCCCATTGACCCCGTCCAGGTAAGTGAGTAATCCGTTACCTTCTCTCTCTATTTAATACACGCCTCTTCACCTTCTCTTTCTGATGCAGTTTCAAGTGTATTCAAATGGCTCAAGAACGATTGATTAATCAAAGACGATAATATGAACCAAAGGTTCCAAGAACAATGTCCTTTACAATAAAATTCAATCAAAAACTGAAAAACTATAAACCCTAGATGCCCTATTTATGCTAAAAAGTTAAAAAGATAAAATAGGAAATTTGAATTTTAAATAAATAAAAAATATGCATATGCTCCTGCATCATACTCCCCCTCTTCGAAAAAAAACTCGTCCTCGAGTTTTGTCTCCGAACCAAAACCACCTGGATCAAAAGGAACATCAACTCGATCCTTTTGCACTATTATCACGACCCGCCCAAATTGTTCAACTTCAAAGGTCATCTCACTTGACTTTGGACCTGTACCTCCTGGGTCGAATGGAGCATTGAACCTTCTCATGTTCACTGTTGACTTGAACCATTCAAATATTTCAGCTCCAGCTAGATAACCATATAATTGTAAACTACGAACCCAATTGCCCTTTTTCATAAAGTGACCATGAAATTTGCTAACTTTATTTCTATCAACACAAACATGAGAGGGATCACGTATCAACTGAATTTGTCTATCCTTTACATTAATAATAGGTACCATTTTGTTAATATTTTGCATGCCCATATGAATATTTTTACGTATCCCATCCAGACTCAAAGCATATGAATCATTATTCACATGCAGCATATGTGGCTTTAGATGATTTGTGGATTTTGGCAAAATCTCTGCATCCCCCACGTGACTTGAATCATTTTCCACTAGAAATCCAATAGGTATAAAAGGGCCACGTGGAATATCATACCTACATTCTAAATTCTTAGTAGAAGCCAACTCATCATGTACTACTAAAATACTTTTATCTTTGGATATTTCTTTTTCAATTAACCATGCACGCTCTCTGCGCAGGTTACGACCTTTATCAACTAGGGGGAAGGTTCATTTGAGAAGAAATTTTATGTGAGAAGAAAAAGAAGAAAGGGGCATATTAGTAAAATACTATTTCATTTATAACTCATATCATTAGTTTTTATCTCTTTAATTAATTAGTCAACTAATCATTAATTATCCTACATATAATTTACAAAACCTACACATATCAAAATTTTCTTACATATACCCTACACATTATAGAATTTTATCCTACACAGTCGAAATTTATCCTACACACCTCGAAATATATCCTACACAACATATAATTTATCCTACACAACTAGTAATTTACTCTACACTTTAAATTAAGTTGTTTTTTTAATTTGGAAAAAGTATATATTTTGAAAAGGAGTTACAAATTTAATTTAGTTAGTTATTAAAGGGGAAGAATACAAATTAATGATTTATGTAAGTTTACCAATATACCCTTATATTAAAATTAAATTCAAGTATTAAATGAAGTAAAATGAAGCATTCTTATTGGTTGAAACTTCTTCTTTTTTCTTCTTACAAAAAAATTCTTCTTATTTGAACTCTCCACTATCAACTAGAACTTTTGCAAAACTTTAATCACCACAAGTATTAGCCTCATAAATAACCGAATATCTTTTAGTTAAGTGATTATCCATTCCATTTTTAAATTCCATATTAATAGGAGATAATAAGGTGGGCAATTCAAAATTCATACCATCCGAACTTGAAGGCCAAAATAATGGAGATTCCAATTTAGTCTCACCATCCGTAGCCACCAAGTTATGTGACGCATCACTACCGGCAAAAGTGTTTTCACCAACAACAAAGTCATCAAAAATTGCTGCTGAAACCTTCATATACTCATGATCATTACTTTTTTTCATGGCCTTGTCATCTCGAGTAGTAATCCCACTAAGAATCATTTGCACCAACGAACATTCTTCTTCATCGAATTCGATCCCGTCTTCATCAAATCGGGGTTCCTCTTCTGACAAATTCTCTTGATAGATTGGTTCGTAGAACCAGGGTGGGTAACGGCCGAACGGATTCTCCTCCTCCTCGTTCACATCGTCCCGGACGATAGGTCCCGATTCGGTTTCCATAACGCGCCTCTCCCGTTGTAACTCAAGATCTCGGACTCGTTGGCGGAGCCGTCTGATCTCTTCAAGATCTCGGACTCGTTGACGGAGCCGTTTGATCTCTTCAAGATCTCGGATTCGTTGTCGGAACCTTTTGATCTTAAAATCCCGTGGGTCGAGATAGACTCCATCGCTGCCTCGGTCGGCGACTCTGCGAGAAAGAGGTAGATCTTCGCCACGAACACGTGAATATAAAACACTCATGTCGTTGCCTCTGTCGGCGACTCTATGAGCAACCAAGTATTCACCTTCACGTCGAGCCATTTGAGAACCAAAGCTCTGATACCACCTGATGCAGTTTCAAGTGCATTCAAATGGCTCAAGAACGATTGATTAATCAAAGACGATAATATGAACCAAAGGTTCCAAGAACAATGTCCTTTACAATAAAATTCAATCAAAAACTGAAAACTATAAACCCTAGATGCCCTATTTATGCTAAAAAGTTAAAAAGATAAAATAGGAAATTTGAATTTTAAATCGAGTTTTTTTTCCGAACCAAAACCACCTGGATCAAAAGGAACATCAACTCGATCCTTTTGCACTATTATCACGACCCGCCCAAATTGTTCAACTTCAAAGGTCATCTCACTTGACTTTGGACTTGTACCACCGGGATCGAATGTAGCATTGGACCGCATCTTGTTCACTAGCCATTCAACAACTGATCCACCCATTTTTGGCCCATCAACTAGATCAGTTAAAGCCTTCGACCCAATCGCTTTTTCCACTTTCGCTTGTTTCACTTCCACACATGTTTGATCGGCAAGCTTTGATAGAAGTGGATGTATCTTATTTAATTTGCAAAGTGCGTTTATAGAGCCACCATTACCAATATAAGACTCCATGAATTTTTTTTTTATGCTGCTCCCCCATCAAAACTATGCATAGGCCACCATTTGCATGACTAAAATAATGACTAAAATATAATGGACCAATAGGAATATTTGGAAATGGACTTCTAAAATTTATGGTGCATGAAATTGTCTCCACTGATTCATGTAAATCTTTCTCATTATTAGCTCTGCCACATGATCCCGTTCGATTAGCCTCATCTTTTTCAAAGATATTGCACTTTCCAACAATATCACCCCTATAACTAGAAATATTAATCTTTCGAATATTTGAGTTATTATCTCCTTCTAGTTGAAATCCCAAAATCTCTGCCTCAACATTTAATCCGAACGTTTCATTCGGCATGAAAGAAGGGATTGCCTTTGATTGTGATTGAAACCCACCACTAGCTGTAGGACCACCTCTCAACGCCGTAGAACCACCAGAAGCTATCACATCACCTCCGTTTTCAACTGTAACACCCGGTAAGTTCCGATCACCACCGGTAACCCAAGAATACCATTCCTCATCCCCGTATTCATCATACACGGGAGGGGAATCATAGATAGTGTCGCTATTGGTAGGATGCTCCTCATCCCCGGATAACTCATCCATGACGGGGTTTTCCGGTTCCGTTTCCTTCCACAATGACGAGTCCTCAAGATCGTGGATCCTTTGTGTTGATGCAGATTTTGTGTCCGATGCTTGTCGAATAGATTAGTTATTATTTTACGCTGAATTTGTAATAGTTAGTGAAACGGTCAAACGAACGTGTATTGACCCGCTCGTTTGAAGTGGTCAAACGAGAGGGTTATTTGTTTGACCATGTGTGTTTGCTAGACAAATGGGTGTGGGTATAAATACCAACCCTTTGTCTCATTTGCAAATAGAGAGAAGGGGAGCTCATTTGAGAGTTCCCTGTGAGCTTCATTGTGTGGGGGAGAGATCACCACTTGGTCTCTCCCTGGATGTATACTCCTTTGGTATTAGTTCGGTTATCTTGTAATCTGGCCGATTTGTAATGTTATACTACCGGATTAATACAAAGAAGTTGTTTGTTTATCTCTAATCTCTCCCGTCTTGAACCGATCTCACACGAATCACGGTTTCGGTCACGAAACTCGGTCCTACACTTTGCTTGAGTCGTATGATCTCGTGTTGTAACTCGAGATTTCTGACTCGTTGCCAAAGTCGCATGATCTTAAGATCCCGTGGGTCGGAATCAACTCTGTCGTTGCCTCGGTCGGCGGTTCTACGAACAGGGTGTCGATCTTCTCCACAAGCACGTGAAACAAACATACTTCTGTCGTTGCCTCTGTCGGCGAATCTACGATCGAGCAAGTATTTTCCTCCACGCAGAGCCATTTGAAAAACCAAAGCTCTGATACCACCTGATGCAGTTTCGCGTGCAATCAAATGGCTCAAGAACGATTGATAATCAATGACTAATAAAAAGAACCACAAAGGTTCAAGAACATTGTTCTTTTTACTAATAAAATTCAATAAAAAACTGAAAAACTATAAACCCTAGATGCCCTATTTATGCTAAAAAGTTAAAAAGATAAAATAGGAAATTTGAATTTTAAATAAATAAAAGATATGCATATGCTCCTGCATCACTTTCTCTCCAAGCCAATGTGGGACACTGAACGAATTAATGAAACAAACTCCTTTACTTTTTAAACAATTTAACAGAACATTAATACTTCCATCTTATTTAAATAGAGTTGTTATTATTGTTATTATCTTTCATGTTTTTCAAGATCAAGTGACTTAATTTGCAGTCAAATGTTTTAGCACAGGCAGTAAGGCACAAAAGCAACTTCTTATCTCTGAAGTGAAATATGAATTTGGATGACATAATCCATTGTCAAATGACTTGCTATTAGGCTTTTATTAGTTGCAAAGTCTTCTGGTCTTCCTTTAAAGACCTTATGTCGAACATTTGTGCCGAAAATTCTCAGAAACAGCCATTTCAATTTCAACCACAATGTGTTTCCTTATGTACATCACATTGATGTTGGCATCAAAGGCAGCTGTTATTTACATCGCTAAGTGTACTTATTCATGATTTCACGTAAAATATTTTGATTTCACAAAGTTTTACGTGATTATTCGTACGATCTGGAGGTGAATCATTTTCACATACTTGTTAGTATGCATTCTAATAATCAGCTGCCTCGCTTCATTTCTTGTTTTACTCAGCAGCTTGTTTTACTTGTTTTTGGAGGTGGATGAAATGTGCAGTATTTAAAAGCTTGGTATGTTGGTTGATGATTGTTGTTGTATAATATACCATACTTATAGCTGTATAAATAATGATATGAAAGTTATACTGTGTTAAAAAAACAAACGCTGTTGCCGGGGATTGAACCCGGGTCACCCGCGTGACAGGCAGGTTTATAGCCAGCTAGAAAGAAGGCAATAGAACTCAAAACAATACAATACTTTGTTGTTCATTGGTCTGGCTCAGCTCTGTGGGATGATAAACAGGCCAAGACCGAGACCAAACTTTGATAACTGTAATGTCGACTCCATTGAAGGCAAGGTTTCTGCTTTAGAGCTGAGTTCAACCATAAATTTGATGCAAAACAATGAACTAAGGGTTTGTTTGGTATGGGGTAATGAAATGGACGAAGGAACGGAATGGACGAAGGAATGCAATGGATCATTACCATTCCATATCTTGTTTGGTTACCATGTGTGAATGGAATAAATTATTATTGTTCGGTAGGCAATAAAAACAAAGTAATAAAATCAGCGATGAGTGGTGGTGGTGGTAGTGATTGTGGGTGGCTATAGCCTTATAGGTGGCGGTGGTGGGTGGCGGCGGCGGCGATGGATGGTGGTGGTGGCGGTGCGGTGGCGATGATGAGTGGTGGTGGCGGCAAGGCGGCCGTTGGTGGTGGGTGGTGGCAAAGGTGGTGGGTTGTGGTGTTGTTGATGAATGGTGCAAGAGGGATGGAATGAAAAAAAACATGGGGGTTGGATGGAATGATTTTGAGGGAATGGAATGCCTTTTGGAATGGGTGATTGCATTCCATTGACCAACCAAACACCTTTTTCTTCATTCCCTCGTAATCATTCATTCCATTCCACCTCTCATTCCTGCATACCAAACACTACCTAAGAGCAAAGAAGATTTCCTAATAAAAAACCCAACTTTGCTTTGTAAATCTTGATGACATTTTGCATTTCTACATTGACTCTAGGGGTTTTTTATTTATTATCTTGATGTCAAAATCTATTAGATGGAATGAAATTTGTTTAGCTGTTTTCATTTTGGAGCTGTTGTCAGTATTTTAAAGAGAACGCTTATGAAAAATGTCAATACTCACCTGCTATTTTATGTAGGGCTGCTAAATGGCCAAATGAATCATGTTCGTGGGTCAAACCCAAACACATCACGAACACAGAAATAGGAGCTCCAGATGTTCAACAACAGAAGAAAGTAGTAAAGTGTGTTATTATCTGAGCCCTACATCAGCAGTATAATAAATTCCTAGAATTATAAACTTGTTTTTGGAGGCTGATGAAGATGTGACACATTGAATGGTTTTGTAACTTCAATCTTTGACAGAAAAATTTCCATTTTGGCAGGCTAACAAAACAACTTAAACTTAAAAATTGTGCAGAGGCTGCGCGAACGCAGGCCTCCACTGCCACAAATTATGACGTAGGCTCGACCACTTGGGCCGACCTTAGGCGGGCACCCCTCCTAAGTGCAATGGAGGTCACCAACATAGGCCATGGACCTTCTTGATCATCCATTGACACCGTCCAGGTAAGTGAGTAATCCATTACCTTCTCTCCATTTTTATATTACACTCCTGGTCACCTTATCTTTGTTCAAGCCGATGTGGGACTCTGGACTAATTAAATTACTTCCAACTTACTTTTATTTTTGAAGGGTGACTTTCTATGTATAGGACCTAGTGGTCACCGGGTTCTTGTCAAAGACAATCCCCCGTCAGCCCCGCCTACGGACACGATGTTCTATTGGGCCCCGGCCGCCGCGCAAACTGACCTTCGCCCGGAAACCATACTGCCCTCACACGAGAACCTCGTTGGGGTAACAACTGGGTAAAACCGGGTTGCCCTCCGGATCGAACGATGCCTCGGTAGGAAACGATCCATCATTGGGAATTCCCGCACCTTTTGCTACAGCCGGGAGTCGAACCGGCGTCTCCAAGGAGAACACCAGCCCAACTGACCAACTGAGCTAGGGTGGGGGATTACTTCCATCTTACTTAAATAGATTTTTTTAGTATTGTTATTATCTTTCATATTTTTCAAGATCAAGTGACTTAATTTGCAATCAAATGTTTAAGCACAGGCAGTAAGGCACAAAAGCAGCTTCTTATCTCTGAAGTGAAATATGAATTTGGATGACATAATCACAAACCATTAACCTTGGACATTATTCTAGCGAACATCGGAGATTCTCATTTCTTTGACTTAGTTACACACCAAGTTTTTTTACTAGATCAGATCACTATTTCAATCAACCCGTGCATTGGGAATCTAGAGAGAAACGGTGAGGATTTAAGGTATATTATTTGGAAATAGAGATAGATATGTTGTTTCATGATTGTTGTGATATGAAAATATACTCATAGCTGTATGAAAAGTGATATGAAATTATACTCAAAGTTATTGCAGATTTGGAGTTACTAAAATAATACAAAAAAGACGAGTTATATATGCGATATTCATCGTGATTGTAACATATTTTCACCTGAACTGGTCGTTGGATTTTATGGTCATTGTTGTCGAATCAATATAGAGGATTGCGACTTTGAGGAGGAGCTCGGATCTAGTGAAGGTATGTAACATACTGATAGCTAGCTTATACGCCAATGGTAAAAAGAGCGTGTGGACATTCACAAGCCCCCACTGCCACAAACTGTGATTGATTTTTCATACAATAAATGCATACTCTAACTAACTTTTCTCTAATTGAAATTATTAATTACAAATGTTTTTTATTTATCAATTAGGTGGAGTTTAAAAAAAAACTTTGAAATTAAATTGTACAGGGGCTGCGCGAACGCAAGCCCCCACTGCCACAAATTATGACGTAGGCTCGACCACTTGGGCCGACCTTGGGCTGGCACCGCTCCAAAGTGCAATGGAGGTCACCAACCTAGGCCATGGACCATCTTGATCGCCCATTGACCCCGTCCAGGTAAGTGAGTAATCCATTACCTTCTCTCCCTATTTAATACACGCCTCTTCACCTTCTCTTTCTCTTCAAGTCGATGTGGGACAATGGACTAATGAAACAGAACATTATTCCTGTTTCAGCTGTTCTACCATCAAATGTTTTAGTTGATGAATCCATTATCAAATGACTTGCTATTATGCTTTTATTATCTACAAAATCTTCTGGTCTTCCTTTAGGAACTTCTGTCGAACATTTGTGCCGAAAGTTCTTAGACACAGCCATTTCAACAACAATGTGTATCCCTATGTATATCACATCGTTGTTGATTTCAAAAGCAGCTCTTGTTTACACTGCTACTTATTCCCGTAAAATATTTTGTTTCCACAAAGTTTTACGTTATTATTCAAACACTCTGGAGGTGAATTGTTTCTTCATACTTCATTTCTTTGATGAAAAAGTTTTTATTTTGGGATGGTTTTTTGTATGAAAAATGAGTTAGACAGGTTGTTTGATGATTGTTGTGGTATGAAAAATGATAATAAACTATACTCATAGCTGTATGAATAATAATAATATGAAGTTATGATCATAGATATTTACAGATTTATTAAAAACTTTTAGCTGATAAAATGTGGTTAAGAAGTAAAAAATTAGACGCCGCTGCCGGGGATCGAACCCGGGTCACCCGCGTGACAGGCGGGAATACTTACCACTATAATACAACGACTTCTTTGTTATTTTTGTTTAGATTACCAATTAATTTTAAACATGAAGTGGCAATTGATGGGTTTTTTGATGAGAAGGTTACTTGTGTTGTTGCAGCTTGAATGATCAAGGTTTGCATCTGGTTTGGTTTCAATGGAGGTTATATTTGTTTCTATGGTTTTGTACTTGTGTTTGTGTAATGTGAAGCTTGATGATGATCAAGATTTCTATGAAAACTTACTCCTTGTTATATAGCTTACTTGGGTATTTACATTTGTTATAGCATGACATGAAATTGTATGTAATTTGGATCGATTTATAACTCGTATACAATCACGTACATGGCATAAACTAGTATTGACATTTGCTAGATTTTGGTGACAAGGGTTTCACATGTCACATTGAAACAGTTATAATGAGAGATCACCGCCATACGCCTACTAAACCAATCAATGTGATTATAAGAAAGATCCGGAAGCGAATCGTACTTAATGACTCCTCAAAATTTATGTGATTATTAGAAAGATCCGGAAGCAAATCGTTTCCACATATATACTTGTTAATTAGTATGCTTCTAATAGTCAGCTGACACATTTCATTTCTTGATTTACTTGGCGATGTCAGCATTATAGTCGTTTTTAATGGCATTCGGACTCGGTATAATGATTAACCATTCGGACATCTGCTCAAAAAACAAACAATCTAAACCAATAAATAGTTTGAACCCTTAAGAGTATTAAGAAACAAAAAGAACATCCACTAAATCTCTTATCTAAAATTCTTATTTACAATTTTTTTAGTAAGTATTAAGCTCAAATTTATTGTTATTAAAAAAAATTGAACTTAAAATTGTGCAGTGAGGATTATTGTTTCCATCTGATTTGAATAAAAAAAGTGAGGATTTTAAGGTATATGAGAGAACTAGTGAAGATTTTAAGGTATAGGCTTAGTTGATTTATGGCAATTATGGCACTGCTGATTTGTCCTGTTTTAGTTGATGAATCTACATTGTCAAATGACTTTCTATTAGGCTTTTATTAGTTGCAAAATCTTGTGGTCTTCCTTTAGGACCTTTTGTCCAACATTCATGCCGAAAGTTCTTAGAAACAGCCATTTCAACAACAATGTATTTCCCTATGTACATCACATTGATGTTGATATCAAAAGCAGATGTTGTTTACACCGCAGAGTGTACTTATTCACGTAAAATATTTTGATTCCACAAAGTTTTACGTGATTATTAGTACGATCTGGAGGTGAATCGTTTCCACATACGTGTTAGTATGCACTGTAATAATCAGCTGCCTCACTTCATTTCTTGCTTTACTCCCTGTTGTCAGCACTCATAACTTAGTAAATTCATTCTTTGATGAAAAAGTTTTTATTTTGGGATTTTTTCGTTGTTTGGAAATAGAGTTAGAGATTGTTTATGAATAATGATATGAAGTTATAGTTATTGCAGATTTGAGTTCATAAAAAAATTAAAACATGAACCTGTTGACATGACACGAACTATTTCGCTAAGGCCTTGAGGTGTACTCTAACTTCATTGGTGTTAAAGATGACATGGCAAGTTAACATGTCTTTCAAACCATTCCCTTCCCATGTTAAAAGGGTGTTAAAACCTCCATTGGTTAACATGTTAACTTAGTCAAAAAAGATTAAGAAATTAATGTTATTTATTATCAATGTTTATTTGAGCTAAAAAGTTAATGAAATGGTATTGTTATTATTTATTTTGTATTTAATTTAAATATTTAATATTAAAATAATAAAAATGGTGAGTGAGGTAGAGTTAACAAGGTTAAACTATTTCCTTAGGATGAGGTGGAGTAAAAAGTGTAAAAACGGATGATGTGGCGCTTATATAGAGTTAAGAAGGGTTAAAGTATACCCCGTGGCCTAAAAGTGTTTGTCTGTTCGACATGAAACTGACATTTAATAAAACCTGACCCACGTGCTATGTTTGTTTAGCTACAAAGCACATTTAATAACTATTTATTCACAGTTTTACTTGATTTAATAACTACAGATTGAAACGTAAAATTTATTCACAGTTTTACTTGATTTAAAACAAAGAATATTAAACTGAAAATTGTGCAACCTTAAAAATATTAAACAAAAAATTGTGCAGGGGCTGCGCGAACGCAAGCCCCCACTTCCACAAATTATGACGTAGGCTCGACCACTTGGGCCGACCTTAGGCGGGCACCCCTCCTGAGTGCAATGAAGGTCACCAACCTAGGCCATGGACCTTCTTGATCGCCCATTGACCCCGTCCAGGTAAGTAAGTATTATGCTACCTTCTGTGCCTATTTAATACACGTCTCCTCACCTTCTCTTTCTCTCCAAGCCGATGTGGGACTCTGGACTAATTAATGAAACAAACCCCTTTCCTTTTTAAACATCTAAACAGAACATTGTTACTTCCATCTTATTTTTTTTTTGAATGGCGATTGACTCCAACAGTCGAGAGGATCACACCCACATTGCATGGGTCCTAGTCCCCCTCGGGCGAGGCATCCGAGGTTGACCATAGGCGCTCCACGAGAAAATTTCCAACCGACAGCCACTTGACTGCCGTTGCAGCCTCCGCACTCAAGAGCCGGAGTAACCGCGCTGTAATAGAAAACTCGTGTGCGGCTCAAGACTCGAACCCGGGCTATAACGCACACAAGGCTCTTATCCATCATTGCCATGACCCCTCAACCAAGTTTGGGGTCATTTTCCCCCAAATGCATGAGGTGGGGATCGAACTTGGGTCTCCAAGGAAACCCAAAGTTCTTTCCACCACTCCACTACAATTGAGGGATAACTTCCATCTTATTTAAATAGAGTTTTTTCTTGTTCATATCTTTTGATAACTAAGAGACTTTATTTGTAGAGAAACGCTTCAAGTTTATCTTATTATCCTGAAAGATGAATTTGAGTGGTAAATCACAAAATATTTGATTAAATACAAGATCAAACGGGACGCCAATGCTAGTTCTCATGTGACATATAATCTCGGCAATCGTTTCTCTAACATGATGTTTTTAATCAAGGTTTATCATGATTGGAACCGATGGTACTACGACTCTACGAGTCACTCACAGTGGTCATTCTCTTATTATACATCTCGGGTTTGGTCCTTTTGATTTTCAATCAATGATCTCCGGCCAATGGTTATGTGGGGAGTGTATGTGTTTACATGCTCTTAGTCGGGGGTGCCATCATGCAGATGGGATGGCACGGTTCAAGTTGGTTACGGGGAATGCGGAGGAGTTTATGGTGGGGATTCCTAAGCCACATGTTGGAAAGGAGATTGTTTCTTTTGGAGGTTTGGAGGTAGACGTGGGTTTGCTTGAACGTGTCTTTTCTCTTCCCATCAAAACAGTTAAGAGTATCCCTTATAGTTGTCGAATGGCCTTTTCCCAGGCTTTTACGACATCTTTGTGCAAGGTGGTGGCTACGCCAGAGTCTGTTGAGGCGTGGGTGAGACTTTTGTTGTTGCCACGTTGCACGTTGCGGATTTTCAGGCCTTCTAACCGTCAGGAGCGCAGGTCGGGGAATAGGAAGTCCTTACAATGTCTTAGTATTCAGCGGGCCCTGGCAGCGTGGGGCAATAGGGATGGTTTTGCTGAACTCATCCTATCACTTTTTGCTGAAACATCAGAGGTGGTTACGCGCCCTAACGAGCCTTCCCATGAGTCTAATAATTCTAAGGTGGGCACCAACGTTAAGCAATGTTTACGGAAAGTTGCAGATGGCCATTTCACTGCGGCGGTTAAGGTTTTATGTTCTTCGGGGGTTGCACCTCTTGGTGAGGATACTATGAAAGCGTTGGTGGCTAAACATCCTGTCGTACCTCCTCCGGTTATGCCTGGGTCCTTACTATCGGAGCCACCCCTTACTGTGGATGTTGATAACGTTCTTGGGTGCATTAAATCTTTCCCCAAAGGGACCTCTTGTGGGAGGGATGGGTTGAGGGCACAACACATTTTGGATGCTCTTTGTGGAGAGGGGTCGGTGATCACTTGCGGGCTGCTTAGGGCTATTTCTGAGGTGGTTAACTTGTGCTTGGGTGGGAGGTGCCCTAGGGTCTTGGCGGAGTTTGTTGCTTCTGCGCCCCTCACGCCCTTACTTAAACCAGACAATGGGATTAGGCCTATTGCTGTGGGCGCCATTTGGAGGAGGTTAGTCTCTAAGGCGGCTATGAGGGGGGTCGGGAAGGAGATGGCTAAATATCTCGGTGATTTTCAATTTGGGGTGGGTATTCCTAGCGGGGCTGAGGCTGTGCTCCATAGTGCGAACAGGTTCTTAAACGCGTTCCACTCGGATGGGTCGTTGGCCATGATTACTGTTGATTTCTCTAATGCTTTCAACCTGGTGGATAGAACCGCCCTTTTGTCAGAAGTTCGGACCCGATGCCCGTCCATTTCTTTATGGGTGGATTTTCTATATGGACAGCCAGCTAGATTATATGTCGGAGACGACCATATTTGGTCCACCACCGGGGTTCAGCAGGGAGACCCCTTAGGGCCTCTTCTCTTTGCCTTAGTTTTGCATCCCCTCATTCATCAGATACGAGATAGATGCAAGTTACTCTTCCATGCTTGGTACTTGGATGATGGTACGATTATAGGAGATGCTAAAGAGGTGGCTAAAGCTTTAGAAATCATCAGGACTAAGGGGCCTTGTTTGGGGCTTCAACTTAACGTCAAGAAAACAGAAGTTTTTTGGCCATCGTGCAATGGAGTTAAGACGCAAAAGGGTTTGTTTCCTAGTGGCATTGGAAGGCCGGCGTCGGGTGTCAAACTCCTCGGGGGCGCTGTTAGTCGGGATGCGGGTTTTATAAGTAGCTTGGCCGTGAAAAGGGCATATTGTGCAGTGGATCTGATGAGCTATCTTCCACATCTGCGGGGCCCTCAATGCGAGCTCCTCTTACTGCGCTCTTGCATGGGTGTTGCTAAGTTGTTATTCGGCCTCAGAACGTGCCAACCCACGTTTGTTGGGGAGGCTGTTTCGGTTTTTGACAAAGGCCTTAGGAGAGCTATCGAGGATATTGTGGTTTGCGGGGGTCCATTTTTTGGGGATCTTCAATGGAGGCTTGCATCCCTTCCGACCCGTTTTGGGGGTTTGGGTTTATGTTCGGCTGAGGATGTATCTACGTATGCTTTCGTGGCCTCGAGGGCACAATCTTGGAGTTTGCAGGACCACATTCTTCGGGACTGTGGTATTGTCGGGTTAGATTCTGATTATGTGTGTGCGTTGGATTGCATGCATATGTCCCTTCCGGGTTTCGATCTTGGCGGTTTCTCTAATAAGGACACCGCCCCTCCTAAAGCCCAGAATGCTTTGGCGAGTGCCCTATTTAGTAGAACTGTCCAAAGTTTGGGAGAGAAGTTTAGTCTATCCCCTCGTCAGAAAGCCGTGTTCGATTGTCTCCGGGCTCCTCATGCTCAGGATTTCTTGACAGTCATCCCCATTGAAGGACTAGGCCAACACATGTCGGCAGTGGAATACCGGGCAATTCTTAAGTACCGGCTAATGATCCCTCTGTTTCCGGTTGATGAGCCTTGCCCAGTTTGCCGCAAGGTTTGTTTAGATACTTTTGGCGAGCATGCGGTGCATTGTAAGGAGTTGCCTGGTTTTAAATACAGACATGATTTGGTAAGGGATATTCTGTTTGATGTTTTAAAGCGGGCGGGGATTTCGTCGAAAAAGGAGGCTCCGGTGAACTTTCTGACGGATCCGCTTGATGGGAGGTCTACTCTTCGACCAGCTGATATTCTTGTGTTTGGGTGGGCCAGGGGAAAACACGCTTGTGTGGACCTTACAGGAGTGTCCCCTCTTGTTGGGCTCAGGGATAATGGGTTTGCTGCTGGCCAAGCTGCGTTGAAAGCGGAATCAAGCAAAGTCGCTAAACACGAGAAGGCTTGTTTAGAGAATCAACATGTGTTTATCCCTTTCGCTTTTGATACATTTGGTTCCCTAGCCCCAGAGGCTGTGGAATTTCTAAACAGGGTCCAACAGGTTGTGAATAGTAATCTCTCAACCTTTAAGGGTCGTTTCGTCTTTAGTAGGATTGGTTTTGCAATTCAAAAGGGGGTTGCGGCGCAGCTTGTTGCCTGTTTACCTGCCACTTGTTTGTAATTTGCTAATTTGGAATAATATTACTTCATTTAAAATAAAAAAAAAAAAAAAAAAATCAATGATCTTGGAGTAGATAAACTATTTCACCACGGCCAAACTTCTGGTGATTCGTATCATGCTCTCCCTTCTTCGTTTCGATCTGCATCAGTCATTGCACATGTTGTTGTTTTGCCACCCGCATGGCATATGTTCTCATGTCTGGACATCTCTCATTTTCGAATTCCTTGTTTTTGATATGAATGGATTTCATTATTGCATTTGTTTCTTGATGACTTCTTCATTTTGTATAAGGAAAAACTTATCAACATTTCTAACTTTTTAAGTCTCTACACAATGTTTGTTCTTCCCCAGTTGGGTGCGCCCATGACTGTGCTATATGCATGCACTTTTTATGCTATCTTAAAGATTGTAACTCATTTTGTCATTGTTCTAGTCATGTGTAGAATATTGTTATATTTTGAAGGGCATAAACGTATAGAAAATCACATCAATCTTAGCGCATAAAATTGTTAGCATATATTTATTCATAATCAATATTTATTTTAAAGGTAGCATGTTGGTTTTCTAAGAAAAGTAAGCATCTAGAACTTTTCTAAAACTATTTAAGGGTGCTAGTCGGTTTTAAAGGCTTTAGTTGTTTCACATGTAGCTCTAGATGTTCAACAACAGAAGAAAGTAGTAAAGTGTGTTATTATGTGAGCACTACATCAGCAGTATAAACTTGTTTTTGGAGGCGGATGAAGATGTGACGCATTGAATGGTTTGGTAACTTCAATCTTTGACGGAAAATTTTCCATTTTGGCAGGTCTTTTTTATGTGTTTTGAATTAGAGTTAGATATGTCGCTTCTTGATTTTTAGGTTTGTTTAAGAATTCACACCCTTACTTGTTTTGAATCTGACAACCAGTTTGAAAAAGAACAATTACACCAACACTTACAAAACAACTTAAACCTAAAAATTGTGCAGAGGCCGCGCGAACGCAGGCCTCCACTGCCACAAATTATGACGTAGGCTCGACCACTTGGGCCGACCTTAGGCGGGCACCCCTCCAAAGTGCAATGGAGGTCACCAACCTAGGCCATGGACCATCTTGATCACCCATTGACCCCGTCCAGGTAAGTGAGTAATCCGTTACCCTCTCTCTTTATTTAATACACGCCTCTTCACCTTCTCTTTCTCTTCAAGTCAATGTGGGACAACGGACTAATGAAACAGAACATTATTCCTGTTTCAGCTGTTCTCTATCATCAGATGTTTTAGTTGATGAATCCATTGTCAAATGACTTGCTATTATGCTTTTATTATCTACAAAATCTTCTGGTCTTCCTTTAGGAACTTCTGTCGAACATTTGTGTCGAAAGTTCTTAGACACAGCCATTTCAACAACAATGTGTATCCCTATGTACGTCACATCGTTGTCGATTTCAAAAGCAGCTCTTGTTTACACCGCTACTATATTCCCGTAAAATATTTTGTTTCCACAAAGTTTTACGTGATTATTCAAACAATCTGGAGGTGAATCGTTTCTGCATACTTGCGTTGTAATAATCAGCTGCCTCACTTCATTTCTTGGTAAAAGGGTTTCTATTTTGGGATGTTTTTTGTATGAAAAATGATAATAAACTATACTTATAGCTGTATGAATAATAATATGAAGATATTGCAGATTTATTAAAAACTTTGAAAAGTGGTTTGAGTAAAAACTACTAAACGCCGTTGCCGGGGATCGAACCCGGGTCACCCGCGTGACAGGCGGGAATACTTACCACTATACTACAACGACTTGTGTGTTCTTTTTGACTTAGTTACATGACAAGTGTTTATTACTCGACCAGATAACGTATTTCAATCAACCCTTGCATTGGGAATCTAGAGAGAGACAGTGAGGACTTAAGGTATATTATTTGGAAATAGAGTTAGATATGTTGTTTCATGATTGTTGGGATATGAAAATGATATAAAAATATACTCATAGTTATATGAAAAGTGATATGAAATTATATTCATAGTTATTGCAGATTTGGAGTTAATAAAATAATACAAAAAAGGACGAGTTATAGATTTTCATCGTGATTATAACATATTTTTCACCTGAATCGGTCGTTGTTTTCAAATCAAAATGGGGGATTGCGGCTTTGATGAGGAGCTCGGATCTAGTGAAGGGATGAGATCGGTTTATTTGTTATTGATTTTGTATTTTGGATGTTTTGTAGGGATTTTGGTTTGGGTGGTAACGGACTGTCTTCATGATTAAATACAAGGTTTTAGTGTCTTGGTAACAATTGCAAATCTTATCAAACTCTTTTAACATTTTTCACTATCCCAGATATAGCCTTAGTAACTTACCGCGCCACACCTATGATATCATTCCATAAGGATATACCCAAAGCCTTAGATTTCAAATAAGGAATATTGGATTTTAATAATCCTAACTATTCGCCGTTGGCCGCCAACAGTCCCAACTTTAAAAATTGTAGGTCCGGCTAGGGGAGGATCTAGTCGCCTAATCCTTGTATACGAACCACTCCGGTTGTGCGGAATCCAACCGGAATAGCAAACCGAGATAGAACACGTAATAACACGACACGCAAATATCACCGTTTAACACCACTGTATTAATACGAATGAAAGGGTTCAGTTACAATCCAACGTTTACAAATGTGCTCTGTAAACTCTCTCTCTCGTGTGTGTGTGCTCTGTGGGTTCTCTCTTGTTCATCTGCCGAAACAGAACAAATGAAGCCTATTTATACTAACAGACACACATACATGTGACGAAACAGAATATAGGCGACGAATCAGAATCATGGTCGACGAAACAGATGTGTTTCGTCGACTTCTGGGCTGATTCGCCGATGTGGCCTTTGGCCCAAACAGTTGAGGCCCAATTCCTGTTTCGCCATCTTCTTTCAGCCCAAGGACTTTAATGTTGAGCCCAGTCCTTGTCTTTTCTCTGGTGTCGGCTTGAGGTCTTGCACACGACGGAGGAAAGTCGTCACAATACGTGCCGAACCGAGTCGCGTCCACAATATCATGTATCAACAAACTCCCCCTTGGACGCTACTCGTGAGATTCGCTTCTCATATCTTCTATGTCGGAGGATCCTCAAAGTCTTCACGTCTTGAAGGCAAAGAGTGTATCGACAAACTCCCATTTTCATGTAGGAAGTGTGTTGACAAACTCCCCCTTAACATAAGCTCCCCCTTGAGTTATGCTCGTGAAATACTTGTTCTTTATGAAGTGAGATCCTTGTGGTGTTGATGATGGTCAGCGGCAACTCGATCATCTTCATCAGTTGAGTGCCTTCACGTCGTGTCTTCATTCCGAAGCTTGTCATCGACCATGTTCTCCTTGCCTTTAGAATCTGCACATGCAAGAAATCTAAACGCGTAATGAGAACAACTGCCTGGAATATCATAAGTAAGCGACACACATGTGACCATTGTTTAAATAAACACCGTCCGACAGTTTGAAAGTTTTAACACATTTTATCAATTTCAAATTTTAACTTTCAACACTTGCAAATTTCGACCGTTTATGAAGATTTAGTCGTTTTCGGTTTTCGTTCAGGTTTCAGGTAACGAAGACTTGAGCTCCAACATCGTACGATCGAAAATAAAATAGAAATAAAATCTTTTTGGCTTTTATAAAGTTTATATTAAAACACACCTAAAATCTTTTTGGTATTTTGAATATTTCAAATGTAAAGACTGAAAGCAGTAAATAAATATATACAGAGATGCAGAAATTTAAAGCAGTAAATAAATATTTACAGACATTCTTTTTGTGAGTTTCGAGGGTAAGAGAATCATATCAGTGTACGGTCATGCCAAAACGTTCTTGTTGTTCAAATAGTTAACATTAAGATAAGCATCCTATAACAATTATCGGTATTGTTGTCCACATAAGCTCAACTTATCATTTGTAATCATGGCGAGGGGATACGTTAAGGTATGATTTATACTTACCGACCGGTGTTCATCCACATCACGACACATTCCCGTATCAAGGTATGCACGAGGGTTCATCTTACCGGTGAGTATACCGATTATCATCTGTTTGACCGTATATGATGTGAGATTCTCACTTATTTTGATTGAAAACAAGCCCTATGTGATAGAATCACTTATTGATGAGGAACTTGATTTTCAGATGCATGAGGGCACAGGAGCAAGTCCGTGAACAGGTCAGTACTTTCGTACAGCAGAGAGACAAACTTGACACCCGGAAAGAATTTGTGATATATTATCACTTATTTGTGGACATGTGATTGTTGATCACTTATTGAGGTCGAATGCAATATGTACACGTATGTATAGTATCATGGAAGATCTAGACTTGCGTCCCCGTTATTTTTCGGTAAAAGATACAACCATGATACCCAGATGATAAGCAGCATAAAGACCGAATATCTCAGAACCTCGGCAATCTCTCAAACGAAATTTCGGTACTAAGACCATATGCCAATGAATGGTTCCCACCTGGTCTTCAGTCGATTTAAGTTTATATCACCCTGCACACTTTAAAATGATTGTGAGCCTACCGATACATCTTATATACGCTTTTCATTTTGCATTTCAGGTTTAAAGAGGTTTGGATAGACCACTGATGTACTATCATTTTCTCTTTTGCTCGCCAGGAAACTCATTTTTGATTTTCTATTGTTTTTGTGTTTTTGAAATTTTTCAATGTTTTTGGATTTTCAAACTTGGATTTACTCCCCCTAAAATCAACAAACTAAGACAAATTTAAAACACAAAGGTATTTACAAAAATGATTTTCCGATGTTGGTTTTACTCTTGCTTGACCTTAATGCCGTTTACCAATAATAAATAGTCAAATCTTGATTTGTCAAATGCTTTGGTAAAAAGGTCGGCACGTTGGTCATCGGTGTGGACGTAAGCAACATCGATTAGCCTTTTCTCAAAGCAATCACGTATGAAGTGATACTTTATTTCGATGTGCTTAGTCTTTGAATGCTGCACAGGATTTCTAGTGATCTGTAAGGCAGCAGAATTATCAACGTAAATAGGAGTAGTTAGGAATTCAAAACCGTAATCACGCATTTGTTGTTGGATCCATAGGACTTGGGAGCAACAACTTGAGGCAGCAATGTATTCAGCTTCGCATGTTGATGTAGCGACGCACGTCTGCTTCTTGCACTGCCATGTGACTAGGCGATTTCCCAAAAACTGACATCCAGCCGTTGTGGATTTGCTGTCGATTTTGCATCCGCCAAAATCAGAATCACTGAATGCGATCAAGTCAAAGTTATTATCCCTAGGGTACCATAGACCGGTGTCAGGGCAACCCTTCAAATAACGAAAAATCCTTTTTACAGCTGCAAGATGTGAGGCCTTCGGGTTCACTTGATATCTGGCAAGCAGGCACGTTGGGTACATTATATCTGGTCTTGATGCTGTGAGGTACATAAGAGATCCGATCATCGCGCGGTAGTGTGAGGGGCTAACATCTTGACCCTTCAAGTCTGGAGTAATTCCGTGATTTTGTGGCAATGGGGTACCAATGGGCGTTGCATCAGACATCTGGAACCGGCTCAAGATGTCACCAACATATTTAGTCTGATGGATGAATATCCCAGACTCTGTTTGTTGTACTTGTAGGCCCAAAAAGAAGGTCATTTCCCCCATAGCACTCATCTCGAATTTATCCTGCATTACACGCTCGAAATCCCTGCACAAAACATCATTAGTAGAACCAAAAATAATATCATCAACGTATACCTGTACCAGTAGAAGATCTCCATCTTGTTCTTTGATGAAAAGAGTACAGTCGATAAGACCTCTGCGAAATCCATTCTCCAGCAGATAATTAGATAAGGTTGCGTACCAAGCTCGCGGTGCTTGATGTAGACCATAGAGAGCTTTGTTGAGCAACCAAACCCGATCGGGATGGATAGGATCTTCAAAACCTGGAGGCTGTTCGACGTACACCTCTTCTTCCACCACACCATGTAAGAATGCACTTTTCACGTCCATCTGGTATACCTTGAAACCTTTGAATGAGGCATAAGCCAGAAAAATCCGAATTGCTTCTAGACGTGCAACTGGTGCATACACTTCGTTGTAGTCGATTCCTTCAATCTGACGAAAACCTTGAACGACTAGCCTTGCTTTGTTCCGGATAACGATTCCACGGTCATCCCTTTTGCATTTAAACACCCAACGGGTACCAATCTTCTTATAACCAGCAGGTTTCTCTACGAGTTTCCAGACACCAAGCTTCTGGAATTGTTGCAGTTCTTCCTGCATCGCTTCAACCCATGAGCTATCTTTCAAAGCATCTTTCCAAGTTCTTGGCTCTTCCTGTGAGACATAACACGCGAAAGACCAATCATTTTGTTGACCAGATTCTCGGATAGTTGCATACAAGCCTGCATTGTTGTTGTTTCGCAACATGTTTCTTGTTTGAACGCCACTCTGTACATTTCCGATGATGTTTTGTTGAGGATGGGTATTGTGAATCCTTGTCTCTGGATTATCTTGAACTGGAATATTTGTACCCAGATTGTTGAGATTGAGATCAACAATCAATTCAAGTCCCGGAATTGACGAAGAGGATGATGCAGAAGTTTCAGCTGTTCGAGGGACAACCACTGGAGGCGTACCCTCTGAAATACCATGAACTGCTGTTGGAGCTTCTTGATCTGCATCTAGAAATTCATCATCCTCTGAAGATTCGTTCAATTCGGTAGCATCTTGAAAATCCTCATTGTCGAGAGCATTATTGTTCACTGAAGATGGTTCTTGATTGACAATAATGGGACGAACCAACGGTGAATCTGTTGCGTTGTCACTCTCGAAAAACATCCTTGCCGCAGCACTTTCTTCAACGGCTTCGACATTGATCGAATTGAAAAAGTCATCGTACTCAAACATCCAAGGCTGACCAGGATTTCTAACCGGTAAAGTGTGCCTTTGTACTCTGACTTCAGACCATTCCTCAACCCTTTTAGTCTCTAGATTCCAGACTCTTAAGTTTGGGGTGGAATACCCAAGAAAGTATCCCTCAATTGCTCTTGCCCCAAACTTTCCATTAGGATCGATTATTGTGCATGGAGCTCCAAACGGTTCAAGATAAGACAAGTCTGGTTTCCGTTTGTTGATAAGCTCAAAGCAGGTCTTGTTGTGCCTTTTGACTGTAAGGACTCGGTTCAACGTATAGCATGCAGAAGACACAGCTTCAGTCCAGAATGGAATGGGTAGCTGCGATTCTACCAACATAGTCCTAGCAGTCTCGATCAATGTGCGGTTCTTACGTTCAGCGACGCCATTCTGTTGAGGAGTATAAGCTGCACTAAATTCGTGAAGAATACCTTTTGAAGTGCAAAACTCCGCCATGGCATGATTTTTGAATTCAGTACCATTGTCGCTACGTATCCGCCTAACCTTCAAGTTGTAAAGATTCTCAATCTGAATGATCAAGTTTTTGATAATACCGAAGGTTTCACTCTTGTGTGCCATGAACGCCACCCAAGAAAATCTTGAATAATCATCAGTAATCACGAGGCAATATTGATCATTCCTAATGCTTTTGTGCTTGACAGGACCGAACAAATCCATGTGCAAACGTTCAAGAGGAACAGCCACCGTGTTGACTTTCTTTGTAGGGTGTCGCTTCTTCGTTTGTTTTCCTTTCTGGCACGAAACACAGACGTCTTGAAGATGGAAGTTTTTAAGAGGAACACCATTCACCAATTCATTTGATACCAAATGATTCATTTTGCGTAAGTGAATGTGACCCATTCGTCTGTGCCAAGAGATTGTGTCTTTTTCTGTGGCTTTGGAAACGAAACAAGTTGCTTGTGCAGACGTTGTGATAGCTTGGCTCATATCAAGGACATACAAATCATTTATCCTTGGAGCCGACAAGAGAATCCATTCTTTTGGAATTTTGAAGCCGGGTTTCAGCACATAACATCCATTAGCATCAAAGTGTACTGAGAGCTGCTTATCACAAATTTGAGAAACACTAAGGAGATTGTGATCAAGTTGTTGCACAAAGTTGATCTTATCAAAGCTAACAACCCCGTTGGAAATCATTCCTTCACCCGTAATATATCCGCCCTTATCTCCAGCAAAAGCAACATAACCTCCTCTAATAGATTTGACGTCGTAGAGAAGCTTCATGTCGCCTGTCATGTGCCTGGATGCCCCACTATCAACAATCCAATGACTACTGATAGTTCCTCCTGGAACACCCTGCACATAAACTCAATCGATTAGTTGGAGATGGGGACCCAAGCCATTGTGGTCTTGGGTCTTCCATTTTTATCAACAACAATAACTTCCACCTTTTGATGATTCGGAAATTGTGATGGTCCCCCTGATTCAGTAACCGTTTTTGGTTTCCAAGTCTGTTTTGTTATATCAGTGTTATTCTTTAAAAACTTAACTTCATGATTGTCTGAAGTTTTTAAATTGTTTGGTTTGACAGAAACAGATTGTTTTTTAGCCACATCGGTTTTAATTGCTTTTTCAATTTTCTTGACCTGTTGACGTTTCTGTTTCTTTTCCCTTTCTCTTATGAGTCGAGGATCTTGTTTTACAGAAACAGATCGCTTGCGGTCAGTTGGGCCCCGGGGATCATCAACTATGCCTTTATGTTTATGAAGATACGGGCAATTTCGAACAATATGCCCGATTGTTCGACATTCAAAACATGATCTTCGTTCAACAAACCCCGAAGTATCATGTGGTCGTCTTGCCGATGATGAACTTTGTGATCCCGAGGTACTAGGTTTTGAACAACTTGGTTCATTCCTTTTCATCACAGTTGCTTTTTGGACAAAATCTAAATTAGATTGATTTTCAAACTTTGCAATTTTGTCCGTTCCCTTAGATTTCACAAAGTTCACATTCTTCTTCTTCTTCTGATTCAGCTTCTTTTGATCTTAAGCCGGTGTCTTACCTTTGGGTTTGGTATGATTTTGCTGTTTTTCCACTGTTGGTAATTTCTTATTCCCAAATTGTTTTCTAACTTCAGCCTTTGGGATAGGAGGACACTGTGTGACTGTAACAGGTGGTCCTGTCTTTCCCAAAAACTTACTTGTAGAATTTTCAAAGACTTTACTGATTAAAGATTGATTAACATTTTTAATAGGAAAATCTTTGTCTGAATAGATTTTATCATCACCAACAAGAGTGTACAGCAAATCCACACTCTCCGACTCTTTTGCAGATGTGGACTCGGTTGGAACAGTCTTAGCAGGTTTTGTGGGAGGATCACATAGAATATGATTCTCAAGAGGTATGTCCTCTTCTTTGATTACTGCATCAGACTTTTCCGAATCAGTATCATCAGATTCATCATCAGAAGAATCAACATCCTCAATCACAACTGGAGGATCCTGATTCTGTTCAGCAGTTACAAATGTATCTGCTGACACATCTGAATCTGACGATACTTCTTTCTTGTATCCGAGTCCTGTAGTAAATTCTGTAGCAAATTCATTAACATCTAGAGGAACAGATGGCTCAAAGTGAGTCCTATACTCCTCATCAGGCAAAGCATCAAAGTTGTTTCTCACGGGTGGTGGACATTTCTTGTAACCTATGCATGTGACATCCTTTTTCTCTTTCTGAACATCAATGATGTGATCCAACACATAGCTAGAACTCAAATAACTGTCTAACTTGAGTCGGATCGCCTCACTTTCTGTTTTAACACAAGCCATTTCTTTTTGCATCACCTCAAGACGAGTGATATACAAATTAATGTCAGTTTGTTTTCTGGAAACCATTTTTGTCAGCTCGGTTTTATCTTTCTTTAATTTCTCAATCATCGTTTTAAATTCCTTTTCATGGTTTTCATAAAACATGTTGGCTTCTGTGCACTTAGAAAGATCCACGGTTAACTTCTGGTTATGGATGAATGTCACATCATACTTTTCTTGCAAAACCTCGTGTTTGCTTTGCAACTCACACCACTCATCATTCAATGAAACATGTTTGTCTTGCAAGTCAAACAAACTAGCTTGTAAAGCATCATGTTTGGCTTGCAACTCAGACATGTTTGCTTCTAAATCAGCACATTTTCCACTCAATCTATCACAACTATCACAAACAACAGCAGTGGGTTCATCGACACATACCTGACTTGATGAACTGTCGACATTAGCCATAATGGCTGAATGGAGAGAAGAAGAAGAATAAGCAGCTTGATCCACCAATATAGATCTCCTATGATTTTCTGCTGCAGCTTCCTCCAAAAGCTCATCAACATTTGCATCAACTGACGCACTTGATGTGTTATCCAAATGATCATCGCCTGAACTCGAGGATTCTTCATCCGAACTTCTACTATAACCAGAAGAGTCTTCATCCTCAGAAGATTCATCACTATTGGCGGAAGATTCTCCACCACTGGCGTGATTTAAATCCTTGACAATCTCAGCAAAACAAGCTGTTCCATCTGGAGCATCACTACTCAGCTGGATTGACCAATCACCGCAATCATTTACTTGAACCACAAGTGCCTGGTTAGCATTTGATGGTCCTGCTTGGCTTTGGTTGTTGACAGGTATCAACGTACGCTCATTGTTCCTGTTCTGATTCTGCTGGTCTCCTTGATTTCTGAAAGGGTTCTGGTTCCCATGCTGAGCTGGCTTAACAGGAACTTGGATAGGATTGCCATGTAGATCTGTTGTCACAGGAGGCCTTTGGGTTTGCTGTTGAGGCACTGGTTGAGGAACTGGGTCAAGCGGATTTCCATACATGTCTGTTGGTCCGGTAGATTGAGGTGGAAGTGGATTCCCATACATGTCTGTTGGCCCGGTAGATCGAACAGGTAATGGATTTCCGAACATATCAGTTGGTCTGAGAGGTCGTTTCGGTGCGGGAGACGGAGTACCAAAATACATCTCTGTATTTACCGGAGTATTCCATCTTGGATTCATTTTTTTTTTATCAAAAATAATAAAACCTGAAAATCACAAACTTGAACAAACAGTTAAATCACTAATTGAGACCTTCTGTTTAAAAAAAAATAGACAAGTGTTTCAACGAAACAAGATGTTTCCACGAAACAAACTTTGTTAATTTTACGAAACAGATTTTGTGAACTGGTTTGACGAAACAAAAGTTGTTTTTGGGCTTAGACGAAATGAACTTAGCGACGAAACCGGCTGTTGTTTGAGTGGACGACGAAACAAAAATTCTCCTTTTGGGCTCCTTATCGACGAAACGGGCCCAAAACTTAAGGCCCAATGAGTGACGAAACAGGACTTGATGAAACCCAAAATTCTGTTTCGTCGATGAGGAGTTTGACGGAATGGATCTGTTTCGTCTGATGTCTGATTCGTCGAAGAAGTAACTGGGTTGGTGAGATCTGTTTCTGACACAGTTAACTTTTTCAAACAACAGGTATGGAGAGTTCACTAACCCGGTAAGGTGAGTAGTATTTTAAAAATTAATTCTTTTCAATTTCAATTTCCAATAACCCCAAACAACTTTACAAGTTAACTTTTAAAGATCAAAAAGTGTATTTTATCAAGAACACTTTGAAGGTTGCAAAGAACCCAATGAACTTTCCGGTAAAAATATGATGATTCCGGTGACCCGAAAAGTTTCCGAAACCAGAATTTTGCTCAAAACTTCACTAAAAACCAACTTTTAATATGTGAGTATGAAAAGTATAGTGGTTTTTATAAGAACTTCCAGCAAAACACCAAGATTTCAGCCGATTTTAACAAGTTTTCCAGAAAAATATGAACTTTAAATCCCGAAAAACAACCCGAAAACACCTCGGTTTTAACAAGGAGAAGAGCCAAGGCTCTGATACCACTTGTAGGTCCGGCTAGGGGAGGATCTAGTCGCCTAATCCTTGTATACGAACCACTCCGGTTGTGCGGAATCCAACCGGAATAGCAAACCGAGATAGAACACGTAATAACACGACACGCAAATATCACCGTTTAACACCACTGTATTAATACGAATGAAAGGGTTCAGTTACAATCCAACGTTTACAAATGTGCTCTGTAAACTCTCTCTCTCGTGTGTGTGTGCTCTGTGGGTTCTCTCTTGTTCATCTGCCGAAACAGAACAAATGAAGCCTATTTATACTAACAGACACACATACATGTGACGAAACAGAATATAGGCGACGAATCAGAATCATGGTCGACGAAACAGATGTGTTTCGTCGACTTCTGGGCTGATTCGCCGATGTGGCCTTTGGCCCAAACAGTTGAGGCCCAATTCCTGTTTCGCCATCTTCTTTCAGCCCAAGGACTTTAATGTTGAGCCCAGTCCTTGTCTTTTCTCTGGTGTCGGCTTGAGGTCTTGCACACGACGGAGGAAAGTCGTCACAATACGTGCCGAACCGAGTCGCGTCCACAATATCATGTATCAACAAAAATCACCACTGGCGGTCCTAACTTTTAACATATTGGCATCCAATGGACCCTGACTAACAGAACCCTAACGGCGTTAGTCTCCGGTCGCCGGAAAAACGTTTTTTGGCCGGAAAACTCATTTTTCGCGGGAAAACTCAACATTTTCGTCACGAACCTCTTCGTAACCTTATTATGGACCTTTGGGAACCTTTTTCTAGTAAAAACCTCAATTATTAAAGTCGCCGGAAATCTCCTTTTTCGCCGGAAAACTCAACTTTTTAGCCGGAAAACTCACAGTTTCGTCCCAAACCTCTTTGTAACCTTAGATCGGACCTTTAGAAACATTTTTCTGAACAAAAATGGTTTTGCGGCGACCGGAGACTAACGAAGTTAGGGTTCTGTTAGTCAGGGTCCATTGGTGGACAATATGTCGATAGTTGGGACTGCTAGTGGTTATTTTTGAAGTTGGGACTGTTGGCGGCCAACAGCGAATAGTTGGGATTATTAAAATCCAATATTCCTTCAAATAAATACATATGTAACACATTGGTAGCTAGCGTGGGCATTCATTGTCACTAACCATTCGCAGTTCATGTTTCATTTTAGTTTTTCATAGGATAGATGCATAATTGCATACACTTCATATTCTACCTATGATTGATTTTACTCTTAGGGCTATCTTAAACTAGTAAAAGGGTCTAAACCATTAAGTGTTAACCAATAAGACGTCTGAACCATTAAGAGCTACTATACTACTTAACCATTTAAAGGCAAATATCTAAACAATTCAGATACAAACAGCCCCTTAATCTCTTCTTATTTACAATCTTTTTAATACTATTAAGCTCATATTAATTGTTATTATTAAAAAATTTAACTTAAAATTGTGCAAGGGCTGCGCGAACGCAAGCCCCCACTGCCACAAATTATGACGTAGGCTCGACCACTTGGGCCGACCTTAGGCGGGCACCCCTCCAAAGTGCAATGAAGGTCACCAACCTAGGCCATGGACCTTCTTGATCATCCATTGACCCAGTCCAGGTAAGTGAGTAATCCATTATATTCTGCCCCAATTTATATTATACCCCTGGTCACCTTATCTTTCTTCAAACCAATGTGGGACAACAGACTAATATAACAGAACATTATTGTTTCCATCTTATTTGAATAAACTTATTAAGGTATAAATGTAGCGGATTCATGGAAATTGGGGCATCTAATCTTTCTCTCACATATTTGAGAGAAACAGTGAGGATTTTAACTTTTAAGGTATACGCTTAGTTGATTTTTGGCAATTATGGCACTGCTGATTTGTCCTGTTTTAGTTGATGAATCTACATTGTCAAATGACTTGCTATTAGGCTTTTATTAGACCGTGGGGTATGGTGGGGCTTGGGTTGGGCATTGGTTGACACGTGGAATGGGAAAAAAAAACCCACGCCCATGGGGTATGGTGGGGCTTGGGTTGGGGCATGAGTTGACACATGGCCATTGAGAGCCCGCCATGTCACCTTGCTTGTCCGCCCCACGCCCGGCTTCAAACCCACGCCAAAGGGGCCACGCCCAAACCCAAGCCCCAACCCAAGCCCCCGGGGTGGTGGCTTGGGCGTTTTCCCCCAACCCAAGCCCCATACCCCATGGCCTTAGTTGCAAAATCTTCTGCTCTTCCTTTAGGACCTTTTGTCGAACATTCATGCCGAAAGTTCTTAGAAACAGTCATTTCAACATCAATGTATTTCCCTATGTACATCACATCGATGTTGATATCAAAAGCAGCTATTGTTTACGTCGCTAAGTGTACTTATTCATGTTTACACAAAGTTACGTGATTATTTGTACGATCTAGAGGTGAATCGTTTCCACATACGTGTTAGTATGTATTGTAATAATCAGCTGCCTCACTTCATTTCATGCTTTACTCCCTGTTGTCAGCACTCATAACTTAGTAAATTCAATCTTTGATGAAAAAGTTTTTATTTTGGGATTTTTTTGTTGTTTGGAAATAGAGTTAAGAGATTGCAGAATAATGATATGAAGAATAATGATATGAAGTTATAGTTATTGCAGATTTGAGTTCATAAAAAAATAAAAACATTGAGCTGATAAAATGTAGTTTGTGCATAAAAAACAAGTACGCCGTTGCCGGGGATCGAACCCGGGTCACCCGCGTGACAGGCGGGAATACTTACTACTATACTACAACGACTTGTTTGTTCTTTAGTTTTAGATTATATATTTATCTTAACTAATTTGTTTTTGTTCATCTTATCTAACTTATAATAAAAGACTCCAACTAATGCCACATGTCACCTTCTCCTTTAACTTCATATAATATTACTTATATTTTTATTTAAAAACAATTTTTATCTTTGTCCTTTTATTTATAATAATAATAAGTCCTTAATATATTATTATTTATAATAAGCACAAAAATATAATTTATTTTCGTTATAATCTTATCACACGAGTTTGGTTAATTTATTTAAATATAGGGTTAAATTCACTCAATTTTTAATCATAAATCTCTTCGTCATCCTTCATTTCTTCATCTCTTAATATATGTTTTGTATTTTGCCATGATCAGTTATTACCTACTCCAAAAAAACTATTCTATTTTAAACCACTCTCCTTAAATCAGTTTATATCCATCTCATTATTTAACCTAATATATATGAGTTTTGTTTAATAAAATAAAACAAGTATATACAAATTCTAACTTATAATAGAAGACTTTAATTTATGTCATGTGGCAATCTCTCATTTAATTTATTAATATTAATATTAATATATTAACTAATCCAATTAAAATACATCTAATATACGGATGGATAAACTTTTAGATACAACTAGGGGAAAAGCCCGTGCGATGCACGGCATGCATAATAGCTATTGTTTGTTCGTGGTAAGATGTCTGACACGGCCGGTGCATAACATGTAAGACAATATGCCTACAAAGGGGCATGATTAAAGTTTATTAAACCATGGGCCATAAGTTGTTTCCTTGGCAAAACTTGCCGGCCAAAAAGAAGTGAAAAAAGATGTCTTCCAAGGGAAAAAAACATGAAACAGAAAAAGGGAAAACGGATAAACTCTCGCACGCCTTCCTATCTTATTGGATAACGTCATCCCCAATCCCATCACCAGCCAACTGACTGCAGTGAAATAACGAAAAGAAAACTATTAAAAATGGTATACTATGTTTACGTATATATGCATCGAAAAGTAGTACAGGTTTTCATTACTAACACTAAGTGCAGACGGCATACCTTTCATGTGGGTCACTGTCAACTATTTCTTCTGAATCCGAATCTGCATAAGCAGGCCTGCGAAGGAAAAGCACGAAACATTTATGTAGACGGTTATCTAAAAATAAATATGCACAATTACATTGTTTATGGAAATCAATCAATTACAGTTGAAAGTTTTTTGTTGCCTTTCCATTTATAACGATACCAAGTTTATTTTTCTCAAAAGCCAACTTCTCCCCTTATATGTCTTTACACATTCGAAGTGATGCGTTACCAAGTTTTTTTATTCCTATTTTTTTTAATGTAGAGTAATGCACTTTTATATTTATGAACTCAAGTTTCCGACTGTTGTAGCCTCCTAATTTTAAAATAGAGTAAACATATACCAGGTATGTAAATAACATTTCAGATCGAGTAGAAAGGTAAATAGCACATCTTTAATTAAAATGGTTTATTAAACAGGGCACGAATAAAGTGTAAGCCGATATACACCTTACGATCGCTTCAACGCGCTTAACTGGTGTCGGTATGGGTAGCACCCCCTTGTCTTTAGCTGGGATCGATGGAGGTGTGGAAGAACCAAAGGGCTTACAACCATCCCCATCTAGCAGGACATTCTTGCAGTTGTGGCAGAGTATCTTTTATTTCCACAAAAAATTAATATCATCTAACCTCATCTTCTGTAGCACAATTGATTTTATCAAAGAGAGCATGTGATGGGGTAAAATCTATCACATGTGCTTAATAATTTTGAACTTTCTCACAATTTCAGTTGAGGGCTTTCCTCTATAACATCAACAACAATTGCAGCATTATATAGATACAATCATTACACTCTTGTCTCAAAATAGCAAACCATATTTTACTAGGCACAAAGAAACCATTTTTTCCTAGGCACAAGGCTTTTCCCAAGCCACCTGGTTTAATATCTAAAAAATAAAATTAGATAAATATAAAAATACAAAGATTACTAACTTATAAAAGAAAAGATAAAAAATACAAATCAAGTCATAAATTTCCATAGTCTATCCATGTGTGCCATTGGCCATTAATCTTAAACTTAATCCACTTTTGCTAGAAGAACACAACATGAGTGTACATGCTCACAGGCAACCTCATACGCCTCACGGTCATGGGAAAACATTTCAGCATACTTTCAGTATACTATATTAGTAACAAAATATTAAGCTCGAGCCAAGATACAACAAACGATCACTACTAGAAAATAGGGGGGTTTCCTACCAAAATTTCCGACAAAACCAATTTCGTCGGAAAATTCCGACCATTTTCCGACAAAATACCAACTAAAAAAATAATCTGGTTTTACCGACTATTTTCCTACAATTTACCGACCAAAAAAAAAGAGAAAAAAATTGGTCGGAAAATGGTCGGAAAATTTCCGACTAAGTTCCGACTAAAAAACTAATCTGGTTTTACCGACTATTTTCCTACAATTTACCGACAAAAAAAAATTTGATCGGAAAATGGTCGGAAAATTTCCGACTATTTACCGACAAAAAAAAAAGATAAAAAAATTGGTCGGAAAATGGTCGGAAATTTCCGACAAATTTCCGACTAAAATTTTTGTTTTTTTCATTTTTTCAACCTTTAAACATCGTTTTTCCATTCCATCTTTTGTACACATTAATTATACATGAAATACTTTTACTTTACCAACTTATACGCATTGTACATGTTTATACGTGTATGTACCGACTAAAAAACAATTATTCTTTTCATATTTAATTATACTGAGGTGTATATCTATATATATAAACGTATTTCTTGTCTCTATATGTATATGTATGTGTGTATGTATATATATATATATATATATGAGTATGTGTTTGTCCAAGTGTACACACACGCATACATACACACATACTTATATATACACATACTTAGCCTGTTTTAATTAATAGGTCCCGATAGGGTACATACACGTATAAACATGTACAACGCGTATAAGTTGGTAAAGTAAAAGTATTTCATGTATAATTAATGTGTACAAAAGATGGAACGGAAAAACGATGTTTAAATGTTGAAAAAATGAAAAAAACGAAAATTTTAGTCGGAAAATGGTCGGAAATTTCCGACCATTTTCCGACTAAAACCTTTATTGGTCGGAAAGTTGTCGGAAATTTCCGACCATTTTCCGACTAAAACCTTTATTGGTCGGAAAATGGTCGGAAATTTCCGACAAATTTCCGACTAAAATTTTTGTTTTTTTCATTTTTTCAACCTTTAAACATCGTTTTTCCATTCCATCTTTTGTACACATTAATTATACATGAAATACTTTTACTTTACCAACTTATACGCATTGTACATGTTTATACGTGTATGTACCGACTAAAAAACAATTATTCTTTTCATATTTAATTATACCGAGGTGTATATCTATATATATAAACGTATTTCTTGTCTCTATATGTATATGTATGTGTGTATGTATATATATATATATATATATATATGAGTATGTGTTTGTCCAAGTGTACACACACGCATACATACACACATACTTATATATACACATACTTAGCCTGTTTTAATTAATAGGTCCCGATATGGTACATACACGTATAAACATGTACAACGCGTATAAGTTGGTAAAGTAAAAGTATTTCATGTATAATTAATGTGTACAAAAGATGGAACGGAAAAACGATGTTTAAATGTTGAAAAAATGAAAAAAACGAAAATTTTAGTCGGAAAATGGTCGGAAATTTCCGACTAAAATATTTTAATTATATTTAATTGTTTTATGAGCTATGTTTGTTTTATTGATCTCAATTACATTTTAAATATTGATCTATGTTTGTTTTATTGATCTCAATTACATTTTAAATATTTTAATTATATTTAATTGTTTTATTAATATATATATATTAATATATATATATATATATTAATATATATATATATATATATTATTTTTAATAATGTGAAAATTAAAAATATTTTTAAAAGAAATGATGTTTTGACCTAAAGTAACAAAATGTTTGATGTACAGGCAACAGAAGGTACATTTTGGTACACCGGTAGGGGTGTAAACGAGTCGGGCATAGTGCGAGCCTTCCACTACTCAAGCTTGGCTCATCATGTTTTTATGAGGCTCGGTTCGGTTCAGATTTACTTATTTGAGCTCGAACTCGGCTTGCGAGTAAAACCTAAATCTTGAGCTCGTTTTGAGCTCACAAGCTTAAACAAACTTTGTATTTCAGGCTCGAGCTTGTTAAGTCTCGGTTTGTATATTAAGATGCTTTTGATTCCTCAATATTTATGTATGCTGTTTAGGTGTGGAACTTGCAATCCCAAGTGGAAAAGTTAAATAAATGACTCGAAGAGGCGCGACAACCCCACACGGAAGTGTTGCAAAACCGAGTTGATGAAGCAGTTTGGTAATCCTAGCAATCCTCCACCATAGTTTTGTTTTGTTTTGTTTGTTGTCTTTTGCGGTTAAACTTGTAATTTAAAAACCGTGGGATATTTTGTTGTGGAACCTACAATTTGACAACCGTTTTGTATTTTGTTGATGAACTTTCAGTTCTATAATCTTGTCGTATTTAGGATTTTTATTGGTTTTTTTTTCTGCATTTTTAGTAGAAAAATCTGGATTTTTTAGTTTTTTATATTTTTTTTATTAAAAAGTATTTTAGTCGGAAAGCTGTCGGAACATCTTGGTCGGAACTTTGTCGGAAACTTTTAGTCGGAAAATAGTAGGAAACCGGCAGTCGGAAAGCTGTCGGAAAATTGTAGTCGGAAATTGGTCGGAAAACTTTTGGTCGGAAAATGGTCGGAAACTGGCAGTCGGAAAGCTGTCGGAAAATTGGTCGGAAAATTGTAGTCGGAACTTTGTCGGAAAATTGTAGTCGGAACTTTGTCGGAAACCGGCAGTCGGAAATTGGTCGGAAATTTAGTCGGAAACTGGTCGGAAAAATTTTCCTACAAGGCTTTTTCCTACAAACGTATTTTTGTCGGAAACTGGTCGGAAACGCCGTTTTCCGACCATTTTCCGACTAAAACCTTGGTCGGAAATGGTCAGTTTTTTAGTAGTGGATCAATGTTTAAGTTGCATATGGGAATATTATAGGAAACGTTCAACATTAAGCAACTATGGTGGATTTTTATATAACTTACTTGCAGTGAAAATTTTGCCTTATAGTTATTTGGATGCGGTGATTAATCAACAACCCAACAAAAGTGGCAGTTACCTCTTCAAGATCTGCTGGTCAATCTGGTTATCTTTAGTCTTTTATCAGATTGTTTTGTTTATCGGGTCAAATCCGTTGATAAAACAAAACCCTCCGTCGTGCAACAATAATAGAAAACCCAATTAAAGTAACTCTTAATCAGCATCTATCCTATATCGACAAAAAAATATGCAAGTCAAGTTCTTTACTGGAATCATGCTAAAACAATAATATTGTCACAAAAGAAACATATGATATTATTTGGTTGGTGGCTTCTTATATCCTAATGGGTTCCAACTTTAGGCCAAAGCTTTTAACTTTATTTTATGTCTTTAGTATCATAGAGACACTCATAAGAACAAAACTTTACTGTATGGGTAGTTGGGTACTTATTAGCTTATTCATTGCTGACATTACTTTAGTGGCACCTTTCATCAGATGAGGAGTTAAAAGAGAAATTGCTTTCTTTAGTGGCACCTTTCATCACAAACACACACACACCTTCAAGTCTATGATCGGCTTTACATAGTCTTATAAAAAAAAGTAAAAAAAACTTACTTGGCCACCTTCTTGCACCCACGCTATCATGTCAACGATGATCACCACAACGATGATCACAGATCACCAAGGTAGCTACCTAGTGGCACATGATGCATTAAAACTATTTGCAAAGAAAATTTTCTATTACATTTTACGATATAATGTTAAAATATTCAGTTAATTATGTTTAGAATTCTCTACCACCTTTTTTTTGTTTTTAAGTTCTGTAAGCTATTAGCATACATTTAGAAATTAAATGATATCCCTAAATATGATCAATACGAATGGTATATAATATAAAAAAATAAGCATACCGCTCCCAAAATCTCACCTCCTTACTTTTCAAAGTTCTAAATATAAAAAACACCAAGAATAAATAAATTTCTAAACCAGCCACCAGACTTTTTAGATTTTCTTTATTAGTTAAATTCAAGGAAGGTACTGAATCATAAAAAAGAAAAGGTGGGAAGTTTGAACCATATACTTATGAATGTGTTGATTAAAGTTGTGGTTTATTCCTAACTGGCCATGGATTAAATAAAAAAGGGAAAGGAAATGTGTCATGGGTCAAATTAAAAATAGCTACAAATACAATGGAAACAGGTCGAAAGCCGCTTAAAGTGTATTTTTGTAATGAATCCAGCCCCTCTTGATACATCTGACATGTACCAAAACATGTTTTGCGTTGAACCCGTTTTGACACATTACCCGACCCACCCATTGAGGGGGCTGTTTGGATGTATTTTTTTAGGTGAATTCGAATAGTTATAATTAGAAACAAAAAAAGTTACATTATGTTCCGAAAGAAATGAAATTCAAATTAGTTATGACTAACCTGTTTTGGCCATGGACCTTTAACATGCTCAGGGTTGAAAACTTTCTGACACCAGTGCAAGCACGGAACATCAGTTCGATCCTTGAAACACTCAGCTAAATATGTCATAATGGGATTTAAGAAAATATATTCTCTAATAATGATATCCATCCATCATTAACAGTTTAGTCATAATTGTAGAGATATATATTATAGTTATTAGAGTTATAGATATAGATTATAGATATGAGAATTGAATATGAACTCACTATGAGAGAAATCGTTGGGGTCGGGGGTCCTTAATCACAAAATGCAAGTTATACAAGAATAAATTAAAACAAATGATTAGTTTCTAACCTGAGAAAGATCAAGGAACGAAGAATAAGAATCCAGTAACCGAACGATTATATCTCTAGGAAGTAATTTGTTCACACTTTTACGCCTCTTTACAGCTTCCTCACCTCCACCTTCTGTAACCTTCTTCCACAATGTAATTCAAAATCAAACGTAGAACTGATGAAACGTATTCACAAAAGGTTATTTCCTATGGAAGGTTTGAATGAATTAACCAAGAAGCAAACAGAACTTATCTATGATCAATACTTAGAAAGAGGAATTCTGGCTTAAATCAAGAAACGCATTCAAAAGCAACCTTAAGCAGTAAAAATAATTAAATTAAAATCATTAATCATTAGCAACGAATTTATTAACTTCACCAGAAAAAAATTTGCAACAAATACTACAAAACATACAGATAATTGAAATATACCTGAGTATTATCATAGTTATAAGGGTCGTCAGAATCTTTGTGTTGCCGGTTTCTTGACCAGAAGTTCGCCGTAGAGGCGGGTGCGCGACCGAAACTTAGATACGCCATAGAGAACACTCACTGTCGTATTTGCTCTCCTCGACTTCGTCAGATGTTGCCGTCGCCATCGACTGTTTTTTCAATTTGGGTTCAAACAACCGCTCACTACAATTGTTTAGGTTTTCGTAAAAACCTGTACCCTCGTGTTTGGGAGTGAAGAACATGAGTCGGTGGTGCTGATACAAATATTGATCGGTGAAGTGGTGGGGGATTTGAAGGGGGCGGCGAGGTGAATTGAAGAGCCGGTGATGTAGGTTAGCAATGTTTTTACAATAAATTTAATCAATTAATCAATTTTACATTTACAATGCATAGGTTATAACAATTAATTTAGACTCTTCACCTTAACATTATAGGTTATAAAAGGTGCCAAAATCTCTAAAATGCTCCTAAAGTGTCTTAAATTTTTGAACAATGTGCAAGTTTACCTCCTCTAAATTAGCTTGGCTTTCTTGTACATGTTGCTTAAAGGTGTATACATAATGTAAAATGACCAAAAGGGTAGAAAACCCAGTTTCTTTAATATAGTAGTATAGATATAGATAGATATAGTATTATTTTAATCAATATTATTTTAAGTATTGCATTTAAAACTTCATAAATGTTGATTTTAAAATAGAACAATAATTTACGGTATAAACACATGCGCAATGAATGTGGAGGTCAATATTACCATTCTATCAAATGCCAATTAAAAGACTATGTAACTGAAAACTCTTAAATTATGCAAAGATTCATGTATTTATTTTTGTGTAAATTCATATACGTTTTTTTTAATATTTACTTAACAAAAACTCATGATATTAGTTATGTTTATAATTCTAATTTCTCCTTTAATTCCATTAATTTAAAGTTAATGGAAGGAGATGAAGAGTTGTTCTTAAAATTCCTTTAATTATATTCTTTAATTCCATTAATTCAGTTACGTTTATCTTTAATTTTATTTTAAGCCTAATTTGTTAGAATTATAATATAATTTGTTAGAATTATAATATTAATTTTATTAACTAAATTTCTAAGTATTTATTTTGAATCAATATTATTTTAAGTATTGCATTTAAAACTTCATAAATGTTGGTTTTAAAATAGAACATGCAACTAAATTTTAGATTATATATAGATTAATCCATTTTTTCAAGGATTATTATGCTTTTCAATTTTTCTGTTTTAATATTTTTAGTAGAATCCAAACTAATCCAATTTATTTGACTTTAACATTCCCCTAAAAAATACTAATAATATTAATATAAGATGAATAAAATAATTTAAAAATTAATGGGTAAATTTATTATATCACAAATAGGTTAAAAAATAAGTCAATGTTATTAAAATAAGATTAAATTACTGTTTCCTATTTTTAAAAACATTTCCTCATTTAGAATTATGGAATGATTTTGACGAAAAAAATTGATGATGTGAATTTTTTTGTGGACAAATGTCACTTTTTAGTTTTTTTTTCACGCTTAATTTTATGCTTAGTCTCTTATTAAATAATAATATCAAACCATAATGATCTCACTTCTGTATTCTATTAAATAATATTATTAAATCCTAATTTCCCGCTTATCACTTAGGCCATGTGTAGTCATAACGCCCCTTTGTGGGCGTTATGCGACACGTGGCGCGCCACGTCAGCGTGGGGCGTTATGGGGCCTTATGCATTTTAAGCCCGTAGTCATAAAGCCCCCGTCTAATCATTACTCAATTATTAATTTCTAATTTTTTATAATTATTTTCTAACTTTATAAAATTAAAATTCATTTCATTAAGTTAAAAAACATTACACTAAAATAAAATAAAAAAAACATTACACATAAAAAAAATACAGTAACATAAAAAAAAACGGTTCCAAAAAAAAAAGTTGGACTAAAAAAATAAAAAAAACAACACTTCAAAGATTAATCTTCTTCGTCTTCGTTCTCTCCTTCTTCCTCTTCGTTTTCTCCAGCATCCAAACCTACGTCTTCAAAGTTCCCGTCTTCGAATTCCTCAACCTCTTCTTCCTCGGAATCTTCTTCGTCTTCATTGTTGTATCGAATTGGGCAAATCGCCCAAGCATGCTCAACCAAATATGCCTTCAACGTGTTATGTATGTCCCTAGATCGCAATAGTTGAGCATTTGCGAGTCTCTCTTCCATTGTTGCTTGGGTTCCTTCGACTAAATCTTCCGGAATGTAGTTTTGGCATATCGCTTTTCCGTCATCCTCAATGATCATATTATGCAAAATGATGCAAGCATACATGGTCATTCGTATTTTATCCTTATGCCACATGCGACAAGGATTTCTGATAAAATGTCATCGTTGCTGTAGAATCCCAAAACACCTCTCGATATCCTTTCTTGAAGACTCTTGTAATTTTTTAAAATAATTTCTTTTCTCATCGAACGTTTTAGAAAACGTTTTAACAATAATCGAATACTCCGGGTATATACCATCGCCCAAATAGTAGCCATGCTCGTAGTCGTTCCCGTTCGCATGAAAACCGGCCTTTGGTATAGTTCCAGAAATGTAGCTCTCTATTAATGGTGAAGCCTCTAACGTATTAATATCGTTAAAACACCCGGCTACACCAAAGAAGGCCGACCAAACCCAAAGGTCGTATGACGCAACAGCTTGTAATACCATAGTTGGCCCTTTTTGATCACGCCGTGTATGTTGACCTCGCCATGCGGTTGGACAATTGTACCAACGCCATTGACGACAATCCAAGCTACCAATCATGCCGGGTATTCCATGCTTTTCTAGATGCACCTCATATATTTGTTGAAGGTCGTTCCAAGTGGGATTTCTCAAATAACGTTTTCCATATAACTGGCATATACCTAAAATATAATTTAATATATAAAAGTTTTACTAGTAAGGTACTAAAAAATCAATATATAAAAGTAAGTAAATAAATAAATAAAAGTCAATAAAAAATACCATAGCAAAAATGTTCCACGCAATCTAGGGTTGTTTTCTCCGCCATCTTCAAGTACTCGTCGTTGATGTCGTACGTGTTTCCGTATGCTAATATGCGTAACGCGGATGTGACCTTTTGAATTGAGGTGAAGCCTAAATATCCTCGCGCGTCCATTCTTTGCTTAAAGAAATCATACTTATTTTCCAAATCATTAGAAATGCGCAAAAATAACCTTTGGCTCATACGAAAACGCCGTCTAAAAACATTGGGTCCGTGAACCGGTGTCGCATCAAAATAGTCTCTCATCAAACGCGCGTTCGCGGCTTCACGATCTCGCAAGATATAGGTGCGCCGCAAGATGGGTCGTGGAGGGGGAGTAGGCCGAACGTGCTCAAGTGCTTGTATCATAAAAGTACACACACTCGTAACCGCTTCTTCCTCCTCCGCATCTTCTTCGGGTGAAAAAAATCTTCGGTAAATATCGGTGAACGAGTCTTCCGACGGGGAACCCATTTTTTTTAATAGGATGGGAGTAGCTTCAAAACTTTTTAAAAAATATATAGAGAAGAGGAGGGTATTTGAGTATGATTTGTAAAAAAAAATGGAAGAGTGGGAGTTATTTATAGTGTGAGAATTAAAAAATTGATTTTTTTTTATTGGATATGACCGTTTTGTAACGGTCAAAATTATTAAATAACATTTCATCAAAGCGCTATACACATCGCGCCTCCTCCATTTTTCCGCTCGATGGCGCCCTCTGTGGCGGTGTGCCGGCGCTATGAGGCATACCGCCCCCTCACATGCCGCCCACTACACATACCCTTATTTATTTATTATTTCTTTTCCTAACTATTTTTTCTGTTTATTAATAACTATTTAATGTTTCATTGATCCAACCACGTGTATACACAAGTTTCTAATCTAATAATAAATAAAATAAAACAAAGTAAAATGTTATAACATGTGTAATACACAAGCTTCTAAGCTAATAATAACTAAAAAGTAATTCATCTTGAATTTAAAACGGAAAAAAAGACAAACATTGAACAAACCTTGGTTTACCATATATTCAATTTAAAATATTAATTCATCTCGGTTCTTTTCTCACGTGGTATTAATACGTAAAAAATATTCACAATTTGTTCAAATTTAACATTTTGTAGGGACTTTTATGTGAAAAAAATAGAAACAATGCTGGTTTTTATGTCATTTGCCCATAAGTTAATAATACATTAAAGATCATTTTTCGAAAACATAAGTAAACTGTACATCAAAGATTATATTTTCAAAAAACATATCTTGACGATTGTATGAGTTACCCAATTACATTATATTTATTCAACCAGTTTAATATATGTGTTTATTCAACCCATAATATATAAATGATTTTTTTTTTAAATAGATTAAAAGTAAAATTGTGAGGTTGAATGAGAGATTGTCATTTGGCATTAATTTGAGTCTTTTATTAATATTTGGATTTAAAGATAAAATTGATACGAAATAATTAGATATAAAATTGAGCTTAAACATACTATGTATTTTGTTATGAGAGTACGATGAAAAACTAAAACGTAATCTATCTTTTATCCTAAAAAATAAATTTCTTATTGGGTTGAAAATATTACATTTATATATCGGGTATCACCTAATCCCGTACCCGCAGAATATTGTTTTTCCCTAATCCTATACCCAGCCTAATACCCGTCGGGTATCGGTATACCCGTCCCGGATGTTTCGGGTTTCATGTATACACGTTGGGCTTGGGTATTTTTACCATCCCAAACGACTATATGTCTTAACTGATTACAATATATTTATTCAATATATGTAATACACATGTTTGTTCACCCATATAATAAATGAGTTTTTAAAAATGTAACTTTTTATTACTTTGTATATAAAATTTTATTTATTTAACCCGTGTAAAACATGAGGTTTTAACCTAGTATAGTATACAAGGGCAAGATATATTCGAACTTCATAACAACCAAACTCCTCTTATTTAAAAAAAAAAAGAAAATCCACAGTTTTAACAATACTATGTCATCTAACAGACTTTAACAAAGAATAGTCGCCACTCACCACCACAATTCAGATAGTTTAGAGTCGCAAAGCAACCCAATTAAAAGTACTAGCATAAACCATATCACGTGCTTAAATTTGCAAACGTGATCTTTGGTCCCGCTTGGTTCATATCAAATTGACATAAATTAGAATTAAATTAATTTTGTTCAAAAACGTGTTGGGCTTGTTAAGGGGTAAATGTAGATCTTTTCCTTACTAAGTGGTATTTAACTTACCATTGGAATGTTGTAAAATTACCAGAAAAACCCATCTACATTATTTGAACTCGTAACCATGTTTACCCTTCATCGACTTTTTGTCCCTTGGTTGTTTTCTCGACTTCTATTAATCGAACAAAACTTAATTCGTAACCATGTTTATTTGTTTCCTCTTCATCACATATTCTTAACTTACGAATTCCAAGTCCAGTTCCTTCAAATATATTCCACAAACCAAACGCCCCTTACTTCGTTTCCTAAATGTGTAATTATAACATGCGTATTTGAAGGCGAAATTATTTATAAGCCTTCAAGCTCTTTTTGGAGGCAAGAATGGATTTTCCAATATATTCATTCAAGCGGCGCAGCTTGTTGCCCGTTTACCAACTTGTCGATGTAAATTCGCTTTTTATACATTTCAGTTCTTGTTTAAAAAAAAAAATATTTGAACAAATCATAATCCAATTCAAAGCTTTGACACATCAATTTGAGCAAATATATGGCTAATCACTTGAGAAATAGCCCCAATCTTGTTTACATTAACATTATCTTTTCCCAAATTAGTCATTTCTTCCCTCCACCCACATATCTTGTTTCTGATTCCCACCCTAACAAATAAAAAAATTGCAAAAATGATCACCCATCATGACCTCAAATCTTATCTTTCTTTCATTTTCCATAGTTAGATGTTGATCTTGAAGAAGATGCCATCTTCAATCTTGCAATCATGTCATCTTGTTCACCGCTAAACAACCGCGCGCTCCAGTTTCCCGACCTTTGAACCAACCGAGACGGGACCCGGTCGCTATCTTCCCCACCCGATGCGTCATAACCACCATCGCTAGTTGATCTAGACAATGGTATGACCCCGGGCTTCTCGTGGGCCCCAGACATCGGGATCCTAGCCTCGTCAGTGCCCGAAGAGATCCTAACCGGGTGAATATCGGGCGAGGTCAAGCTACTATCCGGTGACGATTCTACGATACCGGTCGAACCCATCGGCCGGAAAACACTACGGGCCTCGAGCTGCAAAGGGACCAGAGTTGAAAAATCCTGACCCGTTATTCGATCGTTTATCATATTGTGGTGTAACGATGGTTGTTCTGCGGGGTGTGAATGTTCCGGAAGACGGATCCTCTTGCTTCCTCGTCTTCGGCTACTCTCGAGCTTTGAGAATAACCGACGCTCGCTGCTTCCAACGCTGTTATCACGTTCGAGCCCGTAAGGGGTAGCCAGTTGGGTGTCTTTTCGTGAAACGGGCTGTAGGATTTTAGACTTCTTTCGGGCTTCGGCTGCGGCTTTTGATACCTCCTCTGCGTTTAAACGGGCCAATGTCCACGGGCTGATCTTTACGGCTGCGGGGTTCTTTTTCTTCATGGGCTCATCTACTGTCCTCTTACCCAGTGAGCTAACGGAACCAGTGTCCGGTGGAACTACATCATACTGCAAAAAGATACATATTATTAACAAACAACTTTTACTTATGAACAGGTCTATTTAGGTTATATTTTATCTCTAACGGACCAAAAATTGTATAACAAATATTTTATCTCAAACGGGACAATAAAAAATAGTTTTAATATGGTAGTTACATAAAGAGTATCCCTGCGGTTTTTCAAAATTGTGGATTTGGTACCCAGCTTTCTAAAAGTACGGATGATCCTTGTGGTCCCCACCCAACAAATCTAAAGGTTTCAGGAGGTCCAAGTTAAGGACTAAATGCGTTACAAAGTGCAAACCACAGGGACCATCCGTGTACTTTTGACAAAAGTTAGGGACTAAATGTGCTACAAAGTGCAAACCACGGGGACCACCCACATACTTTTAGAAAGCTAGAGACCAAATTCAAAATTTGAGAAAACCACCGGGACTGTCTGTGTACTTTACTCTATATAAGAAAGGAAATACCTGATCTTCAACAAACAAACGTGGGGGCGTACACCACGCTCCTTGACGGAAATTGTTAAACGAGCTGGCACTGCTTAAACCGGTGATAGAGCTTGCGGGTGACATTTGCGGACTTTGTTGACCACCGATGCCCTGTTGTTCCTGCTCTCTCAATGCTATGATATAATCGTATGTACTGATTCCCTATACACGACATAGTTGTAGTTTAATTAATGATTTTAAATATATTAATATCTTTCAAAAATGTTAATGAGGAATAATCGAATAGGAAACTCACCTTCTTTATTAGAAGAATGTGAAAGAAGAAAAGTTGAACAAGTGGCAGCGTTGCGATCATAGCCAAAATCGTGCACACTCCTTGTCACAAGTCAAGGATAGTCAACACTTACTCCATCAGTCTCATGCAATTGCCAACATTTTTTTTATTTTTCAGAATCTTTTACGGTTCAAATTACCAATTTACAATGCAAAATGTTCCTAGTATTCTCTTTGGTGAAGGGTATTTTAGTCTTTAGGCATGTAACAGTCAATCGGTTTTGTAAAACTACGTGTTGAATGGAATGCTTTTGTTGCATAAATGAAGTTCAAAAGTTTACCGTCTTTTTCACTTTATGTAAACTCGTTAGAGATGTGCGAAAAAAAGACCGAATTGCCCTTTAAGTTAACAAAAAATATAGAAATACCCCTGACGGAGAAGTATGGATGGAGTTAACGAGCCGGATGAAAGTGGCAAGATTTCAAACCTTTTGGATCCAGATGCGGAAAAAACAAACCTTTGGACGAAAGTCGCAAAACTGGCCGAACCTCAGGGACGAAAATGGCAATTTACTCTAGAATTTAATGTGATTTTGTTATATTAATAAAATATATATTAACAAACTACATTAAATTATAAAAGCAAATATGTGACAAACGCCCCTCATATCAACCAGTATTGTTCGTTTTGCATCTCTCTTGTGGACCGAATATATTTATATGAATTTAAAAAAAAAAGTGCATCAAGACGATTTTATAAAGTAACTCGGGTGACTAAAAAGAATGAAGCACCCACCACGACGATAACATATGGCACTAACGAGAAACTGCTTCCGAGCTTCGTAGCAATGTCTACACTGAATCTCTTGTGATCAAGAAAACAGCATATCAACACAACGATCCCAGTTGACCATTGAAGTACCAGCTACATATAACAATCACGGAAGTAACAACACATGTCAGTGTTTGAGAAAAGTTGACTAAAAAGTCAACATGACTATAGAATCGAGAGATTTGGTCTTACTAGGAGAAGTGCGGAGATCATAAGAGTAAAGAACTTTTTGTAGTTCTTCTTGCCTACACAGTTATTCAGCCACTGCAAAATAATTATAATAACGTGTCAAATGTCTGCTTCAAAAGTAGAGAGTGTTCATAGAGTCGTAATTCTTAATTCTTACATACCCTGCAATGATGATCAAATCGATCGACACATTTGTCACAAACTCTACAATGCTTGCTGTACTTAAAAACCTGCAGCAAACCAATCATGTACATATATTTAGAGTTAGGGGCAGATATAGTGTAAATTTTGAAAAAAATTGACGTTTTTGTTATTTCGTTACACCCTTTTTTGAAACTTTGCCCATATAAAAATTTTCTAGATCCGCCACTGTTTAGAGTCGTAATTCTTAATTCTTGACACGACTTCTTGACACGACACGAACGTAACCTGGTTTTGGGTTGACATTTCTAACCCGTTTAATAAAAAGGTCGTGTTCGAATTGACCTATTTAACGATTTTAATTAAAATGGGCCTACCCATGTCAACATGTTTTAAAATTATAATAAAAAAATATACTTGGTCAACCCTTTAACCCATTTGACACGTTTAGATAAATGAGTTAAACGGGTCATGTTAAGGTTACACGATTTCAAGTATGTCCAGGTTAGGGCTGATTTCTTTGACACGGATAATATACGGTCGCGTTCGGGTTCATTGATTCAACCCGCCTTAATTGAAGAATTTATGCCAATTTTTTAAATTTACTGTATGATTAATTCTTTATCTCTTTTTACAGCAAGAAATTTACCTCAACTTCACACAAACTACAGTAAAACATGCCATCTTCACTTGTCTGAAGCTCCGAAGATTCATCATTCGAACTCGAGCAACCGCACATCAAAGCACAAGGAACCAAAGCCACAAACCAACACGGTTTCGCCGTGCTCTTTACAGTTTCCGACACATTATCATCCATTCTCGAATCCAGATTCTTCACGTTCTTGACCGACTGTTTACCCCCCACACTTGCAGCATTTGCATCTTGTATCGATGAAGTCGATTCCCCACCAAGTTTAGATTCCTTAACTCTACCACTCGTTTTGTTATTCGGAGTTTTACTATACTTTTTCGACTTGAAAACACCCGGATCTGCCGGATCCGCACCCGCACACCATATATACAACCCGAATGCAGATATAATCTAGCATAATTATCCATAAATAACACATAAACATTAACATAAAGATCCTATCAAGACTAACCACATAATTATATCATCTTTACAACCAGATCTTTGGTATATTGGCATCAAAATTGAAAATTGAGAACTTACAAGAGGAGTGTAGATCCCCATTACAATATACTGGTACATCTTTTTACCAACAAAAGGAGCAAAAAACACATAGAATCCAAAACCCAATGCCAAAAACACAGATACAGCTACCACCTGCAGAGATTAATCACAAAAAAAAAAAAAAAAAAAAAAAAATCAGTTTTTTAAATTTCAAAACCCTAGAAAATAAAGATTTTGAATACCTGAAGAGGGTGGTAGGGAAGTTGCCATCCATGTTTCCTCATATTTGCAATGTTGAAATTATCAAATTAGAAAGATTTAATGAAAATCTTTCTGGGTATGTGAGGAAACTGCAAAAAGTATACAAAGATTAAAGCTTTTTTGGTTTCTTGTGCTATTTTGAGTGTTTTCTGAATTGGGTTAAATTCTTTTTGTAAAAAGATTACATCTCATTTCATCAATGGTTTGTTAAAGACCAAAGATCTTCTTCAAGATCATCACCTACTGAAAGAATATGAAAAACCCATCTGGAATTCACTAAAAAAATAGCTGATTTTTGGTGGGTTTTGCTGCAAAATGCAAATCTTTGTTGGTGGGATGTTGGTGTTCTTGAAAGATGAAAACTTTGCTACAAATCTGTGTTTTTACTCAATCATGTTTTTGAGTCTTGAAGAGGAGAGAGAAGGAAGAGGGTGCAAAGGGACAGTAATAAGGGACTCTGTTTTTCCTTTTGTAATAGGGTGAAATGACCATATTACCCTCATGTTTTTCTTCCTTTTTCATAGGTATATCATGTGTTTTAACAGGTCACTAGCAATGCAAGTTGTACATTTCTGCTTTTGGATGCACTCTAAACTACTGATTGTATTTAAAGCCCTTCTTTATCACCTCTTTTACTCCTTTCATTTTCATTTTCTTCTCTCTCTTCTCTCTTTGTTTTGTTTTGTCTCTTTTTAGCATTTCTGAATTATTTTTCCCTCTTAAAATTTAAAAAGTTGGTTACTAGAATGTCCTCCGGGAATGTCCAGTTGTCACTTTTAGTCCTTTTTAGGTTTTGTTAGTATTAAAACAAACATTAAACTAAAGCTTCTTGCCATATTAAGGATTTTAGATTTTAGATGTTAGATACTACATCCATCAGAATAAACATGTGAATTAAATAACATCCCCTATAAAAAGAGAATCATGAAAGTAGTATTTTACTTGGATATGAATTTATGATATATCTTTGGAGGAATGTAAATGAAAGATCAAGTCTTTATCGACTCTATATGACTTTACGATCGCAAATCAAACTTTATTTCTACAAATAAATACTTAAAATGACATCATATATCTTACTTTCTATATGTGTCATCATCAATGCACCTTTGGTGGTTGTAGCTTACAAAATTCAATACATACGTGAAATGGATACGCGTATATGCATATACGAGATAGAATTTTACAATATACTACTTGAGTTTTGACAATGAAGGCATAAAGTTTAGACTGTGAATCTCAATAGTCATAACTTATTTAATCACAAGCATTGAGATACCTAAGTATTATTAAATCAAACTTGATATAATAGGGAAAGGTGTCCACGTTGCGAATCACACTATTATTTTCTAAACCAAGTACTTAAGGGATAAGGAAGCTTAAGCTGAATTTTTCATGTATATAGAAAATCTCATTGGCTTACCAACCAATTTAGTGGGTTAAAGTTTGACGCACACATAATTGGCAAGGCAGTGGCGAATCTATAGTTTTTTTCATCGTTAATGGTGTTAACATATTTAAGTATACGGATCTCTAAAGCTTTTTTACTATAAAACAAATAATATACATAATGGTGTCATTTTCAAAATATACCAGTTTAGTTCATACACGATTCCTAAAATAATTTCAAAAGTCTTCCTTTTTTTTCTTTTAAGGAGTCATTTTCTTAAAATGGTGTAAGGGATAAGAAAGCTTAAGCTGAATTTTCCGTATATATAGAAAATCTCATCGGCTCACCAACTAATTTAGTGACTTACAAGTTTGACGCACATGATTGGCAATGCAGTGGCGAATCTATAGTTTTTTCATCGTTAATGGTGTCAGCATCTTTTAGTATTCGGATCTCTAAAGCTTTTTTTACTTTAAAACCAATAATATACATAATGGTGTCATTTTCAAATTACACAATATCTAAGTTTAGTTCATACACGATTTTTATAATAATTTCAAAATTCTTCCGCTTTTTTTCTTTTAAGGAGTCATTTTCTTAAGGCAAATTGGCCTGTAATAATCTCACCTACACCTTTTTGGCCAATATGGAATGAAATAGATTGTGTAGTGTTTTGTATGTAAACTGTTTTGTATGGCAATATGTTATGAAATAAAGTGCATATGTAGCTAATCGGATTTCATTCCAAACTGCCATTCCAAGTCATAACATACAAAACACTACACAATCTATTTCATTCCATATTGCCATACAAAACAGTTTACATACAACCTAAAAACTAATGCTGCAGTCAAACCAAAACCCAAAAAACAAAACCTAAAACTAGTGCTGCAATCAAACATCTTCTGCTTTTAACATTCTGACCAGCCTTTTTCCTCAATTTTTTGTTCTCTTCCATAAGAACCATCTTGTCAATTTCTAAGTTTGCAATCTTCATTTGTAGTGCCTTGTTTATTTCAACCAGATTATTGCTCCCATCAACATCTTCTTTCCAAACAAAGAACTTGCAATCTGAATTCTAACAAATTAAATCACAAAATGAGGAAGCTTTCAAGGAAAATTATCAACATACAAACTTATTTTACTTACAGGCCATAAAGGGCATCCATAAAACTCCTTCCCTTGTCTAGAACTTCGAGAACCAGCAACTCGCTTCACTGCTACCATCTCATGATTACAATAAACATTCCCATCTGTCCCAATCCTATAGATTCTTGGTTTATTGTTTCGAGAGCATGAAGAAGACGAAGAAGAACTCATCAATATCCCCTAATTGAATCGCGAGGGAGAATTCCTATGAACTAGGGTTTTTTTTTGGGTTTTAGTTGATAAAGAGAGCATAGGTATTTAAAAAGGACCAGGGGAATACACATCAGCTGCCACATAACCTTTTTTGACACATCATCCATAGGTCAGCTGCCACATCAGCCATTTTGCTAACTCAGTTAGGGATTTTTAACGGAGGACCAGTGTGGGCCAAAAATTTGAAAAATGGGACTAGTGTGGGGAATATTCTGAGGTGGGATTATTATTGGCCAAAAAGGTGTAGGTGGGATTATTACAGGCCAATTTGCCTTTTCTTAAAATGGTGTCACTCGACTTGTCATACACTTATATAACTTTTTATCGGATTCATGTGATACCATTCTATCTCAATCTAAATCCACTCATATGGCGAGGATACTTGAATTTATGGGATTCTAAATAATCTTTTTTTTACAGGCAAAACGAGTGAAATATATTAAAAAAAAAACCCAATGTAGCAAGACACTACAAGGGCAGAAAACAAAACTACATTCACCAAAGGAGCGAGTGAAGAAGTTACAATTTTAATCTATAGTTTGTTTCTAAATAATCTCTTGGAAATGGAATAAATATAAATAAAATTGTAATGTGAGAAAGTGTGTAGATAACCTTTTAAAAGTTTATTGTTTTCTTATTATTAATGAGTTAGTTATTTTGTTAGGGAAGAAGAATGTTTTGTAGTGTTCTGTGGAGCTTTGTTGGGGAGTGTTACGTTTTATATGGGGATTCTGTATACACATTTTGCTTTTATTCCCAAAAAGCCCGTGAATTAGTGTCAGAAGAAATTGTGCTAAGGACAAAAACCATCTCAAGGTCAAAACTATAAAAAGTAATTATATTATTTATATACATTCTGTCGGGCTCACATCACTTGAGTTTTTTATTTTTCTTTATTTTTTTTTTTAGTACTTGCTCCTTAATTATTGAAAACAAAATTTAATTAAAAATACTTTATATGTAAATGTATTAAAAAAATCTCACATCAGTTGTGTACAGAAAAGATATGAATTCGGAAGAAATGTATCACCTTAATACTGTTAACATGTGTTTGGTGGATTGACTAAGACTATACGATATGGAGAGGCTTGAAGATGAGGACATGTGGACGACACGTAAGCACGCGTCAGAAATGGGGTGTGGTGCAAAAACTTGAGGCGTGCGGGCAGTGTGGTTAGTGACGTTTTTATAAAAAATATAATAAAAAATAAACATCAGCCAATTAAAACACATCCAAAATCCACCCACCAATCAAGAGACTCCATCTCACAACCCAAATATCCCCCACGCCGGTGGAAAACTCTCTGCCCTCATCACCACGCCATGTCCACGCCACCAAAAGGAGTGGTGTTCCTTGTGTGGCAAGGCCACCACACCACTTTTTCACACTCACACCGTATGGTCTAAGAATGAGAAAAGACTTTCAAGCTTAAACGTGTTCGATTGGAGATTTTTTCTTGAGGCGAAGCAAATAATACTAACCGGTATAAGAGCTAAATGTTATAATACCTTGTTGTATATAAACTTAATTAACTATACATGTTTTGTTATATGTGGCATTGGTATTTAACTTCTTGCTTGTAGTTTCAATTTATATTACTAGCTTGTGAGAAATCCATGACAATTTAGTTAAGTTTTCTTTTGGGTATACAAGGGTAGATGTCTGCTAAAAATATTATCTTATATGACACATAAACTAATCCTGTATGCCTCGTGTTTAAATGATTATAAAACATACATTATCAACACAAAGTTAAGAAAATGGTTCTCTTAATATTTTCTAATGGACACAAATGAGTAAACCATATATTATTTAAGATAATCCATTATGAGAAAAGATGTTACAAAAATATATCAATGGATTTTGAATATGCCTTAGATTGGAAGCATTCTTATAATCTATATACTCTATTAAGTGAGCTTAGATGATGACATAGAATTGCCTACGTGTCAACTTCTCAGGTATGCCACGTAGTCCTCGCTGATGTCATAATTCTGATTTATTTATAATATTATGTATATAATATATAATCTCTAATAAAGGAGAGTTTAAAAAAAACCTGTTGTTTCAAATTTCAAATTTTGAATTCATTTTACTCATTCCAAGACAACATATATATGCGCATATACACAGGGATAGCCAGAATGGTTCAAACCTACCGCCTTCTTTCCCTTTCTTCTTTCTCTCTCTCTCTCTCAAACCTGATTCTAGATCTGGGGATGGAGATGCAAAAGCTCCAACAGTGACGACGGTCAAGCGGCTAGGGTTCCGATCAATGAAACACTAGAGGAAAGTGAAGAGGAAGCAATGAAAATACATCAAAGTTAGGGTTTCAATCGATTTTTCTGAATTATGGCTATGTGGAGATCAGCGCTTGGATTCTACCTCAGAAATATGGTAGGGTTTCAATCGATTTTGGTGATTACAATAGAAGATTCAAGATTTCGTTGAATCTTCAATACAGGTATGTTTATTGTTTTTTACATCGATTATTCAAGCATTTAATCTTACAATCCTATGAAACTTGTGGTGTTGGTTACTCTCCTTCCTTTCAGCCGTCCATCGAGAAACCCTAAAATCTTCAGAAAAGTTTGAAGCTTGAGAGAGAGAGACAATGGAAACAAGTGGTGGTTGGAGCCATCCATCCAGTGATGATGTTTGGGTTCCGATTACAGCATTGGCCATGGCGGCGACGGCTAGGTTTCTTCCACTTAAAGGTAATTTCAAGGACTTATGATACTTTTTTTATGATCTGTACTTGAATTTTGTAAATTAAATTTAAGGGTTTAAGGGGATTCTTAAGATTTGTGAATATTAGAGATGGTAAAGGGGCAACACCTTCTCATCGTTGCGGTTTTGTTAATCTGTAAATGAAATTCGGGTTTTAGAGGCTTTGTTTTTTCGAAACTACAAAAGTTTATACATTTGCATTCAGCTTTCTTTTGAGATTTGCGATTGTAATCTGATAACATTAGTGTATCTCTAAACACGTATTAAGGTTTGATACGTGTATCTCTTTTTGGTTAATCACTTATCTGACGGTGTTTTTAAACTATTAGGGTTAGAACTTAAGATTAGTATTGTAATTATCAAATGATAGTACATAAGAAATTTAGTTTGTTTTTTTAATTTTTTTAGTGTTTACTAATTAATGTCGGTTAACGGCATCGGAAGGCAGTAGATGTGAAGTCGTTGCTTGCTTATGTGTTTTGTGATATTCTGATGTTCAATTGTGATGTTTCGTGTGTGTTGTTCTTTGGTAAATACGATGGATTTCGTTATGGTTATGTTTGGGATATGAGCAAAGAAAGCCACTAAAGCAACAAAGAAGGGGCCAGAATGTGCTACAGATATGTGGCAACATTCTACTTGGGATTATTTGAAGTTTATTATTTTAGATATGTTAAATAAAATCCCATTTGATAATTCTTCAAACTATTTAATTCACATGAAGGCTACTATTCAAGCTAACCCTTGGTTTTGTTCCGTTTTGTAGGGGATTTTGCCATACCAATGTTGACAAGCCCAAATTGTTTGTCCAGCTTTCTCAGGTAAACTTCATGCACATGACCCCACCCCAAACACAAACACACCCATATGTGTAGTGTGTACTGTTTTTAACTATCTTATTTGGTTGTACTATTACATTCAGGAAAATATAGTTTTCAAGGAGCAAATTGAAGTTTATCGAGTTTCAAGTGATTCAGCTAAGCTTTTTCTACTAAACCATAATTAGAGTATTTTGTAATTAAATACTAATATCGACAATTGATCATGCACGGATTGTGGGAAACAAGATTATATAGGTTAGCAGTTATGGTTACTGAATTGGTTTGGCTGAACTTACTGAGATGTTATTCTATTTAAGTGCATATGTCAATTAATCATTTTATCTCACCCAAATTATGCAGATAAAAAACTTGAGCAAAGAAGATATTTTCCCTACACAGTCCCAAGGCAAAACAATTCCAAGCATGCCTTGATGCAGTATGTTTAAATGTTAATTTTAACCTAAAAGTTCACATTTTTCTTTCAGTTAATATATTAAATTTAAATCTACGTTTGTTTCCTGATCTTCGGGTAATGCAAGGACTTGCCAAATCAATGGCTTGGGATGGAGAAGGGGCAACATGTCTTATAGAGGTCTGCGTAACTAGATCATAATATGTATCACGGATGCTCAAAAGAAGTGTATTCTTTATTGTCTCAATATGGAAACCAAGGCGGTTAAAGCTAATGATCAAGAAAATTGGGTTGAAGGGGAGCAGGATTATTTTTGAGATAAATGTATGGACCTGCGATTGGACTTGGACTACTGTGTTGAAGATGTCGAAGAAAATGACTCTGGCATGGCCCAATACTTCTCTCATCTCATTAAAAGGTATGCAATTTTGAATTAAAATTAAATTTAAACTGAGAAATTACGAGAAGTGTGAATTGGGAAGTATTGGCTTTTAAATACACGGGTTTGTTCTAATAACGATCGATTAACATTGTTTTATAAAGATATGTAACTAAACACAAAGAATTTAAATAATATATTACTAGGTGTACACCCGTGTGAATACACTCTTGGGTTATTTACAGCATTGGCCACGGCGGCGACGGCTAGGTTTCTTCCACTTCAAGGTAATTTCAAGGACTTATGATACTTTTTTATGATCTGTACATGAATTTTGTAAATTAAATTTAAGGGTTTAACGGAATTCTTAAGATTTGTGAATATTAGAGATGGTAAAGGGGCAACATCTTTTCATTTGGATGCCCGTAAAGAAGTTATTTATTTCCGATTTGTATGAATGATGTTCTTTTGATTTTTCGCATGTAACCAGCCCCAAATTTTTTCCAGCAATAATCCATAACGGAATCAGGTTTGTAATCTTTGGATTTTGTTTGTTATTTATTATTTGATATATTTCATTTCATATCATACGTTGTACTTTATGTGATGGGTGTGCTCGCCGAATATTTCTAAGCAATTTGGTTAAACACACCTACCAACTATTTGTTTATATGCTGAATTGTTTTAGACTTTGATTTTGTGGTTTCATGGAATGTTTTCAGCCTTGAAATTGAGGATTGCAAGATGATTTATAATGGCGGCTAGAGGTGGCTGGTGAAGGCGGTTCATGACATTCAAGCTAAAATGAACCGGAGAAGCGATGACCAGCAAAATAATCTGGTACGTTTTCTTCTTATTAAACCCTCCGGTTCAAATGGGTTTAGTGGGATTATTTACATAGTTTGGGTACGATATGTCAGTCCAAATTTGAGATCAGCGGTCCCAGCTCTCACAATTATATATATATAGGGGATCGCTAGAATGAGAACCACCACGAGTTGTAAGAACCACGAGAACCGAGCCCCGCAGGTGGCCGTTGACCACGAAATTTTTTTTACACCTAGATCCGTATATTTTAACATCGGGGGTAAATTTTGGGTTCAAACGGCGCGCCCGAGGGGGTAGTTTTTTACGCCCAAAGTTTGGGTTTTTTTAATTTTTCTTTTTTTTTAACCAAACTTTGGGCGTAAAAAAACTACCCCCTCGGGCGCGCCGTTTGAACCCAAAATTTACTCCCGGTGTTAAAATATACGGATCTAGGTGTAAAAAAAATTTCGTGGTCAACGGCCACCCGCGGGGCGCGGTTCTCGTGGTTCTTACAACTCGTGGTGGTTCTCATTCTAGCGGCCCCCTATATATATATATATATATATAAATATATATATATATATATATATAGGATAAGGATCATTACAGAACACTAATCATTGCGAGAACAAAAAGAACAACTCTAAATCACTAAATTTTGGGATTTAAGGTTCATATTTCTCAAATTTTATATTTCTTACATTCATATGTATATTATATATACATAAAAAAATCATATATTTTTCCCTACACATAGTCTACATACATGTAGGTAATTTAGCCTATACATAACCTATATGTGTGTAGGTTATTTAGAAACTGAAGATTTTTCATATTTTGTTTTAAATTCTAGTGTGACAAACAATAAATCTTACATTTATAACATTTTCATTTGCTTTTTAGGTTTTTAGGATTGAAAAAAATGAGTGAAGCTTTTTGTTCTGCGTGTTCTCGCAATATTTAGTGTTCTGCATAGAACCTTTCCCTTATATATATATATATATAATTTTTTTATGATAACTATTTAACTTAATATTAATAAAAAATTTTGTTAGATACTTTGATTGCTCACCAGATCCCTACCAAGATCGTTATCAGAAAACCTTCCAACTACGGTTTATTTAAAATTAATTCATTTTCTTTTTTATTTTACTTTTTAGTTTTACAATTCTTTAAATTTTCATATTAATACTTAATATTTTTACATGTATACAATTGTACTAATGGTAAGTCGAGCTGAGAGACTGAGAGTGGTAAACATAAAACGCCCATAATACTCGGAGTTAATATAAAGCTTAAAAACGAATAGTTAGTATTTGGACACCTATATGTGGTGGTCATCTTTCCAACAAATGAACCGAGTGACTTTTTTTTTTGTAAGCTCTTATTTTTTTAGGTGATCTTAAAGTAGTCACACACTCTTCATCTTTCACATACTATGTGTTTAAATGATTACTAAAACATTTTAATTATTTATAAGAATTTTTCTTTGAATTACAGTTTGCAAGAGATAGGATGTTATATCCAAGTTGAAAGCTAAGGTAAGCTTATATTGTATTCAATCTTTTCCTTTTCTACCATTTTAAGTTGCATATTGTTACAAGACCTGACCATTTTGACCCCTTCACTACGAACGAGTCGATTCGGTTGATATTATCTCTAATGGCTAAAATGGCTTCAAAGTTGACAATAGTGTGGTTTTAATTAACATAATCTACTAAATACTTTATTCAAACAGGTAAAATTTTATATGTCGCCATTTAGACCTTTAAATTTCACGGCAGCTCCTCCGTCTTATAAGGGGCTGACTTCTGCCATTCGTTAGGTCCAGGATGGGTTAAGTTATACCACCACTCAACCCGTGTAAGAGCTTAACCTAAACTCCTTTTGGTTTCGTGTAAATATCAAATACATAATAGGATGATCTAATTGCTAATTATGTGTTAATACTTTAAATTTCGTATGATATCACTATAAGCTAAATAAACCTAGTAGGGATCAAAGGGTCGTACTCCATGTGGCAATCACATCAAACTTGGTCTTTTGTTATGTATTTGGAATGTAAAGATAGTCCATTTACAATGGTTCATAAAAAACACAAGATTTAGAAGAAAGAAAAGAAAAAAAAAGCGACAGATACACTAGGTGCTCTGATGCCAGAGGCGCACATCTACAAAAAGCGCTAAAAAGGACACACATTTTGTACAGCGTGTGCCTAGCTTTTGCCTTTGTGTGTCTTGCTTTTCTGAAACAATTAAATACAACTCAATGAAATATCGTCTGTGTAGTTTAGCTTTTAGTATTGCCTATATTAGTAACAGTTTTTAAAATAGGAATCATAAGGTTGAAAATACAAATTTGTGATCTTTTTATGTGGTTTTCAGTTTTTTAAATGATTTTGTGGATTTTATATTTAACATGATTAGTATTTAAACCATTTGAATTGCCATTTTGTTTCGTGTGATGTGGATGAAGATGATTAGAGCCTGTGACGGCGGTCTTACAGCAGATCTAGGGTTTAACGACGATTCTAGGCAGCGACTAGGACTCGGGTTATAGTGCGCGACAGGATAGATTTCTTGGTTCACCCAAAAGGCTCCTTATTGAAGGTGATTCATAGTTTCTTTTAAGTTTTTTCGTATACTAGAATTTGTTTGTAGATTCATAAATCAAAATTGTCGATTATATCCTATTTAGGGATTTTTAATAGTCGTGCCATTTTAGATGATATTGTGTTTAGATCTGATAGTTTTTAGATGAATTTTGAGTGTTTTGAAGTTAATTTGTATTAATTTTATTTGGTTAGTGTTAGTGATGTGTGTAAAATGCAACATATAAATTACATCAAATGAGGCATAAAACTAACCCTTTTTTAGTACTAATATTGGAAAAAGAGTGTTTTTGTCTTCCTTTTGTATTTTCAGGATTAAATGAGCTCAAAAACACAAAAGAAGCAAAAAGACAGCTAAATCCAACATAAATACAAGAAAAGGAACATTAGTGGATTGCCCGAACCCTCAACGGCACCTTCCAAAGCAAAATAGAGAAAACAGAAGGCTGAACACGCCCCGTGCTCAGCCAGCACGGGGCCGTGCCCAAGAAGCAGCAGAAAAGACAAATCTATAGAAGCTTCTATTGCCCACCACGGGCCGTGCTCAGCGGACACGGGGGGCGTGCCGAAAGTACTGCAGGCGCATTAATTGTAATTGCGAATTACAATTAATGAAGAGAGAGAGTGTCAGACGGGCACGGGGCCGTGCCCAGCGAACACGGGGCCGTGCCCAGGCTTCTGTTCAGCCTATAAATAGGAGTGCTTGGTTTCATTGCAACTCATCCCTTGGCACACCACCTCTCTCACACTTCATCCACCACCCACCACCATCACAACACCATCATCCACCACCATCATCCATTGTCCATCATAGAGTGTGTGAGTCGTCTCGGGATCCAAGATTGATCGTAAGAGTTCTTGACAATCAAGGCCATGTTTGCCTAAGTCTCTTACATCACTTGGTGAAGACAAAGTGTCTAGTATAATACTTTTTATTTCTAATCTTTTGCAATTTTTATTTGGTTTTGTATTAATGACTTTAATAACTAGTTACTTATGTTGAAGGTGATCTTTCCTTATCGTTTGTCCGTGGTGTCTTGGCATTATTTTACTGTCTATATAAAATAAAGGATTTTCACCATTCATATCTCCACGGTCTATATGGAGGTATGTTGGCTACCTGGTAGGGGGTTAAGGGAACGGTTTGGTAAAGGTCTTGCCATTGTTCAGCGTTTAGAGGTCCTGCAATGGACCTGGGTCAAATTTAGTAGGACCTCCTTCAATACTTCACGGTATTGGATGGCGGGGGTCCAAACTCTTTGATCCCCTCATAAGTTAACTACTATTAATACTATAACCCGGCTATTTAGGACTGTATCCCTGCTGACTCAGACTACTTAGTCGAGGGTAACGTCACCGCCAAAAGCGGGGCCTACCACAATACTGCATTAATAACTTAATTCATTATCTTCCAATAATCCACCCCTTTAGGATTGTATCCCTGCTGACTCAAACTACTGGGGTGAGGGTAACGTCACCTTCAAAAGAGAGGCCTACTACAATAACTAAGATAATCTCTTAATTATGTGCAAAAGTGCGGAAATAATCAAATGTTATACTAGATACGAGTCGGAACCAAGTGATTCATCTTGTCTATCTGTTTTTATTTTATTTTTATTTTCAGCATTTTAGTTAGTTTTTATTTTTCTTAGTTTAAAACATTTTTCTAAACTTTTATTTTGGTTAGACGTTGAGGATAAACCGGTACTAAAAGCTCTTGTGTCCTTGGACGACCTCGGTATCTTACCAACGCTATACTACACTCAACGATGGGTGCACTTGCCCATATGTGTGTTTAGTGTTAGTGAAATATCGTGTTTTATAAATTTAAAACTTGGCTAAAATAAGTGTTAAAAAGGGCTTAAAATATACACCTAAAATATACGACACTTCAACGCACATCAAGTTTTTGGCGCCGTTGCCGGGGACACAAGGATTTTAAGAAAGCTTAAAATCGACGGCCTAATCAGTTTTTTTTTTTTTTTCAAAACCTTTTTAAACGCGCGCACATTTTTCTGCATTTAGTTTAGTTTTGCATTTACAGTATCCTGTACACGTGGCCGTGTTCACTGAACACGGGGCCGTGCTGCAGATTTTTCATAAACGCCCAGTAACAGTAGCTTGAACACGGGCCGTGTTCACTGAACACGCCCCGTGCTCAACTAGATCAGTCAATTTAATTAAAACGCCCAGATACAGATTCTGAACACGGGGCCGTGTCCACTCAACACGGGGCCGTGTCCAGCATCTGTTCCCGTTTTTATTTTTGTTTTCTGATCTCGAGACTCGGTTGTGGTCTGCTGAGTGATTCTTATGGATCAATACTCAGGAGGTTACAACTACACCTATGATGAGGATGATTATAGGGGTAATTATTGCACAAATTGTCGTAATACACGTTCAATTCAAGATAATCACTCGTACCAACCATCCAATTCATACACTTACTATGAGGAACCCAGGTACGAACCATCAACTTCATACACATCCTATGAAGACCAAAGGTATGAACCTCCTCCCTCATACTCATATTTTGATGAACCAAGGTATGAGCCACCTTACTCATACTTTGAGGAACCAAGGTATGAGCCACCACCTTCATATGCTTATTATGAGGAACCTTGGAGTGAACAACCCACCTCATATGAGTATTATGAAGAACAAAATTACGAACCTTATCCATCATATGCTTACAATGAAGGGCAATGGTGTGAACCATCAACTTCATATGGGTATTATGAGGAACAAAGGGTCGAACAACCGGATTCAAGCTTAGAAAATAATGATTCTTTTTCTATAACCGAAGTGACCGATAGGATATTAGAACACATTAGAGTTATCGATCGGTGTATAAAAGAAGCTCGCGCAAGGGAAGAGGAGTCACGCGCAAGAGAAGAATTAAAAAAGGAAGAGATAACTAAAAATAAAAAAAATGGAAGAACAAATAAGTGAAAAACCGACACATGAGTTAAACAACGAAAAAGGTGAGTCCGACAACGTTAAAATCCAAGAAGAGTCTAATTTTGAAGAAATTCATCTCTTGTCACCTTCTTTCGAAAATCATTGTTTAGTACCCACTCATGCTAAGTTTCTAAAAGAGTTAAACACTAACACAAAAATTGACGAAACGGTAAGTGTTAAGTTAACTAATGATCAAACTTCACTAATAAAAGAAGACCCATTTGAAATTAACATCACACCGGTTCCATGTTTCTTTCAAAATTCGTTTATTAGTAATGTCACAATCGATAAAGATCTTTGTGTTAACATAATGCCTAACTACCTTTTCGAAAAATTAAGTATTAGTGATTTTTCTCCACTTCAAATACCCATTTTTCTATCCAATCGGAAAATAATAAAATCAATCGGTATAGTTGAAGATGTCTTGGTTCAAACAAATCAAATGGTAGTTCCAACCGACTTTGTCATCCTCGATGACGCTCCTCTAGTGTTGGGACGACCATTTGTAAAGACTTACGAAGCTTTGAAAAACCGGAAGTTCAATAATCTACCTCTTCAATTAGGGGCATTTAAAAGAAGTGTCGATCTCGAACGATCAATGAAATATCCATTCGGCAATAATGACCCCCTAATTGAAGATGAAGATGAGCCACCCGATACAAGTGAAGAGACGGACCACTTTGTTGAAGAAGAGGTCGCCATAGAACAAACTTTTAAAGTTCTTGATCGAAACGAGCAACCAAATAAGGAGTCTCCTAAAGACCCACCACTTGAGCTCAAAGAACTTCCAAAAGGTTTGGAATATGCTTTTCTAGACAAAGATGGTAAATTACCTGTAATTATTTCGTCTAAATTAGATAACCTAGAAAAAGAAAAGCTAGTTAGTCTTTTGAAAAAACACAAAAATGCAATAGCTTGGAAACTTGTTGACATAAAAGGAATTAGTCCTTCTATGTGCACACACAAAATTTTGATGAATGATGACTACAAATTTGTCATACAACCACAACGTCGAGTAAATCCAAATGTTCAAGAAGTGGTTAAAAATGAAGTCATCAAATTACTTGACGCAGGACTTATCTATCCTATTTCCGATAGTCCTTGGGTAAGTCCCGTCCAAGTAGTTCCAAAGAAAGGAGGTATGACGGTAATTACTAACGAAAAAAATGAATTAATACCAACAAGAACCGTCACAGGATGGAGAGTATGTATAGATTATAGACGATTAAATGAAGCAACAAGAAAGGATCATTTTCCTTTACCCTTCATTGATCAAATGTTAGAAAGATTATCCGGGCATAAATTTTACTGTTTCTTGGATGGTTTTTCAGGTTACTTTCAAATCCCGATAGCACCCGAAGACCAAGAAAAGACAACTTTCACATGTCCCTATGGAACTTTTGCTTATCGACGCATGCCGTTTGGTCTATGTAATGCCCCCGCAACATTCCAACGTTGCATGGTAGCCATTTTCCATGACATGATAGAAAAGACAATGGAAGTCTTCATGGACGACTTTTCTATCTTTGGGGATTCATACGACCAATGCCTCGATAACCTTGAACGAATGCTATCCCGATGTGAGGAAACTAACCTCGCCCTTAATTGGGAAAAATGCCATTTCATGGTAACGGAGGGAATAGTACTCGGTCACAAGATCTCAAGCGAAGGAATGGAGGTGGATCGAGCCAAAATAGATACCATTTCTAGATTACCTCCTCCATCCTCCGTAAGAGCTATTAGAAGTTTCCTAGGGCATGCCGGATTTTATAGGAGGTTTATCAAAGACTTTTCAAAAATCTCAAGACCTCTAACAAAGTTACTTGAAAAAGATGCTCCTTTCATCTTTGACAAGGATTGCAATCAAGCATTTCTAACCCTAAAGGAAATGTTAGTCAATGCACCTATCATGATAGCACCCGATTGGAAATTTCCTTTCGAAATCATGTGCGATGCTAGTGACTTTGCAGTTGGAGCTGTCTTGGGCCAGAGAAAAGAAAAGCATTTCCACCCAATATATTATGCTAGTAAAACACTTAACGATGCACAAGAAAATTACACAACAACTGAAAAAGAGTTACTAGCCGTGGTATTTGCTTTTGATAAATTTCGCTCTTATCTTGTTCTTTCTAAAACTATAGTCTACACAGACCATGCAGCCATTCGATATCTCTTTAAGAAGCAAGACGCAAAACCACGTTTGATTAGGTGGATTCTACTCCTCCAAGAATTCGACATTGAAATCAAAGACAAAAGGGGAGCAGAAAATACCGCAGCAGATCATCTTTCGCGCTTAGAAGACCCAGCTTTGGAGGCAACCAGGGGCGAGCAAATCAACGAAAAATTTCCAACTGAATCCCTGGAAATGGTGGAATTTAAGGAAGAACCATGGTACGCCGACTTTGCCAACTACTTAGCTAGTGGAATAGTCGCAAAAGGATGGCCACATCATCAAAGAAAAAAATTCTTTGCCAATGTGAAACACTATTTTTGGGAAGATCCATATCTTTTCAAAATGTGTGCCGACCAGCTCGTCAGACGATGCGTACATGGTAATGAAGCCCGAAGAATTCTTCGCCATTGTCACGAAGGTCCATACGGAGGACATCATGGTGCTGCCAGTACCGCACGAAAGGTATTTGATTCAGGATTTTATTGGCCAACCATTTACAAGGATGCCCAGAATCTTGTAAAGACATGTGATGCTTGCCAAAGAACAGGTAATATTTCTTCCAAAAACGAAATGCCACAAAATGGCATTCTTGTTTGTGAAATTTTTGATGTGTGGGGACTCGACTTTATGGGACCTTTTCCACCATCAAAAGGAAACAAATACATACTTGTGGCAGTAGATTACCTGTCTAAATGGGCCAAAGCCGAAGCACTTCCAACAAATGATGGAAGAGTAGTGGTAAGATTTCTGAAAAAATTATTCTCTCGTTTTGGCACACCCAAAGCTTTAATAAGTGATAGAGGTACCCATTTTTGTAATCATCAACTTGAAAAATTTTTAACAAAATATGGGGTCTATCACCGGGTTTCGACAGCTTATCACCCTCAAACAAACGGACAAGCCGAAGTGACCAATAGAGGGCTAAAACGAATACTTGAAAAACCCGTAGGGTTAAATAGAAAGGAATGGGCTGATAAATTAGATGATGCTTTATGGGCTTTTCGAACTGCTTATAAAACAACGATAGGTACAACCCCATATAAGCTAGTCTATGGAAAAAGTTGCCACTTGCCAGTAGAAATTGCACACAAAGCCTACTGGGCAATCAAAAATGTAAACTTAGATCTAGAATTTGCTGGTAAAAATCGATTTTGTCAAATAAATGAATTGGACGAACTTAGGAATTATGCATACTCAAACTCTGAAATTTATAAGGAAAGAATGAAAGATTGGCATGACAAACATATTAAACCTAATGAATTTCGGGTAGGAGATTTAGTTCTTTTGTTTAATTCACGACTTCGATTGTTTCCTGGTAAATTAAAGTCTAGGTGGTCAGGACCTTTTTCCGTCACCCATATTTTTCCACACGGTCCAGTAGAAATTAAACCTCGAAATGGGTCACCATTTAAAGTCAATGGCCAACGGCTGAAACTCTATCACGGATTTATTGAGGATGAGGAAGAAGAGATCTCGCTTCAAACCGTGGAAGAATAAAAACATCATGCCTGGTAAGTTATGAACGATTGAGGCGGCAAAATAAAGCGGTAAGTTTTTTAAACCATAGCTTACAGGAGAAAGGGGCACTCACACGCGCACTAAAAAAAAAAAAAAAGGGAGGCTCGGCACGAGGCCGTGTCCGCTGGACACGGGGCCGTGTTCGCGCTGCAGACGGGATAAAACCCCTTTTTCAAAACAGTTTCTTCATTCCACACGCCCCGTTTTCCCACAAAAGCTCTGGTTCCAGGCGATTTTTCGCGAGATTCCAACGTCTCTTACCAATCTAACAAAGTCAAGGTATGATTCTGTCACTCGTAGTAGTTAGATTAGTTACTTGCATGTAGTTAATACACCACAAATTTGGGGAAAAATCTAGGGTTCTTAATGTTCATTCGGATCGAACCTAAAATTTTTGCCTAAATCTGTTTGCATTTAGTTAGATTAGTGTTAAGGGAAGTAAATACACTTGTATTGTTCATAGATTCACCCGATTTCTTACAAAAACCCAAAACCCTTGTTCTTGAACCGAAAAAGATAAAATTGATAGGGTAAACGGGTTATTTTGGGAAAAACGGCACTTAGGGTTTCATTTTCGGGGGAAACCGCACCTATTGGTTCAAAAATTTTCAAGTTTTCGAAACCGGGTCGAAAAATGGGATTTTTGAGTAACAGACCCCTGAACACGGGGCCGTGTCCGCTGGGCACGGGGTCGTGTCCAGCCCGCTGTTTGCAGTTTTGTCCGAAAATATTTCTGTTTCATGCTAACTTTTGGTGTATTCTTGCAGATGGCCAGGAAGTTTACCAGATTCAACGCCAATGAGCTAGATGCAAGAGCTCGATACGAGCTTCTTCAAACAAGGCCGGAGGAATACCCGAGGCAGGCGTGCACAGAACTACTAACCATGGTGAATCAAATTGACCGTTTCAACAACATTGTCACGGGACCACTCAGAGTCGCACTAACAACCCGACTCCGTTCTGTTCATGAATGCACCTTGGAATTCTACAGCACCTTTGAATTCAAGTCAAGGTGCGACCCGTTCGATAATGAAGGGGTGTCATTCAGGTGTGGCGGAACGAGGTATTCGATCTCCATGGCACAATTCGGGTCGATTATCGGGTTGTATGCGGAGGAGGATGCGGGAGACGAAGACAATACCGGGGGGTTGAGAGAGATCGAAGACAACGAGCGCCAAGCCATGTGGGCTCAGATTGGGGAAGGATTCTACAATCCGAGCAGCACTAAGAGTACCAAGCTGAGGGATCCGCTTTACAGATACATTCATAGGCTCCTCGGCTACTCTCTTAGCCAAAGGCATGACAGTGGTGGCGTCGTTGGGTTAAGAGATTTGCTTGTCCTCCATTGCATTCACAACCGCAGACCGCTCGATGTTCCATTCCTCATGCTCCGAAACATGCATCACAACCGCCTTGCTAGTGCACCAACTCCTATTTTCTTCGGGGGGTGGGTGCACCGTCTCTTCAGGCACTTCGCCCACATTCCGAGGGCATTTGAAAGAAGCCCATGGTCGGGTACGGTGGATATTCACATATGCCGCTCGATGAACCTGGTTTATGAGGCAGAAGACGGGACGGTAACCTTTCAAAGGATGCAAGGTCATGCATGGAACCCGCAAGAAGCACTTGTCCTCCCAGCACCGCAACATCATCAGTACCAATACCCACCCCACGGTGATCCGGGCCAATCATCCTCCTCGGGAGGCAGTTTTCCTAATTTTCAAAGTTTGCATGATTTGTTGCAGGAAAACCTCATGTGTACTCGGAACACCTATAACATGGCGAGCAACACCTACCACCGGGTCGGAGCTATAGAGAGAAACCTATCCGAGATACAAGAAGACGTCGGATACATACGAGACCACATTGCACGCCATGGAGGGAGTGACGATGATGATGATGATGATGATGATGATGCCATGGAGTAGGCGGGAGGAGCATAGGAGGAAGCGGTTGATTGATGACTCCCCAGGTTAACCCTTTGCAATCTTGAACAATTGATGGCCTGCGTGCCAAGTGTTAGACAATTTACTTTTCCTAACTATTTTCTGCATTTTATTTTTCTTACTTTATGCTTGGAACAATTAACTTTGGTAATGTAGGATGTTTGTATTGCTTGGTGTGGTATTAAGTGTTGAAACAGGTACAAACCAAGGCTTAGGGTGTTAAGCCTCAGCACTTATAGGGCTAGAATGGAAAAACCGGAGAAGGAAACCTGTTTTTCAGGCTTCCAGACTGTCCACACGGGGACGTGTCCAGCCAACACGCCCCCGTGCTCACCTCCCTGACCTGCTGTTTGGCTTCTGTTCGGCAGAATTTTGTCAGACACGTGGCCGTGTTCAGTGGACACGGGGCCGTGTCCACCTTCTGTAAGTTCTTGTTACTGGCACCTGAACACGGGGTCGTGCCCACTCTACACGGGGCCGTGTTCAGTGCCCAGTAACACAAAATTTTGCTTTTTAAACACTAATTTACACATCTAATCAACCTAAAAATTTATTTTTGGGACACATTGAGGACAATGTGTAATTTAAGTGTGGGGGGATGCTAAAACCTTGAATTTTGCAAGTCCTAAATACAAGCCTTACACAAAACTCTATTGGAACCGCTAATCACCCCAAATTTTTTCAAAAATTTCAATTTTTTTTTTACTTGTCTAGGTTTAACTCGGGAAATTCAAGCTCTCAAAAAGGTTATATTTTTACAAATTTACAACCGATAGCGTAGTGATAAAAAGAACCAACATAAGAAAATTATGAAAAGGCATGACAAACTTATTTAAAATTTGATTATATATACTTGATCACATAAAAACCCATTTCCACAAAAGTGAGTTTTGAGCCTTTATTGAGCACACAATTTCATATCATTTGACTAAATGCTCATTTTTCGTTTCTTGTGTGAATAGCCGCTTGGTTCTTACGACTCTAGAACTTGCCATGACAATACATTCCCGGTCCTTATCAACTTAAACCCGAGTAAGTAAATGATGGAGGCATTAGGACTAACATTTTTTTTCTACACCATTATTTTTCTTTTTCTTTTACCACCTACCCAAAAATCCCCCTAGTTAGCCCCTTTGAGCCTAAACCTTTTCGTTTCATCACCCAAAACAAAAACCCTTTCACCCACCAAAACCTTTTTTATTTTTAACCCTTTATTTTAGTAACAAGTTCGGTTCTTCGAAAAAAAAAAAAAATGAAGCAAAAAGAAAATAAACAAACAAAGTAATCAAAAATAACTTTGTTTGAATAAAAGCTTCATCAAAAATAAAAAGTTGCAAAAATATGAGAATCGACACTTGTTACGCTTTTTAGCCCTTTTTTCTAACCACTAACCCAACCACCTACCTTTAACCCTAGCCAACCCTTAACCCACAAAGTCCTCTTGATATCTACAAAGGTATAAAAGTTAAAAAGGAGGAGGATTGATTTCTTGGCAAGCCTATGGTAGGAATAAGTTCCGTGCCGCTCTCGAGTGATTCACTAAAAATACACCTTCGGCCGAGTGTGAGTGATTTCCCCGCGAGGTATGTGAACTTGTATATAAATAGAATTTTAAAAAAGGCATGTTATGCCCAAATAAGTAATTTCTTTTATGAACAGTTCTAAATAAATCATTACGAATAGGAGTGTAAATAAATAAAAATAAAACCCCAAAAAGATCTTGGAAATCCCGACACTCTATGACAAGTCCAAAACCTTCTCTTCTACATATTCCATTTGGGAGTGTAAGCCAAATATTAAAGAGTTTTGCTTGAGGACAAGCAAAAGTTCAAGTGTGGGGGTATTTGATGTGTGTAAAATGCAACATATAAATTACATCAAATGAGGCATAAAACTAACCCTTTTTTAGTACTAATATTGGAAAAAGAGTGTTTTTGTCTTCCTTTTGTATTTTCAGGATTAAATGAGCTCAAAAACACAAAAGAAGCAAAAAGACAGCTAAATCCAACATAAATACAAGAAAAGGAACATTAGTGGATTGCCCGAACCCTCAACGGCACCTTCCAAAGCAAAATAGAGAAAACAGAAGGCTGAACACGCCCCGTGCTCAGCCAGCACGGGGCCGTGCCCAAGAAGCAGCAGAAAAGACAAATCTATAGAAGCTTCTATTGCCCACCACGGGCCGTGCTCAGCGGACACGGGGGGCGTGCCGAAAGTACTGCAGGCGCATTAATTGTAATTGCGAATTACAATTAATGAAGAGAGAGAGTGTCAGACGGGCACGGGGCCGTGCCCAGCGAACACGGGGCCGTGCCCAGGCTTCTGTTCAGCCTATAAATAGGAGTGCTTGGTTTCATTGCAACTCATCCCTTGGCACACCACCTCTCTCACACTTCATCCACCACCCACCACCATCACAACACCATCATCCACCACCATCATCCATTGTCCATCATAGAGTGTGTGAGTCGTCTCGGGATCCAAGATTGATCGTAAGAGTTCTTGACAATCAAGGCCATGTTTGCCTAAGTCTCTTACATCACTTGGTGAAGACAAAGTGTCTAGTATAATACTTTTTATTTCTAATCTTTTGCACTTTTTATTTGGTTTTGTATTAATGACTTTAATAACTAGTTACTTATGTTGAAGGTGATCTTTCCTTATCGTTTGTCCGTGGTGTCTTGGCATTATTTTACTGTCTATATAAAATAAAGGATTTTCACCATTCATATCTCCACGGTCTATATGGAGGTATGTTGGCTACCTGGTAGGGGGTTAAGGGAACGGTTTGGTAAAGGTCTTGCCATTGTTCAGCGTTTAGAGGTCCTGCAATGGACCTGGGTCAAATTTAGTAGGACCTCCTTCAATACTTCACGGTATTGGATGGCGGGGGTCCAAACTCTTTGATCCCCTCATAAGTTAACTACTATTAATACTATAACCCGTTTATTTAGGACTGTATCCCTGCTGACTCAGACTACTTAGTCGAGGGTAACGTCACCGCCAAAAGCGGGGCCTACCACAATACTGCATTAATAACTTAATTCATTATCTTCCAATAATCCACCCCTTTAGGATTGTATCCCTGCTGACTCAAACTACTGGGGTGAGGGTAACGTCACCTTCAAAAGAGGGGCCTACTACAATAACTAAGATAATCTCTTAATTATGTGCAAAAGTGCGGAAATAATCAAAGGTTATACTAGATACGAGTCGGAACCAAGTGATTCATCTTGTCTATCTGTTTTTATTTTATTTTTATTTTCAGCATTTTAGTTAGTTTTTATTTTTCTTAGTTTAAAACATTTTTCTAAACTTTTATTTTGGTTAGACGTTGAGGATAAACCGGTACTAAAAGCTCTTGTGTCCTTGGACGACCTCGGTATCTTACCAACGCTATACTACACTCAACGATGGGTGCACTTGCCCATATGTGTGTTTAGTGTTAGTGAAATATCGTGTTTTATAAATTTAAAACTTGGCTAAAATAAGTGTTAAAAAGGGCTTAAAATATACACCTAAAATATACGACACTTCAACGCACATCAGTTAGGATCTTGACTTTAGAACATGTTTTTTTTTTTCTTTTCTTTTTTTTTTCTTTTTGAATGTTTTTGATGGGATGAAGATTCTGATGGTTGTGAAGTTAAAATTTTTATTGTTTTGTTTGACATTTTGGTTTTCGTGTGTTCACCGGTTCTATTGGCGATCCTCTAAATGTTATGTAGCTTATGTATTGTTGGTTTATAATTCTCTCTTTGTTATTTTAGATCATAACTATTGTCATTCACGTTTATAAGATCACAACTGTGGTCATTCCAAACAATTTGGGAAAATGTTAGATTTTATCTATTTTCAATCTAATGTTTGAATATTTTTGTTAAATGTAAAAGTGCCTCTGGCATTCTGAACCGAACTCCAAGATGCCGGTTGCTCACATAAATCTTTAGTATTATGTGTGCATTTGATGAATCTTGGAAGACTTGGGAGCTCGGGTTGGAATTATTTCCGACACTGGACTTCTTTGAGACACAAATGTCATCCACACCAAGGTATTATTCCAATATTCATCTATTGTTCAGATATTTATGTTCATATACTAGAATTTGTTTGTAGATTCTTTAATTAAAATTGTCGATTTTATCCTATTTAGGGATTTTTAATAGTCATGCCGTTTTAGATGATATTGTGTTTAGATTTTGCTCCAGATCTGTTTTTTGCTATTTTTTCAAAAAAAAATATTTTTTTGATATTTATCTTTTATTATGCCTTAATCAGTTGTTGTATATATTTGTTTATTGTTATTATTTTGTCTTAGTATATTGGATCTGAATTCGCACAGTAAGAAGAAGCAAGACATGTTCATCTCTGATCCTTCCGTTGAGGTATGTATCAACTTTGGAATCAACGAAATTAGTTGAAGGCACCATACGAGCTCATATGGCTAATCAATATGCTGATATGATTCAGATTTATAGTTTTATCTATTATGTGGACCAGTCTTAGATTCAGAAGATTGTAGGCAGCTTTACACAATTTCATCAAGTTCCTGTTGGTTTATAGTTTCACCATGTTGAAACTGAGGAAAGATAACTTGACTTTTGTTGCAAAAACCATAAAGAAACAACTTTGAAATTTTGCTTAAATCTTTGTGATATTAGGATGCCATGCTTTTTATCTTAGTTTTTATTTTTTAACCTTTAAAGGTTCTGTACCTATAAACCTTTAAAGGTTTCGTACCTATAAACCTTTAAAGGTACTGTATGTCACCTAGACCAGCCTTTAAAGGTTCTGTACCTATAAACCTGTCGGATTGTTTAATCCAAGTGCTCAGATGGGCTTTAGGGTCGATTGAAATCCTGTTCAGTAGACATTGCCCAATTTGGTATGGTTATAGTGGAAGACTAAAATTGCTCGAATGTTTTGCGTACAGAAGCACAACCATTTATCCAGTCACCTTAATTCCGCTTCTGGTCTACTGCCGAAATTCAAAGCAAGTAATAGCAGCCCGTCGTTTACTGCTATCGAGAAATCAGGACATATCGTTCCAAGGAGCGTTGAAGTTGTGGTTTTGCTTCAAAATGTAGGGGCTTTTTCGTACTTCGGTTAAATTTACATATAAACGTTATTAATGTATTCTTAAGTATAATGCGAACGTGAATTCATTAAATAATTTCACATCAAATTTTACATATAAACGTAGGCTTACACTCAATGCACCTAATGACAGCAACCAACATTGAGCCATCACATTCTTTCCGTTTACATCTCAGGTAACGGTTTTCCATAATACATCTCGAAACTTAGGTTCTTATATATGATTTTTCAATGTGGTTTTGAAACTTACGGGATAGTAATTGTCAATTTCAGGTAGGTTGGGTATTGAGATCAAGAAATTCAGCGCAACTTGCAGATATGGTTTCAAGGTCAATATTTGGCTTGAAACAGAGATAGAGGACTTTTGGGTCTGAATGTTTTGTAGCTTCACTTATGACTTATGCCTGGTGTTGTTGTCAATTCATAACTATAACGCGAATGTGAATTCCTTAAATAATTTCACATCATATTTTATATATAGATGTAGGAAAAAACTTTGCACATTATAAACTACGTAGTTTTTTCTATATCGAACATGTACACTAACACATACTGTCTTTAACATTGTTTTATAAATATATGTAACTAAACACAAAGAATTTAAATAATATATTATAATCTGTTTTTTAATATTTGATTTCGATCGTTATTAGAACAAACCCATGTATTCATACGGGTGTACACCTAGTATATTTATATAGTAGTTGTTTTTATCTCTAGTGTTGGTATGCTATTATGTATGCATGTGATTGAAGACAATGGCCCACTTGTATTTAATTTAAAAATAAATTGCCACCCCCAAATTTTAAAATACCTACAAAATACTATATTGATGCTATCCATTCCATGGCTATTTTCTTGTAGTCATTATTGGATTATTTCAATAGATTATTGTTTATTAGACGTTGAAAACTGGATCATTTTAGTAGATTATTATTTATTAGACGTTTAAAAAATAAAAACTAATGCTTATCTAACAATCACATACATTTCTTGTAGTCATTATTGGATTATTTCAATAGATTATTGTTTATTAGACGTTGAAAACTGGATCATTTTAGTAGATTATTATTTATTAGACGTTTAAAAAATAAAAACTAATGCTTATCTAACAATCACATACATTTTAAATAATATTTTTGCATTAAATAACTAATTTTGTGCCCCCACCATTGTAAAAAAAACGTATTAAATAAACTGGTTCTATATCCCCCACCTATGTAAATGCTAGACTCACAAATATTTTTATTTATATCAACTACTCTAAGTACCCGTGTATTACACGGATGGCTAAACAGAAAAACTAAGTCCTTTAAAATTGTGAAGTAAAAATTATAATTTTATATACGTTGAAATATTAACGAAAATGTTAGTGAGTACACGAAAATATTGAAATACATGAATAGAACAAAAAAATCACAACTCATTGAAAATCTCTTTATAAACAACGTTAGTAGTTTTATTCGTAGGTTTACCGTCGTCAAATATTAGTAGTTTTACTCCATCTCGTTTTTTGACTCTTGATAAAGCAACATACAATTGACCATGTGTGAAAACGGGTTGTCTCAAGTACAAACCAACTTTGGATAGTGACAGTGTAACACTCATCTTGTAAATCCGATATTTTAAAGGTTTTCGTATATAAAACATAAAATTTAACATGTAATTACTATTAAGGATTCTTAGAAATTCGAGTAATTTAAAACTTTTACAAATTAAAAGTTTACAACATAATTTATATATATAAGTTCGTCATTTACAACGACATCAAAACGCCGTGCGGAAGCTTCATTCTGATGTGTTCGGTTCTTGTAAATCGCTTGACCTTCATCCGGACATTTTGGGAGCATTCACCTATTGCCAAAACCACACAAACTGTTAGTTTTGACATGTTTAATCACGTATAATCAAGTTCTAAGGGCCAACAATAGAAAAGAAACAAAATTTCTGAAATAATAGGCGGTCGCGCCCCGCGACCGTTCTCTAGTCATCCTTCGTGGCCCGCGACGATGGTCGCGTCGCGCGACCGTAATGTTGATATGCCGTCACGTAGCGCGACGGGCTGTTTTTCACAGCATGTTTGTTTCATTGTTGCTGCACTTGCCCAGCTACGAAAATTAACATTTAACAACTTAAAACCTGCATAACTTTTGCTATACAAGTCCGTTTTTATTACGCGTTCGTAATTTAATTCTCCATCTCATGGAGTCAATACCTGATATTAAACTACTTCAAAAATTCAGATTTCAAGCTCTCGGCTTGAAATCCCTTTTCAACACTTTTGACCCGTTTACGATTTAATCAAACAAACTTGTTAAAAAAAAGGGTAATGCACGGTACCCCTGACCGCGGAGGGGATAACCCCTCCCAGGCCGCCACCCGACAAGCCTGAGCCTGGCAGTAAATACCCTTGCCGAGCCGACCCTTTGAGGGTACTTTGTTCGCCCCAAGGTTCGAACCCGGTACCTCTTGGTTAGAGGTGGGTGTCGGTGGCCAACTGGGCTACCCCAGCTGGTTATCAAACAAACTTGTTAATTACCTTCAAAATGTCATGCAAATCACATTATATCAGTTTACTAATATTCAAGGTTCAAATGACGGGTTCTTATGCAAATCTTAACCCGTTTTGCATATCTACTAATTTTGACCCGTTACGGGGTATTTAACACTTTTAAGCTTAAATCACGCTTCTTTTAGCTTACACCCTATCTCCATTTTAGACATATCCCAATGACTCAATTAAACAAAACGCTTATTTCTAAACAACTCTTAAATGTTGTTTTCCCTATTTACCCCTCAATGACTTTTTGGTCAATTTTAATCCTTCATTTTGTGACGAAGGGCTTTCGCCAATAATTGACCGCAATATCGCTTTTAACTACAATACAAAATATGCGTACCTGGCTCGGATCAACATATTGACCCGTTTAATACCTTGCGTCCATAATATGCTAATTCATAGCACCGCTAAATCATAACCATTTTATCTTGTGCGCATAAGACTCGACAATCACTTATTAGTCATTATTTGTCAAATGGTATCTACATTACCATTTGACCCGTTTGGTCTAAACGATTTAAACACCTTGCGCTTATATTGGAATGGTATCTATTTACCATTTCATTAAATAACTAAATTCAAATTTCTCACCTCTTTAGCTATGTCTCTTAAACCCTTTTTCCTTACGCATTTAGCCCGACATGACTTATGTCGCATAGTGTTGTTCTATATTTCAACTTTTACCTATTTGTTCATGACTAAATCACCGTTTCCCCTTTTTACTCGTTTAGGCTTACTTATAAAGTAGCCGTTCGAAAACCCATTTTTATTCATGTCACTTCATGACCATTTTGCCTCTTTATCATAAAACATAGTTTTTCATCATTAGATATGCTCCGACCCATATCGTTTCGTGTCGGAGCCATATCTTGAATATCATCTTAATCGTATAAGAAACTTTTAGAACAAACACATATTCTACAAAAAGTGTAAGTTTCACTTACCTTGCATCTGGTTATGCTCTTTTTCCGCGTACTCGATCCGTTTGACCCGCTTCTTTCCCAAATCTTCATCTAGCTTGTCTAGAGTCAAACTGTCATCATCACAATTCGTAAGACGGTTAGATTAGTCATAATCATTTACAACTATTCCATCCTACGGGTTTTATGTCGAATTTATCATTCGTCCATATCAAAATTATCATTCGATCTAATCTTTGGTCGGTTTGACTTTTTAAAAGTCAATTGACTTATCAACATATTCAAATGCACATTTGGTTCAATGAACTCACTTAGGCATATTTCATCCGAACTCTTAACGAAATCAAATTTTACATACTAACTAGTAGGCCGCGATTTCATTTAGGCATTTCATATCACTGAAAATGGGCTGTTTTTTGTGACTTGTTTAACCTGTTTACAAGTCTTCAAAAATTATGATTTTTTTTTATGTGGCGTACCTCTCGGAGGGTTAGGCCTTGTGTTAAAATTTCAAGATCTAACTCTTTACCAAAAATTCGTAAAAATTCATTTGCTAAACTGCAATCAGATTCGTCACTTCTGAACGGAAAAATTCATTAAAAATTCCTCGTTTATCCGATTGACGAAATTCCAATTGGAGATTCTTTTAATCGCTTAAAAATATCTACAGTAAAAATTTGAGATCATAACTAAATCCCTAAATTGAGTTATGACATTCGTAATGGGCTGCAAATTCTGCCAGAAAACGCAGCTTGAACCTTTGATACGGAAAAATTCATAAAACGCTCAATTTTCGTCGAAAAAACGCGATTCCAGTGGGGTTTTAAAGATATTTCCTGGAATTACATTTTAGACTCAAGAAACACATGTTTTTGTCAGGTTTTCTTCAGGTTACAGCCAATACAAGTCGGCTGTAAATTCTGATCAGGAGCTGTTTGAATTCAGCTTTCAATTTAAGCATGTTCTTGACATCATAACACTAATTTTTAGCAATCAAAACCGTAAAAACATCTCATACATGAATTTAGCATCAACAAAATCTGAATTTACTTGAGCTAGGCATGATTTCAATATATTATTGTCTAGGGTTTACTCCTAAACACTATTTCACTTCAATATCATCCATACCACAATCATGCAACATCAATTTCGAATTTCTTATGTACATCAAGAATTCTCAACTTCATAAATATAAAAAAATCAACATACCTTACGATCCTCACGACTAGGTGATCGTTTCTATGTATTCAAATCCGAGTTTGGTCTTCAATTGCACCTTCAATTGGAAGTTTTTGTGGAGTTTAGGGTTTTACCCCTTTTCTTCCTGCTCTGGTCGTTCCCCACGCACACACACACACACATTCTATGTGTGTGTTGTGTTTTAATTATTTGTTTTAATAAAAATTAGTTTCCTACTTGACGACATTAGTACCTATAGTTTCAAGAACTTACAATTGAAACTAGAATCCATGGTTTATCATTTCATTACCCATTACTAACTAGGTTAGTTCTACCTAGTTAACTTAATGGGTTCGGGGAGCCATAACCTGTTTTATTTTAGGTCCCGTTAACTCGGGCCTTTTATATACTTTGTTTTCTCAAAGTATTTATCCTTCTTTTTAATTAATATTAGATTATTCATTTAAATCCTTATATTCACCGGGTTAATTTTACCACTAACGGTATTTTACCCATTCATTATTATTAACGTGGTTTGATTACCAAACCCGTTTTCGGGGCGTTACAGACTGCCCCTGGCTTTTGTTGAAGCTTAAAATAATGAGAGCTCAATTTAAAGACTGGTCATCAGATGCTCTTAGAGAAGAAATTAAAAGAATCACAAAAATGCGCAATGATCCTCTAGTAAAGCCAACTCCACCTAACTGGAAGAAAGTCAAACAAGTGGATCCAGATGAGGCAATGAAGCTTAAAAGAATGAGAGCAGAGCTTGTGACTGCTTATTATGGTTCAGCTAGATCTATTGCCAGATGGTCTAAACTCAACATAGTGTAGACCTACAAAAGGCTGGAAGAACTCAGAGCTAAAGATCCCAAAGTTTCTCAAAAGGCAGTCTATCCTACAACTGTTGCTTTGCCTCAACAGACCCATACTCCCAAAAAGCTTATCTCATCATCTGCTTTATTCGCAAATGCCTTAACACAATTAAAAAGGCAAAAACAGACTGATGAGGAAGATGAACAGAAGTATGAAGAACACATAAAAGAGGCAATAAAGTGTATGTTTGATTACCACATTGACCCTGCTGCTGACTTACTTGCCGCTCAACTCAGAGAAATAGTTGCAAATTTAGTTAGCGGGCCACAATCACCAAACTCATCTTCAATAAGTCTTGTCCCAATAAAACCATCTGATCCAAAAATAGTAAAGTGGAAGTCATCCTCAGACACCCACTTATTGACTTTGATCAGGTAAGATGGTAGTGTTGAAAAGCTTAAAAGGATAGTGCATATGGTCTGAATGCATACGATCTCCAAGATTTGTTGGACCTTCAACTTGAAAGGGATGATGAAGAAGACAGTTCTCCCTGGACTTTGAACTACAATTCAAAGGACAAATCAGGAAGATGTTGATGAGAAATAAAAATCAGTAATAAAAAAGGGTTTTGGCATCATCTGTTCTATAGGGAGATTGTTGGATCAACAGCTGCGACATTGTTTCCAGCAGCATGTGTAGCCAGGACACAACATGTAGCAAAGGAGATGTTGATGGGTAAGAGACTCTTGATTGGGCTTTGGTCAAAGTTGTTGATGCAGGTGATCGTAGTTAATGTTTGTTGAAAGTTAAGTTGTATTCAAATTCTATTGATTTTTTTCAAAGTAAAGATTTTAAGTGTGTTAATATATTCGTTTGATGTTTTACAACTTCTGTATTGAAGTTTGATAAACACATTTCCTAACAGATATGAACATTCGGCAAAGTAAAATAATAGTTCTCGCTTTTTATGATGAAGGTAGTGACTACTTTTGATCATTTGTTTAGACTGATTATTTGTTTAGTTGTAAATCAGAGTTCAAATGCATCAACATACAAGATTTGTGAGAATAACTTATGACTAATTTAATATTAATTAATCAAAAGAAAAACTAAACTAAAAATTAAAATATTTATACACCTAACTATATTAAAATGTGGTATTCATAAATTTCTAAAAACCACCCTATACTAAATAAATGGTTTAAAACAAACCGCTTGTATTAATTAATATACATATTAACCATTTAAATAATTTTGAGTAAACAATATTGTCTATTAGAAACATACACAAATGAGGGGTAGGCAATGTAGGAAAAGGAGTGGGTCCATTGCAATTAATATATGTGAGAAGAGGTTGGTGTGGTTCATAATAATGTGACTTTAAACAACCACATGACTCATTTAATTATAACCATGTCCATATCATTTACCCTCACCATCATACTTTTTGACCACACTTCATGGATGTATACTTATGAAACTACTTGAGTTTTTTACTATTGTTTTATTAGTTGCCTACCTTTAATTTGGATTCATTGTCACTTTTAGAGGGTAAAATTGCCCAAATTGATTTAAGATGAACCGATGAAGAATATTATCTGTTTTCTTTTTAATTGTTTTGAAAATGAATGCTGCAAAATATTGAAATAAACCTAGAACTTATAATATAATATTGAGTTAACTGTCATTTTCATCCCTATAGTTTGTCTAATTATGCCAATTTAGACCAGATTTCAAATTTGTACAATTTCCGTCCCTGACATTTTTGTAACATGCCAGTTTCAACCAAAAAACTAAAGTTGAATCGAATAATTGGACAAACCACAGGGATGAAAATGGCAGCTAACTTATGTTTTTTTTGGACGAAACCAGCATTTTTCAAGAATGTCATTGTCAGGGACGGAAATAGTACAAATTAGAAATTTGGTCTGAACTGTCATAATTGTACAAACTATAAGGACGGAAATGACAATTAACTCTATAATATTTGAATGCAAAAACATATACATTGTTTGGTAATGAGTAAAACTGGAATTAATTAAATATAACATGAATACATTAGGGTGATCAGAGTGGAGTCTCCGAGAAGCTTTGGCCCGAGTGGGCAAGCCGGGAACACAACCACCCCATGGTGTTTGGAAACAAGCAAAAAACTCTCGTAGCTAGAGGTGAGCAAATTTCAAATGATTTTGGTCTTGGGTTGGTTCGGGTTTAACCCGGGCCAGTCCGGGTTATCTCATATATGCTAAGCTCAGTCTGATCTAAAATTGCACAAATTACCGGACTCTTTAATAAAGCCCATGACCATCTCAACAACCCAGCCCATTTATGTATACTTTGTGGTTTTTTTTTTCTTAGGTATAAGTTATGTATGTTATTGATTGTATTTATTTGTTTAACACACACTTTGATTTTTCTCAAATAATTTGTACTCGTTATTGATAATAAGAACTAAATACACAGTCTTGTCATATTTAATAAACGAAATACTTATAAACGAATTGTAGTTTTTATTTAGCTGATCAACTTTTTATTTACTAAAAATTGGTTAGTTAAAAAAACAATTATTTTATATTTTAAATGTAAGGAAAATTGGATTTCAATAATCCAAACTTCAACATATTAGCTGACAACAATCCCAACTAAGAAAAAAAGGTTTGTGACAGTCCCAAGTTTTAACTTATTTTCCCTTAGCAATCTCATACTAACTAAAATGTAACCCAGTTAGTTTTTGCTGACGTGGATTGCTTATGTGGCAAAAAAGGCAAGAGTCGTTTGACGTGGACCGCTTATGTGGGAAATAACTCAAAGTTTTAACGACGTGAACTGCTTATGTGGCAAAGTTTTGATGAGTCAGCAAAACTATCTGGGTTAACTTTAGTTCGTATGGGATTACTAATGGAAAAAAGTCAAAATTTAGGACTGTCACAAAACATTTCTTTAGTTGAGACTATTGCCGACCAATATGTCAAAGTTAGGATTATTAAAATCACATTTTCCTAAATTTAAATGAGCTTTTTTTTTTACTAAATTGTCTTAAGAAAAAAGAAAGTATAGGGGACTTTAGGGAACTCCACCTGCCCCTACAGGTCGGCCCAAACATAACTCATTTAACCGAACATGTTTACCAGAACCTGCCCCGTGCCCGTTTAAACTAAATCCAAACCCACAAATTTTCATGTCTTTGCCTAAAATTCACACCAACACTTGACATTAGATTAGCCATTTAAAAGATAACCCATGTTACATCTTGAAGATTCATGCAAGTGTCCAGTAAATTGTTTTAGGCTAAAGTTTACGAATATATATTAGTTTTTAAAATATTTCGAGTTAATTGCCCGGATGGTCCCTGTGGGTTCACGTTTAGTCCCCACCTTTTGGAAATAATTACTCAGGGGACTATTCGAGTAACAAAATGACAAACCATAGGGAGCATACATGCTATTTCCAAACTAACTAACATCTACTCAGGGGACTATCCGAGTAACAAAATAACAAACCATAGGGAGCATACCTGCTATTTCCAAAAGGTGGGGACTAAACGTGAAAAAACGTAAAACCACAGGGACCATCCGGGCAATTAACTCAAAAATTTCATTCTTACTGAAAAAAGAAAAACAATTTAAATGCACAAAGGAAATCTATTAATCCACAACCAACTTGATTCAGTCAAAAGAACCTTTCTTGTAACAACTTTTCAAACAACACAACATTAAGACAAAGATCTTAAAAAGGTCATAGTAAACAGAACAAAAGCCTGAAAAGAACACTAGCCACTGATTCTGGGACACACTTAACTTTCGTATGATTTACAACAATATAATATGCACTTTCAAGTTTCAACTAACTTCTACTCTTTTTTCATGTTGTGTGATATGGTTTAACCGAATAGAACCTATAACAACAAGCTACGAGAAATCTTCACCAACAGACGACTTACACAGTTGTAACAAACTTGAATCGACTATGTTATTTGTTCTTCTTTGAATTGTAAAACTGCGGTGGGTTGTTGTCGGTTTGGATATTCTGGTCTTCGGATTAGAGAATGTGCTCCTGTGGATGCATGATTTGGTGGCGGAAGGTGAGCGGCGGCTATGTTATGGCTGCTGTTTTTAGCCGCTGGCACGTCATGCGTGTGTTTCCCCTCGTATGTTGTTATCACAGCTTTTGGATCACTTGCGGCTCTTTCAACATGCTTACGGACATTGCAGCCTTGGTGGGTGCACTTGTAGTAACTCCTGCATATAAAATAATCATTATTTGGTTGTTTAACAACTTTTTATAGTATATTTTCTAAAATAGTAATTATCAGCAAAAATTATATAGGATAAAAAGTTAACCTTGGATGAGGATTTCCTTTAACAACTTTTTGTCCATACTTGCGCCATCTATAGCCGTCATCAAGAAGATCAACTTCACTTGTTGTTTGAACTATGATCCGAGGTTCTGTTCGATGAGAAGATGCAACTGGGTCTGAACCCCTCACCTCTGTAATCCTATACATCATATACCAAATATACAACTTAGTATAACAACAGTTACGTGTTCAACAAGAAATGTCGTTACACCTAAAACAGTACAACAAATCACAATTATGTAACTTGCACACAATTTTGTCACGTGAATTTTTTTGTCGAGTTGTTCATAAGTTTGTACAAGTTGACAAAAAACTACATATATTCTTATAGGGTAGGGATCCTGTATATTAATCCAGAAGTGTGAGAAGTGTATTATAACACTATATATAACACTATATAACACCATATAAACACCGTATAACACTATGTAACACCATATAACACCATATTTAACACTATATGAAACTATATAACAATATATAACACTATACATCTATCATAGACATGCTATCAGACGAACTATAGTGTTATATTTGTTATATAGTGTTATATAGTGTTACATAGTGTTATATGGTGTTACATATTGTTATACGGTGTTTATATGGAGTTATATAGTGTTATATATAGTGTTATAATACACTTCTCACACTTCTGGTTTAATGTACAGGATCCTCTACCTATTCTTATATATCGGTAAATATAAAAAATACCTCCTTTTTGCTTGAGGTTCATCTTCTTGTCTTTCATCCACTCTACTTACATCATCACCAACTTCATCACTGTCACTGGATCCCGAATGTTCATAATTACTTGTTTGCCCCTCGGACCCTTGTTCATATTGGCTTGAACTACCGCTCCCAGTATCTTTTCCACGCTTGGATTGAGGCGCTTGATGGTTGTGCTGGCCTTTGTAAATAATCTCAGTCACCAGACCCTCTACAGACCGCTCAACTTGCTTTTTAACGGGACAATTAGGATGAGTGCATTTATAATAACTTCGTGGGTACTCGCTGCCCTTGACCTGTTTTTGACCGTATTTCCTCCAGTTGTAGCCGTCATCAGCAGGCTTATCAACAGCTACAGGGGGTAGATTAGACATTTCGTGTGTAGTATTATGGTCTGGGATGGACGGTGGAAGTCGTTGGTATGTGGTCGCTTTAGAGTTAAAAGAATGAATTTGTGGTAATTGAGAATGCACTTGTGCAGCCTGTCTTGTGACTTGAGCTAATGTTTGTTGGTGAGATAATCCAAGTGAGCCCTGTTTACAAAACCAAAAGTGAGTTGCTAAAACATGTGTGATACTTCATAGAAATGTTACCCTTAAAACTCTAGCTTGTCGCCACGTGTGGATGTTCTATTATATACATGAACAGGAACGATACATAGCGACAAGATGGAGTCTAAAGGGTAATATACATATCAAACAAAACAACGTCATAACGTTTGTTAATCTAGAGGTACTACATATTTGGAAACTCAATTTCCACACCCGGTCATTTTGAAAGATCTCTCGCTCATACGTTTGAAAAGAACGAAAGATCTTCATACTTTCATAGTTAACTGCATTAATATTTTTTTTTTTCAAAGAAGTTCTAGTAAACAAAAGGGGACCACAGTAATTACCAAGATTTCTTTTTCAATATACATGCATTTTGGACCATAACTCACTTCACTTCTAGAATGCCAATCCTAGATATAAGATGGGACAAAACTAGTGTCTAAATTTTCCTTTCCATCATTAAGCAAGCAGATATATGTGTGGGGCGTATATATATACACACGTTCAATCGTCATAAATGAATCTCACTACGAATTTAACTACCATATGGCAGATTCAGAACGCATTTCATGTGGTATGACTATAACACAAGTGCCGATGCAAAATGCGAACAAGTCAAGAAAAAAAGGTGTTTTTACATACCAATTATGCTAGTTCTAAGTTCTAGAAGACAAGGCTGTTATTAACTTATTCATAACTTAAGCATACACACACACATATATATAGGGGCACCTTCAATGTATAACCGATTTTATGTAGGGAACCATGAGCCACTGGCGGATCTAGAAAAAACGTTAAGGGGTAACGTTTCAAAAAAAAGGGTAACGAAATAAAAAAAATGTCAAAATTTTCCAAAATTTACACTACCACCCGGGCGTCAAGGAGTAACGGGGGCTACCCTATTTAAAGGCTAGTTCCGCCCCCGCCATGAGCGAGTTACATAACCGCCTTATGCATCACACCAAAACTAAATGGTGTCTATCTAGTTTAATCATACTTTTAATCATAATTCTCCGCTTAAAATTAGTTATGTAAACGCGCGCGTGTGTGTATGCATATCATATAAGGGCTTCATTGACTCAAACACACATGAATTTATCAATTAAACATAATAATTGAAACTTTCCATACATGAACAATATACATCAACCATATATACAAGTTTTTTTTTTTTTTTTTTTTTTTTTTTTTTTTTTTTTTTTTTAACGGTGACTTTCTTTTTGAGTGACCCAATGTCACACCGCCTAAACGGCGACACTAGCCAAGATCTGCCCAGACTACGTTGTCTTAACCAGGCCCGCGCTGGGTTGGTCAGGCGTGGTTACCGCGTTCCCCGGAAACCGTACTGCCTCCACACAAGATGTCTCGCTGAAGTAACAGTCGGATGAAAACCGGGGTGCGGCTCAGGATCGAACCCTCACCATATATAAAAGTATTGTAAATTACTAAACTCATATTAAAAACTAAGCTGTACAACACTTTGTAACCTGAGTTTGTTGAAAAAATCCCGGTGAATCAAGCAAGCTCGCCGGACTCATCCCCGCCGGAATAGTAAACACCGACGGTTGACTAACCACCAAACCCGCCGGCCGTCCATTATTCACAAACCGAAAGTCAACGTTCCCACCACCACCACCATCATCACCATACCTCAACCCCATATCCCCACCGTCAGAAACCACCGCCGGCGACGATATAGCACCGGACAAAAGCTGAGAAAAAGTCCGACAACCCGAATCCGGATCATTCTCCGAAAAGAAGTTCGCAACCAACGTCATCGGACCCGGACTAGCATCTGTTCCACTTCCGGTGAACATGTTTTCGATATGGGATCGTGCTGGAAGTGTGACTGACGGCCGTGATGACGGCACCGACAACGATGATGTTTTGTTTTCATCCATGATGTTTTTTTTAAGGTTGTGTGGTTAATTGGAGTTGAAGAACATATTGGGTTGAAGTTAGTTTTGCCGGCGATGAGATGTTTTTGGGATTTGTTTGGTGTTTTTTTGTGTTCAGAGGATCTGAAAAAGAAGCAAAAAGTCCACGGAGTAGATACGAAAAGGGGTTTCTGAAAATGTTTCTACTTTTGGGTGTTGGTTTCTTCCCACATGTTTTGTGTGTTTCTCTTTTACCCCCCTTTGTTTAGTGGATATTAATGTTTAGTTACAACCTCCATTGTTTTGTAGTTTTTTCTTTACCGGTGCGGTAATAAACTCGTATACTGATACAAACTGAACATATATAATAGGATACCGGTTTGGGTTTTAGCTCAATTTTAGTGTTGGTATAATGTGGTATGGTATCGATTCAAGACTTTTAATGTACTGTATTATACTGATACTGACTGAACATATACGGTACGGTATTCGGTTTTTGTGATTGATGGTGTTCGTGTGTTTTAAGTAAGAGAAGATGAAGTGATTGTGGTGATTTAGATTGAGAGATGGTTCTTGGATGTGGCGACGATGGTTGTAAATACTATATAGTGATGGTGGTGTGAAGATGAAGGTGAAAATGATTGTAGTGATGACGGTGTGAAGATGAGGGTATCGATTATTAATTTTATCTACTAATAGTAATCGAGAAGATCAAGAAACAATTACTTTTTAGCCAATTATTCAATCATCGACAACAATGTATGAGAAAGGTTATGGATTAAACCATTATTATTAGCCATTAAACTTTAAAAAGTAATTCTACCCATGGGTGGCATTTGAGTACAAGATTGCCAAAAAAAAAAAAAAGAATATTAAAAATCATCAATTTATTTAGAAATCACATCAAATCAGAAAAGAAAATCAAACTAGAAATATTACTCATTGCGATATGAGGATGATGGGAAAGAGTGACATTAAATTCAAAAGTTAAAGCAAGCTTTATGGTGTGGTATCATCCTTTTGCTTTACACATCCCACTATATTGCTTGCTATTTTATATCACTTAAAGTTTTGCCACGAAGCCTTTATGGCTTTATGTATGACAACTATTGCTTTGACTATAGCATTGGGATATTTTAGGATGATCCATATATACCCATAAAAGAAAAAAATCTATTTTTTCCTCATTCGGTCCCTATCGCAAGATATTAGACAAAGTAATGTCACACACATGTAGGTACCTTCAAGCAAATGAAAAAAATGATAGTCTTCCCGCAATAGGCAGATACACAAGCATGTGTGACGCAGTACGTTGGTATTGCATATTGTGTGACCTAATCGTTCGCCAATCTCTTTGCATTTGTGGGTGTTCATCGATGTATTAATGTTTATGCTTTGCTCTCCGTAGACATGTACATTATATATTTAATTTAGGTGTTAATCTTTTCTTTGTTTGTTATGTACATGTTTATGTACATATTGGGTGTAGCTTGAAGATGTATACAATAGTAATATAAAGTTTGTTGTTATTTAACCATTTATAAACGTACATAAAAAATTAATAAATACCTTTATATCTCTTTTAGAAGAAAAAAACTACACATTGCCTACAAATGTACAAATGGGTATGCAAAAGTGTAAAACTGAAAACCACAAGGGAGTTATATGGTAAAAAAAGAAAACATGATTCAAAGGAGAACCCAATTTGCCAATTGGCAATAGTTAAATAGTTAAAGGAAAACAACATCGCAACACCCACTCTCTCACGTTATTGTGCCCACGACATGTTTCCAATCTACACCCGCCAAATACTCACATCTTTCTAATTTGCTATTAACCAGGTGATGCCCCGCCCGCGTTGCGTGGCGATGGCCGAATAATTCTCAACCAATTAAAAAAACAGTACTATAGTTTTGCTAGAAAGAAAAGGCAAAACGATGAAAACATCGTAATTTTGAACTAATGAGCGAGTGTTAGGTAGCTCCGTAATACAATTTTTAGCTGGAGGCAAAATCATGTTTTTATTTTTACCTTGGGGAAAATCAAATTTTTTCCCGAGGGTAAAATCGTAATTTTTAGCTAGGGAAAATCATATTTTTATTTTGCACTGGAGGTAAAAACGTAATTTTGAATTGAGGGTGATATCGTATTTTTGAACCAAGGGGAAATTCATAATTTTGAGCTGAGGGCAAAAGCATAATTTTATTTTAAACTGTGTGCAAAGACGTAATTTTAAACTAAGGGCAAAAACGTAATTTTAAAGTGAGTATAAAATAATAAACTGGTGTAAAATCGTAATTTTGAGCCAGGGAGAAAAAACAAAATTTTATTTTTAATTGGGGCGAAAACGTAATTTTGGCTGAGGATAAAAGCGTAAATTTTTACCGAGGGCAAAATCGTATTTCTTAGCTCGGGGCAAAAGGGTAAATGTATTTTGAAGTTGGGGCAAAAACGTATATTTTAACTGAGGGTAAAAACGTAATTTTAAAGTGGGTATAAAATAAAAAAAGTGGTTTGAACCAATGATGGGGAAACACTATTCCGGGGCAAAAACGCAATTTTAAAGTTGTTAAAAAATAATAAACTGTTTGGTCCAATGATGAAATGGCAGCCGCCCATTTTGACCAATGGCAGGGAAACACTATTCCCTGCCATGGTCTTTGTAGATGTAGATAATCCAACAAATATTTTAATATAAGCTAGTGGGATTCCTCCGATGAGAACTTGATCGATACCAACACTAGCTATAACAACCGAAATAGAAAACCCAAAAAATAAGTCATGATGTGCCGGGCACGGCGGGAACTCGGTCGGTATGACAGGGCTAAAATGGTAATTAACCATTTTTGCAAAATCAAATCCAAATTGTTAATTACCATTTTAGCCCTGTCATACCCCCGTACGAGGGGTAACGCAGGGCTAAAATGGTAATTAACCATTTAACATAGATGCCACGTACAACACTGAACGTGACATACAGAGCAGCGTATATACAGGGGTCACCTAGACGACCCATGTATACGCACACATCAAAAACACGTCAAAACACACAGACATATACGCTGCATATACAATAAACCACCATATTTGGCTTCTGTACTTCTACCCCTCTACCACTCCTAGTAGGCACTGCCTTTGTAGTGGCGTTTGGGTTGGTCTGGGTGCTACTAGGGAATGTACCTACTGGCCTCTCAGTCATCCTATTGGTCATCTCTCATACGGTCCTCTCTAGACTCTGTATAGTGGACCCCTGATTCCTAAACATGAGCTCAAACTCCTGATTTTTCTTTACCTGCTCCTGATGTCTAGCCTCACCCTGCATCACTATCGACTCTAGGAGTTTATTCGCCCAACTCTGGCTCTCTCCATTCCTCTTTAGAAACTCACTCAGCTCAGACTTAGGCTCTCCACTACTCTGTTCATCAGCAGGGGTCTGAAAGAGAATCTGGCGTGGTTGGAATCCAGGGAGATTCCCGCCTCGCCAGTTCGAGGTTTGGCGTTGCTGCCATCTAGAGTTGTAACCCTGGCCTCGTCCTTAGTTCTGGACAAAACTCAACTCCTCCTCAGATCCTACAGGGCAATCTGCTGTCTCATACACACCTCACATTTGGAACTCATCTTAACCTAAATTTCCTTAACCATCTTTGTCAAGGAATCGACCTGGGCGGCTAAGGCTACGCTAGAATCTACCGTATGAATACCCCTAGAGGCAGAAGTAATGCCCCCGGAGCCTGGCTAGGTGTAAGTACTGGTGGCTAGATCCTCAATCATCTCAAGACACTCAACAGCAGTCTTGGTCTTCATCATGTTTCCCCCTGCTGTGGAGTCAAGCAGTCTCTTAGTCGCTTCAGAAACTCCGTTATAGAATTTCTCCACGACTCTCCAATCTTCAAGGCCATGGTGTGGGAACTTGTTATGAAGCGCCTTGAACCTGTCCCATATCTCGTAGAAAGACTCCCCCGGCTACTCAGTGAATGCGTAGATGAGATTTCTAAGACAAGCGGTTTTCGCAGGTGGGAAGTATTTCTGTAGGAATTTAGACTGAAGATCATTCTAAGTGGTGATGGCTCCCTGTGGGAGGGAGTCCAACCAGATAGAAGCCTAATCAGTGAATGTTTTGGTCAAAAATTACCTAAGCAATTTAGTGATCAAATTAGTTAAGTGAGGTAGTGTGCTAAGAACGTGTGTTGCAAATATGCTGAATTGGTTATTTGCTAAAACAGTTTCAGGATATAGCTCAGGATATTGAACTATATCTATGATCAAACAATGAGCAGAAAGTAAAGGGGTGACACGAGATATACGAGGAAAGCCCTTGATCAATCTAGATCGCTGGCACAAAACCTCGGGAGCTGACAATCGCAACTGCCTTGTTCTTCTTATTACTTCAAACGTTAGGATACAGTGCAGGATATTGATCAGATCGCTAAGTGTTACAATGCTTTTTTCAGAAAGTGTGAGTTGCGAGAGAGTAGAAATGTATGTGAGTAGTGAGTGTTGTTGTGTCCTATTCAATCTGATTTATCCATCTATTTATAGCTAAGAAATGAAAACAAAGTTTCCTATAAATGGGGGATGACTTCGAATATTCCTTTGTTAACGTTGGAGACCAAGTAAAGCGGCTTCAACGTCTTTCTTCGAACAACTTGGACCGAGTCTTCCGGGGAAAAGGTCTTCATGAACGTTGCAAGCTTGGACTCGTATTCCTGCACATAATCCGTTAGTGATCCTCAGGATACCATCCAGGATGTTACCAATATCCTGAATCAGCATCCCGGGCATGAACATATATCATATAATCAAGATATAACTTAAGATATTATCCAGGATATGGGCTCAGAATTTCACCCATAACAATTGTCCCCAAAAATGTTACCGTTAAGGATCCTGGGTCCTAACGGTTACATTTTTCACGATAACCAAGGTAATTAAGAGATAAGACCTGATGTGACCACTTGTAACTGCTCAGTCTATATTTACTCATTGCTTCCCTATATCTTCTCATTCTTATCTGCATTTAATCTTCATCAAGAAGGAAAAAGGTAAAAATCCTCTCTCTCTTTTCATCTCTTTTCTCTTCTTTTCTGCACACTATTCCGGCGAAGATATGGCGAGACAGACAAGATCGAGCTCCGGTGACTCTGCTCCCTCGTTCATTGACCAAAATATTCTCCAAGATCCGGAGAAGGAAATATGCTCCTTCGATAGTGCTCACTTGTCGGCTCTCAAAACCTCCGGCATCTTTCTGAAAGGGACGGTGTTCCGGCCATTTGATCAAGAAATTCGATCAGACATGGTTTCCGAGGAGTGGTTGTGCTTTAATGCTTTTCCCTTTACCTTAGGGTTACAATTTCCGTTTCCCGATTTCATCACCGAGTTCTTTGATACCACAAAAATCTGTTTCAGTCAAACAATGCCAATGTTATGGCGAGTCCTGCTTGTTCTTGATCAAATCAAGAACAACCATATTCCTGATCTTTCCATTCATGACCTCCCCTAAGCATATCGGCTTAGATGCCATGGTTCCTGCCGATTCTTGTTCTATTCTACCTCCGGCGACCCACTGATACTTCGTGCCACCAGGAATGAGGAGGAATGGAAGTCCAAATTTTTCTTTGTAAAAAGAGACTCAATCCCTGGTGGAACGGATTATCCGGTGCAGTGGTTGAGAAAGGGTAGGATTTAGTGTTTTAGGATGATCCTGTCTTGTATCCTGTTTCATATCTTGTACTAATTTTTTTATTTTCTTGTACACAACCGATTTCAGGAAGCTTGCACCTCCCTTAGCCGACTCACAGAGGAGAATCGACGCCATCAGACTTCTTCCAGAGGCTGAAAGAAGTTTCAATCCGTTTCCACCATCTCCAAGTCCACTCTCTAGTTCAAACATGTCTGGTAAGGATCCTGCACAATATCCTGCATACATGTTTTTATTTGACATGTTTAGGAAAGAGTTTTACTCCCTGTATGCAGACTCCAGCAAAGTTCCAATCCTTCTGGACCTTGATGAGCTTGATAGTTACCCCACTCCAGTCAACGTCAAGAAGGAAGCTCCTGCTACCACCAGCTCCAAACCGCTCCCGGCTCCTAAGCCCAACCCGAGAACTCTTCCTTCCACCGCTAAGAAGCGGAAAGACTCCGAAGTCAGCACCCCAGGTTCTGAAGGGTTCTCCTACGAAGAACTCAGCTTTACTGACTCCTTGGAGCCGATGACATCCTTCCTCAATAAGGTAATATCCTGATAGAATACCCTGACAGAATATCCTGACAGGATATTCTGGTTAATGAATTTTGATTCATACCTGAATTTTGACTTGCAGGGCCTCCAGCATTTGCTTCACCTCTACACTGATGCTTGCAGTACGGCCAAATTTCAAGAGGCCAGGATTAAGCAGCTCGAGACCACTGTTGCTGACCAAGGTGCCATTGCTGAAGCCAAGACCCGGCATTATGAGGATAAGCTAAAGAAGGTCACCCAGGATGCTGAGATAAAGCTGGCTGCCGTCCAAGTGGAGCATGAACAGGCCATGGTCTCCTTCCGGGAAGGGATCAAAAACTCAGCTATTGTCTCCCTGCTACAAGCTCGCATCAAGATGGCTTATGAGGCCAAGGAGACAGACCTGGAGTGTCCATCCTGGCCGGTTGATTCCTGGGTGGCCAAACTGAAGGAGCTTGGAGGCAAAGCTGTGCCGTATCCTGCTGAGGCTGGTGAGTCCTCCAAGTCAGCAGAGGCGGTGGACAAGGCTGGAGAAAAGAAGGATGCTGAGACGGATGCTGGTGAGGATGCTGCTCAGGATGCTGAGGCTGAGAAGACGGAGAAGGCTAGTGAAGATGCTGCTGTGTTAGGGCATTCAAGTGGGCGATGATGGATGTTGATGCCTAGGCCGAAGCCCACTTTTTTAAATATGAATGTTGGTCTATAACCCTTAAAACAATTTACTTCTCCTGCATTTTACTTTTCCTGCACCTGAACAATTTATATTTTCTGCATGCATTTTAAACAATATAACAGTTGGAGGTGGATGGGTCTCGGTTTGAGATGAAACCTTTGTTTTGGTAAAAAATCAAGCAATGACAATGTAACCAAACTTTCTGTTGTGAGGTATGATGCTTGAATTGATGAACAACAATAAGGATCACTATGAAGTGTAATGAACAAATGACACGAAGATTTATACGGGGAAAAAGCCCTTGATCAAGAGTTGATCTCCGGCACAAAAAACCCCGGGTGATGGAAACTACTGATCACCAACTCAAATTAAACAAACAATCTGTTACAACTTCGGATGATAGCGAGCTAAGTACAAGGATCACTATAGTGTATCGTGTAGAAATGTATGAAAAATGCTAAGTGTATGAGTGTGTGTGTAGCCAAAAATAGCTAAGTGTCTCTAAAATAGCTCGCTACCCCTTTAAAAATAGAAAATATCAAGCCTAACTAACATTCCGCAAATGGTGCAAGTCTTCCACGACTCCACAACGTCCATTTCTGACCAAGCACGTGCGGAATAGACTGAGAATATTCTCCAGGAATGTCGCCAAGACTAAGTCCAAGTTGATATTCCTGCAAAACATTTACGAATTCAAAGCAGACAATCGTTAGTACAGGGATCCTTATAGTGATCCATGATCCTGATCCTGCAACACTTCTGAGGATCACTACTTCGGACAGAATTGAGGATCACTAAATTCAACAGTAAATAAGGATCACTGGTCATTTAGAAATCCACCCCTAACAATTTCCCCCAAAATATAAGGAGTAAATATGTAAATAAATGAGTTATATTTTGTCGATCTTATCCATAGCAAACTAACGGATAACTAGCCATTGAAGACGGACTAGCCGTTGCAAACCTGACGTCACTGAAGTGACAATCCTACAAATCATCATTATAAATAGAAGTTAGAGATAGGATCAATTCACATTTAAATTCAAGAGAGAGACTCCCTTTAAATTTAAGTCCGCAGATCAAACAGGTAATCCTCTTTCTCTTCTTCCTTTACGTTTTCTTTCCTTGCTCCTTCTTTCTTTACATTCTTCACAGTCATGATGATGCTACGATCCTCCCCCGCCAAGGATCATAAGAAGGACAGTCCTCTCAAAAGCCAGGGGATCATCAAAGACTCACCGAAAGAGAGATGCTGCTTCAATGATGTACAAATAGACAGAATTCGCCACTGTTTTCCGGCGAACACCGATTTCAAGCCATCCGATCCCACTGTTCTGAGCGACTACATTTCTGAGACATGGATTGCCTTTCCTGCTACCCCATTCACCATAGGATACACCTATCCTTTTCCAGCCTTTACCCAATCCTTTTTCTCCCTTACCGGCATCTCCTACATCCAGGCTATGCCGATGATCTGGAGGGTCTTATATACCCTTGAAAGGATCATCGAGCAGGAAGGGGTTGACCTAGGAATGTCGGAGTTGGCTGAGATGTATGATCTCACAACGTTTGGATCCCACCGATATTTGTTCAAACGTAAACCTGGAGAAGAACATCCCATCTTTAAGGCTACTAAAAACGATACCAACTGGAAACGGCGGTTCTTCTTCGTCAGAAGGGATTCTATCCCGGATGGAAAGGATTTGCCGAAGAAATGGAGCACTCATGGTAGGATAGGAGGATCCTTAGAAGGATCACTAAGTAAGCTCATTCTGATAATGATTACTAATATGCTTTTGTTCCTTTTTGTACAGCTATCACATTCTCGCACATTATTCCTTCAGCTGCCACCAAGGGGAGACTTGCTGCCTTTAGAAACCTTGATCCTGAAACAAGATCATTCAAGACAATCATCCAGGATTCACAAGAGGTATCATCAGGCTCTGTCACCATGTCAAGTAAGTATCCTGTTCTTTTTATATTCAAATGTTTAAATAAATAGTTATATATGAATAGAATTAGGACACTTATCTGTTTTGGGTGTGTAGGCGCTGGAAAGTCATCAAGATCTGCATCCAAGTTCACTGTCACTGAGCTCGACACCGTCCGATCCTCCAAGAAGAAACTTCCTGCTAGCCCAACTGCTTCGATCCCCATGGCACCCACTAAAGGAAGGGGTGGCAAGAAAAGAAAAGCCTCCGATGCTGAGGATCTACAAGGTCTGCCCCTGATCCGCCACCAGTTCCTTGAATACTTCAACGAGGTAAGGATCCTTGTTCCTGCTTTAGGTATCCAACTTATTTGAGGATCACTTGTTCTTAAACTGTTCTTTATCTTCTTTGCAGAAATTTGCTGAGATTGAAGACTACGTTGGGCATGTCGAGGAGCAGGACAAGAAGATTGCTGACCTCCAACAAGTCGCATTGCTCAAGGACCTTAAGATTGCTGACCTCCAAAAGGATCTCAAAGATGCCAAAGCTCAGATAGCTACAATCCTGGTCAATTTTGATTATGAGAAGAGCGAGATCACGGAGGATGCTAAGGTCTCCGCTGCCATAGCCATGTACAAGACCAAGCTACAAATGGCCCAAGAAGCTCAGGATCCTGCCTTTGATAGAAGCAGCTGGGATGTAGAAGGCTGGAAGGCAAGGCTGGCTGAGCTGGATGACGAGGAGGAGGCTGAGGAGGTTCTGGCAATCGAAGCTGGAGGCAGTGGCAAGGATCATGGTGGTGAAGCTAGTGGAGCTGGAGATGGTGATGCAGCGAAGGTGTAGGCTGCAACAATGGGCAATGATGGACACTTCTAGACATAGCCGGAGCCCATTTTTTTTAAGTTTGGTTATGTTTTTTTTGTTTTGATGATGTTTTGATAAACAATGGTTGGTCTGTACTTGAACAATAGTAATTAGGGTTGAGGATCATGGATGATCATTTGAACAATAGGTAGGATTACAAATGGTGGAGGGATCCTCTGTTTGGGGGATGAAGCCATTGTGATCCTGCCGTCTTTAATTTCCTGCACTTGTTAGACCTACAAACAATGGACACCCTTTGCCAACCCATGTGGACGGGCCACGTTTTGCTGGTAGAAACGTGGGTTGGCAATTTTGACAACCTTGAAAGGGTTTAAGCTTTTGTGAATAAAATGACTTTAACTTTTTGGCTATATCCTGTGTTGATATCCTTGTTGTTATTTTATTTTTCAATTGTTGTGATGTTCATGTCGTTTAAACTTATCAAGTAAGGAAAAAATTTAAAAAAATATCCCTTAAGAGTTAAGGATATGATCAAGGATCACATAAAAAATAATTTAAGGATCATAAGTTCAGTTGTCAAAGGATAAGTGTCACTTAAATACGTAATGAATAAAATCAAAACAGTTTAGGATCATACCTGAGAACCCAAGTTAGGATCCTATCCTTCAACACTTAAAATTAGGATAACCCCATATACAAACCTTAGTTGAAAGTAAGGGTCAAGAATCTTTGGCCATTTATCTTCACAAACCTGAAATAAGGTATTACTTGGGACTGAGCCAATAAAAGATGAATGTTAGTAACTGGGGACAAGCCCAACAATTCTGGGGACAAGCCCAAAAGATAACTGGGGGACAAGCCCAAAGGATAACTGGGGACTAGCCCGAAGGATAACTGGGGACAAGCCCAAAGGATCGTATGTAAACTGGAGTATGGCCCTTACTGGCGACTATCCAAACTTAGTGACATGAAAATGCCAAAACCTTAGCTAACGTGAAAACGTTAGAAACCTTAGGAACGGATGTATGGTACGTCTACCATTATACGTAGGATCCTGAATATAGCCAGTACAACGAAATTGTCAGCCCCTAAAGCGGGTACTGGTCCCATTGCCATGAACTATACCAGGATCATCGTGCGCTACTGGCGAAACTGGGGACAGACCCAAACTGGGGACTAGCCCAAACAACTGGATACTTCTGTGGATACTCAACGCTTAGTTAAAGACACCTGAACCTTCAAAACTCAGAATCAAGTAAAAGGAGGATATAGGACGTAGGATCCTTATCCTTGTAAGAATAAAAAGATTGAAATAGTTTAAGATTGGAATGTTACCAAAAAGAGGATCATCTGTCAGCGGGGATCCTTCAAGGATACTTGTCTGGTAAGGATCATGGATCATGATCACATGAAATATTTCTTCAAATGGACAGCATTCCAAGCTCTAGGTAGCAAATCACCCTCCATTGTTAGCAATCGATATGCCCCCTTTCCTGCTTCGGCTTCAATCAAATAGGGTCCTTCCCACTTTGGTGCTAGCTTTCCATCAGCAGGATTGGTGGTGTTTTGAAATGCTTTCCTTAATACCATATCCCCAACTTGGAATTTCCTGAGCCTGACATTTTTGTTGTAAGCTCCAGCCATCCTTTGTTGATAACTGGCCATCCTTATCCTTGCTAAATCCCTGATTTCTTCTATAGTATCTAAGTCTTGAATCAAGTTTTCAGCATTTTCTTCAGGATCACGAACGCTTGTTCTTGCAGTTGGAACCACCATCTCTGTAGGGATCACTGACTCTGCCCCAAATACCAAAGAAAATGGAGTTTGGCCTGTAGCATTCTTGGGAGTTGTTCTATCAGCCCACAGCACATAAGGTAGTTCTTCTGCCCATTTTCCTTTCTTGGATCCAAGCTTCTTCTTCAAATTGTTGATGATGATCTTGTTGGATGATTCTGCCTTAATTTTAAAAGCCCTTGGGTTTTCTCCTGTAGGAATTTCTCCATGTTGTATGTATCTCATGATTGGGAGTATCCATGATCCTGAATGAGATTGGGTATCATCACTAGGGATGATTGCAGAATCTTCTCCTATCTCCATAGCTACACGATCCTTGATAGCAGGGGTCAGGATATGGATAATAGGGATCTCAATATCCTCAGGAATCTTCAAAGATGATCCTAGATTGGCTAATGCATCAGCTTCTGCATTCTCTTCCCTTGGTACCTGTGTCAAACTAAAGGATACAAAAGAGAGTGCCAATTCTTTGACTATCTCCAAATATTTGATTAGCTTTTCACCTTTAACAGCATAGGATCCATTAAAGTGATTAGTGATCAATAAAGAATCTACATGTACCTCAAGATACCTGATGCTCATATGCTTTGCAATTTGCAAACCAGCTATCAAGGCTTCATATTCAGCCTCATTGTTGGTAGTTTGAAATTCACAAGCTATGGAGTGGGGTATTATGTCCCCCTGTGGCGATTTTAGTAGTATTCCAAGCCCTGTTCCATTCACATTGGAGGATCCATCAGTAAACAGTATCCAAGGATCCTTGGTTTCTTCAAGCTGTTGGACTTCTAGTTCAGCTTCCATTTGCAAATCACTACTGAAATCTGCCACAAAGTCAGCTAATGCTTGGGATTTAATGGCTGTCCTAGGCTCATATCTTATATCATATGCACTCAACTTCACTGCCCACTTAGCCATCCTTCCTGACATTTCAGGTTTCCTGAGAACATTCTTGATTGGGAAATTAGTTTTAACAATAATGGCACGAGTCTCAAAATAATGTCTTAATTTAGTAGATGCCATAATTAATTCAAGGATAAGTTTTTCTAAATGTGAATACCTGGATTCAGCATCAAGTAAGCTCTTACTTACATAATAAACAGGATGTTGTGTACCTTGGTGATCCTTAACAAGGACCGCACTTACTGCTTTTGAGGATACCGCCAGATATAAGGATAATACATCTCCCTTTTCTGGTTTCATTAAGGCTGGGGCTGAGGATAGGTAATCTTTAAGAGCTTTAAGGGCACTTTCATGCTTCTCAGTCCATTCAAATTTCTTGTTTTTCCTCAGGATGTCATAGAACTCCTTGCACTTTTCTGAGGATTTGGATATGAATCTGTTCAAGGCTGCGATCCTGCCAGTCAACCTTTGCACATCCTTAGCATTGGCAGGAGATTTGATATTCACAATAGCCTTAATTTTCTCTGGACTTGCTTCAATGCCCCTCTTTGTTACCATATATCCTAAGAATTTACCTGCCTTTACACCAAAATGACACTTAGACGGATTTAGTTTCATATTAAATCTATCAAGGATATTGAATGCTTCCTCCAAGTCTTTAAGGTGATCGTCAGCTCTTTTGGACTTCACCACCATGTCATCAATATAGACTTCCATAGTGTATCCAATTTGTTCCTTGAACATCATATTGACAAGCCTTTGGTAGGTAGCACCTGCATTCCTTAATCCAAATGGCATAGCAATATAACAGTATATACCAGTTGGGGTCATAAAGGCTGTGTCCTCTTGATCGGATGGTTCCATCTGAATTTGTTGAAATCCAGATGAAGCATCCATAAAAGTTAACAACTCATGACCCGCGGTAGCATCCACCATGGAGTCAATGTGGGGTAATGGGAAAGGATCCTTGGGATATGCCTTGTTTAAATCTGTAAAATCGACACATACCCTCCACTTTCCATTTTTCTTTTGAACAACAACCACATTGGCTAACCATCTTGGGTACTTAACCTCTCTAATTATACCTGCTCGAAGTAGCTTATCTACCTCTTCCTGGATAATAGCATTTCTTTCAGGTGCAAACTTCCTCCTCTTTTGATGAATTGGCTTGAATGACCTGTCAATGCCAAGTTTGTGAGTAATTATATCCTTAGATATACCTGTCATGTCTTCATGTTTCCAGGCAAAGGTGGTCTTCCTTCTTTTGAGAAAGGATACTAGCTCTTGTTCAATATCGCTAAGGATCCCTGACCCTATGAAGATCCTGGATTCAGGATCATCAGGATCCATGAGGATTTCTTTCAAATCCTGTTCTCTTGCCTCCAAGACGTCTCTTGAAGGATACTTTAATTGCTATTGCTCCCTTGGTCTTGAGGCTGGTTTCATTGATGAGGTATAGCAATTCTTAGCCTCCTGTTGATCACTCTCAATTTTCACCACCCCCCATGGACTTGGAAGCTTTACACACTGATGATAGGTGGATGGAACTGCCTTCATATCATGTATCCATGGCCTGCCAAGGATAACGTTACAACACGATAAGCAGTCAATAACACAAAACTTTTGATAAGAATGCAATCCTTCAATATAGATTGGGAGTTTGATCTCCCCCAATGTATTCTTTGTTTCTCCACTGAATCCCACAAGTACTGAGGATCTTGGGATAATATCGGACTCTGGGATATTCATTTTCTTGAGAACATCCAGCTGAATGATGTTCACAGAGCTTCCTCCATCTATAAGGATCCTGCGAACAAAGTGGTTAGAAATAAACAATGTAATTACAAGACCGTCATGGTGAGGATCTTGGATGTCAACACGATCATCCTCATCAAAAGTAATGACTTTATCCTGGGTGACAACGGAGGTCCTGATGGGTCTGTCTCCATTATCCATCTTGGTTTCCTTAGCGTGTCTTTTTGCTGCTGAGAAGGATGTACCACAGATGTCTGATCCACCGGATATGAAATTTATGACTTGTGCATCTGCCGGAGGAGCAGGAGCCCTTTCCGGGATCCTTTCAGGATCCTGGGTTCTTGACTTCTTTCGTCCCAAGAGTTCCTTTAAATGCCCCTTGCTCAACAAATAACCAATTTCCTTTCTAAGTGCAATACATTCTTCAGTGAGATGCCCAAAATCCTCATGATATGCACACCACTTGGATTTATCCTTTGTAGCAGCTGGTTTATCACTTTTCCTTGGCCACCTAGCTTTCTCACCTAGATTCTGCATTGCAAGGATTAGTTCATTGTTATCAACAGAGAAACAATATTCAGAAATAGGAGGATAATTCTCATCATCCTCTTCTTGTTCCACTGCGTGCACATTCTGGTTATCAGATCTGTTATAGGACTTGGATTTGTTGTTCCTGATGTAGGATCCTTGCTTATCCTGTTTTGAGGATCCTGTCAATCTGTCCTGGATCCTTTTGTCATCCTCTAGGCGGATGAACCTAAGGGCCCTAGTCCTTACTTCATCAAGATTCCTGCAAGGTGTCATAACAAGATCATCATAGAATAATGAATCCCTAATCAATCCCATTTTAAAGGCTTCAACAGCCGTAGCTATATCCAAATCGGGAATATCTAAGGATTCTTTACTAAACTTAGGGATATAATCTCTAAGTGATTCATTTTGACCTTGTGTTACCCTATATAGATCACTAGTTAATCGTTCAAACTTTCTGCTACAAGAGAATTGACTATTGAACAAGTTAACTAAATTAGCAAACGAAGTAATAGAGTAAGGGGGAAGACTTAGCAGCCATTTAAGAGCAGATCCTGTAAGTGTGGATCCAAATCCCTTGCATAGACATGCTTCTTTCAACCTTTCCGGAATTGGATTGATCTCCATCCTCTCCCTGTATTGAGCTACATGCTCTTCTGGATCCGTTGAACCATCATATAGCTTCATTGATGGTATCTGGAATCTTTTAGGTATCTCTGCATCACACAAAGGTGGTGCAAAACAAGATATCCTATGGCTACCATCCGCAATCTCAGGAATGGGTTTAACCACTCCTGGTACACTGGATATCATATCCTTAAGCTTCTGCAGTTCCCTAGCCATGGCCTGATTGATACCTGTATCTTGCATAAAACCATGGTTAGTGTTATATAAATTATTAAACGTGTTACCTCCCACAGGATTCGAGTTTGGAATTGCGGATGTGAATCCATCTTGTCGAGACTCTGGCATGATTGAAGGACCAGAGGAGGCAATGGTCTGCATTGGTATGAAGTCTCCTTGATGGACGTATGAGTTCTGAGGTTGCATATTTCTCGAGGATCCTTGATTTTGAAGGGGGTTGGATCCTTGGAATTGCGATGATCCTTGAACCTGAAAGGATCCTGGAACCAGAGAGGATCCTTGAACAAGGGAGAATCCTGGGACCAGAGAGGATCCTTGGACCTGGGAGGATCCTTGGACCTGGGAGGGTCCTCGGACCTGGGAGGGTCCTCGGACCTGGGAGGGTCCTCGGACCTGGGAGGGTCCTCGGACCTGGGAGGGTCCTCGGACCTGGGAGGGTCCTCGGACCTGGGAGGGTCCTTGTACTGCATGCATTCCCACATATCCTCCTGACGTGAAGTATCCCTGATGCTGAGAAGAGGATCCCAATGGTTGAGAAGAGGATCCCTGAGGCTGGAAGCAAGAGCTAAATGCCTGACTCATTGTTGTTGTCCCATAACGCCTTCCTGATAGTTCACCCAAGTATTGCACGTCTGGAACTGCTGAGTATTGTGAGGTTATGACCGGAGTGTCGAAGTTCAGCGATCTTGGCATCAGAGGGGAGTGATCCTCCACTGATTTCTTCTGTTTCTTGATTTCATCGATCTCCCGGAGGATCCTTTCGTTGGTCTTATCCTGCTCTCGTGCATGATTCCTCATCTGCAAAATCAAGGCGTAGAGATCATTAGTAGTAGGATTAGTTGAAACAGAAGAAGTAGGTGGTTTTTGGAAAATAGGAGTTGGTTTCTTCGCAGCATTCTCAGCATTCTTCTGGGATCCAGAAGGTGGTGGAGGCAAAGGAGGAACGCCTTGTGAGGAACTGAATGAGGGCATCAAACTTGAAGTATTCTTCACTGAGGAAGCCATCTGTTTGGTTGTAGCGAACCGAAATAACCACGAAAACACGAATCTTTCTAAGAATGAAGCACCAATTGTCCCACGGTGGGCGCCAAACTGTTTTGGTCAAAAATCAAGCAATGACAATGTAACCAAACTTTCTGTTGTGAGGTATGATGCTTGAATTGATGAACAACAATAAGGATCACTATGAAGTGTAATGAACAAATGACACGAAGATTTATACGGGGAAAAAGCCCTTGATCAAGAGTTGATCTCCGGCACAAAAAATCCCAGGTGATGGAAACTACCGATCACCAACTCAAATTAAACAAACAATCTGTTACAACTTCGGATGATAGCGAGCTAAGTACAAGGATCACTATAGTGTATCGTGTAGAAATGTATGAAAAATGCTAAGTGTTTTGTCGAGAGCTGGTGAGAGCGGTTGTATGAGTGTGTGTGTAGCCAAAAATAGCTAAGTGTCTCTAAAATAGCTCGCTACCCCTTTAAAAATAGAAAATATCAAGCCTCACTAACATTCCGCAAATGGTGCAAGTCTTCCACGACTCCACAACGTCCATTTCTGACCAAGCACGTGCGGAATAGACTGAGAATATTCTCCAGGAATGTCGCCAAGACTAAGTCCAAGTTGATATTCCTACAAAACATTTACGAATTCAAAGCAGACAATCGTTAGTACAGGGATCCTTATAGTGATCCATGATCCTGATCCTGCAACACTTCTGAGGATCACTACTTCGGACAGAATTGAGGATCACTAAATTCAACAGTAAATAAGGATCACTGGTCATTTAGAAATCCACCCCTAACAACCTTCAACTGTTACGTAAATATAACTATGAACTTATTGTGCTTTTGGTGGATGGGTCCCAGTTTGAGATGAAACCAAAAGCACAAACTTTTGCCATGTTAATAATATAACTCTCTTTTGACCCTATCTTTGTTGTTACACTTTTTATGAACAAATTTTACTCTAAAAATAGCTTTCTTTGAACATTCCTGGGAACATTTGTTGAGAGTATCCTGAGAGATATCCTGGTCAGGATACTGCGATATAACTTAGAAAAATAAAAAAAAGGAGAGATCATACCAAAGAATCTTAGAGAGTTGATTCTAATCTTCCATCTTAGGAATGGCCCCAGCATATGTTTAGAAACTTGAATCCATCCTTTGAATTGTATGGTGCATGTCCCCTGTGTTCAACATTTTTCAAGACTTAGGAATGCAAACATAGTCATACTTTAGTTTCTCTGTGAATAAAGCCTGAACATCCTAGGGTTAAACCCTTAATATCCTGGGGATAAACCCTTATTTTCATGCGCTACAGACGGGAGTGTATAAACTCCAACACTTAGAAAGGTGAAAACCTTTAAACCTTGGAGAGTATGAAAACACTCTTTCGTGAGAGAGGGTGATCAATCCTCATATACCTTGAGGATCCAGGATATAGCCAACAGTAACGAAATTGTCAGCCACTTTTACATGAACTGGTCCCGCTACCTTGAACTATCCCTAGATAACTTGCGCTCTAGGCGGGGTGTTTAAACCCAATTCGTAAGAAAGGTGAATACCTTTAAACATGTGAAGGGAATATAATCCCTTAAACGTGAGAGAGGGGGCCAATCCTCTAATCTTTTGAAATATCCCGAGTGTGTATCCTGGAGTTATATCCTGAAGCATATACTGCAAAACAAGCGTAAACTAAGGTGGGTGTTAGCCTGGCTAACACCCCTCTGATGCTTAAGTCAGTATTGGGTTTAAAAGAATAAATAATACAAAATATATAAAAAGAGATAGAACTCATACCATCCTGAGTTAGAAAGTAAATTCTAAACTCACTTGAAATAGAGCTTTAAGTGTATAGCATTCCAGGATCTTGGTAGCATATCCCCCTCCATACTCTTGAGTCGGTATGCTCCTTTCCCTGATTCTGATTCAACCTCATATGGTCCTTCCCATTTTGGAGCCAACTTTCCATCGTCAGGATTAGTAGTATTCTGAAAAGCCTTTCTTAACACCCAATCCCCAACTTGGAATCTTCTGGTCCTTATATTCTTATTAAATGCTCTTGATATCCTCTGTTGGTATGCTGCCATCCTTAGCTTTGCTGCATCTCTTGTCTCATCCACAATATCCAATTCTTGGCATAAAGCTTCAGGATTCTGCTCAGGATCCCGGAGGTTAGATCTTGCTGTAGGTATCACCATTTCTGTTGGGATCACTGCCTCCGCTCCAAATACTAAGGAGAATGGAGTCTGGCCAGTTGCACTCTTTATTGTCATTCTATCAGCCCATAAAACAAAGGGTAGTTCTTCTGCCCATCTTCCTTTTTTTAGCTCCTAGTCTCTTTTTTAGGTTGTTGACAATTATCTTGTTCGAGGATTCTGCTTGTCCATTTGCTTGAGGATGTACCGGAGTAGATGTGATCATTTTGATTCCCCAACTCTTGCAAAAGTCAGTAGTCCTCTTGCTTATAAACTGAGATCCATTGTCACAAATGATTTCAGCTGGTACTCCAAACCTGGTCAGGATATTCCTTTTTATGAAGGATACTACTTCTTGGTCTCTAACTTGAACAAATGCTTCAGCTTCAACCCATTTAGAAAAATAGTCAGTCATTGCCAGCATAAAGACTTTTCGTCCTGGAGCTTTCGGCAATTTCCCCACTATGTCCATCCCCCACTTCATGAATGGCCAAGGGGAAGCTATAGGATATAACGGTTCAGCTGGTTGATGTAATATGTTACTGTGCCTTTGACATGCATCACATCTTCGAGCATATTCTATAGCATCTTTCTTCATTGTCGGCCAATAGTATCCTGTTCTTAATACTTTTGAGAATAATGACATGCCCCTAGTGTGGTTACCACAATCCCCTTCGTGTATATCCTGAAGCACTTCTTTAGCTTCGGGATCCTCCAAGCATCTCAAGTATGGTCCTGCAAGGGATTTCTTGTACAAGACATTATTTATTATGGTGAATCGTGATACCTTTATTCTAAATGCCTTAGGATTTTCATCCTTAGGGATGTGTCCTTCCTTGAGATATCTTATGATATGAGCCGTCCAGGATTTAGTATCCTCATCAGGATCATGACCAGGATCCCGAATGCTTGTTACCTCCTTATCCTGAGTCTTGAAGAGATCCACAGCAGGATATAGGATGTGAAGTATTGGTATTTGGGTTCCTTCTGGTATCCTGACTAATGATCCTAGGTTTGCCAAGGCATCCGCTTCAGCATTATCTTCTCTTGGTACCTGTTCAAGTGTAAAAACATCGAAATATCCTGCTAATTTTTTGAGAATATCGAGATATTCAATTAACTTCTCACCTTTAACTGCATAGGATCCATTAAAATGATTAGTAATTAACAAGGAATCAACATATACTTGTAAATTCTTAATATTCATGTTTCTAGCCAACTCTAATCCTGCGATCAAAGCCTCATATTCTGCTTCATTATTAGTGGCAGGAAATTCACATTTAATAGCCTGGGGTAATATGTCCCCCTGTGGCGATTTTAGTAGTATTCCCAATCCTACACCTCTAACATTAGATGCACCATCAGTATATAATATCCAGGATTCTGAGGTCTCTCCTAGTTGTTGAACTTCTAGGTCTACTTCATTTTGAATGTCACTACTGAAATCAGCCACAAAGTCAGCTAGGGCCTGTGACTTTATGGAATTTCTAGGTTCATATACTAGATCATAAGCACTTAACTTTCCTGACCACTTAGCCATTCTACCTGACATCTCAGGCTTCCTAAGCACATTTTTATCAGGATAATTGGTTTTAACATGAATCCTATGTGTTTCAAAGTAATGTCTAAGCTTTGTTGATGCCATAACTAGGGCTAATATTAGTTTTTCTAAATGAGAATATCTGGTTTCGACATCTAATAAACTTTTGATAACATAATAGACAGGATACTGCTGACTTTCATGATCCTTTACAAGGACGGCACTTACTGCATTCACTGATACTGCAAGATATAGGGATAATGCTTCACCATCCTCATGCTTCATCAACAAAGGTGCGGTTGAAAGATACTGCTTCAAATCCTGCAAGGCTGCTTCATGCTTCTCCTCCCATTCAAACTTCTTGTTTTTCTTCAGGATATCATAAAATTCCTTGCATTTTTCCGAGGATCTTGAGATAAATCTGTTTAATGCCGCTACTCGCCCCATCAGTCTTTGTACATCTTTCATGTTGGAAGGTGATTTGATATCCAAGATGGCTTTGATCTGTTCTGGGCTCGCCTCTATCCCTCTTTTAGTCACCATATATCCTAAAAATTTTCCTGCCCCCACTTCGAAATGACACTTAGCAGGATTCAGCTTCATGTTATATTGATCCAGGATATCAAATGCTCCCTTAATATCCTGGAGGTGATCCTCAGCCTTCTTGGATTTTACTACCATGTCATCGATGTACACCTCCATAGTGTCCCCCAGCTTGTCTTTGAACATCATGTTCACCAATCTTTGATATGTTGCACCTGCATTTTTCAAACCAAAGGGCATAACAGTATAACAATAAATACCTATTGGTGTCATGAAGGCAGTATCCTCCTGGTCTGAAGGTTCCATTTGGATCTGCTGGAATCCTGAGGATGCATCCATGAAGGTTAACATCTCATGGCCGGCAGTAGCATCCACCATCGAGTCAATATGAGGAAGAGGAAATGGGTCTTTGGGACAAGCTTTGTTCAAGTCTGTGTAATCTATACAAACTCTCCATTTCCCATTTTTCTTCTGTACCACAACTACATTTGCTAGCCATCTTGGAAACTTGACCTCTCTGATCATTTTGGATTTCAATAACCTCTCTACTTCTTCCTGAATAATCATATTTCGCTCTGGAGCAAATTTCCTTCTCTTTTGTTGGACAGGCTTGAATGACCTGTCAATACCGAGCTTATGAGTTATAATATCCTTGGAAATGCCTGTCATATCCTCATGCTTCCATGCGAATGTTGACATCCTGCATTTCAAAAATTTAGTCAATTGATCTTCAATATCCTGAGGGATATTGGTTCCCACGAGCACCGAGATATCTGGATTATCCTGATCCAGGATAATTTTCTTTACATCCTGCTCTGAAGCCTCCATAATATCCTGGGCCCACATCTTTAATTGCTATGCTGCACTAGGCTTGGTTGAGGATTTCATCGAGGATGAGTAACACTCCTTTGCTTCTTGCTGATCACTATCCACCTTGACAACCCCCAAGGTGTAGGGATCTTGATGCATTGATGATAGGTTGATGGCACAGCTTTCATATCATGGATCCATGGCCTACCCAATATGATATTATAGCAGGATAGTGAGTCCATCACACAAAAGCGTTGCATTGAGTTTACCCCTTCAACATATACTGGTAATTTTATCTCTCCCACTGTGTTCCTGGCCTCTCCACTGAACCCAACAAGTACAGTGGACTTTGAAGTGATATCCATTGGAGACACATTCATCCTCTTCAATGTCTCTAGTTGGATTATATTGACGGAGCTGCCATTATCCACCAGTATCCTGCGTACAAAATGCTTAGCCACATATAATGTTATTACCAGAGCATCATGGTGAGGATCCTGGACAGTATCCCTGTCATCACTGTCGAAGGTGATCACTTTATCAGTTGTGAGGGTCGTCATCCTGGTTGGTTTTTCACCTCTCTCGGCCTTAGCCTCCTTTGCATGTCTTTTGGCTGCAGAACATGAAGTCCCACAAATGTCGGATCCTCCTGAAATAAAGTTAATTATCTTGGCATCCGCAGGAGGTGATGCTGCTCGTTCAGGATCCTTCTCAGTATCCTGACCCTTGTTCTTCTTTCTTCCCAGGAGATCCTTCAGATATCCCTTGCTCAAGAGGTAACTTATTTCTTTTCTCAGGGCGATGCAATCCTCAGTAACAGGCACACCATTTGGATTTATCCTTTCAATCTGCTTTTTGTTGATTTTTCCGAGGCCACCTGGCTTTGTCTCCTAAACCCTGCATAGCATACATCAGTTCAGGTATATTAACAGAAAAACAATATTAAGATAATTCAGGATACTCCTCAGGATCCTCGTCTTCAACAACATTCACTTTCTTGCTGTCATTTCTACCATATGGCTTGGAGCGATATGGTTTGTACGAGGATTCTGATTTCCTGTTGGTTTACTCATAGGTTGTGGATGAATTCATCCTTTCTTGCATCTTTTTATCATCCTCCAGTAGAATATATCTTAAAGCCCTGTTCCGAGCTTCATCCAGGTTCCTGCATGGGTTCATTACAAGATCCTGGTAAAATTGAGAATCTTTTTGCAATCCCATCTTGAAAGCCTGCACAGCTGTTGCAACATCAAGATGTGGAATATCTAAGGATTCCCGGCTAAATTTGTTCACATAATCTCTTAAGGATTCCTGAGGTCCTTGAGTTATCCTGTGGAGAGCACTTGTTAGTTTTTCAAAACTCCGACCGCAAGAAAATTGACTATTAAATAAGTTGACTAAGTGAGCAAATGATGTAATTGAATGAGGAGGAACGTTTAAGAGCCATTTCAAGGCTGATCCTGTTAAGGTAGAACCGAAACCCATGCATAGGCATGCTTCCTTGAGATCTGGAGGGATAGGGTTGATCTCCATCCTTTCCCTATACCGGGCAATATGCTCCTCAGGATCCGTAGTTCCGTCATAGAGCTTCATGTTGGGGGTTTGAAATCTTTTTGGGATTTCAGCATCACAGATAGGATATGCAAACCGAGATATCTTGTGGCTATCCTGGGATACTTCTGGGATCGGCTGGACTACTCCAGGTACACTCGATATCATGTCCTTCAACTTTTGAAGCTCCCTGGAAAGTGCTGATGTCATACCTGCATCCTGCAAAGATCCAATACCATTAGTAGCAAGAGTATTATTATTATTAGATATGTTACCAGTTTGAGGATTTGGCCATATCCTGAAGCATATCCTGAACTTCTCACAGTTGACACCCTAACCGAAGAGGGTATCTCAGGATTATGACTCTTGGAATGGCTAGGCAAAATATTCCCCCTGTTATCCTCAGTATATACGGCAGAATTGAAGTTCAAAGCCCTGGGTTGCAAGGGAGTGACAGTATCCTCAGCGGGCCTGCTTGAGCTGGATTTCAAGAGTTGTATCTCTCTTATCAGCATTTGGTTGGTCTCCTGCTGTTGCCTCATCTGTTCCTGTACACTACCAAACAAGGTTAGAATTTCTTCATTAGAGGCCAAAACAGGAGCAGATCCCTGAATACTCCGAGTAGGTATAATATCCTGAGGCTGTGAGGAGGCTTACGTCCTTGGAGGAGGTGGAGGAAGCACCAAACCAATTGTTGCGGAGGTTGTAGCAGACACGGTGGAAGAGCTCATGTTTGATCTTGAGGCCATTGAAAATAATGTGGTAAAAAATTTTGAAAATAGAAAACCAAGTAATGATTTTGCAAAAGCTTTTAGTAGAAATAGCACCACTTGCCCCACGGTGGGCGCCAAATTGTTTTGGTCAAAAATTACCTAAGCAATTTAGTGATCGAATTAGTTAAGTGAGGTAGTGTGCTAAGAATGTGTGTTGCAAATATGCTGAATTGGTTATTTGCTAAAACAGTTTCAGGATATAGCTCAGGATATTGAACTATATCTATGATCAAACAATGAGCAGAAAGTAAAGGGATGACACGAGATATACGAGGAAAGCCCTTGATCAATCTAGATCGCTGGCACAAAACCTCGGGAGCTGACAATCGCAGCTGCCTTGTTCTTCTTATTACTTCAAACGCTAGGATACAGTGCATGATATTGATCAGATCGCTTAGTGTTACAATGCTTTTTTCAGAAAGTGTGAGTTGCGAGAGAGTAGAAGTGTATGTGAGTAGTGAGTGTTGTTGTGTCCTATTTGATCTGATTTATCCATCTATTTATAGCTAAGAAATGAAAACAAAGTTTCCTATAAATGGGGGATGCCTTCGAATATTCCTTTGTTAACGTTGGAGACCAAGTAAAGCGGCTTCAACGTCTTTCTTCGAACAACTTGGACCGAGTCTTCTGGGGAAAAGGTCTTCATGAACGTTGCAAGCTTGGACTCGTATTCCTGCACATAATCCGTTAGTGATCCTCAGGATACCATCCAGGATGTTACCAATATCCTGAATTAGCATCCCGGGCATGAACAAATATCATATAATCAAGATATAACTTAAGATATTATCCAGGATATGGGCTCAGAATTTCACCCATAACAGTGAGTGAGAATGGAAACAAAAGAAGATGAATGGCCTCCTAAGTGACGCCCGTAAGGCCAAAAGTACTACAGACCCTACCGAATCTAGTCAAATGAGTAAGTGGGTCCTCGTCTCACAGACCATGGAACTGGACCGAACAGGTATTGGTGTTAACCAAGGTGGGTGGGAAGGTCCAGTTTTTTGCCTCTACAACGGGAAGGGTGATGCTCGTGCGAACGATGGTAGGAGCAACACTAATGTGATCAGCAACGGTCCTACGTTCAGCCATAACTACAGAAAAGAAAAGATCAGAAAGAAGTACCCGTGGCTGGCGTAGACGATGGTGGAACTCGTGTTCGGGCTTAGAGAATGGTGAAGTATTAGGTGGGCCCGAGGAACGTGTGTGCATACACTGAAAAACAAGTAGAACGAGATGAATCACACACAAGCTTAGTTAAACAAGTAGGCACACAAAACTAGCAAGTATCCTCACAAAGAAAATACTTATTTTTTTTTCGTTATATATTTATATAATTTATATTTTTTTAACCAAGGAAAAACAAAACTAATCTAAGAAAGCAGTAAAATGGCTAAATCCCCGACTCCGGTCGTCCTCAAAAGCGCACTGTGTCCCCGGCAACGGCGGCAAAAAATTGATGTGTGAAATATGTTATTAATTAAATTCAACAAGTTTTAAAAATTGGAAAAATCCGTAAACCACACCCTACCGACAAGTAAACCGGTCGCAAGTAGTAATACAAGTAAGTCCGAGTATCGAACTGTGGACACAATCTAGCGACTCTTGATACTAAACCTCTATCAAGCCCTAGCCTAATAATTTGTTGTTTGAGAGTATGGTTTTTAAACTAAATACTAAATTAAGCAAATAAATGAACTCAGATAAAACAGTGCAGAGAACTCAAGGAACTAGATAGGAACTTAGATGCTATGGTTAAAACAACTACCTAGGTCTAGAATCCTACCTGCGGTCTATAACTCTCGGGATTGGACAATGGAATGGCTACCGGGTTCCTAAAAATACGATTAACTCAAGCAGACCCTAAAGACTGCTAGATCACCTCCCGGTCTCATTAACAACTCTTGGAAGATCCTAAGATGGACGTGTATATCACCGATTACTAGTTTGGATCACCTCCCGGTCTCACCTCACTAGGGAATGCTAAGGTACCCAAATGACTCGCTCACCTCCCGGTCTCGCTAATCACAACACACCTTAAAGTATGAAGGGGTAATCTAGGGTTGATAATAATAATTTAAATTTGCTAGGAAACTAAGGAAATCAAGCTAAGTTTACCTCCCGGTCTGCCCTTGATTTTCTTGACTGTATATCTCTTAAATGTAAACATATACACGTGTGATTTAGTTTACGAAGATTTTTCAATGCCGAGAACCCCGATCAGAGAGTAAAAAAGGCGTAAGGTTCACAATGGTGTAAAATTAAAATGAGATATACCGGGCTAGGATTCGAGTTACAGGAACAAGGGCCAAACCAACCACCCAAGAATGGAATCGTCGAGCGAAAACACTTGACAACCTCCTAGAAGCAGCTTTTCTTGACACCAGACCTTTCTCCATCAATTAGGAATCTGATGCCGTCACTAAACACATTCATTAAATTGTAGCCATTTGTTGAGTGTTTTTTTTGGTGTCTAATCCGCATATATAACACCATTGCCCATGATTTTCTTGACTGTATATCTCTTAAATGTCAACATATACACGTGTGATTTAGTTTACGAAGTTTTTTCAATGCCGAGAACCTCGATCAGAGAGTAAAAAAGGCGTAAGGTTCACAATGGTGTAAAATTAAAATGGGATATACCGGGCTAGGATTCGAGTTAAAGGAACAAGGGCAAAACCAACCACCCAAGAATGGAATCGTTGAGCGAAAACACTTGACAACCTCCTAGAGGCAGCTTTTCTTGACACCAGACCTTTCTCCATCAATTAGGAATCTGATGCCGTCATTAAACACATTCCTTAAATTGTAGCCATTTGTTGAGAGTTTTTTTTGGTGTCTAATCCGCATATATATCACCATTGCCCATGATTTTATTGACTGTATATCTCTTAAATGTCAACATATACACGTGTGATTTAGTTTACGATGATTTTTCAATGCCGAGAACCTCGATCAGAGAGGCGTAAGGTTCACAATGGTGTAAAATTAAAATGGGATATACCGGGGTAGGATTCGAGTTACAGGAACAAAGGCCAAACCAACCACCCAAGAATGGAATCGTTAAGCGAAAACACTTAACAACCTCCTAAAAGCAGCTTTTCTTGCCACCAGACCTTTCTCCATCAATTAGGAATTTGATGCCGTCACTAAACACATTCCTTAAATTGTAGCCATTTGTTGAGTGTTTTTTTTTTGGTGTTTAATCCGCATATATATCACCATTGCCCTTGATTTTCTTGACTGTATATCTCTTAAATGTCAACATATACACGTGTGATTTAGTTTACGAGGATTTTTCAATGCTGAGAACCTCGATCAGAGAGTAAAAAAGGCGTAAGGTTCACAATGGTGTAAAATTAAAATGGGATATACCGGGCTCGAGTTACAGGAACATGGGCCAAACCAACCACCCAAGAATGGAATCGTCGTGCGAAAACACTTGACAACCTCATAGAAGCAGCGTTTTTTGCCACAAGACCTTTCTCCATCAATTAGGAATCTGATGTCGTCACTAAACACATTCCTTAAATTGTAGCCATTTGTTGAGTGTTTTTTTGGTGTCTAATCCGCATATATATCACCATTGCCCTTGATTTTCTTGACTGTATATCTCTTAAATGTCAACATATACACGTGTGATTTAGTTTCCGAAGATTTTTCAGTGTCGAGAACCTCGATCAGAGATTAAAAAAGGCGTAAGGTTCACAATGGTGTAAAATTAAAATTGGATATATCGGGCTAGGATCCGAGTTACAGGAACAAGGGCCAAACCAACCACCCAAGAATGGAATCGTCGAGCGAAAACACTTGACAACCTCCTAGAAGCAGCTTTTCTTGCCACCAGACCTTTCTCCATCAATTAGGAATCTGATGCCGTCACTAAACACATTCCTTAAATTGTAGCCATTTGTTGAGTGTTTTTTTGGTGTCTAATCCGCATATATATCACCATTGCCCTTGATTTTCTTGACTGTATATCTCTTAAATGTCAACATATACACGTGTGATTTAGTTTACGAAGATTTTTCGATGCCGAGAACCTCGATCAGAGAGTAAAAAAGGCGTTAGGTTCACAATGGTGTAAACTTAAAATGGGATATACCGGGCTAGGATTCAAGTTACAGGAACAAGGGCTAAACTAACCACCCAAGAATGGAATCGTCGAGCGAAAACACTTGGCAACCTCCTAGAAGCAGATTTTCTTGCCACCAGACCTTTCTCCATCAATTAGGAATCTGATGCCGTCACTAAACACATTCTTAAATTGTAGCCATTTGTTGAGTGTTTTTTTTGGTGTCTAATCCGCATATATATCACCATTGCCCTTGATTTTCTTGACTGTATATCTCTTAAATGTCAACATATACACGTGTGATTTAGTTTACGAATATTTTTCAATGCCGTGAACCTCGATCAGAGAGTAAAAAAGGCGTAAGGTTCACAATGGTGTAAAATTAAAATGGGATATACCGGGCTAGGATTCGAGTTACAGGAACAAGGGCCAAACCAACCACCCAAGAATGGAATCGTCGAGCGAAAACACTTGACAATCTCCTAGAAGCAGCTTTTCTTGCCACCAGACCTTTCTCCATCAATTAGGAATAAGATGCCGTCACTAAACACATTCCTTAAATTGTAGCCATTTGTTGAGTGTGTTTTTTGGTGTCTAATCCACATATATATCACAATTTCCCTTGATTTTCTTGACTGTATATCTCTTAAATGTCAACATATACACGTGTGATTTAGTTTACGAAGATTTTTCAATGCCGAGAACCTCGATCAGAGAGTAAAAAAGGCGTAAGGTTCACAATGGTGTAAAATTAAAATGGGATATACCGGGCTAGGATTCGAGTTACAGGAACAAGGGCTAAACCAACCACCCAAGAATGGAATCGTCGAGCGAAAACACTTGACAAACTCCTAGAAGCAGCTTTTCTTGCCACCAGTGTTTTGGTCAAAAATTACCGAAGCAATTAAGTGATCAAATTAGTTAAGTGAGGTAGAGTGCTAAGAAAGTGTGTTGAAAATATGCTGATTAAGTTGTTTGCAAAAACAGTTTCCAGGATACGGATCAGGATATTGAGCTGTATCTGCGATCAAACTATGAGCGAAAAGAAAAGGGGGTGACACGAGATATACGAGGAAAGCCCTTGATCAATCTAGATCGCCGGCACAAAACCTCGGGAGCTGACAATCGCAGCTGCCTTATTCTTCTTATTGCTTTAAACGTCAGGATACAGTGCAGGATATTGATCAGATCGCTAAGTGTTACAATAATTTTTGTGAGAGTGAAAGTTGCGAGAGAGAAAAGTGTTAGAAAGCAGTGAGTGTTCTTGTGTCCTATTCGATCTGATTTATCCAACTATTTATAGCTAAGAAATACAAACAAAAATTCCTATAAATGGGGGATGCTTCCGAATATTCCATAGTTAACGTTATGGACCGAGTAAAGCGGCTTCAACGTCTTCATTCGAACGAATTAGACCGAGTCTTCCGGGGAAAGGGTCCTCACGAACGTTACCAGCTTGGACTCGTACTCCTGCACATAATCCTTTAGTAATCCTCAGGATACCATTCAGGATGTTACCAATATCCTGAATCAGCATCCCGAACTGGAACATATATCATACAAGCAAGATATAATTTAAGATAATATCCAGGATATGAGCTCAGAATTTCACCCATAACAATTGTCCCCAAAAAATGTTATCCGTTTAGTATCCTGGCCCTAACGGTTATATTTTTTACGAATAACAAGGCAATTAAGAGATTGGACCTTGATGTGACAGCTTGTAACCGCTTAGTCTATAATTACTCATTACCTCCCTATAACTTCTCATCCTCATCTTCTTTTAACCTTTACCGAAGAGAAAAAAGGTAAACATTTCTCTCTCAATCCCATCTTTCTTCTTTATTCTGTTCAGTATTCCGGCACAATGAGACAAACAAGATCGAGCTCCGGTGACTCTGTTCCCATATTCATCCACCAGAATCTTCTCCAAGAACCAGAGAAAGAGATATGCTCCTTCGATAGTGCCCACTTGTCGGCTCTCAAATCCTCCGGCATCTTCCCAGAAGGGACGGTGTTCCGGCCGTTTGACCGGGAAATCCGGTCAGACATGGTTTCCGACGAGTGGTTATGTTTCAATGCCTTTCCCTTTACCTTAGGATTGCAGTTTCCCTTTCCCGATTTCATCACTGATTTCTTTAACACCATGAAAATCTGTTTTTGCCAAACAATGCCAATGCTCTGGTGAGTCTTGTCCGTTCTTGATCAGATCAAGAAAAATCATATTCCTGACTTTCCGTTCATGACCTCCCCTTAGCATATCGGCTTAGATGCCATGGTTCCTGTAGATTCTTGTTCTATTCTACCTCCGGCGATCCGCTGATACTTCGTGCCACCAGGAATGAGGAGAAATGGCAATCCAAATTCTTCTTTGTAAAAAGAGACTCAATCCCTGGTGGACGGAATATCCGGTGAAGTGGTTGAGAAAGGGTTGGATTTAGGGTTTAAGGATGATCCTGCCTTATATCCTGTTTCATATCTTGTACTAATAATTTTTCTTTTTATTTTTTTATACACATCCGATTTCAGGAAGCTTGCACCTCCCCTAGCTGACTCACAGAAGAGAATTGACGCTATCAGACTCCTCCCAGAGGCTGAAAGGAGTTTTAATCCATCTCCACCATCTCCAAGCCCCCTTTCCAGTGCAAACATGTCTGGTAATGATCCTGCACGATATCCTCCATACATGTTTTTATTTGATATATTTAGGAAAGAATTTCACTCCCTGTATGCAGACTCCAGCAAAGTTCCAGTCTTCCTGGACCTTGATGAGCTTGATAGCTACCCCACTCCAGTCGATGTCAAGAAAGAAACTCCTGCTATTACCATCTCCAAGCCGCTCCCGGCTCCCAAGCCTACTCCGAGAACCCGTGCTTCCACCTCTAAGAAGAGGAAAGGTTCTGAGGTCAGCACTCCAGGTCCTGAGGGGTTCTCATACGAAGAACTCAGCTTCACTGATTCCTTAGAACCGATGACATCCTTCTTCAACAAGGTAATATCCTGTGACTACATCCTGTACACATATCCTGATAGGATATCCTGACAGGATATCCTGGTTAATATATTTTGATTTATACCTGAATTTTGACGTACAGGCCTCCAGCATCTGCTTCATCTTTACACCGATGCTTGCAGCACAAACAAGTTCCAGGAGGCCAGGATCAAACAACTTGAGACCACCGTTGCCGACCAAGGGGACATTGCCGAGGTGAAGACTCGGCATTACGAGGACAAGCTGAAGAAGGTCACCCAGGATGCTGAAATCAAACTGGCTACCGTCCAAATGGAGCATGAACAGGCCATGGTCTCTTTCCGGGAAGGGATCAAAGCTTCTGCCATTGTCTCTCTGCTACAAGCTCGCATTAAGATGGCTTATGAGGCCAAGGAGACAGGCCTTGAGTGCCCATCCTGGCCGGTTGAATCCTGGGTGGCAAAGCTGAAGGAGCTTGGAGGCAAGGCTGTGCCATATCCTGCTGAAGTTGGTGAATCCTGTAAGTCAGCAGAGGTGGTGGACAAGGCTGGAGAAGAAAAGGATGTTGGGACGGATGCTGCTCAGGATGCTGGGGCTGAGAAGGCGGAGAAGGCTGGTGAAGATGCCGCTGTGTGAGGGCATTTAAGTGGGCGATGATGGATATTGATGCCTAGGCCGGAGCCCACATTTTTTTAAATTTGATCGTTGGTCTGTAACCCCAAAACAATTTACTTTTTCTGCACTTTACTTTTCCTGCATTTGAACAATATGATGGCCAAAGGTGGAGGGATCCTGAGTTTCAGGACGAAGCCCTTGGTCATCAATGTTAGTATGCTTTACTTTTGGACAATATAACAGTTGGAGATGGATGGGTCTCAGTTTGAGACAAAACCTTCAACTGTTAAGTACATATGGTATGGGACTAATCGTGCTTTTGGTGGATGGACCTTGGTTTGAGGTGAAACCAGAAGCACAACTTTTGATATGTTAATAATATAACTTTCTTTTGGCTTTATTTCTGTTGTTACTATTTTAGTGCATAAATCTTACTTATGAAAATAGTTTAGTTTGGACAATTTTGGGAACACATTGTAAGCATATCCTGAGAGATATCCTACCCAGGATACTGCCTCAAGTTATCCAAATAAAAAGGAGGGATCATACCAAATATTCCCAGAGAGTCAATTCCAATCTTTAATCACAGGGATGTCCCCTGTGTACACTTATAAGTTTGAATCCATCCTTTAAATTGTATAATGTATGTCCCCTATGTTCAACATAGGAATGTAAACATAGTTATACTTTAGCTTTACTGAATAAATCCTGAATATCCTGGGGTAAACCCTTAACATCCTAGGATGAACCCTTAATATCTTGGGGATAAACCCTTAATATCCTGGGGATAAACCCTGATATCCGAGGGATAAACCCTGATTTTCTTGTGCTACAGGCGGGAGTGTACAAACTCCAAGACTTAGAAAGGTGAAAACCTTTAAACCTTAGAGAGTATGAAAATACTCTTTCGTGAGAGAGGGTGATTAATCCTCATATACCTTGAGGATCCAGGATATAGCCAACAATATCGAAATTGTCAGCTTCTTTTACATGGACTGGTCCCGCTATCTTGAACTATCCCTGGATAACTTGCGCTCCAGGCGGGGTGTTTAAACCCAATTCGAGAGAAAGGTGAATACCTTTAAACCTGTGAAGGGATCAGGATCCCCTAATCGTGAGTGAGGGGGCCAATCCTCTAATCTTTTGAGTTATTCTGAGTGTATATCCTGGAGTATATCCTACAAAACAACCTTAAACTAAGGTGGGTGCTAGCTTGGCTAACACCCCTCCGATGCTTAAGTCAGTATTTGGTTCGAAAGAATAAATAAGCTTAGATATATTGAAAAGAGATAGAATTCGTACCATCCTGAGTTAGAAATTAAATTCTAAACTCACTTGAAATAGAGCTTCAGATGTATAGCATTCCAGGATCTTGGTAGCATATCCCCTTCCATATTCTTGAGTCGATATGCTCCTTTTCCTGCTTCTGATTCAATCTCATAGGGTCCTTCCCATTTTGGAGCTAATTTTCCATCGACAGGATTAGTAGTATTCTGAAAAGCTTTTCTTAACACCCAATCCCCAACTTGAAACCTCCTTGTCCTTATATTCTTGTTGTATGCTCCGGATATCCTCTGTTGATATGCTGCCATCCATAGCTTTGCTGCATCTCTTGTCTCATCCAGAGTGTCTAATTCTTGGCACATAGCTTCAGGATTCTGCTCAGGATCCCGGAGGATAGATCTTGCCGTAGGTATCACCATTTCTGTTGGGATCACTGCTTCTGCCCCAAATACTAAGGAGAATGGAGTTTGGCCAGTTGCACTTTTTATTGTTGTTCTATCAGCCCATAAAACAAAGGGTAGTTCTTCTGCCCATCTTCCTTTCTTAGCTCCTAATCTTTTCTACAAGTTGTTGACAATTATCTTGTTCGAGGATTCAGCTTGTCCATTTGCTTGAGGATGTACCGGAGTAGACGTGATCATTTTGATTCCCCAACTCTTGCAAAAGTCAGTAGTCCTTTTACTTATAAACTGGGATCCATTGTCACAAATGATTTCAGCTGGTACTCCAAATCTGGTGAGGATATTCCTCTTTATGATGGATACTACTTCTTGGTCTCTAACTTGAACAAATGCTTTAGCTTCAACCCACTTAGAGAAATAATCAGTCATTGCCAGCATAAAGACTTTTCCTCCTGGAGCTCTTGGTAATTTCCCTACTATGTCCATCCCCCATTTCATGAATGGCCAAGGGGAAGCTATAGGATATAGTGGTTCAGCTGGTTGATGTAGTATGTTACTGTGCCTTTGACATGCATCACATCTTCGAGCATATTCTGTAGCATCTTTCTACATTGTCGGCCAATAGTATCCTGTTCTTAATACTTTTGAGAATAATGACCTGCCCCCAGTGTGGTTACCACAATCCCCTTCATGTATATCCTGAAGCACTTCCTTAGTTTCAGGATCCTCCAAGCACCTCAGGTATGGTCCTGCAAGAGATTTCTTGTACAAAACATTATTTATAATGGTGAATCGTGATACCTTCATCCTAAATGCCTTAGGATTTTCGTCTCTTGGGATGCTTCCTTCCTTGAGATATCTTATGATTGGAGCCATCCAGGATTCAGTATCCTTCTCAGGATCATGACCAAGATCCTGAATGCTTGTTACCGCCTTATCCTGAGCTTTGAAGGGATCCATAGCAGGATATAGGATATGAAGTATCGGTATATGGGTTCCCTCTGGTATCCTGACTGATGATCCTAAGTTTGCCAAGGCAACCTGCTTCAGCATTATCATCTCTTAGTACCTGTTCAAGTGTAAAAACATCGAAATATCCTGCTAATTTTTTGAGAATATCGAGGTATTCGATTAACTTCTCACCTTTAACTGCTTAGGATCCATTAAAATGATTAGTGATTAACAAGGAGTCAACATATACTTGCAAATTCTTGATATTCATATTTTTAGCCAACTCTAATCCTGCAATTAAAGCCTCATATTCTGCTTCGTTATTAGTAGCAGGAAATTCACACCTAATAGCCTGGGGTAATATGTTCCCCTGTGGCGATTTTAGTAGTATTCCCAATCCTACTCCTCTAACATTAGATGCTCCATCAGTGTACAATGTCCAGGATCCTGAGGATTCTCCTAATTGTTGGACTTCTAGATCTACTTCATCCTGAATATCACTACTGAAATCAGCCACAAATTCAGCTAGAGCCTGTGATTTTATGGCATTTCTAGGTTCATATACTAAGTCATAAGCACTTAATTTCACTAACCACTTAGCCATCTTGCCTGACATCTCGGGGTTCCTAAGCACATTTTTAACAGGATAATTGGTTTTAACATGAATTCTATGTGTCTCAAAGTAATGTCTAAGCTTTGTTGATGCCATAACTAGAGCCAATATTAACTTTTCTAAATGAGAATATCTAGTTTCAGCATCTAATAAACTTTTACTAACATAATAAACAGGATATTGCTGACCTTCATGATCCTTTATAAGGATGGCACTTACAGCATTCCCTGATACTGCGAGGTATAGGGACAGTGGTTCACCATTCTCAGGCTTCATCAATAGAGGTGCAGTTGAAAGATACTGCTTCAAATCCTGCAGGGCGGCTTCATGCTTCTCTCCCCATTTGAACTTCTTGTTTTTCTTCAGGATATCGTAAAATTCCTTGCATTTCTCGGAGGATCTTGAGATAAATCTGTTCAATGCTGCTCCTCGCCCTGTTAACCGTTGAACATCCTTCATATTTGAAGGTGATTTGATATCCAAGATAGCTTTAATCTGCTCCGGGCTTGCCTCTATTCCTCTTTTGGTCACCATATACCATAGAAACTTTCCTGCCCCCACTCCGAAATGGCACTTAGCAGGATTTAGTTTCATGTTATACTGATCCAGGATATCAAATGCTCCCTTAATATCCTGGAGGTGATCCTCATCCTTTTTAGATTTTACCACCATATCGTCGATGTATACCTCCATAGTGTCCCCCAGCTTGTCTTTAAACATCATGTTTACCAATTTCTGGTATGTTGCACCTGCATTTTTCAAACCAAAAGGCATAGCAGTATAACAATAAATACATGTTGGTGTCATGAAGGCAGTATCCTCCTGGTCCGAAGGTTCCATTTGAATCTGCTGAAATCCTGAGGATGCATCCATGAAGGTTAACATTTCATGGCCGGCAGTAGCATCCACCATTGCATCAATATGAGGAAGAGGAAATGGGTCTTTGGGACAAGCCTTGTTCAAGTCTGTGTAATCTACACAGACTCTCCATTTCCCATTTTTCTTCTGTACCACGACTACATTTGCTAGCCATCTTGGAAACTTGACTTCTCTGATCATCTTAGATTTCAATAGCCTCTCTACTTCTTCCTGAATGATCATATTTCACTCCAGAGCAAACTTCTTCCTCTTTTGTTGGACAGGTTTGAATGATCTATCAATACCGAGCTTATGTGTTATAATATCTTTCGAAATGCCTGTCATATCCTCGTGCTCCCACGCGAATGTCGACATCCTGCACTTCAAAAAGTTAGTTAACTGTTCTTCAATATCCTGAGGGATATTGGTTCCTACGAGCACCGAGATATCAGGATTATCCTGATCCAGGATAATTTTCTTCATATCCTGCTCTGAAGCCTCGACGATATCCTGGGCCGCATCTTTAATTGCTATGCTGCATTAGGCTTAGTTGAGGATTTCATTGAGGATGAGTAACATTCCTTCGCCTCCTGCTGATCACTATGAACCTTGACGACCCCCCAAGGGGTAGGGATCTTGATGCATTGATGATAAGTTGATGGCACAGCCTTCATATCATGGATCCATGGCCTGCCCAGTATGATGTTATAGCAGGATAGGGAGTCCATCACACAGAAACGTTGTATTGAGTTGACCCCTTCAACATATACTGGTAACTTTATCTCTCCCACTGTATTCCTAGCCTCTCCACTGAATCCAACAAGCACGGTGGATTTTGAAGTGATATCCATTGGAGATACATTCATTCTTTTCAAAGTTTCTAGTTGGATTATGTTGATGGAGCTGCCATTATCCACCAATATCATGCGTACAAAATGGTTAGCCACATATAATGTTATTACGAGGGCATCATGGTGAGGATCCTGGACAATATCCTTGTCATCACTGTTGAAAGTGATCACTTTATAAGTTGTGAGGGTAGTCATCCTGGCTGGTTTATCTCCCCTTTCGGCCTTAGCTTCCTTTGCATGTCTCTTGGCCGCAGAATACGAAGTCCCACAAATGTCAGATCCTCCTGAAATAAAGTTGATTATCTTGGCATCCGTAGGAGGTGATGCTGCTCGTTCAGGATCCTTCTCAATATCCTGACCCTTATTCTTCTTTCTTCCTAGGAGATCCTTCAGATATCCCTTGCTTAGAAGATAACTTATTTCTTTTCTTAGAGCAATGCAATCCTCAGTTACATGTCCGAAATCTTCATGGAAGGCACACCATTTAGACTTATCCTTCCAATCGGCTTTTTGTTGATTCTTCCGAGGCCACCTAGCTTTGTCTCCTAAACCCTGTATAGAATACATTAATTCAGGTATGTTAACAGAAAAGCAATATTCAGATAATTCAGGATATTCTTCAGGATCTTCGTCTTCAACAGCATTCACTTTCTTGTTGTCATTTCTGCCATACGGCTTAGAGCAATATGGTTTAAATGAGGATTCTGACTTCCTATTAGTTGACTCATAAGTGGTGGACGAGTTCATCATCTCTTGCATCTTTTTGACATCCTCCAGTCGAATATATCTTAGGGCCCTGTTTCGAGCTTCATCCAAGTTCCTGCATGGGTTCATTACAAGATCTTGGTAAAATTGAGAGTGTTTTTGCAGCCCCATCTTGAAAGCCTGCACAGCTGTTGCAACATCAAGATGTGGAATATCTAAGGATTCTTGGCTAAACTTGTTCACATAATCTCTTAAGGATTCCTGAGGTCCTTGAGTTATCCTGTAGAGATCACTTGTTAGGTTTTCAAAACTTCGACTACAAGAAAATTGACTATTAAATAAATTCACTAGGTGAGCAAATGATGTAATCGAATGAGGAGGAACATTTAAGAGCCATTTCAAGGCCGATCCTGTTAAGGTAGAACCAAAACCCTTGCATAGGAATGCTTCCTTGAGCTCCGGAGGAATAGGGTTAATCTCCATTCTTTCCCTATACTGGGCAATATGCTCTTCAGGATCCGTAGTTCCATCATAGAGCTTCATGTTGGGGGTTTGAAATCTTTTTGGGATTTCAGCATCACAGATAGGATATGCAAAGCGAGATATCATGTGGCTGTCTTGGGACACCCCCGGAATTAGCTGGACCACTCCGGGTACACTTGATATCATGTCCTTCAATTTCTGAAGCTCCCTGGTAAATGTTGTCTTCATACCTGCATCCTGCAAAGATCCACTATTGTTAGTAGCGAGAATATTATTGTTTGACACGTTACCAGTCTGAGGATTCTGGCCATATCCTGAAGCAAATCCTGCGCTCCTCACAGTTGACATCCTGACCGAGGAGGGTATTTCAGGAGTATGATTCTGAGGATGGCTAGGCACAATATTTCCCCTGTTATCCTCAGTATATACGGCCGAACTAAAGTTCAAGGCTCTGGGCAGTAAAGGAGTAACATTATACTCAGCGGGCCTGCTTGAGCTAGATTTCAAGAGTTATATTTCTCTCATTAGCATTTGGTTGGTTTCTTGCTGTTGCCTCATCTGTTCCTGTACACTACCAAACAAGGTTAGAATTTCGTCATTAGAAGCCAGAACAGGACCAAATCCCTGAATGCCCCGAGTAGGGATAATATCCTGAGGTTGTGAAGAAGCTTGCATCCTTGGAGGAGGTGGTGGAAGCGTTGAACCAATGGTAGCAGAGGTTGTAGCAGACGCGGTGGATGAGCTCATGTTTGATCTTGAGGCCATTGTAAATAGTGTGGCAAAAAGTTTTGAGAATAGAAAACCAAGTAACGATTTCGCAAAATATTTTAGTAATGATAGCACCACTTGCCCCACGGTGGGCGCCAAATTGTTTTGGTCAAAAATTACCGAAGCAATTAAGTGATCAAATTAGTTAAGTGAGGTAGAGTGCTAAGAAAGTGTGTTGAAAATATGCTGATTAAGTTGTTTGCAAAAATAGTTTCCAGGATACGGCTCAGGATATTGAGCTGTATCTGCGATCAAACTATGAGCAAAAAGCAAAGGGGTGACTCGAGATATACGAGGAAAGCCCTTGATCAATCTAGATCGCCGGCACAAAACCTCGGGAGCTGACAATCGCAGCTGCCTTGTTCTTCTTATTGCTTTAAACGTCAGGATACAGCGCAGGATATTGATCAGATCGCTAAGTGTTACAATACTTTTTGTGAGAGTGAAAGTTGCGAGAGAGAAAAGTGTTAGAAAGCAATGAGTGTTGTTGTGTCCTATTCGATCTGATTTATCCAACTATTTATAGTTAAGAAATACAAACAAAAATTCCTATAAATGGGGGATGCATCCGAATATTCCATAGTTAACGTTATGGACCGAGTAAAGCGGCTTCAACGTCTTCCTTCGAACGACTTAGATCGAGTCTTCTGGGGAAAGGGTCCTCACGAATGTTACCAGTTTGGACTCGTACTCCTGCACATAATCCGTTAGTAATCCTCAGGATACCATTCAGGATGTTACCAATATCCTGAATCAGCATCCCGAACATGAACATATATCATACAAGCAAGATATAATTTAAGATAATATCCTGGATATTAGCTCAGAATTTCACCCATAACAACCAGACCTTTCTCCATCAATTAGGAATCTGATGCCGTCACTAAACACATTCCTTAAATTGTAGCCATTTGTTGAGTGTTTTTATTGGTGTCTAATCCGCATATATATCACCATTGCCCTTGATTTTATTGACTGTATATCTCTTAAATGTCAACATATACACGTGTGATTTAGTTTACGAAGATTTTTCAATGCCGAGAACCTCCATCAGAGAGTAAAAAAGGCGTAAGGTTCACAATGGTATAAAATTAAAATGGGATATACCGTGCTAGGATTCGAGTTAAAGGAACAAGGGCCAAACCAACCACCCAAGAATGGAATCGTCGAGCGAAAACTCTTGACAACCTCCTAGAAGCAGCTTTTCTTGCCACCAGACCTTTCTCCATCAATTAGGAATCTGATGCCATCACTAAACACATTCCTTAAATTGTAGCCATTTGTTGAGTGTTTTTTTTGGTGTCTAATCCGCATATATATATCACCATTGCCCTTGATTTTCTTGACTGTATATCTATTAAATGTCAACATATACACGTGTGATTTAGTTTACGAAAATTTTTCAATGCCGAGAACCTCGATCAGAGAGTAGAAAAGGCGTAAGGTTCACAATGGTGTAAAATTAAAACGGGATTTACCGGGCTAAGATTCGAGTTACAGGAACAAGGGCCAAACCAACCACCTAAGAATGGAATCGTCGAGCGAAAACACTTGACAACCTCCTAGAAGCAGCTTTTCTTGCCACCAGACCTTTCTCCATCAATTAGGAATCTGATGTCGTGACTAAACACATTCCTTAAATTGTAGCCATTTGTTGAGTGTTTTTTTTGGTGTCTAATCCGCATATATATCACCATTGCCCTTGATTTTCTTGACTGTATATCTCTTAAATGTCAACATATACATGTGTGATTTAGTTTACGAAGATTTTTCAATGCCGAGAACCTCGATCAGAGAGTAAAAAATGCTTAAGGTTCACAATGGTGTAAAATTAAAATGGGATATACCGGGATAAGATTGGAGTTAAAGGAACAAGGTCCAAACCAACCACCCAAGAATGGAATCGTCGAGCGAAAACACTTGACAACCTCCTAGAAGCAGCTTTTCTTGCTACCAGACCTTTCTCCATCAATTAGGAATCTAATGCCGTCACTAAACACATTCTTTAAATTGTAGCCATTTGTTGAGTGTTTTTTTTGGTGTCTAATCCGCATATATATCACCATTGCCCTTGATTTTCTTCACTGTATATCTCCTAAATGTCAACATATACACGTGTGATTTAGTTTACGAAAATTTTTCAATGCTGAGAACCTCGATCGGAGAGTAAAAAAGGCGTAAGGTTCACAATGATGTAAAATTAAAATGGGATATACCGGGCTAGGATTCGGGTTACAGGAACAAGGGCCAAACCAACCACCCAAGAATGGAATCGTCGAGCGAAAACACTTGACAACCTCCTAGAAGCAGCTTTTCTTGCCACCAGACCTATCTCCATCAATTAGGAATCTGATGCCGTCACTAAACACATTCCTTAAATTGTAGCCATTTGTTGAGTGTTGTTTTGGTATCTAATCCGCATATATATCACCATTGCCCTTGATTTTCTTGACTGTATATCTCTTAAATGTCAACATATACACGTGTGATTTAGTTTACGAAGATTTTTAATGCCGAGAACCTCGATCAGAGAGTAAAAAAGGCGTAAGGTTCACAATGGTGTAAAATTAAAATGGGATATACCGGGCTAGGATTCGAGTTACAAGAACAAGGGCCAAACTAGCAACCCAAGAAGGGAATCGTCGAGCGAAAAGACTTGACAACCTCCTAGAAGCAGCTTTTCTTGCCACCAGACCTTTCTCCATAAGTAGGAATCTAATGCCGTCACTAAACACATTTCTTAAATTGTAGCCATTTGTTACGTGTTTTTTTGGGTGTCTAATCCGCATATATATCACCATTGCCCTTGATTTTCTTGACTGTATATCTCTTAAATGTCAACATATACACGTGTGATTTAGTTTATGAATATTTTTCAATGCCGAGAACCTCGATCAGAGAGTAAAAATGGCGTAAGGTTCACAATGGTGTAAAATTAAAATGGGATATACCGGGCTAGGATTCGAGTTACAGGAACAAGGGCCAAACCAACCACCCAAGAATGGAATCATCGAGCAAAAACATTTGACAACATCCTAGAAGCAGCTTTTCTTACCACCAGACCTTTCTCCATCAATTAGGAATCTGATGTCGTGACTAAACACATTCCTTAAATTGTAGCCATTTGTTGAGTGTTTTTTTTTGGTGTCTAATCCGCATATATATCACCATTGCCCTTGATTTTCTTGACTGTATATCTTTTAAATGTCAACATATACATGTGTGATTTAGTTTACGAAGATTTTTCTATGCCGAGAACCTCGATCAGGGAGTAAAAAATGCGTAAGGTTCACAATGGTGTAAAATTAAAATGGGATATACCGGGGTAAGATTCGAGTTAAAGGAATAAGGTCCAAACCAACCACCCAAGAATGGAATCGTCGAGCGAAAACACTTGACAACCTCCTAGAAGTAGCTTTTCTTGCCACCAGACCTTTCTCCATAATTAGGAATCTAATGCCGTCACTAAACACATTCCTTAAATTTTAGCCATTTGTTGCGTGTGTTTATTGGGTGTCTAATCCGCATATATATCACCATTTCCCTTGATTTTCTTGACTGTATATCTCTTAAATGTCAACATATACACGTGTGATTTAGTTTACGAAGATTTTTCAATGCCGAGAACCTCGATCAGAGAGTAAAAAAGGCATAAGGTTCACAATGGTGTAAAATTAAAATGGGATATATCGGGCAAGGATTCGAGTTACAGGAACAAGGGCCAAACCAACCACCCAAGAATGGAATCGTCGAGCGAAAGCACTTGACAATATCCTAGAAGCAGCTTTTCTTGCCACCAGACCTTTCTCCATCAATTAGGAATCTGATGTCGTGACTAAACACATTCCTTAAATTGTAGCCATTTGTTGAGTGTTTTTTTTGGTGTCTAATCCGCATATATATCCATTGCCCTTGATTTTCTTGACTGTATATCTTTTAAATGTCAACATATACATGTGTGATTTAGTTTACGAAGATTTTTCAATGCCGAGAACCTCGATCAGGGAGTAAAAAATGCGTAAGGTTCACAATGGTGTAAAATTAAAATGGGATATACCGGGATAAGATTCGAGTTAAAGGAACAAGGTCCAAACCAACCACCCAAGAATGGAATCGTCGAGCGAAAACACTTGACAACCTCCTAGAAGCAGCTTTTCTTGCCACCAGACCTTTCTCCATCAATTAGGAATCTGATGCCGTCACTAAACACATTCTTTAAATTGTAGCCATTTGTTGAGTGTTTTTTTGGTGTCTAATCCGCATACATATCACCATTGCCCTTGATTTTCTTCACTGTATATCTCTTAAATGTCAACATATACAGTGTGATTTAGTTTACGAAAATCTTTCAATCCTGAGAACCTCGATCAGAGAGTAAAAAAGGCGCAAGGTTCACAATGGTGTAAAATTAAAATGGGATATACCGGGCTAAGATTCGAGTTACAGGAACAAGGGCCAAACCAACCACCCAAGAATGGAATCGTCGAGCGAAAACACTTGACAACCTCCTAGAAACAGCTTTTCTTGCCACCAGACCTTTCTCCATCAATTAGGAATCTGATGTCGTGACTAAACACATTTCTTAAATTGTAGCCTTTTGTTGAGTGTTTTTTTTGTGTCTAATCCGCATATATATTACCATTGCCCTTGATTTTCTTGACTGTATATCTTTTAAATGTCAACATATACATGTGTGATTTAGTTTACAAAGATTTTTCAATGCCGAGAACCTCGATCAGAGAGTAAAAAATGCGTAAGGTTCACAATGGTGTAAAATTAAAATGGGATATACCAGGGTAAGATTCGAGTTAAAGGAACAAGGTCCAAACCAACCACCCAAGAATGGAATCGTCGAGCGAAAACACTTGACATCCTCCTAGAAGCAGCTTTTCTTGCCACCAGACCTTTCTCCATCAATTAGGAATCTGATGCCGTCACTAAACACATTCCTTAAATTGTAGCCATTTGTTGAGTGTTTTTTTGGTATCTAATCCGCATATATTTCATCCTTGCCCTTGATTTTCTTAACTGTATATCTCTTAAATGTCAACATATACACATGTGATTTAGTTACGAAGATTTTTCAATGCCGAGAACCTCGACCAGAGAGTAAAAAAGGCGTAAGGTTCACAATGTTGTAAAATTAAAATGGGATATACCGGGCTAGGATTCGAGTTACAAGAACAAGGGCCAAACCAACCACCCAAGAATGGAATCGTCGAGCGAAAACATTGACAACCTCCTAGAAGCAGCTTTTCTTGCCACCAGACCTTTCTCCATCAATTAGGAATCTGATGCCGTCACTAAACACATTCCTTAAATTGTAGCCATTTGTTGAGTGTTTTTTGGGTGTTTAATCAGCATATATATCACCATTGCCCTTGATTTTCTTGACTGTATATCTCTTAAATGTCAACATATACACGTGTGATTTAGTTTACGAAGATTTTTCAATGCCGAGAGCCTCGATCAGAGAGTAAAAAAGGCGTAAGGTTCACAATGGTGAAAAATTAAAATGGGATATACCGGGCTAGGATTCGAGTTACAGGAACAAGGGCCAAACCAACCACCCAAGAATGGAACCGTCGAGCGAAAACACTTGACAACCTCCTAGAAGCAACGTTTCTTGCCACCAGACCTTTCTCTATCAATTAGGAATCTGATGTCGTGACTAAAGACATTTCTTAAATTGTAGCCATTTGTTGAGTGTTTTTTTTGTTTCTAATCCGCATATATATAACCATTGCCCTTGATTTTCTTGACTGTATATCTCTTAAATGTCAACATATACATGTGTGATTTAGTTTACGAAGATTTTTCAATGCCGAGAACCTCGATCAGAGAGTAAAAAATGCGTAAGGTTCACAATGGTGTAAAATTAAAATGGGATATACCGGGCTAGGATTCGAGTTACAAGAACAAGGGCCAAACTAGCCACCCAAGAAGGGAATCGTCGAGCGAAAAGACTTGACAACCTCCTAGAAGCAGCTTTTCTTGCCACCAGACCTTTCTCCATAAGTAGGAATCTAATGCCGCCACTAAAAACATTCCTTAAATTGTAGCCATTTGTTACGTGTTTTTTTGGGTGTCTAATCCGCATATATATCACCATTGCCCTTGATTTTCTTGACTGTATATCTCTTAAATGTCAACATATACACGTGTGATTTAGTTTATGAATATTTTTCAATGCCGAGAACCTCGATCAGAGAGTAAAAACGGCGTAAGGTTCACAATGGTGTAAAATTAAAATGGGATATACCGGGCTAGGATTCGAGTTACAGGAACAAGGGCCAAACCAACCACCCAAGAATGGAATCGTCGAGCGAAAACATTTGACAACATCCTAGAAGCAGCTTTTCTTGCCACCAGACCTTTCTCCATCAATTAGGAATCTGATGTCGTGACTAAACACATTCCTTAAATTGTAGCCATTTGTTGAGTGTTTTTTTTGGTGTCTAATCCGCATATATATCACCATTGCCCTTGATTTTCTTGACTGTATATCTTTTAAATGTCAACATATACATGTGTGATTTAGTTTACGAAGATTTTTCAATGCCGAGAAACTCGATCAGGGAGTAATAAATGCGTAAGGTTCACAATGGTGTAAAATTAAAATGGGATATACCGGGGTAAGATTCGAGTTAAAGGAATAAGGTCCAAACCAACCACCCAAGAATGGAATCGTCGAGCGAAAACACTTGACAACCTCCTAGAAGCAGCTTTTCTTGCCACCAGACCTTTCTCCATAATTAGGAATCTAATGCCGTCACTAAACACATTCCTTAAATTGTAGCCATTTGTTGCGTGTGTTTTTTGGGTGTCTAATCCGCATATATATCACCATTTCCCTTGATATTCTTGACTGTATATCTCTTAAATGTCAACATATACACGTGTGATTTAGTTTACGAAGATTTTTCAATGCCGAGAACCTCAATCAGAGAGTAAAAAAGGCATAAGGTTCACAATGGTGTAAAATTAAAATGGGATATATCGGGCTAGGATTCGAGTTACAGGAACAAGGGCCAAACCAACCACCCAAGAATGGAATCGTCGAGCGAAAACACTTGACAACATCCTAGAAGCAGCTTTTCTTGCCACCAGACCTTTCTCCATCAATTAGGAATCTGATGTCGTGACTAAACACATTCCTTAAATTGTAGCCATTTGTTGAGTGTTTTTTTGGTGTCTAATCCGCATATATATCCCTTGCCCTTGATTTTCTTGACTGTATATCTTTTAAATGTCAACATATACATGTGTGATTTAGTTTACGAAGATTTTTCAATGCCGAGAATCTCGATCAGGGAGTAAAAAATGCGGAAGGTTCACAATGGTGTAAAATTAAAATGGGATATACCGGGATAAGATTCGAGTTAAAGGAACAAGGTCCAAACCAACCACCCAAGAATGGAATCGTCGAGCGAAAACACTTGACAACCTCCTTGAAGCAGCTTTTCTTGCCACCCGACCTTTCTCCATCAATTAGGAATCTGATGCCGTCACTAAACACATTCTTTAAATTGTAGCCATTTGTTGAGTGTTTTTTTTGGTGTCTAATCCGCATACATATCACCATTGCCCTTGATTTTCTTCACTGTATATCTCTTAAATGTCAACATATACAGTGTGATTTAGTTTACGAAAATCTTTCAATCCTGAGAACCTCGATCAGAGAGTAAAAAAGGCGCAAGGTTCACAATGGTGTAAAATTAAAATGGGATATACCGGGCTAAGATTCGAGTTACAGGAACAAGGGCCAAACCAACCACCCAAGAATGGAATCGTCGAGCGAAAACACTTGACAACCTCCTAGAAACAGCTTTTCTTGCCACCAGACCTTTCTCCATCAATTAGGAATCTGATGTCGTGACTAAACACATTTCTTAAATTGTAGCCATTTGTTGAGTGTTTTTTTTGTGTCTAATCCGCATATATATCACCATTGCCCTTGATTTTCTTGACTGTATATCTCTTAAATGTCAACATATACATGTGTGATTTAGTTTACAAAGATTTTTCAATGCCGAGAACCTCGATCAGAGAGTAAAAAATGCGTAAGGTTCACAATGGTGTAAAATTAAAATGGGATATACCAGGGTAAGATTCGAGTTAAAGGAACAAGGTCCAAACCAACCACCCAAGAATGGAATCGTCGAGCGAAAACACTTGACATCCTCCTAGAAGCAGCTTTGCTTGCCACCGGACCTTTCTCCATCAATTAGGAATCTGATGCCGTCACTAAACACATTCTTTAAATTGTAGCCATTTGTTGGGTGTTTTTTTTGGTGTGTAATTCGCATATATATCACCATTGCCCTTGATTTTCTTCACTGTATATCTCTTAAATGTCAACATATACACGTGTGATTTAGTTTACAAAAATTTTTCAACGCTGAAAACCTCGATCAGAGAGTAAAAAAGGGGTAAGGTTCACAATGGTGTAAAATTAAAATGGGATATACCGGGCTAACATTCGAGTTACAGGAACAAGGGTCAAACCAACCACCCAAGAATGGAATCGTGGAGCGAAAACACTTGACAACCTCCTAGAAGCAGCTTTTCTTGCCACCAGACATATCTTCATCAATTAGGAATCTGATGCCGGCACTAAACACATTCCTTAAATTGTAGCCATTTGTTGAGTGTTTTTTTTGGTATCTAATCCGCATATATATCATCATTGCCCTTGATTTTCTTAACTGTATATCTCTTAAATGTCAACATATACACGTGTGATTTAGTTACGAAGATTTTTCAATGCCGAGAACCTCGACCAGAGAGTAAAAAAGGCGTAAGGTTCACAATGTTGTAAAATTAAAATGGGATATACCGGGCTAGGATTCGAGTTACAAGAACAAGGGCCAAACCAACCACCCAAGAATGGAATCGTCGAGCGAAAACACTTGACAACCTCCTAGAAGCAGCTTTTCTTGCCACCAGACCTTTCTCCATCAATTAGGAATCTGATGCCGTCACTAAACACATTCCTTAAATTGTAGCCATTTGTTGAGTGTTTTTTTGGGTGTTTAATCCGCATATATATCACCATTGCCCTTGATTTTCTTGACTGTATATCTCTTAAATGTCAACATATACACGTGTGATTTAGTTTACGAAGATTTTTCAATGCCGAGAGCCTCGATCAGAGAGTAAAAAAGGCGTAAGGTTCACAATGGTGAAAAATTAAAATGGGATATACCGGGCTAGGATTCGAGTTACAGGAACAAGGGCCAAACCAACCACCCAAGAATGGAACCGTCGAGCGAAAACACTTGACAACCTCCTAGAAGCAACGTTTCTTGCCACCAGACCTTTCTCTATCAATTAGGAATCTGATGTCGTGACTAAACACATTTATTAAATTGTAGCCATTTGTTGAGTGTTTTTTTTGTGTCTAATCCGCATATATATCACCATTGCCCTTGATTTTCTTGACTGTATATCTCTTAAATGTCAACATATACATGTGTGATTTAGTTTACGAAGATTTTTCAATGCCGAGAACCTCGATCAGAGAGTAAAAAATGCGTAAGGTTCACAATAGTGTAAAATTAAAATGGGATATACCAGGGTAAGATTCGAGTTAAAGGAACAAGGTCCAAACCAACCACCCAAGAATGGAATCGTCGAGCGAAAACACTTGACAACCTCCTAGAAGCAGCTTTTCTTTCCACCAGACCTTTCTCCATCAATTAGGAATCTGATGCCGTCACTAAACACATTCTTTAAATTGTAGCCATTTGTTGAGTGTTTTTTTTGGTGTCTAATTCGCATATATATCACCATTGCCCTTGATTTTCTTCACTGTATATCTCTTAAATGTCAACATATACAAGTGTGATTTAGTTTACGAAAATTTTTCAATGCTGAAAACCTCGATCAGAGAGTAAAAAATGCGTAAGGTTCACAATAGTGTAAAATTAAAATGGGATATACCGGGCTAAGATTCGAGTTACAGGAACAAGGGTCAAACCAACCACCCAAGAATGGAATCGTCGAGCGAAAACACTTGACAACCTCCAAGAAGCAGCTTTTCTTGCCACCACACCTATCTCCATCAATTAGGAATCTGATGCCGTCACTAAACACATTCCTTAAATTGTAGCCATTTGTTGAGTGTTTTTTTTGGTATCTAATCCGCATATATATCATGTTGGATCGTGTACGTGACCCTGAAAGTCAGTTAAGGATGTTCATCTTTATGTGTAAAGGCGGAATCAATGCACATAAAGTCAAAACAGCTCTAATCCTTTTAATTCTTCTTTTCTGATTAATATTCGTGCTTTTACAACGTTTTCTGATGAAAATCCGACAGCACTTCGTGATTCACACAATGACCTCCTACTGTTCCGTACCGTTCCCTTTGAAATGTGACTAACACATTCCTATTTATAGACAATGAGACCCTTCCGTTTGAACTTAACATATCCTGGTTCAAACGGAACCCTATCTCAAACGGCCTGGTTCAAACGGAACCCTCATTTCAAACGGAACCCTTATCTCAAACATCAGTTTCAAACGGAACCCTCCTATAATCACTTTCTAAATCAAAACTAAACCCTAATTTGACATTTAAGATCCAATCTTGACTTTCTTGATATAAGACTTGATGAAGATGCAGTCAACAGACATTCTTGTGCATCAACAGACTCCCCCTTGGATGTTGACGTAGTCTTCAGCTCCTGAGTCTTCAGTCTTAGTCTTTTCTCTAACTCTGTCTTTTCATCATAAGCACTCTATCTTCACACTCCCATATACTGTTGATCCAGACTCCCCCTTTCACAGACTCCCCCTCTCGATATGCTAGAATCTGAGATATCTGGTTCAAGCTTTGACACTTCGCTTCCATTGGGAATAATGAAGACCAAATCTGTTACTCAACCAACAAACATTACAATTCTATCTTTCAAACATAACCCACAAACTTAATCAGTTTTAGAAATCCACTCAAGTATTCAGGTCCAAATTAATGACCCTGATTACTCAATTAATCTACCAAGTCCAATTTAATGACCTTGGTTGATCATTTGACGAAACAAACTGATTTTAAAACAATTTTTTTAAACAATTTCTGAAAATAACAAGTATCAAATTAATGAACTTGTTTTTAACTTTTCAAACAATTTAAACTTCTTCAAAGATAAGCTCTCCTCATTCTTCAGTCCAGAATCTCCTGCATCTGCTTCAAACATCTAAGAATCCAACAATCAACTCTCCACTTTGGTTCGTCGGAAAAATAAAGCAGAAATAAAATCTTTTTGGATTTTAACAAAGTGATCTAAACTAAGAAATGAAATACAGAAAACTTAAATTTTAGAAAGTAAACAAAGTAAACTATTTACAAACATATTTTTGACAAGCGTGTCAGGGAATCATATAAGCTTTTCAGACAAATCACAAGTACCGTTAAGCTACATTACATATTCAGATTTAAACAATTCACCTCGATTGTCGATATACTAATCCATCTTAAATTCTCACACAAATTTCAATTTACTCAGGATACGATTAGATGAATTAAGAACTTAGATCATTCATGTGTCCCACCTCTTGAATATACTCCCGTATCCAGAATCTCAATAATCAGTCTTACAGGTGAGAATACTACAATGATATCTGTATATAAATTAGGTATGCGAGGGCCGAGGGATCTCAGATCGATACTTCCGTATACGCAGAGAGATATCAGCTTCGACTTTTCGGTGTGTCCCCTTTAGAGGATCTTTTTGCTTACAACAACAACATTTATCAATTTTATTGTTTCAGCATGCTGAGGGTTTAATGCTGTGTTTCAAGCATTGCAGCAAGTATTAGCCAAGGACTAGGTCAGAACTACCGTTCAGCAGAAGTCCCGGAATAATACCCCAGACATCATTGAGTATAAAGACCTAGTATATCAGATTAAGAGACCTTTCAAACGAGATTTCAGAGGTTACCTATATATCCAAGTAGTGTTCCCCACGAATTCACAAGTTTGAATTTTTGGTTTATATCCCGAATAAATCTACTAAATGTGTGAAAACCTATCGACACATCATCAGTAAGATTGTTTAACTCTTTTATACTTTTCAAATCTTTAGCATACTGTAATCGTCTAGCTGATGTACTATCATTTTCCCTATATACACAAGCTCTTTTTCAAATTTTATCATGTTTTTGTATTTTTGCATTTTTTTACTGTTTTTGTATTTTCTGAAAAATAAACTATGTACAAATATCTACTCCCCCTAAATACCAAAACAAGTAAAAATTCGACAAACCATTGCAGATTGTTTCTCGTCTTCATCCGCAACAGTACTCTCATCAACGCCAATTATGCCATCCGACACCGACAGAAGCTTCATACCATTCAGTTTTAACAAATATTTAAACCGATTTTTATCAAAAGCTTTGGTATGTAAATCAGCTTTCTGTTCGTCAGTGTGGATTTTCTCAATTCGTATCAACTTTTTCTCAAAGCAATCACGAATAAAGTGATGACGAATTTCTATGTGTTTAGTTTTAGCGTGATGTACTGGATTTTTAGTTATATTTATAGCGGCCTCATTATCAACAAAAAGAGGTGTGTTAAGAAACTGCAAACCGTAGTCGCGCATCTGTTGCTGTATCCACAAGATCTAAGAGCAGCAACTGCTAGCAGAAACATACTCCGCTTCACATGTAGATAACGCCACAGACGTTTGTTTCTTACACTGCCAGGTAACCAATCTAGGACCAAAGAACTGGCATCCTGCAGTTGTTGATTTTGAATTGACTTTGCAGCATCCGAAATCCGAATCGGAATACCCTTCGAGTGTAAAGTCGCCTTTTCTAGGATACCACAACCCCAATGAAGGAGTTCCTTTCAGGTAGCGCAATATCCTCTTCACAATGATTATATGCGATGCTCTCGGGTTAGACTGAAATCTTGCTGCGAGGCACGTTGGGTACATGATATCAGGACGTGAAGCAGTTAGGTACATCAAAGAACCTATCATGGATCGGTAAAATGTTTCATCAGCCCTGTCTCCGGTGAGATCTGGGTGAATCCCATGATTTGTTGCAAGTGGGGTAGCAGCTGGAGTAGAACTTGACATCCCAAATTTCTCTAGAATATCATGAACATACTTTGACTGATGAATGAAAATTCCTTCAGGAAGTTGTTCAACTTGTAAACCCAGAAAGAATTTCATCTCCCCCATTGATGACATTTCAAACTTTTGCTTCATCACTGATTCAAAATCTTTGCATAGATTTTCATTTGTCGACCCAAAGATTATATCGTCCACATAAATCTGAACTATCAGAAGATGACCATCGACTTCTTTAGTGAAGAGAGTGGCATCCACTTTTCCACGAATGAACTTGTTGGCTAGTAGGTGTTGAGGCAAAGTCTCGTACCAAGCTCTCGGGGCCTGGTGTAAACCATACAGCGCTTTGTCCAATAAGTAGACCTTGTTTTTGTGGATTGGATCGGTGAAGCCCGGTGGCTGACCGACATAAACCTCCTCTTTAACCTTCCCATAGAGAAAAGCCGATTTAACATCTAACTGATAAACTTTGAAGTTCTTCCAAGACGCAAATGCTAGGAAAATTCTGATTGCCTCTAGTCGTGCTACAGGAGCATAGACTTCGGTAAAATCAATCCCCTCCTGTTGACTAAATCCCTGAACAACGAGTCGAGCTTTGTTCCTTACGACAACTCCTCTATCGTCCCTCTTGCACTTGAACACCCACTTGGTGTTAATTTTTCTCTGACCATCCGGCAAATCAACTAACTTCCACACTCCCAATTTCTCGAATTGACTAAGTTCCTCCTGCATTGCATTGACCCAAGAATCTTCAGTAAGCGCCTCTTTGTAAGTTCTTGGCTCAACCTGCGAGATAAAACAACTTAATGAGAATTCAGTTTGCAAAGGAGCAACTTTTGTATAAAAACATTTAAGCCCTTTATCAATCTGATTTCGAGTGCGAACTCCAGCTTGCAATTCTCCTATGATCAACTCCTCTGGATGATATGAAAAAGTTCGCGGCATCACTTCACTCGGAACATCTACATTTCCCTCCAGATTAGTAACATTTTGCTCTGCATCTTGTTCACCAACTTGGTTTGTTTGACTTGAAATCTGAATTTGCTCCCCCTCAGAATCTGAATCACCATGATCAAATACTGGCATATTTTCAGCTTCTAGATTATCATTCTGAACCGACTGATTTTCTTGAGCAACTTCATTCTGTTGGACGTCATCATGTTCACCAGCATTACTTGGACCTGCTTCATCGTCATTTAAAGTTTCCCGTGGTCTCCTCGAATACTCAGCTGGGAACCTTAACTGCGACTCATATTCACGCAAAATATCCAACTCATCAAAGAAATCTTCATCATCCTCTGATTCTTCTCTCATGTCAAACGAATCCCACAGTTTATCATAATGATAACGCCATGAATCACCAGGATTCTGCGGCGGCATAGTATAACCTTGACATTCAACATTTGCAGCTTCAATAATCCGCTTTTCACTTGGAACGAAGACACGTCGCAACGGATTTGCATAACCAACAAATATTCCCTCAATGCACTTCGGACCAAACTTTCCAAAAGGCTCTATAACCGTACAAGGTGACCCGAATGGTTCTAGATACTTCAAATTCGGTTTGCGATTATTGATTAGCTCAAAGCATGTTTTGTTGAACTTCTTGACAGTGAGAACCCTGTTGAGTGTATAGCATGCGGCAGAAACAGCTTCAGCCCAAAAATTAATCGGTAACTTTGAATCTGCGAGCATAGTTCTAGCCGTCTCGATTAGTGTCCGGTTTTTGCGTTCTGCGACTCCATTCTGCTGCGGAGTGTACGGAGCACTAAACTCATGCAATATACCTCTTTCATCACAAAATTCTTCCATCTTGCTGTTCTTGAATTCAGTACCATTATCACTACGAATTCTCTTGATACGCCTTTGGTACAAATTCTCAATCTTTCTGAACAGCCCCATCAAATTGTCAAATGTTTCATCTTTCGTCTTCAAGAAAGATACCCACGAAAATCTGGAATAATCATCAGTAACGACCAAACAATAGTAATCTCCTGTAAGACTTTTGACATTCACCGGACCAAACAAATCCATGTGAAGTCTTTCCAGCGGTCTCGAAACTGCATTGACTTGCTTTGTAGGGTGTGACTTTTTCTTCTGCTTGCCTTTGATGCAGCTAATGCACTCCCCTTCCAGATGAAAACCTTTGATATTAACTCCCAATACCAAATCATTGTGCACCAAGTGATTCATCTTCCTTAGGTGAATATGCCCCATCTTTCGGTGCCACAATCTTGATTTTTTCCCAGCTGCTCTAGACACAAAACAATGTGCTTGACCAGTAGTTGTAGTAGCTACAGACATATCTAACACATATAAATCATTCACTCTAGGTGCCCTCATGATAATCCATTCTTCAGGAATAACAAAACCAGGTTTCAAAATCAAACATTCTTTATCAGTGAAGTGAGTAGTATACTGATTGTCACAAATCTGCGAAATACTAAGCAGATTGTTCTCCAGCTCAGTGATGTAGTTAACTCTCTCAAACGTCACAATCCCATTGGATAACGTTCCTTCACCAACAATTCTACCTCCTTCATGACCAGCAAATCCCACGTAACCACCATTAATGTTTCTCACATCATACAGCAACGCGGTTTTTCCTGTCATATGTCGAGATGCACCACTATCCATGATCCATCTGGATATTAGTTGTGGAAGATCCTGCACAAAACAAACTTCAATTTAATCAACTACAATAAAGATGCCGATTCATGCTTCGCGATCCAGGAAGCTCCGGCAATTCAAACTGCTTATTCAAACATGGTGTCCACCCAGGCCTCATTAGCCTTAGGTGTAACCTTGACTCTCGCAATTTGAATTTTGAAATTTTCAGCCTTCAAAGGTGGAAAATTTGCATCATAATCAACCGAAATTGATTCTTCAGCCTTTTTCACTTCAGAAGTTGAAATTTTCATTTCAGTTTTTGGTTTCCAAACTTGTTGAGATAATGCAACCCGCTTATAAAATTTTTCATTTTTAGTTACCACTTTCATTACGGGTTCATTTTTCACTTTGATATTGTCATTTCTCACATTCTTTTTCTCAACAACGATTGGTGCTTTACCCTTCACATCAACTTTCTTTTGTTGAATCTTCACAGTTTCAGTCTTAGGCTTCACATTTGTACACTTCCGTGCAATGTGACCAACTTGATTACATCTGAAACATGTTCGAGTATCAATAACTCGACTTGTGCCTTCAGACTGATACTGTGAAACTCTTTTCTCAAAGAACTCTTTATTTGATTTTGAAAAAAATTCATTTTCCTCATCAGAAAGTGAACTTGAACTGTTCACAAACACCTTCTTTTCAGCAAACCTTTTGTTTTGAAACCTTCTTTGCTGATAACTCTTACCACCCTGATAACCACCCGACCAGTTGTTTCGATTGTTATTATAAAACCTTGGTGGAACAACAGGCTTTTTGTAGTAAGCTTTATCTTTCTCAAAATTCATTTGCCTTTTTGTTTGTTTCAAACTGTTCACTTCTGACAACTCAACTTCAACCAATTTGAAAACATTTGTCAACTTTTTCACATTAACATTCTCAATGGGAAATTCAGAATCCGAATACAACTTATCAGATCCAGCCATCTTGTACATCACAAGACCCGGTTCATTACTTAAGTTGTTTTTGGACTTTGATTTCTGAATGTATTTGTCCAAGAAACACCCATCATCTTCAGTTAAATCAGACATCAAAACACTTTCGGCTGTGCTCTTAACAATCTCTGTCTGAACACTATCATCAGATGATGTAAAAGTAACATCAATGTTTTCAGGAAGTTTAACTACACTTTCTTCCTCAATTTCAACCAAACCAGATTGCTTTTTCGTGTAGTTAGCCAGAACAGGTGGTGGAACTTGATGAAAACCCACCCCAGTTCCATCAGAATACACATCTTCGCCCGCTTTGTCTTTCCCGATGGGTTTGGGAATGATATGTTGCAAAACAAAGCTTGCGGAGCTGTAACTGTTAAGCTTCAACTGGATTCGCTCGTTTTCGATTACAGCCTCTTGAACTTTAAGTTTCAATTTAGCTATTTCATCCAGTTGTTTATTGATTGATTCTTCTTTAACTCTAAGCACTGCTTTTAAATGTTCATTTTCTTTAAAAGTTTTACCATTTCGATCATCACAATCTTTCATTGTGCTTTTGAGTTTTTCAAATTTTTCAGAAATCTGACGGTTTTCAAGAATCAACTTTTCGTTTTCCTTTTTAACTTTGTCATTATCAGTTTTATCATTTTCCATTTGTTTAGTTAATTCTTTTATCCGTTCAGTTGAAGCTCTAACTGTTTTGTCACAATCAAGAATCTGATTCTCAACATTTCTGACCTTAGCTGTCAGATCTTCAACTTTCTTAATGTTGAGATACGTGACTGTGCTACAAAATTTGCACTCTTTGTTGCAATTTTTGCAATCAGCATTTCCTTCTATCTTTTTACCTGACGCATTTGTTGACGAGTTTGGACTGACTTGGCTTTTTGACTCAGAAACGGAGTTAGAGTCTACCTCAAGTGCCTTAGCAGCCAGCACTTTGTCAGCCATTTTTCCCAGGTTCTCTGCAGTCAACTCCTGCGTAGTATCGATAACTCCAGTATCAATCTTCTTGGATTCTTTTTCTTCTATCTCCTTTCTCTCTTTCTCTTTCTCTTCTTCAATCATTTTCGAAGTTGGAGTTCCCCACCATTTGTGTTGCCAATACTCATCATTTTCTTTCATTTCCTTGATTAAGACTTCCAGATCAAGAGTTTTGTGATCGATTGCTATATTTCCATACTCATCAAGATAACACTCTCTGTCTGGATCCCATCTGTTAGCTCTCTTTGCTTCCAAAAAGATACTAGAAAGTCTAGTAATTTTGTTTTCCGAAATCATTTTTCTGTATTTATACTTCTGCTCTTCAGTTCTCTCATCTTTCCATGGAATAGGTTCATTTTTCGCCATGAATGCGTAACCAACCGCATCTTCTTCTGGTAGAACCTCTTGACTCCAATCATACCCCTCATCATCGTAAATCACTGCAAGAGCTCTAGATTTCTCTCTGTTGTCTTCAACCTGCTTCAATCTAGGCGGCTCGGATTTATTCTGGTGATAAATCGCCTTCTTGTAGTAATCATCTCTGAAAGGATTCTCCGACTCATCAACATAAGCATTTCGGCATTCTCGTTTGAAATGACCCTTCTGCTTACATTTGAAGCAAGTCACCTTCGATTTATCGAATCCCAACTTAGTAGATGCACCACCAATTGTCTTTCTTCCAGTGATTTCCATGAATCTTTGTGCACGACGAACAGCACTTGCCATAGCCCAACGAATATCGATCAGTTCCATTTCCTCCGGATCAATCTGATCGTAATCTTCTTTCGTCAGATTTGTATTGCCAATCTTCCCAGCTACTAATCCTTCATACGATTCCAATACCGATGCTAGGAAAATCATCTGCTGCTTAGCCGACTCCTCATCAAAATTTTGAGCATTCTTCAAGTCTATTGCAATGTTGCATTGAAAACGATTCTTTGCATCAGAATGACTTCCAGAAGATGAAGATCCACTGTAATACCCACTATGACTTCCACTGCTTTGACCACTTTGACTTTCTTTGCCAGCTGTAGACACATTTTCAGCAGAAAATGCAGTCTTTGGAGAAGTAGCTTTCGGCATCATGCTTTTTGGATAATACAAATCCAAATTCTGCTGGTAGGATGAGTGATTAACTTTGTACGTCTTCTTCAACTCCAGCTCATGACTCTCAAGTCTTTCAATCACCAAATCTGGTTTCAACAATTCAGAAGGAATAGTGTTCTTAAGCATGAGAGCATAATATCTCCACTCCATCTCGTCTGGCAACGAATCGAACAACTTGTCTACTTGCTCATCATCAGAATACTTAATATCATGTCTTGCTAATTCCAGCTTCAGATGACCGAACCTCTCTATCATTTTACACACTGACTCATTCTTAAGACAACCAAACATATCAAACTCTTTCCTAAGAAGTTTCTTTTTGTTTTTCACTATCTCTGTACTTCCTAAACATTTCTGTTTTAACTTTGCCCAGAGATCTTTCGCGTTTGTATAATCTATCAGTGAGATGATATCCTCCCGAACTGATTGAAATAACAATGCTACACACTTTTGTTCGGCTACAAATGAATCAATCTCATCAGATGCTATTAAGACTTCACCATTCTTGTTTCCTTGATCATAACCGTTCTTCAGACTTTTCCAACTTGGAAATGCGAATGCCATCATCCAATCTTCAAACTTTCTGGACCAACGACTGTACTCTTCAATAGCCATTAGCTTTGGAGGTTTATTGAACGTTCCGAAGGCACTTTCCGATTCCCAAGCTTCCTTTTTCTTCTCTTTTGGTGGATTCTCATTCACATTGCTTGATGAAGTATCTTTGTTTCCGGAATCTCCAGCGAACGCGTACATGTCGCTAAATGGGTTTAAGAAAATATCATCCATTGTGAATTTACCTGTAAAATCAGACAATACTTAGAAAAATTTTGGTTTTGGAAAATATCAGATTCAAACGAAATCTGTTCAAACGGAATGGTTCAAACAATTTTTCAAACGAACTAGTTGTTTTCAAACGGAATGGACTGTTCCGTTTGAAATAACAAAAACTTCAAACGATAGAGATTCAAATGACAACTGTTTCAAACGACAGCTGTTCAAACGACAACTAGTTTCAAACGATACACATTTCAAACGATGGACTGTTCCATTTGAATCAATAGTTTCAAACGACAAAGATTCAAACGACAGCTGTTTTCAAACGATCACCTCAAACGATAAACATTTCAAACGACAGTTCAAACGGTCAGTTTGTTTTCAAACGATATAGGTCAATTTCAAACGGTGACGTCAGCAATTCGCGAATCTTTTCAAACGGTCTGAATAATTTCGATCAGTTTTAGGTTGAATTTTAGTTTCAAAATTTCAAGGATTAGTTAATAGTGAATTTCGTTTGCAATGTGAACGTTTCAAGTCATTTTAACCGCGACAACTAGTTTAAATCAGAAAAGAAAGGTAGAAGTGAGATAATCCAATGATTTCAAGCTGTATTTGGTATGAACTCCTCGTCCTGAGCTCTGATACCACTTGTTGGATCGTGTACGTGACCCTGAAAGTCAGTTAAGGATGTTCATCTTTATGTGTAAAGGCGGAATCAATGCACATAAAGTCAAAACAGCTCTAATCCTTTTAATTCTTCTTTTCTGATCAATATTCGTGATTTTACAACGTTTTCTGATGAAAATCCGACAGCACTTCGTGATTCACACAATGACCTCCTACTGTTCCGTACCGTTCCCTTTGAAATGTGACTAACACATTCCTATTTATAGACAATGAGACCCTTCCGTTTGAACTTAACATATCCTGGTTCAAACGGAACCCTATCTCAAACGGCCTGGTTCAAACGGAACCCTCATTTCAAACGGAACCCTTATCTCAAACATCAGTTTCAAACGGAACCCTCCTATAATCACTTTCTAAATCAAAACTAAACCCTAATTTGACATTTAAGATCCAATCTTGACTTTCTTGATATAAGACTTGATGAAGATGCAGTCAACAGACATTCTTGTGCATCAACATATCACCATTGCCCTTGATTTTCTTGACTGTATATCTCTTAAATGTCAACATAAACACGTGTGATTTAGTTTACGAAGATTTTTCAATGCCGAGAACCTCGATCAGAGAGTAAAAAAGGCGTAAGGTTCACAATGGTGTAAAATTAAAATGGGATATAACGGGCTAGGATTCGAGTTACAGGAACAAAGGCCAAACCAACCACCCAAGAATGGAATCATGGAGCGAAAGCACTTGACAACCTCCTAGAAGCAGCTTTTCTTGCCACCAGACCTTTCTCCATCAATTAGGAATCTCATGCCGTCACTAAACACATTTCTTAAATTGTACCCATTTGTTGAGTGTTTTTTTGGGTGTCTAATCCGCATATATATCACCATTGCCCTTGATTTTCTTGACTGTATATCTCTTAAATGTCAACATATACACGTGTGATTTAGTTTACGAAGATTTTTCAATGCCGATAAACTCGATCAGAGAGTAAAAAAGGCATAACGTTCACAATGGTGTAAAATTAAAATGAGATATACCGGGCTAGGATTCGAGTTACAGGAACAAGGGCCAAACCAACCACCCAAGAACGAAATCGTCGAGCGAAACACTTGAGAACCTCCTAGAAGCAGGTTTTCTTGCCACAAGACCTTTCTCCATCAATTAGGAATCTGATGCCGTCACTAAACACATTCCTTAAATTGTAGCCATTTGTTGAGTGTTTTTTTGGTGTCTAATCCGCATATATATCACCATTGCTCTTGATTTTCTTGACTGTATATCTCTTAAATGTCAACATATACATGTGTGATTTAGTTTACGAAGATTTTTCAATGCTGAGAACCTCGATCAGAGAGTAAAAAATGCGTAAGGTTCACGATGGTGTAAAATTAAAATGGGATATACCAGGCTAAGATTCGAGTTAAAGGAACAAGGTCCAAACCAACCACCCAAGAATGGAATCGTCGAGCGAAAACACTTGACAACCTCATAGAAGCAGCTTTTCTTGCCACCAGACCTTTCTCCATCAATTAGGAATCTGATGCCGTCACTAAACTCATTCTTTAAATTGTAGCCATTTGTTGAGTGTTTTTTTGGTGTCTAATCCGCATATATATCACCATTTCCCTTGATTTTCTTGACTGTATATCTATTAAATGTCAACATATACACGTGTGATTTAGTTTACGAAAAATTTTCAATGCCGAGAACCTCGATCAGAGAGTAAAAAAGGCGTAAGGTTCACAATGGTGTAAAATTAAAATGGGATATACCTGGCAAAGATTCGAGTTACAGGAACAAGGGCCAAACCAACCACCTAAGAATGGAATCGTCGAGCGAAAACACTTGACAACCTCCTAGAAGCAACTTTTGTTGCCACCAGACCTATCTCCATCAATTAGGAATCTGATGCCGTCACTAAACACATTCCTTAAATTGTAGCCATTTGTTGAGTGTTTTTTTTGGTATCTAATCCAGATATATATTACCATTGCCCTTGATTTTCTTGACGGTATGTCTCTTAAATGTCAACATATACACGTGTGATTTCTTTTACGAAGATTTTTCAATGCCGAGAACCTCGATCAGAGAGTAAAAAAGGCGTAAGGTTCACAATGGTGTAAAATTAAAATGTGATATACCGGGCTAGGATTCGAGTTACAGGAACAAGGGCCAAACCAACCACCCAAGAATGGAATCGTCGAGCGAAAACACTTGACAACCTCCTAGAAGCAGCTTTTTCTTGCCACAAGACCTTTCTCCATCAATTAGGAATCTGATGCCGTCACTAAACACATTCCTTAAATTGTAGCCATTTGTTGAGTGTTTTTATTGGTGTCTAATCCGCATATATATCACAATTTCCCTTGATTTTATTGACTGTATATCTCTTAAATGTCAACATATACACGTGTGATTTAGTTTACGAAGATTTTTCAATGCCGAGAACCTCGATCAGAGAGTAAAAAAGTCGTAAGGTTCACAATGGTGTAAAATTAAAATGGGATATACCGGGCTAGGATTCGAGTTACAGGAACAAGGGCCAAACCAACCACCCAAGAATGGAATCGTCGAGCGAAAACACTTGACAACCTCCTAGAAGCAGCTTTTCTTGCCACCATACCTTTCTCCATCAATTAGGAATCCGATGCCATCACTAAACACATTCCTTAAATTGTAGCCATTTGTTGAGTGTTTTTTTTGATGTCTAATCCGCATAAAAATCAACATTGCCCTTGATTTTCTTGACTGTATATCTATTAAATGTCAACATATACACGTGTGATTTAGTTTACGAAAATTTTTCAATGCCGAGAACCTCGATCAGAGAGTAAAAAAGGCGTAAGGTTCACAATGGTGTAAAATTAAAATGGGATTTACCGGTCTAAGATTCGAGTTACAGGAACAAGGGCCAAACCAACCACCCAAGAATGGAATCGTCGATCAAAAACACTTGACAACCTCCTAGAAGCAGCTTTTCTTGCCACCAGACCTTTCTCCATCAATTTGGAATCTGATGCCGTCACAAAACATTCTTTAAATTGTAGCCATTTGTTGAGTGTTTTTTTGGTGTCTAATCCGCATATATATCACCATTGCCTTTGATTTTCTTGACTGTATATCTATTAAATGTTAACATATACACGTGTGATTTATTTACGAAAAGTTTTCAATGCCGAGAACCTCGATCAGAGAGTAAAAAAGGCGTAAGTTTCACAATGGTGTAAAATTAAAATGGGATATACCGGGCTAAAATTTGAGTTACAGGAACAAGGGCCAAACCAACCACCCAAGAATGGAATCGTCGAGCGAAAACACTTGACAACCTCCTAAAAGCAGCTTTTCTTTCCACCAGACCTATCTCCATCAATTAGGAATCTGATGCCGTCACTAAACACATTCCTTAAATTGTAGCCATTTGTTGAGTGTTTTTTTTGGTATCTAATCCGCATATATATCACCATTACCCTTGATTTACTTGACTGTATATCTCTTAAATGTCAACATATACACGTGTGATTTAGTTTACGAAGATTTTTCAATGCCGAGAAACTCGATCAAAGAGTAAAAAAGGCGTAAGGTTCACAATGGTGTAAAATTAAAATGGGATATACCGGGCTAGGATTTGAGTTAAAGGAACAAGGGCCAAACCAACCATCCAAGAATGAAATCCTTGAGCGAAAACACTTGACAACCTCCTAGAAGCAGCTTTTCTTGCAACCAGACCTTTTCCATCAATTAGGAATCTGATGCCGTCACTAAACACATTCAATAAATTGTAGCTATTTGTTGCGGGTTTTTTTGGTGTCTAATCCGCATATATATCACCATTGCCCTTGATTTTCTTGACTGTATATCTTTTAAATGTCAACATATACACGTGTGATTTAGTTTATGAAGATTTTACAATGCCGAGAACCTCGATCAGAGAGTAAAAAAGGCGTAAGGTTCACAATGGTGTAAAATTAAAATGGGATATACCGGGCTTGGATTCGAGTTACAGGAACAAGGGCCAAACCAACCACTCAAGAATGGAATCGTCGAGCGAAAACACTTGACAACCTCCTAGAAGCTGCTTTTCTTGCCACCAGACCTTTCTCCATCAATTAAGAATCTGATGCCGTCACTAAACACATTCCTTAAATTGTAGCCATTTGTTGAGTGTTTTTTTTGGTGTCTAATCCGCATATATTTCACCATTGCCATTGATTTTATTGAGTGTATGTCTCTTAAATGTCAACATATACACGTGTGATTTAGTTTACGAAGATTTTTCAATGCCGAGAACCTCGATCAGAGAGTAAAAAAGGCGTAAGGTTCACAATGGTGTAAAATTAAAATGAGATATACCGGGCTAGGATTCGAGTTACAGGAACAAGGGCCCAACCAACCACCCAACAATGGAATCGACGAGCGAAAACACTTGACAATCTACTGGAAGCAGCTTTTCATGCCACTAGACCTTTCTCCATTAATTAGGAATCTGATGCCGTCACTACACACATTCCTTAAATTGTAGCCATTTGTTGAGTGTTTTTTTTGGTGTCTAATCCGCATATATATCACCATTGCTCTTGATTTTCTTGACTCTGTATCTCTTAAATGTCAACATATACACGTGTGATTTAGTTTACGAAGATTTTTCAATGCCGAGAACCTCGATCAGAGAGTAAAAAAGGCGTAAGGTTCACAATGGTGTAAAATTTAAACGGGATATACCGGGCTAGGATTCGAGTTACAGGAACAAGGGCCAAACCAACCACCCAAGAATGGAATCGTCTAGCGAAAACACTTGACAACCTCCTAGAAGCAGCTTTTCTTGCCACCAGACCTTTCTCCATCAATTAGGAATCTGATGCTGTCACCAAACACATTCCTTAAATTGTAGCCATTTGTTGAGTGTTTTTTTTGGGTGTCGAATCCACATATATATCACAATTGCCCTTGATTTTCTTGACTGTATATCTCTTAAATGTGAACATATACACGTGTGATTTAGTTTACGAAGATTTTTCAATGCCGAGAACCTCGATCAGAGAGTAAAAAAGGAGTAAGGTTCACAATGGTGTAAAATTAAAATGGGATATACCGAGCTAGGATTCGAGTTACAGGAACAAGGGCCAAACCAACCACCCAAGAATGGAATCGTCGAGCGAAAACACTTGACAACCTCCTAGAAGCAGCTTTTCTTGCCACCAGACCTTTCTCCATCAATTAGGAATCTGATGGCTTCACTAAACACATTCCTTAAATTGTGGCCATTTGTTGAGTGTTTTTTTTTTGGTGTCTAATCCGAATATATATCACCATTGCCCTTGATTTTCTTGACTGCATATCTCTTAAATGTCAACATATACACGTGTGATTTAGTTTACGAAGATTTTTCAACGCCGAGAACCTCGATCAGAGAGTAAAAAAGGCGTAAGGTTCACAATGGTGTAAAATTAAAATAGGATATACCGGGTTAGGATTCAAGTTACAGGAACAAGGGCCACACCAACCGCCCAAGAATGGAATCGTCAAGTGAAAACACTTGTCAACCTCCTAGAAGCAGCTTTTCTTGCCACCAGACCTTTCTCCATCAATTAGGATTCTGATGCCGTCACAAAACACATTCCTTAAATTATAGCCATTTGTTGAGTGTTTTTTTGTTGTCTAATCCGCATATATATCACCATTGCCCTTGATTTTCTTGACTGTAAATCTATTAAATCTCAACATATACACGTGTGATTTAGTTTACGAAGATTTTTCAATGCCGAGAACCTCGATCAGAGAGTAAAAAAGACGTAAGGTTCACAATTGTGTAAAATTAAAAAGAGATATACCGGGCTAGGATTCGAATTACAGGAACAAGGGCCAAACCAACCACCCAAGAATGGAATCGTCGAGTGAAAACACTTGAAAACCTCCAAGAAGCAGCTTTTCTTGCCACCAGACCTTTCTCCATCAATTAGGAATCTGATGCCGTCACTAAACACATTCCTTAAATTGTAGCCATTTTTGAGTGTTTTTTTTTGGTGTCTAATCTGCATATATATATCACCATTGCCCTTGATTTTCTTGACTGTATATTTCTTAAATGTCAACAGATACACGTGTGATTTAGTTTACGAAGATTTTTCAATTCCGAGAACCTCGATCAAAGTGTAAAAAAGGCGTAAGGTTCACAATGGTGTAAAATTAAAATGGGATGTACCGGGCTAGGATTCGAGTTAGAGGAACAACGGCCAAACCAACCACCCAAGAATGGAATCATCGAGAGAAAACACTTGACAACCTCCTAGAAGCAGCTTTTCTTGCCACCAGACCTTTCTCCATCAATTAGGAATCTGATGCCGTTACTAAACACATTCCTTAAATTGTAGCCATTTGTTGAGTGTTTTTTTTGGTGTCTAATCCGCATATATATCACCATTGCCATTGATTTTCTTGACTGTATATCTCTTAAATGTCAACATATACACGTGTGATTTAATTTACGAAGATTTTTCAATGCCGAGAACATCGATCAGAGAGTAAAAAAGGCGTAAGGTTCACAATGGTGTAAAATTAAAATGGGATATTCCGGGCTAGGATTCGAGTTAAAGGAACAAGGGCCAAACCAACCACCCAAGAATGGAATCGTCGAGCAAAAACACTTGAAAACCTCCAAGAAGCAGCTTTTCTTGCCACTAGACCTTTCTCCATCAATTAGGAAAATGATGCCATCACTAAACACATTCCTTAAATTGTAGCCATTTGTTGAGTGTTTTTTTTGGTGTCTAATCCGCATATATATCACCATTAACCTTGATTTTCTTGACTGTATCTCTTAAATGTCAACATATACACGTGTGATTTAGTTTTCAAAGATTTTTCAATGCCGAGAACCTCGATCAGAGAGTAAAAAAGGCGTAAGGTTCACAATGGTGTAAAATTAAAATGGGATATACCGGGCTAGGATTCGAGTTACAGGAACAAGGGCCAAACCAACCACCCAAGAATGGAATCGTCGAGCGAAAGCACTTGACAACCTCCTAGAAGCAGCTTTTCTTGCCACCAGACCTTTCTCCATCAATTAGGAATCAGATGCCGTCACTAAACACATTTCTTAAATTGTACTCATTTGTTGAGTGTTTTTTTGGGTGTCTAATCCGCATATATATCACCATTGCCCTTGATTTTCTTGACTGTATATCTCTTAAATGTCAACATATACACGTGTGATTTTGTTTACGAAGATTTTTCAACGCCGAGAACCTCGATCAGAGAGTACAAAAGGCGTAAGGTTCACAATGGTGTAAAATTAAAATGAGATATACCGGGCTAGGATTCGAGTTACAGGAACAAGGGCCAAACCAACCACCCAAGAATGGAATCGTCGAGCGAAAGCACTTCACAACCTCCTAGAAGCAGCTTTTCTTGCCACCAGACCTTTCTCCATCAATTAGGAATCAGATGCCGTCACTAAACACATTTCTTAAATTGTACCCATTTGTTGAGTGTTTTTTTGGGTGTCTAATCTGTATATATATCACCATTGCCCTTGATTTTCTTGACTGTATATCTCTTAAATGTCAACATATACACGTGTGATTTAGTTTACCAAGATTTTTCAATGCCGATAAACTCGATCAGAGAGTAAAAAAGGCGTAAGGTTCACAATGGTGTAAAATTAAAATGAGATATACCAGGCTAGGATTCGAGTTACAGGAACAAGGGCCAAACCAACCACCCAAGAACGGAATCGTCGAGCGAAACACTTGAGAACCTCCTAGAAGCAGCTTTTCTTGCCACCAGACCTTTCTCCATCAATTAGGAATCTGATGCCGTCACTAAACACATTCCTTAAATTGTAGCCATTTGTTGAGTGTTTTTTTTGGTGTCTAATCCGCATATATATCATCATTGCCCTTGATTTTCTAGACTGTATATCTATTAAATGTCAACATATACACGTGTGATTTAGTTTACAAAAATTTTTCGATGCCGAGAACCTCGATCAGAGAGTAAAAAAGGCGTAAGGTTCACAATGGTGTAAAATTAAAATGGGATTTACCGGGCCAAGATTCGAGTTACAGGAACAAGGGCCAAACCAACCACACAAGAATGGAATCGTCGAGCGAAAACACTTGACAACCTCCTAGAAACAGCTTTTCTTGCCACCAGACCTTTCTCCATCAATTAGTAATCTGATGTCGTGACTAAACACATTCCTTAAATTGTAGCCATTTGTTGAGTGTTTTTTTTGGTGTCTAATCCGCATATATATCACCATTGCCCTTGATTTTCTTGACTGTATATCTCTTAAATGTCAACATATACATGTGTGATTTAGTTTACGAAGATTTTTCAATGCCGAGAACCTCGATCAGAGAGTAAAAAATGCGGAAGGTTCACAATGGTGTAAAATTAAAATGGGATATACCAGGCTAAGATTCGAGTTAAAGGAACAAGGTCCAAACCAACCACCCAAGAATGGAATCGTCGAGCGAAAACACTTGACAACCTCCTAGAAGCAGCTTTTCTTGCCACCAGACCTTTCTCCATCAATTAGGAATCTGATGCCGTCACTAAACTCATTCTTTAAATTGTAGCCATTTGTTGAGTGTTTTTTTTGGTGTCTAATCCGCATATATATCACCATTTCCCATGATTTTCTTGACTGTATATCTATTAAATGTCAACATATACATGTGTGATTTAGTTATGAAAATTTTTCAATGCCGAGAACCTCGATCAGAGAGTAAAAAAGGCGTAAGGTTCACAATGGTGTAAAATTAAAATGGGATATACCTGGCTAAGATTCGAGTTACAGGAACAAGGGCCAAACCAACCACCCAAGAATGGAATCGTCGAGCGAAAACACTTGACAACCTCCTAGAAGCAACTTTTCTTGCCACCAGACCTATCTCCATCAATTAGGAATCTGATGCCGTCACTAAACACATTCCTTAGATTGTAGCCATTTGTTGAGTCTTTTTTTTGGTATCTAATCCACATATATATTACCATTGCCCTTGATTTTCTTAACTGTATATCTCTTAAATGTCAACATATACACGTGTGATTTAGTTTACGAAGATTTTTCAATGCCGAGAACCTCGATCAGAGAGTAAAAAAGGCGTAAGGTTCACAATGGTGTAAAATTAAAATTGGATATACCGGGCTAGGATTCGAGTTACAGGAACAAGCGCCAAACCAACCACCCAAGAATGGAATCGTCGAGCGAAAGCACTTGACAACCTCCTAGAAGCAGCTTTTCTTGCCACCAGACATTTCTCCATCAATTAGGAATCAGATGCCGTCACTAAACACATTTCTTAAATTGTACCCATTTGTTGAGTGTTTTTTTGGGTGTCTAATCCGCATATATATCATCATTGCCCTTGATTTTCTTGACTGTATATCTCTTAAATGTCAACATATACACGTGTGATTTAGTTTACGAAGATTTTTCAATGCCGATAAACTCGATCAGAGAGTAAAAAAGGCGTAAGGTTCACAATGGTGTAAAATTAAAATGAGATATACCGGGCTAGGATTCGAGTTACAGGAACAAGGTCCAAACCAACCACCCAAGAACGGAATCGTCGAGCGAAACACTTGAGAACCTCCTAGAAGCAGCTTTTCTTGCCACCAGACCTTTCTCCATCAATTAGGAATCTGATGCCGTCACTAAACACATTCCTTAAATTGTAGCCATTTGTTGAGTGTTTTTTTTGGTGTCTAATCCGCATATATATCACCATTGCCCTTGATTTTCTAGACTGTATATCTATTAAATGTCAACATATACACGTGTGATTTAGTTTACAAAAATTTTTCGATGCCGAGAACCTCGATCAGAGAGTAAAAAAGGCCTAAGGTTCACAATGGTGTAAAATTAAAATGGGATTTACCGGGCTAAGATTCGAGTTACAGGAACAAGGGCCAAACCAACCACGCAAGAATGGAATCGTCAAGCGAAAACACTTGACAACCTCCTAGAAACAGCTTTTCTTGCCACCAGACCTTTCTCCATCAATTAGGAATCTGATGTCGTGACTAAACACATTCCTTAAATTGTATCCATTTGTTGAGTGTTTTTTTTGGTGTCTAATCCGCATATATATCACCATTGCCCTTGATTTTCTTGACTGTATATTTCTTAAATGTCAACATATACATGTGTGATTTAGTTTACGAAGATTTTTCAATGCCGAGAACCTCGATCAGAGAGTAAAAAATGCGTAAGGTTCACAATGGTGTAAAATTAAAATGGGATATACCAGGCTAAGATTCGAGTTAAAGGAACAAGGTCCAAACCAACGACCCAAGAATGGAATCGTCGAGCGAAAACACTTGACAACCTCCTAGAAGCAGCTTTTCTTGCCACCAGACCTTTCTCCATCAATTAGGAATCTGATGCCGTCACTAAACTCATTCTTTAAATTGTAGCCATTTGTTGAGTGTTTTTTTTGGTGTCTAATCCGCATATATATCACCATTTCCCTTGATTTTCTTGACTGTATATCTATTAAATGTCAACATATACATGTGTGATTTAGTTTACGAAAATTTTTATATGCCGAGAACCTCGATTAGAGAGTAAAAAAGGCGTAAGGTTCACAATGGTGTAAAATTAAAATGGGATATACCTGGCTAAGATTCGAGTTACAGGAACAAGGGCCAAACCAACCACCCAAGAACGGAATCGTCGAGCGAAAACACTTGACAACCTCCTAGAAGCAACTTTTCTTGCCACTAGACCTATCTCCATCAATTAGGAATCTGATGCCGTCACTAAACACATTCCATAAATTGTAGCCATTTGTTGAGTGTTTTTTTTGGTATCTAATCCACATATATATATTACCATTGCCCTTGATTTTCTTAACTGTATATCTCTTAAATGTCAACATATACACGTGTGATTTAGTTTACGAAGATTTTTCAATGCCGAGAACCTCGATCATAGAGTAAAAAAGGTGTAAGTTTCACAATGGTGTAAAATTAAAATGGGATATACCGGGCTAGGATTCGAGTTACAGGAACAAGGGCCAAACCAACCACCCAAGAATGGAATCGTCGAGCGAAAACACTTGACAACCTCCTAGAAGCAGCTTTTCTTGCCACCAGACCTTTCTCCATCAATTAGGAATCCGATGCCGTCACAAAACACATTCCTTAAATTGTAGCCATTTGTTGAGTGTTTTTATTGGTGTCTAATCCGCATATATATCACCATTGCCCTTGATTTTATTGACTGTATATCTCTTAAATGTCAACATATACACGTGTGATTTAGTTTACGAAGATTTTTCAATGCCGGGAACCTCGATCAGAGAGTAAAAAAGGCGTAAGGTTCACAATGGTGTAAAATTAAAATGGGATATACCGGGCTAGGATTCGAGTTACAGGAACAAGGGCCAAACCAACCACCCAAGAATGGAATCGTCGAGCGAAAGCACTTGACAACCTCCTAGAAGCAGCTTTTCTTGCCACCAGACCTTTCTCCATCAATTAGGAATCTGATGCCGTCACTAAACACATTTCTTAAATTGTACCCATTTGTTGAGTGTTTTTTTTGGTTGTCTAATCCGCATATATATCACCATTACCCTTGATTTTCTTGACTGTATATCTCTTAAATGTCAACATATACACGTGTGATTTAGTTTACGAAGATTTTTTCAATGCCGATAAACTCGATCAGAGAGTAAAAAAGGCGTAAGGTTCACAATGGTGTAAAATTAAAATGAGATATACCGGGCTAGGATTCGAGTTACAGGAACAAGGGCCAAACCAACCACCCAAGAACGAAATCGTCAAGCGAAACAGTCGAGAACCTCCTAGAAGCAGCTTTTCTTGCCACCAGACCTTTCTCCATCAATTAGGAATCTGATGCCGTCACTAAACACATTCCTTAAATTGTAGCCATTTGTTGAGTGTTTTTTTTGGTGTCTAATCCGCATATATATCACCATTGCCCTTGATTTTCTAGACTGTATATCTATTAAATGTCAACATATACACGTGTGATTTAGTTTACGAAAATTTTTCAATGCCGAGAACCTCAATCAGAGATTAAAAAAGGCGTAAGGTTCACAATGGGGTAAAATTAAAATGGGATTTACCGGGCTAAGATTCGAGTTACAGGAACTAGGGCCAAACCAACCACGCAAGAATGGAATCGTTGAGCGAAAACACTTGACAACCTCCTTGAAACAGCTTTTCTTGCCACCAGACCTTTCTCCATCAATTAGGAATCTGATGTCATGACTAAACACATTCCTTAAATTGTAGCCATTTGTTGAGTGTTTTTTTTGGTGTCTAATCCGCAAATATATCACCATTGCCCTTGATTTTCTTGACTGTATATCTCTTAAATGTCAACATATACATGTGTGATTTAGTTTACGAAGATTTTTCAATCCCGAGAACCTCGATTATAGAGTAAAAAATGTGTAAGGTTCACAATGGTGTAAAATTAAAATGGGATATACCCGGCTAAGATTCGAGTTAAAGGAACAAGGTCCAAACCAACCACCCAAGAATGGAATCGTCGAGCGAAAACACTTGACAACCTCCTAGAAGCAGCTTTTCTTGCCACCAGACCTTTCTCCATCAATTAGGAATCTGATGCCGTCACTAAACTCATTCTTTAAATTGTAGCCATTTGTTGAGTGTTTTTTTGGTGTCTAATCCGCATATATATCACCATTTCCCTTGATTTTCTTGACTGTATATCTATTAAATGTCAATATATACACGTGTGATTTAGTTTACGAAAATTTTTCAATGTCGAGAACCTCGATCAGAGAGTAAAAAAGGCGTAAGGTTCACAATGGTGTAAAATTAAAATGGGATATACCTGGCAAAGATTCGAGTTACAGGAACAAGGGCCAAACCAACCACCCAAGAATGGAATCGTCGAGCGAAAACACTTGACAACCTCCAAGAAGCAGCTTTTCTTGCCACCAGACCTATCTCCATCAATTAGGAATCTGATGCCGTCACTAAACACATTCCTTAAATTGTAGCCATTTGTTGAGTGTTTTTTTGGTATCTAATCCACATATACATTACCATTGCCCTTGATTTTCTTGACTGTATATCTCTTAAATTTCAACATATACACGTCTGATTTAGTTTACGAAGATTTTTCAATGCCGAGAACCTCGATCAGAGAGTAAAAAAGGCGTAAGGTTCACAATGGTGTAAAATTAAAATGGGATATACCGGGCTAGGATTCGAGTTACAGGAACAAGGGCCAAACCAACTACCCAAGAATGGAATCGTCGAGCGAAAACACTTGACAACCTCCTAGAAGCAGCTTTTCTTGCCACCAGACCTTTCTCCATCAATTAGGAATCTGATGCCGTCACTAAACACATTCCTTAAATTGTAGCCATTTGTTGAGTGTTTTTATTGGTGTCTAATCCGCATATATATCACCATTGCCCTTGATTTTATTGACTGTATATCTCTTAAATGTCAACATATACACGTGTGATTTAGTTTACGAAGATTTTTCAATGCCGAGAACCTCGATCAGAGAGTAAAAAAGGCGTAAGGTTAACAATGGTGTAAAATTAAAATGGGATTTACCGGGCTAGGATTCGAGTTACAGGAACAAGGGCCAAACCAACCACCCAAGAATGGAATCGTCAAGCAAAAACACTTGACAACCTCCTAGAAGCAGCTTTTCTTGCCACCAGACCTTTCTCCATCAATTTGGAAACTTATGCCGTCACTAAACACATTTCTTTAAATTGTAGCCATTTGTTGAGTGTTTTTGGTGTCTAATCCGCATATATATCACCATTGCCCTTAATTTTCTTGACTGTATATCTATTAAATGTCAACATATACACGTGTGATTTAGTTCACGAAAAGTTTTCAATGCCAAGAACCTCGATCAGAGAGTAAAAAAGGCGTAAGGTTCACAATGGTGTAAAATTAAAATGGGATATACCGGGCTAAAATTTGAGTTACAGGAACAAGGGCCAAACCAACCACCCAAGAATGGAATAGTCGAGCGAAAACACTTGACAACCTCCTAGAAGCAGCTTTTCTTGCCACCAGACCTATCTCCATCAATTAGGAATCTGATGCCGTCACTAAACACATTCCTTAAATTGTAGCCATTTGTTGAGTGTTTTTTTTTGGTATCTAATCCGCATATATATCACCATTGCCCTCGATTTTCTTGACTGTATATCTCTTAAATGTCAACATATACACGTGTGATTTAGTTTACGAAGATTTTTCAATGCCGAGAAACTCGATCAGAGAGTAAAAAAGGCGTAAGGTTCACAATGGTGTAAAATTAAAATGGGATATACCGGGCTAGGATTCGAGTTAAAGGAACAAGGGCCAAACCAACCATTCAAGAATGGAATCGTTGAGCGAAAACACTTGACAACCTCCTAGAAGCAGCTTTTCTTGCAACCAGACCTTTTCCATCAATTAGGAATCTGATGCCGTCACTAAACACATTCAATAAATTGTAGCCATTTGTTGCGTGTTTTTTTGGTGTCTAATCCGCATATATATCACCATTGCCCTTGATTTTCTTGACTGTATATCTTTTAAATGTCAACATATACACTTGTGATTTAGTTTATGAAGATTTTACAATGCCGAGAACCTCGATCAGAGAGTAAAAAAGGCGTAAGGTTCACAACGGTGTAAAATTAAAATGGGATATACCGGGCTAGGATTCGAGTTACAGGAACAAGGGCCAAACCAACCACTCAAGAATGGAATCGTCGAGTGAAAACACTTGACAACCTCCTAGAAGCTGCTTTTCTTGCCAACAGACCTTTCTCCATCAATTAAGAATCTGATGCCGTCACTAAACACATTCCTTAAATTGTAGCCATTTGTTGAGTGTTTTTTTGGTGTCTAATCCGCATATATATCACCATTTCCCTTGATTTTCTTGACTGTATATCTATTAAATGTCAATATATACACGTGTGATTTAGTTTACGAAAATTTTTCAATGTCGAGAACCTCGATCAGAGAGTAAAAAAGGCGTAAGGTTCACAATGGTGTAAAATTAAAATGGGATATACCGGGCTAGGATTCGAGTTACAGGAACAAGGGCCAAACCAACTACCCCAGAATGGAATCGTCGAGCGAAAACACTTGACAACCTCCTAGAAGCAGCTTTTCTTGCCACCAGACCTTTCTCCATCAATTAGGAATCTGATGCCGTCACTAAACACATTCCTTAAATTGTAGCCATTTGTTGAGTGTTTTTATTGGTGTCTAATCCGCATATATATCACCATTGCCCTTGATTTTATTGACTGTATATCTCTTAAATGTCAACATATGCACGTGTGATTTAGTTTACGAAGATTTTTCAATGCCGAGAACCTCGATCAGAGAGTAAAAAAGGCGTAAGGTTCACAATGGTGTAAAATTCAAATGGGATTTACCGGGCTAGGATTCGAGTTACAGGAACAAGGGCCAAACCAACCACCCAAGAATGGAATCGTCGAGCGAAAACACTTGACAACCTCCAAGAAGCAGCTTTTCTTGCCACCAGACCTTTCTCCATCAATTTGGAATCTGATGCCGTCACTAAACACATTCTTTAAATTGTAGCCATTTGTTGAGTGTTTTTGGTGTCTAATCCGCATATATATCACCATTGCCCTTGATTTTCTTGATTGTATATCTATTAAATGTCAACATATACACGTGTGATTTAGTTTACGAAAAGTTTTCAATGCCGATAACCTCGATCAGAGAGTAAAAAAGGCGTAAGGTTCACAATGGTGTAAAATTAAAATGGGATATACCGGGCTAAAATTTGAGTTACAGGAACAAGGGCCAAACCAACCACCCAAGAATGGAATAGTCGAGCGAAAACACTTGACAACCTCCTAGAAGCAGCTTTTCTTGCCACCAGACCTATCTCCATCAATTAGGAATCTGATGCCGTCACTAAACACATTCCTTAAATTGTAGCCATTTGTTGAGTGTTTTTTTTGGGTATCTAATCCGCATATATATCACCATTGCCCTTGATTTTCTTGACTGTAGATCTCTTAAATGTCAACATATACACGTGTGATTTAGTTTACGAAGATTTTTCAATGCCGAGAAACTCGATCAGAGAGTTAAAAAGGCGTAAGGTTCACAATGGTGTAAAATTAAAATGGGATATACCGGGCTAGGATTCGAGTTAAAGGAACAAGGGCCAAACCAACCATTCAAGAACGGAATCGTTGAGCGAAAACACTTGACAACCTCCTAGAAGCAGCTTTTTTTGCAACCAGACCTTTTCCATCAATTAGGAATCTGATGCCGTCACTAAACACATTCCTTAAATTGTAGCCATTTGTTGCGTGTTTTTTTTGGTGTCTAATCCGCATATATATCACCATTGCCCTTGATTTTCTTGACTGTATATATTTTAAATGTCAACATATACACGTGTGATTTAGTTTATGAAGATTTTACAATGCCGAGAACCTCGATCAGAGAGTAAAAAAGGCGTAAGGTTCACAACGGTGTAAAATTAAAATGGGATATACCGGGCTAGGATTCGAGTTACAGGAACAAGGGCCAAACCAACCACTCAAGAATGGAATCGTCGAGTGAAAACACTTGACAACCTCCTAGAAGCTGCTTTTCTTGCCAACAGACCTTTCTCCATCAATTAAGAATCTGATGCCGTCACTAAACACATTCCTTAAATTGTAGCCATTTGTTGAGTGTTTTTTTTTTGTGTCTAATCCGCATATATTTCACCATTGCCCTTGATTTTATTGACTGTATATCTCTTAAATGTCAACATATATACGTGTGATTTAGTTTACGAAGATTTTTCAATGCCGAGAACCTCGATCAGAGAGTAAAAAAGGCGCAAGGTTCACAATGGTGTAAAATTAAAATGGGATATAACGGGCTAGGATTCGAGTTACAGGAACAAGGGCCAAACCAACCACCCAAGAATGGAATCGTCGAGCGAAAACACTTGACAATCTACTGGAAGCAGCTTTTCATGCCACCAGACCTTTCTCCATTAATTAGGAATCTGATCCCGTCACTAAACACATTCCTTAAATTGTAGCCATTTGTTGAGTGTTTTTTTTGGTGTCTAATCCGCATATATATCACTATTGCTCTTGATTTTCTTGACTGTGTATCTCTTAAATGTCAACATATACACGTGTGATTTAGTTTACGAAGATTTTTCGATGCCGAGAACCTCGATCAGAGAGTAAAAAAGGCGTAAGGTTCACAATGTTGTAAAATTTAAACGGGATATACCGGGCTAGGATTCGAGTTACAGGAACAAGGGCCAAACCAACCACCCAAGAATGGAATCGTCTAGCGAAAACAATTGACAACCTCCTAGAAGCAGCTTTTCTTGCCACCAGACATTTCTCCATCAATTAGGAATCTGATGCTGTCACTAAACACATTCCTTAAATTGTAGCCATTTGTTGAGTGTTTTTTTTGGGTGTCTAATCCACATATATATCACAATTGCCCTTGATTTTCTTGACTGTATATCTCTTAAATGTCAACATATACACGGGTGATTTAGTTTACGAAGATTTTTCAATGTCGAGAACCTCGATCAGAGAGTAAAAAAGGCGTAAGGTTCACAATGGTGTAAAATTAAAATGGGATATACCGGGCTAGGATTCGAGTTACAGGAACAAGGGCCAAACCAACTACCCCAGAATGGAATCGTCGAGCGAAAACACTTGACAACCTCCTAGAAGCAGCTTTTCTTGCCACCAGACCTTTCTCCATCAATTAGGAATCTGATGCCGTCACTAAACACATTCCTTAAATTGTAGCCATTTGTTGAGTGTTTTTATTGGTGTCTAATCCGCATATATATCACCATTGCCCTTGATTTTATTGACTGTATATCTCTTAAATGTCAACATATGCACGTGTGATTTAGTTTAGGAAGATTTTTCAATGCCGAGAACCTCGATCAGAGAGTAAAAAAGGCGTAAGGTTCACAATGGTGTAAAATTAAAATGGGATTTACCGGGCTAGGATTCGAGTTACAGGAACAAGGGCCAAACCAACCACCCAAGAATGGAATCGTCGAGCGAAAACACTTGACAACCTCCAAGAAGCAGCTTTTCTTGCCACCAGACCTTTCTCCATCAATTTGGAATCTGATGCCGTCACTAAACACATTCTTTAAATTGTAGCCATTTGTTGAGTGTTTTTGGTGTCTAATCCGCATATATATCACCATTGCCCTTGATTTTCTTGATTGTATATCTATTAAATGTCAACATATACACGTGTGATTTAGTTTACGAAAAGTTTTCAATGCCGAGAACCTCGATCAGAGAGTAAAAAAGGCGTAAGGTTCACAATGGTGTAAAATTAAAATGGGATATACCGGGCTAAAATTTGAGTTACAGGAACAAGGGCCAAACCAACCACCCAAGAATGGAATAGTCGAGCGAAAACACTTGACAACCTCCTAGAAGCAGCTTTTCTTGCCACCAGACCTATCTCCATCAATTAGGAATCTGATGCCGTCACTAAACACATTCCTTAAATTGTAGCCATTTGTTGCGTGTTTTTTTTGGGTATCTAATCCGCATATATATCACCATTGCCCTTGATTTTCTTGACTGTAGATCTCTTAAATGTCAACATATACACGTGTGATTTAGTTTACGAAGATTTTTCAATGCCGAGAAACTCGATCAGAGAGTTAAAAAGGCGTAAGGTTCACAATGGTGTAAAATTAAAATGGGATATACCGGGCTAGGATTCGAGTTAAAGGAACAAGGGCCAAACCAACCATTCAAGAAAGGAATCGTTGAGAGAAAACACTTGACAATCTCCTAGAAGCAGCTTTTCTTGCAACCAGACCTTTTCCATCAATTAGGAATCTGATGCCGTCACTAAACACATTCCTTAAATTGTAGCCATTTGTTGCGTGTTTTTTTTGGTGTCTAATCCGCATATATATCACCATTGCCCTTGATTTTCTTGACTGTATATATTTTAAATGTCAACATATACACGTGTGATTTAGTTTATGAAGATTTTACAATGCCGAGAACCTCGATCAGAGAGTAAAAAAGGCGTAAGGTTCACAACGGTGTAAAATTAAAATGGGATATACCGGGCTAGGATTCGAGTTACAGGAACAAGGGCCAAACCAACCACTCAAGAATGGAATCGTCGAGTGAAAACACTTGACAACCTCCTAGAAGCTGCTTTTCTTGCCAACAGACCTTTCTCCATAAATTAAGAATCTGATGCCGTCACTAAACACATTCCTTAAATTGTAGCCATTTGTTGAGTGTTTTTTTTTGGTGTCTAATCCGCATATATTTCACCATTGCCCTTGATTTTATTGACTGTATATCTCTTAAATGCAACATATACACGTGTGATTTAGTTTACGAAGATTTTTCAATGCCGAGAACTTCGATCAGAGAGTAAAAAAGGCGTAAGGTTCACAATGGTGTAAAATTAAAATGAGATATACCGGGCTAGGATTCGAGTTACAGGAACAAGGGCCAAACCAACCACACAAGAATGGAATCGTCGAGCGAAAACACTTGACAATCTACTGGAAGCAGCTTTTCATGCCACCAGACCTTTCTCCATTAATTAGGAATCTGATGCCGTCACTAAACACATTCCTTAAATTGTAGCCATTTGTTGAGTGTTTTTTTTTGGTGTCTAATCCGCATATATATCACTATTGCTCTTGATTTTCTTGACTGTGTATCTCTTAAATGTCAACATATACACGTGTGATTTAGTTTACGAAGATTTTTCGATGCCGAGAACCTCGATCAGAGAGTAAAAAAGGCGTAAGGTTCACAATGTTGTAAAATTTAAACGGGATATACCGGGCTAGGATTCGAGTTACAGGAACAAGGGCCAAACCAACCACCCAAGAATGGAATCGTCTAGCGAAAACAATTGACAACCTCCTAGAAGCAGCTTTTCTTGCCACCAGACATTTCTCCATCAATTAGGAATCTGATGCTGTCACTAAACACATTCCTTAAATTGTAGCCATTTGTTGAGTGTTTTTTTTGGGTGTCTAATCCACATATATATCACAATTGCCCTTGATTTTCTTGACTGTATATCTCTTAAATGTCAACATATACACGGGTGATTTAGTTTACGAAGATTTTTCAATGTCGAGAACCTCGATCAGAGAGTAAAAAAGGCGTAAGGTTCACAATGGTGTAAAATTAAAATGGGATATACCGAGCTAGGATTCGAGTTACAGGAACAAGGGCCAAACCAACCACCCAAGAATGGAATCGTCGAGCGAAAACACTTGACAACCTCCTAGAAGCAGCTTTTCTTGCCACCAGACCTTTCTCCATCAATTAGGAATCTGATGGCTTCACTAAACACATTCCTTAAATTGTTGCCATTTTTTGAGTGTTTTTTTTTGGTGTCTAATCCGCATATATATCACCATTGCCCTTGATTTTCTTGACTGCATATCTCTTAAATGTCAACATATACACGTGTGATTTAGTTTACGAAGATTTTTCAACGCCGAGAACCTCGATCAGAGAGTAAAAAAGGCGTAAGGTTCACAATGGTGTAAAATTAAAATGGGATATACCGGGCTAGGATTCGAGTTACAGGAACACGGGCCAAACCAACCACCCATGAATAGAATCGTCGAGAGAAAACACTTGACAACCTCCTAGAAGCAGCTTCTCGTGCCACCGGACCTTTTCCATCAATTAGGAATCTGATCTCGTCACTAAACACATTCCTTAAATATGTAGCCATTTGTTGAGTGTTTTTTTTTGGTGTCTAATCCGCATATATATTACCATTTCCCTTGATTTTCTTAACTGTATATCTCTTAAATGTCAACATATACACGTGTGATTTAGTTTACAAAGATTTTTCAATGCTGAGAACCTCGATCAGAGAGTAAAAAAGGTGTAAGGTTCACAATGGTGTAAAATTAAAATGGGATATACCGGGTTAGGATTCAAGTTACAGGAACAAAACCACCCAAGAATGGAATCGTCAAGTGAAAACACTTGTCAACCTCCTAGAAGCAGCTTTTCTTGCCACCAGACCTTTCTCCATCAATTAAGAATCTGATGCCGTCACTAAACACATTCCTTAAATTATAGCCATTTGTTGAGTGTTTTTTTTGGTGTCTAATCCGCATATATATCACCATTGCCCTTTATTTTCTTGACTGTATATCTATTAAATCTCAACATATACACGTGTGATTTAGTTTACGAAGATTTTTCAATGCCGAGAACCTCGATCAGAGAGTAAAAAAGGCGTAAGGTTCACAATTGTGTAAAATTAAAAAGAGATATACCGGGCTAGGATTCGAATTACAGGAACAAGGGCCAAACCAACCACCCAAGAATGGAATCGTCGAGCGAAAACACTTGACAACCTCCTAGAAGTAGCTTTCCTTGCCACCAGACCTTTCTCCAGTTGTAAAAACTTGAAGTTTTTTACAAAAATCATCTTACAAGTTGTAAAAGTTATTTGTTTGTAAATCACTTTATTAAAAGATTTAGTCATTTACAACTTGTAAGATGATTTTTCTAAAAATATTTCTCTTGTATTTTTCTTGTTACAAACATATTTCTAGTCTTGTTTAAACACTAAAAATATGATTTGTTTATTTAGAAACCATGACCTTGTAAATCTCATAAATAAACTTGGTTTCTTGGGAAAATTATTCTTGTAATCATCTATTTACAAGATTTGTATTTTGTTTATATCATTTTTACATATGAAAATCAATTTCATCATTCAAGTTCATGAAGACATAAAGCATGAATTTCTTGGTCTTTCACAAGATCACCACTTTATCTTACTAGATCATGTGTTTAATCACAATCTAGTAGGTTTCTTATGATGTCTAACATCACTAACACAAATCATCATTCATCAAGAAGCAAATCAACATTATTTACATGTATTCTTATATTTTTAAGCTTATGTTAAAGTATCATGATTATGTTCTTTTGTGTTCTTCAAGATTAACAATGTATATCATCTTTTAACCAACAATATATGAAGTAACAAGTTACAAGGAGCTTACTACTAGCACAAGGACTAGGGAAGAACACTTGAAGATGAAGATGACAAAGATGGTGGGTAAAAGCAAATGAAGAAGGTTCTTCAAGATCTACAAGCTCTAAACCTCCTTAAACACCTTATTGCACCTTAGGTTAAGCTTGGAATGGATGAACAATGGATGAAGATGGTGGTGGTGTGGGTGGTGGCTCACGATCGTAGGTGGGGGAGCAAGGGAGGAGAAGATGAAGTGTGGTGTGGTGTGTGTGAAGTGAGATGTAGTGTGCACATGTCTTCTTATAGATGTTTTGAGATTTTATAAGATCATATGATATCTTGGAAAGATCAAAAGCAATCTAAAGAGATCAAGCAAGATCTAGTGATATCTTGGCAATATTTTGGTGGGGGCCACCCCTTTGCAACCGTAAACAATATAGGGGTGGGGGAGTGTAACATTAATTTACTAACTACATAAATAAGTTAGTTTCAAGTGTAAAGTTTAGGGACTTGATGTGTTATTATGTTATAAGGGGTGTTATGGTGTTCGGGGACCATAACTAGTTCAGAAATATTAAAAAAATGTTTCTAGTAATATTTTGATGTTCCGGGTAATGTCCGGTTGTTCGGTTAAATACCGGTTCGTTAAAGTGCTAAATTACACAGTTTAGTGTCCTTTAAGTATCCTTTTGTGACCATTTTAATTCCCAACACTTAGGAGGGTATTCTGGATAATAAAACATGAATTCTGCATAATATTTATGTGTTAAAAAGCTGATTATAGCTGATTTGTGCAGAATTCTGCATTTAAAGTGCGTTTCCGGTGCTTTTTAGTGCATATTCTAGCATCCGGAACGTCTATATGTTAACACTTGTATATACTCTTGGGTTTTAATGTATTTTTGACGTTGGACCTACACCTAGGCCCCAATTCTATTGTCTGACTGCTTTCTGCAGAATTGTTGACACAGTGTGTCTTACCGGTGAGTTTACTAGTATTTCTGACGCAACGCTATCATTAATGCATAAAGCAAATTTCTTGTAGTATAAAACGTGCATGAATTCATAAGTATATCATGTAACCAAACAATGTTGACATTTAAGCACATAATTTCAGTTATTAAGTATTAATTAAATTTGTACGGAATTTACCGGTTTTGTGCCAGTTGTCACAGGAACAAGGGCCAAACCAACCACCCAAGAATGGAATCGTCGAGCGAAAACACTTGACAACCTCCTAGAAGTAGCTTTCCTTGCCACCAGACCTCCAAGAAGCAGCTTTTCTTGCCACCAGACCTTTCTCCATCAATTAGGAATCTGATGCCGTCACTAAACACATTCCTTAAATTGTAGCCATTTTTGAGTGTTTTTTTTGGTGTCTAATCTACATATATATATCACCATTGCCCTTGATTTTCTTGACTGTATATCCCTTAAATGTCAACATATACACGTGTGATTTAGTTTACAAAGATTTTTCAATGCCGAGAACCTCGATTAGAGAGTAAAAAGGCGTAAGGTTCATAATGGTGTAAAATTAAAATGGGATATACCGGGCTAGGATTCGAGTTACAGGAACAAGGGCCAAACCAACCACCCAAGAATGGAATCGTCGAGCGAACACACTTGACAACTCCTAGAAGCAGCTTTTCTTGCCACCAGACCTTTCTCCATCAATTAGGAATTTGATGCCGTCACTAAACACATTCCTTAAATTGTAGCCATTTGTAAAGTGTTTTTTTGGTGTCTAATCCGCATATATATCACCATTGCGCTTGATTTTCTTGACTGTATATCTCTTAAATGTCAACATATACACGTGTGATTTAGTTTACGAAGATTTTTCAATGCCGAGAACCTCAATCAGAGAGTAAAAAAGGCGTAAGGTTCACAATGGTGTAAAATTAAAATGGGATATAACGGGCTAGGATTCGAGTTACAGGAACAAGGGTCAAACCAACCACCCAAGAATGGAATCGTCGAGCGAAAACACTTGACAACCTCCTAGAAACAGCTTTTCTTGCCACCAGACTTTTCTCCATCAATTAGGAATCTGAAGCCGACACTAAACACATTTCTTAAATTGTAGCCATTTGTTGAGTGTTTTTTTTTGGTGTCTAATCCGCATATATATCACCATTGCCCTTGATTTTCTTGACTGTATCTCTCTTAAATGTCAACATATACACGTATGATTTAGTTTACGAAGATTTTTCAATGCCGAGAACCTCGATCAGAGAGTAAAAAAGGCGTAAGGTTCACAATGGTGAAAAATTAAAATGAGATATACCGGGCTAGGATTCAAGTTACCAGAACAAGGGCAAACCAACCACCCAAAAATGGAATCGTCGAGCAAAAACACTTGATAATCTCCTAGAAGCAGCTTTTCTTGCCACCAGACCTTTCTCCATCAATTAGGAATCTGATGCCGTCACTAAACACAATCCTTAAATTGTAGCCATTTGTTGAGTTTTTTTTTGGTGTCTAATCCGCATATATATCACCATTGCCCTTAATTTTCTTTACTGTATATCTCTTAAATGTCAACATATACACGTGTGATTTAGTTTACGAAGATTTTTCAATGCCGAGAACCTCGATCAGAGAGTAAAAAAGGCGTAAGGTTCACAATGGTGTAAAATTAAAATGGGATATACCGGGCTAGGATTCGTGTTACAGGAACAAGGGCCAAACCAACCACCCAAGAATGGAATCGTCGAGCGAAAACACTTGACAACCTCCTAGAAGCAGCTTTTCTGACCACCAGACCTTTCTCCATCAATTAGGAATCTGATGCCGTCACTAAACACATTCCTTAAATTGTAGCCATTTGTTGAGTGTTTTTTTTGGTGTCTAATCTGCATATATATCACCATTGCCATTGATTTTCTTGACTGTATATATCTTAAATGGCAACATATAGACGTGTGATTTAGTTTACGAAGATTTTTCAATGCCGAGAACCTCGATCAGAGAGTAAAAAAGGCGTAAGGTTCACAATGGTGTAAAATTAAAATGGGATATACCGGGCTAGGATTCGAGTTACAGGAACGAGGGCCAAACCTACCACCGAAGATCGGAATCGTCGAGTGTAAACACTTGACAACCTCCTAAAAGCAGCTTTTCTTGCCACCAGACCTTTCTCCATCAATTAGGAATCTGATGCCGTCACTAAACACATTCCTTAAATTGTAGCCATTTGTTGAGTGTTTTTTTGTGTCTAATATGCATATATATCACCATTGCCCTTGATTTTCTTGACTGTATATCTCTTAAATGTCAACATATACACGTGTGATTTAGTTTACGAAGATTTTTCAATGCCAAGAACCTCGATCAGAGAGTAAAAAAGGCGTAAGGTTCACAATGGTATAAAATTAAAATGGGATATACCGGGCTAGGTTTCGAGTTGCAGGAACAAGGGCCAAACCAACCACCAAAGAATGGAATCATCGAGCATAAACACTTGACAACCTCCTAGAAGAAGCTTTTCCTGCCACCAGACCTTTTTCCAACAATTAGTAATCTGAGGCCGTCACTAAACACATTCATTAAATTGTAGCCATTTGTTGAGTGTTTTTTTTTGGTGTGTAATCCGCATATATATCACCATTGCCCTTGATTTTCTTGACTGTATATCTCCTAAATGTCAACATATACACGGGTGATTTAGTTTACGAAAATTTTTCAATGCTGAGAACCTCGATCAGAGAGTAAAAAAGGCGTAAGTTTCACAATGGTGTAAAATTAAAATGGGATATACCTAGCTAGGTTTCGCGTTGCAGGAACAAGGGCCAAACCAACCACCCAAGAATGGAATCATCGAGCAAAAACACTTGACAACCTCCTAGAAGAAGCTTTTCCTGCCACCAGACCTTTCTCCATCAATTAGTAATCTGAGGCCGTCACTAAACACATTCATTAAATTGTAGCCATTTGTTGAGTGTTTTTTTTGGTGTCTAATCCGCATATATATCACCATTGCCCTTGATTTTCTTGACTGTATATCTCTTAAATGTCAACATATACACGTGTGATTTTGTTTACGAAGATTTTTCAATGCCGAGATCATCGATCAGAGAGTAAAAAAGGCGTAAGGTTCACAATGGTGTAAAATTAAAATGGGATATCCCGGGCTAGGATTCCAGTTACAGGAACAAGGGCCAAACCAACCATCCAAGAATGGAATAGTCGAGCGAAAACACTTGACAACCTCCTAGAAGCAGCCTTTCTTGCCACCAGACCTTTCTCCATCAATTAGGAATCAGATGCCGTCACTAAACACATTCCTTAAATTGTAGCCATTTGTTGAGTGTTTTTTTTGGTGTCTAATTCGCATATATATCACCATTGCCCTTGATTTTCTTGACTGTATATCTCTTAAATGTAAACATATACACGTGTGATTTAGTTTACGAAGATTTTTCAATGCTGAGAACCTCGATCAGAGAGTAAAAAAGGCGTAAGGTTCACAATGGTGTAAAATTAAAATGGGATATAACGGGCTAGGATTCGAGTTACAGGAACAAGGGCCAAACCAACCACCCAAGAATGGAATCGTCGAGCGAAAACACTTGACAACCTCCTAGAAGCAGCTTTTCTTGCCACCCGACCATTCTCCATCAATTAGGAATCTGATGCCGTCACTAAACACATTCCTTAAATTGTAGCCATTTGTTGAGTGTTTTTTTTGGTGTCTAATCCACATATATATCACCATTGCCCTTGATTTTCTTGACTGTATATCTCTTAAATGTCAACATATACACGTGTGATTTAGTTTACGATGATTTTTCAATGCTGAGAACCTCGATGAGAGAGTAAAAAAGGCGTAAGGTTCAGAATGGTGTAAAATTAAAATGGGATATATCGGGCTACGATTCGAGTTACAGGAACGAGGGCCAAACCAACCACCCAAGAATGGAATCGTCGAGCGAAAACGCTTGACAACCTCCTAGCAGCAGCTTTTCTTGCCACCAGACCTTTCTCCATCAATTAGGAATATGATGCGGTCACTAAACACATTCCTTAATTTGTAGCCATTTGTTGAGTGTTTTTTTTGGTGTCTATTCCTCATATATATCACCATTGCCCTTGATTTTCTTGACTGTATATCTCTTAAATGTCAACATATACACGTGTGATTTAGTTTACGATGATGTTTCAATGCCGAGAACTTCGATGAGAGAGTAAAAAAGGCGTAAGGTTCACAATGGAGTAAAATTAAAATGGGGTATACCGAGCTAGGATTCGAGATACAGGAACAAGGGCCAAACCAACCACCCAAGAACGGAATCGTCGAGCGAAAACACTTGACAAACACCTAGATGCAGCTTTTCTTGCCACCAGACCTTTCTCCATCAATTAGGAATCTGATGCCGTCACTAAACACATTCCTTAAATTGTAGCCATTTGTTGAGTGTTTTTTTTTGTGTCTAATCCGCATATATATCACCATTTCCCTTGATTTTCTTGACTGTATATCTCTTAAATGTCAATATATACACGTGTGATTTAGTTTACGATGATTTTTCAATGCTGAGAACCTCGATCAGAGTGTAAAAAAGGCGTAAGGTTCACAATGGTGTAAAATTAAAATGGGATATACCGGACTAGGATTCGAGTTACAGGAACAAGGGCCAAACCAACCACCCAAGAATGTAATCGTCAAGCGAAAACACTTGACAACCTCCTAGAAGCACCTTTTCTTGCCACCAGACCTTTCTTCATCAATTAGGAATCTGATGCCGTCACTAAACACATTCCTTAAATTGTAGCCATTTGTTGAGTGTTTTTTTTGGTGTCTAATCCGCATATATATCGCCATTGCCCTTGATTTTCTTGACTGTGTATCTCTTAAATGTCAACATATACACGTGTGATTTAGTTTACGAAGATGTTTCAATGCCGAGAACCTCGATCAAAGTGTAAAAAAGGCGTAAGGTTCACAATGGAGTAAAATTAAAATGGGGTATACCGGGCTAGGATTCGAGATACAGGAACAAGGGCCAAAACAACCACCCAAGAACGGAATCGTCGAGCAAAAACACTTGACAAACTCCTTGATGCAGCTTTTCTTGCCACCAGACCTTTCTCCATCAATTAGGAATCTGATGCCGTCACAAAACACATTCCTTAAATTGTAGCCATTTGTTGAGTGTTTTTTTTGGTGTCTAATCCGCATATATATCACCATTTCCCTTGATTTTCTTGACTGTATATCTCTTAAATGTCAATATATACACCTGTGATTTAGTTTACGAAGATTTTTCAATCCCGAGAACCTCGATCAGAGAATAAAAAAGGCGTAAGGTTCACAATGGTGTAAAATTAAAATGGGATATACCGAGCTAGGATTCGAGTTTTAGGAACAAGGGCCAAACTAACCACCCAAGAATGGAATCGTCGAGCGAAAACGCTTGACAACCTCCTAGAAGTAGCTTTTCTTGCCACCAGACCTTTCTCCATCAATTAGGAATATGATGCCGTCACTAAACACATTCCTTAAATTGTAGCCGTTTATTGAGTGTTTTGTTTGGTGTCTATTCCTCATATATATCACCATTGCCCATGATTTTCTTGACTGTATATCTCTTAAATGTCAATATATACACGTGTGATTTAGTTTACGAAGATTTTTCAATTCCGAGAACGTCGATCAGAGAGTAAAAAAGGCGTAAGGTTCACAATGGTGTAAAATTAAAATGGGATATATCGGGCTAGGATTCGAGTTACAGAACAAGGGCCAAACCAATCACCCAAGAATGGAATCATCGAGCGAAAACGCTTGACAACCTCCTAGAAGCAGCTTTTCTTGCCACCAGACCTTTCTCCATCAATTAGGAATATGATGCGGTCACTAAACACATTCCTTAAATTGTAGCCATTTGTTGAGTGTTTTTTTTGGTGTCTATTCCTCATATATATCACCATTGCCTTTGATTTTCTTGACTGTATATCTCTTAAATGTCAACATATACACGTGTGATTTAGTTTACGAAGATTTTTCAATGCGGAGATCCTCGATCAGAGAGTAAAAAAGGCGTAAGGTTCACAATGGTGTAAAATTAAAATGGGATATAACGGGCTAGGATTCGAGTTACAAGAACAAGGGCCAAACCAACCACCCAAGAATGGAATCGTCGATCGAAAACACTTGACAACCTCCTAGAAGCAACTTTTCTTACCACCAGACCTTTCTCCATCAATTAGGAATCTGATGCCGTCACTAAACACATTCCTTAAATTGTAGCTATTTGTTGAGTGTTTTTTTTGGTGTCTAATCCGCTTTTATATTACCATTGCCCTTGATTTTCTTGAATGTACATCTCTTAAATGTCAACATATACACGTGTGATTTAGTTTACCATGATTTTTCAATGCTGAGAACCTCGATCAGAGAGTAAAAAAGGCGTAAGGTTCACAATGGTGTAAAACTAAAATGGGATATACCGGGCTAGGATTCGAGTTACAGGAACAAGGGCCAAACCAACCACCCAAGAATGGAATCGTTGAGCGAAAACACTTGACAACCTCCTAGAAGCAGCTTTTCTTGCCACCAGACCTTTCTTCATCAATTAGGAATATGATGTGGTCACTAAACACATTCCTTAAATTGTAGCCATTTGTTGAGTGTTTTTTTTGTGTCTATTCCTCATATATATCACCATTGCCCTTGATTTTCTTGACTGTATATCTCTTAAATGTCAACATATACACATGTGATTTAGTTTACGAAGATTTTTAAATGCCGAGAACATCGATCAGAGAGTAAAAAAGGCGTAAGGTTCACAATGGTGTAAAATTAAAATGGGATATAACGGGCTAGGATTCGAGTTACAAGAACAAGGGCCAAACCAACCACCCAAGAATGGAATCGTCGAGCGAAAACACTTGACAACCTCCTAGAAGCAACTTTTCTTACCACCAGACCTTTCTCCATCAATTAGGAATCTGATGCCGTCACTAAACACATTCCTTAAATTGTAGCCATTTGTTGAGTGTTTTTTTTGGTGTCTAATCCGCATATATATCACTATTGCCCTTGATTTTCTTGACTGTACATCTCTTAAATGTCAACATATACACGTGTGATTTAGTTTACGATGATTTTTCAATGCTGAGAACCTCGATCAGAGAGTAAAAAAGGCGTAAGGTTCACAATGGTGTAAAACTAAAATGGGATATACCGGGCTAGGATTCGAGTTACAGGAACAAGGGCCAAACCAACCACCCAAGAATGGAATCGTTGAGCGAAAACACTTGACAACCTCCTAGAAGCAGCTTTTCTTGCCACCAGACCTTTCTTCATCAATTAGGAATCTGATGCCGTCACTAAACACATTCCTTAAATTGTAGCCATTTGTTGATTGTTTTTTTTGGTGTCTAATCCGCATATATATCGCCATTGCCCTTGATTTTCTTGACTGTATATCTCTTAAATGTCAACATATACACGTGTGATTTAGTTTACGAAAATGTTTCAATGTCGAGAACCTCGATCAGAGAGTAAAAAAGGCGTAAGGTTCACAATGGAGTAAAATTAAAATGGGATATACCGGGCTAGGATTCGAGATACAGGAACAAGGGACAAACCAACCACCCAAGAATGGAATCGTTGAGCGAAAACACTTGACAAAATCCTAGATGCAGCTTTTCTTGCCACCAGACCTTTCTCCATCAATTAGGAATCAGATGCCGTCACTAAACACATTCCTTAAATTGTAGCCATTTGTTAGTGTTTTTTTTGGTGTCTAATCCGCATATATATCACCATTGCCCTTGATTTTCTTGACTGTATATCTCTTAAATGTCAACATATACACGTGTGATTTAGTTTATGAAAATTTTTCAATGCCGAGAACCTCGATCAGAGATTAAAAAAGGCGTAAGGTTCACAATGGTGTAAAATTAAAATGGGATATACCAGGCTAGGATTCGAGTTAGAGGAACAAGGGCCAAACCAACCACCCAAGAATGGAATCGTCGAGCGAAAACGCTTGACAACCTCCTAGAAGCAGCTTTTCTTGCCCCCAGAGCTTTCTCCATCAATTAGAAATATGATGCGGTCGCTAAACACATTCCTTATATTGTAGCCATTTGTTGAGTGTTTTTTTTGGTGTCTATTCCTCATATGTATCACCATTGCCCTTGATTTTCTTGACTGTATATCTCTTAAATATCAACATATACACGTGTGATTTAGTTTACAAAGATTTTTGAATGCCGAGAAGCTCGATCAGAGAGTAAAAAAGGCGTAAGGTTCACAATGGTGTAAAATTAAGATGGGATATAACGGGCTAGGATTTGAGTTACAGGAACAAGGGCCAAACCAACCACCCAAGAATGGAATCGTCGAACGAAAACGTCGAACGAAAACACTTGACAACCTCCTAGAAGCAGCTTTTCATACCACCAGACCTTTCTCCATCAATTAGGAATCTGATGCCGTCACTAAACACATTCCTTAAATTGTAGCTATTTGTTGATTGTTTTTTTGGTGTCTAATCCGCATATATATCGCCAATGCCCTTGATTTTCTTGACTGTATATCTCTTATATGTCAACATATACACGTGTGATTTAGTTTACGAAGATGTTTCAATGCCGAGAACCTCGATCAGAGAGTAAAAAAGGTGTAAGGTTCAGAATGGAGTAAAATTAAAATGGGATATACCGGGCTAGGATTCGAGATACAGGAACAAGGGCCAAACCAACCACCCTAGAATGGAATCGTCGAGCGAAAACACTTGACAAACTCCTAGATGCAGCTTTTCTTGCCACCAGACCTTTCTCCATCAATTAGGAATCTGATGCCGTCACTAAACACATTCCTTAAATTGTAGCCATTTGTTGAGTGTTTTTTTTTGGTGTCTAATCCGCATATATAACACCATTGCCCTTAATTTTCTTGACTGTATATCTCTTAAATGTCAACATATACACGTGTGATTTAGTTTACGAAGATTTTCCAATGCCGAGAACCTTGATCAGAGAGTAAAAAAGGCGTAAGGTTCACAATGGTGTAAAATTAAAATGGGATATACCGGGCTAGGATTCGAGTTACAGGAACAAGGGCCAAACCAACCACCCAAAAATGGAATCGTCGAGCGAAAACCCTTGGCAACCTCCTAGAAGCAGCGTTTCTTGTCCCCAGACCTTTCTCCATCAATTAGGAATCTAATGCCGTCACTCAACACATTCCTTAAATTGTAGCCATTTGTTGAGTGTTTTTTTTTGTGTCTAATCCGCATATATATCACCATTGCCCTTGATTTTCTTGACTGTATATCTCTTAAATGTCAACATATATACGTGTGATTTAGTTTACGAAGAATTTTCAATGCCGAGAACCTTGATCAGAGAGTAAAAAATGCGTAAGGTTCACAATGATGTAAAATTAAAATGGGATATACCGGGCTAAGATTCGAGTTGATTGAACAAGGGCCAAACCAACCACCCAAGAAAGGAATCGTCGAGCGTAAACACTTGACAACCTCTTAGAAGCAGCTTTTCTTGCCACCAGACCTTTCTCCATCAATTAGGAATCTGATGCCGTCACTAAACAGATTCCTTAAATTGTAGCCATTTGTTGAGTGTTTTTTTTGGTGTCTAATCCGCATATATATCACCATTACCCTAGATTTTCTTGACTGTTTATCTCTTAAATGTCAATATATACACGTGTGATTTAGTTTACGGAGATTTTTTAATGCCGAGAACCTCGATCAGAGAGTAAAAAAGGCGTAAGATTCACAATGGTGTAAAATTAAAATGGGATATACCGGGCTAGGATTCCAGTTACAGGAACAAGGGCCAAACCAACCACCCAAGAATGGAATCGTCGAGCGAAAACACTTGACAACCTCCTAGAAGCAGCTTTTCTTGCCACCAGACCTTTCTCCATCAATTAGGAATCTGATGCCGTCACTAAACACATTCCTTAAATTGTGGCCATTTGTTGAGTGTTTTTTTTGGTGTCTAATCCGCATATATATCACCATTGCCCTTGATTTTCTTGACTGTATATCTCTTAAATATCAACATATACACGTGTGATTTAGTTTACGAAGATTTTTCAATGCCGAGAACCTCGATGAGAGAGTAAAAAAGGCGTAAGGTTCACAATGGTGTAAAATTAAAATGTGATATACCGGGCTAGGATTCGAGTTACAGGAACAAGGGCCAAACCAACCACCCAAGAATGGAATCGTCGAACGAAAACACTTGACAACCTCCTAGAAGCAGCTTTTCTTACCACCAGACCTTTCTCCATCAATTAGGAATCTGATGTCGTCACTAAACACATTCCTTAAATTGTAGCCATTTGTTGAGTGTTTTTTTGGTGTCTAATCGGCATATATATCACCATTGCCCTTGATTTTCTTGACTGTACATCTCTTAAATGTCAACATATACACGTGTGATTTAGTTTACGATGATTTTTCAATGCTGAGAACCTCGATCAGAGAGTAAAAAAGGCGTAAGGTTCACAATGGTGTAAAATTAAAATGGGATATACCGGGCTAGGATTCGAGTTACAGGAACAAGGGCCAAACCAACCACCCAAGAATGGAATCGTCGAGCGAAAACACTTGACAACCTCCTAGAAGCAGCTTTTCTTGCCACCAGACCTTTCTTCATCAATTAGGAATCTGATGCCGTCACTAAACACATTCCTTAAATTGTAGCTATTTGTTGATTGTTTTTTTGGTGTCTAATCCGCATATATATCGCCATTGCCCTTGATTTTCTTGACTGTATATCTCTTAAATGTCAACATATACACGTGTGATTTAGTTTACGAAGATGTTTCAATGCCGAGAAACTCGATCAGAGAGTAAAAAAGGCGTAAGGTTCAGAATGGAGTAAAATTAAAATGGGATATACCGGGCTAGGATTCGAGATACAGGAACGAGGGCCAAACCAACCACCCAAGAATGGAATCGTCGAGCGAAAACACTTGACAATCTCCTAGTTGCAGCTTTTCTTGCCACCAGACCTTTCTCCATCAATTAGGAATCTGATGCCGTCACTAAACACATTCCTTAAATTGTAGCCATTTGTTGAGTGTTTTTTTTTGGGTCTAATCAGCATATATATCACCATTGCCCTTGATTTTCTTGACTGTATATCTTTTAAATGTCAACATATACACGTGTGATTTAGTTTACGAAGATTTTTCAATGCCGAGAAGCTCGATCAGAGAGTAAAAAAGGCGTAAGGTTCACAATGGTGTAAAATTAATATGGGATATACCGGGCTAGGATTCGAGTTACAGGAACAAGGGCCAAACCAACCACCGAAGAATGGAATCGTCGAACGAAAACACTTGACAACCTCCTAGAAGCAGCTTTTCTTACCACCAGACCTTTCTCCATCAATTAGGAATCTGATGTCGTCACTAAACACATTCCTTAAATTGTAGCCATTTGTTGAGTGTTTTTTTGGTGTCTAATCGGCATATATATCACCATTGCCCTTGATTTTCTTGACTGTATATCTCTTAAATGTCAACATATACACGTGTGATTTAGTTTACGATGATTTTTCAATGCTGAGAACCTCGATCAGAGAGTAAAAAAGGCGTAAGGTTCACAATGGTGTAAAATTAATATGGGATATACCGGGCTAGGATTCGAGTTACAGGAACAAGGGCCAAACCAACCACCCAAGAATGGAATCGTCGAACGAAAACACTTGACAACCTCCTAGAAGCAGCTTTTCTTACCACCAGACCTTTCTCCATCAATTAGGAATCTGATGTCGTCACTAAACACATTCCTTAAATTGTAGCCATTTGTTGAGTGTTTTTTTGGTGTCTAATCGGCATATATATCACCATTGCCCTTGATTTTCTTGACTGTACATCTCTTAAATGTCAACATATACACGTGTGATTTAGTTTACGAAGATTTTTCAATGCCGAGAAGCTCGATCAGAGAGTAAAAAAGGCGTAAGGTTCACAATGGTGTAAAATTAATATGGGATATACCGGGCTAGGATTCGAGTTACAGGAACAAGGGCCAAACCAACCACCCAAGAATGGAATCGTCGAACGAAAACACTTGACAACCTCCTAGAAGCAGCTTTTCTTACCACCAGACCTTTCACCATCAATTAGGAATCTGATGTCGTCACTAAACACATTCCTTAAATTGTAGCCATTTGTTAAGTGTTTTTTTTGGTGTCTAATCGGCATATATATCACCATTGCCCTTGATTTTCTTGACTGTACATCTCTTAAATGTCAACATATACACGTGTGATTTAGTTTACGATGATTTTTCAATGCTGAGAACCTCGATCAGAGAGTAAAAAGGCGTAAGGTTCACAATGGTGTAAAATTAAAATGGGATATACCGGGCTAGGATTCGAGTTACAGGAACAAGGGCCAAACCAACCACCCAAGAATGGAATCGTCGAGCGAAAACACTTGACAACCTCCTAGAAGCAGCTTTTCTTGCCACCAGACCTTTCTTCATCAATTAGGAATCTGATGCCGTCACTAAACACATTCCTTAAATTGTAGCTATTTGTTGATTGTTTTTTTGGTGTCTAATCCGCATATATATCGCCATTGCCCATGATTTTCTTGACTGTATATCTCTTAAATGTCAACATATACACGTGTGATTTAGTTTACGAAGATGTTTCAATGCCGAGAACCTCGATCAGAGAGTAAAAAAGGCGTAAGGTTCAGAATGGAGTAAAATTAAAATGGGATATACCGGGCTAGGATTCAAGATACAGGAACAAGGGCCAAACCAACCACCCAAGAATGGAATCGTCGAGCGAAAACACTTGACAAACTCCTAGATGTAGCTTTTCTTGCCACTAGACCTTTCTCCATCAATTAGGAATCTGATGCCGTCACTAAACACATTCCTTAAATTGTAGCCATTTGTTGAGTGTTTTTTTTTGGTGTCTAATCCGCATATATAACACCATTGCCCTTGATTTTCTTGACTGTATATCTCTTAAATGTCAACATATACACGTGTGATTTAGTTTACGAAGATTTTCCAATGCCGAGAACCTTGATCAGAGAGTAAAAAAGGCGTAAGGTTCACAATGGTGTAAAATTAAAATGGGATATACCGGGCTAGGATTCGAGTTACAGGAACAAGGGCCAAACCAACCACCCAAAAATGGAATCGTCGAGCGAAAACCCTTGACAACCTCCTAGAAGCAGCGTTTCTTGCCACCAGACCTTTCTCCATCAATTAGGAATCTAATGCCGTCACTCAACACTTTCCTTAAATTGTAGCCATTTGTTGAGTGTTTTTTTTGTGTCTAATCCGCATATATATCACCATTGCCCTTGATTTTCTTGACTGTATATCTCTTAAATGTCAACATATATACGTGTGATTTTGTTTACGAAGATTTTTCCATGCCGAGAACCTTGATGAGATAGTAAAAAAGGCGTAAGGTTCACAATGGTGTAAAATTAAAATGGGATATACCGGGCTAGGATTCGAGTTGATTGAAAAAGGGCCAAACCAACCACCCAAGAAAGGAATCGTCGAGCGTAAACACTTGACAACCTCTTAGAAGCAGCTTTTCTTGCCACCAGACCTTTCTCCATCAATTAGGAATCTGATGCCGTCACTAAACAGATTCCTTAAATTGTAGCCATTTGTTGAGTGTTTTTTTGGTGTCTAATCCGCATATATATCACCATTGCCCTAGATTTTCTTGACTGTATATCTCTTAAATGTCAATATATACACGTGTGATTTAGTTTACGGAGATTTTTCAATGCCGAGAACCTTGATCAGAGAGTAAAAAAGGCGTAAGATTCACAATGGTGTAAAATTAAAATGGGATATACCGGGCTAGGATTCCAGTTACAGGAACAAGTGCCAAACCAACCACCCAAGAATGGAATCGTCGAGCGAAATCACTTGACAACCTCCTAGAAGCAGCTTTTCTTGCCAGCAGACCTTTCTCCATCAATTAAGAATCTGATGCCGACACTAAACACATCCCTTAAATTGTAGCCATTTGTTGAGTGTTTTTTTTGGTGTTTAATCCGCATATATATCACCATTGCCCTTGATTTTCTTGACTGTATATCTCTTAAATATCAACATATACACGTGTGATTTAGTTTATGAAGATTTTTCAATGCCGAGAACCTCGATGAGAGAGTAAAAAAGGCGTAAGGTTCACAATGGTGTAAAATTAAAATGTGATATACCGGGCTAGGATTCGAGTTACAGGAACAAGGGCCAAACCAACCACCCAAGAATGGAATTGTCAAGCGAAAACGCTTGACAACCTCGTAGCAGCAGCTTTTCTTGCCACCAGACCTTTCTCCATCAATTAGGAATATGATGCGGTCACTAAACACATTCCTTAAATTGTAGCCATTTGTTGAGTGTTTTTTTTGGTGTCTATTCCTCATATATATCACCATTGCCCTTGATTTTCTTGATTGTATATCTCTTAAATGTCAACATATATACGTGTGATTTAGTTTACGAAGATTTTTCAATGCCGAGAACCTCGATCAGAGAGTAAAAAAGGCGCAAGGTTCACAATGGTGTAAAATTAAAATGGGATATAACGGGCTAGGATTCGAGTTACAGGAACAAGGGCCAAACCAACCACCCAAGAATGGAATCGTCGAACGAAAACACTTGACAACCTCCTAGAAGCAGCTTTTCTTACCACCAGACCTTTCTCTATCAATTAGGAATCTGATGCCGTCACTAAACACATTCCTTAAATTGTAGCAATTTGTTGAGTGTTTTTTTGGTGTCTAATCCGCATATATATCACCATTGCCCTTGATTTTCTTGACTGTATATCTCTTAAATGTCAATATATACACGTGTGATTTAGTTTACGAAGATTTTTTAATGCCGAGAACCTCGATTAGAGAGTAAAAAAGGCGTAAAGTTCACAATGGTGTAAAATTAAAATGGGATATATCGGGCTAGGATTCGAGTTACAGGAACAAGGGCCAAACCAACCACCCAAGAATGGAATCGTCGAGCGAAAACACTTGACAACCTCCTAGAAGCAGCTTTTCTTGCCACCAGACCTTTCTCCATCAATTAGGAATCTGATGCCGTCACTAAACACATTCCTTAAATTGTAGCCATTTGTTGAGTGTTTTTTTTGGTGTCTAATCCGCATATATATCACCATTGCCCTTGATTTTCTTGACTCTATATCTCTTAAATATCAACATATACACGTGTGATTTAGTTTACGAAGATTTTTCAATGCCGAGAACCTCGATCAGAGAGTAAAAACGGCGTAAGGTTCACAATGGTGTAAAATTAAAATGTGATATACCGGGCTAGGATTCGAGTTACAGGAACAAGGGCCAAACCAACCACCCAAGAATGGAATCGTCGAGCGAAAACACTTGACAACCTCTTAGAAGCAGCTTTTCTTGCCACCAGACCTTTCTCCATCAATTAGGAATCTGATGCCGTCACTAAACACATTCTTTAAATTGTAGCCATTTGTTGAGTGTTTTTTTTGGTGTCTAATCCGCATATATATCACCATTGCCCTTGATTTTCTTTACTGTATATCTCTTAAATGTCAACGTATACACGTGTGATTTAGTTTACGAAGATTTTTTAATGCCGAGAACCTCGATTAGAGAGTAAAAAAGGCGTAAGGTTCACAATGGTGTAAAATTTAAATGGGATATATCGGGCTAGGATTCGAGTTACACGAACAAGGGCCAAACCAACCACCCAAGAGTGGAATCATCGAGCGAAAACACTTGACAACCTCCTAGAAGCAGCTTTTCTTGCCACCAGACCTTTCTCCATCTATTAGGAATCTGATGCTGTCACTAAACACATTCCTTGAATTGTAGCCATTTGTTGAGTGTTTTCTTTTTTCGGTGTTTAATCCGCATATAAATCACCATTGCCCTTGATTTTCTTGACTGTATATCTCTTAAATGTCAACATATACACGTGTGATTTAGTTTACGAAGATTTTTCAATGCCGAGAACCTTGATCAGAGAGTAAAAAAGGCGTAAGGTTCACAATGGTGTAAAATTAAAATGAGATATACCGGGCTAGGATTCGAGTTACAGGAACAAGGGCCAAACCAACCACCCAAGAATGGAAGTATCGAGCGAAAACACTTGACAACCTCCTAGAAGTAGCTTTTTTTTGCCACCAGACCTTTCTCCATCAATTAGGAATCTGATACCGTCACTAAACACATTCCTTAAATTGTAGCCATTTGTTACGTGTTTTTTTGGGTGTCTAATCCGCATATATATCACCATTGCCCTTGATTTTCTTGACTGTATATCTCTTAAATGTAAACATATACACGTGTGATTTAGTTTACGGAGATTTTTCAATGCCGAGAAGCTCGATCAGAGAGTAAAAAAGGCGTAAGGTTCACAATGGTGTAAAATTAATATGGGATATACCGGGCTAGGATTCGAGTTACAGGAACAAGGGCCAAACCAACCACCCAAGAATGGAATCGTCGAGCGAAAACACTTGACAACCTCCTAGAAGCAGCTTTTCTTGCCACCAGACCTTTCTACATCAATTAGGAATCTGATGCCGTCATTAAACACATTCCTTAAATTGTAGCCATTTGTTGAGTGTTTTTTTTTGGGTCTAATCAGCATATATATCACCATTGCCCTTGATTTTCTTGACTGTATATCTTTTAAATGTCAACATATACACGTGTGATTTAGTTTACGAAGATTTTTCAATGCCGAGAACCTCGATCAGAGAGTAAAAAAGGCGTAAGGTTCACAATGGTGTAAAATTAAAATGGGATATACCGGGCTAGGATTCGAGTTCAGGAACAAGGGCCAAACCAACTACGCAAGAATGGAATCGTCGAGCGAAAACACTTGACAACTTCCTAGAAGCAGCTTTTCTTGCCACCAGACCTGTTGGTGCAGTATGTCTAAAGCCTGCGTCTTAGTCTTGTTAGATAAGTCTAGGGTCTGTTTATGTCAAGTATGTGAAGTATAGGGGTTTAAATGTGCTTAATTATGTAATTACAGGGGTTAGATTGATATTTGGTTTGTAAAGTTTCAAGAGGTTTCGCTTTTTTGTCATGGTGACACATAAGCGAAATCAGTTGTATGAGATTTCGCTTATGTGTCAGACCATATGAGCGAAACCCCATGGATTATAAATACCCCTTGTGTATGTTCTCATTCAGTAATGTTCATGTCATAGGTGCCGAACTGCTGACCTTGTATTTTCTGAATATTGAATGAGAAAAGTGTTTAAAAGTGTATCTACTCTGTTTCTACTCCGTTTCTGATTCGTTTCATGCATATTATGTGTTTCCGCCACATAATGTGTAGGTTCTAGCTTCAATTGTCTCATTAGACTGACAATATCGGTCCTACAATAGTTGTAAGCTAGTTACCAAGAATCGAATCTATTTTCATACACTTTTTGAGTTTCAGGACCTTGCCACGGACAAAATGGACTGATTTTTCAATATAAGGTGTAAAACTAGTAGTTAACAAACCCTTGAAAAAAACAGACTTAAAATCAACCTAAAAATGACCTAAAACAGCTCGAAACCAGGTTTCGCTTTTGTGGCATATCACAGAGAGATTTCGCTCAAGTGTCACTTACTGATTTCGCTTTTGTGATCAATTAGTGATTTCGCTCTTGTGACAAAACCATGGTTTCGCTTTTGTGGTAAAATCAGATTTCGCTCATATGGCAATCTAGGGTATCGCTCTTGTGGTCACATAGGTTTCGCTCTTAAGGTCAAAACCTGATTTCGCTCTTGTGTCACTGGTGCAAGTGATTTCGCTCCAGTATCAAGGTATTTGAAAAATTTCAAAGTTTGAGCGATAAGTCCATTGTGTACGTGTACGTGTGTTAGAAACTCAGTCAGTGTTGAAAGTTTTTCACAAAACCAATCTGTTTTCTAAAAAGTTAAACATTTTCACAAGTTTTGTCGCTAAAATGGAAAACCAAGATTTCTACAATCTGTTTGCGGGTAGTGGTTTCGTAGCAGGACAATCTTCAAGCAGTGTTATACAGAATGTAACTTTGGAAAACGAACTGGGAACGATGCAGAAACCTCCCAAGTTGATGAGTTTAGATGAATATTCAGGATGGTCCGGGAGATTCAAAAACTGGGTACAGGCCAACCATTTAGAATGCTGGATGAAAATTGAGAGAGAGTATGTTCTTCCGAGGGATGGAATGGATGTTGTGAAAAGAATTACAAGTTTTACTGAAGCAGAACAGATTGAGTTTAAAGCAGAAAAGAAGATGGTTAGTATTTTGCAGCAAGCGATAAAAGAGGATATTCTAGTTCTTCTACAACACAAAGATAGTGCACAGTCGATATGGCAAGCTTTGGAAAAGAAATTCAAAGGTAGCGCTTCGATGATCAAGAGCAAGACAGCACTGATAAAGAAGGAATTTGATATATTCACAGGAATCAAAGGTGAATCGACAAAGCAGCTTATCGAGAGATATTGTCACTTGGTGAAAGAAATGAGAAGGCTGGATATCGATAAGTCACATGAAGAATGGATAGACAAGCTTTGTGATGCACTTCCCGATGAGGAATGGGGAACTTACTTGATGATGTTGAAAAATACTGGAGATTTTGTGAATTACAGTTTGAGTGAGTTTATTGAGAAAATCGAGGCGCATGAATTGGAGTTGGTAAAAATTAAAAAGATGAACTCATCAAATATACCACAAGATGTGTCGTTATATTACAAGAACAGTTCAGCAGCAACAAATGTTCAAAGTCCGAAGATTCAAACCGGATTCAGTGCAGACAACACTTCATCGGGTGCTCCAAATGCTTATCAGTCAAGTCAATCGACTCCATTTGCAAATTATGAGCCGAATGTCAAAGTCAATGAGCAGAATTTTCCTCAAAGTTCTTCTAGTTCGAATCAACAGACTTTTGTGTCCGGTGTGCATTGTAACATTGCAGTAAATATCAAAAACGGAAATGAAATCACCGAGAATGCAGCAAAGCAACACATTGCATTATTGGCATCAGTTTTGGAAGCCTATGAAGGTTTGGTTGTGGGTAAAATTGGTAATCCTGATATGATCAAAGAGGACTACGATCAGATCGACCCGGAAGAGTTAGAATTAATAGATATAAAGTGGTGCATGGCTAGTTTGGTTAGACGAGCACAACGCTTTATGGAAATCACCGGGAGAAGTAGTTTGTCAGGTCCAGATCACAAATTAGGGTTCGACAAGTCAAAAGTGACTTGTTTTAAGTGCAAAGAAAGAGGACATTTCAAGCGCGAGTGCCCTAATCGTGAGATACAGAATCATCAGAATCCATTCAAGAATGATTACTACAGACAAGCTATATATCATCGTCCAAATCAACAATCTGCTGTTCAAAGACCTCAAATCGAGAACAAAGCAGAAAAGGCACTTATCGTAAATCAAGATGATGAAAAGTTAGTGTCTGGGTTCAGTTGGGACAAGTATATTCCAGAAAAGAATGATCAAGCAATGATGGCTGAGGTAGTTGAGATTACCGAGACAGTTGCAGAATCAAAGGAAGTAGTTACAAAGATAGTTGAAGAAGTTTCTGATGCGAAAGTTGAAGAAGTTGTTGAAATTGTTGATCAAGAGACTCCGAAGGTTGTTGAAAACGAGATTACAGAAAGTTCTACAAAAGCTGAAGAATCTTTATCAGAAGAAGATCTCAAGTTTCACTCACGACATGAAGAATTTGTTCATACAATGAAATCTATTCTGTCTCCTAAAATTTTTGATTCTTTTGCAGATTTTTTCGAGGAGCCAAAAACTGGGATGTGTTCGAGATTTGAAGAAAAGAAAGAAGAAGTCGATGAGATGATTGATGTCTCAAAGGAAATGACTGAAGAAGTTCTAAAGGAGATTGCAGATAAAGCTTTGATGAGCAAGTTAAAAGAGGTAGATTCAGACATCCATGAGTCAGTTGATAAAATGTCTGGTCTAGAGGAGGAAACTGGAGTCAGAAAGGTCAACATGGTCAAGTTGTCTGAGTCAGAGTCAGAATCTGGTGGTAAAATTGTTTGTGATGATGAGATTATAACTGAAAAAGTTTTAATCCCCGATACACCATGTCTAAGTTGTTCACAACCATGCATGGAGTGTTTTGAAAAAGACACTAAGTATCAGGAATTAAAACAACATGCAGATTTGATGAAGTTTGACTTAGAACAGTTAAAAGAGGCTTATGACACATTGTCCAGGTCTATAAAAATGATTAAAAAAGAAAGCCTTGAAAATGATAAAGCAACAAAGTTGGCACAAGAAACTTTATATGATAAACAAAGAGAAGTAAATTTTCATCTAGATACAATCGCATCTTTGAAAAAGGAACTTGAGTTGACAAAAATTGAAAATGAACGAATTGATAAGAAGCTAATGAGTTATATGGCTTCATCATATGTGTTGGAACAAATTGTACCACAACAGCCACATGCTTCATCTGCTTTCACTAGTATTCCACCCCCAATGTGGAATCATTATACTCAAAAGTATCCAGATGGGGTGGAACAGGCTTTAAATCTTAAGTTGAAATCAATTCAGGATGATATCACATCAATTGAGGATGAGTTACCTGAAAGCATTGATATCACATTTTCTTCATCTGACACCGATAATGAGTCTCAGATTATCAAAACGGTTGTCGATCATGTATTGGATGAAGAAAGTGAGAAATCTGAAAATGTGAAATCTGAGAAGGTTTGTGCTGATTCTGAAGAAGAGGGAAATTTCTTAGATCAATATATACCGAAATCGGTAGAAAGTAAGAATGATGATCCGATTATGGTGGTATACACCATGATTGGAACTGACAAACTCTATTCCGATTACGAGTATCCTCTTCAGAACGCAAAGATTGAAAATGTCGAAAAAGTGTTCAAGTTGGTTGAATTAAACATTGATGAAGTGAACAACAAAGAATTTTTTTCTAAAACCAAAAAGTCTTTTATCACATCAAAATCAACAGGTTTGGGAAATAGAGATTGGTATGATAAAGGGCAAAACAAGAGAAACAAGCTTAAAAACAAAGGAATTGGTTTTGAGAAGAACATGGTAAAACAAGTTGGTAAACCAAAAGATAAAATCAATGATATGTTTGTAGTTGGTCCAATGCTTGAAGAAGAAAAAGATTACATTTTTAGCCAAAAAGCTGTGAATGATTTCAATGCAGCACAAAAGCTGAAAGAAGAGACTGTAAAGTCTACTTTTGTCGAGTATGACAAAAGAGTGTGCTATCGCTGCAATGAAATTGGACACATGGCTAAGCAGTGTCAAAAGGTGTTTGAGAAATTTGTGAATGATAAACCAAGAGTTCAGAAACAAAATGATTCAAAATCAAGTTTTCGAAAGACAAATGTTCAAAATGTTCGACCAAAGTCTTCACATGACACAAAGGGAAAACAACCGATGATTTCTCCGGTTCGTATCTTGAAAAGAGGAGAATCCTTGAAATCGGAAGACAAGCCGAAATCATTAGTCAAATCGACTTTTGAAGTTGGTGAATCTTCAAAGACACATAAGATTTCAAAGATTTATCCTAAGACAAAAGTTTTTGAGAATCAAACTTGGATTGCAAAATCAAAACCATTGGTTGAAGTGAAAAAGATGGAAAATGCTTTGAAAAATGAAAGTAAAGAGTTTGAATTTGAACTTGATAAGTTGTTATCCGATTTTGAATCGGAATTTCCCCCGATCAAAAATGAAATGAAAAAGGAAGTTGAAACCGTTGAACCAAATGTTATCTTTCATTTTGAAAAAGTTAAAAGACCGATCGATTTAGTGTTTGGAGAAGTGTTGAATGTAAAGAAATCATGGAAATCCTTATTTGATTGAATAGTGATGTTGTTTGCAGGGGCTTCCCAAGTCAATTTTATCAAAGTGGATTATGGACAGTGGTGCGTCAAGGCACATGACTGGGTCGCTTGCATTGTTATACGACGTCAAGTCAATCAATGGTTGCTATGTGGGATTTGCCGGTAATCAAGGTGGAAGGATTGTTGGTCAGGGAAAGCTTTCGAATGGAGTAATATCCTTTGATAAAGTGAACTATATAGTAGAATTGACGAACAATTTGCTAAGTATTTCACAAATTTGTGACAAAGATTTCTCTGTTCATTTCACAAAAACTGAGTGTGTCGTTTTAAAACCAGGGTTTAAAATCCCTGATGAGATGGTGTTGTTGCGTGCACCACGTGAGAATGATTTGTATTATCTTGATATGAGCACAGCAACGCCAATGTCTCATAAAAAACAATGCTTTGTGTCAAAACCGAAAGCAACTGAAAAAGATTCTATAATGTGGCATCGAAAGATGGGCCACATACATGTTCGAAAAATGAATTTTCTAGTTCATAATGATTTAGTTGAAGGTGTGAATTTTAAGAATTTTCATTTGAATGACGATTGTATTGCTTGTAAGAAAGGTAAACAGGTGCGCAAATCACATCCATTGAAGATCGCGAACTCAATCAGGTTATCTCTTGAGAGATTGCATATGGATCTCTTCGGGCCTGTGAATGTTCGAAGCATAAGCAATGATTTGTATTGTTTAGTGGTTACAGACGATTATTCTAGATTTTCGTGGGTTGTGTGTTTGGAGAGGAAAGATGAAACTTTTGGTGCTTTGATGGTGTTGTTCAAAAAGATGGAAAATTTGTATAAGTTGCCAATCCGAAGAATTAGGAGCGACAATGGAACCGAATTCAAGAACAACAAAATGTACGAATTTTGCAATGAAAAGGGAATTCTTCATGAATTCAGTGCGCCGTATACACCACAGCAAAATGGCGTAGCTGAACGAAAGAATAGAACCTTGATTGAAACTGCACGTACCATGTTGGCGGATTCAAAGCTTCCTATTTTCTTTTGGAGTGAAGCAGTGTCGGCAGCTTGTTATACTTTGAACAGAGTGTTAACAGTAAAGAAGTATGGAAAAACATGTTTTGAGTTGTTACATAGATACAAGCCGAATCTTGAGTTCTTAGAACCTTTCGGCTCTCCGTGCACGTTTATTGATGTAGATGGAAAGTTTGGTGCGAAGTCAAATGAAGGATTCTTTGTTGGATATGCCAGCCCATTGAAAAGGGTGTTTGTACCATGTTTGGGGAAGGTGATACAAGTTCTACATGTAGATTGTCAGAAGCACACTTCATCGCCACAACTTCCCGGTCAAAGATTCCTATTTGATTACGATAAACTCTGGGAGTCGTTTCATTTACCGTCTGAGCCGAGTGAGGAGGAAATTGCTCTAATGTATCTTTATCAGCAAGGTGTATCTGAAGAGCCAATTTCTAGACCGCTAGAAGTTCCTCAACCCACCGAGGGTTCTCACGATGATGAAGCAGGACCAAGTGGAACAACTCATGAACCACCAGAGGAAACCGTTCAATCCTTCGATGAATCTGACGACTCAGAAGCGGAACCCGCTCCGACTTTTGACAAGGATCCAAATGAAGTTGAAGATCAAGCCGTTGATCTTGATATAACTAGTTTGGAATCGGAAGTTGATGTGCGTGATACTGCAATGCCGAGGACTTTATCTTACCATCCATCTGAACAAATTATTGGCGATCTACAAAGTGGTGTCAAAACTAGACATCAAATTGATCATGCTCTTATTTGTTTCTATTCTTCGATTGCTGACATTCAAAAAGATGTTTCTTTTAAATGTTTTATTTCACAGATTGAGCCAAAGACGTATCGAGAAGCATTGACAGAGGAGAGTTGGGTTAATGCTATGCAGGAGGAATTGCAACAATTTGAGAAATTGGGCGTCTGGAAACTTGTAGATTTGCCACCAAACCAAAAGTTGATCAAAACAATGTGGGTATTCAAATGTAAAAGGGATGATAGAGGAGTCGTAGTCAGAAACAAGGCAAGATTGGTTGTACAAGGATTTAGCCAACAAGAAGGGATTGATTACGATGAAGTTTATGCTCCAGTTGCAAGATTGGAAGCTATTAGGATATTTTTGGCATTTGCTTCATGGAAGGATTTCAAAGTGTATCAGCTTGACGTGAAATCAGCGTTTCTTTACGGCAAGATCAGTGAGGAAGTGTATGTTGGTCAACCTCCTGGTTTCACGAATCCGAAGCACAAGGACAAGGTATTTCTACTGGACAAGGCGTTATACGGACTTCACCAGGCCCCGAGAGCCTGGTACGAAACGCTCTCGTCTTACCTCCTGGACAACGGGTTCACACGAGGTACAGTAGATAGTACGTTATTTATTAAAGAAAAAGAAAACCATTTGTTAATTGTGCAGATTTACGTGGATGATATCATTTTCGGATCAACAAATGAAGAGCCGTGTAAAGAATTTGAGGTCGTGATGAAAAAGAAGTTTGAGATGAGCTCCATGGGCGAAATGAAATTTTTCTTGGGTTTGCAAGTGGAACAACTATCTGACGGGATTTTCATACATCAGTCAAAATATGTGAAGGATGTTCTCGACAAGTTCGATATGACTGAGTGTAGTCCTGCATCAACACCTCTTGCTCAAAACCATGGAATATGTCCTGATGAGAATGGAGTCAAGATGGACGAAACATTGTATCGATCAATCATAGGATCATTGATGTATCTCACAGCTTCTCGGCCCGATATCATGTATCCTACATGTCTATGTGCGAGATATCAGTCAAACCCGAAGCAATCTCATCTAACCATCGTCAAACGAATTCTACGGTATTTGAAAGGCTGCCCAAGCACCGGCTTGTGGTATCCTAAAGGGGGTGATTTTACTTTGTCTGGGTTTGCAGATTCTGATTTCGGTAGCTGTAAGCAGAATGCTAAGTCCACCACTGCTGGGTGTCAGTTCTTCGGAACTCGACTCGTTACCTGGCAGTGTAAGAAACAAACCGCAGTGGCGCTTTCGACATGCGAAGCTGAATACGTTTCAGCTTCCAGCTGTTGTTCGCAGATCCTCTGGATCCAACAGCAAATGCGCGACTTCAGTTTGCAATTCTTAGACACGCCAATATATGTGGACAACGAAGCAGCGATAAACATAACCAAAAATCCAGTTCATCATTCTAAAACAAAACATATTGAAATCCGTCATCATTTCATTCGAGATTGTTATGAAAAGAAATTAATCAGGATTGAATATGTACACACAGATGAACAGAAGGCCGATTTTTACACAAAACCATTTGACAAGAAAAGATTTTATTATCTTTTGAAACTTAATGGGTTGAAAAATCTGCAGTCTGGGAGGGTGGAAGAATGTGAAGCTGGTTTGGGTGGAGATTTGACATGAACCTTTGTCAAGTTGTCATTTTATTTTTTGTACAGTTTGTTTTCTGCTTTTCGTTAAAAACAAAAACACAAAAATATGTTTTAGTTTTAGGGGGAGAATGTGCAGAAAAATACAAAAACATGATAAAATCTATAAAAACCAAAAACATTTGAAAAAGTAAAAATGAGTTTGTGTATAAAAGGGAAATGATAGTACATCAGCTAGACAGGTGCAGTACGCTAAAGAATTGGAATGTATAAAATGCAATTAAGCAGTCTCACTAAAGATGTGCCGATAGGTTTTTACAAAATTAGTAGATTAGTTTGGGATATAAACATAAAATTTACTTGCGTCTACGTGGGGAACACCTCCAGGATATATAGGTAACCCCTGAAATCTTGTTTGAAGGATCCCATATTCTGAGATACTAGGTCTTTATGCTTAGTGATATCTGGGGTATTATCCCGGGACTTCTGCTGAAAGAAATTTCTGACCTAGTCCCCGGAGAATACTTTACGCTGCTTTGAAATATAAGCCTCCCCTCAGCATAAAAAATGATAACACATTGCAAAATTGTTAATCATGTGCTGTTGTAAAGAAGATCCCCAAAGGGGACCCACCAAAAGTCGAAGCCGTCATCTCTCTGCGTATCGAAAGATCGACCTGAGCTCTCACGGCCCTCGTACTATAATTTATTCCATGACAGATATCATCTAGGTATACTCACCTGTAAGATTGAATACTGGGGTCTGGATACAGGAGTATATACTGAGGTGGGACACATGTAGATGTTTAAGTTCTAAAACACTAATTCTGTATCCCGAGCAGATTGAAAGTTTTGTGAGAATTTAAGAGGATCAGTATATCGGCAATCTACGTGAATTGTTTAATGCTTAAAATGAAATAACAGCTTAACGGTACTTGCATTTGATCAGCAGCTGATATGATCCCTTAACACGCTCACAAAAATATTGTTTGTACAGATTACTTGAATTTATTTTCAGCTTATTCTTGTTAAAAAATTCAAAAAGATTTTTGCTTTCATCTTATTTTCGACAACTGACTTTGGGGATTGAAAGATCAAAACTTATTGCGGAACATGTCTGGATGAGATGAGGGCTGGGTAAGCTGAAGATGCAGTTATATTTGGTACAATGTTTGAATGTTTGAAAGTTTGAAAGAGTTTAAAAATCAAAAAGTTCATTAATTTGAACTTAATTTTTTTAAGAAATCCGGTATCTTCATAGTTTGGTTAGCCAAGGTCATTGAGTTGGACTTGGCAGGCTAGTAAGTTAACCAGGGTCATTAACTTGGACTTGGTTGACTGAGTGTGACGGTGTTTAATCAGAAAAATATTAAAAATCAAATTTTTGAAAGTGTTAGGTTTAGTTGTTTGATTCTTAAGATAATCAAATCTTTATAGAATTGTGATAGAACCAGATCATCAATTCTGGACATTTAAAATGTCTATTCTTATAAATGTTTGAGATTTGCAGGTGAAAGTTCCAGATTAAGATCCCTATAGCAGAGTCTTAGGGGGAGTCTGAAGACGAGCTTGATACAAAAGGAAGCTTGTTGCTGGTAATCCAGGTGTCGATCCCAAATGCTTGGAAGATTGTTGAAAGGGGGAGCCTGAAGAAAGAGTAAGAGGAGTTTAGAGTTGTTTGAAGATCCAAAGACAAGACAAAGACTGCGGCTGTATCCAAGGGGGAGTTTGTTGGTGCAGTATGTCTAAAGCCTGCGTCTTAGTCTTGTTAGATAAGTCTAGGGTCTGTTTATGTCAAGTATGTGAAGTATAGGGGTTTAAATGTGCTTAATTATGTAATTACAGGGGTTAGATTGATATTTGGTTTGTAAAGTTTCAAGAGGTTTCGCTTTTATGTCATGGTGACACATAAGCGAAATCAGTTGTATGAGATTTCGCTTATGTGTCAGACCATATGAGCAAAACCCCATGGATTATAAATACCCCTTGTGTATGTTCTCATTCAGTAATGTTCATGTCATAGGTGCCGAACTACTGACCTTGTATTTTCTGAATATTGAATGAGAAAAGTGTTTAAAAGTGTATCTACTCTGTTTCTACTCCGTTTCTGATTCGTTTCATGCATATTATGTGTTTCCGCCACATAATGTGTAGGTTCTAGCTTCAATTGTCTCATTAGACTGACAATATCGGTCCTACAAGACCTTTCTCCATCAATTAAGAATCTGATCCCGTCACTAAACACATTCCACAAATTGTAGCCATTTGTTGAGTGTTTTTTTTGGTGTCTAATCCTCAGATATATCACCATTGCCCTTGATTTTCTTGACTGTATAACTCTTAAATGTCAACATATACACGTGTGATTTTGTTTATGAAGATTTTTCAATGCCGAGAACCTCGATTAGAGAGTAAAAAAGGCGATAGGTTCATAATGGTGTAAAATTAAAATGGGATATACCGGGCTAGGATTCGAGTTACAGGAACAAGGGCCAAACCAACCACCCAAGAATGGAATCGTCGAGCGAAAACACTTGACAACCTCCTAGAAGCAGCTTTTCTTGCCACTAGACCTTTCTCCATCAATTAGGAATCTGATGCCGTCACTAAACACATTCCTTAAATTGTAGCCATTTGTTGAGTGTTTTTTTTTGTGTCTAATCCGCTTATATATCACCATTGCCCTTGATTTTCTTGACAGTATATCTCTTAAATGTCAACATATACACGTGTGATTTAGTTTACGAAGATTTTTCAATGCCGAGAACCTCGATCAGAGAGTAAAAAAGGCGTAAGGTTCACAATGCTGTAAAATTAAAATGGGATATACCGGGCTAGGATTCGAGTTACAAGAACAAGGGCCAAACCAACCACCCAAGAATGGAATCGTCGAGCGAAAACACTTGACAACCTCTTAGAAGCAGCTTTCCTTGCCACCAGTCCTTTCTCCATCAATTAGGAATCTGACGCCGTCACTAAACACATTCCTTAAATTGTAGCCAATTGTTGAGTGTTTTTTTTGGTGTCTAATCCGCATATATATCACCATTGCCCTTGATTTTATTGACTGTATATCTCTTAAATGTCAACATATAAACGTGTGATTTAGTTTACAAAGAATTTTCAATGCGGAGAACCTCGATCAGAGAGTAAAAAAGGCATAAGGTTCACAATGGTGTAAAATTAAAATGGGATATACCGGGCTAGGATTCGAGTTACAGGAAAAAGGGCCAAACCAACCACCCAAGAATGGAATCGTTGAGCGAAAACACTTGACAACCACCTAGAAGCAGCTTTTCTTGCCACCAGATCTTTCTCCATCAATTAGGAATCTGATGCCGTCACTAAACACGTTCCTTAAATTGTAGCCATTTGTTGAGTGTTTTTTTTTGGTGTCTAATCCGCATATATATCACCATTGCCCTTGATTTTCTTGACTGTATATCTCTTAAATGTCAACATATACACGTGTGATTTAGTTTACGATGATTTTTCAATGCCGAGAACCTCGATCAGAGAGTAAAAAAGGCGTAAGGTTCAGAATGGTGTAAAATTAATATGGGATATACCGGGCTAGGATTCGAGTTACAGGAACAAGGGCCAAACCAACCACCCAAGAATGGAATCGTCGAGCGAAAACACTTGACAACCTCCTAGAAGCAGCTTTTCTTGCCACCAGACCTTTCTCCATCAATTAGGAATCTGATGCCGTCACTAAACACATTCCTTAAATTGTAGCCATTTCTCGAGTGTTTTTTTTGGTGTCTAATCCACATATATATCGCCATTGCCCTTGATTTTCTTGACTGTATATCTCTTAAATGTCAACATCTACACGTGTGATTTAGTTTATGAAGATTTTTCAATGCCGAGAACCTCGATTGGAGAGTAAAAAAGGCGTAAGGTTCACAATGGTGTAAAAATTAAAATGGGATATACCGGGCTAGGATTCGAGTTACAGGAAAAAGGGCCAAACCAACCACCCAAGCATGGAATCGTCGAGCGAAACACTTGACAACTTCCTAGAAGCAGCTTTTCTTGCCACCAGACCTTTCTCCATCAATTAGGAATCTTATGCCGTCACTAAACACATTCCTTAAATTGTAGCCGTTTGTTGAGTGTTTTTTTTGATGTCTAATCCGCATATATATCACCATTGCCCTTGATTTTCTTGACTTTATATCTCTTAAATGTCAACATATACACGTGTGATTTAGTTTACGAAGATTTTTCAATGCCGAGAACCTCGATCAGAGAGTAAAAAAGGCGTAAGGTTCACAATGGTGTAAAATTAAAATGGGATATACCGGGCTAGGATTCAAGTTACAAGAACAAGGGCCAAACCAACCACCCAAGAATGGAATCGTCGAGCGAAAACACTTGACAACCTCTTAGAAGCAGCTTTCCTTGCCACCAGTCCTTTCTCCATCAATTAGGAATCTGACGCCGTCACTAAACACATTCCTTAAATTGTAGCCATTTGTTGTGTGTTTTTTTTGGTGTCTAATCCGCATATATATCACCATTGCCCTTGATTTTATTGACTGTATATCTCTTTAATTTCAACATATAAACGTGTGATTTAGTTTACAAAGATTTTTCAATGCGAAGAACCTCGACCAGAGAGTAAAAAAGGCATAAGGTTCACAATGGTGTAAAATTAAAATGGGATATACCGGGCTAGGATTCGAGTTACAGGAACAAGGGCCAAACCAACCACCCAAGAATGGAATCGTTGAGCGAAAACACTTGACAACCACCTAGAAGCAGCTTTTCTTGCCACCAGATCTTTCACCATCAATTAGGAATCTGATGCCGTCACTAAACACGTTCCTTAAATTGTAGCCATTTGTTGAGTGTTTTTTTTGGTGTCTAATCCACATATATATCACCATTTCCCTTGATTTTCTTGACTGTATATCTCTTAAATGTCAACATATACACGTGTGATTTAGTTTACGATGATTTTTCAATGCCGAGAACCTCGATCAGAGAGTAAAAAAGGCGTAAGGTTCAGAATGGTGTAAAATTAATATGGGATATACCGGGCTAGGATTCGAGTTATAGGAACAAGGGACAAACCAACCACCCAAGAATGGAATCGTCGAGCGAAAACACTTGACAACCTCCTAGAAGCAGTTTTTCTTGCCACCGGACCTTTCTCCATCAATTAGGAATCTGATGCCGTCACTAAACACATTCCTTAAATTGTAGCCGTTTGTTGAGTGTTTTTTTTGATGTCTAATCCGCATATATATCACCATTGCCCTTGATTTTCTTGACTTTATATCTCTTAAATGTCAACATATACACGTGTGATTTAGTTTACGAAGATTTTTCAATGCCGAGAACCTCGATCAGAGAGTAAAAAAGGCGTAAGGTTCACAATGGTGTAAAATTAAAATGGGATATACCGGGCTAGGATTCAAGTTACAAGAACAAGGGCCAAACCAACCACCCAAGAATGGAATCGTCGAGCGAAAACACTTGACAACCTCTTAGAAGCAGCTTTCCTTGCCACCAGTCCTTTCTCCATCAATTAGGAATCTGACGCCGTCACTAAACACATTCCTTAAATTGTAGCCATTTGTTGTGTGTTTTTTTTGGTGTCTAATCCGCATATATATCACCATTGCCCTTGATTTTATTGACTGTATATCTCTTTAATTTCAACATATAAACGTGTGATTTAGTTTACAAAGATTTTTCAATGCGGAGAACCTCGACCAGAGAGTAAAAAAGGCATAAGGTTCACAATGGTGTAAAATTAAAATGGGATATACCGGGCTAGGATTCGAGTTACAGGAACAAGGGCCAAACCAACCACCCAAGAATGGAATCGTTGAGCGAAAACACTTGACAACCACCTAGAAGCAGCTTTTCTTGCCACCAGATCTTTCACCATCAATTAGGAATCTGATGCCGTCACTAAACACGTTCCTTAAATTGTAGCCATTTGTTGAGTGTTTTTTTTGGTGTCTAATCCACATATATATCACCATTGCCCTTGATTTTCTTGACTGTATATCTCTTAAATGTCAACATATACACGTGTGATTTAGTTTACGATGATTTTTCAATGCCGAGAACCTCGATCAGAGAGTAAAAAAGGCGTAAGGTTCAGAATGGTGTAAAATTAATATGGGATATACCGGGCTAGGATTCGAGTTATAGGAACAAGGGCCAAACCAACCACCCAAGAATGGAATCGTCGAGCGAAAACACTTGACAACCTCCTAGAAGCAGTTTTTCTTGCCACCGGACCTTTCTCCATCAATTAGGAATCTGATGCCGTCACTAAACACATTCCTTAAATTGTAGCCATTTGTCGAGTGTTTTTTTTGGTGTCTAATCCACATATATATCGCCATTGCCCTTGATTTTCTTGACTGTATATCTCTTAAATGTCAACATATACACGTGTGATTTAGTTTACGAAGATTTTTCAATGCCGAGAACCTCGATCGGAGAGTAAAAAAGGCGTAAGGTTCACAATGGTGTAAAAATTAAAATGGGATATACCGGGCTAGGATTCGAGTTACAGGAACAAGGGCCAAACCAACCACCCAAGCATGAAATCGTCGAGCGAAACACTTGACAACCTCCTAGAAGCAGCTTTTCTTGCCACCAGACCTTTATCCATCAATTAGGAATATGATGCCGTCACTAAACACATTCCTTAAATTGTAGCCGTTTGTTGAGTGTTTTTTTGGTGTCTAATCCGCATATATATCACCATTGCCCTTGATTTTCTTGACTTTATATCTCTTAAATGTCAACATATACACGTGTGATTTAGTTTACGAAGATTTTTCAATGCCGAGAACCTCGATCAGAGAGTAAAAAAGGCGTAAGGTTCACAATGGTGTAAAATTAAAATGGTATATACCGGGCTAGGATTCGAGTTACAGGAACAAGGGCCAAACCAACCACCCAAGAATGGAATCGTCGAGCGAAAACACTAGACATCCTCCTAGAAGCAGCTTTTCTTGCCACCAGACCTATCTCCATCAATTAGGAATCTGATGCCGTCACTAAACACATTCCTTAAATTGTAGCCATTTGTTGAGTGTTTTTTTTTTTGTGTCTAATCTGCATATACATCACCATTGCCCTTGATTTTCTTGACTGTATATCTCCTAAATGTCAACATATACACGTGTGGTTTAGTTTACGAAGATTTTTCAATACGGAGAACCTCGATCAGAGAGTAAAAAAGGCATAAGGTTCACAATGGTGTAAAATTAAAATGGGATATACCGGGCTAGGATTCGAGTTACAGGAACAAGGGCCAAACCAACCACCCAAGAATGGAATCGTTGAGCGAAAACACTTGACAACCACCTAGAACCAGCTTTTCTTGCCACCAGACCTTTCTCCATCAATTAGGAATCTGATGCCGTCACTAAACACATTCCTTATATTTTAGCCATTTATTGAGTGTTTTTTTGGTGTCTAATCAGCATATATATCACCATTGCCCTTGATTTTCTTGATTGTATATCTCTTAAATGTCAACATATACACGTGTGATTTAGTTTACGAAGATTTTTCAATGCCGAGAACATCGATTAGAGAGTAAAAAAGGCGTAAGGTTCACAATGGTGTAAAATTAAAATGGGATATACCGGGCTAGGATTCATGTTACAAGAACAAGGGCCAAACCAACCACCCAAGAATGGAATCGTCGAGCGAAAACACTTGACAACCTCCAAGAAGCAGCTTTTCTTGCCACCAGACCTTTCTCCATCAATTAGGAATCTGATGCCGTAACTAAACACATTCCTTAAATTGTAGCCATTTGTTGAGTGTTTTTTTTGTCTAATCCGCATATATATCACCATTGCCCTTGATTTTCTTGAATGTATATCTCTTAAATGTCAACATATACACGTGTGATTTAGTTTACGAAGATTTTTCAATGCCGAGAACCTCGATCAGAGAGTAAAAAAGTCGTAAGCTTCACAATGGTGTAAAATTAAAATGGGATATCCCGGGCTAGGATTCGAGTTACAGGAACAAGGGCCAAACCAACCACCCAAGCATGAAATCGTCGAGCGAAACACTTGACAACCTCCTAGAAGCAGCTTTTCTTGCCACCAGACCTTTCTCCATCAATTAGGAATATGATGCCGTCACTAAACACATTCCTTAAATTGTAGCCGTTTGTTGAGTGTTTTTTTTTGGTGTCTAATCCGCATATATATCACCATTGCCCTTGATTTTCTTGACTTTATATCTCTTAAATGTCAACATATACACGTGTGATTTAGTTTACGAAGATTTTTCAATGCCGAGAACCTCGATCAGAGAGTAAAAAAGGCGTAAGGTTCACAATGGTGTAAAATTAAAATGGTATATACCGGGCTAGGATTCGAGTTACAGGAACAAGGGCCAAACCAACCACCCAAGAATGGAATCGTCGAGCGAAAACACTAGACATCCACCTAGAAGCAGCTTTTCTTGCCACCAGACCTTTCTCCATCAATTAGGAATCTGATGCCGTCACTAAACACATTCCTTAAATTGTAGCCATTTGTTGAGTGTTTTTTTTTTGTGTCTAATCCGCATATATATCACCATTGCCCTTGATTTTCTTGACTGTATATCTCTTAAATGTCAACATATACACGTGTGATTTAGTTTACGAAGATATTTCAATGTCGAGAACCTCGATGAGACAGTAAAAAAGGCGTAAGGTTCACAATGTAGTAAAATTAAAATGGGATATACCGGCCTAGGATTCGAGTTACAGGAACAAGGGCCAAACCAACCACCCAATAATGGAATCGTCGAGCGAAAACACTTGACAACCTCCTAGAAGCAGCTTTTCTTTCCACGAGACCTTTCTCCATCAATTAGGAATCTGATGCCGTCACTAAACACATTCCTTAAATTGTAGCCATTTGCTGAGTGTTTTTTTTCGTGTCTAATCCGCATATATATCACCATTGCCCTTGATTTTCTTGACTGTATATCTCTTAAATGTCAACATATACACGTGTGATTTAGTTTACGAAGATTTTTCAATGCCGAGAACATCGATCAGAGAGTAAAAAAGGCGTAAGGTTCACAATGGTGTAAAATTAAAATGGGATATACCGGGCTAGGATTCATGTTACAAGAACAAGGGCCAAACCAACCACCCAAGAATGGAATCGTCGAGCGAAAACACTTGACAACCTCCAAGAAGCAGCTTTTCTTGCCACCAGACCTTTCTCCATCAATTAGGAAACTGATGCCGTAACTAAACACATTCCTTAAATTGTAGCCATTTGTTGAGTGTTTTTTTTTTGTCTAATCCGCATATATATCACCATTGCCCTTGATTTTCTTGAATGTATATCTCTTAAATGTCAACATATACACGTGTGATTTAGTTTACGAAGATTTTTCAATGCCGAGAACCTCGATCAGAGAGTAAAAAAGGCGTAAGGTTCACAATGGTGTAAAATTAAAATGGGATATACCGGGCTAGGATTCGAGTTACAGGAACAAGGGTCAAATCAACCACCCAAGAATGGAATCGTCGAGCGAAAACACTTGACAACCTCCTAGAAGCAGCTTTTCTTGCCACCAGACCTTTCTCCATCAATTAGGAATCTGATGCCATCACTAAACACATTCCTTAAATTGTAGCCATTTGTTGAGTGTTTTTTTTTGTCTAATCCGCATATATATCACCATTGCCCTTGATTTTCTTGACTGTATATCTCTTAAATGTCAACATATACACGTGTGATTTAGTTTACGAAGATTTTTCAATGCCGAGAAGCTCGATAAGAGAGTAAAAAAGGCATAAGGTTCACAATGGTGTAAAATTAAAATGGGATATACCGGGTTAGGATTCGTGTTATAGGAACAAGGGCCAAAGCAACCACCCAAGAATGGAATCGTCGAGTATAAACACTTGACAACCTCCAAGAAGCAGCTTTTCTTGCCACCAGACCTTTCTCCATCAATTAGGAATCTGATGCCGTCACTAAACACATTCCTTAAATTGTAGCCATTTGTTGAGTGTTTTTTTTGGTGTCTAATCCGCATATACATCACCATTGCCCTTGATTTTCTTGACTGTATATCTTTTAAATGTCAACATATACACGTGTGATTTAGTTTACGAAGATTTTTCAATGCCGAGAACCTCGATCAGAGAGTAAAAAAAGCGTAAGGTTCACAATGGTGTAAAATTAAAATGGGAGATACCAGGCTAGGATTCGAGTTACAGGAACAAGTGCCAAACCAACCACCCAAGAATGGAATTGTCGACGCGAAAACACTTGACAACCTTCTAGAAGCAGCTTTTCTTGCTACCAGACTTTTCTCCATCACTTAGGAATCTGATGCCGTCACTAAACACAATCCATAAATTGTAGCCATTTGTTGAGTGTTGTTTTTTTGGTGTCTAATCCGTATATATATCACCATTTCCCTTGATTTTCTTGACTGTAGATCTCTTAAATGTCAACATATACACGTGTGATTTAGTTTACGAAGATTTTTCAATGCCGAGAACCTCGATCAGAGAGTAAAAAATGCGTAAGGTTCACAATGGTGTAAAATTAAAATGGGATATACCGGGCTAGGATTCGAGTTACAGGAACAAGGGCCAAATCAACCACCAAAGAATGGAATCGTCGAGCGAAAACACTTGACAACCTCCTAGAAGCAGCTTTTCTTGCCACCAGACCTTTCTCCATCAATTAGGAATCTAATGCCATCACTAAACACATTCCTTAAATTGTAGCCATTTGTTGAGTGTTTTTTCTTGTCTAATCCGCATATATATCACCATTGCCCTTGATTTTCTTGACTGTATATCTCTTAAATGTCAACATATACACGTGTGATTTAGTTTACGAAGATATTTCAATGTCGAGAACCTCGATGAGACAGTAAAAAAGGCGTAAGGTTCACAATGTAGTAAAATTAAAATGGGATATACCGGCCTAGGATTCGAGTTACAGGAACAAGGGCCAAACCAACCACCCAATAATGGAATCGTCGAGCGAAAACACTTGACAACCTCCTAGAAGCAGCTTTTCTTTCCACGAGACCTTTCTCCATCAATTAGGAATCTGATGCCGTCACTAAACACATTCCTTAAATTGTAGCCATTTGTTGAGTGTTTTTTTTCGTGTCTAATCCGCATATATATCACCATTGCCCTTGATTTTCTTGACTGTATATCTCTTAAATGTCAACATATACACGTGTGATTTAGTTTACGAAGATTTTTCAACGCCGAGAACCTCGATCAGAGAGTAAAAAAGACGTAAGGTTCATAATGGTGTAAAATTAAAATGGGATATACCGGGATAGGATTCTAGTTACAGGAACAAGGGCCAAAGCAACCACCCAAGAATGAAATCGTCGAACGAAAACACTTGACAACCTCTTAGAAGCAGCTTTTCTTGCCACCAGACCTTTCTCCATCAATAAGGAATCTGATGCCGTCACTAAACACATTCCTTAAATTGTAGCCATTTGTTGAGTGTTTTCTTTTTTTTTTGGTGTCTAATCCGCATATATATCACCATTGCCCTTGATTTTCTTTATTGTATATCTCTAAAATGTCAACATATATACGTGTGATTTAGTTTACGAAGATTTTTCAATGCCGAGAACCTCGATCAGAGAGTAAAAAAGGCGTAAGGTTCACAATGGTGTAAAATTAAAATGGGATATACCGGGCTAGGATTCGAGTTACAGGAACAAGGGCCAAACCAACCACCCAAGAATGGAATCGTCGAGCGAAAACACTTGACAACCTCCTAGAAGCAGCTTTTCTTGCCACCAGACCTTTCTCCATCAATTAGGAATCTGATGCCGTCACTAAACACATTCCTTAAATTGTAGCCATTTGTAGAGTGTTTTTTTGGTGTCTAATCCGCATATATATCACCATTGCCCTTGATTTTCTTGACTGTATATCTCTTAAATGTCAACATATACACGTGTGATTTAGTTTACGAAGATTTTTCAACGCGGGGAACCTCGATCAGAGAGTAAAAAAGGCATAAGGTTCACAATGGTGTAAAATTAAAATGGGATATACCGGGATAGGATTCGAGTTACAGGAACAAGGGCCAAAGCAACCACCCAAGAATGGAATCGTCGAACGAAAACACTTGACAACCTCTTAGAAGCAGCTTTTCTTGCCACCAGACCTTTCTCCATCAATAAGGAATCTGATGCCGTCACTAAACACATTCCTTAAATTGTAGCCATTTGTTGAGTGTTTTCTTTTTTTTTTTGGTGTCTAATCCGCATATATATCACCATTGCCCTTGATTTTCTTGACTGTATATCTCCTAAATGTCAACATATACACGTGTGATTTAGTTTACGAAGATTTTTCAATGCGGAGAACCTCGACCAGAGAGTAAAAAAGGCGTAAGGTTCACAATGGTGTAAAATTAAAATGGGATATACCGGGCTTGGATTCGAGTTACAGGAACAAGGGCCAAACCAACCACCCAAGAATGGAATCGTCGAGCGAAAACACTTGACAACCTCCTAGAAGCAGCTTTTCTTGCCACCAGACCTTTCTCCATCAATTAGGAATCTGATGCCGTCACTAAACACATTCCTTAAATTGTAGCCATTTGTTGAGTGTTTTCTTTTTTTTTTTGGTGTCTAATCCGCATATATATAACCATTGCCCTAGATTTTCTTGACTGTATATCTCTTAAATGTCAACATATACACGTGTGATTTAGTTTACGAAGATTTTTCAACGCGGGGAACTTCGATCAGAGAGTAAAAAAGGCATAAGGTTCACAATGGTGTAAAATTAAAATGGGATATACCGGGCTAGGATTCGAGTTACAGGAAAAAGGGCCAAACCAACCACCCAAGAATGGAATCGTTGAGCGAAAACACTTGACAACCTCCTAGAAGCAGCTTTTCTTGCCAAAAGACCTTTCTCCATCAATTAGGAATCTGATGCCGTCACTAAACACATTCCTTAAATTGTAGGCATTTCTTGAGTGTTTTTTTTGGTGTCTAATCCGCATATATATCACCATTGCCCTTGATTTTCTTGACTGTATATCTCTTAAATGTCAACATATACATGTGTGATTTAGTTTACGAAGACTTTTCAATGCCGAGAACCTCGATCAGAGAGTAAAAAAGTCGTAAGGTTCACAATGGTGTAAAATTAAAATGTGATATACCGGGCTAGGATTCGAATTACAGGAACAAGGGCCAAGTCAACCACCCAAGAATGGAATCGTCGAAGCGAAAACACTTGACAATCTTCTAGAAGCAGCTTTTTTTGCCACCAGACCTTTCTCCATCACTTAGGAATCTGATTGCGTCACTAAACACAATCCATAAATTATAGCCATTTGTTGAGTGTTGTTCTTTTGGTGTCTAATCCGCATATATATCACCATTTCCCTTCATTTTCTTGACTGTAGATCTCTTAAATGTCAACATATACACGTGTGATTTAGTTTACGAAGATTTTTCAATGCCGAGAACCTCGATCAGAGAGTAAAAAATTCGTAAGGTTCACAATGGTGTAAAATTAAAATGGGATATACCGGGCTAGGATTCAAGTTACAGGAACAAGGGCCAAACCAACCACCCAAGAATGGAATCGTCGAGCGAAAACACTTGACAACCTCCTAGAAGCAGCTTTTCTTACCACCAGACCTTTCTCCATCAATTAGGAATCTGATGCCATCACTAAACACAATCCTTAAATTGTAGTCATTTGTTGAGCGTTTTTTTTGTGTCTAATCCGCATATATATCACCATTGCCCTTGATTTTCTTGACTGTATATCTCTTAAATGTCAACATATACACGTGTGATTTAGTTTATGAAGACTTTTCAATGCCGAGAACCTCGATCAGAGAGTAAAAAAGTCGTAAGGTTCACAATGGTGTAAAATTAAAATGTGATATACCGGGCTAGGATTCGAATTACAGGAACAAGGGCCAAGTCAACCACCCAAGAATGGAATCATCGAGCGAAAACACTTGACAACCTCCTAGAAGCAACTTTTCTTCCCACCAGACCTTTCTCCATCAATTAGGAATCTGATGCCGTCTCTAAACACATTCCTTAAATTGTAGCCATTTGTTGAGTGTTTTTTTTTTGGTGTCTAATCCGCATATATATATCACCATTGCCCTTGATTTTCTTGACTGTATATCTCTTAAATGTCAACATATACACGTGTGATTTAGTTTACCAAGATTTTTCAATGCTGAGAACCTCAATCAGAGAGTAAAAAAGTCGTAAGGTTCACAATGGTGTAAAATTGAAATGGGATATACCGGGCTATGATTCGAGTTACAGGAACAAGGGCCAAACCATCCACTCAAGAATGGAATCATCGAGCAAAAACACTTGACAACCTCCTAGAAGAAGCTTTTCCTGCCACCAGACCTTTCTCCATCAATTAGTAATCTGAGGCCGTCACTAAACACATTCCTTAAATTGTAGCCATTTGTTGAGTGATTTCTTTTTTGGTGTCTAATCCGCATATATATCACCATTGCCCTTGATTTTCTTGACTGTATATCTCTTAAATGTCAACATATACATGTGTGATTTAGTTTACGAAGATTTTTCAATGCCGAGATCCTCGATCAGAGAGTAAAAAAGGTGTAAGGTTCACAATGGTGTAAAATTAAAATGGGATATCCCGGGCTAGGATTCCAGTTACAGGAACAAGGGCCAAACCAACCACCCAAGAATGGAATAGTCGAGCGAAAACACTTGACAACCTCCTAGAAGCAGCCTTTCTTGCCACCAGACCTTTCTCCATCAATTAGGATTCTGATCCCGTCCCTAAACACATTCCTTAAATTGTAGCCATTTGTTGAGTGTATTTTTTTTGGTGTCTAGTCCGCATATATATCACCATTGCCCTTGATTTTCTTGACTGTATATCTCTTAAATGTAAACATATACACGTGTGATTTAGTTTACGAAGATTTTTCAATGCCGAGAACCTCGATCAGAGAGTAAAAAAGGCGTAAGGTTCACAATGGTGTAAAATTAAAATCGGATATAACGGGCTAGGATTCGAGTTACAGGAACAAGGGCCAAACCAACCACCCAAGAATGGAATTGTCGAGCGAAAACACTTGACAACCTCCTACAAGCAGCTTTTCTTGCCACCCGACCATTCTCCATCAATTAGGAATCTGATGCCGTCACTAAACACATTCCTTAAATTGTAGCCATTTGTTGAGTGTTTTTTTTGGTGTCTAATCCACATATATATCACCATTGCCCTTGATTTTCTTGACTGTATATCTCTTAAATGTCAACATATACACGTGTGATTTAGTTTACGATGATTTTTCAATGCTGAGAACCTCGATGAGAGAGTAAAAAAGGCGTAAGGTTCAGAATGGTGTAAAATTAAAATGGGATATATCGGGCTAGGATTCGAGTTATAGGAACGAGGGCCAAACCAACCACCCAAGAATGGAATCGTCGAGCGAAAACGCTTGACAACCTCCTAGCAGCAGCTTTTCTTGCCACCAGACCTTTCTCCATCAATTAGGAATATGATGCGGTCACTAAACACATTCCTTAATTTGTAGCCATTTGTTGAGTGTTTTTTTTGGTGTCTATTCCTCATATATATCACCATTGCCCTTGATTTTCTTGACTGTATATCTCTTAAATGTCAACATATACACGTGTGATTTAGTTTACGAAGATGTTTCAATGCCGAGAACTTCGATGAGAGAGTAAAAAAGGCGTAAGGTTCACAATGGAGTAAAATTAAAATGGGGTATACCGAGCTAGGATTCGAGATACAGGAACAAGGGCCAAACCAACCACCCAAGAACGGAATCGTCGAGCGAAAACACTTGACAAACACCTAGATGCAGCTTTTCTTGCCACCAGACCTTTCTCCATCAATTAGGAATCTGATGCCGTCACTAAACACATTCCTTAAATTGTAGCCCTTTGTTGAGTGTTTTTTTTTGTGTCTAATCCGCATATATATCACCATTTCCCTTGATTTTCTTGACTGTATATCTCTTAAATGTCAATATATACACGTGTGATTTAGTTTACGATGATTTTTCAATGCTGAGAACCTCGATCAGAGTGTAAAAAAGACGTAAGGTTCACAATGGTGTAAAATTAAAATGGGATATACCGGACTAGGATTCGAGTTACAGGAACAAGGGCCAAACCAACCACCCAAGAATGTAATCGTCGAGCGAAAACACTTGACAACCTCCTAGAAGCACCTTTTCTTGCCACCAGACCTTTCTTCATCAATTAGGAATCTGATGCCGTCACTAAACACATTCCTTAAATTGTAGCCATTTGTTGAGTGTTTTTTTTGGTGTCTAATCCGCATATATATCGCCATTGCCCTTGATTTTCTTGACTGTGTATCTCTTAAATGTCAACATATACACGTGTGATTTAGTTTACGAAGATGTTTCAATGCCGAGAACCTCGATCAAAGTGTAAAAAAGGCGTAAGGTTCACAATGGAGTAAAATTAAAATGGGGTATACCGGGCTAGGATTCGAGATACAGGAACAAGGGCCAAACCAACCACCCAAGAACGGAATCGTCGAGCAAAAACACTTGACAAACTCCTAGATGCAGCTTTTCTTGCCACCAGACCTTTCTCCATCAATTAGGAATCTGATGCCGTCACAAAACACATTCCTTAAATTGTAGCCATTTGTTGAGTGTTTTTTTTGGTGTCTAATCCGCATATATATCATCATTTCCCTTGATTTTCTTGACTGTATATCTCTTAAATGTCAATATATACACCTGTGATTTAGTTTACGAAGATTTTTCAATCCCGAGAACCTCGATCAGAGAATAAAAAAGGCGTAAGGTTCACAATGGTGTAAAATTAAAATGGGATATACCGAGCTAGGATACGAGTTACAGGAACAAGGGCCAAACTAACCACCCAAGAATGGAATCGTCGAGCGAAAACGCTTGACAACCTCCTAGAAGCAGCTTTTCTTGCCACCAGACCTTTCTCCATCAATTAGGAATATGATGCCGTCACTAAACACATTCCTTAAATTGTAGCCGTTTATTGAGTGTTTTGTTTGGTGTCTATTCCTCATATATATCACCATTGCCAATGATTTTCTTGACTGTATATCTCTTAAATGTCAATATATACACGTGTGATTTAGTTTACGAAGATTTTTCAATGCCGAGAACCTCGATCAGAGAGTAAAAAAGGAGTAAGGTTCACAATGGTGTAAAATTAAAATGGGCTATACCAGGCTAGGATTCGAGTTACAGGAACAATGGCCAAACTAACCACCCAAGAATGGAATCGTCGAAGCGAAAACACCTGACAACCTTCTAGAAGCAGCTTTTCTTGCCACCAGACCTTTCTTCATCACTTAGGAATCTGATTGCGTCACTAAACACAATCCATAAATTGTAGCCATTTGTTGAGTGTTGTTTTTTTGGTGTCTAATCTGCATATATATCACCATTTCCCTTGATTTTCTTGACTGTAGAACTCTTAAATGTCAACATATACACGTGTGATTTAGTTTATGAAGATTTTTCAATGCCGAGAACCTCGATCAAAGAGTAAAAAAGGCGTAAGGTTCACAATGGTGTAAAATTAAAATGGGATATACCGGGCTAGGATTCGTGTTACAGGAACAAGGGCCAAACCAACCACCCAAGAATGGAATCGTCGAGCGAAAACACTTGACAACCTCCAAGAAGCAGCTTTTCTTGCCACCCGACCTTTCTCCATCAATTAGGAATCTGATGCCGTCACTAAACAAATTCCTTAAATTGTAGCCATTTGTTGAGTGTTTTTTTTGGTGTCTAATCCGCATATACATCACCATTGCCCTTGTTTTTCTTAACTGTATATCTTTTAAATGTCAACATATACACGTGTGATTTAGTTTACGAAGATTTTTCAATGCCGAGAACCTCGATCAGAGAATAAAAAAGGCGTAAGGTTCAAAATGGTGTAAAATTAAAATGGGATATACCGGGCTAGGATTCGAGTTACAGGAACAAGGGCCAAATCAACCACCCAAGAATGGAATCGTCGAGAGAAAACACTTGACAACCTCCTAGAAGCAGCTTTTCTTGCCACCAGACCTTTCTCCATCAATTAGGAATCTGATGCCATCACTAAACACATTCCTTAAATTGTAGCCATTTGTTGAGTGTTGTTTTTTGTCTAATCCGCATATATATCACCATTGCCCTTGATTTTCTTGACTGTATATCTCTTAAATGTCAACATATACACGTGTGATTTAGTTTACGAAGATTTTTCAATGCCGAGAACCTCGATCATAGAGTAAAAAAGGCGTAAGGTTCACAATGGTGTAAAATTAAAATGGGATATACCGGGCTAGGATTCGAGTTACAGGAACAAGGGCCAAACCAACCATCCAAGAATGGAGTCGGTGAGCGAAAACACTTGACAACCTCTTAGAAGTAGCTTTTCTTGCCACCAGACCTTTCTTCATCAATTAGGAATCTGATGCCGTCACTAAACACATTCCTTAAATTGTAGCCATTTGTTGAGTGTTTTCTTTTTTTTGGTGTCTAATCCGTATATATATCACCATTGCCCTTGATTTCCTTGACTGTATATCTCTTAAATGTCAACATATACACGTGTGATTTAGTTTACGAAGATTTTTCAATGCCGAGAACCTCGATCAGAGAGTAAAAAGGGCGTAAGGTTCACAATGGTGTAAAATTAAAATGGGATATACCGGGCTAGGATTCGTGTTACAGGAACAAGGGCCAAACCAACCACCCAAGAATGGAATCGTCGAGCGAAAACACTTGACAACCTCCAAGAAGCAGCTTTTCTTGCCATCAGACCTTTCTCCATCAATTAGGAATCTGATGCCGTCACTAAACACATTCCTTAAATTGTAGCCATTTGTTGAGTGTTTTTTTTTGGTGTCTAATCCGCATATACATCACCATTGCCCTTGATTTTCTTGACTGTATATCTTTTAAATGTCAACATATACACGTGTGATTTAGTTTACGAAGATTTTTCAATGCCGAGAAACTCGATCAGAGAGTAAAAAAGGCGTAAGGTTCACAATGGTGTAAAATTAAAATGGGATATACCAGGCTAGGATTCGAGTTACAGGAACAAGGGCCAAACCAACCACCCAAGAATGGAATCGTCGAAGCGAAAACACTTGACATCCTTCTAGAAGCAGCTTTTCTTGCCACCAGACCTTTCTCCATCACTTAGGAATCTGATGCCGTCACTAAACACAATCCATAAATTGTAGCCATTTGTTGAGTGTTGTTTTTTTGGTGTCTAATCCGCATATTTATCACCATTTCCCTTGATTTTCTTGACTGTAGATCTCTTAAATGTCAACATATACACGTGTGATTTAGTTTACGAAGATTTTTCAATGCCGAGAACCTCGATCAGAGAGTAAAAAAGGCGTAAGGTTCACAATGTTGTAAAATTAAAATGGGATATACCGGGCAAGGAATCGAGTTACAGGAACAAGGGCCAAACCAACCACCCAAGAATGGAATCGTCGAGCGAAAACACTTGACAACCTCCTAGAAGCAGCTTTTCTTGCCACCGGACCTTTCTCCATCAATTAGGAATCTGATACCGTCACTAAACACATTCCTTAAATTGTAGCCATTTGTTGAGTGTTTTTTTTGGTGTCTAATCCGCATATATATCACCATTGCCCTTGATTTTCTTGACTGTATATCTCTTAAATGTCAACATATACACGTGTGATTTAGTTTACGAAGATTTTTCAATGCCGAAAACCTCGATCAGAGAGTAAAAAAGGCGTAAGGTTCACAATGGTGTAAAATTAAAATGGGATATACCGGGCTAGGATTCGAGTTACAGGAACAAGGGCCAAACCAACCACCCAAGAATGGAATCGTCGAGCGAAAACACTTGACAACCTCCTAGAAGCAGCTTTTCTTGCCACCGGACCTTTCTCCATCAATTAGGAATCTGATACCGTCACTAAACACATTCCTTAAATTGTAGCCATTTGTTGAGTGTTTTTTTTGGTGTCTAATCCGCATATATATCACCATTGCCCTTGATTTTCTTGACTGTATATCTCTTAAATGTCAACATATAGACGTGTGATTTAGTTTACGAAGATTTTTCAATGCGGAGAACCTCGATCAGAGAGTAAAAAAGGCATAAGGTTCACAATGGTGTAAAATTAAAATGGGATATACCGGGCTAGGATTCGAGTTACAGGAACAAGGGCCAAACCAACCACCCAAGAATGGAATCGTTTAGCGAAAACACTCTCATAAATATTTCCGACACCTTAGTATATTGTAAAAAGTTCCAATATGTCTTTAAAAACACCCCGTATGTGAAAACTTAGCCCGAATTATGTTATAACATATAAAATAAATTAAAAAAATAAATATTAAGCTGAGGCGGGCCGCGTAGACCCACCCCAAGCTTTTACGCGGGCGGTTTCAAGGTTGGAAACTGACTCCGCTGGTTTCTTTAGTTCAAGCGGGCCGCGTAAGCTTTAGCTTACATTTACGCGGGCCGCGTAGGATCAATAAACGCGGAGACACCCTAGGCCGACACATGTCGACATCGTGGCAGACCTACACATCAAATCAGCTAAGCTATATGTTGACCGGGTTTTGACACGGGCCGCGTAAGGCTTTGCCTTACCTTACGCGGGCCGCCTGAGAGTCAATATCAGCAACTATATAAAGGAGGCCTCGGATCTCATTTCAGTTCGTTCATTTCTCAATTCTCAATCTCACTTTCTGAATTAGAGGCATTATAGACGGGTATTATACCCCTAATTAGCGAGGTTCTGCTCCGTTGTAAGTATTATAACCCCAGTTTCGTAACAGTTACGCTGCCCGATTGATTTAGGGTTCCGTAACAACTGTCGTGGTTCTGCCCGACGTAGTTGTTGGAATGCCGTCTCGGGGAGGGTATCATTAATATTTTCAAAGGGTTATGATACTAACCAATGTACATTTGTATAAATTATAGATTATATCAAGGAAACCCTTACGCGAAGTCTAAGATAGCAATATGAGTTTTTCCTCTTTTTGTTAACCTTTTTGGAATACTTTACAAAACCTTAATTGTTTTACAATGTGATTAAGCGGTGATTGAGTCTTTGTAGTTCTTCAATTACTGCCGGTATGTTGGGGTTTTGTATACAAAATTTACTACCTTGTGAGTAGTAAGTCGGGGATGACAGGACGTTACCATTGGACAACGAGTTAGCCAATGAGTAATATGACCCACAAGTCAGGATTGACAGTACTGAATGAGTAATTGTGTAGAAATAAACAATGTGATCGCTCTCAATACTGTTTTAATTGATAAAATGTTTCTTGATTAAACTGGGATTCACTCACCAGTATTTCCCGCTGACAAATATTTTTAAAACATGTTTCAGGTAACAAAATGTGACAGCCAATTAGTAAAAAGCCAGCTGGAGAGCACTGAAGGCTTGGGAAAAATGTGGCTATAAAAGTTACCTAAAAGATGATGTTTTAAATTCAATAAAATAGGGTTTATCCCTATGAATGTATTGTAATAAGAAACTTGGGTTTTACCCATGTGATTGTTAATATCAAAAATGGTGGTTTTACTCTGATAAACATTTACTCTGATAAACATTTCCTAAATTCCGCTGCGAGATTAAACAACTGATACCATCACTACTGAGTTCGTGTCCGCCCGTTCCCGGGACAGATAAGGGATCGGGGGTTACGACACACCGTGCCGGTAGGACGGGCGTGTACTAATGGATCTGGGCACTTAGTCAATGATGATAGGCATTGACTTAGGGCACAACTTACTTTCGTCAGTTGTCGATATGGTAACGGTCTAGTGGTTCACATGGGGAAGCCCCCACTGATTATGGATATGGTTTGGGGAACAAAGATACTGGTTAACTCGTGGTTTACGAAACAACTTATGGTTTTCAAAACAAACTTTTAAAACTAAACAACCAACTGTGAACTCACTCAACTTTGTTGTTGACTCGTTGTTACATGCCTTGCAGGTCGTTAGGTGCTTATGGAGCTTGCATAGGGAGGAGTGGTCGTTGTGGGACATGGACTGTTGAGTTCCATGTTAAACATTTGAACTTTATGAACTTATTACTTATGTTTGGGCTTTATATTTTATGCTTCCGCTGTTAACTTAAAGTTGGTTACTTTCTTTTGGACACCAATTATATTGTGGTTGGTTTTACTTACTTAATTAGGTTGTTCAGTATGATTGGTGGCTTGATCCTGGTCATGTCATGCCTCCAAGCGGTGATACTCCGCTTGTGGATTTTGGGGGTGTGACAGATTGGTATCAGAGCCATTGGTTATAGTGAACTCGGTTTTAAAAAGAGAAATGCTTTTTGACAAAACCAGACTATAACCTGTACAGTGCTCAATGATCAACAACGACGCTTCGCTCCACGTGCAAGACTCAACATTCTAGGTGATATGGTTTATGTTTATATTACCTACCTGTTAGTTACATAGTACATTGTTCATGGTATGCTTAGATAAATGTAGCAACTATTGTTTGAAACACATGTGTGCTTACTCTTTTCTGTCATCGCACTTTCGCGACACCTTTCTCACTCATGTTTCCTTTGATATGAAGATCATGAGTGGACGATTGAACTTGACTCAAGCCCAGCTGGCGGCTCTCATTAACGAATGAGTTGCTGAGGCACTCATAGCCGCTCAGGCAGGAGGTATAACCCGCCATTGCAACTTACGCTAGGATTTGTAGATCCTACTCTCGTGAACCAACACTTGTGTTTAATTTTGTCTCTTCTTACTCGCACGACAGGTCAACAAGCTCAGCCTCCTGCGTGTACTTTCAAAACTTTTATGGACTGCCGACCTACTACTTTTAGTGGCACTGAAGGAGCTGTAGGTATCCTCCACTGGTTTGAGAAGCTCGAGTCTGTCTTCGAGATGTGTGAATGCCCTGAGGCTCGTAGGGTGAAATATGCTACTGGTACTCTTGAAGGTGTAGCGCTCACGTGGTGGAACGCTCAGGTTCAGATGATGGGATTGGCGACTGCTAATGCCACCCCATGGAACGATTTCAAGGAATTGATCAAGGAAGAGTACTGTAATCGTGATGACATCCACAAGCTGGAAGTAGAGTTCTACAACTTAAAGATGACGAGGTCGGAAATTGAGGCGTACACGAAAAGATCGAATGAGCTGGCTATCTTGTGTCCTACTATGGTGGATCCTCCTATCAAACGTATCGAGCTGTACCTTAAAGGTTTAGTGCCATAGATCCAGAGCCATGTGACTGCAGCAAACCTCGCCACTATCCATCAAGTTATTCGTTTGGCTCATCGTCTCACTGATCAGGCAGTCGAGCAGAACAAGCTGCCCAAGCGTATTGGTGCTACCACTACTACTACTTCTGTTGCCCCCAGCGACAACAAGCGCAAATGGGATGGAGTCTCAAGCAAGGGTTCAACATCAGCTCAGTCTCAATCTCAGCAGCGAAAGACTGATGACTACAAGAGCCCTGGTCAGCAATCTTAGGGTAGTCAGGGGCAGGGTGGATACAGAGGAAACCACCCCAAGTGCAACCTATGCCACATGCATCATAGTGGGCCGTGCAATAAGGGTCGTTGTCAGAGGTGTAACAAGCTTGGTCATGAAGCTAAGGATTGCAGGGGCGCATGACCGGCAAATCAGAATCGTCAACAACAGCCACCAGCTCCACAGAATCAGCAGCAGCAACAGCAGGGTAACAGGGGATGCTATCAGTGTGGTGCTGAAGGCCACTTCAAGAGAAACTGCCCCCAGTTGAACCAGAATCAGAACAACAACAATAATCAGGGGAACGGGAACAACAACGGGGGTAACAATGATGGCAATGGTGCCAGGGGACGTGCTATCGTGCTGGGTCAGGGTGACGCGAGGAATGATCCCAACGTTGTGATGGGTAAGTTTCTTCTGGATGACTTCTTTGTTACTGTTTTATTCGATTTGGGTGCCGATACTAGTTATGTGTCCTTAAAAGTTAGTCAAATGCTTAAGCGCACTCCAACACTTTTGAACACCAAACACATGGTAGAGCTAGCAAACGGTAAAAGTCTCGAGGCCACACACATAGTTAAGGGTTGTAATCTCGTCTTAGCTGGTCAGACCTTCTCTATCGATCTTATTCCTATCGTTCTTGGTAGTTTCGACATCGTTATTGGGATGGATTGGCTATCTCAACATCAAGCGGAGATTATTTGCAAGGAGAAAATCGTCCGTATTCCTCGTTCTGGTGAAGAACCTCTCATGATTCATGGCGACAAGAGTGGTGCTGTTGTGGGCATCATCTCTTTCCTTAAGGCCCAGAAGTGTTTGCAAAAGGGCTACACTGCTATTCTAGCCTTCGTTTCTGATACATCCTCAAAAGAAAAGAAGATAGAAGACATTCCTATTGTGCACGACTTTCCTGAGGTATTTACGGAGGAATTACCTGGTCTTCCGCCTCGTCGACAAGTCGAGTTTCAAATCGAGCTAGCTCCTGGAGCAGCACCAATAGCTTGTGCACCTTATCGTCTAGCTCCATCTGAACTAGAAGAACTATCCGCACAGTTACAAGAACTCTTGGAAAAGGGTTTCATACGTCCTAGCTCTTCGCCCTGGGGAGCTCCAGTGTTATTTATGAAGAAGAAAGACGGTACCTTCAGAATGTGTATTGACTACCGCGAACTCAACAAGGTAACCATGAAGAATCGTTATCCTCTCCCACGCATTGATGACTTATTCGACCAGTTGCAAGGGTTGAGTTTCTACTCAAAGATTGACCTGAGGTCAGGCTACCATCAACTGAGAGTCCGAGACGAGGACATCTCTAAGACAACATTCAGGACTCAGTACGGGCATTACGAGTTTCTGGTTATGCCTTTTGGATTGACAAACGCACCTGCGGTCTTCAGGGATCTCATGAACAGAGTGTGCAAGCCTTATCTGGATAAGTTTGTTATTGTATTCATCGATGACATCCTGGTCTATTCTAAGATTCAGGAGGAACATGAACATCACATGCGGCTTATTCTGGAACTCCTTCGAACAGAGCAGTTGTATGCTAAGTTTTTGAAATGTGACTTTTGGCTTCGCGAAGTCCATTTCCTAGGCCACGAGGTAAACAAGGATGGGATTCATGTTGATCCATCCAAGGTAGACTCAATCAAGAACTGGCCTGCACCCCGTACACCAACCGAAATCCGCCAATTCTTGGGTTTGGCGGGCTACTACAGAAGGTTGATCAAGGATTTCTCCAAGATTGCGCAACCACTCACCTACCTGACTCAGAAGGGTGTCACCTATCGTTGGGGTGATGCACAGGAATCTACATTTCAGCACTTAAAAGATAGACTTTGTAGCGCACCAATTCTCTCTTTGCCTGAAGGCATAGATGATTTCGTGGTCTATTGCGACGCATCGATCCATGGACTGGGTTGTGTGTTGATGCAACGTGAGAAAGTCATTGCTTACGCATCACGCCAGCTTAAGGTCCACGAAAGAAATTACACTACACATGATCTGGAGCTGGGAGCTGTTGTTTTCGCACGTAAGGAATGGAGACATTTCCTGTACGGTACCAAGTGCACCATTTACAGCGATCACAGGAGTCTCGAGCATATCTTCAAGCAAAAGGAGTTAAACTGCGACAACATCGATGGGTCAAGCTCTTGAATGAATACGAATGCGCGATCAAGTACCATCCGGGCAAGGTCAATGTTGTGGCCGACACCCTCAGTCGAAAGGGGACTACACCTAAACGGGTGCGCGCGTTATAACTTACCATCCAATCTAGTCTTCCTACTCAGATACGAGATGCTCAGGTTGAAGCATTGAAAGCAGAGAATATCAGGGCTGAGTCTCTACGAGGATCGAGGAAACGATTAGAACAAAAGGAAGACGGCGCTTACTACGTAACAGGGCGTATCTGGGTCCCACTTTACGGAAACTTACGCGAGCTTGTGATGGATGAAGCGCACAAGTCTCGTTACTCAGTACATCCTGGTTCGGATAAGATGTACCATGACTTAAAGACTACATACTGGTGGCCTAGCATGAAAGCCAACATAGCAACCTACGTCAGTAAATGTTTGACTTGTGCGAGAGTCAAGATCGAATATCACAAACCATCAGGCCTACTCCAACAACCAGAGATCCCGGCATGGAAATGGGAGCAAATCTACATGGATTTCGTTACTGGCCTGCCTAGATCTCAACACGGAAATGACACTATTTGGGTGATAGTGGATCGATTGACTAAGTCTGCACACTTTTTGGCTATCAAAGAAACAGACAAGTTTTCTACTTTAGCAGACGTTTACCTAAAGGAAGTGGTTTCGAGGCACGGGGTGCCAACCTCTATTATTTCCGATCGTGATGCACCTTTTACTTCTGAGTTGTGGCAAGCTATGCACAAGTCCTTTGGCTCACGTTTAGACATGAGCACTGCTTATCATCCACAGACGGATGGGCAGTCTGAGCGCACCATCCAAACCCTAGAAGACATGCTTCGAGCGTGTGTGTAATCGATTTTGGCAATTGTTGGGAAAGACACATCCCTTTGGTGGAGTTTTCGTATAACAACAACTACCACAGTAGCATCCAGGCTGCTCCGTTTGAGGCATTGTACGGACATAAATGCCGATCACCTCTTTGTTGGGCAGAGGTTGGCGACAGCCAAATCACGGGTCCAGAACTTGTAGTAGACACGACAGAAAAGATTGCTCAGATACGACAACGAATGACGGAAGCTCGTGATCGTCAGAAAAGCTATGCTGATAAGCGTCAGAAACCTCTAGAATTTCAGGTCGGGGACCGGGTTCTACTCAAAGTCTCACCCTGGAAGGGTGTAGTTTGTTTTGGTAAACGAGGCAAGCTCAATCCGTGTTATATCGGACCTTTCGAAATCACTGAACGAATTGGCAAGGTCGCTTACAGATTGAATCTACCTGAAGAGCTCAGTGGAGTTCACAACGTATTTCACGTGTCAAATCTGAAGAAGTGTCTGTCAGATGAGACCCTCATAGTTCCTTTGAAGGAGCTCACAATCGACGATCAGCTGTGATTCGTTGAGGAACCAGTAGAAATCATAGACTGAGATGTTAAGGTTCTCAAGCGCACCAGAATACCTCTTGTTAGAGTTCGTTGGAACTCCCGTCGTGGCCCAGAGTTCACTTGGGAACGAGAAGACCAAATGAAACACAAGTATCCCCAGTTGTTCGAGAAGAGTGCAACCACTGCTGAGGCTGAAGCTACTGCGGAATTTCGGGATGAAATTCCAAACCAACGGGGGGATGATGTGACACCCCAGGAAAACCAGGAAACCACGCAGCCTATCTAGCTTCCTCAGTAACTACGTGCTAAATTTTGGGACGAAATTTCTTTCAAGTTGGGGATAATGTGACAACTCGAGTTTCCAAGGTTTCTCCTCTATACGTTACTTGTTTCATACTGTGTTTTGTGGTTCGTTGCATTGAAACTGTGCACCATGATTTGTTTATAAGTTGTTTATGTGATATATGTTTTGTCTTAGTGATAAGAGTAGTGAACCATTTATTGTAGAGGAGACTTATTATTTTCACTCCCCCACCCAACGAAAACACCCCCCCTAGCGAAAACACCCCCTGACAAAAACATGGGAGTTTTCGTCAACTGGCAGGCCGGCGAAAACATCAAATGGGCCTTTGGCCCAGTAACGGTTAGCTATAATGTTTTGTTCACAACCTTTACGTGAAAGTTATAACCGGAAAACCCTAATCACCTCTTACCTTCTCCCTCTCTCTCCTTGCAAACCCGATGGCATATTTGTCAGCGCTCGAGATCTCCTTCGCTCAAAACATTCGATTCGGTTAGTGTCTTGTTAATACCCGTATGTTATCGGTCGATACGTGCTGATGCTTGATCTTTCAGTCATAGGTTGATAGTGTTAGATTCATAGTAAGTAGGGTTTGTTTACAATAATGTTTTTGCTATAAAACTGTACACTAAGGAAGTTGTTGCTAATCTAATTTAGAAACATGTGAGGAATGGCTTTTAGGGATGTTGTATGCATGTTATTTGATAAATATATAGTGGTGGTAATGATGAACTGTATGTCATAAATGAAACTGATCGAATGACAGTTTAGATCCAAGAATTGTTTAGGTTGATTCTTCCTATAGTGTAGATGATGCAAACTGTTAATTGAGTAAATTACATAATTGTATGAATTGATATGTTTGGGCGGTTAATTGATGAAGCCGCCGTAACTGTTAGATGATCATTAGGGTTTCTGGAAAACGTAACTGTTGATGATGTTCATGCTTTACCCCGACAAAAACCATGTGCCGACAAAAACCCTTACCCGACGAACTCTCTGTCGGCGAAATCCTGGTCGACGAAATCCAATGTTCATCGTGGCCATTTTCGCCGTGACCTGTGTCGACGAAATCCAATGTTCGCCTTGACCTTTTCGTCGTAACCTTGTGTCGACGAAATCTCAAGTTCGTCGTGAAGCTTATAGGGACCAGTAGCTTGGAATAGTTGTGTAAATTGCATGCATGACATCGAATGACTACGGCATCTACTGTTAATAATGTTTAGTTTTGATCAAGTATTATGATTTGATTTGGATCCATACACTTAACTGTTAACCATGACTAAGGAGCATATATGTAAACTGTGAATATGAATAAGTTGTGTAACTATATTGTGTTGAATCGGTGATCATTACCTTGCGTGCATTCGATGATTATAATTTACGTGAAAACATTACGAACATAAACTGATTACGTGTGTATGAATGCATAGGCTTTGATTGAATAAACTGAACGTGTAGTTAAGCATACCGAGGAAACCGAGGTGAGTTCACATTCTTTATAAGGCATGGGATTCTCGGTGGTTGGGAATGGGTTAAGGAATTTAAAACGGAACCTACATATTCTCCTTGGGTAGGATATGTACCTCCATCCTCCATGGGTAGGGTGCCAATATTAAATCTGTGTATTCTCCTTGGGTAGATTACGTACCTTCATCCTCCTTGGGTACGACAACAACCTTAAACTTACTAGACAAAACTCTATCATTAAGTCCCTCATTTTTATATCGACTTAATCGTCGGGCCAATGGCGAGCGGGTCATTAGTTAATAGCGCTATTAGGGTTGACAAGCCTCACACCGAGCCCGTAAGACGGGCGTGTACTAATGGATCTGGGCACTCAGTCAATGATGATAGACATTGACTTAGGGCACAACTTACTTTCGTCAGTTGTCGATATGGTAACGGTCTAGTGGTTCACATGGGGAAGCCCCCACTGATTGTGGATATGGTTTGGGAAACAAAGATACTTGTTAACTCTTGGTTTACGAAACAACTTATGGTTTTCAAAACAAACTTTTAAAACTAAACAACCAATTGTGAACTCGCTCAACTTTGTTGTTGACTCGTTGTTACATGCCTTACAGGTCGTTAGGTGCTTATGGAGCTTGCACAGCGAGGAGTGGTCGTTGTGGGACATGGACTATTGAGTTCCATGTTAAACATTTGAACTTTGTGAACTTATTACTTATGTTTGGGTTTTATATTTTATGCTTCCGCTGTTAACTTAAAGTTGGTTACTTTCTTTTGGACACCAATTATATTGTGGTTGGTTTTACTTACTTAATTACGTTGTTCAATATGATTGGTGGCTTGATCCTGGTCATGTCACGCCTCCAAGCGGTGATAATCCGCTTGTGGATTTTGGGGGCGTGACAACCCAAGAAGGGAATCGTCGAGCGAAAACACTTGACAACCACCTAGAAGCAGCTTTTCTTGCCACCAGACCTTTCTCCATCAATTAGGAATCTGATGCCGTCACAAAACACATTCCTTAAATTGTAGCCATTTGTTGAGTGTTTTTTCTTTGTTGTCTGATCCGCATATATATCACCATTGCCCTTGATTTTGTTGACTTTATATCTGTTAAATGTCAACTATACATGTGTGATTTAGTTTACGAAGATTTTTCAATGCCGAGAACCTCGATCAGAGAGTAAAAAAGGCGTAAGGTTCACAATGGTGTAAAATTAAAATGGGATATACCGGGCTAGAATTCGAGTTACAGGAACAAGGGCCAAACCAACCACCCAAGAATGGAATCGTCGAGCGAAAACACTTGACAACCTTCTAGAAGCAGCTTTTCTTGCCACCAGACATTTCTCCATCAATTAGGAATCTGATGCCGTCACTAAACACATTCCTTAAATTGTAGCCATTTGTTGAGTGTTTTTTGGTGTCTAATCCGCATATATATCACCATTGCCCTTGATTTTCTTGACTGTATATCTCTTAAATGTCAACATATACACGTGTGATTTAGTTTACGAAGATTTTTCAATGCCGAGAACCACGACCAGAGAGTAAAAAAGGCATAAGGTTCACAATGGTGTAAAAATAAAATGGGATATACCGGGCTAGGATTTGAGTTACAGGAACAAGGGCCAAACCAACCACCCAAGAATGGAATCGTCGAGCGAAAACACTTGACAACCTCCTTGAAGCAGCTTTTCTTGCCACCAGACCTTTCTCCATCAATTAGGAATCTGATGCTTTCACTAAACACACTCCTTAAATTGTAGCTATTTGATGAGTGTTTTTTTTGGTGTCTAATCCGCATATATATCACAATTGCCCTTGATTTTCTTGACTGTATATCTCTTAAATGTCAACATATACACGTGTGATTTAGTTTTCCAAGATTTTTTCAATGCCGAGAACCTCGATCAGAGAGTAAAAAAGGCGTAAGGTTCACAATGGTGTAAAATTAAAATGGGATATACCGGGCTAGGATTCGAGTTACAGGAACAAGGGCCAAACCAACCACCCAAGAGTGGAATCGTCGAGCGAAAACACTTGACAACCTCCTAGAAGCAGCTTTTCTTGCCACCAGACCTTTCTCCTTCAATTAGGAATCTGATGCCGTCACTAAACACATTCCTTAAATTGTAGCCATTTGTTGAGTATTTTTTTTTTTTGGTGTCTAATCCGCAGATATATCACCATTGCCCTTGATTTTCTTGACTTTATATTTCTTAAATGTCAACATATACATGTTTGATTTAGATTACGACGATTTTTCAATGCCGAGAAACTCGATCAGAGAGTAAAAAAGGTGTTAGGTTCACAATGGTGTAAAATTAAAATGCGATATACCGGGCTTGGATTCAAGTTACAGGAACAATGGCCAAACCAACCACCCAAGAATGGAATCGTCGAGCGAAAACATTTGACAACCTCCTAGAAGCAGCTTTTCTTGCTACCAGACCTTTCTCAATCAATTAAGAATCTGATGCCGTCACTAAACACATTCCTTAAATTGTAGCCATTTGTTGAGTTTTTTTTTTATGTCTAATCCGCATATATATCACCATTGCCCATGATTTTCTTGACTGTATATCTCTTAAATTTCAACATATACACGTGTGATTTAGTTTACGATGATTTTTCAATGCCGAGAACCTCGATCAGAGAGTAAAAAAGGCGTAAGGTTCAGAGTGGTGTAAAATTATAATGGGATATATAACGGGCTAGGATTCGAGTTACAGGAAAAAGGGCCAAACCAACCACCCAAGAATGGAATCGTCGAGCGAAAACACTTGACAACCTCCTAGAAGCAGCTTTTCTTGCCACCAGACCTTTCTCCATCAATTAGGAATCTGATGCCGTCACTAAACACATTCCTTAAATTGTAGCCATTTGTTGAGTGATTTTTTTGGTGTCTAATCCGCATATATATCACCATTGCCCTTGATTTTCTTGACTGTATATCTCTTAAATGTCAACATATACTCGTGTGATTTAGTTTACGAAGATTTTTCAATGCCGAGAACCTCGATCAGAGAGTAAAAAAGGCGTAAGGTTCACAATGGTGTAAAATTAAAATGGGATATACCGGGCTAGGATTCGAGTGACAGGAACAAGGGCCAAACCAACCACCCAAGAATGGAATCGTCGACCGAAAACACTTGACAACCTCCTAGAAGCAGCTTTTCTTGCCACCAGACCTTTCTCCGTAAATTAGGAATCTGATGCCGTCACTAAACACATTCCTTAAATTGTATCCATTTTTTGAGTGTTTTTTTTTGGTGTCTAATCCGCATATATATCACCATTGCCCTTGATTTTCTTGACTGTATATCTCTTAAATATCAACATATACATGTGTGATTTAGTTTACGAAGATTTTTCAATGCTGAGAACCTCGATCAGGGAGTAAAAAAAGGCGTAAAGTTCATAATGGTGTAAAATTAAAATGGGATATACCGGGCTAGGATTCAAGTTACAGGAACAAGGGCCAAACCAACCACCCAAGAATGGAATTGTCGAGCGAAAACACTTGACAACCTCCTAGAAGCAGCTTTTCTTGCCACCAGACCTTTTTCCATCAATTAGGAATCTGATGCCGTCACTAAACACATTCCTTAAATTGTAGCCATTTGTTGAGTGTTTTTTTTGGTGTCTAATCCGCATATATATCACCATTGCCCTTGATTTTCTTGACTGTATATCTCTTAAATGTCAACATATACACGAATGATTTAGTTTATGAAGATTTTTCATTGCCGAGAACCTCGATCAGAGAGTAAAAAGGCGTAAGGTTCAAAATGGTGTAAAATTAAAATGGGATATACCGGGCTAGGATTCGAGTTACAGGAACAAGGGGCAAACCAACCACCCAAGAATGGAATCGTCTTGCGAAAACACTTGACAACCTCCTAGAAGCAGCTTTTCTTGTCACCAGACCTTTCTTCGTCAATTAGGAATCTGATGCCGTCACTAAACTCATTCCTTAAATTATAGCCATTTGTTGAGTGTTTTTTTTGTGTCTAATCCGAATATATATCACCATTTCCCTTGATTTTCTTGACTGTATATCTCTTAAATGTCAACATATACACGTGTGATTTAGTTTACAAAGATTTTTCAATGCCGGTGTTAGGAATCGTCGAGTGAAAACACTTGACAACCTCCTAGAAGCAGCTTTTCTTGCCACCAGACATTTCTCCATCAATTAGAAATCTGACGCCGTCACTAAACACATTCCTTAATTTGTAGCCATATGTTGAGTGTTTTTTTTTGTGTCTAATCTGCATATATATCACCATTTCCCTTGATTTTCTTGACTGTATATCTCTTAAATGTCAACATATACACATGTGATTTAGTTTACGAAGATTTTTCAAAGTCGAGAACCTTGATCAGAGAGTAAAAAAGGCGTAAGGTTCACAATGGTGTAAAATTAAAATGGGATATACCGGGCTAGGATTCGAGTTACAGGAACAAGGGCCAAACCAACCACCCAAGAATGGAATCGTCGAGCGAAAACACTTGACAACCTTCTAGAAGCAGCTTTTCTTGCCACCAGACCTTTCTCCATCAATTAGGAATCTGATGCCGTTACTAAACAAATTCCTTAAATTGTAGCCATTTGTTGAGTGTTTTTTTTTATGTCTATTCCACATATATATAACCATTTCCCTTGATTTTCTTGACTGTATATCTCTTAAATGTCAACATATACACGTGTGATTTAGTTTATGAAGATTTTTCAATGCCGAGAACCTCGATCAGAGAGTAAAAAAGGCGTAAGTTTCACAATGGTGTAAAATTAAAATGAGATATACCGCGCTAGGAGTCGAGTTACTGGAACAAGGGCCAAACCAAACACCCAAGATTGGAATCGTCGAGTGAAAACACTTGACAACCTCCTAGAAGCAGCTTTTCTTGCCACCAGACATTTCTCCATCAATTAGGAATCTTATGCCGTCACTAAACACATTCCTTAATTTGTAGCCATTTGTTGAGTGTTTTTTTGTGTGTCTAATCCGCATATATATCACCATTTCCCTTGATTTTCTTGAGTGTATATCTCTTAAATGTCAACATATACACGTGTAATTTAGTTTACGAAGATTTTTCAATGCCGAGAACCTCGATCAAAGAGTAAAAAAGGCGTAAGGTTCACAATGGTGTAAAATTAAAATGGGATATACCGGGCAAGGATTCGAGTTACAGGAACAAGGGCCAAACCAACCACCCAAGAATGGAATCTTCGAGCGAAAACACTTGACAACCTCCTAGAAGCAGCTTTTCTTGCCACCAGACCTTTCTCCATCAATTAGGAATCTGATGCCGTCACTAAACACATTCCTTAAATTGTAGCCGTTTGTTGAGTGTTTTTTTGGTGTCTAATCCGCATATATATAACGATTGCCCTTGATTTTCTTGACTGTATATCTCTTAAATGTCAACATATACACGTGTGATTTAGTTTACGAAGATTTTTCACTGCCGAGAACCTCGATCAGAGAGTAAAAAGGGCGTAAGGTTCACATTGGTGTAAAATTAAAATGCGATATACCCAGCTAGGATTCGAGTTACAGGAACAAAGGCCAAACCAACCACCCAAGAATGGAATCGTCGAGCGAAAACACTTGACAACCGCTTAAAAGCAGCTTTTCTTGCCACCATACCTTTCTCCAACAATTAGGAATCTGATGCCGTCACTAAACACATTCCTTAAATTGTAGCCATTTGTTGAGTGTTTTTTTGGTGTCTAATCCGCCTATATATCACCATTGCCCTTGATTTTCTTGACTGTATATTTCTTAAAGGTCAACATATACACGAGTGATTTAGTTTACGAAGATTTTTCAATGCCGAGAACCTTGATCAGAGAGTAAAAAAGGCGTAAGGTTCACAATGTTGTAAAATTAAAATGGGATATACCGGGCTAGGATTCGAGTTACAGGAACAAGGGCCAAACCAACCACCCAAGAATGGAATCGTCAAGCGAAAACACTTGACAACCTCCTAGAAGCAGCTTTTCTTGCCACCAGACCTTTCTCCATCAATTATGAATCTGATGCCGTCACTAAACATATTCCTTAAATTGTAGCTATTTTTTGAGTTTTTTTTTGTTGTCTAATACGCATATATATCACCATTGCCCTTGATTTTCTTGACTGTATATCTCTTAAATGTCAACATATACACGTGTGATTTAGTTTACGAAGATTTTTCAATGCCGAGTACCTCGATCAGAGAGTAAAAAAGGCGTAAGGTTCACAATGGTGTAAAATTAAAATGGGATATACCGAGCTAGGATTCGAGGTACAGGAACAAGGGCCAAACCAACCACCCAAGAATGGAATCGTCGAGCGAAAACACTTGACAACCTCCTAGAAGCAGCTTTTCTTGCCACCAGACCTTTCTCCATCAATTAGGAATCTGATGCCGTCTCTAAACACATTGCTTAAATAGTTGCCATTTGTTGGGTGTTTTTTTTGGTGTCTAATCCGCATATATATCACCATTTCCCTTGATTTTCTTGACTGTATATCTCTTAAATGTCAACATATACACGTGTGATTTAGTTTACGAAGATTTTTCAATGCCGAGAACCTCAATCAGAGAGTAAAAAAGGCGTAAGGTTCACAATGGTGTAAAATTAAAATGTGATATACCGCGCTAGGAGTCGATTTACAGGAACAAGGGCCAAATCAAACACACAAGAATGGAATCGTCGAGTGAAAACACTTGACAACCACCTAGAAGCAGCTTTTCTTGCCACCAGACATTTCTCCATCAATTAGGAATCTGATGCCGTCACTAAACACATTCCTTAATTTGTAGCCATTTGTTGAGTGTTTTTTTGTGTCTAATCTGCATATATATCACCATTTCCCTTGATTTTCTTGACTGTATAACTCTTAAATGTCAACATATACCCGTGTAATTTAGTTTACGAAGATTTTTCAATGCCGAGAACCTCGATCAAAGAGTAAAAAAGGCGTAAGGTTCACAATGGTGTAAAATTAAAATGGGATATACCGGGCAAGGATTCGAGTTACAGGAACAAGGGCCAAACCAACCACCCAAGAATGGAATCTTCGAGCGAAAACACTTGACAACCTCCTAGAAGCAGCTTTTCTTGCCACCAGACCTTTCTCCATCAATTAGGAATCTGATGCCGTCACTAAACACATTCCTTAAATTGTAGCCGTTTGTTGAGTGTTTTTTTGGTGTCTAATCCGCATATATATAACGATTGCCCTTGATTTTCTTGACTGTATATCTCTTAAATGTCAACATATACACGTGTGATTTAGTCTACGAAGATTTTTCACTGCCGAGAACCTCGATCAGAGAGTAAAAAGGGCGTAAGGTTCACATTGGTGTAAAATTAAAATGCGATATACCCAGCTAGGATTCGAGTTACAGGAACAAAGGCCAAACCAACCACCCAAGAATGGAATCGTCGAGCGAAAACACTTGACAACCGCTTAAAAGCAGCTTTTCTTGCCACCATACCTTTCTCCAACAATTAGGAATCTGATGCCGTCACTAAACACATTCCTTAAATTGTAGCCATTTGTTTAGTGTCTTTTTGGTGTCTAATCCGCCTATATATCACCATTGCCCTTTATTTTCTTGACTGTATATCTCTTAAATGTCAACATATACACGAGTGATTTAGTTTACGAAGATTTTTCAATGCCGAGAACCTTGATCAGAGAGTAAAAAAGGCGTAAGGTTCACAATGTTGTAAAATTAAAATGGGATATACCGGGCTAGGATTCGAGTTACAGGAACAAGGGCCAAACCAACCACCCAAGAATGGAATCGTCGAGCAAAAACACTTAACAACCTCCTAGAAGCAGCTTTTCTTGCCACCAGACCTTTCTCTATCAATTATGAATCTGATGCCGTCACTAAACATATTCCTTAAATTGTAGCTATTTTTTGAGTTTTTTTTTGTTGTCTAATACGCATATATATCACCATTGCCCTTGATTTTCTTGACTGTATATCTCTTAAATGTCAACATATACACGTGTGATTTAGTTTACGAAGATTTTTCAATGCCGAGTACCTCGATCAGAGAGTAAAAAAGGCGTAAGGTTCACAATGGTGTAAAATTAAAATGGGATATACCGGGCTAGGATTCGAGGTATAGGAACAAGGGCCAAACCAACCACCCAAGAATGGAATCGTCGAGCTAAAACACTTGACAACCTCCTAGAAGCAGCTTTTCTTGCCACCAGACCTTTCTCCATCAATTAGGAATCTGATGCCGTCTCTAAACACATTGCTTAAATAGTAGCCATTTGTTGGGTGTTTTTTTTGGTGTCTAATCCGCATATATATCACCATTTCCCTTGATTTTCTTGCCTGTATATCTCTTAAATGTCAACATATACACGTGTGATTTAGTTTACGAAGATTTTTCAATGCCGAGAACCTCAATCAGAGAGTAAAAAAGGCGTAAGGTTCACAATGGTGTAAAATTAAAATGTGATATACCGCGCTAGGAGTCGATTTACAGGAACAAGGGCCAAATCAAACACCCAAGAATGGAATCGTCGAGTGAAAACACTTGACAACCACCCAGAAGCAGCTTTTCTTGCCACCAGACATTTCTCCATCAATTAGGAATCTGATGCCGTCACTAAACACATTCCTTAATTTGTAGCCATTTGTTGAGTGTTTTTTTTGTGTCTAATCTGCATATATATCACCATTTCCCTTGATTTTCTTGACTGTATATCTCTTAAATGTCAACATATACACGTGTAATTTAGATTACGAAGATTTTTCAATGCCGAGAACCTCGATCAAAGAGTAAAAAAGGCGTAAGGTTCACAATGGTGTAAAATTAAAATGGGATATACCGGGCAAGGATTCGAGTTTCAGGAACAAGGGCCAAACCAACCACCCAAGAATTGAATCTTCAAGCGAAAACACTTGACAACCTCTTAGAAGCAGCTTTTCTTGCCACCAGACCTTTCTCCATCAATTAGGAATCTGATGCCGTCACTAAACACATTCCTTAAATTGTAGCCGTTTGTTGAGTGTTTTTTTGGTGTCTAATCCGCATATATATAACCATTGCCCTTGATTTTCTTGACTTTTATCTCTTAAATGTCAACATATACACGTGTGATTTAGTTTACGAAGATTTTTCAATGCCGAGAACCTCGATCAGAGAGTAAAAAGGGCGTAAGGTTCACATTGGTGTAAAATTAAAATGCGATATACCCGGCTAGGATTCGAGTTTCAGGAACAAAGGCTAAACCAACCACCCAAGAATGGAATCGTCGAGCGAAAACACTTGACAACCGCCTAGAAGCAACTTTTCTTGCCACCAGACCATTCTCCATCAATTAGGAATCTGATGCCGTCACTAAACACATTCCTTAAATTGTTGCCATTTGTTGAGTGTTTTTTTTGGTGTCTAATCCGCCTATATATCACCATTGCCCTTGATTTTCTTGACTGTATATCTCTTAAATGTCAACATATACACGAGTGATTTAGTTTACGAAGATTTTTCAATGCCAAGAACCTCGATCAGAGAGTAAAAAAGGCGTAAGGTTCGCAATGGTGTAAAATTAAAATGGGATATACCGGGCTAGGATTCGAGTTACAAGAACAAGGGCCAAACCAACCACCCAAGAATGGAATCGTCGAGCGAAAACACTTGACAACCTCCTAGAAGCAGCTTTTCTTGCCACCAGACCTTTCTCCATCAATTATGAATCTGATGCCATCACTAAACACATTCCTTAAATTGTAGCCATTTGTTGAGTGTTTTTTTGTTGTCTATTCCGCATATATATAACCATTGCCCTTGATTTTCTTGACTGTATATCTCTTAAGTGTCAACATATACACGTGTGATTTAGTTTACGAAGATTTTTCAATGCCGAGAACCTCGATCAGAGAGTAAAAAAGGCGTAAGGTTCACAATGGTGTAAAATTAAAATGGGATATACTGAGCTAGGATTCGAGTTACAGGAACAAGGGCAAAACCAACCACCCAAGAATGGAATCGCCGAGTGAAAACACTTGACAACCTCCTAGAAGCAGCTTTTCTTGCCACCAGACATTTCTCCATCAATTAGGAATCTGATGCTGTCACTAAACACATTCCTTAATTTGAGCCATTTGTTGAGTGTTTTTTTTGTGTCTAATCCGCATATATATTTCCATTTCCTGTGATTTTCTAGACTGTATATCTCTTAAATGTCAACATATACACGTTTAATTTAGTTTACGAAGATTTTTCAATGCCGAGAACTTCGATCAAAGAGTAAAAAAGGCGTAAGGTTCACAATGGTGTAAAATTAAAATGGGATATACCGGGCAAGGATTCGAGTTACAGGAACAAGGGCCAAACCAACCACCCAAGAATGGAATCTTTGAGCGAAAACACTTGACAACCTCCTAGAAGCAGCTTTTCTTGCCACCAGACCTTTCTCCATCAATTAGGAATCTGATGCCGTCACTAAACACATTCCTTAAATTGTAGCCATTTGTTGAGTGTTTTTTTGGTGTCTATTCCGCATATATATAACCATTGCCCTTGATTTTCTTGACTGTATATCTCTTAAATGTCAACATATACACGTGTGATTTAGTTTACGAAGATTTTTCAATGCCGAGAACCTCGATCAGGGAGTAAAAAGGGCGTAGGGTTCACATTGGTGTAAAATTAAAATGCGATTTACCCGGCTAGGATTCGAGTTACAGGAACAAAGGCCAAACCAACCACCCAAGAATGGAATCGTCGAGCGAAAACACTTGACAACCACCTAGAAGCAGCTTTTCTTCTCACCAGACCGTTCTCCATCAATTAGGAATCTGATTCCGTCACTAAAAACATTCCTTAAATTGTAGCCATTTGTTGAGTGTTTTTTTTGGTGTCTAATCCGCATATATATCAACATTGCCCTTGATTTTTTTGACTGTATATCTCTTAAATGTTAAGATATATACGTGTGATTTAGTTTTCGAAGATTTTTCAATGCCGAGAACCTCGATCAGAGAGTAAAAGAGGCATAAGGTTCACAATGGTGTAAAATTAAAATGGGATATACCGAGCTAGGATTCGAGTTATAGGAACAAGGGCCAAACCAACCACCCAAGAATGAAATCGTCGAGCGAAAACACTTGAAAACCTCTTAGAAGCAGCTTTTCTGGCCACCAGACCTTTCTCCATCAATTAGGAATCTGATGCCGTCTCTAAACACATTGCTTAAATAGTAGCCATTTGTTAGATGTTTTTTTTGGTGTCTAATCCGCATATATATCCCCATTGCTCTTGATTTTCTTTACTGTATATCTTTTAAATGTCAACATATACATGTGTCATTTAGTTTACGAAGATTTTTCAATGCCGAGAACCTCAATCAGAGAGTAAAAAAGGTGTAAGGTTCACAATGGTGTAAAATTAAAATGTGATATACCGCGCTAGGAGTCGAGTTACAGGAACAAGGGCCAAACCAAACACCCAAGAATGGAATCGTCGAGTGAAAACACTTGACAACCTCCTAGAAGCAGCTTTTCTTGCCACCAGACATTTCTCCATCAATTAGGAATCTGATGCCGTCACTAAACACATTCCTTAATTTGTAGCCATTTGTTGACTGTTTTTTTTTTGTGTGTAATCTGCATATATATCACCATTTCCCTTGATTTTCTTGACTGTATATCTCTTAAATGTCAACATATACACGTGTAATTTAGTTTACGAAGATTTTTCAATGCCGAGAACCTCGATCAAAGAGTAAAAAAAGGCGTAAGGTTCACAATGGTGTAAAATTAAAATGGGATATACCGGGCAAGGATTCGAGTTACAGGAACAAGGGCCAAACCAACCACCCAAGAATGGAATCTTCGAGCGAAAACACTTGACAACCTCTTAGAAGCAGGTTTTCTTGCCACCAGACCTTTCTCCATCAATTAGGAATCTGATGCCGTCACTAAACACATTCCTTAAATTGTAGCCGTTTGTTGAGTGTTTTTTTTGTGTCTAATCCGCATATATATAACCATTACCCTTGATTTTCTTGACTGTATATCTCTTAAATGTCAACATATACACGTGTGATTTAGTTTACGAAGATTTTTCTGTTGGGATTGAACCCTACCAGAGGAACAGATAATGTATAGCCAAAACCAGGTCACAACAGAGGATTCACAATAAGCAGCAGTTTACACTTTGCTCTCCCCTTGACAGTGGTTATCTATCAGCTGATGAACCTTAAGTACTGCTCAAAAGAACAACTGATGATCCAAATGCTGATATAATCCTAAAGACTGCTGAAGACAAACTCTGTTCGCTCTATCTACTGCTGTCTCTTAAGTGCTGCTGAAGACACAAACACTGCTCATTCAAGGACTGATCACCTTTGAAGAAAGCACTAATGTTGTTGTTAAGCATCAGTGCTTAGGCTACAACAGTGGAACGTGAAGCAGTTGTTTCCTCATGTTTTGTATTTTATTTACAATCAGTTGTTAGACATCAGTGTTTGTGTAAGGTCAGTAGATACAGGTTGTTAGGCTGTTAGACGTCGCTTTCATGGTGACGTCAGCTGCGATACCTCTGTGGTTTGGTTTGCCTATAAATGTAACAGTGCCCTGTACTGTTACATTTGATTGACTGAGCGAGTTCTTCTCCTCATGTCCAATCCTTTCATCTTGTGTGTAACCAACCTTGGGGCATCTGGCTGAGGGGGAGTATAGTTTGTAAGCATGACTGTAATCGTTTGCTTTGATTTGTAATCTTTTGACTATATGTGAAGCAATTGTTTATCAAACTATTTCTTCCTTTGATTGTGTTTACAAAGTTTGTTTTCATTTCCGCTGCACCTAACATGTTTTCATATTCATTGGTCATTCACTTTAAACAAACAAACACTATCATGAGAGCCTCCGATCCTAACAATTGGTATCAGAGCCTGGACAGTCAAATTCGATCTAACAATCAATTTGGCATAACAGTTCGGCTCAAAATTCATTGATACTAAGGTTGGTTGTATTTTGTTGAAAAACAGAGTATCGAGTAAATCATGTTCAAAGTGGTTATTCAAAAACTCTGTTTATCAACCAAGATGTCATATGACACACAAATTTCATACATCAAGTGATTTCATGCATAATACACTCATGGTTTCCAGATCTGAAAGTATATCTGTCAAATTATGAGATTATTTCTTATTTTCTAAATTGATCTCAAATGTTGTTATGAAAATTGTGATGTCCTTTATTAAAATGCTAAAGTATGAACCTCAGATTAACAAAAACCTATGTTCATGAAACATTAGTGTTTTTGGTAATCTAAAAAGAGGGGAATTAAAACTTTAGCCATTTAAATCTTATGTATTGGAAACAGGTTGAGTTCCTCAAAAGGACAAAATCAACTATGTTAAAATACATTAAGAAAATTCACAAAAACTCAGAAGTGTGTTTATCTCAAAACTTTTGGTGTCAAAAGAAAAGAGTATAAACATAAAACACTTATGAGTTAAAATCTAGGGTAATAATGGTTAATTAAGCAACTATGTGCATTCATATGTTCAGGAAAAGGTTTTGTTTCCCAGGAATGAATTCCAAAAAAAAAAAAAAAGATGAGACAAATGTTTAAAAATTTGTCCATGAATCCTCATGATTGCAATCAACTGACAATGAAAATGGTACCAAACAGTGGTCAAAATGTGTTCAAAGTTTTCCTACCACTATCGTCAAAACCACTGACCATTTTCAAAGACTTGAGAATGATATGATTAGTTATTTGATTGAAATTATACCAGATCTTTTTGATACTATTTTTAGAAAATCCTTTAACCATTTTTTTTCAAAGGATTTTCTCGAATAATCAGGATATATTGTTCATTTTTTTTCTGGAATAATATACTTGGAACTTTTTGCTTGTTTTTGTTGGCAATAGTTTCAGTTTCTGTCAGGATGTAATACCTTATTTTTGATGGTATTAGTGTCCTCATAAATGGGTCAAAAGGAAATGGTACATATGTCACGATCATGTCATATTCAGGTTTGCTCCTAAATTTTCATCAAAAATTGATTGCAAACTGTGCTTAAAATTACTAGGGTACTCATGTCTTAATTGAATATTTAACGAAAATGAGTTGCCTTAGCAAAAAGTTCTCATTCATCTGGGGTACTAAACCACTGTCCTTCAAAATTGACATGTGGCAAAACCTTGAATGAAAATCCTCAAAACTGTTGCTGAAACATCTGTCCTTCAGAATTGTACCATTTACCCTAACCACTGTTTTGTTCCAACGTCTGATCTCTAAACACTGTCCACTGCTGAAAGTTAACCACTGATCCCTCATTTTCTTGAAAAGCACTGATGTTCAAAATCAGTGTCTTATCCACTGATATGCTATCTACTGATAGTAAAAATCATCCACTGCCCAAAATTTTTACTGTTGTAACCACTGATGCTTGATACGTCAGTGGCTCTTAAAACAACTGTTCTCCATACTTCATCCATCTCATCAGTGTTTGACACGTGGTCAGTTTTTAGCCCTCAGATCAAAATAACCGCTGCCACATCAGCGATCATTTTTTTTTCAAATAAAACCCTGCCCTAAACCCCAAACAGGGTTTTACACTGTCGAATTGAATTCCAAAATTCTCTTCTCATAGCAGTTTCCAACCCTTTTTCTCAAAATCTCCAAAATCATCCTTCATTCTTCTCCGCAAAAATGACAAAATCAAAGTCAAAATCAAAACCAAAACCTAAATCACCATCACCTTCCAAAGAGGTCGCTCAAACGACCGAAGAACCCATCGAAATACCATTCAAACAATCTCACAACTATCTGGGTTTATTCACAAAACCTACTGATAATCACACCTTTGACACCATCATTGATGCATTATCTGCATCAAAGTACAAAACTTTGTTGACAGCAAATGCTCCTATCTATCTGCAAACCCAGAGAGAGTTTTGGAAAAAGGCGTCGCTTGAAAAACAAGACGGAAAAGTCATAGCCATTAACTCCTCGATACAGGGAAAAGAGATCAACATCACACCAAAATCGATATCAGAAGTCTTCATACTCGACGATCAGAACGGTAAAACCTCTTTTGACAAAAACGAGTTAAAAGCTGATTTTCTGAAAAGGGGTTATGCAGAAGAACCAAAGGTAGATACCCTACAAAAGGGTTATTTTCCATCTGCACCCAGGTTTTTATTTCACACACTCTTGATGTGTGCTTCAAATAAAACAACATCTTTCAACGAAATACCATTGAAAATTCAAAGCCTGGGTTACGCTATTTTGAATAATAAAGACTATAACTACTCCCAGGAGATTTTCAATGACATGGTGAAAAACGTTGAAAGTAAAGCATTTTTACTTTTTCCAAGATTTTTGAGTTATTATTTTGAACAAAAATTTGAAAAGAAAAATGTAAATTTGCTCAAACAAGGTGTTCATTGTCAAATAAAAAGCATAACAAAGGAAACATTTTCAAGGATGATGGCACCAATAAAAACAAAAGCAGGGGTACCTGAACAGACTTTAGCGGTTACAACTGCTCCTCAGGTATCAGCTGCTGAGCCCACTGCTCCAGGTGATCATAGCAGCACTCCCACTGCTCTGAAACCCACACCTGCCACCACCAAAAAGACCAAAAGAAAAACATCCAGAAAACCCACCAATCCCAAAACAAAGGCAACTCTGGAAGATGAGATCCCAGAGGAAATGCCTGTGACAACACAAAAGTCACCACAAACCACTGCTGCTACTTCCTCACAGCAGTTGGAAGAAAGATCTCAACCCATAACCGAAACTCCTCCTGCATCCTCACAAAAAGGATCAGGTTGTAAGCACAGGGACACCACAATATGAAGCTCTGAATCCACTCGGATCCATCTTCCTCAGTCCTGATCCCAAGGACATGTCTCTTTCAACCCCCATTCCCTCACCAATAATAATGCCTCAATCCATGCTACCTCTGTTGCATGCAGCTGCTATTGCACAGACACAAACCAGTTCCTCTCTATCACCTATCACTGAGAGTATACATCCACAAGTGACTGGGTCTGATGCTACTACTCCTGCTATCCCAGCAACAGTTGAGGAGGTTACACTGCAGGAGTTACAAGTAACTCCTGTCAGTAGTTCAAGTGGAGCAGCAACTACAACTGGTGGATCAACAGATCCCCAGTTGGACAGTTGTTTCATAAGTAAGACTCCCTTGAAGGCAATTTCTTCAATAGCAACTTCGGTGACCACCAGTGAGTTAGATCTAACCACTGGTACCATCAAAGGTTTATCGAGTGCTGAAGAGAGAAGTCCCCAGTACCAAGAACAAGGGGCATCAATGGGTGATTTTTGGGACTCTGTTCCTAAGTCACACGTTGATATAACCACCACAGGTGGGGATTCAGATGATCCCAGTAAAATGGGTGATGATTCAAGATATCAGGAATTGACGGGCAGAGTGGAAAAACTTGAAGAATCAGTTTCTGAAATAAAGGAGATGGTGCAAGAGATTTTAAAAGCTCAGAAAGCACAATCCTCTGCTGTTCCTGCTCAAGCACCTGCTCCACAACAAGCACCTGCTGCAAATGAGCTTTGGAATATTTTTCAACCAATGCTTGAAGCACAGCAACTTATGGCTGACAAAAAGCATGCTATTCAAGTACAAATGCTGACCAACATGGTTGAATCAAGGTTCAAGGACACTCAAGCAGATATCAAGGCCATAAAGGCAAGCATTAAAAGTGTCTCTGGCAAAGCTCCTTCTTCCATATCATTCCTTGATAACCCCCCTTCAGATAATGCCAAAAAGGGGGAGAATATCAAGCTGTTGAGAAAATTGAATACGAAGGGAATAGAGCATGGCCTTCATGTTGAGCCTGAAAAAGAAAAAGAAAAAGAAAAGCAGGTCTCAAAACCTGTTAGCCAAACAGCTGATACAGCAGTAGTTACAAAAACTGCTGTCAGTAACTAAACAGCTGCCATGTCATCAACACACACCACTCTACCACACACCACTACAATTACTACTCCACCATCATCATCTACAATCATACCATCACCACTGCCTCCTGTCATAAAACAGAAGACAACAGATGTTACAACATCTGTTGTAATGACAACAGTGATTGAAACACAGTTGTTTCAACCACTGTCAGTCAATCACTGTCACAAACCACTGCTATCCAATCTACCACCACTGATCCACCCAAAACATCATCTGCTTCTTCTTTAAAAAGGAGAAGAAATCTTATATCAGATGATGATTCACCATCATCACCACCAACATCACCACATCCATCCCCTGCTCAAAAGCAGAAGACAACTGCTGACATATCAGCAGTTGTAATGATAGCAGATGTTGAGACACCAGTTGTTTCAACAGCTGTTAGTCAGTCATCCACCACTGCTCTCACCTTTCCTACATCACAACCAAAGCTCTTCAACAGAATAAGAAAGCCAATCAATGCTGATGAGGGTTTACATGATCCTAATGCTGCAAAATATCCACTGGAACTTGAAGCTATCAAAAATGAGATGAGGCAATTCTATACAGAAGAGAATCCTTCAAAAAGAAGATTCTCCTCACTCATTGGCTACATGCCACCAGAGGATATGAATGATTACCTCAAACTCAAGGCAAAGCAGGCCAAAGTAAAAGCCAAGGTTGATAGTGAAAAAGAAAAGTTAAGCGAAAATGGCATTGCTAAAAGACTGGAGTTCTACTTCACAAAAGTAAAGCAGATAGAAGGGTTTGCACAAGACCTAAACAAAGAAAAGGCTGATCAAAAGAAAGAGTTAAGAAAACAATATCTAGCCTACATCATGAAAGAGAAATTCTATCCTTTGTAACAAATCAAGTGTAAAATTAAAATGCGATATACCCGGCTAGAATTCGAGTTTCAGGAACAAAGGCTAAACCAACCACCCAAGAATGGAATCGTCGAGCGAAAACACTTGACAACCGCCTAGAAGCAACTTTTCTTGCCACCAGACCTTTCTCCATCAATTAGGAATCTGATGCCGTCACTAAACACATTCCTTAAATTGTAGCCATTTGTTAAGTGTTTTTTTGGTGTCTAATCCGCCTATATATCACCATTGCCCTTGATTTTCTTGACTGTATATCTCTTAAATGTCAACATATACACGAGTGATTTAGTTTACGAAGATTTTCAATGCCGAGAACCTCGATCAGAGAGTAAAAAAGTCGTAAGGTTCACAATGGTGTAAAATTAAAATGGGATATACCGGGCTAGGATTCGAGTTACAGGAACAAGGGCCAAACCAACCACCCAAGAATGGAATCGTCGAGCGAAAACACTTGACAACCTCCTAGAAGCAGCTTTTCTTGCCACCAGACCTTTCTCCATCAATTATGAATCTGATGCCGTCACTAAACACATTCCTTAAATTGTAGCCATTTGTTGAGTGTTTTTTTGTTGTCTATTACGCATATATATAACCATTGTGTCACACCCCCAAAATCCACACGCGGAGTATTACCGCGAGGCATGTGACGACCAGGATCTTAGCCACTAATTATTTTGAATGGATTAGTTATTGTTATAAACATTAGCATAATTAGTGACCTAATTTAAATTTTTCAAAACATAGTTTAAGTTCACAGCGGAAAGGGAAAGAAAACGCATCATAATTGAATCCACAAGTTTATTATCATGTTACTTACGAACCACGTACTCCATCCGATTGCAACGTCCGTCCAAAATTGTATCGAGCAACCTGCAAAGCATGCAGTAGAGTGTCAACATAACGTTGGCGAGTTCACGTGTTTGTAGTTCTCCAGTTTTTAATTCCAAAAACTCGTTTTAACCAGTTAATTTATCCGTTTATACATGCGATGGGGAGCTACCCCATAAGTAAGCGACTAAACTGTTTTTACAATACCGAATACTATTCATCCGTACGTTTCCGTAGAGTGCCCCGTTTGTCAATGTTCTATCATCATTGACGGTTGCCAGAGTACATTAGTTCACGACCGATCCCATACCTTGGCACGGTGTGAGGTTGGTGAGACCTAAATAGCGCTATCAACTAATAACCCGTTCGCCTGGCCCCGGCGACTAATCGGTATTAAGAAGTGAGGACTTGAGTGATAGAGTTTTGTTTAGTGTTGCTTGTTGCATCCAGTATAAACAGTAATTAACTAAAAGTTCCCAGTAACAAGGGAAGTAAGTAAGTTTGTTCCCAGTAACAAGGGAAGAAAAGTAAGTTTGTATCCCTCATAAGGGGATAGCGTTGTTACCCGTATCCCACACAAGGAGATAGAAATACCGTATCCCGCACAAGGAGATAGTAAGCAATCCCAAACCAGGAAAAGTGTTTTGTTCCGTTTCCCAATCCACCGGGAACGCATGCTTTAAGTAAAAAGTAGTGAACTCACCTTTGCTTTGCTCGGTAATTAATTTACTCGTGTTACGTTGGTCAACCATACCCTATTATGGTTATTAAATATTTATTAGGACGGTATACAAGTAATCACGTATAAGCTACACGTATCTAACACGTATTTGTCAAGTAGTGTACAAGTATTAGTTATTTATAACATAATAACCATACAATCAGTCAATAATAAGGGGACAATATGTTGTGTGCAACTACTAAGGCATTTGGGCTATCTAAATGTGCGGCCCAATAGCTACGGTCCAAACATATAGACGGTGCGGCCCACTTGTCAGGTGTGCGGTCCACACGAAAGTGTGCGACTTAGCTTTATCATGAAACATAAACAATTCAACTTATACCTATACTTATCTAAATTATTCATCATAATTTAGCATTTATTCTAGCATTATAACATTCCTTATTTTATACACGAATCAAACAGTTTACATCAATTTATCTTTATCCTAAATCATTGTCGGCAATTTATATCATGAATTCATGGCATGCATATAAGGTCTCCAAATCAATGAGTTTACAAACATATATAGTTTGAAATCAAATACTTATTATTTCACAAAACAAGATGTAAAATAATACAAAAATAACAAACATAATAATACTAAAATAATTATTTCATTCTTTAATTCAATTCACCACCACTATCAAATATGTATCAATTTTAGAATCACATAACACAAGTCAACCAATCATTTATACCAAACAGTTAACAAATGCAAATAGTCAACCAAATCCATAATAGACACACATATATAATCACAACGGTTTCGAGCATTTTAGAACCTTATGTATTCATAAAACACACAAACAGCCAACTATCACCAAGATTAAAACACAAAATATAAACAAACTGACCGAAGGTTTGTACTGATGGTTGTGGGTGTGACCCGAGACTTCCGAGCATGAATATGAGAAGAAAATAATCCGCTGACTTGTTTACCGAACTTAACCCGAATCATGACCCGCCCCGAATCTGACCACCACCACCGTCGCGACCTGCCGGAACACCACCTCCATTGCCGTCTTCAACATCACCAGCTGAGAAAATCACGGCTGTCGCGACCGCCACCGGCCGTTGCCGGAATCCCGCTGGCACCGTCTCCTTCTCACTGCTCTTTCTTAAAAACAAGGTGGGTGTGGGTATCGTCGGAGTGTCAGCGTCGGACGCCGGAATGGAGAGGGAATACGAGAGTGAGTGTGTGTGTACGAAGGATTTGGGGATTGGGGGTGCTAGTCGGAGAACAAAGGGGAGCTGGGGGGGGGTTGTGCGACGCCGGAAATCATGGCCAGCACCGGCTCTGGTCGCCAGAATCGAGAGAGAGGGAAGAGATGAAAGGGTGTCGGCTGCATAAATGGTATTAGGGTTTTATTATTAAAATGTGGGTGGGGGTTTAAGTCTGTATATATATATTGTAGGGTTTAGGCTAGTTGGGTTAGGCCTAGCCCAAGTGCGTGAACCCGCTAAACGATTAGGCGTCTCGCTCACGGACTGATCCGGGTTTATTTGCAATTAAGTGAATGAACCTCTCGTCGCGGATTATTATTATTATTTTTATAAAATGATAACGATAATAATACTAATAATAGTAATAAATAATGGTGAATACGAGCATTAATAAAATGCTCGTCTCTCGACGATCAGGATCGAGGGTTCGAGTTGTCACATTCTCCCCATGTTACAGGAATTTCGTCCTCGAAATTTAAGCAAGGGTTATACGATGCGCTCAAAAGGTATACATAGACTCCATTACCATACGTAGATATAAGCAGTTTCACGAAAGTCCACAAAACGAACGTATAAGACACATAGTGCATAAGGTCATATAGCACGTAAATAGCACGTAACAGTCACGTAGCACAAGATCCACAGAGTTTGTACGTATTTCACATAGTATAGAATTTCACAAATTTAATCATAACATCCAAGTAACGTACAGGAAGACCCAAAGTGTCACATTATCCCCAAGTTCAAGAAATTTCATCCCGAAATTTAGCGCGCAGCCACTGACAAGCTAGTGTGTTTAAACGTTTTTGTAGGGCGATACATCACCCCTTGTTGGTTTGAAATTTCTCCCCGAAATTTGGCGGTAGCCTCAGCACTGGAAGTAATGTTCGTAAACAACTGGGGATACATGCGCATCATCTGGTTTTCCCGTTCCCTGGTAAGCTCTGGGCCACAGCGCGATATCCAACGAACTCGGTCTGTTAGCATATTATACCACACTTGAGGGTTTTGATTTCTTGATCCTTGATCTCAACCGGTTTCCCAACAAAGCGTAGTTTGTTGCTGATCATGAGTTCCTAAAAAGGAACAACGAATGTTTCATCTGACAGACACTTCTTTAGACTAGGCACGTGAAGGACGTTGTGTACCGCACTCAGCTCTTCAGGCAGGTTTAGTCTATAAAGATACCTTACCGATCCTTTAGGAAATTTCGAATAGTCCAACATATCGCGGATTAAGTTCGTCCCGTTAGTCAAAACGTACTACACCCTTCCAGGGTGAAACTTTAAGTAGAATCCCGTCTCCGAGTAGGAATTCTAGAGGTTTCCTACGCTTATCCGCGTAGCCTTTCTGACGGACTGGAGTTGCCGTCATGCGTTGTCTGTTCTGGGCAATCCCACCTGTCGTGTCAAGTGCAAGTTCTGGGCCGGTACTTTGGCTTCCGCCCAACACAGAGGTGACCGGCATCTGCGTTAGTGCAGTGCCTCAAATGGTGTTGCCTGAATGCTAATGTGGTAGCAGTTGTTGGAAGAGAATTCTACAGAAGGGAAGTGTCACTAGTATCCAAGGGTCGATAACACATGCTCTTAGCATGCCTTTGAGTGTTTGGATGGTGCGTTTGGCCCAGTCATCAGTTTGCGGGCGATAGGCGGTGCTCATGCCTAACAGTGAGCCCAAAGTCTTTCGTGCACAGCCTTGCGAAGAATCGGATGCAAAACGTGGGTTACGATCAGGTAAAAGAGAAGTTGGCATCTCGTGCCTAGTATCTACTTCTATCAAGTAGATGGTTGCAAGTTCGGAAACTTGTCCGTTTCTTTGGTCGCGTGTTGTTGCCAGCAGACATGTTATCGATGCCCCGGATATGATAGCATAAGATAGAAGCACCTCGTAGGTTATCTTCCAATTGCTGGAGTTGCGGATCGTTTGAGGATCTCTCGGATTCTAGGTGATGCCCCTCTTGAGTTCAAATCGTGAGAGGTTGCGTATACGGTCGAGAAGTGCGGGCTTTGTGGCGTTAAAAAGTCGTGTACTGAAAACTTAGCGCAAGGCGGTTTTGCGTCGTAGAAGTTCCAAGGTTAAGTGTAGGAGTCGTTTGGATTCCCCACTCACTTTCAGAATAGGTTCGGGCGTCGCCGAAAGAAACAAGTGTCGAATACTGACAGGATGGAATAAATTCGAGTGTCGTGACTAGGTGTTAATCGTATCGAGTTCGAAGAACAAGGCTTGCGATACCCGTTACCCCCGGGGTATCCTTGGCTCGTTGCCCCAACGAGTAACATTCGTAGGAAGCATTTCGTCCAAACGGAGATTTGCGCAAAGCAGAGTAGGATAAGGATCATGGAATCCGTGAAACATAACACGAGTAGCGAGACAATGTAAGAAGAGTAGTCAAAATTGATGCGTTCAATTTGAGACAAAACATAAAAGGCTTGGTGGTCGGCAATAAGGATTTATCTGGAGTCGATGAGGTAACTGGTCGTACCTAAGCCGTGGGCGATTTGGATAAAGAACGTCGTTTTGCCGGTAAGAGGTGTTATGTCAGTATGAATGGCACAACAAGAACCAATGATAGAGAAGGACGGTCGTCGTTTGGGTCGGGGGGGGGGGGGGGTTACTAAAACGTCTAACAAGATGTTCTGAGCTGATCCGTATGTGAAAAACAAGTTTGTGATCTCCCAAACCGGTAAGTAACCAAATTTGAATAGACTACCGAAGTCGCGAGGACGAGTCCGAAGTAGTGCTTGTGTCGTCGAAAGACTTACATGTAAGGTAATAAAAATATGTCTGAAAGGATACGTTTGGATCACACGTCATGATTTTTAAGATTCAAGAAGTTTATTGACTAGCAGCCGAGCTTGCTGAATTTCCCCAAATTAGAGGGAAATCTGGTCAGGGTCTCAGTAGGGGGGGGGGGGTTTCGACGTGAAACTGTGAAAACAGGTTTTCAGGAAAGTACGATTGAAGTAACACATTGTTGAATTTAAAAGTCTGCCGACTAAAGGTCGAGTTTGTTGAATTCACCAAACTGAAGAGAGATCTGGTCAAGGTCTCTAAACGGAGAAACGTGGATGTCATGACAAAGTAACGATAGGAGCGGGGATACCATCTGAGCAATAAACGCGGATTCGTACGAAAGTTAGTGGGAGGATTCATTGAATCAGAGAAGTCGTCAGACAATAACAGTTCTGACAAATGGAGGATAGGGTAAGCATCAAGGTCGCCGTACTCGTCGGTGGGTTGACTGGCTCGTGTCTTCGTCTAGCCACGCTTCCAAATACGCCGGTTTGTAAGAAAATTATCAATTCTTTGGGTTTTGGGGCGTGCTAAGGCATAAGGTTGTACTTGAATAGGGGTTAACCATGTAACGAGGGATTAGGGAGAAATAACTATGTGGTCAATGGAAAGGTGAGACGATTGCTGGCACTACAATAAGAAGCATACACCACGCATGCTTTTCGTGTTCGAGACGTGCAAACGGAAACCCAAAAGGTGTAGACTTACTAGAATGCTTCAAGAATCTAGGTGATCAGTCGTATGAGGGAACAAGTCTCACTACTTAAGTCGAGAAAAGAAATACGCAAGTAAAAAGGATGCGAATGACGTCGTCGTTCTTTCTAATATTTCACGATATAGGGGTGGCTTCCCTTCGTCAGTTCGTTCTCGTAACTTCTCTGTGTGCTTCGTAGCAGGCCTTCCCTGGGCAGGCCTATCGAGTGAACGTCCCTCGCGTCGAGTGGCAGTCCAGGGATGATATCAGGAAATACGTGGACGAGTGCTTGGAATAAATGGGTTCCCTGCCCATAGTGTATTGTGGTTTCGAACCAGGTTTAGGAGGACTCGCTCCTGTTTAACACGTAACACGCTAGCCTAGCCTTCGTATGATCCACTGTGTTAAATACTAAATATACGCACATATATGCTAATTATATACATACACATGCGTATTCACACACATAAGTTATGCACAAGTAAAAGTTCGTTAGTCTACCATTACCAGGTGAGCATCTGAAGTTGACGAACCTTGCAATCCGGAGTGTGGTGTCGTTGTGGTTCACACTAAAGAACGGTTATAGTCTGGTTTCCATATAAAAATATTTTTATTTCCCAAGCCAAAAATATTTTATATTTAAAACCTAGTTCGCTATAACCAATGGCTCTGATACCAATCTGTCACACCCCCAAAATCCACACGCGGAGTATTACCGCGAGGCATGTGACGACCAGGATCTTAGCCACTAATTATTTTGAATGGATTAGTTATTGTTATAAACATTAGCATAATTAGTGACCTAATTTAAATTTTTCAAAACATAGTTTAAGTTCACAGCGGAAAGGGAAAGAAAACGCATCATAATTGAATCCACAAGTTTATTATCATGTTACTTACGAACCACGTACTCCATCCGATTGCAACGTCCGTCCAAAATTGTATCGAGCAACCTGCAAAGCATGCAGTAGAGTGTCAACATAACGTTGGCGAGTTCACGTGTTTGTAGTTCTCCAGTTTTTAATTCCAAAAACTCGTTTTAACCAGTTAATTTATCCGTTTATACATGCGATGGGGAGCTACCCCATAAGTAAGCGACTAAACTGTTTTTACAATACCGAATACTATTCATCCGTACGTTTCCGTAGAGTGCCCCGTTTGTCAATGTTCTATCATCATTGACGGTTGCCAGAGTACATTAGTTCACGACCGATCCCATACCTTGGCACGGTGTGAGGTTGGTGAGACCTAAATAGCGCTATCAACTAATAACCCGTTCGCCTGGCCCCGACGACTAATCGATATTAAGAAGTGAGGACTTGAGTGATAGAGTTTTGTTTAGTGTTGCTTGTTGCATCCAGTATAAACAGTAATTAACTAAAAGTTCCCAGTAACAAGGGAAGTAAGTAAGTTTGTTCCCAGTAACAAGGGAAGAAAAGTAAGTTTGTATCCCTCATAAGGGGATAGCGTTGTTACCCGTATCCCACACAAGGAGATAGAAATACCGTATCCCGCACAAGGAGATAGTAAGCAATCCCAAACCAGGAAAAGTGTTTTGTTCCGTTTCCCAATCCACCGGGAACGCATGCTTTAAGTAAAAAGTAGTGAACTCACCTTTGCTTTGCTCGGTAATTAATTTACTCGTGTTACGTTGGTCAACCATACCCTATTATGGTTATTAAATATTTATTAGGACGGTATACAAGTAATCACGTATAAGCTACACGTATCTAACACGTATTTGTCAAGTAGTGTACAAGTATTAGTTATTTATAACATAATAACCATACAATCAGTCAATAATAAGGGGACAATATGTTGTGTGCAACTACTAAGGCATTTGGGCTATCTAAATGTGCGGCCCAATAGATACGGTCCAAACATATAGACGGTGCGGCCCACTTGTCAGGTGTGCGGTCCACACGAAAGTGTGCGACTTAGCTTTATCATGAAACATAAACAATTCAACTTATACCTATACTTATCTAAATTATTCATCATAATTTAGCATTTATTCTAGCATTATAACATTCCTTATTTTATACACGAATCAAACAGTTTACATCAATTTATCTTTATCCTAAATCATTGTCGGCAATTTATATCATGAATTCATGGCATGCATATAAGGTCTCCAAATCAATGAGTTTACAAACATATATAGTTTGAAATCAAATACTTATTATTTCACAAAACAAGATGTAAAATAATACAAAAATAACAAACATAATAATACTAAAATAATTATTTCATTCTTTAATTCAATTCACCACCACTATCAAATATGTATCAATTTTAGAATCACATAACACAAGTCAACCAATCATTTATACCAAACAGTTAACAAACGCAAATAGTCAACCAAATCCATAATAGACACACATATATAATCACAACGGTTTCGAGCATTTTAGAACCTTATGTATTCATAAAACACACAAACAGCCAACTATCACCAAGATTAAAACACAAAATATAAACAAACTGACCGAAGGTTTGTACTGATGGTTGTGGGTGTGACCCGAGACTTACGAGCATGAATATGAGAAGAAAATAATCCGCTGACTTGTTTACCGAACTTAACCCGAATCATGACCCGCCCCGAATCTGACCACCACCACCGTCGCGACCTGCCGGAACACCACCTCCATTGCCGTCTTCAACATCACCAGCTGAGAAAATCACGGCTGTCGCGACCGCCACCGGCCGTTGCCGGAATCCCGCTGGCACCGTCTCCTTCTCACTGCTCTTTCTTAAAAACAAGGTGGGTGTGGGTATCGTCGGAGTGTCAGCGTCGGACGCCGGAATGGAGAGGGAATACGAGAGTGAGTGTGTGTGTACGAAGGATTTGGGCATTGGGGGTGCTAGTCAGAGAACAAAGGGGAGCTGGGGGGGGGGGGTTGTGCGACGCCGGAAATCATGGCCAGCACCGGCTCTGGTCGCCAGAATCGAGAGAGAGGGAAGAGATGAAAGGGTGTCGGCTGCATAAATGGTATTAGGGTTTTATTATTAAAATGTGGGTGGGGGTTTAAGTATGTATATATATATTGTAGGGTTTAGGCTAGTTGGGTTAGGCCTAGCCCAAGTGCGTGAACCCGCTAAACGATTAGGCGTCTCGCTCACGGACTGATCCGGGTTTATTTGCAATTAAGTGAATGAACCTCTCGTCGCGGATTATTATTATTATTTTTATAAAATGATAACGATAATAATACTAATAATAGTAATAAATAATGGTGAATACGAGCATTAATAAAATGCTCGTCTCTCGACGATCAGGATCGAGGGTTCGAGTTGTCACACATTGCCCATGATTTTCTTGACTGTATATCTCTTAAATGTCAACATATACACGTGTGATTTAGTTTAAGAAGATTTTTCAATGCCGAGAACCTCGATCAGAGAGTAAAAAGGGCCTAAGGTTCACATTGGTGTAAAATTAAAACGCGATATACCCGGCTAGAATTCGAGTTTCAGGAACAAAGGCTAAACCAACCACCCAAGAATGGAATCGTCGAGCGAAAACACTTGACAACCGCCTAGAAGCAACTTTTCTTGCCACCAGACCTTTCTCCATCAATTAGGAATCTGATGCTGTCACTAAACACATTCCTTAAATTGTAGCCATTTGTTGAGTGTTTTTTTTTGGTGTGTAATCCGCCTATATATCACCATTGCCCTTGATTTTCTTGACTGTATATCTCTTAAATGTTAACATATACACGAGTGATTTAGTTTACGAAGATTTTTCAATGTCGAGAACCTCGATCAGAGAGTAAAAAGGCGTAAGGTTCACAATGGTGTAAAATTAAAATGGGATATACCGGGCTAGGATTCGAGTTACAGGAACAAGGGCCAAACCAACCACCCAAGAATGGAATCGTCGAGCGAAAACACTTGACAACCTCCTAGAAGCAGCTTTTCTTGCCACCAGACCTTTCTCCATCAATTATGAATCTGATGCCTTCACTAAACACATTCCTTAAATTGTAGCCATTTGTTGAGTGTTTTTTTGTTGTCTATTCCGCATATATATAACCATTGCCCTTGATTTTCTTGACTGTATATATCTTAAATGTCAACATATACACGTGTGATTTAGTTTACGAAGATTTTTCAATGCCGAGAACCTCGATCAGAGAGTAAAAAAGGCGTAAGGTTCACAATGGTGTAAAATTAAAATGGGATATACCGGGCTAGGATTCGAGTTACAGGAACAAGGGCCAAACCAACCACCCAAGAATGGAATCATCGAGCGAAAACACTTGACAACCTCCTAGAAGCAGCTTTTCTTGCCACCAGACCTTTCTCCATCAATTAGGAATCTGTTGCCGTCTCTAAACACATTGCTTAAATAGTAGCCATTTGTTGGGTGTTTTTTTTGGTGTCTAATCCGCATATATATCACCATTGCACTTGATTTTCTTGACTGTATATCTCTTAAATGTCAACATATACACGTGTGATTTAGTTTACGAAGATTTTTCAATGCCGAGAACCTCGATCAGAGAGTAAAAAGGGCGTAAGGTTCACAATGGTGTAAAATTAAAATGGGATATACCGGGCTAGGATTCGAGGTAAAGGAACAAGGGCTAAACCAACCACCCAAGATTGGAATCGCCGAGTGAAAACACTTGACAACCTCCTAGAAGCAGCTTTTCTTGCCACCAGACATTTCTCCATTAATTAGGAATCTGATGCCGTCACTAAACACATTCCTTAATTTGAGCCATTTGTTGAGTGTTTTTTTTTTGTGTCTAATCCGCATATATATGACCATTTCCCTTGATTTTCTTGACTGTATATATCTTAAATGTCAACATATACACGTGTAATTTAGTTTACGAATATTTTTCAATGCCGAGAACCTCGATCAAAGAGTAAAAAAGGCGTAAGGTTCACAATGGTGTAAAATTAAAATGGGATATACCGGGCAAGGATTCGAGTTACAGGAACAAGGGCCAAACCAACCACCCAAGAATGGAATCTTCGAGTGAAAACACTTGACAACCTCCCAGAAGCAGCTTTTCTTGCCACCAGACCTTTCTCCATCAATTAGGAATCTGATGCCGTCACTAAACACATTCCTTAAATTGTAGCCATTTGTTGAGTGTTTTTTTGGTGTCTATTCCGCATATATATAACCATTGCCCTTGATTTTCTAGACTGTATATCTCTTAAATGTCAACATATACACGTGTGATTTAGTTTACGAAGATTTTTCAATGCCGAGAACCTCGATCAGGGAGTAAAAAGGGCGTAAGGTTCACATTGGTGTAAAATTAACATGCGATATACCCGGCTAGGATTCGAGTGACAGGAACAAAGGCCAAACCAACCACCCAAGAATGGAATCGTCGAGCGAAAACACTTGACAACCGCCTAGAAGTAGCTTTTCTTGCCACTAGACCGTTCTCCATCAATTAGGAATCTGATGCCGTCACTAAACACATTCCTTAAAATTGTAGCCATTTGTTGAGTGTTTTTTTTGGTGTCTAATCCGCCTATATATAACCATTGCCCTTGATTTTCTTGACTGTATATCTCTTAAATGTCAACATATACACGTGTGATTTAGTTTACGAAGATTTTTCAATGCCGGGAACCTCGATCAGAGAGTAAAAAAGGCGTAAGGTTCACAATGGTATAAAATTAAAATGGGATATACCGGGCTAGGATTCGAGTTACAGGAACAAGGGCCAAACCAACCACCCAAGAATGGAATCGTCAAGCGAAAACACTTGACAACCTCCTAGAAGCAGCTTTTCTTGCCACCAGACCTTTCTCCATCAATTAGGAATCTGATGCCGTCTCTAAACACATTGCTTAAATTGTAGCCATTTGTTGGGTGTTTTTTTTGGTGTCTAATCCGTATATATATCACCATTTCCCTTGATTTTCTTGACTGTATATCTCTTAAATGTCAACATATACACGTGTGATTTAGTTTACGAAGATTTTTCAATGCCGAGAACCTCGATCAGAGAGTAAAAAAGGTGTAAGGTTCACAATGGTGTAAAATTAAAATGGGATATACCGGGCTAGGATTTGAGTTACAGGAACAAGGGCTAAACCAACCACCGAAGAATGGAATCACCGAGCGAAAACACTTGACAACCTCCTAGAAGCAGCTTTTCTTGCCACCAGACCTTTTCCATCAATTAGAAATCTGATGCCGTCAATAAACACATTCCTTAAATTGTAGCCATTTGTTGGGTGTTTTTTGTGTGTCTAATCCGCATATATATCACCATTGCCCTTGATTTTCTTGACTGTATATCTCTTAAATGTCAACATATACACGTGTGATTTAGTTCACGAAGATTTTTCAATGCCGAGAACCTCGATCAGAGAGTAAAAAAGGCGCAAGGTTCACAATGGTGTAAAATTAAAATGTGATGTACCGGGCTAGGATTCGAGTTACAGGAACAATGGCCAAACCAACCCCCCAAGAATGGAATCGTCGAGCGAAAACACTTGACAACCTCCTAGAAGCAGCTTTTCTTGCCACAGACCTTTCTCCATCAATTAGAAATCTGATGCCGTCACTAAACACATTCCTTAAATTGAAGCCATTTGTTGAGTGTTTTTTTGGTGTCTAATCCGTATATATATCACCATTGCCCTTGATTTTCTTGACTGTATATCTCTTAAATGTTAAGATATACACGTGTGATTTAGTTTTCGAAGATTTTTCAATGCCGAGAACCTCGATCAGAGAGTAAAAAAGGCATAAGGTTCACAATGGTGTAAAATTAAAATGGGATATACCGAGCTAGGATTCGAGTTTTAGGAACAAGGGCCAAACCAACCACCCAAGAATGAAATCGTCGAGCGAAAACACTTGAAAACTTCCTAGAAGCAACTTTTCTTGCCACCAGACCTTTCTCCATCAATTAGGAATCTGATGCCGTCACTAAACACATTCCTTAAATTGTAGCCATTTGTTAAGTGTTTTTTTTTTTTGTGTCTAATCCGCATATATATATCACCATTGCCCTTGATTTTCTTGACTGTATATCTCTTAAATGTCAACATATACACCTGTGATTTAGTTTACGAAGATTTTTCAATGCCGAGAACCTCGATCAGAGAGTAAAAAAGGCGTAAGGTTCACAATGGTGTAAAATTAAAATGGGATATATTGGTCTAGGATTCGAGTTACTAGAAAAAGGGCCAAACCAACCACCCAAGAATGGAATCGTCGAGCGAAAACACTTGACAACCTCGTAGAAGCAGCTTTTCTTGCCACCAGACCTTTCTCCATCAATTAGGAATCTGATGCCGTCTCTAAACACATTGCTTAAATAGTAGCCATTTGTTGGGTGTTTTTTTTGGTGTCTAATCCGCATATATAACACCATTGCCCTTGATTTTCTTGACTGAATATCTCTTAAATGTCTACATATACACGTGTGATTTAGTTTACGAAGATTTTTCAATGCCGAGAACCTCGATCAGAGAGTAAAAAAGGTGTAAGGTTCACAATGGTGTAAAATTAAAATGGGATATACCAGGATAGGATTCGAGTTACAGGAACAAGGGCTAAACCAACCACGCAAGAATGGAATCGCCGAGTGAAAACACTTGACAACCTCCTAGAAGCAGCTTTTCTTGCCACCAGACATTTCTCCATCAATTAGGAATCTGATGCCGTCACTAAACACATTCCTTAATTTGTAGCCATTTGTTGAGTGTTTTTTTTTGTGTTTAATCCGCATATATATCACCATTTCCCTTGATTTTCTTGACTGTATATCTCTTAAATGTCAACATATTCACGTGTAATTTAGTTTATGAAGATTTTTCAATGCCGAGAACCTCGATCAAGGAGTAAAAAAGGCGTAAGGTTCACAATGGTGTAAAATTAAAATGGGATATACCGGTCAAGGATTCGAGTTACAGGAACAAGGGCCAAACCAACCATCCAAGAATGGAATCTTCGAGCGAAAACACTTGACAACCTCCTAGAAGCAACTTTTCTTGCCACCAGACCTTTCTCCATCAATTAGGAATCTGATGCCGTCACTAAACACATTCCTTAAATTGTAGCCATTTGTTGAGTGTTTTTTTGGTGTCTATTCCGCATATATATAAGCATTGCCCTTGATTTTCTTGACTGTACATCTCTTAAATGTCAACTTATACACGTGTGATTTAGTTTACGAAGATTTTTCAATGTCGAGAACCTCGATCAGGGAGTAAAAAGGGCGTAAGGTTCACATTGGTGTAAAATTAAAATGCGATACACTCGGCTAGGATTCGAGTTACAGGAACAAAGGCCAAACCAACCACCCAAGAATGGAATCGTCGAGCGAAAACACTTGACAACCGCCTAGAAGCAGCTTTTCTTGCCACCAGACCGTTCTCTATCAATTAGGAATCTGATGCCGTCACTAAACACATTCCTTAAATTGTAGCCATTTGTTGAGTGTTTTTTTGGGTGTCTAATCCGCCTATATATCACCATTTCCCTTGATTTTCTTGACTGTATATCTCTTAAATGTCAACATATACACGTGTGATTTAGTTTACGAAGATTTTTCAATGCCGAGAACCTCGATCAGAGAGTAAAAAAGGCGTAAGGTTCACAATGGTGTAAAATTAAAATGGGATATACCGGGCTAGGATTCGAGTTACAGGAACAAGGGCCAAACCAACCACCCAAGAATGGAATCGTCGAGCGAAAACACTTGACAACCTCCTAGAAGCAGCTTTTCTTGCCACCAGACCTTTCTCCATCAATTATGAATCTGATGCCTTCACTAAACACATTCCTTAAATTGTAGCCATTTGTTGAGTGTTTTTTTGTTGTCTATTCCGCATATATATAACCATTGCCCTTCATTTTCTTGACTGTATATCTCTTAAATGTCAACATATACACGTGTGATTTAGTTTACGAAGATTTTTCAATGCCGAGAACCTCGATAAGAGAGTAAAAAAGGCGTAAGGTTCACAATGGTGTAAAATTAAAATGGGATATACCGGGCTAGGATTCGAGTTACAGGAACAAGGGCCAAACCAACCACCCAAGAATGGAATCATCGAGCGAAAACACTTGACAACCTCCTAGAAGCAGCTTTTCTTGCCACCAGACCTTTCTCCATCAATTAGGAATCTGTTGCCGTCTCTAAACACATTGCTTAAATAGTAGCCATTTGTTGGGTGTTTTTTTTGGTGTCTAATCCGCATATATATCACCATTGCCCTTGATTTTCTTGACTGTACATCTCTTAAATGTCAACATATACACGTGTGATTTAGTTTACGAAGATTTTTCAATGCCGAGAACCTCGATCAGAGAGTAAAAAAGGCGTAAGGTTCACAATGGTGTAAAATTAAAATGGGATACACCCGGCTAGGATTCGAGTTACAGGAACAAAGGCCAAACCAACCACCCAAGAATGGAATCGTCGAGCGAAAACACTTGACAACCGCCTAGAAGCAGCTTTTCTTGCCACCAGACCGTTCTCTATCAATTAGGAATCTGATGCCGTCACTAAACACATTCCTTAAATTGTAGCCATTTGTTGAGTGTTTTTTTGGGTGTCTAATCCGCCTATATATCACCATTTCCCTTGATTTTCTTGACTGTATATCTCTTAAATGTCAACATATACACGTGTGATTTAGTTTACGAAGATTTTTCAATGCCGGGAACCTCGATCAGAGAGTAAAAAAGGCGTAAGGTTCACAATGGTATAAAATTAAAATGCGATATACCGGGCTAGGATTCGAGTTACAGGAACAAGGGCCAAACCAACCACCCAAGAATGGAATCGTCGAGCGAAAACACTTGACAACCTCCTAGAATCAGCTTTTCTTGCCACCAGACCTTTCTCCATCAATTAGAAATCTGATGCCGTCTCTAAACACATTGCTTAAATTGTAGCCATTTGTTGGGTGTTTTTTTGGTGTCTAATCCGCATATATATAACCATTGCCCTTGATTTTCTTGACTGTATATCTCTTAAATGTCAACATCTACACGTTTGATTTAGTTTACGAAGATTTTTCAATGCCGAGAACCTCGATCAGAGAGTAAAAAAGGCGTAAGGTTCACAAAGGTGTAAAATTAAAATGGGATATACCGGGCTAGGATTCGAGTTACAGGAACAAGGGCTAAATCAACCACCCAAGAATGGAATCGCCGAGCGAAAACACTTGACAACCTCCTAGAAGCAGCTTTTCTTGCCACTAGACCTTTCTCCATCAATTAGGAATCTGATGCCGTCACTAAACACATTCCTTAAATTGTAGCCATTTGTTGAGTGTTTTTTTGTTGTCTATTCCGCATATATATAACCATTGCCCTTGATTTTCTTGACTGTATATCTCTTAAATGTCAACATATACACGTGTGATTTAGTTTACGAAGATTTTTCAATGCCGAGAACCTCGATAAGAGAGTAAAAAAGGCGTAAGGTTCACAATGGTGTAAAATTAAAATGGGATATACCGGGCTAGGATTCGAGTTACAGGAACAAGGGCCAAACCAACCACCCAAGAATGGAATCATCGAGCGAAAACACTTGACAACCTCCTAGAAGCAGCTTTTCTTGCCACCAGACCTTTCTCCATCAATTAGGAATCTGTTGCCGTCTCTAAACACATTGCTTAAATAGTAGCCATTTGTTGGGTATTTTTTTTGGTGTCTAATCCGCATATATATCACCATTGCCCTTGATTTTCTTGACCGTACATCTCTTAAATGTCAACATATACACGTGTGATTTAGTTTACGAAGATTTTTCAATGCCGAGAACCTCGATCAGAGAGTAAAAAAGGCGTAAGGTTCACAATGGTGTAAAATTAAAATGGGATACACCCGCCTAGGATTCGAGTTACAGGAACAAAGGCCAAACCAACCACCCAAGAATGGAATCGTCGAGCGAAAACACTTGACAACCGCCTAGAAGCAGCTTTTCTTGCCACCAGACCGTTCTCTATCAATTAGGAATCTGATGCCGTCACTAAACACATTCCTTAAATTGTAGCCATTTGTTGAGTGTTTTTTTGGGTGTCTAATCCGCCTATATATCACCATTTCCCTTGATTTTCTTGACTGTATATCTCTTAAATGTCAACATATACACGTGTGATTTAGTTTACGAAGATTTTTCAATGCCGGGAACCTCGATCAGAGAGTAAAAAAGGCGTAAGGTTCACAATGGTATAAAATTAAAATGCGATATACCGGGCTAGGATTCGAGTTACAGGAACAAGGGCCAAACCAACCACCCAAGAATGGAATCGTCGAGCGAAAACACTTGACAACCTCCTAGAAGCAGCTTTTCTTACCACCAGACCTTTCTCCATCAATTAGAAATCTGATGCCGTCTCTAAACACATTGCTTAAATTGTAGCCATTTGTTGGGTGTTTTTTTTGGTGTCTAATCCGCATATATATAACCATTGCCCTTGATTTTCTTGACTGTATATCTCTTAAATGTCAACATCTACACGTTTGATTTAGTTTACGAAGATTTTTCAATGCCGAGAACCTCGATCAGAGAGTAAAAAATGCGTAAGGTTCACAAAGGTGTAAAATTAAAATGGGATATACCGGGCTAGGATTCGAGTTACAGGAACAAGGGCTAAATCAACCACCCAAGAATGGAATCGCCGAGCGAAAACACTTGACAACCTCCTAGAAGCAGCATTTCTTGCCACTAGACCTTTCTCCATTAATTAGGAATCTGATGCCGTCACTAAACACATTCCTTAAATTGTAGCCATTTGTTGGGTGTTTTTTTGTGTCTTCTCCGCATATATATCACCATTGCCCTTGATTTTCTTGACTGTATATCTCTTAAATGTCAACATATACACGTGTGATTTAGTTTACGAAGATTTTTCAATGCCGGGAACCTCGATCAGAGAGTAAAAAAGGCGTAAGGTTCACAATGGTATAAAATTAAAATGGGATATACCGGGCTAGGATTCGAGTTACAGGAACAAGGGCCAAACCAACCACCCAAGAATGGAATCGTCAAGCGAAAACACTTGACAACCTCCTAGAAGCAGCTTTTCTTGCCACCAGACCTTTCTCCATCAATTAGGAATCTGATGCCGTCTCTAAACACATTGCTTAAATTGTAGCCATTTGTTGGGTGTTTTTTTTGGTGTCTAATCCGTATATATATCACAATTGCCCTTGATTTTCTTGACTGTATATCTCTTAAATGTCAACATATACACGTGTGATTTAGTTTACGAAGATTTTTCAATGCCGAGAACCTCGATCAGAGAGTAAAAAAGGTGTAAGGTTCACAATGGTGTAAAATTAAAATGGGATATACCGGGCTAGGATTTGAGTTACAGGAACAAGGGCTAAACCAACCACCCAAGGATGGAATCACCGAGCGAAAACACTTGACAACCTCCTAGAAGCAGCTTTTCTTGCCACCAGACCTTTTCCATCAATTAGAAATCTGATGCCGTCAATAAACACATTCCTTAAATTGTAGCCATTTGTTGGGTGTTTTTTTTGTGTCTAGTCCGCATATATATCACCATTGCCCATGATTTTCTTGACTGTATATCTCTTAAATGTCAACATATACACGTGTGATTTAGTTCACGAAGATTTTTCAATGCCGAGAACCTCGATCAGAGAGTAAAAAAGGCGCAAGGTTCACAATGGTGTAAAATTAAAATGTGATGTACCGGGCTAGGATTGGAGTTATAGGAACAAGGGCCAAACCAACCCCCCAAGAAAGGAATCGTCGAGCGAAAACACTTGACAACCTCCTAGAAGCAGCTTTTCTTGCCACAGACCTTTCTCCATCAATTAGAAATCTGATGCCGTCACTAAACACATTCCTTAAATTGTAGCCATTTGTTGAGTGTTTTTTTTTGGTGTCTAATCCGCATATATATCACCATTGCCCTTGATTTTCTTGACTGTATATCTCTTAAATGTTAAGATATACACGTGTGATTTAGTTTTCGAAGATTTTTCAATGCCGAGAACCTCGATCAGAGAGTAAAAAAGGCATAAGGTTCACAATGGTGTAAAATTAAAATGGGATATACCGAGCTAGGATTCGAGTTTTAGGAACAAGGGCCAAACCAACCACCCAAGAATGGAATCGTCGAGCGAAAACACTTGACAACCTCCTAGAAGCAGCTTTTCTTGCCACCAGACCTTTCTCCATCAATTAGGAATCTGATGCCGTCACTAAACACATTCCTTAAATTGTTGCCATTTGTTGAGTGTTTTTTTTTTGGTGTCTAATCCGCATATATATCACCATGGCCGTTGATTTTCTTGACTGTATATCTCTTAAATGTCAACATATACACGTGCGATTTAGATTAAGAAGATTTTTCAAGGCCGAGAACCTCGATTAGAGAGTAAAAAAGGCGTAAGGTTCACAATGGTGTAAAATTAAAATGGGATATACCGGGCTAGGATTCGAGTTACAGGAACAAGGGCTAAACCAACCACCCAAGAATGGAATCGTCGAGCGAAAACACTTGACAACCTCCTAGAAGCAGCTTTTCTTGCCACCAGACCTTTCTCCATCAATTAGGAATCTGATGCCGTCTCTAAACACATTGCTTAAATAGTAGCCATTTGTTGGGTGTTTTTTTTGGTGTCTAATCCGCATATATAACACCATTGCCCTTGACTTTCTTGACTGAATATCTCTTAAATGTCAACTTATACACGTGTGATTTAGTTTACGAAGATTTTTCAATGCCGAGAACCTCGATCAGGGACTAAAAAGGGAGTAAGGTTCACATTGGTGTAAAATTAAAATGCGATACACCCGGCTAGGATTCGAGTTACAGGAACAAAGGCCAAAGCAACCACCCAAGAATGGAATCATCGAGCGAAAACACTTGACAACCGTCTAGAAGCAGCTTTTCTTGCCACCAGACCTTTTTCCATCAATTAGGAATCTGATGCCGTCACTTAACACATTCCTTAAATTGTAGCCATTTGTTAAGTGTTTTTTTTGGTGTCTAATCCGCATATATATCACCATTGCCCTTGATTTTCTTGACTGTATATCTCTTAAATGTCAACATATAAACGTGTGATTTAGTTTACGAAGATTTTTCAATGTCGAGAACCTCGATAAGAGAGTAAAAAAGGCGTAAGGTTCACAATGGTGTAAAATTAAAATGGGATATAACGGGCTAGGATTCTAGTTACAGGAACAAGGGCCAAACCAACCACCCAATAATGGAATCATTGAGCGAAAACACTTGACAACCTCCTAGAAGTAGCATTTCTTGCCACCAGACCTTTCTCCATCAATTAGGAATCTGATGCCGTCACTAAACACATTCCTTAATTGTAGCCATTTGTTGAGTGGTTTTTTTGTGTCTAATCCGCATATATATCACCATTGCCCTTGATTTTTTTGACTGTATATCTCTTAGATGTCAACATATACACGTGTGATTTAGTTTACAAATATTTTTCAATGCCGATAACCTCGATCAGAGAGTAAAAAAGGCGTAAGGTTCACAATGGTGTAAAATTAAAATGGGATATACCGGGCTAGGATTCAAGTTACAGGAACAAGGGCCAAACCAACCACCCAAGAATGGAATCGTCGAGCGAAAACACTTGACAACCTCTTAGAAGCAGCTTTTCTTGCCACCAGACCTTTCTCCATCAATTAGAAATCTGATGCCGTCACTAAACACATTCTTTAAATTGTAGCCATTTGTTGAGTGGTTTTTTTGTGTGTCTAATCCGCATATATATCACCATTTCCCTTGATTTTCTTAACTGTATATCTCTTAAATGTCAACATATTCACGTGTAATTTAGTTTACGAAGATTTTTCAATGCCGAGAACCTCGATCAAAGAGTAAAAAAGGCGTAAGGTTCACAATGGTGTAAAATTAAAATGGGATATACCGGTCAAGGATTCGAGTTACAGGAACAAGGGCCAAACCAACCACCCAAGAATGGAATCTTCGAGCGAAAACACTTGACAACCTCCTAGAAGCAGCTTTTCTTGCCACCAGACCTTTCTCCATCAATTAGGAATCTGATGCCGTCACTAAACACATTCCTTAAATTGTAGCCACTTGTTGAGTGTTTTTTTGGTGTCTATTCCGCATATATATAACCATTTCCCTTGATTTTCTTGACTGTACGTCTCTTAAATGTCAACTTATACACGTGTGATTTAGTTTACGAAGATTTTTCAATGCCGAGAACCTCGATCAGGGACTAAAAAGGGAGTAAGGTTCACATTGGTGTAAAATTAAAATGCGATACACCCGGCTAGGATTCGAGTTACAGGAACAAAGGCCAAACCAACCACCCAAGAATGGAATCATCGAGCGAAAACACTTGACAACCGTCTAGAAGCAGCTTTTCTTGCCACCAGACCTTTTTCCATCAATTAGGAATCTGATGCCGTCACTTAACACATTCCTTAAATTGTAGCCATTTGTTAAGTGTTTTTTTTGGTGTCTAATCCGCATATATATCACCATTGCCCTTGATTTTCTTGACTGTATATGTCTTAAATGTCAACATATAAACGTGTGATTTAGTTTACGAAGATTTTTCAATGTCGAGAACCTCGATAAGAGAGTAAAAAAGGCGTAAGGTTCACAATGGTGTAAAATTAAAATGGGATATAACGGGCTAGGATTCTAGTTACAGGAACAAGGGCCAAACCAACCACCCAATAATGGAATCATTGAGCGAAAACACTTGACAACCTCCTAGAAGTAGCATTTCTTGCCACCAGACCTTTCTCCATCAATTAGGAATCTGATGCCGTCACTAAACACATTCCTTAATTGTAGCCATTTGTTGAGTGTTTTTTTTGTGTCTAATCCGCATATATATCACCATTGCCCTTGATTTTCTTGACTGTATATCTCTTAGATGTCAACATATACACGTGTGATTTAGTTTACAAATATTTTTCAATGCCGATAACCTCGATCAGAGAGTAAAAAAGGCGTAAGGTTCACAATGGTGTAAAATTAAAATGGGATATACCGGGCTAGGATTCAAGTTACAGGAACAAGGGCCAAACCAACCACCCAAGAATGGAATCGTCGAGCGAAAACACTTGACAACCTCCTAGAAGAAGCTTTTCTTGCCACCAGACCTTTCTCCATCAATTAGGAATCTGATGCCGTCAATAAACACATTCCTTAAATTGTAGCCATTTGTTGAGTGTTTTTATTGGTGTCTAATCCGCATATATATCACCATTGCCCTTGATTTTCTTGACTGTATATCTCTTAAATGTCAACATATACATGTGTGATTTAGTTTACGAAGATTTTTCAATGCCGAGAACCTCGACCAGAGAGTAAAAAAGGCGTAAGGTTTACAATGGTGTAAAATTAAAATGCGATATACCGGGCTAGGATTCGAGTTACAGAAACAAGGGCCAAACCAACCACCCAAGAATGAAATCGTCAAGCGAAAACACTTGACAACCTACTAGAAGAAGCTTTTCTTGCCAACAGACCTTTCTCCATCAATTAGGAATCTGATGCCGTCACTAAACACATTCCTTAAAATAGCCATTTGTTGAGTGTTTTTTTTGGTGTCTAATCTGCATATATATCACCATTGCCCTTGATTTTCTTGACTGTATATCTCTTAAATGTCAACCTATACACGTGTGATTTAGTTTACGAAGAGAATGCCAAGAACCTCGATCAGAGAGTAAAAAAGGCGGAAGGTTCACAATGGTGTAAAATTAAAATGGGATATACCGTGCTAGGATTCGAGTTACAGGAACAAGGGCCAAACCAACCACCCAAGAACGGAATCGTCGAGCGAAAACACTTGACAACCTCCTAGAAGTAGCTTTTCTTGCCACCAGACCTTTCTCCATCAATTAGGAATCTGATGCCGTCACTAAACACATTCCTTAAATTGTAGCCATTTGTTGAGTGTTTTTTTTTGGTGTCTAATCCGCATATATATCACCATTGCCCTTGATTTTCTTGACTGTATATCTCTTAAATGTCAACATATACACGTGCGATTTAGTTTACGAAGATTTTTCAAGGCCGAGAACCTCGATCAGAGAGTAAAAAAGGCGTAAGATTCACAATGGTGTAAAATTAAAATGGGATATACCGGGCTAGGATTCGAGTTACAGGAACAAGGGCCAAACCAGTGAAAACACTTGACAACCTTCTAGAAGCAGCTTTTCTTGCCACCAGACCTTTCTCCATCAATTAGAAATCTGATGCCGTCACTAAACACATTCCTTAAATTGTAGCCATTTGTTGAGTGTTTTTTTTTGGTGTCTAATCCGCATATATATCACCATTGCCCTTGATTTTCTTGACTGTATATCTCTTAAATGTTAAAATATACACGTGTGATTTAGTTTTCGAAGATTTTTCAATGTTGAGAACCTCGATCAGAGAGTAAAAAAGGGATAAGGTTCACAATGGTGTAAAATTAAAATGGGATATACCGAGGTAGGATTCGAGTTATAGGAACAAGGGCCAAACCAACCACCCAAGAATGAAATCGTCGAGCGAAAACACTCTAAAACCTCCTAGAAGCAACTTTTTTTGCCACCAGACCTTTCTCCATCAATTAGGAATCTGATGCCGTCACTAAACACATTCCTTAAATTGTAGCAATTTGTTGAGTGTTTTTTTTTGGTGTCTAATCCGCATATATATATATATATATCACCATTGCCCTTGATTTTCTTGACTGTATATATCTTAAATGTCAACATATACACGTGTGATTTAGTTTACGAAGATTTTTCAATTCCGAGAACCTCGATCAGAGAGTAAAAAGGGCGTAAGGTTCACAATGGTGTAAATTAAAATGGGATATATTGGGCTAGGATATGAGTTACAGGAACAAGGGCCAAACCAACCACCCAAGAATGGAATCGTCGAGCGAAAACACTTGACAACCTCTTAGAAGCAGCTTTTCTTGCCACCAGACCTCTCTCCATCAATTATGAATCCGATGCCGTCACTAAACACATTTCTTAAATTGTAGCCATTTGTTGAGTGTTTTTTTTGTTGTCTAATCCGCGTATGTATCACCATTGCCCTTGATTTTCTTGACTGTATATCTCTTAAATGTCAACATATACACGTGTGATTTAGTTTGCGAAGATTTTTCAATGCCGAGAACCTCGATCAGAGAATAAAAAAGGCGTAAGTTCACAATGGTGTAAAATTAAAATGGGATATACCCGGCTAGGATTCGAGTTACAGGAACAAGGGCCAAACAAACCAACCAAAATGGAATCGTCGAGCGAAAATACTTGACAACCTCCTAGAAGCAGTTTTTCTTGCCACCAGACCTTTCTCCATCAATTAGGAATCTGATGCCGTCACTAAACACATTCCTTAAATTGTAGCCATTTGTTGAGTGGTTTTTTTTGGTGTCTAATCCGCATATATATCACCATGGCCGTTGATTTTCTTGACTGTATATCTCTTAAATGTCAACATATACACGTGCGATTTAGTTTAAGAAGATTTTTCAAGGCCGAGAACCTCGATCAGAGAGTAAAAAAGGCGTAAGATTCACAATGGTGTAAAATTAAAATGGGATATACCGGGCTAGGATTCGAGTTACAGGAACAAGGGCTAAACCAACCACCCAAGAATGGAATCGTCGAGCGAAAACACTTGACAACCTCCTAGAAGCAGCTTTTCTTGCCACCAGACCTTTCTCCATTAATTAGCAATCTGATGCCGTCCCTAAACACATTCCTTAAATTGTAGCCATTTGTTGAGCGTTTTTTTTGGTGTCTAATCCGCATATATATCACAATTGCCCTTGATTTCCATGACTGTATATATCTTAAATGTCAACATATACACGTGTGATTTACTTTACGAAGATTTTTCAATGCCGAGAACCTCGACCAGAGAGTAAAAAAGGCGTAAGGTTCACAACGGTGTAAAATTATAATGGGATATATCGGGCTAGGATTCGAGTTACAGGAACAAGGGCCAAACCAACTACCCAAGAATGGAATCGTCAAGTGAAAACAGTTGACAACCTCCTAGAAGCAGCTTTTCTTGCCACCAGACCTTTCTCCATCAATTAGAAATCTGATGCCGTCACTAAACACATTCTTTAAATTGTAGCCATTTGTGGAGTGGTTTTTTTGTGTGTCTAATCCGCATATATATCACCATTGCCCCTGATTTTCTTTACTGTATATCTCTTAAATGTCAACATATACACGTGTGATTTTGTTTACGAAGATTTTTCAATGCCGAGAACCTCGATCAGAGAGTAAAAAAGGCGTAAGGTTCACAATGGTGTAAAATTAAAATGGGATATATCGGGCTAGGATTCGAGTTACAGGAACAAGGGCCAAACCAACCACGCAAGAATGGAATCGTCGAGCGAAAACACTTGACAACCTCCTAGAAGCAGCTTTTCTTGCCACCAGACCTTTCTCCATCAATTAGAAATCTGATGCCGTCACTAAACACATTCTTTAAATTGTAGCCATTTGTTGAGTGGTTTTTTTGTGTGTCTAATCCGCATATATATCACCATTTCCCTTGATTTTCTTAACTGTATATCTCTTAAATGTCAACATATTCACGTGTAATTTAGTTTACGAAGATTTTTCAATGCCGAGAACCTCGATCAAAGAGTAAAAAAGGCGTAAGGTTCACAATGGTGTAAAATTAAAATGGGATATACCGGTAAAGGATTCGAGTTACAGGAACAAGGGCCAAACCAACCACCCAAGAATGGAATCTTCGAGCGAAAACACTTGACAACCTCCTAGAAGCAGCTTTTCTTGCCACCAGACCTTTCTCCATCAATTAGGAATCTGATGCCGTCACTAAACACATTCCTTAAATTGTAGCCACTTGTTGAGTGTTTTTTTGGTGTCTATTCCGCATATATATAACCATTGCCCTTGATTTTCTTGACTGTACGTCTCTTAAATGTCAACTTATACACGTGTGATTTAGTTTACGAAGATTTTTCAATGCCGAGAACCTCGATCAGGGAGTAAAATGGGCGTAAGGTTCACATTGGTGTAAAATTAAAATGCGATACACCCGGCTAGGATTCGAGTTACAGGAACAAAGGCCAAACCAACCACCCAAGAATGGAATCGTCGAGCGAAAACACTTGACAACCGTCTAGAAGAAGCTTTTCTTGCCACCAGACCTTTTTCCATCAATTAGGAATCTGATGCCGTCACTTAACACATTCCTTAAATTGTAGCCATTTGTTAAGTGTTTTTTTTGGTGTCTAATCCGCATATATATCACCATTGCCCTTGATTTTCTTGACTGTATATCTCTTAAATGTCAACATATAAACGTGTGATTTAGTTTACGAAGATTTTTCAATGTCGAGAACCTCGATAAGAGAGTAAAAAAGGCGTAAGGTTCACAATGGTGTAAAATTAAAATAGGATATAACGGGCTAGGATTCTAGTTACAGGAACAAGGGCCAAACCAACCACCCAATAATGGAATCATTGAGCGAAAACACTTGACAACCTCCTAGAAGTAGCATTTCTTGCCACCAGACCTTTCTCCATCAATTAGGAATCTGATGCCGTCACTAAACACATTCCTTAATTGTAGCCATTTGTTGAGTGCTTTTTTTGTGTCTAATCCGCATATATATCACCATTGCCCTTGATTTTCTTGACTGTATATCTCTTAGATGTCAACATATACACGTGTGATTTAGTTTACAAAGATTTTTCAATGCCGATAACCTCGATCAGAGAGTAAAAAAGGCGTAAGGTTCACAATGGTGTAAAATTAAAATGGGATATACCGGGCTAGGATTCAAGTTACAGGAACAAGGGCCAAACCAACCACCCAAGAATGGAATCGTCGAGCGAAAACACTTGACAACCTCCTAGAAGAAGCTTTTCTTGCCACCAGACCTTTCTCCATCAATTAGGAATCTGATGCCGTCAATAAACACATTCCTTAAATTGTAGCCATTTGTTGAGTGTTTTTTTTGGTGTCTAATCCGCATATATATCACCATTGCCCTTGATTTTCTTGACTGTATATCTCTTAAATGTCAACATATACATGTGTGATTTAGTTTACGAAGATTTTTCAATGCCGAGAACCTCGACCAGAGAGTAAAAAAGGCGTAAGGTTTACAATGGTGTAAAATTAAAATGTGATATACCGGGCTAGGATTCGAGTTACAGGAACAAGGGCCAAACCAACCACCCAAGAATGAAATCGTCAAGCGAAAACACTTGACAACCTACTAGAAGAAGCTTTTCTTGCCAACAGACCTTTCTCCATCAATTAGGAATCTGATGCCGTCACTAAACACATTCCTTAAAATAGCCATTTGTTGAGTGGTTTTTTTTGGTGTATAATCTGCATATATATCACCATTGCCCTTGATTTTCTTGACTGTATATCTCTTAAATGTCAACCTATACACGTGTGATTTAGTTTACGAAGATAATGCCAAGAACCTCGATCAGAGAGTAAAAAAGGCGTAAGGTTCACAATGGTGTAAAATTAAAATGGGATATACCGGGCTAGGATTCGAGTTACAGGAACAAGGGCCAAACCAACCACCCAAGAACGGAATCGTCGAGCGAAAACACTTGACAACCTCCTAGAAGTAGCTTTTCTTGCCACCAGACCTTTCTCCATCAATTAGGAATCTGATGCCGTCACTAAACACATTCCTTAAATTGTAGCCATTTGTTGAGTGTTTTTTTTTGTGTCTAATCCGCATATATATCACCATTGCCCTTGATTTTCTTGACTGTATATCTCTTAAATGTCAACATATACACGTGCGATTTAGTTTACGAAGATTTTTCAAGGCCGAGAACCTCGATCAGAGAGTAAAAAAGGCGTAAGATTCACAATGGTGTAAAATTAAAATGGGATATACCGGGCTAGGATTCGAGTTACAGGAACAAGGGCCAAACCAGTGAAAACACTTGACAACCTCCTAGAATCATCTTTTCTTGCCACCAGACCTTTCTCCATGAATTAGGAATCTGATGCCGTCACTTAACACATTCCTTAAATTGTAGCCATTTGTTGAGTGTTTTTTTTGGTGTCTAATCCGCATATATATCACCATTGCCCTTGATTTTCTTGACTGTATATCTCTTAAATGTCAACATATAAACGTGTGATTTAGTTTACGAAGATTTTTCAATGCCGAGAACCTCGATAAGAGAGTAAAAAAGGCGTAAGGTTCACAATGGTGTAAAATTAAAATGGGATATACCGGGTTAGGATTCTAATTACAGGAACAAGGGCCAAACCAACCACCCAATAATGGAATCATCGAGCGAAAACACTTGACAACCTCCTAGAAGTAGCATTTCTTGCCACCAGACCTTTCTCCATCAATTAAGAATCTGATGCCGTCACTAAACACATTCCTTAATTGTAGCCATTTGTTGAGTGCTTTTTTTGTTTCTAATCCGCATATATATCACCATTACCCTTGATTTTCTTGACTGTATATCTCTTAGATGTCAACATATACACGTGTGATTTAGTTTACAAAGATTTTTCAATGCCGATAACCTCGATCAGAGAGTAAAAAAGGCGTAAGGTTCACAATGGTGTAAAATTAAAATGGGATATACCGGGCTAGGATTCAAGTTACAGGAATAAGGGCCAAACCAACCACCCAAGAATGGAATCGTCGAGCGAAAACACTTGACAACCTCCTAGAAGAAGCTTTTCTTGCCACCAGACCTTTCTCCATCAATTAGGAATCTGATGCCGTCACTTAACACATTCCTTAAATTGTAGCCATTTGTTGAGTGTTTTTTTGGTGTCTAATCCGCATATATATCACCATTGCCCTTGATTTTCTTGACTGTATATCTCTTAAATGTCAACATATAAACGTGTGATTTAGTTTACGAAGATTTTTCAATGCCGAGAACCTCGATAAGAGAGTAAAAAAGGCGTAAGGTTCACAATGGTGTAAAATTAAAATGGGATATACCGGGCTAGGATTCTAGTTACAGGAACAAGGGCCAAACCAACCACCCAATAATGGAATCATCGAGCGAAAACACTTGACAACCTCCTAGAAGTAGCATTTCTTGCCACCAGACCTTTCTCCATCAATTAGGAATCTGATGCCGTCACTAAACACATTCCTTAATTGTAGCCATTTGTTGAGTGCTTTTTTTGTGTCTAATCCGCATATATATCACCATTGCCCTTGATTTTCTTGACTGTATATCACTTAGATGTCAACATATACACGTGTGATTTAGTTTACAAAGATTTTTCAATGCCGATAACCTCGATGAGAGAGTAAAAAAGGCGTAAGGTTCACAATGGTGTAAAATTAAAATGGGATATACCGGGCTAGGATTCAAGTTACAGGAACAAGGGCCAAACCAACCACCCAAGAATGGAATCGTCGAGCGAAAACACTTGACAACCTCCTAGAAGAAGCTTTTCTTGCCAACAGACCTTTCTCCATCAATTAGGAATCTGATGCCGTCACTAAACACATTCCTTAAAATAGCCATTTGTTGAGTGTTTTTTTTGGTGTCTAATCTACATATATATCACCATTGCCCTTGATTTTCTTGACTGTATATCTCTTAAATGTCAACATATAAACGTGTGATTTAGTTTACGAAGATTTTTCAATGCCGAGAACCTCGATAAGAGAGTAAAAAAGGCGTAAGGTTCACAATGGTGTAAAATTAAAATGGGATATACCGGGCTAGGATTCTAGTTACAGGAACAAGGGCCAAACCAACCACCCAATAATGGAATCATCGAGCGAAAACACTTGACAACCTCCTAGAAGTAGCATTTCTTGCCACCAGACCTTTCTCCATCAATTAGGAATCTGATGCCGTCACTAAACACATTCCTTAATTGTAGCCATTTGTTGAGTGCTTTTTTTGTGTCTAATCCGCATATATATCACCATTGCCCTTGATTTTCTTGACTGTATATCTCTTAGATGTCAACATATACACGTGTGATTTAGTTTACAAAGATTTTTCAATGCCGATAACCTCGATCAGAGAGTAAAAAAGGCGTAAGGTTCACAATGGTGTAAAATTAAAATGGGATATACCGGGCTAGGATTCAAGTTACAGGAACAAGGGCCAAACCAACCACCCAAGAATGGAATCGTCGAGCGAAAACACTTGACAACCTTCTAGAAGAAGCTTTTCTTGCCACCAGACCTTTCTCCATCAATTAGGAATCTGATGCCATCAATAAACACATTCCTTAAATTGTAGCCATTTGTTGAGTGTTTTTTTTGGTGTCTAATCCGCATATATATCACCATTGCCCTTGATTTTCTTGACTGTATATCTCTTAAATGTCAACATATACATGTGTGATTTAGTTTACGAAGATTTTTCAATGCCGAGAACCTCGACCAGAGAGTAAAAAAGGCGTAAGGTTTACAATGGTGTAAAATTAAAATGTGATATACCGGGCTAGGATTCGAGTTACAGGAACAAGGGCCAAACCAACCACCCAAGAATGAAATCGTCAAGCGAAAACACTTGACAACCTCCTAGAAGAAGCTTTTCTTGCCAACAGACCTTTCTCCATCAATTAGGAAGCTGATGCCGTCACTAAACACATTCCTTAAAATAGCCATTTGTTGAGTGTTTTTTTTGGTGTCTAATCTGCATATATATCACCATTGCCCTTGATTTTCTTGACTGTATATCTCTTAAATGTCAACCTATACACGTGTGATTTAGTTTACGAAGATAATACCGAGAACCTCGATCAGAGAGTAAAAAAGGCGTAAGGTTCACAATGGTGTAAAATTAAAATGGGATATACCGGGCTAGGATTCGAGTTACAACAATAAGGGCCAAACCAACCACCCAAGAATGGAATCGTCAAGCGAAAACACTTGACAACCTCCTAGAAGCAGCTTTTCTTGCCACCAGACCTTTCTCCATGAATTTGGAATCTGATGCCGTCACTTAACACATTCCTTAAATTGTAGCCATTTGTTGAGTGTTTTTTTTGGTGTCTAATCCGCATATATATCACCATTGCCCTTGATTTTCTTGACTGTATATCTCTTAAATGTCAACATATAAACGTCATATTTAGTTTACGAAGATTTTTCAATGCCGAGAACCTCGATAAGAGAGTAAAAAAGGCGTAAGGTTCACAATGGTGTAAAATTAAAATGGGATATACCGGGCCAGGATTCTAGTTACAGGAACAAGGGCCAAACCAACCACCCAATAATGGAATCATCGAGCGAAAACACTTGACAACCTCCTAGAAGTAGCATTTCTTGCCACCAGACCTTTCTCCATCAATTAGGAATCTGATGCCGTCACTAAACACATTCCTTAATTGTAGCCATTTGTTGAGTGCTTTTTTTGTGTCTAATCCGCATATATATCACCATTGCCCTTGATTTTCTTGACTGTATATCTCTTAGATGTCAACATATACACGTGTGATTTAGTTTACAAAGATTTTTCAATGCCGATAACCTCGATCAGAGAGTAAAAAAGGCGTAAGGTTCACAATGGTGTAAAATTAAAATGGGATATACCGGGCTAGGATTCAAGTTACAGGAACAAGGGCCAAACCAACCACCCAAGAATGGAATCGTCGAGCGAAAACACTTGACAACCTCCTAGAAGAAGCTTTTCTTGCCACCAGACCTTTCTCGATCAATTAGGAATCTGATGCCGTCAATAAACACATTCCTTAAATTGTAGCCATTTGTTGAGTGTTTTTTTGGTGTCTAATCCGCATATATATCACCATTGCCCTTGATTTTCTTGACTGTATATCTCTTAAATGTCAACATATACATGTATGATTTAGTTTACGAAGATTTTTCAATGCCGAGAACCTCGACCAGAGAGTAAAAAAGGTGTAAGGTTTACAATGGTGTAAAATTAAAATGTAATATACCGGGCTAGGATTCGAGTTACAGGAACAAGGGCCAAACCAACCACCCAAGAATGAAATCGTCAAGCGAAAACACTTGACAACCTCCTAGAAGAAGCTTTTCTTGCCAACAGACCTTTCTCCATCAATTAGGAATCTGATGCCGTCACTAAACACATTCCTTAAAATAGCCATTTGTTGAGTGTTTTTTTTGGTGTCTAATCTGCATATATATCACCATTGCCCTTGATTTTCTTGACTGTATATCTCTTAAATGTCAACCTATACACATGTGATTTAGTTTACGAAGATAATACCGAGAACCTCGATCAGAGAGTAAAAAAGGCGTAAGGTTCACAATGGTGTAAAATTAAAATGGGATATACCGGGCTAGGATTCGAGTTACAACAATAAGGGCCAAACCAACCACCCAAGAATGGAATCGTCAAGCGAAAACACTTGACAACCTCCTAGAAGCAGCTTTTCTTGCCACCAGACCTTTCTCCATGAATTAGGAATCTGATGCCGTCACTTAACACATTTCTTAAATTGTAGCCATTTGTTGAGTGTTTTTTTTGGTGTCTAATCCGCATATATATCACCATTGCCCTTGATTTTCTTGACTGTATATCTCTTAAATGTCAACATATAAACGTGTGATTTAGTTTACGAAGATTTTTCAATGCCGAGAACCTCGATAAGAGAGTAAAAAAGGCGTAAGGTTCACAATGGTGTAAAATTAAAATGGGATATACCGGGCTAGGATTCTAGTTACAGGAACAAGGGCCAAACCAACCACCCAATAATGGAATCATCGAGCGAAAACACTTGACAACCTCCTAGAAGTAGCATTTCTTGCCACCAGACCTTTCTCCATCGATTAGGAATCTGATGCCGTCACTAAACACATTCCTTAATTGTAGCCATTTGTTGAGTGCTTTTTTTGTGTCTAATCCGCATATATATCACCATTGCCCTTGATTTTCTTGACTGTATATCTCTTAGATGTCAACATATACACGTGTGATTTAGTTTACAAAGATTTTTCAATGCCGATAACCTCGATCAGAGAGTAAAAAAGGCGTAAGGTTCACAATGGTGTAAAATTAAAATGGGATATACCGGGCTAGGATTCAAGTTACAGGAACAAGGGCCAAACCAACCACCCAAGAATGGAATCGTCGAGCGAAAACACTTGACAACCTTCTAGAAGAAGCTTTTCTTGCCACCAGACCTTTCTCCATCAATTAGGAATCTGATGCCATCAATAAACACATTCCTTAAATTGTAGCCATTTGTTGAGTGTTTTTTTTGGTGTCTAATCCGCATATATATCACCATTGCCCTTGATTTTCTTGACTGTATATCTCTTAAATGTCAACATATACATGTGTGATTTAGTTTACGAAGATTTTTCAATGCCGAGAACCTCGACCAGAGAGTAAAAAAGGCGTAAGGTTTACAATGGTGTAAAATTAAAATGTGATATACCGGGCTAGGATTCGAGTTACAGGAACAAGGGCCAAACCAACCACCCAAGAATGAAATCGTCAAGCGAAAACACTTGACAACCTCCTAGAAGAAGCTTTTCTTGCCAACAGACCTTTCTCCATCAATTAGGAATCTGATGCCGTCACTAAACACATTCCTTAAAATAGCCATTTGTTGAGTGTTTTTTTTGGTGTCTAATCTGCATATATATCACCATTGCCCTTGATTTTCTTGACTGTATATCTCTTAAATGTCAACCTATAGACGTGTGATTTAGTTTACGAAGATAATACCGAGAACCTCGATCAGAGAGTAAAAAAGGCGTAAGGTTCACAATGGTGTAAAATTAAAATGGGATATACCGGGCTAGGATTCGAGTTACAACAATAAGGGCCAAACCAACCACCCAAGAATGGAATCGTCAAGCGAAAACACTTGACAACCTCCTAGAAGCAGCTTTTCTTGCCACCAGACCTTTCTCCATGAATTTGGAATCTGATGCCGTCACTTAACACATTCCTTAAATTGTAGCCATTTGTTGAGTGTTTTTTTTGGTGTCTAATCCGCATATATATCACCATTGCCCTTGATTTTCTTGACTGTATATCTCTTAAATGTCAACATATAAACGTCATATTTAGTTTACGAAGATTTTTCAATGCCGAGAACCTCGATAAGAGAGTAAAAAAGGCGTAAGGTTCACAATGGTGTAAAATTAAAATGGGATATACCGGGCTAGGATTCTAGTTACAGGAACAAGGGCCAAACCAACCACCCAATAATGGAATCATCGAGCGAAAACACTTGACAACCTCCTAGAAGTAGCATTTCTTGCCACCAGACCTTTCTCCATCACTTAGGAATCTGATGCCGTCACTAAACACATTCCTTATTTGTAGCCATTTGCTGAGTGCTTTTTTTGTGTCTAATCCGCATATATATCACCATTGCCCTTGATTTTCTTGACTGTATATCTCTTAGATGTCAACATATACACGTGTGATTTAGTTTACAAAGATTTTTCAATGCCGATAACCTCGATCAGAGAGTAAAAAAGGCGTAAGGTTCACAATGGTGTAAAATTAAAATGGGATATACCGGGCTAGGATTCAAGTTACAGGAACAAGGGCCAAACCAACCACCCAAGAATGGAATCGTCGAGCGAAAACACTTGACAACCTCCTAGAAGAAGCTTTTCTTGCCACCAGACCTTTCTCGATCAATTAGGAATCTGATGCCGTCAATAAACACATTCCTTAAATTGTAGCCATTTGTTGAGTGTTTTTTTGGTGTCTAATCCGCATATATATCACCATTGCCCTTGATTTTCTTGACTGTATATCTCTTAAATGTCAACATATACATGTATGATTTAGTTTACGAAGATTTTTCAATGCCGAGAACCTCGACCAGAGAGTAAAAAAGGTGTAAGGTTTACAATGGTGTAAAATTAAAATGTAATATACCGGGCTAGGATTCGAGTTACAGGAACAAGGGCCAAACCAACCACCCAAGAATGAAATCGTCAAGCGAAAACACTTGACAACCTCCTAGAAGAAGCTTTTCTTGCCAACAGACCTTTCTCCATCAATTAGGAATCTGATGCCGTCACTAAACACATTCCTTAAAATAGCCATTTGTTGAGTGTTTTTTTTGGTGTCTAATCTGCATATATATCACCATTGCCCTTGATTTTCTTGACTGTATATCTCTTAAATGTCAACCTATACACGTGTGATTTAGTTTACGAAGATAATACCGAGAACCTCGATCAGAGAGTAAAAAAGGCGTAAGGTTCACAATGGTGTAAAATTAAAATGGGATATACCGGGCTAGGATTCGAGTTACAACAATAAGGGCCAAACCAACCACCCAAGAATGGAATCGTCAAGCGAAAACACTTGACAACCTCCTAGAAGCAGCTTTTCTTGCCACCAGACCTTTCTCCATGAATTAGGAATCTGATGCCGTCACTTAACACATTCCTTAAATTGTAGCCATTTGTTGAGTGTTTTTTTTGGTGTCTAATCCGCATATATATCACCATTGCCCTTGATTTTCTTGACTGTATATCTCTTAAATGTCAACATATAAACGTGTGATTTAGTTTACGAAGAATTTTCAATGCCGAGAACCTCGATAAGAGAGTAAAAAAGGCGTAAGGTTCACAATGGTGTAAAATTAAAATGGGATATACCGGGCTAGGATTCTAGTTACAGGAACAAGGGCCAAACCAACCACCCAATAATGGAATCATCGAGCGAAAACACTTGACAACCTCCTAGAAGTAGCATTTCTTGCCACCAGACCTTTCTCCATCAATTAGGAATCTGATGCCGTCACTAAACACATTCCTTAATTGTAGCCATTTGTTGAGTGCTTTTTTTGTGTCTAATCCGCATATATATCACCATTGCCCTTGATTTTCTTGTCTCTATATCTCTTAGATGTCAACATATACACGTGTGATTTAGTTTACAAAGATTTTTCAATGCCGATAACCTTGATCAGAGAGTAAAAAAGGCGTAAGGTTCACAATGGTGTAAAATTAAAATGGGATATACCGGGCTAGGATTCAAGTTACAGGAACAAGGGCCAAACCAACCACCCAAGAATGGAATCGTCGAGCGAAAACACTTGACAACCTTCTAGAAGAAGCTTTTCTTGCCACCAGACCTTTCTCCATCAATTAGGAATCTGATGCCATCAATAAACACATTCCTTAAATTGTAGCCATTTGTTGAGTGTTTTTTTTGGTGTCTAATCCGCATATATATCACCATTGCCCTTGATTTTCTTGACTGTATATCTCTTAAATGTCAACATATACATGTGTGATTTAGTTTACGAAGATTTTTCAATGCCGAGAACCTCGACCATAGAGTAAAAAAGGTGTAAGGTTTACAATGGTGTTAAATTAAAATGTAATATACCGGGCTAGGATTCGAGTTACAGGAACAAGGGCCAAACCAACCACCCAAGAATGAAATCGTCAAGGGAAAACACTTGACAACCTCCTAGAAGATGCTTTTCTTGCCAACAGACCTTTCTCCATCAATTAGGAATCTGATGCCGTCACTAAACACATTCCTTAAAATAGCCATTTGTTGAGTGTTTTTTGTGGTGTCTAATCTGCATATATATCACCATTGCCCTTGATTTTCTTGACTGTATATCTCTTAAATGTCAACATATACATGTATGATTTAGTTTACGAAGATTTTTCAATGCCGAGAACCTCGACCATAGAGTAAAAAAGGTGTAAGGTTTACAATGGTGTAAAATTAAAATGTAATATACCGGGCTAGGATTCGAGTTACAGGAACAAGGGCCAAACCAACCACCCAAGAATGAAATCGTCAAGCGAAAACACTTGACAACCTCCTAGAAGATGCTTTTCTTGCCAACAGACCTTTCTCCATCAATTAGGAATCTGATGCCGTCACTAAACACATTCCTTAAAATAGCCATTTGTTGAGTGTTTTTTGTGGTGTCTAATCTGCATATATATCACCATTGCCCTTGATTTTCTTGACTGTATATCTCTTAAATGTCAACCTATACACGTGTGATTTAGTTTACGAAGATTTTTCAATGCCGACAACCTCGATCAAAGAGTAAAAAAGCCGTATGGTTCACAATGGTGTAAAATTAAAATGGGATATACCGGGCTTGGATTCGATTTACAGGAACAAGGGCCAAACCAACCACCCAAGAATAGAATCGTCAAGCGAAAACACTTGACAACCTCCTAGAAGCAGCTTTTCTTGCCACCAGACCTTTCCCCATCAATTAGGAATCTGATGCCGTCACTAAACACATTCCTTAAATTGTAGCCATTTGTTGAGCATTTTTTTTGGTGTCTAATCCGCATATATATCACCATTGCCCTTGATTTTCTTGACTGTATATCTCTTAAATGTCAACATATACATGTTTGATTTAGTTTACGAAGATTTTTCAATGCCGAGAACCTCGACCAGAGAGTAAAAATGGCGTAAGGTTTACAATGGTGTAAAATTAAAATGTGATATACCGGGCTAGGATTCGAGTTACAGGAACAAGGGCCAAACCAACCACCCAAGAATGAAAACGTCAAGCGAAAACACTTGACAACCTCCTAGAAGAAGCTTTTCTTGCCAACAGACCTTTCTCCATCAATTAGGAATCTGATGCCGTCAATAAACACATTCCTTAAAATAGCCATTTGTTGAGTGTTTTTTTTGGTGTCTAATCTGCATATATATCACCATTGCCCTTGATTTTCTTGACTGTATATCTCTTAAATGTCAACCTATACACGTGTGATTTAGTTTACGAAGATTTTTCAATGCCGAGAACCTCGATCAAAGAGTAAAAAAGCCGTATGGTTCACAATGGTGAAAAATTAAAATGGGATATACCGGGCTTGGATTCGATTTACAGGAACAAGGGCCAAACCAACCACCCAAGAATAGAATCGTCAAGTGAAAACACTTGACAACCTCCTAGAAGCAGCTTTTCTTGCCACCAGACCTTTCTCCATCAATTAGGAATCTGATGCCGTCACTAAACACATTCCTTAAATTGTAGCCATTTGTTGAGTGTTTTTTTTGGTGTCTAATCCGCATATATATCACCGTTGCCCTGTATTTTCTTGACTGTATATCTCTTAAATGTCAACATATACACGTGTGATTTAGTTTACGAAGATTTTTCAATGCCGAGAACCTCGATCAGAGAGTAAAAAAGGCGTAAGGTTCACAATAGTGTAAAATTAAAATGGGATATACCGGGCAAGGATTCGAGTTACAGGAACAAGGGCCAAACCAACCACCCAAGAATGGAAACGTCGAGCGAAAACACTTGACAACCTTCTAGAAGCAGCTTTTCTTGCCACCAGACCTTTCTCCATCAATTAGGAATCTGATGCCGTCACTAAACACATTTCTTAAATTGTAGCCATATGTTGAGTGTTTTTTTTGGTGTCTAATCCGCATATATATCACCATTGCCCTTGATTTTCTTGACTGTATATCTCTTAAATGTCAACATATACACGTGTGACTTAATTTACGAAGATTTTTCAATGCTGAGAACCTCGATCAGGAATAAAAAAGGCGTAAGGTTCACAATGGTGTAAAATTAAAATGGGATATACCGGGCTAGGATTCGAGTTACAGGAACAAGGGCCAAACCAACCTCCCAAGAATGGAATCGTCGAAAGAAAACACTTGACTACCTCCTAGAAACAGCTTTTCTTGCCACCAGATCTTTCTCCATCAATTAGGAATCTGATGCGGTCACTCAACACATTCCATAAATTGTAGCCATTTGTTGAGTATTTTTTTTGGTGTCAAATCTGCATATATATCACCATTGCCCTTGATTTTCTTGACTGTATATCTCTTAAATGTCAACATATACACGTGTGATTTAGTTTACAAAGATTTTTCAATGCCGAGAACCTCGATCAAAGAGTAAAAAAGCCGTATGGTTCACAATGGTTTAAAATTAAATGGGATATACCGGGCTTGGATTCGATTTACAGGAACAAAGGCCAAACCAACCACCCAAGAATAGAATCGTCAAGTGAAAACACTTGACAACCTCCTAGAAGCAGCTTTTCTTGCCACCAGACCTTTCTCCATAAATTAGGAATCTGATGCCGTCACTAAACACATTTCTTAAATTGTAGCCATTTGATGAGTGTTTTTTTTGTGTCTAATCCGCATATATATCACCATTGCCCTGTATTTTCTTGACTGTATATCTCCTAAATGTCAACATATACTCGTGTGATTTAGTTTACGAAGACTTTTCAATGCCGAGAACCTCGATCAGAGAGTAAAAACGGCGTAAGTTTCACAATGGTGTAAAATTAAAATGGGATATACCGGGCTAGGATTCGAGTTACAGGAAGAAGGGCCAAACCAACCACCCAAGAATGGAATCGTCGAGCGAAAACACTTAACAACCTCCTAGAAGCAGCTTTTCTTGCCACCAGACCTTTCTCCATCAATTAGAAATCTGATGCCATCACTAAACCCTTCCTTAAATTGTAGCCATTTGTTGAGTGTTTTTTGTGTGTCTAAGACGCATATATATCACCACTGTCCTTGCTTTTCTTGACTGTATATCTCTGAAATGTCAACATATACACGTGTGATTTAGTTTACGAAGATTTTTCAATTCCGAGAACCTCGATCAGAGAGTAAAAAAGGCGTAAGGTTCACAATGGTGTAAAATTAAAATGGGATATACCAGGCTAGGATTCGAGTTACAGGAACAAGAGCCAAACCAACCACCCAAGAAAGGAATCGTCGAGCGAAAACACTTGACAACCTCCTAGATGCAGCTTTTCTTGCCACCAGACCTTTCTCCATCAATTAGGAATCTGATGCCGTCACTAAACACATTCCTTAAATTGTAGCCAATTGTTGAGTGTTTTTTTTTGTGTCTAATCCGCATATATATCAGCATTGCCCTTGATTTTCTTGACTGCATATATCTTAAATGTCAACATATACACGTGTGATTTAGTTTATGAAGATTTTTCAATGCCGAGAACCTCGATTAGAGAGTAAAAAAGGCGTAAGGTTCACAATGGTGTAAAATTAAAATGGGATATACCAGGCTAGGATTCGAGTTACAGGAACAAGAGCCAAACCAACCACCCAAGAAAGGAATGGTCGAGCGAAAACACTTGACAACCTCCTAGATGCAGCTTTTCTTGCCACCAGACCTTTCTCCATCAATTAGGAATCTGATGTCGTCACTAAACACATTCCTTAAATTGTAGCCAATTGTTGAGTGTTTTTTTTGGTGTCTAATCCGCATATATATCACCATTGCCCTTGATTTTCTTGACTGCATATCTCTTAAATGTCAACATATACACGTGTGATTTAGTTTACGAAGATTTTTCAATACCGAGAACCTCGATCAAAGAGTAAAAAAGGCGTAAGGTTCACAATGGTGTAAAATTAAAATGAGATATACCGGGCTAGGATTCGATTTACAGGAACAAGGGCGAAACCATCCACCCAAGAATAGAATCGTCGAGCGAAAACACTTGACAATCTCCTAGAAGCAGCTTTTCTTGCCACCAGACCTTTCTACATCAATTAGGAATCTGATGCCGTAACTAAACACATTCCTTAAATTGTAGCCGTTTGTTGAGTGTTTTTTTGTGTCTAATCTGCATATATATCACCATGGCCCTGGATTTTCTTGACTGTATATCTCTTAAATGTCAACATATACACGTGTGATTTAGTTTACGAAGATTTTTCAATGCCGAAAACCTCGAATAGAGAATAAAAAAGGCGTAAGGTTCACAATGGTGTAAAATTAAAATGGAATATACGGGGCTAGGATTCGAGTTACAGGAACAAGGGCCAAACCAACCACCAAAGATTGGAATCGTCAAGCGAAAACACTTGACAACCTCCTAGAAGCAGCTTTTCTTGCCACCAGACCTTTCTCCATCAATTAGGAATCTAATGCCGTCACTTAACACATTCCTTAAATTGTAGCCATTTGTTGAGCGTTTTTTTTGGTGTCTAATCCGCATATATATCACCATTTCCCTTGATTTTCTTGACTGTATATCTCTTAAATGTCAACATATACATGTGTGATTTAGTTTACGAAGATTTTTCAATGCCGAGAACCTCGACCAGAGAGTAAAAAAGGCGTAAGGTTTACAATGGTGTAAAATTAAAATGTGATATACCGGGCTAGGATTCGAGTTACAGGAACAAGGGCCAAACCAACCACCCAAGAATGAAATCGTCAAGCGAAAACACTTGACAACCTCCTAGAAGAAGCTTTTCTTGCCAACAGACCTTTCTCCATCAATTAGGAATCTGATGCCGTCACTAAACACATTCCTTAAAATAGCCATTTGTTGAGTGTTTTTTTTGGTGTCTAATCTGCATATATATCACCATTGCCCTTGATTTTCTTGACTGTATATCTCTTAAATGTCAACCTATACACGTGTGATTTAGTTTACAAAGATTTTTCAATGTCGAGAACCTCGAACAAAGAGTAAAAAAGCCGTATGGTTCACAATGGTGTAAAATTAAAATGGAATATACCGGGCTTGGATTCGATTTACAGGAACAGGGGCCAAACCAACCACCCAAGAATAGAATCGTCAAGCGAAAACACTTGACAACCTCCTAGAAGCAGCTTTTCTTGCCACCAGACCTTTCTCCATCAATTAGAAATCTGATGCCGTCACTAAACACATTCCTTAAATTGTAGCCATTTGTTGAGTGTTTTTTTTGTGTCTAATCCGCATATATATCACCATTGCCCTGTATTTTCTTGACTGTATATCTCTTAAATGTCAACATATACACGTGTGATTTAGTTTACGAAGATTTTTCAATGCCGAGAACCTCGATCAGAGAGTAAAAAAGGCGTAAGTTTCAAAATGGTGTAAAATTAAAATGGGATATACCGGGCTAGGATTCGAGTTACAGGAAGAAGGACCAAACCAACCACCCAAGAATGGAATCGTCGAACGAAAACACTTAACAACCTCCTAGAAGCAGCTTTTCCTGCCACCAGACCTTTCTCCATCAATTAGAAATCTGATGCCATCACTAAACACTTCCTTAAATTGTAGCCATTTGTTGAGTGTTTTTTGTGTGTCTAAGACGCATATATATCACCATTGTCCTTGCTTTTCTTGACTGTATATCTCTTAAATGTCAACATATACACGTGTGATTTAGTTTACGAAGATTTTTGAATTCCGAGAACCTCGATCAGAGAGTAAAAAAGGCGTAAGGTTCACAATGGTGTAAAATTAAAATGGGATATACCAGGCTAGGATTCGAGTTACAGGAACAAGAGCCAAACCAACCACCCAAGAAAGGAATCGTCGAGCGAAAACACTTGACAACCTCCTAGATGCAGCTTTTCTTGCCACCAGACCTTTCTCCATCAATTAGGAATCTGATGCCGTCACTAAACACATTCCTTAAATTGTAGCCAATTGTTGAGTGTTTTTTTTGGTGTCTAATCCGCATATATATCACCGTTGCCCTGTATTTTCTTGACTGTATATCTCTTAAATGTCAACATATACACGTGTGATTTAGTTTACGAAGATTTTTCAATGCCGAGAACCTCGATCAGAGAGTAAAAAAGGCGTAAGGTTCACAATAGTGTAAAATTAAAATGGGATATACCGGGCAAGGATTCGAGTTACAGGAACAAGGGCCAAACCAACCACCCAAGAATGGAAACGTCGAGCGAAAACACTTGACAACCTTCTAGAAGCAGCTTTTCTTGCCACCAGACCTTTCTCCATCAATTAGGAATCTGATGCCGTCACTAAACACATTTCTTAAATTGTAGCCATATGTTGAGTGTTTTTTTTGGTGTCTAATCCACATATATATCACCATTGCCCTTGATTTTCTTGACTGTATATCTCTTAAATGTCAACATATACACGTGTGACTTAATTTACGAAGATTTTTCAATGCTGAGAACCTCGATCAGGAATAAAAAAGGCGTAAGGTTCACAATGGTGTAAAATTAAAATGGGATATACCGGGCTAGGATTCGAGTTACAGGAACAAGGGCCAAACCAACCTCCCAAGAATGGAATCGTCGAAAGAAAACACTTGACTACCTCCTAGAAACAGCTTTTCTTGCCACCAGATCTTTCTCCATCAATTAGGAATCTGATGCGGTCACTCAACACATTCCATAAATTGTAGCCATTTGTTGAGTATTTTTTTTGGTGTCAAATCTGCATATATATCACCATTGCCCTTGATTTTCTTGACTGTATATCTCTTAAATGTCAACATATACACGTGTGATTTAGTTTACAAAGATTTTTCAATGCCGAGAACCTCGATCAAAGAGTAAAAAAGCCGTATGGTTCACAATGGTTTAAAATTAAATGGGATATACCGGGCTTGGATTCGATTTACAGGAACAAAGGCCAAACCAACCACCCAAGAATAGAATCGTCAAGTGAAAACACTTGACAACCTCCTAGAAGCAGCTTTTCTTGCCACCAGACCTTTCTCCATAAATTAGGAATCTGATGCCGTCACTAAACACATTTCTTAAATTGTAGCCATTTGATGAGTGTTTTTTTTTGTGTCTAATCCGCATATATATCACCATTGCCCTGTATTTTCTTGACTGTATATCTCCTAAATGTCAACATATACTCGTGTGATTTAGTTTACGAAGACTTTTCAATGCCGAGAACCTCGATCAGAGAGTAAAAACGGCGTAAGTTTCACAATGGTGTAAAATTAAAATGGGATATACCGGGCTAGGATTCGAGTTACAGGAAGAAGGGCCAAACCAACCACCCAAGAATGGAATCGTCGAGCGAAAACACTTAACAACCTCCTAGAAGCAGCTTTTCTTGCCACCAGACCTTTCTCCATCAATTAGAAATCTGATGCCATCACTAAACCCTTCCTTAAATTGTAGCCATTTGTTGAGTGTTTTTTGTGTGTCTAAGACGCATATATATCACCACTGTCCTTGCTTTTCTTGACTGTATATCTCTGAAATGTCAACATATACACGTGTGATTTAGTTTACGAAGATTTTTCAATTCCGAGAACCTCGATCAGAGAGTAAAAAAGGCGTAAGGTTCACAATGGTGTAAAATTAAAATGGGATATACCAGGCTAGGATTCGAGTTACAGGAACAAGAGCCAAACCAACCACCCAAGAAAGGAATCGTCGAGCGAAAACACTTGACAACCTCCTAGATGCAGCTTTTCTTGCCACCAGACCTTTCTCCATCAATTAGGAATCTGATGCCGTCACTAAACACATTCCTTAAATTGTAGCCAATTGTTGAGTGTTTTTTTTTTTGTGTCTAATCCGCATATATATCAGCATTGCCCTTGATTTTCTTGACTGCATATATCTTAAATGTCAACATATACACGTGTGATTTAGTTTATGAAGATTTTTCAATGCCGAGAACCTCGATTAGAGAGTAAAAAAGGCGTAAGGTTCACAATGGTGTAAAATTAAAATGGGATATACCAGGCTAGGATTCGAGTTACAGGAACAAGAGCCAAACCAACCACCCAAGAAAGGAATGGTCGAGCGAAAACACTTGACAACCTCCTAGATGCAGCTTTTCTTGCCACCAGACCTTTCTCCATCAATTAGGAATCTGATGTCGTCACTAAACACATTCCTTAAATTGTAGCCAATTGTTGAGTGTTTTTTTTGGTGTCTAATCCGCATATATATCACCATTGCCCTTGATTTTCTTGACTGCATATCTCTTAAATGTCAACATATACACGTGTGATTTAGTTTACGAAGATTTTTCAATACCGAGAACCTCGATCAAAGAGTAAAAAAGGCGTAAGGTTCACAATGGTGTAAAATTAAAATGAGATATACCGGGCTAGGATTCGATTTACAGGAACAAGGGCGAAACCATCCACCCAAGAATAGAATCGTCGAGCGAAAACACTTGACAATCTCCTAGAAGCAGCTTTTCTTGCCACCAGACCTTTCTACATCAATTAGGAATCTGATGCCGTAACTAAACACATTCCTTAAATTGTAGCCGTTTGTTGAGTGTTTTTTTGTGTCTAATCTGCATATATATCACCATGGCCCTGGATTTTCTTGACTGTATATCTCTTAAATGTCAACATATACACGTGTGATTTAGTTTACGAAGATTTTTCAATGCCGAAAACCTCGAATAGAGAATAAAAAAGGCGTAAGGTTCACAATGGTGTAAAATTAAAATGGAATATACGGGGCTAGGATTCGAGTTACAGGAACAAGGGCCAAACCAACCACCAAAGATTGGAATCGTCAAGCGAAAACACTTGACAACCTCCTAGAAGCAGCTTTTCTTGCCACCAGACCTTTCTCCATCAATTAGGAATCTAATACCGTCACTTAACACATTCCTTAAATTGTAGCCATTTGTTGAGCGTTTTTTTTGGTGTCTAATCCGCATATATATCACCATTTCCCTTGATTTTCTTGACTGTATATCTCTTAAATGTCAACATATACATGTGTGATTTAGTTTACGAAGATTTTTCAATGCCGAGAACCTCGACCAGAGAGTAAAAAAGGCGTAAGGTTTACAATGGTGTAAAATTAAAATGTGATATACCGGGCTAGGATTCGAGTTACAGGAACAAGGGCCAAACCAACCACCCAAGAATGAAATCGTCAAGCGAAAACACTTGACAACCTCCTAGAAGAAGCTTTTCTTGCCAACAGACCTTTCTCCATCAATTAGGAATCTGATGCCGTCACTAAACACATTCCTTAAAATAGCCATTTGTTGAGTGTTTTTTTTGGTGTCTAATCTGCATATATATCACCATTGCCCTTGATTTTCTTGACTGTATATCTCTTAAATGTCAACCTATACACGTGTGATTTAGTTTACAAAGATTTTTCAATGCCGAGAACCTCGATCAAAGAGTAAAACAGCCGTATGGTTCACAATGGTGTAAAATTAAAATGGGATATAACGGGCTTGGATTCGATTTACAGGAACAAGGGCCAAACCAACCACCCAAGAATAGAATCGTCAAGCGAAAACACTTGACAACCTCCTAGAAGCAGCTTTTCTTGCCACCAGACCGTTCTCCATAAATTAGGAATCTGATGCCGTCACTAAACACATTTCTTAAATTGAAGCCATTTGTTGAGTGTTTTTTTTTGTGTCTAATCCGCATATATATCACCATTGCCCTGTATTTTCTTGACTGTATATCTCTTAAATGTCAACATATACACGTGTGATTTAGTTTACGAAGATTTTTCAATGCCGAGAACCTCGATCAGAGAGTAAAAAAGGCGTAAGTTTCAAAATGGTGTAAAATTAAAATGGGATATACCGGGCTAGGATTCGAGTTACAGGAAGAAGGACCAAACCAACCACCCAAGAATGGAATCGTCGAACGAAAACACTTAACAACCTCCTAGAAGCAGCTTTTCCTGCCACCAGACCTTTCTCCATCAATTAGAAATCTGATGCCATCACTAAACACTTCCTTAAATTGTAGCCATTTGTTGAGTGTTTTTTGTGTGTCTAAGACGCATATATATCACCATTGTCCTTGCTTTTCTTGACTGTATATCTCTTAAATGTCAACATATACACGTGTGATTTAGTTTACGAAGATTTTTGAATTCCGAGAACCTCGATCAGAGAGTAAAAAAGGCGTAAGGTTCACAATGGTGTAAAATTAAAATGGGATATACCAGGCTAGGATTCGAGTTAAAGGAACAAGAGCCAAACCAACCACCCAAGAAAGGAATCGTCGAGCGAAAACACTTGACAACCTCCTAGATGCAACTTTTCTTGCCACCAGACCTTTCTCCATCAATTAGGAATCTGATGCCGTCACTAAACACATTCCTTAAATTGTAGCCAATTGTTGAGTGTTTTTTTTTGGTGTCTAATCCGCATATATATCAGCATTGCCCTTGATTTTCTTGACTGCATATCTCTTAAATGTCAACATATACACGTGTGATTAAGTTTACAAAGATTTTTCAATGCCGAGAACCTCGATTAGAGAGTAAAAAAGGCGTAAGGTTCACAATGGTGTAAAATTAAAATGGGATATACCAGGCTAGGATTCGAGTTACAGGAACAAGAGCCAAACCAACCACCCAAGAAAGGAATCGTCGAGCGAAAACACTTGACAACCTCCTAGATGCAGCTTTTCTTGCCACCAGACCTTTCTCCATCAATTAGGAATTTGATGCCGTCACTAAACACATTCCTTAAATTGTAGCCAATTGTTGAGTGTTTTTTTTGTGTCTAATCCGCATATATATCACCATTGCCCTTGATTTTCTTGACTGCATATCTCTTAAATGTCAACATATACACGTGTGATTTAGTTTACGAAGATTTTTCAATTCCGAGAACCTCGATCAGAGAGTAAAAAAGGCGTAAGGTTAACAATGGTGTAAAATTAAAATGAGATATACCGGGCTAGGATTCGATTTACAGGAACAAGGGCGAAACCATCCACCCAAGAATAGAATCGTCGAGCGAAAACACTTGACAATCTCCTAGAAGCAGCTTTTCTTGCCACCAGACCTTTCTCCATCAATTAGGAATCTGATGCCGTCACTAAACACATTCCTTAAATTGTAGCCATTTGTTGAGTGTTTTTTTGTGTCTAATCTGCATATATATCACCATAGCCCTGGATTTTCTTGACTGTATTGTCACACCCCCAAAAATCCACATGCGGAGTACTACCGCTTGGAGGCGTGACTGACCAGGATCCAGCCACCAATTATACTGAGTATTTGGGTAATAATAAAGATGATCACCAACTTAATAGTTCGTAAGCATCAAAGTCTAAAGTTCGAAAGTTAGGTTCAAATAACAGTTTAAGTAAATAGCGGAAGCATAGGCAAAATAGTTTAAACAAGTTCGTAGTTCAAGTTATTTAGAACCCAACACGCGGGTTTAGACGACCACTACACTTCCCAAGCTGCAAGCTCCTGAGTCACTGGTTACCTGCAAAGCATGCAGTAAGGGGTCAACAATAATGCTGAGTGAGTTCACTAGTTGTCCAGTTTTAATTACCAAAAACTTGTTTCACCAGTTAATTTATCCGTTTATACATGCCATGGGGAGCTACCCCAAAAGTTAGCGACTAAACTGTTTTTCCAATACCGAACACTAGGTGACCGTTGCGTATCCGCAGAGTGCCCCGATGTCAATGTTCTATCATCATTGACGGATGCCTGAGTACATTAGTTCACGACCGATCCCATACCTTGGCACGGTGTGAGGTTGGTAAGACCTAAATAGCGCTATCAACTAATAACCCGTTCGCCTGGCCCCGGCGACTAATCGGTATTATGTAGTAGGGACTTTAAGTGATAGAGTTTCGTTTAGTGCCGTTTGTTGCAATCCGTATAAACAGTAATTAACTAAAAGGTTCCCAATAACAAGGGAAGAAAAGTAAGTTGTATCCCTCATAAGGGGATAGTGTTGTTTTTAGTTCCGTTTCCCAAACCACCGGGAATACATGCTTTAGGTTGTGAACTCACCTTGGGTTGCTCGGTAGATTAATTACCCGGTCGATCACGTTGGTCACCACGTCCTAGCATGGTTGCCAATATAGGTCAAGTTGGGGTACAAGCATTCACGTATAATCTACACATAACTAACACATAGCATACACGTCACATGATCATTCAGCAAGTTATCGGGCCTATTCTGATACAAAGCAGTTAAACAGTGAACATCAACAACTATCATACAAATCATAAGTGTTATTGGGCCTATCAGATCACATTAACAGTTAGCAGCATCACAGAAACCAAATAGAACGATGTGCACAGTCCACACGTCCTTGGCCCAATAACGGAGACAAGCAGCCCAGTCGCAACCGGAGTTTCGACTTGTCCTTGTCTGGTTGCGAGTCGCAACCGGTGTTTCGACTTGTCATGTCTTGGTTGCGAGTCGCAACAAGTGTTTCGACTTGTCATGGTCTGGTTGCGAGTCGCAACAAGTGTTTCGACTTGTCATGTCTTGGTTGCGAGTCGCAATCGCCGTAGTTTCGACTTGTCCTGGTCTGGTTGCGAGTCGCAACCGGGGGTTTCGAGTCGCAACCTCGGATACGTGCACAAGAATCCTTCTAGAACCTGTCCGATCGTACTATCCAATAGAATTCTGTTTTCATGAGATTTTGTACTAACCAACCATATTGCAATAACATGTTTCTTTGTCTAATATCAAATGAAAATGGATCAAACCTTCTGTTTTCGAATATTCATATCAACATTCAAATAGTTCATCAAATATTCATGCATATTTAACACATATTCATCATATATTCATCTTATATTCATCCTAAGTCAAAACATAATGTAGGCATCATCTCCGGCCCTAGCTTTAGCACATAATCATCATCTACACGGCTAATGTTCATTCTTTATCATTCATCTAAATCAACACATAGCTAACACTCATGATTATTATCTACCAAAACAGATTTGTGTGCAACCTTTAACATACAATCCTTGGTTCAAAACAATTATCTACATCATTTAGTCATTTCTAACCAACTAAATCATGCAAATCATACAAAGAGACATTTAAACTAGGCATGCATATCATTTATCAACCAAGCATCACAATATCTAGCAATGTGAGACACTAACCGGAACTTGTTTTGGTTGTGAATGAGTGTATGAGGCGATGAAAGGAGTGTCCGATGTGATGATCCCGAGCCGATCCGGATACCTTGATGCTTCCGGTTTGAATCCGAGAAAGGGAGAGAGCAAGAGAGATTTGGTGAGCTTGATTGCTAAGGTTTTCTAGAGAGAGAGGGAGTGAGTGAGGATGAGGTGAAAGAGTGTAAAAGGGGAGTGTGTGTGTGAGGGTTTTAGGTTTAAATAGGAGGTAATGCACCCAAAGTGGGTTTTAGGGTGGTTTCGAGTGGGCTAAGGTTACGGCCCAACCGGCCCATTGTTACACCGTTTACTCGAGACCGGGTGGTCTCGAGTCATGGTTTCGGTTCACAAGTATCCTTACACACACACACATATATACATTACATACACGTTATCGACATATAGCACAGAGGAATAATAACTTCCATTTAATAATAATATACTTATACGCTAAGCGATTACAAGGTGTTTGCTCGGAAAACCTAGAGTGTCACATTATCCCCAAGTTTTAAGAACTTTCGTCCCGAAAGTTAAGGCAGCCACTGACAAGCTAGTGTAAGTGAGAACGTTTCAACGGGGTGTCACATCATCCCCCCGTTAGTTTGGAATTTCGTCCCGAAATTCAGTTGTAGCTTCAGTGCTGGGGGTTTCATTTGGGAACAGCTGGGGATACTTGCGTTTCATCTGGTCTTCCCGCTCCCAGGTAAACTCTGGGCCACGGCGTGAGTTCCAACGAACTCGCACGAGGGGTATCTGGCTACGTTTGAGGGTTTTGATCTCACGATCCGTGATCTCAACCGGTTCCTCAGTAAAGTGTAGCTGTTCGTCAATAGTAAGTTCCTTGTAAGGAATGACGAGTGTTTCATCTGACAGGCACTTCTTCAGATTAGAGACGTGGAAGACGTTGTGCACAGCACTCAGTTCTTCAGGCAGATTCAATCTGTAAGCGGCCGTACCGATCTTTTCGGTAACTTCAAAGGGTCCGACATATCTTGGATTAAGCTTGCCCCGTTTTCCAAAACGAACCACACCCCTCCAGGGTGAGACCTTAAGTAGAGCCCGTTCACCAACCTGGAACTCTTGCGGTTTTCTGTCTTTGTCAGCGTAGTACTTTTGACGATCGCGAGCTGCCGCCATGCGTTGCCTAATCTGGGCAATCTTTTCTGTGGTGTCGACTACATGTTCCGGGCCTGTGATTTGGCTGTCACCTACCTCCGCCCAGCAGAGAGGCGATCGACATTTACGACCGTACAATGCCTCAAAGGGTGCCGCCTGAATGCTGGTGTGGTAGCTGTTGTTGTAGGAGAATTCTACTAACGGTAGGTGCTTCTCCCAATTCTTGCCAAAATCGATCACACATGCCCTGAGCATGTCTTCGAGGGTTTGGATGGTGCGTTCAGACTGCCCATCCGTTTGCGGGTGATAAGCGGTGCTCATGTCTAAACGTGAGCCAAAAGATTTGTGCATGGCTTGCCACAACTCAGAAGTAAAACGCACGTCTCGATCAGAAATGATAGAGGTAGGCACTCCGTGCTTCGAAACCACTTCTTTTAAGTATACCTCTGCTAGGGTAGAGAACTTGTCTGTTTCTTTGATAGCCAAAAAGTGTGCAGACTTAGTTAAGCGATCCACTATTACCCAAATGGTGTCATTTCCCCGTTGAGACCTAGGCAGGCCAGTAACAAAATCCATGGAAATCTGCTCCCATTTCCATTGCGGGATCTCTGGCTGTTGGAGTAGGCCTGATGGTTTCTGATACTCAGCCTTGACTCTTGCACAAGTTAAACATTTTCTGACATAGGTTGCTATGTGGGCTTTCATGCCAGGCCACCAATAGGTAGCCCTCAAGTCGTGGTACATTTTATCTGAACCTGGATGTACCGAGTAACGGGACTTATGAGCTTCATCCATCACAAGGTCACGTAAATTTCCATAAAGCGGAACCCATATGCGCCCGGCTACGTAGTAGGCGCCGTCTTCTTTTTGTTCCATTCGTTGTCTCGATCCCCGCAGGGACTCAGCCCTGATGTTTTCGGCTTTCAATGCTTCAACCTGAGCATTTCGAATTTGATTAGGGAGGTTCGAGTGGATAGTGAGCTGTAAGGCGCGAACACGCTTGGGTTTGGTCTCCTTTCTGCTGAGGGCATCGGCTACCACATTAGCCTTGCCTGGGTGATATTTGATTGCACACTCGTAGTCATTTAGGAGTTCGACCCATCGGCGCTGCCGCATATTCAACTCCTTTTGTCCCATTATGTGCTGGAGACTCTTGTGATCAGTGTAAATCGTGCACTTGGTGCCGTACAAGTAATGTCTCCAAAGCTTGAGCGCGAAGACCACAGCTCCAAATTCTAAGTCATGCGTCGTATAGTTCCGTTCGTGGACCTTGAGTTGTCGCGAGGCATAAGCAATAACTTTCTCGCGTTGCATCAATACGCAGCCAAGTCCTTGAATAGAAGCGTCGCAGTAAACGACGAAGTCGTCGGTACCTTCGGGTAAGGAGAGGATAGGAGCACTACAAAGGCTCTTCTTTAGTTCCTGGAAGGCAGATTCCTGAGCATCACTCCATTTGTAAGCAACGCCCTTCTGAGTGAGTGTCGTAAGTGGTTGAGCGATCTTAGAGAATCCCTTGATAAATCTACGATAGTATCCCGCCAATCCCAAGAATTGGCGAACTTCGGTCGGAGTCTTAGGCACAGGCCAATTCTTAATGGACTCAATCTTAGCAGGATCAACATGAATCCCTTCCTGATTGACGATGTGTCCAAGGAAATGGACTTCTCTAAGCCAGAAATCACATTTTGAGAATTTGGCGTACAGTTGCTCATTGCGAAGAAGTTCGAGAATAAGACGTAGGTGTTGTTCATGCTCCTCTTGGCTCTTCGAGTAGATTAGGATGTCGTCGATGAATACGATTACGAACTTATCGAGGTAGGGTTTGCATACTCGGTTCATGAGTTCCATGAAGATTGCAGGTGCGTTGGTCATTCCGAAAGGCATAACAAGGAATTCGTAGTGACCATAGCGGGTTCTGAAAGCAGTCTTAGAGATGTCCTCATCGCGGACTCTCAGCTGGTGATAACCCGATCGCAGATCGATCTTGGAATAATAGCTCGACCCTTGCAGCTGGTCGAACAGGTCGTCGATACGGGGAAGTGGATAACGATTCTTGATGGTAACCTTGTTAAGTTCGCGGTAGTCAATGCACATTCGGAATGAGCCATCTTTCTTTTTGACGAAGAGCACTGGGGCTCCCCAGGGTGATGAACTAGGACGGATAAAACCTTTGTCCAAAAGTTCTTGTAGCTGAGTAGAGAGTTCCTTGAGTTCTGCAGGAGCTAGGCGATAAGGTGCACGAGCTATAGGTGCTGCTCCGGGAGCTAGCTCGATTTGAAATTCGACCTGACGGTGAGGAGGGAGTCCAGGTAGTTCCTCCGGGAATACCTCAGGATAGTCGCGTACAACTGGAAAATCTTCAATCCTGTTTTCCCTTTTCTGTGTGTCGGTAATGAGTGCTAAGATAGCGGCGTGCCCTTTCCGTAGATACTTCTGGGCCTTTAAGAAGGAAATGATGCCTGTGACTTCTCCGCTCTTGTCGCCTTGAACTATAAGAGGTTTGCCAGGGGGACGGGGAATACGAATAGCTTTCTCCTGGCAGAGGATTTCAGCTCGATGTTTGGATAACCAATCCATACCAATAATGACGTCGAAGCTTCCAAGAATGATGGGGAAAAGATCGATACAGAAGGTCTGACCAGACAACTCCAATTTGCAGTTACGAATTATGTGTGAGGCCTCGAGGTTTCTACCATTAGCTATTTCAACGGTGTGCTTAGAGCTCAGCGGTGTAAGAGTGAGCTTAAGTTTCTTACTAATACGTAGGGATACATAACTAGCATCTGCTCCGGAATCGAAAAGCATGGAAACATAACGATCATTAAGTAGGAACTTACCCGCCACAACGTTGGGGTCATTCCTTGCTTCTCCGGCTCCAATCACAAAAGCTTTTCCTCTAGCACCATTTCCAGCATTGTTGTTATTGTTCCCAGCACCCTGATTGTTGTTGTTTTGATTCAGTTCAGGGCAATCCTTTCGCATGTGCCCCATTGCTCCACACTTGAAGCATCCACGGTTGTTTCCTTGTTGCTGCTGTTGCTGTGGTTGTTGCTGATTCTGCCTAGCTGGGAACTGGCTTCGGCAGTCTTTGGCTTCATGCCCCATCTTGTTGCATCGCTGACATTGACCTTTTCCACATGGCCCACTGTGATGTCGGTTACATTTGTTACACTTAGGGTGGTTTCCTCGATAGCCACCCTGTTGCTGAGGGCCCTTGTTGCTTTCAGTCTTCCTTTGTTGAACTGGGGCCTGAGTAGGGTTAGCATCCTTTCCCTGACTTCCATCCCACTTTCGCTTGTTATCGCCAGAAGTTCCAGCAGTAGCACCGATCCTCTGGGGCAGCTTGCCCTCTTCCACAGCCTGATTGGTGAGTTTGTGAGCAAGACGAACCACGGGCTGTATGGTGTTGAGGTTGGCTGAGGTCACATGGCTCCGGATTTCTGGGACCAAGCCTTTGATGTACAATTCGACCCTTCGATACATAGGTTGGGACATGTTTGGGCAAAGTGCAGCATAGTCGTTGGACTGCTTAGTGTAGGTCTCAATCTCTGATCCGACCATCTTGAGCGCATAGTACTCGTTCTCGAGTTTGTGGATGTCATCCCTGTGACAGTACTCCTCTTTGATCATGTCCTTGAAATCTTCCCATGCCGTAGCATTAGCAGTTTCCAGACCAAGCATCTGAATCTGTGCTTTCCACCATGAAAGCGCGTTTCCTTCAAGCGTACCAGTTGCGTACTTAACCCAGTTAGCAGGGGGACACTCGCAGACGGCAAAGACAGCTTCGGCCTTTTCAATCCAATGCAGAAGGCCTATGGCACCCTCAGTGCCGTTGAAAGGGAGAGGCTTGCCATCCATGAAGGTTTTGAAAGTACAAACACGTGGTTGCGCAGGCGCAGGCTGACCTGTTGTGAGAAATGGAGCGAATAGGTTTTAGAGGTGAAAAGACGATGTGGGGGTAGGATCTAAACATCCTATAGCAACGAGTTTACCTCCAGGGTGAGCTGCGAAAGCTGCAGCCACCGTGTTGAGCAAGTTAGCGAATTGAGCCTGAGTCATGTTAACGCTTCCTCTTCCGCGTCCACTCATTGTCTTCATAACCAGAAAACACAGTATGAGTGTGATGTTGTAACGTAGCGAGAATGAGGTAGAAGAGAAATGTGTATCTATCTAATCAGGCACACTAGTATATATAGTAGAGCAGTCAATATAAAATAAACAAGCAAGTAAACACAAGTCCGAGCTACGAGGTCTAGTATGTCGAGTCTTGCCCTTGAAGTGTAGTGTCGTCACGAGTCACGGGTTATAGTCTGGTTTTTCTCAAAAAGACTCTTCCTTTTTTAAAACCAAGTTCACTATAACCAATGGCTCTGATACCAATCTGTCACACCCCCAAAAATCCACATGCGGAGTACTACCGCTTGGAGGCGTGACTGACCAGGATCCAGCCACCAATTATACTGAGTATTTGGGTAATAATAAAGATGATCACCAACTTAATAGTTCGTAAGCATCAAAGTCTAAAGTTCGAAAGTTAGGTTCAAATAACAGTTTAAGTAAATAGCGGAAGCATAGGCAAAATAGTTTAAACAAGTTCGTAGTTCAAGTTATTTAGAACCCAACACGCGGGTTTAGACGACCACTACACTTCCCAAGCTGCAAGCTCCTGAGTCACTGGTTACCTGCAAAGCATGCAGTAAGGGGTCAACAATAATGCTGAGTGAGTTCACTAGTTGTCCAGTTTTAATTACCAAAAACTTGTTTCACCAGTTAATTTATCCGTTTATACATGCCATGGGGAGCTACCCCAAAAGTTAGCGACTAAACTGTTTTTCCAATACCGAACACTAGGTGACCGTTGCGTATCCGCAGAGTGCCCCGATGTCAATGTTCTATCATCATTGACGGATGCCTGAGTACATTAGTTCACGACCGATCCCATACCTTGGCACGGTGTGAGGTTGGTAAGACCTAAATAGCGCTATCAACTAATAACCCGTTCGCCTGGCCCCGGCGACTAATCGGTATTATGTAGTAGGGACTTTAAGTGATAGAGTTTCGTTTAGTGCCGTTTGTTGCAATCCGTATAAACAGTAATTAACTAAAAGGTTCCCAATAACAAGGGAAGAAAAGTAAGTTGTATCCCTCATAAGGGGATAGTGTTGTTTTTAGTTCCGTTTCCCAAACCACCGGGAATACATGCTTTAGGTTGTGAACTCACCTTGGGTTGCTCGGTAGATTAATTACCCGGTCGATCACGTTGGTCACCACGTCCTAGCATGGTTGCCAATATAGGTCAAGTTGGGGTACAAGCATTCACGTATAATCTACACATAACTAACACATAGCATACACGTCACATGATCATTCAGCAAGTTATCGGGCCTATTCTGATACAAAGCAGTTAAACAGTGAACATCAACAACTATCATACAAATCATAAGTGTTATTGGGCCTATCAGATCACATTAACAGTTAGCAGCATCACATAAACCAAATAGAACGATGTGCACAGTCCACACGTCCTTGGCCCAATAACGGAGACAAGCAGCCCAGTCGCAACCGGAGTTTCGACTTGTCCTGGTCTGGTTACGAGTCGCAACCGGTGTTTCGACTTGTCATGTCTTGGTTGCGAGTCGCAACAAGTGTTTCGACTTGTCATGGTCTGGTTGCGAGTCGCAACAAGTGTTTCGACTTGTCATGTCTTGGTTGCGAGTCGCAATCGCCGTAGTTTCGACTTGTCCTGGTCTGGTTGCGAGTCGCAACCGGGGGTTTCGAGTCGCAACCTCGGATACGTGCACAAGAATCCTTCTAGAACCTGTCCGATCGTACTATCCAATAGAATTCTGTTTTCATGAGATTTTGTACTAACCAACCATATTGCAATAACATGTTTCTTTGTCTAATATCAAATGAAAATGGATCAAACCTTCTGTTTTCGAATATTCATATCAACATTCAAATAGTTCATCAAATATTCATGCATATTTAACACATATTCATCATATATTCATCTTATATTCATCCTAAGTCAAAACATAATGTAGGCATCATCTCCGGCCCTAGCTTTAGCACATAATCATCATCTACACGGCTAATGTTCATTCTTTATCATTCATCTAAATCAACACATAGCTAACACTCATGATTATTATCTACCAAAACAGATTTGTGTGCAACCTTTAACATACAATCCTTGGTTCAAAACAATTATCTACATCATTTAGTCATTTCTAACCAACTAAATCATGCAAATCATACAAAGAGACATTTAAACTAGGCATGCATATCATTTATCAACCAAGCATCACAATATCTAGCAATGTGAGACACTAACCGGAACTTGTTTTGGTTGTGAATGAGTGTATGAGGCGATGAAAGGAGTGTCCGATGTGATGATCCCGAGCCGATCCGGATACCTTGATGCTTCCGGTTTGAATCCGAGAGAGGGAGAGAGCAAGAGAGATTTGGTGAGCTTGATTGCTAAGGTTTTCTAGAGAGAGAGGGAGTGAGTGAGGATGAGGTGAAAGAGTGTAAAAGGGGAGTGTGTGTGTGAGGGTTTTAGGTTTAAATAGGAGGTAATGCACCCAAAGTGGGTTTTAGGGTGGTTTCGAGTGGGCTAAGGTTACGGCCCAACCGGCCCATTGTTACACCGTTTACTCGAGACCGGGTAGTCTCGAGTCATGGTTTCGGTTCACAAGTATCCTTACACACACACACATATATACATTACTTACACGTTATCGACATATAGCACAGAGGAATAATAACTTCCATTTAATAATAATATACTTATACGCTAAGCGATTACAAGGTGTTTGCTCGGAAAACCTAGAGTGTCACATGTATATCTCTTAAATGTCAACATATACACGTGTGATTTAGTTTACGAAGATTTTTCAATGCCGAAAACCTCGAATAGAGAATAAAAAAGGCGTAAGGTTCACAATGGTGTAAAATTAAAATGGGATATACGGGTCTAGGATTCGAGTTACAGGAACAAGGGCCAAACCAACCACCCAAGATTGGAATCGTCAAGCGAAAACACTTGACAACCTCCTAGAAGCAGCTTTTCTTGCCACCAGACCTTTCTCCATCAATTAGGAATCTGATGCCGTCACTAAACACATTCCTTAAATTGTAGCCAATTGTTGAGTGTTTTTTTTTTTGTCTAATCGGCATATATATCACCATTGCCCTTGATTTTCTTGACTGTATATCTCTTAAATGTCAACATATACACGTGTGATTTAGTTTACGAAGATTTTTCAATGCCGAGAACCTCGATCAGAGAGTAAAAAAGGAGTATGGTTCACAATGGTGTAAAATTAAAATTGGATATACCGGGTTAGGATTCGAGTTACAGGAACATGGGCTAAACCAACCACCCAAGAATGGAACCGTCGAGCGAAAACACTTGACAACCTCCTAGAAGCAGCTTTTCTTGCCACCAGACCTTTCTCCATCAATTAGGAATCTGATGCCGTCACTAAACACATTCCTTAAATTGTAGCCATTTGTTGAGTGTTTTTTTGTGTCTAATCCGCATATATATGACCATTACCCTTGATTTTCTTGACTGTATATCTCTTAAGTGTCAACATATACACGTGTGATATAGTTTACGGAGATTTTTCAATGCCGAGAACCTCGATCAGAGAGTAAAAAAGGCGTAAGGTTCACAATGGTGTAAAATTAAAATGGGATATACCGGGCTAGGATTCGAGTTACAGGAACAAGGGCCAAACCAACCACCCAAGAATGGAACCGTCGAGGAAAAACACTTGACAACCTCCTAGAAGCAGCTTTTCTTGCCACTAGACCTTTCTCAATCAATTAGAAATCTGATGCCGTCACTAAACACATTCCTTAAATTGTAGCCATTTGTTGAGTGTTTTTTTTGTGTCTAATCCGCTTATATATCACCATTGCCCTTGATTTTCTTGACTGTATATCTCTTAAATGTCAACACATACAGGTGTGATTTAGTTTACGAAGATTTTTCAATGCCGAGAACCTCGATTAGAGAGTAAAAAAGGCGCAAGGTTCACAATGGTGTAAAATTAAAACGGGATATACCGGGCTAGGATTCGAGTTACAGGAACAAGGGCCAAACCAACCACCCAAGATAGGAATCGTCAAGCGAAAACACTTGACAACCTCCTAGAAGCAGCTTTTCTTGCCACCAGACCTTTCTCCATCAATTAGGAATCTGATGCGTTCACTAAACACATTCCTTAAATTGTAGCCATTTGTTGAGTGTTTTTTTTTTGGTGTCCAATCCGCATATATATCACCATTGCCTTTGATTTTCTTGACTGTATATCTCTTAAATGTCAACATATACACGTGTGATTTAGTTTACGAAGATTTTTCAACGCCGAGAACCTCGATCAAAGAGTAAAAAAGGCGTAAGGTTCACAATGGTGTAAAATTAAAATCGGATATACCGGGCTAGGATTCGATTTACAGGAACAAGGGCCAAACCAACCAGCCAAGAATAGAATCATCGAGCGAAAACACCTGACCACCTCCTCGAAGCAGCTTTTCTTGCCACCAGACCTTTCTCCAACAATTAGGAATCTGATACCGTCACTAAACACATTCCTTAAATTGTAGCTATTCGTTGAGTGTTTTTTTTTTGTGTCTAATACGCATATATATCACCGTTGCCCTGGATTTTCTTGACTGTATATCTCTTAAATGTCAACATATACACGTGTGATTTAGTTTACGAAGATTTTTCAATGCCGAGAACCTCGATCAGAGAGTAAAAAAGGCGTAAGGATCACAGTGGTGTAAAATTAAAATGGGATATACGGGGCTTGGATTCGAGTTACAGGAATAAGGGCCAAACCAACCACCCAAGAATGGAATCGTCGAGCGAAAACACTTGACAACTTCATAGAAGCAACTTTTCTTGCCACCAGACCTTTCTCCATCAATTAGGAATCTGATGCCATCACTAAACACATTCCTTAAATTGTAGCCATTTGTTGAGTGTTTTTTTTTTTGTGTCTAATCCGCATATATATATCACCATTGCCCTTGATTTTCTTGACTGTATATCTCTTAAATGTCGACATATACACGTGTGATTTAGTTTACGAAGATTTTTTAATGCTGAGAACCTCGATCAGAGAGTAAAAAAAGGCGTAAGGTTCACAATGGTGTTAAATTAAAATGGGATATACCGGGCTAGGATTCGAGTTACAGGAACAAGGGCCAAACCAACCACCCAAGAATGGAAGCGTCAAGCGAAAACACTTGACAACCTCCAAGAAGCAGCTTTTCTTGCCACCAGACCTTTCTCCATCAATTAGGAATCTGATGCCGTCACTAAACACATTCCTTAAATTGTAGCCAATTGTTGAGTGTTTTTTTTTGTGTCTAATCCGCATATATATCACCATTGCCCTTGATTTTCTTAACTGTATATCTCTTAAATGTCAACATATACAGGTGTGATTTAGTATACGAAGATTTTTCAATGCCGAGAACCTCGATCAAAGAGTAAAAAAGGCGTAAGGTTCACAATGGTGTAAAATTAAAATGGGATATAAGGGGTTAGGATTCGATTTACAGGAACAAGGGCCACACCAACCACCCAAGAATAGAATCGTCGAGCGAAAACATTTGACAACCTCCTAGAAGCAGCTTTTCTTGCCACCAGACCTTTCTCCAACAATTAGGAATCTGATGCCGTCACTAAACACATTCCTTAAATTGTAGCCATTTGTTGAGTGTTTTTTTTTGTGTCTAATCAGCATATATATCACCGTTGCCCTGGATTTTCTTGACTGTATATCTCATAAATGTCAACATATACACGTGTGATTTAGTATACGAAGATTTTTCAATGCCGTGAACCTCGATCAAAGATTAAAAAAGGCGTAAGGTTCACAATGGTGTAAAATTAAAATGGGATATAAGGGGTTAGGATTCGATTTACAGGAACAAGGGCCAAACCAACCACCCAAGAATAGAATCATCGAGCGAAAACATTTGACAACCTCCTAGAAGCAGCTTTTCTTGCCACCAGACCTTTCTCCAACAATTAGGAATCTGATGCTGTCACTAAACACATTCCTTAAATTGTAGCCATTTGTTGAGTGTTTTTTTGGTGTCTAATCCGCATATATATCACCATTGCCCTTTATTTTCTTAACTGTATGTCTCTTAAATGTCAACATATACACGTGTGATTTAGTTTACGAAGATTTTTCAATGCCGAGAACCTCGATCAGAGAGTAAAAAAGGAGTATGGTTCACAATGGTGTAAAATTAAAATTGGATATACCGGGTTAGGATTCGAGTTACAGGAACATGGGCTAAACCAACCACCCAATAATGGAACCGTCGAGCGAAAACACTTGACAACCTCCTAAAAGCAGCTTTTCTTGCCACCAGACCTTTCTCCATCAATTAGGAATCTGATGCCGTCACTAAACACATTCCTTAAATTGTAGCCATTTGTTGAGTGTTTTTTTGTGTCTAATCCGCATATATATGACCATTACCCTTGATTTTCTTGACTGTATATCTCTTAAGTGTCAACATATACACGTGTGATATAGTTTACGGAGATTTTTCAATGCCGAGAACCTCGATCAGAGAGTAAAAAAGGCGTAAGGTTCACAATGGTGTAAAATTAAAATGGGATATACCGGGCTAGGATTCGAGTTACAGGAACAAGGGCCAAACCAACCACCCAAGAATGGAACCGTCGAGGAAAAACACTTGACAACCTCCTAGAAGCAGCTTTTCTTGCCACTAGACCTTTCTCAATCAATTAGAAATCTGATGCCGTCACTAAACACATTCCTTAAATTGTAGCCATTTGTTGAGTGTTTTTTTTGTGTCTAATCCGCTTATATATCACCATTGCCCTTGATTTTCTTGACTGTATATCTCTTAAATGTCAACACATACAGGTGTGATTTAGTTTACGAAGATTTTTCAATGCCGAGAACCTCGATTAGAGAGTAAAAAAGGCGCAAGGTTCACAATGGTGTAAAATTAAAACGGGATATACCGGGCTAGGATTCGAGTTACAGGAACAAGGGCCAAACCAACCACCCAAGATAGGAATCGTCAAGCGAAAACACTTGACAACCTCCTAGAAGCAGCTTTTCTTGCCACCAGACCTTTCTCCATCAATTAGGAATCTGATGCGTTCACTAAACACATTCCTTAAATTGTAGCCATTTGTTGAGTGTTTTTTTTTTGGTGTCCAATCCGCATATATATCACCATTGCCTTTGATTTTCTTGACTGTATATCTCTTAAATGTCAACATATACACGTGTGATTTAGTTTACGAAGATTTTTCAACGCCGAGAACCTCGATCAAAGAGTAAAAAAGGCGTAAGGTTCACAATGGTGTAAAATTAAAATCGGATATACCGGGCTAGGATTCGATTTACAGGAACAAGGGCCAAACCAACCAGCCAAGAATAGAATCATCGAGCGAAAACACCTGACCACCTCCTCGAAGCAGCTTTTCTTGCCACCAGACCTTTCTCCAACAATTAGGAATCTGATACCGTCACTAAACACATTCCTTAAATTGTAGCTATTCGTTGAGTGTTTTTTTTTTGTGTCTAATACGCATATATATCACCGTTGCCCTGGATTTTCTTGACTGTATATCTCTTAAATGTCAACATATACACGTGTGATTTAGTTTACGAAGATTTTTCAATGCCGAGAACCTCGATCAGAGAGTAAAAAAGGCGTAAGGATCACAGTGGTGTAAAATTAAAATGGGATATACGGGGCTTGGATTCGAGTTACAGGAATAAGGGCCAAACCAACCACCCAAGAATGGAATCGTCGAGCGAAAACACTTGACAACTTCATAGAAGCAACTTTTCTTGCCACCAGACCTTTCTCCATCAATTAGGAATCTGATGCCATCACTAAACACATTCCTTAAATTGTAGCCATTTGTTGAGTGTTTTTTTTTTTGTGTCTAATCCGCATATATATATCACCATTGCCCTTGATTTTCTTGACTGTATATCTCTTAAATGTCAACATATACACGTGTGATTTAGTTTACGAAGATTTTTTAATGCTGAGAACCTCGATCAGAGAGTAAAAAAAGGCGTAAGGTTCACAATGGTGTTAAATTAAAATGGGATATACCGGGCTAGGATTCGAGTTACAGGAACAAGGGCCAAACCAACCACCCAAGAATGGAAGCGTCAAGCGAAAACACTTGACAACCTCCAAGAAGCAGCTTTTCTTGCCACCAGACCTTTCTCCATCAATTAGGAATCTGATGCCGTCACTAAACACATTCCTTAAATTGTAGCCAATTGTTGAGTGTTTTTTTTTGTGTCTAATCCGCATATATATCACCATTGCCCTTGATTTTCTTAACTGTATATCTCTTAAATGTCAACATATACAGGTGTGATTTAGTATACGAAGATTTTTCAATGCCGAGAACCTCGATCAAAGAGTAAAAAATGCGTAAGGTTCACAATGGTGTAAAATTAAAATGGGATATAAGGGGTTAGGATTCGATTTACAGGAACAAGGGCCACACCAACCACCCAAGAATAGAATCGTCGAGCGAAAACATTTGACAACCTCCTAGAAGCAGCTTTTCTTGCCACCAGACCTTTCTCCAACAATTAGGAATCTGATGCCGTCACTAAACACATTCCTTAAATTGTAGCCATTTGTTGAGTGTTTTTTTTTTGTGTCTAATCAGCATATATATCACCGTTGCCCTGGATTTTCTTGACTGTATATCTCATAAATGTCAACATATACACGTGTGATTTAGTATACGAAGATTTTTCAATGCCGTGAACCTCGATCAAAGATTAAAAAAGGCGTAAGGTTCACAATGGTGTAAAATTAAAATGGGATATAAGGGGTTAGGATTCGATTTACAGGAACAAGGGCCAAACCAACCACCCAAGAATAGAATCATCGAGCGAAAACATTTGACAACCTCCTAGAAGCAGCTTTTCTTGCCACCAGACCTTTCTCCAACAATTAGGAATCTGATGCCGTCACTAAACACATTCCTTAAATTGTAGCCATTTGTTGAGTGTTTATTTTTGTGTCTAATCCGCATATATATCACCGTTGCCCTGGATTTTCTTGACTGTATATCTCATAAATGTCAACATATACACATGTGATTTAGTTTACGAAGATTTTTCAATGCCTAGAACCCCGATCAGAGAGTAAAAAAGGCGTAAGGTTCACAATGGTGTAATATTAAAATGGGATATACGGGGATAGGATTCGAGTTACAGGAACAAGGGCCAAACCAACCACCCAAGAATGGAATTGTCGAGCGAAAACACTTGACAACCTCCTAGAAGCAACTTTTCTTGCCACCAGACCTTTCTCCATCAATTAGGAATCTGATGCCGTCATTAAACACATTCCTTAAATTGTAGCCATTTGTTGAGTGTTTTTTTTGGTGTCTAATCCGCATATATATCACCATTGCCCTTGATTTTCTTGACTGTATATCTCTTAAATGTTAACATATATAGGTGTGATTTAGTCTACGAAGATTTTTCATTGCCGAGAACCTCGATCAGAGAGTAAAAAAGGCGTAAGGTTCACAATGGTGTAAAATTAAAATGGGTTATACCGGGCTAGGATTCGAGTTACAGGAACAAGGGCCAAACCAATCACCCAAGAATGGAACCGTCGAGCGAAAAGACTTGACAACCTCCTAGAAGCAGCTTTTCTTGCCACCAGACCTTTCTCCATCAATTAGAAATCTGATGCCGTCACTAAACACATTCCTTAAAATGTAGCCAATTGTTGAGTGTTTTTTTTTTGTGTCTAATCCGCATATATATCACCATTGCCTTTGATTTTCTTGACTGTATATCTCTTAAATGTCAACATATACAGGTGTGATTTAGTTTACGAAGATTTTTCAATGCCGAAAACCTCGATCAGAGAGTAAAAAAGGCGCAAGGTTCACAATGGTGTAAAATTAAAATGGGATATACGGGGCTAGGATTCGAGTTACAAGGACAAGGGCCAAACCAACCACCCAAGAATGGAATCGTCGGGCGAAAAAACTTGATAACCTCCTAGAAGCAGCTTTTCTTGCCACCAGACCTTTCTCCATCAATTAGTAATCTGATGCCGTCACTAAACACATTCCTTAAATTGTAGCCATTTTGTTGAGTGTTTTTTTTGTGTCTAATCTGCGCATATATCACCATTGCCCTTGATTTTCTTGACTGTATATCTCTTAACTGTCAACATATACACGTGTGATTTAGTTTACGAAGATTTTTTAATGCTGAGAACCTCGATCAGAGAATAAAAAAGGCGTAAGGTTCACAATGGTGTAAAATTAAAAAGGGATATACTGGGCTAGGATTCGAGTTACAGGAACAAGGGCCAAACCAACCACCCAAGAATGGAATCGTCAAGCGAAAACACTTGACAACCTCCTAGAAGCAGCTTTTCTTGCCACCAGACCTTTCTCCATCAATTAGGAATCTCATGCCGTCACTAAACACATTCCTTAAATTGTAGCCAATTGTTGAGTGTTTTTATTGGTGTCTAATCGACATATATATCACCATTGCCCTTGATTTTCTTGACTGTATATCTCTTAAATGTCAACATAAATACGTGTGATTTAGTTTACAAAGATTTTTCAATGCCGAGAACCTCGATCAGAGAGTAAAAAAGGAGTACGGTTCACAATGGTGTAAAATTAAAATGGGATATACCGGGTTAGGATTCGAGTTACAGGAACATGGGCTAAACGAACCACCCAAGAATGGAACCGTCGAGCGAAAACACTTGACAACCTCCTAGAAGCAGCTTTTCTTGCCACCAGACCTTTCTCCATCAATTAGGAATCTGATGCCGTCACTAAACACATTCCTTAAATTGTAGCCATTTGTTGAGTGTTTTTTTGTGTCTAATCCGCATATATATGACCATTACCCTTGATTTTCTTGACTGTATATCTCTTAAGTGTCAACATATACACGTGTGATATAGTTTACGGAGATTTTTCAATGCCGAGAACCTCGATCAGAGAGTAAAAAAGGCGTAAGGTTCACAATGGTGTAAAATTAAAATGGGATATACCGGGCTAGGATTCGAGTTACAGGAACAAGGGCCAAACCAACCACCCAAGAATGGAACCGTCGAGGGAAAACACTTGACAACCTCCTAGAAACATCTTTTCTTGCCACTAGACCTTTCTCCATCAATTAGAAATCTGATGCCGTCACTAAACACATTCCTTAAATTGTAGCCATTTGTTGAGTGTTTTTTTTGTGTCTAATCCGCATATATATCACCATTCCCCTTGATTTTCTTGACTGTATATCTCTTAAATGTCAACACATACAGGTGTGATTTAGTTTACGAAGATTTTTCAATGCCGAAAACCTCGATCAGAGAGTAAAAAAGGCGCAAGGTTCACAATGGTGTAAAATTAAAATGGGATATACGGGGCTAGGATTCGAGTTACAGGAACAAGGGCCAAACCAACCACCCAAGAATGGAATCGTCGGGCGAAAACACTTGATAACCTCCTAGAAGCAGCTTTTCTTGCCACCAGACCTTTCTCCATCAATTAGTAATCTGATGCCGTCACTAAATACATTCCTTAAATTGTAGCCATTTTGTTGAGTGTTTTTTTTTGTGTCTAATCTGCATATATATCACCATTGCCTTTGATTTTCTTGACTGTATATCTCTTAAATGTCAACATATACACGTGTGATTTAGTTTACGAAGATTTTTCAATGCCGAGAACCTCGATCAAAGAGTAAAAAAGGCGTAAGGTTCACAATGGTGTAAAATTAAAATCGGATATACCGGGCTAGGATTCGATTTACAGGAACAAGGGCCAAACCAACCAGCCAAGAATAGAATCATCGAGCGAAAAGACCTGACAACCTCCTCGAAGCAGCTTTTCTTGCCACCAGACCTTTCTCCAACAATTAGGAATCTGATACCGTCACTAAACACATTCCTTAAATTGTAGCTATTTGTTGAGTGTTTTTTTTTTGTGTCTAATCCGCATATATATCACCGTTGCCCTGGATTTTCTTGACTGTATATCTCTTAAATGTCAACATATACACGTGTGATTTAGTTTACGAAGATTTTTCAATGCCGAGAACCTCGATTAGAGAGTAAAAAAGGCGTAAGGATTACAGTGGTGTAAAATTAAAATGGGATATACGGGGCTTGGATTCGAGTTACAGGAATAAGGGCCAAACCAACCACCCAAGAATGGAATCGTCTAGCGAAAACACTTGACAACTTCATAGAAGCAACTTTTCTTGCCAACAGACCTTTCTCCATCAATTAGGAATCTGATGCCGTCACTAAACACATTCCTTAAATTGTAGCCATTTGTTGAGTGTGTTTTTTTGGTGTATAATCCGCATATATATATCACCATTGCCCTTGATTTTCTTGACTGTATATCTCTTAAATGTCAACATATACACGTGTGATTTAGTTTACGAAGATTTTTTAATGCTGAGAACCTCGATCAGAGAGTAAAAAAAGGCGTAAGGTTCACAATGGTGTTAAATTAAAATGGGATATACCGGGCTAGGATTCGAGTTACAGGAACAATGGCCAAACCAACCACCCAAGAATGGAATCGTCAAGCGAAAACACTTGACAACCTCCTAGAAGCAGCTTTTCTTGCCACCAGACCTTTCTCCATCAATTAGGAATCTGATGCCGTCACTAAACACATTCCTTAAATTGTAGCCAATTGTTGAGTGTTTTTTTTTTGTGTCTAATCCGCATATATATCACCATTGCCCTTGATTTTCTTCACTGTATATCTCTTAAATGTCAACATATACAGGTGTGATTTAGTATACGAAGATTTTTCAATGCCGAGAACCTCGATCAAAGAGTAAAAAAGGCGTAAGGTTCACAATGGTGTAAAATTAAAATGGGATATAAGGGGTTAGGATTCGATTTATAGGAACAAGGGCCAAACCAACCACCCAAGAATAGAATCATCGAGCGAAAACATTTGACAACCTCCTAGAAGCAGCTTTTCTTGCCACCAGACCTTTCTCCAACAATTAGGAATCTGATGCCGTCACTAAACACATTCCTTAAATTGTAGCCATTTGTTGAGTTGTTTTTTGTGTCTAATCCGCATATATATCACCGTTGCCCTGGATTTTCTTGACTGTATATCTCATAAATGTCAACATATACACGTGTGATTTAGTATACGAAGATTTTTCAATGCCGAGAACCTCGATCAAAGATTAAAAAAGGCGTAAGGTTCACAATGGTGTAAAATTAAAATGGGATATAAGGGGTTAGGATTCGATTTACAGGAACAAGGGCCAAACCAACCACCCAAGAATAGAATCATCGAGCGAAAACATTTGACAACCTCCTAGAAGCAGCTTTTCTTGCCACCAGACCTTTCTCCAACAATTAGGAATCTGATGCCGTCACTAAACACATTCCTTAAATTGTAGCCATTTGTTGAGTGTTTTTTTTTGTGTCTAATCCGCATATATATCACCGTTGCCCTGGATTTTCTTGACTGTATATCTCATAAATGTCAACATACACACATGTGATTTAGTTTACGAAGATTTTTCAATGCCGAGAACCCCGATCAGAGAGTAAAAAAGGCGTAAGGTTCACAATGGTGTAATATTAAAATGGGATATACGGGGATAGGATTCGAGTTACAGGAACAAGGGCCAAACCAACCACCCAAGAATGGAATTGTCGAGCGAAAACACTTGACAACCTCCTAGAAGCAACTTTTCTTGCCACCAGACCTTTCTCCATCAATTAGGAATCTGATGCCGTCACTAAACACATTCCTTAAATTGTAGCCATTTGTTGAGTGTTTTTTTTGGTGTCTAATCCGCATATATATCACCATTGCCCTTGTTTTTCTTGACTGTATATCTCTTAAATGTTAACATATACAGGTGTGATTTAGTCTACGAAGATTTTTCATTGCCGAGAACCTCGATCAGAGAGTAAAAAAGGCGTAAGGTTCACAATGGTGTAATATTAAAATGGGATATACGGGGATAGGATTCGAGTTACAGGAACAAGGGCCAAACCAACCACCCAAGAATAGAATCATCGAGCGAAAACACTTGACAACCTCCTAGAAGCGGCTTTTCTTGCCACCAGACCTTTCTCCAACAATTAGGAATCTGATGCCGTCACTAAACACATTCCTTAAATTGTAGCCATTTGTTGAGTGTTTTTTTGTGTGTCTAATCCGCATATATATCACCGTTGCCCTGGATTTTCTTGACTGTATATCTCATAAATGTCAACATATACATGTGTGATTTAGTTTACGAAGATTTTTCAATGCCGAGAACCCCGATCAGAGAGTAAAAAAGGCGTAAGGTTCACAATGGTGTAAAATTAAAATGGGACATACGGGCATAGGATTCGAGTTATAGGAACAAGGGCCAAACCAACCACCGAAGAATGGAATTGTCGAGCGAAAACACTTGACAACCTCCTAGAAGCAACTTTTCTTGCCACCAGACCTTTCTCCATCAATTAGGAATCTGATGCCGTCACTAAACACATTCCTTAAATTGTAGCCATTTGTTGAGTGTTTTTTTTGGTGTCTAGTCCGCATATATATCACCATTGCCCTTGATTTTCTTGACTGTATATCTCTTAAATGTTAACATATACAGGTGTGATTTAGTTTACGACGATTTTTCAATGCCGAGAACCTTGATCAGAGAGTAAAAAAGGCGTAAGGTTCACAATGGTGTAAAATTAAAACGGGATATACCGGGCTAGGATTCGAGTTACAGGAACAAGGGCAAAACCAACCACCCAAGAATGGAATCGTCGAGCGAAAACAGTTGACAACCTCCTAGAAGCAGCTTTTCTTGCCACCAGACCTTTCTCCATCAATTATGAATCTGATGCGGTCACTAAACACATTCCTTAAATTGTAGCCATTTGTTGAGTGTTTTTTTTGGTGTCCAATCCGCATATATATCACCATTGCCCTTGATTTTCTTGACTGTATATCTCTTAAATTTAAACATATACACGTGTGATTTAGTTTACGAAGATTTTTCAATGCCGAGAACCTCGATCAAAGAGTAAAAAAGGCGTAAGGTTCACAATGGTGTAAAATTAAAATGGGATATACCGGGCTAGGATTCGATTTACAGGAACAAGGGCCAAACCAACCACCCAAGAATAGAATCGTCGAGCGAAAACACTTGACAACCTCCTAGAAGCAGCTTTTCTTGCCACCAGACCTTTCTCCAGCAATTAGGAATCTGATGCCGTCACTAAACAAATTCCTTAAATTGTAGCCAATTATTGAGTTTTTTTTTGTGTCTAATCCGCATATATATCACCATTGCCCTTGATTTTCTTGACTGTATATCTCTTAAATGTCAACATATACAGGTGTGATTTAGTCTACGAAGATTTTTCAATGCCGAGAACCTTGATCAGAGAGTAAAAAAGGCGTAAGGTTCACAATGGTGTAAAATTAAAACGGGATATATCGGGCTAGGATTCGTGTTACAGGAACAAGGGCCAAACCAACCACCCAAGAATGGAATCGTCGAGCGAAAACACTTGACAACCTCCTAGAAGCAGCTTTTCTTGCCACTAGACCTTTCTCCATCAATTAGGAATCTGATGCCGTCACTAAACACATTCCTTAAATTGTAGCCAATTGTTGAGTGTTTTTTTTTGTGTCTAATCCGCATATATATCACCATTGCCTTTGATTTTCTTGACTGTATATCTCTTAAATGTCAACATATACATGTGTGATTTAGTCTACGAAGATTTTTCATTGCCGAGAACCTCGATCAGAGAGTAAAAAAGGCGTAAGGTTCACAATGGTGTAAAATTAAAATGGGATATACAGGCATAGGATTCGAGTTACAGGAACAAGGGCCAAACCAACCACCGAAGAATGGAATTGTCGAGCGAAAACACTTGACAACCTCCTAGAAGCAACTTTTCTTGCCACCAGACCTTTCTCCATCAATTAGGAATCTGATGCCGTCACTAAACACATTCCTTAAATTGTAGCCATTTGTTGAGTGTTTTTTTTGGTGTCTAGTCCGCATATATATCACCATTGCCCTTGATTTTCTTGACTGTATATCTCTTAAATGTTAACATATACAGGTGTGATTTAGTTTACGACGATTTTTCAATGCCGAGAACCTTGATCAGAGAGTAAAAAAGGCGTAAGGTTCACAATGGTGTAAAATTAAAACGGGATATACCGGGCTAGGATTCGAGTTACAGGAACAAGGGCCAAACCAACCACCCAAGAATGGAATCGTCGAGCGAAAACAGTTGACAACCTCCTAGAAGCAGCTTTTCTTGCCACCAGACCTTTCTCCATCAATTATGAATCTGATGCGGTCACTAAACACATTCCTTAAATTGTAGCCATTTGTTGAGTGTTTTTTTTGGTGTCCAATCCGCATATATATCACCATTGCCCTTGATTTTCTTGACTGTATATCTCTTAAATTTAAACATATACACGTGTGATTTAGTTTACGAAGATTTTTCAATGCCGAGAACCTCGATCAAAGAGTAAAAAAGGCGTAAGGTTCACAATGGTGTAAAATTAAAATGGGATATACCGGGCTAGGATTCGATTTACAGGAACAAGGGCCAAACCAACCACCCAAGAATAGAATCGTCGAGCGAAAACACTTGACAACCTCCTAGAAGCAGCTTTTCTTGCCACCAGACCTTTCTCCAGCAATTAGGAATCTGATGCCGTCACTAAACAAATTCCTTAAATTGTAGCCAATTATTGAGTTTTTTTTTTGTGTCTAATCCGCATATATATCACCATTGCCCTTGATTTTCTTGACTGTATATCTCTTAAATGTCAACATATACAGGTGTGATTTAGTCTACGAAGATTTTTCAATGCCGAGAACCTTGATCAGAGAGTAAAAAAGGCGTAAGGTTCACAATGGTGTAAAATTAAAACGGGATATATCGGGCTAGGATTCGAGTTACAGGAACAAGGGCCAAACCAACCACCCAAGAATGGAATCGTCGAGCGAAAACACTTGACAACCTCCTAGAAGCAGCTTTTCTTGCCACTAGACCTTTCTCCATCAATTAGGAATCTGATGCCGTCACTAAACACATTCCTTAAATTGTAGCCAATTGTTGAGTGTTTTTTTTTTGTGTCTAATCCGCATATATATCACCATTGCCCTTGATTTTCTTGACTGTATATCTCTTAAATGTCAACATATACATGTGTGATTTAGTCTACGAAGATTTTTCATTGCCGAGAACCTCGATCAGAGAGTAAAAAAGGCGTAAGGTTCACAATGGTGTAAAATTAAAACGGGATATACCGGGCTAGGATTCGAGTTACAGGAACAAGGGCCAAACCAACCACCCAAGAATGGAATCGTCGAGCGAAAACACTTGACAACCTCCTAGAATTAGCTTTTCTTGCCACCAGACCTTTCTCCATCAATTAGGAATCTGATGCCGTCACTAAACACATTCATTAAATTGTAGCCAATTGTTGAGTGTTTTTTTTTTTGTGTCTAATCCGCATATATATCACCATTGCCCTTGATTTTCTTGACTGTATATCTCTTAAATGTCAACATATACATGTGTGATTTAGTCTACGAAGATTTTTCATTGCCGAGAACCTCGATCAGAGAGTAAAAAAGGCGTAAGGTTCACAATGGTGTAAAATTAAAACGGGATATACCGGGCTAGGATTCGAGTTACAGGAACAAGGGCCAAACCAACCACCCAAGAATGGAATCGTCGAGCGAAAACACTTGACAACCTCCTAGAATTAGCTTTTCTTGCCACCAGACCTTTCTCCATCAATTATGAATCTGATGCGGTCACTAAACACATTCCTTAAATTGTAGCCATTTGTTGAGTGTTTTTTTTTGGGTCCAATCCGCATATATATCACCATTGCCCTTGATTTTCTTGACTGTATATCTCTTAAATGTAAAAATATACACGTGTGATTTAGTTTACGAAGATTTTTCAATGCCGAGAACCTCGATCAAAGAGTAAAAAAGGCGTAAGGTTCACAATGGTGTAAAATTAAAATGGGATATACCGGGCTAGGATTCGAGTTACAGGAACAAGGGCCAAACCCACCGCCCAAGAATGGAATCGTCGAGCGAAAACACTTGACAACCTCCTAGAAGCAGCTTTTCTTGCCACCAGACCTTTCTCCATCAATTAGTAATCTGATGCCGTCACTAAACACATTCCTTAAATTGTAGCCATTTGTTGAGTGTTTTTTTTGTGTCTAATCCGCATATATATCACCATTGCCCTTGATTTTCTTGACTGTATATCTCTTAAATGTCAACATATACACGTGTGATTTAGTTTACGAAGATTTTTTAAATGCTGAGAACTTCGATCAGAGAGTATAAAAGGCGTAAGGTTCACAATGGTGTAAAATTAAAATGGGATATTACGGGCTTGGATTCGAGTTACAGGAACAAGGGCCAAACCAACCACCCAAGAATGGAATCGTCAAGCGAAAACACTTGACAACCTCCTAGAAGCAGCTTTTCTTGCCACCAGACCTTTCTCCATCAATTAGGAATCTGATGCCGTCACTAAACACATTCCTTAAATTGTAGCCAATTGTTGAGTGTTTTTTTGTGTCTAATCCGCATATATATCACCATTTCCCTTGATTTTCTTGACTGTATATCTCTTAAATGTAAACATATACAGGTGTGATTTAGTCTACGAAGATTTTTCATTGCCGAGAACCTCGATCAGAGAGTAAAAAAGGCGTAAGGTTCACAATGGTGTAAAATTAAAACGGGATATACCGGGCTAGGATTCAAGTTACAGGAACAAGGGCCAAACCAACCACCCAAGAATGGAATCGTCGAGCGAAAACACTTGACAACCTCTTAGAAGCAATTTTTCTTGCCACCAGACCTTTCTTCATCAATTAGGAATCTGATGCGGTCACTAAACACACTCCTTAAATTGTAGCCATTTGTTGAGTGTTTTTTTTGGTGTCCAATCCGCATATATATCACCATTGCCCTTTATTTTCTTGATTGTATATCTCATAAATGTCAACATATACACGTGTGATTTAGTATACGAAGATTTTTCAATGCCGAGAACCTCGATCAAAGAGTAAAAAAGGCGTAAGGTTCACAATGGTGTAAAATTAAAATGGGATATAAGGGGTTAGGATTCGATTTACAGGAACAGGGGCCAAACCAACCACCCAAGAATAGAATCATCGAGCGAAAACACTTGACAACCTGCTAGAAGCAGCTTTTCTTGCCACCAGACCTTTCTCCAACAATTAGGAATCTGTTGCCGTCACTAAACACATTCCTTAAATTGTAGCCATTTGTTGAGTGTTTTTTTTGTGTCTAATCCGCATATATATCACCATTGCCCTTGATTTTCTTGACTGTATATCTCTTAAATGTCAACATATACACGTGTGATTTAGTTTACGAAGATTTTTTAAATGCTGAGAACCTCGATCAGAGAGTATAAAAGGCGTAAGGTTCACAATGGTGTAAAATTAAAATGGGATATTACGGGCTTGGATTCGAGTTACAGGAACAAGGGCCAAACCAACCACCCAAGAATGGAATCGTCAAGCGAAAACACTTGACAACCTCCTAGAAGCAGCTTTTCTTGCCACCAGACCTTTCTCCATCAATTAGGAATCTGATGCCGTCACTAAACACATTCCTTAAATTGTAGCCATTTGTTGAGTGTTTTTTTTGGTGTCCAATCCGCATATATATCACCATTGCCCTTGATTTTCTTGACTGTATATCTCTTAAATGTAAAAATATACACGTGTGATTTAGTTTACGAAGATTTTTCAATGCCGAGAACCTCGATCAAAGAGTAAAAAAGGCGTAAGGTTCACAATGGTGTAAAATTAAAATGGGATATACCGGGCTAGGATTCGAGTTACAGGAACAAGGGCCAAACCCACCTCCCAAGAATGGAATCGTCGAGCGAAAACACTTGACAACCTCCTAGAAGCAGCTTTTCTTGCCACCAGACCTTTCTCCATCAATTAGTAATCTGATGCCGTCACTAAACACATTCCTTAAATTGTAGCCATTTGTTGAGTGTTTTTTTTGTGTCTAATCCGCATATATATCACCATTGCCCTTGATTTTCTTGACTGTATATCTCTTAAATGTCAACATATACACGTGTGATTTAGTTTACGAAGATTTTTTAAATGCTGAGAACCTCGATCAGAGAGTATAAAAGGTGTAAGGTTCACAATGGTGTAAAATTAAAATGGGATATTACGGGCTTGGATTCGAGTTACAGGAACAAGGGCCAAACCAACCACCCAAGAATGGAATCGTCAAGCGAAAACACTTGACAACCTCCTAGAAGCAGCTTTTCTTGCCACCAGACCTTTCTCCATCAATTAGGAATCTGATGCCGTCACTAAACACATTCCTTAAATTGTAGCCAATTGTTGAGTGTTTTTTTTTGTCTAATCCGCATATATATCACCATTTCCCTTGATTTTCTTGACTGTATATCTCTTAAATGTCAACATATACAGGTGTGATTTAGTCTACGAAGATTTTTCATTGCCGAGAACCTCGATCAGAGAGTAAAAAAGGCGTAAGGTTCACAATGGTGTAAAATTAAAACGGGATATACCGGGCTAGGATTCAAGTTACAGGAACAAGGGCCAAACCAACCACCCAAGAATGGAATCGTCGAGCGAAAACACTTGACAACCTCTTAGAAGCAATTTTTCTTGCCACCAGACCTTTCTTCATCAATTAGGAATCTGATGCGGTCACTAAACACATTCCTTAAATTGTAGCCATTTGTTGAGTGTTTTTTTTGCTGTCCAATCCTCATATATATCACCATTGCCCTTTATTTTCTTGATTGTATATCTCATAAATGTCAACATATACACGTGTGATTTAGTATACGAAGATTTTTCAATGCCGAGAACCTCGATCAAAGAGTAAAAAAGGCGTAAGGTTCACAATGGTGTAAAATTAAAATGGGATATAAGGGGTTAGGATTCGATTTACAGGAACAGGGGCCAAACCAACCACCCAAGAATAGAATCATCGAGCGAAAACACTTGACAACCTGCTAGAAACAGCTTTTCTTGCCACCAGACCTTTCTCCAACAATTAGGAATCTGTTGCCGTCACTAAACACATTCCTTAAATTGTAGCCATTTGTTGAGTGTTTTTTTTGTGTCTAATCCGCATATATATCACCATTGCCCTTGATTTTCTTGACTGTATATCTCTTAAATGTCAACATATACACGTGTGATTTAGTTTACGAAGATTTTTAATGCTGAGAACCTCGATCAGAGAGTAAAAAAGGCGTAAGGTTCACAATGGTGTAAAATTAAAATGGGATATACCGGGCTAGGATTCGAGTTACAGGAACATGGGCCAAACCAACCGCCCAAGAATGGAATCGTCGAGCGAAAACACTTGACAACCTCCTAGAAGCAGCTTTTCTTGCCACCAGACCTTTCTCCATCAATTAGGAATCTGATGCCGTCACTAAACACATTCCTTAAATTGTAGCCATTTGTTGAGTGTTTTTTTTGGTGTCCAATCCGCATATATATCACCATTGCCCTTGATTTTCTTGACTGTATATCTCTTAAATGTAAAAATATACACGTGTGATTTAGTTTACGAAGATTTTTCAATGCCGAGAACCTCGATCAAAGAGTAAAAAAGGCATAAGGTTCACAATGGTGTAAAATTAAAATGGGATATACCGGGCTAGGATTCGAGTTACAGGAACAAGGGCCAAACCCACCGCCCAAGAATGGAATCGTCGAGCGAAAACACCTGACAACCTCCTAGAAGCAGCTTTTCTTGCCACCAGACCTTTCTCCATCAATTAGTAATCTGATGCCGTCACTAAACACATTCCTTAAATTGTAGCCATTTGTTGAGTGTTTTTTTTGTGTCTAATCCGAATATATATCACCATTGCCCTTGATTTTCTTGACTGTATATCTCTTAAATGTCAACATATACACGTGTGATTTAGTTTACGAAGATTTTTTAAATGCTGAGAAACTCGATCAGAGAGTATAAAAGGCGTAAGGTTCACAATTGTGTAAAATTAAAATGGGATATAACGGGCTTGGATTCGAGTTACAGGAACAAGGGCCAAACCAACCACCCAAGAATGGAATCGTCAAGCGAAAACACTTGACAACCTCCTAGAAGCAGCTTTTCTTGCCACCAGAACTTTCTCCATCAATTAGGAATCTGATGCCGTCACTAAACACATTCCTTAAATTGTAGCCAATTGTTGAGTGTTTTTTTGTGTCTAATCCGCATATATATCACCATTTCCCTTGATTTTCTTGACTGTATATCTCTTAAATGTCAACATATACAGGTGTGATTTAGTCTACGAAGATTTTTCATTGCCGAGAACCTCGATCAGAGAGTAAAAAAGGCGTAAGGTTCACAATGGTGTAAAATTAAAACGGGATATACCGGGCTAGGATTCAAGTTACAGGAACAAGGGCCAAACCAACCACCCAAGAATGGAATCGTCGAGCGAAAACACTTGACAACCTCTTAGAAGCAATTTTTCTTGCCACCAGACCTTTCTTCATCAATTAGGAATCTGATGCGGTCACTAAACACATTCCTTAAATTGTAGCCATTTGTTGAGTGTTTTTTTTGGTGTCCAATCCGCATATATATCACCATTGCCCTTGATTTTCTTGATTGTATATCTCATAAATGTCAACATATACACGTGTGATTTAGTATACGAAGATTTTTCAATGCCGAGAACCTCGATCAAAGAGTAAAAAAGGCGTAAGGTTCACAATGGTGTACAATTAAAATGGGATATAAGGGGTTAGGATTCGATTTACAGGAACAGGGCCAAACCAACCACCCAAGAATAGAATCATCGAGCGAAAACACTTGACAACCTGCTAGAAGCAGCTTTTCTTGCCACCAGACCTTTCTCCAACAATTAGGAATCTGTTGCCATCACTAAACACATTCCTTAAATTGTAGCCATTTGTTGAGTGTTTTTTTTGTGTCTAATCCGCATATATATCACCATTGCCCTTGATTTTCTTGACTGTATATCTCTTAAATGTCAACATATACACGTGTGATTTAGTTTACGAAGATTTTTAATGCTGAGAACCTCGATCAGAGAGTAAAAAAGGCGTAAGGTTCACAATGGTGTAAAATTAAAATGGGATATACCGGGCTAGGATTCGAGTTACAGGAACAAGGGCCAAACCAACCGCCCAAGAATGGAATCGTCGAGCGAAAACACTTGACAACCTCCTAGAAGCAGCTTTTCTTGCCACCAGACCTTTCTCCATCAATTAGGAATCTGATGCCGTCACTAAACACATTCCTTAAATTGTAGCCATTTGTTGAGTGTTTTTTTTGGTGTCCAATCCGCATATATATCACCATTGCCCTTGATTTTCTTGACTGTATATCTCTTAAATGTAAAAATATACACGTGTGATTTAGTTTACGAAGATTTTTCAATGCCGAGAACCTCGATCAAAGAGTAAAAAAGGCGTAAGGTTCACAATGGTGTAAAATTAAAATGGGATATACCGGGCTAGGATTCGAGTTACAGGAACAAGGGCCAAACCCACCGCCCAAGAATGGAATCGTCGAGCGAAAACACCTGACAACCTCCTAGAAGCAGCTTTTCTTGCCACCAGACCTTTCTCCATCAATTAGTAATCTGATGCCGTCACTAAACACATTCCTTAAATTGTAGCCATTTGTTGAGTGTTTTTTTTGTGTCTAATCCGCATATATATCACCATTGCCCTTGATTTTCTTGACTGTATATCTCTTAAATGTCAACATATACACGTGTGATTTAGTTTACGAAGATTTTTTAAATGCTGAGAACCTCGATCAGAGAGTATAAAAGGCGTAAGGTTCACAATTGTGTAAAATTAAAATGGGATATAACGGGCTTGGATTCGAGTTACAGGAACAAGGGCCAAACCAACCACCCAAGAATGGAATCGTCAAGCGAAAACACTTGACAACCTCCTAGAAGCAGCTTTTCTTGCCACCAGAACTTTCTCCATCAATTAGGAATCTGATGCCGTCACTAAACACATTCCTTAAATTGTAGCCAATTGTTGAGTGTTTCTTTGTGTCTAATCCGCATATATATCACCATTTCCCTTGATTTTCTTGACTGTATATCTCTTAAATGTCAACATATACAGGTGTGATTTAGTCTACGAAGATTTTTCATTGCCGAGAACCTCGATCAGAGAGTAAAAAAGGCGTAAGGTTCACAATGGTGTAAAATTAAAACGGGATATACCGGGCTAGGATTCAAGTTACAGGAACAAGGGCCAAACCAACCACCCAAGAATGGAATCGTCGAGCGAAAACACTTGACAACCTCTTAGAAGCAATTTTTCTTGCCACCAGACCTTTCTTCATCAATTAGGAATCTGATGCGGTCACTAAACACATTCCTTAAATTGTAGCCATTTGTTGAGTGTTTTTTTTGGTGTCCAATCCGCATATATATCACCATTGCCCTTGATTTTCTTGATTGTATATCTCATAAATGTCAACATATACACGTGTGATTTAGTATACGAAGATTTTTCAATGCCGAGAACCTCGATCAAAGAGTAAAAAAGGCGTAAGGTTCACAATGGTGTAAAATTAAAATGGGATATAAGGGGTTAGGATTCGATTTACAGGAACAGGGCCAAACCAACCACCCAAGAATAGAATCATCGAGCGAAAACACTTGACAACCTGCTAGAAGCAGCTTTTCTTGCCACCAGACCTTTCTCCAACAATTAGGAATCTGTTGCCATCACTAAACACATTCCTTAAATTGTAGCCATTTGTTGAGTGTTTTTTTTGTGTCTAATCCGCATATATATCACCATTGCCCTTGATTTTCTTAACTGTATATCTCTTAAATGTCAACATATACACGTGTGATTTAGTTTACGAAGATTTTTAATGCTGAGAACCTCGATCAGAGAGTAAAAAAGGCGTAAGGTTCACAATGGTGTAAAATTAAAATGGGATATACCGGGCTAGGATTCGAGTTACAGGAACAAGGGCCAAACCAACCGCCCAAGAATGGAATCGTCGAGCGAAAACTCTTGACAACCTCCTAGAAGCAGCTTTTCTTGCCACCAGACCTTTCTCCATCAATTAGGAATCTGATGCCGTCACTAAACACATTCCTTAAATTGTAGCCATTTGTTGAGTGTTTTTTTTGGTGTCCAATCCGCATATATATCACCATTGCCCTTGATTTTCTTGACTGTATATCTCTTAAATGTAAACATATACACGTGTGATTTAGTTTACGAAGATTTTTCAATGCCGAGAACCTCGATCAAAGAGTAAAAAAGGCGTAAGGTTCACAATGGTGTAAAATTAAAATGGGATATACCGGGCTAGGATTCGAGTTACAGGAACAAGGGCCAAACCAACCGCCCAAGAATGGAATCGTCGAGCGAAAACACTTGACAACCTCCTAGAAGCAGCTTTTCTTGCCACCAGACCTTTCTCCATCAATTAGGAATCTGATGCCGTCACTAAACACATTCCTTAAATTGTAGCCAATTGTTAAGTGTTTTTTTTTATGTCTAATCCGCATATATATCACCATTGCCCTTGATTTTCTTGACTGTATATCTCTTAAATGTCAACATATACAGGTGTGATTTAGTCTACGAAGATTTTTCAATGCCGAGAACCTTGATCAGAGAGTAAAAAAGGCGTAAGGTTCACAATGGTGTAAAATTAAAACGGGATATACCAGGCTAGGATTCGAGTTACAGGAACAAGGGCCAAACCAACCACCCAAGAATGGAATCGTCGAGCGAAAACACTTGACAACCTCTTAGAAGCAATTTTTCTTGCCACAAGACCTTTCTTCATCAATTAGAAATCTGATGCGGTCACTAAACACATTCCTTAAATTGTAGCCATTTGTTGAGTGTTTTTTTTTTGGTGTCCAATCCGCATATATATCAACATTGCCCTTGATTTTCTTGACTGTATATCTCATAAATGTCAACATATACACGTGTGATTTAGTATACCAAGATTTTTCAATGCCGAGAACCTCGATCAAAGAGTAAAAAAGGCGTAAGGTTCACAATGGTGTAAAATTAAAATGGGATATAAGGGGTTAGGATTCGATTTACAGGAACAAGGGCCAAACCAACCACCCAAGAATAGAATCATCGAGCGAAAACACTTGACAACCTCCTAGAAGCAGGTTTTCTTGCCACCAGACCTTTCTCCAACAATTAGGAATCTGTTGCCGTCACTAAACACATTCCTTAAATTGTAGCCATTTGTTGAGTGTTTTTTTTTGTGTCTAATCCGCATATATATCACCGTTGCCCTGGATTTTCTTGACTGTATATCTCATAAATGTCAACATATACACGTGTGATTTAGTTTACGAAGATTTTTCAATGCCGAGAACCCCGATCAGAGAGTAAAAAAGGCGTAAGGTTCACAATGGTGTAAAATTTAAATGGGATATACGGGCATAGGATTCGAGTTACAGGAACAAGGGCCAAACCAACCACCGAAGAATGGAATTGTCGAGCGAAAACACTTGACAACCTCCTAGAAGCAACTTTTCTTGCCACCAGACCTTTCTCCATCAATTAGGAATCTGATGCCGTCACTAAACACATTCCTTAAATTGTAGCCATTTGTTGAGTGTTTTTTTTGGTGTCTAGTCCGCATATATATCACCATTGCCCTTGATTTTCTTGACTGTATATCTCTTAAATGTCAACATATACATGTGTGATTTAGTTTACGACGATTTTTCAATGCCGAGAACCTTGATCAGAGAGTAAAAAAGGCGTAAGGTTCACAATGGTATAAAATTAAAACGGGATATACCGGGCTAGGATTCGAGTTACAGGAACAAGGGCCAAACCAACCACCCAAGAATGGAATCGTCGAGCGAAAACACTTGACAACCTCCTAGAAGCAGCTTTTCTTGCCACCAGACCTTTCTCCATCAATTAGGAATCTGATGCCGTCACTAAACACATTCCTTAAATTGTAGCCATTTGTTGAGTGTTTTTTTTTGTGTCTAATCCGCATATATATCACCATTGCCCTTGATTTTCTTGACTGTATATCTCTTAAATGTCAACATATACAGGTGTGATTTAGTCTACGAAGATTTTTCATTGCCGAGAACCTCGATCAGAGAGTAAAAATGGCGTAAGGTTCACAATGGTGTAAAATTAAAACGGGATATACCGGGCTAGGATTCAAGTTACAGGAACAAGGGCCAAACCAACCACCCAAGAATGGAATCGTCGAGCAAAAACACTTGACAACCTCTTAGAAGCAATTTTTCTTGCCACCAGACCTTTCTTCATCAATTAGGAATCTGATGTGGTCACTAAACAAATTCCTTAAATTGTAGCCATTTGTTGAGTGTTTTTTTGGTGTCCAATCCGCATATATATATCACAATTGCCCTTGATTTTCTTGACTGTATATCTCTTAAATGTCAACATATACACGTGTGTTTTAGTATACGAATATTTTTCAATGCCGAGAACATCGATCAAAGAGTAAAAAAGGCGTAAGGTTCACAATGGTGTAAAATTAAAATGGGATATAAGGGGCTAGGATTCGATTTACAGGAACAAGGGCCAAACCAACCACCCAAGAATAGAATCATCGAGCGAAAACACTTGACAACCTCCTAGAAGCAGCTTTTCTTGCCACCAGACCTTTCTCCAACAATTAGGAATCTGATGCCGTCACTAAACACATTCCTTAAATTGTAGCCATTTGTTGAGTGTTTTTTTTGGTGTCCAATCCCCATATATATCACCATTGCCCTTGATTTTCTTGACTGTATATCTCTTAAATTTAAACATATACACGTGCGATTTAGTTTACGAAGATTTTTCAATGCCGAGAACCTCGATCAAAGAGTAAAAAAGGCGTAAGGTTCACAATGGTGTAAAATTAAAACGGGATATATCAGGCTAGGATTCGAGTTACAGGAACAAGGGCCAAACCAACCACCCAAGAATGGAATCGTCAAGCGAAAACACTTGACAACCTCCTAGAAGCAGCTTTTCTTGCCACCAGACCTTTCTCCATCAATTAGGAATCTGATGCCGTCACTAAACACTTTCCTTAAATTGTAGCCAATTGTTGAGTGTTTTTTTTTTGTGTCTAATCCGCATATATATCACCATTGCCCTTGATTTTATTGACTGTATATCTCTTAAATGTCAACATATACAGGTGTTATTTAGTCTACGAAGATTTTTCATTGCCGAGAACCTCGATCAGAGAGTAAAAAAGGCGTAAGGTGCACAATGGTGTAAAATTAAAACGGGATATACCGGGCTAGGATTCGAGTTACAGGAACAAGGGCCAAACCAACCACCCAAGAATGGAATCGTCGAGCGAAAACACTTGACAACCTCTTAGAAGCAATTTTTCTTGCCACCAGACCTTTCTTCATCAATTAGTAATCTGATGCGGTCACTAAACAAATTCCTTAAATTGTAGCCATTTGTTGAGTGTTTTTTTTGGTGTCCAATCCGCATATATATCACCATTGCCCTTGATTTTCTTGACTGTATATCTCTTAAATGTCAACATATACACGTGTGTTTTAGTATACGAAGATTTTTCAATGCCGAGAACCTCGATCAAAGAGTAAAAAATGCGTAAGGTTCACAATGGTGTAAAATTAAAATGGGATATAAGGGGCTAAGATCCGATTTACAGAAACAAGGGCCAAACCAACAACCCAAGAATAGAATCATCGAGCGAAAACACTTGACAACCTCCTAGAAGCAGCTTTTCTTGCCACCAGACCTTTCTCCAACAATTAGGAATCTGATGCCGTCACTAAACACATTCCTTAAATTGTAGCCATTTGTTGAGTGTTTTTTTTTGTGTGTCTAATCCGCATATAAATCACCGTTGCCCTAGATTTTCTTGACTGTATATCTCATAAATGTCAACGTATACACGTGTGATTTAGTTTACGAAGATTTTTCAATGCCGAGAACCTCGACCAGAGAGTAAAAAAGGCGTAAGGTTCACAATGGTGTAAAATTAAAACGGGATATACCGCGCTAGGATTCGAGTTACAGGCACAAGGGCCAAACCAACCACCGAAGAATGGAATCGTCGAGCGAAAACACTTGACAACCTCTTAGAAGCAATTTTTCTTGCCACCAGACCTTTCTTCATCAATTAGGAATCTGATGCCGTCACTAAACACTTTCCTTAAATTGTAGCCATTTGTTGAGTGCTTTTTTTTGTGTCTAAACCGCATATATATCACCATTGCCCTTGATTTTCTTGATTGTGTATCTCTTGAATATCAACATATACACGTGTGATTTAGTTTACGAAGATTTTTCAATGCCGAGAACCTCGATCAAAGAGTAAAAAAGGCGTAAGGTTCACAATGGTGTAAAATTAAAATGGGATATAAGGGGCTAGGATTCGATTTACAGGAACAAGGGCAAAACCAACCACCCAAGAATAGAATCATCGAGCGAAAACACTTGACAACCTCCTAGAAGCAGCTTTTCTTGCCACCAGACCTTTCTCCAACAATTAGGAATCTGATGCCGTCACTAAACACATTCCTTAAATTGTAGCCATTTGTTGAGTGTTTTTTTTTTTGTGTCTAATCCGCATATATATCACCGTTGCCCTGGATTTTCTTGACTGTATATCTCATAAATGTCAACATATACACGTGTGATTTAGTTTACAAAGATTTTTCAATGCCGAGAACCCCGATCAGAGAGTAAAAAAGGCGTAAGGTTCACAATGGTGTAAAATTAAAATGGGATATACGGGGCTAGGATTCGAGTTACAGGAACAAGGGCCAAACCAACCTCCCAAGAATGGAATCGTCGAGCGAAAACACTTGACAACCTCCTAGAAACAACTTTTCTTGCCACCAGACCTTTCTCCATCAATTAGGAATCTGATGCCGTCACTAAACACATTCCTTAAATTGTAGCCATTTGTTGGGTGTTTTTTTTGTGTCTAATCCGCATGTATATCACCATTGCCCTGGATTTTCTTGACTGTATATCTCTTAAATTTAAACATATACACGTGCGATATAGTTTACGAAGATTTTTCAATGCCGAGAACCTCGATCAAAGAGTAATAAAGGCGTAAGGTTCACAATGGTGTAAAATTAAAACGGGATATATCGGGCTAGGATTCGAGTTACAGGAACAAGGGCCAAACCAACCATCCAAGAATGGAATCGTCAAGCGAAAACACTTGACAACCTCCTAGAAGCAGCTTTTCTTGCCACCAGACCTTTCTCCATCAATTAGGAATCTGATGCCGTCACTAAACACATTCCTTAAATTGTAGCCAATTGTTGAGTGTTTTTTTTTGTGTGTCTAATCCGCATATATATCACCATTGCCCTTGATTTTCTTGACTGTATATCTCTTAAATGTGAACATATACAGGTGTTATTTAGTCTACGAAGATTTTTCATTGCCGAGAACCTCGATCAGAGAGTAAAAATGGCGTAAGGTTCACAATGGTGTAAAATTAAAACGGGATACACCGGGCTAGGATTCAAGTTACAGGAACAAGGGCCAAACCAACCACCCAAGAATGGAATCGTCGAGCGAAAACACTTGACAACCTCTTAGAAGCAATTTTTCTTGCCACCAGACCTTTCTTCATCAATTAGGAATCTGATGCGGTCACTAAACAAATTCCTTAAATTGTAGCCATTTGTTGAGTGTTTTTTTGGTGTTCAATCCGCATATATATCACCATTGCCCTTGATTTTCTTCACTGTATATCTCTTAAATGTCAACATATACACGTGTGTTTTAGTATACGAATATTTTTCAATGCCGAGAACATCGATCAAAGAGTAAAAAAGGCGTAAGGTTCACAATGGTGTAAAATTAAAATGGGATATAAGGGGCTAGGATTCGATTTACAGGAACAAGGGCCAAACCAACCACCCAAGAATAGAATCATCGAGCGAAAACACTTGACAACCTCCTAGAAGCAGCTTTTCTTGCCACCAGACCTTTCTCCAACAATTAGGAATCTGATGCCGTCACTAAACACATTCCTTAAATTGTAGCCATTTGTTGAGTGTTTTTTTTGGTGTCCAATCCGCATATATATCACCATTGCCCTTGATTTTCTTGACTGTATATCTCTTAAATTTAAACATATACACGTGCGATTTAGTTTACGAAGATTTTTCAATGCCGAGAACCTCGATCAAAGAGTAAAAAAGGCGTAAGGTTCACAATGGTGTAAAATTAAAACGGGATATATCAGGCTAGGATTCGAGTTACAGGAACAAGGGCCAAACCAACCACCCAAGAATGGAATCGTCAAGCGAAAACACTTGACAACCTCCTAGATGCAGCTTTTCTTGCCACCAGACCTTTCTCCATCAATAAGGAATCTGATGCCGTCACTAACACATTCCTTAAATTGTAGCCAATTGTTGAGTGTTTTTTTTTGTGTCTAATCCGCATATATATCACCATTGCCCTTGATTTTCTTGACTGTATATCTCTTAAATGTCAACATATACAGGTGTGATTTAGTCTACGAAGATTTTTCATTGCCGAGAACCTCGATCAGAGAGTAAAAAAGGCGTAAGGTTCACAATGGTGTAAAATTAAAACGGGATATACCGGGCTAGGATTCGAGTTACAGGAACAAGGGCCAAACCAACCACCCAAGAATGGAATCGTCGAGCGAAAACACTTGACAACCTCTTAGAAGCAATTTTTCTTGCCACCAGACCTTTCTTCATCAATTAGGAATCTGATGCGGTCACTAAACAAATTCCTTAAATTGTAGTCATTTGTTGAGTGTTTTTTTTGGTGTCCAATCCGCATATATATCACCATTGCCCTTGATTTTCTTGACTGTATATCTCTTAAATGTCAACATATACACGTGTGTTTTAGTATACGAAGATTTTTCAATGCCGAGAACCTCGATCAAAGAGTAAAAAATGCGTAAGGTTCACAATGGTGTAAAATTAAAATGGGATATAAGGGGCTAGGATTCGATTTACAGGAACAAGGGCCAAACCAACAACCTAAGAATAGAATCATCGAGCGAAAACACTTGACAACCTCCTAGAAGCAGCTTTTCTTGCCACCAGACCTTTCTCCAACAATTAGGAATCTGATGCCGTCACTAAACACATTCCTTAAATTGTAGCCATTTGTTGAGTGTTTTTTTTTTGTGTCTAATCCGCATATAAATCACCGTTGCCCTAGATTTTCTTGACTGTATATCTCATAAATGTCAACGTATACACGTGTGATTTAGTTTACGAAGATTTTTCAATGCCGAAAACCTCGACCAGAGAGTAAAAAAGGCGTAAGGTTCACAATGGTGTAAAATTAAAACGGGATATACCGGGCTAGGATTCGAGTTACAGGAACAAGGGCCAAACCAACCACCGAAGAATGGAATCGTCGAGCGAAAACACTTGACAACCTCTTAGAAGCAATTTTTCTTGCCACCAGACCTTTCTTCATCAATTAGGAATCTGATGCGGTCACTAAACACATTCCTTAAATTGTGGCCATTTGTTTAGTGTTTTTTTTGGTGTCCAATCCGCATATATATCACCATTGCCCCTTGATTTTCTTAACTGTATATCTCTTAAATGTCAACATATACACGTGTGATATAGTATACGATGATTTTTCAATGCCGAGAACCTCGATCAAAGAGTAAAAAAGGCGTAAGGTTCACAATGGTGTAAAATTAAAATGGGATATAAGGGGCTAGGATTCGATTTACAGGAACAAGGGCAAAACCAACCACCCAAGAATAGAATCATCGAGCGAAAACACTTGACAACCTCCTAGAAGCAGCTTTTCTGGCCACCAGACCTTTCTCCAACAATTAGGAATCTGATGCCGTCACTAAACACATTCCTTAAATTGTAGCCATTTGTTGAGTGTTTTTTTTTGTGTCTAATCCGCATATATATCACCGTTGCCCTGGATTTTCTTGACTGTATATCTCATAAATGTCAACATATACACGTGTGATTTAGTTTACGAAGATTTTTCAATGCCGAGAACTCCGATCAGAGAGTAAAAAAGGCGTAAGGTTCACAATGGTGTAAAATTAAAATGGGATATACGGGTCTAGGATTCGAGTTACAGGAACAAGGGCCAAACCAACCACCCAAGAATGGAATCGTCGAGCGAAAACACTTGACAACCTCCTAGAAACAACTTTTCTTGCCACCAGACCTTTCTCCATCAATTAGGAATCTGATGCCGTCACTAAACACATTCCTTAAATTGTAGCCATTTGTTGAGTGTTTTTTTTTGTGTCTAATCCGCATATATATCACCATTGCCCTTGATTTTCTTGATTGTATATCTCTTAAAAGTTAACATATACAGGTGTGATTTAGTTTATGAAGATTTTTCAATGCCGAGAACCTTCATCAGAGAGTAAAAAAGGTGTAAGGTTCACAATGGTGTAAAATTAAAACGGGATATACCAGGCTAGGATTCAAGTTACAGGAACAAGGGCCAAACCAACGACCCAAGAATGGAATCGTCGAGCGAAAACACTTGACAACCTCCAAGAAGCAGCTTTTCTTGCCACCAGACCTTTCTCCATCAATTATGAATCTGATGCGGTCACTAAACACATTCCTTAAATTATAGCCATTTGTTGAGTGTTTTTTTTGGTGTCCAATCCGCATATATATCATCATTGCCCTTGATTTTCTGGACTGTATATCTCTTAAATGTCAACATATACACGTGTGATTTAGTTTACGAAGATTTTTCAATGCCGAGATCCTCGATCAAAGAGTAAAAAAGGCGTAAGGTTCACAATGGTGTAAAATTAAAATGGGATATACCGGGCTTGGATTCGATTTACAGGAACAAGGGCCAAACCAACCACCCAAGAATAGAATCGTCGAGCGAAAACACTTGACAACCTCCTAGAAGCAGCTTTTCTTGCCACCAGACCTTTCTCCATCAATTAGGAATCTGATGCCGTCACTAAACACATTCCTTAAATTGTAGCCATTTGTTAAGTGTTTTTTTTGTGTCTAATCCGCATGTATATCACCATTGCCCTGGATTTTCTTGACTGTATATCTCTTAAATGTCAACATATACACGTGTGATTTAGTTTACGAAGATTTTTCAATGCCGACAACCTCGATCAGAGAGTAAAAAAGGCGTAAGGTTCACAATGGTGTAAAATTAAAATGGGATATACGGGGCTAGGATTCGAGTTACAGGAACACGGGCCAAACCAACCACCCAAGTATGGAATCGTTGAGCGAAAACACTTGACAACCTCCTAGAAGCAGCTTTTCTTGCCACCAGTCCTTTCTCCATCAATTAGTAATCTGATGCCGTCACTAAACACATTCCTTAAATTGTAGCCATTTGTTGAGTGTTTTTTTTGTCTAATCCGCATATATATCACCATTGCCCTTGATTTTCTTGACTGTATATCTCTTAAATGTCAACATATACAGGTGTGATTTAGTTTACGAAGATTTTTCAATGCCGAGAACCTCGATCAGAGAGTAAAAAAGGCGTAAGGTTCACAATGGTGTAAAATTAAAATGGGATATACCGGGCTAGGATTCCAGTAACAGGAACAAAGGCCAAACCAACCACCCAAGAATGGAATCGTTGGGCGAAAACACATGACAACCTCTTAGAAGCAGCTTTTCTTGCCACCAGACCTTTCTCCATCAATTAGGAATTTGATGCCGTCACTAAACACAATCCTTAAATTGTAGCCATTTGTTGAGTGTTTTTTTTTTGGTGTCTAATCTGCATATATATCACCATTGCCCTTGATTTTCTTGACTGTATATCTCTTAAATGTCAACATATACACGTGTGATTTAGTTTATGAAGATTTTTCAATGCAAAGAACCTCGATCAGAAAGTAAAAAAGGCGTAAGTTTCACAATGGTGTAAAATTAAAATGGGATATACCGGGCTAGGATTCGAGTTACAGGAACAAGGGCCAAACCAACCACCCACGAATGGAATCGTCGAGCGAAAACACTTGACAACCTCCAAGAAGCAGCTTTTCTTGCCACCAGACCTTTCTTCATCAATTAGGAATCTGATGCCGTCACTAAACACTTTCCTTAAATTGTAGCCATTTGTTGAGTGCTTTTTTTTGTGTCTAAACCGCATATATATCACCATTGCCCTTGATTTTCTTGATTGTGTATCTCTTGAATATCAACATATACACGTGTGATTTAGTTTACGAAGATTTTTCAATGCCGAGAACCTCGATCAGAGTGTAAAAAAGGCGTAAGCTTCACAATGGTGTAAAATTAAAATGGGATATACCAGGCTAGGATTCGAGTTACAGGAACAAGGGCCGAACCAACCTCCCAAGAATGGAATCGTCGAGTGAAAACACTTGACAATCTCCTAGAAGCAGCTTTTCTTGCCACCAGACCTTTCTCTATCAATTTGGAATCTGATGCCGTCACTAAACACATTCCTTAAATTGTAGCCATTTGTTGAGTGTTTTTTTTGTGTCTAATCCGCATATATATCACCATTGCCCTTGATTTTCTTGACTGAATATCTCTTAAATGTCAATATATACACGTGTGATTTAGTTTACGAAGATTTTTCAATGCCGAGAACCTCGATCAGAGAGTAAAAAAGGCGTAAGGTTCACAATGCTGTAAAATTAAAATGGGATATACCGGGCTAGGATTTGAGTTACAGGAACAAGGGCCAAACCAGCCACCCAAGAATGGAATCGTCGAGCGAAAACACCTGACAACCTCTTAGAAGTAGCTTTTCGTGCCACCAGACCATTCTCCATCAATTAGGAATCTGATGCTGTCACTAAACACATTCCTTAAATTGTAGCCATTTGTTGAGTGTTTTTTTTGGTGTCTAATCCGCATATATATCACCATTGCCCTTAATTTTCTTGACTGTATATCTCTTAAATGTCAACATATACACATGTGATTTAGTTTACGAAGATTTTTCAATGCCGAGAACCTCGATCAGAGAGTAAAAAAGGCGTAAGGTTCACAATGGTGTAAAATTAAAATGGGATATACCGGGCTAGGATTCGAGTTACTGGAACAAGGGCCAAACCAACCACCCAAGAATGGAATCGTCGAGCGAAAACACTTGACAACCTCCTAGAAGCAGCTTTTCTTGCCACCAGACCTTTCTCCATCATTTAGGAATCTGATGCCGTCACTAAACACATTCCTTAAATTGTAGCCATTTGTTGAGTGTTTTTTTGTGTCTAATCCGCATGTATATCACCATTGCCCTGGATTTTCTTGACTGTATATCTCTTAAATGTCAATATATACACGTGTGATTTAGTTTACGAAGATTTTTCAATGCCGAGAACCTCGATCAGAGAGTAAAAAAGTCGTAAGGTTCACAATGGTGTAAAATTAAAATGGGATATACCGGGCTAGGATTCCAGTAACAGGAACAAAGGCCAAACCAACCACCCAAGAATGGAATCGTTGGGCGAAAACACATGACAACCTCTTAGAAGCAGCTTTTCTTGCCACCAGACCTTTCTCCATCAATTAGGAATTTGATGCCGTCACTAAACACAATCCTTAAATTGTAGCCATTTGTTGAGTGTTTTTTTTTGTGTCTAATCTGCATATATATCACCATTGCCCTTGATTTTCTTGACTGTATATCTCTTAAATGTCAACATATACACGTGTGATTTAGTTTATGAAGATTTTTCAATGCAAAGAACCTCGATCAGAAAGTAAAAAAGGCGTAAGTTTCACAATGGTGTAAAATTAAAATGGGATATACCGGGCTAGGATTCGAGTTACAGGAACAAGGGCCAAACCAACCACCCAAGAATGGAATCGTCGAGCGAAAACACTTGACAACCTCCTAGAAGCAGCTTTTCTTGCCACCAGACCTTTCTTCATCAATTAGGAATCTGATGCCGTCACTAAACACTTTCCTTAAATTGTAGCCATTTGGTGAGTGCTTTTTTTTGTGTCTAAACCGCATATATATCACCATTGCCCTTGATTTTCTTGATTGTGTATCTCTTGAATATCAACATATACACGTGTGATTTAGTTTACGAAGATTTTTCAATGCCGAGAACCTCGATCAGAGAGTAAAAAAGGCGTAAGCTTCACAATGGTGTAAAATTAAAATAGGATATACCAGGCTAGGATTCGAGTTACAGGAACAAGGGCCAAACCAACCACCCAAGAATGGAATCGTCGAGCGAAAACACTTGACAACCTCCTAGAAGCAGCTTTTCTTGCCCCCAGACCTTTCTCCATCAAGTAATCTGATGCCGTCACTAAACACATTCCTTAAATTATAGCCATTTGTTGAGTGTTTTTTTGTGTGTCTAATCCGCATATATATCACCATTGCCCTTGATTTTCTTGACTGTATATCTCTTAAATGTCAACATATACAGGTGTGATTTAGTTTACGAAGATTTTTCAATGCCGAGAACCTCGATCAGAGAGTAAAAAAGGCGTAAGCTTCACAATGGTGTAAAATTAAAATGGGATATACCAGGCTAGGATTCGAGTTACAGGAACAAGGGCCGAACCAACCTCCCAAGAATGGAATCGTCGAGTGAAAACACTTGACAATCTCCTAGAAGCAGCTTTTCTTGCCACCAGACCTTTCTCTATCAATTTGGAATCTGATGCCGTCACTAAACACATTCCTTAAATTGTAGCCATTTGTTGAGTGTTTTTTTTGTGTCTAATCCGCATATATATCACCATTGCCCTTGATTTTCTTGACTGTATATCTCTTAAATGTCAATATATACACGTGTGATTTAGTTTACGAAGATTTTTCAATGCCGAGAACCTCGATCAGAGAGTAAAAAAGGCGTAAGGTTCACAATGCTGTAAAATTAAAATGGGATATACCGGGCTAGGATTTGAGTTACAGGAATAAGGCCCAAACCAACCACCCAAGAATGGAATCGTCGAGCGAAAACACCTGACAACCTCCTAGAAGCAGCTTTTCGTGCCACCAGACCATTCTCCATCAATTAGGAATCTGATGCTGTCACTAAACACATTCCTTAAATTGTAGCCATTTGTTGAGTGTTTTTTTTGGTGTCTAATCCGCATATATATCACCATTGCCCTTAATTTTCTTGACTGTATATCTCTTAAATGTCAACATATACACATGTGATTTAGTTTACGAAGATTTTTCAATGCCGAGAACCTCGATCAGAGAGTAAAAAAGGCGTAAGGTTCACAATGGTGTAAAATTAAAATGGGATATACCGGGCTAGCATTCGAGTTACTGGAACAAGGGCCAAACCAACCACCCAAGAATGGAATCGTCGAGCGAAAACACTTGACAACCTCCTAGAAGCAGCTTTTCTTGCCACCAGACCTTTCTCCATCAATTAGGAATCTGATGCCGTCACTAAACACATTCCTTAAATTGTAGCCATTTGTTGAGTGTTATTTTTGGTGTCTAATCCGCATATATATCACCATTGCCCTTGATTTTCTTGACTGTATATCTCTTAAATGTCAACATATACATATGTGATTTAGTTTACGAAGATTTTTCAATGCCGAGAACCTCGATCAGAGAGTAAAAAAGGCGTAAGGTTCACAATGGTGTAAAATTAAAAGGGGATATACCGGGCTAGGATTCGAGTTACAGGAACAAGGGCCAAACCAACCACCCAAGAATGGAATCGTCGAGCGAAAACACTTGACAACCTCCTAGAAGCAGCTTTTCTTGCCACTAGACCTTTCTCCATCAATTAGGAATTTGATGCCGTCACTTAACACATTCCTTAAATTGTAGCCATTTGTTGAGTGTTTGTTTTGGTGTCTAATCCGCATATATATCACCATTGCCCTTGATTTTCTTGACTGTATATCTCTTAAATGTCAACATATACACGTGTGATTTAGTTTACGAAGATTTTTCAATGCTGAGAACCTCGACCAGAGAATAAAAAAGGCGTAAGGTTCACAATGGTGTAAAATTAAAATTGGATATACCGGGCTAGGATTTGAGTTACAGGAACAAGGGCCAAACCAACCACCCAAGAATGGAATCGTCGAGCGAAAACACTTGAAAACCTCCTAGAGGCAGCTTTTCTTGCCACCAGACCTTTCTCTATCAATTAAGAATCTGATGTTGTCACTAAACACATTCCTTAAATTGTAGCCGTTGTTGAGTGTTTTTTTTTGGTCTCTAATCCGCATATATATCACCATTGCCCTTGATTTTCTTGACTGTATATCTCTTAAATGTCAACATATACACGTGTGATTTAGTTTACGGAGAGTTTTCAATGCTGAGAACCTCGATCAGAGAGTAAAAAAGGCTTAAGGTTCACAATGGTGTAAAATTAAAATGGGATATACCGGGCTAGGATTTGAGTTACAGGAACAAGGGCCATACCAACTACCCAAGAATGGAATTGTCGAGAGAAAACACTTGACAACCTCCTAGAAGCAGCTTTTCTTGCCACCAGACCTTTCTCCATCAATTAGAAATTTGATGCCGTCACTAAACACATTCCTTAAATTGTAGCCATTTGTTGAGTGTTTTTTTTTGTGTCTAATCCGCATATATATCACCATTGCCCTTGAGTTTCTTGACTGTATATCTCTTAAATGTCAATATATACACGTATGATTTAGTTTACGAAGATTTTTCAATGCCGAGAACCTCGATCAAAGAGTAAAAAAGGCGTAAGGTTCACAATGGTGTAAAATTAAAATGGGATATACCGGGCAGAGATTCGAGTTACAGGAACAAGGGCCAAACCAACTACCCAAGATTGGAATCGTCGAGCGAAAACACTTGACAACCTCCTAGAAGCAGCTTTTCTTGCAACCAGACCTTTATCCATCAATTAGGAATCTGATTCTGTCACTAAACAGATTCCTTAAATTGTAGCCATTTGTTGAGGCTTTTTTTGGTGTCTAATCCGCATATATATCACCATTGCCTTTGGTTTTCTTGACTGTATATATCTTAAATGTCAATATATACACGTGTGATTTTGTTTACGAAGATTTTTCAATGCCGAGAACCTCGATCAGAGAGTAAAAAAGGCGTAAGGTTCACAATGGTGTAAAATTAAAATGGGATATAACGGGGTAGGATTCGAGTTACAGGAAGAAGGGCTATACCAACCACCCAAGAATGGAACCGTCGAGCGAAAACACTTGACAACCACCTAGAAGCAGCTTTTCTTGCCATCAGACCTTTTTCCATCAATTAGGAATCTGATACCGTCACTAAACACCTTTTATTAAATTGTAGCCATTTGTTGAGTGTTATTTTTGGTGTCTTATCCGCATATATATCACCATTTCCCATGATTTTTTTGACTGTATATCTCTTAAATGTCAACATATATACACGTGTGATTTAGTCTACGAAGATTTTTCAATGCCGAGAACCTCGATCAGAGAGTAAAAAAGGCGTAAGGATCACAATGGTGTAAAATGGGATATAACCGGGCTACGATTCGAGTTACAGGAACAAGGGCCAAACCAACCACCCAAGAATGGAATCGTCGAGCGAAAACACTTTACAACCTCCTAGAAGCAGATTTTCTTGCCACTAGACCTTTCTCCATCATTTAGGAATCTGATGCCGTCACTAAACACATTCCTTAAATTGTAGCCATTTGTTGAGTGTTTTTTTTTTGGTGTCTAATCCGCATATATATCACCATTGCCCTTGATTTTCTTGACTGTATATCTCTTAAATGTCAACATATACACGTGTGATTTAGTTTACGAAGATTTTTAAATGCTGAGAACCTTGACCAGAGAGTAAAAAAGGTGTAAGGTTCACAATGGTGTAAAATTAAAATTGGATATACCGGGCTAGGATTCGAGTTACAGGAACAAGGGCCAAACCAACCACCCAAGAATGGAATCGTAGAGCGAAAACACTTGACAACCTCTTAGAGACAACTTTTTGCCCCCAGACCTTTCTCCATCAATTAGGAATCTGATGCTATAACTAAACACATTCCTTAAATTGTAGCCATTTGTTAAGTGTTTTTTTTGTCTCTAATCCGCATATATATCACCATTGCCCTTGATTTTCTTGACTGTATATCTCTTAAATGTCAACATATACACGTGTGATTTAGTTTACGGAGATTTTTCAATGCCGAGAACCTCGATCAGAGAGTAAAAAAGGCGTAAGGTTCACAATGGTGTAAAATTAAAACGAGATTTAACCGGGCTAGGATTCGAGTTATAGGAACAAGGGCCATACCAACTACCCAAGAATGGAATCGTCGAGAGAAAACACTTGACAACCTCCTAGAAGCAGCTTTCTTGCCACCAGACCTTTCTCAATCAATTAGGAATCAGATGCCGTCACTAAACACATTCCATAAATTGTAGCCATTTGTTGAGTGTTATTTTTGGTGTCTAATCCACATATATATCACCATTGCCCTTGATTTTCTTGACTTGATATCTCTTAAATGTCAACCTATACACGTGTGATTTAGTTTACGAAGATTTTTCATTGCCGAGAACCTCGATCAGAGAGTAAAAAAGCCGTAAGGTTCACAATGGTGTAAAATAAAAATGAGATTTAACCGGGCTAGGATTCGAGTTTTAGGAACAAGGGCCAAACCAACCACTCAAGAATGGAATCGTCGAGCGAAAACACTTGTCAACCTCCTAGAAGCAGCTTTTCTTGCCACCAGACCTTTCCCCATCAATTAGGAATCTGATGCCGTCACTAAACACATTCCTTTGATTGTAGCCATTTGTTGAGTGTTTTTTTTGGTGTCTAATCCGCATATATATCTCCATTGCCCTTGATTTTCATGACGGTATATCTCTTAAATGTCAACATATACACGTGTGATTTAGTTTACGAAGATTTTCCAATGCCGAGAACCTCGATCAGAGAGTAAAAAAGGCGTAAGGTTCACAATGGTATAAAATTAAAATGGGATATACCGGGCTAGGATTCGAGTTACAGGAACAAGGGCCAAACCAACCACCCAAGAATGGAATCGTCGAGGGAAAACACTTGACAACCACCTAGAAGCAACTTTTCTTGCCACCAGACCTTTCTCCATCAATTAGGAATCTGTTGCCATCACTAAACATATTCCTTAAATTGTAGCCATTTGTTGAGTGTTTTTTTTTTGTGTCTAATCCGCATATATATCACCATTGCCCTTGATTTTCTTGACTGTATATCTCTTAAATGTCAACATATACACGTGTGATTTAGTTTACGATGATTTATCGATGCTGAGAACCTCGATCAGAGATTAAAAAAGGCGTAAGTTTCACAATGGCGTAAAATTAAAATGGGATATACCGGGCTAGGATTCGAGTTACCGGAACAAGGCCCAAACCCACCACCCAAGAATGGAATCGTCGAGCTATAACATTTAACAACCTCCTAGAAGCAGCTTTTCTTGCCACCAGACCTTTCTCCATCAATTAGGAATCTGATGCCGTCACTAAACACATTCCTTCAATTGTAGCCCTTTGTTGAGTGTTTTTTTTTGGTGTCTAATCCGCATATATATCACCATTGCCCTTGATTTTCTTGACTGTATATCTCTTAAATGTCAACATATACACGTGTGATTTAGTTTACGAAGATTTTTCAATGCCGAGAACCTCGATCAGAGAGTAAAAAAGGCGTAAAGTTCACAACGATGTAAAATTAAAATTGGATATACCGGGATAGGATTCGAGTTACAGGAACAAGGGCCAAACCAACCACCCAAGAATGGAATCGTCGAGTGAAAACACTTGACAACCTCCTAGAGGCAGCTTTTCTTGCCCCCAGACTTTTCTCCATCAATTAGGAATCTGATACTAACACTAAACACATTCTTTAAATTGTAGCCATTTGTTGAGTGTTTTTTTTTTTGTCTCTAATCCGCATATATATCACCATTGCCCTTGATTTTCTTGACTGTATATCTCTTAAATGTCAACATATACATGTGTGATTTAGTTTACGAAGATTTTTCATTGCCGAGAACCTCGATCAGAGAGTAAAAAAGGCGTAAGGTTCACAATGGAGTAAAATTAAAATGGGATATACCGGGCTAGGATTCGAGTTACAGGAACAAGGGCCAAACCAACCACCCAAGAAAGCAACCGTCGAGCGAAAACACTTGATAACCTCCTAGAAGCTGCTTTTCTTGCCACCAGACCTTTCTCAATCAATTAGGAATCTGATGCCGTCACTAAACACATTCCTTAAATTGTAGCCATTTGTTGAGTGTTTTTTTGGTGTCTAATCCGCTTATATATCACCATTGCTCTTGATTTTCTTGACTGTATATCTCTTAAATGTCAACATATACACGTGTGATTTAGTCTAAGAAGATTTTTCAATGCCGAGAACCTCGATCAGAGAGTAAAAAATGCGTAAGGTTCACAATGGTGTAAAATTAAAATGGGATATAACCGGGCTAGAATTCGACTTACAGGAACAAGGGGCAAACCAACTACCCAAGAATGGAATCGTCGAGCGAAAACACTTGACAACCTCCTAGAAGCAACTTTTCTTCCCACCAGACCTTTCTCCATCAATTAGGAATCTGATGCCGTCACTAAACACATTCCTTAAATTGTAGCCATTTGTTGCGTGTTTTTTTTTTGTGCCTAATCCGCATATATATCACCATTGCCCTTGATTTTCTTGACTGTATATCTCTTAAATGTCAACATATACACGTGTGATTTAGTTTACGAAGATTTTTCAATGCCGAGAACCTCGATCAGAGAGTAAACAAAGGCGTAAGGTTCACAATGGTGTAAAATTAAAATGGGATATACGGGGCTAGGATTCGAGTTACAGGAACAAGGGCCAAACCAACCACCCAAGAATGGAATCGTCGAGCGAAAACACTTGACAACCTCCTAGAAGCAGCTTTTCTTGCCCCCAGACCTTTCTCCATCAAGTAATCTGATGCCGTCACTAAACACATTCCTTAAATTATAGCCATTTGTTGAGTGTTTTTTTGTGTGTCTAATCCGCATATATATCACCATTGCCCTTGATTTTCTTGACTGTATATCTCTTAAATGTCAACATATACAGGTGTGATTTAGTTTACGAAGATTTTTCAATGCCGAGAACCTCGATCAGAGAGTAAAAAAGGCGTAAGGTTCACAATGGAGTAAAATTAAAATGGGATATACCGGGCTAGGATTCGAGTTACAGGAACAAGGGCCAAACCAACCACCCAAGAAAGCAACCGTCGAGCGAAAACACTTGATAACCTCCTAGAAGCTGCTTTTCTTGCCACCAGACCTTTCTCAATCAATTAGGAATCTGATGCCGTCACTAAACACATTCCTTAAATTGTAGCCATTTGTTGAGTGTTTTTTTGGTGTCTAATCCGCTTATATATCACCATTGCTCTTGATTTTCTTGACTGTATATCTCTTAAATGTCAACATATACACGTGTGATTTAGTCTAAGAAGATTTTTCAATGCCGAGAACCTCGATCAGAGAGTAAAAATGCGTAAGGTTCACAATGGTGTAAAATTAAAATGGGATATAACCGGGCTAGAATTCGACTTACAGGAACAAGGGGCAAACCAACTACCCAAGAATGGAATCGTCGAGCGAAAACACTTGACAACCTCCTAGAAGCAACTTTTCTTCCCACCAGACCTTTCTCCATCAATTAGGAATCTGATGCCGTCACTAAACACATTCCTTAAATTGTAGCCATTTGTTGCGTGTTTTTTTTTTGTGCCTAATCCGCATATATATCACCATTGCCCTTGATTTTCTTGACTGTATATCTCTTAAATGTCAACATATACACGTGTGATTTAGTTTACGAAGATTTTTCAATGCCGAGAACCTCGATCAGAGAGTAAACAAAGGCGTAAGGTTCACAATGGTGTAAAATTAAAATGGGATATACGGGGCTAGGATTCGAGTTACAGGAACAAGGGCCAAACCAACCACCCAAGAATGGAATCGTCGAGCGAAAACACTTGACAACCTCCTAGAAGCAGCTTTTCTTGCCCCCAGACCTTTCTCCATCAAGTAATCTGATGCCGTCACTAAACACATTCCTTAAATTATAGCCATTTATTGAGTGTTTTTTTGTGTGTCTAATCCGCATATATATCACCATTGCCCTTGATTTTCTTGACTGTATATCTCTTAAATGTCAACATATACAGGTGTGATTTAGTTTACGAAGATTTTTCAATGCCGAGAACCTCGATCAGAGAGTAAAAAAGGCGTAAGGTTCACAATGGAGTAAAATTAAAATGGGATATACCGGGCTAGGATTCGAGTTACAGGAACAAGGGCCAAACCAACCACCCAAGAAAGCAACTGTCGAGCGAAAACACTTGACAACCTCCTAGAAGCTGCTTTTCTTGCCACCAGACCTTTCTCAATCAATTAGGAATCTGATGCCATCACTAAACACATTCCTTAAATTGTAGCCATTTGTTGAGTGTTTTTTTGGTGTCTAATCCGCTTATATATCACCATTGCTCTTGATTTTCTTGACTGTATATCTCTTAAATGTCAACATATACACGTGTGATTTAGTCTACGAAGATTTTTCAATGCCGAGAACCTCGATCAGAGAGTAAAAAATGCGTAAGGTTCACAATGGTGTAAAATTAAAATGGGATATAACCGGGCTAGAATTCGACTTACAGGAACAAGGGGCAAACCAACTACCCAAGAATGGAATCGTCGAGCGAAAACACTTGACAACCTCCTAGAAGCAACTTTTCTTCCCACCAGACCTTTCTCCATCAATTAGGAATCTGATGCCGTCACTAAACACATTCCTTAAATTGTAGCCATTTGTTGCGTGATTTTTTTTGTGCCTAATCCGCATATATATCACCATTGCCATTGATTTTCTTGACTGTATATCTCTTAAATGTCAACATATACACGTGTGATTTAGTTTACGAAGATTTTTCAATGCCGAGAACCTCGATCAGAGAGTAAAAAAGGCGTAGGGTTCACAATGGTGTAAAATTAAAATGGGATATACGGGGCTAGGATTCGAGTTACAGGAACAAGGGCCAAACCAACCACCCAAGAATGGAATCGTCGAGCGAAAACACTTGACAACCTCCTAGAAGCAGCTTTTCTTGCCACCAGACCTTTCTCCATCAGGTAATCTGATGCCGTCACTAAACACATTCCTTAAATTATAGCCATTTGTTGAGTGTTTTTTTTTTTGTGTCTAATCCGCATATTTATCACCATTGCCCTTGATTTTCTTGACTGTATATCTCTTAAATGTCAACATATACAGGTGTGATTTAGTTTACGAAGATTTTTCAATGCCGAGAACCTCGATCAGAGAGTAAAAAAGGCGTAAGGTTCACAATGGTGTAAAATTAAAATGGGATATACCGGGCTAGGATTCGAGTTACAGGAACAAGGGCCAAACCAACCACCCAAGAATGGAATCGTTGGGCAAAAACACTGGACAACCTCCTAGAAGCAGCTTTTCTTGCCACCAGACCTTTCTCCATCAATTAGGAATCTGATGCCGTCACTAAACACAATCCTTAAATTGTAGCCATTTGTTGAGTGTTTTTTTTGGTGTCTAATATGCATATATATCACCATTGCCCTTGATTTTCTTGACTGTATATCTCTTAAATGTCAACATATACACGTGTGATTTAGTTAATGAAGATTTTTCAATGCAAAGAACCTCGATCAGAAAGTAAAAAAGGCGTAAGGTTCACAATGGAGTAAAATTAAAATGGGATATACCGGGCTAGGATTCGAGTTACAGGAAAAAGGGCCAAACCAACCACCCAAGAATGGAATCGTCGAGCGAAAACACTTGACAACCTCCTAGAAGCAGCTTTTCTTGCCACCAGACCTTTCTACATCAATTAGGAATCTGATGCCGTCACTAAACACTTTCCTTAAATTGTAGCCATTTGTTACCTGCTTTTTTTTGTGTCTAAACCGCATATATATCACCATTGCCCTTGATTTTCTTGACTGTGTATCTCTTAAATGTCAACATATACACGTGTGATTTAGTTTACGAAGATTTTTCAATGCCGAGAACCTCGATCAGAGAGTAAAAAAGGCGTAAGGTTCACAATGGCGTAAAATTAAAATGGGATATACCGGGCTAGGATTCGAGTTATAGGAACAAGGCCCAAACCAACCATCCAAGAATGGAATCGTCGAGCGATAACACTTAACAACCTCCTTGAAGCAGCTTTTCTTGCCACCAGACCTTTCTCCATCAATTAGGAATCTGATGCCGTCACTAAACACATTCTTTAAATTGTAGCCATTTGTTGAGTGTTTTTTTGTCTCTAATCCGCATATATATCACCATTGCCCTTGATTTTCTTAATTGTATATCTCTTAAATGTCAACATATACATGTGTGATTTAGTTTACGAAGAATTTTCAATGCCGAGAACCTCGATCAGAGAGTAAAAAAGGGGTAAGGTTCACAATGGTGTAAAATTAAAATGGGATATACCGGTCTAGGATTCGAGTTACTGGAAAAAGGGCCATACCAACTACCCAAGAATGGAATCGTCGAGATAAAACACTTGGCAACCTCCTAGAAGCAGCTTTCTTGCACCAGACCTTTCTCCATCAATTAGGAATCTGATGCTGTCACTAAACACATTCCTTAAATTGTAGCCCTTTGTTGAGTGTTTTTTTGTGTGTCTAATACGCATATATATCACCATTGCCCTTGATTTTCTTGACTGTATATCTCTTAAATGTCAACATATACACGTGTGATTTAGTTTACGAAGATTTTTCAATGCCAAGAACCTCGATCAGAGAGTAAAAAAGGCGTAAGGTTTACAATGGCGTAAAATTAAAATGGGATATACCGGGCTAGGATTCGAGTTACAGGAACAAGGGCCAAACCAACCACCCAAGAATGGAATCGTCGAGCGATAACACTTAACAACCACCTAGAAGCAGCTTTTCTTGCCACCAGACCTTTCTCCATCAATTAGGAATCTGATGCCGTCACTAAACACATTCCTTAAATTGTAGCCCTTTGTTGAGTGTTTTTTTTTGGTGTCTAATCCGCATATATATCACCATTGCCCTTGATTTTCTTGACTGTATATCTCTTAAATGTCAACATATACATGTGTGATTTAGTTTACGAAGATTTTTCAATGCCGAGAACGTCGATCAGAGAGTAAAAAAGGCGTAAGGTTCACAACGGTGTAAACTTAAAATGGGATTTAACCGGGCTAGGGTTCGTGTTATAGGAACAAGGGCCAAACCAACCACCCAAGAATGGAATCGTCGAGTGAAAACACTTGACAACCTCCTAGAAGCAGCTTTTCTTGCCAGCAGACCTTTCCCCATCAATTAGGAATCTGATGCCGTCACTAAACACATTCCTTTGATTGTAGCCATTTGTTGAGTGTTTTTTTTTGGTGTCTAATCCGCATATATATCACCATTGCCCTTGATTTTCTTGACGGTATATCTCTTAAATGTCAACATATACACGTGTGATTTAGTTTACGAAGATTTTTCAATGCCGAGAACCTCGTTCAGAGAGTAAAAAAGGCGTAAGGATCACAATGGTGTAAAATTAAAATGGGATATACCGGGCTAGGATTCGAGTTACAGGAACAAGGGCCAAACTAACCACCCAAGAATGGAATCGTCGAGGGAAAACACTTGATAACCACCTAGAAACAGCTTTTCTTGCCACCAGACCTTTCTCCATCAATTAGGAATCTGAAGCCGTCTCTAAACACATTCCTTAAATTGTAGCCATTTGTTGAGTGTTTTTTTTTTGTGTCTAATCCACATATATATCACCATTGCCCTTAATTTTCTTGACTGTATATCTCTTAAATGTCAACATATACACGTGTGATTTAGTTTACGAAGATTTTTCAATGCCGAGAACCTCGATCAGAGAGTAAAAAAGGCGTAAGGTTTACAATGGCGTAAAATTAAAATGGGATATACCGGGCTAGGATTCGAGTTACAGGAACAAGGGCCAAACCAACCACCCAAGAATGGAATCGTCGAGGGAAAACACTTGACAACCACCTAGAAACAGCTTTTCTTGCTACCAGACCATTCTCCATCAATTAGGAATCTGATGCCGTCTCTAAACACATTCCTTTAATTGTAGCCATTTGTTGAGTGTTTTTTTTTGTGTCTAATCCGCATATATATCACCATTGCCCTTGATTTTCTTGACTGTATATCTCTTAAATGTCAACATATACACGTGTGATTTAGTTTACGAAGATTTTTCAATGCCGAGAACCTCGATCAGAGAGTAAAAAAGGCGTAGGGTTTACAATGGCGTAAAATTAAAATGGGATATACCGGGCTAGGATTCGAGTTACAGGAACAAGGGCCAAACCTACCACCCAAGAATGGAATCGTCGAGCGATAACACTTAACAACCTCCTAGAAGCAGCTTTTCTTGCCACCAGACCTTTCTCCATCAATTAGGAATCTGATGCCGTCACTAAACACATTCCTTAAATTGTAGCCCTTTGTTGAGTGTTTTTTTTTTTGGTGTCTAATCCGCATATATATCACCATTGCCCTTGATTTTCTTAACTGTATATCTCTTAAATGTCAACATATACACGTGTGATTTAGTTTACGAAGATTTGTCAATGCCGAGAACGTCGATCAGAGAGTAAAAAAGGCGTAAGGTTCACAACGGTGTAAACTTAAAATGGGATTTAACCGGGCTAGGGTTTGAGTTATAGGAACAAGGGCCAAACCAACCACCCAAGAATGGAATCGTCGAGTGAAAACACTTGACAACCTCCTAGAAGCAGCTTTTCTTGCCAGCAGACCTTTCCCCATCAATTAGGAATCTGATGCCGTCACTAAACACATTCCTTTGATTGTAGCCATTTGTTGAGTGTTTTTTTTTGGTGTCTAATCCACATATATATCACCATTGCCCTTGATTTTCTTGACGGTATATCTCTTAAATGTCAACATATACACGTGTGATTTAGTTTACGAAGATTTTTCAATGCCGAGAACCTCGATCAGAGAGTAAAAAAGGCGTAAGGTTCACAATGGTGTAAAATTAAAATGGGATATACCGGGCTAGGATTCGAGTTACAGGAACAAGGGCCAAACCAACCACCCAAGAATGGAATCGTTGGGCAAAAACACTTGACAACCACCTAGAAACAGCTTTTCTTGCCACCAGACCTTTCTCCATCAATTAGGAATCTGATGCCGTCTCTAAACACATTCCTTAAATTGTAGCCATTTGTTGAGTGTTTTTTTTTGTGTCTAATCCGCATATATATCACCATTGCCCTTGATTTTCTTGTCTGTATATCTCTTAAATGTCAACATATACACGTGTGATTTAGTTTACGAAGATTTTTCAATGCCGAGAACCTCGATCAGAGAGTAAAAATGGCGTAAGGTTTACAATGGCGTAAAATTAAAATGGGATATACCGGGATAGGATTCGAGTTACAGGAACAAGGGCCAAACCAACCACCCAAGAATGGAATCGTCGAGTGAAAACACTTGACAACCTCCTAGAAACAGCTTTTCTTGCTACCAGACCATTCTCCATCAATTAGGAATCTGATGCCGTCTCTAAACACATTCCTTTAATTGTAGCCATTTGTTGAGTGTTTTTTTTTGTGTCTAATCCGCATATATATCACCATTGCCCTTGATTTTCTTGACTGTATATCTCTTAAATGTCAACATATACACGTGTGATTTAGTTTACGAAGATTTTTCAATGCCGAGAACCTCGATCAGAGAGTAAAAAAGGCGTAGGGTTTACAATGGCGTAAAATTAAAATGGGATATACCGGGCTAGGATTCGAGTTACAGGAACAAGGGCCAAACCTACCACCCAAGAATGGAATCGTCGAGCGATAACACTTAACAACCTCCTAGAAGCAGCTTTTGTTGCCACCAGACCTTTCTCCATCAATTAGGAATCTGATGTCGTCACTAAACACATTCCTTAAATTGTAGCCCTTTGTTGAGTGTTTTTTTTGGTGTCTAATCCGCATATATATCACCATTGCCCTTGATTTTCTTGACTGTATATCTCTTAAATGTCAACATATACACGTGTGATTTAGTTTACGAAGATTTTTCAATGCCGAGAAGCTCGATCAGAGAGTAAAAAAGGCGTAAGGTTCACAATGGTGTAAAATTAAAATGAGATTTAACCGGGCTAGGATTCGAGTTATAGGAACAAGGGCCAAACCAACCACTCAAGAATGGAATCGTCGAGCGAAAACACTTGACACCCTCCTAGAAGCAGCTTTTCTTACGACCAGACCTTTCCCCATCAATTAGGAATCTGATGCCGTCACTAAACACATACCTTTGATTGTAGCCATTTGTTGAGTGTTTTTTTTGGTGTCTAATCCGCATATATATCTCCATTGCCCTTGATTTTCATGACGGTATATCTCTTAAATGTCAACATATACACGTGTGATTTAGTTTACGAAGATTTTCCAATGCCGAGAACCTCGATCAGAGAGTAAAAAAGGCGTAAGGTTCACAATGGTATAAAATTAAAATGGGATATACCGGGCTAGGATTCGAGTTACAGGAACAAGGGCCAAACCAACCACCTAAGAATGGAATCGTCGAGGGAAAACACTTGACAACCACCTAGAAGCAACTTTTCTTGCCACCAGACCTTTCTCCATCAATTAGGAATCTGTTGCCGTCACTAAACATATTCCTTAAATTGTAGCCATTTGTTGAGTGTTTTTTTTTTGTGTCTAATCCGCATATATATCACCATTGCCCTTGATTTTCTTGACTGTATATCTCTTAAATGTCAACATATACACGTGTGATTTAGTTTACGAAGATTTTTCGATGCCGAGAACCTCGATCAGAGATTAAAAAAGGCGTAAGGTTCACAATGGCGTAAAATTAAAATGGGATATACCGGGCTAGGATTCGAGTTACCGGAACAAGGCCCAAACCCACCACCCAAGAATGGAATCGTCGAGCCATAACATTTAACAACCTCCTAGAAGCAGCTTTTCTTGCCACCAGACCTTTCTCCATCAATTAGGAATCTGATGCCGTCAGTAAACACATTCCTTAAATTGTAGCCCTTTGTTGAGTGTTTTTTTTGGTGTCTAATCCGCATATATATCACCATTGCCCTTGATTTTCTTGACTGTATATCTCTTAAATGTCAACATATACACGTGTGATTTAGTTTACGAAGATTTTTCAATGCCGAGAACCTCGATCAGAGAGTAAAAAAGGCGTAAGGTTCACAACGGTATAAAATTAAAATTGGATATACCGGGATAGGATTCGAGTTACAGGAACAAGGGCCAAACCAACCACCCAAGAATGGAATCGTCGAGGGAAAACACTTGACAACCACCTAGAAACAGCTTTTCTTGCCACCAGACCATTCTCCATCAATTAGGAATCTGATGCCGTCTCTAAACACATTCCTTAAATTGTATCCATTTGTTGAGTGTTTTTTTTTTGTGTCTAATCCGCATATATATCACCATTGCCCTTGATTTTCTTGACTGTATATCTCTTAAATGTCAACATATACACGTGTGATTTAGTTTACGAAGATTTTTCAATGCCGAGAACCTCGATCAGAGAGTAAAAAAGGCGTAAGGTTTACAATGGTGTAAAATTAAAATGGGATATACCGGGCTAGGATTCGAGTTACAGGAACAAGGGCCAAACCAACCACCCAAGAATGGAATCGTCGAGGGAAAACACTTGACAACCACCTAGAAACAGCTTTTCTTGCCACCAGACCATTCTCCATCAATTAGGAATCTGATGCCGTCTCTAAACACATTCCTTAAATTGTAGCCATTTGTTGAGTGTTTTTTTTTGGTGTCTAATCCGCATATATATCACCATTGCCCTTGATTTTCTTGACTGTATATCTCTTAAATGTCAACATATACACGTGTGATTTAGTTTACGAAGATTTTTCAATGCCCAGAACCTCGATCAGAGAGTAAAAAAGGCGTAAGGTTTACAATGGCGTAAAATTAAAATGGGATATACCGGGCTAGGATTCGAGTTACAGGAACAAGGGCCAAACCAACCACCCAAGAATGGAATCGTCGAGCGATAACACTTAACAACCTCCTAGAAGTAGCTTTTCTTGCCACCAGACCTTTCTCCATCAATTAGGAATCTGATGCCGTCACTAAATACATTCCTTAAATTGTAGCCCTTTGTTGAGTGTTTTTTTTTGGTGTCTAATCCGCATATATATCACCATTGCCCTTGATTTTCTTGACTGTATATCTCTTAAATGTCAACATATACATGTGTGATTTAGTTTACGAAGATTTTTCAATGCCGAGAAGCTCGATCAGAGAGTAAAAAAGGCGTAAGGTTCACAATGGTGTAAAATTAAAATGAGATTTAACCGGGCTAGGATTCGAGTTATAGTAACAAGGGCCAAACCAACCACTCAAGAATGGAATCGTCGAGCGAAAACACTTGACACCCTCCTAGAAGCAGCTTTTCTTACGACCAGACCTTTCCCCATCAATTAGGAATCTGATGCCGTCACTAAACACATACCTTTGATTGTAGCCATTTGTTGAGTGTTTTTTTTGGTGTCTAATCCGCATATATATCTCCATTGCCCTTGATTTTCATGACGGTATATCTCTTAAATGTCAACATATACACGTGTGATTTAGTTTACGAAGATTTTCCAATGCCGAGAACCTCGATCAGAGAGTAAAAAAGGCGTAAGGTTCACAATGGTATAAAATTAAAATGGGATATACCGGGCTAGGATTCGAGTTACAGGAACAAGGGCCAAACCAACCACCCAAGAATGGAATCGTCGAGGGAAAACACTTGACAACCACCTAGAAGCAACTTTTCTTGCCACCAGACCTTTCTCCATCAATTAGGAATCTGTTGCCGTCACTAAACATATTCCTTAAATTGTAGCCATTTGTTGAGTGTTTTTTTTTTGTGTCTAATCCGCATATATATCACCATTGCCCTTGATTTTCTTGACTGTATATCTCTTAAATGTCAACATATACACGTGTGATTTAGTTTACGAAGATTTTTCGATGCCGAGAACCTCGATCAGAGATTAAAAAAGGCGTAAGGTTCACAATGGCGTAAAATTAAAATGGGATATACCGGGCTAGGATTCGAGTTACCGGAACAAGGCCCAAACCCACCACCCAAGAATGGAATCGTCGAGCCATAACATTTAACAACCTCCTAGAAGCAGCTTTTCTTGCCACCAGACCTTTCTCCATCAATTAGGAATCTGATGCCGTCAGTAAACACATTCCTTAAATTGTAGCCCTTTGTTGAGTGTTTTTTTTGGTGTCTAATCCGCATATATATCACCATTGCCCTTGATTTTCTTGACTGTATATCTCTTAAATGTCAACATATACACGTGTGATTTAGTTTACGAAGATTTTTCAATGCCGAGAACCTCGATCAGAGAGTAAAAATGGCGTAAGGTTTACAATGGCGTAAAATTAAAATGGGATATACCGGGATAGGATTCGAGTTACAGGAACAAGGGCCAAACCAACCACCCAAGAATGGAATCGTCGAGCGATAACACTTAACAACCTCCTAGAAGCAGCTTTTGTTGCCACCAGACCTTTCTCCATCAATTAGGAATCTGATGTCGTCACTAAACACATTCCTTAAATTGTAGCCCTTTGTTGAGTGTTTTTTTTGGTGTCTAATCCGCATATATATCACCATTGCCCTTGATTTTCTTGACTGTATATCTCTTAAATGTCAACATATACATGTGTGATTTAGTTTACGAAGATTTTTCAATGCCGAGAAGCTCGATCAGAGAGTAAAAAAGGCGTAAGGTTCACAATGGTGTAAAATTAAAATGAGATTTAACCGGGCTAGGATTCGAGTTATAGTAACAAGGGCCAAACCAACCACTCAAGAATGGAATCGTCGAGCGAAAACACTTGACACCCTCCTAGAAGCAGCTTTTCTTACGACCAGACCTTTCCCCATCAATTAGGAATCTGATGCCGTCACTAAACACATACCTTTGATTGTAGCCATTTGTTGAGTGTTTTTTTTGGTGTCTAATCCGCATATATATCTCCATTGCCCTTGATTTTCATGACGGTATATCTCTTAAATGTCAACATATACACGTGTGATTTAGTTTACGAAGATTTTCCAATGCCGAGAACCTCGATCAGAGAGTAAAAAAGGCGTAAGGTTCACAATGGTATAAAATTAAAATGGGATATACCGGGCTAGGATTCGAGTTACAGGAACAAGGGCCAAACCAACCACCCAAGAATGGAATCGTCGAGGGAAAACACTTGACAACCACCTAGAAGCAAATTTTCTTGCCACCAGACCTTTCTCCATCAATTAGGAATCTGTTGCCGTCACTAAACATATTCCTTAAATTGTAGCCATTTGTTGAGTGTTTTCTTTTTGTGTCTAATCCGCATATATATCACCATTGCCCTTGATTTTCTTGACTGTATATCTCTTAAATGTCAACATATACACGTGTGATTTAGTTTACGAAGATTTTTCGATGCCGAGAACCTCGATCAGAGATTAAAAAAGGCGTAAGGTTCACAATGGCGTAAAATTAAAATGGGATATACCGGGCTAGGATTCGAGTTACCGGAACAAGGCCCAAACCCACCACCCAAGAATGGAATCGTCGAGCCATAACATTTAACAACCTCCTAGAAGCAGCTTTTCTTGCCACCAGACCTTTCTCCATCAATTAGGAATCTGATGCCGTCAGTAAACACATTCCTTAAATTGTAGCCCTTTGTTGAGTGTTTTTTTTGGTGTCTAATCCGCATATATATCACCATTGCCCTTGATTTTCTTGACTGTATATCTCTTAAATGTCAACATATACACGTGTGATTTAGTTTACGAAGATTTTTCAATGCCGAGAACCTCGATCAGAGAGTAAAAAAGGCGTAAGGTTCACAACGGTATAAAATTAAAATTGGATATACCGGGATAGGATTCGAGTTACAGGAACAAGGGCCAAACCAACCACCCAAGAATGGAATCGTCGAGGGAAAACACTTGACAACCACCTAGAAACAGCTTTTCTTGCCACCAGACCATTCTCCATCAATTAGGAATCTGATGCCGTCTCTAAACACATTCCTTAAATTGTATCCATTTGTTGAGTGTTTTTTTTTTGTGTCTAATCCGCATATATATCACCATTGCCCTTGATTTTCTTGACTGTATATCTCTTAAATGTCAACATATACACGTGTGATTTAGTTTACGAAGATTTTTCAATGCCGAGAACCTCGATCAGAGAGTAAAAAAGGCGTAAGGTTTACAATGGTGTAAAATTAAAATGGGATATACCGGGCTAGGATTCGAGTTACAGGAACAAGGGCCAAACCAACCACCCAAGAATGGAATCGTCGAGGGAAAACACTTGACAACCACCTAGAAACAGCTTTTCTTGCCACCAGACCATTCTCCATCAATTAGGAATCTGATGCCGTCTCTAAACACATTCCTTAAATTGTAGCCATTTGTTGAGTGTTTTTTTTTGGTGTCTAATCCGCATATATATCACCATTGCCCTTGATTTTCTTGACTGTATATCTCTTAAATGTCAACATATACACGTGTGATTTAGTTTACGAAGATTTTTCAATGCCCAGAACCTCGATCAGAGAGTAAAAAAGGCGTAAGGTTTACAATGGCGTAAAATTAAAATGGGATATACCGGGCTAGGATTCGAGTTACAGGAACAAGGGCCAAACCAACCACCCAAGAATGGAATCGTCGAGCGATAACACTTAACAACCTCCTAGAAGTAGCTTTTCTTGCCACCAGACCTTTCTCCATCAATTAGGAATCTGATGCCGTCACTAAATACATTCCTTAAATTGTAGCCCTTTGTTGAGTGTTTTTTTTTGGTGTCTAATCCGCATATATATCACCATTGCCCTTGATTTTCTTGACTGTATATCTCTTAAATGTCAACATATACATGTGTGATTTAGTTTACGAAGATTTTTCAATGCCGAGAACCTCGATCAGAGAGTAAAAAAGGCGTAAGGTTCACAATGATGTAAAATTAAAATGAGATTTAACCGGGCTAGGATTCGAGTTATAGGAACAAGGGCCAAACCAACCACTCAAGAATGGAATCATCGAGCGAAAACACTTGACACCCTCCTAGAAGCAGCTTTTCTTTTGACCAGACCTTTCTCCATCAATTAGGAATCTGATGCCGTCACTAAACACATTCCTTTGATTGTAGCCATTTGTTGAGTGTTTTTTTTGGTGTCTAATCCGCATATATATCTCCATTGCCCTTGATTTTCATGACGGTATATCTCTTAAATGTCAACATATACACGTGTGATTTAGTTTACGAAGATTTTCCAATGCCGAGAACCTCGATCAGAGAGTAAAAAAGGCGTAAGGTTCACAAGGGTATAAAATTAAAATTGGATATACCGGGATAGGATTCGAGTTACAGGAACAAGCGCCAAACCAACCACCCAAGAATGGAATCGTCGAGTGAAAACACTTGACAACCTCCTAGAGGCAGCTTTTCTTGCCCCCAGACTTTTCTCCATCGTATAGGAATCTGATACTAACACTAAACACATTCCTTAAATTGTAGCCATTTGTTGAGTGTTTTTTTTGTCTCTAATCCGCATATATATCACCATTGCCCTTGATTTTCTTGACTGTATATCTCTTAAATGTCAACATATACACGTGTGATTTAGTTTACGAAGATTTTTCATTGCCGAGAACCTCGATCAGAGAGTAAAAAAGGCGTAAGGTTCACAATGGAGTAAAATTAAAATTGGATATACCGGGCTAGGATTCGAGTTACAGGAACAAGGGCCAAACCAACCACCCAAGAAAGCAACCGTCGAGCGAAAACACTTGACAACCTCCTAGAAGCTGCTTTTCTTGCCACCAGACCTTTCTCAATCAATTAGGAATCTGATGCCGTCACTAAACACATTCCTTAATTTGTATCCATTTGTTGAGTTTTTTTTTTTGTGTCTAATCCGCATATATATCACCATTGCCCTTGATTTTCTTGACTGTATATCTCTTAAATGTCAACATATACACGTGTGATTTAGTTTACGAAGATTTTTCAATGCCGAGAACCTCGATCAGAGAGTAAAAAAGGCGTAAGGTTTACAATGGTGTAAAATTAAAATGGGATATACCGGGCTAGGATTCGAGTTACAGGAACAAGGGCCAAACCAACCACCCAAGAATGGAATCGTCAAGGGAAAACACTTGACAACCACCTAGAAACAGCTTTTCTTGCCACCAGACCATTCTCCATCAATTAGGAATCTGATGCCGTCTCTAAACACATTCCTTAAATTGTAGCCGTTTGTTGAGTGTTTTTTTTCTTGTGTCTAATCCGCATATATATCACCATTGCCCTTGATTTTCTTGATTGTATATCTCTTAAATGTCAACATATACACGTGTGATTTAGTTTACGAAGATTTTTCAATGCCGAGAACCTCGATCAGAGAGTAAAAAAGGCGTAAGGTTTACAATGGCCTAAAATTAAAATGGGATATACCGGGCTAGGATTCGAGTTACAGGAACAAGGGCCAAACCAACCACCCAAGAATGGAATCGTCGAGCGATAACACTTAACAACCTCCTAGAAGTAGCTTTTCTTGCCACCAGACCTTTCTCCATCAATTAGGAATCTGATGCCGTCACTAAACACATTCCTTAAATTGTAGCCCTTTGTTGAGTGTTTTTTTTTGGGTGTCTAATCCGCATATATATCACCATTGCCCTTGATTTTCTTGACTGTATATCTCTTAAATGTCAACATATACACGTGTGATTTAGTTTACGAAGATTTTTCAATGCCGAGAACCTCGATCAGAGAGTAAAAAAGGCGTAAGGTTCACAATGGTGTAAAATTAAAATGAGATTTAACCGGGCTAGGATTCGAGTTATAGGAACAAGGGCCAAACCAACCACTCAAGAATGGAATCGTCGAGCGAAAACACTTGACACCCTCCTAGAAGCAGCTTTTCTTGCGACCAGACCTTGCCCCATCAATTAGGAATCTGATGTCGTCACTAAACACATTCCTTTGATTGTAGCCATTTGTTGAGTGTTTTTTTTGGTGTCTAATCCGCATATATATCTCCATTGCCCTTGATTTTCATGACGGTATATCTCTTAAATGTCAACATATACACGTGTGATTTAGTTTACGAAGATTTTCCAATGCCGAGAACCTCGATCAGAGAGTAAAAAAGGCGTAAGGTTCACAATGGTATAAAATTAAAATGGGATATACCGGGCTAGGATTCGAGTTACAGGAACAAGGGCCAAACCAACCACCCAAGAATGGAATCGTCGAGGGAAAACACTTGACAACCACTTAGAAGCAACTTTTCTTACCACCAGACCTTTCTCCATCAATTAGGAATCTGTTGCCGTCACTAAACATATTCCTTAAATTGTAGCCATTTGTTGAGTGTTTTTTTTTGTGTCTAATCCGCATATATATCACCATTGCCCTTGATTTTCTTGACTGTATATCTCTTAAATGTCAACATATACACGTGTGATTTAGTTTACGAAGATTTTTCGATGCCGAGAACCTCGATCAGAGATTAAAAAAGGCGTAAGGTTCACAATGGCGTAAAATTAAAATGGGATATACCGGGCTAGGATTCGAGTTACCGGAACAAGGCCAAAACCCACCACCCAAGAATGGAATCGTCGAGCAATAACATTTAACAACCTCCTAGAAGTAGCTTTTCTTGCCACCAGACGTTTCTCCATCAATTAGGAATCTGATGCCGTCACTAAACACATTCCTTAAATTGTAGCCCTTTGTTGAGTGTTTTTTTTGGTGTCTAATCCGCATATATATCACCATTGCCCTTGATTTTCTTGACTGTATATCTCTTAAATGTCAACATATACACGTGTGATTTAGTTTACGAAGATTTTTCAATGCCGAGAACCTCGATCAGAGAGTAAAAAAGGCGTAAGGTTCACAACGGTATAAAATTAAAATTGGATATACCGGGATAGGATTCGAGTTACAGGAACAAGGGCCAAACCAACCACCCAAGAATGGAATCGTCGAGTGAAAACACTTGACAATCTCCTAGAGGCAGCTTTTCTTGCCCCCAGACTTTTCTCCATCAATTAGGAATCTGATACTAACACTAAACACATTCCTTAAATTGTAGCCATTTGTTGAGTGTTTTTTTTTTGTCTCTAATCCGCATATATATCACCATTGCCCTTGATTTTCTTGACTGTATATCTCTTAAATGTCAACATATACACGTGTGATTTAGTTTACGAAGATTTTTCATTGCCGAGAACCTCGATCAGAGAGTAAAAAAGGCGTAAGGAACACAATGGAGTAAAATTAAAATGGGATATATCGGGCTAGGATTCGAGTTACAGGAACAAGGGCCAAACCAACCACCCAAGAAAGCAACCGTCGAGCGAAAACACTTGACAACCTCCTAGAAGCTGCTTTTCTTGCCACCAGACCTTTCTCAATCTATTAGGAATCTGATGCCGTCACTAAACACATTCCTTAAATTGTAGCCATTTGTTGAGTGTTTTTTTGGTGCCTAATCCGCTTATATATCACCATTGCTCTTGATTTTCTTGACTGTATATCTCTTAAATGTCAACATATACACGTGTGATTTAGTCTACGAAGATTTTTCAATGCCGAGAACATCGATCAGAGAGTAAAAAATGCGTAAGGTTCACAATGGTGTAAAATTAAAATGGGATATAACCGGGCTAGAATTCGACTTAAAGGAACAAGGGGCAAACCAACTACCCAAGAATGGAATCGTCGAGCGAAAAAACTTGACAACCTCCTAGAAGCAACTTTTCTTCCCACCAGACCTTTCTCTATCAATTAGGAATCTGATGCCGTCACTAAACACATTCCTTAAATTGTAGCCATTTGTTGCGTGTTTTTTTTGTGCCTAATCCGCATATATATCACCATTGCCCTTGATTTTGTTGACTGTATATCTCTTAAATGTCAACATATACACGTGTGATTTAGTTTACGAAGATTTTTCAATGCCGAGAATCTCGATCAGAGAGTAAAAAGGCGTAAGGTTCACAATAATGTAAAATTAAAATGGGATATACGGGGCTAGGATTCGAGTTACAGGAACAAGGGCCAAACCAACGACCCAAGAATGGAATCATCGAGCGAAAACACTTGACAACCTCCTAGAAGCAGCTTTTCTTGCCACCAGACCTTTATCCATCAATTAGTAATCTGATGCCGTCACTAAACACATTCCATAAATTGTAGCCATTTGTTGAGAGTTATTTTTGGTGTCTAATCCGCACATATATCACCATTGCCCTTGATTTTCTTGACTGTATATCTCTTAAATGTCAACATATACACGTGTGATTTAGTTTACGAAGATTTTTCAATGCCGAGAACCTCGATCAGAGAGTAAAAAGGCGTAAGGTTCACAATGGTGTAAAATTAAAATGAGATTTAACCGGGCTAGGATTCGAGTTATAGGAACAAGGGCCAAACCAACCACTCAAGAATGGAATCGTCGAGCAAAAACACTTGACAACCTCCTAGAAGCAGCTTTTCTTGCCACCAGACCTTTCCCCATCAATTAGGAATCTGATGCCGTCACTAAACACATTCCTTTGATTGTAGCCATTTGTTGAGTGTTTTTTTTGGTGTCTAATCCGCATATATATCTCCATTGCCCTTGATTTTCTTAATGGTATATCTCTTAAATGTCAACATATACACGTGTGATTTAGTTTACGAGGATTTTTCAATGCCGAGAACCTCGATCAAAGAGTAAAAAAGGCGTAAGGTTCACAATGGTATAAAATTAAAATGGGATATACCGGGCTAGGATTCGAGTTACCGGAACAAGGCCCAAACCCACCACCCAAGAATGGGATCATCGAGCGATAACATTTAACAACCTCCTAGAAGCAGCTTTTCTTGCCACCAGACCTTTCTCCATCAATTAGGAATCTGATGCCGTCACTAAACACATTCCTTAAATTGTAGCCCTTTGTTGAGTGTTTTTTTTTGTGTCTAATCCGCATATATATCACCATTTCCCTTGATTTTCTTGACTGTATATCTCTTAAATGTCAACATATACACGTGTGATTTAGTTTACGAAGATTTTTCAATGCCGAGAACCTTGATCAGAGAGTAAAAAAGGCGTAAAGTTCACAACGGTGTAAAATTAAAATTGGATATACCGGGATAGGATTCGAGTTACAGGAACAAGGGCCAAACCAACCACCCAAGAATGGAATCGTCGAGTGAAAACACTTGACAACCGCCTAGAAGCAGCTTTTCTTGCCACCAGACCTTTCTCCATCAATTAGGAATCTGATCCCATCACTAAACACTTTCCTTAAATTGTAGCCATTTGTTGAGTGTTTTTTTTTGGTGTCTAATCCGCATATATATCACCATTGCCCTTGATTTTCTTGAGTGTATAACTCTTAAATGTCAACATATACACATGTGATTTAGGTTACGAAGATTTTTCAATGCCGAAAACCTCGATCAGAGAGTAAAAAAGGCGTAAGGTTCACAATGGTGTAAAATTAAAATGGGATATACCGGGCTAGGATTCGAGTTACAGGAACAAGGACCAAACCAACCACACAAGAATGGAATCGTCGAGCGAAAACACTTGACAACCCCTAGAAGCAGCTTTTCTTGCCACCAGACCTTTCTCCATCAATTAGGAATCTGATTCCATCACTAAACACATTCCTTAAATTGTAGCCATTTGTTGAGTGTTTTTTTTTGTGTCTAATCTGCATATATATCACCCATTCCCTTTATTTTCTTGACTGTATATCTCTTAAATGTCAACATATACACATGTGATTTAGTTTACGAAGATTTTTCAATGCCGAGAACCTCGATCAGAGAGTAAAAAAGGCGTAAGGTTCACAATGGTGTAAACTTAAAATGGGATATACCGGGCTAGGATTCGAGTTACAGGAACAAGGGCCAAACCAACCGCCTAAGAATGGGATCGTCGAGTGAAAACACTTGACAACCTCCTAGAAGCAGCTTTTCTTGCCACCAGACATTTCTCCATCATTTAGGAATCTGATGCCGTCACTAAACACATTCCTTAAAATGTTTCCATTTGTTGAGTGTTTTTTTTGTGTCTAATCCGCATATATATCACCAATGCCCTATATTTTTTTGGCTGTATATCTCTTAAATGTCAACATATACACGTGTGATTTCGTTTACGAAGATTTTTCAATGCCGAGAACCTCGATCAGAGAGTAAAAAAGGCGTAAGGTTCACATGTTGTAAAATTAAAATGGGATATACCGGGCTATGATTCGAGTTACAGGAACAAGGGCCAAACCAACCACCCAAGAATGGAATCCTCGAGCGAAAACACTTGACAACCTCCTAGAAGCAGCTTTTCTTGCCACCAGACCTTTCTCCATCAATTAGGAATCTGACGCCGTCACTAAACACATTCCTTAAATCGTAGCCATTTGTTGAGTGTTTTTTTTGGTGTCTAATCCGCATATATATCACATTTGCCGTTGATTTTCTTGACTGTATATCTCTTAAATGTCAACATGTACACGTGTGATTTAGTTTACGAAGATTTTTCAATGCCGAGAACCTCGTTCAGAGAGTAAAAAGGCGTAACGTTCACAATGGTGTAAAATTAAAATGGGATATACCGGGCTAAGATTCGAGTTACAGGAACAAGGGCCAAACCAACCACCCAAGAATGGAATCGTCGAGCGAACACCCTTGTCAAGCTCCTAGAAGCAGCTTTTCTTGCCACCAGACCTTTCTCCATCAATTAAAATCTGATGCCGTCACTAAACACATTCCTTAAATTGTAGCCATTTGTTGAGTGTTTTTTTTTTGTCTAATCCGCATATATATCACCATTGCCCTAGATTTTCTTGACTGTATATCTCTTAAATGTCAACATATACATGTGTGATTTCGTTTACGAAGATTTTTCAATGCCGAGAACCTCGATCAGAGAGTAAAAAAGGCGTAAGGTTCACATTGGTGTAAAATTAAAATGGGATATACCGGGCTATGATTCGAGTTACAGGAACAAGGGCCAAACCAACCACCCAAGAATGGAATCCTCTAGCGAAAACACTTGACAACCTCCTAGAAGCAGCTTTTCTTGCCACCAGACCTTTCTCCATCAATTAGGAATCTGATGCCGTCACTAAACACATTCCTTAAATTGTAGCCATTTGTTGAGTGGTTTTTTTGTGTCTAATCTGCATATATATCACCTTTTCCCATTATTTTCTTGACTGCGTATCTCTTAAATGTCAACATATACACATGTGATTTAGTTTACGAAGATTTTTCAATGACAAGAACCTCGATCTGAGAGTAAAAAAGGCGTAAGGTTCACAATGGTGTAAAATTAAAATGGGATATACCCGGCTAGGATTCGAGTTACAGGAACAAGGGCCAAACCAACCACCCAAGAATGGAATCGTCGATCGAAAACACTTGACAACCTCCTAGAAGCAGCTTTTCTTGCCACCAGACCTTTCTCCATCAATTAGGAATCTGATGCCGTCACTAAACACATTCCTTAAATTGTATCCATTTGTTGAGTGTTTTTTTTTTTGGTGTCTAATCCGCATATATTTCACCATTGCCCTAGATTTTCTTGACTGTATATCTCTTAAATGTCAACATATACACGTGTGATTTCGTTTACGAAGATTTTTCAATGCCGAGAACCTCGACCAGAGAGTAAAAAATGCGTAAGGTTCACATTGGTGTAAAATTAAAATGGGATATACCGGGCTAGGATTCGAGTTACTGGAACAAGGGCCAAACCAACCACCCAAGAATGGAATCCTCGAGCGAAAACACTTGACAACCTCCTAGAAGCAGCTTTTCTTGCCACCAGACCTTTCTCCATCAATTAGGAATCTGATGCCGTCACTAAACACATTCCTTTAATCGTAGCCATTTGTTGAGTGTTTTTTTTTGTGTCGAATCCGCATATATATCACCATTGCCCTTGATTTTCTTGACTGTATATCTCTTAAATGTCAACATATACACACGTGATTTAGTTTACGAAGATTTTTCAATGCCGAGAACCTCGATCAGAGAGTAAAAAAGGCGTAACGTTCACAATGGTGTAAAATTAAAATGGGATATACCGGGCTTGGATTCGAGTTACAGGAATAAGGGCCAAACCAACCACCCAAGAATGGAATCGTCGAGCGAACAACCTTGCCAACCTCCTAGAAGCAGCTTTTCTTGCCACCAGACCTTTCTCCATCAATTAGAAACTGTTGCCATCACTAAACACATTCCTTAAATTGTAGCCATTTGTTGAGTGTTTTTTTTTGTGTATTATCCGCATATATATCACCATTGCCCTTGATTTTCTTGACTGTATATCTTTTAAATGTCAACATATACACGTGAGATTTAGTTTAGGAAGATTTTTCAATGCCGAGAACCTCGATTAGAGAGTAAAAAAGGCGTAAGGTTCACAATGGTGTAAAATTAAAATGGGATATACCGGGCTAGGATTCAAGTTACAGGAACAAGGGCCAAACCAACAACCCAAGAATGGAATCTTCGAGCCAAAACACTTGACAACCTTCTAAAGCAGCTTTTCTTGCCACCAGACCTTTCTCCATCAATTAGGAATCTGAAGTTGTCACTAAACACATTCCTTAAATTGTAGCCATTTGTTGAGTGGTTTTTTTGTGTCTAATCTCCATATATATCACCTTTTCCTTTTATTTTCTTGACTGTATATCTCTTAAATGTCAACATATACACATGTGATTTAGTTTACGAAGATTTTTCAATGCCGAGAACCTCGATCAGAGAGTAAAAAAGGCGTAAGGTTCACAATGGTGTAAAATTAAAATGGGATACACCGGGCTAGGATTCGAGTTACTGGAACAAGGGCCAAACCAACCACCAAGAATGGAATCTTCGAGCGAAAACACTTGACAACCTTCTAAAGCAGCTTTTCTTGCCACCAGACCTTTCTCCATCAATTTGGAATTTGATGCCGTCACTAAATACATTCCTTAAATTGTAGCCACTTGTTGAGTGTTTTTTTTTTGTGTCAAATCCGCATATATATCACCATTTCCCTTGATTTTCTTGACTGTATATCTCTTAAATGTCAACATATACACGTGTGATTTAGTTTACGAAGATTTTTCAATGTCGAGAACCTCGATCAGAGAGTAAAAAAGGCGTAAGGTTCACAATGGTGTAAAATTAAAATGGGATATATCGGGCTAGGATTCGAGTTACTGGAACAATGTCCAAACCATCCACCCAAGAATGGAATCTTCGAGCGAAAACACTTGACAACCTTCTAAAAGCAGCTTTTCTTGCCACCAGACCTTTCTCCATCAATTAGTAATCTGATGCCGTCACTAAACACATTCCTTAAATTGTAGCCATTTATTGCGTGTTTTTTTTGGTGTCTAATCCGCATATATATCACGATTGCCCTTGATTTTCTTGACTGTATATCTCTTAAATGTCAACATATAGACGTGTGATTTAGTTTACGAAGATTTTTCAATGCCGAGAACCTCGATCAGAGAGTAAAAAAGGCGTAAGGTTCACAATGGTGTAAAATTAAAATGGGATATACCGGGCTAGGATTTGTGTTACAGGAACAAGGGCCAAACCAACCCCCAAGAATGGAATCGTCGAGCGAAAACACTTAATAACCTCCTAGAAGCAGCTTTTCTTGCCACCAGACCTTTCTCCATCAATTAGGAATCTGATGCCGTCACTAAACACATTCCTTAAATTGTAGCCATTTGTTGAGTGTTTTTTTTGGTGTCTAATCCGCTTATATATATCACTATTGCCCTTGATTTTCTTGACTGTATATCTCTTAAATGTCAACATATAGACGTGTGATTTAGTTTACGAAGATTTTTCAATGCCGAGAACCTCGATCAGAGAGTAAAAAAGGCGTAAGGTTCACAATGGTGTAAAATTAAAATCGGATATACCGGGCTAGGATTCGAGTTACAGGAACAAGGGCCAAACCAACCACCCAAGAATGGAATCGTCGAGCGGGAACACTTGACAACCTGCGAGAAGCAGCTTTTCTTGCCACCAGACCTTTCTCCATCAATTAGGAATCTAATGCCGTCACTAAACACATTCCTTAAATTGTAGGCATTTGTTGAGTGTTTTTTTTTTTGTGTCTTATCCGCATATATATCACCATTGCCCTTGATTTTCTTGACTGTATATCTCTTAAGTGTCAACATATACACGGGTGATTTAGTTTACGAAGATTTTTCAATGCCGAGAAACTCGATCAGAGAGTCAAAAAGACGTAACGTTCACAATGGTGTAAAATTAAAATGGGATATACCGGGCTAGGATTCGAGTTACAGGAATAAGGGCCAAACCAACCACCCAACAATGGAATCGTCGAGCGAACACCCTTGTCAACCTCCTAGAAGCAGCTTTTCTTGCCACCAGAGCTTTCCCAATCAATTAGAAATCTGTTGCCATCACTAAACACATTCCTTAAATGGTAGCCATTTGTTGAGTGTTTTTTTTTGTGTATTATCCGCATATATATCACCATTGCCCTTGATTTTCTTGATTGTATATCTTTTAAATGTCAACATATACACGTGGGATTTAGTTTAGGAAGATTTTTCAATGCCGAGAACCTCGATTAGAGAGTAAAAAAGGCGTAAGGTTCACAATGGTGTAAAATTAAAATGGGATATACCGGGCTAGGATTCAAGTTACAGGAACAAGGGCCAAACCAACCACCCAAGAATGGAATCTTCGAGCGAAAACACTTGACAACCTTCTAAAGCAGCTTTTCTTGCCACCAGACCTTTCTCCATCAATTAGGAATCTGAAGCTGTTACTAAACACATTCCTTAAATTGTAGCCATTTGTTGAGTGGTTTTTTTGTGTCTAATCTGCATATATATCACCTTTTCCCTTTATTTTCTTGACTGTATATCTCTTAAATGTCAACATATACACATGTGATTTAGTTTACGAAGATTTTTCAATGCCGAGAACCTCGATCAGAGAGTAAAAAAGGCGTAAGGTTCACAATGGTGTAAAATTAAAATGGGATATACCGGGCTAAGATTTGAGTTACAGGAACAAGGGCCAAACCAACCACCCAAGAATGGAATCGTCGATCGAAAACACTTGACAACCTCCTAGAAGCATCTTTTCTTGCCACCAGACCTTTCTCCATCAATTAGGAATCTGATGCCGTCACTAAACACATTCCTTAAATTGTATCCATTTGTTGAGTGTTTTTTATGGTGTCTAATCTGCATATATATCACCATTGCCCTTGATTTTCTTGACTATATATCTTTTAAATATCAACAAATACACGTGTGATTTAGTTTAAGAAGATTTTTCAATGCCGAGAACCTCGATCAGAGAGTAAAAAAGGCGTAAGGTTCACATTGGTGTAAAATTAAAATGGGATATACCGAGCTAGGATTCGAGTTACAGGAACAAGGGCCAAACCAACCACCCAAGAATGGAATCCTCGACCGAAAACACTTGACATCCTCCTAGAAGCAGCTTTTCTTGCCACCAGACATTTCTCCATCAATTAGGAATCTGATGCCGTCACTAAACACATTCCTTAAATCGTAGCCATTTGTTGAGTGTTTTTTTTTTGGTGTCTAATCCACATATATATCACCATTGCCCTTGATTTTCTTGACTATATATCTTTTAAATATCAACAAATACACGTGTGATTTAGTTTAAGAAGATTTTTCAATGCCGAGAACCTCGATCAGAGAGTAAAAAAGCCGTAAGGTTCACAATGGTGTAAAATTAAAATGGGATATACCGGGCTAGGATTCGAGTTACTGGAACAAGGGCCAAACCAAGCACCCAAGAATGGAATCTTCGAGCGAAAACACTTGACAACCTTCTAAAGCAGCTTTTCTTGCCACCAGACCTTTCTCCATCAATTTGGAATTTGATGCCGTCACTAAATACATTCTTTAAATTGTAGCCATTTGTTGAGTGTTTTTTTTGGTGTCAAATCCGCTTATATATCACCATTTCCCTTGATTTTCTTGACTGTATATCTCTTAAATGTCAACATATACACGTGTGATTTAGTTTACGAAGATTTTTCAATGTCGAGAACCTCGATCAGAGAGTAAAAAAGGCGTAAGGTTCACAATGGTGTAAAATTAAAATGGGATATATCGGGCTTGGATTCGAGTTACTGGAACAAGGTCCAAACCAACCACCCAAGAATGGAATCTTCGAGCGAACACACTTGACAACCTTCTAAAGCAGCTTTTCTTGCCACCAGACCTTTCTCCATCAATTTGGAATTTGATGCCGTCACTAAATACATTCCTTTAATTGTAGCCATTTGTTGAGTGTTTTTTTTGGTGTCAAATCCGCATATATATCACCATTTCCCTTGATTTTCTTGACTGTATATCTCTTAAATGTCAACATATACACGTGTGATTTAGTTTAAGAAGATTTTTCAATGCCGAGAACCTCGATCAGAGAGTAAAAAAGGCGTAAGGTTCACAATGGTGTAAAATTAAAATGGGATATACCGGGCTAGGATTCGAGTTACTGGAACAAGGGCCAAACCAAGCACCCAAGAATGGAATCTTCGAGCGAAAACACTTGACAACCTTCTAAAGCAGCTTTTCTTGCCACCAGACCTTTCTCCATCAATTTGGAATTTGATGCCGTCACTAAATACATTCCTTAAATTGTAGCCATTTGTTGAGTGTTTTTTTTGGTGTCAAATCCGCATATATATCACCATTTCCCTTGATTTTCTTGACTATATATCTCTTAAATGTCAACATATACACGTGTGATTTAGTTTAAGAAGATTTTTCAATGCCGAGAACCTCGATCAGAGAGTAAAAAAGGCGTAAGGTTCACAATGGTGTAAAATTAAAATGGGATATACCGGGCTAGGATTCGAGTTACTGGAACAAGGGCCAAACCAAGCACCCAAGAATGGAATCTTCGAGCGAAAACACTTGACAACCTTCTAAAGCAGCTTTTCTTGCCACCAGACCTTTCTCCATCAATTTGGAATTTGATGCCGTCACTAAACACATTCCTTAAATTGTAGCCATTTGTTGCGTGTTTTTTTTTGGTGTCTAATCCGCATATATATCACCATTGCCCTTGATTTTCTTGACTGTATATCTCTTAAATGTCAACATATAGACGTGTGATTTAGTTTACGAAGATTTTTCAATGCCGAGAACCTCGATCAGAGAGTAAAAAATGCGTAAGGTTCACAATGGTGTAAAATTAAAATGGGATATACCGGGCTAGGATTTGAGTTACAGGAATAAGGGCCAAACCAACCCCCCAAGAATGGAATCGTCGAGCGAAAACACTTAACAACCTCCTAGAAGCAGCTTTTCTTGCCACCAGACCTTTCTCCATCAATTAGGAATCTGATGCCGTCACTAAACACATTCCTTAAAATGTAGCCATTTGTTGAGTGGTTTTTTTGTGTCTAATCTGCATATATATCACATTTTCCCTTTATTTTCTTGACTGCATATCTCTTAAATGTCAACATATACACATGTGATTTAGTTTACGAAGATTTTTCAATGACAAGAACCTCGATCTGAGAGTAAAAAAGGCGTAAGGTTCACAATGGTGTAAAATTAAAATGGGATATAACGGGCTAGGATTCGAGTTACAGGAATAAGGGCCAAACCAACCACCCAAGAATGGAATCGTCGATCGAAAACACTTGACAACCTCCTAGAAGCAGCTTTTCTTGCCACCAGACCTTTCTCCATCAATTAGGAATCTGATGCCGTCACCAAACACATTCCTTCAATTGTATCCATTTGTTGAGGTTTTTTTTTTTGGTGTCTAATCCGCATATATATCACCATTGCCCTAGATTTTCTTGACTGTATATCTCTTAAATGTCAACATATACACGTGTGATTTAGTTTATGAAGATTTTTCAATGCCGAGAACCTCGATCAGAGAGTAAAAAAGGCGTAACGTTCACAATGGTGTAAAATTAAAATGGGATATACCGGGCTAGGATTCGAGTTACAGGAATAAGGGCCAAACAAACCACCCATTAATGGAATCGTCGAGCGAACACCCTTGTCAACCTCCTAGAAGCAGCTTTTCTTGCCACCAGACCTTTCTCCATCAATTAGATATCTGTTGCCATCACTAAACACATTCTTTAAATTGTAGCCATTTGTTGAGTGTTTTTTTTGTGTATTATCCGCATATATATCACCATTGCACTTGATTTTCTTGACTGTATATCTTTTAAATGTCAACATATACAAGTGTGATTTAGTTTAGGAAGATTTTTCAATGCCAAGAACCTCGATTAGAGAATAAAAAAGGCGTAAGGTTCACAATGGTGTAAAATTAAAATGGGATATACCGGGCTAGGATTCGAGTTACAGGAACAAGGGCCAAACCAACCACCCAAGAATGGAATCTTCGAGCGAAAACACTTGACAACCTTCTAAAGCAGCTTTTCTTGCCACCAGACCTTTGTCCATCAATTAGGAATCTGAAGTCGTCACTAAACACATTCCTTAAATTGTAGCCATTTGTTGAGTGGTTTTTTTGTGTCTAATCTGCATATATATCACCTTTTCCCTTTATTTTCTTGACTGTATATCTCTTAAATGTCAACATATACACATGTGATTTAGTTGACAAAAATTTTTCGATGCCGAGAACCTCGATCAGAGAGTAAAAAAGGCGTAAGGTTCACAATGGTGTAAAATTAAAATGGGATATACCGGGCTAGGATTCGAGTTACAGGAACAAGGGCCAAACCACCCACCCAAGAATGGAATCGTCGAGCGAAAACACTTGACAACCTCCTAGAAGCAACTTTTCTTGCCACCAGACCTTTCTCCATCAATTAGGAATCTGATGCCGTCACTAAACACATTCCTTAAATTGTATCCATTTGTTGAGTGTTTTTTTTTGGTGTCTAATCCGCATATATATCACCATTGCCCTAGATTTTCTTACTGTATATCTCTTAAATGTCAACATATACACGTGTGATTTCGTTTACGAAGATTTTTCAATGCCGAGAACCTCGATCAGAGAGTAAAAAAGGCGTAAGGTTCACATTGGTGTAAAATTAAAATGGGATATACCGGGCTATGATTTGAGTTACTGGAACAAGGGCCAAACCAACCACCCAAGAATGGAATCCTCGAGCGAAAACACTTGACAACCTTCTAAAAGCAGCTTTTCTTGCCACCAGACCTTTCTCCATCAATTAGGAATCTGATGCTATCACTAAACACATTCCTTAAATTGTAGCCATTTGTTGAGTGTTTTTTTGGTATCTAATCCGCATATATATCACCATTGCCCTTGATTTTCTTGACTGTATATCTCTTAAATGTCAACATATAGACGTGTGATTTAGTTTACGAAGATTTTTCAATGCCGAGAACCTCGATCAGAGAGTAAAAAAGGCGTAAGGTTTACAATGGTGTAAAATTAAAATGGGATATACCGGGCTAGGATTCGAGTTACAAGAACAAGGGCCAAACCAACCCCCCAAGAATGGAATCGTCGAGCGAAAACACTTGACAACCTCCTAGAAGCAGATTTTCTTGCCACCACACCTTTCTCCATCAATTAGGAATCTGATGCCGTCACTAAACAAATTCCTTAAATTGTAGCCATTTGTTGAGTGTTTTTTTTTTGTTTCTAATCCGCTTATATATATCACTATTGCCCTTGATTTTCTTGACTGTATTTCTCTTAAATGTCAACATATAGACGTGTGATTTAGTTTACGAAGATTTTTCAATGCCGAGAACCTCGATCAGAGAGTAAAAAAGGCGTAAGGTTCACAATGGTGTAAAATTAAAATGGGATATACCGGGCTAGGATTCGAGTTACAGGAACAAGGGCCAAACCAACCACCCAACAATGGAATCGTCGAGTGAAAACACTTGACAACCTCCTAGAAGGAGCTTTTATTGCCACCAGACCTTTCTCCATCAATTAGGAATCTGATGCCGTCACTAAATACATTCCTTAAATAGTAGCCGTTTGTTGAGTGTTTTTTTGGTGTATAATCTGCATATATATCACCATTGCCCTTGATTTTCTTGACTGTATATCTCTTAAATGTCAACATATAGACGTGTGATTTAGTTTACGAAGATTTTTCAATGCCGAGAACCTCGATCAGAGAGTAAAAAAGGCGTAAGGTTCACAATGGTGTAAAATTAAAATGGGATATACCGGGCTAGGATTCGAGTTACAAGAACAAGGGCCAAACCAACCCCCCAAGAATGGAATCGTCGAGCGAAAACACTTGACAACCTCCTAGAAGCAGCTTTTCTTACCACCAGATCTTTCTCCATCAATTAGGAATCTGATGCCGTTACTAAACAAATTCCTTAAATTGCAGCCATTTGTTGAGTGTTTTTTTTTGGGTGTCTAATCCGCTTATATATATCACTATTGCCCTTGATTTTCTTGACTGTATTTCTCTGAAATGTCAACATATAGACGTGTGATTTAGTTTACGAAGATTTTTCAATGCCGAGAACCTCGATCAGAGAGTAAAAAAGGCGTAAGGTTCACAATGGTGTAAAATTAAAATGGGATATATCGGGCTTGGATTCGAGTTACTGGAACAAGGTCCAAACCAACCACCCAAGAATGGAATCTTCGAGCGAAAACACTTGACAACCTTCCAAAAGCAGCTTTTCTTGCCACCAGACCTTTCTCCATCTATTAGGAATCTGATGCCGTCACTAAACACATTCCTTAAATTGTAACCATTTGTTGCGTGTTTTTTTTTGGTGTCTAATCCGCATATATATCACCATTGCCCTTGATTTTCTTGACTGTATATCTCTTAAATGTCAACATATAGACGTGTGATTTAGTTTACGAAGATTTTTCAATGCCGAGAACCTCGATCAGAGAGTAAAAAATGCGTAAGGTTCACAATGGTGTAAAATTAAAATGGGATATACCGGGATAGGATTTGAGTTACAGGAACAAGGGCCAAACCAACCCCCCAAGAATGGAATCGTCGAGCGAAAACACTTAACAACCTCCTAGAAGCAGCTTTTCTTGCCACCAGACCTTTCTCCATCAATTAGGAATCTGATGCCGTCACTAAACACATTCCTTAAAATGTAGCCATTTGTTGAGTGGTTTTTTTGTGTCTAATCTGCATATATATCACATTTTTCCTTTATTTTCTTGACTGCATATCTCTTAAATGTCAACATATACACATGTGATTTAGTTTACGAAGATTTTTCAATGACAAGAACCTCGATCTGAGAGTAAAAAAGGCGTAAGGTTCACAATGGTGTAAAATTAAAATGGGATATAACGGGCTAGGATTCGAGTTACAGGAATAAGGGCCAAACCAACCACCCAAGAATGGAATCGTCGATCGAAAACACTTGACAACCTCTTAGAAGCAGCTTTTCTTGCCACCAGACCTTTCTCCATCAATTAGGAATCTGATGCCGTCACTAAACACATTCCTTCAATTGTATCCATTTGTTGAGGGTTTTTTTTTGGTGTCTAATCCGCATATATATCACCATTGCCCTAGATTTTCTTGACTGTATATCTCTTAAATGTCAACATATACACGTGTGATTTCGTTTACGAAGATTTTTCAATGCCGAGAACCTCGATCAGAGAGTAAAAAAGGCGTAAGGTTCACATTGGTGTAAAATTAAATTGGGATATACCGGGCTAGGATTCGAGTTACTGGAACAAGGGCCAAACCAACCACCCAAGAATGGAATCCTCGAGCGAAAACACTTGACAACCTCCTAGAAGCAGCTTTTCTTGCCACCAGACCTTTCTCCATCAATTAGGAATCTGATGCCGTCACTAAACACATTCCTTAAATCGTAGCCATTTGTTGAGTGTTTTTTTTTGTGTCTAATCTGCATATATATCATCATTGCCCTTGATTTTCTTGACTGTATATCTCTTAAATGTCAACATATACACGTGTGATTTAGTTTACGAAGATTTTTCAATGCCGAGAACCTCGATCAGAGAGTAAAAAAGGCGTAACGTTCACAATGGTGTAAAATTAAAATGGGATATACCGGGCTAGGATTCGAGTTACAGGAATAAGGGCCAAACCAACCACCCATTAATGGAATCGTCGAGCGAACACCCTTGTCAACCTCCTAGAAGCAGCTTTTCTTGCCACCAGACCTTTCTCCATCAATTAGATATCTGTTGCCATCACTAAACACATTCTTTAAATTGTAGCCATTTGTTGAGTGTTTTTTTTTTGTGTATTATCCGCATATATATCACCATTGCACTTGATTTTCTTGACTGTATATCTTTTAAATGTCAACATATACAAGTGTGATTTAGTTTAGGAAGATTTTTCAATGCCAAGAACCTCGATTAGAGAAAAAAAAAGGCGTAAGGTTCACAATGGTGTAAAATTAAAATGGGATATACCGGGCTAGGATTCGAGTTACAGGAACAAGGGCCAAACCAACCACCCAAGAATGGAATCTTCGAGCGAAAACACTTGACAACCTTCTAAAGCAGCTTTTCTTGCCACCAGACCTTTGTCCATCAATTAGGAATCTGAAGTCGTCACTAAACACATTCCTTAAATTGTAGCCATTTGTTGAGTGGTTTTTTTGTGTCTAATCTGCATATATATCACCTTTTCCCTTTATTTTCTTGACTGTATATCTCTTAAATGTCAACATATACACATGTGATTTAGTTGACAAAGATTTTTCGATGCCGAGAACCTCGATCAGAGAGTAAAAAAGGCGTAAGGTTCACAATGGTGTAAAATTAAAATGGGATATACCGGGCTAGGATTCGAGTTACAGGAACAAGGGCCAAACCACCCACCCAAGAATGGAATCGTCGAGCGAAAACACTTGACAACCTCCTAGAAGCAACTTTTCTTGCCACCAGAGCTTTCTCCATCAATTAGGAATCTGATGCCGTCACTAAACACATTCCTTAAATTGTATCCATTTGTTGAGTGTTTTTTTTTGGTGTCTAATCCGCATATATATCACCATTGCCCTAGATTTTCTTACTGTATATCTCTTAAATGTCAACATATACACGTGTGATTTCGTTTACGAAGATTTTTCAATGCCGAGAACCTCGATCAGAGAGTAAAAAAGGCGTAAGGTTCACATTGGTGTAAAATTAAAATGGGATATACCGGGCTATGATTCGAGTTACAGGAACAAGGGCCAAACCAACCACCCAAGAATGGAATCCTCGAGCGAAAACACTTGACAACCTTCTAAAAGCAGCTTTTCTTGCCACCAGACCTTTCTCCATCAATTAGGAATCTGATGCCATCACTAAACACATTCCTTAAATTGTAGCCATTTGTTGAGTGTTTTTTTGGTATCTAATCCGCATATATATCACCATTGCCCTTGATTTTCTTGACTGTATATCTCTTAAATGTCAACATATAGACGTGTGATTTAGTTTACGAAGATTTTTCAATGCCGAGAACCTCGATCAGAGAGTAAAAAAGGCGTAAGGTTCACAATGGTGTAAAATTAAAATGGGATATACCGGGCTAGGATTCGAGTTACAAGAACAAGGGCCAAACCAACCCCCCAAGAATGGAATCGTCGAGCGAAAACACTTGACAACCTCCTAGAAGCAGCTTTTCTTGTCACCACACCTTTCTCCATCAATTAGGAATCTGATGCCGTCACTAAACAAATTCCTTAAATTGTAGCCATTTGTTGAGTGTTTTTTTTTTGTGTCTAATCCGCTTATATATATCACTATTGCCCTTGATTTTCTTGACTGTATTTCTCTTAAATGTCAACATATAGACGTGTGATTTAGTTTACGAAGATTTTTCAATGCCGAGAACCTCGATCAGAGAGTAAAAAAGGCGTATGGTTCACATTGGTGTAAAATTAAAATGGGATATACCGGGCTATGATTCGAGTTACAGGAACAAGGGCCAAACCAACCACCCAATAATGGAATCCTCGAGCGAAAACACTTGACAACCTTCTAAAAGCAGGTTTTCTTGCCACCAGACCTTTCTCCATCAATTAGGAATCTGATGCCATCACTAAATACATTCCTTAAATTGTATCCATTTGTTGAGTGTTTTTTTGGGTGTCTAATACGCATATATATCACCATTGCCTTTGATTTTCTTGACTGTATATCTCTTAAATGTCAACATATAGACGTGTGATTTAGTTTACGAAGATTTTTCAATGCCGAGAACCTCGATCAGAGAGTAAAAAAGGCGTAAGGTTCACAATGGTGTAAAATTAAAATGGGATATACCGGGCTACGATTCGAGTTACAAGAACAAGGGCCAAACCAACCCCCCAAGAATGGAATCGTCGAGCGAAAACACTTGACAACCTCCTAGAAGCAGCTTTTCTTACCACCAGACCTTTCTCCATCAATTTGGAATCTGATGCCGTTACTAAACAAATTCCTTAAATTGTAGCCATTTGTTGAGTGTTTTTTTTTGGTGTCTAATCCGCTTATATATATCACTGTTGCCCTTGATTTTCTTGACTGTATTTCTCTGAAATGTCAACATATAGACGTGTGATTTAGTTTACGAAGATTTTTCAATGCCGAGAACCTCGATCAGAGAGTAAAAAAGGCGTAAGGTTCACATTGGTGTAAAATTAAAATGGGATATACCGGGCTAGGATTCGAGTTACAGGAACAAGGGCCAAACCAACCACCCAAGAATGGAATCCTCGACCGAAAACACTTGACAACCTCCTAGAAGCAGCTTTTCTTGCCACCAGACATTTCTCCATCAATTAGGAATCTGATGCCGTCACTAAACACATTCCTTAAATCGTAGCCATTTGTTGAGTGTTTTTTTTTTGTGTCTAATCCACATATATATCACCATTGCCCTTGATTTTCTTGACTGTATATCTTTTGAATATCAACATATACACGTGTGATTTAGTTTAGGAAGATTTTTCAATGCCGAGTACCTCGATCAGAGAATAAAAAAGGCGTAAGGTTCACAATGGTGTAAAATTAAAATGGGATATAACGGGCTAGGATTCGAGTTACAGGAACAAGGTCCAAACCAACCACCCAAGAATGGAATCTTCGAGCGAAAACACTTGACAACCTTCTAAAGCAGCTTTTCTTGCCACCAGACCTTTCTCCATCAATTAGGAATTTGATGCCGTCACTAAATACATTCCTTAAATTGTAGCCATTTGTTGAGTGTTTTTTTTTGTGTCAAATCCGCATATATATCACCATTTCCCTTGATTTTCTTGACTGTATATCTCTTAAATGTCAACATATACACGTGTGATTTAGTTTACGAAGATTTTTCAATGTCGAGAACCTCGATTACACTACTAGAAAATACACATATCTTGACACGCGAACAATGACACACACTCATTTATGACATTCGAAAGTATGTGTCAAGAAAAAAATGTCATGGTTTACAAATTTCAATAAATTTATGACACTTTTTTTTATGTGTCATCTTTTTAGCGTCATAAAAAAACAAGATTTATCTTGACACGCAAATAATGACACACTCTCATTTTATGACATTCGAAAACGTGTGTCAAGAAAAAAATGTCATGGTTTTACAAATTTCAATAAATTTATGACTCTTTTTTGTGTGTCATCTTTTTATCCTAAACAAAAAACATTATGACACTCTTTTAGTGTCATCTTTTTAGCAATGTCATTTTATGTTTTCTTAATTAAATTCCTCAAATTAATTTAATGGATAAACGTGATCTAAATTAATTTAATCATTCAAGTGTCATAAATAATTAAATAAATAAATAAATAACCATTAAAATTCATATATTACAAAGTTCTATAAATATTAAAGTGAAATTCCGGATTCCCGTCGTGCCTCCACTCGATCTTTGCGATCTCCATTCGATCGTCGTGGCTTAGGTCCCTCGCAGGGACATGATCGAAACAAATTTTAAATCGATCCAGCTTCGGTCTTAGTTCGCACCACTTGTGTTGGCACGCGTTTAGATTGTGGCGATTGTTACCAACGTGTTGGAAGGCATGTCCCCAGTACGCGGTTTGACCGCGTTGCAATGTACGCTGTGTGTCGACGATCGAAGTGACGAGCGTGATCTCCTCCTCCTCCGTCCAGTTAACCATTTTCGGTTTTGCAGTTTGGTTGAAAAAAATAAGAGTTTTGTATGAGAGTGGGTTGAAGAATTTTGTAAAAAAATTGAAGGTGGGGGGGGGGGGGGGGTGGTATTTATAGGTAAAATTTTGTAAGGTTTTTTTAAAAAAATTAATTTTTACCATTAAACTGCCAAGCGAAACGGCTATGGCCAACGGCTATGTAAAATGGTCAAAAATAAGGTCCAATCATGGCTAGCCACATCACCCGCCACCCCGCCCCACGCTAGGCTCCGTAGCGACGCCGACACCAACACTGGCCCGGGGTGGCTTAGCCAACGTTGGCTGGCTTCCCTCGCCCACCACTACAAGAAACTTGAGCATTAGAGGCGACACTTTTAGGAGCGACAGAACCCTTTAGCGGCGACCTGGGACGAGGATCCGTGTGTACATCGAGTTATTAAATCTGGCCGTCAAACTGAAATAGATCCAATGGCTTAGCTTTTATTGTACACTAAAAACAATAAGCGGGACATTTTCCCTCCCATATCTTTTCCCCCTTTCACCTCACTTTACCTTTTTCACTTCTGAGACTCATCCACAAACCCTCAATCTCTTTCCCCCTTTCACCTTCCTTTCACGTCAGATTCACGCGAACAACCTACTCCGAATTGAACTCCGGCCACCGTTGAAGATCACGCGAACAACCTGCTCGGATTTGAACCCCAACCACCGTCGAACAAGCCCTAACCACGTCTGCTCGGGACAAAAAAACTCCTAATCACCATCTCGAAATCGGTAACAATTTTCGTTTTATGTTGTGTTGATAATTTTCAGCTCATACATGTCTCATTTCCCTTCTGTTTGGCTACTAGGGTTGTTTGTTAGATAGTTTTGAACTATTAGGGTTTGTTTGGGGATGTGGGTAATAGTTGTTAATTTTTTTAATCAGTCCTTAAATTGGTTCTGGGAACTAGGTTGTGGTATGTCATAAAGTTTTTAGTTTAATAACTTTTTAATGGTATGTGTAACTTGTAATATTAGACAGTCTGTTAGCTATGTATGTATGAAATTAGAATTTACTAAAAAGTTTTGGACTTTGGAATATTAATTATAGATGATGATGTGAGATGAACAGGATAGATGTTTAATTTGGAAAACTGTTGGAGCATAACTTTCGATGCAAAATGCATTTGAGATTAACATGATAGATGCTTTGTCCTTTTAAAAATGTTGTAAATTTGATTTCTTGATTTAATATGTTTATATTGATTGTTGGTTATTCTTCGTTGGGGTTGTTGTGGCTGAATTCTTAGTAGAATCAGGTTATTGAATCAAAGAACAGTGTGTGTGTTTATTAGAAGAGAGTGAGGGGGAAACAAAGTAGAAGATTTGATAGGTTACTAGTTAGTGTTTCACGATTCCAATAAAAAGATTTTAGACAGAGTGTGTAAAGAGTAGTTTTGACTTTGTAAACAAAAGTCAACCATTCATGTGATGAAGTAGAGTTCGACTGTATTTCTATTGTGTCAATGTTGAAAATTTTGAATCTATATGTTCATTATAAGTGTTTGTTGCAAGGGTAAAGGGAAATTGATATATTGATCTCTAATATGGACCAAAATATTGCAAATCTACACAAGTATACTCATTTTGGTTAGTTTAATTCTGATAATTTGTTGGACATTCATCACATGTTCTGCAGATTGCCAAATTGTGCCTACTAGTTAAAAGAGACTGAAAGAGAGGAACAGAGAAAGAGAGATGGAGAGTCGGTAGATTACGGCCAAGTTTTCGGTCGTTGATGCCACTTCCGACAAGTGGATCGGCTCAACCTTGGTACAAGAGGATGGGGATTTTTACCGTCCAAAACTAAAGCACAAAGGCTGGAATTTATATGATTAAAGACCCATTTGTAAGTATCATGTTTTTCTTTCAAACTCCATTGTTCTATAGACCGATTTGATTTAACTACCAATGTGGTGTACCGTAGGGATGGGCATTTGGTACCGGGTATATTCGGTACAAATACTGGTACCCAATTTCCCCGTTTTTGGGTACTATCAGGTTTTTATCATTTGTTGCTGTAGGATCTTTAGTTAGAAATTTGGTTGAGAGTAAGCAGTTCAATGTTCACTTTTGTAGCTCATTTTTGGAATGTGTTATTCTTGTGTTTGAAATTTTGAATATAGGTAATCAAAGTTGCAAGGGGCACTCAAGGCACAAAGCGGCACAGTAGCGCTTTTGAAAGCTTCTTGTCTTGTGTATATTTGAGGCGCAAGCGTCACCTAGTCATGTTGAAGTGCTATGGTTTGAGTACAATTATACATTTTATTTCAAAATCTAAGATGTTATATTGAAGTATCAATCAAATTGGTCAAACTGTCTAAGTCATCCGCATATTGTCACGAAGTGGGATAGTTATGGCCCCTGTTCACTTCTATTAAGCCTACCTATATTCCTTTTATCAACCTTTAGTAGTTATAGTGGATTGTAAATAAATATTTTTGGTTTATTTTATAGTAATCAATAGCGGTCCCTAATCTTGATAAAGAGATAATTAAGAAGCAGGTCAAAATATTCAAGAGGCCCCAAAGTGGAAAATATGCACCAAGGTACATTTTTCTGTTCTTATTTATATGATTACGACATTTACGCATTTGTAGTGTTATTTAAGGGTTGACCACAAGGCTGACATATTGTGTTGTGTGGTAGGAAAAATGGTATAAGCTAAAGGGTATTGATTCTGGTGTTAGGAGAAATTTAAAGGTGTCTCTCTTATGCCTAATATTGGTTACGGGCCAGACAAAAAGACCCACCATTTTCTTCCAACCGGTACTAAGAAGTTTGTGGAATTGTGGTGCACAATGCCAAAGAGTTGGAACTTTTCATGATGCACAACAGGTATGGTAGTTTTCTGTATAGGTTTCAATTGTCAATCTATTAGCCTGGAAACGGGTCTTATCGGGTTGTATTTTTGTGTTGAAATTGTGTAAAGTCAACTAATGTGTTTAAATGCTTACAGTGCTCTAATGTGTTTAGTTTAAAATATAACAGTAATTATTCTTTTATTTAGATATGTTTTTAGTAATGTATGAATTACATATAATTATTTAAAAAGTACTACTACAAGTGCTGATAAGTTGACCCAATAAGCCATGTAACTTTACCATAACTTTACCATCCTATTTCGTCCTTATTAGTTGTCTACTAATTTAATTACACTTCTCTTTAGGGAACTTTTATTTTGAGTCAAAAGAGTAAATTTGACAATCAAAATTTAGATCTACGTGAGTAGAGTAATTCTGCTACTGATCAAATATTGTGCAATAGTAAAATCAAATTCGCTATAAAAACATATCAATAGATTAGATTTTCTATAAGATATTTTTGATAAATAACAAAGTATTTGAATGTTAATTTAAGATTTTCTTTATTTTTTTTTCAGGTTGGGGAGAAAAAGATGATTACACGAATGCGGATGTTGATGGAATACGCGAACAAGGGTTGAGTTTTGAGATGATTTTTATTTTTAGGCGACAAACAATTTCTTCAAACATTATTTTTGTTAACGTTAAGATATTTGTAGTATACTTATAAATGATTATGCAATGGGTTGTTTTGATACATATATTTATTTTGTTATGAAATTGATTTATTGTTTTTGTTATTGATTTATTGTTTTTGTTATTATATATGTATCTAGTGTAAATTAGTAATTATATATATATATTTTTAAAACAATTAAAAACATGACACGCGTAAATGAACGTCATAAATAAGTGTCATAAATGTGTGTCGTAAACCCAAGTCAAAAATAGGTGTCATCAACGTGTGTCATGAACGCGTGTCATTAAAGTGTGTCATAAATGCGTGTCATAAAAAGATGACACACAAATGCATGTCAAGTTAATTTTATGACTCCTCAATCAACGACTCGCATTTGCGTGTCATAAACACTCTTTTATGACGTGCAATACGCGTCAAGAAATGTGTTTTTTCAAGTAGTGTTAGAGAGTAAAAAAGGCATAAGGTTCACAATGGTGTAAAATTAAAATGGGATATATCGGGCTAGGATTCGAGTTACTGGAACAAGGGCCAAACCAACCACCCAAGAATGGAATCTTCGAGCGAAAACACTTGACAACCATCTAAAAGCAGCTTTTCTTGCCACCGGACCTTTCTCCATCAATTAGGAATCTGATGCCGTCACTAAACACATTCCTTAAATTGTAGCCATTTGTTGAGGATTTTTTTGGTGTCTAATCCGCATATATATCACCATTGCCCTTGATTTTCTTGACTGTATATCTCTTAAATGTCAACATATAGACGTGTGATTTAGTTTACGAAGATTTTTCAATGCCGAGAACCTCGATCAGAGAGTAAAAAAGGCATAAGGTTCACAATGGTGTAAAATTAAAATGGGATATATCGGGCTAGGATTCGAGTTATAGGAACAAGGGCCAAACCAACCACCCAAGAATGGAATCTTCGAGCGAAAACACTTGACAACCTTCTAAAAGCAGCTTTTCTTGCCACCAGACCTTTCTCCATCAATTAGGAATCTGATGCCGTCACTAAACACATTCCTTAAATTGTAGCCTTTTGTTGAGTGTTTTTTTTGATGTCTAATCCGCATATATATCACCATTGCCCTTGATTTTCTTGACTGTATATCTCTTAAATGTCAACATATAGAAGTCAGATTTAGTTTACAAAGATTTTTCAATGCCGAGAACCTCGATCAGAGAGTAAAAAAGGCGTAAGGTTCACAATGGTGTAAAATTAAAATGGGATATACCGGGCTAGGATTCGAGTTACAGGAACAAGGGCCAAACCAACCCCCCAAGAATGGAATCGTCTAGCGAAAACACTTGACAACCTCCTAGAAGCAGCTTTTCTTGCCACCAGACCTTTCTCCATCAATTAGGAATCTGTTGCCGTCACTAAACACATTCCTTAAATGGTAGCCATTTGTTGAGTGTTTTTTTTGGTGTCTAGTCCGCTTATATATATCACTATTGCCCTTGATTTACTTGACTGTATATCTCTTAAATGTCAACATATGGACGTGTGATTTAGTTTACGAAGATTTTTCAATGCCGAGAACCTCGATCAAAGAGTAAAAAAGGCGTAAGGTTCACAATGGTGTAAAATTAAAATGGGATATACCGGGCTAGGATTCGAGTTACAGGAACAAGGGCCAAACAAACCACCCAAGAATGGAATCGTCGAGCGAGAACACTTGACAACCTGCGAGAAGCAGCTTTTCTTGCCACCAGACCTTTCTCCATCAATTAGGAATCTGATGCCGTCACTAAACACATTCCTTAAATTGTAGCCATTTGTTGAGTGTTTTTTTTTTGTCTAATCCGCATATATATCACCATTGCCCTTGATTTTCTTGACTGTATATCTCCTAAGTGTTAACATATACACGTGTGATTTAGTTTACGAAGAATTTTCAATGCCGAGAACCTCAATCAGAGAGTAAAAAAGGCGTAAGGTTCACAATGGTGTAAAATTAAAATGGGATATACCGGGCTAGGATTCGAGTTACCGGAACAAGGGCCAAACCAACCACCTAAGAATGGAATCGTCGAGCGAAAACACTTGACAACCTCCTAGAAGCAACTTTTCTTGCCACCAGACCTTTCTCCATCAATTAGGAATCTGATGCCGTCACTAAACAGATTCCTTAAATTGTAGCCATTTTTTGAGTGTTTTTTTTGATGTCTAATCCGCATATATATCACCATTGCCCTTGATTTTCTTGACTGTATATCTCTTAAATGTCAACATATAGACGTGAGATTTAGTTTACGAATATTTTTCAATGCCGAGAACCTCGATCAGAGAGTAAAAAAGGCGTAAGGTTCACAATGGTGTAAAATTAAAATGGGATATACCGGGCTAGGATTCGAGTTACAGGAACAAGGGCCAAACCAACCCCCCAAGAATGGAATCGTCGAGCGAAAACACTTGACAACCTCCTAGAAGCAGCTTTTCTTGCCACCAGACATTTCTCCATCAATTAGGAATCTGTTGCCGTCACTAAACACATTCCTTAAATGGTAGCCATTTGTTGAGTGTTTTTTTTGGTGTCTAATCCGCTTATATATATCACTATTGCCCTTGATTTACTTGACTGTATATCTCTTAAATGTCAACATATGGACGTGTGATTTAGTTTACGAAGATTTTTCAATGCCGAGAACCTCGATCAAAGAGTAAAAAAGGCGTAAGGTTCACAATGGTGTAAAATTAAAATGGGATATACCGGGCTAGGATTCGAGTTACAGGAACAAGGGCCAAACAAACCACCCAAGAATGGAATCGTCGAGCGAGAACACTTGACAACCTGCGAGAAGCAGCTTTTCTTGCCACCAGACCTTTCTCCATCAATTAGGAATCTGATGCCGTCACTAAACACATTCCTTAAATTGTAGCCATTTGTTGAGTGTTTTTTTTTTTTTTGTCTAATCCGCATATATATCACCATTGCCCTTGATTTTCTTGACTGTATATCTCCTAAGTGTTAACATATACACGTGTGATTTAGTTTACGAAGAATTTTCAATGCCGAGAACCTCAATCAGAGAGTAAAAAAGGCGTAAGGTTCACAATGGTGTAAAATTAAAATGGGATATACCGGGCTAGGATTCGAGTTACCGGAACAAGGGCCAAACCAACCACCTAAGAATGGAATCGTCGAGCGAAAACACTTGACAACCTCCTAGAAGCAGCTTTTCTTGCCACCAGACCTTTCTCCATCAATTAGGAATCTGATGCCGTCACTAAACAGATTCCTTAAATTGTAGCCATTTTTTTAGTGTTTTTTTTTGTGTCTAATCCGTATATATATCATCATTGCCCTTGATTTTCTTGACTGTATATCTCTTAAATGTCAACATATACACGTGTGATTTAGTTTACGAATATTTTTCAATGCCGAGAACCTCGATCAGAGAGTAAAAAAGGCGTAAGGTTCACAATGGTGAAAAATTAAAATGGTATATACCGGACTAGGATTCGAGTTACAGGAACAAGGGCCAAACCAAACACCCAAGAAAGGAATCGTCGAGCGAAAACCCTTGTCAACCTACGAGAAGCAGCTTTTCTTGCCACCAGACCTTTCTCCATAAATTAGGAATCTGATGTCGTCACTAAACACGTTCCTTAAATTGTAGCCATTAGTTGAGTGTTTTTTTTGTGTCTAATCCGCGTGTATATCACCATTGCCCTTAATTTTCTTGACTGTATATCTCTTAAATGTCAACATATACACGTGTGATTTCGTTTATGAAGATTTTTCAATGCCGAGAACCTCGATCAGAGAGTAAAAAAGGCGTAAGGTTCATAATGGTGTAAAATTAAAATGGGATATACCGGGCTAAGATTCGAGTTACAGGAACAAGGGCCAAACCAACCACCCAAGAATGGAATCTTCGAGCGAAAACACTTGACAACCTTCTAAAAGCAGCTTTTCTTGCCACCAGACATTTCTCCATCAATTAGGAATCTGATGCCTTCACTAAACACATTCCTTAAATTTTGGCCATTTGTTGAGTGTTTTTTTTTGGTGTCTAATCCGCATATATATCACCATTGCCCTTGATTTTCTTGACTGTATATCTCTTAAATGTCAACATATACACGTGTGATTTAGTTTACGAAGATTTTTCAATGCCGAGAACCTCGATCAGAGAGTAAAAAGGCGTAAGGTTCATAATGGTGTAAAATTAAAATGGGATATACCGGGCTAGGATTCAAGTTACAGGAACAAGGGCCAAACCAACCACCCAAGAATGGAATCGTCGAGCGAAAACACTTGACAACCTCTTAGAAGCAGCTTTTCTTGCCACCAGACTTTTCTCCATCAATTAGGAATCTGATGCCGTCACTAAAAAGATTCCTTAAATTGTAGTCATTTGTTGAGTGTTTTTTTTTGTGTCTAATCTCCATATATATCACCATTGCCCTTGATTTTCATGACTGTATATCTCTTAAATGTCAACATATACACGTGTGATTTAGTTTACGAAGATTTTTCAATGCCGAGAACCTTGATCAGAGGGTAAAAAAAAGGCGTAAGGTTCACAATGGTGTAAAATTAAAATGGGATATACCGGGCTAGGATTCGAGTTACAGGAACAAGGGCCAAACCAACCACCCAAGAATGGAATCTTCGAGCGAAAACACTTGACAACCTTCTAAAGCAGCTTTTCTTGCCACCAGACCTTTCTCCATCAATTAGGAATTTGATGCCGTCACTAAATACATTCCTTAAATTGTAGCCATTTGTTGAGTGTTTTTTTTTTTGTGTCAAATCCGCATATATATCACCATTTCCCTTGATTTTCTTGACTGTATATCTCTTAAATGTCAACATATACACGTGTGATTTAGTTTACAAAGATTTTTCAATGTCGAGAACCTCGATCAGAGAGTAAAAACGGCGTAAGGTTCACAATGGTGTAAAATTAAAATGGGATATACCGGGCTAGGATTCGAGTTACTGGAACAAGGGCCAAACTAACCACCCAAGAATGGAATCTTCGAGCGAAAACACTTGACAACCTTCTAAAAGCAGCTTTTCTTGCCACCAGACCTTTCTCCATCTACTAGGAATCTGATGCCGTCACTAAACACATTCCTTAAATTGTAGCCATTTGTTGAGTGTTTTTTTTGGTGTCTAATCCGCAAATATATCACCATTGCCCTTGATTTTCTTGACTGTATATCTCTTAAATGTCAACATATAGACGTGTGATTTAGTTTACGAAGATTTTTCAATGCCGAGAACCTCGATCAGAGAGTAAAAAAGGCGTAAGGTTCACAATGGTGTAAATTAAAATGGAATATATCAGGCTAGGATTCGTGTTATAGGAACAAGGGCCAAACCAACCACCCAAGAATGGAATCTTCGAGCGAAAACACTTGACAACCTTCTAAAAGCAGCTTTTCTTGCCACCAGACCTTTCTCCATCAATTAGGAATCTGATGCCGTCACTAAACACATTCCTTAAATTGTAGCCATTTGTTGAGTGTTTTTTTTGGTGTCAAATCCGCATATATATCACCATTGCCCTTGATTTTCTTGACTGTATATCTCTTAAATGTCAACATATAGACGTGTGATTTAGTTTACGAAGATTTTTCAATGCCGAGAACCTCGATCAGAGAGTAAAAAAGGCGTAAGGTTCACAATGGTGTACAATTAAAATGGGATATACCGGGCTAGGATTCGAGTTACAGTAACAAGGGCCAAACCAACCACCCAAGAATGGAATCGTCGAGGGAGAACACTTGACAACCTGCGAGAAGCAGCTTTTCTTGCCACCAGACCTTTCTCCATCAATTAGGAATCTGATGCCGTCACTAAACACATTCCTTAAATTGTAGCCATTTGTTGAGTGTTTTTTTTGTGTCTAATCCGCATATATATCACCATTGCCATTGATTTTCTTGACTGTATATCTCTTAAGTGTTAACATATACACATGTGATTTATTTACGAAGAATTTTCAATGCCGAGAACCTCGATCAGAGAGTAAAAAAGGCGTAAGGTTCACAATGGTGTAAAATTAAAATGGGATATTCCGGGCTAGGATTCGAGTTACCGGAACAAGGGCCAAACCAACCACCTAAGAATGGAATCGTCGAGCGAAAACACTTGACAACATCCTAGAAGCAGCTTTTCTTGCCACCAGACCTTTCTCCATCAATTAGGAATCTGATGCCGTCACTAAACACATTCCTTAAATTGTGGCCATTTTTTAAGTGTTTTTTTTGTGTCTAATCCGTATATATATCATCATTGCCCTTGATTTTCTTGACTGTATATCTCTTAAAAGTCAACATATACATGTGTGATTTAGTTTACCAACATTTTTCAATGCCGAGAACCTCGATCAGAGAGTAAAAAAGGCGTAAGGTTCACAATGGTATAAAATTAAAATGGTATATACCGGGCTAGGATTCGAGTTACAGGAACAAGGGCCAAACCAAACACCCAAGAATGGAATCGTCGAGCGAAAACCTTTGTCAACCTGCGAGAAGTAGCATTTCTTGCCACCAGACCTTTCTCCATCAATTAGGAATCTGATGTCGTCACTAAACACGTTCCTTAAATTGTAGCCATTAGTTGAGTGTTTTTTTTGTGTCTAATCCTCGTATATATCACCATTGCCTTTAATTTTCTTGACTGTATATCTCTTAAATGTCAACATATACACGTGTGATTTCGTTTACGAAGATTTTTCAATGCCGAGAACCTCGATCAGAGAGTAAAAAAGGCGTAAGGTTCACAATTGTGTAAAATTAAAATGGGATATACCGGGCTAGGATTCGAGTTACAGGAACAAGGGCCAAACCAACCACCCAAGAATGGAATCTTCGAGCGAAAACACTTGACAACCTTCTAGAAGCAGCTTTTCTTACCACCAGACATTTCTCCATCAATTAGGAATCTGATGCCGTCACTAAACACATTCCTTAAATTTTGGCCATTTGTTGAGTGTTTTTTTTGGTGTCTAATCCGCATAGATATCACCATTGCCCTTGATTTTCTTGACTGTATATCTCTTAAATGTCAACATATACACGTGTGATTTAGTTTACGAAGATTTTTCAATGCCGAGAACCTCGATCAGATGGTAAAAAAAAGGCGTAAGGTTCACAATGGTGTAAAATTAAAATGGGATATACCGGGCAAGGATTCGAGTTACTGGAACAAGGGCCAAACCAACCACCCAAGAATGGAATCGTCGAGCGAAAACACTTGACAACCTCCTAGAAGCAGCTTTTCTTGCCACCAGACCTTTCTCCATCAATTAGGAATCTGATGCCGTCACTAAACACATTCCTTAAATTGTAGCCATTTGTTGAGTTGTTTTTTTTAGTGTCTAATCCGCATATATATCACCATTGCCCTTGATTTTCTTGACTGTATATCCCTTAGATGTCAACATATACACGTGTGATTTAGTTTACAAAGATTTTTCAATGGCGAGAACCTCGATCAGAGAGTAAAAAAGATGTAAGGTTCACAATAGTGTAAAATTTAAATGGGATATACCGGGCTAGGATTCGAGTTACAGGAACAAGGGCCAAACCAACCACCAAAGAATGGAATCGTCGTGCGAAAACACTTGACAACCTCCTAGAAGCATCTTTTCTTGCCACCAGACCTTTCTCCATCAATTAGGAATCTAATGCCGTCACTAAACACATTCCTTAAAATGCAGCCATTTGTTGAGTGTTTTTTTTGTGTCTGATCCGCATATATATCACCATTGCCCGTGTTTTTCTTGACTGTATATCTCTTAAATGTCAACATATACACGTGTGATTTAGTTTACGAAGATTTTTCAATGCCGAGAACCTCGATCAGAGAGTAAAAAAGGCGTAAGTTTCACAATGGTGTAAAATTAAAATGGGATATACCGGGCTAGGATTCGAGTTACAGGAACTAGGGCCAAACCAACCACCCAAGAATGGAATCGTCGAGTGAAAACACTTGACAACCTCCTAGAAGCAGCTTTTATTGCCACCAGACCTTTCTCCATCAATTAGGAATCTGATGCCGTCACTAAACACATTCCTTAAATAGTAGCCGTTTGTTGAGTGTTTTTTTTGGTGTCTAATCTGCATATATATCACCATTGCCCGTGATTTTCTTGACTGTATATCTCTTAAATGTCAATATATACACGTGTGATTTAGTTTACGAAGATTTTTCAATGCATAGAACCTCGATCAGAGAGAAAAAAAGGCGTAAGGTTCACAATGGTGTTAAATTAAAATGGGATATACCGGGCTAGGATTCGAGTTACAGGAACACGGGCCAAACCAACCACCCATGAATGGAATCATCGAGCGAAAACATTTGACAACCTCCTTGAAGCAGATTTTCTTGCCACCAGACCTTTCTCCATCAATTAGGAATCTGATGCCGTCACTAAACACAATCTTTAAATTGTAGCCATTTTTTGAGTGTTTTTTTTGGTGTCTAATCCGCATATATATCACCATTGCCCTTGATTTTCTTGACTGTATATCTCTTAAATATCAACATATACACGTGTGATTTAGTTTACGAAGATTTTTCAATGCCGAGAACCTCGATCAGAGAGTAAAAAAGGCGAAAGGTTTACAATGGTGTAAAATTAAAATGGGATACACCGGGCTAGGATTCGAGTTACAGGAACAAGTGCCAAACCAACCACCCAAGAATGGAATCGTCGAGCGAAAACACTTGACATCCTCCTACAAGCAGCTATTCTTGCCACCAGACCTTTCTCAATCAATTAGGAATCTGATGCCGTCACTAAACACATTGCTTAAATTGTAGCCATTTGTTGAGTGGTTTTTAGTGTCTAATCCGCATATATATCACCATTGCCCTTGATTTTCTTGACTGTATATCTCTTAAATGTCAACATATACACGTGTGATTTAGTTTACGAAGATTTTTCAATGGCGAGAACCTCGGTCAGAGAGTAAAAAAGACGTAAGGTTCATAATGGTGTAAAACTAAAATGGGATATACCGGGCTAGGATTCGAGTTACAGGAACAAGGGCCAAACCAACATCCAAAGAATGGAATCCTCGTGTGAAAACACTTGACAACCTCCTAGAAGCAGCTTTTCTTGCCACCAGACCTTTCTCCATCAATTAGGAATCTGATGCCGTCACTAAACACATTCCTTAAATAGTAGCCGTTTGTTGAGTGTTTTTTTTGGTGTGTAATCCGCATATGTATCACCATTGCCCTTGATTTTCTTGACTGTATTTCTCTTAAATGTCAACATATACACGTGTGATTTAGTTTACGAAGATTTTTCAAAGCCAAAAACCTCGATCATAGAGTAAAAAAGGCGTAAGGTTCACAATGGTGTTAAATTAAAATAAGATATACCGGGCTAGGATTCGAGTTACAGGAACAAGGGCCAAACCAACCACCCAAGAATGGAATCGTCGAGCGAAAACACTTGATAACCTCCTAGAAGCAGCTTTTCATACCACCAGACCTTTCTCCATCAATTAGGAATCTGATGCCGTCACTAAACACAATCTTTAAATTGTAACCATTTTTAGAGTGTTTTTTTTTTGTGTCTAATCCGCATATATATGACCATTGCCCTTGATTTTCTTGACTGTATATCTCTTAAATATCAACATATACACGTGTGATTTAGTTTACGAAGATTTTTCAATGCCGAGAACCTCGATCAGATAGTAAAAAAGGCGTATGGTTCACAATGGTGTAAAATTAAAATGAGATATACCGGGCGAGGATTCGAGTTACAGGAACAAGGGCCAAACCAACCGTCCAAGAATGGAATCGTCGAGCGAAAACACTTGACAACCTCCTAGAAGCAGCTTTTCTTACCACCAGACCTTTCTCCATCAATTTGGAATCTGATGCCGTCACTAAACACAATCTTTAAATTGTAGCCATCTTTAGAGTGTTTTTTTTGGTGTCTAATCCGCATATATATCACCATTGCCCTTGATTATCTTGACTGTATATCTCTTAAATGTCAACATATACACGTGTGATTTAGTTTACGAAGATTTTTCAATGCCGAGAACCTCGATCAGAGGGTAAAAAAAGGCGTAAGGTTCACAATGGTGTAAAATTAAAATGGGATATACCGGGCTAGGATTCGAGTTACAGGAACAAGGGCCAAACCAACCACCCAAGAATGGAATCTTCGAGCGAAAACACTTGACAACCTTCTAAAAGCAGCTTTTCTTGCCACCAGACATTTCTCCATCAATTAGGAATATGATGCCGTCACTAAACACATTCCTTAAATTTTAGCCATTTGTTGAGTGTTTTTTTTTTGGTGTCTAATCCGCATATATATCACCATTGCCCTTGATTTTCTTAACTGTATATCTCTTAAATGTCAACATATACACGTGTGATTTAGTTTACGAAGATTTTTCAATTCCGAGAACCTCGATCTGAGAGTAAAAAGGCGTAAAGGTTCACAATGGTATAAAATTAAAATGAGATATACCGGGCTAGGATTCGAGTTACTGGAACAAGGGCCAAACCAACCACCCAAGAATGGAATCGTCGAGCGAAAACACCTGACAACCTCTTAGAAGCAGCTTTTCTTGCCACCAGAGCTTTCTCCATCAATTAGGAATCTGATGCCGTCACTAAAAACATTCCTTAAATTGTAGCCATTTGTTGAGTGTTTTTTTTTTGGTGTCTAATCTCCATATATATCACCATTGCCCTTGATTTTGTTGACTGTATATCTCTTAAATGTCAACATATACACGTGTGATTTAGTTTACGAAGATTTTTCAATGCCGAAAACCTTGATCAAAGGGTAAAAAAAGGCGTAAGTTTCACAATGGTGTAAATTAAAATGGGATATACCGGGCAAGGATTCGAGTTACAGGAACAAGGGCCAAACCAACCACCCAAGAATGGAATCGTCGAGCGAAAACACTTGACAACCTCCTAGAAGCAGTTTTTCTTGCCACCAGACCTTTCTCCATCAATTAGGAATCTGATGCCGTCACTAAACACATTCCTTAAATTGTAGCCATTTGTTCAGTGTTTTTTTTTTGTGTCTAATCCGCATATATATCACCATTGCCCTTGATTTTCTTGACTGTATATCTCTTAAATGTCAACATATACACGTGTGATTTAGTTTACAAAGATTTTTCAATGCCGAGAACCTCGATCAGAGAGTAAAAAAGGCGTAAGGTTCACGATGGTGTAAAATTAAAATGGGATATACCGGGCTAGGATTCGAGTTACAGGAACAAGTTCCAAACCAACCACCCAAGAATGGAATCGTTAAGCGAAAACACTTCACAACCTCCTACAAGCAGCTTTTCTTGCCACCAGACCTTTCTCCATCAATTAGGAATCTGATGCCGTCACTAAACACATTCCTAAAATAGTAGCCGTTTGTTGAGTGTTTTTTTGGTGTCTAATCCGCATATATATATCACCATTGCCCTTGATTTTCTTGACTGTATTTCTCTTAAATGTCAACATATACACGTGTGATTTAGTTTACGAAAATTTTTCAATGCCGAGAACCTCGATCAGAGAGTAAAAAAGGCGTAAGGTTCACAATGGTGTTAAATTAAAATGGGATATACCGGGCTAGGATTCGAGTTACAGGAACAAGGGCCAAACCAACCACCCCAGAATGGAATCGTCGAGCGAAAACACTTGACAACCTCCTAGAAGCAGCTTTTCTTACCACCAGACCTTTCTCCATCAATTAGGAATCTGATGCTGTCACTAAACACATTCCTTAAATTGCAGCCATTTGTTGAGTGTTTTTTTTGTGTCTAATCCGCATATATATATATCAAAATTGCCCTTGATTTTCTTGACTGTATATCTCTTAAATGTCAACATATACACGTGTGATTTAGTTTACGAATATTTTTCAATGCCGAGAACCTCGATTAGAGAGTAAAAAAGGCGTAAGGTTCACAATGGTGTAAAATTAAAATGGGATATACCGGGATAGGATTCGAGTTACAGGAACAAGGGCCAAACCAACCACCCAAGAATGGAATCGTCGAGCGAAAACACTTGACAACCTCCTAGAAGGAGCTTTTATTGCCACCAGACCTTTCTCCATCAATTAGGAATCTGATGCCGTCACTAAACACATTCCTTAAATAGTAGCCGTTTGTTGAGTGTTTTTTTTGGTGTCTAATCTGCATATATATCACCATTGCCCATGATTTTCTTGACTGTATATCTCTTAAATGTCAACATATACACGTGTGATTTAGTTTACGAAGATTTTTCAAATGCCGAGAACCTCGATCAGAGAGTAAAAAAGGCGTAAGGTTCACAATGGTGTTAAATTAAAATGGGATATACCGGGCTAGGATTCGAGTTACAGGAACAAGGGCCAAACCAACCACCCAAGAATGGAATCGTCGAGCGAAAACACTTGACAACCACCTAGAAGCAGCTTTTCTTGCCACCAGACCTTTCTCCATCAATTAGGAATCTGATGCCGTCACTAAACACAATCTTTAAATTGTAGCCATTTTTTGAGTGTTTTTTTTTGTGTCTAATCCCCATATATATCACCATTGCCCTTGATTTTCTTGACTGTATATCTCTTAAATGTCAACATATACACGTGTGATTTAGTTTACGAAGATTTTTCAATGCCGAGAACCTCGATCAGAGAGTAAAAAAGGCGTAAGGTTCACAATGGTGTTAAATTAAAATGGGATATACCGGGCTAGGATTCGAGTTACAGGAACAAGGGCCAAACCAACCACCCAAGAATGGAATCGTCGAGCGAAAACACTTGATAACCTCCTAGAAGCAGCTTTTCTTACCACCAGACCTTTCTCCATCAATTAGGAATCTGATGCTGTCACTAAACACATTCCTTAAATTGCAGCCATTTGTTGAGTGTTTTTTTTGTGTCTAATCCGCATATATATATCACAATTGCCCTTGATTTTCTTGACTGTATATCTCTTAAATGTCAACATATACACGTGTGATTTAGTTTACGAAGATTTTTCAATGCCGAGAACCTCAATTAGAGAGTAAAAAAGGCGTAAGGTTCACAATGGTGTAAAATTAAAATGGGATATACCGGGCTAGAATTCGAGTTACAGGAACAAGGGCCAAACCAACCACCCAAGAATGGAATCGTCGAGCGAAAACACTTGACAACCTCCTAGAAGGAGCTTTTATTGCCACCAGACCTTTCTCTATCAATTAGGAATCTGATGCCGTCACTAAACACATTCCTTAAATAGTAGCCGTTTGTTGAGTGTTTTTTTTGGTGTCTAATCTGCATATATATCACCATTGCCCATGATTTTCTTGACTGTATATCTCTTAAATGTCAACATATACACGTGTGATTTAGTTTACGAAGATTTTTCAATGCCGAGAACTCGTTCAGAGAGTAAAAAAGGCGTAAGGTTCACAATGGTGTTAAATTAAAATGGGATATACCGGGCTAGAATTCGAGTTACAGGAACAAGGGACAAACCAACCACCCAAGAATGGAATCGTCGAGCGAAAACACTTGACAACCTCCTAGAAGCTGCTTTTCTTGCCACCAAACCTTTCTCCATCAATTAGGAATCTAATGCCGTCACTAAACACAATCTTTAAATTGTAGCCATTTTTTGAGTGTTTTTTTTTGTGTCTAATCCCCATATATATCACCATTGCCCTTGATTTTCTTGACTGTATATCTCTTAAATGTCAACATATACACGTGTGATTTAGTTTACGAAGATTTTTCAATGCCGAGAACCTCGATCAGAGAGTAAAAAAGGCGTAAGGTTCACAATGGTGTTAAATTAAAATGGGATATACCGGGCTAGGATTCGAGTTACAGGAACAAGGGCCAAACCAACCACCCAAGAATGGAATCGTCGAGCGAAAACACTTGATAACCTCCTAGAGCAGCTTTTCTTACCACCAGACCTTTCTCCATCAATTAGGAATCTGATGCTGTCACTAAACACATTCCTTAAATAGTAGCCGTTTCTTGAGTGTTTTTTTTGGTGTCTAATCCACATATATATCACCATTGCCCTTGATTTTCTTGACTGTATTTCTCTTAAATGTCAACATATACACGTGTGATTTAGTTTACGAAGATTTTTCAATGCCGAGAACCTCGATCAGAGAGTAAAAAAGGCGTAAGGTTCACAATGGTGTTAAATTAAAATGGGATATACCGGGCTAGGATTCGAGTTACAGGAACAAGGGCCAAACCAACCACCCAAGAATGGAATCGTCGAGCGAAAACACTTGATAACATCCTAGAAGCAGCTTTTCTTACCACGAGACCTTTCTCCATCAATTAGGAATCTGATGCCGTCACTAAACAAATTCCTTAAATAGTAGTTGTTTGTTGAGTGTTTTTTTTGGTGTCTAATCCGCATATATATATCACCATTGCCCTTGATTTTCTTGACTGTATATCTCTTAAATGTCAACATATACACGTGTGATTTAGTTTACGAAGATTTTTCAATGCCGAGAACCTTGATAAGAGAGTAAAAAAGGCGTAAGGTTCACAAAGGTGTAAAATTAAAATGGGATATCCCGGGCTAGGATTCGAGTTACCGGAACAAGGGCCAAACCAACCACCCAAGAATGGAATCGTCGAGCGAAAACACTTGAAAACCTCCTAGAAGCAGCTTTTCTTGCCACCAGGCAATTCTCCATCACTTAGAAATCTGATGCCGTCACTAAACACATTCCTTAAATTGTAGCCATTTGTTGAGTGTTTTTTTTGTGTCTAATACGCATATATATCACCATTGCCCTTGATTTTCTTCATTGTATATCTCTTAAATCTCAACATATACACGTGTGATTTAGTTTACGAAGATTTTTCATTGCCGAGAACCTCGATCAGAGAGTAAAAAAGGCGTAAGGTTCACAATGGTGTAAAATTAAAATGCGATATACCGGGCTAGGATTCGAGTTACAGGAACAAGGGCCAAACCAACCACCCAAGAATGGAATCGTGGAGCGAAAACACTTGACAACCTCCTAGAAGCAGCTTTTCTTGCCACCAGACCTTTCTCCATTAATTAGGAATCTGATGCCGTCACCAAACACATTCCTTAAATTGTAGCCATTTGTTGAGTGTCTTTTTTTTGGTGTCTAATCCGCATATATATCACCATTGCCCTTGATTTTCTTGACTGTATATCTCTTAAATGTCAACATATACACGTGTGATTTAGTTTACGAAGATTTTTCAATGCCGAGAACCTCGTTCAGAGAGTAAAAAAGGCGTAAGGTTCACAATGGTGTTAAATTAAAATGGGATATACCGGGCTAGAATTCGAGTTACAGGAACAAGGGACAAACCAACCACCCAAGAATGGAATCGTCGAGCGAAAACACTTGACAACCTCCTAGAAGCAGCTTTTCTTGCCACCAGACCTTTCTCCATCAATTAGGAATCTGATGCCGTCACTAAACACAATCTTTAAATTGTAGCCATTTTTTGAGTGTTTTTTTTGGTGTCTAATCCCCATATATATCACCATTGCCCTTGATTTTCTTGACTGTATATCTCTTAAATGTCAACATATACACGTGTGATTTAGTTTACGAAGATTTTTCAATGCCGAGAACCTCGATCAGAGAGTAAAAAAGGCGTAAGGTTCACAATGGTGTAAAATTAAAATGAGATATACCGGGCTAGGATTCGAGTTACAAGAACAAGGGCCAAACCAACCACCCAAGAATGGAATCGTCGAGCGAAAACACTTGACAACCTCCTAGAAGGAGCTTTTATTGCCACCAGACCTTTCTGCATCAATTAGGAATCTGATGCCGTCACTAAACACATTCCTTAAATAGTAGCCGTTTGTTGAGTGTTTTTTTTTTGTCTAATCTACATATATATCACCATTGCCCTTGATTTTCTTGACTGTATATCTCTTAAATGTCAACATATACACGTGTGATTTAGTTTACGAAGATTTTTCAATGCCGAGAACCTCAATCAGAGAGTAAAAAAGGCGTAAGGTTCACAATGGTGTAAAATTAAAATGGGATATACCGGGCTAGGATTCGAGTTACAGGAACAAGTTCCAAACCAACCACCCAAGAATGGAATCGTTAAGCGAAAACACTTGACAACCTCCTAGAAGGAGCTTTTCTTCCCACCAGACCTTTCTCCATCAATTAGGAATCTGATGCCGTCACTAAACACATTCCTTAAATAGTAGCCGTTTCTTGAGTGTTTTTTTTGGTGTCTAATCCACATATATATCACCATTGCCCTTGATTTTCTTGACTGTATTTCTCTTAAATGTCAACATATACACGTGTGATTTAGTGTACGAAGATTTTTCAATGCCGAGAACCTCGATCAGAGAGTAAAAAAGGCGTAAGGTTCACAATGGTGTAAAATTAAAATGGGATATACCGGGCTAGGATTCGAGTTACAAGAACAAGGGCCAAACCAACCACCCAAGAATGGAATCGTCGAACGAAAACACTTGACAATCTCATAGAAGGAGCTTTTATTGCCACCAGACCTTTCTCCATCAATTAGGAATCTGATGCCGTCACTAAACACATTCCTTAAATAGTAGCCGTTTGTTGAGTGTTTTTTTTTGTGTCTAATCTGCATATATATCACCTTTGCCCTTGATTTTCTTGACTGTATATCTCTTAAATGTCAACATATACACGTGTGATTTAGTTTACGAAGATTTTTCAATGCCGAGAACCTCAATCAGAGAGTAAAAAAGGCGTAAGGTTCACAATGGTGTAAAATTAAAATGGGATATACCGGGCTAGGATTGGAGTTACAGGAACAAGTTCCAAACCAACCACCCAAGAATGGAATCGTTAAGCGAAAACACTTGACAACCTCCTAGAAGGAGCTTTTCTTGCCACCAGACCTTTCTGCATCAATTAGGAATCTGATGCCGTCACTAAACACATTCCTTAAATAGTAGCCGTTTCTTGAGTGTTTTTTTGGTGTCTAATCCACATATATATCACCATTGCCCTTGATTTTCTTGACTGTATTTCAATTAAATGTCAACATATACACGTGTGATTTAGTTTACGAAGATTTTTCAATGCCGAGAACCTCGATCAGAGAGTAAAAAAGGCGTAAGGTTCACAATGGTGTAAAATTAAAATGGGATATACCGGGCTAGGATTCGAGTTACAAGAACAAGGGCCAAACCAACCACCCAAGAATGGAATCGTCGAGCGAAAACACTTGACAACCTCCTAGAAGGAGCTTTTATTGCCACCAGACCTTTCTCCATCAATTAGGAATCTGATGCCGTCACTAAACACATTCCTTAAATAGTAGCCGTTTCTTGAGTGTTTTTTTTGGTGTCTAATCCACATATATATCACCATTGCCCTTGATTTTCTTGACTGTATTTCTCTTAAATGTCAACATATACACGTGTGATTTAGTTTACGAAGATTTTTCAATGCCGAGAACCTCGATCAGAGAGTAAAAAAGGCGTAAGGTTCACAATGGTGTAAAATTAAAATGGGATATACCGGGCTAGGATTCGAGTTACAAGAACAAGGGCCAAACCAACCACCCAAGAATGGAATCGTCGAGCGAAAACACTTGACAACCTCCTAGAAGGAGCTTTTATTGCCACCAGACCTTTCTCCATCAATTAGGAATCTGATGCCGTCACTAAACACATTCCTTAAATAGTAGCCGTTTGTTGAGTGTTTTTTTTTGTGTCTAATCTGCATATATATCACCATTGCCCTTGATTTTCTTGACTGTATATCTCTTAAATGTCAACATATACACGTGTGATTTAGTTTACGAAGATTTTTCAATGCCGAGAACCTCAATCTGAGAGTAAAAAAGGCGTAAGGTTCACAATGGTGTAAAATTAAAATGGGATATACCGGGCTAGGATTCGAGTTACAGGAACAAGTTCCAAACCAACCACCCAAGAATGGAATCGTTAAGCGAAAACACTTGACAACCTCCTAGAAGGAGCTTTTCTTGCCACCAGACCTTTCTCCATCAATTAGGAATCTGATGCCGTCACTAAACACATTCCTTAAATAGTAGCCGTTTCTTGAGTGTTTTTTTTGGTGTCTAATCCACATATATATCACCATTGCCCTTGATTTTCTTGACTGTATTTCTCTTAAATGTCAACATATACACGTGTGATTTAGTTTACGAAGATTTTTCAATGCCGAGAACCTCGATCAGAGAGTAAAAAAGGCATATGGTTCACAATGGTGTTAAATTAAAATGGGATATACCGGGCTAGGATTCGAGTTACAGGAACAAGGGCCAAACCAACCACCCAAGAATGGAATCGTCGAGCGAAAACACTTGATAACATCCTAGAAGCAGCTTTTCTTACCACCAGACCTTTCTCCATCAATTAGGAATCTGATGCCGTCACTAAACAAATTCCTTAAATAGTAGCTGTTTGTTGAGTGTTTTTTTTGGTGTCTAATCCGCATATATATATCACCATTGCCCTTGATTTTCTTGACTGTATTTCTCTTAAATGTCAATATATACACGTGTGATTTAGTTTACGAAGATTTTTCAATGCCGAGAACCTCGATCAGAGAGTAAAAAAGGCGTAAGGTTCACAATGGTGTTAAATTAAAATGGGATATACCGGGCTAGGATTCGAGTTACAGGAACAAGGGCCAAACCAACCACCCAAGAATGGAATCATCGAGCGAAAACACTTGATAACCTCCTAGAAGCAGCTTTTCTTACCACCTGACCTTTCTCCATCAATTAGGAATATGATGCTGTCAATAACACATTCCTTAAATTGCAGCCATTTGTTGAGTGTTTTTTTGTGTCTAATCCGCATATATATATATCACAATTGCCCTTGATTTTCTTGACTGTATATCTCTTAAATGTCAACATATACACGTGTGATTTAGTTTACGAAGATTTTTCAATGCCGAGAACCTCGATCAGAGAGTAAAAAAGGCGTAAGGTTCACAATGGTGTAAAATTAAAATGGGATATACCGGGCTAGGATTCGAGTTACAGGAACAAGGGCCAAACCAACCACTCAAGAATGGAATCGTCGAGTGAAAACACTTGACAACCTCCTAGAAGGAGCTTTTATTGCCACCAGACCTTTCTCCATCAATTAGGAATCTGATGCCGTCACTAAACACATTCCTTAAATAGTAGCCGTTTGTTGAGTGTTTTTTTGGTGTCTAATCTGCATATATATCACCATTGCCCATGATTTTCTTGACTGTATATCTCTTAAATGTCAACATATACACGTGTGATTTAGTTTACGAAGATTTTTCAATGCCGAGAACCTCGTTCAGAAAGTAAAAAAGGCGTAAGGTTCACAATGGTGTTAAATTAAAATGGGATATACCGGGCTAGAATTCGAGTTACAGGAACAAGGGACAAACCAACCACCCAAGAATGGAATCGTCGAGCGAAAACACTTGACAACCTCCTAGAAGCAGCTTTTCTTGCCACCAGACCTTTCTCCATCAATTAGGAATCTGATGCCGTCACTAAACACAATCTTTAAATTGTAGCCATTTTTTGAGTGTTTTTTTGGTGTCTAATCCCCATATATATCACCATTTCCCTTGATTTTCTTGACTGTATATCTCTTAAATGTCAACATATACACGTGTGATTTAGTGTACGAAGATTTTTCAATGCCGAGAACCTCGATCAGAGAGTAAAAAAGGCGTAAGGTTCACAATGGTGTTAAATTAAAATGGGATATACCGGGCTAGGATTCGAGTTACAGGAACAAGGGCCAAACGAACCACCCAAGAATGGAATCGTCGAGCGAAAGCACTTGACAACCTCCTAGAAGGAGCTTTTATTGCCACCGGACCTTTTTCCATCAATTAGGAATCTGATGCTGTCACTAAACACATTCCTTAAATTGCAGCCATTTGTTGAGTGTTTTTTTGTGTCTAAACCGCATATATATATCACAATTGCCCTTGATTTTCTTGACTGTATATCTCTTAAATGTCCACATATACACGTGTGATTTAGTTTACGAAGATTTTTCAATGCCGAGAACCTCGATTAGAGAGTAAAAAAGGCGTAAGGTTCACAATGGTGTAAAATTAAAATGGGATATACCGGGCTAGGATTCGAGTTACAGGAACAAGGGCGAAACCAACCACCCAAGAATGGAATCGTCGAGCGAAAACACTTGACAACCTCCAAGAAGGAGCTTTTATTGCCACCAGACCTTTCTCCATCAATTAGGAATCTGATGCCGTCACTAAACACATTCCTTAAATAGTAGCCATTTGTTGAGTGTTTTTTTTGTGTCTAATCTGCATATATATCACCATTGCCCTTGATTTTCTTGCCTGTATATCTCTTAAATGTCAACATATACACGTGTGATTTAGTTTACGAAGATTTTTCAATGCCGAGAACCTCGATCAGAGAGTAAAAAAGGCGTAAGGTTCACAATGGTGTAAAATTAAAATGGGATATACCGGGCTAGGATTCGAGTTACAGGAACAAGGGCCAAACCAACCACTCAAGAATGGAATCGTCGAGTGAAAACACTTGACAACCTCCTAGAAGGAGCTTTTATTGCCACCAGACCTTTCTCCATCAATTAGGAATCTGATGCCGTCACTAAACACATTCCTTAAATAGTAGCCGTTTGTTGAGTGTTTTTTTGGTGTCTAATCTGCATATATATCACCATTGCCCATGATTTTCTTGACTGTATATCTCTTAAATGTCAACATATACACGTGTGATTTAGTTTACGAAGATTTTTCAATGCCGAGAACCTCGTTCAGAAAGTAAAAAAGGCGTAAGGTTCACAATGGTGTTAAATTAAAATGGGATATACCGGGCTAGAATTCGAGTTACAGGAACAAGGGACAAACCAACCACCCAAGAATGGAATCGTCGAGCGAAAACACTTGACAACCTCCTAGAAGCAGCTTTTCTTGCCACCAGACCTTTCTCCATCAATTAGGAATCTGATGCCGTCACTAAACACAATCTTTAAATTGTAGCCATTTTTTGAGTGTTTTTTTGGTGTCTAATCCCCATATATATCACCATTTCCCTTGATTTTCTTGACTGTATATCTCTTAAATGTCAACATATACACGTGTGATTTAGTGTACGAAGATTTTTCAATGCCGAGAACCTCGATCAGAGAGTAAAAAAGGCGTAAGGTTCACAATGGTGTTAAATTAAAATGGGATATACCGGGCTAGGATTCGAGTTACAGGAACAAGGGCCAAACGAACCACCCAAGAATGGAATCGTCGAGCGAAAGCACTTGACAACCTCCTAGAAGGAGCTTTTATTGCCACCGGACCTTTTTCCATCAATTAGGAATCTGATGCTGTCACTAAACACATTCCTTAAATTGCAGCCATTTGTTGAGTGTTTTTTTGTGTCTAAACCGCATATATATATCACAATTGCCCTTGATTTTCTTGACTGTATATCTCTTAAATGTCCACATATACACGTGTGATTTAGTTTACGAAGATTTTTCAATGCCGAGAACCTCGATTAGAGAGTAAAAAAGGCGTAAGGTTCACAATGGTGTAAAATTAAAATGGGATATACCGGGCTAGGATTCGAGTTACAGGAACAAGGGCGAAACCAACCACCCAAGAATGGAATCGTCGAGCGAAAACACTTGACAACCTCCAAGAAGGAGCTTTTATTGCCACCAGACCTTTCTCCATCAATTAGGAATCTGATGCCGTCACTAAACACATTCCTTAAATAGTAGCCATTTGTTGAGTGTTTTTTTTGTGTCTAATCTGCATATATATCACCATTGCCCTTGATTTTCTTGCCTGTATATCTCTTAAATGTCAACATATACACGTGTGATTTAGTTTACGAAGATTTTTCAATGCCGAGAACCTCGATTAGAGAGTAAAAAAGGCGTAATGTTCACAATGGTGTAAAATTAAAATGGGATATACCGGGCTAGAATTCGAGTTACAAGAACAAGGGCCAAACCAACCACCCAAGAATGGAATCGTCGAGCGAAAACACTTGACAACCTCCTAGAAGGAGCTTTTATTGCCACCAGACCTTTCTCCATCAATTAGGAATCTGATGCCGCCACTAAACACATTCCTTAAATAGTAGCCGTTTGTTGAGTGTTTTTTTGTGTCTAATCCGCATATATATATCACCATTGCCCTTGATTTTCTTGATTGTATTTCTCTTAAATGTCAACATATACACGTGTGATTTAGTTTACGAAGAATTTTCAATGCCGAGAACCTCGATCAGAGAGTAAAAAAGGCGTAAGGTTCACAATGGTGTTAAATTAAAATGGGATATACCGGGCTAGGATTCGAGTTACAGGAACAAGGGCCAAACCAACCACCCAAGAATGGAATCATCGAGCGAAAACACTTGATAACCTCCTAGAAGCAGCTTTTCTTACCACCAGACCTTTCTCCATCAATTAGGAATCTGATGCTGTCAATAACACATTCCTTAAATTGCAGCCATTTGTTGAGTGTTTTTTTGTGTCTAATCCGCATATATATATATATCACAATTGCCCATGATTTTCTTGACTGTATATCTCTTAAATGTCAACATATACACGTGTGATTTAGTTTACGAAGATTTTTCAATGCCGAGAACCTCGATCAGAGAGTAAAAAAGGCGTAAGGTTCACAATGGTGTAAAATTAAAATGGGATATACCGGGCTAGGATTCGAGTTACAGGAACAAGGGCCAAACCAACCACTCAAGAATGGAATCGTCGAGTGAAAACACTTGACAACCTCCTAGAAGGAGCTTTTATTGCCACCAGACCTTTCTCCATCAATTAGGAATCTGATGCCGTCACTAAACACATTCCTTAAATAGTAGCCGTTTGTTGAGTGTTTTTTTGGTGTCTAATCTGCATATATATCACCATTGCCCTTGATTTTCTTGATTGTATATCTCTTAAATGTCAACATATACACGTGTGATTTAGTTTACGAAGATTTTTCAATGCCGAGAACCTCGTTCAGAGAGTAAAAAAGGCGTAAGGTTCACAATGGTGTTAAATTAAAATGGGATATACCGGGCTAGAATTCGAGTTACAGGAACAAGGGACAAACCAACCACCCAAGAATGGAATCGTCGAGCGAAAACACTTGACAACCTCCTAGAAGCAGCTTTTCTTGCCACCAGACCTTTCTCCATCAATTAGGAATCTGATGCCGTCACTAAACACAATCTTTAAATTGTAGCCATTTTTTGAGTGTTTTTTTTGTGTCTAATCCCCATATATATCACCATTGCCCTTGATTTTCTTGACTGTATATCTCTTAAATGTCAACATACACACGTGTGATTTAGTTTACGAAGATTTTTCAATGCCGAGAACCTCGATCAGAGAGTAAAAAAGGCGTAAGGTTCACAATGGTGTAAAATTAAAATGGGATATACCGGGCTAGGATTCGAGTTACAGGAACAAGGGCCAAACGAACCACCCAAGAATGGAATCGTCGAGCGAAATCACTTGACAACCTCCTAGAAGGAGCTTTTATTGCCACCGGACCTTTTTCCATCAATTAGGAATCTGATGCCGTCACTAAACACATTCCTTAAATAGTAGCCGTTTCTTGAGTGTTTTTTTTAGTGTCTAATCCACATATATATCACCATTGCCCTTGATTTTCTTGACGGTATTTCTCTTAAATGTCAACATACACACGTGTGATTTAGTTTACGAAGATTTTTCAATGCCGAGAACCTCGATCAGAGAGTAAAAAAGGCGTAAGGTTCACAATGGTGTTAAATTAAAATGGGATATACCGGGCTAGGATTCGAGTTACAGAAACAAGGGCCAAACCAACCACCCAAGAATGGAATCGTCGAGCGAAAACACTTGATAACATCCTAGAAGCAGCTTTTCTTACCACCAGACCTTTCTCCATCAATTAGGAATCTGATGCCGTCACTAAACACATTCCTTAAATAGTAGCCGTTTGTTGAGTGTTTTTTTTGGTGTCTAATCCGCATATATATATCACCATTGCCCTTGATTTTCTTGACTGTATTTCTCTTAAATGTCAACATATACACGTGTGATTTAGTTTACGAAGATTTTTCAATGCCGAGAACCTCGATCAGAGAGTAAAAAAGGCGTAAGGTTCACAATGGTGTTAAATTAAAATGGGATATACCGGGCTAGGATTCGAGTTACAGGAACAAGGGCCAAACCAACCACCCAAGAATGGAATCATCGAGCGAAAACACTTGATAACCTCCTAGAAGCAGCTTTTCTTACCACCAGACCTTTCTCCATCAATTAGGAATCTGATGCTGTCAATAACACATTCCTTAAATTGCAGCCATTTGTTGAGTGTTTTTTTGTGTCTAATCCGCATATATATATATATATATATCACAATTGCCCATGATTTTCTTGACTGTATATCTCTTAAATGTCAACATATACACGTGTGATTTAGTTTACGAAGATTTTTCAATGCCGAGAACCTCGATCAGAGAGTAAAAAAGGCGTAAGGTTCACAATGGTGTAAAATTAAAATGGGATATACCGGGCTAGGATTCGAGTTACAGGAACAAGGGCCAAACCAACCACTCAAGAATGGAATCGTCGAGTGAAAACACTTGACAACCTCCTAGAAGGAGCTTTTATTGCCACCAGACCTTTCTCCATCAATTAGGAATCTGATGCCGTCACTAAACACATTCCTTAAATAGTAGCCGTTTGTTGAGTGTTTTTTTGGTGTCTAATCTGCATATATATCACCATTGCCCTTGATTTTCTTGATTGTATATCTCTTAAATGTCAACATATACACGTGTGATTTAGTTTACGAAGATTTTTCAATGCCGAGAACCTCGTTCAGAGAGTAAAAAAGGCGTAAGGTTCACAATGGTGTTAAATTAAAATGGGATATACCGGGCTAGAATTCGAGTTACAGGAACAAGGGACAAACCAACCACCCAAGAATGGAATCGTCGAGCGAAAACACTTGACAACCTCCTAGAAGCAGCTTTTCTTGCCACCAGACCTTTCTCCATCAATTAGGAATCTGATGGCGTCACTAAACACAATCTTTAAATTGTAGCCATTTTTTAAGTGTTTTTTTGTGTCTAATCCGCATATATATCACCATTGCCCTTGATTTTCTTGACTGTATATCTCTTAAATGTCAACATATACACGTGTGATTTAGTTTACGATGATTTTTCAATGCCGAGAACCTCGATCAGAGAGTAAAAAAGGCATAAGGTTCCCAATTGTGTAAAATTAAAATGGGATATATCGGGCTAGAATTCGAGTTACAAGAACAAGGGCCAAACCAACCACCCAAGAATGGAATCGTTGAGCGAAAACACTTGACAACCTCCTAGAAGGAGCTTTTATTGCCACCAGACCTTTTTCCATCAATTAGGAATCTGATGCCGTCACTAAACACATTCCTTAAATAGTAGCCGTTTGTTGAGTGTTTTTTTTGTGTCTAATCTGCATATATATCACCATTGCCCTTAATTTTCTTGACTGTATATCTCTTAAATGTCAACATATACACGTGTGATTTAGTTTACGAAGATTTTTCAATGCCGAGAACCTCGATCAGAGAGTAAAAAAAGGCGTAAGGTTCACAATGGTGTTAAATTAAAATGAGATATACCGGGCTAGGATTCGAGTTACAGGAACAAGGGCCAAACCAACCACCCAAGAATGGAATCGTCGAGCGAAAACACTTGATAACCTCCTAGAAGGAGCTTTTCTTACCACCAGACCTTTCTCCATCAATTAGGAATCTGATGCCGTCACTAAACACATTCCTTAAATTGCAGCCATTTGTTGAGTGTTTTTTTTGTGTCTAATCCGCATATATATATCACCATTGCCCTTGATTTTCTTGACTGTATATCTCTTAAATGTCAACATATACACGTGTGATTTAGTTTACGAAGATTTTTCAATGCCGAGAACCTCGATCAGAGAGTAAAAAAGGCGTAAGGTTCACAATGGTGTAAAATTAAAATGGGATATACCGGGCTAGGATTCGAGTTACAGGAACAAGGGCCAAACGAACCACCAAAGAATGGAATCGTCGAGCGAAAACACTTGACAACCTCCTAGAAGGAGCTTTTATTGCCACCGGACCTTTTTCCATCAATTAGGAATCTGATGCCGTCACTAAACACATTCCTTAAATAGTAGCCGTTTCTTGAGTGTTTTTTTTAGTGTCTAATCCACATATATATCACCATTGCCCTTGATTTTCTTGACTGTATTTCTCTTAAATGTCAACATACACACGTGTGATTTAGTTTACGAAGATTTTTCAATGCCGAGAACCTCGATCAGAGAGTAAAAAAGGCGTAAGGTTCACAATGGTGTTAAATTAAAATGGGATATACCGGGCTAGGATTCGAGTTACAGAAACAAGGGCCAAACCAACCACCCAAGAATGGAATCGTCGAGCGAAAACACTTGATAACATCCTAGAAGCAGCTTTTCCTACCACCAGACCTTTCTCCATCAATTAGGAATCTGATGCCGTCACTAAACACATTCCTTAAATAGTAGCCGTTTGTTGAGTGTTTTTTTTGGTGTCTAATCCGCATATATATATCACCATTGCCCTTGATTTTCTTGACTGTATTTCTCTTAAATGTCAACATATACACGTGTGATTTAGTTTACGAAGATTTTTCAATGCCGAGAACCTCGATCAGAGAGTAAAAAAGGCGTAAGGTTCACAATGGTGTTAAATTATAATGGGATATACCGGGCTAGGATTCGAGTTACAGGAACAAGGGCCAAACCAACCACCCAAGAATGGAATCGTCGAGCGAAAACACTTGATAACCTCCTAGAAGCAGCTTTTCTTACCACCAGACCTTTCTCCATCAATTAGGAATCTGATGCTGTCACTAAACACATTCCTTAAATTGCAGCCATTTGTTGAGTGTTTTTTTTGTGTCTAATCCGCATATATATATATATATCACAATTGCCCTTGATTTTCTTGACTGTATATCTCTTAAATGTCAACATATACACGTGTGATTTAGTTTACGAAGATTTTTCAATGCCGAGAACCTCGATCAGAGAGTAAAAAAGGCGTAAGGTTCACAATGGTGTAAAATTAAAATGGGATATACCGGGCTAGGATTCGAGTTACAGGAACAAGGGCCAAACCAACCACCCAAGAATGGAATCGTCGAGTGAAAACACTTGACAACCTCCTAGAAGGAGCTTTTATTGCCACCAGACCTTTCTCCATCAATTAGGAATCTGATGCCGTCACTAAACACATTCCTTAAATAGTAGCCATTTGTTGAGTGTTTTTTTGGTGTATAATCTGCATATATATCACCATTGCCCTTGATTTTCTTGACTGTATATCTCTTAAATGTCAACATATACACGTGTGATTTAGTTTACGAAGATTTTTCAATGCCGAGAACCTCGATCAGAGAGTAAAAAAGGCGTAAGGTTCACAATGGTGTAAAATTAAAATGGGATATACTGGGCTAGGATTCGAGTTACAGGAACAAGGGCCAAACGAACCACCCAAGAATGGAATCGTCGAGCGAAAACACTTGACAACCTCCTAGAAGGAGCTTTTATTGCCACCGGACCTTTTTCCATCAATTAGGAATCTGATGCCGTCACTAAACACATTCCTTAAATAGTAGCCGTTTCTTGAGTGTTTTTTTTAGTGTCTAATCCACATATATATCACCATTGCCCTTGATTTTCTTGACTGTATTTCTCTTAAATGTCAACATACACACGTGTGATTTAGTTTACGAAGATTTTTCAATGCCGAGAACCTCGATCAGAGAGTAAAAAAGGCGTAAGGTTCACAATGGTGTTAAATTAAAATGGGATATACCGGGCTAGGATTCGAGTTACAGAAACAAGGGCCAAACCAACCACCCAAGAATGGAATCGTCGAGCGAAAACACTTGATAACATCCTTGAAGCAGCTTTTCTTACCACCAGACCTTTCTCCATCAATTAGGAATCTGATGCCGTCACTAAACACATTCCTTAAATAGTAGCCGTTTGTTGAGTGTTTTTTTTGGTGTCTAATCCGCATATATATATCACCATTGCCCTTGATTTTCTTGACTGTATTTCTCTTAAATGTCAACATATACACGTGTGATTTAGTTTACGAAGATTTTTCAATGCCGAGAACCTCGATCAGAGAGTAAAAAAGGCGTAAGGTTCACAATGGTGTTAAATTAAAATGGGATATACCGGGTTAGGATTCGAGTTACAGGAACAAGGGCCAAACCAACCACCCAAGAATGGAATCGTCGAGCGAAAACACTTGATAACCTCCTAGAAGCAGCTTTTCTTACCACCAGACCTTTCTCCATCAATTAGGAATCTGATGTTGTCACTAAACACATTCCTTAAATTGCAGCCATTTGTTGAGTGTTTTTTTTGTGTCTAATCCGCATATATATATATATATCACAATTGCCCTTGATTTTCTTGACTGTATATCTCTTAAATGTCAACATATACACGTGTGATTTAGTTTACGAAGATTTTTCAATGCCGAGAACCTCGATCAGAGAGTAAAAAAGGCGTAAGGTTCACAATGGTGTAAAATTAAAATGGGATATACCGGGCTAGGATTCGAGTTACAGGAACAAGGGCCAAACCAACCACCCAAGAATGGAATCGTCGAGTGAAAACACTTGACAACCTCCTAGAAGGAGCTTTTATTGCCACCAGACCTTTCTCCATCAATTAGGAATCTGATGCCGTCACTAAACACATTCCTTAAATAGTAGCCGTTTGTTGAGTGTTTTTTTGGTGTATAATCTGCATATATATCACCATTGCCCTTGATTTTCTTGACTGTATATCTCTTAAATGTCAACATATACACGTGTGATTTAGTTTACGAAGATTTTTCAATGCCGAGAACCTCGATCAGAGAGTAAAAAAGGCGTAAGGTTCACAATGGTGTAAAATTAAAATGGGATATACTGCGCTAGGATTCGAGTTACAGGAACAAGGGCCAAACGAACCACCCAAGAATGGAATCGTCGAGCGAAAACACTTGACAACCTCCTAGAAGGAGCTTTTATTGCCACCGGACCTTTTTCCATCAATTAGGAATCTGATGCCGTCACTAAACACATTCCTTAAATAGTAGCCGTTTCTTGAGTGTTTTTTTTAGTGTCTAATCCACATATATATCACCATTGCCCTTGATTTTCTTGACTGTATTTCTCTTAAATGTCAACATACACACGTGTGATTTAGTTTACGAAGATTTTTCAATGCCGAGAACCTCGATCAGAGAGTAAAAAAGGCGTAAGGTTCACAATGGTGTGAAATTAAAATGGGATATACCGGGCTAGGATTCGAGTTACAGAAACAAGGGCCAAACCAACCACCCAAGAATGGAATCGTCGAGCGAAAACACTTGATAACATCCTAGAAGCAGCTTTTCTTACCACCAGACCTTTCTCCATCAATTAGGAATCTGATGCCGTCACTAAACACATTCCTTAAATAGTAGCCGTTTGTTGAGTGTTTTTTTTGGTGTCTAATCCGCATATATATATCACCATTGCCCTTGATTTTCTTGACTGTATTTCTCTTAAATGTCAACATATACACGTGTGATTTAGTTTACGAAGATTTTTCAATGCCGAGAACCTCAATCAGAGAGTAAAAAAGGCGTAAGGTTCACAATGGTGTAAAATTAAAATGGGATATACCGGGCTAGGATTCGTGTTACAGGAACAAGGGCCAAACCAACCACCCAAGAATGGAATCGTCGAGTGAAAACACTTGACAACCTCCTAGAACGAGCTTTTATTGCCACCAGACCTTTCTCCATCAATTAGGAATCTGATGCCGTCACTAAACACATTCCTTAAATAGTAGCCGTTTGTTGAGTGTTTTTTTGGTGTATAATCTGCATATATATCACCATTGCCCTTGATTTTCTTGACTGTATATCTCTTAAATGTCAACATATACACGTGTGATTTAGTTTACGAAGATTTTTCAATGCCGAGAACCTCGATCAGAGAGTAAAAAAGGCGTAAGGTTCACAATGGTGTAAAATTAAAATGGGATATACCGGGCTAGGATTAGAGTTACAGGAACAAGGGCCAAACGAACCACCCAAGAATGGAATCGTCGAGCGAAAACACTTGACAACCTCCTAGAAGGAGCTTTTATTGCCACCAGACCTTTTTCCATCAATTAGGAATCTGATGCCGTCACTAAACACATTCCTTAAATAGTAGCCGTTTCTTGAGTGTTTTTTTTAGTGTCTAATCCACATATATATTACCATTGCCCTTGATTTTCTTGACTGTATTTCTCTTAAATGTCAACATATACACGTGTGATTTAGTTTACGAAGATTTTTCAATGCCGAGAACCTCGATCAGAGAGTAAAAAAGGCGTAAGGTTCACAATGGTGTTAAATTAAAATGGGATATACCGGGCTAGGATTCGTGTTACAGAAACAAGGGCCAAACCAACCACCCAAGAATGGAATCGTCGAGCGAAAACACTTGATAACATCCTAGAAGCAGCTTTTCTTACCACCAGACCTTTCTCCGTCAATTAGGAATTTGATGCCGTCACTAAACACATTCCTTAAATAGTAGCCGTTTGTTGATTTTTTTTTTGGTGTCTAATCCGCATATATATATCACCATTGCCCTTGATTTTGTTGACTGTATTTCTCTTAAATGTCAACATATACACGTGTGATTTAGTTTACGAAGATTTTTCAATGCCGAGAACCTCGATCAGAGAGTAAAAAAGGCGTAAGGTTCACAATGGTGTTAAATTAAAATGGGATATACCGGGCTAGGATTCGAGTTACAGGAACAAGGGCCAAACAACCACCCAAGATTGGAATCGTCGAGCGAAAACACTTGATAACCTCCTAGAAGGAGCTTTTATTGCCACCAGACCTTTCTCCATCAATTAGGAATCTGATGCCGTCACTAAACACATTCCTTAAATTGCAGCCATTTGTTGAGTGTTTTTTTGTGTCTAATCCGCATATATATATCACAATTGCCCTTGATTTTCTTGACTGTATATCTCTTAAATGTCAACATATACACGTGTGATTTAGTTTACGAAGATTTTTCAATGCCGAGAACCTCGATCAGAGAGTAAAAAAGGCGTAAGGTTCACAATTGTGTAAAATTAAAATGGGATAAACCGGGCTAGGATTCGAGTTACAGGAACAAGGGCCAAACGAACCACCCAAGAATGGAATCGTCGAGCGAAAACACTTGACAACCTCCTAGAAGGAGCTTTTATTGCCACCAGACCTTTTTCCATCAATTAGGAATCTGATGCCGTCACTAAACACATTCCTTAAATAGTAGCCATTTCTTGAGTGTTTTTTTTGTTGTCTAATCCACATATATATCACCATTGCCCTTGATTTTCTTGACTGTATTTCTCTTAAATGTCAACATATACACATGTGATTTAGTTTACAAAGATTTTTCAATGCCGAGAACCTCGATCAGAGAGTAAAAAAGGCGTAAGGTTCACAATGGTGTTAAATTAAAATGGGATATACCGGGCTAGGATTCGAGTTACAGGAACAAGGGCCAAACCAACCACCCAAGAATGGAATCGTCGAGCGAAAACACTTGATAACATCCTAGAAGCAGCTTTTCTTACCACCAGACCTTTCTCCATCAATTAGGAATCTGATGCCGTCACTAAACACATTCCTTAAATAGTAGCCGTTTGTTGAGTGTTTTTTTTGGTGTCTAATCCGCATATATATATCACCATTGCCCTTGATTTTCTTGACTGTATTTCTCTTAAATGTCAACATATACACGTGTGATTTAGTTTACGAAGATTTTTCATTGCCGAGAACCTCGATCAGAGAGTAAAAAAGGCGTAAGGTTCACAATGGTGTAAAATTAAAATGGGATATACCGGGCTAGGATTCGAGTTACAGGAACAAGGGCCAAACGAACCACCCAAGAATGGAATCGTCGAGCGAAAACACTTGACAACCTCCTAGAAGGAGCTTTTATTGCCACCAGACCTTTTTCCATCAATTAGGAATCTGATGCCGTCACTAAACACATTCCTTAAATAGTAGCCGTTTCTTGAGTGTTTTTTTTAGTGTCTAATCCACATATATATCACCATTGCCCTTGATTTTCTTGACTGTATTTCTCTTAAATGTCAACATATACACGTGTGATTTAGTTTACGAAGATTTTTCAATGCCGAGAACCTCGATCAGAGAGTAAAAAAGGCGTAAGGTTCACAATGGTGTTAAATTAAAATGGGATATACCGGGCTAGGATTCGAGTTACAGGAACAAGGGCCAAACAACCACCCAAGAATGGAATCGTCGAGCGAAAACACTTGATAACCTCCTAGAAGGAGCTTTTATTGCCACCAGACCTTTCTCCATCAATTAGGAATCTGATGCCGTCACTAAACACATTCCTTAAATTGCAGCCATTTGTTGAGTGTTTTTTTGTGTCTAATCCGCATATATATATCACAATTGCCCTTGATTTTCTTGACTGTATATCTCTTAAATGTCAACATATACACGTGTGATTTAGTTTACGAAGATTTTTCAATGCCGAGAACCTCGATCAGAGAGTAAAAAAGGCGTAAGGTTCACAATTGTGTAAAATTAAAATGGGATATACCGGGCTAGGATTCGAGTTACAGGAACAAGGGCCAAACCAACCACCCAAGAATGGAATCGTCGAGCGAAAACACTTGATAACATCCTAGAAGCAGCTTTTCTTACCACCAGACCTTTCTCCATCAATTAGGAATCTGATGCCGTCACTAAACACATTCCTTAAATAGTAGCCGTTTGTTGAGTGTTTTTTTTGGTGTCTAATCCGCATATATATATCACCATTGCCCTTGATTTTCTTGACTGTATTTCTCTTAAATGTCAACATATACACGTGTGATTTAGTTTACGAAGATTTTTCATTGCCGAGAACCTCGATCAGAGAGTAAAAAAGGCGTAAGGTTCACAATGGTGTAAAATTAAAATGGGATATACCGGGCTAGGATTCGAGTTACAGGAACAAGGGCCAAACGAACCACCCAAGAATGGAATCGTCGAGCGAAAACACTTGACAACCTCCTAGAAGGAGCTTTTATTGCCACCAGACCTTTTTCCATCAACTAGGAATCTGATGCCGTCACTAAACACATTCCTTAAATAGTAGCCGTTTGTTGAGTGTTTTTTTTGGTGTCTAATCCGCATATATATATCACCATTGCCCTTGATTTTCTTGACTGTATTTCTCTTAAATGTCAACATATACACGTGTGATTTAGTTTACGAAGATTTTTCAATGCCGAGAACCTCGATCAGAGAGTAAAAAAGGCGTAAGGTTCGCAATGGTGTTAAATTAAAATGGGATATACCGGGCTAGGATTCGAGTTACAGGAACAAGGGCCAAACCAACCACCCAATAATGGAATCGTTGAGCGAAAACACTTGATAACCTCCTAGAAGCAGCTTTTCTTACCACCAGACCTTTCTCCATCAATTAGGAATCTGATGCTGTCACTAAACACATTCCTTAAATTGCAGCCATTTGTTGAGTGTTTTTTTTGTGTCTAATCCGCATATATATATCACAATTGCCCTTGACTTTCTTGACTGCATATCTCTTAAATGTCAACATATACACGTGTGATTTAGTTTACGAAGATTTTTCAATGCCGAGAACCTCGATCAGAGAGTAAAAAAGGCGTAAGGTTCACAATGGTGTAAAATTAAAATGGGATATACCGGGCTAGGATTCGAGTTACAGGAACAAGGGCCAAACCAACCACCCAAGAATGGAATCGTCGAGTGAAAACACTTGACAACCTCCTAGAAGGAGCTTTTATTGCCACCAGACCTTTCTCCATCAATTAGGAATCTGATGCCGTCACTAAACACATTCCTTAAATTGCAGCCATTTGTTGAGTGTTTTTTTGTGTCTAATCCGCACATATATATCACAATTGCCCTTGATTTTCTTCACTGTATATCTCTTAAATGTCAACATATACACGTGTGATTTAGTTTACGAAGATTTTTCAATGCCGAGAACCTCGATCAGAGAGTAAAAAAGGCGTAAGGTTCACAATGGTGTAAAATTAAAATGGGATATACCGGGCTAGGATTCGAGTTACAGGAACAAGGGCCAAACCAACCACCCAAGAATGGAATCGTCGAGTGAAAACACTTGACAACCTCCTTGAAGGAGCTTTTATTGCCACCAGACCTTTCTCCATCAATTAGGAATCTGATGCCGTCACTAAACACATTCCTTAAATAGTAGCCGTTTGTTGAGTGTTTTTTTGGTGTCTAATCCGCATATATATATCACCATTGCCCTTGATTTTCTTGACTGTATTTCTCTTAAATGTCAACATATACACGTGTGATTTAGTTTACGAAGAATTTTCAATGCCGAGAACCTCGATCAGAGAGTAAAAAAGGCGTAAGGTTCACAATGGTGTTAAATTAAAATGGGATATACCGGGCTAGGATTCGAGTTACAGGAACAAGGGCCAAACCAACCACCCAATAATGGAATCATCGAGCGAAAACACTTGATAACCTCCTAGAAGCAGCTTTTCTTACCACCAGACCTTTCTCCATCAATTAGGAATCTGATGCCGTCACTAAACACATTCCTTAAATTGCAGCCATTTGTTGAGTGTTTTTTTGTGTCTAATCCGCACATATATATCACAATTGCCCTTGATTTTCTTCACTGTATATCTCTTAAATGTCAACATATACACGTGTGATTTAGTTTACGAAGATTTTTCAATGCCGAGAACCTCGATCAGAGAGTAAAAAAGGCGTAAGGTTCACAATGGTGTAAAATTAAAATGGGATATACCGGGCTAGGATTCGAGTTACAGGAACAAGGGCCAAACCAACCACCCAAGAATGGAATCGTCGAGTGAAAACACTTGACAACCTCCTTGAAGGAGCTTTTATTGCCACCAGACCTTTCTCCATCAATTAGGAATCTGATGCCGTCACTAAACACATTCCTTAAATAGTAGCCGTTTGTTGAGTGTTTTTTTGGTGTCTAATCCGCATATATATATCACCATTGCCCTTGATTTTCTTGACTGTATTTCTCTTAAATGTTAACATATACACGTGTGATTTAGTTTACGAAGATTTTTCAATGCCGAGAACCTCGATCAGAGAGTAAAAAAGGCGTAAGGTTCACAATGGTGTTAAATTAAAATGGGATATACCGGGCTAGGATTCGAGTTACAGGAACAAGGGCCAAACCAACCACCCAATAATGGAATCGTCGAGCGAAAACACTTGATAACCTCCTAGAAGCAGCTTTTCTTACCACCAGACCTTTCTCCATCAATTAGGAATCTGATGCTGTCACTAAACACATTCCTTAAATTGCAGCCATTTGTTGAGTGTTTTTTTTGTGTCTAATCCGCATATATATATCACAATTGCCCTTGACTTTCTTGACTGTATATCTCTTAAATGTCAACATATACACGTGTGATTTAGTTTACGAAGATTTTTCAATGCCGAGAACCTCGATCAGAGAGTAAAAAAGGCGTAAGGTTCACAATGGTGTAAAATTAAAATGGGATATACCGGGCTAGGATTCGAGTTACAGGAACAAGGGCCAAACCAACCACCCAAGAATGGAATCGTCGAGTGAAAACACTTGACAACCTCCTAGAAGGAGCTTTTATTGCCACCAGACCTTTCTCCATCAATTAGGAATCTGATGCCGTCACTAAACACATTCCTTAAATAGTAGCCGTTTGTTGAGTGTTTTTTTGGTGTCTAATCTGCATATATATCACCATTGCCCTTGATTTTCTTGACTGTATATCTCTTAAATGTCAACATATACACGTGTGATTTAGTTTACGAAGATTTTTCAATGCCGAGAACCTCGTTCAGAGAGTAAAAAAGGCGTAAGGTTCACAATGGTGTTAAATTAAAATGGGATATACCGGGCTAGGATTCGAGTTACAGGAACAAGGGCCAAACCAACCACCCAATAATGGAATCGTCGAGCGAAAACACTTGATAACCTCCTAGAAGCAGCTTTTCTTACCACCAGACCTTTCTCCATCAATTAGGAATCTGATGCTGTCACTAAACACATTCCTTAAATTGCAGCCATTTGTTGAGTGTTTTTTTTTTGTATCTAATCCGCATATATATATATCACAATTGCCCTTGACTTTCTTGACTGTATATCTCTTAAATGTCAACATATACACGTGTGATTTAGTTTACGAAGATTTTTCAATGCCGAGAACCTCGATCAGAGAGTAAAAAAGGCGTAAGGTTCACAATGGTGTAAAATTAAAATGGGATATACCGGGCTAGGATTCGAGTTACAGGAACAAGGGCCAAACCAACCACCCAAGAATGGAATCGTCGAGTGAAAACACTTGACAACCTCCTAGAAGGAGCTTTTATTGCCACCAGACCTTTCTCCATCAATTAGGAATCTGATGCCGTCACTAAACACATTCCTTAAATAGTAGCCGTTTGTTGAGTGTTTTTTTGGTGTCTAATCTGCATATATATCATCATTGCCCTTGATTTTCTTGACTGTATATCTCTTAAATGTCAACATATACACGTGTGATTTAGTTTACGAAGATTTTTCAATGCCGAGAACCTCGTTCAGAGAGTAAAAAAGGCGTAAGGTTCACAATGGTGTTAAATTAAAATGGGATATACCGGGCTAGAATTCGAGTTACTGGAACAAGGGCCAAAGGAACCACTCAAGAATGGAATCGTCGAGCGAAAACACTTGACAACCTCCTAGAAGCAGCTTTTCTTGCCACCAGACCTTTCTCCATCAATTAGGAATCTGATGCCGTCACTAAACACAATCTTTAAATTGTAGCCATTTTTTGAGGTTTTTTTTGGTGTCTAATCCGCATATATATCACCATTGCCCTTGATTTTCTTGACTGTATATCTCTTAAATGTCAACATATACACGTGTGATTTAGTTTACGAAGATTTTTCAATGCCGAGAACCTCGATCAGAGAGTAAAAAAGGCGTAAGATTCACAATGGTGTAAAATTAAAATGGGATATACCGGGCTCGGATTCGAGTTACAAGAATAAGGGCCAAACCAACCACCCAAGAATGGAATCGTCGAGCGAAAACACTTGACAACCTCCTAGAAGGAGCTTTTATTGCCACCAGACCTTTCTCCATCAATTAGGAATCTGATGCCGTCACTAAACACATTCCTTAAATTGCAGCCATTTGTTGAGTGTTTTTTTGTGTCTAATCCGCACATATATATCACAATTGCCCTTGATTTTCTTCACTGTATATCTCTTAAATGTCAACATATACACGTGTGATTTAGTTTACGAAGATTTTTCAATGCCGAGAACCTCGATCAGAGAGTAAAAAAGGCGTAAGGTTCACAATGGTGTAAAATTAAAATGGGATATACCGGGCTAGGATTCTAGTTGCAGGAACAAGGGCCAAACCAACCACCCAAGAATGGAATCGTCGAGTGAAAACACTTGACAACCTCCTTGAAGGAGCTTTTATTGCCACCAGACCTTTCTCCATCAATTAGGAATCTGATGCCGTCACTAAACACATTCCTTAAATAGTAGCCGTTTGTTGAGTGTTTTTCTGGTGTCTAATCCGCATTTATATATCACCATTGCCCTTGATTTTCTTGACTGTATTTCTCTTAAATGTCAACATATACACGTGTGATTTAGTTTACGAAGATTTTTCAATGCCGAGAACCTCGATCAGAGAGTAAAAAAGGCGTAAGGTTCACAATGGTGTTAAATTAAAATGGGATATACCGGGCTAGGATTCGAGTTACAGGAACAAGGGCCAAACCAACCACCCAATAATGGAATCGTCGAGCGAAAACACTTGATAACCTCCTAGAAGCAGCTTTTCTTACCACCAGACCTTTCTCCATCAATTAGGAATCTGATGCTGTCACTAAACACATTCCTTAAATTGCAGCCATTTGTTGAGTGTTTTTTTTGTGTCTAATCCGCATATATATATCACAATTGCCCTTGACTTTCTTGACTGTATATCTCTTAAATGTCAACATATACACGTGTGATTTAGTTTACGAAGATTTTTCAATGCCGAGAACCTCGATCAGAGAGTAAAAAAGGCGTAAGGTTCACAATGGTGTAAAATTAAAATGGGATATACCGGGCTAGGATTCGAGTTACAGGAACAAGGGCCAAACCAGCCACCCAAGAATGGAATCGTCGAGTGAAAACACTTGACAACCTCCTAGAAGGAGCTTTTATTGCCACCAGACCTTTCTCCATCAATTAGGAATCTGATGCCGTCACTAAACACATTCCTTAAATAGTAGCCGTTTGTTGAGTGTTTTTTTGGTGTCTAATCTGCATATATATCACCATTGCCCTTGATTTTCTTGACTGTATATCTCTTAAATGTCAACATATACACGTGTGATTTAGTTTACGAAGATTTTTCAATGCCGAGAACCTCGTTCAGAGAGTAAAAAAGGCGTAAGGTTCACAATGGTGTTAAATTAAAATGGTATATACCGGGCTAGAATTCGAGTTACTGGAACAAGGGCCAAAGGAACCACCCAAGAATGGAATCGTCGAGCGAAAACACTTGACAACCTCCTAGAAGCAGCTTTTCTTGCCACCAGACCTTTCTCCATCAATTAGGAATCTGATGCCGTCACTAAACACAATCTTTAAATTGTAGCCATTTTTTGAGGTTTTTTTTGGTGTCTAATCTGCATATATATCACCATTGTCCTTGATTTTCTTGACTGTATATCTCTTAAATGTCAACATATACACGTGTGATTTAGTTTACGAAGATTTTTCAATGCCGAGAACCTCGATCAGAGAGTATAAAAGGCGTAAGGTTCACAATGGTGTAAAATTAAAATGGGATATACCGGGCTCGGATTCGAGTTACAAGAACAAGGGCCAAACCAACGACCCAAGAATGGAATCGTCGCGCGAAAACACTTGACAACCTCCTAGAAGGAGCTTTTATTGCCACCAGACCTTTCTCCATCAATTAGGAATCTGATGCCGTCACTAAACACATTCCTTAAATTGCAGCCATTTGTTGAGTGTTTTTTTGTGTCTAATCCGCACATATATATCACAATTGCCCTTGATTTTCTTCACTGTATATCTCTTAAATGTCAACATATACACGTGTGATTTAGTTTACGAAGATTTTTCAATGCCGAGAACCTCGATCAGAGAGTAAAAAAGGCGTAAGGTTCACAATGGTGTAAAATTAAAATGGGATATGCCGGGCTAGGATTCGAGTTACAGGAACGAGGGCCAAACCAACCACCCAAGAATGGAATCGTCGAGTGAAAACACTTGACAACCTCCTAGAAGGAGCTTTTATTGCCACCAGACCATTCTCCATCAATTAGGAATCTGATGCCGTCACTAAACACATTCCTTAAATAGTAGCCGTTTGTTGAGTGTTTTTTTGGTGTCTAATCTGCATATAAATCACCATTGCCCTTGATTTTCTTGACTGTATATCTCTTAAATGTCAACATATACATGTGTGATTTAGTTTACGAAGATTTTTCAATGCCGAGAACCTCGTTCAGAGAGTATAAAAGGCGTAAGGTTCACAATGGTGTTAAATTAAAATGGGATATACCGGGCTAGAATTCGAGTTACAGGAATAAGGGACAAACCAACCACCCAAGAATGGAATCGTCGAGCGAAAACACTTGACAACCTCCTAGAAGCAGCTTTTCTTGCCACCAGACCTTTCTCCATCAGTTAGGAATCTGATGCCGTCACTAAACACAATCTTTAAATTGTAGCCATTTTTTGAGTGTTTTTTTGGTGTCTAATCCGCATATATATCACCATTGCCCTTGATTTTCTTGACTGTATATCTCTTAAATGTCAACATATACACGTGTGATTTAGTTTACGAAGATTTTTCAATGCCGAGAACCTCGATCAGAGAGTAAAAAAGGCGTAAGGTTCACAATGGTGTAAAATTAAAATGGGATATACCGGGCAAGAATTCTAGTTACAGGAACAAGGGACAAACCAACCACCCAAGAATGGAATCGTCGAGTGAAAACACTTGACAACCTCCTAGAAGGAGCTTTTATTGCCACCAGACCTTTCACATTCAATTAGGAATCTGATGCCGTCACTAAACACATTCCTTAAATAGTAGCCGTTTGTTGAGTGTTTTTTCGGTGTCTAATCTGCATATATATCACCATTGCCCTTGATTTTCTTGACTGTATATCTCTTAAATGTCAACATATACACGTGTGATTTAGTTTACGAAGATTTTTCAATGCCGAGAACCTCGTTCAGAGAGTAAAAAAGGCGTAAGGTTCACAATGGTGTTAAATTAAAATGGGATATACCGGGCTAGGATTCGAGTTACAGGAACAAGGGCCAAACCAACCACCCAAGAATGGAACCGTCGAGTGAAAACACTTGACAACCTCCTAGAAGGAGCTTTTATTGCCACCAGACCTTTCTCCATCAATTAGGAATCTGATGCCGTCACTAAACATATTCCTTAAATAGTAGCCGTTTGTTGAGTGTTTTTTTGGTGTCTAATCCGCATATATATATCACCATTGCCCTTGATTTTCTTGACTGTATTTCTCTTAAATGTCAACATATACACGTGTGATTTAGTTTACGAAGATTTTTCAATGCCGAGAACCTCGATCAGAGAGTAAAAAAGGCGTAAGGTTCACAATGGTGTTAAATTAAAATGGGATATACCGGGCTAGGATTCGAGTTACAGGAACAAGGGCCAAACCAACCACCCAATAATGGAATCGTCGAGCGAAAACACTTGATAACCTCCTAGAAGCAGCTTTTCTTACCACCAGACCTTTCTCCATCAATTAGGAATCTGATGCTGTCACTAAACACATTCCTTAAATTGCAGCCATTTGTTGAGTGTTTTTTTTGTGTCTAATCCGCATATATATATCACAATTGCCCTTGACTTTCTTGACTGTATATCTCTTAAATGTCAACATATACACGTGTGATTTAGTTTACGAAGATTTTTCAATGCCGAGAACCTCGATCAGAGAGTAAAAAAGGCGTAAGGTTCACAATGGTGTAAAATTAAAATGGGATATACCGGGCTAGGATTCGAGTTACAGGAACAATGGCCAAACCAACCACCCAAGAATGGAATCGTCGAGTGAAAACACTTGACAACCTCCTAGAAGGAGCTTTTATTGCCACCAGACCTTTCTCCATCAATTAGGAATCTGATGCCGTCACTAAACACATTCCTTAAATAGTAGCCGTTTGTTGAGTGTTTTTTTGGTGTCTAATCTGCATATATATCACCATTGCCCTTGATTTTCTTGACTGTATATCTCTTTGATGTCAACATATACACGTGTGATTTAGTTTACGAAGATTTTTCAATGCCGAGAACCTCGTTCAGAGAGTAAAAAAGGCGTAAGGTTCACAATGGTGTTAAATTAAAATGGGATATACCGGGCTAGAATTCGAGTTACAGGAACAAGGGACAAACCAACCACCCAAGAATGGAATCGTCGAGCGAAAACACTTGACAACCTCCTAGAAGCAGCTTTTCTTGCCACCAGACCTTTCTCCATCAGTTAGGAATCTGATGCCGTCACTAAACACAATCTTTAAATTGTAGCCATTTTTTGAGTGTTTTTTTGGTGTCTAATCCGCATATATATCACCATTGCCCTTGATTTTCTTGACTGTATATCTCTTAAATGTCAACATATACACGTGTGATTTAGTTTACGAAGATTTTTCAATGCCGAGAACCTCGATCAGAGAGTAAAAAAGGCGTAAGGTTCACAATGGTGTAAAATTAAAATGGGATATACCGGGCTAGAATTCGAGTTACAGGAACAAGGGACAAACCAACCACCCAAGAATGGAATCGTCGAGTGAAAACACTTGACAACCTCCTAGAAGGAGCTTTATTGCCACCAGACCTTTCACATTCAATTAGGAATCTGATGCCGTCACTAAACACATTCCTTAAATAGTAGCCGTTTGTTGAGTGTTTTTTCGGTGTCTAATCTGCATATATATCACCATTGCCCTTGATTTTCTTGACTGTATATCTCTTAAATGTCAACATATACACGTGTGATTTAGTTTACGAAGATTTTTCAATGCCGAGAACCTCGTTCAGAGAGTAAAAAAGGCGTAAGGTTCACAATGGTGTTAAATTAAAATGGGATATACCGGGCTAGGATTCGAGTTACAGGAACAAGGGCCAAACCAACCACCCAAGAATGGAACCGTCGAGTGAAAACACTTGACAACTTCCTAGAAGGAGCTTTTATTGCCACCAGACCTTTCTCCATCAATTAGGAATCTGATGCCGTCACTAAACACATTCCTTAAATAGTAGCCGTTTGTTGAGTGTTTTTTTGGTGTCTAATCTGCATATATATCACCATTGCCCTTGATTTTCTTGATTGTATATCTCTTAAATGTCAACATATACACGTGTGATTTAGTTTACGAAGATTTTTCAATGCCGAGAACCTCGTTCAGAGAGTAAAAAAGGCGTAAGGTTCACAATGGTGTTAAATTAAAATGGGATATACCGGGCTAGAATTCGAGTTACAGGAACAAGGGACAAACCAACCACCCAAGAATGGAATCGTCGAGCGAAAACACTTGACAACCTCCTAGAAGCAGCTTTTCTTGCCACCAGACCTTTCTCCATCAATTAGGAATCTGATGCCGTCACTAAACACAATCTTTAAATTGTAGCCATTTTTTGAGTGTTTTTTTGGTGTCTAATCCGCATATATATCACCATTGCCCTTGATTTTCTTGACTGTATATCTCTTAAATGTCAACATATACACGTGTGATTTAGTTTACGAAGATTTTTCAATGCCGAGAACCTCGATCAGAGAGTAAAAAAGGCGTAAGGTTCACAATGGTGTAAAATTAAAATGGGATATACCGGGCTAGGATTCGAGTTACAAGAACAAGGGCCAAACCAACCACCCAAGAATGGAATCGTCGAGCGAAAACACTTGACAACCTCCTAGAAGGAGCTTTTATTGCCACCAGACCTTTCTCCATCAATTAGGAATCTGATGCCGTCACTAAACACATTCCTTAAATAGTAGCCGTTTGTTGAGTGTTTTTTTGGTGTCTAATCTGCATATATATCACCATTGCCCTTGATTTTCTTGACTGTATATCTCTTAAATGTCAACATATACACGTGTGATTTAGTTTACGAAGATTTTTCAAGGCCGAGAACCTTGTTCAGAGAGTAAAAAAGGCGTAAGGTTCACAATGGTGTTAAATTAAAATGGGATATACCGGGCTAGAATTTGAGTTACAGGAACAAGGGACAAATCAACCACCCAAGAATGGAATCGTCGAGCGAAAACACTTGACAACCTCCTAGAAGCAGCTTTTCTTGCCACCAGACCTTTCACCATCAATTAGGAATCTGATGCCGTCACTAAACACAATCTTTAAATTGTAGCCATTTTTTGAGTGTTTTTTTGGTGTCTAATCCGCATATATAGGACCATTGCCCTTGATTTTCTTGACTGTATATCTCTTAAATGTCAACATATACACGTGTGATTTAGTTTACGAGGATTTTTCAATGCCGAGAACCTCGATCAGAGAGTAAAAAAGGCGTAAGGTTCACAATGGTGTAAAATTAAAATGGGATATACCGCGCTAGGATTCGAGTTACAAGAACAAGGGCCAAACCAACCACCCAAGAATGGAATCGTCGAGCGAAAACACTTGATAACCTCCTAGAAGGAGCTTTTCTTACCACCAGACCTTTCTCCATCAATTAGGAATCTGATGCCGTCACTAAACACATTCCTTAAATTGCAGCCATTTGTTGAGTGTTTTTTTTGTGTCCAATCCGCATATATATATCACAATTGCCCTTGATTTTCTTGACTGTATATCTCTTAAATGTCAACATATACACGTGTGATTTAGTTTACGAAGATTTTTCAATGCCGAGAACCTCGTTCAGAGAGTAAAAAAGGCGTAAGGTTGACAATGGTGTTAAATTAAAATGGGATATACCGGGCTAGAATTCGAGTTACAGGAACAAAGGACAAACCAACCACCCAAGAATGGAATCGTCGAGCGAAAACACTTGACAACCTCCTAGAAGCATCTTTTCTTGCCACCAGACCTTTCTCCATCAATTAGGAATCTGATGCCATCACTAAACACAATCTTTAAATTGTAGCCATTTTTTGAGTGTTTTTTTGGTGTCTAATCCGCATATATATCACCATTGCCCTTGATTTTCTTGACTGTATATCTCTTAAATGTCAACATATACACGTGTGATTTAGTTTACGAAGATTTTTCAATGCCGAGAACCTCGATCAGAGAGTAAAAAAGGCGTAAGGTTCACAATGGTGTAAAATTAAAATGGGATATACCGGGCTAGGATTCGAGTTACAAGAACAAGGGCCAAACCAACCACCCAAGAATGGAATCGTCGAGCGAAAACACTTGACAACCTCCTAGAAGGAGCTTTTATTGCCACCAGACCTTTCTCCATCAATTAGGAATCTAATGCCGTCACTAAACACATTCCTTAAATAGTAGCCGTTTGTTGAGTGTTTTTTTTGGTGTCTAATCCGCATATATATATCACCATTGCCCTTGATTTTCTTGACTGTATTTCTCTTAAATGTCAACATATACACGTGTGATTTAGTTTACGAAGATTTTTCAATGCCGAGAACCTCGATCAGAGAGTAAAAAAGGTGTAAGGTTCACAATGGTGTTAAATTAAAATGGGATATACCGGGCTTGGATTCGAGTTACAGGAACAAGGGCCAAACTAACCACCCAAGAATGGAATCGTCGAGCGAAAACACTTGATAACCTCCTAGAAGCAGCTTTTCTTACCACCAGACCTTTCTCCATCAATTAGGAATCTGATGCCGTCACTAAACACATTCCTTAAATTGCAGCCATTTGTTGAGTGTTTTTTTTGTGTCAAATCCGCATATATATATCACAATTGCCCTTGATTTTCTTGACTGTATATCTCTTAAATGTCAACATATACACGTGTGATTTAGTTTACGAAGATTTTTCAATGCCGAGAACCTCGATCAGAGAGTAAAAAAGGCGTAAGGTTCACAATGGTGTAAAATTAAAATGGGATATACCGGGCTAGGATTCGAGTTACAGGAACAAGGGCCAAACCAACCACCCAAGAATGGAATCGTCGAGTGAAAACACTTGACAACCTCCTAGAAGGAGCTTTTATTGCCACCAGACCTTTCTCCATCAATTAGGAATCTGATGCCGTCCCTAAACACATTCCTTAAATAGTAGCCGTTTGTTGAGTGTTTTTTTGGTGTCTAATCTGCATATATATCACCATTGCCCTTGATTTTGTTGACTGTATATCTCTTAAATGTCAACATATACACGTGTGATTTAGTTTACGAAGATTTTTCAATGCCGAGAACCTCGTTCAGAGAGTAAAAAAGGCGTAAGGTTGACAATGGTGTTAAATTAAAATGGGATATACCGGGCTAGAATTCGAGTTACAGGAACAAAGGACAAACCAACCACCCAAGACTGGAATCGTCGAGCGAAAACACTTGACAACCTCCTAGAAGCAGCTTTTCTTGCCACCAGACCTTTCTCCATCAATTAGGAATCTGATGCCATCACTAAACACAATCTTTAAATTGTAGCCATTTTTTGAGTGTTTTTTTGGTGTCTAATCCGCATATATATCACCATTGCCCTTGATTTTCTTGACTGTATATCTCTTAAATGTCAACATATACACGTGTGATTTAGTTTACGAAGATTTTTCAATGCCGAGAACCTCGATCAGAGAGTAAAAAAGGCGTAAGGTTCACAATGGTGTAAAATTAAAATGGGATATACCGGGCTAGGATTCGAGTTACAAGAACAAGGGCCAAACCAACCACCCAAGAATGGAATCGTCGAGCGAAAACACTTGACAACCTCCTAGAAGGAGCTTTTATTGCCATCAGACATTTCTCCATCAATTAGGAATCTAATGCCGTCACTAAACACATTCCTTAAATAGTAGCCGTTTGTTGAGTGTTTTTTTTGGTGTCTAATCCGCATATATATATCACCATTGCCCTTGATTTTCTTGACTGTATTTCTCTTAAATGTCAACATATACACGTGTGATTTAGTTTACGAAGATTTTTCAATGCCGAGAACCTCGATCAGAGAGTAAAAAAGGTGTAAGGTTCACAATGGTGTTAAATTAAAATGGGATATACCGGGCTAGGATTCGAGTTACAGGAACAAGGGCCAAACCAACCACCCTAGAATGGAATCGTCGAGCGAAAACACTTGATAACCTCCTAGAAGCAGCTTTTCTTACCACCAGACCTTTCTCCATCAATTAGGAATCTGATGCCGTCACTAAACACATTCCTTAAATTGCAGCCATTTGTTGAGTGTTTTTTTTGTGTCTAATCCGCATATATATATCACAATTGCCCTTGATTTTCTTGACTGTATATCTCTTAAATGTCAACATATACACGTGTGATTTAGTTTACGAAGATTTTTCAATGCCGAGAACATCGATCAGAGAGTAAAAAAGGCGTAAGGTTCACAATGGTGTAAAATTAAAATGGGATATACCGGGCTAGGATTCGAGTTACAGGAACAAGGGCCAAACCAACCACCCAAGAATGGAATCGTCGAGTGAAAACACTTGACAACCTCCTAGAAGGAGCTTTTATTGCCACCAGACCTTTCTCCATCAATTAGGAATCTGATGCCGTCACTAAACACATTCCTTAAATAGTAGCCGTTTGTTGAGTGTTTTTTTGGTGTCTAATCTGCATATATATCACCATTGCCCTTGATTTTCTTGACTGTATATCTCTTAAATGTCAACATATACACGTGTGATTTAGTTTACGAAGATTTTTCAATGCCGAAAACCTCGTTCAGAGAGTAAAAAAGGCGTAAGGTTCACAATGGTGTTAAATTAAAATGGGATATACCGCGCTAGAATTCGAGTTACAGGAACAAGGGACAAACCAACCACCCAAGAATGGAATCGTCGAGCGAAAACACTTGACAACCTCCTAGAAGCAGCTTTTCTTGCCACCAGACCTTTCTCCATCAATTAGGAATCTGATGCCGTCACTAAACACAATCTTTAAATTGTAGCCATTTTTTGAGTGTTTTTTTGGTGTCTAATCCGCATATATATCACCATTGCCCTTGATTTTCTTGACTGTATATCTCTTAAATGTCAACATATACACGTGTGATTTAGTTTACGAAGATTTTTCAATGCCGAGAACATCGATCAGAGAGTAAAAAAGGCGTAAGGTTCACAATGGTGTAAAATTAAAATGGGATATACCGGGCTAGGATTCGAGTTACAAGAACAAGGGCCAAACCAACCACCCAAGAATGGAATCGTCGAGCGAAAACACTTGACAACCTCCTAGAAGGAGCTTTTATTGCCACCAGACCATTCTCCATCAATTAGGAATCTGATGCCGTCACTAAACACATTCCTTAAATAGTAGCCGTTTGTTGAGTGTTTTTTTTTTGTGTCTAATCTGCATATATATCACCATTGCCCTTGATTTTCTTGACTGTATATCTCTTAAATGTCAACATATACACCTGTGATTTAGTTTACAAAGATTTTTCAATGCCGAGAACCTCGTTCAGAGAGTAAAAAAGGCGTAAGGTTCACAATGGTGTTAAATTAAAATGGGATATACCGGGCTAGAATTCGAGTTACAGGAACAAGGGACAAACCAACCACCCAAGAATGGAATCGTCGAGCGAAAACACTTGACAACCTCCTAGAAGCAGCTTTTCTTGCCACCAGACCTTTCTCCATCAATTAGGAATCTGATGCCGTCACTAAACACATTCCTTAAATAGTAGCCGTTCGTTGAGCGTTTTTTTTTGGTGTCTAATCCACATATATATCACCATTGCCCTTGATTTTCTTGACTGTATTTCTCTTAAATGTCAACATATACACGTGTGATTTAGTTTACGAAGATTTTTCAATGCTGAGAACCTCGATCAGAGAGTAAAAAAGGCGTAAGGTTCACAATGGTGTTAAATTAAAATGGGATATACCGGGCTAGGATTCGAGTTACAGGAACAAGGGCCAAACCAACCACCCAAGAATGGAATCGTCGAGCGAAAACACTTGATAACATCCTAGAAGCAGCTTTTCTTACCACCAGACCTTTCTCCATCAATTAGGAATCTGATGCCGTCACTAAACACATTCCTTAAATAGTAGCCGTTTGTTGAGTGTTTTTTTTGGTGTCTAATCCACATATATATCACCATTGCCCTTGATTTTCTTGACTGTATTTCTCTTAAATGTCAACATATACACGTGCGATTTAGTTTACGAAGAATTTTCAATGCCGAGAACCTCGATCAGAGAGTAAAAAAAGGCGTAAGGTTCACAATGGTGTTAAATTAAAATGGGATATACCGGGCTAGGATTCGAGTTACAGGAACAAGGGCCAAACCAACCACCCAAGAATGGAATCGTCGAGCGAAAACACTTGATAACCTCCTAGAAGGAGCTTTTCTTACCACCAGACCTTTCTCCATCAATTAGGAATCTGATGCCGTTACTAAACACATTCCTTAAAAAGTAGCCGTTTGTTGAGTGTTTTTTTTGGTGTCTAATCCGCATATATATCACCATTTCCCTTGATTTTCTTGACTGTATATCTCTTAAATATCAACATATACACGTGTGATTTAGTTTACGAAGATTTTTCAATGCCGAGAACCTCGATCAGTGAGTAAAAAAGGCGTAAGGTTCACAATGGTGTAAAATTAAAATGGGATATACCGGGCTAGGATTCGAGTTACAGGAACAAGGGCCAAACGAACTACCTAAGAATGGAATCGTCGAGCGAAAACACTTGACAACCTCCTAAAAGGAGATTTTATTGCCACCAGACCTTTCTCCATCAATTAGTAATCTGATGCCGTCACTAAACACATTCCTTAAAAAGTAGCCGTTTGTTGAGTGTTTTTTTTGGTGTCTAATCCGCATATATATCACCATTTCCCTTGATTTTCTTGACTGTATATCTCTTAAATATCAACATATACACGTGTGATTTAGTTTACGAAGATTTTTCAATGCCGAGAACCTCGATCAGTGAGTAAAAAAGGCGTAAGGTTCACAATGGTGTAAAATTAAAATGGGATATACCGGGCTAGGATTCGAGTTACAGGAACAAGTGCCAAACCAACCACCCAAGAATGGAATCTTCGAGCGAAAACACTTGACACCCTCCTACAAGCAGCTTTTCTTGCCACCAGACCTTTCTCCATCAATTAGGAATCTGATGCCGTCACTAAACACAATCTTTAAATTGTAGCCATTTTTTGAGTGATTTTTTGGTGTCTAATCCGCATATATATCACCATTGCTCTTGATTTTCTTGACTGTATATCTCTTAAATATCAGCATATACACGTGTGATTTAGTTTACGAAGATTTTTCAATGCCGAGAACCTCGATCAGAGAGTAAAAAAGGCGTAAGGTTCACAATGGTGTAAAATTAAAATGGGATATACCGGGCTAGGATTCGAGTTACAGGAACAAGTGCCAAACCAACCACCCAAGAATGGAATCGTCGAGCGAAATCACTTGACAACCTCCTACAAGCAGCTATTCTTGCCACCAGACCTTTCTCCATCAATTAGGAATCTGATGCCGTCACTAAACACAATCTTTAAATTGTAGCCATTTTTTGAGTGTTTTTTTTTGTGTCTAATCCGCATATATATCACCATTGCACTTGATTTTCTTGACTGTATATCTCTTAAATATCAGCATATACACGTGTGATTGAGTTTACGAAGATTTTTTAATGCCGAGAACCTCGATCAGAGAGTAAAAAAGGCGTAAGGTTCACAATGGTGTAAAATCAAAATGGGATATACCGGGCTAGGATTCGAGTTACAGGAACAAGTGCCAAACCAACCACCCAAGAATGGAATCGTCGAGCGAAAACACTTGACAACCTCCTACAAGCAGCTATTCTTGCCACAAGACCTTTCTCCATCAATTAGGAATCTGATGCCGTCACTAAACACATTGCTTAAATTGTAGCCATTTGTTGAGTGGTTTTTGTTAGTGTCTAATCCGCATATATATCACCATTGCCCTTGATTTTCTTGACTGTATATCTCTTAAATGTCAACATATACACATGTGATTTAGTTTACGAAGATTTTTCAATGCCGAGAACCTCGATCAGAGAGTAAAAAAGACATAAGGTTCACAATAGTGTAAAATTAAAATGGGATATACCGGGCTAGGATTCGAGTTACAGGAACAAGGGCCTAACGAACCACCCAAGAATGGAATCGTCGAGCGAAAACACTTGACAACCTCCTAGAAGGAGCTTTTATTGCCACCAGACCTTTCTCCATCAATTAGGAATCTGATGCCGTCCCTAAACACATTCCTTAAATAGTAGCCGTTTGTTGAGTGTTTTTTTTGGTGTCTAATCCGCATATATATATATATATCACCATTGCCCTTGATTTTCTTGACTGTATATCTCTTAAATATCAACATATACACGTGTGATTGAGTTTACGAAGATTTTTCAATGCCGAGAACCTCGATCAGAGAGTAAAAAAGGCGTAAGGTTCACAATGGTGTAAAATTAAAATGGGATATACCGGGCTAGGATTCGAGTTACAGGAACAAGTGCAAAACCAACCACCCAAGAATGGAATCGTCGAGCGAAATCACTTGACAACCTCCTACAAGCAGCTATTCTTGCCACCAGACCTTTCTCCATCAATTAGGAATCTGATGCCGTCACTAAACACATTGCTTAAATTGTAGCCATTTGTTGAGTGGTTTTTATTAGTGTCTAATCCGCATATATATCACCATTGCCCTTGATTTTCTTGACTGTATATCTCTTAAATGTCAACATATACACGTGTGATTTAGTTTACGAAGATTTTTCAATGCCGAGAACCTCGATCAGAGAGTAAAAAAGACATAAGGTTCACAATAGTGTAAAATTAAAATGGGATATACCGGGCTAGGATTCGAGTTACAGGAACAATGGCCAAACCAACCACCAAAGAATGGAATCGTCGTGCGAAAACACTTGACAACCTCCTAGAAGCAGCTTTTATTGCCGCCAGACCTTTCTCCATCAATTAGCAATCTAATGCCGTCATTAAAAAAATTCCTTAAATTGCAGCCATTTGTTGAGTGTTTTTTTTTTGTGTCTAATCCGCATATATATCACCATTGCCCTTGATTTTCTTGACTGTATATCTCTTACATGTCAACATATACACGTGTGATATAGTTTATGAAGATTTTTCAATGCCGAGAACCTCGATCAGAGAGTAAAAAAGGCGTAAGGTTCACAATGGTGTAAAATCAAAATGGGATATACCAGGCTAGGATTCGAGTTACAGGAACAAGGGCCAAACCAACCACCCAAGAACGGAATCGTCGAGCGAAAACACTTGACAACCTCCTAGAAGCAGCTTTTCTTGCCACCAGACCTTTCTCCATCAATTAGGAATCTGATGCCGTCACTAAACACATTCCTTAAATAGTAGCCGTTTGTTGAGTGTTTTTTTTGGTGTCTAATCCGCATATATATCACCATTGCCCTTAATTTTCTTGATTGTATATCTCTTAAATGTCAACATATACACATGTGATTTAGATTACGAAGATTTTTCAATGCCGAGAACCTCGTTCAGAAAGTAAAAAAGGCGTAAGGTTCACAATGGTGTTAAATTAAAATGGGATATACCGGGCTAGAATTCGAGTTACAGGAACAAGGGCCAAAACCAACCACCCAAGAATGGAATCGTCGAGCGAAAACACTTGACAACCTCCTAGAAGCAGCTTTTCTTGCCACCAGACCTTTCTCCATCAATTAGGAATATGATGCCGTCACTAAACACAATCTTTAAATTGTAGCCATTTTTTGAGTGTTTTTTTTGGTGTCTAATCCGCATATATATCACCATTGCCCTTGATTTTCTTGACTGTATATCTCTTAAATGTCAACATATACACGTGTGATTTAGTTTACGAAGATTTTTCAATGCCGAGAACCTCGATCAGAGAGTAAAAAAGGCGTAAGGTTCACAATGGTGTAAAATTAAAATGGGATATACCGGGCTAGGATTCGAGTTACAGGAACAAGGGCCAAACCAACCACCCAAGTACGGAATCGTCGAGCGAAAACACTTGACAACCTCCTAGAAGCAGCTTTTCTTGCCACCAGACCTTTCTCCATCAATTAGGAATCTGATGCCGTCACTAAACACATTACTTAAATTGTAGCCATTTGTTGAGTGGTTTTTTTTAGTGTCTAATCCGCATATATATCACCATTGACCATGATTTTCTTGACTGTATATCTTTTAAATGTCAACATATACACGTGTGATTTAGTTTACGAAGATTTTTCAATGCCGAGAACCTCGATCAGAGAGTAAAAAAAGGCGTAAGGTTCACAATGGTGTTAAATTAAAATGGGATATACCGGGCTAGGATTCGAGTTACAGGAACAAGGGCCAAACCAACCACCCAAGAATGGAATCGTCGAGCGAAAACACTTGATAACCTCCTAGAAGGAGCTTTTCTTACCACCAGACCTTTCTCCATCAATTAGGAATCTGATGCCGTCACTAAACACATTCCTTAAAAAGTAGCCGTTTGTTGAGTGTTTTTTTTGGTGTCTAATCCGCATATATATCACCATTTCCCTTGATTTTCTTGACTGTATATCTCTTAAATATCAACATATACACGTGTGATTTAGTTTACGAAGATTTTTCAATGCCGAGAACCTCGATCAGTGAGTAAAAAAGGCGTAAGGTTCACAATGGTGTAAAATTAAAATGGGATATACCGGGCTAGGATTCGAGTTACAGGAACAAGGGCCAAACGAACTACCTAAGAATGGAATCGTCGATCGAAAACACTTGACAACCTCCTAAAAGGAGATTTTATTGCCACCAGACCTTTCTCCATCAATTAGGAATCTGATGCCGTCACTAAACACATTCCTTAAAAAGTAGCCGTTTGTTGAGTGTTTTTTTTGGTGTCTAATCCGCATATATATCACCATTTCCCTTGATTTTCTTGACTGTATATCTCTTAAATATCAACATATACACGTGTGATTTAGTTTACGAAGATTTTTCAATGCCGAGAACCTCGATCAGTGAGTAAAAAAGGCGTAAGGTTCACAATGGTGTAAAATTAAAATGGGATATACCGGGCTAGGATTCGAGTTACAGGAACAAGTGCCAAACCAACCACCCAAGAATGGAATCTTCGAGCGAAAACACTTGACACCCTCCTACAAGCAGCTTTTCTTGCCACCAGACCTTTCTCCATCAATTAGGAATCTGATGCCGTCACTAAACACAATCTTTAAATTGTAGCCATTTTTTGAGTGTTTTTTTGGTGTCTAATCCGCATATATATCACCATTGCTCTTGATTTTCTTGACTGTATATCTCTTAAATATCAGCATATACACGTGTGATTTAGTTTACGAAGATTTTTCAATGCCGAGAACCTCGATCAGAGAGTAAAAAAGGCGTAAGGTTCACAATGGTGTAAAATTAAAATGGGATATACCGGGCTAGGATTCGAGTTACAGGAACAAGTGCCAAACCAACCACCCAAGAATGGAATCGTCGAGCGAAATCACTTGACAACCTCCTACAAGCAGCTATTCTTGCCACCAGACCTTTCTCCATCAATTAGGAATCTGATGCCGTCACTAAACACAATCTTTAAATTGTAGCCATTTTTTGAGTGTTTTTTTTTGTGTCTAATCCGCATATATATCACCATTGCACTTGATTTTCTTGACTGTATATCTCTTAAATATCAGCATATACACGTGTGATTGAGTTTACGAAGATTTTTTAATGCCGAGAACCTCGATCAGAGAGTAAAAAAGGCGTAAGGTTCACAATGGTGTAAAATCAAAATGGGATATACCGGGCTAGGATTCGAGTTACAGGAACAAGTGCCAAACCAACCACCCAAGAATGGAATCGTCGAGCGAAAACACTTGACAACCTCCTACAAGCAGCTATTCTTGCCACAAGACCTTTCTCCATCAATTAGGAATCTGATGCCGTCACTAAACACATTGCTTAAATTGTAGCCATTTGTTGAGTGGTTTTTGTTAGTGTCTAATCCGCATATATATCACCATTGCCCTTGATTTTCTTGACTGTATATCTCTTAAATGTCAACATATACACATGTGATTTAGTTTACGAAGATTTTTCAATGCCGAGAACCTCGATCAGAGAGTAAAAAAGACATAAGGTTCACAATAGTGTAAATTTAAAATGGGATATACCGGGCTAGGATTCGAGTTACAGGAACAAGGGCCTAACGAACCACCCAAGAATGGAATCGTCGAGCGAAAACACTTGACAACCTCCTAGAAGGAGCTTTTATTGCCACCAGACCTTTTTCCATCAATTAGGAATCTGATGCCGTCCCTAAACACATTCCTTAAATAGTAGCCGTTTGTTGAGTGTTTTTTTTGGTGTCTAATCCGCATATATATATATATCACCATTGCCCTTGATTTTCTTGACTGTATATCTCTTAAATATCAACATATACACGTGTGATTGAGTTTACGAAGATTTTTCAATGCCGAGAACCTCGATCAGAGAGTAAAAAAGGCGTAAGGTTCACAATGGTGTAAAATTAAAATGGGATATACCGGGCTAGGATTCGAGTTACAGGAACAAGTGCCAAACCAACCACCCAAGAATGGAATCGTCGAGCGAAATCACTTGACAACCTCCTACAAGCAGCTATTCTTGCCACCAGACCTTTCTCCATCAATTAGGAATCTGATGCCGTCACTAAACACATTGCTTAAATTGTAGCCATTTGTTGAGTGGTTTTTATTAGTGTCTAATCCGCATATATATCACCATTGCCCTTGATTTTCTTGACTGTATATCTCTTAAATGTCAACATATACACGTGTGATTTAGTTTACGAAGATTTTTCAATGCCGAGAACCTCGATCAGAGAGTAAAAAAGACATAAGGTTCACAATAGTGTAAAATTAAAATGGGATATACCGGGCTAGGATTCGAGTTACAGGAACAATGGCCAAACCAACCACCAAAGAATGGAATCGTCGTGCGAAAACACTTGACAACCTCCTAGAAGCAGCTTTTATTGCCGCCAGACCTTTCTCCATCAATTAGCAATCTAATGCCGTCATTAAAAAAATTCCTTAAATTGCAGCCATTTGTTGAGTGTTTTTTTTTTGTGTCTAATCCGCATATATATCACCATTGCCCTTGATTTTCTTGACTGTATATCTCTTACATGTCAACATATACACGTGTGATATAGTTTATGAAGATTTTTCAATGCCGAGAACCTCGATCAGAGAGTAAAAAAGGCGTAAGGTTCACAATGGTGTAAAATCAAAATGGGATATACCAGGCTAGGATTCGAGTTACAGGAACAAGGGCCAAACCAACCACCCAAGAACGGAATCGTCGAGCGAAAACACTTGACAACCTCCTAGAAGCAGCTTTTCTTGCCACCAGACCTTTCTCCATCAATTAGGAATCTGATGCCGTCACTAAACACATTCCTTAAATAGTAGCCGTTTGTTGAGTGTTTTTTTTGGTGTCTAATCCGCATATATATCACCATTGCCCTTAATTTTCTTGATTGTATATCTCTTAAATGTCAACATATACACATGTGATTTAGATTACGAAGATTTTTCAATGCCGAGAACCTCGTTCAGAAAGTAAAAAAGGCGTAAGGTTCACAATGGTGTTAAATTAAAATGGGATATACCGGGCTAGAATTCGAGTTACAGGAACAAGGGCCAAAACCAACCACCCAAGAATGGAATCGTCGAGCGAAAACACTTGACAACCTCCTAGAAGCAGCTTTTCTTGCCACCAGACCTTTCTCCATCAATTAGGAATATGATGCCGTCACTAAACACAATCTTTAAATTGTAGCCATTTTTTGAGTGTTTTTTTTGGTGTCTAATCCGCATATATATCACCATTGCCCTTGATTTTCTTGACTGTATATCTCTTAAATGTCAACATATACACGTGTGATTTAGTTTACGAAGATTTTTCAATGCCGAGAACCTCGATCAGAGAGTAAAAAAGGCGTAAGGTTCACAATGGTGTAAAATTAAAATGGGATATACCGGGCTAGGATTCGAGTTACAGGAACAAGGGCCAAACCAACCACCCAAGTACGGAATCGTCGAGCGAAAACACTTGACAACCTCCTAGAAGCAGCTTTTCTTGCCACCAGACCTTTCTCCATCAATTAGGAATCTGATGCCGTCACTAAACACATTACTTAAATTGTAGCCATTTGTTGAGTGGTTTTTTTTAGTGTCTAATCCGCATATATATCACCATTGACCATGATTTTCTTGACTGTATATCTTTTAAATGTCAACATATACACGTGTGATTTAGTTTACGAAGATTTTTCAATGCCGAGAACCTCGATCAGAGAGTAAAAAAGACATAAGGTTCACAATAGTGTAAAATTAAAATGGGATATACCGGGCTAGGATTCGAGTAACAGGAACAAGGGCCAAACCAACCACCAAAGAATGGAATAGTCGTGCGAAAACACTTGACAACCTCCTAGAAGCAGCTTTTATTGCCACCAGACCTTTCTCCATCAATATGGAATCTGATGCCATCACTAAACACAATCTTTAAATTGTAGCCATTTTTTGAGTGTTTTTTTGGTGTCTAATCCGCATATATATCACCATTGCCCTTGATTTTCTTGACTGTATATCTCTTACATGTCAACATATACACGTGTGATATAGTTTACGAAGATTTTTCAATGCCGAGAACCTCGATCAGAGAGTAAAAAAGGCATAAGGTTCACAATGGTGTAAAATCAAAATGGGATATACCAGGATAGGATTCGAGTTACAGGAACAAGGGCCAAACCAACCACCCAAGAACGGAATCGTCGAGCGAAAACACTTGACAACCTCCTAGAAGCAGCTTTTCTTGCCACAAGACCTTTCTCCATCAATTAGGAATCTGATGCCGTCACTAAACACATTCCTTAAATAGTAGCCGTTTGTTGAGTGTTTTTTTTGGTGTCTAATCTCCATATATATCACCATTGCCCTTAATTTTCTTGATTGTATATCTCTTAAATGTCAACATATACACATGTGATTTAGTTTACGAAGATTTTTCAATGCCGAGAACCTCGATCAGAGAGTAAAAAAGGCGTAAGGTTCACAATGGTGTTAAATTAAAATGGGATATACCGGGCTAGGATTCGAGTTACAGGAACAAGGGCCAAACCAACCACCCAAGAATGGAATCGTTGAGCGAAAACACTTGATAACATCCTAGAAGCAGCTTTTCTTACCACCAGACCTTTCTCCATCAATTAGGAATCTGATGCCGTCACTAAACACATTCCTTAAATAGTAGCCGTTTGTTGAGTGTTTTTTTTGGTGTCTAATCCGCATATATATATATATCACCATTGCCCTTGATTTTCTTGACTGTATTTCTCTTAAATGTCAACATATACACGTGTGATTTAGTTTACGAAGATTTTTCAATGCCGAGAACCTCGATCAGAGAGTAAAAAAAGGCGTAAGGTTCACAATGGTGTTAAATTAAATTGGGATATACCGGGCTAGGATTCGAGTTACAGGAACAAGGGCCAAACCAACCACCCAAGAATGGAATCGTCGAGCGAAAACACTTGATAACCTCCTAGAAGGAGCTTTTCTTACCACCAGACCTTTCTCCATCAATTAGGAATCTGATGTCGTCACTAAACACATTCCTTAAATTGCAGCCATTTGTTGAGTGTTTTTTTTTTTGTGTCTAATCCGCATATATATATATATATATCACAATTTCCCTTGATTTTCTTGACTGTATATCTCTTAAATGTCAACATATACACGTGTGATTTAGTTTACGAAGATTTTTCAATGCCGAGAACCTCGATCAGAGAGTAAAAAAGGCGTAAGGTTCACAATGGTGTAAAATTAAAATGGGATATACCGGGCTAGGATTCGAGTTACAGGAACAAGGGCCAAACGAACCACCCAAGAATGGAATCGTCGAGCGAAAACACTTGACAACCTCCTAGAAGGAGCTTTTATTGCCACCAGACCTTTCTCCATCAATTAGGAATCTGATGCCGTCACTAAACACATTCCTTAAATAGTAGCCGTTTGTTGAGTGTTTTTTTTGGTGTCTAATCCGCATATATATCACCATTTCCCTTGATTTTCTTGACTGTATATCTCTTAAATATCAACATATATACGTGTGATTTAGTTTACGAAGATTTTTCAATGCCGAGAACCTCGATCAGAGAGTAAAAAAGGCGTAAGGTTCACAATGGTGTAAAATTAAAATGGGATATACCGGGCTAGGATTCGAGTTACAGGAACAAGTGCCAAACCAACCACCCAAGAATGGAATCGTCGAGCGAAAACAATTGACACCCTCCTACAAGCAGCTTTTCTTGCCACCAGACCTTTCTCCATCAATTAGGAATCTGATGCCGTCACTAAACACAATCTTTAAATTGTAGCCATTTTTTGAGTGTTTTTTTGTGTCTAATCCGCATATATATCACCATTGCCCTTGATTTTCTTGACTGTATATCTCTTAAATATCAACATATACACGTGTGATTTAGTTTAAGAAGATTTTTCAATGCCGAGAACCTCGATCAGAGAGTAAAAAAGGAGTAAGGTTCACAATGGTGTAAAATTAAAATGGGATATACCGGGCTAGGATTCGAGTTACAGGAACAAGTGCCAAACCAACCACCCAAGAATGGAATCGTCGAGCGAAATCACTTGACAACCTCCTACAAGCAGCTATTCTTGCCACCAGACCTTTCTCCATCAATTAGGAATCTGATGCCGTCACTAAACACATTGCTTAAATTGTAGCCATTTGTTGAGTGGTTTTTGTTAGTGTCTAATCCGCATATATATCACCATTGCCCTTGATTTTCTTGACTGTATATCTCTTAAATGTCAACATATACAAGTGTGATTTAGTTTACGAAGATTTTTCAATGCCGAGAACCTCGATCAGAGAGTAAAAAAGACATAAGGTTCACAATAGTGTAAAATTAAAATGGGATATACCGGGCTAGGATTCGAGTTACAGGAACAAGGGCCAAACCAACCACCAAAGAATGGAATCGTCGTGCGAAAACACTTGACAACCTCTTAGAAGCAGCTTTTATTGCCACCAGACCTTTCTCCATCAATTAGGAATCTAATGCCGTCATTAAACAAATTCCTTAAATTACAGCCATTTGTTGAGTGTTTTTTTTGTGTGTCTAATCCGCATATATATCACCATTGCCCTTGATTTTCTTGACTGTATATCTCTTACATGTCAACATATACACGTGTGATATAGTTTATCAAGATTTTTCAATGCCGAGAACCTCGATCAGAGAGTAAAAAAGGCGTAAGGTTCACAATGGTGTAAAATCAAAATGGGATATACCAGGCTAGGATTCGAGTTACAGGAACAAGGGCCAAACCAACCACCCAAGAACGGAATCGTCGAGCGAAAACACTTGACAACCTCCTAGAAGCAGCTTTTCTTGCCACCAAACCTTTCTCCATCAATTAGGAATCTGATGCCGTCACTAAACACATTCCTTAAATAGTAGCCGTTTGTTGAGTGTTTTTTTTGGTGTCTAATCCGCGTATATATCACCATTGCCCTTAATTTTCTTGATTGTATATCTCTTAAATGTCAACATATACACATGTGATTTAGATTACGAAGATTTTTCAATGCCGAGAACCTCGTTCAGAGAGTAAAAAAGGCGTAAGGTTCACAATGGTGTTAAATTAAAATGGGATATACCGGGCTAGAATTCGAGTTACAGGAACAAGGGCCAAACCAACCACCCAAGAATGGAATCGTCGAGCGAAAACACTTGACAACCTCCTAGAAGCAGCTTTTCTTGCCACCAGATCTTTCTCCATCAATTAGGAATATGATGCCGTCAATAACCACAATCTTTAAATTGTAGCCATTTTTTGAGTGTTTTTTTGGTGTCTAATCCGCATATATATCACCATTGCCCTTGATTTTCTTGACTGTATATCTCTTAAATGTCAACATATACACGTGTGATTTAGTTTACGAAGATTTTTCAATGACGAGAACCTCGATCAGAGAGTAAAAAAGGCGTAAGGTTCACAATGGTGTTAAATTAAAATGAGATATACCGGGCTAGGATTCGAGTTACAGGAACAAGGGCCAAACCAACCACCCAAGTACGGAATCGTCGAGCGAAAACACTTAACAACCTCCTAGAAGCATCTTTTCTTGCCACCAGACCTTTCTCCATCAATTAGGAATCTAATGCCGTCACTAAACACATTACTTAAATTGTAGCCATTTGTTGAGTGGTTTTTTTTAGTGTCTAATCCGCATATATATCACCATTGCCCTTGATTTTCTTGACTGTATATCTCTTAAATGTCAACATATACACGTGTGATTTAGTTTACGAAGATTTTTCAATGCCGAGAACCTCGATCAGAGAGTAAAAATGACATAAGGTTCACAATAGTGTAAAATTAAAATGGGATATACCGGGCTAGGATTCGAGTTACAGGAACAAGGGCCAAACCAACCACCAAAGAATGGAATCGTCGTGCGAAAACACTTGACAACCTCCTAGAAGCAGCTTTTATTGCCACCAGACATTTCTCAATCAATTAGCAATCTAATGCCGTCATTAAAAAAATTCCTTAAATTGCAGCCATTTGTTGAGTATTTTTTTTTTGTGTCTAATCCGCTTATATATCACCATTGCCCTTGATTTTCTTGACTGTATATCTCTTACAAGTCAACATATACACGTGTGATATAGTTTACGAAGATTTTTCAATGCCGAGAACCTCGATCAGAGAGTAAAAAAGGCGTAAGGTTCACAATGGTGTAAAATCAAAATGGGATATACCAGGCTAGGATTCGAGTTACAGGAACAAGGGCCAAACCAACCACCCAAGAACGGAATCGTTGAGCGAAACACTTGACAACCTCCTAGAAGCAGCTTTTCTTGCCACCAGACCTTTCTCCATCAATTAGGAATCTGATGCCGTCACTAAACACATTCCTTAAATAGTAGCCGTTTGTTGAGTGTTTTTTTTGGTGTCTAATCCGCATATATATCACCATTGCCCTTAATTTTCTTGATTGTATATCTATTAAATGTCAACATATACACATGTGATTTAGTTTACGAAGATTTTTCAATGCCGAGAACCTCGTTCAGAGAGTAAAAAAGGCGTAAGGTTCACAATGGTGTTAAATTAAAATGGGATATACCGGGCTAGGATTCGAGTTACAGGAACAAGGGCCAAACCAACCACCCAAGAATGGAATCGTCGAGCGAAAACACTTGACAACCTCCTAGAAGCAGCTTTTCTTGCCACCAGACCTTTCTCCATCAATTAGGAATCTGATTTCGTCACTAAACACATTCCTTAAATAGTAGCCGTTTGTTGAGTGTTTTTTTGGTGTCTAATCTGCATATATATCACCATTGCCCTTGATTTTCTTGACTGTATATCTCTTAAATATCAACATATACACGTGTGATTTAGTTTACGAAGATTTTTCAATGCCGGGAACCTCGATCAGAGAGTAAAAAAGGCGTAAGGTTCACAATGGTGTAAAATTAAAATGGGATATACCGGGCTAGGATTCGAGTTACAGGAACAAGTGCCAAACCAACCACCCAAGAATGGAATCGTCGAGCAAAAACACTTGACAACCTCCTACAAGCAGCTATTCTTGCCACCAGACCTTTCTCCATCAATTAGGAATCTGATGTCGTCACTAAACACATTGCTTAAATTGTAGCCATTTGTTAAGTGGTTTTTTTTAGTGTCTAATCCGCATATATATCACCATTGCCCTTGATTTTCTTAACTGTATATCTCTTAAATGTCAACATATACACGTGTGATTTAGTTTACGAAGATTTTTCAATGCCGAGAACCTCGATCAGAGAGTAAAAAAGACATAAGGTTCACAATGGTGTAAAATTAAAATGGGATATACCGGGCTAGGATTTAAGTTACAGGAACAAGGGAAAAACCAACCACCAAAGAATGGAATCGTCGTGCGAAAACACTTGACAACCTCCTAGAAGCAGCTTTTATTGCCACCAGACCTTTCTCCATCAATTAGGAATCTAATGTCGTCATTAAAAAAATTCCTTAAATTGCAGCCATTTGTTGAGTGTTTTTTTTTGTGTCTAATCCGCATATATATCACCATTGCCCTTGATTTTCTTGACTGTATATCTCTTACATGTCAACATATACACGTGTGATATAGTTTACGAAGATTTTTCAATGCCGAGAACCTCGATCAGAGAGTAAAAAAGGCGTAAGGTTCACAATGGTGTAAAATCAAAATGGGATATACCAGGCTAGGATTCGAGTTACAGGAACAAGGGCCAAACCAACCACCCAAGAACGGAATCGTCGAGCGAAAAATCGTCGAGCGAAAACACTTGACAACCTCCTAGAAGCAGCTTTTCTTGCCACCAGACCTTTCTCCATCAATTAGGAATCTGATGCCGTCACTAAACACATTCCTTAAATAGTAGCCGTTTGTTGAGTGTTTTTTTTGGTGTCTAATCCGCATATATATCACCATTGCCCTTGATTTTCTTGATTGTATATCTCTTAAATGTCAACATATACACGTGTGATTTAGTTTACGAAGATTTTTCAATGCCGAGAACCTCGTTCAGAGAGTAAAAAAGGCGTAAGGTTCACAATGGTGTTAAATTAAAATGGGATATACCGGGCTAGAATTCGAGTTACAGGAACAAGGGCCAAACCAACAACCCAAGAATGGAATCGTCGAGCGAAAACACTTGACAACCTCCTAGAAGCAGCTTTTCTTGCCACCAGACCTTTCTCCATCAATTAGGAATCTGATGCCGTCACTAAACACAATCTTTAAATTGTAGCCATTTTTTGAGTGTTTTTTTGTGTCTAATCCGCATATATATCACCATTGCCCTTGATTTTCTTGACTGTATATCTCTTAAATGTCAACATATACACGTGTGATTTAGTTTACGAAGATTTTTCAATGCCGAGAACCTCGATCAGAGAGTAAAAAAGACATAAGGTTCACAATGGTGTAAAATTAAAATGCGATATACCGGGCTAGGATTCGAGTTACAGGAACAAGGGCCAAACCAAGCACCAAAGAATGGAATCGTCGTGCGAAAACACTTGACAACCTCCTAGAAGAAGCTTTTATTGCCACCAGACCTTTCTCCATCAATTAGGAATCTAATGCCGTCACTAAATACATTCCTTAAATTGCAGCCATTTCTTGAGTGTTTTTTTTTTTGTGTCTAATCCGCATATATATCACCATTGCCCTTGATTTTCTTGACTGTATATCTCTTAAATGTCAACATATACACGTGTGATTTAGTTTACGAAGATTTTTCAATGCCGAGAACCTCGATCAGAGAGTAAAAAAGGTGTAAGGTTCACAATGGTGTAAAATTAAAATGAGATATACCAGGCTAGGATTTGAGTTACTGGAACAAGGGCCAAACCAACCACCCAAGAACGGAATCGTCGAGCGAAAACTCTTGACAACCTCCTAGAAGCAGCTTTTCTTGCCACCAGACCTTTCTCCATCAATTAGGAATCTGATGCCGTCACTAAACACATTCCTTAAATAGTAGCCGTTTGTTGAGTGTTTTTTTTGGTGTCTAATCCGCATATATATCACCATTGCCCTTGATTTTCTTGACTGTATATCTCTTAAATGTCAACATATACACGTGTGATTTAGTTTACGATGATTTTTCAATGCCGAGAACCTCGATCAGAGAGCAAAAAAGGCGTAAGGTTCACAATGGTGTAAAATTAAAATGGGATATACCGGGCTAGGATTCGAGTTACAGGAACAAGGGCCGAACCAACCACCCAAGAATGGAATCGTCGAGCGAAAACACTTGACAACCTCCTAGAAGCAGCTTTTATTGCCACCAGACCTTTCTCCATCAATTAGGAATCTGATGCCGTCACTAAACAAATTCCTTAAATAGTAGCAGTTTGTTGAGTGTTTTTTTGGTGTCTAATCTGCATATATATCACCATTGCCCTTGATTTTCTTGACTGTATATCTCTTAAATGTCAACATATACACGTGTGATTTAGTTTACAAAGATTTTTCAATGCCGAGAACCTCGATCAGAGAGTAAAAAAGGCGTAAGGTTCACAATGGTGTTAAATTAAAATGGGATATACCGGGCTAGAATTCGAGTTACAGGAACAAGGGCCAAACCAACCACCCAAGAATGGAATCGTCGGGCGAAAACACTTGACAACCTCCTAGAAGCAGCTTTTCTTGCCACCAGACCATTCTCCATCCATTAGGAATCTGATGCCATCACAAAACACAATCTTTAAATTGCAGCCATTTTTTAGTGTTTTTTTGGTGTCTAATCCGCATATATATCACCATTGCCCTTGATTTTCTTGACTGTATATCTCTTAAATATCAACATATATACGTGTGATTTAATTTACGAAGATTTTTCAATGCCGAGAACCTCGACCAGAGAGTAAAAAAGGCGTATGGTTCACAATGGTGTAAAATTAAAATGGGATATACCGGGCTAGGATTCGAGTTACAGGAACAAGTGCCAAACCAACCACCCAAGAATGGAATCGTCGAGCCAAAACACTTGACAACCTCCTACAAGCAGCTATTCTTGCCACCAGACCTTTGTCCATCAATTAGGAATCTGATGCCGTCACTAAACACAATCTTTAAATTGTAGCCATTTTTTGAGTGTTTTTTTTTGGTGTCTAATCCGCATATATATCACCATTGCCCTTGATTTTCTTGACTGTATATCTCTTAGATGTCAACATATACACGTGTGATTTAGTTTACGAAGATTTTTCAATGCCGAGAACCTCGATCAGGGGGTAAAAAAGGTGTAAGGTTCACAATGGTGTAAAATTAAAATCGGATATACCAGGCTAGGATTCGCGTTACAGGAAGAACGGCCAAACCAACCACCCAAGAACGGAATCGTCTAGCGAAAACACTTGACAACCTCCTAGAAGCAGCTTTTCTTGCCACCAGACCTTTCTCCATCAATTAGGAATCTGATGCCGTCACTAAACACATTCCTTAAATAGTAGCCGTTTGTTGAGTGTTTTTTTTGGTGTCTAATCCGCATATATATCACCATTGCCCTTGATTTTGTTGACTGTATATCTCTTAAATGTCAACACATACACGTGTGATTTAATTTACGAAGATTTTTCAATGCCGAGAACCTCGATCAGAGAGTAAAAAAGGCGTAAGGTTCATAATGGTGTTAAATTAAAATGGGATATACCGGGCTAGGATTCGAGTTACAGGAACAAGGGCCAAACCAACCACCCAAGAATGGTATCGTCGAGCGAAAACACTTGACAACCTTCAAGAAGCAGCTTTTCTTACCACCAGACCTTTTTCCATCAATTAGGAATCTGATGCCGTCACTAAACATAATCTTTAAATTGTAGCCATTTTTAGAGTGTTTTTTTTTGTGTCTAATCCGCATATATATCACCATTGCCCTTGATTTTCTTGACTGTATATCTCTTAAATATCAACATATACACGTGTGATTTAGTTTACGAAGATTTTTCAATGCCGAGAACCTCGATCAGAGAGTAAAAAAGGCGTACGGTTCACAATGGTGTAAAATTAAAATGGGATATACCGGGCGAGGATTCGAGTTACAGGAACAAGGGCCAAACCAACCACCCGAGAATGGAATCGTCAAGCGAAAACACTTGACAACCTCCTAGAAGCAGCTTTTCTTGCCACCAGACCTTTCTCTATCAATTATGAATGTGATGCCGTCACTAAATACATTCCTTAAATTGTAGCTGTTAGACCCAGTTCAGGCTCAAAACAAGTGCTTCTCACGTAATATGGCAAGTGATTTAAGTAGATGTGAAAAAGATGTGCGGAAATGGAAATCAGACTTTCAAGAAACAAGACCTACAGAATTATCAAGTTTATATCACTTTGAAACAAAAATGGTTTACAAGGTGATTGAAAGATTATTATCTAATACAAACGAATCTTGAATTCTGTGGGGGAGATAGCAATGGAGTTTAGATGTATTTTCGAATGCTAAGCTTCAAACTCACTTTGCTTCTCCGGGTTTAGCCTTCTATTTATAGACGGCTTGTATGAATAAACAATTGTTTATTCATACAATAATTCCTGTAAAAAGTAGCCAATTGACATATTCATTGATTCCAACGTTCAAGTTTCCTTTTTCATCATGATATCATTTAATGTCAACTTGCTTCGGTAATTGTGGCAGGACAGAGCCAATTTCAGACAAGTGGGTTGTTTCATCAGAAATTCTGATAAACCAATTCATCAGAAATTCTGATGAACAAATCATCAGAAAATCCTTGATGATCAGAATCGTCAGATACTGATGATATTTCATCAGAAATATCATCAGATCCATCAAAAATGACCTTTTCTGATAATCCAATTCAACTCTTGATCAACTTGTAACTTTGAAGTAGATGCTGTGCTTTTCCAGTTGTCCCATCTGATCTTCTTTTTCTAGTTCGTGATCTTCAGGACTGTGATCTCTTCATAGATACAGTTGATTGTGATTTTCTTCAATACTTACACATAAAGTTTCCTAACAGTTTCCCCCTAAGTATTGTAAGAAAAAGAACTACCTCTATGTCAAACATAAACAACTTTCTTTGTAAAAGAAATTCAAAAACAAGTAAATTCAGAAACATAAAACATAGTCAAACCAACCATACATCAGACAAATTTAAAACTTTGTTCAAAAACAGGAATTTCATCTTATCAATTCATTTAATTGATCTTCACTCCACCTCTGTATTTGTCTCCAGGTTTCAGCCTTTTCTTGTAGTCAATTGCCTTTTGAGTTTCTTTGTACATTTCTTTATACCATCCTCTTGCTTCCATCCAATTATCAATGCACTCTTCAATTGTTTTTCTCAGCTTTTCATTGTTCTTTCCCTTCTCTTTGAGCTGCTCTTGTTTTTCATTCATGCAGTTTTTTTTTATATATTTCAGAGTTTGATTTGAATACCTGCATATATCACTGATTCTGAACAGAGCTTTCTCTTTATTAGCATCTTTGAAGACTACACTCATTTCTGGTTGATCAAAGATTGCTCCAGTTCTTAATGGTTTAGAAGCAATTTCAGCTGGAATTGAAGTGTTTGGAGGTGGTATTAGCACTTTGTTGCTGTACTCAAAATTGATACAAAGATCAAAGTCTACCAGTGCAGCCCTTTTGTATAACTTTGCTCCTGCACTTTTGAGACTTTCAAGGGCTCTTCTGATTATAACTGAATTACCTTTCATTTCATCAATGATATTCTTCATTTTGACTATTCCCAATGGGTGAATATCATCAGTCAGATCTGCATCAGTAACCTTTTGTTGACTGTTGTCTTTTTTCTGATCAAGGTATATTTGTTTTGTGCTTCATTGCCTAGGATGCCTCCTCCAGTGGTCATTGTATCAATTCTTTCAATTGATACTATTGGATTGGTTATGTGCTTGTGTAATATTACCCAGCCTCCATTGTTTCTGTTTTCAACAATACCTTTGCTCATTGGAGAGAGTAATCTCTTTGGGTTGTCTTCTGGACCTTTCCAATAGTAATTCTTTAGATGTTCTTCAGGGTACATTATAGTGTGTAAATCACCTTTTAGCACTTCCATTTCTCTGATGTTCCCTTCTGAATCTTCTATCATTTCTTTTCTTGGCCTTTTTGAGGAAGTCACTTCATGTTCCATTCTTCTCTTTTCTTTTGTATCCATTAGTATGCTCAACTCTGTTTCTCCTGTGATGGTTGTAGAAACTGGTTGTACTGGAACATGATCTTTTAGTTGTAACCTTGAAGTGTCTGTCTTTGAGACATTTGGTGGAGGACCCATGGGTATCTTTTGTTTATCTTGAGGTGGACCCATGGGTTGCTTCTGTTTTTGAGCTGTTGAGGTTTCTGTTGGTTTGGTTTGATCTTGTTGAACAATTTCTGGTTGTTGTTTGGAAGTTTCTGATCTTCTTGCTTGTCTTTCTTGTGGAATTGGGGCTTTCAGTTCATGAAGATCAATATTTGCTAGTCTGGCAACATTATACTGCAATCTCTTAACTAACAGATGAACATTAGTAAGAGCTTGAGTATTTGTTTCCTCATGTTTCTTCATTTTCTGTATCTCTTGATTTTCTTGATTTCTTTGTGCAGCTAATTCCATCAACAGTTTCTCAAAAGCCTCAGTCATGCTGCTGTTGTTGGCTCTGAGGAACTGTATTTCTTCAAGAAGCTTCCCTGAATTTGAGCTTTCTCCTGCAGTTGCACCCTCAGCCATCTTTTTCTTGATATCATCCAGTTCCTTGATAGCTTTCTCAATTTCTGATGAGCTTTCTTTGTTTTCTGATGATTTTTGCAATTTGTTGAGAGTTGCAGTATTGTCTTCAGTTTGCTTCTGCACAGCTTTGACAGTTTCTGACAAAAACTTGATCTCTGACTTTTGATTTCTGATTTCTTCTAGTATTAGATCAAGTTTTTCTTCAGTTGCTGTTTTTACAGTAGCAGCTTCATCTTCAGGTTCTTTTTGAAATTATTTAGGTGACATAGACTGATGTTCTTGGGAAATTGGAAAAACAACAGATGTTTCTCTTCTACCACCAGCAGAAAACACATTCTCTGTTGTTTTAAGGTTAAAAGGATTGGACGAATCCAAATTACTTATATCCTTACCAGAAAATTGAAACAAATTCAAGTTCTGGGTTTCCTCATATCCTTGAACCTTTTCAGGTTCTCCATGAGTTGTTGAGAAACTTTTTGTTTTCTCATCCAGGTTTCCTTGATCAGCAGGCTGATCTCCACCTGTTGTTACTACATTTTCCTCCTCAGAATCTGATTTAGAAAATGAGTCTTTTGTTTTACTCACAACTTGTTTTGAAGAAATAGTTTCTCTAAGTAAGATTTCATGTTTTCCTTGAATTGATTCATCAGAATCATTCTCAGAATCATAAAATATATTTATTTTAGACTGTTGTGCACCTGTTTCTCCAATGTGTGAGGCTTCAGCATGATGTTCTTCAGCCACAGGACTCATGTTCACATCTTTATCAGCTAGATGAGGATCAGATTCATCTTGCTGTTCCATTCTTGGTGTGCTTGACTCCTGTGCATCATGCTCCATAGGGGACACTTGTTCAAAACCTCCTTTGCTCTGTGACTTTTTGTTCAACATTTTCAAGTATTCTGCTCTGTATGGTGATTCTTCTGGTATCATACTCATCACTTTTTCTGTCAGAGCAGGTACATCATAATCTGACTTCCAAGACCCTGCAGTATTCCAAGGTTTCATAATTTCTGTCTTCCACATATTTTCTGATGCTGGGATTTCCATGTTTCTTTTCAGAAAAGCATCAGAAATTATGATTGATAGAAATCTTGGAAAGGGTAGATGTGAATCTATTCTTCCATCTCTGGTCAGAATTGATCTTCTGATCAGAATAAATATTTCTGCTCCATAATCAATGTTCAATCCATTAATTAGACTGAACATGATTGTTAGAATGTTCATATTTATCTGATCTGTACCTCCAATCTTTGACGATAAACATTTGTTCAGAATTTCCATTAAAACTTGCCAGAAGGCAGTTAGCTTGTTTCTCTTGAATTTATTGATTGTTGAAATCTTTGTTTTGTATCCCATTACAGCATCAAGTTGTGAAAACATATCTTCTCTTTCTGGTGACTTTTCAAAGTTCTGATGTAAGGGTAGCTCCAAACATTCCCTTATCTTTTCTGGTGAAATTTTAATGAAGATATTTTCCCATACATGTGCTGTTAGCTCAGTTTGACTTGAGATTTTGAGAGTTTTTACTACTTGTTGTATGAGTTCTTGTGGTACCTCTCTGGTCTTTGTAAGAGCTTGAGCTAACGGGAATCTTGTTAGAAATTCAATGAGAATTTGACACTTCGTATCATACTCTTCGATGTTATCATTCATAGCTTCATTGTTTCTCTTTAATGGAAGAAATTCATCTTCAGTGATGAAAGGAACTGAGTGTTTAACTTGAGGTTTGTTGATGTTGACAGCAGCCATTGAACATTTGGGTTTTGTGTTTGGAAAAGGGTTTTAGGGTTTTGAATTTGAAGGTTTGAAGATGAAAGACTCTGTTTTTGAATGAGGTATTTATAGGGTGTAGCGACAGAGATTTTTGAGTGTTTGTCGTGGGTTGTTTGAGTTCATGGTGATTAAGGACACCTTTAAGATGTTTTAATCCTTTAAGTAGACAACCGTTTTGGAAAAACCTTTGATTTATCTCTAATTTAATGTATATCCTTTTAACGATATTTAGAGATATCAAAAACTTTGCAGATAAACACTAGTTTCCAACTTGCACATTTTCTCTATGTGGGACCCCTTTTTAAAAGGTCCAATCGAAACCCTTTGTGTGTTTCCCCAGATATTTCTCATAATGATATATATATATCATCAGAATTTTTTTTTTTGAGATGAGAGGGAATAAGTAGAGTTCTGAGATTTTACTTACATTATAGTCTTGCAGTTCTGAACTCCACACCTTTGTTCTGATATACCAGAGGTATATTGTTTATATAGCTTGTTCCAGTCCTCAGAAAAAAAAAATTTAAAAAAAAACTTTTTTTTTCTTAAAAATTTGGATTTTCATAAATTCAATTAAATCTGATTAAAAGAATTGTTTTTCTGAAGATATGTTAATCTTTCTGGTTTTTCAAAACAAAAATATTATTTTCTGATTTGTTATCAGAATTTTCACAGTTTTCTGGTGAATGATCAATTTTTCTGATTGATCATTAGATTATGAGTTCTACTAACTTCTGTCAGTATTTCTGTGTAATTCACCAGATTTTCTTTGATTTTATCAGTCAAGTTGTGTTTGTTCCCCCTAGATCTATTTACCCAAAAAAAATTTAAAACAAACCTGTTGAAAGAAAACATAAAACAAACATGTTTAAACGAAAACAAAACATAAAGACAAAGAAAACTACTCCTCCTCCTCCTCTAACACAGTGAACATGTACTTCACATATAACCAAAGACTGGTTACACGTCCGGTGTGATTCTTTGCCGGCGTCAAGGTGGCTTCACTAATGTTTTCTTGAAGTACCATCTCAGCTCTTGAGTAGCAGCTTCTCACTCCTCCAAAGCCCAGCTGACTAGTGATCACCTTGGTAACAAATCGAGGGTAAATCAGAAAGGGTTGACGGTCGTGGATGTTTGCTTCTAGGTCTCTCATTAGAAACTTAGCATAGTTGAACGGTTTTTCTTGTATCACTGCATGCACCACTTCCATCATCCTATTCGACAGCTCATTGAAGTGTCCAATTTTCTTGGAAAAGCAGACACTTAGCTGAGTTACCAAAAACTGGAAAGGTGGTATAAAACCAGACTTGCTAATGGCCCTTGATGAGTTGAGTGTGTGATAGCCCATTTCAGTCAAGGTTTGTTGCAAATTTGATTTTTCCGGAAGTTGGATTTCATGATTATTACCCAGTTTAGGGACATTTCTGATTGTTTCTTCTTTTAGAGTATTTTTTACTCCCATAACCTCACTTTCAATCCACATAGAAGTACCACCAAAAATGATCTGAGAATTCCACCAGAACTCTTGGAGAAGTTCTGGATATATGGTGACATATGATGACACAACAAAGCCTTTTTCTCTTCAATTAAGAAGATATATATCCCAGTGAATGTAACAGTGAGTGTAACAGTGATTTTGACAGTCTATCAAGCCCCATGTGTGAGTAAGCATTTAATGACTAGGCATCTATTTTCATAGCTCCTAATGATTCTAGTGCCTACGTGTCACATTTAAGTTCCTTATGAAGAAATGGCGTTGCATGCAAAAAAAATGAAATTCAATAAACTGAAAAAAAATTGAGACGGTTGATTATTACAGCTGTATGAAACTTCATCAGTATGCATGTTACTTTTCCCCCTTTTTGTTTTTTTTATTAAAACAAAACAAAAAAAATACATGAAAATAAGTAATTACAATCTGTGGAATGTGCATGAGGATGAAAAAAAATTCTGATGTTTCAACGTAGTTTCTGATTTTATATCAGAACTTCTGGTAATTTTTCCCAGAGTTTCTGATATTTTCTCAGATTATCTGATAATTATTGACTATTTATCAGATTTTCTGGTGTTCCATCAGATTGATGGATTGTTTTATCAGAAGCTAGTTGATTTGTTCTATGAATATCAGAATTTTGTTGTTTAACAAGTTGGTCTTCAATTTATGTTTTTGTGTTTTCTGGGAAATCTTCATCATTTAGATTGACCATGCCTTGTTTGCTGATTAAAAAATTGTGTCTCTTTTCATCAAGAGCTTTTGTAAAGATATCAGCAATTTGATTTTCAGTTGGAACAAAATACATTTCAATGTTACCTTTCTCCACATGATCTTTTATGAAGTGGTATCTAACATCTATGTGTTTGGTTCTTGAGTGATGAACAGGATTTTCAGTTATTGCAATGGCACTCTTTGAGTCACATAGAATTGGAATTCTTGTCAGAGTTACTCCATAATCTTTCAGTTGAGTTTGCATCCACAGCACTTGTGAACAGCAACTTGCTGCTGCTACAAATTCTGATTCTGCTGTTGATGTGGCAACACAGTTTTGTTTCTTGCTCGCCCAACATACCAATTTTTCTCCCAAAAGTTGACAGGAACCAGATGTGCTTTTCCTGTCAATTTTGCACCCTGCATAATCTGCATCTGTGTATGCAATTAATTCAAGGTTTGTATCCTTTGGATACCAGAGACCAATTTCTGATGTGCCTTTGAGATATTTAAAAACCCTTTTTACAGCTTTCAGATGGGATTCTTTAGGATCACATTGATATCTGGCCAGAAAATATGTTGCAAACATGATATCTGGTCTGCTTGCAGTTAAATAAAGCAGTGATCCTATCATCCCTCTATAGGTTTTAATATCAACACTTATACCATTTTTATCAGAATCTAACTTGTTCCCTGTTGCCATGGGAGTTTTTGAAACAGAGCAGTTTTCAAGTGAGTATTTTTGTAGAATTATTTTTACATATTTTGATTGACTCAAAAATATTCCATCAATTCTTTGTTTTACCTGTAACCCTTAGAAAAAGGTTAACTCACCCATCATACTCATTTCAAAGTGGCTGGTCATCAATTTTTGAAACTTGTCACAAAATTTTTCATTTGTTGATCCAAATATAATGTCATCAACATATATCTGAACCAGTAAAGTATGACCTTTGTGTGTTTTGAGAAAAAGAGTGGTGTCAATAGTACCTTTGGTAAACCCAGAATTGAGTAAGAAGTTTGATAAAGTTTCATACCAGGCTCTAGGAGCTTGCTTCAACCCATACAAAGCTTTGTTTAATCTATAAACATGATTTTGAAATTTTGGATCAACAAAGCCTTCTGGTTGATGCAAATAAACTTCTTCCTCAATTTTACCATTCAGAAAAGCTGATTTTACGTCCATTTGATAAACTTTTAAATTCTTAGATGCAGCATAAGCAAGAAAAATTCTTACAGCTTCTAACCTAGCTACTGGTGCAAAGGTTTCGTCATAATCAATACCTTCTTGTTGACAGTAACCCTTGACCACTAACCTTGCTTTGTTTCTGGTGATTATGCCGTTCTCATCGGATTTGTTTCTGAACACCCATTTTGAGCCTATGACAGATTTGTCTTTTGGCTTGGGTACCAGATCCCATACCTTGCTCCTTTCAAATTGATCAAGCTCTTCTTGCATAGCTTGAATCCAGTCTGGGTCATTTAGAGCTTCCTTGACAGATTTGGGTTCTATCTTGCTTAAGAACCCAGAGAATGCACACTCATGTACAGTGGCAGATCTTGTTCTGACACCATCTGCAGGATTGCCTATGATGTCAGAATGAACATGTCCTTTGATCCATCTTAACTTGTTGTGAAATGTTGTTGGTTCTGATGGATTTGAAGTTTCCCCCTGATCAGGTGCTACATTTGTCTGGAAAGTATCAGAAATCTGAGTTTCTGATGTACTACATGCTTGATCTGCAGGGTTAGAACATGAATAATCTTTTGATTTATTTTTGTAGGCATTATCATGTTCTAGGAAATCTTCATTTAACATTTCAAAGAGATGTTCATAATTTTCTTGTTTGTCAGAAAAGTTTATTTCTTTTATGTACTCATCAGAAACCTTTGTTTCTGATGAGTCATCGAATGAGACATACAAACTTTCTCTAATGATCCTGGTGTTGAGAATAAAAACTCTGTATGCTTTTGAGGACAAAGATTAACCAAGAAAAATGCCTTTTTCTGCTTTTCTGTCAAATTTTTCAAGGCTTTCAAAATCATTAAAAACAAAACATCTACAACCAAATGTATGGAAAAATTTTATACTTGGTATTCTTCCATTTATAATGTTGTAAGGTGGTTTGTTGTGCCTTTTGTTGATTATGGATCTGTTTTGTGTAAAACATGCATTTGCTATAGCTTCTGCCCAAAAGTGAGTGGGCAATTTAGCATAAGCAAGCATGGTTCTGGCAGCTTCTACCAAGGTCCTATTCCTTCTTTCAACCACACCATTCTGTTGTGTTGTTCTTGGAGCAGAAAAATCATGAGAAATTCCTTTACTTACTAAGAAATTCTCAATTTTTGCATTTTTAAATTCTGTTCCATTGTCTGATCTGATCCTTCTCACTGTTAGTTTTAACAGATTTTCAATTTTCCTAATAAAATTAATGATCAGATCAGGAGTTTCACTTTTCTTTCTCAAAAATTCTACCCATGTGTACCTGGAGAAATCATCCACTATTACTAGTATGTATTTCTTTCCAGAAAAACTTTCTGTACTTATGGGTCCACACAAATCCATGTGTAAAAGTTACAAATTTTGTGAAATAGAAGACTCAGAAATTGATTTGTGTGAGCTTCTTTTGAATTTTCCCATTTCACATGCTTCACAAATTTTATCCTTCTTTGAGGATATCAAAGGTAATCCTTTTACCAGACCTTTGCTTGCTAATTTGCTTAGGTTTTTGAAATTTAAATGAGCAAGCCTTTTGTGCCATAACCAACTACTACCCTTGTTATGTTTTGAAAATAAACACAGTTTTGGATGTTCACTTTCTTCTTTGAAGTCAAAATAGTATTTTGATTTTCTTATCCTTTTCCCACTTAAATAAATTTTGTTATCATCTATACCTATTAACAAGCATTTTTCTGGTAAAAAGGTTACCTGAAAACCTTTGTCACAGAATTGACCACAACTCAGCAAATTATACTTTAAGCCTTCAACATAGGCTACTTTCTCTATGGTCAAACATCCATATTTTATGCAACCATATCCCATGATCCTTCCTTTCACACCATTTCCAAAGTTTACCATTCTACCCAGCTTTGAAATAAAGTTGTTGAGTAAGCTCCTGTCCCCAGTCATGTGCTTGGAGCTTCCTGAGTCGCAGTACCAGATCTGCTGCACATGATGGTCCTGAAATGAAATGATTAGAGGGTTTTTGGTACCCAGGCATGCTTGGGTACTGTTTTTGATGAAATTTGAAAAATTTTATTTTTATTTCTTCTTGGTTTTGCATCAGAAACTCTGTTATATGCTGAGCCATTAACAGATTTTACATTTTTCTTTTGAAGATGGTGCTGGACAAGCTTCAGTATGTCAACACACATACAAGAGTTATCAGAATTTTCTGATAGTTCCTCTTGTGATGGAATGAATGGATAATTTTGAAAAGATGAGTGAACTGCTTCTGGAGTTTTTACAGATTCTTGACTGCATTCACTCTTGTTTGTTTTGAAGTTTGGTTTGTCAAAAGAATATTCAGAACAGATTGATTTGCAAGATTCAGATTCAGATTCTGATACTAAATTATCAGAAATTTGATGAGTTGCTTTTACAAAGATAGTGGGTTTATTTCTATTTGTGCTTGTAGTACTTGTATAGCCTAAACCCTCTCCTTTGTTCTTTGGTGTGGACTCAATAAAATTTATGAAATCTTTAGCCTGTTGAAAACCTCTTACGTTGATTTCTTTGTCATTGACTTTCTTGTAAAGATCTTTTCTTTCATTTTCATAAAACTCAATTTTTGCTCTTTGATCTAAACTGTCCTCTATAAGATGTTGGTTTTCAAGAATGATTTTATTCAAAGTCCTTTGCAACTCATCAGATTTTCTAATATCTGATTTATGTTTTTCTTGCAGATTTAGAAAATCTGACATGAGCTTGTTTAGCTTGTGTTCAAGATCAAGATTGTCTAAATTTACCTTTTGTTCTAAAGTTTCTGGTAGTCCTTCAGAGAGTGCCATGAGGCAAAATTTGCCAACTCTTCTTCTTCATCATCAGATAACCATGTATCTGTTCCAGCAATTAAGCTTACTTGTTGCTGCTTCTTTGCTTCTTCAAGCTTTTTCTCATAATAGGCAACATCCTTCAGCTTTTTGGTCTTGCATTCTGATGCATAATGACCTCTTTGCTTACACTTGTAACACACAACTTCAGCCTTCCCTTTATCCTTAGATCTAAACTCTTCTTTAGATCTTCCATCCATCCTTCCTTTGTCACTCCTCTGGTATCTCTGGTTACTTCCCCTCAACCTCTGCTCAAATGTTTTGGTGAGCAGTGCTATTGCTTCAGCAAAAGCTGAAAAGTCTGATGATGCATCAGAAGTTTCAAGATTTTGACTGTTTGAAGGTTGTGGATCATTTGTTGTTGTTGATCTTTGTGAGTTGGAGATTAGAGCTAAAGATCCCCCTCTTTGAATGGTTTCTTCAAATATTTCTTCCTCTCTGTGGATCAAGATGCTGTACAAGTCATGAAGACTCATGTTTCCTAGTTCTAAGGTTGATGATAAAGTCATTGTTAGACTTCTCCATTCTCTAGGAGGGCAACAAGAAATTTTATGTTTCTTTCATCGTTTGATTTTGTTATACCAAATTTATTTAGCTCGTTTAAAAGTTTTGTAAATCTTTGATATGTATCATTTAACCTTTCATTTGGCAAACTTTTAAACCTTTCATAAGAAGAGACATTATTTGTTCTCTTGTTTCTTCTCATCCTTTCTCCTCCTTCACAAAGGTTTTCCAACTGATCCCATATTTCCTTAGCTGATGCACAAGCATCAACTTGTGAAAATATGTCATTGGGGATGGCCATAATTAAAAGTGACTTAGCCCTTTCATCCCCAGCCACCAGTTCCTTGTCTTCCGCACTCCAGTTTATTTCACTTTTAGGAGCGCGGGAGGCAGGGATTGCTGGTGATTGGTCAGTTGCTGGAATAGCAGGTATATCAGTCATTGGTGTATGTGGACCCCTTTCAATGGATTGAAACAGAGCTCGGTCATGACCATTAAGGAAATTGACCATCCTGATTTTCCACTGGGGGTATTCTTCTCTGACCAGAGTCGGAGGTTTAGACATAGAACCAATATTAAAAGCATTATTCCAGGATTGAAAGCTGGCCATATTTAGAGAAAAGAAGATGAGCGATTGATCGTTTGAAAATTGTTTATTCAATCTGGCTCTGATACCAATTGTTAGACCCAGTTCAGGCTCAAAACAACTTCTTCTCACGTAATATGGCAAGTGATTTCAGTAGATGTGAAAAAGATGTGCGGAAATGGAAATCAGACTTTCAAGAAACAAGACCTACAGAATTATCAAGTTTATATCACTTTGAAACAAAAATGGTTTACAAGGTGATTGAAAGATTATTATCTAATACAAACGAATCTTGAATTCTGTGGGGGAGAGAGCAATGGAGTTTAGATGTATGTGTGAATGCTAAGCTTCAAACTCACTTTGCTTCTCCTGGTTTAGCCTTCTATTTATAGACGGCTTGTATGAATAAACAATTGTTTATTCATACAATAATTCCTGCAAAAAGTAGCCAATTGACATATTCATTGATTCCAACGTTCAAGTTTCCTTTTTCATCATGATATCATTTAATGTCAACTTGCTTCGGTAATTGTGGCAGGACAGAGCCAATTTCAGAGAAGTGGGTTGTTTCATCAGAAATTCTGATGAACAAATCATCAGAAAATCCTTGATGATCAGAATCGTCAGATACTGATGATATTTCATCAGAAATATCATCAGATCCATCAGAAATGACCTTTTCTGATAATCCAATTCAGCTCTTGATCAACTTGTAAATTTGAAGTAGATGCTGTGCTTTTCCAGTTGTCCCATCTGATCTTCTTTTTATAGTTCGTGATCTTCAGGACTGCGATCTCTTCATAGATACAGTTGATTGTGATTTTCTTCAATACTTACACATAAAGTTTCCTAACAGTAGCCATTTGCTGAGTGTTTTTTTTTGTGTCTAATCCGCATATATATCACCATTGCCCTTGATTTTCTTGACTGTATATCTCTTAAATGTCAACATATACACGTGTGATTTTGTTTACGAAGATTTTTCAATGCCGAGAACCTCGATCAGAGAGTAAAAAAGGCGTAAGGTTCACAATGGTGTAAAACTAATATGGAATATACCGGGCTAGGATTCGAGTTACAGGTACAGGGCCAAACCAACCACCCAAGAATGGAATCGTCGAGCGAAAACACTTGACAACCTCCTAGAAGCTGCTTTTCTTGCCACCAGACCTTTCTCCATCAATTAGGAATGTGATGCCGTCACAAAACACATTCCTTAAATTGTAGCCATTTGTTGCGTGTTTTTTTGGTGTCTAATCCGCATATATATCACCATTGTCCTTGATTTTCCTGACTGTATATCTCTTAAATGTCAACATATACACGTATGATTTACTTTTACGAAGATTTTTCAACGTCGAGAACCTAGATCAGAGAGTAAAAAAGGCTTAAGGTTCACAATGGTGTAAAATTAAAATGGGATATACCGGGCTAGGATTCAAGTTGCAGAAACAAGGGCCAAACCAACCACCCAAGAATGGAATCGTCGAGCGAAAACACTTGACAACCTCCTAGAAGCAGCGTTTCTTGCCACCAGAACTTTCTCCATCAATTAGGAATCTGATGTCATCACTAAACACATTTTCCTTAAATTGTAGCCATTTGTTCAGTGTTTTTTTTTGGTGTCTAATCCGCATATATATCACCATTGCCCTTGATTTTCTTGACTGTATATCTCTTAAATGTCAACATATACATGTGGTGATTTAGTTTACGAAGATTTTCAATGCCGAGAACCTCGATCAGAGAGAAAAAAGGTGTAAGGTTCACAATGGTGTAAAACTAAAATGGGATATACCGGGCTAGGATTCGAGTTACAGGAACAAGGGCCAAATCAAACACCCAAGAATGGAATCGTCGAGCGAAAACACTTGACAACCTCCTAGAAGCAGCTTTTCTTGCCACCAGACCTTTCACCATCAATTAGGAATTAGATGCCGTCACTAAACACATTACTTAAATTGTAGCCATTTGTTGAGTGATTTTTTTTGTGTCTAATCCGCATATATATCACCATTGCCCTTGGTTTTCTTGACTGTATATCTCTTAAATGTCAACATATACACGTGTGATTTAGTTTACGAAGATTTTTCAATGCCGAGAACCTCGATCAGAGAGTATAAAAGGCGTAAGGTTTACAATGGTGTAAAATTAAAATATGATATACCGGGCTAGGATTCGAGTTACAGGAACAAGGGCCAAACCAACCACCCAAGAATGGAATCGTCGAGCGAAAACACTTGACAACCTCCTAGAAGCAGCTTTTCTTGCCACCAGACCTTTCTCCATGAATTAGGAATCTGATGCCGTCACTAAACACATTCCTTAAATTGTAGCCATTTGTTGAGTGTTTTTTTTGGTGTGTTTTTTTTGGTGTCTAATCCACATATATATCACCATTGCCCCTGATTATCTTGACTGTATATCTCTTAAATGTTAACATATACACGTGGTGATTTAGTTTACGAAGATTTTTCAATGCCGAGAACCTCGATCAGAGAGTAAAAAAGGGGTAAGGTTCACAATGGTGTAAAATTAAAATGGGATATATAGGGCTAGGATTCGAGTTACAGGAACAAGGGCCAAACCAACCACCTTAGAATGGAATCGTCGAGCGAAAACACTTGACAACCTCCAAGAAGCAGCTTTTCTTGCCACCAGACCTTTCTCCATCAATTAGGAATCAGATGCCGTCACTAAACACATTACTTAAATTGTAGCCATTAGTTGAGTGATTTTTTTTGGTGTCTAATCCACATATATATCACCATTGCTCTTGGTTTTCTTGACTGTATATCTCTTAAATGTCAACATATACACGTGTGATTTAGTTTACGAAGATTTTTCAAGGCCGAAAACCTCGATCAGAGAGAAAAAAGGAGTAAGGTTCACAATGGTGTAAAACTAAAATGGGATATACCGGGCTAGGATTCGAGTTACAGGAACAAGGGCCAAACCAACTACCCAAAAATGGAATCGTCGAGCGAAAACACTTGACAACCTACTAGAAGCTACTTTTCTTGCCACCAGACCTTTCTCCATCAATTAGTAATCTGATGCCGTCACTAAACACATTCCTTAAATTGTAGCCATTTGTTGAGTGTTTTTTTTGGTGTCTCATCCGCATATATATCACCATTGCCCTTGATTTTCTTGACTGTATATCTCTTAAATGTCAACATATACACGTGTGATTTAGTTTACGAAGATATTTCAATGCCGAGAACCTCGATCAGAGAGTAAAAAAGGCGTAAGGTTCACAATGGTGTAAAATTAAAATGGGATATACCGGGCTAGGATTCGAGTTACAGGAACAAGGGCCAAACAAACCACCCAAGAATGGAATCGTCGAGGGAAAACACTTGACAACCTCTTAGAAGCAGCTTTTCTTGCAACCAGACCTTTCTCCATTAATTAGGAATCTGATGCCGTCATTAAACACATTCCTTAAATTGTAGCCATTTGTTGAGTGTTTTTTTTTTGTGTCTAATCCGCATATATATCACCATTGCCCTCGATTTTCTTGATTGTATATCTCTTAAATATCAACATATACACGTGTGATTTAGTTTACGAAGATTTTTCAATGCCGAGAACCTCGTTCAGAGAGTAAAAAATGCGTAAGGTTCACAATGGTGTAAAATTAAAATGAGATATAACGGGCTAGGATTCGAGTTACAGGAACAAGGGCAAAACCAACCACCTACGAATTGAATCGTCGAGCAAAAACACTTGACAACCTCCTAGAAGCAGCTTTTCTTGCCACCAGACCTTTCTCCATCAAATAGGAATCTGATGCCGTCACTAAACACATTCCTTAAATTGTAGCCATTTGTTGAGTGTTTTTTTTGGTGTCTAATCCACATATATATCACAATTTCCCTTGATTATCTTGACTGTATATCTCTTAAATGTTAACATATACACGTGGTGATTTAGTTTACGAAGATTTTTCAATGCCGAGAACCTCGATGAGAGAGTAAAAAAGGGGTAAGGTTCACAATGGTGTAAAATTAAAATGGGATATACAGGGCTAGGATTCGAGTTACAGGAACAAGGGCCAAACCAACCACCTTAGAATGGAATCGTCGAGCGAAAACACTTGACAACCTCCAAGAAGCAGCTTTTCTTGCCACCAGACCTTTCTCCATCAATTAGGAATCAGATGCCCTCACTAAACACATTACTTAAATTGTAGCCATTAGTTGAGTGATTTTTTTTGGTGTCTAATCCACATATATATCACCATTGCTCTTGGTTTTCTTGACTGTATATCTCTTAAATGTCAACATATACACGTGTGATTTAGTTTACGAAGATTTTTCAAGGCCGAAAACCTCGATCAGAGAGAAAAAAGGAGTAAGGTTCACAATGGTGTAAAATTAAAATGGGATATACCGGGCTAGGATTCGAGTTACAGGAACAAGGGCCAAACCAACTACCCAAAAATGGAATCGTCGAGCGAAAACACTTGACAACCTACTAGAAGCTACTTTTCTTGCCACCAGACCTTTCTCCATCAATTAGGAATCTGATGCCGTCACTAAACACATTCCTTAAATTGTAGCCATTTGTTGAGTGTTTTTTTTGTAGTCTCATCCGCATATATATCACCATTGCCCTTGATTTTCTTGACTGTATATATCTTAAATGTCAACATATACACGTGTGATTTAGTTTACGAAGATATTTCAATGCCGAGAACCTCGATCAGAGAGTAAAAAAGGCGTAAGGTTCACAATGGTGTAAAATTAAAATGGGATATACCGGGCTAGGATTCGAGTTACAGGAACAAGGGCCAAACAAACCACCCAAGAATGGAATCGTCGAGGGAAAACACTTGACAACCTCTTAGAAGCAGCTTTTCTTGCAACCAGAACTTTCTCCATTAATTAGGAATCTGATGCCGTCATTAAACACATTCCTTAAATTGTAGCCATTTGTTGAGTGTTTTTTTTTTGTGTCTAATCCGCATATATATCACCATTGCCCTTGATTTTCTTGATTGTATATCTCTTAAATATCAAAATATACACGTGTGATTTAGTTTACGAAGATTTTTAAATGCCGAGAACCTCGTTCAGAGAGTAAAAAATGCGTAAGGTTCACAATGGTGTAAAATTAAAATGAGATATAACGGGCTAGGATTCGAGTTACGGGAACAAGGGCAAAACCAACCACCTACGAATTGAATCGTCGAGAAAAAACACTTGACAACCTCCTAGAAGCAGCTTTTCTTGCCACCAGACCTTTCTCCATCAAATAGGAATCTGATGCGGTCACTAAACACATTCCTTAAATTGTAGCTATCTGTTGAGTGTTTTTTTTGGTGTCTAATCCGCATATATATCACCATTGCCCCTGATTTTCTTGACTGTATATTTCTTAAATGTCAACATATACATGTGTGATTTAGTTAACGAAGATTTTTCAATGCCGAGAACCTCGATCAGAGAGTAAAAAAGGCGTAAGGTTCACAATGGTGTAAAATTAAAATGGGATATACAGGGCTAGGATTCGAGTTACAGGAACAAGGGCCAAAGCAACCACCCAAGAATGGAATCGTCGAGCGAAAACACTTGACAACCTCCTAGAAGCAGCTTTTCTTGCCACCAGACCTTTCTCCATCAATTAGGAATCTGATGCCGTCACTAAACACATTCCTTAAATTGTAGCCGTTTGTTGAATGTTTTTTTGGTGTCTAATCCGCATATATATCACCATTGCTCTTGATTTTCTTGACTGTATATATCTTAAATGTCAACATATACACGTGTGATTTAGTTTACGAAGATTTTTCAATGCCGAGAACTTCGATCAGAGAGTAAAAAAGGCGTAAGGTTCACAATGGTGTAAAATTAACAAGGGATATATCGGGCAAGGATTCGAGTTACTGGAACAAGGGCCAAACCAACCACCCAAGAATGGAATCGTCGAGCGAAAACACTTGACAACCTCCTAGAAGCAGCTTTTCTTGCCACCAGACCTTTCCCATCAATTAGGAATCTGATGTCGTCACTAAACACAATCCTTAAATTGTAGCCATTTGTTGAGTGTTTTTTTTTTGGAGTCTAATACGCATATATATCACCATTGCCCTTGATTTTCTTAACTGTATATCTCTTAAATGTCAACATATACACGTGTGATTTAGTTTACCAAGATTTTTCAACGCCGATAACCTCGAGCAGAGAGTGAAAAAAGCGTAAGGTTCACAATGGTGTAAAATTAAAATGGGATATACCGGGCTAGGATTCGAGTTACAGGAACAAGGGCCAAACCAACCACCCAAGAATGGAATCGTCGAGCGAAAACACTTGACAACCTCCTAGAAGCAGCTTTTCTTGCCACCGGACCTTTCTTCATCAATTAGGAATCTAATGGCGTCAGTAAACACATTCCTTAAATTGTAGCCATTTGTTGAGTGTTTTTTTGGTGTCTAATCCGCATATATATCAACATTTCCCTTGACTTTCTTGACTGTATACCTCTTAAATGTCAACATATACACGTGTGATTTAGTTTACGAAGATTTTTCAATGCCGAGAAGCTCGATAAGAGAGTAAAAAAGGCGTAAGGTTCACAATGGTGTAAAATTAAAATGGGATATACCGGGCTTGGATTCGAGTTACAGGAACAAGGGCCAAACCGACCACCCAAGAATGGAATCGTCGATCGAAAACACTTGACAACCTCCTAGAAGCAGCTTTTCTTGCCCTTTCTCCATCAATTAGGAATCTGATGCCGTCACTGAACACATTCCTTAAATTGTAACCATTTGTTGAGTGTTTTTTTTTGTGTCTAATCCGCATATATATCACCATTGCCCTTGATTTTCTTGACTATATATCTCTTAAATGTCAACATATACACGTGTGATTTAGTTTACGAAGATTTTTCAATGCCGAGAAACTCGATCAGAGAGTAAATAAGGCGTAAGGTTCATAATGGTGTAAAATTAAAATGGGTTATACCGGGCTAGGATTCGAGTTACAGGAACAAGGGACAAACCAACCACCCAAGAATGGAATCATCGAGCGAAAACACTTGACAACCTTCTAGAAGCAGCTTTTCTTGCCACCAGACCTTTCTCCATCAATTAGGAATCTGATACCGTCACTAAACACATTCCTTAAATTGTAGCCATTTGTTGAGTGTTTTTTTTGGGTGTCTAATCCGCATATATATCACCATTACCCTTGATTTTCTTGACTGTATATCTCTTTAATGTCAACATTTACACGTGTGATTTAGTTTATGAAGATATTTCAATGCCGAGAACCTCGATCAGAGAGTAAAAAAGGCGTAAGGTTTACAATGGTGTAAAATTAAAATGGGATATACCGGGCTAGGATTCGAGTTACTGGAACAAGGGCCAAACCAACCACCCAAGAATGGAATCGTCGAGCGAAAACACTTGATAGCCTCCTAGAAGCAGCTTTTCTTGCCACCAGACCTTTCTCCATCAATTAGGAATCTGATGCCGTCACTAAACGCATTCCTTAAATTGTAGCCATTTGTTGAGTGTTTTTTTTTTTGTGTCTAATCAGCATATATATCTCCATTGCCCTTGATTTTCTTGACTGTATATCTCTTAAATGTCAACACATACACGTGTGATTTAGTTTACGAAGATTTTTCAATGCCGAGAACCTCGATCAGAGAGTAAAAAAGGTGTAAGGTTCACAATGGTGTAAATTTAAAATGGGATATACCGGGCGAGGATTCGAGTTACAAGAACAAGGGCCAAGCCAACCACCCAAAAAATGGAATCGTCGAGCGAAAACACATGATAACCTCCTAGAAGCAGCTTTTTCTTGCCACCAGACCTTTCTCCATCAATTAGGAATCTGATGCCGTCACTAAACACATTACTTAAATTGTAGCCATTTGTTGAGTGTTTTTTTTCGTCTAATCCGCATATATATCACCATTGCCCTTGATTTTCTTGACTGTATATCTCTTAAATGTCAACATATACATGTGTGATTTAGTTTACGAAGATTTTTTAATGCCTCGAACCTCGATCAGAGAGTAAAAAAGGCGTAAGGTTCACAATGGTGTAAAATTAAAATGGGATATACCTGGCTAGGATTCGAGTTACAGGAACAAGGGCCAAACCAACCACCCAAGAATGGAATCGTCGAGCGTAAACACTTGACAACCTTCTAGAAGCAGCTTTTCTTGCCACCAGACCTTTCTCTATCAATTAGGAATCTGATGCCGTCACTAAACACATTCCTTAAATTTTAGCCATTTGTTGAGTGTTTTTTTTGTGTCTAATCCGCATATATATCACCATTGCCCTTGATTTTCTTGACTGTATATCTCTTAAATGTCAACATATACACGTGTGATTTAGTCTACGAAGATTTTTCAATGACGAGAACCTCGATAAGAGAGTAAAAAAGGCGTAAGCTTCACAATGGTGTAAAATTAAAATGGGATATCCCGGGCTAGGATTCGAGTTACAGGAACAAGGGCCAAACCAACCACCTAAGAATGGAATCGTCGAGCGAAATCACTTGACAACCTCCTAGAAGCAGCTTTTCTTGCCACCAGACCTTTCTCCATCAATTAGGAATCTGATGCCGTCACTAAACACAATCCTTAAATTGTAGACATTTGTTGAGTGTTTTTTTTGGTGTCTAATCCGCATATATATCACCATTGCCCTTGATTTTCTTGACTGTATATCTCTTAAATGTCAACATATACATGTGTGATTTAGTTTACGAAGATTTTTCAATGCCGAGAACCTTTATCAGAGAGTAAAAAAGGCGTAAGGTTCACAATGGGGTAAAATTTTAATGGGATATTCCGAGCTAGGATTCGAGTTACAGGAACAAGGGCCAAACCAACCACCCAAGAATGGAATTGTCGAGCGAAAACACTTGACAACCTGCTAGAAGCAACTTTTCTTGCCACCAGACATTTCTCCATCAATTAGGAATCTGATGCCGTCACTAAACACATACCTTAAATTGTAGCAATTTGTTGAGTGTTTTTTTTGTGTCTAATCCGCATATATATCACCATTGCCCTTGATTTTCTTGACTGTATATCTTTTAAATGTCAACATATACACGTGTGATTTAGTTTACGAAGATTTTTCAATGCCGAGAACCTTGATAAGAGAGTAAAAAAGGCGTAAGGTTCACAAAGGTGTAAAATTAAAATGGGATATCCCGGGCTAGGATTCGAGTTACCGGAACAAGGGCCAAACCAACCACCCAAGAATGGAATCGTCGAGCGAAAACACTTGAAAACCTCCTAGAAGCAGCTTTTCTTGCCACCAGGCAATTCTCCATCACTTAGAAATCTGATGCCGTCACTAAACACATTCCTTAAATTGTAGCCATTTGTTGAGTGTTTTTTTTGTGTCTAATACGCATATATATCACCATTGCCCTTGATTTTCTTCATTGTATATCTCTTAAATCTCAACATATACACGTGTGATTTAGTTTACGAAGATTTTTCATTGCCGAGAACCTCGATCAGAGAGTAAAAAAGGCGTAAGGTTCACAATGGTGTAAAATTAAAATGCGATATACCGGGCTAGGATTCGAGTTACAGGAACAAGGGCCAAACCAACCACCCAAGAATGTTATCGTCGAGCGAAAACACTTGACAACCTCCTAGAAGCAGCTTTTCTTGCCACCAGACCTTTCTCCATCAATTAGGAATCTGATGCCGTCACCAAACACATTCCTTAAATTGTAGCCATTTGTTGAGTGTCTTTTTTTTGGTGTCTAATCCGCATATATATCACCATTGCCCTTGATTTTCTTGACTGTATATCTCTTAAATGTCAACATATACACGTGTGATTTAGTTTACGAAGATTTTTCAATGCCGAGAACCTCGATTAGAGAGTAAAAAAGGCGTAAGGTTGATAATGGTGTGAAATTAAAATGGGAGATACCGGACTAGGATTTGAGTTACAGGAACAAGGGCGAAAACAACCACCCAAGAATGGAATCGTCGAGCGAAAACACTTGACAACCTCCTAGAAGCAGCTTTTCTTGCCACCAGACCTTTCTCCATCAATTAGGAATATGATGCCGTCACTAAACACATTCCTTAAATTGTAGCCATTTGTTGAGTGTTTTTTTTGGTGTCTAATCTGCATATATATCACCATTGCCCTGATTTTCTTGACTGTATATCTCTTAAATGTCAACATATACACGTGTGATTTAGTTTACGAAGATTTTTCAATGCCAAGAACCTCGATCAGAGAGTAAAAAAGGCGTAAGGTTCACAATGGTGTAAAATAAAAATGGGATATACCGAGCTAGGATTCGAGTTACAGGAACAAGGGCCAAACCAATTTCCCAAGAATGGAATCGTCGAGCGAAAACACTTGACAACCTCCTAGAAGCAGCTTTTCTTGCCACTGGACCATTCTCCATCAATTAGGAATCTGATGCCGTCACTAAACACATTTCTTAAATTGTAGCCATTTGTTGAGTGTTTTTTTTGTGTCTAATCCGCATATATATCACCATCGCCCTTGATTTTCATGACTGTATATCTCTTAAATGTCAACATATACACGTGTGATTTAGTTTACGAAGATTTTTCAATGCCGAGAACCTCGATAAGAGAGTAAAAAAGTCGTAAGGTTCACAATGGTGTAAAATTTAATTGGGATATTCCGGGCTAGGATTCGAGTTACAGGAACAAGGGCCAAACCCACCTCCCAAGAATGGAATCGTCGAGCGAAAACACTTGAAAACCTCCTAGAAGCAGCTTTTCTTGCCACTAGACATTTCTCCATCAATTAGGAATCTGATGCCGTCACTAAACACATTCCTTAAATTGTAGCTATTTGTTGAGTGTTTTTCTTTGGTGTCTAATCCGCATATATATCACCATTGTCCTTGATTTTCTTTACTGTATATCTCTTAAATGACAACATATACACGTGTGATTTAGTTTACGAAGATTTTTCATTGCCGAGAACCTCGATCAGGGAGTAAAAAAGGCGTAAGGTTCACAATGGTGTAAAATTAAAATGGGATATACCGGACTAGGATTCGAGTTATAGGAACAAGGGCCAAACCAACCACCCAAGAATGGAATCGTAGAGCGAAAACACTTGATAACCTCCTAGAAGCAGCTTTTCTTGCCACCAGACCTTTCTCCATCAATTAGGAATATGATGCCGTCACTAAACACATTCCTTAAATTGTAGCCATTTGTTGAGTGTTTTTTTTTTGTGTCTAATCCGCATATATATCACCATAGCCCTAGATTTTCTTGACTGTATATATCTCTTAAATGTCAACATATACACGTGTGATTTAGTTTACGAAGATTTGTCAATGCCGAGAACCTCGATCAGAGAGTAAAAAAGGCGTAAGGTTCACAATGGTGTAAAATTTAAATGGGATATTCCGGGCTAGGATTCGAGTTACAGGAACAAGGGCCAAACCAGCCACCCAAGAATGGAATCGTCGAGCGAAAACACTTGACAATCTCCTCGAATCAGCTTTTTTTGCCACCAGACCTTTCTCCACCATTTAGGAATCTGATGCCGTCAATAAACACATTCCTTAAATTGTAGATATTTGTTGAGTGTTTTTCTTTGGTGTCTAATCCGCATATATATCACCATTGCCCTTGATTTTCTTGACTGTATATCTCTTAAATGACAACATATACACGTGTGATTTAGTTTACGAAGATTTTTCATTGCCGAGAACCTCGATCAGGGAGTAAAAAAGGCGTAAGGTTCACAATGGTGTAAAATTAAAATGGGATATACCGGGCTAGGATTTGAGTTACAGGATCAAGGGCCAAACCAACCACCCAAGAATGGAATCGTCGAGCGAAAACACTTGACAACCTCCTAGAAGTAGCTTTTCATGCCACCAGACCTTTCTCCATCAATTAGGAATCTGACGCCGTCACTAAACACATTCCTTAAATTGTAGCCATTTGTTGAGTGTTTTTTTTTTGTGTCTAATCCGCATATATATCACCATTGCCCTTGATTTTCTTGACTGTATATCTCTTAAATATCAACATATACACGTGTGATTTAGTTTACGAAGATTTTTCATTGCCGAGAACCTCGATCAGAGAGTAAAAAAGGGGTAAGGTTCACAATGGTGTAAAATTTAAATGGGATATTCCGGGCTAGGATTCGAGTTACAGGAACAAGGGCCAAACCAACCACCCAAGAATGGAATCGTCGAGCGAAAAAACTTGACAACCTGCAAGAAGCAGCTTTTTTTGCCAACAGACCTTTCTCCATTAACTAGGAATCTGATGCCGTCACTAAACACATTCCTTAAATTGTAGCCATTTGTTGAGTGTTTTTTTTTTGGTGTCTAATCCGCATATATATCACCATTGCCCTTGAATTTCTTGACTGTATATCTCTTAAAGGTCAACGTATACACGTGTGATTTAGTTTACGATGATTTTTCAATGCCGAGAACCTCGATCAGAGAGTAAAAAAGGCGTAAGGTTCACAATGGTGTAAAATTAAAATGGGAGATACCGGGCTAGGATTCGAGTTACAGGAACAAGGGCCAAACAAACCACCCAAGAATGGAATCGTCGAGCGAAAACACTGAACAACCTCCTAGAAGCAGCTTTTCTTGCCACCAGACCTTTCTCCATCAATTAGGAATCAGATGCCGTCACTAAACACATTCCTTAAATTGTAGCCATTTGTTGAGCGTTTTTTTTTTGTTTCTAATCCGCATATATATCACCATTGCCGTTGATTTTCTTGACTGTATATCTTTTAAATGTCAACATATACACGTGTGATTTAGTTTACGAAGATTTTTCAATTCCGAGAACCTCGATAAGAGAGTAAAAAAGGCGTAAGGTTCACAATGGTGTAAAATTAAAATGGGATATCCCGGGCTATGATTCGAGTTACAGGAACAAGGGCTAAACCAATCACCCAAGAATGGAATCGTCGAGCGAAAACACTTTACAACCTCCTAGAAGCAGCTTTTCTTGCCACCAGACCTTTCTTCATCAATTAGGAATATGTTGCTGTCACTAAACACATTCCTTAAATTGTAGCCATTTGTTGAGCGTTTTTTTTGGTTTCTAATCCGCATATATATCACCATTGCCGTTGATTTTCTTGACTGTATATCTTTTAAATGTCAACATATACACGTGTGATTTAGTTTACGAAGATTTTTCAATTCCGAGAACCTCGATAAGAGAGTAAAAAAGGCGTAAGGTTCACAATGGTGTAAAATTAAAATGGGATATCCCGGGCTAGGATTCGAGTTACAGGAACAAGGGCTAAACCAATCACCCAAGAATGGAATCGTCGAACGAAAACACTTGACAACCTCCTAGAAGCAGCTTTTCTTGCCCCCAGACCTTTCTTCATCAATTAGGAATATGATGCTGTCACTAAACACATTCATTAAATTGTAGCCATTTGTTGAGCGTTTTTTTTGGTTTCTAATCCGCATATATATCACCATTGCCGTTGATTTTCTTGACTGTATATCTCTTAAATGTCAACATATACACATGTGATTTAGTTTACGAAGATTTTTCAATGCCGAGAACCTCGATAAGAGAGTAAAAAAGGCGTATGGTTCACAATGGTGTAAAAATAAATGGGATATCCCGGGCTAGGATTCGAGTTACAGGAACAAGGGCCAAACCAACCACCCAAGATTGGAATCATCGAGCGAAACCACTTGACAACCTCCTAGAAGCAGCTTTTCTTGCCACCAGACCTTTCTCCATCAATTAGGAAACTGATGCCGTCACTAAACACATTCCTTAAATTGTAGCCATTTGTTGAGTGTTATTTTTGGTGTCTAATCCGCATATATATCACCATTGCCCTTGATTTTCTTGACTGTATATCTCTTATACGTCAACATATACAGGTGTGATTTAGTTTACAAAGATTTTTCAATGCCGAGAACCTCGATCAGCGAATAAAAAAGGCGTAAGGTTCACAATGGTGTAAAATTTAAATGGGATATTCCGGGCTAGGATTCGAGTTACAGGAACAAGGGCCAAACCAATCACCCAAGAATGGAATCGTCGAGCGAAAACACTTGACAACCTCCAAGAAGCAGCTTTTCTTGCCACAAGACATTTCTTCATCAATTAGGAATCTGATGCCGTCACTAAACACATTCCTTAAATTGTAGCCATTTGTTGAGTGTTTTTTTGGTGTCTAATCCGCATATATATCACCATTGCCCTTGATTTTCTTGACTGTATATCTCTTAAATGTCAACATATACACGTGTGATTTAGTTTACGAAGTTTTTTCAATGTCGAGAACCTCGATCAGAGAGTAAAAAAGGCGTAAGGTTCACAATGGTGTAAAATTAAAATGGGATATATCGGGCTTGGATTCGAGTTACAGGAACAAGGGACAAACCAACCACCCAAGAATGGAATCGTCGAGCGAAAACACTTAACAACCTCCTAGAAGCAGCTTTTCTTGCCACCAGACCTTTCTCCATCAATTAGGAATCTGATGCCGTCACTAAACACATTCCTTAAATTGTAACCATTTGTTGAGTGATTTTTTTTGGTGTCTAACCCACATATATATCACCATTGCCCTGGATTTTCTTGACTGTATATCTCTTAAATTTCAACATATACACGTGTTATTTAGTTTACGAAGATTTTTCAATGCCGAGAACCTCGATCAGAGGGTAAAAAAGGCGTAAGGTTCACAATGGTGTAAAATTAAAATGGGATATACCGGTCTAGGATTCGAGTTACATGAACAAGGGCCAAACCAACCACCCAAGAATGGAATCCTCGAGCGAAAACACTTGCCAACCTCCTAGAAGCAGGTTTTCTTCCCACCAGACCTTTCTCCATCAATTAGGAATCTGATGCCGTCACTGAACACATTCCTTAAATTGTAGCCATTTGTTGAGTGTTTTTTTTGGTGTCTAATCCGCATATATATCACCATTGCCCTTGATTTTCTTAACTGTATATCTCTTAAATGTCAACATATACACATGTGATTTAGTTTACGAAGATTTTTCAATGTTGAGAACCTCGGTCAGAGAGTAAAAAAGGCTTAAGGTTCACAATGGTGTAAAATTTAATTGGGATATATCGGGCTAGGATTCGAGTTACAGGAACAAGGGCCAAACCAACCTCCCAAGAATGGAATCGTCGAGCGAAAACACTTGACAACCTCCTAGAAGCAGCTTTTCTTGCCACCAGACTTTTCTCCATCAATTAGGAATCTGATGCCGTCACTAAACACATTCCTTAAATTGTTGCCATTTGTTGATTGTTTTTTTTTGTGTCTAATCCGCATATATAGCACCATTGCCCTTGATTTTCTTGACTGTATATCTCTTATATGTCAACATATACAGGTGTGATTTAGTTTACGAAGATTTTTCAATGCCGAGAACCTCGATCAGCGAATAAAAAAGGCGTAAGGTTCACAATGGTGTAAAATTAAAATGGGATATACCGGGCTAGGATTCGAATTACAGGAACAAGGGCCAAACCAACCACCCAAGATTGGAATCATCGAGCGAAAACACTTGACGACCTCCTAGAAGCAGCTTTTCTTGCCACCAGACCTTTCTCCATCAATTAGGAATCTGATGCCGTCGCTAAACACATTCCTTAAATTGTAGCCATTTGTTGAGTGTTTTTTTTTGTTTCCAATCCACATATATATCACCATTGCCCTTGATTTTCTTGACTGTATATCTCTTAAATGTCAACATATACACGTGTGATTTAGTTTACGAAGATTTTTCAATGCCGAGAACCTCGATCAGAGAGTAAAAAGGGCGTAAGGTTCACAATGGTGTAAAATTAAAATGGGATATATTGGGCTTGGATTCGAGTTACAGGAACAAGGGACAAACCAACCACCCAAGAATGGAATCGTCGAGCGAAAACACTTGACAACCTCCTAGAAGCAGCTTTTCTTGCCACCAGACCTTTCTCCATCAATTAGGAATCTGATGCCGTCACTAAACACATTCCTTAAATTGTAACCATTTGTTGAGTGATTTTTTTTTGGTGTCTAATCCGCATATATATCACCATTGCCCTGGATTTTCTTGACTGTATATCTCTTATATTTCAACATATACACGTGTGATTTAGTTTACGAAGATTTTTCAATGCCGAGAACCTCGATCAGAGGGTAAAAAAGGCGTAAGGTTCACAATGGTGTAAAATTAAAATGGGATATACCGGGCTAGGATTCGAGTTACAGGAACAGGGGCCAAACCAACCACCCAAGAATTGAATCGTCGAACGAAAACACTTGACAACCTCCAAGAAGCAGCTTTTCTTGCCACCAGGCATTTCTCTATTAATTAGGAATCTGATGCCATCACTAAACACATTCCTTAAATTGTGGCCATTTGTTGAGTGTTTTTTTTGGTGTCTAATCCGCAAATATATCACCATTTCCCTTGATTTTCTTGATTATATATGTCTTAAATGTCAACATATACACATGTGATTTAGTTTACGAAGATTTTTCAATGCCGAGAACCTCGATCAGAGAGTAAGAAAGGCGTAAGGTTCACAACGGTGTAAAATTAAAATGGGATATACCGGTCTAGGATTCGAGTTACATGAAGAAGGGCCAAACCAACCACCCAAGAATGGAATCGTCGAGCGAAAACACTTGCTAACCTCCTAGATGCAGCTTTTCTTGCCACCAGACCTTTCTCCATCAATTAGGAATCTGATGCCGTCACTAAACACATTCCTTAAATTGTAGCCATTTGTTGAGTGTTTTTTGTGGTGTCTAATCCGCATATATATCACCATTGCCCTTGATTTTCTTAACTGTATATCTCTTAAATGTCAACATATACACGTGTGATTTAGTTTACGAAGATTTTTCAATGCTGAGAACCTCGGTCAGAGAGTATAAAAGGCTTAAGGTTCACAATGGTGTAAAATTTAATTGGGATATATCGGGCTAGGATTCGAGTTACAGGAACAAGGGCCAAACCAACCACCCAAGAATGGAATCGTCGAGCGAAAACACTTGACAACCTCCTAGAAGCAGCTTTTCTTGCCACCAGACTTTTCTCCATCAATTAGGAATCTGATGCCGTCACTAAACACATTCCTTAAATTGTAGCCATTTGTTGAGTGTTTTATTTTGTGTCTAATCCGCATATATATCACCATTGCCCTTGATTTTTTGACTGTATATCTCTAAAATGTCAACTTATACACGTGTGATTTAGTTTACGAAGATTTTTCAATGCCGAGAACCTCGATCAGAGAGTAAAAAAGGAGTAAGGTTCACAATGGTGTAAAATTTAAATGGGATATACCGGCCTAGGATTCCAGTTACAGGAACAAGGGCCAAACAAACCAACCAAGAATGGAATCGTCGAGCGAAAACACTTGACAACCTCCTAGAAGCAGCTTTTCTTGCCACCAGACCTTTCTCCATCAATTAGGAATCTAATGCCGTCACTAAACACATTTCTTAAATTGTAGCCATTTGTTGAGTGTTTTTTTTTTGTGTCTAATCGGCATATATATCACCATTGCCCTTGATTTTCTTGACTGTATATCTCTTAAATGTCAACATATACACGTGTGATTTAGTTTACGAAGGTTTTTCAATGCCGAGAACCTCGATCAGAGAGTAAAAAAATGCGTAAGGTTCACAATGGTGTAAAATTAAAATGGGATATACCGGGCTAGGATTCGAGTTACAGGAACAAGGGCCAAACCAACCACCCAAGAATGGAATCGTCGAGCGAAAACACTTGACAACCTCTTAGAAGCAGCTTTTCTTGCCACCAGACCTTTCTCCATCAATTAGGAATCTGATGTCTTCACTAAACACATTCCTTAAATTGTAGCCATTTGTTGAGTGTTTTTTTTTTGTGTCTAATCCGCATATATATCACCATTGCCCTTGATTTTCTTGACTGTATATCTCTTAAATGTCAACATATACATGTGTGATTTAGTTTACGAAGATTTTTCAATGCCGAGAACCTCGATCAGAGAGTAAAAAAGGAGTAAGGTTCACAATGGTGTAAAATTAAAATGGGATATACCGGGCTAGGATTCGAGTTACACGAACAAGGGCCAAACCAGCCACCCAAGAATGGAATCGTCGAGCGAAAACACTTGACAACCTCCTAGAAGCAGCTTTTCTTGCCACCAGACCTTTCTCCATCAATTAGGAATCTGATGCCGTCACTAAACACATTCCTTAAATTGTAATCATTTGTTGAGTGATTTTTTTTGGTGTCTAATCCGCATATATATCACCATTGCCCTGGATTTTCTTGACTGTATATCTCTTAAATTTCAACATATACACGTGTGATTTAGTTTACGAAGATTTTTCAATGCCGAGAACCTCGATCAAAGGGTAAAAAAGGCGTAAGGTTCACAATGGTGTAAAATTAAAATGGGATATACCGGGCTAGGATTCGAGTTACAGGAACAAGGGCCAAACCAACCACCCAAGAATTGAATCGTCGAGCGAAAACACTTGACAACCTCCAAGAAGCAGTTTTTCTTGCCACCAGGCATTTCTCTATTAATTAGGAATCTGATGCCATTACTAAACACATTCCTTAAATTGTGGCCATTTGTTGAGTGTTTTTTTTGGTGTCTAATCCGCAAATATATCACCATTGCCCTTGATTTTCTTGATTATATATCTCTTAAATGTCAACATATACACATGTGATTTAGTTTACGAAGATTTTTCAATGCCGAGAACCACGATCAGAGAGTAAAAAAGGCGTAAGGTTCACAATGGTGTAAAATTAAAATGGGATATACCGGTCTAGGATTCGAGTTACATGAACAAGGGCCAAACCAACCACCCAAGAATGGAATCGTCGAGCGAAAACACTTGCCAACCTCCTAGAAGCAGCTTTTCTTGCCACCAGACCTTTCTCCATCAATTAGGAATCTGATGCCGTCACTAAACACATTCCTTAAATTGTAGCCATTTGTTGAGTGTTTTTTGTGGGGTCTAATCCGCATATATATCACCATTGTCCTTGATTTTCTTAACTGTATATCTCGTAAATGTTAACATATACACGTGTGATTTAGTTTACGAAGATTTTTCAATGCTGAGAACCTCGGTCAGAGAGTATAAAAGGCTTAAGGTTCACAATGGTGTAAAATTTAATAGGGATATATCGGGCTAGGATTCGAGTTAAAGGAACAAGGGCCAAACCAACCACCCAAGAATGGAATCGTCGAGCGAAAACACTTGACAACCTCCTAGAAGCAGCTTTTCTTGCCACCAGACTTTTCTTCATCAATTAGGAATCTGATGCCGTCACTAAACACATTCCTTAATTTGTAGCCATTTGTTGAGAGTTTTTTTTGGTGTCTAATCCGCATATATATCACCATTGCCCTTGATTTTTTGACTGTATATCTCTTAAATGTCAACTTATACACGTGTGATTTAGTTTACGAAGATTTTTCAATGCCGAGAACCTCGATCAGAGAGTAAAAAAGGAGTAAGGTTCACAATGGTGTAAAATTTAAATGGGATATACCGGCCTAGGATTCCAGTTACAGGAACAAGGGCCAAACAAACCAACCAAGAATGGAATCGTCGAGCGAAAACACTTGACAACCTCCTAGAAGCAGCTTTTCTTGCCACCAGACCTTTCTCCATCAATTAGGAATCTGATGCCGTCACTAAACACATTTCTTAAATTGTAGCCATTTGTTGAGTGTTTTTTTTTGGTGTCTAATCGGCATATATATCACCATTGCCCTTGATTTTCTTGACTGTATATCTCTTAAATGTCAACATATACACGTGTGATTTAGTTTACGAAGGTTTTTCAATGCCGAGAACCTCGATCAGAGAGTAAAAAAATGCGTAAGGTTCACAATGGTGTAAAATTAAAATGGGATATACCGGGCTAGGATTCGAGTTACAGGAACAAGGGCCAAACCAACCACCCAAGAATGGAATCGTCGAGCGAAAACACTTGACAACCTCTTAGAAGCAGCTTTTCTTGCCACCAGACCTTTCTCCATCAATTAGGAATCTGATGTCTTCACTAAACACATTCTTTAAATTGTAGCCATTTGTTGAGTGTTTTTTTTTTGTGTCTAATCCGCATATATATCACCATTGCCCTTGATTTTCTTTACTGTATATCTCTTAAATGTCAACATATACACGTGTGATTTAGTTTACGAAGATTTTTCAATGCCGAGAACCTCGATCAGAGAGTAAAAAAGGCGTAAGGTTCACAATGGTGTAAAATTAAAATGGGATATACCGGGCTAGGATTCGAGTTACACGAACAAGGGCCAAACCAACCACCCAAGAATTGAATCGTCGAGCGAAAACACTTGACAACCTCCAAGAAGCAGCTTTTCTTGCCACCAGGCATTTCTCTATTAATTAGGAATCTGATGCCATCACTAAACACATTCCTTAAATTGTGTCTAATCCGCAAATATATCACCATTGCCCTTGATTTTCTTAACTGTATATCTTTTAAATGTCAACATATATACGTGTGATTTAGTTTACGAAGATTTTTCAATGCTGAGAACCTCGGTCAGAGAGTATAAAAGGCTTAAGGTTCACAATGGTGTAAAATTTAATAGGGATATATCGGGCTAGGATTCGAGTTACAGGAACAAGGGCCAAACCAACCACCCAAGAATGGAATCGTCGAGCGAAAACACTTGACAACCTCCTAGAAGCAGCTTTTCTTGCCACCAGACTTTTCTCCATCAATTAGGAATCTGATGCCGTCACTAAACACATTCCTTAAATTGTAGCCATTTGTTGAGAGTTTTTTTTGGTGTCTAATCCGCATATATATCACCATTGCCCTTGATTTTTTGACTGTATATCTCTTAAATGTCAACTTATACACGTGTGATTTAGTTTACGAAGATTTTTCAATGCCGAGAACCTCGATCAGAGAGTAAAAAAATGCGTAAGGTTCACAATGGTGTAAAATTAAAATGGGATATACCGGGCTAGGATTCGAGTTACAGGAACAAGGGCCAAACCAACCACCCAAGAATGGAATCGTCGAGCGAAAACACTTGACAACCTCTTAGAAGCAGCTTTTCTTGCCACCAGACCTTTCTCCATCAATTAGGAATCTGATGTCTTCACTAAACACATTCCTTAAATTGTAGCCATTTGTTGAGTGTTTTTTTTTTGTGTCTAATCCGCATATATATCACCATTGCCCTTGATTTTCTTGACTGTATATCTCTTAAATGTCAACATATACACGTGTGATTTAGTTTACGAAGATTTTTCAATGCCGAGAACCTCGATCAGAGAGTAAAAAAGCGTAAGGTTCACAATGGTGTAAAATTAAAATGGGATATATCGGGCTTGGATTCGAGTTACAGGAACAAGGGACAAACCAATCACCCAAGAATGGAATCGTCGAGCGAAAACACTTGACAACCTCCTAGAAGCAGCTTTTCTTGCCACCAGACCTTTCTCCATCAATTAGGAATCTGATGCCGTCACTAAACACATTCCTTAAATTGTAACCATTTGTTGAGTGATTTTTTTTGGTGTCTAATCCGCATATATATCACCATTGCCCTGGATTTTCTTGATTATATATCTCTTAAATGTCAACATATACACATGTGATTTAGTTTACGAAGATTTTTCAATGCCGAGAACCTCGATCAGAGAGTAAAAAAGGCGTAAGGTTCACAATGGTGTAAAATTAAAATGGGATATACCGGTCTAGGATTCGAGTTACATGAACAAGGGCCAAACCAACCACCCAAGAATGGAATCGTCGAGCGAAAACACTTGCCAACCTCCTAGAAGCAGCTTTTCTTGCCACCAGACCTTTCTCCATCATTTAGGAATCTGATGCCGTCACTAAACACATTCCTTAAATTGTAGCCATTTGTTGAGTGTTTTTTGTGGTGTCTAATCCGCATATATATCACCATTGCCCTTGATTTTCTTAACTGTATATCTCGTAAATGTCAACATATACACGTGTGATTTAGTTTACGAAGATTTTTCAATGCTGAGAACCTCGGTCAGAGAGTATAAAAGGCTTAAGGTTCACAATGGTGTAAAATTTAATAGGGATATATCGGGCTAGGATTCGAGTTAAAGGAACAAGGGCCAAACCAACCACCCAAGAATGGAATCGTCGAGCGAAAACACTTGACAACCTCCTAGAAGCAGCTTTTCTTGCCACCAGACTTTTCTCCATCAATTAGGAATCTGATGCCGTCACTAAACACATTCCTTAAATTGTAGCCATTTGTTGAGAATTTTTTTTGGTGTCTAATCCGCATATATATCACCATTGCCCTTGATTTTTTGACTGTATATCTCTTAAATGTCAACTTATACACGTGTGATTTAGTTTACAAAGATTTTTCAATGCCGAGAACCTCGATCAGAGAGTAAAAAAGGAGTAAGGTTCACAATGGTGTAAAATTTAAATGGGATATACCGGCCTAGGATTCCAGTTACAGGAACAAGGGCCAAACAAACCAACCAAGAATGGAATCGTCGAGCGAAAACACTTGACAACCTCCTAGAAGCAGCTTTTCTTGCCACCAGACCTTTCTCCATCAATTAGGAATCTGATGCCGTCACTAAACACATTTCTTAAATTGTAGCCATTTGTTGAGTGTTTTTTTTTGGTGTCTAATCGGCATATATATCACCATTGCCCTTGATTTTCTTGACTGTATATCTCTTAAATGTCAACATATACACGTGTGATTTAGTTTACGAAGGTTTTTCAATGCCGAGAACCTCGAACAGAGAGTAAAAAAATGCGTAAGGTTCACAATGGTGTAAAATTAAAATGGGATATACCGGGCTAGGATTCGAGTTACAGGAACAAGGGCCAAACCAACCACCCAAGAATGGAATCGTCGAGCGAAAACACTTGACAACCTCTTAGAAGCAGCTTTTCTTGCCACCAGACCTTTCTCCATCAATTAGGAATCTGATGTCTTCACTAAACACATTCTTTAAATTGTAGCCATTTGTTGAGTGTTTTTTTTTTGTGTCTAATCCGCATATATATCACCATTGCCCTTGATTTTCTTTACTGTATATCTCTTAAATGTCAACATATACACGTGTGATTTAGTTTACGAAGATTTTTCAATGCCGAGAACCTCGATCAGAGAGTAAAAAAGGCGTAAGGTTCACAATGGTGTAAAATTAAAATGGGATATACCGGGCTAGGATTCGAGTTACACGAACAAGGGCCAAACCAACCACCCAAGAATGGAATCGTCGAGCGAAAACACTTGACAACCTCCTAGAAGCAGCTTTTCTTGCCACCAGACCTTTCTCCATCAATTAGGAATCTGATGCCGTCACTAAACACATTCCTTAAATTGTAACCATTTGTTGAGTGATTTTTTTTGGTGTCTAATCCGCATATATATCACCATTGCCCTGGATTTTCTTGACTGTATATCTCTTAAATTTCAACATATACAAGTGTGATTTAGTTTACGAAGATTTTTCAATGCCGAGAACCTCGATCAGAGGGTAAAAAAGGCGTAAGGTTCACAATGGTGTAAAATTAAAATGGGATATACCGGGCTAGGATTCGAGTTACAGGAACAAGGGCCAAACAAACCACCCAAGAATTGAATCGTCGAGCGAAAACACTTGACAACCTCCAAGAAGCAGCTTTTCTTGCCACCAGGCATTTCTCTATTAATTAGGAATCTGATGCCATCACTAAACACATTCCTTAAATTGTGGCCATTTGTTGAGTGTTTTTTTTGGTGTCTAATCCGCAAATATATCACCATTGCCCTTGATTTTCTTGATTATATATCTCTTAAATGTCAACATATACACATGTGATTTAGTTTACGAAGATTTTTCAATGCCGAGAACCTCGATCAGAGAGTAAAAAAGGCGTAAGGTTCACAATGGTGTAAAATTAAAATGGGATATACCGGTCTAGGATTCGAGTTACATGAACAAGGGCCAAACCTACCACCCAAGAATGGAATCGTCGAGCGAAAACACTTGCCAACCTCCTAGTAGCAGCTTTTCTTGCCACCAGACCTTTCTCCATCAATTAGGAATCTGATGCCGTCACTAAACACATTCCTTAAATTGTAGCCATTTGTTGAGTGTTTTTTGTGGTGTCTAATCCGCATATATATCACCATTGCCCTTGATTTTCTTAACTGTATATCTCTTAAATGTCAACATATACACGTGTGATTTAGTTTACGAAGATTTTTCAATGCTGAGAACCTCGGTCAGAGAGTATAAAAGGCTTAAGGTTCACAATGGTGTAAAATTTAATAGGGATATATCGGGCTAGGATTCGAGTTACAGGAACAAGGGCCAAACCAACCACCCAAGAATGTAATCGTCGAGCGAAAACACTTGACAACCTCCTAGAAGCAGCTTTTCTTGCCACCAGACTTTTCTCCATCAATTAGGAATCTGATGCCGTCACTAAACACATTCCTTAAATTGTAGCCATTTGTTGAGAGTTTTTTTTGGTGTCTAATCCGCATATATATCACCATTGCCCTTGATTTTTTGACTGTATATCTCTTAAATGTCAACTTATACACGTGTGATTTAGTTTACGAAGATTTTTCATTGCCGAGAACCTCGATCAGAGAGTAAAAAAATGCGTAAGGTTCACAATGGTGAAAAATTAAAATGGGATATACCGGGCTAGGATTCGAGTTACAGGAACAAGGGCCAAACCAACCACCCAAGAATGGAATCGTCGAGCGAAAACACTTGACAACCTCTTAGAAGCAGCTTTTCTTGCCACCAGACCTTTCTCCATCAATTAGGAATCTGATGTCTTCACTAAACACATTCCTTAAATTGTAGCCATTTGTTGAGTGTTTTTTTTTTGTGTCTAATCCGCATATATATCACCATTGCCCTTGATTTTCTTGACTGTATATCTCTTAAATGTCAACATATACACGTGTGATTTAGTTTACGAAGATTTTTCAATGCCGAGAACCTCGATCAGAGAGTAAAAAAGCGTAAGGTTCACAATGGTGTAAAATTAAAATGGGATATATCGGGCTTGGATTCGAGTTACAGGAACAAGGGACAAACCAACCACCCAAGAATGGAATCGTCGAGCGAAAACACTTGACAACCTCCTAGAAGCAGCTTTTCTTGCCACCAGACCTTTCTTCATCAATTAGGAATCTGATGCCGTCACTAAACACATTCCTTAAATTGTAACCATTTGTTGAGTGATTTTTTTTGGTGTCTAATCCGCATATATATCACCATTGCCCTGGATTTTCTTGATTATATATCTCTTAAATGTCAACATATACACATGTGATTTAGTTTACGAAGATTTTTCAATGCCGAGAACCTCGATCAGAGAGTAAAAAAGGCGTAAGGTTCACAATGGTGTAAAATTAAAATGGGATATACCGGTCTAGGATTCGAGTTACATGAACAAGGGCCAAACCAACCACCCAAGAATGGAATCGTCGAGCGAAAACACTTGCCAACCTCCTAGAAGCAGCTTTTCTTGCCACCAGACCTTTCTCCATCATTTAGGAATCTGATGCCGTCACTAAACACATTCCTTAAATTGTAGCCATTTGTTGAGTGTTTTTTGTGGTGTCTAATCCGCATATATATCACCATTGCCCTTGATTTTCTTAACTGTATATCTCGTAAATGTCAACATATACACGTGTGATTTAGTTTACGAAGATTTTTCAATGCTGAGAACCTCGGTCAGAGAGTATAAAAGGCTTAAGGTTCACAATGGTGTAAAATTTAATAGGGATATATCGGGCTAGGATTCGAGTTAAAGGAACAAGGGCCAAACCAACCACCCAAGAATGGAATCGTCGAGCGAAAACACTTGACAACCTCCTAGAAGCAGCTTTTCTTGCCACCAGACTTTTCTCCATCAATTAGGAATCTGATGCCGTCACTAAACACATTCCTTAAATTGTAGCCATTTGTTGAGAATTTTTTTTGGTGTCTAATCCGCATATATATCACCATTGCCCTTGATTTTTTGACTGTATATCTCTTAAATGTCAACTTATACACGTCTGATTTAGTTTACGAAGATTTTTCAATGCCGAGAACCTCGATCAGAGAGTAAAAAAGGAGTAAGGTTCACAATGGTGTAAAATTTAAATGGGATATACCGGCCTAGGATTCCAGTTACAGGAACAAGGGCCAAACAAACCAACCAAGAATGGAATCGTCGAGCGAAAACACTTGACAACCTCCTAGAAGCAGCTTTTCTTGCCACCAGACCTTTCTCCATCAATTAGGAATCTGATGCCGTCACTAAACACATTTCTTAAATTGTAGCCATTTGTTGAGTGTTTTTTTTGGTGTCTAATCGGCATATATATCACCATTGCCCTTGATTTTCTTGACTGTATATCTCTTAAATGTCAACATATACACGTGTGATTTAGTTTACGAAGGTTTTTCAATGCCGAGAACCTCGATCAGAGAGTAAAAAAATGCGTAAGGTTCACAATGGTGTAAAATTAAAATGGGATATACCGGGCTAGGATTCGAGTTACAGGAACAAGGGCCAAACCAACCACCCAAGAATGGAATCGTCGAGCGAAAACACTTGACAACCTCTTAGAAGCAGCTTTTCTTGCCACCAGACCTTTCTCCATCAATTAGGAATCTGATGTCTTCACTAAACACATTCCTTAAATTGTAGCCATTTGTTGAGTGTTTTTTTTGTGTCTAATCCGCATATATATCACCATTGCCCTTGATTTTCTTTACTGTATATCTCTTAAATGTCAACATATACACGTGTGATTTAGTTTACGAAGATTTTTCAATGCCGAGAACCTCGATCAGAGAGTAAAAAAGGCGTAAGGTTCACAATGGTGTAAAATTAAAATGGGATATACCGGGGTAGGATTCGAGTTACACGAACAAGGGCCAAACCAACCACCCAAGAATGGAATCGTCTAGCGAAAACACTTGACAACCTCCTAGAAGCAGCTTTTCTTGCCACCAGACCTTTCTCCATCAATTAGGAATCTGATGCCGTCACTAAACACATTCCTTAAATTGTAACCATTTGTTGAGTGATTTTTTTTGGTGTCTAATCCGCATATATATCACCATTGCCCTGGATTTCCTTGACTGTATATCTCTTAAATTTCAACATATACAAGTGTGATTTAGTTTACGAAGATTTTTCAATGACGAGAACCTCGATCAGAGGGTAAAAAAGGCGTAAGGTTCACAATGGTGTAAAATTAAAATGGGATATACCGGGCTAGGATTCGAGTTACAGGAACAAGGGCCAAACAAACCACCCAAGAATTGAATCGTCGAGCGAAAACACTTGACAACCTCCAAGAAGCAGCTTTTCTTGCCACCAGGCATTTCTCTATTAATTAGGAATCTGATGCCATCACTAAACACATTCCTTAAATTGTGGCCATTTGTTGAGTGTTTTTTTTGGTGTCTAATCCGCAAATATATCACCATTGCCCTTGATTTTCTTGATTATATATCTCTTAAATGTCAACATATACACATGTGATTTAGTTTACGAAGATTTTTCAATGCCGAGAACCTCGATCAGAGAGTAAAAAAGGCGTAAGGTTCACAATGGTGTAAAATTAAAATGGGATATACCGGTCTAGGATTCGAGTTACATGAACAAGGGCCAAACCTACCACCCAAGAATGGAATCGTCGAGCGAAAACACTTGCCAACCTCCTAGAAGCAGCTTTTCTTGCCACCAGACCTTTCTCCATCAATTAGGAATCTGATGCCGTCACTAAACACATTCCTTAAATTCTAGCCATTTGTTGAGTGTTTTTTGTGGTGTCTAATCCGCATATATATCACCATTGCCCTTGATTTTCTTAACTGTATATCTCTTAAATGTCAACATATACACGTGTGATTTAGTTTACGAAGATTTTTCAATGCTGAGAACCTCGGTCAGAGAGTATAAAAGGCTTAAGGTTCACAATGGTGTAAAATTTAATTGGGATATATCGGGCTAGGATTCGAGTTACAGGAACAAGGGCCAAACCAACCACCCAAGAATGGAATCGTCGAGCGAAAACACTTGACAACCTCCTAGAAGCAGCTTTTCTTGCCACCAGACCTTTCTCCATCAATTAGGAATCTGATGCCGTCACTAAACACATTCCTTAAATTGTAACCATTTGTTGAGTGATTTTTTTTGGTGTCTAATCCGCATATATATCACCATTGCCCTGGATTTTCTTGACTGTATATCTCTTAAATTTCAACATATACACGTGTTATTTAGTTTACGAAGATTTTTCAATGCCGAGAACCTCGATCAGAGGGTAAAAAAGGCGTAAGGTTCACAATGGTGTAAAATTAAAATGGGATATACCGGGCTAGGATTCGAGTTACAGGAACAAGGGCCAAACCAACCACCCAAGAATTGAATCGTCGAGCGAAAACACTTGACAACCTCCAAGAAGCAGCTTTTCTTGCCACCAGGCATTTCTCTATTAATTAGGAATCTGATGCCATCACTAAACACATTCCTTAAATTGTGGCCATTTGTTGAGTGTTTTTTTTGGTGTCTAATCCGCAAATATATCACCATTGCCCTTGATTTTCTTGATTATATATCTCTTAAATGTCAACATATACACATGTGATTTAGTTTACGAAGATTTTTCAATGCCGAGAAACTCGATCAGAGAGTAAAAAAGGCGTAAGGTTCACAATGGTGTAAAATTAAAATGGGATATACCGGTCTAGGATTCGAGTTACATGAACAAGGGCCAAACTAACCACCCAAGAATGGAATCGTCGAGCGAAAACACTTGCCAACCTCCTAGAAGCAGCTTTTCTTGCCACCAGACCTTTCTCCATCAATTAGGAATCTGATGCCGTCACTAAACACATTCCTTAAATTGTAGCCATTTGTTGAGTGTTTTTTGTGGTGTCTAATCCGCATATATATCACCATTGCCCTTGATTTTCTTAACTGTATATCTCTTAAATGTCAACATATACACGTGTGATTTAGTTTACGAAGATTTTTCAATGCTGAGAACCTCGGTCAGAGAGTATAAAAGGCTTAAGGTTCACAATGGTGTAAAATTTAATTGGGATATATCGGGCTAGGATTCGAGTTACAGGAACAAGGGCCAAACCAACCACCCAAGAATGGAATCGTCGAGCGAAAACACTTGACAACCTCCTAGAAGCAGCTTTTCTTGCCACCAGACTTTTCTCCATCAATTAGGAATCTGATGCCGTCACTAAACACATTCCTTAAATTGTAGCCATTTGTTGAGTGTTTTTTTTGGTGTCTAATCCGCATATATATCACCATTGCCCTTGATTTTTTGACTGTATATCTCTTAAATGTCAACTTATACACGTGTGATTTAGTTTACGAAGATTTTTCAATGCCGAGAACCTCGATCAGAGAGTAAAAAAGGAGTAAGGTTCACAATGGTGTAAAATTTAAATGGGATATACCGGCCTAGGATTCCAGTTACAGGAACAAGGGCCAAACAAACCAACCAAGAATGGAATCGTCGAGCGAAAACACTTGACAACCTCCTAGAAGCAGCTTTTCTTGCCACCAGACCTTTCTCCATCAATTAGGAATCTGATGCCGTCACTAAACACATTTCTTAAATTGTAGCCATTTGTTGAGTGTTTTTTTTTGGTGTCTAATCGGCATATATATCACCATCGCCCTTGATTTTCTTGACTGTATATCTCTTAAATGTCAACATATACACGTGTGATTTAGTTTACGAAGATTTTTCAATGCCGAGAACCTCGATCAGAGAGTAAAAAAGGCGTAAGGTTCACAATGGTGTAAAATTAAAATGGGATATATCGGGCTTGGATTCGAGTTACAGGAACAAGGGACAAACAAACCACCCAAGAATGGAATCGTCGAGCGAAAACTCTTGACAACCTCCTAGAAGCAGCTTTTCTTGCCACCAGACCTTTCTCCATCAATTAGGAATCTGATGCCGTCACTAAACACATTCCTTAAATTGTAACCATTTGTTGAGTGATTTTTTTTGGTGTCTAATCCGCATATATATCACCATTGCCCTGGATTTTCTTGACTGTATATCTCTTAAATTTCAACATATACACGTGTTATTTAGTTTACGAAGATTTTTCAATGCCGAGAACCTCGATCAGAGGGTAAAAAAGGCGTAAGGTTCACAATGGTGTAAAATTAAAATGGGATATACCGGGCTAGGATTCGAGTTACAGGAACAAGGGCCAAACCAACCACCCAAGAATGGAATCGTCGAGCGAAAACACTTGACAACCTCCTAGAAGCAGCTTTTCTTGCCACCAGACTTTTCTCCATCAATTAGGAATCTGATGCCGTCACTAAACACATTCCTTAAATTGTAGCCATTTGTTGAGAGTTTTTTTTGGTGTCTAATCCGCATATATATCACCATTGCCCTTGATTTTTTGACTGTATATCTCTTAAATGTCAACTTATACACGTGTGATTTAGTTTACGAAGATTTTTCATTGCCGAGAACCTCGATCAGAGAGTAAAAAAATGCGTAAGGTTCACAATGGTGTAAAATTAAAATGGGATATACCGGGCTAGGATTCGATTTACAGGAACAAGGGCCAAACCAACCACCCAAGAATGGAATCGTCGAGCGAAAACACTTGACAACCTCCTAGAAGCAGCTTTTCTTGCCACCAGACCTTTCTCCATCAATTAGGAATCTGATGCCGTCACTAAACACATTTCTTAAATTGTAGCCATTTGTTGAGTGTTTTTTTTTTGATGTCTAATCGGCATATATATCACCATTGCCCTTGATTTTCTTGACTGTATATCTCTTAAATGTCAACATATACACGTGTGATTTAGTTTACGAAGGTTTTTCAATGCCGAGAACCTCGATCAGAGAGTAAAAAAATGCGTAAGGTTCACAATGGTGTAAAATTAAAATGGGATATACCGGGCTAGGATTCGAGTTACAGGAACAAGGGCCAAACCAACCACCCAAGAATAGAATCGTCGAGCAAAAACACTTGACAACCTCTTAGAAGCAGCTTTTCTTGCCACCAGACCTTTCTCCATCAATTAGGAATCTGATGTCTTCACTAAACACATTCCTTAAATTGTAGCCATTTGTTGAGTGTTTTTTTTTTTTTGTGTCTAATCCGCATATATATCACCATTGCCCTTGATTTTCTTGACTGTATATCTCTTAAATGTCAACATATACACGTGTGATTTAGTTTACGAAGATTTTTCAATGCCGAGAACCTCGATCAGAGAGTAAAAAAGGCGTAAGGTTCACAATGGTGTAAAATTAAAATGGGATATATCGGGCTTGGATTCGAGTTACAGGAACAAGGGACAAACAAACCACCCAAGAATGGAATCGTCGAGCGAAAACTCTTGACAACCTCCTAGAAGCAGCTTTTCTTGCCACCAGACCTTTCTCCATCAATTAGGAATCTGATGCCGTCACTAAACACATTCCTTAAATTGTAACCATTTGTTGAGTGATTTTTTTTGGTGTCTAATCCGCATATATATCACCATTGCCCTGGATTTTCTTGACTGTATATCTCTTAAATTTCAACATATACACGTGTTATTTAGTTTACGAAGATTTTTCAATGCCGAGAACCTCGATCAGAGGGTAAAAAAGGCGTAAGGTTCACAATGGTGTAAAATTAAAATGGGATATACCGGGCTAGGATTCGAGTTACAGGAACAAGGGCCAAACCAACCACCCAAGAATTGAATCGTCGAGCGAAAACACTTGACAACCTCCAAGAAGCAGCTTTTCTTGCCACCAGGCATTTCTCTATTAATTAGGAATCTGATGCCATCACTAAACACATTCCTTAAATTGTGGCCATTTGTTGAGTGTTTTTTTTGGTGTCTAATCCGCAAATATATCACCATTGCCCTTGATTTTCTTGATTATATATCTCTTAAATGTCAACATATACACATGTGATTTAGTTTACGAAGATTTTTCAATGCCGAGAACCAAGATCAGAGAGTAAAAAAGGCGTAAGGTTCACAATGGTGTAAAATTAAAATGGGATATACCGGTCTAGGATTCGAGTTACATGAACAAGGGCCAAACCAACCACCCAAGAATGGAATCGTCGAGCGAAAACACTTGCCAACCTCCTAGAAGCAGCTTTTCTTGCCACCAGACCTTTCTCCATCAATTAGGAATCTGATGCCGTCACTAAACACATTCCTTAAATTGTAGCCATTTGTTGAGTGTTTTTTGTGGTGTCTAATCCGCATATATATCACCATTGCCCTTGATTTTCTTAACTGTATATCTCTTAAATGTCAACATATACACGTGTGATTTAGTTTACGAAGATTTTTCAATGCTGAGAACCTCGGTCAGAGAGTATAAAAGGCTTAAGGTTCACAATGGTGTAAAATTTAATTGGGATATATCGGGCTAGGATTCGAGTTACAGGAACAAGGGCCAAACCAACCACCCAAGAATGGAATCGTCGAGCGAAAACACTTGACAACCTCCTAGAAGCAGCTTTTCTTGCCACCAGACCTTTCTCCATCAATTAGGAATCTGATGCCGTCACTAAACACATTCCTTAAATTGTAACCATTTGTTGAGTGATTTTTTTTGGTGTCTAATCCGCATATATATCACCATTGCCCTGGATTTTCTTGACTGTATATCTCTTAAATTTCAACATATACACGTGTTATTTAGTTTACGAAGATTTTTCAATGCCGAGAACCTCGATCAGAGGGTAAAAAAGGCGTAAGGTTCACAATGGTGTAAAATTAAAATGGGATATACCGGGCTAGGATTCGAGTTACAGGAACAAGGGCCAAACCAACCACCCAAGAATTGAATCGTCGAGCGAAAACACTTGACAACCTCCAAGAAGCAGCTTTTCTTGCCACCAGGCATTTCTCTATTAATTAGGAATCTGATGCCATCACTAAACACATTCCTTAAATTGTGGCCATTTGTTGAGTGTTTTTTTTGGTGTCTAATCCGCAAATATATCACCATTGCCCTTGATTTTCTTGATTATATATCTCTTAAATGTCAACATATACACATGTGATTTAGTTTACGAAGATTTTTCAATGCCGAGAAACTCGATCAGAGAGTAAAAAAGGCGTAAGGTTCACAATGGTGTAAAATTAAAATGGGATATACCGGTCTAGGATTCGAGTTACATGAACAAGGGCCAAACTAACCACCCAAGAATGGAATCGTCGAGCGAAAACACTTGCCAACCTCCTAGAAGCAGCTTTTCTTGCCACCAGACCTTTCTCCATCAATTAGGAATCTGATGCCGTCACTAAACACATTCCTTAAATTGTAGCCATTTGTTGAGTGTTTTTTGTGGTGTCTAATCCGCATATATATCACCATTGCCCTTGATTTTCTTAACTGTATATCTCTTAAATGTCAACATATACACGTGTGATTTAGTTTACGAAGATTTTTCAATGCTGAGAACCTCGGTCAGAGAGTATAAAAGGCTTAAGGTTCACAATGGTGTAAAATTTAATTGGGATATATCGGGCTAGGATTCGAGTTACAGGAACAAGGGCCAAACCAACCACCCAAGAATGGAATCGTCGAGCGAAAACACTTGACAACCTCCTAGAAGCAGCTTTTCTTGCCACCAGACTTTTCTCCATCAATTAGGAATCTGATGCCGTCACTAAACACATTCCTTAAATTGTAGCCATTTGTTGAGTGTTTTTTTTGGTGTCTAATCCGCATATATATCACCATTGCCCTTGATTTTTTGACTGTATATCTCTTAAATGTCAACTTATACACGTGTGATTTAGTTTACGAAGATTTTTCAATGCCGAGAACCTCGATCAGAGAGTAAAAAAGGAGTAAGGTTCACAATGGTGTAAAATTTAAATGGGATATACCGGCCTAGGATTCCAGTTACAGGAACAAGGGCCAAACAAACCAACCAAGAATGGAATCGTCGAGCGAAAACACTTGACAACCTCCTAGAAGCAGCTTTTCTTGCCACCAGACCTTTCTCCATCAATTAGGAATCTGATGCCGTCACTAAACACATTTCTTAAATTGTAGCCATTTGTTGAGTGTTTTTTTTTGGTGTCTAATCGGCATATATATCACCATCGCCCTTGATTTTCTTGACTGTATATCTCTTAAATGTCAACATATACACGTGTGATTTAGTTTACGAAGGTTTTTCAATGCCGAGAACCTCGATCAGAGAATAAAAAAGGAGTAAGGTTCACAATGGTGTAAAATTTAAATGGGATATACCGGCCTAGGATTCCAGTTACAGGAACAAGGGCCAAACAAACCAACCAAGAATGGAATCGTCGAGCGAAAACCCATGACAACCTCCTAGAAGCAGCTTTTCTTGCCACCAGACCTTTCTCCATCAATTAGGAATCTGATGCCGTCACTAAACACATTTCTTAAATTGTAGCCATTTGTTGAGTATTTTTTTTTGGTGTCTAATCGGCATATATATCACCATCGCCCTTGATTTTCTTGACTGTATATCTCTTAAATGTCAACATATACACGTGTGATTTAGTTTACGAAGGTTTTTCAATGCCGAGAACCTCGATCAGAGAGTAAAAAAATGCGTAAGGTTCACAATGGTGTAAAATTAAAATGGGATATACCGGGCTAGGATTCGAGTTACAGGAACAAGGGCCAAACCAACCACCCAAGAATGGAATCGTCAAGAAAAAACACTTGACAACCTCTTAGAAGCAGCTTTTCTTGCCACCAGACCTTTCTCCATCAATTAGGAATCTGATGCCGTTGCTAAACACATTCCATAAATTGTAGCCATTTGTTGAGTGTTTTTTTTGGTGTCTAATCCGCATATATATCACCATTGCCCTTGATTTTGTTGACTATATATATCTCTTAAATGTCAACATATACACGTGTGATTTAGTTTACGAAGATTTTTCAATGCCGAGAACCTCGATCAGAGAGTAAAAAAAGGCGTAAGGTGCACAATGGTGTAAAATTAAAATGGGATATACCGGGCTAGGATTCGAGTCACAGGAACAAGGGCCAAACCAACCACCCTAGAATGGAATCGCCACCAGACCTTTCTCCATCAATTAAGAATCTGATGCCGTCACTAAACACATTCCTTAAATTGTAGCCATTTAGTGTTTGTTTTTTGGTGTCTAAGCCGCATATATATCACCATTGCCCTTGATTTTCTTGACTGTATATCCCTTAAATGTCAACATATACACGTGTGATTTAGTTTACGAAGATTTTTCAATGCCGAGAACCTCGATCAGAGAGTAAAAAAGGCGTAAGGTTCACAATGGTGTATAATTAAAATGAGATATACCGGTCTAGGATTCGAGTTACAGGAACAAGGGTCAAACCAACCACCCAAGAATGGAATCGTCGAGCGAAAACACTTGACAACCACCTAGAAGCAGCTTTTCTTGCCACCAGACCTTTCTCCATCAATTAGGAATCTGATGCCGTCACTAAACACATTCCTTAAATTGTAGCCATTTGTCGAGTGTTTTTGTTTGTGTCTAATCCGCATATATATCACCATTGCCCTTGATTTTCTTGACTGTAAATCTCTTAAATGTCAACATATACACGTGTGATTTAGTTTACGAAGATTTTTCAATGCCGAGAACCTCGATCAGAAAGTAAAAAAGGAGTAAGGTTCACAATGGTTTAAAATTTAAATGGGATATTCCGGGTTAGGGTTCGAGTTACAGGAACAAGGGCCAAACCAACCACCCAAGAATGGAATCGTCGAGCGAAAACACTTGACAACCTCCTAGAAGCAGCTTTTCTTGCCACCAGACCTTTCTCCATCAATTAGGAATCTGATGCCGTCACTAAACACATTCCTTAAATTGTAGCCATTTGTTGAGTGTTTTTGTTTGTGTCTAATCCGCATATATATCACCATTGCCCTTGATTTTCTTGACTGTAAATCTCTTAAATGTCAACATATACACGTGTGATTTAGTTTACGAAGATTTTTCAATGCCGAGAACCTCGATCAGAGAGTAAAAAAGGCGTAAGGTTCACAATGGTTTAAAATTTAAATGGGATATTCCGGGCTAGGGTTCGAGTTTCAGGAACAAGGGCCAAACCAACCACCCAAGAATGGAATCGTCGAGCAAAAACACTTGACAACCTCTTAGAAGCAGCTTTTCTTGCCACCAGACCTTTCTCCAACAATTAGGAATCTGATGCCGTCACTAAACACATTCCATAAATTGTAGCCATTTGTTGAGTGTTTTTTTTGGTGTCTAATCCGCATATATATCACCATTGCCGTTGATTTTGTTGACTATATATATCTCTTAAATGTCAACATATACACCTGTGATTTAGTTTACGAAGATTTTTCAATGCCGAGAACCTCGATCAGAGAGTAAAAAAGGCGTGAGGTTCACAATGGTGTATAATTAAAATGAGATATACCGGGATAGGATTCGAGATACAGGAACAAGGGCCAAACCAACCACCCAAGAATGGAATCGTCGAGCGAAAACACTTGACAACCTCCTAGAAGCAGCTTTTCTTGCCACCAGACCTTTCTCCATCAATTAGGAATCTGATGCCGTCACTAAACACATTCCTTAAATTGTAGCCATTTGTTGAGTGTTTTTGTTTGTGTCTAATCCGCATATATATCACCATTGCCCTTGATTTTCTTGACTGTAAATCTCTTAAATGTCAACATATACACGTGTGATTTAGTTTACGAAGATTTTTCAATGCCGAGAACCTCGATCAGAAAGTAAAAAAGGAGTAAGGTTCACAATGTTGTAAAATTTAAATGGGATATAACGGTATAGGCTTCGAGTTACAGGAACAAGGGTCAAACCAACCACCCAAGAATGGAATCGTCGAGCGAAAACACTTGACAACCTCCTAGAAGCAGCTTTTCTTGCCACCAGACCTTTCTCCATCAATTAGAATTCTGATGCCGTCACTAAACACATTCCTTAAAATGTAGCCATTTGTTGAGTGTTTTTTTTTGGTGTCTAATCCGCATATATATCACCATTGCCCTTGATTTTCTTGACTGTATATCTCTTAAATGTCAACATAGACACGTGTGATTTAGTTTATGAAGATATTTCAATGCCGAGAACCTCGATCAGAGAGTATAAAAGGCGTAAGGTTCACAATGGTGTAAAATTAAAATGGGATATACCGGGCTTGGATTCGACTTACAGGAACAAGGGCCAAACCAACCACCCACGAATGGAATCGTCAAGCGAAAACACTTGACAACCTCCTAGAAGCAGCTTTTCTTGCCACCAGACCTTTCTCCACCATTTAGGAATCTGATGCCGTCACTAAACACATTCCTTAAATTGTAGCTATTTGTTGAGTGTTTTTCTTTGGTGTCTAATCCGCATATATATCACCATTGCCCTTGATTTTCTTGACTGTATATCTCTTAAATGACAACATATACACGTGTGATTTAGTTTACGAATATTTTTCATTGCCGAGAACCTCGATCAGGGAGTAAAAAAGGCGTAAGGTTCATAATGGTGTAAAATTAAAATGGGATATACCGGGCTAGGATTCGAGTTACAAGAACAAGGGCCAAACCAACCACCCAAGAATGGAATCGTCGAGCGAAAACACTTGACAACCTCCTAGAAGCAGCTTTTCTTGCCACCAGACCTTTCTCCATCAATTAGGAATCTGATGCCGTCACTAAACACATTCCTTAAATTGTAGCCATTTGTTGAGTGTTTTTGTTTGTGTCTAATCCGCATATATATCACCATTGCCCTTGATTTTCTTGACTGTAAATCTCTTAAATGTCAACATATACACGTGTGATTTAGTTTACGAAGATTTTTCAATGCCGAGAACCTCGATCAGAAAGTAAAAAAGGAGTAAGGTTCACAAAGGTTTAAAATTTAAATGGGATATTCCGGGCTAGGGTTCGAGTTACAGGAACAAGGGCCAAACCAACCACCCAAGAATGGAATCGTCGAGCGAAAACACTTGACAACCTCCTAGAAGCAGCTTTTCTTGCCACCAGACCTTTCTCCATCAATTAGGAATCTGATGCCGTCACTAAACACATTCCTTAAATTGTAGCCATTTGTTGAGTGTTTTTGTTTGTGTCTAATCCGCATATATATCACCATTGCCCTTGATTTTCTTGACTGTAAATCTCTTAAATGTCAACATATACACGTGTGATTTAGTTTACGAAGATTTTTCAATGCCGGGAACCTCGATCAGAGAGTAAAAAAGGCGTAAGGTTCACAATGGTTTAAAATTAAAATGGGATATTCCGGGCTAGGGTTCGAGTTACAGGAACAAGGGCCAAACCAACCACCCAAGAATGGAATCGTCGAGCAAAAACACTTGACAATCTCCTAGAAGCAGCTTTTTTTGCCACCAGACCTTTCTCCACCATTTAGGAATCTGATGCCGTCACTAAACACATTCCCTAAATTGTAGCTATTTGTTGAGTGTTTTTCTGTGGTGTCTAATCCGCATATATATCAACATTGCCCTTGATTTTCTTGACTGTATATATCTTAAATGACAACATATACACGTGTGATTTAGTTTACGAAGATTTTTCATTGCCGAGAACCTCGATCAGGGAGTAAAAAAGGCGTAAGGTTCACAATGGTGTAAAATTAAAATGGGATATACCGGGCTAGGATTCGAGTTACAGGAACAAGGGCCAAACCAACCACCCAAGAATGGAATCGTCGAGCGAAAACACTTGACAACCTCCTAGAAGCAGCTTTTCTTGCCACCAGACCTTTCTCCATCAATTAGGAATCTGATGCCGTCACTAAACACATTCCTTAAATTGTAGCCATTTGTTGAGTGTTTTTGTTTGTGTCTAATCCGCATATATATCACCATTGCCCTTGATTTTCTTGACTGTAAATCTCTTAAATGTCAACATATACACGTGTGATTTAGTTTACGAAGATTTTTCAATGCCGAGAACCTCGATCAGAAAGTAAAAAAGGAGTAAGGTTCACAATGGTGTAAAATTTAAATGGGATATAACGGTATAGGATTCGAGTTACAGGAACAAGGGTCAAACCAACCACCCAAGAATGGAATCGTCGAGCGAAAACACTTGACAACCTCCTAGAAGCAGCTTTTCTTGCCAACAGACCTTTCTCCATCAATTAGAAATCTGATGCCGTCACTAAACACATTCCTTAAAATGTAGCCATTTGTTGAGTGTTTTTTTTTGGTGTCTAATCCGCATATATATCACCATTGCCCTTGATTTTCTTGAATGTATATCTCTTAAATGTCAACATATACACGTGTGATTTAGTTTATGATGATATTTCAATGCCGAGAACCTCGATCAGAGAGTATAAAAGGCGTAAGGTTCACAATGGTGTAAAATTAAATTGGGATATACCGGGCTTGGATTCGACTTACAGGAACAAGGGCCAAACCAACCACCCACGAATGGAATCGTCAAGCGAAAACACTTGACAACCTCCTAGAAGCAGCTTTTCTTGCCACCAGACCTTTCTCCACCATTTAGGAATCTGATGCCGTCACTAAACACATTCCTTAAATTGTAGCTATTTGTTGAGTGTTTTTCTTTGGTGTCTAATCCGCATATATATCACCATTGCCCTTGATTTTCTTGAATGTATATCTCTTAAATGACAACATATACACGTGTGATTTAGTTTACGAAGATTTTTCATTGTCGAGAACCTCGATCAGGGAGTAAAAAAGGCGTAAGGTTCACAATGGTGTAAAATTAAAATGGGATATACCGGGCTAGGATTCGAGTTACAGGAACAAGGGCCAAACCAACCACCCAAGAATGGAATCGTCGAGCGAAAACACTTGACAACCTCCTAGAAGCAGCTTTTCTTGCCACCAGACCTTTCTCCATCAATTAGGAATCTGATGCCGTCACTAAACACATTCCTTAAATTGTAGCCATTTGTTGAGTGTTTTTGTTTGTGTCTAATCCGCATATATATCACCATTGCCCTTGATTTTCTTGACTGTAAATCTCTTAAATGTCAACATATACACGTGTGATTTAGTTTACGAAGATTTTTCAATGCCGAGAACCTCGATCAGAAAGTAAAAAAGGAGTAAGGTTCACAATGGTGTAAAATTTAAATGGGATATAACGGTATAGGATTCGAGTTACAGGAACAAGGGTCAAACCAACCACCCAAGAATGGAATCGTCGAGCGAAAACACTTGACAACCTCCTAGAAGCAGCTTTTCTTGCCACCAGACCTTTCTCCATCAATTAGAAATCTGATGCCGTCACTAAACACATTCCTTAAAATGTAGCCATTTGTTGAGTGTTTTTTTTTGGTGTCTAATCCGCATATATATCACCATTGCCCTTGATTTTCTTGACTGTATATCTCTTAAATGTCAACATATACACGTGTGATTTAGTTTATGATGATATTTCAATGCCGAGAACCTCGATCAGAGAGTATAAAAGGCGTAAGGTTCACAATGGTGTAAAATTAAAATGGGATATACCGGGCTTGGATTCGACTTACAGGAACAAGGGCCAAACCAACCACCCACGAATGGAATCGTCAAGCGAAAACACTTGACAACCTCCTAGAAGCAGCTTTTCTTGCCACCAGACCTTTCTCCACCATTTAGGAATCTGATGCCGTCACTAAACACATTCCTTAAATTGTAGCTATTTGTTGAGTGTTTTTCTTTGGTGTCTAATCCGCATATATATCACCATTGCCCTTGATTTTCTTGAATGTATATCTCTTAAATGACAACATATACACGTGTGATTTAGTTTACGAAGATTTTTCATTGCCGAGAACCTCGATCAGGGAGTAAAAAAGGCGTAAGGTTCACAATGGTGTAAAATTAAAATGGGATATACCGGGCTAGGATTCGAGTTACAGGAACAAGGGCCAAACCAACCACCCAAGAATGGAATCGTCGAGCGAAAACACTTGACAACCTCCTAGAAGCAGCTTTTCTTGCCACCAGACCTTTCTCCATCAATTAGGAATCTGATGCCGTCACTAAACACATTCCTTAAATTGTAGCCATTTGTTGAGTGTTTTTGTTTGTGTCTAATCCGCATATATATCACCATTGCCCTTGATTTTCTTGACTGTAAATCTCTTAAATGTCAACATATACACGTGTGATTTAGTTTACGAAGATTTTTCAATGCCGAGAACCTCGATCAGAAAGTAAAAAAGGAGTAAGGTTCACAAAGGTTTAAAATTTAAATGGGATATTCCGGGCTAGGGTTCGAGTTACAGGAACAAGGGCCAAACCAACCACCCAAGAATGGAATCGTCGAGCGAAAACACTTGACAACCTCCTAGAAGCAGCTTTTCTTGCCACCAGACCTTTCTCCATCAATTAGGAATCTGATGCCGTCACTAAACACATTCCTTAAATTGTAGCCATTTGTTGAGTGTTTTTGTTTGTGTCTAATCCGCATATATATCACCATTGCCCTTGATTTTCTTGACTGTAAATCTCTTAAATGTCAACATATACACGTGTGATTTAGTTTACGAAGATTTTTCAATGCCGGGAACCTCGATCAGAGAGTAAAAAAGGCGTAAGTTTCACAATGGTTTAAAATTTAAATGGGATATTCCAGGCTAGGGTTCGAGTTACAGGAACAAGGGCCAAACCAACCACCCAAGAACGGAATCGTCGAGCAAAAACACTTGACAATCTCCTAGAAGTAGCTTTTTTTTTGCCACCAGACCTTTCTCCACCATTTAGGAATCTGATGCCGTCACTAAACACATTCCTTAAATTGTAGCTATTTGTTGAGTGTTTTTCTTTGGTGTCTAATCCGCATATATATCACCATTGCCCTTGATTTTCTTGACTGTATATCTCTTAAATGACAACATATACACGTGTGATTTAGTTTACGAAGATTTTTCATTGCCGAGAACCTCGATCAGGGAGTAAAAAAGGCGTAAGGTTCACAATGGTGTAAAATTAAAATGGGATATACCAGGCTAGGATTCGAGTTACAGGAACAAGGGCCAAACCAACCACCCAAGAATGGAATCGTCGAGCGAAAACACTTGACAACCTCCTAGAAGCAGCTTTTCTTGCCACCAGACCTTTCTCCATCAATTAGAAATCTGATGCCGTCACTAAACACATTCCTTAAAATGTAGCCATTTGTTGAGTGTTTTTTTTTTGGTGTCTAATCCGCATATATATCACCATTGCCCTTGATTTTCTTGACTGTATATCTCTTAAATGTCAACATATACACGTGTGATTTAGTTTATGAAGATATTTCAATGCCGAGAACCTCGATCAGAGAGTATAAAAGGCGTAAGGTTCACAATGGTGTAAAATTAAAATGGGATATACCGGGCTTGGATTCGACTTACAGGAACAAGGGCCAAACCAACCACCCACGAATGGAATCGTCAAGCGAAAACACTTGACAACCTCCTAGAAGCAGCTTTTCTTGCCACCAGACCTTTCTCCACCATTTAGGAATCTGATGCCGTCACTAAACACATTCCTTAAATTGTAGCTATTTGTTGAGTGTTTTTCTTTGGTGTCTAATCCGCATATATATCACCATTGCCCTTGATTTTCTTGAATGTATATCTCTTAAATGACAACATATACACGTGTGATTTAGTTTACGAAGATTTTTCATTGCCGAGAACCTCGATCAGGGAGTAAAAAAGGCGTAAGGTTCACAATGATGTAAAATTAAAATGGGATATACCGGGCTAGGATTCGAGTTACAGGAACAAGGGCCAAACCAACCACCCAAGAATGGAATCGTCGAGCGAAAACACTTGACAACCTCCTAGAAGCAGCTTTTCTTGCCACCAGACCTTTCTCCATCAATTAGGAATCTGATGCCGTCACTAAACACATTCCTTAAATTGTAGCCATTTGTTGAGTGTTTTTGTTTGTGTCTAATCCGCATATATATCACCATTGCCCTTGATTTTCTTGACTGTAAATCTCTTAAATGTCAACATATACACGTGTGATTTAGTTTACGAAGATTTTTCAATGCCGAGAACCTCGATCAGAAAGTAAAAAAGGAGTAAGGTTCACAATGGTGTAAAATTTAAATGGGATATAACGGTATAGGATTCGAGTTACAGGAACAAGGGTCAAACCAACCACCCAAGAATGGAATCGTCGAGCGAAAACACTTGACAACCTCCTAGAAGCAGCTTTTCTTGCCACCAGACCTTTCTCCATCAATTAGAAATCTGATGCCGTCACTAAACACATTCCTTAAAATGTAGCCATTTGTTGAGTGTTTTTTTTTGGTGTCTAATCCGCATATATATCACCATTGCCCTTGATTTTCTTGACTGTATATCTCTTAAATGTCAACATATACACGTGTGATTTAGTTTATGATGATATTTCAATGCCGAGAACCTCGATCAGAGAGTATAAAAGGCGTAAGGTTCACAATGGTGTAAAATTAAAATGGGATATACCGGGCTTGGATTCGACTTACAGGAACAAGGGCCAAACCAACCACCCACGAATGGAATCGTCAAGCGAAAACACTTGACAACCTCCTAGAAGCAGCTTTTCTTGCCACCAGACCTTTCTCCACCATTTAGGAATCTGATGCCGTCACTAAACACATTCCTTAAATTGTAGCTATTTGTTGAGTGTTTTTCTTTGGTGTCTAATCCGCATATATATCACCATTGCCCTTGATTTTCTTGAATGTATATCTCTTAAATGACAACATATACACGTGTGATTTAGTTTACGAAGATTTTTCATTGCCGAGAACCTCGATCAGGGAGTAAAAAAGGCGTAAGGTTCACAATGGTGTAAAATTAAAATGGGATATACCGGGCTAGGATTCGAGTTACAGGAACAAGGGCCAAACCAACCACCCAAGAATGGAATCGTCGAGCGAAAACACTTGACAACCTCCTAGAAGCAGCTTTTCTTGCCACCAGACCTTTCTCCATCAATTAGGAATCTGATGCCGTCACTAAACACATTCCTTAAATTGTAGCCATTTGTTGAGTGTTTTTGTTTGTGTCTAATCCGCATATATATCACCATTGCCCTTGATTTTCTTGACTGTAAATCTCTTAAATGTCAACATATACACGTGTGATTTAGTTTACGAAGATTTTTCAATGCCGAGAACCTCGATCAGAAAGTAAAAAAGGAGTAAGGTTCACAAAGGTTTAAAATTTAAATGGGATATTCCGGGCTAGGGTTCGAGTTACAGGAACAAGGGCCAAACCAACCACCCAAGAATGGAATCGTCGAGCGAAAACACTTGACAACCTCCTAGAAGCAGCTTTTCTTGCCACCAGACCTTTCTCCATCAATTAGGAATCTGATGCCGTCACTAAACACATTCCTTAAATTGTAGCCATTTGTTGAGTGTTTTTGTTTGTGTCTAATCCGCATATATATCACCATTGCCCTTGATTTTCTTGACTGTAAATCTCTTAAATGTCAACATATACACGTGTGATTTAGTTTACGAAGATTTTTCAATGCCGGGAACCTCGATCAGAGAGTAAAAAAGGCGTAAGTTTCACAATGGTTTAAAATTTAAATGGGATATTCCGGGCTAGGGTTCGAGTTACAGGAACAAGGGCCAAACCAACCACCCAAGAACGGAATCGTCGAGCAAAAACACTTGACAATCTCCTAGAAGTAGCTTTTTTTTTGCCACCAGACCTTTCTCCACCATTTAGGAATCTGATGCCGTCACTAAACACATTCCTTAAATTGTAGCTATTTGTTGAGTGTTTTTCTTTGGTGTCTAATCCGCATATATATCACCATTGCCCTTGATTTTCTTGACTGTATATCTCTTAAATGACAACATATACACGTGTGATTTAGTTTACGAAGATTTTTCATTGCCGAGAACCTCGATCAGGGAGTAAAAAAGGCGTAAGGTTCACAATGGTGTAAAATTAAAATGGGATATACCAGGCTAGGATTCGAGTTACAGGAACAAGGGCCAAACCAACCACCCAAGAATGGAATCGTCGAGCGAAAACACTTGACAACCTCCTAGAAGCAGCTTTTCTTGCCACCAGACCTTTCTCCATCAATTAGAAATCTGATGCCGTCACTAAACACATTCCTTAAAATGTAGCCATTTGTTGAGTGTTTTTTTTTTGGTGTCTAATCCGCATATATATCACCATTGCCCTTGATTTTCTTGACTGTATATCTCTTAAATGTCAACATATACACGTGTGATTTAGTTTATGAAGATATTTCAATGCCGAGAACCTCGATCAGAGAGTATAAAAGGCGTAAGGTTCACAATGGTGTAAAATTAAAATGGGATATACCGGGCTTGGATTCGACTTACAGGAACAAGGGCCAAACCAACCACCCACGAATGGAATCGTCAAGCGAAAACACTTGACAACCTCCTAGAAGCAGCTTTTCTTGCCACCAGACCTTTCTCCACCATTTAGGAATCTGATGCCGTCACTAAACACATTCCTTAAATTGTAGCTATTTGTTGAGTGTTTTTCTTTGGTGTCTAATCCGCATATATATCACCATTGCCCTTGATTTTCTTGAATGTATATCTCTTAAATGACAACATATACACGTGTGATTTAGTTTACGAAGATTTTTCATTGCCGAGAACCTCGATCAGGGAGTAAAAAAGGCGTAAGGTTCACAATGATGTAAAATTAAAATGGGATATACCGGGCTAGGATTCGAGTTACAGGAACAAGGGCCAAACCAACCACCCAAGAATGGAATCGTCGAGCGAAAACACTTGACAACCTCCTAGAAGCAGCTTTTCTTGCCACCAGACCTTTCTCCATCAATTAGGAATCTGATGCCGTCACTAAACACATTCCTTAAATTGTAGCCATTTGTTGAGTGTTTTTGTTTGTGTCTAATCCGCATATATATCACCATTGCCCTTGATTTTCTTGACTGTAAATCTCTTAAATGTCAACATATACACGTGTGATTTAGTTTACGAAGATTTTTCAATGCCGAGAACCTCGATCAGAAAGTAAAAAAGGAGTAAGGTTCACAATGGTGTAAAATTTAAATGGGATATAACGGTATAGGATTCGAGTTACAGGAACAAGGGTCAAACCAACCACCCAAGAATGGAATCGTCGAGCGAAAACACTTGACAACCTCCTAGAAGCAGCTTTTCTTGCCACCAGACCTTTCTCCATCAATTAGAAATCTGATGCCGTCACTAAACACATTCCTTAAAATGTAGCCATTTGTTGAGTGTTTTTTTTTGGTGTCTAATCCGCATATATATCACCATTGCCCTTGATTTTCTTGACTGTATATCTCTTAAATGTCAACATATACACGTGTGATTTAGTTTATGATGATATTTCAATGCCGAGAACCTCGATCAGAGAGTATAAAAGGCGTAAGGTTCACAATGGTGTAAAATTAAAATGGGATATACCGGGCTTGGATTCGACTTACAGGAACAAGGGCCAAACCAACCACCCACGAATGGAATCGTCAAGCGAAAACACTTGACAACCTCCTAGAAGCAGCTTTTCTTGCCACCAGACCTTTCTCCACCATTTAGGAATCTGATGCCGTCACTAAACACATTCCTTAAATTGTAGCTATTTGTTGAGTGTTTTTCTTTGGTGTCTAATCCGCATATATATCACCATTGCCCTTGATTTTCTTGAATGTATATCTCTTAAATGACAACATATACACGTGTGATTTAGTTTACGAAGATTTTTCATTGCCGAGAACCTCGATCAGGGAGTAAAAAAGGCGTAAGGTTCACAATGGTGTAAAATTAAAATGGGATATACCGGGCTAGGATTCGAGTTACAGGAACAAGGGCCAAACCAACCACCCAAGAATGGAATCGTCGAGCGAAAACACTTGACAACCTCCTAGAAGCAGCTTTTCTTGCCACCAGACCTTTCTCCATCAATTAGGAATCTGATGCCGTCACTAAACACATTCCTTAAATTGTAGCCATTTGTTGAGTGTTTTTGTTTGTGTCTAATCCGCATATATATCACCATTGCCCTTGATTTTCTTGACTGTAAATCTCTTAAATGTCAACATATACACGTGTGATTTAGTTTACGAAGATTTTTCAATGCCGAGAACCTCGATCAGAAAGTAAAAAAGGAGTAAGGTTCACAAAGGTTTAAAATTTAAATGGGATATTCCGGGCTAGGGTTCGAGTTACAGGAACAAGGGCCAAACCAACCACCCAAGAATGGAATCGTCGAGCGAAAACACTTGACAACCTCCTAGAAGCAGCTTTTCTTGCCACCAGACCTTTCTCCATCAATTAGGAATCTGATGCCGTCACTAAACACATTCCTTAAATTGTAGCCATTTGTTGAGTGTTTTTGTTTGTGTCTAATCCGCATATATATCACCATTGCCCTTGATTTTCTTGACTGTAAATCTCTTAAATGTCAACATATACACGTGTGATTTAGTTTACGAAGATTTTTCAATGCCGGGAACCTCGATCAGAGAGTAAAAAAGGCGTAAGGTTCACAATGGTTTAAAATTTAAATGGGATATTCCGGGCTAGGGTTCGAGTTACAGGAACAAGGGCCAAACCAACCACCCAAGAATGGAATCGTCGAGCAAAAACACTTGACAATCTCCTAGAAGCAGCTTTTTTTTTGCCACCAGACCTTTCTCCACCATTTAGGAATCTGATGCCGTCACTAAACACATTCCTTAAATTGTAGCTATTTGTTGAGTGTTTTTCTTTGGTGTCTAATCCGCATATATATCACCATTGCCCTTGATTTTCTTGACTACAATCTCTTAAATGTCAACATATACACGTGTGATTTAGTTTACGAAGATTTTTCATTGCCGAGAACCTCGATCAGGGAGTAAAAAAGGCGTAAGGTTCACAATGGTGTAAAATTAAAATGGGATATACCGGGCTAGGATTCGAGTTACAGGAACAAGGGCCAAACCAACCACCCAAGAATGCAATCGTCGAGCGAAAACACTTGACAACCTCCTAGAAGCAGCTTTTCTTGCCACCAGACCTTTCTCCATCAATTAGAAATCTGATGCCGTCACTAAACACATTCCTTAAAATGTAGCCATTTGTTGAGTGTTTTTTTTTGGTGTCTAATCCGCATATATATCACCATTGCCCTTGATTTTCTTGACTGTATATCTCTTAAATGTCAACATATACACGTGTGATTTAGTTTATGAAGATATTTCAATGCCGAGAACCTCGATCAGAGAGTATAAAAGGCGTAAGGTTCACAATGGTGTAAAATTAAAATGGGATATACCGGGCTTGGATTCGAGTTACAGGAACAAGGGCCAAACCAACCACCCAAGAATGGAATCGTCGAGCAAAAACACTTGACAATCTCCTAGAAGCAGCTTTTTTTTTGCCACCAGACCTTTCTCCACCATTTAGGAATCTGATGCCGTCACTAAACACATTCCTTAAATTGTAGCTATTTGTTGAGTGTTTTTCTGTGGTGTCTAATCCGCATATATATCACCATTGCCCTTGATTTTCTTGACTACAATCTCTTAAATGTCAACATATACACGTGCGATTTAGTTTACGAAGATTTTTCAATGCCGAGAACCTCGATCAGAGAGTAAAAAAGACGTAAGGTTCACAATGGTGTAAAATTAAAATGGGATATACCGGGCTAGGATTCGAGTTACAGGAACAAGGGCCAAACCAACCACCCAAGAATGCAATCGTCGCGCGAAAACACTTGACAACCTCCTAGAAGTAGCTTTTCTTGCCACCAGACCTTTCTCCATCAATTAGGAATCTGATGCCGTCACTAAAGACATTCCTTAAATTGTAGCCATTTGTTGAGTGTTTTTTTTTGTGTTTAATCCGCATATATATCACCATTGCCCTTGATTTTCTTGAATGTATATCTCTTAAATGACAACATATACACGTGTGATTTAGTTTACGAAGATTTTTCATTGCCGAGAACCTCGATCAGGGAGTAAAAAAGGCGTAAGGTTCACAATGGTGTAAAATTAAAATGGGATATACCGGGCTAGGATTCGAGTTTCAGGAACAAGGGCCAAACCAACCACCCAAGAATGGAATCGTCGAGCGAAAACACTTGACAACCTCCTAGAAGCAGCTTTTCTTGCCACCAGACCTTTCTCCATCAATTAGGAATCTGATGCCGTCACTAAACACATTCCTTAAATTGTAGCCATTTGTTGAGTGTTTTTGTTTGTGTCTAATCCGCATATATATCACCATTGCCCTTGATTTTCTTGACTGTAAATCTCTTAAATGTCAACATATACACGTGTGATTTAGTTTACGAAGATTTTTCAATGCCGAGAACCTCGATCAGAAAGTAAAAAAGGAGTAAGGTTCACAATGGTTTAAAATTTAAATGGGATATTCCGGGTTAGGGTTCGAGTTACAGGAACAAGGGCCAAACCAACCACCCAAGAATGGAATCGTCGAGCGAAAACACTTGACAACCTCCTAGAAGCAGCTTTTCTTGCCACCAGACCTTTCTCCATCAATTAGGAATCTGATGCCGTCACTAAACACATTCCTTAAATTGTAGCCATTTGTTGAGTGTTTTTGTTTGTGTCTAATCCGCATATATATCACCATTGCCCTTGATTTTCTTGACTGTAAATCTCTTAAATGTCAACATATACACGTGTGATTTAGTTTACGAAGATTTTTCAATGCCGAGAACCTCGATCAGAGAGTAAAAAAGGCGTAAGGTTCACAATGGTTTAAAATTTAAATGGGATATTCCGGGCTAGGGTTCGAGTTTCAGGAACAAGGGCCAAACCAACCACCCAAGAATGGAATCGTCGAGCAAAAACACTTGACAATCTCCTAGAAGCAGCTTTTTTTGCCACCAGACCTTTCTCCACCATTTAGGAATCTGATGCCGTCACTAAACACATTCCTTAAATTGTAGCTATTTGTTGAGTGTTTTTCTTTGGTGTCTAATCCGCATATATATCACCATTGCCCTTGATTTTCTTGACTGTATATCTCTTAAATGACAACATATACACGTGTGATTTAGTTTACGAAGATTTTTCATTGCTGAGAACCTCGATCAGGGAGTAAAAAAGGCGTAAGGTTCACAATGGTGTAAAATTAAAATGGGATATACCGGGCTAGGATTCGAGTTACAGGAACAAGGGCCAAACCAACCACCCAAGAATGGAATCGTCGAGCGAAAACACTTGACAACCTCCTAGAAGCAGCTTTTCTTGCCACCAGACCTTTCTCCATCAATTAGGAATCTGATGCCGTCACTAAACACATTCCTTAAATTGTAGCCATTTGTTGAGTGTTTTTGTTTGTGTCTAATCCGCATATATATCACCATTGCCCTTGATTTTCTTGACTGTAAATCTCTTAAATGTCAACATATACACGTGTGATTTTGTTTACGAAGATTTTTCAATGCCGAGAACCTCGATCAGAAAGTAAAAAAGGAGTAAGGTTCACAATGGTGTAAAATTTAAATGGGATATACCGGTCTAGGATTCGAGTTACAGGAACAAGGGTCAAACCAACCACCCAAGAATGGAATCGTCGAGCGAAAACACTTGACAACCTCCCAGAAGCAGCTTTTCTTGCCACCAGACCTTTCTCCATCAATTAGAAATCTGATGCCGTCACTAAACACATTCCTTAAAATGTAGCCATTTGTTGAGTGTTTTTTTTTGGTGTCTAATCCGCATATATATCACCATTGCCCTTGATTTTCTTGACTACAATCTCTTAAATGTCAACATATACACGTGCGATTTAGTTTACGAAGATTTTTCAATGCCGAGAACCTCGATCAGAGAGTAAAAAAGACGTAAGGTTCACAATGGTGTAAAATTAAAATGGGATATACCGGGCTAGGATTCGAGTTACAGGAACAAGGGCCAAACCAACCACCCAAGAATGCAATCGTCGCGCGAAAACACTTGACAACCTCCTAGAAGTAGCTTTTCTTGCCACCAGACCTTTCTCCATCAATTAGGAATCTGATGCCGTCACTAAAGACATTCCTTAAATTGTAGCCATTTGTTGAGTGTTTTTTTTGGTGTTTAATCCGCATATATATCACCATTGCCCTTTATTTTCTTGACTGTATATCTCTTAAATGTCAACATATGCACGTGTGATTTAGTTTATGAATATATTTCAATGCCGAGAACCTCGATCAGAGAGTATAAAAGGCGTAAGGTTCACAATGGTGTAAAATTAAAATGGGATATACCGGGCTTGGATTCGACTTACAGGAACAAGGGCCAAACCAACCACCCACGAATGGAATCGTCAAGCGAAAACACTTGACAACCTCCTAGAAGCAGCTTTTCTTGCCACCAGACCTTTCTCCAACAATGAGGAATCTGATGCCGTCACTAAACACATTCCTTAAATTGTAGCCATTTGTTAAGTGTTTTTTTTTGTGTCTAATCCGCATATATATCACCATTGCCCTTGATTTTCTTGACTGTATATCTCTTAAATGTCAACATATACACGTGTGATTTAGTTTACGAAGATTTTTCAATCCCTAGAACCTCGATAAGAGAGTAAAAAAGTCGTAAGGTTCACAATGGTGTAAAATTAAAATGGGATATCCCGGGGCTAGGATTCGAGTTACAGGAACAAGGGCCAAACCCACCTCCCAAGAATGGAATCGTCGAGCGAAAACACTTGAAAACCTCCTAGAAGCAGCTTTTCTTGCCACTAGACATTTCTCCATCAATTAGGAATATGATGCCGTCACTAAACACATTCCTTAAATTGTAGCCATTTGTTGAGTGTTTTTTTTTGTGTCTAATCCGCATATATATCACCATTGCCCTTGATTTTCTTGACTGTATATCTCTTAAATGTCAACATATACACGTGTGATTTAGTTTACGAAGATTTTTCAATCCCTAGAACCTCGATAAGAGAGTAAAAAAGTCGTAAGGTTCACAATGGTGTAAAATTTAAATGGGATATACCGGTCTAGGATTCGAGTTACAGGAACAAGGGTCAAACCAACCACCCAAGAATGGAATCGTCGAGCGAAAACACTTGACAACCTCCCAGAAGCAGCTTTTCTTGCCACCAGACCTTTCTCCATCAATTAGAAATCTGATGCCGTCACTAAACACATTCCTTAAAATGTAGCCATTTGTTGAGTGTTTTTTTTTTGGTGTCTAATCCGCATATATATCACCATTGCCCTTGATTTTCTTGACTGTAAATCTCTTAAATGTCAACATATACACGTGTGATTTAGTTTACGAAGATTTTTCAATACCGAGAACCTCGATCAGAGAGTAAAAAAGACGTAAGGTTCACAATGGTGTAAAATTAAAATGGGATATACCGGGCTAGGATTCGAGTTACAGGAACAAGGGCCAAACCAACCACCCAAGAATGGAATCGTCGAGCGAAAACACTTGACAACCTCCTAGAAGCAGCTTTTCTTGCCACCAGACCTTTCTCCATCAATTAGGAATCTGATGCCGTCACTAAACACATTCCTTAAATTGTAGCCATTTGTTGAGTGTTTTTGTTTGTGTCTAATCCGCATATATATCACCATTGCCCTTGATTTTCTTGACTGTAAATCTCTTAAATGTCAACATATACACGTGTGATTTAGTTTACGAAGATTTTTCAATGCCGAGAACCTCGATCAGAAAGTAAAAAAGGAGTAAGGTTCACAATGGTGTAAAATTTAAATGGGATATACTGGTCTAGGATTCGAGTTACAGGAACAAGGGTCAAACCAACCACCCAAGAATGGAATCGTCGAGCGAAAACACTTGACAACCTCCCAGAAGCAGCTTTTCTTGCCACCAGACCTTTCTCCATCAATTAGAAATCTGATGCCGTCACTAAACACATTCCTTAAAATGTAGCCATTTGTTGAGTGTTTTTTTTTTGGTGTCTAATCCGCATATATATCACCATTGCCCTTGATTTTCTTGACTGTATATCTCTTAAATGTCAACATATACACGTGTGATTTAGTTTACGAAGATTTTTCAATCCCTAGAACCTCGATAAGAGAGTAAAAAAGTCGTAAGGTTCACAATGGTGTAAAATTTAAATGGGATATACCGGTCTAGGATTCGAGTTACAGGAACAAGGGTCAAACCAACCACCCAAGAATGGAATCGTCGAGCGAAAACACTTGACAACCTCCCAGAAGCAGCTTTTCTTGCCACCAGACCTTTCTCCATCAATTAGAAATCTGATGCCGTCACTAAACACATTCCTTAAAATGTAGCCATTTGTTGAGTGTTTTTTTTTTGGTGTCTAATCCGCATATATATCACCATTGCCCTTGATTTTCTTGACTGTAAATCTATTAAATGTCAACATATACACGTGTGATTTAGTTTACCAAGATTTTTCAATGCCGAGAACCTCGATCAGAGAGTAAAAAAGACGTAAGGTTCACAATGGTGTAAAATTAAAATGGGATATACCGGGCTAGGATTCGAGTTACAGGAACAAGGCCCAAACCAACAACCCAAGAATGCAATCGTCGCGCGAAAACACTTGACAACCTCCTAGAAGTAGCTTTTCTTGCCACCAGACCTTTCTCCATCAATTAGGAATCTGATGCCGTCACTAAAGACATTCCTTAAATTGTAGCCATTTGTTGAGTGTTTTTTTTGGTGTCTAATCCGCATATATATCACCATTGCCCTTTATTTTCTTGACTGTATATCTCTTAAATGTCAACATATGCACGTGTGATTTAGTTTATGAAGATATTTCAATGCCGAGAACCTCGATCAGAGAGTATAAAAGGCGTAAGGTTCACAATGGTGTAAAATTAAAATGGGATATACCGGGCTTGGATTCGACTTACAGGAACAAGGGCCAAACCAACCACCCACGAATGGAATCGTCAAGCGAAAACACTTGACAACCTCCTAGAAGCAGCTTTTCTTGCCACCAGACCTTTCTCCAACAATGAGGAATCTGATGCCGTCACTAAACACATTCCTTAAATTGCAGCCATTTGTTAAGTGTTTTTTTTTTGTGTCTAATCCGCATATATATCACCATTGCCCTTGATTTTCTTGACTGTATATCTCTTAAATGTCAACATATACACGTGTGATTTAGTTTACGAAGATTTTTCAATCCCTAGAACCTCGATAAGAGAGTAAAAAAGTCGTAAGGTTCACAATGGTGTAAAATTAAAATGGGATATCCCGGGCTAGGATTCGAGTTACAGGAACAAGGGGCAAACCCACCTCCCAAGAATGGAATCGTCGAGCGAAAACACTTGAAAACCTCCTAGAAGCAGCTTTTCTTGCCACTAGACATTTCTCCATCAATTAGGAATATGATGCCGTCACTAAACACATTCCTTAAATTGTAGCCATTTGTTGAGGGTTTTTTTTGTGTCTAATCCGCATATATATCACCATTGCCCTTGATTTTCTTGACTGTATATCTCTTAAATGTCAACATATACACGTGTGATTTAGTTTACGAAGATTTTTCAATGCCGATAACCTCGATCAGAGAGTAAAAAAGGCGTAAGGTTGACAATGGTGTAAAATTAAAATGGGATATACCGCGCTAGGATTCGAGTTACAGGAACAAGGGCCAAACCAACCACCCAAGAATGGAATCGTCGAGCGAAAACACTTGACAACCTCCTAGAAGCAGCTTTTCTTGCCACCAGACCTTTCTCCATCAATTAGGAATATGATGCCGTCAATAAACACATTCCTTAACTTGTAGCCATTTGTTGAGTGTTTTTTTGGTGTCTAATCCGCATATATATCACCATTGCCCTTGATTTTCTTGACTGTATATCTCTTAAATGTCAACATATACACGTGTGATTTAGTTTACGAAGATTTTTCAATCCCTAGGACCTCGATAAGAGAGTAAAAAAGTCGTAAGGTTCACAATGGTGTAAAATTAAAATGGGATATCCCGGGCTAGGATTCAAGTTACAGGAACAAGGGCCAAACCCACCTCCCAAGAATGGAATCATCGAGCGAAAACACTTGAAAACCTCCTAGAAGCAGCTTTTCTTGCCACCAGACATTTCTCCATCAATTAGGAATCTGATGCCGTCACTAAACACATTCCTTAAATTGTAGCTATTTGTTGAGTGTTTTTTTTGGTGTCTAATCCGCATATATATCACCATTGCCCTTGATTTTCTTGACTGTATATCTCTTAAATGTCAACATATACACGTGTGATTTAGTTTACGAAGATTTTTCAATGCCGAGAACCTCGATCAGAGAGTAAAAAAGGCGTAAGGTTCACAATGGTGTAAAATTTAAATGGGATATTCCGGGCTAGGATTCGAGTTACAGGAACAAGGGCCAAACCAACCACCCAAGAATGGAATCGTCGAGCAAAAACACTTGACAATCTCCTATAAGCAGCTTTTTTTGCCACCAGACCTTTCTCCACCATTTAGGAATCTGATGCCGTCACTAAACACATTCCTTAAATTGTAGCTATTTGTTGAGTGTTTTTCTTTGGTGTCTAATCCGCATATATATCACCATTGCCCTTGATTTTCTTGACTGTATATCTCTTAAATGACAACATATACACGTGTGATTTAGTTTACGAAGATTTTTCATCGCCGAGAACCTCGATCAGGGAGTAAAAAAGGCGTAAGGTTCACAATGGTGTAAAATTAAAATGGGATATACCAGGATAGGATTCGAGTTACCGGAACAAGGGCCAAACCAACCACCCAAGAATGGAATCGTCGAGCGAAAAAACTTGACAACCTCCTAGAACAGCTTTTTTTGCCACCAGACCTTTCTCCATCAACTAGGAATCTGATGCCGTCACTAAACACATTCCTTAAATTGTACCCATTTGTTGAGTGTTTTTTTTTTGGTGTCTAATCGGCATATATATCACCATTGCCCTTGATTTTCTTGACTGTATATCTCTTAAAGGTCAACATATACACGTGTGATTTAGTTTACGATGATTTTTCAATGCCGTGAACCTCGATCATAGAGTAAAAAAGGCATAAGGTTCACAATGGTGTAAAATTAAAATGGGAGATACCGGGCTAGGATTCGAGTTACAGGAACAAGGGCCAAACAAACCACCCAAGAATGGAATCGTCGAGCGAAAACACTGAACAACCTCCTAGAAGCAGCTTTTCTTGCCACCAGACCTTTCTCCATCAATTAGGAATCAGATGCCGTCACTAAACACATTCCTTAAATTGTAGCCATTTGTTGAGTGTTTTTTTTTTTTTTTGGTGTCTAATCCACATATATATCACCATTGCCCTTGATTTTCTTGACTGTATATCTCTTAAATATCAACATATACACGTGTGATTTAGTTTACGAAGATTTTTCAATGCCAAGAACCTCGATCAGAGAGTATAAAAGGCGTAAGGTTCACAATGGTGTAAAATTAAAATGGGATATACCGGGCTTGGATTCGAGTTACAGGAACAAGGGCCAATCCAACCACCCACGAATGGAATCGTCAAGCGAAAACACTTGACAACCTCCTAGAAGCAGCTTTTCTAGCCACCAGACCTTTCTCCAACAATGAGGAATCTGATGCCGTCACTAAACACTTTCCTTAAATTGTAGCCATTTGTTAAGTGTTTTTTTTTGGTGTCTAATCCGCATATATATCACCATTGCCCTTGATTTTCTTGACTGTATATCTCTTAAATGTCAACGTATACACGTGTGATCTAGTTAACGAAGATTTTTCAATCCCTAGAACCTCGATAAGAGAGTAAAAAAGTCGTAAGGTTCACAATGGTGTAAAATTAAAATGGGATATCTCGGGCTAGGATTCGAGTTACAGGAACAAGGGCCAAACCCACCTCCCAAGAATGGAATCGTCGAGCGAAAACACTTGAAAACCTTCTAGAAGCAGCTTTTCTTGCCACTAGACATTTCTCCATCAATTAGGAATCTGATGCCGTCACTAAACACATTCCTTAAATTGTAGCCATTTGTTGAGTGTTTTTTTTTTGGTGTCTAATCCGCATATATATCACCATTGCCCTTGATTTTCTTGACTGTATATCTCTTAAATGTCAACATATACACGTGTGATTTAGTATACGAAGATTTTTCAATGCCGAGAACCTCGATCAGAGAGTAAAAAAGGCGTAAGGTTCACAATGGTGTAAAATTTAAATGGGATATTCCGGGCTAGGATTCGAGTTACAGGAACAAGGGCCAAACCAACCACCCAAGAATGGAATCGTCGAGCGAAAACACTTGACAATCTCCTAGAAGCAGCTTTTTTTGCCACCAGACCTTTCTCCACCATTTAGGAACCTGATGCCGTCACTAAACACATTCCTTAAATTGTAGCCATTTGTTGAGTGTTTTTCTTTGGTGTCTAATCCGCATTTATATCACCATTGAACTTGATTTTCTTGACTGTATATCTCTTAAATGACAACATATACACGTGTGATTTAGTTTACGAAGATTTTTCAATGCCGAGAACCTCGATCAGGGAGTAAAAAAGGCGTAAGGTTCACAATGGTGTAAAATTAAAATGGGATATACCGGGCTAGGATTCGAGTTACAGGAACAAGGGCCAAACCAACCACCCAAGAATGGAATCGTCGAGCGAAAACACTTGACAACCTCCTAGAAGCAGCTTTTCTTGCCACCAGACCTTTTTCCATCAATTAGGAATATGATGCCGTCACTAAACACATTCCTTGAATTGTAGCTATTTGTTTAGTGTTTTTTTTTGGTGTCTTGCCCTTGATTTTCTTACCTGTATATCTCTTAAATGTCAACATATACACGTGTGATTTAGTTTACGAAGATTTTTCAATCCCTAGGACCTCGATAAGAGAGTAAAAAAGTCGTAAGGTTCACAATGGTGTAAAATTAAAATGGGATATCCCGGGCTAGGATTCGAGTTACAGGAACAAGGGCCAAACCCACCTCCCAAGAATGGAATCGTCGAGCGAAAACACTTGACAACCTCCTAGAAGCAGCTTTTCTTGCCACCAGACCTTTCTCCATCAATTAGGAATCTGATGCCGTCACTAAACACATTCCTTAAATTCTAGCCATTTGTTGAGTGTTTTTTTTTTGTGTCTAATCCGCATATATATCACCATTGGCGTTGATTTTCTTGACTGTATATCTCTTAAATGTCAACATATACACGTGTGATTTAGTTTACGAAGATTTTTCATTGCCGATAACCTCGATCAAAGAGTAAAAATGGGGTAAGGTTCACAATGGTGTAAAATTTAAATGGGATATTCCGGGCTAGGATTCGAGTTACAGGAACAAGGGCCAAACCAACCACACAAGAATGGAATCGTCGAGCGAAAAAACTTGACAACCTCCTAGAAGCAGCTTTTTTGCCACCAGACCTTTCTCCATCAACTAGAAATCTGATGCCGTCACTAAATACATTCCTTAAAATGTAGCCATTTGTTGAGTGTTTTTTTTTGGTGTCTTGCCCTTGATTTTCTTACCTGTATATCTCTTAAATGTCAACATATACACGTGTGATTTAGTTTACGAAGATTTTTCAATCCCTAGGACCTCGATAAGAGAGTAAAAAAGTCGTAAGGTTCACAATGGTGTAAAATTAAAATGGGATATCCCGGGCTAGGATTCGAGTTACAGGAACAAGGGCCAAACCCACCTCCCAAGAATGGAATCGTCGAGCGAAAACACTTGACAACCTCCTAGAAGCAGCTTTTCTTGCCACCAGACCTTTCTCCATCAATTAGGAATCTGATGCCGTCACTAAACACATTCCTTAAATTCTAGCCATTTGTTGAGTGTTTTTTTTTGTGTCTAATCCGCATATATATCACCATTGCCCTTGATTTTCTTGACTGTATATCTCTTAAATGTCAACATATACACGTGTGATTTAGTTTACGAAGATTTTTCATTGCCGATAACCTCGATCAAAGAGTAAAAATGGGGTAAGGTTCACAATGTTGTAAAATTTAAATGGGATATTCCGGGCTAGGATTCGAGTTACAGGAACAAGGGCCAAACCAACCACCCAAGAATGGAATCGTCGAGCGAAAAAACTTGACAACCTCCTAGAAGCAGCTTTTTTGCCACCAGACCTTTCTCCATCAACTAGAAATCTGATGCCGTCACTAAACACATTCCTTAAATTGTAGCCATTTGTTGAGTGTTTTTTTTTTTTGTCTAATCGGCATATATATCACCATTGCCCTTGATTTTTTTGACTGCATATCTCTTAAAGGTCAACATATACACGTGTGATTTAGTTTACGATGATTTTTCAATGCCGAGAACCTCGATCAGAGAGTAAAAAAGGCGTAAGGTTCACAATGGTGAAAAATTAAAATGGGAGATACCGGTCTAGGATTCGAGTTACAGGAACAAGGGCCAAACAAACCACCCAAGAATGGAATCGTCGAGCGAAAACACTGAACAACCTCCTAGAAGCAGCTTTTCTTTCCACCAGACCTTTCTCCATCAATTAGGAATCAGATGCCGTCACTAAACACATTCCTTAAATTGTATCCATTTGTTGAGTGTTTTTTTTTGGTGTCTAATCCACATATATATCACCATTGCCCTTGATTTTCTTGAATGTATATCACTTAAATATCAACATATACACGTGTGATTTAGTTTACGAAGATTTTTCAATGCCAAGAACCTCGATCAGAGAGTATAAAAGGCGTAAGGTTTACAATGGTGTAAAATTAAAATGGGATATACCGGGCTTGGATTCGAGTTACAGGAACAAGGGCCAATCCAACCACTCACGAATGGAATCGTCAAGCGAAAACACTTGACAACCTCCTAGAAGCAGCTTTTCTTGCCAACAGACCTTTCTCCAACAATGAGGAATCTGATGTCGTCACTAAACACATTCCTTAAATTGTAGCCATTTGTTAAGTGTTTTTTTCTGGTGTCTAATCCGCTTATATATCACCATTGCCCTTGATTTTCTTGACTGTATATCTCTTAAATGTCAACATATACACGTGTGATCTAGTTAACGAAGATTTTTCAATCCCTAGAACCTCGATAAGAGAGTAAAAAAGTCGTAAGGTTCACAATGGTTTAAAATTAAAATGGGATATCCCGGGCTAGGATTCGAGTTACAGGAACAAGGGCCAAACCCACCTCCCAAGAATGGAATCGTCGAGCGAAAACACTTGAAAACCTCCTAGAAGCAGCTTTTCTTGCCACTAGACATTTCTCCATCAATTAGGAATCTGATGCCGTCACTAAACACATTCCTTAAATTGTAGCCATTTGTTAAGTGTTTTTTTTGGTGTCTAATCCGCATATATATCACCATTGCCCTTGATTTTCTTGACTGTATATCTCTTAAATGTCAACATATACACGTGTGATTTAGTTTACGAAGATTTTTCAATGCCGAGAACCTCGATCAGAGAGTAAAAAAGGCGTAAGGTTCACAATGGTGTAAAATTTAAATGGGATATTCCGGGCTAGGATTTGAGTTACAGGAACAAGGGCCAAACCAACCACCCAAGAATGGAATCGTCGAGCGAAAACACTTGACAATCTCCTAGAAGCAGCTTTTTTTGCCACCAGACCTTTCTCCACCATTTAGGAATCTGATGCCGTCACTAAACACATTCCTTAAATTGTAGCCATTTGTTGAGTGTTTTTCTTTGGTGTCTAATCCGCATTTATATCACCATTGCCCTTGATTTTCTTGACTTTATATCTCTTAAATGACAACATATACACGTGTGATTTAGTTTACGAAGATTTTTCATTGCCGAGAACGTCGATCAAGGAGTAAAAAAGGCGTAAGGTTCACAATGGTGTAAAATTAAAATGGGATATACCGGGCTAGGATTCGAGTTACAGGAACAAGGGCCAAACCAACCACCCAAGAATGGAATCGTCGAGCGAAAACACTTGACAACCACCTAGAAGCAGCTTTTCTTGCCACCAGACCTTTCTCCATCAATTACGAATACGATGCCGTCACTAAACACATTCCTTAAATTGTAGCCATTTGTTGAGTGTTTTTTTGGTGTCTAATCCGCATATATATAACCATTGCCCTTGATTTTCTTAACTGTATATCTCTTAAATGTCAACGTATACACGTGTGATTTAGTTTACGAAGATTTTTCAATCCCTAGGACCTCGATAAGAGAGTAAAAAAGTCGTAAGGTTCACAATGGTGTAAAATTAAAATGGGATATCCCGGGCTAGGATTCGAGTTACAGGAACAAGGGCCAAACCCACCCCCTAAGAATGGAATCGTCGAGCGAAAACACTTGAAAACCTCCTAGAAGCAGCTTTTCTTGCCACCAGACATTTCTCCATCAATTAGGAATCTGATGCCATCACTAAACACATTCCTTAAATTCCAGCCATTTGTTGAGTGTTTTTTTTTGGTGTCTAATCCGCATATATATCACCATTGCCCTTGATTTTCTTGACTGTATATCTCTTAAATGTCAACATATACACGTGTGATTTAGTTTACGAAGATTTTTCAATGTCGAGAACCTCGATCAGAGAGTAAAAAAGGCGTAAGGTTCACAATGGTGTAAAATTTAAATGGGATATTCCGGGCTAGGATTCGAGTTACAGGAACAAGGGCCAAACCAACCACCCAAGAATGGAATCGTCGAGCGAAAACACTTGACAATCTCCTACAAGCAGTTTTTTTTACCACCAGACCTTTCTCCACCATTTAAGAATCTGATGCCGTCACTAAACACATTCCTTAAATTGTAGCTATTTGTTGAGTGTTTGTGTTTGGTGTCTAATCCGCATATATATCACCATTGCCCTTGATTTTCTTGACTGTATATCTCTTGAATGACAACATATACACGTGTGATTTAGTTTACGAAGATTATTCATTGCCGAGAACCTCGATCAGGGAGTAAAAAAGGTGTAAGGTTCACAATGGTGTAAAATTAAAATGGGATATTCCTGGCTAGGATTCGAGTTACAGGAACATGGGCCAAACCAACCACCCAAGAATGGAATCGTCGAGCGAAAACACTTGACAACCACCTAGAAGCAGCTTTTCTTGCCACCAGACCTTTCTCCATCAATTAGGAATCTGATGCCGTCACTAAACACATTCCTTAAATTGTAGCCATTTGTTGAGTGTCTTTTTTTTTGGTCTCTAATCCGCATATATATCACCATTGCCCTTGATTTTCTTGACTGTATATCTCTTAAATGTCAACATATAGACGTGTGATTTAGTTTACGAAGATTTTTCAATGCCGAGAACCTCGATCAGAGAGTTAAAAAGGGGTAAGGTTTACAATGGTGTAAAATTTAAATGGGATATCCCGGGCTAGGATTCGAGTTACAGGAACAAGGGCCAAACCAACCACCCAAGAATGGAATCGTCGAGCGAAAAAACTTGACAACCTCCTAGAAGCAGCTTTTTTTGACACCAGACATTTCTCCATCAACTAGGAATCTGATGCCGTCACTAAACACATTCCTTAAATTATAGCCATTTGTTGAGTGTTTTTTTTTGGTGTCTAATCGGCATATATATCACCATTGCCCTTGATTTTCTTGACTGTATATCTCTTAAAGGTCAACATATACACGTGTGATTTAGTTTACGATGATTTTTCAATGCCGAGAACCTCGATCAGAGAGTAAAAAAGGCGTAAGGTTCACAATGGTGTAAAATTAAAATGGGAGATACCGGGCTAGGATTCGAGTTACAGGAACAAGGGCCAAACAAACCACCCAAGAATGGAATCGTCGAGCGAAAACACTGAACAACCTCCTAGAAGCAGCTTTTCTTGCCACCAGACCTTTCTCTATCAATTAGGAATCAGATGCCGTCACTAAACACATTACTTAAATTGTAGCCATTTGTTGAGTGTTTTCTTTTTTTTGGTGTGTAATCCACATATATATCCCTTGATTTTCTTGACTGTATATCTCTTAAATATCAACATATACACGTGTGATTTAGTTTACGAAGATTTTTCAATGCCAAGAACCTCGATCAGAGAGTAAAAAAGGCGTAAGGTTCACAATGGTGTAAAATTAAAATGGGATATACCGGGCTAGGATTCGAGTTACAGGAACAAGGGCCAAACCAATCACCCAAGAATGGAATCGTCGACCAAAAACACTTGACAACATCCTAGAAGCTGCTTTTCTTGCCACCAGACCTTTCTTCATCAATTAGGAATATGTTGCTGTCACTAAACACATTCCTTAAATTGTAGCCATTTGTTGAGCGTTTTTTTTTGGTTTATAATCCGCATATATATCACCATTGGCGTTGATTTTCTTGACTGTATATCTCTTAAATGTCAACATATACACGTGTGATTTAGTTTACGAAGATTTTTCAATGCCGAGAACCTCGATAAGAGAGTAAAAAAGGCGTAAGGTTCACAATGGTGTAAAATTAAAATGGGATATCCCGGGCTAGGATTCGAGTTAAAGGAACAAGGGCGAAACCAACCACCCAAGAATGGAATCGTCGAGCGAAACCACTTGACAACCTCCTAGAAGCAGCTTTTCTTGCCACCAGACCTTTCTCCATCAATTAGGAAACTGATGCCGTCACTAAACACATTCCTTAAATTGTAGCCATTTGTTGAGTGTTTTTTTTGGAGTCTAATCCGCATATATATCACCATTGCCCTTGATTTTCTTGACTGTATATCTCTTATATGTCAACATATACAGGTGTGATTTAGTTTACGAAGATTTTTCAATGCCGAGAACCTCGATCAGCGAGTAAAAAAGGCGTAAGGTTCACAATGGTGTAAAATTTAAATGGGATATTCCGGGCTAGGATTCGAGTTACAGGAACAAGGGCCAAACCAATCACCCAAGAATGGAATCGTCGAGCGAAAACACTTGACAACCTCCAAGAAGCAGCTTTTCTTGCCACAAGACATTTCTCCATCAATTAGGAATCTGATGCCGTCACTAAACACATTCCTTAAATTGTAGCCATTTGTTGAATGTTTTTTTTGGTGTCTAATCCGCATATATATCACCATTGCCCTTGATTTTCTTGACTATATATCTCTTAAATGTCAACATATACACGTGTGATTTAGTTTACGAAGATTTTTCAATGTCGAGAACCTCGATCAGAGAGTAAAAAAGGCGTATGGTTCACAATGGTGTAAAATTAAAATGGGATATACCTGGCTAGGATTCGAGTTATCAGAACAAGGGCCAAACCAATCACCCAAGAATGGAATCGTCGAGCGAAAACACTTGACAACCTCCTAGAAGCAGCTTTTCTTGCCACCAGACCTTTCTTCATTAATTAGGAATCTGATGCCGTCACTAAACACATTCCATAAATTGTAGCCATTTGTTGAGTGTTTTTCTTTGGTGTCTAATCCGCATTTATATCACCATTGCCCTTGATTTTCTTGACTGTATATCACTTAAATGACAACATATACACGTGTGATTTAGTTTACGAAGATTTTTCATTGCCGAGAACCTCGATCAGGGAGTAAAAAAGGCGTAAGGTTCACAATGGTGTAAAATTAAAATGGGATATACCGGGCTAAGATTCTAGTTACATGAACAAGGGCCAAACCAACCACCCAAGAATGGAATCGTCGAGCGAAAACACTTGACAACCTCCTAGAAGCAGCTTTTCTTGCCACCAGACCTTTCTCCATCAATTAGGAATATGATGCCGTCACTAAACACATTCCTTATATTGTAGCCATTTGTTGAGTGTTTTTTTTTGGTGTCTAATCCGCATATATATAACCACTGCCCTTGATTTTCTTAACTGTATATCTCTTAAATGTCAACATATACACGTGTGATTTAGTTTACGAAGATTTTTCAATCCCTAGGACCTCGAAAAGAGAGTAAAAAAGTCGTAAGGTTCACAATGGTGTAAAATTAAAATGGGATATCACGGGCTAGGATTCGAGTTACAGGAACAAGGGCCAAACCCACCTCCTAAGAATGGAATCGTCGAGCGAAAACACTTGAAAACCTCGTAGAAGCATCTTTTCTTGCCACCAGACATTTCTCCATCAATTAGGAATCTGATGCCATCACTAAACACATTCCTTAAATTCCAGCCATTTGTTGAGTGTTTTTTTTTTGTGTCTAATCCGCATATATATCACCATTGCCCTTGATTTTCTTGACTGTATATCTCTTAAATGTTAACATATACACGTGTGATTTAGTTTACGAAGATTTTTCAATGCCGAGAACCTCGATCAGAGAGTAAAAAAGGCGTAAGGTTCACAATGGTGTAAAATTTAAATGGGATATTCCGGGCTAGGATTCGAGGTACAGGAACAAGGGCCAAACCAACCACCCAAGAATGGAATCGTCGAGCGAAAACACTTGACAATCTCCTACAAGCAGTTTTTTTTGCCACCAGACCTTTCTCCACCATTTAGGAATCTGATGCCGTCACTAAACACATTCCTTAAATTGTAGCTATTTGTTGAGTGTTTTTCTTTGGTGTCTAATCTTCATATATATCACCATTGCCCTTGATTTTCTTGACTGTATATCTCTTAAATGACAACATATACACGTGTGATTTAGTTTACGAAAATTATTCATTTCCGAGAACCTCGATCAGGGAGTAAAAAAGGCGTAAGGTTCACAATGGTGTAAAATTAAAATGGGATATACCGGGCTAGGATTCGAGTTACAGGAACAAGGGCCAAACCAACCACCCAAGAATGGAATCGTCGAGCGAAAACACTTGACAATCTCCTACAAGCAGTTTTTTTTGCCACAAGACCTTTCTCCGCCATTTAGGAATCTGATGCCGTCACTAAACACATTCCTTAAATTGTAGCTATTTGTTGAGTGTTTTTCTGTGCTGTCTAATCCGCATATATATCACCATTTCCCTTGATTTTCTTGACTGTATATCTCTTAAACGTCAACATATACACGTGTGATTTAGTTTACGATGATTTTTCAACTAGGAATCTGATGCCGTCACTAAACACATTCCTTAAATTATAGCCATTTGTTGAGTGTTTTTTTTTTGTGTCTAATCGGCATATATATCACCATTGCCCTTGATTTTCTTGACTGTATATCTCTTAAAGGTCAACATATACACGTGTGATTTAGTTTACGATGATTTTTCAATGCCGAGAACCTCGATCAGAGAGTAAAAAAGGCGTAAGGTTCACAATGGTGTAAAATTAAAATGGGAGATACCGGGCTAGGATTCGAGTTACAGGAACAAGGGCCAAACAAACCACCCAAGAATGGAATCGTCGAGCGAAAACACTGAACAACCTCCTAGAAGCAGCTTTTCTTGCCACCAGACCTTTCTCCATCAATTAGGAATCAGATGCCGTCACTAAACACATTCCTTAAATTGTAGCCATTTGTTGAGTGTTTTTTTTTTTTTTTTTTGGTGTCTAATCCACATATATATCCCTTGATTTTCTTGACTGTATATCTCTTAAATATCAACATATACACGTCTGATTTAGTTTACGAAGATTTTTCAATGCCAAGAACCTCGATCAGAGAGTAAAAAAGGCGTAAGGTTCACAATGATGTAAAATTAAAATGGGATATACCGGGCTAGGATTCGAGTTACAGGAACAAGGGCCAAACCAATCACCCAAGAATGGAATCGTCGACCGAAAACACTTGACAACATCCTAGAAGCTGCTTTTCTTGCCACCAGACCTTTCTTCATCAATTAGGAATATGTTGCTGTCACTAAACACATTCCTTAAATTGTAGCCATTTGTTGAGCGTTTTTTTTGGTTTATAATCCGCATATATATCACCATTGGCGTTGATTTTCTTGACTGTATATCTCTTAAATGTCAACATATACACGTGTGATTTAGTTTACGAATATTTTTCAATTCCGAGAACCTCGATAAGAGAGTAAAAAAGGCGTAAGGTTCACAATGGTGTAAAATTAAAATGGGATATCCCGGGCTAGGATTCGAGTTACAGGAACAAGGGCCAAACCAACCCCCCAAGAATGGAATTGTTGAGTGAAACCACTTGACAACCTCCTAGAAGCAACTTTTCTTGCCACCAGACCTTTCTCCATCAATTAGGAATCTGCTGCCGTCACTAAACACATTCCTTAAATTGTAGCCATTTGTTGAGTGTTTTTTTTGGAGTCTAATCCGCATATATATCACCATTGCCCTTGATTTTCTTGACTGTATATCTCTTATATGTCAACATATACAGGTGTGATTTAGTTTACGAAGATTTTTCAATGCCGAGAACCTCGATCAGCGAGTAAAAAAGGCGTAAGGTTCACAATGGTGTAAAATTAAAATGGGATATACCGGGATAGGATTCGAGTTACAGGAACAAGGGCCAAACCAATCACCCAAGAATAGAATCGTCAAACGAAAACACTTGACAACCTCCTAGAAGCAGCTTTTCTTGCCCCCAGACCTTTCTTCATCAATTAGGAATATGATGCTGTCACTAAACACATTCCTTAAATTGTAGCCATTTGTTGAGCGTTTTTTTTGGTTTCTAATCCGCATATATATCACCATTGCCGTTGATTTTCTTGACTGTATATATCTCTTAAATGTCAACATATACACGTGTGATTTAGTTTACGAAGATTTTTCAATGCCGAGAACCTCGATAAGAGAGTAAAAAAGGCGTAAGGTTCACAATGGTGTAAAATTAAAATGGGATATCCCGGGCTAGGATTCGAGTTACAGGAACAAGGGCGAAACCAACCACCCAAGAATGGAATCGTCGAGCGAAACCACTTGACAACCTCCTAGAAGCAGCTTTTCTTGCCACCAGACCTTTCTCCATCAATTAGGAAACTGATGCCGTCACTAAACACATTCCTTAAATTGTAGCCATTTGTTGAGTGTTTTTTTTGGAGTCTAATCCGCATATATATGACCATTGCCCTTGATTTTCTTGACTGTATATCTCTTATATGTCAACATATACAGGTGTGATTTAGTTTACGAAGATTTTTCAATGCCGAGAACCTCGATCAGCGAGTAAAAAAGGCGTAAGGTTCACAATGGTGTAAAATTTAAATGGGATATTCCGGGTTAGGATTCGAGTTACAGGAACAAGGGCCAAACCAATCACCCAAGAATGGAATCGTCGAGCGAAAACACTTGACAACCTCCAAGAAGCAGCTTTTCTTGCCACAAGACATTTCTCCATCAATTAGGAATCTGATGCCGTCACTAAACACATTCCTTAAATTGTAGCCATTTGTTGAGTGTTTTTTTTGGTGTCTAATCCGCATATATATCACCATTGCCCTTGATTTTCTTGACTGTATATCTCTTAAATGTCAACATATACACGTGTGATTTAGTTTACGAAGATTTTTCAATGTCGAGAACCTCGATCAGAGAGTAAAAAAGGCGTATGGTTCACAATGGTGTAAAATTAAAATGGGATATACCGGGCTAGGATTCGAGTTCTAGGAACAAGGGCCAAACCAATCACCCAAGAATGGAATCGTCGAGCGAAAACACTTGACAACCTCCTAGAAGCAGCTTTTCTTGCCACCAGACCTTTCTTCATTAATTAGGAATCTGATGCCATCACTAAACACATTCCATAAATTGTAGCCATTTGTTGAGTGTTTTTCTTTGGTGTCTAATCCGCATTTATATCACCATTGCCCTTGATTTTCTTGACTGTATATCTCTTAAATGACAACATATACACGTGTGATTTAGTTTACGAAGATTTTTCATTGCCGAGAACCTCGATCAGGGAGTAAAAAAGGCGTAAGGTTCACAATGGTGTAAAATTAAAATGGGATATACCGGGCTAAGATTCTAGTTACATGAACAAGGGCCAAACCAACCACCCAAGAATGGAATCGTCGAGCGAAAACACTTGACAACCTCCTAGAAGCAGCTTTTATTGCCACCAGACCTTTCTCCATCAATTAGGAATATGATGCCGTCACTAAACACATTCCTTATATTGTAGCCATTTGTTGAGTGTTTTTTTTGGTGTCTAATCCGCATATATATAACCATTGCCCTTGATTTTCTTAACTGTATATCTCTTAAATGTCAACATATACACGTGTGATTTAGTTTACGAAGATTTTTCAATCCCTAGGACCTCGATAAGAGAGTAAAAAAGTCGTAAGGTTCACAATGGTGTAAAATTAAAATGGGATATCCCGGGCTAGGATTCGAGTTACAGGAACAAGGGCCAAACCCACCTCCTAAGAATGGAATCGTCGAGCGAAAACACTTGAAAACCTCGTAGAAGCAGCTTTTCTTGCCACCAGACATTTCTCCATCAATTAGGAATCTGATGCCATCACTAAACACATTCCTTAAATTCCAGCCATTTGTTGAGTGTTTTTTTTGGTGTCTAATCCGCATATATATCACCATTGCCCTTGATTTTCTTGACTGTATATCTCTTAAATGTCAACATATACACGTGTGATTTAGTTTACGAAGATTTTTCAATGCCGAGAACCTCGATCAGAGAGTAAAAAAGGCGTAAGGTTCACAATGGTGTAAAAATTAAATGGGATATTCCGGGCTAGGATTCGAGTTACAGGAACAAGGGCCAAACCAACCCCCCAAGAATGGAATCGTCGAGCGAAAACACTTGACAATCTCCTACAAGCAGTTTTTTTTGCCACCAGACCTTTCTCCACCATTTAGGAATCTGATGCCGTCACTAAACACATTCCTTAAATTGTAGCTATTTGTTGAGTGTTTTTCTTTGGTGTCTAATCTTCATATATATCACCATTGCCCTTGATTTTCTTGACTGTATATCTCTTAAATGACAACATATACACGTGTGATTTAGTTTACGAAGATTATTCATTTCCGAGAACCTCGATCAGGGAGTAAAAAAGGCGTAAGGTTCACAATGGTGTAAAATTAAAATGGGATATACCGGGCTAGGATTCGAGTTACAGGAACAAGGGCCAAACCAACCACCCAAGAATGGAATCGTCGAGCGAAAACACTTGACAATCTCCTACAAGCAGTTTTTTTTGCCACCAGACCTTTCTCCACCATTTAGGAATCTGATGCCGTCACTAAACACATTCCTTAAATTGTAGCTATTTGTTGAGTGTTTTTCTGTGGTGTCTAATCCGCATATATATCACCATTTCCCTTGATTTTCTTGACTGTATATCTCTTAAACGTCAACATATACACGTGTGATTTAGTTTACGATGATTTTTCAATGCCGAGAACCTCGATCAGAGAGTAAAAAAGGCGTAAGGTTCACAATGGTATAAAATTAAAATGGGAGATACCGGGCTAGGATTCGAGTTACAGGAACAAGGGCCAAACAAACCACCCAAGAATGGAATCGTCGAGCGAAAACACTGAACAACCTCCTAGAAGCAGCTTTTCTTGCCACCAGACCTTTCTCCATCAATTAGGAATCAGATGCCGTCACTAAACACATTCCTTAAATTGTAGCCATTTGTTGAGTGGTTTTTATTTTTTATTTTTTTATTTTTTTTTTGGTGTCTAATCCACATATATATCCCTTGATTTTCTTGACTGTATATCTCTTAAATGTCAACATATACACGTGTGATTTAGTTTACGAAGATTTTTCAATTCCGAGAACCTCGATAAGAGAGTAAAAAAGGCGTAAGGTTCACAATGGTGTAAAATTAAAATGGGATATCCCGGGCTAGGATTCGAGTTACAGGAACAAGGGCCAAACCAACCCCCCCAAGAATGGAATCGTTGAGCGAAACCACTTGACAACCTCCTAGAAGCAACTTTTCTTGCCACCAGACCTTTCTCCATCAATTAGGAAACTGATGCCGTCACTAAACACATTCCTTAAATTGTAGCCATTTGTTGAGTGTTTTTTTTGGTGTCTAATCCGGATATATATCACCATTGCCCTTGATTTTCTTGACTGTATATCTTTTAAATGTCAACATATACAGGTGTGATTTAGTTTACGAAGATTTTTCAATGCCGAGAACCTCGATCAGAAAGTAAAAAAGGCGTAAGGTTCACAATGGTGTAAAATTAAAATGGGATATACCGGGCTAGGATTCGAGTTACAGGAACAAGGGCCAAACCAATCACCTAAGAATAGAATCTTCAAATGAAAACACTTGACAACCTCCTAGAAGCAGCTTTTCTTGCCCCCAGACCTTTCTTCATCAATTAGGAAAATGATGCTGTCACTAAACACATTCCTTAAATTGTAGCCATTTGTTAAGCGTTTTTTTTGGTTTCTAATCCGCATATATATCACCATTGCCCTTGATTTTCTTGACTGTATATCTCTTATATGTCAACATATACAGGTGTGATTTAGTTTACGAAGATTTTTCAATGCCGAGAACCTCGATCAGCGAGTAAAAAAGGCGTAAGGTTCACAATGGTGTAAAATTTAAATGGGATATTCCGGGCTAGGATTCGAGTTATAGGAACAAGGGCCAAACCAATCACCCAAGAATGGAATCGTCGAGCGAAAACACTTGACAACCTCCAAGAAGCAGCTTTTCTTGCCACAAGACATTTCTCCATCAATTAGGAATCTGATGCCGTCACTAAACACATTCCTTAAATTGTAGCCATTTGTTGAGTGTTTTTTTTGGTGTCTAATCCGCATATATATCACCATTGCCCTTGATTTTCTTGACTGTATATCTCTTAAATGTCAACATATACACGTGTGATTTAGTTTACGAAGATTTTTCAATGTCGAGAACCTCGATCAGAGAGTAAAAAAGGCGTAAGGTTCACAATGGTGTAAAATTAAAATGGGATATACCGGGCTAGGATTCGAGTTATAGGAACAAGGGCCAAACCAATCACCCAAGAATGGAATCGTCGAGCGAAAACACTTGACAACCTCCTAGAAGCAGCTTTTCTTGCCACCAGACCTTTCTTCATCAATTAGGAATATGTTGCTGTCACTAAACACATTCCTTAAATTGTAGCCATTTGTTGAGCGTTTTTTTTGGTTTCTAATCCGCATATATATCACCATTGGCGTTGATTTTCTTGACTGTATATCTCTTAAATGTCAACATATACACGTGTGATTTAGTTTACGAAGATTTTTCAATTCCGAGAATCTCGATAAGAGAGTAAAAAAGGCGTAAGGTTCACAATGGTGTAAAATTAAAATGGGATATCCCGGGCTAGGATTCGAGTTACAGGAACAAGGGCCAAACCAACCACACAAGAATGGAATCGTCGAGCGAAACCACTTGACAACCTCCTAGAAGCAGCTTTTCTTGCCACTAGACCTTTCTCCATCAATTAGGAAACTGATGCCGTCACTAAACACATTCCTTAAATTGTAGCCATTTGTTGAGTGTTTTTTTTTTGTGTCTAATCCGCATATATATCACCATTGCCCTTGATTTTCTTGACTGTATATCTCTTATATGTCAACATATACAGGTGTGATTTAGTTTACGAAGATTTTTCAATGCCGAGAACCTCGATCAGCGAGTAAAAAAGGCGTAAGGTTCACAATGGTGTAAAATTTAAATGGGATATTCCGGGCTAGGATTTGAGTTACAGGAACAAGGGCCAAACCAATCACCCAAGAATGGAATCGTCGAGCGAAAACACTTGATAACCTCCAAGAAGCAGCTTTTCTTGCCACAAGCCATTTCTCCATCAATTAGGAATCTGATGCCATCACTAAACACATTCCTTAAATTGTAGCCATTTGTTGAGTGTTTTTTTTGGTGTCTAATCCGCAGATATATCACCATTGCCCTTGATTTTCTTGACTGTATATCTCTTAAATGTCAACATATACACGTTTGATTTAGTTTCCGAAGATTTTTCAATGTCGAGAACCTCGATCAGAGAGTAAAAAAGGCGTAAGGTTCACAATGGTGTACAATTTAAATGGGATATTCCGGGCTAGGATTTGAGTTACAGGAACAAGGGCCAAACCAATCACCCAAGAATGGAATCGTCGAGCGAAAACACTTGATAACCTCCAAGAAGCAGCTTTTCTTGCCACAAGCCATTTCTCCATCAATTAGGAATCTGATGCCATCACTAAACACATTCCTTAAATTGTAGCCATTTGTTGAGTGTTTTTTTTTGGTGTCTAATCCGCAGATATATCACCATTGCCCTTGATTTTCTTGACTGTATATCTCTTAAATGTCAACATATACACGTTTGATTTAGTTTCCGAAGATTTTTCAATGTCGAGAACCTCGATCAGAGAGTAAAAAAGGCGTAAGGTTCACAATAGTGTAAAATTAAAATGGGATATACCGGGCTAGGATTCGAGTTATAGGAAAACAAGGGCTAAACCAATCACCCAAGAATGGAATCGTCGAGCGAAAACACTTGACAACCTCCTAGAAGCAGCTTTTCTTGCCACCAGACCTTTCTTCATCAATTAGGAATATGTTGCTGTCACTAAACACACATTCCTTAAATTGTAGCCATTTGTTGAGCGTTTTTTTTGGTTTCTAATCCGCATATATATCACCATTGGCGTTGATTTTCTTGACTGTATATCTCTTAAATGTCAACATATACATGTGTGATTTAGTTTACGAAGATTTTTCAATTCCGAGAACCTCGATAAGAGAGTAAAAAAGGCGTAAGGTTCACAATGGTGTAAAATTAAAATGGGATATCCCGGGCTAGGATTCGAGTTACAGGAACAAGGGCCAAACCAACCACCCAAGAATGGAATCGTTGAGCGAAACCACTTGACAACCTCCTAAAAGCAACTTTTCTTGCCACCAGACATTTCTCCATCAATTAGGAAACTGATGCCGTCACTAAACACATTCCTTAAATTGTAGCCATTTGTTGAGTGTTTTTTTTGGTGTCTAATCCGCATATATATCACCATTGCCCTTGATTTTCTTGACTGTATATCTCTTAAATGTCAACATATACAGGTGTGATTTAGTTTACGAAGATTTTTCAATGCCGAGAACCTCGATCAGCGAGTAAAAAAGGCATAAGGTTCACAATGGTGTAAAATTAAAATGGGATATACCGGGCTAGGATTCGAGTTACAGGAACAAGGGCCAAACCAATCACCCAAGAATAGAATCGTCAAACGAAAACACTTGACAACCTCCTAGAAGCAGCTTTTCTTGCCCCCAGACCTTTCTTCATCAATTAGGAATATGATGCTGTCACTAAACACATTCCTTAAATTGTAGCCATTTGTTGAGGGTTTTTTTTGGTTTCTAATCCGCATATATATCACCATTGCCGTTGATTTTCTTGACTGTATATCTCTTAAATGTCAACATATACACGTGTGATTTAGTTTACGAAGATTTTTCAATGCCGAGAACCTCGATAAGAGAGTAAAAAAGGCGTAAAGTTCACAATGGTGTAAAATTAAAATGGGATATCCCGGGTTAGGATTCGAGTTACAGGAACAAGGGCCAAACCAATCACACAAGAATGGAATCGTCGAGCGAAACCACTTGACAACCTCCTAGAAGCAGCTTTTCTTGCCACCAGACCTTTCTCCATCAATTAGGAAACTGATGCTGTCACTAAACACATTCCTTAAATTGTAGCCATTTGTTGAGTGTTTTTTTTGGTGTCTAATCCGCATATATATCACCATTGCCCTTGATTTTCTTGACTGTATTTCTGTTATATGTCAACATATACAGGTGTGATTTAGTTTACGAAGATTTTTCAATGCCGAGAACCTCGATCAGGGAGTAAAAAAGGCGTAAGGTTCACAATGGTGTAAAATTTAAATGGGATATTCCGGGCTAGGATTTGAGTTACAGGAACAAGGGCCAAACCAATCACCCAAGAATGGAATCGTCGAGCGAAAACACTTGACAACCTCCAAGAAGCAGCTTTTCTTGCCACCAGACATTTCTCCATCAATTAGGAAACTGATGCCGTCACTAAACACATTCCTTAAATTGTAGTCATTTGTTGAGTGTTTTTTTTGGTGTCTAATCCGCAGATATATCACCATTGCCCTTGATTTTCTTGACTGTATATCTCTTAAATGTCAACATATACAGGTGTGATTTAGTTTACGAAGATTTTTCAATGCCGAGAACCTCGATCAGCGAGTAAAAAAGGCGTAAGGTTCACAATGGTGTAAAATTAAAATGGGATATACCGGGCTAGGATTCGAGTTACAGGAACAAGGGCCAAACCAATCACCCAAGAATAGAATCGTCAAACGAAAACACTTGACAACCTCCTAGAAGCAGCTTTTCTTGCCCCCAGACCTTTCTTCATCAATTAGGAATATGATGCTGTCACTAAACACATTCCTTAAATTGTAGCCATTTGTTGAGGGTTTTTTTTGGTTTCTAATCCGCATATATATCACCATTGCCGTTGATTTTCTTGACTGTATATCTCTTAAATGTCAACATATACACGTGTGATTTAGTTTATGAAGATTTTTCAATGCCGAGAACCTCGATAAGAGAGTAAAAAAGGCGTAAGGTTCACAATGGTGTAAAATTAAAATGGGATATCCCGGGCTAGGATTCGAGTTACAGGAACAAGGGCCAAACCAACCACCCAAGAATGGAATCGTTGAGCGAAACCACTTGACAACCTCCTAAAAGCAACTTTTCTTGCCACCAGACCTTTCTCCATTAAATAGGAAACTAATGCCGTCACTAAACACATTCCTTAAATTGTAGCCATTTGTTGAGTGTTTTTTTTGGTGTCTAATCCGCATATATATCACCATTGCCCTTGATTTTCTTGACTGTATATCTCTTAAATGTCAACATATACAGGTGTGATTTAGTTTACGAAGATTTTTCAATGCCGAGAACCTCGATCAGCGAGTAAAAAAGGCGTAAGGTTCACAATGGTGTAAAATTAAAATGGGATATACCGGGCTAGGATTCGAGTTACAGGAACATGGGCCAAACCAATCACCCAAGAATAGAATCGTCAAACGAAAACACTTGACAACCTCCTAGAAGCAGCTTTTCTTGCCCCCAGACCTTTCTTCATCAATTAGGAATATGATGCTGTCACTAAACACGTTCCTTAAATTGTAGCCATTTTTTGAGCGTTTTTTTTGGTTTCTAATCCGCATATATATCACCATTGCCGTTGATTTTCTTGACTGTATATCTCTTAAATGTCAACATATACACGTGAGATTTAGTTTACGAAGATTTTTCAATGCTGAGAACCTCGATAAGAGAGTAAAAAAGGCGTTAAGTTCACAATGGTGTAAAATTAAAATGGGATATCCCGGGCTAGGATTCGAGTTATAGGAACAAGGGCCAAACCAACCACCCAAGAATGGAATCGACGAGCGAAACCACTTGACAACCTCCTAAAAGCAGCTTTTCTTGCCACCAGACCTTTCTCCATCAATTAGGAAACTGATGCCGTCACTAAACACATTCCTTAAATTGTAGCCATTTGTTGAGTGTTTTTTTTGGTGTCTAATCCGCATATATATCACCATTGGCCTTGATTTTCTTGACTGTATATCTCTTATATGTCAACATATACAGGTGTGATTTAGTTTACGAAGATTTTTCATTGCCGAGAACCTCGATCAGCGAGTAAAAAAGGCGTAAGGTTCACAATGGTGTAAAATTTAAATGGGATATTCCGGGCTAGGATTCGAGTTACAGGAACAAGGGCCAAACCAATCACCCAAGAATGGAATCGTCGAGCGAAAACACTTGACAACCTCCAAGAAGTAGCTTTTCTTGCCACCAGACCTTTCTCCATCAATTAGGAATCTGATGCCGTCACTAAACACATTCCTTAAATTGTAGCCATTTGTTGAGTGTATTTTTTGTTTCCAATCCACATATATATCACCATTGCCCTTGATTTTCTTGACTGTATATCTCTTAAATGTCAACATATACACGTGTGATTTAGTTTACGAAGGTTTTTCAATGCCGAGAACCTCGATCAGAGAGTAAAAAAATGCGTAAGGTTCACAATGGTGTAAAATTAAAATGGGATATCCCGGGCTAGGATTCGAGTTACAAGAACAAGGGCCAAACCAACCACCCAAGAATGGAATCGTCGAGCGAAACCACTTGACAACCTCCTAAAAGCAGCTTTTCTTGCCACCAGACCTTTCTCCATCAATTAGGCAACTGATGCCGTCACTAAACACATTCCTTAAATTGTAGCCATTTGTTGAGTGTTTTTTTTGGTGTCTAATCCGCATATATATCACCATTGCCCTTGATTTTCTTGACTGTATATCTCTTATATGTCAACATATACAGGTGTGATTTAGTTTACGAAGATTTTTCAATGCCGAGAACCTCGATCAGCGAGTAAAAAAGGCGTAAGGTTCACAATGGTGTAAAATTTAAATGGGATATTCCGGGCTAGGATTCGAGTTACAGGAACAAGAGCCAAACCAATCACCCAAGAATGGAATCGTCGAGCGAAAACACTTGACAACCTCCAAGAAGTAGCTTTTCTTGCCACCAGACCTTTCTCCATCAATTAGGAATCTGATGCCGTCAATAAACACATTCCTTAAATTGTAGCCATTTGTTGAGTGTATTTTTTGTTTCCAATCCACATATATATCACCATTGCCCTTGATTTTCTTGACTGTATATCTCTTAAATGTCAACATATACACGTGTGATTTAGTTTACGAAGATTTTTCAATGCCGAGAACCTCGATCAGAGAGTAAAAAAGGCGTAAGGTTCACAATGGTGTAAAATTAAAATGGGATATATCGGGCTTGGATTCGAGTTACAGGAACAAGGGACAAACCAACCACCCAAGAATGGAATCGTCGAGCGAAAACACTTGACAACCTCCTAGAAGCAGCTTTTCTTGCCACCAGACCTTTCTCCATCAATTAGGAATCTGATGCCGTCACTAAACACATTCCTTAAATTGTAACCATTTGTTGAGTGATTTTTTTTGGTGTCTAATCCGCATATATAGCACCATTGCCCTTGATTTTCTTGACTGTATATCTCTTAAATTTCAACATATACACGTGTGATTTAGTTTACGAAGATTTTTCAATGCCGAGAACCTCGTTCAGAGGGTAAAAAAGGCGTAAGGTTCACAATGGTGTAAAATTAAAATGGGATATATCGGGATAGGATTCGAGTTACAAGAACAAGGGCCAAACCAACCACCCAAGAATTGAATCGTCGAGCGAAAACACTTGACAACCTCCAAGAAGCAGCTTTTCTTGCCATCAGGCATTTCTCTATTAATTAGGAATCTGATGCCATCACTAAACACATTCCTTAAATTGTAGCCATTTGTTGGGTGTTTTTTTTGGTGTCTAATCCGCAAATATATCACCATTGCCCTTGATTTTCTTGACTATATATCTCTTAAATGTCAACATATACACATGTGATTTAGTTTACGAAGATTTTTCAATGCCGAGAACCTCGATCAGAGAGTAAAAAAGGCGTAAGGTTCACAATGGTGTAAAATTAAAATGGGATATACCGGTCTAGGATTCGAGTTACACGAACAAGGGCCAAACCAACCCCCCAAGAATGGAATCGTCGAGCGAAAACACTTGCCAACCTCCTAGAAGCTGCTTATCTTGCCACCAGACCTTTCTCCATCAATTAGGAATCTGATGCCGTCACTAAACACATTCCTTAAATTGTAGCCATTTGTTGAGTGTTTTTTTTTTGTGTCTAATCCGCATATATATCACCGTTGCCCTTGATTTTCTTAACTGTATATCTCTTAAATGTCAACATATACACGTGTGATTTAGTTTACGAAGATTTTTCAATGCTGAGAACCTCGGTCAGAGAGTAAAAAAGGCTTAAGGTTCACAATGGTGTAATATTTAATTGGGATATATCGGGCTAGGATTCGAGTTACAGTAACAAGGGCCAAACCAACCACACAAGAATGGATTCGTCGAGCGAAAACACTTGACAACCTCCTAGAAGCAGCTTTTCTTGCCACCAGACCTTTCTCCATCAATTAAGAATCTGATGCCGTCACTAAACACATTTCTTAAATTGTAGCCATTTGTTGAGTGTTTTTTTTTTGGTGTCTAATCGGCATATATATCACCATTGCCCTTGATTTTTCTTGACTGTATATCTCTTAAATGTCAACATATACACGTGTGATTTAGTTTACGAAGATTTTTCAATGCCGAGAACCTCGATCAGAGAGTAAAAAATGGGTAAGGTTCACAATGGTGTAAAATTAAAATGGGATATACCGGGCTAGGATTCGAGTTACAGGAACAAGGGCCAAACCAACCACCCAAGAATGGAATCGTCGAGCGAAAACACTTGCCAACCTCCTAGAAGCTGCTTATCTTGCCACCAGACCTTTCTCCATCAATTAGGAATCTGATGCCGTCACTAAACACATTCCTTAAATTGTAGCCATTTGTTGAGTGTTTTTTTTGGTGTTTAAACCGGATATATATCACCATTGCCCTTGATTTTCTTGACTGTATATCTCTTAAATGTCAACATATACACGTGTGATTTAGTTTACGATGATTTTTCAATGCCGAGAACCTCGATCAGAGAGTAAAAAAGGCGTAAGGTTCACAATGGTGTAAAATTAAAATGGGATATACCAGGCTAGGACTCGAGTTACTGGAACAAGGGCCAAACCAACCACCCAATAATGGAATCATCGAGCGAAAACACTTGACAACCTCCTAGAAGCAGCTTTTCTTGCCACCAGACTTTTCTCCATCAATTAGGAATCTGATGCCATCACTAAACAAATTCCTTAAATTGTAGCCATTTGTTGAGTGTTTTTTTTGGAGTCTAATCCGCATATATATCACCATTGCCCTTGATTTTCTTGACTGTATATCTCTTAAATGTCAACATATACACGTGTGATTTAGTTTACGAAGATTTTTCAATGCATAGAACCTCGATCAGAGAGTAACAAAGGCGTAAGGTTCACAATGGTGTAAAATTAAAATGGGATATACCGGGCTAGGATTCGAGTTACAGGGACAAGGGCCAAACCAACCACCCAAGAATGGAAACGACGAGCGAAAACCCTTGAGAACCTCCTAGAAGCAGCTTTTCTTGCCACCAGACTTTTCTCCATCAATTAGAAATCTGATGCCGTCACTAAACACATTCCTTAATTTGTAGCCATTTGTTGAGTGTTTTTTTTTGTGTCTAATCCGCATATATATCACCATTGCGCTTGATTTTCTTCACTGTATATCTCTTAAATGTCAACATATCCACGTGTGATTTAGTTTACGAAGATTTTTCAATGCCGAGAACCTTGATCAGAGAGTAAAAAAGGCGTAAGGTTCACAATGGTGTAAAATTAAAATGGTATATAACGGGCTAGGATTCGAGTTACAGGAACAAGGGCCAAACCAACCACCCAAAAATGGAATCGTCGAGCGAAAACACTTGACAACCTCCTTGAAGCAGCTTTTCTTGCCACCAGACCTTTCTCCATCAATTAGGAATCTGATGCCGTCACTAAACACATTCCTTAAATTGTAGCCATTTGTTGGGTGTTTTTTTTGGTGTCTAATCCGCATATATATACCATTGCCCTTGATTTTCTTGATTGTATATCTCTTATATGTCAACATATACACGTATGATATTGTTTACGAAGATTTTTCAATGCCGAGAACATCGATCAAAGAGTAAAATGCGTAAGATTCACAATGGTGTAAAAATAAAATGGGATATACCGGGCTAGGATTCGAGTTACATGAACAAGGGCCAAACCAACCACCCAAGAATTGAATCGTCGAGCGAAAACACTTGACAACCTCCTAGAAGCAGCTTTTCTTGCCACCAGACCTTTCTCCATCAATTAGGAATCTGATGCCATCACTAAACAAATTCCTTAAATTGTAGCCATTTGTTGAGTGTTTTTTTTGGTGTCTAATCCGCATATATATCACCATTGCCCTTGATTTTCTTGACTGTATATCTCTTAAATGTCAACATATACACGTGTGATTTAGTTTACGAAGATTTTTCAATGCATAGAACCTCGATCAGAGAGTAACAAAGGCGTAAGGTTCACAATAGTGTAAAATTAAAATGGGATATACCGGGCTAGGATTCGAGTTACAAGGACAAGGGCCAAACCAACCACCCAAGAATGGAAACGACTAGCGAAAACCCTTGACAACCTCCTAGAAGCAGCTTTTCTTGCCACCAGATCTTTCTCCATCAATTAGGAATCTAATGCCGTCACTAAACACATTCCTTAAATTGTAGTCATTTGTTGAGTGTTTCTTTTGTGTCTAATCCGCATATATATCACCATTGCCCTTGATTTGTTGACTGTATATATCTCTTAAATGTCAACATATACACGTGTGATTTAGTTTACGAAGATTTTTCAATGCCGAGAACCTTGATAAGAGAGTAAAAAAGTCGCAAGGTTCACAATGGTGTAAAATTAAAATTGGATATACCGGCCCTGGATTCGAGTTACAGGAACAAGGGCCAAACCAGCCACCCCAGAATGGAATCATCGAGCGAAAAGACTTGACAACCTCCTAGAAGCAGCTTTTCTTGCCACCAGACCTTTCTCCATCAATTAGGAATCTGATGCCGTCACTAAACACATTCCTTAAATTGTAGCCAATTGTTGAGTGTTTTTCTTGGTGCCTAATCCACATATATATCACCATTGCCCTTGATTTTCTTGACTGTATATCTCTTAAATGTCAACATATACACGTGTGATTTAGTTTACGAAGATTTTTCAATGCCGAGAACCTTGATCAGAGAGTAAAAAAGGCATAAGGTTCACAATGGTGTAAAATTAAAATGGGATATAACGGGCTAGGATTCGAGTTACAGGAACAAGGGCCAAACCAACCACCCAAAAATGGAATCGTCGAGCGAAAACACTTGACAACCTCCTTGAAGCAGCTTTTCTTGCCACCAGACCTTTCTCCATCAATTAGGAATCTGATGCCGTCACTAAACACATTCCTTAAATTGTAGCCATTTGTTGGGTGTTTTTTTTGGTGTCTAATCCGCATATATATACCATTGCCCTTGATTTTCTTGATTGTATATCTCTTATATGTCAACATATACACGTATGATATTGTTTACGAAGATTTTTCAATGCCGAGAACATCGATCAAAGAGTAAAATGCGTAAGATTCACAATGGTGTAAAAATAAAATGGGATATACCGGGCTAGGATTCGAGTTACATGAACAAGGGCCAAACCAACCACCCAAGAATTGAATCGTCGAGCGAAAACACTTGACAACCTCCTAGAAGCAGCTTTTCTTGCCACCAGACCTTTCTCCATCAATTAGGAATCTGATGCCATCACTAAACAAATTCCTTAAATTGTAGCCATTTGTTGAGTGTTTTTTTTGGTGTCTAATCCGCATATATATCACCATTGCCCTTGATTTTCTTGACTGTATATCTCTTAAATGTCAACATATACACGTGTGATTTAGTTTACGAAGATTTTTCAATGCATAGAACCTCGATCAGAGAGTAACAAAGGCGTAAGGTTCACAATGGTGTAAAATTAAAATGGGATATACCGGGCTAGGATTCGAGTTACAGGGACAAGGGCCAAACCAACCACCCAAGAATGGAAACGACTAGCGAAAACCCTTGACAACCTCCTAGAAGCAGCTTTTCTTGCCACCAGATCTTTCTCCATCAATTAGGAATCTAATGCCGTCACTAAACACATTCCTTAAATTGTAGTCATTTGTTGAGTGTTTCTTTTGTGTCTAATCCGCATATATATCACCATTGCCCTTGATTTGTTGACTGTATATATCTCTTATATGTCAACATATACACGTGTGATTTAGTTTACGAAGATTTTTCAATGCCGAGAACCTTGATAAGAGAGTAAAAAAGTCGCAAGGTTCACAATGGTGTAAAATTAAAATTGGATATACCGGCCCTGGATTCGAGTTACAGGAACAAGGGCCAAACCAGCCACCCCAGAATGGAATCATCAAGCGAAAAGACTTGACAACCTCCTTGAAGCAGCTTTTCTTGCCACCAGACCTTTCTCCATCAATTAGGATCTGATGCCGTCACTAAACACATTCCTTAAATTGTAGCCAATTGTTGAGTGTTTTTCTTGGTGCCTAATCCACATATATATCACCATTGCCCTTGATTTTCTTGACTGTATATCTCTTAAATGTCAACATATACACGTGTGATTTAGTTTACGAAGATTTTTCAATGCCGAGAACCTTGATCAGAGAGTAAAAAAGGCGTAAGGTTCACAATGGTGTAAAATTAAAATGGGATATACCGGGCTAGGATTCGAGTTACATGAACAAGGGCCAAACCAACCACCCAATAATGGAATCGTCGAGCGAAAACACTTGACAACCTCCTAGAAGCAGCTTTTCTTGCCACCAGACCTTTCTCCATCAATTAGGAATCTGATGCCATCACTAAACAAATTCCTTAAATTGCAGCCATTTGTTGAGTGTTTTTTTTGGTGTCTAATCCGCATATATATCACCATTGCCCTTGATTTTCTTGACTGTATATCTCTTAAATGTCAACATATACACGTGTGATTTAGTTTACGAAGATTTTTCAATGCATAGAACCTCGATCAGAGAGTAACAAATGCGTAAGGTTCACAATGGTGTAAAATTAAAATGGGATATACCGGGCTAGGATTCGAGTTACAGGGACAAGGGCCAAACCAACCACCCAAGAATGGAAACGACGAGCGAAAACCCTTGACAACCTCCTAAAAGCAGCTTTTCTTGCCACCAGACCTTTCTCCATCATTTAGGAATCTGATGCCGTCACTAAACACATTCCTTAAATTGTAGTCATTTGTTGAGTGTTTCTTTTGTGTCTAATCCGCATATATATCACCATTGCCCTTGATTTGTTGACTGTATATATCTCTTAAATGTCAACATATACACGTGTGATTTAGTATACGAAGATTTTTCAATGCCGAGAACCTTGATCAGAGAGTAAAAAAGGCGCAAGGTTCACAATGGTGTAAAATAAAAATTGGATATACCGGCCCTGGATTCGAGTAACAGGAACAAGGGCTAAACCAACCACCCAAGAATGGAATCATCGAGCGAAAAGACTTGACAACCTCCTAGAAGCAGCTTTTCTTGCCACCAGACCTTTCTCCATCAATTAGGAATCTGATGCCGTCACTAAACACATTCCTTAAATTGTAGCCATTTGTTGAGTGTTTTTCTTGGTGTCTAATCCACATATATATCACCATTGCCCTTGATTTTTTTGACTGTATATCTCTTAAATGTCAACATATACACATGTGATTTAGGTTACGAAGATTTTTCAATGCCGAGAACCTCGATCAGAGAGTACAAAAGGCGTAAGGTTCACAATGGTGTAAAATTAAAATGGGATATACCGGGCTAGGATTCGAGTTACAGTTACAAGGGCCAAACAAACCACCCAAGAATGGAATCGTCGAGCGAAAACACTGAACAACCTCCTAGAAGCAGCTTTTCTTGCCACCAGACCTTTCTCCATCAATTAGGAATCAGATGCCGTCACTAAACACATTCCTTAAATTGTAGCCATTTGTTGAGTGTTTTTTTTTTTTTTGTGTCTAATCCGCATATATATCACCATTGCCCTTAATTTTATTGACTGTATATCTCTTAAATGTCAACATATACAAGTGTGATTTAGTTTTTCAATGCCGAGAACCTCGATCAGAGAGTACAAAAGGCGTAAGGTTCACAATGGTGTAAAATTAAAATGGGATATACCGGGCTAGGATTCGAGTTACAGTTACAAGGGCCAAACAAACCACCCAAGAATGGAATCGTCGAGCGAAAACACTGAACAACCTCCTAGAAGCAGCTTTTATTGCCACCAGACCTTTCTCCATCAATTAGGAATCAGATGCCGTCACTAAACACATTCCTTAAATTGTAGCCATTTGTTGAGTGTTTTTTTTTGTGTCTAATCCGCATATATATCACCATTGCCCTTAATTTTATTGACTGTATATCTCTTAAATGTCAACATATACAAGTGTGATTTAGTTTTTCAATGTCGAGAATCTCGATCAGAGAGTAAAATAGATGTAAGGATCACAATGGTGTAAAATTAAAATGGGATATACCGGGCAAGGATTCGAGTTACAGGAACAAGGGCCAAACCAACCACCCAAGAATGGAATCGTCGAGCGAAAACACTTGACAACCTCCTAGAAGCAGCTTTTATTGCCACCAGACCTTTCTCCATCAATTAGGAATCTGATGCCGTCACTAAACACATTCCCTAAATTGTAGCCATTTGTTGAGTGTTTTTTTTGTGTCTAATCCGCATATATATCACCATTGCCCTTGATTTTCTTAACTGTATGTCTCTTAAATGTGAAAAAATACACGTGTGATTTAGTTTACGAAGATTTTTCAATGACGAGAACCTCGATCAGAGAGTAAAAAAGGCGTAAGGTTCACAATGGTGTAAAATTAAAATGGGAAATACCGGGCTACGATTCGAGTAACAGGAACAAGGGCCAAACCAACCACCCAAGAATGGAATTGTCGAGCGAAAACACTTGACAACCTCCTAGAAGCAGCTTTTTTGCCACCAGACCTTTCTCCATCAATTTGGAATCTGATGCCGTCACTAAACACATTCCTTAAATTTTAGCCATTTGTTGAGTGTTTTTTTTGGTGTCTAATCCGCATATATATCACCATTGCCCTTGATTTTCCTGATTGTATATCTCTTAAATGTCAACATATACACGTATGATATTGTTTGCGAAGATTTTTCAATGCCGAGAACATCGATCAAAGAGTAAAATGCGTAAGGTTCACAATGGTATAAAATTAAAATGAGATATACCGGGCTAGGATTCGAGTTACATGAACAAGGGCCAAACCAACCACCCAGGAATGGAATCGTCGAGCGAAAACACTTGACAACCTCCTAGAAGCAGCTTTTCTTGCCACCAAACCTTTCTCCATCAATTAGGAATCTGATGCCATCACTAAACACATTCCTTAAATTGTAGCCGTTTGTTGAGTTTTTTTTTGGTGTCTAATCCGCATATATATCACCATTGCCCTTGATTTTCTTGACTGTATATCTCTTAAATGTCAACATATACACGTGTGATTTAGTCTACGAAGATTTTTCAATGTCGAGAACATCGATCAAAGAGTAAAATGCGTAAGGTTCACAATGGTGTAAAATTAAAATGGGATATACCGGGCTAGGATTCGAGTTACAGGAACAAGGGCCAAACCAACCACCCACGAATGGAATCGTCGAGCGAAAACACTTGACAACCTCCTAGAAGCAGCTTTTCTTGCCACCAGACCTTTCTCCATAAATTAGGAATCTGATGCCATCACTAAACACATGCTTTAAATTGTAGCCATTTGTTGAGTGTTTTTTTTTCGTGTCTAATCCGCATTTATATCACCATTGCCCTTGATTTTCTTGACTGTATATCTCTTAAATGTCAACATATACACGTGTGATTTAGTTTACGAATATTTTTCAATGCCGACAACCTCGATCAGAGAGTAACAAAGGCGTAAGGTTCACAATGGTGTAAAATTAAAATGGGATATACCGGGCTAGGATTCGAGTTACAGGGACAAGGGCCAAACCAACCACCCAGGAATGGAAACGACGAGCGAAAACACTTGACAACCTCCTAGAAGCAGCTTTTCTTGCCACCAGACCTTTCTCCATCAATTAGGAATCTGATGCCGTCACTAAACACATTCCTTAAATTGTAGCCATTTGTTGAGTTTTTTTTTGGTCTAATCCACATATATATCACCATTGACCTTGATTTTCTTGACTGTATATCTCTTAAATGTCAACATATACACGTGTGATTTAGTTTACAAAGATTTTTCAATGCCGAGAACCTTGATCAGAGAGTAAAAAAGGCGTAAGGTTCACAATGGTGTAAAATTAAAATGGCATATAACGGGCAAGGATTCGAGTTACAGGAACAAGGGCCAAACCAACCACCCAATAATGGAATCGTCGAGCGAAAACACTTGACAACCTCCTAGAAGCTGCTTTTCTTGCCACCAGACCTTTCTCCATCAATTAGGAATATGATGCCGTCACTAAACACATTCCTTAAATTGTAGCCATTTGTTGAGGGTTTTTTTGTTGTCTAATCCGCATATATATCACCATTGCCCTTGATTTTTTTGACTGTATATCTCTTAAATGTCAACATACATACGTGTGATTTAGTTTACGAAGATTTTTCAATGCCGAGAACCTCGATCAGAGAGTAAAAAAGGCGTAAGGTTCACAATAGTGTAAAATTAAAATGTGATATACCGGGATAGGATTCGAGTTACAGTAACAAGGGCCAAACCAACCACCCAAGAATGGAATCGTCGAGCGAAAAAACTGGACAACCTCCAAGAAGCAGCTTTTCTTGCCACCAGACCTTTCTCCATCAATTAGGAATCTGATGCCGTCACTAAACACATTCCTTAAATTGTAGCCATTTGTTGAGTGTTTTTTTTTTGTGTCTAATCCGCATATATATCACCATTGCCATTAATTTTATTGACTGTATATCTCTTAAATGTCAACATATACAAGTGTGATTTAGTTTACGAAGATTTTTCAATGCCGAGAATCTCAAGCAGAGAGTAAAAAAGGTGTAAGGTTCACAATGGTGTAAAATTAAAATGGGATATACCGAGCAAGGATTCGAGTTACAGGAACAAGGGCCAAACCAACCACCCAAGAATGGAATCGTCGAGCGAAAACACAGGACAACCTCCTAGAAGCAGCTTTTCTTGCCACCAGACCTTTCTCCGTCAATTAGGAATCTGATGCCGTCACTAAACACATTCCTTAAATTGTAGCCATTTGTTGAGTTTTTTTTTTGTGTAATCCGCATATATATCACCATTGCCCTTGATTTTCTTAACTGTATGTCTCCTAAATGTGAACAAATACACGTGTGATTCAGTTTACGATGATTTTTCAATGACGAGAACCTCGATCAGAGAGTAAAAAAGGCGTAAGGTTCACAATGGTGTAAAATTAATATGGGATATACCGGGCTAGGATTCGAGTTACAGGAACAAGGGCCAAACCAACCACCCAAGAATGAAATTGTCGAGCGAAAACACTTGACAACCTCCTAGAAGCAGCTTTTCTTGCCACCAGACCTTTCTCCATCAATTTGGAATCTGATGCCGTCACTAAACACATACCTTAAATTGTAGCCATTTGTTGAGTGTTTTTTTTGGTGTCTAATCCGCATATATATTACCATTGCCCTTGATTTTCTTGATTGTATATCTCTTAAATGTCAACAAATACACGTATGATATTGTTTACGAAGATTTTTCAATGCTGAGAACATCGATCAAAGAGTAAAATGCGTAAGGTTCACAATGGTGTAAAATTAAAATGGGATATACCCGGCTAGGATTCGAGTTACATGAACAAGGGCCAAACCAACCACCCAGGAATGGAATCGTCGAGCGAAAACACTAGACAACCACCTAGAAGCAGCTTTTCTTGCCACCAGACCTTTCTCCATCAATTAGGAATCTGATGCCATCACTAAACACATTCCTTAAATTGTAGCCATTTGTTGAGTTTTTTTTTGGTGTCTAATCCGCATATATATCACCATTGCCCTTGATTTTCTTTTCTGTATATCTCTTAAATGTCAACATATACACGTGTGATTTAGTCTACGAAGATTTTTCAATGCCGAGAACATCGATCAAAGAGTAAAATGCGTAAGTTTCACAATGGTGTAAAATTAAAATAGGATATATCGGGCTAGGATTCGAGTTGCAGGAACAAGGGCCAAACCAACCACCCACGAATGGAATCGTCGAGCGAAAACACTTGACAACCTCCTAGAAGCAGCTTTTCTTGCCACCAGACCTTTCTCCATCAATTAGGAATATGATGCCATCACTAAACACATTCTTTAAATTGTAGCCATTTGTTGAGTGTTTTTTTTCGTGTCTAATCCGCATATATATCACCATTGCCCTTGATTTTCTTGACTGTATATCTCTTAAATGTCAACATATACACGTGTGATTTAGTTTACGAATATTTTTCAATGCCAAGAACCTCGATCAGAGAGTAACAAAGGCGTATGTTTCACAATGGTGTAAAATTAAAATGGGATATACCGGGCTAAGATTCGAGTTTCAGGGACAACCGCCAAACCAACCACCGAAGAATGGAAACGACGAGCGAAAACACTTGACAACCTCCTAAAAGCAGCTTTTTTGGCCACCAGACCTTTCTCCATCAATTAGAAATCTGATGTCGTCACTAAACACATTCCTTAAATTGTAGTCATTTGTTGAGTGTTTTTCTTATGTCTAATCCGCATATATATCTCCATTGCCTTTGATTTGTTGACTGTATATATCTCTTAAATGTCAACATATACACGTGTGATTTAGTTTACGAAGATTTTTCAATGACGAGAACCTCGATCAGAGAGTAAAAAAGGCGCAAGGTTAACAATGGTGTAAAATTAAAATGGGATATACCGGCCCTGGATTCGAGTTACAGGAACAAGGGCCAAACCAGCCACCCAAGAATGGAATCATCGAGCGAACACATTTGACAACCTCCAAGAAGCAGCTTTTCTTGCCACCAGACCTTTCTCCATCAATTAGGAATCTGATGCCGTCACTAAACACATTCCTTAAATTGTAGCCATTTGTTGAGTGTTTTTTTTATTTTGTGTCTAATCCGCATATATATCACCATTGCCATTAATTTTATTGACTGTATATCTCTTAAATGTCAACATATACAAGTGTGATTTAGTTTACGAAGATTTTTCAATGCCGAGAATCTCAAGCAGAGAGTAAAAAAGGTGTAAGGTTCACAATGGTGTAAAATTAAAATGGGATATACCGAGCAAGGATTCGAGTTACAGGAACAAGGGCCAAACCAACCACCCAAGAATGGAATCGTCGAGCGAAAACACAGGACAACCTCCTAGAAGCAGCTTTTCTTGCCACCAGACATTTCTCCGTCAATTAGGAATCTGATGCCGTCACTAAACACATTCCTTAAATTGTAGCCATTTGTTGAGTTTTTTTTTTGTGTAATCCGCATATATATCACCATTGCCCTTGATTTTCTTAACTGTATGTCTCTTAAATGTGAACAAATACACGTGTGATTCAGTTTACGATGATTTTTCAATGACGAGAACCTCGATCAGAGAGTAAAAAAGGCGTAAGGTTCACAATGGTGTAAAATTAATATGGGATATACCGGGCTAGGATTCGAGTTACAGGAACAAGGGCCAAACCAACCACCCAAGAATGAAATTGTCGAGCGAAAACACTTGACAACCTCCTAGAAGCAGCTTTTCTTGCCACCAGACCTTTCTCCATCAATTTGGAATCTGATGCCGTCACTAAACACATACCTTAAATTGTAGCCATTTGTTGAGTGTTTTTTTTGGTGTCTAATCCGCATATATATTACCATTGCCCTTGATTTTCTTGATTGTATATCTCTTAAATGTCAACAAATACACGTATGATATTGTTTACGAAGATTTTTCAATGCTGAGAACATCGATCAAAGAGTAAAATGCGTAAGGTTCACAATGGTGTAAAATTAAAATGGGATATACCCGGCTAGGATTCGAGTTACATGAACAAGGGCCAAACCAACCACCCAGGAATGGAATCGTCGAGCGAAAACACTAGACAACCACCTAGAAGCAGCTTTTCTTGCCACCAGACCTTTCTCCATCAATTAGGAATCTGATGCCATCACTAAACACATTCCTTAAATTGTAGCCATTTGTTGAGTTTTTTTTTGGTGTCTAATCCGCATATATATCACCATTGCCCTTGATTTTCTTTTCTGTATATCTCTTAAATGTCAACATATACACGTGTGATTTAGTCTACGAAGATTTTTCAATGCCGAGAACATCGATCAAAGAGTAAAATGCGTAAGTTTCACAATGGTGTAAAATTAAAATAGGATATATCGGGCTAGGATTCGAGTTGCAGGAACAAGGGCCAAACCAACCACCCACGAATGGAATCGTCGAGCGAAAACACTTGACAACCTCCTAGAAGCAGCTTTTCTTGCCACCAGACCTTTCTCCATCAATTAGGAATATGATGCCATCACTAAACACATTCTTTAAATTGTAGCCATTTGTTGAGTGTTTTTTTTCGTGTCTAATCCGCATATATATCACCATTGCCCTTGATTTTCTTGACTGTATATCTCTTAAATGTCAACATATACACGTGTGATTTAGTTTACGAATATTTTTCAATGCCAAGAACCTCGATCAGAGAGTAACAAAGGCGTATGTTTCACAATGGTGTAAAATTAAAATGGGATATACCGGGCTAAGATTCGAGTTTCAGGGACAACCGCCAAACCAACCACCGAAGAATGGAAACGACGAGCGAAAACACTTGACAACCTCCTAAAAGCAGCTTTTTTGGCCACCAGACCTTTCTCCATCAATTAGAAATCTGATGTCGTCACTAAACACATTCCTTAAATTGTAGTCATTTGTTGAGTGTTTTTCTTGTGTCTAATCCGCATATATATCTCCATTGCCTTTGATTTGTTGACTGTATATATCTCTTAAATGTCAACATATACACGTGTGATTTAGTTTACGAAGATTTTTCAATGACGAGAACCTCGATCAGAGAGTAAAAAAGGCGCAAGGTTAACAATGGTGTAAAATTAAAATGGGATATACCGGCCCTGGATTTGAGTTACAGGAACAAGGGCCAAACCAGCCACCCAAGAATGGAATCATCGAGCGAACACATTTGACAACCTCCAAGAAGCAGCTTTTCTTGCCACCAGACCTTTCTCCATCAATTAGGAATCTGATGCCGTCACTAAACACATTCCTTAAATTGTAGCCATTTGTTGAGTGTTTTTTTTTGTGTCTAATCCGCATATATATCACCATTGCCCTTAATTTTATTGATTGTATATCTCTTAAATGTCAACATATACAAGTGTGATTTAGTTTACAAAGATTTTTCAATGCCGAGAATCTCAATCAGAGAGTAAAAAAGGTGTAAGGTTCACAATGGTGTAAAATTAAAATGGGATATACCGGTCAAGGATTCGAGTTACAGGAACAAGGGCCAAACCAACCACCCAAGAATGGAATCGTCGAGCGAAAACACTTGACAACCTCCTAGAAGCAGCTTTTCTTGCCACCAGACCTTTCTCCATCAATTAGGAATCTGATGCCGTCACTAAACACATTCCTTAAATTGTAGCCATTTGTTGAGTGTTTTTTTTGTCTAATCCGCATATATATCACCATTCCCTTGATTTTCTTAACTGTATGTCTCTTAAATGTGAACAAATACACGTGTGATTTAGTTTACGAAGATTTTTCAATGACGAGAACCTCGATCAGAGAGTAAAAAAGGCGTAAGGTTCACAATGGTGTAAAATTAAAATGGGATATACCAGGCTAGGATTCGAGTTACAGGAACAAGGGCCAAACCAACCACCCAAGAATGGAATTGTCGAGCGAAAACACTTGTCAACCTCCTAGAAGCAGCTTTTTTGCCACCAGACCTTTCTCCATCAATTTGGAATCTGATGCCGTCACTAAACACATTCCTTAAATTGTAGCCATTTGTTGAGTGTTTTTTTTGGTGTCTAATCCGCATATATATCACCATTGCCCTTGATTTTCTTGATTGTAAATCTCTTAAATGTCAACATATACACGTATGATATTGTTTACAAAGATTTTTCAATGCCGAGAACATCGATCAAAGAGTAAAATGCGTAAGGTTCACAATGGTGTAAAATTAAAATGGGATATACCCGGCTAGGATTCGAGTTACATGAAAAAGGGCCAAACCAACAACCCAGGAATGGAATCGTCGAGCGAAAACACTTGACAACCTCCTAGAAGCAGCTTTTCTTGCCACCAGACCTTTCTCCATCAATTAGGAATCTGATGCCATCAATAAACACATTCCTTAAATTGTAGCCATTTGTTGAATTTTTTTTTTTTTTTTGGTGTCTAATCCGCATATATATCACCATTGCCCTTGATTTTCTTGACTGTATATCTCTTAAATGTCAACATATACACTTGTGATTTAGTCTACGAAGATTTTTCAATGGCGAGAACATCGATCAAAGAGTAAAATGCGTAAGGTTCACAATGGTGTAAAATTAAAATGGGATATACCGGGCTAGGATTCGAGTTACAGGAACAAGGGCCAAACCAACCACCCACGAATGGAATCGTCGAGCGAAAACACTTGACAACCTCCTAGAAGCAGCTTTTCTTGCCACCAGACCTTTCTCCATCAATTAGGAATCTGATGCCATCACTAAACACATTCTTTAAATTGTAGCCATTTGTTGAGTGTTTTTTTTGGTGTCTAATCCGCATATATATCACCATTGCCCTTGATTTTCTTGACTGTATATCTCTTAAATGTCAACATATACACGTGTGATTTAGTTTACGAATATTTTTCAATGCCGAGAACCTCGATCAGAGAGTAACAAAGGCGTAAGGTTCACAATGGTGTAAAATTAAAATGGGATATACCGGGCTAGGATTCGAGTTACAGGGACAACGGCCAAACCAACCACCCAAGAATGGAAACGACGAGCGAAAACACTTGACAACCTCCTAGAAGCAGCTTTTCTTGCCACCAGACCTTTCTCCATCAATTAGGAATCTGATGCCGTCACTAAACACATTCCTTAAATTGTAGTCATTTGTTGAGTGTTTTTTTTTTGTGTCTAATCCGCATATATATCTCCATTGCCCTTGATTTGTTGACTGTATATATCTCTTAAATGTCTACATATACACGTGTGATTTAGTTTACGAAGATTTTTCAATGCCGAGAACCTCGATCAGAGAGTAAAAAAGGCGCAAGGTTCACAATGGTGTAAAATTAAAATGGGTATACCGGCCCTGGATTCGAGTTACAGGAACAAGGGCCAAACCAGCCACCCAAGAATGGAATCATCGAGCGAACACATTTGACAACCTCCTAGAAGCAGCTTTTCTTGCCACCAGACCTTTCTCCATCTATTAGGAATCTGATGCCGTCACTAAACACATTCCTTAAATTGTAGCCATTTGTTGAGTGTTTTTTTTGGTGTCTAATCCACATATATATCACCATTGCCCTTGATTTTCTTGACTGTATATCTCTTAAATGTCGACATATACACGTGTGATTTAGTTTACGAAGATTTTTCAATGCCGAGAACCTTGATCGGAGAGTAAAAAAGGCGTAAGGTTCACAATGGTGTAAAATTAAAATGGCATATACCGGGCTAGGATTCGAGTTACAGGAACAAGGGCCTAACCAACCACCCAATAATGGAATCGTCGAGCGAAAACACTTGACAACCTCCTAGAAGAAGCTTTTCTTGAGACCAGACTTTTCTCCATCAATTAGGAATCTGATGCCATCACTAAACACATTCCTTAAATTGTAGCCATTTGTTGAGTGTTTTTTTGTTGTCTAATCCGCATATATATCACCATTGCCCTTGATTTTTTTTGACTGTATATCTCTTAAATGTCAACATACACACGTGTGATTTAGTTTACGAAGATTTTTCAATGCCGAGAACCTCGATTAGAGAGTAAAAAAGGCGTAAGGTTCACAATGGTGTAAAATAAAAATGTGATATACCGGGCTAGGATTCGAGTTACAGTAACAAGGGCCAAACCAACCACCCAAGAATGGAATCGTCGAGCGAAAACACTGGACAACCTCCAAGAAGCAGCTTTTCTTGCCACCAGACCTTTCTCCATCAATTAGGAATCTGATGCCGTCACTAAACACATTCCTTAAATTGTAGCCATTTGTTGAGTGTTTTTTTTGGTGTCTATTCCGCATATATATCACCATTGCCCTTTATTTTATTGACTGTAAATCTCTTAAATGTCAACATATACATGTGTGATTTAGTTTACGAAGATTTTTCAATGCCGAGAATCTCGATCAAAGAGTAAAAAAGGTGTAAGGTTCACAATGGTGTAAAATTAAAATGAGATATATACCGGGCAAGGATTCGAGTTACAGGAACAAGGGCCAAACCAACCACCCAAGAATGGAATCGTCGAGCGAAAACACTTGAAAACCTCCTAGAAGCAGCTTTTCTTGCCACCAAACCTTTCTCCTTCAATTAGAAATCTGATGCCGTCACTAAACACATTCCTTAAATTGTAGCCATTTGTTAAGTGTTTTTTTGTGTCTAATCCGCATATATATCACCATTGCCCTTGATTTTCTTAACTGTATGTCTCTTAAATGTCAACAAATACACGTGTGATTTAGTTTACGAAGATTTTTCAATGACGAGAACCTCGATCAGAGAGTAAAAAAGGCGTAAGGTTCACAATGGTGTAAAATTAAAATGGGATATACCGGGCTAGGATTCGAGTTACAGGAACAAGGGCCACACCAACCACCCAAGAATGGAATCGTCGAGCGAAAACACTTGACAACCTCCTAGAAGCAGCTTTTTTGCCACCAGACCTTTCTCCATCAATTAGGAATCTGATGCCGTCACTAAACACATTCCTTAAATTGTAGCCATTTGTTGAGTGTTTTTTTTGTGTCTAATCCGCATATATATCACCATTGCCCTTGATTTTCTTGACTGTATATCTCTTAAATGTCAGCATATACACGTGTGATTTAGTTTACGAAGATTTTTCAACGCCGAGAACCTCGATCAGAGAGTAAAAAAGGCGTAAGGTTCACAATGGTGTAAAATTAAAATGGGATATAACGGGCTAAGATTCGAGTTATAGGAACAAGGGCCAAACCAACCACCCAAGAATGGAATCGTCGAGCGAAAACACTTGACAACCTCCTCGAAGCAGCTTTTCTTGCCACCAGACCTTTCTGCATTAATTAGTAATCTGATGCCGTCACTAAACACATTCCTTAAATTGTAGTCATTTGTTGAGTGTTTTTTTTGGTGTCTAATCTGCATATATATCACCATTGCCCTTCATTTTCTTGACTGTATATCTCTTAAATGTCAACATATACACGTGTGATTTAGTTTACGAATATTTTTCAATGCCGAGAACCTCAATCAGAGAGTAAAAAAGGCGCAAGGTTCACCATGGTGTAAAATTAAGGTAGGATATACCGGGCTAGGATTCGAGTTACACGAACAAGGGCCAAACCAGCCACCCAAGAATGGAATCGTCGAGAGAAAACACTTGACAACCTCCTAGACGCAGCTTTTCTTGCCACCAGACCTTTCTGCATTAATTAGTAATCTGATGCCGTCACTAAACACGTTCCTTAAATTGTAGCCATTTTTTGAGTGGTTTTTTTGGTGTTTAATCCGCATATATATCACCATTGCCCTTAATTTTCTTGACTGTATATCTCTTAAATGTCAACATATACACGTGTGATTTAGTTTACGAAGATTTTTCAATGCCGAGAACCTCGATCAGAGAGTAACAAAGGCGTAAGGTTCACAATGGTGTAAAATTAAAATGGGATATACCGGGCTAGGATTCGAGTTACAGGAACAAGGGCCAAACCAACCACCCAAGAATGGAATCGTCGAGCGAAAACACTTGACAACCTCCTAGAAGCAGCTTTTTTGCCACCAGACCTTTCTCCATCAATTAGGAATCTGATGCCGTCACTAAACCCATTCCTTAAATTGTAGCCATTTGTTGAGTGTTTTTTTTGTGTCTAATCCGCATATATATCACCATTGCCCTTGATTTTCTTGACTGTATATCTCTTAAATGTCAGCATATACACGTGTGATTTAGTTTACGAAGATTTTTCAACGCCGAGAACCTCGATCAGAGAGTAAAAAAGGCGTAAGGTTCACAATGGTGTAAAATTAAAATGGGATATACCAGGCTAAGATTCGAGTTATAGGAACAAGGGCCAAACCAACCACCCAAGAATGGAATCGTCGAGCGAAAACACTTGACAACCTCCTAGAAGCAGCTTTTCTTGCCACCAGACCTTTCTGTATCAATTAGTAATCTGATGCCGTCACTAAACACATTCCTTAAATTGTAGCCATTTGTTGAGTGTTTTTTTTGGTGTCTAATCTGGATATATATCACCATTGCCCTTCATTTTCTTGACTGTATATCTCTTAAATGTCAACATATACACGTGTGATTCAGTTTACGAAGATTTTTCAATGCCGAGAACCTCAATCAGAGAGTAAAAAAGGCGCAAGGTTCACCATGGTGTAAAATTAAGGTAGGATATAACGGGCTAGGATTCGAGTTACACGAACAAGGGCCAAACCAGCCACCCAAGAATGGAATCGTCGAGCGAAAACACTTTGACAACCTCCTAGACGCAACTTTTCTTGCCACCAGACGTTTCTCCATCAATTAGGAATCTGATGCCGTCACTAAACACGTTCCTTAAATTGTAGCCATTTTTTGAGTGGTTTTTTTGGTGTTTAATCCGCATATATATCACCATTGCCCTTAATTTTCTTGACTGTATATCTCTTAAATGTCAACATATACACGTGTGATTTAGTTTACGAAGATTTTTCAATGCCGAGAACCTCGATCAGAGAGTAAAAAAGGCGTAAGGTTCACAATGGTGTAAAATTAAAATGTGATATACCGAGCTAGGATTCGAGTTACAGGAACAAGGGCCAAACCAACCACCCAAGAGTGGAATCGTCGAGCGAAAACACTGTACAACCTCCAAGAAGAGCTTTTCTTGCCACCAGACCTTTCTCCACCAATTAGGAATCTGATGCCGTCACTAAACACATTCCTTAAATTGTAGCCATTTGTTGAGTGTTTTTTTTGGTGTCTAATCCGCATATATATCACCATTGCCCTTGATTTTATTGACTGTAAATCTCTTAAATGTCAACATATACATGTGTGATTAAGTTTACGAAGATTTTTCAATGCCGAGAATCTCGATCAGAGACTATAAAAGGCGTAAGGTTCACAATGGTGTAAAATTAAAATGGGATATACCGAGCTAAGATTCGAGTTATAGGAACAAGGGCCAAACCAACCACCCAAGAATGGAATCGTCGAGCGAAAACACTTGACAACCTCCAAGAAGCAGCTTTTCTTGCCACCAGACCTTTCTCCATCAATTAGGAATCTGATGCCGTCACTAAACACATTCCTTAAATTGTAGCCATTTGTTATGTGTTTTTTTTGGTGTCTAATCCGCATATATATCACCATTGTCCTTGATTTTATTGACTGTAAATCTCTTAAATGTCAACATATACATGTGTGATTTAGTTTACGAAGATTTTTCAATGCCGAGAATCTCGATCAGAGAGTAAACAAGGTGTAAGGTTCACAATGTTGTAAAATTAAAATGGGATATACCGGGCAAGGATTCGAGTTACAGGAACAAGGGCCAAACCAACCTCCCAAGAATGGAATCGTCGAGCGAAAACACTTGACAACCTCCTAGAAGCAGCTTTTCTTGCCACCAAACCTTTCTCCATCAATTAGAAATCTGATGCCGTCACTAAACACATTCCTTAAATTGTAGCCATTTGTTAAGTGTTTTTTTTGTGTCTAATCCGCACATATATCACCATTGCCCTTGATTATCTTAACTGTATGTCTCTTAAATGTCAACAAATACACGTGTGATTTAGTTTACGAAGATTTTTCAATGACGAGAACCTCGATCAGAGAGTAAAAAAGGCGTAAGGTTCACAATGGTGTAAAATTAAAATGGGATATACCGGGCTAGGCTTCGAGTTACAGGAACAAGGGCCAAACCAACCACCCAAGAATGGAATCGTCGAGCGAAAACACTTGACAACCTCCTAGAAGCATCTTTTTTACCACCAGACCTTTCTCCATCAATTAGGAATCTGATGCCGTCACTAAACACATTCCTTAAATTGTAGCCATTTGTTGAGTGTTTTTTTTGTGTCTAATCCGTATATATATCACCATTGCCCTTGATTTTCTTGACTGTATATCTCTTAAATGTCAGCATATACACGTGTGATTTAGTTTACGAAGATTTTTCAACGCCGAGAACCTCGATCAGAGAGTAAAAAAGGCGTAAGGTTCACAATGGTGTAAAATTAAAATGGGATATACCGGGCTAAGATTCGAGTTATAGGAACAAGGGCCAAACCAACCACCCAAGAATGGAATCGTCGAGCGAAAACACTTGACAACCTCCTAGAAGTTGCTTTTCTTGCCACCAGACCTTTCTGTATCAATTAGTAATCTGATGCCGTCACTAAACACATTCCTTAAATTGTAGCCATTTGTTGAGTGTTTTTTTTGGTGTCTAATCTGCATATATATCACCATTGCCCTTCATTTTCTTGACTGTATATCTCTTAAATGTCAACATATACACGTGTGATTCAGTTTACGAAGATTTTTCAATGCCGAGAACCTAGATCAGAGAGTAAAAAAGGGGCAAGGTTCACCATGGTGTAAAATTAAAGTAGGATATACCGGGCTAGGATTCGAGTTACACGAACAAGGGCCAAACCAGCCACCCAAGAATGGAATCGTCGAGCGAAAACACTTTGACAACCTCCTAGACGCAACTTTTCTTGCCACCAGGCGTTTCTCCATCAATTAGGAATCTGATGCCGTCACTAAACACGTTCCTTAAATTGTAGCCATTTTTTTAGTGGTTTTTTTGGTGTTTAATCCGCATATATATCACCATTGCCCTTAATTTTCTTGACTGTATATCTCTTAAATGTCAACATATACACGTGTGATTTAGTTTACGAAGATTTTTCAATGGCGAGAACTTCGATCAGAGAGTAAAAAAGGCGTAAGGTTCACAATGGTGTAAAATTAAAATGTGATATACCGAGCTAGGATTCGAGTTACAGGAACAAGGGCCAAACCAACCACCCAAGAATGGAATCGTCGAGCGAAAACACTGTACAACCTCCAAGAAGCAGCTTTTCTTGCCACCAGACCTTTCTCCATCAATTAGGAATCTGATGCAGTCACTAAACACATTCCTTAAATTGTAGCCATTTGTTGAGTGTTTTTTTTGGTGTCTAATCCGCATATATATCACCATTGCCCTTGATTTTATTGACTGTAAATCTCTTAAATGTCAACATATACATGTGTGATTTAGTTTACGAAGATTTTTCAATGCCGAGAATCTCGATCAGAGACTATAAAAGGCGTCAGGTTCACAATGGTGTAAAATTAAAATGGGATATACCGAGCTAAGATTCGAGATATAGGAACAAGGGACAAACCAACCACCCAAGAATGGAATCGTCGAGCGAAAACACTTGACAACCTCCTAGAAGCAGCTTTTCTTGCCACCAGACGTTTCTGCATCAATTAGTAATCTGATGCCGTCACTAAACACATTCCTTAAATTGTAGCCATTTGTTGAGTGTTTTTTTTGGTGTCTAATCTGCATATATATCGCCATTGCCCTTCATTTTCTTGACTGTATATCTCTTAAATGCCAACATATACACGTGTGATTTAGTTTACGAAGATTTTTTAATGCCGAGAACCTCAATCAGAGAGTAAAAAAGGCGCAAGGTTCACCATGGTGTAAAATTAAAGTAGGATATACCGGGCTAGGATTCGAGTTACACGAACAAGGGCCAAACCAGCCACCCAAGAATGGAATCGTCGAGCGAAAACACTTGACAATCTCCTAGACACAGCTTTTCTTGCCACCAGACCTTTCTCCATCAATTAGGAATCTGATGCCGTAACTAAACACGTTCCTTAAATTGTAGCCATTTTTTGAGTGGTTTTTTTGGTGTTTAATCTGCATATATATCACCATTGCCCTTAATTTTCTTGACTGTATATCTCTTAAATGTCAACATATACATGTGTGATTTAGTTGACGAAGATTTTTCAATGCCGAGAACCTCGATCAGAGAGTAAAAAAGGCGTAAGGTTCACAATGGTGTAAAATTAAAATGGGATATAATGGGCTAGGATTCGAGTTACAGGAACAAGGGCCAAACCAACCACCCAATAATGGAATCGTCGAACGAAAACACTTGACAACCTCCTAGAAGCAGCTTTTCTTGCCACCAGACCTTTCTCCATCAATTAGGAATCGGATGCCGTCACTAAACACATTCCTTAAATTGTAGCCATTTGTCGAGTGTTTTTTTTTTTGGTGTCTAATCCGCATATATATCACCATTGCCCTTCATTTTCTTGACTGTATATCTCTTAAATGTCAAAATATACACGTTTGATTTAGTTTACGAAGATTTTTCAATGCCGAGAAACTCGATCAGAGAGTAAAAAAGGCGCAAGGTTCACCATGGTGTAAAATTAAAATGGGATATACCGGGCTAGGATTCGAGTTACAGGAACAAGTGCCAAACCGGCCACCCAAGAATGGAAAACTCGAGCGAAAACACTTGACAACCTCCTAGAAGCAACTTTTCTTGCCACCAGACCTTTCTCCATCAATTAGGAATCTGATGCCGTCACTAAACACGTTCCTTAAATTGTAGCCATTTTTTGAGTGGTTTTTTTTGTGTCTAATCCTCATATATATCACCATTGCCTTTGATTTTCTTGACTGTATATCTCTTAAATGTCAAGATATACATGTTTGATTTAGTCTACGAAGATTTTTCAATGCCGAGAACCTCGATCAGAGAGTAAAAAAGGCGTAAGGTTCACAATGGTGTAAAATTAAAATGGGATATACCGGGCTAGGATTCGAGTTACAGGAACAACGGCCAAACCAACCACCCAAGAATGGAATCGTCGAGCGAAAACACTTGAAAACCTCCTAGAATAAGCTTTTCTTGCCACCAGACCTTTCTCCATCAATTAGGAATCTGATGCCGTCACTAAACACATTCCTTAAATTGTAGCCATTTGTTGAGTGTTTTTTTTGGTGTCTAATCCGCATATATATCACCATTGCCCTTGATTTTCTTGACTGTATATCTCTTAAATGTCAGTATATACACGTGTGATTTAGTTTACGAAGATTTTCCAACGCCGAGAACCTCGATCAGAGAGTAAAAAAGGCGTAAGGTTTACAATGGTGTAAAATTAAAATGGGATATAGCAGGCTAAGATTCGAGTTATAGGAACAAGGGCCAAACCAACCACCCAACAATGGAATCGTCAAGCGAAAACATTGACAACCTCCTAGAAGCAACTTTTCTTGCCACCAGACCTTTCTCCATCAATTAGGAATCTGATGTCGTCTCTAAACACAATCCTTAAATTGTAGCCATTTGTTGAGTGTTTTTTTTGGTGTCTAATCCGCATATATATCACCATTGCCCTTGATTTTCTTGACTGTATATCTCTTAAATGTCAACATATACATGTGTGATTTAGTTTATGAAGATTTTTCAATGCCGAGAACCTCGACCAGAGAGTAAAAAAGGCGTAAGTTTCACAATGGTGTAAAATTAAAATGGGATATACCGGGCTAGGATTCGAGTTATAGGAACAAGGGCCAAACCAACCACCCAAGAATGGAATCGTCGAGCGAAAACACATGACAACCTCCTAGAAGCAGCTTTTCTTGCCACCAGACATTTCTCCATCAATTAGGAATATGATGCCGTCACTAAACACATTCTCTAAATTGTAGCCATTTGTTGAGTGTTTTTTTGGTGTCTAATCCGCATATATATCACCATTGACCATGATTTTCTTGACTGTATATCTCTTAAATGTCAACATATACACGTGTGATTTAGTTTACGAAGATTTTCAATGCCGAGAACCTAGATCAGAGAGTAAAAAAGGCGTAAGGTTCACAATGGTGTAAAATTACAATGGGATATACCGGGCTATGATTCAAGTTACAGGAACAAGGGCCAAACCAACCACCCAAGAATGGAATCGTCGAGCGAAAACACTTGACAACCTCCTAGAAACAGCTTTTCTTGCCACCAGACATTTCTCCATCAATTAGGAATCTGATGCCGTCACTAAACACATTCCTTAAATTGTAGCCATTTATTGGGTGTTTTTTTTTTGTGTCTAATCCGCATAAATATCACCATTGCCCTTGATTTTATTGACTGTATATCTCTTAAATGTCCACATATAGACGTGTGATTTAGTTTACGAAGATTTTTCAATGCCGAGAACCTAGATCAGAGAGTAAAAAAGGCGTAAGGTTCACAATGGTGTAAGATTAAAATGGGATATACCGGGCTAGGATTCGAGTTACAGGAACAAGGGCCAAACCAACCACACAAGAATGAAATCGTCGATCGAAAACACTTGACAACCTCATAGATGCAGCTTTTCTTGCCACCAGACATTTCTCCATCAATTAGGAATCTGATGCCGTCACTTAACACATTCCTTAAATTGTAGCCATTTGATGTGTGTTTTTTTTGGTATCTAATCCGCATATATATCACCATTGCCCTTGATTTTCTTGACTGTATATCTCTTAAATGTCAACATATACACGTGTGATTTAGTTTTCGAAGATTTTTCAATGCCGAGAACCTAGATCAGAGAGTAAAAAAGTCGAAAGGATCACAATGGTGTAAAATTAAAATGGGATATACCGGGCTATGATTCGAGTTACAGGAACAAGGGCCAAACCAACCACCCAAGAATAGAATCGTCGAGCGAAAACACTTGACAACCTCCTAGAAGTAGCTTTTCTTGCCACCAGACCTTTCTCCATCAATTAGGAATCTGATACCGTCACTAAACACATTCCTTAAATTGTAGCTATTTGTTGAGTGTTTTTTTTGGTGTCTAATCCGCATTTATATCACCGTTGCCCTTGATTTTCTTGACTGTATATCTCTTAAATGTCAACATAAACACATGTGATTTAGTTTACAAAGATTTTTCAATACCGAGAACCTCGATCAGAGAGTAAAAAAGGTGTAAGGTTCACAATGGTGTAAAATTAAAATGGGATATACCGGGCTAGGATTCGAGTTACAGGAACAAGGGCCAAACCTACCACCTAAGAATGAAATCGTCGAGCGAAAACACTTGACAACCTCCTAGAAGCATCTTTTCTTGCCGCCAGACCTTTCTCCATCAATTAAGAATCTGATGCCGTCACTAAACACATTCCTTAAATTGTAGCCATTTGTTGAGTGTTTTTTTTTTGTTTCTAATCCGCATATATATCACCATTGCCCTTGATTTTCCTGACTGTATATCTCTTAAATGTCAACATATACACGTGTGGTTTAGTTTACCATGATTTTTCAATGCCGAGAACCTCGATCAGAAAGTAAAAAAGGCGTAAGGTTCACAATGGTGTAAAATTAAAATGGGATATACCGGCCTAGGATTCGAGTTACAGGAACAAGGGCCAAACCAACCACCTAAGAATGGAATCTTCGAGCGAAAACACCTGACAACCTCCTAGAAGCAACTTTTCTTGCCACCAGACCTTTCTCAATCAATTAGGAATATGATGCTGTCACTAAACACATTCTCTAAATTGTAGCCATTTGTTGAGTGTTTTTTTGGTTTCTAATCCGCATATATATCACCATTGACCATGATTTTCTTGACTGTATATCTCTTAAATGTCAACATATACACGTGTGATTTAGTTTACGAAGATTTTTCAATGCCGAGAACCTAGATCAGAGAGTAAAAAAGGCGTAAGGTTCACAATGGTGTAAGATTAAAATGGGATATACCGGGCTAGGATTCGAGTTACAGGAACAAGGGCCAAACCAACCACACAAGAATGAAATCGTCGATCGAAAACACTTGACAACCTCATAGATGCAGCTTTTCTTGCCACCAGACATTTCTCCATCAATTAGGAATCTGATGCCGTCACTTAACACATTCCTTAAATTGTAGCCATTTGATGTGTGTTTTTTTTGGTATCTAATCCGCATATATATCACCATTGCCCTTGATTTTCTTGACTGTATATCTCTTAAATGTCAACATATACACGTGTGATTTAGTTTTCGAAGATTTTTCAATGCCGAGAACCTAGATCAGAGAGTAAAAAAGTCGAAAGGTTCACAATGGTGTAAAATTAAAATGGGATATACCGGGCTATGATTCGAGTTACAGGAACAAGGGCCAAACCAACCACCCAAGAATAGAATCGTCGAGCGAAAACACTTGACAACCTCCTAGAAGCAGCTTTTCTTGCCACCAGACCTTTCTCCATCAATTAGGAATCTGATACCGTCACTAAACACATTCCTTAAATTGTAGCTATTTGTTGAGTATTTTTTTTGGTGTCTAATCCGCATTTATATCACCGTTGCCCTTGATTTTCTTGACTGTATATCTCTTAAATGTCAACATAAACACATGTGATTTAGTTTACGAAGATTTTTCAATACCGAGAACCTCGATCAGAGAGTAAAAAAGGTGTAAGGTTCACAATGGTGTAAAATTAAAATGGGATATACCGGGCTAGGATTCGAGTTACAGGAACAAGGGCCAAACCTACCACCTAAGAATGAAATCGTCGAGCGAAAACACTTGACAACCTCCTAGAAGCATCTTTTCTTGCCGCCAGACCTTTCTCCATCAATTAAGAATCTGATGCCGTCACTAAACACATTCCTTAAATTGTAGCCATTTGTTGAGTGTTTTTTTTTTGTTTCTAATCCGCATATATATCACCATTGCCCTTGATTTTCCTGACTGTATATCTCTTAAATGTCAACATATACACGTGTGGTTTAGTTTACCATGATTTTTCAATGCCGAGAACCTCGATCAGAAAGTAAAAAAGGCGTAAGGTTCACAATGGTGTAAAATTAAAATGGGATATACCGGCCTAGGATTCGAGTTACAGGAACAAGGGCCAAACCAACCACCCAAGAATGGAATCTTCGAGCGAAAACACCTGACAACCTCCTAGAAGCAACTTTTCTTGCCACCAGACCTTTCTCAATCAATTAGGAATATGATGCTGTCACTAAACACATTCTCTAAATTGTAGCCATTTGTCGAGTGTTTTTTTGGTTTCTAATCCGCATATATATCACCATTGACCATGATTTTCTTGACTGTATATCTCTTAAATGTCAACATATACACGTGTGATTTAGTTTACGAAGATTTTTCAATGCCGAGAACCTAGATCAGAGAGTAAAAAAGGCGTAAGGTTCACAATGGTGTAAAATTACAATGGGATATACCGGGCTATGATTCAAGTTACAGGAACAAGGGCCAAACCAACCACCCAAGAATGGAATCGTCGAGCGAAAACACTTGACAACCTCCTAGAAGCAGCTTTTCTTGCCACCAGACATTTCTCCATCAATTAGGAATCTGATGCCGTCACTAAACACATTCCTTAAATTGTAGCCATTTGTTGAGTGTTTTTTTTTTTGTGTCTAATCCGCATATATATCACCATTTCCTTTGATTTTATTGACTGTATATCTCTTAAATGTCAACATATAGACGTGTGATTTAGTTTACGAAGATTTTTCAATGCCGAGAACCTAGATCAGAGAGTAAAAAAGGCGTAAGGTTCACAATGGTGTAAGATTAAAATGGGATATACCGGGCTAGGATTCGAGTTACAGGAACAAGGGCCAAACCAACCACACAAGAATGAAATCGTCGAGCGAAAACACTTGACAACCTCATAGAAGCAGCTTTTCTTGCCACCAGACCTTTCTCCATCAATTAGGAATCTGATGTCGTCACTTAACACATTCCTTAAATTGTAGCCATTTGTTGTGTGTTTTTTTGGGTATCTAATCCGCATATATATCACCATTGCCCTTGATTTTCTTGACTGTATATCTCTTAAATGTCAACATATACATGTGTGATTTAGTTTATGAAGATTTTTCAATGCCGAGAACCTCGATCAGAGAGTAAAAAAGGCGTAAGGTTCACAATTGTGTAAAATTAAAATGGGATATACCGGGCTAGGATTCAAGTTACAGGAACAAGGGCCAAACCAACCACCCAAGAATGGAATCGTCGAGCGAAAACACATGACAACCTCCTAGAAGCAGCTTTTCTTGCCACCAGACCTTTCTCCATTAATTAGGAATATGATGCCGTCACTAAACACATTCTCTAAATTGTAGCCATTTGTTGAGTGTTTTTTTGGCGTCTAATCCGCATATATATCACCATTGACCATGATTTTCTTGACTGTATATCTCTTAAATGTCAACATATACACGTGTGATTAAGTTTACGAAGATTTTTCAATGCCGAGAACCTAGATCAGAGAGTAAAAAAGGCGTAAGGTTCACAATGGTGTAAAATTACAATGGGATATACCGGGCTTTGATTCAAGTTACAGGAACAAGGGCCAAACCAACCACCCAAGAATGGAATCGTCGAGCGAAAACACATGACAACCTCCTAGAAGCAGCTTTTCTTGCCACCAGACATTTCTCCATCATTTAGGAATCTGTTGCCGTCATTAAACACATTCCTTAAATTGTAGCCATTTGTTGAGTGTTTTTTTTGTCTAATCCGCATATATGTCACCAATGCCCTTGATTTTATTGACTGTATATCTCTTAAATGTCAACATATATACGTGTGATTTAGTTTACGAAGATTTTTCAATGCTGACAACCTAGATCAGAGAGTAAAAAAGGCGTAAGGTTCACAATGGTGTAAGATTAAAATGGGATATACCGGGCTAGGATTCGAGTTACAGGAACAAGGGCCAAACCAACCACACAAGAATGAAATCGTCGAGCAAAAACACGTAACAACCTCATAGAAGCAGCTTTTCTTCCCACCAGACCTTTCTCCATCAATTAGGAATCTGATGCCGTCACTTAACACATTCCTTAAATTGTAGCCATTTGTTGTGTGTTTTTTTTGGTATCTAATCCGCATATATATCACCATTGCCCTAGATTTTCTTGACTGTATATCTCTTAAATGTCAACATATACACGTGTGATTTAGTTTTCGAAGATTTTTCAATGCCGAGAACCTAGATCAGAGAGTAAAAAAGTCGAAAGGTTCACAATGGTGTAAAATTAAAATGGGATATACCGGGCTATGATTCGAGTTACAGGAACAAGGGCCAAACCAACCACCCAAGAATGGAATCGTCGAGCGAAAACACTTGACAACCTCCTAGAAGTAGCTTTTCTTGCCACCATACCTTTCTCCATCAATTAGGAATCTGATGCCGTCACTAAACACATTCCTTAAATTGTAGCTATTTGTTGAGTGTTTTTGTTGGTGTCTAATCCGCATATATATCACCATTGCCCTTGATTTTCATGACTGTATATCTCTTAAATGTCAACATAAACACATGTGATTTAGTTTACGAAGATTTTTCAATACCGAGAACCTCGATCAGAGAGTAAAAAAGTTGTAAGGTTCACAATGGTGTAAAATTAAAATGGGATATACCGGGCTAGGATTCGAGTTACAGGAACAAGGGCCAAACCTACCACCTAAGAATGAAATCGTCGAGCGAAAACACTTGACAACCTCCTAGAAGCATCTTTTCTTGCCGCCAGACCATTCTCCATCAATTAGGAATCTGATGCCGTCACTAAACACATTCTTTAAATTGTAGCCATTTGTTGAGTGTTTTTTTTTTTTGGTGTCTAATCCGCATATATATCACCATTGCCCATGATTTTCCTGACTGTATATCTCTTAAATGTCAACATATACACGTGTGGTTTAGTTTAACATGATTTTTCAAAGCCGAGAACCTCGATCAGAAAGTAAAAAAGGCGTAAGGTTCACAATGGTGTAAAATTAAAATGGGATATACCGGACTAGGATTCGAGTTACAGGAACAAGGGCCAAACCAACCACCCAAGAATGGAATCTTCGAGCGAAAACACATGACAACCTCCTAGAAGCAACTTTTCTTGCCACCAGACCTTTCTCCATCAATTAGGAATATGATGCCGTCACTAAACACATTCTCTAAATTGTAGCCATTTGTTGAGTGTTTTTTTGGTGTCTAATCCGCATATATATCACCATTGACCATGATTTTCTTGACTGTATATCTCTTAAATGTCAACATATACACGTGTGATTTAGTTTACAAAAATTTTTCAATGCCGAGAACCTAGATCAGAGAGTAAAAAAGGCGTAAGGTTCACAATGGTGTAAAATTACAATGGGATATACCGGGCTATGATTCAAGTTACAGGAACAAGGGCCAAACCAACCACCCAAGAATGGAATCGTCGAGCGAAAAGACATGACAACCTCCTAGAAGCAGCTTTTCTTGCCACCAGACCTTTCTCCATTAATTAGGAATATGATGCCGTCACTAAACACATTCTCTAAATTGTAGCCATTTGTTGAGTGTTTTTTTGGTGTCTAATCCGCATATTTATCACCATTGACCATGATTTTCTTGACTGTATATCTCTTAAATGTCAACATATACACGTGTGATTTAGTTTACGAAGATTTTTCAATGCCGAGAACCTAGATCAGAGAGTAAAAAAGGCGTAAGGTTCACAATGGTGTAAAATTACAATGGGATATACCGGGCTTTGATTCAAGTTACAGGAACAAGGGCCAAACCAACCACCCAAGAATGGAATCGTCGAGCGAAAACACATGACAACCTCCTAGAAGCAGCTTTTCTTGCCACCAGACATTTCTCCATCAATTAGGAATCTGATGCCGTCACTAAACACATTCCTTAAATTGTAGCCATTTGTTGAGTGTTTTTTTTGTCTAATCCGCATATATATCACCATTGCCCTTGATTTTATTGACTGTATATCTCTTAAATGTCAACATATAGACGTGTGATTTAGTTTACGAAGATTTTTCAATCCCGAGAACCTAGATCAGAGAGTAAAAAAGGCGTAAGGATCACAATGGTGTAAGATTAAAATGGGATATACCGGGCTAGGATTCGAGTTACAGGAACAAGGGCCAAACCAACCACACAAGAATGAAATCGTCGAGCGAAAACACTTGACAACCTCATAGAAGCAGCTTTTCTTGCCACCAGACCTTTCTCCATCAATTAGGAATCTGATGCCGTCACTTAACACATTCCTTAAATTGTAGCCATTTGTTGTGTGTTTTTTTTTTGGTATCTAATCCGCATATATATCACCATTGCCCTTGATTTTCTTGACTGTATATCTCTTAAATGTCAACATATACACGTGTGATTTAGTTTTCGAAGATTTTTCAATGCCGAGAACCTAGATCAGAGAGTAAAAAAGTCGAAAGGTTCACAATGGTGTAAAATTAAAATGGGATATACCGGGATATGATTCGAGTTACAGGAACAAGGGCCAAACCAACCACCCAAGAATGGAATCGTCGAGCGAAAACACTTGACAACCTCCTAGAAGCAGCTTTTCTTGCCACCAGACCTTTCTCCATCAATTAGGAATCTGATGCCGTCACTAAACACATTCCTTAAATTGTAGCTATTTGTTGAGTGTTTTTTTTTGGTGTCTAATCCGCATATATATCACCATTGCCCTTGATTTTCTTGACTGTATATCTCTTAAATGTCAACATAAACACATGTGATTTAGTTTACGAAGATTTTTCAATGCCGAGAACCTATATCAGAGAGTAAAAAAGTCGAAAGGTTCACAATGGTGTAAAATTAAAATGGGATATACCGGGCTAGGATTCGAGTTACAGGAACAAGGGCCAAACCTACCATCTAAGAATGAAATCGTCGAGCGAAAACACTTGACAACCTCCTAGAAGCATCTTTTCTTGCCGCCAGACCTTTCTCCATCAATTAGGAATCTGATGCCGTCACTAAACACATTCTTTAAATTGTAGCCATTTGTTGAGTGTTTTTTTTTGGTGTCTAATCCGCATATATATCACCATTGCCCTTGATTTTCCTGACTGTATATCTCTTAAATGTCAACATATACACGTGTGGTTTAGTTTAACATGATTTTTCAATGCCGAGAACCTCGATCAGAAAGTTAAAAAGGCGTAAGGTTCACAATGGTGTAAAATTAAAATGGGATATACCGGACTAGGATTCGAGTTACAGGAACAAGTGCCAAACCAACCACCCAAGAATGGAATCTTCGAGCGAAAACACATGACAACCTCCTAGAAGCAACTTTTCTTGCCACCAGACCTTTCTCCATCAATTAGGAATATGATGTCGTCACTAAACACATTCTCTAAATTGTTGCCATTTGTTGAGTGTTTTTTTGGTGTCTAATCCGCATATATATCACCATTGACCATGATTTTCTTGACTGTATATCTCTTAAATGTCAACATATACACGTGTGATTTAGTTTACGAAGATTTTTCAATGCCGAGAACCTAGATCAGAGAGTAAAAAAGGCGTAAGGTTCACAATGGTGTAAAATTACAATGGGAAATACCGGGCTATGATTCAAGTTACAGGAACAAGGGCCAAACCAACAACCCAAGAATGGAATCGTCGAGCAAAAACACTTGACAACCTCCTAGAAGCAGCTTTTCTTGCAACCAGACATTTCTCCATCAATTAGGAATCTGATGCCGTCACTAAACACATTCCTTAAATTGTATCCATTTGTTGAGTGTTTTTTTTTGTGTCTAATCCGCATATATATCACCATTGCCTTTGATTTTATTGACTGTATGTCTCTTAAATGTCAACATATAGACGTGTGATTTAGTTTACGAAGATTTTTCAATGCCGAGAACCTAGATCAGAGAGTAAAAAAGGCGTAAGGTTCACAATGGTGTAAGATTAAAATGGGATATACCGGGCTAGGATTCGAGTTACAGGAACAAGGGCCAAACCAACCACACAAGAATGAAATCGTCGAGCGAAAACACTTGACAACCTCATAGAAGCAGCTTTTCTTGCCACCAGACCTTTCTCCATCAATTAGGAATCTGATGCCGTCACTTAACACATTCCTTAAATTGTAGCCATTTGTTGTGTGTTTTTTTGGGTATCTAATCCGCATATATATCACCATTGCCCTTGATTTTCTTGACTTTATATCTCTTAAATGTCAACATATACATGTGTGATTTAGTTTATGAAGATTTTTCAATGCCGAGAACCTCGATTAGAGAGTAAAAAAGGCGTAAGGTTCACAATGGTGTAAAATTAAAATGGGATATACCGGGCTAGGATTCGAGTTATAGGAACAAGGGCCAAACCAACCACCCAAGAATGGAATCGTCGAGCAAAAACACATGACAACCTCCTAGAAGCAGCTTTTCTTGCCACCAGACCTTTCTCCATCAATTAGGAATATGATGCCGTCACTAAACACATTCTCTAAATTGTAGCAATTTGTTGAGTGTTTTTTTGGTGTCTAATCCGCATATATATCACCATTGACCATGATTTTCTTGACTGTATATCTCTTAAATGTCAACATATACACGTGTGATTTAGTTTACGAAGATTTTTCAATGCCGAGAACCTAGATCAGAGAGTAAAAAAGGCGTAAGGTTCACAATGGTGTAAAATTACAATGGGATATATCGGGCTTTGATTCAAGTTACAGGAACAAGGGCCAAACCAACCACCCAAGAATGGAATCGGCGAGCGAAAACACTTGACAACCTCCTAGAAGCAGCTTTTCTTGCCACCAGACATTTCTCCATCAATTAGGAATTTGATACCGTCACTAAACACATTCCTTAAATTGTAGCCATTTGTTGAGTGTTTTTTTTTGTGTCTAATTCGCATATATATCACCATTGCCCTTGATTTTATTGACTGTATATCTCTTAAATGTCAAGATATAGACGTGTGATTTAGTTTACGAAGATTTTTCAATGCCGAGAACCTAGATCAGAGAGTAAAAAAGGCGTAAGGTTCACAATGGTGTAAGATTAAAATGGGATATACCGGGCTAGGATTCGAGTTACAGGAACAAGGGCCAAACCAACCACACAAGAATGAAATCGTCGAGCGAAAACACTTGACAACCTCATAGAAGCAGCTTTTCTTGCCACCAGACATTTCTCCATCAATTAGGAATCTGATGCCGTCACTTAACACATTCCTTAAACTGTAGCCATTTGTTGTGTGTTTTTTTTGGTATCTAATCCGCATATATATCACCATTGCCCTTGATTTTCTTGACTGTATATCTCTTAAATGTCAACATATACACGTGTGATTTAGTTTTCGAAGATTTTTCAATGCCGAGAACCTAGATCAGAGAGTAAAAAAGGCGAAAGGTTCACAATGGTGTAAAATTAAAATGGGATATACCGGGCTATGATTCGAGTTACAGGAACAAGGGCCAAACCAACCACCCAAGAATGGAATCGTCGAGCGAAAACACTTGACAACCTCCTAGAAGCAGCTTTTCTTGCCACCAGACCTTTCTCCATAAATTCGGAATCTGATTCCGTCACTAAACACATTCCTTAAATTGTAGCTATTTGTTGAGTGTTTTTTTTGGTGTCTAATCCGCATATATATCACCATTGCCCTTGATTTTCTTGACTGTATATCTCTTAAATGTCAACATAAACACATGTGATTTAGTTTACGAAGATTTTTCAATACCGAGAACCTCGATCAGAGAGTAAAAAATGCGTAAGGTTCACAATGGTGTAAAATTAAAATGGGATATACCGGGCTAGGATTCGAGTTACAGGAACAAGGGCCAAAGCTACCACCTAAGAATGAAATCGTCGAGCGAAAACACTTGACAACCTCCTTGAAGCATCTTATCTTGCCGCCAGACCTTTCTCCATCAATTAGGAATCTGATGCCGTCACTAAACACATTCCTTAAATTGTAGCCATTTGTTGAGTGTTTTTTTTTTGGTGTCTAATCCGCATATATATCACCATTGCCCTTGATTTTCCTGACTGTATATCTCTTAAATGTCAACATATACACGTGTGATTTAGTTTACCATGATTTTTCAATGCCGAGAACCTCGATCAGAAAGTAAAAAAGGCGTAAGGTTCACAATGGTGTAAAATTAAAATGGGATATACCGGACTAGGATTCGAGTTACAGGAACAAGGGCCAAACCAACCACCCAAGAATGGATTCTTCGAGTGAAAACACATGACAACCTCCTAGAAGCAACTTTTCTTGCCACCAGACCTTTCTCCATCAATTAGGAATATGATGCCGTCACTAAACACATTCCTTAAATTGTAGCCATTTGTTGAGTTTTTTTTTTGTGTCTAATCCGCAAATATATCACCATTGACCATGATTTTCTTCACTGTATATCTTTTAAATGTCAACATATACACGTGTGATTTAGTTTACGAAGATTTTTCAATGCCGAGAACCTCGACCAGAGAGTAAAAAAGGCGTAAGTTTCACAATGGTGTAAAATTAAAATGGGATATACCGGGCTAGGATTCAAGTTACAGGAACAATGGCCAAACCAACCACCCAAGAATGGAATCGTCGAGCGAAAACACTTGACAACCTACTAGAATCAGCTTTTCTTGCCACCAGACCTTTCTCCATCAATTAGGAATATGATGCCGTCATTAAACACATTTCTTAAATTGTAGACATTTGTTGAGTGTTTTTTTTGGTGTCTAATCCGCATATATATATCACCATTGACCATTATTTTCTTGACTGTATATCTTTTAAATGTCAACATATACAAGTGTGATTTAGTTTACGAAGATTTTTCAATGCCGAGAACCTCGACCAGAGAGTAAAAAAGGCGTAAGGTTCACAATGGTGTAAAATTAAAATGGGATATACCGGGCTAGGATTCAAGTTACAGGAACAATGGCCAAACCAACCACCCAAGAATGGAATCGTCGAGCGAAAACACTTGACAACCTCCTAGAAGCAGCTTTTCTTGCCACCAGACCTTTCTCCATCAATTAGGAATCTGATGCCATCACTAAACACATTCCTTAAATTGTAGCCATTTGTTGAGTGTTTTTTTTCTGTCTAATCCGCATATATATCACCATTGCCCTTGATTTTCTTCACTGTATATCTCTTAAATGTCAACATATCCACGTGTGATTTAGTTTACGAAGATTTTTCAATGCCGAGAACCTCGATCAGAGAGTAAAAAAGGCGTCAGGTTCACAATGGTGTAAAATTAAAATGGGATATACCGAGCTAGGATTCGAGTTAAAGGAACAAGGGCCAAACCTACCACCCAAGAATGGAATCGTCGAGCGAAAACACTTGAAAACCTCCTAGAAGCAGCTTTTCTTGCCACCAGACCTTTCTCCATCAATTAGGAATCTGATGCCATCACTAAACACATTCCTTAAATTGTAGCCATTTGTTGAGTGTTTTTTTTGTGTCTAATCCGCATATATATCACCATTGCCCTTGATTTTCTTAACCGTATATCTCTTAAATGTCAACATATACACGTGTGATTTAGTTTACGAAGATTTTTCAATGCCGAGAACCTCGATCAAGGAGTATAAAAGGCGTAAGGTTCACAATGGTGTAAAATTAAAAAGGGATATACCGGGATAGGATTCGAGTTACAGGAACAAGGGCCAAACCTGTTAGGAAACTTTATTTGTAAGTATTGAAGAAAAACACATTCAACTGGATCTATGAAGAGATCACAGTCCTGAAGATCACGAACTAGAAAAAGAAGATCAAATGGGACAACCAGAATACATAGCATCTACTTCAAAGAATCACAAGTTGATCAAGAGCTGAAATAGATTATCAGAAAAGGTCATTTCTGATGGATCTGATGATATTTCTGATGAAATATCATCAGTATCTGATGATTCTGATCATCAAGGATTTTCTGATGAAATAACCCACTTGTCTGAAATTGGCTCTGTCCTGCCACACTTACCGAAGCAAGTTGACAGATATCATGATGAAAAAGGAAACTTGAACGTTGGAATCAATGAATATGTCAATTGGCTACTTTTTGCAGGAATTATTGTATGAATAAACTATTGTTTATTCATACACCAATCCGTCTATAAATAGAAGGCTAAACCAGGAGAAGCAAAGTGAGTTTGAAGCTTAGCATTCACACATACATCTAAACTCCATTGCTCTCTCCCCCACAGAATTCAAGATTCGTTTGTATTAGATAATAATCTTACAATCACCTTGTAAACCATTTTGTTTCAAAGTGATATAAACTTGATAATTCTGTAGGTCTTGTTTCTTGAAAGTCTGATTTCCATTTCCGCGCATCTTTTTCCCATCTACTGAAATCACTTGCCATATTACGTGAAAAGAAGTTGTTTTGAGCCTGAACTGGGCCTAACAAAACCAACCACCCAAGAATGGAATCGTCGAGCGAAAACACTTGGTTCTATGTCTAAACCTCCGACTCTGGTCAGAGAGGAATACCCCCAGTGGAAAATCAGGATGGTCAATTTCCTTAATGGTCATGACCGAGCTCTGTTTCAATCCATTGAAAGGGGTCCACATACACCAATGACTGATATACCTGCTATTCCAGCAACTGACCAATCACCAGCAATCCCTGCCTCCCGCGCTCCCAAAAGTGAAATAAACTGGAGTGCGGAAGACAAGGACCTGGTGGCTGGGGATGAAAGGGCAAAGTCACTTTTAATTATGGCCATCCCCAATGACATATTTTCACAAGTTGATGCATGTGCATCAGCTAAGGAAATATGGGATCAGTTGGAAAATCTTTGTGAAGGAGGAGAAAGGATGAGAAGAAACAAGAGAACAAATAATGTCTCATCTTATGAAAGGTTTAAAAGTTTGCCAAATGAAAGGTTAAATGATACATATCAAAGATTTACAAAACTTTCAAACGAGCTAAAGAAATTTGGTATAAAAAAATCAAACGATGAAAGAAACATAAAATTTCTTGATGCCCTTCCTAGAGAATGGAGAAGTCTAACCATGACTTTATCATCAACCTTAGAACTAGGAAACATGAGTCTTCATTTGAGCAGAGGTTGAGGGGAAGTAACCAGAGATACCAGAGGAGTGACAAAGGAAGGATGGATGGAAGATCTAAAGAAGAGTTTAGATCTAAGGATAAAGGGAAGACTGAAGTTGTGTGTTACAAGTGCAAGCAAAGAGGTCATTATGCATCAGAATGCAAGACCAAAAAGCTGAAGGATGTTGCCTATTATGAGAAAAAGCTTGAAGAAGCAAAGAAGCAGCAACAAGTAAGCTTAATTGCTGGAACAGATACATGGTTATCTGATGATTCTTCTGATGATGAAGAAGAAGAATTGGTAAATTTTTGCCTCATGGCACTCTCTGAAGGACTACCAGAAACTTCAGAACAAAAGGTAAATTTAGACAATCTTGATCTTGAACACAAACTAAACAAGCTCATGTCAGATTTTCTAAATTTGCAAGAAAAACATCAATCAGATATTAGAAAATCTGATGAGTTGCAAAGGACTTTGAATAAAATCATTCTTGAAAACCAACATCTTATAGAGGACAGTTTAGATCAAAGAGCAAAAGTTGAGTTTTATGAAAATGAAAGAAAAGATCTTTACAAGAAAATCAATGACAAAGAAATCAATGTAAGAGGTTTTCAACAGGCTAGAGAATTCATAAATTTTATTGAGTCCACACCAAAGAACAAAGGAGAGGGTTTAGGCTATACAAGTACTACAAGATCAAATAGAAATAAACCCACTATCTTTGTAAAAGCAACTCATCAGATTTCTGATAATTTAGTATCAGAATCTGAATCTGAATCTTGCAAATCAATCTGTTCTGAATATTCTTTTGACAAACCAAACTTCAAAACAAACAAGAGTGAATGCAGTCAAGAATCTGTAAAAACTCCAGAAGCAGTTCACTCATCTTTTCAAAATGATCCAATCATTCCATCACAATAGGAACTATCAGAAAATTCTGATAACTCTTGTATGTGTGTTGACATACCGAAGCTTGTCCAACACCATCTTCAAAAGAAAAATGTAAAATCTGTTAATGGCTCAGCATATAACAGAGTTTCTGATGCAAAACCAAGAAGAAATAAAAATAAAATGTTTCAAATTTCATCAGAAACTGTACCCAAGCATGCCTGGGTACCAAAAACCCTCTAATCATTTCATTTCAGGACCATCATGTGCAGCAGATCTAGTACTGCGACTCAGGAAGCTCCAAGCACATGAATGGGGACAGGAGCTTACTCAGCAACTTTGTTTCAAAGCTGGGTATATTGGTAAAGTTTGGAAATGGTGTGAAAGGAAGGATCATGGGATATGGATGCATTAAAGGTATGGATGTCTAACCATAAAAGAGAGTAGTCCTTGTTAAAAGGCTTATCACATAATTTGCTTTGTTATGGTCAGTTCAATGGTAAAAACTACTCAAGTAATTTTATCACCTGTAAAAATGCTTGATAATTTGCTTTAGTGAATAATCAAATTCGTATGTCTGATAAATCACCATAAAATCTGTCAAATTCTGACAACTTCATCAGAATTTCTGATAAGTCATCAGAAATTCTGGTGAACCATAAGTAAAGATGATGATAATCAGAAATATCATAGTTCATTAAAACAAAGTACTGCATGACAACATCCACATTCATATTTCTTGTTTAAATTTTTTTTGTGTGTTTGAATTTTTTTATAATTTTTCCCCATGTTGGTGCTGATAACGTCATTCAAACAGAAAATTTCTGGGAACTCGTTAAAATAGATATTTCTCTCTCCTTCATTTATTACACCCCATCATGTTTAAGAAGGTTGAAGTGACATATTGGTAGGCTACAATGATACATTACCAGAAATTAGCCACCTAGATAAATCAATGCATATGTAGTGGAGAAGGAACATATCTCTGTTATTTTTTTCTGTTCTCTGATAATCATTAAAATAACAAAGATTGCGGTGAGGAAAATCCACAAGTTGGTAGCTTCCATTTATAGCAAATATTAAATTTACTATAAATATTCACCACTTTGAGTTAAAATCTGTCATCTTCACTTCTCTTCTTCATCACATATTCACACACACTCACAAAATGAACTCCATCAAAGATGAATGTTTTCCACTTGTTCTTTATCCATATCATAACCTAAGATTGAGGACAAATCTGGAAGGTCCTCAGTGGGAAGGGTGTCAAGTTGTATTCAAGATGCTCATGAATAGCAACTTGAGCTATGCCCTCACTGCTCACATAAGTGTTCATCCAGAGATTCTTCAAATCTTCTGGAAAAATGCAACACTATCTGAGTATCAAAACAGGGAGCAGATGACCATCAAGAGTGAGGTGCTAAATCAGCAAATTCTGTTAAATGAAGCCACCATCAGGACTGCTCTTCAACTAAATGATGATAATGACGTTCTGATGTTCACAAGGAATCAGAAGGAAAATGTCTTGAGGGAAATGGGTTATCACACACCAAACCAACAACGGGCAATCAACAAAAATGGCTTTAAAAAGCCATGGCAATATCTGGTCACCCAGATGGGTGCTTGTTTTTCAAAGAAGGTCATTAATCATCATGAAATATCTCTGAAATTGATGGAGCCTATACTAGCACTGGTACTTAAGGTACCTTACAACTTCTCTCATTATCTGATGAGTGATTTTGTAAGTAACATGTGGGTTGCCAAGCCATTCTTGATGTATCCTCGTTTTCTAACAAAGATAATTACGAGTCAGCTAGACTTTGCAGGCATTCCTGCAAGTTATCCAAGGGCTGACATGAGACTTCAAGAAAACATGGGTCTCAGCGTGCTTGTACCCACTAACAACAACTCTGGGATGATAACTGATCTATTGTTACTTTTGGAAATGGAACATGGTGAAGGAGTAGATATTGATTAGGTTTTATTTGTTTTGCTTGTACAAGTTTTTTTTTTTTTTGTATGTTAATATTTTTGCTTACTAGTCTTCTGGTTTGTGGTTTTGGGAAATAGGTAAAGATAAAATGATCATCAGAAATCAAACTCAAAATTTTCTGATAAAATGGGACAAAATCTGGTTATTCAAAATTTTCTGATAAAACTTCAATGATAACAAAATGTTTTTAGAAAATATCAGAAAAGTCAAAGAAACTTGGATGCTACCAGAAAAACAAATGTAAGTCTTCTGATCTTTCCTTATTCCCTCTCATCTCAAAAAAAAAGGGCACTCATAAGTTTAGGGGGAAATCTCAGAAATTCTGATAAAAAGACTGATTATTTCTGTTAACTACATCTCAAAAAGTCAACAGAAGTCAAAACAAAAGAATACATATGGTCAACAGAATTTCTGATGATCTTATCAGAATGGGACTTTCTGACTTATGAAGAAAAGAGGGTACATATGAAGGAAGATAATTGGACCTTTTATCAAATGGGGTCCACAAAGAAGAAAAGGTGTCATAGAACCGATAGTTTTCTCCAATCAAAAATCAGTGCAACACTTTCAAGAAATGACTGAAGAAACTACAAATTGAAGAGTCAAGTTGAAAGGGCATAACCACGATTCCATGATAAACAATTTCATTAATGTCTTAACACCCACGATCCAACGGTTATATTTTGAACCAAAAACTCAGCATACACGATCTAACGGTTATAAAGACAATTAATGATCTCTTTATCACTATCTCATACCACGATTTATACTCCTTCAACTCCTTCTACTTCATACACCTACAATACTCTCAATTTTCTCATATCCTAAAAACCCCTGTTTTTTTCCCACAAATCAAAAATCCCTAAATTTCAAACCCTAACTCACAGAGACCAAAAATGGCAGAAGTTAACCTCAATATTCCAATTATTCAACATGAAGTACCTTTTGTCGAGGAAGCAGAATTTCTACCAATGAAGGAAAACAATCTGCTGATGAATACAGAGTATTCAGAGTATGATAAAAGATGTCAACTTCTGGTAGAATATCTTACAAAATGCCCAATCTCAGGAGCATTGACAAAAGAAAGAGAAATACCAGAAAGGATGCTACAGCAATTTGTTTACACTTTTAAAGAAGTTGAAGAAAATCGGGTGTCTGCTCATGTATGGGGAAGTGTCTATGTAACATTAACTCCAGCAAGAGTAAGAGAATGGCTTGGATTGCCTATTCTTGGCAGTTACACTGAAGCCCCAAGCAAAGAAGATTTATTAGACTTCGCCATTGGGCTTGGATACAAGAAAAGAGATGTCAACAAAATTGGAGCAATAAGAAGAAGTGAATTGCCAGCCATCTGGCAAGTGATGATGGAAGTGTTAAACAAATGTCTCACCTCAAAGATAGGAGGAACTGATCAAATCAATCAAGCTATTCTGACAATCATGTTTGGACTCATAAATGGGTTCAAGATTGATTATGGGTCAGAAATCTTTAACCTTCTCAAAAGATCAATCATCACCAGAAATGGAAGAATAACATCTCATCTGCCATATCCAAGGTTAATCTCAATTTTCATTTCTGAAGCATTTATTGAAAGAAACATGGAGATTCCAATATTAGAAGACATCTGGAGATAAAAAACAATGAAGGCCTAGAATTCAAATCATGGATGGGAATCAGACAAAGATATCCCTGTGTTACCAGAAAGCATGTTATGCTTCATTGCACCAGACTCACAATACAGAATACAACATGAAAAACTTCTGACAAAATCAACCTCTCCCACAGAAGAACCAAGCAGAGAAATTGTGAACTGTTCTTCATCAACAGAAAAAGGAGACAATGAGAAGTCCTCACCATCAGAAAATAAGGGTGTAGAAGAAAGAAGAATTCTGGAAAAAGCTAACTTGGAGATAGCCAAATCACCAGAAAACGAAGAAAAGCATGCTGAAAGTCAACATATTCATGGAGCAGGAATTCATAATGAATTTGAAATCCATCAAACACATGATGCAGGATCACACATTGCTGGAGAAACACACGATGTTGAAATTGAAGCCACTGAAGTCATTTATCATGATGAATCTTACATTGCTGGTACATCCCTTTTAAACACTGTTCTAGTAGAAACTCACAGAGAAGAAACAAAATCAGAAAGTTCTGTTAACGTTCCTTACAAAATAGAATACAGAACAACGAATGTTGATCAAGAGGTTACTAGTTCCATAAATCTCAACTCTGAATCAGAAAATGAGGAAGAGGATGAGATCCCAACAGATGGAGATCAGAAAACTGATCAAGGAAATCTGGCTAAAGGTAATTTGTTTACCTCAAAAACTTATGGAGGATCATATATTGATATGATTCAAGGACATAAGGAAACCCAGAATGAGAATAAGTTTTTCATCACTGGTGGAGATAATTCTGGTAAATTCAAAGCTGGACCAAGTGTGTTGGCCAAGAATGACCCTATCATCTCTAAAACAGCAGCAAATGTGTTTGCAGCTGGAATGTTAGAAGGAACATCTGTTGTTCCAATTATCCCTGAGAAACCCATGAACCAAGAAAATATAGAAGCAATACTGGAAAATGTTTACAAAGTCTACAAAAGAAATCCAGTAGGAGAAAAATTTGATATGTTGCTGTCAGAAATACAAGGTCAAAAGGCTGATATGAAGACTTTGTCAGAACCAGTGAAGGAAATGAACAAACAAACCGAAGAAAACACTGAAGCACTAAAGTCTCTTCAAAAGATGAAAGAAAAGGCACCAGAATCCAACATCTCTGCATCAGAAATCCAAACGATTCTCACAGAAATGGAAAAAATCAAAGCACAAGTTGCAAAAGTGATTGAATCAAGGCAGTCAAGTAGTACAAACAGAGTTTTGGAAGAAGTTACCATACTAAGGGCAAGTAATAATGGTATCACAGATGCCCTTGAGAAGCTGTCAAAAGAATGGGCTGAAATTCAAACAAAAGCTCAAACAGAATTCACAAATATTCAGAAAAACATACACAGCAACTCAAAACAGGTAAAAGAAGTTCAACAACTGGTAGAGAAGATGCAATTCAATATTGCAAAACTAGCCAAAGTGAATCCACAAGAACTCATGAAAGAAATTCCTGCTAAAAGCTCACATCAAGAAGCTCCAAAGTCAACTCCTCAACAATCATCAATCTCACCAATCACAAAAGCTGGAACCACAGTGATGGGTCCTCCTCCGAATGTTCCAAAAGACAAAATACTGAAAAGGTTAGCAACTGCAAAACCTCAAGTTATTACAAATTTAAATTTGCTAGCATATGTCCCAAAACCAACAAAATCTGATGATTCAGCAATAAGTAAGTATATGAATAAACAAATAATGAATGAATGGGAACAAGAAGGAGAGTCAGCAACAAAATCAAAGACTGTTAAGAGAAAGATCTCTGAAACCAAGTCTATCATGGTTAAAGAGATTGCACGAGATGTAATGATATTTCCTAAGACCAATCTGGTGAGTTACTATCTAACAAAAGAAGATAAAGCACAAAGATCACTATCTACTACCAGACTGGACTTAAGAGAAGAAAGAATAAAAAGAGGGCCAAGCAGCATTCACAAACAAAATTGGAATCCAGTAAAAAGAATTCTAAACGTGAGTGAAGTAAAGAGTGCAATTGATGATATTGGAGGAACTCATGTGCAAAACAGATACACACTTCAGAGGGAGAATGGAGAAGAACAGAAGGTGACTGATGAAGAAATAGCTGACCAGTTGCATCCTTTAGACATTCTGTTTATGAAGGATCATTATGAAAAGGAAAAGAAAAATAATCAAGAAGTCAGAAGAGCATTAAATGGCATATCAAAGGCTGGAATACTGCTGTTTGAAAGAATAGCTTTTTCAGACTTTGATCTATGCATAAATTTTGAGCATGTACACAACAAAAAGGTATATGTCAGATCACCAAAGACAAAAGTTCCTTCAGACATAGTAGAAGATGCAAGATCTGGAGACATCATCATGCTGACAAACGTAAATAAAGAACAAGATTATGGTGTAATCTTCAGAGATAAGGATGATAACAAAGCTATGTTCAGAGGTGTTGACATCTGCAAGTACTCAAATCAAACTCTGAGGTATATCTTGAAAACCATGAACAAAAGACAAGAACATCTTCAGAAGATAGAAAAGAACATGGAGGGAAGCAGAAAAGAAATTGAGCAGATGATTGAAGAATGGATTCAAGCAAGAGAATGGTATAAAGACATGTATGTCAGCTGCAACAAATATATCTCCTACAAAAAGAAGCTAAAGACAGGAGATACGCATAAGAGAGTGAAACTTAACTGAAAGAACTATTTTTTTAACTTCTCATCTTTTATGTAATTTGTTTTAACTTCAGTAACTGGTTTATATTTTCAAGTATTATATTTCCACTGTTTGGAAATTTTTCTGTTTATGAGGTAGTTCATTTTCTTACAATACTTAGGGGGAAACTGTTAGGAAACTTTATTTGTAAGTATTGAAGAAAAAACACAATCAACTGGATCTATGAAGAGATCACAGTCCTGAAGATCACGAACTAGAAAAAGAAGATCAGATGGGACAACCGGAATACATAGCATCTACTTCAAAGAATCACAAGTTGATCAAGAGCTGAATTGGATTATCAGAAAAGGTCATTTCTGACAGTATCTGACGATTCTGATCATCAAGGATTGTCTGATGATTTGTTCATCAGAATTTCTGATGAAATAACCCACTTGTCTGAAATTGGCTCTGTCCTGCCACACTTACCGAAGCAAGTTGACATTTAATGATATCATGATGAAAAAGGCAACTTGAACGTTGGAATCAATGAATATGTCAATTGGCTACTTTTTGCAGGAATTATTATATGAATAAACTATTGTTTATTCATACACCAAGCCGTCTATAAATAGAAGGCTAAACCAGGAGAAGCAAAGTGAGTTTGAAGCTTAGCATTCACACATACATCTAAACTCCATTGCTCTCTCCCCCACATAATTCAAGATTCGTTTGTATTAGATAATAATCTTACAATCACCTTGTAAACCATTTTATTTCAAAGTGATATAAACTTGATAATTCTGTAGGTCTTGTTTCTTGAAAGTCTGATTTCCATTTCCGCACATCTTTTTCACATCTACTGAAATCACTTGCCATATTACGTGAAAAGAAGTTGTTTTGAGCCTGAACTGGGCCTAACAAAACCAACCACCCAAGAATGGAATCGTCGAGCGAAAACACTTGACAACCTCCTAGAAGCAGCTTTTCTTGCCACCAGACCTTTCTCCATCAATTAGGAATCTGATGTCGTCTCTACACACATTCCTTAAATTGTAGCCATTTGTTGAGTGTTTTTTTTTGGTGTCTAATCCGCATATATATCACCATTGCCCTTGATTTTCTTGACTGTATATCTCTTAAATGTCAACATATACATGTGTGATTTAGTTTATGAAGATTTTTAAATGCTGAAAACCTCGATCAGAGAGTAAAAAAGGCGTAAGGTTCACAATGGTGTAAAATTAAAATGGGATATACCGGGCTAGGATTCGAGTTACAGGAACAAGGGCCAAACCAACCACCCAAGAATGGAATTGTCGAGCGAAAACACATGACAACCTCCTAGAAGCAGCTTTTCTTGCCACCAGACCTTTCTCCATCAATTAGGAATATGATGCCGTCACTAAACACATTCCTTAAATTGTAGCCATTTGTTGAGTGTTTTTTTGGTGTCTAATCCGCATATATATCACCATTGACCATGATTTTCTTGACTGTATATCTCTTAAATGTCAACATATACACGTGTGATTTAGTTTACGAAGATTTTTCAATGCCGAGAACCTCGATCAGAGAGTAAAAAAAGCGTAAGGTTCACAATGGTGTAAAATTACAATGGGATATACCGGGCTAGGATTCAAGTTACAGGAACAAGGGCCAAACCAACCACCCAAGAATGGAATCGTCGAGCAAAAACACTTGACAATCTCCTAGAAGCAGCTTTTCTTGCCACCAGACATTTCTCCATCAATTAGGAATCTGATGCCGTCACTAAACACATTCCTTAAATTGTAGACATTTGTTGAGTGTTTTTTTTTGGTGTCTAATCCGCATATATATCACCATTGCCCTTGATTTTATTGACTGTATATCTCTTAAATGTCAACATATACACGTGTGATTTAGTTTACGAAGATTTTTCAATGCCGAGAACCTCGATCAGAGAGTAAAAAAAGCGTAAGGTTCACAATGGTGTAAGATTAAAATGGGATATACCGCGCTAGGACTCGAGTTACAGGAACAAGGACCAATCCAACCACCCAAGAATGAAATCGTCGAGCGAAAACACTTGACAACCTCATAGAAGCAGCTTTTCTTGCCACCAGACCTTTCTCCATCAATTAAGAATCTGATGCCGTCACTAAACACATTCCTTAAATTGTAGCCATTTGTTGTGTGTTTTTTTTTGGTATCTAATCCGCATATATATCACCATTGCCCTTGATTTTCTTGACTGTATATCTCTTAAATGTCAACATATACACGTGTGAATTAGTTTTCTAAGATTTTTCAATGCCGAGAACCTCGATCAGAGAGTAAAAAAGTCGTAAGGTTCACAATGGTGTAAAATTAAAATGGGATATACCGGGCTATGATTCGAGTTACAGGAACAAGGGCCAAACCAACCATCCAAGAATGGAATCGTCGAGCGAAAACACTTGACAACCTCCTAAAAGCAGCTTTTCTTGCCACCAGACCTTTCTCCATCAATTAGGAATCTGATGCTGTCACTAAACACATACCTTAAATTGTAGCCATTTGTTGAGTGTTTTTTTTTTGTGTCTAATCAGCATATATATCACCATTGCACTTGATTTTCTTGACTGTATATCTCTTAAATGTCAACATAAACACATGTGATTTAGTTTAAGAAGATTTTTCAATACCGACAACCTCGATCAGAGAGTAAAAAAGGCGTAAGGTTCACAATGGTGTAAAATTAACATGGGATATACCGAGCTAGGATTCGAGTTACAGGAACAAGGGCCAAACCAACCACCTAAGAATGAAATCGTCGAGCGAAAACACTTGACAACCTCCTAGAAGCAGCTTTTCTTGCCGCCAGACCTTTCTCCAACAATTAGGAATCTGATGCCGTCACTGAACACATTCCTTAAATTGAAGCCATTTGTTGAGTGTTTTTTTTGGTGTCTAATCCGCATATATATCACCATTGCCCTTGATTTTCCTGACTGTATATTTCTTAAATGTCAACATATACACGTGTGATTTAGTTTACGAAGATTTTTCAATGCCGAGAACCTCGATCAGAAAGTAAAAAAGGCGTAAGGTTCACAATGGTGTAAAATTAAAATGGGATATACCGGGCTAGGATTCGAGTTACAGGAACAAGGGCCAAACCAACCATCTAAGAATGAAATCGTCGAGCGAAAACACTTGACAACCTCCTAGAAGCAGCTTTTCTTGCCACCAGACCTTTCTCCATCAATTAGGAATCTGATGCTGTCAATAAACACATACCTTAAATAGTAGCCATTTGTTGAGTGTTTTTTTTTAGGTCTAATCCGCATATATATCACCATTGCCCTTGATTTTCTTGACTGTATATCTATTAAATGTCAACATAAACACATGTGATTTAGTTTACGAAGATTTTTCAATACCGAGAACCTCGATCAGATGTAAAAAAGGCGTAAGGTTCACAATGGTGTAAAATTAAAATGGGATATACCGGGCTAGGATTCGAGTTACAGGAACAAGGGCCAAACCAACCACCTAAGAATGAAATCGTCGAGCGAAAACACTTGACAACCTCCTAGAAGCAGCTTTTCTTGCCGCCAGACCTTTCTCCATCAATTAGGAATCTGATGCCGTCACTAAACACATTCCTTAAATAGAAGCCATTTATTGAGTGTTTTTTTTGGTGTGTAATCCGCATATATATCACCATTGCCCTTGATTTTCCTGACTGTATATCTCTTAAATGTCAACATATACACGTGTGATTTAGTTTACGAAGATTTTTCAATGCCGAGAACCTCGATCAGAAAGTAAAAAAGGCGTAAGGTTCACAATGGTGTAAAATTAAAATGGGATATACCGGACTAGGATTCGAGGTACAGGAACAAGGGCCAAACCAACCACCCAAGAATAGAATCGTCGAGCGAAAACACTTGACAACCTCCTAGAAGAGCTTTTCTTGCCACCAGACCTTTCTCCATTAATTAGGAATCTGATTTCGTCTCTAAACACATTCCTTAAATTGTAGCCATTTGTGAAGTGTTTTTTTGGTGTCTAATCCGCATATATATCACCATTGCCATTGATTTTCTTGACTGTATATCTCTTAAATGTCAACATATACATGTGTGATTTAGTTTATGAAGATTTTTCAATGCCGAGAACCTCGATCAGAGAGTAAAAAAGGCGTAAGGTTCACAATGGTGTAAAATTAAAATGGGATATACCGGGCTAGGATTTGAGTTCCAGGAACAAGGGCCAAACCAATAACCCAAGAATGGAATCGTCGAGCGAAAACACATGACAACCTCCTAGAAGCAGCTTTTCTTGCCACCAGATCTTTCTCCATCAATTAGGAATATGATGCCGTCACTAAACACATTCTTTAAATTGTAGCCATTTACTGAGTGTTTTTTTGGTGTCTAATCCGCATATATATCTCCATTGACCATGATTTTCTTGACTGTATATCTCTTAAATGTCAACATATACACGTGTGATTTAGTTTATGAAGATTTTTCAATGCCGAGAACCTGGATCAGAGAGTAAAAAAGGCGTAAGGTTCACAATGGTGTAAAATTAAAATGGGATATACCGGACTAGGATTCGAGTTACAGAAACAAGGGCCAAACCAACCACCCAAGAATGGAATCGTTGAGCGAAAACACATGAGAACCTCCTAGAACCAACTTTTCTTGCCACTAGACCTTTCTCCAACAATTAGGAATATGATGCCGTCACTAAACTCATTCCTTAAATTGTAGCCATTTGTTGAGTGTTTTTTTTTGTGTCTAATCCGCATATATATCACCATTGACCTTGATTTTCTTGACTGTATATCTCTTAAATGTCAACATATACATGTGTGATTTAGTTTACGAAGATTTTTCAATGCCGAGAATCTTGGTCAGAGAGTAAAAAGAGCGTAAGCTTCACAATGGTGTAAAATTAAAATGGGATATACAGGGCTAGGATTCAAGTTACAGGAACAAGGGCCAAACAACCACCCAAGAAAGGAATCGTCGAGCGAAAACACTTGACAACCTCCTAGAAGCTGCTTTTCTTGCCACCAAACATTTCTCCATCAATTAGGAATCTGATGCCGTCACTAAACACATTCCTTAAATTGTAGCCATTTGTTGAGTGTTTTTTTTGGTGTCTAATCCGCATATATATCACCATCGCCCTTGATTTTCTTGACTGTATATCTCTTAAATGTCAACATAAACACATGTGATTTAGTTTACGAAGATTTTTCAATGCCGAGAACCTAGATCAGAGAGTAAAAAAGGCGTAAGGTTCACAATGGTGTAAGATTAAAATGGGATATACCGGGCTAGGATTCGAGTTACAGGGACAAGGGCCTAACCAAGCACCCAAGAATGAAATCGTCGAGCGAAAACACTTGACAACCTCATAGAAGCAGCTTTTCTTGCCGCCAGACCTTTCTCCATCAATTAAGAATCTGTTGTCGTCACTAAACACATTCCTTAAATTGTAGCCATTTGTTGTGTGTTTTTTTTTGGTATCTAATCCGCATATATATCACCATTGCCCTTGATTTTCTTGACTGTATATCTCTTAAATGTCAACATATACACGTGTGATTTACTTTTCGAAGATTTTTCAATGCCGAGAACCTCGATCAGAGAGTAAAAAAGTCGTAAGGTTCACAATGGTGTAAAATTAAAATGGGATATATCGGGCTATGATTCGAGTTACAGGAACAAGGGCCAAACCAACCATCTAAGAATGGAATCGTCGAGCGAAAACACTTGACAACCTCCTAGAAGCAGCTTTTCTTGCCACCAGACCTTTCTCCATCAATTAGGAATCTGATGCTGTCAATAAACACATACCTTAAATAGTAGCCATTTGTTGAGTGTTTTTTTTATGTCTAATCCGCATATATATCACCATTGCCCTTGATTTTCTTGACTGTATATCTATTAAATGTCAACATAAACACATGTGATTTAGTTTACGAAGATTTTTCAATACCGAGAACCTCGATCAGATGTAAAAAAGGCGTAAGGTTCACAATGGTGTAAAATTAAAATGGGATATACCGGGCTAGGATTCGAGTTACAGGAACAAGGGCCAAACCAACCACCTAAGAATGAAATCGTCGAGCGAAAACACTTGACAACCTCCTAGAAGCAGCTTTTCTTGCCACCAGACCTTTCTCCATCAATTAGGAATATGATGCCGTCACTAAACACATTCCTTAAATTGTAGCCATTTGTTGAGTGTTTTTTTTGTGTCTAATCCGCATATATATCACCATTGACCATGATTTTCTTGACTGTATATCTTTTAAATGTCAACATATACACGTGTGATTTAGTTTACGAAGATTTTTCAATGCCGAGAACCTCGACCAGAGAGTAAAAAAGGCGTAAGGTTCACAATGGTGTAAAATTAAAATGGGATATACCGGGCTAGGATTCAAGTTACAGGAACAAGGGCCAAACCAACCACCGAAGAATGGAATCGTCGAGCGAAAACACTTGACAACCTCCTAGAAGCTGCTTTTCTTGCCACCAAACATTTCTCCATCAATTAGGAATCTGATGCCGTCACTAAACACCTTCCTTAAATTGTAGCCATTTGTTGAGAGTTTCTTTTGGTGTCTAATCCGCATATATATCACCATTTCCCTTGATTTTATTGACTGTATATCTCTTAAATGTCAACATATACACAGTGTGATTTAGTTTACGAAGATTTTTCAATGCCGAGAACCTCTATCAGAGAGTAAAAAAGGCGTAAGGTTCACAATGGTGTAAAATTAAAATGGGATATACCGGGTTAGGATTCAAGTTACAGGAACAAGGGCCAAACCAACCACCCAAGAATGGTATCGTCGAGCGAAAACACTTGACAACCTCCTAGAAGCTGCTTTTCTTGCCACCAAACATTTCTCCATCAATTAGGAATCTGATGCCGTCACTAAACACATTCCTTAAATTGTAGCCATTTGTTGAGTGTTTTTTTTTTGGTATCTAATCCACATATATATCACCATTGCCCTTGATTTTCTTGACTGTATATCTTTTAAATGTTAACGTATACACGTGTGATTTAGTTTACGAAGATTTTTCAATGCCGAGAACCTCGATCATAGAGTAAAATCGGCATAAGGTTCACAATGGTGTAAAATTAAAATGGGATATAACGGGCTAGGATTCGAGTTACAGGAACAAGGGCCAAACCAACCACCCAAGAATGGAATCATCGAACGAAAACACTTGACAACCTCCAAGAAGCAACTTTTCTTGTCACCAGACCTTTCTCCATCAATTAGGAATCTGATACTGTCACTAAACACATTCCTTAAATTGTAGCCATTTGTTGAGTGTTTTTTTTGGTGTCTAATCCGCATATATATCACCATTGCCCTTGATTTTCTTGACTGTATATCTCTTAAATGTCAACGTAAACACATGTGATTTAGTTTACGAAGATTTTTCAATACCGAGAACCTCGATCAGAGAGTAAAAAAGGCGTAAGGTTCACAATGGTGTAAAATTAAAATGGGATATACCGGGCTAGGGTTTGAGTTACAGGAACAAGGGCCAAACCAACCACCTAAGAATGAAATTGTCAAGCGAAAACACTTGACAACCTCCTAGAAGCAGCTTTTCTTGCCGCCAGACCTTTCTCCATCTATTAGGAATCTGATGCCGTCACTATACACATTCCTTAAATTGTAGCCATTTGTTGAGTGATTTTTTTTGGTGCCTAATCTGCATATATATCACCATTGACCATGATTTTCTTGATTGTATATCTTTTAAATGTCAACATATACACGTGTGATTTAGTTTACGAAGATTTTTCAATGCCGAGAACCTCGACCAGAGAGTAAAAAGGGCGTAAGGTTCACAATGGTGTAAAATTAAAATGGGATATACCGGGCTAGGATTCAAGTTACAGGAACAAGGGCCAAACCAACCACCGAAGAATGGAATCGTCGAGCGAAAACACTTGACAACCTCCTAGAAGCTTCTTTTCTTTCCACCAAACATTTCTCCATCAATTTGGAATCTGATGCCGTCACTAAACACCTTCCTTAAATTGTAGCCATTTGTTGAGAGTTTCTTTTGGTGTCTAATCCGCATATATATCACCATTGCCCTTGATTTTATAGACTGTATATCTCTTAAATGTCAACATATACATGTGTGATTAAGTTTATGAAGATTTTTAAATGCCGAGAACCTCGATCAGAGAGTAAAAAAGGCGTAAGGTTCACAATGGTGTAAAATTAAAATGGGATATATACCGGGCTAGGATTCGAGATACAAGAACAAGGGCCAAACCAACCACCCAAGAATGGAATCGTCGAGCGAAAACACATGACAACCTCCTAGAAGCAGCTTTTCTTGCCACCAGACCTTTCTCCATCAATTAGGAATATGATGCCGTCACTAAACACATTCTTTAAATTGTAGCCATTTACTGAGTGTTTTTTTGGTGTCTAATCCGCATATATATCTCCATTGACCATGACTTTCTTGACTGTATATCTCTTAAATGTCAACATCTACATGTGTGATTTAGTTTACGAAGATTTTTCAATGCCGAGAACCTCGATCAGAGAGTAAAAAAGGCGAAAGGTTCACAATGGTGTAAAATTACAATAGGATATACCGGGCTAGGATTCAAGTTACAGGAACAAGGGCCAAACCAACCACCCAAGAATGGAATCGTCGAGCAAAAACACTTGACAATCTCCTAGAAGCAGCTTTTCTTGCCACCAGACATTTCTCCATCAATTAGGAATCTGATGCCGTCACTAAACACATTCCTTAAATTGTAGCCATTTGTTGAGTGTTTTTTTTGGTGTCTAATCCGCATATATATCACCATTGACCTTGATTTTCTTGACTGTATATCTCTTAAATGTCAACATATAGATGTGTGATTTAGTTTACGAAGATTTTTCAATGCCGAGAACCTTGGTCAGAGAGTAAAAAGGGCGTAAGCTTCATAATGGTGTAAAATTAAAATGGGATATACAGGGCTAGGATTCAAGTTACAGGAACAAGGGCAAAACAACCACCCAAGATTGGAATCGTCGAGCGAAAACACTTGACAACCTCCTAGAAGCTGCTTTTCTTGCCACCAAACATTTCTCCATCAATTAGGAATCTGATGCCGTCACTAAACACATTCCTTAAATTGTAGCCATTTGTTGAGTGTTTTTTTTGGTGTCTAATCCGCATATATATCACCATTGCCCTTGATTTTCTTGACTGTATATCTCTTAAATGTCAACATAAACACATGTGATTTAGTTTACGAAGATTTTTCAATACCGAGAACCTCGATCAGAGAGTAAAAAAGGCGTAAAGTTCACAATGGTGTAAAATTAAAATGGGATATACCGGGGCTAGGATTCGAGTTAGAGGAACAAGGGCCAAACCATCCACCCAAGAATGGAATTGTCGAGCGAAAACACTTAACAACCTCCTAGAAGCAGCTTTTCTTGCCGCCAGACCTTTCTCCATCTATTAGGAATCTGATGCCGTCACTAAACACATTCCTTAAATTGTAGCCATTTGTTGAGTGATTTTTTTTTGGTGTCTAATCTGCATATATATCACCATTGACCATGATTTTCTTGACTGTATATCTTTTAAATGTCAACATATACACGTGTGATTTAGTTTACGAAGATTTTTCAATGCCGAGAACCTCGACCAGAGAATAAAAAAGGCGTAAGGATCACAATGGTGTAAAATTAAAATGGGATATACCGGGCTAGGATTCAAGTTACAGGAACAAGGGCCAAACCAACCACCGAAGAATGGAATCGTCGAGCGAAAACACTTGACAACCTCCTAGAAGCTGCTTTTCTTTCCACCAAACATTTCTCCATCAATTTGGAATCTGATGCCGTCACTAAACAACTTCCTTAAATTGTAGCCATTTGTTGAGAGTTTCTTTTGGTGTCTAATCCGCATATATATCACCATTGCCCTTGATTTTATTGACTGTATATCTCTTAAATGTCAACATATACATGTGTGATTAAGTTTATGAAGATTTTTAAATGCCGAGAACCTCGATCAGAGAGTAAAAAAGGCGTAAGGTTCACAATGGTGTAAAATTAAAATGGGATATACCGGGCTAGGATTCGAGATACAAGAACAAGGGCCAAACCAACCACCCAAGAATGTAATCGTCGAGCGAAAACACATGACAACCTCCTAGAAGCAGCTTTTCTTGCCACCAGACCTTTCTCCATCAATTAGGAATATGATGCCGTCACTAAACACATTCTTTAAATTGTAGCCATTTACTGAGTGTTTTTTTGGTGTCTAATCCGCATATATATCTCCATTGACCATGACTTTCTTGACTGTATATCTCTTAAATGTCAACATCTACATGTGTGATTTAGTTTACGAAGATTTTTCAATGCCGAGAACCTCGATCAGAGAGTAAAAATGGCGTAAGGTTCACAATGGTGTAAAATTACAATGGGATATACCGGGCTAGGATTCAAGTTACAGGAACAAGGGCCAAACCAACCACCCAAGAATGGAATCGTCGAGCAAAAACACTTGACAATCTCCTAGAAGCAGCTTTTCTTGCCACCAGACATTTCTCCATCAATTAGGAATCTGATGCCGTCACTAAACACATTCCTTAAATTGTAGCCATTTGTTGAGTGTTTTTTTTGGTGTCTAATCCGCATATATATCACCATTGCCCTTGATTTTATTGACTGTATATCTCTTAAATGTCAACATATAGATGTGTGATTTAGTTTACGAAGATTTTTCAATGCCGAGAACCTAGATCAGAGAGTAAAAAAGGCGTAAGGTTCACAATGGTGTAAGATTAAAATGGGATATACCGGGCTAGGATTCGAGTTACATGAACAAGGGCCTAACCAAGCACTCAAGAATGAAATCGTCGAGCGAAAACACTTGACAACCTCATAGATGCAGCTTTTCTTGCCACCAGACCTTTCTCCATCAATTAAGAATATGTTGCCGTCACTAAACACATTCCTTAAATTGTAGCCATTTGTTGTGTGTTTTTTTTGGTATCTAATCCGCATATATATCACCATTGCCCTTGATTTTCTTGACTGTATATCTCTTAAATGTCAACATATACACGTGTGATTTAGTTTTCGAAGATTTTTCAATGCCGAGAACCTCGATCAGAGAGTAAAAAAGTCGTAAGGTTCACAATGGTGTAAAATTAAAATGGGATATATCGGGCCATGATTCGAGTTACAGGAACAAGGGCCAAACCAACCACCTAAGAATGGAATCGTCGAGCGAAAACACTTGACAACCTCCTAGAAGCAGCTTTTCTTGCCACCAGACCTTTCTCCATCAATTAGGAATCTGATGCTGTCACTAAACACATACCGTAAATAGTAGCCATTTGTTGAGTGTTTTTTTTTTTGATGTCTAATCCGCATATATATCACCATTGCCCTTGATTTTCTTGACTGTATATCTATTAAATGTCAACATAAACACATGTGATTTAGTTTACGAAGATTTTTCAATACCGAGAACCTCGATCAGAGAGTAAAAAAGGCGTAAGGTTCACAATGGTGTAAAATTAAATGGGATATACCGGGCTAGGATTCGAGTTACAGGAACAAGGGCCAAACCAACCACCTAAGAATGAAATCGTCGAGCGAAAACACTTGACAACCTCCTAGAAGCTGCTTTTCTTGCCACCAAACATTTCTCCATCAATTAGGAATCTGATGCCGTCACTAAACACATTCCTTAAATTGTAGCCATTTGTTGAGTGTTTTTTTTGTTATCTAATCCACATATATATCACCATTGCCCTTGATTTTCTTGACTGTATATCTTTTAAATGTCAACGTATACACGTGTGATTTAGTTTACGAAGATTTTTCAATGCCGAGAACCTCGATCATAGAGTAAAATAGGCGTAAGGTTCACAATGGTGTAAAATTAAAATGGGATATAACGGGCTAGGATTCGAGTTACAGGAACAAGGGTCAAACCAACCACCCAAGAATGGAATCATCGAACGAAAACACTTGACAACCTCCAAGAAGCAACTTTTCTTGCCACCAGACCTTTCTCCATCAATTAGGAATCTGATACTGTCACTAAACACATTCCTTAAATTGTAGCCATTTGTTGAGTGTTTTTTTTGGTGTCTAATCCGCATATATATCACCATTGCCCTTGATTTTCTTGACTGTATATCTCTTAAATGTCAACATAAACACATGTGATTTAGTTTACGAAGATTTTTCAATACCGACAACCTCGATCAGAGAGTAAAAAAGGCGTAAGGTTCACAATGGTGTAAAATTAAAATGGGATATACCGGGCTAGGATTTGAGTTACAGGAACAAGGGCCAAACCAACCACCTAAGAATGAAATCGTCAAGCGAAAACACTTGACAACCTCCTAGAAGCAGCTTTTCTTGCCGCCAGACCTTTCTCCATCAATTAGTAATCTGATGCCGTCACTAAACACATTCCTTAAATTGTAGCCATTTATTAAGTGTTTTTTTTTGTGTCTAATCCGCATATATATCACCATTGCCCTTGATTTTCCTGACTGTATATCTCTTAAATGTCAACATATATACGTGTGATTTAGTTTACGAAGATTTTTCAATGCCGAGAACCTCGATCAGAAAGTAAAAAAGGCGTAAGGTTCACAATGGTGTAAAATTAAAATGGGATATACCGGACTAGGATTCGAGTTACAGGAACAAAGGCCAAACCAACCACCCAAGAATGGAATCGTCGAGCGAAAACACATGACAACCTCCTAGAACCAGCTTTTCTTGCCACTAGACCTTTCTACAACAATTAGGAATATGATGCCGTCACTAAACTCATTCCTTAAATTGTAGCCATTTGTTGAGTGTTTTTTTTGTGTCTAATCCGCATATATATCACCATTGACCTTGATTTTCTTGACTGTATATATCTTAAATGTCAACATATACACGTGTGATTTAGTTTACGAAGATTTTTCAATGCCGAGAACCTTGGTCAGAGAGTAAAAAGGGCGTAAGGTTCACAATGGTGTAAAATTAAAATGGGATATACAGGGCTAGGATTCAAGTTACAGGAACAAGGGCCAAACAACCACCCAAGAATGGAATCGTCGAGCGAAAACACTTGACAACCTCCTAGAAGCTGCTTTTCTTGCCACCAAACATTTCTCCATCAATTAGGAATCTGATGCCGTCACTAAACACATTCCTTAAATTGTAGCCATTTGTTGAGAGTTTTTTTTTGGTGTCTAATCCGCATATATATCACCATTGCCCTTGATTTTCTTGACTGTATATCTCTTAAATGTCAACATAAACACATGTGATTTAGTTTACGAAGATTTTTCAATACCGAGAACCTCGATCAGAGAGTAAAAAAGGCGTAAGGTTCAAAATGGTGCAAAATTAAAATGGGATATACCAGGCTAGGATTCGAGTTACAGGAACAAGGGCCAAACCATCCACCCAAGAATGGAATCGTCGAGCGAAAACACTTAACAACCTCCTAGAAGCAGCTTTTCTTGCCGCCAGACCTTTCTCCATCTATTAGGAATCTGATGCCGTCACTAAACACCTTCCTTAAATTGTAGCCATTTGTTGAGAGATTCTTTTGGTGTCTAATCCGCATATATATCACCATTGCCCTTGATTTTATTGACTGTTTATCTCTTAAATGTCAACATATACACGTGTGATTTAGTTTACGAAGGTTTTTTGTAGGATCGGTTTCGGATCCGAACGAGTCGGTTAGAAGAGTTTTTCACCAAAACAAGAGGCGGAAACAAGTGTTTCGGAGTAATTCAGCGCGTATTCACCTTTAACTGTTGTTTATATTGAAATGCAAACGATTACAGACCTTACAACACTTCGGCAGCACTTCGTGGCTCACCGGAAGACAATCACCTACAACTATTTGTCTGATTCGCTTTTACAACTATATATAGGTAACCAGGTGACACAAAAGCGAACCTACTTACTTGTACATAAAAGCGGACCTCATCTCTTGACACAAAAGCGGATCTATGAACTAATGACAAATAAGCGGACCTCATCTCAATGACTTACGGACAAACTCATCTAAACTTTATGAATGAAATCACACTTTCTTATCATAAATCCTTTTGTCTTTTTGTGATGATGATGCAATTGATGATGTAATAATATGATGTCATCATTCAATATGATAACATCATGCTTGACCAAAACCGCAACGAACCCGAGACTCGATGTAAGACGAAGACGACAGATGTGTGCACCAACAGACTCCCCCTCAGATGTTGACGAGTCTTAAGTGTCGAGTCTTTGCATCTTCAGTCTTTATCAGTCTTCGATCTTCCTCTGAAGTATTTGTCATTGCAAGAATCCTCATTCTCTATCTTTAACATCAACAAACTCCTCTCTCTCAAATGTTGAATATCATGGTGTCTTCAGACTCCCCCTCTCAATCTGCTGGGATCGTAGTCTGAAATTCACTTTCCACAGGTTCTTAGATCGTAACCTGGCACTTCATCACCCTCAGGTTTCAGAACCTGGCTAACCTGCATAAACTCTACCCAAAAATAAATTTTCTGATAACAATTTGTGGATAAGATTTTCAAATCTAATTTACCACTTGCAGGAATAACGTTTTATTTCAAAACTTTTCTCATTCCTTTTCAACATTCTCAAACACTTTCACCCAAACCATTTGTTCATCATGTTTAGCACTCAGAATTTTGAAAATCAGCTCTTCAACACCAGTTGTCGAAAATCTTTTTGGATTTTTCAAAATTTATGCTAAAACACACTAAAATCTTTTTGAATTTTCTGAAAGAAAATAAATGCAGAAATGAAATATTTACAAACAATATTTTTGCGAGTTCGTGCAAAAGGATCATATCAGTTTATGAGACAAATCACCAACACCGTTAAGCTTCATTTCATTTTACGTTCTAAACAATTCACCTAGATTGTCAGTATATTGATCCACTTAAATTTTCACACAAAGTTCAATTGATCCGAGATACGAGGTTAATGTTTTAAGCTCTTGAACTTATTCGTGTGTCCCACTACTTGAATATACTCCCGTATCCAGATCCCAATATTCAGTCTTACAGGTGAGTATACCACAGATGATATCTGTCAGGGAATAAATTATAGTGCGAGGGCCGTGAGAGCTCAGGTCGATCTTTCGATACGCAGAGAGATGACGGCTTCGACTTTTGGTGGGTCCCCTTTAGAGGATCTTTTGCATTACAACAGCAGCGACTATCAATTTTATTGTTTCATCAGCTTGCTGAGGGCGATGCTATGTTTCAAGCATTTGCAGAAAGCATTATCCGGGGACTAGGTCAGAAATTTCTTTCAGCATAAGTCCCGGGATAATACCCCAGATATCACTGAGCATAAAGACCTAGTATCTCAGAATAAGGGACCTTTCAAACAAGATTTCAGGGGTTACCTATATATCCAAGTTTGTGTTAACCCACAGAACAAGCAAGTTTGAAATTTAGGTTTATATCTCGTCACAATCTACTAAATGTGTAAAAACCTACTGACACATCATCAGTGAGACTGTTTATCACTTTTTACTTTCCATTTCTTTAGCATGTTGTGACAGTCCACTGATGTACTATCATTTCCTCTTTTATGCAACAAAAACTCATTTTTCATTTTATCATGTTTTTGGCTTTTTCAAATTTTCAAATGTTTTTGGATTTTCTAAAATTTCTTACTCCCCCTAAAATGCAAACACATTTTAGGAAATTTGAAAACAAACTATACAAGAACATGACAGCTGATATCGAATTGCCTCAATTCTCCATCCACTTGGCATAAACAATCAGAACTCCCCCTCACAACAAACTATTTTCCCATTATGATCTCAAAACACTTAAGTTTGTTTTAATCAAATGGTTGTTCCGGAAAATAAGTTTTGTTGATTTTACCACTTGTAAAATTGGGGTTGTTTCATCACATTGTTTTTTAACAACTTTGTAGAAAATCAGATACAACTTAATGTCCCTGATTTACCACTTGCAAAATCAATCCAATTCAACTTCTGTAAACATCACAAACATACAACTCAAACCTGTTTTTCAACCAATTACCATATGTTGGTTGAATTCTCAAGGTGCCGATTCCTACTCTTCGCTTACAAACCTGGGAGTTCCGGCAAGTCCTGCTTTTCAAAAACACATTAAACATGATAAAGAATGATGCCGATTCATGATCCACGATTACCAACTTGGGATCTCCGGCAAGTCAGGTTTTTTACTCTTTGAAGAATATGTCCACCCAAGCCTGACCTTCCTTGGGTGTTACCGAGTCATCATCACTCGGTTTCTTACCTCCCCTCTTCTTCTCGTAGAACTCTTTAACCCCTTTGACTTTTCGATCAATCATTTTTCCAAAAATATGTTTTACAGTAGGGTTAAAGGCCTTGTCAACATCAAAAACCTTTTTGTCATTATAAAATTGATTTGATATCTCAACTTTACCAGCTTTCCTTTTGAAATTTTCAGCACGCAAAGGTGGAAAATTTTCATCGTTCATAGTTGGAACTGATTTTTCAACCTTTTTCTCAACACGTGACTCCTCTGATTTTGTGGAATCAGATTCATCACCAGAATTATTACCTGAACCTTTCACAACCCATTTTTTATTTTTTACATTTTCTTTTCCTTTCAAAACACTCTTTGAACATTCTCCCTTCTCAAAGGTTGAATTTTCAAAGCCAGTAAATGGTTTGGTTGTAAGTTCAGTTTTCTCCACAACTTTCTCTTTCAATTTACCAGATACTTCCTGTTTTGGTTTGAATGTTTTCGGACAATTCCTAGCAACATGACCAGCAATCTTGCACTGAAAACAGGTTCTGGTTTCTATCTTCTTCTGAATAACATTCTTCTTCAACTCTTCTTGCTTCTTGGCAAGGAATTCCTGATTTGTCTGCTTTCTGAATGCTTGATCTTTCTCATCATCTAAAGATTTTCCTGAAACAAACACAGTTTTTGGTTTAGAAAATTTTTCATTTTTATAATTTTTCGGTGGTACAAAACCAAGACCTTTCTTTTTGAAATTACGATTATGGTTTGGTTTCTTTTGAAAACCAGAACCAGAATTGTAACCTTTTTTCTTATTTAAACGTTGTTGAACTCTTGAGGTGTAAGGATTAGGTTTTACATGAAGATTTTCATCTTTTATTTCAGAAATATTGATTTCTGTTAGTTTGAAAACCTTTTTAATCATTTCAGTTTTAACACCTCTTATTGGAAAAATCTCATCAGAATATAATTTGTCAGAATCTTTCAAAGTATATGCCACTTTGAATGATTCATCATTCAAATTAGATTTTGATATCAAAAACTCTTTATCGTAAACCCGTTTGTCCTTTTTGACTGTTGACTTTGACGCATCGGACTCAGACTTTGACTTGGATTTGGACTCCAGTTTTGACTCCTCAATGTCATCTTTATCTAACACCTGATCAACCACACTTTTTATCAACTTTGACTCATGATCAGTATCAGACGACGTGTACGTGACATCAATATTTTCTGGCAAGTTATCCGACAGCCCAGACTCCCATTGTAAGTTTATTGCCTTTTCGACTCTTTCGGAATTTGGATTTCGAGGTAAAAATCCATTTTCGACCGGAGGCGGACATTTATTGTAAACCACACTTGGTTTCTTACCAGAAATCTTTACTTTATCTTCATCTTTTGTCACAGATTTCTTTTCTTCGGACGTATTCACTTCTTCAAACGTCTTTAATTCTTCCACGATCGGATAAATCCTGTCAACAACAAAAGTAGAACATGAGTAACTTTCTAATAACTTGTTGACTCTATCAGTTTCTATCTTTTGTGTTGCCAACTTCAACTCCAGATCAGCACATTTCTTTATGTGAAAGTTGACATCATCAAGTTGTCTCAGGTACGCTTTCTTCAGCGTATTCATTGCCACAACTTGTTCACCGTTTGAATCAGTATACTTGTTAATTTCTCTGCTCATTGTATCATAGGATTCTTTCAATCTGTTTATATTGTGCAGCAACTCATTGTTCTGCTTGATTAAAGAATCACAATTCATGCACTTTTCAGGAACTTTAACAGGTTCTACATCAACTTTGACTTCAAATTCAGGAACCTCTTTGACTATTCGGTTTAATTGTAAAAATTCAGCTCTTCTCTTTTTCTCAGCTTTAGCTTCAGCTTTTAATCTCTCTTCCTCTTCTTCTTCTTCTTCTTCAAGCTTTCTTCTTCTTGCTTCAGCAGCTTCCATGACTTTTCTGCACCTTTCAGCACATTTCAAATCATAAGCATTTGCAATGAAAGCTTTAGCATTTGAAATGTCTTTGGACATCTCTTTGGCCATAAATTCTTGATCTGGGCAAAAATTGTCCCAATTGAAACCTTCAGCCAGTTTTTCATCATCTTGTTCTGCCAAACACACTTTGCTGTTTGTTGGAATGTAATTATCCCAACTGAATCTACCATCCTTTCCCAGACAAGCTTTCTTTGAATCTTTAATCTCCATCATTCCATGTGCAGTTTGTGCCTGATGCAGTGCTGGTGGTGTGACTTGATGATAAATCGCCTTTTTGTGATAATCGTTGTTCCCAAAAGGATTCTGGGCTCCGGTAGCTTCACGATTTTTGCATTCCCTCTTGAAATGCCCCTTTTCCCTGCAACGAAAACATGTAACTTTAGATTTATCAAAGCCTAAAGTTGAAACATGAGCATTAAGAAAATCATCTCGGCCTGTAATTTGTTTAAATTTTTCGGCTCTTCTCAACACACTAGCCATGCACCATTTAATATCCATCAATTCCATTTCCTCAGCATCGATTTGATCGTAATCCTCTTTTGTGAGCATTGGATTACCGATCTTTCCGGCCACAAAACTACTATAAGAATCTAACACCATTCCCAACAAAGACATTTGATTTTTGGCAACTTCTTCAGAATAATCTTGATCACTTTCAAGATTTAACACAGTATTGCATTGAAGTTTTCTTCCATTCTTTGTTGCAGAAATGTTTGGATCGAATGATGAAAATCTTGTGCTGCTTGATCCTTGGGATGATTTCTTTTCAGAAGAATCTTTCACACTGTAAGCAGTTTCTATTTTTGGAGAAAAATTTGACTTTTCGTTGACACCACCTTTGTAATACAAGCTGATATCTTGTTCTCCATCGTAATTCTTCATCCTGGCAATCTTTCTCTGCTCCATCTCTTGAGCTTCCAAATGTTTGATGAAATCTCCCAGTGTCATATTTTTATAATCTTTTCTGTTGGATCTCAGCATCATCAGAAACGTTCCCCAAATTTCATGAGGTAGTGCATCTGCAAGTTTTTCAATCAATTCATCAGTATCTTTCTTAATTCCAAGTTTTTTCATATTTCTCACCAAGTTACAATATCTATCAATTATTTGTTTGGTGTTTTCAGATCTCAAACCACGAAACAAATCGAATTCTTTCTTCATGAGAGACATTTTGTTTTTGAGCATATCATCACTTCCAACAAATTTTGCTTCCAATTCTGTCCAGATTGAGTAAGCAGTTCCATCATGTTGAAGCAGTATCAAGATATCTTCTTTTATCTCTTGCTGAAGCAGATTCACCATCAGTTTCTCATCTCGATATTTCTTTTTATCTTCTGTACTCATTTCTCTAATTGTTTGCTGCACACCATTTGTTGTGGGTTTAACATAAGGTTCCTCAGTGTGTTCCCACGCATCCAAATGATACGCCTCAACCCAATTTCCAAACCGTTCAGAGCACCCATTGTAATCATCAATATCCAAAAGCTTGGGTGGTTTCTGAGATGTCCCGGTTTCATTTTCATGCAAAGCACTTTGAGTGATTGTAATTGGACTAGCAAAAGCATTGTAGAACTCGTTCTCCATGTTTCGAATTTTCAAATGAGCTGTATCTCCTTGTAAAGTACCTTACAAAAACACACAAACAAAACACAACCAGTTTAAACGCTTATCAATTGACTAAATAACACTGGTACTCGAACTGATGATTTTCTGTGCGGACTGAAAGTTGACAGACTGTGAGGACTGCTATGACCCGGATGCAATTTGAACGACTTGACCCTTTGAGACCTTTGAATTCTAAACTGTATAAAGCTTTCAAGTGAGTCGTTGACTTTAATACGCGACTTGTTTAAACCTTCAAAAACTTTGGCTGAAACAATTTATCAAACAAACCAGGTCTACCTTGACTGTAAATGAAGCCGCAAATTCTAACAAATGTCGTTATAAAATTGGGTCGAGAACATTGTGTATTTAACCCAAATTCAAGTTACATGGGCCAATGCTATGTCAAACTGTTTAGAATACAAGGCACTTTAATTGGGCTTGAACGATCCGACGACTTTATGTATAATAAAATCTGATTTGAGCCTTTAATTCACTTACAAAGAAACCATTAACATATCATTTGATTCATTGGACCTCAACTTTGATTATGGCAGATACACTTTATCAAATATGTAAATCCACTTCACATTCAACACTGATGACCTGACAAACAACTTTTGCTACACTTATCTCATTGGACCAAACAAAATATGTTTCCTGACAAATTCTTTAGTCAAAGCACATGGATCGATGATGTTCAAACTATATGTTCATAATCTCAATTCACATGTACATTTTTAAATTCATAAGCTGCCGACAAGTTTAATTCTCATAACAATTCGATTGGACCTTTAGTTTTAATGATCAGATACACATGCGCAACTTTCTTGGATTTATACAAATCGACAACTTTAATGCCTATCACATGTACACCTACACAAACCACATGATCTCTTATCACAAATATCAATGACCTGACATCCTCGATCAGAATTTTATACACAATTCGATTAACTTTTCAAACGGTTCACACAATTCGATGTACACAATATTCTAAGTGTCACAATAAGCGGACCTCAAATGTCACTAAGAGCGGACCTCAAATGTCACTAAAAGCGGACCTCAACTGTCACTAAGAACGGACCTCAACTGTCACTAAGAGCGGACCACAACTGTCACTAAAAGCGGACCACAACTGTTCAAATGAGCGGACCAGAAGTTGTTCAAATGAGCGGACCAGATGATGTTCAAATGAGCGGACCAGATGATGTTCAAATGAGCGGACCAGATGATGACATCATCAATATCACGAATCCGTATGAGCGATACATCAAAAATCCAAGATTTTAGGTCGATTCAAGCTTTGAAACTTTCTAGGATTGTTCTATAACAAAAACCGAGCACAATGAAGTGTTTTTTGTTCAAAAACGTCCACTAAAACGTTGTAGATCTGAGCTCAAACGAACTGACCGATTTTTTTTAAAAATTGATCAAGATTTACTTTGTTTTAAGATCTGAAACTTTCACAGATTGATTAAACTACTGTTCCGAACGTTATATTTCAAAATCATTCCATTTCATCCAGAAAATCTTGTTTAAATTTTGAAAAATCGTGAAGAATGGAGTAGAAACAGAAATTATCCGTGAAAAACAAGCTGAATCGGTAGAACTCTTCCTCCTGAGCTCTGATACCAATTGTAGGATCGGTTTCGGATACGAACGAGTCGGTTAGAAGAGTTTTTCACCAAAACAAGAGGCGGAAACAAGTGTTTCGGAGTAATTCAGCGCGTATTCACCTTTAACTGTTGTTTATATTGAAATGCAAACGATTACAGACCTTACAACACTTCGGCAGCACTTCGTGGCTCACCGGAAGACAATCACCTACAACTATTTGTCTGATTCGCTTTTACAACTATATATAGGTAACCAGGTGACACAAAAGCGAACCTACTTACTTGTACATAAAAGCGGACCTCATCTCTTGACACAAAAGCAGATCTATGAACTAATGACAAATAAGCGGACCTCATCTCAATGACTTACGGACAAACTCATCTAAACTTTATGAATGAAATCACACTTTCTTATCATAAATCCTTTTGTCTTTTTGTGATGATGATGCAATTGATGATGTAATAATATGATGTCATCATTCAATATGATAACATCATGCTTGACCAAAACCGCAACGAACCCAAGACTCGATGTAAGACGAAGACGACAGATGTAAAAAATGCGTAAGGTTCACAATGGTGTAAAATTAAAATGGGATATACCGGGCTAGGATTCGAGTTACAGGAACAAGGGCCAAACCAACCACCCAAGAATGGAATCGTCGAGCGAAAACACTTGACAACCTCCTAGAAGCTGCTTTTCTTGCCACCAAACATTTCTCCATCAATTAGGAATCTGATGCCGTCACTAAACACATTCCTTAAATTGTAGCCATTTGTTGAGTGTTTTTTTTGGTATCTAATCCACATATATATCACCATTGCCCTTGATTTTCTTGACTGTATATCTTTTAAATGTAAACATATACACGTGTGATTTAGTTTACGAAGATTTTTCAATGCCGAGAACCTCGATCATAGAGTAAAATAGGCGTAAGGTTCACAATGGTGTAAAATTTAAATGGGATATAACGGGCTAGGATTCGAGTTACAGGAACAAGGGCCAAACCAACCACCCAAGAATGGAATCATCGAACGAAAACACCTGACAACCTCCAAGAAGCAACTTTTCTTGCCACCAGACCTTTCTCCATCAATTAGGAATCTGATACTGTCACTAAACACATTCCTTAAATTGTAGCCATTTGTTGAGTGTTTTTTTTGGTGTCTAATCCGCATATATATCACCATTGCCCTTGATTTTCTTAACTGTATATCTCTTAAATGTCAACATAAACACATGTGATTTAGTTTACGAAGATTTTTCAATACCGAGAACCTCGATCAGAGAGTAAAAAGGCGTAAGGTTCACAATGGTGTAAAATTAAAATGGGATATACCAGGCTAGGATTTGAGTTACAAGAACAAGGGCCAAACCAACCACCCAAGAATGGAATCGTCGAGCGAAAACACATGACAACCTCCTAGAACCAGCTTTTCTTGCCACTAGACCTTTCTCCAACAATTAGGAATATGATGCCGTCACTAAACACATTCTTTAAATTGTAGCCACTTGTTGAGTGTTTATTTTTTGGTGTCTAATCCGCATATATATCACCATTGCCCTTGATTTTCTTGACTGTATATCTCTAAAATGTCAACATATACACGTGTGATTTAGTTTACGAAGATTTTTCAATGCCGAGAACCTCGATCAGAGAGTAAAAAAGGCGTAAGGTTGACAATGGTGTAAAATTAAAATGGGATATACCGGGTTAGAATTCGAGTTACAGGAACAAGGGCCAAACCAACCACCCAAGAATGGAATCGTCAAGCGAAAACACTTGACAACTTCCTAGAAGCAGCTTTTCTTGCCACCAGACCTTTCTCCATCAATTAGGAATCTGATGCCGTCACTAAACACATTCCTTAAATTGTATCCATTTATTGGGTTTTTTTTTTGGTGTCTAATCCGCATATATATCACCATTGCCCTTGATTTTCTTGACTGTATATCTCTTAAATGTCAACATATCCACGTGTGATTTAGTTTACGAAGATTTTTCAATGCCGAGAACCTCGATCAGAGAGTAAAAAAGGCGTAAGGTTCACAATGGTGTAAAACTAAAATGGGATATACCGGACTAGGATTCGAGTTACAGGAACAAGGGACAAACCAACCACCCAAGAATGGAATCGTCGAGCGAAAACACATGACAACCTCCTAGAAGCAGCTTTTCTTGCCACCAGACCTTTCTCCAACAATTAGGAATATGATGCCGTCACTAAACACATTCCTTAAATTGTAGCCATTTGTTGAGTGTTTTTTTTTGTGTCTAATCCGCATATATATCACCATTGACCTTGATTTTCTTGACTGTATATCTCTTAAATGTCAACATATACACGTGTGATTTAGTTTACGAAGATTTTTCAATGCCGAGAACCTTGGTCAGAGAGTAAAAAGGGCGTAAGGTTCACAATGGTGTAAAATTAAAATGGGATATACAGGGCTAGGATTCAAGTTACAGGAAAAAGGGCCAAACAACCACCCAAGAATGGAATCGTCGAGCGAAAATACTTGACAACCTCCTAGAAGCTGCTTTTCTTGCCACCAAACATTTCTCCATCAATTAGGAATCTGTTGCCGTCACTAAACACATTCCTTAAATTGTAGCCATTTGTTGAGTGTTTTTTTTGGTGTCTAATCCGCATATATATCACCATTGCCCTTGATTTACTTGACTGTATATCTCTTAAATGTCAACATAAACACATGTGATTTAGTTTACGAAGATTTTTCAATACCGAGAACCTCGATCAGAGAGTAAAAAAGGCGTAAGGTTCACAATGGTGTAAAATTAAAATGGGATATACCGGGCTAGGATTCGAGTTACAGTAAAAAGGGGCAAACCATCCACCCAAGAATGGAATCGTCGAGCGAAAACACTTAACAACCTCCTAGAAGCAGCTTTTCTTGCCGCCAGACCTTTCTCCATCTATTAGGAATCTGATGCCGTCACTAAACACATTCCTTAAATTGTAGCCATTTGTTAAGTGATTTTCTTTTTGTGTCTAATCTGCATATCCATTGCCCTTGATTTTCCTGACTGTATATCTCTTAAATGTCAACATATACATGTGTGATTTAGTTTACGAAGATTTTTCAATGCCGAGAACCTCGATCAGAGAGTAAAAAAGGCGTAAGGTTCACAATGGTGTAAAATTAAAATGAGATATACCGGGCTAGGATTCGAGTTACAGGAACAAGGGCCAAACCAACCACCTAAGAATGGAATCGTCGAGCGAAAACACTTGACAACCTCCTAGAAGCAGCTTTTCTTGCCACCAGACCTTTCTCCATCAATTAGGAATCTGATGCCGTCACTAAACACATTCCTTAAATTGTAGCCATTTGTTGTGTGTTTTTTTTGGTGTCTAATCCGCATATATATCACCATTGCCCTTGATTTTATTGACTGTTTATCTCTTAAATGTCAACATATACACGTGTGATTTAGTTTACGAAGATTTTTCAATGCCGAGAACCTCGATCAGAGAGTAAAATAGGCGTAAGGTTCACGATGGTGTAAAATTAAAATGGGATATACCGGGCTAGGATTCGAGTTACAGGAACAAGGGCTAAACCAACCACCCAAGAATGGAATCGTCGAGCGAAAACACTTGACAACCTCCTAGAAGCAGCTTTTCTTGCCACCAGACATTTCTCCATCAATTAGGAATCTGTTGCCGTCACTAAACACATTCCTTAAATTGTAGCCATGTGTTGAGTGTTTTTTTTGTGTGTAATCCGGATATATATCACCATTGCCCTTGATTTTCTTGAGTGTATATCTCTTAAATGTCAACATATACACATGTGATTTAGTTTAAGAAGATTTTTCAATGACGAGAACCTCGATCAGAGAGTAAAAAAGGCGTAAGGTTCACAATGGTGTAAAATTAAAATGGGATATACCGAGCTAGGATTTGAGTTACCGGAACAAAGGCCAAACCAACCACCCTAGAATGGAATAGTCGAGTGAAAACACTTGACAACCTCCTAGAAGCAGCTTTTCTTGCCACCAGGCCTTTCTGCATCAATTAGGAATCTGATGCCGTCACTAAACACATTCCTTAAATTGTAGCCATTTGTTGAGTGTTTTTTTTTGTGTGTCTAATCCGCATATGTATCACCATTGCCCTTGATTTTCTTGATTGTATATCTCTTAAATGTCAACATATACACGTGTGATTTAGTTTACGAAGATTTTTCAATGCCGAGAACGTCGATCAGAGAGTAAAAAGGCGTAAGGTTCACAATGGTGTAAAATTAAATCGGGATACATCGGGCTAGGATTCGAGTTACAGGAACAAGGGCCAAACCAACCACCCAAGATTGGAATCGTAGAACGAAAACACTTGACAACCTCCTAGAAGCAGCTTTTCTTGCCACCAGACCTTTCTCCATCAATTAGGTATCTGATGCCGTCACTAAACACATTCTTTAAATTGTAGCCACTTGTTGAGTGTTTATTTTTTGGTGTCTAATCCGCATATTTATCACCATTGCCCTTGATTTTCTTGACTGTATATCTCTAAAATGTCAACATATACACGTGTGATTTAGTTTACGAAGATTTTTCAATGCCGAGAACCTCGATCAGAGAGTAAAAAAGGCGTAAGGTTCACAATGGTGTAAAATTAAAATGGGATATACCGGGTTAGAATTCGAGTTACAGGAACAAGGGCCAAACCAACCACCCAAGAATGGAATCGTCAAGCGAAAACACTTGACAACTTCCTAGAAGCAGCTTTTCTTGCCACCAGACCTTTCCCCATCAATTAGGAATCTGATGCCGTCACTAAACACATTCCTTAAATTGTATCCATTTATTGGGTGTTTTTTTTGGTGTCTATTCCGCATATATATCACCATTGCCCTTGATTTTCTTGACTGTATATCTCTTAAATGTCAAAATATCCACGTGTGATTTAGTTTACGAAGATTTTTCAATGCCGAGAACCTCAATCAGAGAGTAAAAAAGGCGTAAGGTTCACAATGGTGTAAAATTAAAATGGGATATATCGGGCTAGGATTAGAGTTAGAAGAACAAGGGCCAAACCAACCACCCAAAAATGGAATCATCGAGCGAAAACACTTGACAACCTCCTAGAAGCAGCTTTTCTTGCCACCAGACCTTTCTCCATCAATTAGGAATCTGATGCCGTCACTAAACACATTCCTTAAATTGTAGCCATTTGTTGAGTGTTTTTTTTGGTGCCTAATCCGCATATATATCACCATTGACCTTGATTTTCTTGACTGTATATATCTTAAATGTCAACATATACATGTGTGATTTAGTTTACGAAGATTTTTCAATGCCGAGAACCTTGGTCAGAAAGTAAAAAGGGCGTAAGGTTCACAATGGTGTAAAATTAAAATGGGATATACAGGGCTAGGATTCAAGTTACAGGAACAAGGGCCAAACAACCACCCAAGAATGGAATCGTCGAGCGAAAACACTTGACAACCTCCTAGAAGCTGCTTTTCTTGCTACCAAACATTTCTCCATCAATTAGGAATCTGATGCCGTCACTAAACACATTCCTTAAATTGTAGCCATTTGTTGAGAGTTTTTTTTGGTGTCTAATCCGCATATATATCACCATTGCCCTTGATTTTCTTGACTGTATATCTCTTAAATGTCAACATAAACACATGTGATTTAGTTTACGAAGATTTTTCAATACCGAGAACCTCGATCAGAGAGTAAAAAAGGCGTAAGGTTCAAAATGGTGCAAAATTAAAATGGGATATACCAGGCTAGGATTCGAGTTACAGGAACAAGGGCCAAACCATCCACCCAAGAATGGAATCGTCGAGCGAAAACACTTAACAACCTCCTAGAAGCAGCTTTTCTTGCCGCCAGACCTTTCTCCATCTATTAGGAATCTGATGCCGTCACTAAACACCTTCCTTAAATTGTAGCCATTTGTTGAGAGATTCTTTTGGTGTCTAATCCGCATATATATCACCATTGCCCTTGATTTTATTGACTGTTTATCTCTTAAATGTCAACATATACACGTGTGATTTAGTTTACGAAGGTTTTTCAATGCCGAGAACCTCTATCAGAGAGTAAAAAAGGCGTAAGGTTCACAATGGTGTAAAAATAAAATGGGATATACCGGGCTAGGATTCGAGTTACAGGAACAAGGGCCAAACCAACCACCCAAGAATGGAATCGTCGAGCGAAAACACTTGACAACCTCCTAGAAGCTGCTTTTCTTGCCACCAAACATTTCTCCATCAATTAGGAATCTGATGCCGTCACTAAACACATTCCTTAAATTGTAGCCATTTGTTGAGTGTTTTTTTTGGTATCTAATCCACATATATATCACCATTGCCCTTGATTTTCTTGACTGTATATCTTTTAAATGTAAACATATACACGTGTGATTTAGTTTACGAAGATTTTTCAATGCCGAGAACCTCGATCATAGAGTAAAATAGGCGTAAGGTTCACAATGGTGTAAAATTTAAATGGGATATAACGGGCTAGGATTCGTGTTACAGGAACAAGGGCCAAACCAACCACCCAAGAATGGAATCATCGAACGAAAACACCTGACAACCTCCAAGAAGCAACTTTTCTTGCCACCAGACCTTTCTCCATCAATTAGGAATCTGATGCCGTCACTAAACACATTCCTTAAATTGTATCCATTTATTGGGTGTTTTTTTTTTGTGTCTAATCCGCATATATATCACCATTGCCCTTGATTTTCTTGACTGTATATCTCTTAAATGTCAACATATCCACGTGTGATTTAGTTTACGAAGATTTTTCAATGCCGAGAACCTCGATCAGAGAGTAAAAAAGGCGTAAGGTTCACAATGGTGTAAAACTAAAATGGGATATACCGGACTAGGATTCGAGTTACAGGAACAAGGGACAAACCAACCACCCAAGAATGGAATCGTCGAGCGAAAACACATGACAACCTCCTAGAAGCAGCTTTTCTTGCCACCAGACCTTTCTCCAACAATTAGGAATATGATGCCGTCACTAAACACATTCCTTAAATTGTAGCCATTTGTTGAGTGTTTTTTTTGTGTCTAATCCGCATATATATCACCATTGACCTTGATTTTCTTGACTGTATATCTCTTAAATGTCAACATATACAAGTGTGATTTAGTTTACGAAGATTTTTCAATGCCGAGAACCTTGGTCAGAGAGTAAAAGGGCGTAAGGTTCATAATGGTGTAAAATTAAAATGGGATATACAGGGCTAGGATTCAAGTTACAGGAACAAGGGCCAAACAACCACCCAAGAATGGAATCGGTGAGCGAAAATACTTGACAACCTCCTAGAAGCTGCTTTTCTTGCCACCAAACATTTCTCCATCAATTAGGAATCTGTTGCCGTCACTAAACACATTCCTTAAATTGTAGCCATTTGTTGAGTGTTTTTTTTGGTGTCTAATCCGCATATATATCACCATTGCCCTTGATTTTCTTGACTGTATATCTCTTAAATGTCAACATAAACACATGTGATTTAGTTTACGAAGATTTTTCAATACCGAGAACCTCGATCAGAGAGTAAAAAAGGCGTAAGGTTCACAATGGTGTAAAATTAAAATGGGATATACCGGGCTAGGATTCGAGTTACAGGAACAAGGGCCAAACCATCCACCCAAGAATGGAATCGTCGAGCGATAATACTTAACAACCTCCTAGAAGCAGCTTTTCTTGCCGCCAGACCTTTCTCCATCTATTAGGAATCTGATGCCGTCACTAAACACATTCCTTAAATTGTAGCCATTTGTTAAGTGATTTTTTTTGTGTCTAATCTGCATATATATCACCATTGCCCTTGATTTTCCTGACTGTATATCTCTTAAATGTCAACATATACATGTGTGATTTAGTTTACGAAGATTTTTCAATGCCGAGAACCTCGATCAGAGAGTAAAAAAGGCGTAAGGTTCACAATGGTGTAAAATTAAAATGAGATATACCGGGCTAGGATTCGAGTTACAGGAACAAGGGCCAAACCAACCACCCAAGAATGGAATCGTCGAGCGAAAACACTTGACAACCTCCTAGAAGGAGCTTTTCTTGCCACCAGACCTTTCTCCATCAATTAGGAATCTGATGCCGTCACTAAACACATTCCTTAAATTGTAGCCATTTGTTGTGTGTTTTTTTTGGTGTCTAATCCGCATATATATCACCATTGCCCTTGATTTTATTGACTGTTTATCTCTTAAATGTCAACATATACACGTGTGATTTAGTTTACGAAGAATTTTCAATGCCGAGAACCTCGATCAGAGAGTAAAATAGGCGTAAGGTTCACGATGGTGTAAAATTAAAATGGGATATACCGGGCTAGGATTCGAGTTACAGGAACAAGGGCTAAACCAACCACCCAAGAATGGAATCGTCGAGCGAAAACACTTGACAACCTCCTAGAAGCAGCTTTTCTTGCCACCAGACATTTCTCCATCAATTAGGAATCTGTTGCCGTCACTAAACACATTCCTTAAATTGTAGCCATGTGTTGAGTGTTTTTTTTGTGTGTAATCCGGATATATATCACCATTGCCCTTGATTTTCTTGAGTGTATATCTCTTAAATGTCAACATATACACATGTGATTTAGTTTAAGAAGATTTTTCAATGACGAGAACCTCGATCAGAGAGTAAAAAAGGCGTAAGGTTCACAATGGTGTAAAATTAAAATGGGATATACCGAGCTACGATTTGAGTTACCGGAAAAAAGGCCAAACCAACCACCCAAGAATGGAATAGTCGAGTGAAAACACTTGACAACCTCCTAGAAGCAGCTTTTCTTGCCACCAGGCCTTTCTGCATCAATTAGGAATCTGATGCCGTCACTAAACACATTCCTTAAATTGTAGCCATTTGTTGAGTGTTTTATTTTTTGTGTGTCTAATCCGCATATGTATCACCATTGCCCTTAATTTTCTTGATTGTATATCTCTTAAATGTCAACATATACACGTGTGATTTAGTTTACGAAGATTTTTCAATGCCGAGAACGTCGATCAGAGAGTAAAAAGGCGTAAGGTTCACAATGGTGTAAAATTAAATCGGGATACATCGGGCTAGGATTCGAGTTACAGGAACAAGGGCCAAACCAACCACCCAAGATTGGAATCGTAGAACGAAAACACTTGACAACCTCCTAGAAGCAGCTTTTCTTGCCACCAGACCTTTCTCCATCAATTATGTATCTGATGCCGTCACTAAACACATTCTTTAAATTGTAGCCACTTGTTGAGTGTTTATTTTTTGGTGTCTAATCCGCATATATATCACCATTGCCCTTGATTTTCTTGACTGTATATCTCTAAAATGTCAACATATACACGTGTGATTTAGTTTACGAAGATTTTTCAATGCCGAGAACCTCGATCAGAGAGTAAAAAAGGCGTAAGGTTCACAATGGTGTAAAATTAAAATGGGATATACCGGGTTAGAATTCGAGTTACAGGAACAAGGGCCAAACCAACCACCCAAGAAATGGAATCGTCAAGCGAAAACACTTGACAACTTCCTAGAAGCAGCTTTTCTTGCCACCAGACCTTTCTCCATCAATTAGGAATCTGATGCCGTCACTAAACACATTCCTTAAATTGTATCCATTTATTGGGTTTTTTTTGGTGTCTAATCCGCATATATATCACCCTTGCCCTTGATTTTCTTGACTGTATATCTCTTAAATGTAAACATATCCACGTGTGATTTAGTTTACGAAGATTTTTCAATGCCGAGAACCTCGATCAGAGAGTAAAAAAGGCGTAAGGTTCACAATGGTGTAAAATTAAAATGGGATATATCGGGCTAGGATTAGAGTTAGAAGAACAAGGGCCAAACCAACCACCCAAAAATGGAATCATCGAGCGAAAACACTTGACAACCTCCTAGAAGCAGCTTTTCTTGCCACCAGACCTTTCTCCATCAATTAGGAATCTGATGCCGTCACTAAACACATTCCTTAAATTGTAGCCATTTGTTGAGTGTTTTTTTTGGTGCCTAATCCGCATATATATCACCATTGCCCTTGATTTTCTTGATTGTATATCTCTTAAATTTCAACATATACACGTATGATTTAGTTTACGAATATTTTTCAATGCCGAGAACATCGATCAGAGAGTAAAAAAGGTGTAAGGTTCACAGTGGTGTAAAATTAAAATGGGATATACCGGGCTAGTATTCGAGTTACAGGAACAAGAGCCAAACCAACCAGCCAAGAATGTAATCGTCGTGCGAAAACACTTGACAACCTCCTAGAAGCTGCTTTTCTTGCCACCAAACATTTCTCCATCAATTAGGAATCTGATGCCGTCACTAAACACATTCCTTAAATTGTAGCCATTTGTTGAGAGTTTCTTTTGGTGTTTAATCCGCATATATATCACCATTGCCCTTTATTTTATTGACTGTATATCTCTTAAATGTCAACATATACACGTGTGATTTAGTTTAGGAAGATTTTTCAATGCCGAGAACCTCTATCAGAGAGTAAAAAAGCCGTAAGGTTCACAATGGTGTAAAATTAAAATGGGATATACCGGGCTAGGATTCAAGTTACAGGAACAAGGGCCAAACCAACCACCCAAGAATGGAATCGTCGAGCGAAAACACTTGACAACCTCCTAGAAGCTGCTTTTCTTGCCACCAAACATTTCTCCATCAATTAGGAATCTGTTGCCGTCACTAAACACATTCCTTAAATTGTAGCCATTTGTTGTGTGTTTTTTTGGTATCTAATCCACATATATATCACCATTGCCCTTGATTTTCTTGACTGTATATCTCTTAAATGTCAACATATACACATGTGATTTAGTTTACGAAGATTTTTCAATGCCGAGAACCTCGATCAGAGAGTAAAATAGGCGTAAGGTTCACAATGGTGTAAAATTAAAATGGGATATACCGGGCTAGGAATCGAGTTACAGGAACAAGGGTCAAACCAACCACCCAAGAATGGAATCAACGAGCGAAAACACTTGACAACCTCCAAGAAGCAGCTTTTCTTACCACCAGACCTTTCTCCATCAATTAGGAATCTGATACTGTCACTAAACACATTCCTTAAATTGTAGCCATTTGTTGAGTGTTTTTTTTGGTGTCTAATCCGCATATATATCACCATTGCCCTTGATTTTCTTGACTGTATATCTCTTAAATGTCAACATAAACACATGTGATTTAGTTTACGAAGATTTTTCAATACCGAGAACCTGGATCAGAGAGTAAAAAAGGCGTAAGGTTCACAATGGCGTAAAATTAAAATGGGATATACCGGGCTACGATTCGAGTTACAGGAACAAGGGCTAGACCAACCACCTAAGAATGAAATCGTCAAGCGAAAACACTTGACAACCTCCTAGAAGCAGCTTTTCTTGCCGCCAGACCTTTCTCCATCAATTAGGAACCTGATGCCGTCACTAAACACATTCCTTAAATTGTAGCCATTTGTTAAGTGTTTTTTTTGGTGTCTAATCCGCATATATATCACCATTGCCCTTGATTTTCCTGACTGTATATCTCTTAAATGTAAACATATACACGTGTGATTTAGTTTACGAAGATTTTTCAATGCCGGGAACCTCGATCAGAAAGTAAAAAAGGCGTAAGGTTCACAATGGTGTAAAATTAAAATGGGATATACCGGACTAGGATTCGAGTTACAGGAACAAGGGACAAACCAACCACCCAAGAATGGAATCGTCGAGCGAAAACACCTGACAACCTCCTAGAAGCAGCTTTTCTTGCCACCAGACCTTTCTCCAACAATTAGGAATATGATGCCGTCACTAAACTCATTCCTTAAATTGTAGCCATTTGTTGAGTGTTTTTTTGTGTCTAATCCGCATATATATCACCATTGACCTTGATTTTCTTGACTGTATATCTCTTAAATGTCAACATATACACGTGTGATTTAGTTTACGAAGATTTTTCAATGCCGAGAACCTCGATCAGAGAGTAAAAAGGGCGTAAGGTTCACAATGGTGTAAAATTAAAATGGGATATACCGGGCTAGGATTCAAGTTACAGGAACAAGGGCCAAAGAACCACCCAAGAATGGAATCGTCGAGCGAAAACACTTGACAACCTCCTAGAAGCTGCTTTTCTTGCCACCAAACATTTCTCCATCAATTAGGAATCTGATGCCGTCACTAAACACATTCCTTAAATTGTAGCCATTTGTTGAGTGTTTTTTTTGGTGTCTAATCCGCATATATATCACCATTGCCCTTGATTTTATTGACTGTATATCTCTTCAATGCCAACATATACACGTGTGATTTAGTTTACGAAGATTTTTCAATCCCGAGAACCACGATCAGAGAGTAAAAATGGCGTAAGGTTCACAATGGTGTAAAATTAAAATGGGATATACCGGGCTAGGATTCGAGTTACAGGAACAAGGGCCAAACCATCCACCCAAGAATGGAATCGTCGAGCGAAAACACTCGACAACCTCCTAGAAGCAGCTTTTCTTGACACCAGACCTTTGTCCATCAATTAGGAATTTGATGCCGTCACTAAACACATTCCTTAAATTGTAGCCATTTGTTGACTGTTTTTTTTTGGTATCTAATCCACATATATATCACCATTGCCCTAGATTTTCTTGACTGTATATCTCTTAAATGTCAACATATACACGTGTGATTTAGTTTACGAAGATTTTTCAATGTCGAGAACCTCGATCAGAAAGTAAAATAGGTGTAAGGTTCACAATGGTGTAAAACTAAAATGGGATATACCGGACTAGGATTCGAGTTACAGGAACAAGGGACAAACCAACCACCCAAGAATGGAATCGTCGAGCGAAAACACATGACAACCTCCTAGAAGCAGCTTTTCTTGCCACCAGACCTTTCTCCAACAATTAGGAATATGATGTCGTCACTAAACTCATTCCTTAAATTGTAGCCATTTGTTGAGTGTTTTTTTGTGTCTAATCCGCATATATATCACCATTGACCTTGATTTTCTTGACTGTATATCTCTTAAATGTCAACATATACACGTGTGATTTAGTTTACGAAGATTTTTCAATGCCGAGAACCTCGATCAGAAAGTAAAATAGGCGTAAGGTTCACAATGGTGTAAAATTAAAATGGGATATACCGGGCTAGGATTCAAGTTACAGGAACAAGGGACAAACAACCACCCAAGAATGGAATCGTCGAGCGAAAACACTTGACAACCTCCGAGAAGCTGCTTTTCTTGCCACCAAACATTTCTCCATCAATTAGGAATCTGATGCCGTCACTAAACACAATCCTTAAATTGTAGCCATTTGTTGAGTGTTTTTTTTTTGGTGTCTAATCTGCATATATATCACCACTGCCCTTGATTTTCATGACTGTATATCTCTTAAATGTCAACATATACACATGTGATTTAGTTTACGAAGATTTTTCAATACCGAGAACCACAATCAGAGAGTAAAAAGGCGTAAGGTTCACAATGGAGTAAAATTAAAATGGGATATACCGGGCTAGGATTCGAGTTATAGGACCAAGGGCCAAACCAACCACCCAAGAATGGAATCGTCGAGCGAAAACACTTAACAACCTCCTAGAAGCAGCTTTTCTTGCCGCCAGACCTTTCTCCATCTATTAGGAATCTGATGCCGTCACTAAACACATTCCTTAAATTGTAGCCATTTGTTGAGTGTTTTTTTTTTTGTGTCTAATCTGCATATATATCACCATTGCCCTTGATTTTCCTGACTGTATATCTCTTAGATGTCAACATATACATGTGTGATTTAGTTTACGAAGATTTTTCAATGCCGAGAACCTCGATCAGAGAGTAAAAATGGCGTAAGGTTCACAATGGTGTAAAATTAAAATGAGATATACCGGGCTAGGATTCGAGTTACAGGAACAAGGGCCAAACCAACCACCCAAGAATGGAATCGTCGAGCGAAAACACTTGACAACCTCCTAGAAGCAGCTTTTCTTGCCACCAGACCTTTCTCCATCAATTAGGAATCTGATGCCGTCACTAAACACATTCCTTAAATTGTAGGCATTTGTTGTTTGATTTTTTTTGGTGCCTAATCCACATATATATCACCATTGCCCTTGATTTTCTTGATTGTATAACTCTTAAATTTCAACATATACACGTATGATTTAGTTTACGAATATTTTTCAATGCCGAGAACATCGATCAGAGAGTAAAAAAGGTGTAAGGTACACAATGGTGTAAAATTAAATCGCGATACATCGGGCTAGGATTCGAGTTACAGGAACAAGGGCCAAACCAACCACCCAAGATTGGAATCGTAGAGCGAAAACACTTGACAACCTCCTAGAAGCAGCTTTTCTTGCCACCAGACCTTTCTCCATCAATTAGGTATCTGATGTCGTCACTAAACACATTCTTTAAATTGTAGCCACTTGTTGAGTGTTTATTTTTTGGTGTCTAATCCGCATATATATCACCATTGCCCTTGATTTTCTTGACTGTATATCTCTAAAATGTCAATATATACACGTGTGATTTAGTTTACGAAGATTTTTCAATACCGAGAACCTCGATCAGTGAGTAAAAAAGGCGTAAGGTTCACAATGGTGTAAAATTAAAATGGGATATACCGGGTTAGAATTCGAGTTACAGGAACAAGGGCCAAACCAACCACCCATGAATGGAATCGTCGAGCGAAAACACTTGACAACTTCCTAGAGGCAGCTTTTCTTGTCAACAGACCTTTCTCCATCAATTAGGAATCTGATCCCGTCACTAAACACATTCCTTAAATTGTATCCATTTATTAGGTGGTTTTTTTTTGTGTCTAATCCGCATATATATCACCATTGCCCTTGATTTTCTTGACTGTATATCTCTTAAATGTCAACATATCCGAGTGTGATTTAGTTTACGAAGATTTTTCAATGCCGAGAACCTCGATCAGAGAGTAAAAAAGGCGTAAGGTTCACAATGGTGTAAAATTAAAATGGGATATATCGGGCTTGGATTAGAGTTACAGGAACAAGGGCCAAACCAACCACCCAAAAATGGAATCGTCGAGCGAAAACACTTAACAAGCTCCTAGAAGCAGCTTTTCTTGCCACCAGACATTTCTCCATCAATTAGGAATCTGTTGCCGTCACTAAACACATTCCTTAAATTGTAGCCATGTGTTGAGTGTTTTTTTTTTGTGTCTAATCCGCATATATATCACCATTGCCCTTCATTTTCTTTAGTGTATATCTCTTAAATATCAACATATACACGTGTGATTTAGTTTAAGAAGATTTTTCAATGCCGAGAACCTCGATCAGAGAGTAAAAAAGGCGTAAGGTTCACAATGGTGTTAAATTAAAATGGGATATACCGAGCTAGGATTTGAGTTACAGGAACAAAGGCCAAACCAACCACCCAAGAATGGAATAGTCGAGTGAAAACACTTGACAACCTCCTAGAAGCAGCTTTTCTTGCCACCAGGCCTTTCTGCATCAATTAGGAATCTGATGCCGTCACTAAACACATTCCTTAAATAGTAGCCATTTGTTGAGTGTTTTTTTGGTGTCTAATCCGCATATGTATCACCATTGCCCTTGATTTTATTGACTGTATATCTCTTAAATGTCAACATATACACGTGTGATTTAGTTTACGAAGATTTTTCAATGCCGAGAACCTCGATCAGAGAGTAAAAAGGGCGTAAGGTTCACAATGGTGTAAAATTAAATCGGGATACATCGGGCTAGGATTCGAGTTACAGGAACAAGGGCCAAACCAACCACCCAAGATTGGAATCGTAGAGCGAAAACACTTGACAACCTCCTAGAAGCAGCTTTTCTTGCCACCAGACCTTTCTCCATCAATTTGGTATCTGATGCCGTCACTAAACACATTCTTTAAATTGTAGCCACCTGTTGAGTGTTTATTTTTTGGTGTCTAATCCGCATATATATCACCATTGCCCTTGATTTTCTTGACTGTATATCTCTAAAATGTCAATATATACACGTGTGATTTAGTTTACGAAGATTTTTCAATGCCGAGAACCTCGATCAGAGAGTAAAAAAGGCGTAAGGTTCACAATGGTGTAAAATTAAAATGGGATATACCGGGTTAGAATTCGAGTTACAGGAACAAGGGCCAAACCAACCACCCAAGAATGGAATCGTCGAGCGAAAACACTTGACAACTTCCTAGAGGCAGCTTTTCTTGCCACCAGACCTTTCTCCATCAATTAGGAATCTGATGCCGTCACTAAACACATTCCTTAAATTGTATCCATTTATTGGGTGTTTTTTTTTTGTGTCTAATCCGCATATATATCACCATTGCCCTTGATTTTCTTGACTGTATATCTCTTAAATGTCAACATATCCACGTGTGATTTAGTTTACCAAGATTTTTCAATGCCGAGAACCTCGATCAGAGAGTAAAAAAGGTGTAAGGTTCACAATGGTGTAAAATTAAAATTGGATATATCGGGCTAGGATTAGAGTTACAGGAACAAGGGCCAAACCAACCACCCAAACATGGAATCGTCGAGCGAAAACACTTGACAACCTCCTAGAAGCAGCTTTTCTTGCCACCAGACCTTTCTCCATCAATTAGGAATCTGATGCCGTCACTAAACACATTCCTTAAATTGTAGCCATTTGTTGAGTGTTTTTTTGGTGCCTAATCCACATATATATCACCATTGCCCTTGATTTTCTTGATTGTATAACTCTTAAATTTCAACATATACACGTATGATTTAGTTTACGAATATTTTTCAATGCCGAGAACATCGATCAGAGAGTAAAAAAGGTGTAAGGTACACAATGGTGTAAAATTAAATCGGGATACATCGGGCTAGGATTCGAGTTACAGGAACAAGGGCCAAACCAACCACCCAAGAATGGAATCGTCGAGCGAAAACACTTGACAACTTCCTAGAGGCAGCTTTTCTTGTCACCAGACCTTTCTCCATCAATTAGGAATCTGATGCCGTCACTAAACACATTCCTTAAATTGTATCCATTTATTGGGTGGTTTTTTTTTTGTGTCTAATCCGCATATATATCACCATTGCCCTTGATTTTCTTGACTGTATATCTCTAAAATGTCAATATATACACGTGTGATTTAGTTTACGAAGATTTTTCAATGCCGAGAACCTCGATCAGAGAGTAAAAAAGGCGTAAGGTTCACAATGGTGTAAAATTAAAATGGGATATACCGGGTTAGAATTCGAGTTACAGGAACAAGGGCCAAACCAACCACCCAAGAATGGAATCGTCGAGCGAAAACACTTGACAACTTCCTAGAGGCAGCTTTTCTTGCCACCAGACCTTTCTCCATCAATTAGGATTCTGATGCCGTTACTAAACACATTCCTTAAATTGTATCCATTTATTGGGTGTTTTTTTTTGGTGTCTAATCTGCATATATATCACAATTGCCCTTGATTTTCTTGACTGTATATCTCTTTAATGTCAACATATCCACGTGTGATTTAGTTTACCAAGATTTTTCAATGCCGAGAACCTCGATCAGAGAGTAAAAAAGGCGTAAGGTTCACAATGGTGTAAAATTAAAATGGGATATATCGGGCTAGGATTAGAGTTACAGGAACAAGGGCCAAACCAACCACCCAAGAATGGAATCGTCGAGCGAAAACACTTGACAACCTCGTAGAAGCAGCTTTTCTTGCCACCAGACCTTTCTCCATCAATTAGGAATCTGATGCCGTCACTAAACACATTCCTTAAATTGTAGCCATTTGTTGAGTGTTTTTTTGGTGCCTATTCCGCATATATATCACCATTGCCCTTGATTTCTTGATTGTATATCTCTTAAATTTCAACATATACACGTATGATTTAGTTTACGAATATTTTTCAATGCCGAGAACATCGATCAGAGAGTAAAAAAGGTGTAAGGTTCACAATGGTGTAAAATTAAAATGGGATATACCGGGCTAGGATTCAAGTTACAGGAACAAGGGCCAAACCAACCACCCAAGAATGGAATCGTCGAGCGAAAACACTTGACAACCTCCTAGAAGCAGCTTTTCTTGCCACCAGACCTTTCTCCATCAATTAGGAATCTGATGCCATCACTAAACAAATTCCTTAAATTGTAGCCATTTGTTGAGTTTTTTTTTTTTTTTGGTGTCTAATTCGCATATATATCACCATTGGCCTTGATTTTCTTGACTGTATATCTCCTAAATGTAAACATATACACGTGTGATTTCGTATACGAAGATTTTTCAATGCCGAGAACCTCGATCAGAGAGTAAAAAAGGCGTAAGGTTCACAATGGTGTAAAATTAAAATGGGATATATCGGGCTAGTATTCGAGTTACAGGAACAAGGGCCAAACCAACCACCCAAGAATGGAATTGTCGAGCGAAAATACTTGACAACCTCCTAGAAGCAGCTTTTCTTGCCACCAGACCTTTCTCAATCAATTAGGAATCTGATGCCGTCACTAAACACATTCATTAAATTGTAGACATTTGTTGAGTGTTTTTTTTTTTGTATAATCTGCATATATATCACCACTGCCCTTGATTTTCTTGACTGTATATCTCTTAAATGTCAACATATATACATGTGATTTTGTTTACGAAGATTTTTCAATACCGAGAACCTCAATCAGAGAGTAAAAAAGGCGTAAGGTTCACAATGGTGTAAAATTAAAATGGGATATACCGGGCTAGGATTCGAGTTACAGGAACAAGGGCCAAACCAACCACCAAAGAATGGAATCGTCGAGCGAAAACACTTAACAACCTCCTAGAAGCAGCTTTTCTTGTCGCCAGACCTTTCTCCACCAATTAGGAATCTGATGCCGTCACTAAACACATTCCTTAAATTGTAGCCATTTGTTGAGTGTTTTTTTTTTGGTGTCTAATCTGCAAATATATCACCATTGCCTTTGATTTTCCTGACTGTATATCTCTTAAATGTCAACATATACACATGTGATTTAGTTTACGAAGATTTTTCAATGCCGAGAACCTCGATCAGAGAGTAAAAATGGCGCAAGGTTCACAATGATGTAAAATTAAAATTGGATATACCGGCCTAGGATTCGAGTTACAGGAACAAGGGCCAAACCAGCCACCCAAGAATGGAATCGTCGAGCGATAACACTTGACAACCTCCTAGAAGCAGCTTTTCTTCCCACCAGACCTTTCTCCATCAATTTGGAATCTGATGCCGTCACTAAACACATTCCTTAAATTGTAGTCGTTTGTTGAGTGTTTTTTTGTGTCTAATCTGCATATATATCACCATTGCCCATGATTTTTTTGACTGTATATCTCTTAAATGTCAACATATACACGTGTGATTTAGTTTATAAAGATTTTTCAATGCCGAAAACCATTATCAGAGAGTAAAAAAGGCGTAAGGTTCACAATGGTGTAAAATTAAAATGGGATATACCGGGCTAGGATTCGAGTTACCGGAACAAGGGCCAAACCAACTACCCAATAATGGAATCGTCGAGCGAAAACACTTGACAACCTCCAAGAAGCAGCTTTTCTTGCCACCAGACCTTTCTCCATTAATTAGGAATCTGATGCCGTCACTAAACACATTCCTTATATTGTAGCCATTTGTTGAGTGCTTTTTTCGTTGTCTAATCCGCATATATATCACCATTGCCCTTGATTTTTTTGACTGTATATCTCTTAACTGTCAACATATACACGTGTGATTTAGTTTACGAAGATTTTTCAATGCCGAGAACCTCGATCAGAGAGTAAAAAAGGCGTAAGGTTCACAATGGTGTAAAATTAAAATGGGATATACCGGGCTAGGATTCGAGTTACACGAACAAGGGCCAAACCAACCACCCAAGAATGGAATCGTCGAGCGAAAAAACTTGACAACCTCCTAGAAGCAACTTTTCTTGCCAACAGACCTTTCTCCATCAATTAGGAATCTGATGCCGTCACTAAACACATTCCTTAAATTGTAGCCATTTGTTGAGTGTTTTTTTTGGTGTCTAATCCGCATATGTATCACCATTGCCCTTGATTTTATTGACTGTATATCTCTTAAATGTCAACATATACACGTGTGATTTAGTTTACGAAGATTTTTCAATGCCGAGAACCTCGATCAGAGAGTAAAAAGGGCGTAAGGTTCACAATGGTGTAAAATTAAATCGGGATACATCGGGCTAGGATTCGAGTTACAGGAACAAGGGCCAAACCAACCACCCAAGATTGGAATCGTAGAGCGAAAACACTTGACAACCTCCTAGAAGCAGCTTTTCTTGCCACCAGACCTTTCTCCATCAATTAGGTATCTGATGCCGTCACTAAACACATTCTTTAAATTGTAGCCACCTGTTGAGTGTTTATTTTTTGGTGTCTAATACGCATATATATCACCATTGCCCTTGATTTTCTTGACTGTATATCTCTAAAATGTCAATATATACACGTGTGATTTAGTTTACGAAGATTTTTCAATGCCGAGAACCTCGATCAGAGAGTAAAAAAGGCGTAAGGTTCACAATGGTGTAAAATTAAAATGGGATATACCGGGTTAGAATTCGAGTTACAGGAACAAGGGCCAAACCAACCACCCAAGAATGGAATCGTCGAGCGAAAACACTTGACAACTTCCTAGAGGCAGCTTTTCTTGCCACCAGACCTTTCTCCATCAATTAGGATTCTGATGCCGTTACTAAACACATTCCTTAAATTGTATCCATTTATTGGGTGTTTTTTTTTTGTGTCTAATCTGCATATATATCACAATTGCCCTTGATTTTCTTGACTGTATATCTCTTTAATGTCAACATATCCACGTGTGATTTAGTTTACCAAGATTTTTCAATGCCGAGAACCTCGATCAGAGAGTAAAAAAGGCGTAAGGTTCACAATGGTGTAAAATTAAAATGGGATATATCGGGCTAGGATTAGAGTTACAGGAACAAGGGCCAAACCAACCACCCAAGAATGGAATCGTCGAGCGAAAACACTTGACAACCTCCTAGAAGCAGCTTTTCTTGCCACCAGACCTTTCTCCATCAATTAGGAATCTGATGCCGTCACTAAACACATTCCTTAAATTGTAGCCATTTGTTGAGTGTTTTTTTGGTGCCTATTCCGCATATATATCACCATTGCCCTTGATTTCTTGATTGTATATCTCTTAAATTTCAACATATACACGTATGATTTAGTTTACGAATATTTTTCAATGCCGAGAACATCGATCAGAGAGTAAAAAAGGTGTAAGGTTCACAATGGTGTAAAATTAAAATGGGATATACCGGGCTAGGATTCAAGTTACAGGAACAAGGGCCAAACCAACCACCCAAGAATGGAATCGTCGAGCGAAAACACTTGACAACCTCCTAGAAGCAGCTTTTCTTGCCACCAGACCTTTCTCCATCAATTAGGAATCTGATGCCATCACTAAACAAATTCCTTAAATTGTAGCCATTTGTTGAGTTTTTTTTTTTTTTTGGTGTCTAATTCGCATATATATCACCATTGGCCTTGATTTTCTTGACTGTATATCTCCTAAATGTAAACATATACACGTGTGATTTCGTATACGAAGATTTTTCAATGCCGAGAACCTCGATCAGAGAGTAAAAAAGGCGTAAGGTTCACAATGGTGTAAAATTAAAATGGGATATATCGGGCTAGTATTCGAGTTACAGGAACAAGGGCCAAACCAACCACCCAAGAATGGAATTGTCGAGCGAAAATACTTGACAACCTCCTAGAAGCAGCTTTTCTTACCACCAGACCTTTCTCAATCTATTAGGAATCTGATGCCGTCACTAAACACATTCATTAAATTGTAGCCATTTGTTGAGTGTTTTTTTTTTGTATAATCTGCATATATATCACCACTGCCCTTGATTTTCTTGACTGTATATCTCTTAAATGTCAACATATATACATGTGATTTTGTTTACGAAGATTTTTCAATACCGAGAACCTCAATCAGAGAGTAAAAAAGGCGTAAGGTTCACAATGGTGTAAAATTAAAATGGGATATACCGGGCTAGGATTCGAGTTACAGGAACAAGGGCCAAACCAACCACCAAAGAATGGAATCGTCGAGCGAAAACACTTAACAACCTCCTAGAAGCAGCTTTTCTTGTCGCCAGACCTTTCTCCACCAATTAGGAATCTGATGCCGTCACTAAACACATTCCTTAAATTGTAGCCATTTGTTGAGTGTTTTTTTTTTGGTGTCTAATCTGCAAATATATCACCATTGCCTTTGATTTTCCTGACTGTATATCTCTTAAATGTCAACATATACACATGTGATTTAGTTTACGAAGATTTTTCAATGCCGAGAACCTCGATCAGAGAGTAAAAATGGCGCAAGGTTCACAATGATGTAAAATTAAAATTGGATATACCGGCCTAGGATTCGAGTTACAGGAACAAGGGCCAAACCAGCCACCCAAGAATGGAATCGTCGAGCGATAACACTTGACAACCTCCTAGAAGCAGCTTTTCTTCCCACCAGACCTTTCTCCATCAATTTGGAATCTGATGCCGTCACTAAACACATTCCTTAAATTGTAGTCGTTTGTTGAGTGTTTTTTTGTGTCTAATCTGCATATATATCACCATTGCCCATGATTTTTTTGACTGTATATCTCTTAAATGTCAACATATACACGTGTGATTTAGTTTATAAAGATTTTTCAATGCCGAAAACCATTATCAGAGAGTAAAAAAGGCGTAAGGTTCACAATGGTGTAAAATTAAAATGGGATATACCGGGCTAGGATTCGAGTTACCGGAACAAGGGCCAAACCAACTACCCAATAATGGAATCGTCGAGCGAAAACACTTGACAACCTCCAAGAAGCAGCTTTTCTTGCCACCAGACCTTTCTCCATCAATTAGGAATCTGATGCCGTCACTAAACACATTCCTTATATTGTAGCCATTTGTTGAGTGCTTTTTTCGTTGTCTAATCCACATATATATCACCATTGCCCTTGATTTTTTTGACTGTATATCTCTTAACTGTCAACATATACACGTGTGATTTAGTTTACGAAGATTTTTCAATGCCGAGAACCTCGATCAGAGAGTAAAAAAGGCGTAAGGTTCACAATGGTGTAAAATTAAAATGGGATATACCGGGCTAGGATTCGAGTTACACGAACAAGGGCCAAACCAACCACCCAAGAGTGGAATCGTCGAGCGAAAAAACTTGACAACCTCCTAGAAGCAACTTTTCTTGCCAACAGACCTTTCTCCATCAATTAGGAATCTGATGCCGTCACTAAACACATTCCTTAAATTGTAGCCATTTGTTGAGTGTTTTTTTTGGTGTCTAATCCGCATATATATCACCATTGCCCTTAATTTTATTGATTGTATATCTCTTAATTGTTAACATATACATGTGCGATTTAGTTTACAAAGATTTTTCAATGCCGAGAACCTCGATCAGAGAGTAAAAAAGGTGTAAGGTTCACAATGGTGTAAAATTAAAATGGGATATACCGGGTTAGGATTCGAGTTACAGGAACAAGGGCCAAACCAACCACCCAAGAATGGAATCGTCGAGCGAAAACACTTGACAACCTCCTAGAAGCAGCTTTTCTTGCCACCAGACCTTTCTTCATCAATTAGGAATCGGATGCCGTCACTAAACACATTCCTTAAATTGTAGCCATTTGTTGAGTGTTTTTTTGGTGTCTAATCCGCATATATATCACCATTGCCCTTTATTTTCTTAACTGTATGTCTCTTAAATGTCAACATATACACGTGTGATTTAGTTTACGAAGATTTTTCAATGCTGAGAACCATGATCAGAGAGTAAAAAAGGCGTAAGGTTCACAATGGTGTAAAATTAAAATGGGATATACCGGGCTAGGATTCGAGTTACAGGAACAAGGGCCAAACCAACCACCCAATAATTGAATCGTCGAGCGAAAACACTTGACAACCTCCTAGAAGCAGCTTTTCTTGCCGCCAGACCTTTCTCCATTAATTAGGAATCTGATGCCATCACTAAACACATTTCCTTAAATTGTAGCCATTTGTTGAGTGTTTTTTTTTTGTTGTCTAATCCGCATATATATCACCATTGCCCTTGATTTTCTTGACTGTATTTCTCTTAAATGTCAACATATACATGTGTGATTTAGTTTACGAAGATTTTTCAATGCCGAGATCCTCGATCAGAAAGTAAAAAAGGCGTAAGGTTCACAATGGTGTAAAATTAAAATGGGATATACCGGGCTAGGATTCGAGTTACAGGAACAAGTGCCAAACCCACCACCCAAGAATGGAATCATCGAGCGAAAACACTGGACAACCTCCTAGAAGCCGCTTTTCTTGCCACCAGACCTTTCTCCATCAAATACGAATCTGATGCCGTCACTAAACACATTTCTTAAATTGTAGCCATTTGTTGAGTGTTTTTTTTTGTGTCTAATCCGCATATATATCACCATTGCCCTTAATTTTATTGACTGTATATCTCTTAAATGTCAACATATACACGTGTGATTTAGTTTACGAAGATTTTTCAATGCCGAGAACCTCGATCAGAGAGTAAAAAAGGTGTAAGGTTCACAATGGTGTAAAATTAAAATGGGATACACAGGGCTAGGATTCGAGTTACAGGAACAAGGGCCAGACCAACCACACAAGAATGGAATCGTCGAGCGAAAACACTTGACAACCTCCAAGAAGCAGCTTTTCTTGCCACCAGACCTTTCTTCATCAATTAGGAATCTGATGCCGTCACTAAACACATTCTTTAAATTGTAGCCATTTGTTGAGTGTTTTTTTTTGTATCTAATCCGCATATATATCACCATTGCCCTTGATTTTCTTAACTGTATGTCTCATAAATGTCAACATATACACGTGTGATTTAGTTTACGGAGATTTTTCAATGCCGAGAACCTCGATCAGAGAGTAAAAAAGGCGTAAGGTCACAATGGTGTAAAATTAAAATGGGATACACCGGGCTAGGATTCGAGTTACACGAACAAGGGCCAAACCAACCACACAAGAATGGAATCGTCGAGCGAAAACACTTGACAACCTCCTAGAAGCAGCTTTTCTTGCCACCAGACCTATCTCCATCAATTAGGAATCTGATGCCGTCACTAAACACATTCCTTAAATTGTAGCCATTTGTTGAGTATTTTTTTTTTGTGTCTAATCCGCATATATATCATCATTGCCCTTGATTTTCTTGACTGTATATCTCTTAAATGTCAGCATATACACGTGTGATTTAGTTTACGAAGATTTTTCAACGCCGAGAACCTCAATCAGAGAGTAAAAAAGGCGTAAGGTTCACAATGGTGTAAAATTAAAATGGGATATACCGGGCTAAGATTTGAGTTACAGGAACAAGGGCCAAACCTACCACCCAAGAATGGAATCGTCGAGCGAAAACACTTGACAACCTCCTAGAAGCAGCTTTTCTTGCCACCAGACCTTTCTCCATCAATTAGTAATCGGATGCCGTCACTAAACACATTTCTTAAATTGTAGCCATCTGTTGAGTGTTTTTTTTTGTGTCTAATCCGCATATATATCACTATTGCCGTTAATTTTATTGTTTGTATATCTCTTAAATGTCAACATATACATGTGCGATTTAGTTTACAAAGAATTTTCAATGCCGAGAACCTCGATCAGAGAGTAAAAAAGGTGTAAGGTTCACAATGGTGTAAAATTAAAATGGGATATACCGGGCTAGGATTCGAGTTACAGGTAAAAGGGCCAAACCAACCACCCAAGAATGGCATCGTCGAGCGAAAACACTTGACAACCTCCTAGAAGCAGCTTTTCTTGCCACCAGACCTTTCTTCATCAATTAGGAATCGGATGCCGTCACTAAACACATTCCTTAAATTGTAGCCATTTGTTGAGTGTTTTTTTGGTGTCTAATCCGCATATATATCACCATTGCCCTTTATTTTCTTAACTGTATGTCTCTTAAATGTCAACATATACACGTGTGATTTAGTTTACGAAGATTTTTCAATGCTGAAAACCATGATCAGAGAGTAAAAAAGTCGTAAGGTTCACAATGGTGTAAAATTAAAATGGGATATACCGGGCTAGGATTCGAGTTACAGGAACAAGGGCCAAACCAACCACCCAATAATTGAATCGTCGAACGAAAACACTTGACACCCTCCTAGAAGCAGCTTTTCTTGCCGCCAGACCTTTCTCCATTAATTAGGAATCTGATGCCATCACTAAACACATTTCCTTAAATTGTAGCCATTTGTTGAGTGTTTTTTTTTGGTGTCTAATCCGCATATATATCACCATTGCCCTTGATTTTCTTGACTGTATTTCTCTTAAATGTCAACATATACATGTGTGATTCAGTTTACGAAGATTTTTCAATGCCGAGATCCTCGATCAGAAAGTAAAAAAGGCGTAAGGTTCACAATGGTGTAAAATTAAAATGGGATATACCGGGCTAGGATTCGAGTTACAGGAACAAGTGCCAAACCAACCACCCAAGAATGAAATCGTCGAGCGAAAACACTGGACAACCTCCTAGAAGCCGCTTTTCTTGCCACCAGACCTTTCTCCATCAATTACGAATCTGATGCCGTCACTAAACACATTTCTTAAATTGTAGCCATTTGTTGAGTGTTTTTTTTGTGTCTAATCCGCATATATATCACCATTGCCCTTAATTTTATTGACTGTATATCTCTTAAATTTCAACATATACATGTGTGATTTAGTTTACGAAGATTTTTCAATGCCGAGAACCTCGATCAGAGAGTAAAAAAGGTGTAAGGTTCACAATGGTGTAAAATTAAAATGGGATACACAGGGCTAGGATTCGAGTTACAGGAACAAGGGCCAAACCAACCACACAAGAATGGAATCGTCGAGCGAAAACACTTGACAACCTTCTAGAAGCAGCTTTTCTTGCCACCAGACCTTTCTTCATCAATTAGGAATCTGATGCCGTCACTAAACACATTCTTTAAATTGTAGCCATTTGTTGAGTGTTTTTTTTTTTTGTGTCTAATCCGCATATATATCATCACTGCCCTTGATTTTCTTGACTGTATATCTCTTAAATGTCAGCATATACACGTGTGATTTAGTTTACGAAGATTTTTCAACGCCGAGAACCTCAATCAGAGAGTAAAAAAGGCGTAAGGTCACAATGGTGTAAAATTAAAATGGGATACACCGGGCTAGGATTCGAGTTACACGAACAAGGGCCAAAACAACCACACAAGAATGGAATCGTCGAGCGAAAACACTTGACAACCTCCTAGAAGCAGCTTTTCTTGCCACCAGACCTATCTCCATCAATTAGGAATCTGATGCCGTCACTAAACACATTCCTTAAATTGTAGCCATTTGTTGAGTGTTTTTTTTTGTGTCTAATCCGCATATATATCATCATTGCCCTTGATTTTCTTGACTGTATATCTCTTAAATGTCAGCATATACACGTGTGATTTAGTTTACGAAGATTTTTCAACGCCGAGAACCTCAATCAGAGAGTAAAAAAGGCATAAGGTTCACAATGGTGTAAAATTAAAATTGGATATACCGGGCTAAGATTTGAGTTACAGGAACAAGGGCCAAACCAACCACCCAAGAATGGAATCGTCGAGCGAAAACACTTGACAACCTCCTAGAAGCAGCTTTTCTTGCCACCAGACCTTTCTCCATCAATTAGTAATCGGATGCCGTCACTAAACACATTTCTTAAATTGTAGCCATCTGTTGAGTGTTTTTTTTGGTGTCTAGTCCGCATATATATCACCATTGCCTTCATTTTCTTGACTATATATCTCTTAAATGTCAACATATACACGTGTGATTTAGTTTACGGAGATTTTTCAATGCGGAGAACCTCGATCAGAGAGTAAAAAAGGCGTAAGGTTCACAATGGTGTAAAATTAAAATGGGATATAACGGGCTAGAATTCGAGTTACAGGAACAAGGGCCAAACCAACCACCCAATAAAGGAATCGTCGAGTGAAAACACTTGACAACCTCCTAGAAGCAGTTTTTCTTGCCGCCAGACCTTTCTCCATCAACTAGGAATCTGATGCCGTCACTAAACACATTCCTTAAATTGTAGCCATTTGTTGAGTGTTTTTTTGGTGTCTAATCCGCATATATATCACCATTGCCCTTGATTTTCTTTACTGTATATATCTCTTAAATGTCAAGATATACACGAGTGATTTAGTCTACGAAGATTTTACAATGCCGAGAACCTCGATCAGAGAGTAAAAAAGGCGTAAGGTTCACCATGGTGTAAATTTAAAATGGGATATACCGGGCTAGGATTCGAGTTACAGGAATAAGGGCCAAACCAGCAATCCAAGAATGGAATCGTCGAGCGAAAACACTTGACAACCTCCTAGAAGCAGCTTTTCTTGCCACCAGACCATTCTCCATCAATTAGGAATTTGATGCCGTCACTAAACACGTTCCTTAAATTGTAGCCAATTTTTGAGTGTTTTTTTGTGTCTAATCCGCACATATATCTCCATTGCCCTTGATTTTCTTGACTGTATATCTCTTAAATGTCATCATATACACGTGTGATTTAGTTTACGAAGATTTTTCAATGCCGAGAACCTCGATCAGAGAGTAAAAAAGGCGTAAGGTTCACAATGGTGTAAAATTAAAATGGGATATACCGGGCTAGGATTCGAGTTACCGGAACAAGGGCCAAACCAACAACCCAATAATGGAATCGTCGAGCGAAAACACTTGACAACCTCCTAGAAGCAGCTTTTCTTGCCAACAAACCTTTCTCCATCAATTAGAAATCTGATGCCGTTACTAAACACATTCCTTAAATTGTAGCCGTTTGTTGAGTTAATTTTTTTTTGGTGTCTAATCCGCATATATATCACCATTGCCCTTGATTTTATTGACTGTATATCTCTTAAATGTCAACATATACTTGTGTGATTTAGTCTACGAAGATTTTTCAATGCCGAGAACCTCGATCAAAGAGTTAAAAAGGGGTAAGGTTCACAATGGTGTAAAATTAAAATGGGATATACTGGGCTAGGATTCGAGTTACAGGAATAAGGGCCAAACCAACAATCCAAGAATGGAATCGTCGAGCGAAAACACATGACAACCTCCTAGAAGCAGCTTTTCTTGCCACAAGACCTTTCTCCATCAATTAAGAATATGATGCCGTCACTAAACACATTTCCTTAAGTTGTAGCCATTTGTCGAGTGTTTTTTTTGGTGTCTAATCCGCATATATATCACCATTGCCCTTGATTTTCTTAACTGTATATCTCTTAAATGTCAACATATACATGTGTGATTTAGTTTACGAAGATCTTTCAATGCCGAGAACCTCGATCAGAGAGTAAAAAAGGCGTAAGGTTCACAATGGTGTAAAATTAAAATGTGATATATCGGGCTAGGATTCGAGTTACAGGAACAAGGGCCAAGTCAAGCACTCAAGATTGGAATCGTCGAGCGAAAACACATGACAACCTCCTAGAAGCAGCTTTTCTTGCCACAAGACCTTTCTCCATCAATTAAGAATATGATGCCGTCACTAAACACATTCCTTAAATTGTAGCCATTTGTTGAGTGTTTTTTTGGTGTCTAATCCGTATATATATCACCATTGACCATGATTATCTTGACTGTATATCTCTTAAATGTCAACATATACACGTGTGATTTAGTTTACGGAGATTTTTCAATGCCGAGAACCTCGATCAGAGAGTAAAAAAGGCGTAAGGTTCACCATGGTGTAAAATTAAAATGGGATATACCGGGCTAGGATTCGAGTTACAGGAATAAGGGCCAAACCAGCAATCCAAGAATGGAATCGTCGAGCGAAAACACTTGACAACCTCGTAGAAGCAGCTTTTCTTGCCACCAGACCTTTCTCCATCAATTAGGAATCTGATGCCGTCACTAAACACGTTCCTTAAATTGTAGCCAATTTTTGAGTGTTTTTTTCTGTCTAATCCGCATATATATCACCATTGCCCTTGATTTTCTTGACTGTATATCTCTTAAATGTCATCATATACACGTGTGATTTAGTTTACGAAGATTTTTCAATGCCGGGAACCTCGATCAGAGAGTAAAAAAGGCGTAAGGTTCACAATGGTGTAAAATTAAAATGGGATATACCGGGCTAGGATTCGAGTTACCGGAACAAGGGCCAAACCAACCACCCAATAATGGAATCGTCGAGCGAAAACACTTGACAACTTCCTAGAAGCAGCTTTTCTTGCCAACAGACCTTTCTCCATCAATTAGAAATCTGATGCCGTTACTAAACACATTCCTTAAATTGTAGCCGTTTGTTGAGTTAATTTTTTTTTGGTGTCTAATCCGCATATATATCACCATTGCCCTTGATTTTCTTGAATGTATATCTCTTAAATGTCAACATATACTTGTGTGATTTAGTCTACGAAGATTTTTCAATGCCGAGAACCTCGATCAAAGAGTTAAAAAGGGGTAAGGTTCACAATGGTGTAAAATTAAAATGGGATATACTGGGCTAGGATTCGAGTTACAGGAACAAGGGCCAAACCTACCACCCAAGAATGGAATCGTTGAGCGAAAACACTTGACAACCCCCTAGAAGCAGCTTTTCTTGCCACCAAACCTTTCTCCATCAATTAGGAATCTGATGCCGTCACTAAACACATTCCTTAAATTGTAGCCATTTGTTGAGTGTTTTTTTTGGTGTCTAATCCGCATATATATCACCATTACCCTTGATTTTCTTGACTGTATATCTCTTAAATGTCAACATATACACGTGTGATTTAGTTTACGAAGATTTTTCAATGCCGAGAACCTCGATCAGAGAGTAAAAAAGGCGTAAGGTTAACAATGGTGTAAAATTAAAATGGGATATACCGGGCTAGGATTCGAGTTACAGGAACAAGGGCCAAACCTACCACCCAAGAATGGAATCGTCGAGCGAAAACACTTGACAACCTCCTAGAAGCAGCTTTTCTTGCCGCCAGACCTTTCTCCATCAATTAGGAATCTGATGCCATCACTAAACACATTTCCTTAAGTTGTAGCCATTTGTTGAGTGTTTTTTTTGGTGTCTAATCCGCATATATATCACCATTGCCCTTGATTTTCTTAACTGTATATCTCTTAAATGTCAACATATAAATGTGTGATTTAGTTTACGAAGATTTTTCAATGCCGAGAACCGCGATCAGAGAGTAAAAAAGGCGTAAGGTTCACAATGGTGTAAAATTAAAATGGGATATACTGGGCTAGGATTCGAGTTACAGGAACAAGGGCCAAACCAACCACCCAAGAATGGAATCGTCGAGCGAAAACACATGACAACCTCCTAGAAGCAGATTTTCTTGCCACAAGACCTTTCTCCATCAATTAAGAATATGATGCCGTCACTAAACACATTCCTTAAGTTGTAGCCATTTGTTGAGTGTTTTTTTGGTGTCTAATCCGTATATATATCACCATTGACCATGATTTTCTTGACTGTATATCTCTTAAATGTCAATATATACACGTGTGATTTAGTTTACGGAGATTTTTCAATGCCGAAAACCTCAATCACAGAGTTAAAAATGCGTAAGGTTCACAATGGTGTAAAATTAAAATGGGATATACTGGGCTAGGATTCAAGTGACAGGAACAAGGGCCAAACCAACCACCCAAGAATGGAATCGTCGAGCGAAAACACTTGACAACCTCCTAGAAGCAGCTTTTCTTGCCACCACAGCTTTCTCTATCAATTAGGAATATGATGTCGTCACTAAACACATACCTTAAATTGTAGCCATTTGTTGCGTGTTTTTTTTTGGTGTCTAATCAGCATATATATCACCATTGCCCTTGATTTTCTTGAATGTATATCTCTTAAATGTCAACATATACACGTGTGATTTAGTTTACGAAGATTTTTCAATGCCGAGAACCTCGATCAGAGAGTAAAAAAGGCGTAAGGTTCACAATGGTGTGAAATTAAAATGGGATATAACGGGCTAGGATTCGAGTTACAGGAACAAGGGCCAAACCAACCACCCAATAATGGAATCGTCGAGCGAAAACACTTGCCAACCTCTTAGAAGCAGCTTTTCTTGCCACCAGACCTTTCTCCATCAATTAGGAATCTGATGCCGTCACTAAACACATTCCTTAAATTGTAGCCATTTGTTCAGTGCTTTTTTTGGTGTCTAATCCGCATATATATCACCATTGCCCTTGATTTTCTTAACTGTATATCTCTTAAATGTCAACATATAAATGTGTGATTTAGTTTACGAAGATTTTTCAATGCCGAGAACCGCGATCAGAGAGTAAAAAAGGCGTAAGGTTCACAATGGTGTAAAATTAAAATGGGATATACCGGCTAGGATTCGAGTTATAGGAACAAGGGCCAAACCAACCACCCAAAAATGGAATCGTCGAGCGAAAACACATGACAACCTCCTAGAAGCAGATTTTCTTGCCGCCAGACCTTTCTCCATCAATTAGGAATCTGATGCCGTCACTAAACACATTCCTTAAATTGTAGCCATTTGTTCAGTGCTTTTTTTTGTGTCTAACCCGCATATATATCACCATTGCCCTTGATTTTCTTGACTGTATATCTCTTAAATGTCAACATATACACATGTGATTTAGTTGACGTAGATTTTTCAATACCGAGAACCTCGATCAGAGAGTAAAAAAGGTGTAAAGTTCACAATGGTGTAAAATTAAAATGGGATATACCGGGCTACGATTCGAGTTACAGGAACAAGGGCCAAACCAACCACCCAAGAATGGAATCGTCGAGCGAAAACACTTGACAACCTCCTAGAAGCAGCTTTTCTTGCTGCCAGACCTTTCTCCATCAATTAGGAATCTGATGCCGTCACTAAACACATTCCTTAAATTGTAGCCATTTGTTGAGTGTTTTTTTTTTGTGTCTAATCCGCATATATATAACCATTTCCCTTGATTTTCTTGACTGTATATCTCTTAAATGGCAACATATACACGTGTGATTTAGTTTATGAAGATTTTTCAATGCCGAGAACCTCGAGCAGAGAGTAAAAAAGGCGTAACGTTCACAATGGTGTAAAATTAAAATGGGGTATACCGGGCTAGGATTCGAGTTACAGGAACAAGGGCCAAACCAACCACCCAAGAATGGAATCGTCGAGCGAAAACACTTGACAACCTCCTAGAAGCAGCTTTTCTTGCCACCGGACCTTTCTCCATTAATTAGGAATCTGATGCCATCACTAAACACATTCGTTAAATTATAGCCATTTGTTGAGTGTTTTTTTTTTGTGTCTAATCCGCATATATATCACCATTGCCCTTGATTTTCTTAACTGTATATCTCTTAAATGTCAACATATACACGTGTGATTTAGTTTACGAAGATTTTTCAATGCCGAGAACGTTGATCAGAGAGTAAAAAAGGCGTAAGGTTCACAATGGTGTAAAATTAAAATGCGATATACCGGGCTAGAATTCGAGTTACAGGAACAAGGGCTAAACCAACCACCCAAGAATGGAATCGTCGAGCAAAAACACTTGACAACTTCCTAGTAGCAGCTTTTCTTGCCACCAGACCTTTCTCCATCAATTAGGAATCTAATGTCGTCACTAAACACATTCCTTAAATTGTAGCCATTTATTGAGTGTTTTTTTGGTGTCTAATCCGCATATATATCACCATGGCCCTTGATTTTCTTAACTGTATATCTCTTAAATGTCAACATATACATGTGTGATTTAGTTTACGAAGATTTTTCAATGCCGAGAACCTCGATCAGAGAGTAAAAAAGGCGTAAGGTTCACAATGGTGTAAAATTAAAATGGGATATACCGGGCTAGGATTCGAGTTACAGGAACAAGGGCCAAACCAACCACCCAAGAAGGGAATCGTCGAGCGAAAACACATTACAACCTCCTAGAAGCAGCTTTTCTTGCCACAAGACCTTTCTCCATCAATTAAGAATATGATGCCGTCACTAAACACATTCCTTAAATTGTAGCCATTTGTTGAGTGTTTTTTTGGAATCTAATCCGTATATATATCACCATTGACCATGATTTTCTTGACTGTATATCTATTAAATGTCAATATATACATGTGTGATTTAGTTTACGGAGATTTTTCAATGCCGAAAACCTCGATCACATAGTAAAAAAGGCGTAAGGTTCACAATGTTGTAAAATTAAAATGGGATATACCGGGCTAGGATTCAAGTTACAGGAACAAGGGACAAATCAACCACCCAAGAATGGAATCGTCGAGCGAAAACACGTGACAAACTCCTAGAAGCAGCTTTTCTTGCCACCAGACCTTTCTCCATCAATTAGGAATATGATGCCGTCACTAAACACATTCCTTAAATTGTAGCCATTTGTTGCGTGTTTTTTTTTGTGTCTAATCCGCATATATATCACCATTGCCCTTGATTTTCTTGACTGTAATATATCTCTTAAATGTCAACATATACATGTGTGATTTAGTTTACGAAGATTTTTCAATGCCGAGAACCTTGATCAGAGAGTAAAAAAGGCGTAAGGTTCACAATGGTGTAAAATTAAAATGGGATATAACGGGCTAGGATTCGAGTAACAGGAACAAGGGCCAAACCAACCACCCAATAATGGAATCGTCGAGCGAAAACACTTGACAACCTCGTAGAAGCAGCTTTTCTTGCCGCCTGACCTTTCTCCATCAACTAGGAATCTGATGCCGTCACTAAACACATTCCTTAAATTGTAGCCATTTGTTGAGTGTTTTTTTGGTGTCTAATCCGCATATATATCACCATTGCCCTTGATTTTCTTTACTGTATATCTCTTAAATGTCAAGATATACACGTGTGATTTAGTCTACGAAGATTTTACAATGCCGAGAACCTCGATCAGAGAGTAAAAAAGGCGTAAGGTTCACAATGGTGTAAATTTAAAATGGGATATACTGGGCTAGGATTCGAGTTACTGGAACAAGGGCCAAACCAACCACCCAAGAATGTAATCATCGATCGAAAACACTTGCCAACCTCCTAGAAGCAGCTTTTCTTGCCACCAGACATTTCTCCATCAATTGGGAATCTGATGCCGTCACTAAACACATTCCTTAAATTGTAGCCATTTGTTCAGTGCTTTTTTTGGTGTCAAATCCGCATATATATCACCATTGCCCTTGATTTTCTTGACTGTATATCTCTTAAATGTCAACATATACACATGTGATTTAGTTTACGTAGATTTTTCAATACCGAGAACCTCGATCAGAGAGTAAAAAAGGCGTAAAGTTCACAATGGTGTAAAATTAAAATGGGATATACCGGGCTACGATTCGAGTTACAGGAACAAGGGCCAAACCAACCACCCAAGAATGGAATCGTCGAGCGAAAACACTTGACAACCTCCTAGAAGCAGCTTTTCTTGCTGCCAGACCTTTCTCCATCAATTAGGAATCTGATGCCGTCACTAAACACATTCCTTAAATTGTAGCCATTTGTTGAGTGTTTTTTTTTTTGTGTCTAATCCGCATATATATCACCATTTCCCTTGATTTTCTTGACTGTATATCTCTTAAATGACAACATATACACGTGTGATTTAGTTTATGAAGATTTTTCAATGCCGAGAACCTCGATCAGAGAGTAAAAAAGGCGTAACGTTCACAATGGTGTAAAATTAAAATGGGGTATACCGGGCTAGGATTCGAGTTACAGGAACAAGGGCCAAACCAACCACCCAAGAATGGAATCGTCGAGCGAAAACACTTGACAACCTCCTAGAAGCAGCTTTTCTTGCCACCGGACCTTTCTCCATTAATTAGGAATCTGATGCCATCACTAAACACATTCGTTAAATTGTAGCCATTTGATGAGTGTTTTTTTTTGTGTCTAATCCGCATATATATCACCATTTCCCTTGATTTTCTTGACTTTATATCTCTTAAATGTCAACATATACACGTGTGATTTAGTTTACGAAGATTTTTCAATGCCGAGAACGTCGATCACAGAGTAAAAAAGGCGTAAGGTTCACAATGGTGTAAAATTAAAATGGCATATACCGGGCTAGAATTCGAGTTACAGGAACAAGGGCCAAACCAACCACCCAAGAATGGAATCGTCGAGCAAAAACACTTGACAACTTCCTAGAAGCAGCTTTTCTTGCCACCAGACCTTTCTCCATCAATTAGGAATCTAATGCCGTCACTAAACACATTCCTTAAATTGTAGCCATTTGTTGAGTGTTTTTTTTGGTGTCTAATCCGCATATATATCACCATTTCCCTTGATTTTCTTGATTGTATATCTCATAAATGTCAACATATACACGTGTGATTTAGTTTATGAAGATTTTTCAATGCCGAGAACCTCGATCAGAGAGTAAAAAAGGCGTAAGGTTCACAATGGTGTAAAATTAAAATGGGATATACCGGGGTAGGGTTCGAGTTACAGGAACAAGGGCCAAACCAACCACCTAAGAATGGAATCGTCGAGCAAAAACACTTTACAACCTCCTAGAAGCACCTTTTCTTGTCACCTGACCTTTCTCCATCAATTAGGAATCTGATGTCGTCACTAAACACATTCCTTAAATTGTAGGCATTTGTTGAGTGTTTTTTTGGTGTCTAATCCGCATATATGTCACCATTGCCCTTGATTTTCTTGATTGTATATCTCTTAAATGTCAACATATACACGTGTGATTTAGTTTACGAAGATTTTTCAATGCCGAGAACCTCGATCAGAGTGTAAAAAAGGCGTAAGGTTCACAATGGTGTAAAATTAAAATGGGATATACCGGGCTTGGATTCGAGTTACAGGAACAAGGGCCAAACCAACCACCCAAGAATGGAATCGTCGAGCGAAAACACTTGACAACCCCTAGAAGCAGCTTTTCTTGCCACCAGACCTTTCTCCATCAATTAGAAATATGATGTCGTCACTAAAAACATTCCTTAAATTGTAGCCATTTGTTGAGTGGTTTTTTTTGGTGTCTAATCCGCATATATATCACCACTACACTTGAGTTTCTTGACTGTGTATCTCTTAAATGTCAATATATACACGTGTGATTTAGTTTACGAAGATTTTTCAATGCCGATAACCTCGATCAGAGAGTAAAAAACGCGTAAGGTTCACAATGGGGTAAAATTAAAATGGGATATACCGGGCTAGGATTCGAGTTACAGGAACAAGGGCCAAACCAACCACCCAAGAATGGAATCGCCGAGCGAAAACACTTGAAAACCTCCTTGAAGCAGCTTTTCTTGCCACCAGACCTTTCTCCATCAATTAGGAATCTAATGCCGTCACTAAACACATTCCTTAAATTGTAGCCATTTGTTGAGTGTTTTTTTTTTGGGTGTCTAATCCGTATATATATCACCATTGCCCTTGATTTTCTTGACTGTATAACTCTTAAATGTAAAAATATACACGTGTAATTTAGTTTACGAAGATTTTTCAATGCCGAGAACCTCAATCAGAGAGTAAAAAAGGCGTAAGGTTCACAATGGTGTAAAATTAAAATGGGATATACCGGGCTACGATTCGAGTTACAGGAACAAGGGCCAAACCAACCACCCAAGAATGGAATCGTCGAGCGAAAACACTTGACAACCTCCTAGAAGCAGCTTTTCTTGCCACCAGTCCTCTCTCCATCAATTAGGAATCTGATGTCATCACTAAACACATTCCTTAAATTGTAGCCATTTGTTGAGTGTTTTTTTATTGTGTCTAATCCGCATATATATCACCATTGCCCTTCATTTTCTTGACTGTATATCTCTTAAATGTCAACATATACACGTGTGACTTAGTTTAAGAAGATTTTTCAATGCCGAGAACCTCGATCAGAGAGAAAAAAAGGCGTAAGTTCACAATGGTGTAAAAGTAAAATGGGATATATACCGGGCTTGGATTCGAGTTACAGAAATAAGGGCCACACCAACCAACCAAGAATGGAATCGTCCAGCGAAAACACTTGACAACCTCCTAGAAGCAGCTTTTCTTGCCACCAGACCTTTCTCCATCAATTAGGAATCTGATGCCGTCACTAAACACATTCCTTAAATTGTAGCCATTTATTGAGAGTTTTTTTGTGTCTAATCCGCATATATGTCACCATTTCCCTTGATTTTCTTGACTGTATATCTCTTAAATGTCAACATATACACGTGGATTTAGTTTACGAAGATTTTTCAATGCCGAGAACCTCGATCAGAGAGTAAAAAAAGGTGTATGGTTCACAATGGTGTAAAATTAAAATGGGATATACTTGGATAAGATTCGAGTTACTGGAACAAGGGCCAAACCAACCACCCAAGAATGGAATCGTCGAGCGAAAACCCTTGACAACCTCCTAAAAGCGGCTTTTCTTGCCACCAGACCTTTCTCCATCAATTAGGAATCTGATTCCGTCATTGAACACATTCCTTAGATTGTAGCCATTTGTTGAGTGTTTTTTTTTTGTGTCTAATCCGCATATATATCACCATTGCCCTTGATTTTCTTGACTATATATCTCTTAAATGTCAACATATACACGTGTGATTTAGTTTACGAAGATTTTTCAATGCCGAGAACCCCGATCAGAGATTAAAAAATGGCATAAGGTTCACAATGGTGTAAAATTAAAATGGGACATACCGGGCTTGGATTCGAGTTACAGGAACAAGGGCCAAACTAACCACCCAAGAATGGAATCGTCGAGCGAAAACACTTGACAACCCTCTAGAAGCAGCTTTTCTTGCCACCAGACCTTTCTCCATCAATTAGAAATATGATGCCGTCATTAAACACATTCCTTAAATTGTAGCCATTTGTTGAGTGGTTTTTTTTGGTGTCTACTCCGCATATATATCACCACTACACTTGAGTTTCTTGACTGTATATCTCTTAAATGTCAATATATACACGTGTGATTTAGTTTACGAAAGATTTTTCAATGCCGAGAACCTCGATCAGAGAATAAAAAAGGCGTAAGGTTCACAATGGTGTAAAATTAAAATGGGATATACCGGGCTAGGATTCGAGTTACAGGAACAAGGGCCAAACCAACCACCCAAGAATGGAATCGTCGAGCGAAAACACTTGACAACCCTCTAGAAGCAGCTTTTCTTGCCACCAGACCTTTCTCCATCAATTAGAAATATGATGCCGTCACTAAACACATTCCTTAAATTGTAGCCATTTGTTGAGTGGTTTTTTTTGTGTCTAATCCGCATATATATCACCACTACACTTGAGTTTCTTGACTGTATATCTCTTAAATGTCAATATATACACGTGTGATTTAGTTTACGAAAGATTTTTCAATGCCGAGAACCTCGATCAGAGAATAAAAAAGGCGTAAGGTTCACAATGGTGTAAAATTAAAATGGGATATACCGGCATGGATTCGAGTTACAGGAACAAGGGCCAAACCAACCACCCAAGAATGGAATCGTCGAACGAAAACACTTGACAACCTCCTTGAAGCAGCTTTTCTTGCCACCAGACCTTTCTCCATCAATTAGGAATCTAATGCCGTCACTAAACACATTCCTTAAATTGTTGCCATTTGTTGAGTGTTTTTTTTTGGTGTCTAATCCGTATATATATCACCATTGCCCTTGATTTTCTTGACTGTATATCTCTTAAATGTCAAAATATACACGTGTTATTTAGTTTACGAAGATTTTTCAATGCCGAGAACCTCAATCAGAGAGTAAAAAAGGCGTAAGGTTCACAATGGTGTAAAAGTAAAATGGGATATATATCGGGCTTGGATTCGAGTTACAGAAATAAGGGCCAAACCAACCAACCAAGAATGGAATCGTCCAGCGAAAACACTTGACAACCTCCTAGAAGCAGCTTTTCTTGCCACCAGACCTTTCTCCATCAATTAGGAATCTGATGCCGTCACTAAACACATTCCTTAAATTGTAGCCATTTATTGAGAGTTTTTTTTTTGTGTCTAATCCGCATATATGTCACCATTTCCCTTGATTTTCTTGACTGTATATCTCTTAAATGTCAACATATACACGTGGTTTTAGTTAACGAAGATTTTTCAATGCTGAGAACCTCGATCAGAGAGTAAAAAAAGGTGTAAGGTTCACAATGGTGTAAAATTAAAATGGTATATACTGGGATAAGATTCGAGTTACTGGAACAAGGGCCAAACCAACCACCCAAGAATGGAATCGTCGAGCGAAAACCCTTGACAACCTCCTAAAAGCAGCTTTTCTTTCCACCAGACCTTTCTCCATCAATTAGGAATCTGATTCCGTCATTGAACACATTCGTTAGATTGTAGCCATTTGTTGAGTGTTTTTTTTTTGTGTCTAATCCGCATATATATCACCATTGCCCTTGATTTTCTTGACTATATATCTCTTAAATGTCAACATATACACGTGTGATTTAGTTTACGAAGATTTTTCAATGCCGAGAACCCCGATCAGAGATTAAAAAAGGCATAAGGTTCACAATGGTGTAAAATTAAAATGGGACATACCGGGTTAGGATTCGAGTTACAGGAACAAGGGCCAAACCAACCACCCAAGAATGGAATCGTCGAGCGAAAACACTTGACAACCTCCTAAATACAGCTTTTCTTCCCACTAAATCTTTCTCCATCAATTAGGAATCTGATGCCGTCACTAAACACATTCCTTAAATTGTAGCCATTTGTTGAGTGTTTTTTTTTTTTGTCTAATCCGCATATATATTACCATTGCCCTTGATTTTCTTGACTGTATATCTCTTAAATGTCAACATATACACGTGTTATTTAGTTTACGAAGATTTTTCAATGCCGAGAACCTTGATCAGAGAGTAAAAAAGGCGTAAGTTTCACAATGGTGTAAAATTAAAATGGGATATACCGGGCTAGGATTCGAGTTACAGGAACAAGGGCTAAACCAACCACCCAAGAATGGAATCGTCGAGCGAAAACCCTTGACAACCTCCTAGAAGCAGCTTTTCTTGCCACCGGACATTTCTCCGTCGATTAGGAATCTGATGCCGTCATTAAACACATTCCTTAAATTTTAGCCATTTGTTGAGTGTTTTTTTTGTGTCTAATCCGCATATATATCACCATTTCCCGTGATTTTCATGACTGTATATCTCTTAAATGTCAACATATACACGTGTGATTTAGTTTACGAAGATTTTTCAATGCAGAGAACCTCAATCAGAGAGTAAAAAAGGCGTAAGGTTCACAATGGTGTAAAATTAAAATGGGATATACCGGGCTAGGATTCGAGTTACAGGAACAAGGGCCAAATCAACCACCCAAGAATGGAATCGTCGAGCGAAAACACTTGACAACCTCCTAGAAGCAGTTTTTCTTGCCGCCAGACCTTTCTCCATCAATTAGAAATCTGATGCCGTCACTAAACACATTCCTTAAATTGTAGCCATTTGTTGAGTGTTTTTTTTTGTTGTCAAATCCCCATATATATCACCCTTGCCCTTGATTTTCTTGACTATATATCTCTTAAATATCAACATATATGACGTTTGTAAAATGCAACATATAAATTACATCAATTGAGGCATAAAACTAACCCTTTTTTAGTACTAATGTTGGAAAAGTGTGCTTTTGTCTTCCTTTTGTATTTTCAGGGTTAAAAGAGCTTAAATGAACAAAAGAAGCAAAAATACAGCAAAATCTAACAATAATACAAGAAAAGGAATAAACGTGGCATGGCCGACCCATCGACAGTATCTTCCCAAACCAAAACAAGAGATCAGAAGGCTAAACACGCCCCGTGCTCATTGAACACGGGGGCGTGCCCAACTGTCTGCAGAAAAGACAAAGTTGTAGAAGCTTCTATTTCCCAACACGGGGGCGTACCCAACGGACACGGGGCCGTGGTTAACGCTAAGATTCGCAGAATCCAAGCAAATCAGAGAGTAAAACAGGCGTAAGGTTCACAATGGCGTAAAATTAAAATGGGATATACCGGGCTAGGATTCGAGTTACAGGAACAAGGGCCAAACCAACCAGCCAAGAACGGAATCGTCGAGCGAAAACACTTGACAACCTCCTAGAAGCAGCTTTTCTTGCCACCAGACCTTTCTCCATCAATTAGGAATCTGATGTCGTCTCTAAACATAATCCTTAAATTGTAGCCATTTGTTCAGAGTTTTTTTTTTGTGTCTAATCCGCATATATATCACCATTGCCCTTGATTTTCTTGACTGTATATCTCTTAAATGTCAACATATACACGTGTGATTTAGTTTACGAAGATTTTTCAATGCCGAGAACCTCGATCAGAGAGTAAAAAAGGTGTAAGGTTCACAATGGTCTAAAATTAAAATGGGATATACCGGGCTAGGATTCGAGTTACTGGAACAAGGGCCAAATCAACCACCCAAGAATGGAATCGTCGAGCGAAAACACTTGACAACCTCCAAGAAGTAGCTTTTCTTGCCACCAGACCTTTCTCCATCAATTAGGAATCTGATGCCGTCACTAAACACATTCCATAATTTGTAGCCATTTGTTGAGTGTTTTTTTTGGTGTCTAATCCGCATATATATCACCATTGCCCTTGATTTTCTTGACTGTATATCCCTTAAATGTCAACATATATACGTGTGATATAGTTTACGAAGATTTTTCAATGCCGAGAACCTCGATCAGAGAGTAAAAAAGGCGTAAGGTTCACAATGGTGTAAAATTAAAATGGGATATACTGGGCTAGGATTCGAGTTACAGGAACAAGGGCCAAACCAACCACCCAAGAATGGAATCGTCGAGCGAAAACACTTGACAACCTCCTAGAAGCAGCTTTTCTTGCCACCAGACCTTTCTCCATCAATTAGAAATCTGATGCCGTCACTAAACACATTCCTTAAATTGTAGCCATTTGTTGAGTGTTTTTTTTTTGTGTCTAATCCGCATATAAATCACCATTGCCCTTGATTTTTTTGACTGTATATCTCTTAAATGTCAACATATACACGTGTGATTTAGTTTATGAATATTTTTCAAAGCCGAGAACCTAGATCAGGGAGTAAAAAAGGCGTACGGTTCACAATGGTGTAAAATTAAAATGGGATATACCAGGCTAGGATTCGAGTTACAGGAACAAGGGCCAAACCAACCACCCAAGAATGGAATCGTCGAGCGAAAACACTTGACAACCCCCTAGAAGAAGCTTTTCTTGCCACCAGAACTTTCTCCATTATTTAGGAATCTGATGCCGTTGCTAAACACATTCCTTAAATTGTAGCCATTTGTTAAGTGTTTTTTTTTTGTGTCTAATCCGCATATATATCACCATTGCCCTTGATTTTCCTGACTGTATATCTCTTAAATGTCAACATATACACGTGTTATTTAGTTTACGAAGATTTTTCAATGCCGAGAAACTCGATCAGAGAGTAAAAAAAGGCGTAAGGTTAACAATGGTGTAAAATTAAAATGGGATATACCGGGCTATGATTCGAGTTACAGGAACAAGAGCCAACCCAACCCAAGAATGGAATCGTCGAGCGAAAACACTTGACAACCTCCTAGAAGCAGCTTTTCTTGCCACCAGACCTTTCTCCATCAATTCGGAATCTGATGCCGTCACTAAACACATTCCTTAATTTCTAGCCATCTGTTGAGTGTTTTTTTTTTTGTGTCTAATCCGCATATATATCACCATTGCCCTTGATTTTCTTGACTGTATATCTCTTAAATGTCAACATATACACGTGTGATTTAGTTTATGAATATTTTTCAAAGCCGAGAACCTAGATCAGGGAGTAAAAAAGGCGTACGGTTCACAATGGTGTAAAATTAAAATGGGATATAACAGGCTAGGATTCGAGTTACAGGAACAAGGGCCAAACCAACCACCCAAGAATGAAATCGTCGAGTGAAAACACTTGACAACCCCCTAGAAGCAGCTTTTCTTGCCACCAGACCTTTCTCCATTATTTAGGAATCTGATGCCGTTGCTAAACATATTCCTTAAATTGTAGCCATTTGTTGAGTGTTTTTTTTTTTTTTGTGTCTAATCCCCATATATATCACCATTGCCCTTGATTTTATTGACTGTATATCTCTTAAATGTCAACATATACACGTGTGATTTAGATTACGAAGATTTTTCAATGCCGAGAAACTCGATCTGAGAGTAAAAAAGGCGTAAGGTTCACAATGGTGTAAAATTAAAATGGGATATACCGGGCTATGATTCGAGTTACAGGAACAAGGGCCAAACCAACCACCCAAGAATGGAATCGTCGAGCGAAAACACTTAACAATCTCCTAGAAGCAGCTTTTCTTGCCACCAGACCTTTCTCCATTAATTAGGAATATGATGTCGTCACTAAACACATTCCTTAAATTGTAGCCATTTGTTTAGTGTTTTTTTTGGTGTCTAATCCGCATATATATCACCATTGCCCTTGATTTTCTTGACTGTATATCTCTTAAATGTCAACATATACACGTGTGATATAGTTTACGAAGATTTTTCAATGTCGAGAACCTCGATCAGAGAGTAAAAAAGGCGTAAGGTTCACAATGGTGTAAAATTAAAATGGAATATACCGGGCTAGGATTCGGGTTACAGTAACAAGGGCCAAACCAACCACCCAAGAATGGAATCGTCGAGCGAAAACACTTGACAACCTCCTAGAAGCAGCTTTTCTTGCCACCAGACATTTCTCCATCAATCAGAAATCTGATGCCGTCACTAAACACATTCCTTAAATTGTAGCCATTTGTTTAGTGTTTTTTTTGTGTCTAATCCGCATATATATCACCATTGCCCTTGATTTTCTTGACTGTATATCTCTTAAATGTCAACATATACACGTGTGATTTAGTTTATGAATATTTTTCAAAGCCGAGAACCTAGATCAGGGAGTAAAAAAGGCGTAAGGTTCACAATGGTGTAAAATTAAAATGGGATATACCGGGCTAGGATTCGAGTTACAGGAACAAGGGCCAAACCAACCACCCAAGAATGGAATCGTCGAGCGAAAACACTTGACAACCCCCTAGAAGCAGCATTTCTTGCCACCAGACCTTTCTCCATCATTTAGGAATCTGATGCCATCACTAAACACATTCCTTAAATTGTAGCCATTTGTTGAGTGTTTTTTTTGTGTCTAATCCGCATATATATCACCATTGCCCTTGATTTTGTTGACTGTATATCTCTTAAATGTCAACAAATACACGTGTGATTTAGTTTACGAAGATTTTTCAATGCCGAGAAACTCGATCAGAGAGTACAAAAGGCGTAAGGTTCACAATGGTGTAAAATTAAAATGGGATATACCGGGCTAGGATTCGAGTTACAGGAACAAGGGCCAAACCAACCACCCAAGATTGGAATCGTCGAGCGAAAACACTTGACAACCCCCTAGAAGCAGCATTTCTTGCCACCAGACCTTTCTCCATCATTTAGGAATCTGATGCCGTCACTAAACACATTCCTTAAATTGTAGCCATTTGTTGAGTGTTTTTTTTTTTGTGTCTAATCCGCATATATATCACCATTGCCCTTGATTTTCTTGACTGTATATCTCTTAAATGTCAACAAATACACGTGTGATTTAGTTTACGAAGATTTTTCAAAGCCGAGAAACTCGATCAGAGATTAAAAAAGGCGTAAGGTTCACAATGGTGTAAAATTAAAATGGGATATACCGGGCTACAATTCGAGTTACAGGAACAAGGGCCAAACCAACCACCCAAGAATGGAATCGTTGAGCGAAAACACTTGACAACCTCCTAGAAGCAGCTTTTCTTGCCACCAGACATTTCTCCATCAATAAGAAATCTGATGCCGTCACTAAACACATTCCTTAAATTGTAGCCATTTGTTGAGTGTTTTTTTTTTGTCTAATCCGCATATATATCACCATTGCCCTTGATTTTGTTGACTGTATATCTCTTAAATGTCAACAAATACACGTGTGATTTAGTTTACGAAGATTTTTCAATGCCGAGAAACTCGATCAGAGAGTACAAAAGGCGTAAGGTTCACAATGGTGTAAAATTAAAATGGGATATACCGGGCTAGGATTCGAGTTACAGGAACAAGGGCAAAACCAACCACCCAAGAATGGAATCGTCGAGCGAAAACACTTGACAACCCCCTAGAAGCAGCATTTCTTGCCACCAGACCTTTCTCCATCATTTAGGAATCTGATGCCGTCACTAAACACATTCCTTAAATTGTAGCCATTTGTTGAGTGTTTTTTTTTGTGTCTAAGCCGCATATATATCACCATTGCCCTTGATTTTCTTGACTGTATATCTCTTAAATGTTAACAAATACACGTGTGATTTAGTTTACGAAGATTTTTCAAAGCCGAGAAACTCGATCAGAGATTAAAAAAGGCGTAAGGTTCACCATGGTGTAAAATTAAAATGGGATATACCGGGCTACAATTCGAGTTACAGGAACAAGGACCAAACCAACCACCCAAGAATGGAATCGTTGAGCGAAAACACTTGACAACCTCCTAGAAGCAGCTTTTCTTGCCACCAGACATTTCTCCATCAATAAGAAATCTGATGCCGTCACTAAACACATTCCTTAAATTGTAGCCATTTGTTGAGTGTTTTTTTTTTTGTGTCTAATCCGCATATATATCACCATTGCCCTTGATTTTGTTGACTATATATCTCTTAAATGTCAACAAATACACGTGTGATTTAGTTTACGAAGATTTTTCAATGCCGAGAAACTCGATCAGAGAGTACAAAAGGCGTAAGGTTCACAATGGTGTAAAATTAAAATGGGATATACCGGGCTAGGATTCGAGTTACAGGAACAAGGGCAAAACCAACCACCCAAGAATGGAATCGTCGAGCGAAAACACTTGACAACCCCCTAGAAGCAGCATTTCTTGCCACCAGACCTTTCTCCATCATTTAGGAATCTGATGTCGTCACTAAACACATTCCTTAAATTGTAGCCATTTGTTGAGTGTTTTTTTTTGTGTCTAATCCGCATATATATCACCATTGCCCTTGATTTTCTTGACTGTATATCTCTTAAATGTCAACAAATACACGTGTGATTTAGTTTACGAAGATTTTTCAAAGCCGAGAAACTCGATCAGAGAGTAAAAAAGGCGTAAGGTTCACAATGGTGTAAAATTAAAATGGGATATACCGGGCTACGATTCGAGTTAGAGGAACAATGGCCAAACCAACCACCCAAGAATGGAATCGTCGAGCGAAAACACTTGACAACCCCCTAGAAGCAGCATTTCTTGCCACCAGACCTTTCTCCATCATTTAGGAATCTGATGCCGTCACTAAACACATTCCTTAAATTGTAGCCATTTGTTGAGTGTTTTTTTTTTGTGTCTAATCCGCATATATATCACCATTGCCCTTGATTTTGTTGACTGTATATCTCTTAAATGTCAACAAATACACGTGTGATTTAGTTTACGAGGATTTTTCAATGCCGAGAAACTCGATCAGAGAGTACAAAAGGCGTAAGGTTCACAATGGTGTAAAATTAAAATGGGATATACCGGGCTAGGATTCGAGTTACAGGAACAAGGGCCAAACCAACCACCCAAGAATGGAATCGTCGAGCGAAAACACTTGACAACCCTCTAGAAGCAGCATTTCTTGCCACGAGACCTTTCTCCATCATTTAGGAATCTGATGCCGTCACTAAACACATTCCTTAAATTGTAGCCATTTGTTGAGTGTTTTTTTTTTGTGTCTAATCCGCATATATATCACCATTGCCCTTGATTTTCTTGACTGTATATCTCTTAAATGTCAACAAATACACGTGTGATTTAGTTTACGAAGATTTTTCAAAGCCGAGAAACTCGATCAGAGAGTAAAAAAGGCGTAAGGTTCACAATGGTGTAAAATTAAAATGGGATATATCGGGCTAGGATTCGAGTTACAGGAACAAGGGCCAAACCAACCACCCAAGAATGGAATCGTCGAGCGAAAACACTTGACAACCCCCTAGAAGCAGCATTTCTTGCCCCGAGACCTTTCTCCATCATTTAGGAATATGATGCCGTCACTAAACACATTCCTTAAATTGTAGCCATTTGTTGAGTGTTTTTTTTTTGTGTCTAATCCGCATATATATCACCATTGCCCTTGATTTTGTTGACTATATATCTCTTAAATGTCAACAAATACACGTGTGATTTAGTTTACGAAGATTTTTCAATGCCGAGAAACTCGATCAGAGAGTACAAAAGGCGTAAGGTTCACAATGGAGTAAAATCAAAATGGGATATACCGGGCTACGATTCGATTTAGAGGAACAAGGGCCAAACCAACCACCCAAGAATGGAATCGTCGAGCGAAAACACTTGACAAGCCCCTAGAAGCAACATTTCTTGCCGCCAGACCTTTCTCCATCATTTAGAAATCTGATGCCGTCACTAAACACATTTCTTAAATTGTAGCCATTTGTTGAGTGTTTTTTTTTTGTGTCTAATCCGCATATATATCGCCATTGCCCTTGATTTTGTTGACTGTATATCTCTTAAATGTCAACAAATACACGTGTGATTTAGTTTACGAAGATTTTTCAATGCCGAGAAACTCGATCAGAGAGTACAAAAGGCGTAAGGTTCACAAGGGTGTAAAATTAAAACGGGTTATACCGGGCTACGATTCGAGTTACAGGAACAAGGGCCAAACCAACCACCCAAGAATGGAATCGTCTAGTGAAAATACTTGACAACCTCCTAGAAGCAGCTTTTCTTGCCACCAGACCTTTCTCCATCAATTAGGAATATGATGCCGTCACTAAACACATTCCTTAAATTGTAGCCATTTGTTGAGTGTTTTTTTTGGTGTCTAATCCGCACATATATCACCATTGCCCTTGATTTTCTTGACTGTATATCTCTTAAATGTCAACATATACACGTGTGATTTACTTTACGAAGATTTTTCAAAGCCGAGAACCTCAATCAGAGAGTAAAAAAGGCGTAAGGTTCACAATGGTGTAAAATTAAAATGGGATATACCGGGCTAGGATTCGAGTTACAGGAACAAGGGCCAAACCAACCACCCAAGAATGGAATCGTCGAGCGAAAACACTTGACAACCCCCTAGAAGCAGCATTTCTTCCCACCAGACCTTTCTCCATCATTTAGGAATCTGATGACGTCACTAAACACATTCCTTAAATTGTAGTCATTTGTTGAGTGTTTTTTTTTGTGTCTAATCCGCATATATATCACCGTTGCCCTTGATTTTCTTGACTGTATATCTCTTAAATGTCAACAAATACACGTGTGATTTAGTTTACGAAGATTTTTCAATGCCGAGAAACTCGATCAGAGAGTAAAAAAGTCGTAAGGTTCACAATGGTGTAAAATTAAAATGGGATATACCAGGCTACGATTCGAGTTACAGGAACAAGGGCCAAACCAACCACCCAAGAATGGAATCGTCGAGCGAAAACACTTGACAACCCCCTAGAAGAAGCATTTCTTGCCACGAGACCTTTCTCCATCATTTAGGAATCTGATGCCGTCACTAAACACATTCCTTAAATTGTTGCCATTTGTTGAGTGTTTTTTTTTTGTGTCTAATCCGCATATATATCACCATTGCCCTTGATTTTGTTGACTGTATATCTCTTAAATGTCAACAAATACACGTGTGATTTAGTTTACGAAGATTTTTCAATGCCGAGAAACTCGATCAGAGAGTACAAAAGGCGTAAGGTTCACAATGGTGTAAAATTAAAATGGGATATACCGGGCTAGGATTCGAGTTACAGGAACAAGGGCCAAACCAACCACCCAAGAATGGAATCGTCGAGCGAAAACACTTGACAACCCCCTAGAAGCAGCATTTCTTGCCACCAGACCTTTCTCCATCATTTAGGAATCTGATGCCGTCACTAAACACATTCCTTAAATTGTAGCCATTTGTTGAGTGTTTTTTTTGTGTCTAATCCGCATATATATCACCATTGCCCTTGATTTTCTTGACTGTATATCTCTTAAATGTCAACAAATACACGTGTGATTTAGTTTACGATGATTTTTCAAAGCCGAGAAACTCGATCAGAGAGTAAAAAAGGCGTAAGGTTCACAATGGTGTAAAATTAAAATGGGATATACCGGGCTACGATTCGAGTTAGAGGAACAAGGGCCAAACCAACCACCCAAGAATGGAATCGTCGAGCGAAAACACTTGACAAGCCCCTAGAAGCAGCATTTCTTGCCACCAGACCTTTCTCCATCATTTAGGAATCTGATGCCGTCACTAAACACATTTCTTAAATTGTAGCCATTTGTTGAGTGTTTTTTTTTTGTGTCTAATCCGCATATATATCGCCATTGCCCTTGATTTTGTTGACTGTATATCTCTTAAATGTCAACAAATACACGTGTGATTTAGTTTACGAAGATTTTTCAATGCCGAGAAACTCGATCAGAGAGTACAAAAGGCGTAAGGTTCACAAGGGTGTAAAATTAAAACGGGATATACCGGGCTACGATTCGAGTTACTGGAACAAGGGCCAAACCAACCACCCAAGAATGGAATCGTCTAGTGAAAACACTTGACAACCTTCTAGAAGCAGCTTTTCTTGCCACCAGACCTTTCTCCATCAATTAGGAATATGATGCCGTCACTAAACACATTCCTTAAATTGTAGCCATTTGTTGAGTGTTTTTTTTTGGTGTCTAATCCGCACATATATCACCATTGCCCTTGATTTTCTTGACTGTATATCTCTTAAATGTCAACATATACACGTGTGATTTACTTTACGAAGATTTTTCAAAGCCGAGAACCTCAATCAGAGAGTAAAAAAGGCGTAAGGTTCACAATGGTGTAAAATTAAAATGGGATATACCGGGCTAGGATTCGAGTTACAGGAACAAGGGCCAAACCAACCACCCAAGAATGGAATCGTCGAGCGAAAACACTTGACAACCCCCTAGAAGCAGCATTTCTTCCCACCAGACCTTTCTCCATCATTTAGGAATCTGATGACGTCACTAAACACATTCCTTAAATTGTAGTCATTTGTTGAGTGTTTTTTTTGTGTCTAATCCGCATATATATCACCGTTGCCCTTGATTTTCTTGACTGTATATCTCTTAAATGTCAACAAATACACGTGTGATTTAGTTTACGAAGATTTTTCAATGCCGAGAAACTCGATCAGAGAGTAAAAAAGTCGTAAGGTTCACAATGGTTTAAAATTAAAATGGGATATACCAGGCTACGATTCGAGTTACAGGAACAAGGGCCAAACTAACCACCCAAGAATGGAATCGTTCAGCGAAAACACTTGATAACCTCCTAGAAGCAGCTTTTCTTGCCACCAGACATTTCTCCATCAATTAGGAATCTGATGCCGTCACTAAACACATTCCTTAAATTGTAGCCATTTGTTGAGTGTTTTTTTTGGTGTCTAATCCGCATATATATCACCATTACCCTTGATTTTCTTGACTGTATATCTCTTAAATGTCAACATATACACGTGTGATTTAGTTTACAAAGATTTTTCAATACCGATAACTTCGATCAGAGAGTAAAAAAGGCGTAAGGTTCACAATGGTGTAAAATTAAAATGGGATATACTGGGCTAGGATTCGAGTTACAGGAAAAAGGGCCAAACCAACCACCCAAGAATGGAATCGTCGAGTGAAAACACTTGACAACCTCCTAGAAGCAGCTTTTCTTGCCACCAGACCTTTCTCCATCAATTAGGAATCTGATGCCGTCACTAAACACATTCCTTAAATTGTAGCCATTTGTTGAGTGTTTTTTTTGTGTCTAATCCGCATATATATCACCATTGCCCTTGATTTTCTTGAATGTATATCTCTTAAATGTCAACAAATACACGTGTGATTTAGTTTACGAAGATTTTTCAATGCCGAGAACCTCGATCAGAGAGTAAAAAAGGTGTAAGGTTCACAATGGTCTAAAATTAAAATGGGATATACCGGGCTAGGATTCGAGTTACAGGAACAAGGGCCAAACCAACCACCCAAGAATGGAATCGTCGAGCGAAAAGACTTGACAACCTCCTAGAAGCAGCTTTTCTTGCCACCAGTCCTTTCTCCAACAATTAGGAATCTGATGCCGTCACTAAACACATTCCTTAAATTGTAGCAATTTGTTGAGTGTTTTTTTTTTTGGTGTCTAATCCACATATATGTCACCATTGCCCTTGATTTTCTTGACTGTATATCTCTTAAATGTCAGCATATACACGTGTGATTTAGTTTACGAAGAAGTTTCAATGCCGAGAACCTCGATCAGAGAGTAAAAATGCCGTAAGTTTCACAATGGTGTAAAATTAAAATGGGATATACCGGGCTACGATTCGAGTTACAGGAACAAGGGCCAAACCAACCACCCAAGAATGGAATCGTTGAGCGAAAACACTTGACAACCTTCTAAAAGCAGCTTTTCTTGCCACCAGACCTTTCTCCATCAATTAGGAATCTGACGCCGTCACAAAACACATTCCTTAAATTGTAGCCATTTGTTGAGTGTTTTTTTTTGTGTCTAATCCGCATATATATCACCATTGCCCTTGATTTTGTTGACTGTATATCTCTTAAATGTCAACAAATACATGTGTGATTTAGTTTACAAAGATTTTTCAATGCCGAGAAACTCGATCAGAGAGTAAAAAAGGTGTAAGGTTCACAATGGTGTAAAATTAAAACGGGATATACCGGGATAGGATTCGAGTTACAGGAACAAGGGCCAAACCAACCACCCAAGAATGGAATCGTCGAGCGAAAACACTTGACAACCTCCTAGAAGCAGCTTTTCTTGCCACCAGACCTTTCTCCATCAATTAGGAATCTGATGCCGTCACTAAACACATTCCTTAAATTGTAGCCATTTGTTGAGTGTTTTTTTTTTTGTGTCTAATCCGCATATATATCACCGTTGTCCTTGATTTTCTTGACTGTATATCTCTTAAATGTCAACATATACACGTGTGATTTAGTTTACGAAGATTTTTCAATGCCGAGAAATTCGATCAGAGAGTAAAAAAGGTGTAAGGTTCACAATGGTGTAAAATTAAAATGGGATATACCGGGCTAGGATTCGAGTTACTGGAACAAGGGCTAAACCAACCACCCAAGAATGGAATCGTCGAGTGAAAACACTTGACAACCTCCTAGAAGCAGCTTTTCTTGCCACCAGACCTTTCTCCATCAATTAGGAATCTGATGCCGTCACTAAACACATTCCTTAAATTGTAGCCATTTCTTGAGTGATTTTTTTGGTGTCTAATCCGTATATATATCACCATTGCCATTGATTTTCTTGACAGTATATCTCTTAAATGTCAACATATACACGTGTGATTTAGTTTACGAAGATTTTTCAATGCCGAGAACTTCGATCAGAGAGTAAAAGAGGTGTAAGGTTCACAATGGTGTAAAATTAAAATGGGATATACCGGGCTAGGATTCGAGTTACAGGAACAAGGGGAAAACCAACCACCCAAGAAAGGAATCGTCGAGCGAAAACACTTGACTACCTCCTTGAAGCAGCTTTTCTTCCCACCAGACCTTTCTCCATCAATTAGGAATCTGATGCCGTCACTAAACACATTCCTTAAATTGTAGCCATTTGTTGAGTGGTTTTTTTTGGGTCTAATCCGCATATATATCATCATTGTCCTTTATTTTCTTGACTGTATATCTCTTAAATGTCAACATATACACGTGTGATTTAGTTTACGAAGATTTTTCAATGCCGAGAACTTCGATCAGAGAGTAAAAAAGGTGTAAGGTTCACAATGGTGTAAAATTAAAATGGGATATACCGGGCTAGGAGTCGAGTTACAGGAACAAGGGCCAAACCAACCACCCAAGAATGGAATCGTCGAGCGAAAACACTTGACAACCTCCTAGAAGCAGTTTTTCTTGCCACCAGACATTTCTCCATCAATTAGGAATCTGATGCCGTCACTAAACACATTCCTTAAATTGTAGCTATTTGTTGAGTAATTTTTTTTGGTGTCTAATCCGTATATATATCACCATTGCCCTTGATTTTCTTGACTGTACATCTCTTAAATGTCAACATATACACGTGTGATTTTGTTTACGAAAATTTTTAATGCCGAGAACCTCGATCAGAGAGTAAAAAAGGCGTAAGGTTCACAATGGTGTAAAATTAAAATGGGATATACCGGGCTAGATTCGAGTTACAGGAACAAGGGGAAAACCAACCACCCAAGAAAGGAATCGTCGAGCGAAAACACTTGACAACCTCCTTGAAGCAGCTTTTCTTCCCACCAGACCTTTCTCCATCAATTAGGAATCTGATGCCGTCACTAAACACATTCCTTAAATTGTAGCCATTTGTTGAGTGTTTTTTTTTTTTGCCTAATCCGCATATATATCACCATTGTCCTTGATTTTCTTGACTGTATATCTCTTAAATGTCAACATATACACGTGTGATTTAGTTTACGAAGATTTTTCAATGCCGAGAAATTCGATCAGAGAGTAAAAAAGGTGTAAGGTTCACAATGGTGTAAAATTAAAATGGGATATACCGGGCTAGGATTCGAGTTACTGGAACAAGGGCCAAACCAACCACCCAAGAATGGAATCGTCGAGCGAAAACACTTGACAACCTCCCAGAAGCAGCTTTTCTTGCCACCAGACCTTTCTACATCAATTAGGAATCTGATGCCGTCACTAAACACATTCCTTAAATTGTAGCCATTTGTTGAGTGATTTTTTTGGTGTCTAATCCGTATATATATCACCATTGCGATTGATTTTCTTGACAGTATATCTCTTAAATGTCAACATATACACGTGTGATTTAGTTTACGAAGATTTTTCAATGCCTAGAACTTCGATCGGAGAGTAAAAAAGGTATAAGGTTCACAATGGTGTAAAATTAAAATGGGATATACCGGGCTAGGATTCGAGTTACAGGAACAAGGGGAAAACCAACCACCCAAGAAAGGAATCGTCGAGCGAAAACAGTTGACAACCTCCTAGAAGCAGCTTTTCTTGCCACCAGACATTTCTCCATCAATTAGGAATCTGATGCCGTCACTAAACACATTCCTTAAATTGTAGCCATTTGTTGAGTGATTTTTTTTGGTGACTAATCCGTATATATATCACCATTTCCCTTGATTTTCTTGACTGTACATCTCTTAAATGTCAACATATACACGTGTGATTTAGTTTACGAAAATTTTTCAATGCCGAGAACCTCGATCAGAGAGTAAAAAAGGCGTAAGGTTCACAATGGTGTAAAATTTAAATGGGATATACCGGGCTAGATTCGAGTTACAGGAACAAGGGGAAAACCAACCACCCAAGAAAGGAATCGTCGAGCGAAAACACTTGACAACCTCCTTGAAGGAGCTTTTCTTCCCACCAGACCTTTCTCCATCAATTAGGAATCTGATGCCGTCGCTAAACACATTCCTTAAATTGTAGCCATTTGTTGAGTGTTTTTTTTTGTGTCTAATCCGCATATATATCACCGTTGTCCTTGATTTTCTTGGCTGTATATCTCTTAAATGTCAACATATACACGTGTGATTTAGTTTATGAAGATTTTTCAATGCCGAGAAATTCGACCAGAGTGTAAAAAAGGTGTAAGGTTCACAATGGTGTAAAATTAAAATGGGATATACCAGGCTAGGATTCGAGTTACTGGAACAAGGGCCAAACCAACCACCCAAGAATGGAATCGTCGAGCGAAAACACTTGACAACCTCCTAGAAGCAACTTTTCTTGCCACCAGACATTTCTCCATCAATTAGGAATCTGATGTCGTCACTAAACCCAATCCTTAAATTGTAGCCATTTGTTGAGTGATTTTTTTGGTGTCTAATCCGTATATATATCACCATTGCGATTGATTTTCTTGACAGTATATCTCTTAAATGTCAACATATACACGTGTGATTTAGTTTACGAAGATTTTTCAATGCCGAGAACTTCGATCGGAGAGTAAAAAAGGTATAAGGTTCACAATGGTGTAAAATTAAAATGGGATATACCGGGCTAGGATTCGAGTTACAGGAACAAGGGGAAAACCAACCACCCAAGAAAGGAATCGTCGAGCGAAAACACTTGACAACCTCCTTGAAGCGGCTTTTCTTCCCACCAGACCTTTCTCCATCAATTAGGAATCTGATGCCGTCAGTAAACACATTCCTTAAATTGTAGCCATTTGTTGAGTGTTTTTTTTTTTGTGTCTAATCCGCATATATATCACCATTGTCTTTGATTTTCTTGACTGTACATCTCTTAAATGTCAACATATACACGTGTGATTTAGTTTACGAAAATTTTTCAATGCCGAGAACCTCGATCAGAGAGTAAAAAAGGCGTAAGGTTCACAATGGTGTAAAATTAAAATGGGATATACCGGGCTAGATTCGAGTTACAGAAACAAGGGCCAAACCAACCACCCAAGAATGAAATCGTCGAGCGAGAACACTTAACAACCTCCTAGAAGTAGCTTTTCTTGCCACCAGAACTTTCTCCATCAATTAGGAATCTGATGCCGTCACTAAACACATTCCTTAAATTGTAGCCATTTGTTGAGTGTTTTTTTTTTGTGTCTAATCCGCATATATATCACCATTGCCCTTGATTTTATTGACTGTATATCTCCTAAAATGTCAACATATACACGTGTGATTTAGTTTAGGAAGATTTTTCAATGCCGAGAACCTCGATCAGAGAGTAAAAAAGGCGTAAGGTTCACAATGGTGTAAACTTAAAATGGGATATACGGGGCTAGGATTCGAGTTACAGGAACAAGGGCCAAACCAACCACCCAAGAATGGAATCGTCGAGCGAGAACACTTAACAACCTCCTAGAAGCAGCTTTTCTTGCCACCAGACCTTTCTCCATCAATTAGGAATCTGATGCCGTCACTAAACACATTCCTTAAATTGTACCCATTTGTTGAGTGTTTTTTTTCTGTGTCTAATCCACATATATATCACCATTGCCCTTGATTTTATTGACTGTATATCTCTTAAAATGTCAACATATACACGTGTGATTTTGTTTAGGAAGATTTTTCAATGCCGAGAACCTCGATCAGAGAGTAAAAAAGGCGTAAGGTTCACAATGGTGTAAAATTAAAATCGGATATACCGGGCTAGGATTCGAGTTACAGGAACAAGGGCCAAACCAACCACCCAAGAATGGAATCGTCGAGCGAGAACACTTAACAACCTCCTAGAAGCAGCTTTTCTTGCCACCAGACCTTTCTCCATCAATTAGGAATCTGATGCCGTCACTAAACACATTCCTTAAATTGTAGCCATTTGTTGAGTGTTTTTTTTGTGTCTAATCCGCATATATATCACCATTGCCCTTGATTTATTGATTGTATATCTCTTAAAATGTTAACATATACACATGTGATTTAGTTTACGAAGATTTTTCAATGCCAAGAACCTCGATCAGAGAGTAAAAAAGGCGTAAGGTTCTCAATGGTGTAAAATTAAAATGGGATACACCGGGCTAGGATTCGAGTTACAGGAACAAGGGCCAAACCAACCACCTAAGAATATAATCGTCGAACGAAAACACTTGACAACCTCCTAGAAGTAGCTTTTCTTGCCATCAGACCTTTCTCCATCAATTAGGAATCTGATGCCGTCACTAAACACATTCCTTAAATTGTAGCCATTTGTTGAGTGTTTTTTTTTGTGTCTAATCCGCATATATATCACCGTTGTCCTTGATTTTCTTGGCTGTATATCTCTTAAATGTCAACATATACACGTGTGATTTAGTTTATGAAGATTTTTCAATGCCGAGAAATTCGACCAGAGTGTAAAAAAGGTGTAAGGTTCACAATGGTGTAAAATTAAAATGGGATATACCGGGATAGGATTCGAGTTACAGGAACAAGGGCCAAACCAACCACCCAAGAATGGAATCGTCGAGCGAAAACACTTGACAACCTCCTAGAAGCAGCTTTTCTTGCCACCAGACCTTTCTCCATCAATTAGGAATCTGATGCCGTCCCTAAACACATTCCTTAAATTGTAGCCATTTGGTGAGTGATTTTTTTTGGTGTCTAATCCGTATATATATCACCATTGCCCTTGATTTTCTTGACTGTACATCTCTTAAATGTCAACATATACACGTGTGATTTAGTTTACGAAAATTTTTCAATGCCGAGAACCTCGATCAGAGAGTAAAAAAGGCGTAAGGTTCACAATGGTGTAAAATTAAAATGGGATATACCGGGCTAGATTCGAGTTACAGGAACAAGGGGAAAACCAACCACCCAAGAAAGGAATCGTCGAGCGAAAACACTTGACAACCTCCTTGAAGCAGCTTTTCTTCCCACCAGACCTTTCTCCATCAATTAGGAATCTGATGCGGTCAGTAAACACATTCCTTAAATTGTAGCCATTTGTTGAGTGTTTTTTCTTTTGTGTCTAATCCGCATATATATCACCATTGTCTTTGATTTTCTTGACTGTACATCTCTTAAATGTCAACATATACACGTGTGATTTAGTTTACGAAAATTTTTCAATGCCGAGAACCTCGATCAGAGAGTAAAAAAGGCGTAAGGTTCACAATGGTGTAAAATTAAAATGGGATATACCGGGCTAGATTCGAGTTACAGAAACAAGGGCCAAACCAACCACCCAAGAATGAAATCGTCGAGCGAGAACACTTAACAACCTCCTAGAAGTAGCTTTTCTTGCCACCAGAACTTTCTCCATCAATTAGGAATCTGATGCCGTCACTAAACACATTCCTTAAATTGTAGCCATTTGTTGAGTGTTTTTTTTTGTGTCTAATCCGCATATATATCACCATTGCCCTTGATTTTATTGACTGTATATCTCCTAAAATGTCAACATATACACGTGTGATTTAGTTTAGGAAGATTTTTCAATGCCGAGAACCTCGATCAGAGAGTAAAAAAGGCGTAAGGTTCACAATGGTGTAAACTTAAAATGGGATATACGGGGCTAGGATTCGAGTTACAGGAACAAGGGCCAAACCAACCACCCAAGAATGGAATCGTCGAGCGAGAACACTTAACAACCTCCTAGAAGCAGCTTTTCTTGCCACCAGACCTTTCTCCATCAATTAGGAATCTGATGCCGTCACTAAACACATTCCTTAAATTGTACCCATTTGTTGAGTGTTTTTTTTCTGTGTCTAATCCACATATATATCACCATTGCCCTTGATTTTATTGACTGTATATCTCTTAAAATGTCAACATATACACGTGTGATTTTGTTTAGGAAGATTTTTCAATGCCGAGAACCTCGATCAGAGAGTAAAAAAGGCGTAAGGTTCACAATGGTGTAAAATTAAAATCGGATATACCGGGATAGGATTCGAGTTACAGGAACAAGGGCCAAACCAACCACCCAAGAATGGAATCGTCGAGCGAGAACACTTAACAACCTCCTAGAAGCAGCTTTTCTTGCCACCAGACCTTTCTCCATCAATTAGGAATCTGATGCCGTCACTAAACACATTCCTTAAATTGTAGCCATTTGTTGAGTGTTTTTTTTGTGTCTAATCCGCATATATATCACCATTGCCCTTGATTTATTGATTGTATATCTCTTAAAATGTTAACATATACACATGTGATTTAGTTTACGAAGATTTTTCAATGCCAAGAACCTCGATCAGAGAGTAAAAAAGGCGTAAGGTTCTCAATGGTGTAAAATTAAAATGGGATACACCGGGCTAGGATTCGAGTTACAGGAACAAGGGCCAAACCAACCACCTAAGAATATAATCGTCGAACGAAAACACTTGACAACCTCCTAGAAGTAGCTTTTCTTGCCATCAGACCTTTCTCCATCAATTAGGAATCTGATGCCGTCACTAAACACATTCCTTAAATTGTAGCCATTTGTTGAGTGTTTTTTTTTGTGTCTAATCGGCATATATATCACCATTATCCTTGATTTTATTGACTGTATATCTCTTAAAATGTCAACATATACGCATGTGATTTAGTTTATGAAGATTTTTCAATGCCGAGAACCTCGATCAGAGAGTAAAAAAGGCGTAAGGTTCACAATGGTGTAAAATTAAAATGGGATATACCGAGATAGGATTCGAGTTACAGGAACAAGGGCCAAACCAACCACCTAAGAATAGAATCGTCGAGCGAAAACACTTGACAACCTCCTTGAAGCAGCTTTTCTTGCCACCAGACCTTTCTACATCAATTAGGAATCTGATGTCGTCAGTAAACACATTCCTTAAATTGTAGCCATTTGTTGAGTGTTTTTTTTTGTGTCTAATCCGCATATATATCACCATTGTCTTTGATTTTCTTGACTGTATATCTCTTAAATGTTAACATATACACGTGTGATTTAGTTTACGAAGATTTTTCAATGCCGAGAACTTCGATCAGAGAGTAAAAAAGGTGTAAGGTTCCCAATGGTGTAAAATTAAAATGGGATATACCGGGCTAGGATTCGAGTTACAGGAACAAGGGCCAAACCAACCACCTAAGAATAGAATCGTCGAGCGAAAACACTTGACAACCTCCTAGAAGTAGCTTTTCTTGCCATCAGACCTTTCTCTATCAATTAGGAATCTGATGCCGTCACTAAACACATTCCTTAAATTGTAGCCATTTGTTGAGTGTTTTTTTTTGTGTCTAATCTGCATATATATCACCATTGCCCTTGATTTTATTGACTGTATATCTTTTAAAATGTCAACATATACACGTGTGATTCAGTTTACGAAGATTTTTCAATGCCGATAACCTCGATCAGAGAGTAAAAAAGGCGTAAGGTTCACAATGGTGTAAAATTAAAATGGGATATACTGGGCTAGGATTTGAGTTAGAGGAACAAGGGCGAAACCAACCACCCAAGAATGAAATCGTCTAGCGAGAACACTTAACAACCTCCTAGAAGTAGCTTTTCTTGCCACCAGACCTTTCTCCATCAATTAGGAATCTGAGGCCGTCACTAAACACATTCCTTAAATTGTAGCCATTTGTTGAGTGTTTTTTTTTTGTGTCTAATCCGCATATATATCCCCATTGCCCTTGATTTTATTGACTGTATATCTCCTAAAATGTCAACATAAACACGTGTGATTAAGTTTAGGATGATTTTTCAATGCCGAGAACCTCGATCAGAGAGTAAAAAAGGCGTAAGGTTCACAATGGTGTAAACTTAAAATGGGATATACGGGGCTAGGATTCGAGTTACAGGAACAAGGGCCAAACCAACCACCCAAGAATGGAATCGTCGAGCGAGAACACTTAACAACCTCCTAGAAGCAGCTTTTCTTGCCACCAGACCTTTCTCCATCAATTAGGAATCTGATGCCGTCACTAAACACATTCCTTAAATTGTAGCCATTTGTTGAGTGTTTTTTTTCTGTGTCTAATCCACATATATATCACCATTGCCCTTGATTTTATTGACTGTATATCTCTTAAAATGTCAACATATACACGTGTGATTTTGTTTAGTAAGATTTTTCAATGCCGAGAACCTCGATCAGAGAGTAAAAAAGGCGTAAGGTTCACAATGGTGTAAAATTAAAATCGGATATACCGGGCTAGGATTCGAGTTACAGGAACAAGGGCCAAACCAACCACCCAAGAATGGAATCGTCGAGCGAGAACACTTAACAACCTCCTAGAAGCAGCTTTTCTTGCCACCAGACCTTTCTCCATCAATTAGGAATCTGATGCCGTCACTAAACATATTCCTTAAATTGTAGCCATTTGTTGAGTGTTTTTTTTGTGTCTAATCCGCATATATATCACCATTGCCCTTGATTTATTGATTGTATATCTCTTAAAATGTTAACTTATATACATGTGATTTAGTTTACGAAGATTTTTCAATGCCGAGAACCTCGATTAGAGAGTAAAAAAGGCGTAAGGTTCTCAATGGTGTAAAATTAAAATGGGATACACCGGGCTAGGATTCGAGTTACAGGAACAAGGGCCAAACCAACCACCTAAGAATATAATCGTCGAACGAAAACACTTGACAACCTCCTAGAAGTAGCTTTTCTTGCCATCAGACCTTTCTCCATCAATTAGGAATCTGATACCGTCACTAAACACATTCCTTAAATTGTAGCCATTTGTTGAGTGTTTTTTTTTGTGTCTAATCGGCATATATATCACCATTATCCTTGATTTTATTGACTGTATATCTCTTAAAATGTCAACATATACACATGTGATTTAGTTTATGAAGATTTTTCAATGCCGAGAACCTCGATCAGAGAGTAAAAAAGGCGTAAGGTTCACAATGGTGTAAAATTAAAATGGGATATACCGAGATAGGATTCGAGTTACAGGAACAAGGGCCAAACCAACCACCTAAGAATAGAATCGTCGAGCGAAAACACTTGACAACCTCCTTGAAGCAGGTTTTCTTGCCACCAGACCTTTCTCCATCAATTAGGAATCTGATGTCGTCAGTAAACACATTCCTTAAATTGTAGCCATTTGTTGAGTGTTTTTTTTGTGTCTAATCCGCATATATATCACCATTGTCTTTGATTTTCTTGACTGTATATCTCTTAAATGTTAACATATACACGTGTGATTTAGTTTACGAAGATTTTTCAATGCCGAGAACTTCGATCAGAGAGTAAAAAAGGTGTAAGGTTCCCAATGGTGTAAAATTAAAATGGGATATACCGGGCTAGGATTCGAGTTACAGGAACAAGGGCCAAACCAACCACCTAAGAATAGAATCGTCGAGCGAAAACACTTGACAACCTCCTAGAAGTAGCTTTTCTTGCCATCAGACCTTTCTCTATCAATTAGGAATCTGATGCCGTCACTAAACACATTCCTTAAATTGTAGCCATTTGTTGAGTGTTTTTTTTTTGTGTCTAATCTGCATATATATCACCATTGCCCTTGATTTTATTGACTGTATATCTCTTAAAATGTCAACATATACACGTGTGATTCAGTTTACGAAGATTTTTCAATGCCGATAACCTCGATCAGAGAGTAAAAAAGGCGTAAGGTTCACAATGGTGTAAAATTAAAATGGGATATACGGGGCTAGGATTCGAGTTACAGGAACAAGGGCGAAACCAACCACCCAAGAATGAAATCGTCGAGCGAGAACACTTAACAACCTCCTAGAAGTAGCTTTTCTTGCCACCAGACCTTTCTCCATCTATTAGGAATCTGAGGCCGTCACTAAACACATTCCTTAAATTGTAGCCATTTGTTGAGTGTTTTTTTTTTGTGTCTAATCCGCATATATATCACCATTGCCCTTGATTTTATTGACTGTATATCTCCTAAAATGTCAACATATACACGTGTGATTAAGTTTAGGATGATTTTTCAATGCCGAGAACCTCGATCAGAGAGTAAAAAAGGCGTAAGGTTCACAATGGTGTAAACTTAAAATGGGATATACGGGGCTAGGATTCGAGTTACAGGAACAAGGGCCAAACCAACCACCCAAGAATGGAATCGTCGAGCGAGAACACTTAACAACCTCCTAGAAGCAGCTTTTCTTGCCACCAGACCTTTCTCCATCAATTAGGAATCTGATGCCGTCACTAAACACATTCCTTAAATTGTAGCCATTTGTTGAGTGTTTTTATTTTGTGTCTAATCCGCATATATATCACCATTGCCCTTGATTTTATTGACTGTATTTCTCTTAAAATGTCAACATATACACGTGTGATTTTGTTTAGGAAGATTTTTCAATGCCGAGAACCTCGATCAGAGAGTAAAAAAGGCGTAAGGTTCACAATGGTGTAAAATTAAAATCGGATATACCGGGGCTAGGATTCGAGTTACAGGAACAAGGGCCAAACCAACCACCCAAGATTGGAATCGTCGAGCGAGAACACTTAACAATCTCCTAGAAGCAGCTTTTCTTGCCACCAGACCTTTCTCCATCAATTAGGAATCTGATGCCGTCACTAAACACATTCCTTAAATTGTAGCCATTTGTTGAGTGTTTTTTTTTTGTGTCTAATCCGCATATATATCACCATTGCCCTTGATTTATTGATTGTATATCTCTTAAAATGTTAACATATACACATGTGATTTAGTTTACGAAGATTTTTCAATGCCGAGAAGCTCGATCAGAGAGTAAAAAAGGCGTAAGGTTCTCAATGGTGTAAAATTAAAATGGGATATACCGGGCTAGGATTCGAGTTACAGGAACAAGGGCCAAACCAAACACCTAAGAATATAATCGTCGAACGAAAACACTTGACAACCTCCTAGAAGTAGCTTTTCTTGCCATCAGACCTTTCTCCATCAATTAGGAGTCTGATGCCGTCACTAAACACATTCCTTAAATTGTAGCCATTTGTTGAGTGTTTTTTTTGTGTCTAATCCGCATATATATCACCATTATCCTTGATTTTATTGACTGTATATCTCCTAAAATGTCAACATATACACATGTGATTTAGTTTATGAAGATTTTTCAATGCCGAGAACCTCGATCAGAGAGTAAAAAAGGCGTAAGGTTCACAATGGTGTAAACTTAAAATGGGATATACCGAGATAGGATTCGAGTTACAGGAACAAGGGCCAAACCAACCACCCAAGAATGGAATCGTCGAACGAAAACACTTGACAACCTCCTAGAAGTAGCTTTTCTTGCCATCAGACCTTTCTCCATCAATTAGGAATCTGATGCCGTCACTAAACACATTCCTTAAATTGTAGCCATTTGTTGAGTGTTTTTTTTGTGTCTAATCCGCATATATATCACCATTATCCTTGATTTTATTGACTGTATATCTCTTAAAATGTCAACATATACACATGTGATTTAGTTTATGAAGATTTTTCAATGCCGAGAACCTCGATCAGAGAGTAAAAAAGGCGTAAGGTTCACAATGGTGTAAAATTAAAATGGGATATACCGAGATAGGATTCGAGTTACAGGGACAAGGGCCAAACCAACCACCTAAGAATAGAATCGTCGAGCGAAAACACTTGACAACCTCCTAGAAGCAGCTTTTCTTGCCACCAGACCTTTCTCCACCAATTAGGAATCTGATGCCGTCACTAAACACATTCCTTAAATTGTAGCCATTTGTTGAGTGTTTTTTTTTTATGTCTAATCTGCATATATATCACCAATGCCCTTGATTTTATTGACTGTATATCTCTTAAAATGTCAACATATACACCTGTGATTTAGTTTATGAAGATTTTTCAATGCCGAGAACCTCGATCAGAGAGTAAAAAAGGCGTAAGGTTCACAATGGTGTAAACTTAAAATGGGATATGCCGGGCTAGGATTCGAGTTACAGGAACAAGGGCCAAACCAACCACCCAAGAATGGAATCGTCGAGCGAGAACACTTAACAACCTCCTAGAAGCAGCTTTTCTTGCCAGCAGACCTTTCTCCATCAATTAGGAATCTGATGCCGTCACTAAACACATTCCTTAAATTGTAGCCATTTGTTGAGTGTTTTTTTTGTGTCTAATCCGCATATATATCACCATTGCCCTTGATTTATTGATTGTATATCTCTTAAAATGTTAACATATACACATGTGATTTAGTTTACGAAGATTTTTCAATGCCGAGAACCTCGATCAGAGAGTAAAAAAGGCGTAAGGTTCTCAATGGGGTAAAATTAAAATGGGATATACCGATATAGGATTCGAGTTACAGGAAAAAGGGCCAAACCAACCACCTAAGAATAGAATCGTCGAGCGAAAACACTTGACAACCTCCTAGAAACAGCTTTTCTTGCCACCAGACCTTTCTCCACCAATTAGGAATCTGATGCCGTCACTAAACACATTCCTTAAATTGTAGCCATTTGTTGAGTGTTTTTTTTTGTGTCTAATCTGCATATATATCACCAATGCCCTTGATTTTATTGACTGTATATCTCTTAAAATGTCAACATATACACGTGTGATTTAGTTTACGTAGATTTTTCAATGCCGAGAACCTCGATCAGAGAGTAAAAAAGGCGTAAGGTTCACAATGGTGTAAAATTAAAATGGGATATACTGGGCTAGGATTTGAGTTAGAGGAACAATGGCCAAACCAACCACCCAAGAATGGAATCGTCGAGCGAGAACACTTAACAACCTCCTAGAAGCAGCTTTTCTTGCCACCAGACCTTTCTCCATCAATTAGGAATCTGATGCCGTCACTAAACACATTCCTTAAATTGTAGCCATTTGTTGAGTGTTTTTTTGTGTCTAATCCGCATATATATCACCATTTCCCTTGATTTTATTGACTGTATATCTCTTAAAATGTCAACATATACACGTGTGATTTAGTTTAGGAAGATTTTTCAATGCCGAGAACCTCGATCAGAGAGTAAAAAAGGCGTAAGGTTCACAATGGTGTAAACTTAAAATGGGATATACCGGGCTAGAATTCGAGTTACAGGAACAAGGGCCAAACCAACCACCCAAGAATGGAATCGTCGAGCGAGAACACTTAACAACCTCCTAGAAGCAGCTTTTCTTGCCGCCAGACCTTTCTCCATCCATTAGGAATCTGATGCCGTCACTAAACACATTCCTTAAATTGTAGCCATTTGTTGAGTGTTCTTTTTTTTGTATCTAATCCGCATATATATCACCATTGCCCTTGATTTTATTGACTGTATATCTCTTAAAATGTCAACATATACACGTGTTATTTAGTTTAGGAAGATTTTTCAATGCCGAGAACCTCGATCAGAGAGTAAAAAAGGCGTAAGGTTCACAATGGTGTAAACTTAAAATGGGATATACCGGGCTAGGATTCGAGTTACAGGAACAAGGGCCAAACCAACCACCCAATAATGGAATCGTCGAGCGAGAACACTTAACAACCTCCTAGAAGCAGCTTTTCTTGCCACCAGACCTTTCTCCATCAATTAGGAATCTGATGCCGTCACTAAACACATTCCTTAAATTGTAGCCATTTGTTGAGTGTTTTTTTGTGTCTAATCCGCATATATATCACCATTGTCCTTGATTTTATTGACTGTATATCTCTTAAAATGTCAACATATACACATGTGATTTAGTTTACGAAGATTTTTCAATGACGAGAACCTCGATCAGAGAGTAAAAAAGGCGTAAGGTTCACAATGGTGTAAAATTAAAATGGGATATACCGAGATAGGATTCGAGTTACAGGGACAAGGGCCAAACCAACCACCTAAGAATAGAATCGTCGAGCGAAAACACTTGACAACCTCCTAGAAGCAGCGTTTCTTGCCACCAGACCTTTCTCCACCAATTAGGAATCTGATGTCGTCACTAAACACATTCCTTAAATTGTAGCCATTTGTTGAGTGTACTTTTTTTTGTGTCTAATCTGCATATATATCACCATTACCCTTGATTTTATTGACTGTATATCTCTTAAAATGTCAACATATACACGTGTGATTTAGTTTACGAAGATTTTTCAATGCCGAGAACCTCAATCAGAGAGTAAAAAAGGCGTAAGGTTCACAATGGTGTAAAATTAAAATGGGATATACTGGGCTAAGATTCGAGTTACAGGAACAAGGGCCAAACCAACCACCCAAGAATGGAATCGTCGAGCGAGAACACTTAACAACCTCCTAGAAGCAGCTTTTCTTGCCACCAGACCTTTCTCCATCAATTAGGAATCTGATGCCGTCATTAAACACATTCCTTAAATTGTAGCCATTTGTTGAGTGTTTTTTTGTGTCTAATCCGCATATATATCACCATTGCCCTTGATTTTATTTACTGTATATCTCTTAAAATGTCAACATATACACGTGTGATTTAGTTTAGGAAGATTTTTCAATGCCGAGAACCTCGATCAGAGAGTAAAAAAGGCGTAATGTTCACAATGGTGTAAACTTAAAATGGGATATACCGGGCTAGGATTCGAGTTACAGGAACAAGGGCCAAACCAACCACCCAAGAATGGAATCGTCGAGCGAAAACACTTGACAACCTCCTAGAAGCAGTTTTTCTTGCCACCAGACCTTTCTCCATCAATTAGGAATCTGATGCCGTCACTAAACACATTCCTTAAATTGTAGCCATTTGTTGAGCTATTTTTTTGGTGTCTAATCCGCATATATATCACCATTGCCCTTGATTTTCTTGACTGTACATCTCTTAAATGTCAACATATACACGTGTGATTTAGTTTACGAAGATTTTTCAATGCTGAGAACCTCGATCAGAGAGTAAAAAAGGCGTAAGGTTCACAATGGTGTGAAATTAAAATGGGATATACCGGGCTAGGATTCGAGTTACAGGAACAAGGGCCAAACCAACCACCCAGGAATGGAATCGTCGAGCGAGAACACTTAACAACCTCCTAGAAGCAGCTTTTCTTGCCACCAGACCTTTCTCCATCAATTAGTAATCTGATGCCGTCACTAAAGACATTCCTTAAATTGTAGCCATTTGTTGAGTGTTTTTTTTTTGTGTCTAATCCGCATATATATCACCATTGCCCTTGATTTTATTGACTGTATAACTCTTAAAATGTCAACATATACACGTGTGATTTAGTTGACGAAGATTTTTCAATGCCGAGAACCTCGATTAGAGAGTAAAAAAGGCGTAAGGTTCACAATGGTGTAAAATTAAAATGGGATATACCGGGCTAGGATTCGAGTTACATGAACAAGGGCCAAACCAACCACCCAAGAATGGAATCGTCGAGCGAGAACACTTAACAACTTCCTAGAAGCAGTTTTTCTTGCCACCAGACCTTTCTCCATCAATTAGGAATCTGATGCCGTCACTAAACACATTCCTTAAATTGTAGCCATTTGTTGAGCTATTTTTTTGGTGTCTAATCCGCATATATATCACCATTGCCCTTGATTTTCTTGACTGTACATCTCTTAAATGTCAACATATACACGTGTGATTTAGTTTACGAAGATTTTTCAATGCTGAGAACCTCGATCAGAGAGTAAAAAAGGCGTAAGGTTCACAATGGTGTGAAATTAAAATGGGATATACCGGGCTAGGATTCGAGTTACAGGAACAAGGGCCAAACCAACCACCCAGGAATGGAATCGTCGAGCGAGAACACTTAACAACCTCCTAGAAGCAGCTTTTCTTGCCACCAGACCTTTCTCCATCAATTAGGAATCTGATGCCGTCACTAAAGACATTCCTTAAATTGTAGCGATTTGTTGAGTGTTTTTTTTTTGTGTCTAATCCGCATATATATCACCATTGCCCTTGATTTTATTGACTGTATAACTCTTAAAATGTCAACATATACACGTGTGATTTAGTTGACGAAGATTTTTCAATGCCGAGAACCTCGATTAGAGAGTAAAAAAGGCGTAAGGTTCACAATGGTGTAAAATTAAAATGGGATATACCGGGCTAGGATTCGAGTTACATGAACAAGGGCCAAACCAACCACCCAAGAATGGAATCGTCGAGCGAGAACACTTAACAACTTCCTAGAAGCAGCTTTTCTTGCCACCAGACCTTTCTCCATCAATTAGGAATCTGATGCCGCCACTAAACACATTCCTTAAATTGTCGTCATTTGTTGAGTGTTTTTTTTTTGTGTCTAATCCGCATATATATCACCATTGCCCTTGATTTTCTTGACTGTACATCTCTTAAATGTCAACATATACACGTGTGATTCAGTTTACGAAGATTTTTTAATGCCTAGAACCTTGATTAGAGAGTAAAAAAGGCGTAAGGTTCACAATGGTGTAAAATTAAAATGGGATATACCGGGCTAGGATTCAAGTTACAGGAACAAGGGCCAAACCAACCACCCAATAATGGAATCATCGAGCGAAAACACTTGACAACCTCCTAGAAGCAGCTTTTCTTGCCACCAGACCTTTCTCCATCAATTAGGAATCTGATGCCGTCACTAAACACATTCCTTAAATTGTAGCCATTTGTTGAGTGATTTTTTTTTGTGTCTAATCCGCATATATATCACCATTGCCCTTGATTTTCTTGACTGTACATCTCTTAAATGTCAACATATACACGTGTGATTTAGTTTATGAAGATTTTTCAATGCTGAGAACCTCGATCAGAGAGTAAAAAAGGCGTAAGGTTCCCAATGGTGTAAAATTAAAATGGGATATACCGGGCTAGGATTCGAGTTACAGGAAAAAGGGCCAAACCAACCACCCAAGAATGGAATTGTCGAGCGAGAACACTTAACAACCTCCTAGAAGCAGCTTTTCTTGCCACCAGACCTTTCTCCATCAATTAGGAATCTGATGCCGCCACTAAACACATTCCTTAAATTGTCGTCATTTGTTGAGTGTTTTTTTTTGTGTCTAATCCGCATATATATCACAATCGCCCGTGATTTTCTTGACTGTATATCTCTTAAATGTCAACATATACACATGTGATTTAGTTTACGAAGATTTTTTAATGCCGAGAACCTCGATGAGAGAGTAAAAAAGGCCTAAGGTTCACAATGGTGTAAAATTAAAATGGGATATACCTGGCTAGGATTCGAGTTACAGGAACAAGGGCCAAACCAACCACCCAAGAATGGAATCGTCGAGCGAGAACACTTAACAACCTCCTAGAAGCAGCTTTTCTTGCCACCAGACCTTTCTTCATCAATTAGAAATCTGATTCCGCCACAAAAGACATTCCTTAAATTGTCGCCATTTGTTGAGTGTTTTTTTTTTGTATCTAATCCGCATATATATCACCATTGCCCTTGATTTTCTTGACTGTACATCTCTTAAATGTCAACATATACACGTGTGATTCAGTTTACGAAGATTTTTTAATGCCGAGAACCTCGATTAGAGAGTAAAAAAGGCGTTAGGTTCACAATGGTGTAAAATTGAAATGGGATATACCGGGCTAGGATACAAGTTACAGGAACAAGGGCCAAACCAACCACCCAAGAATGGAATCGTCGAGCGAGAACACTTAACAACCTCCTAGAAGCAGCTTTTCATGCCACCAGACCTTTCTCCATCAATTAGGAATCTGATACCGCCACTAAACACATTCCTTAAATTGTCGTCATTTGTTGAGTGTTTTTTTTTGTATCTAATACGCATATATATATCACCATTGCCCTTGATTTTCTTGACAGTACATCTCTTAAATGTCAACATATACACGTGTGATTCAGTTTACGAAGATTTTTTAAAGCCGAGAACCTCGATTAGAGAGTAAAAAAGGCGTAAGGTTCACAATGGTGTAAAATTAAAATGGGAAATACCGGGCTAGGATTCAAGTTACAGGAACAAGGGCCAAACCAACCACCCAATAATGGAATCATCGAGCGAAAATACTTGACAACCTCCTAGAAGCAACTTTTCTTGCCACCAGACCTTTCTCCATCAATTAGGAATCTGATGCCGTCACTAAACACATTCCTTAAATTGTAGCCATTTGTTGAGTGATTTTTTTTGTGTCTAATCCGCATATATATCACCATTGCCCTTGATTTTCTTGATTGTACATCTCTTAAATGTCAACATATACACGTGTGATTTAGTTTACGAAAATTTTTCAATGCCGAGAACCTCGATCAGAGAGTAAAAAAGGCATTAGGTTCACAATGGTGTAAAATTAAAATAGGATATACCGGGCTAGATTCGAGTTACAGGAACAAAGGGCAAACCAACCACCCAAGAATGGAATTGTCGAGGGAAAACACTGGACAACCTCCTTGAAACAGGCTTTTCTTCCCTCCAGACCTTTCTCCATCAATTAGGAATCTGATGCCGTCACTAAACACATTCCTTAAATTGTAGCCATTTGTTGAGTGTTTTTTTGTGTCTAATCCTCATATATATCACCATTGTCCTTGATTTTCTTGACTGTATATCTCTTAAATGTCAACATATACACGTGTGATTTAGTTTACCAAGATTTTTCAATGCCGAGAACTTTGATCAGAGAGTAAAAAAGGTGTAAGGTTCACAATGGTGTAAAATTAAAATGGGATATACCGGGCTAGGATTCGAGTTACAGGAACAAGGGCCAAACCAACCACCCAACAATGGAATCGTCGAGCGAAAACACATGACAACCTCCTAGAAGCAGCTTTTCTTGCCACCAGACCTTTCTTTATCAATTAGGAATCTGATGCCGTCACTAAACACATTCCTTAAATTGTAGCTATTTGTTGAGTGTTTTTTTTTGTGTCTAATCCGCATATATATCACCATTGCCCTTGATTTTCTTGACTGTACATCTCTTAAATGTCAACATATACACGTGTGATTTAGTCTACGAAGATTTTTCAATGCCGAGAAACTCGATCAGAGATTAAAAAAGGCGTAAGGTTCACAATGGTATAAAATTAAAATGGGATATACCGGGCTAGATTCGAGTTACAGGAACAAGGGGTAAACCAACCACCCAAGAATGGAATCGTCGAGCGAAAACACTTGACAACCTCCTTGAAGAAGCTTTTCTTCCCACCAGACCTTTCTCCATCATTTAGGAATCTGATGCCGTCACTAAACACATTCCTTAAATTGTAGCCATTTGTTGAGTGTTTTTTTTTTTTTTTTGTGTCTAATCTGCATATATATCACCATTGTCCTTGATTTTCTTGATTGTATATTTCTTAAATGTCAACATATACTCGTGTGATTTAGTTTACGAAGATTTTTCAATGCCGAGAACCTCGATCAGAGAGTAAAAAAGGTGTAAGGTTCACAATGGTGTAAAATTAAAATGGGATATACCGGGCTAGGATTCGAGTTACAGGAACAAGGGCCAAACCAACCACCCAAGAATGGAATCGTCGAGCGAAAACACATGACAACCTCCTTGAAGCAGCTTTTCTTGCCACCAGACCTTTCTCCATCAATTAGGAATCTGATGCCGTCACTAAACACATTCCTTAAATTGTAGCCATTTGTTGAGTGTTTTTTTTGGTGTCTAATCCTCATATATATCACCATTGTCCTTGATTTTCTTGACTGTATATCTCTTAAATGTCAACATATACACGTGTGATTTATTTTACGAAATAAAATTAATATTGGATATACCGGGCTAGGATTTGGGTTACAAGAACAAGGGCCAAACCAACTACCCAAGAATGGAATCGTCGAGCGAAAACAATTGACAACCTCCTAGAAGCAGCTTTACTTGTCACCAGACCTTTCTCTATCAATTAGGAATCTGATGCCATCACTAAACACATTCCTGAAATTATAGCCATATGTTGAGTGTTTTTTTTGGTGTCTATTCCGCATATATATCACCATTGCCCCTGATTTTCATGACTGTATAACTCTTAAATGTCAACATATACACGTGTGATTTAGTTTACGAAGATTTTTCAATGCCGAGAACCTCGATCAGAGAGTAAAAAAGGTGTAAGGTTCACAATGGTGTAAAATTAAAATGGGATATACCGGGCTAGGATTCGAGTTACAGGAACAAGGGCCAAACCAACCACCCAAGAATGGAATCGTCGAGCGAAAACACATGACAACCTCCTAGAAGCAGCTTTTCTTGCCACCAGACCTTTCTCTATCAATTAGGAATCTGATGCTGTCACTAAACACATTCCTTAAATTGTAGCCATTTGTTGAGTGTTTTTTTTGTGTCTAATCCGCATATATATCACCATTGCCCTTGATTTTCTTGACTGTACATCTCTTAAATGTCAACATATACACGTGTGATTTAGTCTAAGAAGATTTTTCAATGCCGAGAAACTCGATCAGAGAGTAAAAAAGGCGTAAGGTTCACAATGGTGTAAAATTAAAATGGGATATACCGGGCTAGATTCGAGTTACAGGAACAAGGGGTAAACCAACCACCCAAGAATGGAATCGTCGAGCGAAAACACTTGACAACCTCCTTGAAGAAGCTTTTCTTCCCACCAGACCTTTCTCCATCAATTAGGAATCTGATGCCGTCACTAAACACATTCCTTAAATTGTAGCCATTTGTTGAGTGTTTTTTTTGTGTCTAATCTGCATATATATCACCATTGTCCTTGATTTTCTTGACTGTATATCTCTTAAATGTCAACATATACTCGTGTGATTTAGTTTACGAAGATTTTTCAATGCCGAGAACCTCGATCAGAGAGTAAAAATGGTGTAAGGTTCACAATGGTGTAAAATTAAAATGGGATATACCAGGCTAGGATTCGAGTTACAGGAACAAGGGCCAAACCAACCACCCAAGAATGGAATCGTCGAGCGAAAACACATGACAACCTCCTAGAAGCAGCTTTTCTTGCCACCAGACCTTTCTCTATCAATTAGGAATCTGATGCTGTCAATAAACACATTCCTTAAATTGTAGCCTTTTGTTGAGTGTTTTTTTTGTGTCTAATCCGCATATGTATCACCATTGCCCTTGATTTTCTTGACTGTACATCTCTTTAATGTCAACATACACACGTGTGATTTAGTCTACGAAGATTTTTCAATGCCGAGAACCTCGATCAGAGAGTAAAAAAGGCGTAAGGTTCACAATGGTGTAAAATTAAAATGGGATATACCCGGCTAGGATTCGAGTTACAGGAACAAGGGCCAACCCAACCACCCAAGAATGGAATCGTCGAGCGAAAACACTTGACAACCACCTTGAAGCAGCTTTTCTTGCCACTAGACCTTTCTCCATCAATTAGGAATCTGATGCCGTCACTAAACACATTCCTTAAATTGTAGTCATTTGTTGAGTTTTTTTGTTGGTGTCTAATCCTCATATATATCACCATTGTCCTTGATTTTCTTGACTGTATATCTCTTAAATGTCAACATATACCCGTGTGATTTATTTTACAAAATAAAACTAATATGGGATATACCGGGCTAGTATTTGAGTTACAAGAACAAGGGCCAAACCAACTACCCAAGAATGGAATCGTCGAGCGAAAACACTTGACAACCTCCTAGAAGCAGCTTTACTTGTCACCAGACCTTTCTCTATCAATTAGGAATATGATGCCATCACTAAACACATTCCTTAAATTATAGCCATATGTTGAGTGTTTTTTTTTTGTGTCTATTCCGCATATATATCACCATTGCCCTTGATTTTCATGACTGTATAACTCTTAAATGTCAACATATACACGTGTGATTTAGTTTACGAAGATTTTTCAATGCCGAGAACCTCGATTAGAGTGTAAAAAAGGCGTAAGGTTCACAATGGTGTGAAATTTAAATGGGATATACCGGGCTAGGATTCGAGTTACAGGAACAAGTGCCAAACCAACCACCCAAGAATGGAATCGTCGAGCGAAAACACTTGACAACCTCCTAGAAGCAGCTTTTCTTGCCACCAGACCTTTCCTATCAATTAAGAATCTGATGCCGTCACTAAACACATTCCTTAAATTGTAGCCATTTGTTGAGTGTTTTTTTTAGTGTCTAATCCGCATATATATCACAATTGCCCTTGATTTTCTTGACTGGATATCTCTTAAATGTAAACATATACACCTGTGATTTAGTTTACGAAGATTTTTCAATGCCGAGAACCTCGATCAGAGAGTAAAAAAGGCGTAAGGTTCACAATGGTGTAAAATTAAAATGGGATATACCGGGATAGGATTCGAGTTACAGGAACAAGGGCCAAACCAAACACCCAAGAATGCAATCGTCGAGCGAAAACACTTGACAACCTCCTAGAAGCAGCTTTTCTTACCACCAGACCTTTCTCCATCAATTAGGAATCTAATGCAGTAACTAAACACATTCCTTAAATTGTAGCCATTTGTTGAGTGTTTTTTTTGTCTAATCCGCATATATATCACCATTGTCCTTGATTTTCTTGACTGTATATCTCTTAAATGTCAACATATACACTTGTGATTTAGTTTACGAAGATTTTTCAATGCCGAGAACCTCGATCAGAGAGTAAAAAACGCGTAAAGTTCACAATGGTGTAAAATTAAAATGAGATATACCGGGCTAGGATTCGAGTTACAGGAACAAGGGCCAAACCAACCACCCAAGAATGGAATCGCCGAGCGAAAACACTTGAAAACCTCCTAGAAGCAGCTTTTCTTGCCACCAGACCTTTCTCCATCAATTAGGAATCTGATGCCGTCACTAAACACATTCCTTAAATTGTAGCCATTTGTTGAGTGTTTTTTTTGGTGTCTAATCCGCATATATATCACCATTGCCCTTGATTTTCTTGACTGTACATCTCTTAAATGTCAACATATACACGTGTGATTTAGTTTACGAAGATTTTTCAAAGCCGAGAACCTCTATCAGAGAGTAAAAAAGGCGTAAGTTTCACAATGGTGTAAAATTAAAATGGGATATACCGGGCTAGGATTCGAGTTACAGGAACAAGGGCCAAACCAACCACCCAAGAATGGAATCGTCGAGCAAAAACACTTGACAACCACCTTGAAGCAGCTTTTCTTGCCACTAGACCTTTCTCCATCAATTAGGAATCTGATGCTGTCACTAAACACATTCCTTAAATTGTAGCCATTTGTTGAGTGTTTTTTTTGTGTCTAATCCGCATATATATAACCATTGTCCTTGATTTTCTTGACTGTATATCTCTTAAATGTCAACATATACACGTGTGATTTAGTTTACGAAGATTTTTCAATGCCGAGAACCTCGATTAGAGAGTAAAAAAGGTGTAAGGTTCGCAATGGTGTAAAATTAAAATGGGATGTACCGGGCTAGGATTCGAGTTACAGGAACAAGGGCCAAACCAACCACCCAAGAATGGAATCGTCGAGCGAAAACACTTGACAACATCCTAGAAGCAGCTTTTCTTGCCACCAGACCTTTCTCCATCAATTAGGAATTTGATGCCGTCACTAAACACACTCCTTAAATTGTAGCCATTTGTTGAGTGTTTTTTTTGGTGCCTAATCCCCATATATATCACCATTGCCCTTGATTTTCTTGACTGTATATCTCTTAAATGTCAACATATACACGTGTGATTTAGTTTAGGAAGATTTTTCAATGCCGAGAACCTCGATCAGAGAGTAAAAAAGGCGTAAGGTTCACAATGGTGTAAAATTAAAATGGGATATACCTTGCTAGGATTCGAGTTACAGGAACAAGGGCCAAACCAACCACCGAAGAATGAAATCGTCGAGCCAAAACACTTGACAACCTCCTAGAAGCAGCTTTTCTTGCCACCAGACCTTTCTCCATCAATTACGAATCTGATGCAGTCACTAAACACATTCCTTAAATTGTAGCCATTTGTTGAATGTTTTTTTTGGTGTCTAATCCGCATATATATCACCATTGCCCTTGATTTTCTTGACTGTATATCTCTTAAATATCAACATATACACGTGTGATTTAGTTTACGAAGATTTTTCAATGCCGATAACCTCGATCAGAGAGTAAAAAAGGCGTAAGGTTAACAATGGTGTAAAATTAAAATGGGATATACCGGGCTAGGATTCGAGTTACAGGAACAAGGGCCAAACCAACAACCCAAGAATGGAATCGTCGAGCGAAAACATTTGATAACCTCCTAGAAGCAGCTTTTCTTACCACCAGACGTTTCTCCATCAATTAGGAATCTAATGCCGTCATTAAAAAACTTTCCTTAAATTGTAGCCAATTGTTGAGTGTTTTTTTTGGTGCCTAATCCGCGTATATATCACCGTTGCCCTTGATTTTCTTGACTGTATATCTCTTAAATGTCAACAAATACACGTGTTATTTAGTTTACGAATATTTTTCAATGCCGAGAAACTACTCGATCAGAGAGTAAAAAAGGCGTAAGGTTCCCAATGGCGTAAAATTAAAATGGGATATACCGGGCTAGGATTCGAGTTACCGGAATAAGGGCCAAACCAACCACCGAAGAATGAAATCGTCGAGCAAAAACACTTGACAACCTCCTAGAAGCAGCTTTTATTGCCACTAGAACTTTCTCCATCAATTAGGAGTCTGATGCCGTCATTAAACACATTCCTTAAATTGTAGCCATTTGTTGAGAGTTTTTTTAGGTGTCTAATCTGCATATATATCACCATTGCCCTTGATTTTCTTGACTGTATATCTCTTAAATGTCAACATATACACGTGTGATTTAGTTTACGAAGATTTTTCAATGCCGAGAACCTCGACCAGAGAGTAAAAAAGGCATGAGGTTCACAATGGTGTAAAATTAAAATGGGATATACCGGGCTAGGATTCGAGTTAAAGGAACAAGGGCCAAACCAACCACCCAAGAATAGAATCGTCGAGCGAAAACACTTGACAACCTCCTAGAAGCAGCTTTTCTTGCCACCAGACCTTTCTCCATCAATTAGGAATCTGATGCCGTCACTAAACACATTCCTTAAATTGTAGCCATTTGTTGAGTGTTTTTTTTTGGTGTCTAATCCGCATATATATCACCATTGCCCTTGATTTTCTTGACTGTATATCTCCTAAATGTCAACATATACACGTGTGATTTAGTTTACGAAGATTTTTCAATGCCGAGAACCTCAATCAGAGAGTAAAAAAGGCGTAAGGTTCACAATGGTGTAAAATTAAAATGGGATATACCGGGCTAGGATTCGAGTTACAGGAACAAGGGCTAAACCAACCACCCAAGAAGGGAATCGTCGAGTGAAAACACATGACAACCTCCTAGAAGCGGCTTTTCTTGCCACCAGGCCTTTCTCCATCAATTAGGAATATGATGCCGTCACTAAACACACTCCTTAAATTGTAGCCAATTGTTGAGTGTTTTTTTTGGTGCCTAATCCGCATATATATCACCATTGCCCTTGATTTTCTTGACTGTATATCTCTTAAATGTCAACAAATACACGTGTGATTTAGTTTACGAAAATTTTTCAATTCCGAGAAACTCGATCAGAGAGTAAAAAAGGCGTAAGGTTCACAATGGCGTAAAATTAAATTGGGATATACCGGGCTATGATTCGAGTTACAGGAACAATGGCCAAACCAACCACCGAAGAATGAAATCGTCAAGAGAAAACACTTGACAACCTCCTAGAAGAAGCTTTTCTTGCCACCAGACCTTTCTCCATAAATTAGAAATCTGATGCCGTCACTAAACACATTCCTTAAATTGTAGCCATTTGTTGAGTGTTTTTTTTTTGTGTCTAATCCGCATATATATCACCATTGCCCTTGATTTTCTAGACTGTATATCTCTTAAATGTCAACATATACACGTGTGATTTAGTTTACGAAGATTTTTCAATGCCGAGAACCTTGATCAGAGAGTAAAAAAGGCGTAAGGTTCACAATGGTGTAAAATTAAAATGGGATATAACGGGTTAGGATTCGAGTTACAGGAACAAGGGCCAAACCAACAACCCAAGAATGGAATCGTCGAGCGAAAACACTTGACAACCTCCAAGAAGTAGTTTTTCTTGCCACCAGACCTTTCTTCATCAACTAGGAATCTGATGTCGTCACTAAACACATTCCTTAAATTGTAGCCATTTGTTGAGTGTTTTTTTTTTGTGTCTAATCCGCATATATATCACCATTGCCCTTGATTTTCTTGACTGTATATCTCTTAAATGTCAACATATACACGTGTGATTTAGTTTACGAAGATTTTTCAATGCCGAGAACTTCGATCAGAGAGTAAAAAAGGCGTAAGGTTCACAATGGTGTAAAATTAAAATGGGATATACCGGGCTAGGATTAAAGTGTAACAACCCTCGGTAAAACCAACACCCTTATAATATTTCCAACCCTCTGTTATATCTTAAGTTGTCCTAATATGTCTTATATTACACCCCGTATGCGAAAACCGAGCCCATATTATGTTATAGTTTATAAAAATAAAATAAAAATCTGAAATTAGAGCTGAGGCGGGCCGCGTAGGATCCCACCTCAAGCTTACGCGGGCCGTATTAAGACCAGATTCGGACTCCGCTGACTTCTTTAGTTCATGCGGGCCGCGTAAGGGTTATGCTTAGTTCATGCGGGCCGCGCGGACTCATAACACGCGATCACACCAGAGGCCGACACGTGTCGACATCATGGCGGACCTACTCAACGACTCAGCTAAGCTATAGTGTTGACTGGTGTTGACGCGGGCCGCGTAAGGATCCCTTGTCTTTGACGCGGGCCGCGTGAAGGGCAGATTACACAACTATAAATAGCAGACATCAGTTTTCAGTTTTCGTCGCTCATTTCTTATTCTCAATCTCGAATTCTGAAAGTATAGGCATAATATTTGGGTATTATACCCCTAAATTAGTGAGGTTCTGCTCCGTTGTAAGTATTATAACCCCAGTTTCGTAATAGTTACGCTGCCCGATTGATTTAGGGTTCCGTAACAACTGTCGTGGTTCTGCCCGACGTAGTTATTGGAATGCCGTCTCGGGGAGGGTATCATTAATAATTTCAAAGGGTTATGGTACTAACCAATGTACATTTGTATAAATTATAGATTATACCCAGGAAACCTTACGAAAAGCCTAAGACAGCAATGTGAGTTTATCCTCTTTTTGTTAATGTTTTTGGTAATGTTTTACCAAACCTTAAATGTATTACTATGAAAATTAGCAGTAATTGAGTCTTTGTAGTTATTCAGTTACTGCCGGTATGTTGGGGTTTTGTATACAAAATCTGTACTACTTGCGAGTAGTAAGTCGGGATGACAATACGTTACCATTGGACAATGAGTTAGCCAATGGGTAATATGACCCACAAGTCAGGATTGATAATACCAAATGGAGTAATTGTGTAGACATAAACAAAGTGATCACTCTCAATACTGTTCACTGTGACTTTAAACTTGATTAAACTAGGATTCACTCACCAGTATTTCCCGCTGACAAATATTTTTAAAACATGTTTCAGGTAACCCAATGTGAAAGCCAATTAGTAAATAGCCAGCTGGAGAGCACTGAAGGCTTGGGAAAATGTGGCTATAAAAGTTACCTAATAAACGATGTTTTAAATTCAATAAAATAGGGTTTGTCCCTATAATGTATTGTAATAAGAAACTTGGGTTTTGCCCATGTTATTATTAATATAAAAGAAGGTGGTTTTACTCTGATAAACATTTCCTAACTACGGTCCTGATGTAAATTCCGCTGCCAGACTAAATAAAACCTGATACCACCAAACTCTGTGATCACGTTCGCCCGTTCCCGGGGAACAGGGATCGGGGGTTGTGACATCGAGTTACAGGAACAAGGGCCAAACCAACCACCCAAGAATGGAATCGTCAAGAGAAAACACTTGACAACCTCCTAGAAACAGCTTTTCTTGCCACCAGACCTTTCTCCATCAATTAGGAATCCGATGCCGTCACTAAACACATTCCTTAAATTGTAGTCATTTGTTAAGGGTTTTTTTTTTGTGTCTAATCTGCATATATATCACCATTGCCCTTGATTTTCTTGACTGTATATCTCTTAAATGTCAACATTTACACGTGTGATTTAGTTTAGGAAGATATTTCAAAGCCGAGAACCTCGATCAGAGAGTAAAAAAGGCGTAAGGTTCACAATGGTGTAAAATTAAAATGGGATATACCGGGCTAGGATTCAAATTTCATGAACAAGGGCCAAACCAACCACCCAAGAATGGAATCGTCGAGCGAAAACACTTGACAACCTCCTTGAAGCAGCTTTTCTTGCCAACAGACCTTTCTCCATCAATTAGGAATCTGATGCCGTTACTAAACACATTCCTTAAATTGTAGCCATTTGTTGAGTGTTTTTTTTTTGTGTCTAATCCGCATATATATCAAAATTGCCCTTGATTTTCTTGACTGTATATCTCTTAAATGTCAACATATACACGTGTGATTTAGGTTACGAAGATTTTTCAATGCCGAGAACCTCGATCAGAGAGTAAAAAGGCGTAAGGTTCACAATGGTGTAAAATTAAAATGTGATATAACGGGCTAGGATTCGAGTTACAGGAACAAGGGCCAAACCAACCACCCAAGAATGGAATCGTCGAGCAAAAACACTTGACAACCTCCTAGAAGCAGCTTTTCTTGCCACCAGACCTTTCTCCATCAATTAGGAATCTGATGTCGTCACTAAACACATTCCTTAAATTTTAGCCATTTGTTGAGTGTTTTTTTTTTGTGTCTAGTCCGCATATATATCACTATTGCCCTTGATTTTCTTGACTGTATATCTCTTAAATGTCAACATATACACGTGTGATTTAGTTTACTAAGATTTTTCAACGCCGAGAACCTCGATCAGAGAGTAAAAAAGGCGTAAGGTTCACAATGGTGTAAAATTAAAATTTGATATACCGGGATAGGATTCGAGTTACAGGAACAAGGGCTAAACCAACCACCCAAGAATGGAATCGTCGAGTGAAAACACTTGACAGCCTCCTAGAAGCAGCTTTTCTTGCCACGAGACCTTTCTCCATCAATTAGGAATCTGATGCCGTCACTAAACACACTCCTTAAATTGTAGCCATTTGTTGAGTGTTATTTTTGGTGCCTAATCCGCATATAGATCACCATTGCCCTTGATTTTCTTGACTGTATATCTCTTAAATGTCAACATATACACGTGTGATTTAGTTTACGAAGATTTTTCAATGCCGAGAACCTCGATCAGAGAGTAAAAAAGGCGCAAGGTTCACAATGGTGTAAAATTAAAATGGGATATACCGGGCTAGGATTCGAGTTACAGCAACAAGGGCCAAACCAACCACCCAAGAATTGAATCGTCGAGCGAAAACTTTTGACAACCTACTAAAAGCAGCTTTTCTTGCCACCAGACCATTCTCCATCAATTAGTAATCTAATGCCGTCACTAAACACATTCCTTAAATTGTAGCCATTTGTTGAGTTTTTTTTTTTGGTGTCTAATCCGCATATATATCACCATTGCCCTTGATTTTTTTGACTTTATATCTCTTAAATGTCAACATATACACGTGTGATTTAGTTTACTAAGATTTTTCAATGCTGAGAATGTCGATCAGAGAGTAAAAAAGGCGTAAGGTTCACAATGGTGTAAAATTAAAATGGGATATACCGGGCTTGGATTCGAGTTACAGGAACAAGGGCCAAACCAACCACCCAAGAATGGAATCGTCGAGCGAAAACACTTGACAACCTCCTAGAAGCAGCTTTTCTTGCCACCAGACCTTTCTCCATCAATTAGGAACCTGATGCCGTCACTAAACACATTCCTTAAATTGTATCCATTTGTTGAGTGTTTTTTTGGTGTCTAATCCGCATATATATCACCATTGCCCTTGATTTTCTTGACTGTATATCTCTTAAATGTCAACATATACACGTGTGATTTAGTTTATGAAGATTTTTCAATGCCGAGAACCTCGATCAGAGAGTAAAAAAGGCGTAAGGTTCACAATGGTGTAAAATTAAAATGGGATATATCGGGTTAGGATTCGAGTTACAGAAACAAGGGCCAAACCAACCACCCAAGAATGGAATCGTGTAGCGAAAACACTTGACAACCTCCTAGAAGGAGCTTTTCTTGCCACCAGACATTTCTCCATCAATTAGGAATCTGATGCTGTCGCTAAACACGTTCCTTAAATTGTAGCCATTTGTTGAGTGTTTTTTTTGGTTTCTAATCCGCATATATATCACCATTGCCATTGATTTTCTTGACTGTATATCTCTTAAATGTCAACATATACACGTGTGATTTAGTTTACTAAGATTTTTCAATGCTGAGAATGTCGATCAGAGAGTAAAAAAGGCGTAAGGTTCACAATGGTGTAAAATTAAAATGGGATATACCGGGCTAGGATTCTAGTTCCAGGAACAATGGCCAAACCAACCACCCAAGAATGGAATCGTCGAGCGAAAACACTTGACAACCTCCTAGAAGCAGCTTTTCTTGCCACCAGACCTTTCTCCATCAATTAGGAATCTGATGCCGTCACTAAACACATTCCTTAAATTGTAGCCATTTGTTGAGTGTTTTTTTTTTGGTGTCTAATCCGCATATATATCACCATTGCCCTTGATTTTCTTGACTGTATATCTCTTAAATGTCAACATATACGCGTGTGATTTAGTTTATGAAGATTTTTCAATGCCGAGAACCTCGATCAGAGTGTAAAAAAGGCGTAAGGTTCACAATGGTGTAAAATTAAAATGGGATATACCGGGCTAGGATTCTAGTTACAGGAACAATGGCCAAACCAACCACCCAAGAATGGAATCGTCGAGCGAAAACACTTGACAACCTCCTAGAAGCAGCTTTTCTTGCCACCAGACCTTTCTCCATCAATTAGGAATCTGATGTCGTCACTAAACACATTCCTTAAATTGTAGCCATTTGTTGAGTGTTTTTTTGGTGTCTAATCCGCATATATATCACCATTGCCCTTGATTTTCTTGACTGTATTTCTCTTAAATGTCAACATATACGCGTGTGATTTAGTTTACGAAGATTTTTCAATACCGAGAACCTCGATCAGAGAGTAAAAAAGGCGTAAGGTTCACAATGGTCTAAAATTAACATGGGATATACCGGGCTAGGATTCGAGTTACAGGAACAAGGGCCAAACCAACCACCCAAGAATTGAATCGTCGAGCGAAAACACTTGACAACCTACTAGGAGCAGCTTTTCTTGCCACTAGACCATTCTCCATCGATTAGTAATCTGATGCCGTCACTAAACACATTCCTTAAATTGTAGCCATTTGTTGAGTGTTTTTTTGGTGTCTAATCCGCATATATATCACCATTGCCCTTGATTTTCTTGACTTTATATCTCTTAAATGTCAACATATACACGTGTGATTTAGTTTACTAAGATTTTTCAATGCTGAGAATGTCGATCAGAGAGTAAAAAAGGCGTAAGGTTCACAATGATGTAAAATTAAAATGGGATATACCGGGTTAGGATTCGAGTTACAGAAACAAGGGCCAAACCAACCACCCAAGAATGGAATCGTGTAGCGAAAACACTTGACAACCTCCTAGAAGCAGCTTTTCTTGCCACCACACATTTCTCCATCAATTAGGAATCTGATGCTGTCACTAAACACGTTCCTTAAATTGTAGCCATTTGTTGAGTGTTTTTTTTGGTGTCTAATCCGCATATATATCACCATTGCCATTGATTTTCTTAACTGTATATCTCTTAAATGTCAACATATACACGTGTGATTTAGTTTACGAAGATTTTTCAATGCCGAGAACCTCAATCAGAGAGTAAAAAAGCCGTAAGGTTCACAATGGTGTAAAATTAAAATGGGATATACCGGGCTAGGATTCTAGTTACAGGAACAATGGCCAAACCAACCACCCAAGAATGGAATCGTCGAGCGAAAACACTTGACAACCTCCTAGAAGCAGCTTTTCTTGCCACCAGACCTTTCTCCATCAATTAGGAATCTGATGCCGTCACTAAACACATTCCTTAAATTGTAGCCATTTGTTGAGTGTTTTTTTTTGGTGTCTAATCCGCAAATATATCACCATTGCCCTTGATTTTCTTGACTGTATATCTCTTAAATGTCAACATATACGCGTGTGATTTAGTTTATGAAGATTTTTCAATGCCGAGAACCTCGATCAGAGAGTAAAAAAGGTGTAAGGATCACACTGGTGTAAAATTAAAATGGGATATACCGGGCTAGGATTCTAGTGACAGGAACAATGGCCAAACCAACCACCCAAGAATGGAATCGTCGAGCGAAAACACTTGACAACCTCCTAGAAGCAGCTTTTCTTGCCACCAGACCTTTCTCCATCAATTAGGAATCTGATGTCGTCACTAAACACATTCCTTAAATTGTAGCCATTTGTTGAGTGTTTTTTTGGTGTCTAATCCGCATATATATCACCATTGCCTTTGATTTTCTTGACTGTATTTCTCTTAAATGTCAACATATACGCGTGTGATTTAGTTTATGAAGATTTTTCAATATCGAGAACCTCGATCAGAGAGTAAAAAAGGCGTAAGGTTCACAATGGTCAAAATTAACATGGGATATACCGGGCTAGGATTCGAGTTACAGGAACAAGGGCCAAACCAACCACCCAAGAATTGAATCGTCGAGCGAAAACACTTGACAACCTACTAGGAGCAGCTTTTCTTGCCACCAGACCATTCTCCATCAATTAGTAATCTGATGCCGTCACTAAACACATTCCTTAAATTGTAGCCATTTGTTGAGTGTTTTTTTGGTGTCTAATCCGCATATATATCACCATTGCCCTTGATTTTCTTGACTTTATATCTCTTAAATGTCAACATATACACGTGTGATTTAGTTTACTAAAATTTTTCAATGCTGAGAATGTCGATCAGAGAGTAAAAAAGGCGTAAGGTTCACAATGATGTAAAATTAAAATGGGATATACCGGGCTTGGATTCGAGTTACAGTAACAAGGGCCAAACCAACCACCTAAGAATGGAATCATCGAGCGAAAATACTTGACAACCTCCTAGAAGCAGCTTTTCTTGCCACCAGACCTTTCTCCATCAATTAGGAACCTGATGCCGTCACTAAACACATTCCTTAAATTGTATCCATTTGTTGAGTATTTTTTTGGTGTCTAATCCGCATATATATCACCATTGCCCTTGATTTTCTTGACTTTATATCTCTTAAATGTCAACATATACACGTGTGATTTAGTTTACTAAAATTTTTCAATGCTGAGAATGTCGATCAGAGAGTAAAAAAGGCGTAAGGTTCACAATGATGTAAAATTAAAATGGGATATACCGGGCTTGGATTCGAGTTACAGTAACAAGGGCCAAACCAACCACCTAAGAATGGAATCATCGAGCGAAAATACTTGACAACCTCCTAGAAGCAGCTTTTCTTGCCACCAGACCTTTCTCCATCAATTAGGAACCTGATGCCGTCACTAAACACGTTCCTTAAATTGTAGCCATTTGTTGAGTGTTTTTTTTGGTGTCTAATCCGCATATATATCACCATTGCCCTTGATTTTCTTGACTGTATATCTCTTAAATGTCAACATATACACGTGTGATTTAGTTTACGAAGATTTTTCAATGCCGAGAACCTCAATCAGAGAGTAAAAAAGGCGTAAGGTTCACAATGGTGTAAAATTAAAATGGGATATACCGGGCTAGGATTCGAGTTACAGGAACAAGGGCCAAACCAACCACCCAAGAATGGAATCACCGAGCGAAAACACTTGAAAACCTCCTAGAAGCAGCTTTTCTTGCCACCAGACCTTTCTCCATCAATTAGGAATCTGATGTCGTCACTAAACACATTCCTTAAATTGTAGCCATTTGTTGAGTGTTTTTTTGGTGTCTAATCCGCATATATATCACCATTGCCCTTGATTTTCTTGACTGTATATCTCTTAAATGTCAACATATACATGTGTGATTTAGTTTACGAAGATTTTTCAATACCGAGAACCTCGATCAGAGAGTAAAAAAGGCGTAAGGTTCACAATGGTGTAAAATTAACATGGGATATACCGGGCTAGGATTCGAGTTACAGGAACAAGGGCCAAACCAACCACCCAAGAATGGAATCGTCGAGCGAAAACACTTGACAACCTACTAGAAGCAGCTTTTCTAGCCACCAGACCATTCTCCATCAATTAGTAATCTGATGCCGTCACTAAACACATTCCTTAAATTGTAGCCATTTGTTGAGTGTTTTTTTTGGTGTCTAATCCGCATATATATCACCATTGCCCTTGATTTTTTTGACTGTATATCTCTTAAATGTCAACATATACACGTGTGATTTAGTTTACTAAGATTTTTCAATGCTGAGAACCTCGATCAGAGAGCAAAAAAAGGCATAAGGTTCACAATGGTGTAAAATTAAAATGGGATATACCGGGCTAGGATTCGAGTTACAGGAACAAGGGCCAAACCAACCACCCAAGAATGGAATCGTCGAGCGAAAACACTTGACAATCTCCTAGAAGCAGCTTTTCTTGCCACCAGACCTTTCTCCATCAATTAGGAACTTGATGCCGTCACTAAACACATTACTTAAATTGTAGCCATTTGTTGAGTGTTTTTTTTGGTGTCTAATCCGCATATATATCACCATTGCCCTTGATTTTCTTGACTGTATATCTCTTAAATGTCAACATATAAACTTGTGATTTAGTTTATGAAGATTTTTCAATGCCGAAAACCTCGATCAAAGAATAAAAAAGGCGTAAGGTTCACAATGGTGTAAAATTAAAGTGGGATATACCATGCTAGGATTCGAGTTACAGGAACTAGGGCCAAACCAACCAACCAAGAATGGAATCGTTGAGCGAAAACACATGACAACCTCCTAGAAGCAGCTTTTCTTGCCACCAGACCTTTCTCCATCAATTAGGAATCTGATGCCGTCACTAAACACATTCCTTAAATTGTAGCCATTTGTTGTGTGTTTTTTTTGGTGTCTAATCCGCATATATATCACCATTGCCCTTGATTTTCTTGACTGTATATCTCTTAAATGTCAACATATACGCGTGTGATTTAGTTTACGAAGATTTTTCAATACCGAGAACCTCAATCAGAGAGTAAAAAAGGCGTAAGGTTCACAATGGTGTAAAATTAACATGGGATATACCGGGCTAGGATTCGAGTTACAGGAACAAGGGCCAAACCAACCACCCAAGAATGGAATCGTCGAGCGAAAACACTTGACAACCTACTAGGAGCAGCTTTTCTTGCCACCAGACCATTCTCCATCAATTAGTAATCTGATGCCGTCAGTAAACACATTCCTTAAATTGTAGCCATTTGTTGAGTGTTTTTTTGGTGTCTAATCTGCATATATATCACCATTGCCCTTGATTTTCTTGACTTTATATCTCTTAAATGTCAACATATACACGTGTGATTTAGTTTACTAAGATTTTTCAATGCTGAGAATGTCGATCAGAGAGTAAAAAAGGCGTAAGGTTCACAATGGTGTAAAATTAAAATGGGATATACCGGGCTAGGATTCGAGTTACAGGAACAAGGGCCAAACCAACCACCCTAGAAGGGAATCGACGTGCGAAAAGACTTGACAACTTCCTAGAAACAGCTTTTCTTGCCACCAGACCTTTCTCCATCAATTAGGAATCTGATGCCTTCACTAAACACATTCCTTAAATTGTAGCCATTTGTTGAGTGTTTTTTTTGGTGTCTAATCCGCATATATATCACCATTGGCCTTGATTTTCTAGACTGTATATCTCTTAAATGTCAACAAATACACGTGTGATTTATGTTACGAAGATTTTTTAATCCCGAGAACTTCAATCAGAGAGTAAAAAAGGAGTAAGGTTCATAATGGAGTAAAATTAAAATGGGATATACCGGGCTAGGATTCGAGTTACAGGAACAAGGGCCAAACCAACCACCCAAGAATGGAATCGTTGAGCGAAAACACTTGACAACCTCCTAGAAGCAGCTTTTCTTGCCACCAGACCTTTCTCCATCAATTAGGAATCTGATGCCGTCACTAAACACATTCCTTAAATTGTAGCCATTTGTTGAGTGTGTTTTTTTTTGGTGTCTAATCCGCATATATATCACCAATGCCCTTGATTTTCTTGACTGTATATCTCTTAAATGTCAACATATACACATGTGATTTAGTTTAAGAAGATTTTCAATACCGAGAACCTCGATCAGAGAGTAAAAAAGGCGTAAGGTTCACAATGAAGTAAAATTAAAATGGGATATACCGGGCTAGGATTCGAGTTACGGGAACAAGGGCCAAACCAACCACCCAAGAATGAAATCGTCGAGCGAAAACACTTGACAACCTCCTAGAAGCAGCTTTTCTTACCACCAGACCTTTCTCCATCAATTAGGAATCTGATGCCGTCACTAAACACATTCCTTAAATTGTAGCCATTTGTTGAGTGTTTTTTTTTGGTGTTTAATCCGCATATATATCACCATTGCCCTTGATTTTCTTGACTGTATATCTCTTAAATGTCAACATATACACGTGTGATTTCGTTTACGAAGATTTTGCAATGCCGAGAACCTCGATCAGAGTGTAAAAAAGGCGTAAGGTTCACAATGGTGTAAAATTAAAATGGGATATGCCGGGCTAGGATTCGAGTTACAAGAACAAGGGCCAAACCAACCACCCAAGAATGGAATCGTCGAGCGAAAACACTTGATAACCTCCTAGAAGCAACTTTTCTTGCCACCAGACCTTTCTCCATCAATTAGGAATCTGATGCCGTCACTAAACACATTCCTTAAATTGTAGCCATTTGTTGAGTGTTTTTTTTTGGTGTTTAATCCGCATATATATCACCATTGCCCTTGATTTTCTTGACTGTATATCTCTTAAATGTCAACATATACATGTGTGATTTCGTTTACGAAGATTTTTCAATGCCGAGAACCTCGATCAGAGAGTAAAAAAGGCGTAAGGTTCACAATGGTGTAAAATTTAAATGGGATATACCGGGCTAGGATTCGAGTTACAGGAACAAGGGCCAAACCAGCCACCAAAGAATTGAATCGTCGAGCGAAAACACTTGAAAACCTCCTAGAAGCATCTTTTCTTGCCACTAGACCTTTCTCCATCAATTAGGAATCTGATGCCGTCACTAAACACATTCCTTAAATTGTATCCATTTGTTGAGTGTTTTTTTGGTGTCTAATCCGCATATATATAACCATTGCCCTTGATTTTCTTGACTTTATATCTCTTAAATGTCAACATATACACGTGTGATTTAGTTTACTAAAATTTTTCAATGCTGAGAATGTCGATCAGAGAGTAAAAAAGGCGTAAGGTTCACAATGATGTAAAATTAAAATGGGATATACCGGGCTTGGATTCGAGTTACAGTAACAAGGGCCAAACCAACCACCTAAGAATGGAATCATCGAGCGAAAATACTTGACAACCTCCTAGAAGCAGCTTTTCTTGCCACCAGACCTTTCTCCATCAATTAGGAACCTGATGCCGTCACTAAACACGTTCCTTAAATTGTAGCCATTTGTTGAGTGTTTTTTTTGGTGTCTAATCCGCATATATATCACCATTGCCCTTGATTTTCTTGACTGTATATCTCTTAAATGTCAACATATACACGTGTGATTTAGTTTACGAAGATTTTTCAATGCCGAGAACCTCAATCAGAGAGTAAAAAAGGCGTAAGGTTCACAATGGTGTAAAATTAAAATGGGATATACCGGGCTAGGATTCGAGTTACAGGAACAAGGGCCAAACCAACCACCCAAGAATGGAATCACCGAGCGAAAACACTTGAAAACCTCCTAGAAGCAGCTTTTCTTGCCACCAGACCTTTCTCCATCAATTAGGAATCTGATGTCGTCACTAAACACATTCCTTAAATTGTAGCCATTTGTTGAGTGTTTTTTTGGTGTCTAATCCGCATATATATCACCATTGCCCTTGATTTTCTTGACTGTATATCTCTTAAATGTCAACATATACATGTGTGATTTAGTTTACGAAGATTTTTCAATACCGAGAACCTCGATCAGAGAGTAAAAAAGGCGTAAGGTTCACAATGGTGTAAAATTAACATGGGATATACCGGGCTAGGATTCGAGTTACAGGAACAAGGGCCAAACCAACCACCCAAGAATGGAATCGTCGAGCGAAAACACTTGACAACCTACTAGAAGCAGCTTTTCTAGCCACCAGACCATTCTCCATCAATTAGTAATCTGATGCCGTCACTAAACACATTCCTTAAATTGTAGCCATTTGTTGAGTGTTTTTTTTGGTGTCTAATCCGCATATATATCACCATTGCCCTTGATTTTTTTGACTGTATATCTCTTAAATGTCAACATATACACGTGTGATTTAGTTTACTAAGATTTTTCAATGCTGAGAACCTCGATCAGAGAGCAAAAAAAGGCATAAGGTTCACAATGGTGTAAAATTAAAATGGGATATACCGGGCTAGGATTCGAGTTACAGGAACAAGGGCCAAACCAACCACCCAAGAATGGAATCGTCGAGCGAAAACACTTGACAATCTCCTAGAAGCAGCTTTTCTTGCCACCAGACCTTTCTCCATCAATTAGGAACTTGATGCCGTCACTAAACACATTACTTAAATTGTAGCCATTTGTTGAGTGTTTTTTTTGGTGTCTAATCCGCATATATATCACCATTGCCCTTGATTTTCTTGACTGTATATCTCTTAAATGTCAACATATAAACTTGTGATTTAGTTTATGAAGATTTTTCAATGCCGAAAACCTCGATCAAAGAATAAAAAAGGCGTAAGGTTCACAATGGTGTAAAATTAAAGTGGGATATACCATGCTAGGATTCGAGTTACAGGAACTAGGGCCAAACCAACCAACCAAGAATGGAATCGTTGAGCGAAAACACATGACAACCTCCTAGAAGCAGCTTTTCTTGCCACCAGACCTTTCTCCATCAATTAGGAATCTGATGCCGTCACTAAACACGTTCCTTAAATTGTAGCCATTTGTTGAGTGTTTTTTTTTTTGTGTGTAATCCGCATATATATCACCATTGCCCGTGATTTTCTTGACTGTATATCTCTTAAATGTCAAAATATACAGGTGTGATTTATTTTACGAAGATTTTTCAATGCCGAGAACCTCAATCAGAGAGTAAAAAAGGCGTAAGGTTCACAATGGTGTAAAATTAAAATGGGATATACCGGGCTAGGATTCTAGTTACAGGAACAATGGCTAAACCAACCACCCAAGAATGGAATCGTCGAGCGAAAACACTTGACAACCTCCTAGAAGCAGCTTTTCTTGCCACCAGACCTTTCTCCATCAATTAGGAATCTGATGCCGTCACTAAACACATTCCTTAAATTGTAGCCATTTGTTGTGTGTTTTTTTTGGTGTCTAATCCGCATATATATCACCATTGCCCTTGATTTTCTTGACTGTATATCTCTTAAATGTCAACATATACGCGTGTGATTTAGTTTACGAAGATTTTTCAATACCGAGAACCTCAATCAGAGAGTAAAAAAGGCGTAAGGTTCACAATGGTGTAAAATTAACATGGGATATACCGGGCTAGGATTCGAGTTACAGGAACAAGGGCCAAACCAACCACCCAAGAATGGAATCGTCGAGCGAAAACACTTGACAACCTACTAGGAGCAGCTTTTCTTGCCACCAGACCATTCTCCATCAATTAGTAATCTGATGCCGTCAGTAAACACATTCCTTAAATTGTAGCCATTTGTTGAGTGTTTTTTTGGTGTCTAATCTGCATATATATCACCATTGCCCTTGATTTTCTTGACTTTATATCTCTTAAATGTCAACATATACACGTGTGATTTAGTTTACTAAGATTTTTCAATGCTGAGAATGTCGATCAGAGAGTAAAAAAGGCGTAAGGTTCACAATGGTGTAAAATTAAAATGGGATATACCGGGCTAGGATTCGAGTTACAGGAACAAGGGCCAAACCAACCACCCTAGAAGGGAATCGACGTGCGAAAAGACTTGACAACTTCCTAGAAACAGCTTTTCTTGCCACCAGACCTTTCTCCATCAATTAGGAATCTGATGCCTTCACTAAACACATTCCTTAAATTGTAGCCATTTGTTGAGTGTTTTTTTTGGTGTCTAATCCGCATATATATCACCATTGGCCTTGATTTTCTAGACTGTATATCTCTTAAATGTCAACAAATACACGTGTGATTTATGTTACGAAGATTTTTTAATCCCGAGAACTTCAATCAGAGAGTAAAAAAGGAGTAAGGTTCATAATGGAGTAAAATTAAAATGGGATATACCGGGCTAGGATTCGAGTTACAGGAACAAGGGCCAAACCAACCACCCAAGAATGGAATCGTTGAGCGAAAACACTTGACAACCTCCTAGAAGCAGCTTTTCTTGCCACCAGACCTTTCTCCATCAATTAGGAATCTGATGCCGTCACTAAACACATTCCTTAAATTGTAGCCATTTGTTGAGTGTTTTTTTTTGGTGTTTAATCCGCATATATATCACCATTGCCCTTGATTTTCTTGACTGTATATCTCTTAAATGTCAACATATACATGTGTGATTTCGTTTACGAAGATTTTTCAATGCCGAGAACCTCGATCAGAGAGTAAAAAAGGCGTAAGGTTCACAATGGTGTAAAATTTAAATGGGATATACCGGGCTAGGATTCGAGTTACAGGAACAAGGGCCAAACCAGCCACCAAAGAATGGAATCGTCGAGCGAAAACACTTGAATACCTCCTAGAAGCAGCTTTTCTTGCCACCAGACCTTTCTCCATCAATTAGGAATCTGCTGCCGTCACTAAACACATTCCTTAAATTGTAGCCATTTGTTGAGTGTTTTTTTTGGTGTTTAATCCGCATATATATCACCATTGCCCTTGATTTTCTTGACTGTATATCTCTTAAATGTCAACATATACACGTGTGATTTAGTTTACGAAGATTTTTCAATGCCGAGAACCTCGACCAGAGAGTAAAAAAGGCGTAAGTTTCACAGTGGTGTAAAATTAAAATGGGATATACCGGGCTAGGATTCGAGTTACAAGAACAAGGGCCAAACCAACCACCCAAGAATGGAATCGTCGAGCGAAAACATTTGACAACCTACTAGAAGCAGCTTTTCTTGCCACCAGACCATTCTCCATCAATTAGTAATCTGATGGCGTCACTAAACACATTCCTTAAATTGTAGCCATTTGTTGAGTGTTTTTTTTTGTGTCTAATCCACATATATATCACCATTGCCCTTGATTTTCTTGACTGTATATCTCTTAAATGTCAACATATGCACGTGTGATTTAGTTTACGAAAATTTTTCAATACCGAGAACCTAGATTAGAGAGTAAAAAAGGCGTAAGGTTCACAATGGTGTAAAATTAACATGGGATATACCGGGCTAGGATTCGAGTTACAGGATGAAGGGCCAAACCAACCACCCAAGAATGGAATCGTCGAGCGAAAACACTTGACAACCTACTAGAAGCAGCTTTTCTTGCCACCAGACCTTTCTCCATCAATTAGGAATCTGATGCCGTCGCTAAACACATTCCTTAAATTGTAGCCATTTGTTGAGTGTTTTTTTTTTGTGTCTAATCCACATATATATCACCATTGCCCTTGATTTTCTTGATTGTATATCTCTTAAATGTCAACATATACACGTGTGATTTAGTTTACGAAGATTTTTCAATGCCGAGAACCTCGATCAGAGAGTAAAAAGGCGCAATGTTCACAATGGTGTAAAATTAAAATGGGATATACCGGGCTAGGATTTGAGTTACAGGAACAAGGGCCAAACCAACCACCCAAGAATGGAATCGTCGTGCGAAAAGACTTGACAACCTCCTAGAAGCAGCTTTTCTTGCCACCAGACCTTTCTCCATCAATTAGGAATCTGATGCCTTCACTAAACACATTCCTTAAATTGTAGCCATTTGTTGAGTGTGTTTTTTGGTGTCTAATCCGCATATATATCACCATTGCCATTGATTTTCTTGATAGTATATCTCTTAAATGTCAACATATACACGTGTGATTTAGTTTACGAAGATTTTTCAATGCCGAGAACTTCGATCAGAGAGTAAAAAAGGCGTAAGGTTCATAATGGTGTAAAATTAAAATGGGATATACCGGGCTAGGATTCGAGTTACAGGAACAAGGGCCAAACCAACCACCCAAGAATGGAATCGTCGTGCGAAAACACGTGACAACCTCCTAGAAGCAGCTTTTCTTGCCACCAGACCTTTCTCCATCAATTAGGAATCTGATACCGTCACTAAACACGTTCCTTAAATTGTAGCCATTTTTTGAGTGTTTTTTTTTGGTGTCTAATCCGCATATATATCACCATTGCACTTGATTTTCTTGACTGTATATCTCTTAAATGTCAACATATACACGTGCGATTTAGTTTACGAGGATTTTTCGATGCAGAAAACTTCGATCAGAGAGTAAAAAAGCGTAAGGTTCACAATGGTGTCAAATTAAAATGGGATATACCGGGCTAGGATTTGAGTTACGGTAACAAGGGCCAAACCAACCACCCAAGAATGGAATCGTCTAGCGAAAACACTTGACAACCTCCTAGAAGCAGCTTTTCTTGCCACAAGACATTTCTCCATCATTTAGGAATCTGATGCCGTTACTAAACACATTGCTTAAATTGTAGCCATTTGTTGAGTGTTTTTTGGTGTCTAATCCTTTTATATATCACCATTGCCCTTGATTTTCTTGATTGTATATCTCTTAAATGTCAACATATACACGTGTGATTTAGTTTACGAAGATTTCTCAATGCCGAGAACCTCGATCAGAGAGTAAAAAGGCGCAAGGTTCACAATGGTGTAAAATTAAAATGGGATATACCGGGCTAGGATTCAAGTTACAGGAACAAGGGCCAAACCAACCACTCAAGAATGGAATCGTCGTGCGAAAAGACTTGACAACCTCCTAGAAGCAGCTTTTCTTGCCACCAGACCTTTCTCCATCAATTAGGAATCTAATGCCTTCACTAAACACATTCCTTAAATTGTAGCCATTTGTTGAGTGTGTTTTTTGGTGTCTAATCCGCATATATATCACCATTGCCCTTGATTTTCATGACTGTATATCTCTTAAATGACAACATATACACGTGTGATTTAGTTTACGAAGATTTTTTAATCCCGAGAACTTTGATCAGAGAGTAAAAAAGGCGTAAGGTTCATAATGGTGTAAAATTAAAATGGGATATACCGGGCTAGGATTCGAGTTACAGGAACAAGGGCCAACCCAACCACCCAAGAATGGAATCGTTGAGTGAAAACACTTGACAACCTCCTAGAAGCAGCTTTTCTTGCCACCAGACCTTTCTCCATCAATTATGAATCTGATGCCGTCACTAAACACATTCCTTAAACTGTAGCCATTTGTTGAGTGTGTTTTTTTTGGTGTCTAATCCGCATATATATCACCAATGCCCTTGATTTTCTTGACTGTATATCTCTTAAATGTCAACATATACACGTGTGATTTAGTTTACGAAGATTTTTCAATACCGAGAACCTCGATCAGAGAGTAAAAAAGGCGTAAGGTTCACAATGAAGTAAAATTAAAATGGGATATACCGGGCTAGGATTCGAGTAACGGGAACAAGGGCCAAACCAACCACCCAAGAATGAAATCGTCGAGCGAAAACACTTGACAACCTCCTAGATGCAGCTTTTCTTGCCACCAGACCATTCTCCATCAATTAGGAATCTGATGCCGTCACTAAACACATTCCTTAAATTGTAGCCATTTGTTGAGTGTTTTTTTTTTGTGTCTAATCCGCATATATATCACCATTGCCCTTGATTTTCTTGATTGTATATCTCTTAAATGTCAACATATACACGTGTTATTTCATTTACGAAGATTTTTCAATGCCGAGAACCTCGATCAGAGAGTAAAAAAGGCGTAAGGTTCACAATGGTGTAAAATTAAAATGTGATATACCGGGCTAGGATTCGAGTTACAGGAACAAGGGCCAAACCAACCACCCAAGAATGGAATCATCATGTGAAAACACTTGACGACCTCCTAGAAGCAGCTTTTCTTGCCACTAGACCTTTCTCCATCAATTAGGAATCTGATACCGTCACTAAACACAATCCTTAAATTGTAGCCATTTGTTGAGTGTTTTTTTTTTGTGTCTAATCCGCATATATATCACCATTGCCCTTGATTTACTTAACTGTATATCTCTTAAATGTCAACATATACACGTGTGATTTAGTTTACGAGGATTTTTCAATGCAGAAAACCTCGAACAGAGAGTAAAAAAGGCATAAGGTTCAGAATGGTGTAAAATTAAAATGGGATATACCGGGCTAGGATTCGAGTTACAGAAACAAGGGCCAAACCAACCACCCAAGAATGGAATCGTCGAGCGAAAACACTTGACAACCTCCTAGAAGCAGCTCTTCTTTCCACTAGACATTTCTCCATCAATTAGGAATCTGATGTCGTTACTAAACACATTGCTTAAATTGTAGCCATTTGTTGAGTGTTTTTTTGGTGTCTAATCCTCATATATATCACCATTGACCTTGATTTTCTTAATTGTATATCTCTTAAATGTCAACATATACACGTGTGATTTAGTTTACGAAGATTTTTCAATGCCGAGAACCTCGATCAGAGAGTAAAAAAGGCGCTAGGTTCACAATGGTGAAAAATTAAAATGGGATATACCGGGCTAGGATTCGAGTTACAGGAACAAGGGCCAAACCAACCACCCAAGAATGGAATCGTCGAGCGAAAACACTTGAAAACCTCCTAGAATCAGCTTTTCTTGCCACCAGACCTTTCTCCATCAATTAGGAATCTGATGCATTCACTAAACACATTCCTTAAATTGTAGCCATTTGTTGAGTGTTTTTTTTGTGTCTTATCCGCATATATATCACCATTGCCCTTGATTTTCTTGACTGTATATCTTTTAAATGTCAACATATACACGTGTGATTTAGTTTACGAAGATTTTTCAATGCCGAGAACCTCGATTAGAGAGTAAAAAAGGCGTAAGGTTCACAATGAAGTAAAATTAAAATGGGATATACCGGGCTAGGATTCGAGTTACAGTAACAAGGGTCAAACCAACCACCCAATATTGAAATCGTCGAGCGAAAACACTTGACAACCTCCTAGAAGCAGCTTTTCTTGCCACCAGACCTTTCTCCATCAAATAGGAATCTGATTCCGTCACTAAACACATTCCTTAAATTGTAGCCATTTGTTGAGTGTGTTTTTTTTGGTGTCTAATCCGCATATATATCACCAATGCCCTTGATTTTCTTGAATGTATATCTCTTAAATGTCAACATATACACGTGTGATTTAGTTTAAGAAGATTTTTCAATGCTGAGAACCTCGATCAGAGAGTAAAAAAGGCGTAAGGTTCACAATGTTGTAAAATTAAAATGGGATATACCGGGCTAGGATTCGAGTTACAGGAACAAGGGCCAAACCAACCACCCAAGAATGGAATCGTTGAGCAAAAACACTTGATGACCTCCTAGAAACAACTTTTCTTGCCACCAGACCTTTCTCCATCAATTAGGAATCTGATGCCTTCACTAAACACATTCCTTAAATTGTAGCCATTTGTTGAGTGTTTTTTTTTTTGGTGTCTAATCCGCATATATATCACCATTTCCCTTGATTTTCTTTACTGTATATCTCTTAAATGTCAACATATACATGTGTGATTTAGTTTACGAAGATTTTTCAATACCGAGAACCTCGATCAGAGACTAAAAAAGGCGTAAGGTTCACAATGAAGTAAAATTAAAGTAGGATATACCGGGCTAGGATTCGAGTTACGGGAACAAGGGCCAAACCAACCACCCAAGAATGAAATCGTCGAGCGAAAACACTTGACAACCTCCTAGAAGCAGCTGTTCTTGCCACCAGACCTTTCTCCATCAATTAGGAATCTGATGCCGTCGCTAAACACATTCCTTAAATTGTAGCCATTTGTTGAGTGTTTTTTTTTTGTCTAATCCGCATATATATCACCATTGCCCTTGATTTTCTTGATTGTATATCTCTTAAATGTCAACATATACACTTGTGATTTCGTTTACGATGATTTTTCAATGCCGAGAACCTCGATCAGAGAGTAAGAAAGGCGTAAGGTTCACAATGGTGTAAAATTAAAATGTGATATACCGGGCTAGGATTCGAGTTACAGGAACAAGGGCCAAACCAACCACCCAAGAATGGAATCATCGTCCGAAAACACTTGACAACCTCCTAGAAGCAGCTTTTCTTGCCACCAGACCTTTCTCCATCAATTGGGAATCTGATACCGTCACTAAACACATTCCTTAAATTGTAGCCATTTGTTGAGTGTTTTTTTTGGTGTCTAATCCGCATATATATCACCATTGCCCTTGATTTTCTTGATTATATATCTCTTATATGTCAACATATACACGTGTGATTTAGTTTACGAGGATTTTCCAATGCAGAAAACCTCGATCAGAGAGTAAAAAAGGCGTAAGGTTCACAATGGTGTAAAATTAAAATGGGATATACCGGGCTAGGATTCGACTTACAGAAACAAGGGCCAAACCAACCACCCAAGAATGGAATCGTCGTGCGAAAAGACTTGACAACCTCCTAGAAGCAGCTTTTCATGCCACTAGACCTTTCTCCATCAATTAGGAATCTGATGCCTTCACTAAACACATTCCTTAAATTGTAACCATTTGTTGAGTGTTTTTTTTGGTGTCTTATCCGCATATATATCACCATTGCCCTTGATTTTCTTGACTGTATATCTCTTAAATGTCTACATATACACGTGTGATTTAGTTTAAGAAGATTTTTCAATGCTGAGAACCTCGATCAGAGAGTAAAAAAGGCGTAAGGTTCACAATGTTGTAAAATTAAAATGGGATATACCGGGCTAGGATTCGAGTTACAGGAACAAGGGCCAAACCAACCACCCAAGAATGGAATTGTTGAGCAAAAACACTTGATGACCTCCTAGAAACTACTTTTCTTGCCACCAGACCTTTCTCCATCAATTAGGAATCTGATGCCTTCACTAAACACATTCCTTAAATTGTAGCCATTTGTTGAGTGTTTTTTTTGGTGTCTAATCCGCATATATATCACCATTGCCCTTGATTGTCTTTACTGTATATCTCTTAAATGTCAACATATACACGTGTGATTTAGTTTACGAAGATTTTTCAATACCGAGAACCTCGATCAGAGACTAAAAAAGGCGTAAGGTTCACAATGAAGTAAAATTAAAATAGGATATACCGGGCTAGGATTCGAGTTACGGGAACAAGGGCCAAACCAACCACCCAAGAATGAAATCGTCGAGCGAAAACACTTGGCAACCTCCTAGAAGCAGCTTTTCTTGCCACCAGACCTTTCTCCATCAATTAGGAATATGATGCCGTCACTAAACACATTCCTTAAATTGTAGCCATTTGTTGAGTGTTTTTTTTGTCTAATCCGCATATATATCACCATTTCCCTTGATTTTCTTGATTGTATATCTCTTAAATGTCAACATATACACTTGTGATTTCGTTTACGAAGATTTTTCAATGCCGAGAACCTCGATCAGAGAGTAAAAAAGGCGTAAGGTTCACAATGGTGTAAAATTAAAATGTGATATACCGGGCTAGGATTCGAGTTACAGGAACAAGGGACAAACCAACCACCCAAGAATGGAATCATCGTGCGAAAACACTTGACAACCTCCTAGAAGCAGCTTTTCTTGCCACCAGACCTTTCTCCATCAAATAGGAATCTGATACCGTCACTAAACACATTCCTTAAATTCTAGCCATTTGTTGAGTGTTTTATTTTTGTGTCTAATCTGCATATTTATCACCATTGCCCTTGATTTACTTGACTGTATATCTCTTAAATGTCAACATATACAGGTGTTATTTAGTTTACGAGGATTTTCCAATGCAGAAAACCTCGATCAGAGAGTAAAAAAGGCGTAAGGTTCACAATGGTGTAAAATTAAAATGGGATATACCGGGCTAGGATTCGAGTTACAGGAACAAGGGCCAAACCAACCACCCAAGAATGGAATCGTCGAGCGAAAACACTTGACAACCTCCTAGAAGCAGCTTTTCTTTCCACTAGACATTTCTCCATCAATTAGGAATCTGATGCCGTTACTAAACACATTGCTTAAATTGTAGCCATTTGTTGAGTGTTTTTTTTTTTGGTGTCTAATCCTCATATATATCACCATTGCCCTTGATTTTCTTGATTGTATATCTCTTAAATGTCAACATATACACGTGTGATTTAGTTTACGAAGATTTTTCAATGCCGAGAACCTCGATCAGAGAGTAAAAAAGGCGCAAGGTTCACAATGGTGTAAAATTAAAATGGGATGTACCGGGCTAGGATTCGAGTTACAGGAACAAGGGCCAAACCAACCACCCAAGAATGGAATCGTCATGCGAAAAGACTTGACAACCTCCTAGAAGCAGCTTTTCTTGCCACCAGACCTTTCTCCATCAATTAGGAATTTGATGCCTTCACTAAACACATTCCTTAAATTGTAACCATTTGTTGAGTGTTTTTTTTTGGTGTCTTATCCGCTTATATATCACCATTGCCCTTGATTTTCTTGACTGTATATCTCTTAAATGTCAACATATACACGTGTGATTTAGTTTACGAAGATTTTTCAATGCCGAGAACCTCGATCAGAGAGTAAAAAAAGCGTAAGGTTCACAATGAAGTAAAATTAAAATGGGATATACCGGGCTAGGATTCGAGTTACGGGAACAAGGGCCAAACCAACCACCCAAGAATGAAATCGTCGAGCGAAAACACTTGACAACCTCCTAGAAGCAGCTTTTCTTGCCACCAGACCTTTCTCCATCAATTAGGAATCTGATGCCGTCACTAAACACATTCCTTAAAGTGTAGCCATTTGTTGAGTGTTTTTTTTTTGTGTCTAATCCGCATATATATCACCATTGCCCTTGATTTTCTTGATTGTATATCTCTTAAATTTCAACATATACCCGTGTGATTTCGTTTACGAAGATTTTTCAATGCCGAGAACCTCGATCAGAGAGTAAAAAAGGCGTAAGGTTCACAATGGTGTAAAATTAAAATGTGATATACCGGGCTAGGATTCGAGTTACAGGAACAAGGGCCAAACCAACCACCCAAGAATGGAATCATCGTGCGAAAACACTTGACAACCTCCTAGAAGCAGCTTTTCTTGCCACCATACCTTTCTCCTTCAATTAGGAATCTAATGCCGTGTAGGTCCCCTAATCCGTGTGGATCGTAACAGAATCGTCGATCTAACCTAGAGTGCGGAATCCCCTAGATCAGATTTCACAGAAAACGAGTAGAAACAGAAATCTCTATAAACCCGATCTTTATTGATTATCTTCATCTAAAGTGGCAGGATCAGATATCTTCCCCTGAATGTAGTTTTCATAAGAAGCAATAAATGAAGCAAGTAGAGCAAGATGTTCTTCAGCTGATTTAACACTCATAGGCATCGATTTTGTACTACTACTATGCTGAGAAGCTGATGTTCTCTTGGCTCCTGTTGATCCTCCTGAAGCAGCTACAAAACACACATCACCATCCTCATTCACTGTGACTTGCTCATTTTCACACGAAAGAAACGTAGTGGCAGAGTCGCTAGAAGCATCGTGAGATGAAGAAGATGTAAGCCCATTGTAAATCCCTGGATCTTGAACCTGATCATATCCAATGTCTTTCTTCTTCAAATTGAGCTCATAAGCTCTCAGCTTTCCAACTACTTCTTCCAGTTCCTTTGTCTCATAATCTGCTTCTCCCTTGATCATGAGAGTGTAGATATCCCATTTAGCAGGTAGAGCATCAAGCAGCTTGTCATTTTTCTCTATGTCAGAATAGCAATCTATATCATAATTGTCTAATTCTGACATCAGATGGTAGTATCGAGTGTTGATGTCCTCAAGTGACTCATTTTTCATATACTTGAATACAGCAAACTGCTTCTTCAGTAGATCAACTTTGTTCTTCTTGACATCAGGATTTCCCTCATATCTCTTCTCTAGTGCATCCCACATTTCCTTTGAAGTAGTGTACTTCTTAAAGGTATGTTTGATGCTATCAGGTAAGGACATCTTCATAGCAGCCAAGGCTCTCTTTTTAGCCTCATACATTTTCTTATCAGCCTCCTGCATGTTCACGTAGGCTGTGACACATGGTCTGCCCTCAAAGTCGTGTGTTTGGTCTGTGTACCCATCTACAATACAGATCCACATGCGTGTGTCCTGATATTCAATGAAGGATTGAAACCCGTCCTTCCATGTCAAGTAGTTTTCCACCTTCATCATCTTAGGTGGTTTGTTGGTTGTGCCAACCTCGTGTTCCATCCTCAAAAGTTCGTTCAATTTTGACATGTTTGACATTTTAACTTGAGCAGACTGGTAAAACCGTACAAATTTTGTCCGAAACCTGTTTTTACCAAATTATACCGTTAGATTCGTCTCGAGATTACGATTCCAATGATATATAATGTCGAAAACCTTTTTCGGGATTTTCCAGATTTTTTTTTGTCCTAAAAATCCAAGGAGTCCAACTGTGCAAACGGTTTCCTGAGATGAGCTACGGAAAATTTTCTAAACATGAAACAGTGAAATTTTTCTTACGCAAGCAAAGAAAAAATCCACCCCTTGTCCGAAATGGTTCTGAATCCGAAATGGTTATCCGGAATGGTCAGAAATGGTCCGAAATGAACACCTTGTTGTCCAAAATGAACTAATCTGATCCGAAATGAACTAATCTGATCCGAAATGACCCCTTTTTGATCCGAAATGAAACCTTCTGATCCGAAATGGTCCGAAATCCTTCAGTATGATCTGAAATGCAAGATTTCTTGTCCGAAATGCAAGTCTCTTGATCCGAAATGATCCGAAATGCTTGATTTCTGTCTGAAATGGTCTGAAAAGCAAGATTTCTATCCGAAATGGATCCGAAATGCTTGCTGTTTATCCGAAATCCTTGTTGTTTATCCGAAATCAGCAGCAGAACCCTAACACAGCCTCCAAGAACGTCCAAAACTTCGATTTTTCTGCAGAAAACGATTCTGAACCAAGCCAATCAAGAGCCTAATGCTCTGATACCAAATGTAGGTCCCCTAATCCGTGTGGATCGTAACAGAATCGTCGATCTAACCTAGAGTGCGGAATCCCCTAGATCAGATTTCACAGAAAATGAGTAAAAACAGAAATCTCTATAAACCCGATCTTTATTGATTATCTTCAAACGATTACAATCAATCAAGATCTCCAATTCGTCCAAGCCTTTGTCTTTCATGAATTTTTTCCAAAGCGATTAAGGTGATTAGATCATTAACCTAAACCCTAATGCTAAGCTTTGTTTACATAGGACAAAGCTTTGCATATGGGCTAGGCCATGGGCAAGGCCCATTTCGCCTACCATCCCCCTTAAGTGGGTTTGGTTTGGCCCAATCACTCTTAATTAACTATTACAATGCTAAACACGCTAACTGTTTATCGTTTTACTAATTACAAGACATCCAAAGACGAAATCTAAGCTGTGGTCACAAATATGCACCAACATGTCGTCACTAAACACATTCCTTAAATTGCAGCCATTTGTTGAATGTTTTTTTTGGTGTCTAATTCGCATATATATCACCATTGCCCCTGATTTTCTTAACTGTATATCTCTTAAGTGTCAACATATACACGTGTGATTTAGTTTACGAAGATTTTTCAATGCCGAGAACCTCGATCAGAGAGAAAAAAAGGCATAACGTACACAATGGTGTAAAATTAAAATATGATATACCGGGCTAGAATTCGAGTTACAGGAACAAGGGCCAAACCAACCACCAAAGAATGGAATCGTCGAGCGAAAACACTTGACAACCTCCTAGAAGCAGCTTTTCTTGCCACCAGACCTTTCTCCATCAATTAGGAATCTGATGCCGTCACTAAACACATTCCTTAAATTGTAGCCATTTGTTGATTGTTTTTTTTAGTGTCTAATCCGCATATATATCACCATTGCCCTTAATTTCTTGACTGTATATCTCTTAAATGTCAACATATGCACGTGTGATTTAGTTTACGAAGATTTTTCAATGCTGAGAACCTCGATAAGAGAGTAAAAAAGGCGTAAGGTTCACAATGGTGTAAAATTAAAATGGGATATACCGGGAAAGGATTCGAGTTACAGGAATAAGGGCCAAACCAACCACCCAAGAATGGAATCGTCGAGCGAAAACACTTGACAACCTCCTAGAAGCAGCTTTTCCTGCCACCAGACCTTTCTCCATTAATTAGGAATCTCATGCCGTCACTAAACACATTCCTTAAATTGTAGCCATTTGTTGAGTGTTTTTTTTGGTGTCTAATCCGCATATATATCACCATTGCCCTTGATTTTCTTGACTGTATATCTCTTTAATGTCAACATATACACATGTGATTTAGTTTACGAAGATTTTTCAATGTCAAGAACCTCGATCAGAGAGTAAAAAAGGCGTAAGGTTCACAATGGTGTAAAATTAAAATGGGATATACCAGGCTAGGATTCAAGTTACAGAAACAAGGGCCAAACCAACCACCCAAGAATGGAATCGTTGAGCGAAAACACTTGACAACCTCCTAGAAGCAGCTTTTCTTGCCACTAGACCTTACTCCAACAATTAGGAATCTGATGCCGTCACTAAACACATTCCTTAAATTGTAGCCATTTTTGGAGTGTTTTTTTTTTTGTGTTTAATCCGCATTTATATCACCATTGCACTTGATTTTCTTGATTGTATATCTCTTAAATGTCAACATATACACGTGTGATTTAGTTTACAAAGATTTTTCAATGCCGAGAACCTCGATCAGAGAGGAAAAAAAGGCGTAAGGTTCACAATGGTGTAAAATTAAAATGGGATATACCGGGCTAGGATTCGAGTTACAAAAACAAGGGCCAAACCAACCACCCAAGAATGGAATCGTCGAGCGAAAACACTTGACAACCTCCTAGAAGCAGCTTTTCCTGCCACCAAACCTTTCTCCATTAATTAGGAATCTGATGCCGTCACTAAACACATTCCTTAAATTGTAGCCATTTGTTGAGTGTTTTTTTTGGTGTCTAATCCGCATATATATCACCATTGCCCTTGATTTTCTTGACTGTATATCTCTTTAATGTCAACATATACACATGTGATTTAGTTTACGAAGATTTTTCAATGTGAAGAACCTCGATCAGAGAGTAAAAAAGGCGTAAGGTTCACAATGGTGTAAAATTAAAATGGGATATACCAGGCTAGGATTCAAGTTACAGAAACAAGGGCCAAACCAACCACCCAAGAATGGAATCGTTGAGCGAAAACACTTGACAACCTCCTAGAAGCAGCTTTTCTTGCCACTAGACCTTACTCCAACAATTAGGAATCTGATGCCGTCACTAAACACATTCCTTAAATTGTAGCCATTTTTTGAGTGTTTTTTTTTGTGTTTAATCCGCATATATATCACCATTGCACTTGATTTTCTTGATTGTATATCTCTTAAATGTCAACATATACACGTGTGATTTAGTTTACAAAGATTTTTCAATGCCGAGAACCTCGATCAGAGAGTAAAAAAAGCGTAAGTTTCACAATGGTGTAAAATTAAAATGGGATATACCGGGATAGGATTCGAGTTACAGGAACAAGGGCCAAACCAACCACCCAAGAATGGAATCGTCGAGCGAAAACACTTGAAAACCTCCTAGAAGCAGCTTTTCTTGGCACCAGAGCTTTCTCCATCAATTAGGAATCTGATGCCGTCACTGAACACATTCCTTAAATTGTAGCAATTTGTTGAGTGTTTTTTTTTTTTGGTGTCTAATCCGCATATATATCACCATTGCCCTTGATTTTCTTGACTGTATATCTCTTTAATCTCAACATATACACGTGTAATTTAGTTTACGAAGATTTTTCAATGCCGAGAACCTCGATCAGAGAGTAAAAAAAGCGTAAGTTTCACAATGGTGTAAAATTAAAATGAGATTTACCGGGATAGGATTCGAGTTACAGGAACAAGGGCCAAACAAACCACTCAAGAATGGAATCGTCGAGCGAAAACATTTGACAACCTACTAGAAGCAGCTTTTCTTGCCACCAGACCATTCTCCATCAATTAGTAATCTGATGCCGTCACTAAACACATTCCTTCAATTGTAGCCATTTGTTGAGTGTTTTTTTTTTGTGTCTAATCCACATATATATCACCATTGCCCTTGATTTTCTTGACTGTATATCTCTTAAATGTCAACATATGCACGTGTGATTTAGTTTACGAAAATTTTTCAATACCGAGAACCTCGATCAGAGAGTAAAAAAGGCGTTAGGTTCACAATGGTGTAAAATTAACATGGGATATACCGGGCTAGGATTCAAGTTACGGGAACAAGGGCCAAACCACCAACCCAAGAATGGAATCGTCGAGCGAAAACACTTGACAACCTACTAGAAGCAGCTTTTCTTGCCACCAGACCTTTCTCCATCAATTAGGAATCTGATGCCGTCGCTAAACACATTCCTTAAATTGTAGCCATTTGTTGAGTGTTTTTTTTGGTGTCTAATCCACATATATATCACCATTGCCCTTGATTTTCTTGATTGTATATCTCTTAAATGTCAACATATACACGTGTGATTTAGTTTACGAAGAGTTTTCAATGCCGAGAACCTCGATCAGAGAGTAAAAAAGGCGTAAGGTTCACAATGGTGTAAAATTAAAATGGGATATACCGGGGTAGGATTCGAGTTACAGGAACAAGGGCCAAACCAACCACCCAAGAATGGAATCGTTGAGCGAAAACACTTGACAACCTCCAAGAAGCAGCTTTTCTTGCCACCAGACCTTTCTCCATCAATTAGGAAACTGATGCCGTCACTAAACACATTCCTTAAATTGTAGCCATTTGTTGAGTGATTTTTTTTGTGTCTAATCCGCATATATATCACCATTGCCCTTGATTTTCTTGATTATATATCTCTTAAATGTCAACATATACACGTGTGATTTCGTTTACGAACATTTTTCAATGCCGAGAACCTCGATCAGAGAGTAAAAAAGGCGTAAGGTTCACAGTGGTTGAAAATTAAAATGTGATATACCGGGCTAGGATTCGAGTTACAGGAACAAGGGCCAAACCAAGCACCCAAGAATGGAATCGTCGTGCGAAAACACTTGACAACCTCCTAGAAGCAGCTTTTCTTGCCACCAGACCTTTCTCCATCAATTAGGAATCTGATACCGTCACTAAACACATTCCTTAAATTTTAGCCATTTGTTGAGTGTTTTATTTTTGTGTCTAATCCGCATATATATCACCATTGCCCTTGATTTTCTTGACTGTATATCTCTTAAATGTCAACATATACACGTGTGATCTAGTTTACGAGGATTTTTCAATGCAGAAAACCTCGATCAAAGAGTAAAAAAGGCGTAAGGTTCACAATGGTCTGAAATTAAAATGGGATATACCGGGCTAGGATTCGAGTTATAGGAACAAGGGCCAAACCAACCACCCAAGAATGGAATCGTCGAGCGAAAACACTTGACAACCTCCTAGAAGCAGCTTTTCTTGCCAACAGACATTTCTCCATCAATTAGGAATCTGATACCGTCACTAAACACATTCCTTAAATTTTAGCCATTTGTTGAGTGTTTTATTTTTGTGTCTAATCCGCATATATATCACCATTGCCCTTGATTTTCTTGACTGTATATCTCTTAAATGTCAACATATACACGTGTGATCTAGTTTACGAGGATTTTTCAATGCAGAAAACCTCGATCAAAGAGTAAAAAAGGCGTAAGGTTCACAATGGTGTGAAATTAAAATGGGATATACCGGGCTAGGATTCGAGTTATAGGAACAAGGGCCAAACCAACCACCCAAGAATGGAATCGTCGAGCGAAAACACTTGACAACCTCCAAGAAGCAGCTTTTCTTGCCACCAGACCTTTCTCCATCAATTAGGAAACTGATGCCGTCACTAAACACATTCCTTAAATTGTAGCCATTTGTTGAGTGATTTTTTTTGTGTCTAATCCGCATATATATCACCATTGCCCTTGATTTTCTTGATTATATATCTCTTAAATGTCAACATATACACGTGTGATTTCGTTTACGAACATTTTTCAATGCCGAGAACCTCGATCAGAGAGTAAAAAACGCGTAAGGTTCACAGTGGTTGAAAATTAAAATGTGATATACCGGGCTAGGATTCGAGTTACAGGAACAAGGGCCAAACCAAGCACCCAAGAATGGAATCGTCGTGCGAAAACACTTGACAACCTCCTAGAAGCAGCTTTTCTTGCCACCAGACCTTTCTCCATCAATTAGGAATCTGATACCGTCACTAAACACATTCCTTAAATTTTAGCCATTTGTTGAGTGTTTTATTTTTGTGTCTAATCCGCATATATATCACCATTGCCCTTGATTTTCTTGACTGTATATCTCTTAAATGTCAACATATACACGTGTGATCTAGTTTACGAGGATTTTTCAATGCAGAAAACCTCGATCAAAGAGTCAAAAAGGCGTAAGGTTCACAATGGTGTGAAATTAAAATGGGATATACCGGGCTAGGATTCGAGTTATAGGAACAAGGGCCAAACCAACCACCCAAGAATGGAATCGTCGAGCGAAAACACTTGACAACCTCCAAGAAGCAGCTTTTCTTGCCAACAGACATTTCTCCATCAATTAGAAATCTGATGCCATTACTAAACACATTGCTTAAATTGTAGCCATTTGTTGAGTGTTTTTTTGGTGTCTAATCCTTATATATATCACCATTGTCCTTGATTTTCTTGATTGTATATCTCTTAAATGTCAACATATACACGTGTGATTTAGTTTACGAAGATTTATCAATGCCGAGAACCTCGATCAGAGAGTAAAAAGGCGAAATGTTCACAATGGTGTAAAATTAAAATGGGATATACCAGGCTAGGATTTGAGTTACAGGAACAAGGGCCAAACCAACCACCCAAGAATGGAATCGTCGTGCGAAAAGACTTGACAACCTCCTAGAAGCAGCTTTTCTTGCCACCAGACCTTTCTCCATCAATTAGGAATCTGATTCCTTCACTAAACACATTCCTTAAATTGTAGCCATTTGTTGAGTGTGTTTTTTGGTGTCTAATCCGCATATATATCACCATTGCCCTTGATTTTCTTGACAGTATATCTCTTAAATGTCAACATATACACGTGTGATTTAGTTTACGAAGATTTTTTAATCCCGAGAACTTCGATCAGAGAGTAAAAAAGGCGTAAGGTTCATAATGGTGTAAAATTAAAATGGGATATACCGGGTTAGGATTCGAGTTACAGGAACAATGGCCAAACCAACCACCCAAGAATGGAATCGTCGTGCGAAAACACTTGACAACCTCCTAGAAGCAGCTTTTCTTGCCACCAGACCTTTCTCCATCAATTAGGAATCTGATACCGTCACTAAACACATTCCTTAAATTGTAGCCATTTGTTGAGTGTTTTTTTTGGTGTCTAATCCGCATATATATCACCATTGCACTTGATTTTCTTGACTGTATATCTCTTAAATGTCAACATATACACGTGTGATTTAGTTTACGAGGATTTTTCGATGCAGAAAACCTCGATCAGAGAATAAAAAAGGCGTAAGGTTCACAATGGTGTCAAATTAAAATGGGATATACCGGGCTAGGATTTGAGTTACGGTAACAAGGGCCAAACCAACCACCCAAGAATGGAATCGTCTAGCGAAAACACTTGACAACCTCCTAGAAGCAGCTTTTCTTGCCACCAGACATTTCTCCATCATTTATGAATCTGATGCCGTTACTAAACACATTGCTTAAATTGTAGCCATTTGTTGAGTGTTTTTTTGGTGTCTAATCCTTATATATATCACCATTGCCCTTGATTTTATTGATTGTATATCTCTTAAATGTCAACATATACACGTGTGATTTAGTTTACGAAGATTTCTCAATGCCGAGAACCTCGATCAGAGAGTAAAAATGCGCAAGGTTCACAATGGTGTAAAATTAAAATGGGATATACCGGGCTAGGATTCAAGTTACAGGAACAAGGGCCAAACCAACCAACCAAGAATGGAATCGTCGTGCGAAAAGACTTGACAACCTCCTAGAAGCAGCTTTTCTTGCCACCAGACCTTTCTCCATCAATTAGGAATCTGATACCGTCACTAAACACATTCCTTAAATTGTAGCCATTTGTTGAGTGTGTTTTTTTTGGTGTCTAATCCGCATATATATCACCAATGCCCTTGATTTTCTTGACTGTATATCTCTTAAATGTCAACATATACACGTGTGATTTAGTTTACGAAGATTTTTCAATACCGAGAACCTCGATCAGAGAGTAAAAAAGGCGTAAGGTTCACAATGAAGTAAAATTAAAATGGGATATACCGGGCTAGGATTCGAGTTACGGGAACAAGGGCCAAACCAACCACCCAAGAATAGAATCGTTGAGCGAAAACACTTGACAACCTCCAAGAAGCAGCTTTTCTTGCCACCAGACCTTTCTCCATCAATTAGGAAACTGATGCCGTCACTAAACACATTCCTTAAATTGTAGCCATTTGTTGAGTGTTTTTTTTTTGTGTCTAATCCGCATATATATCACCATTGCCCTTGATTTTCTTGATTATATATCTCTTAAATGTCAACATATACACGTGTGATTTCGTTTACGAACATTTTTCAATGCCGAGAACCTCGATCAGAGAGTAAAAAAGGCGTAAGGTTCACAGTGGTTGAAAATTAAAATGTGATATACCGGGCTAGGATTCGAGTTACAGGAACAAGGGCCAAACCAAGCACCCAAGAATGGAATCGTCGTGCTCAAACACTTGACAACCTCCTAGAAGCAGCTTTTCTTGCCACCAGACCTTTCTCCATCAATTAGGAATCTGATACCGTCACTAAACACATTCCTTAAATTTTAGCCATTTGTTGAGTGTTTTATTTTTGTGTCTAATCCGCATATATATCACCATTGCCCTTGATTTTCTTGACTGTATATCTCTTAAATGTCAACATATACACGTGTGATCTAGTTTACGAGATTTTTTCAATGCAGAAAACCTCGATCAAAGAGTAAAAAAGGCGTAAGGTTCACAATGGTGTGAAATTAAAATGGGATATACCGGGCTAGGATTCGAGTTATAGGAACAAGGGCCAAACCAACCACCCAAGAATGGAATCGTCGAGCGAAAACACATGACAACCTCCTAGAAGCAGCTTTTCTTGCCAACAGACATTTCTCCATCAATTAGAAATCTGATGCCATTACTAAACACATTGCTTAAATTGTAGCCATTTGTTGAGTGTTTTTTTGGTGTCTAATCCTTATATATATCACCATTGCCCTTGATTTTCTTGATTGTATATCTCTTAAATGTCAACATATACACGTGTGATTTAGTTTACGAAGATTTTTCAATGCCGAGAACCTCGATCAGAGAGTAAAAAGGCGCAATGTTCACAATGGTGTAAAATTAAAATGGGATATACCAGGCTAGGATTTGAGTTACAGTAACAAGGGCCAAACCAACCACCCAAGAATGGAATCGTCGTGCGAAAAGACTTGACAACCTCCTAGAAGCAGCTTTTCTTGCCACCAGACCTTTCTCCATCAATTAGGAATCTGATTCCTTCACTAAACACATTCCTTAAATTGTAGCCATTTGTTGAGTGTGTTTTTTGGTCTCTAATCCGCATATATATCACCATTGCCCTTGATTTTCTTGACAGTATATCTCTTAAATGTCAACATATACACGTGTGATTTAGTTTACGAAGATTTTTTAATCCCGAGAACTTCGATCAGAGAGTAAAAAAGGCGTAAGGTTCATAATGGTGTAAAATTAAAATGGGATATACCGGGCTAGGATTCGAGTTACAGGAACAAGGGCCAAACCAACCACCCAAGAATGGAATCGTCGTGCGAAAACACTTGACAACCTCCTAGAAGCAGCTTTTCTTGCCACCAGACCTTTCTCCATCAATTAGGAATCTGATGCCGTCACTAAACACATTCCTTAAATTGTAGCCATTTGTTGAGTGTGTTTTTTTTTGGTGTCTAATCCGCATATATATCACCAATGCCCTTGATTTTCTTGACTGTATATCTCTTAAATGTCAACATATACACGTGTGATTTAGTTTACGAAGATTTTTCAATACCGAGAACCTCGATCAGAGAGTAAAAAAGGCGTAAGGTTCACAATGGTGTAAAATTAAAATGTGATATACCAGGCTAGGATTAGAGTTACAGGAACAAGGGCCAAACCAACCACCCAAGAATGGAATCATCGTGCGAAAACACTTGACGACCTACTAGAAGCAGCTTTTCTTGCCACTAGACCTTTCTCCATCAATTAGGAATCTGATACCGTCACTAAACACAATCCTTAAATTGTAGCCATTTGTTGAGTGTTTTTTTTTGTGTCTTATCCGCATATATATCACCATTGCCCTTGATTTTCTTGACTGTATATCTTTTAAATGTCAACATATACACGTGCGATTTAGTTTACGAAGATTTTTCAATGCCGAGAACCTCGATCAGAGAGTAAAAAAGGCGTAAGGTTCACAATGAAGTAAAATTAAAATGGGATATACCGGGCTAGGATTCGAGTTACAGTAACAAGGGTCAAACCAACCCCCCAATAATGAAATCGTCGAGCGAAAACACTTGACAACCTCCTAGAAGCAGCTTTTCTTGCCACCAGACCTTTCTCCATTAATTAGGAATCTGATGCCGTCACTAAACACATTCCTTAAATTGTAGCCATTTGTTGAGTGTGTTTTTTTTTTGGTGTGTAATCCGCATATATATCACCAATGCCCTTGATTTTCTTGAATGTATATCTCTTAAATGTCAACATATACACGTGTGACTTAGTTTAAGAATATTTTTCAATGCTGAGAACCTCGATCAGAGAGTAAAAAAGGCGTAAGGTTCACAATGTTGTAAAATTAAAATGGGATATACCGGGCTAGGATTCGAGTTACAGGAACAAGGGCCAAACCAACCACCCAAGAATGGAATCGTTGAGCAAAAACACTTGATGACCTCCTAGAAACAACTTTTCTTGCCACCAGACCTTTCTCCATCAATTAGGAATCTGATGCCTTCACTAAACACATTCCTTAAATTGTAGCCATTTGTTGAGTTTTTTTTTTTGTGTCTAATCCGCATATATATCACCATTGCCCTTGATTTTCTTTACTGTATATCTCTTAAATGTCAACATATACACGTGTGATTTAGTTTACGAAGATTTTTCAATACCGAGAACCTCGATCAGAGACTAAAAAAGGCGTAAGGTTCACAATGAAGTAAAATTAAAATAGGATATACTGGGCTAGGATTCGAGTTACGGGAACAAGGGCCAAACCAACAACCCAAGAATGAAATCGTCGAGCGAAAACACTTGACAACCTCCTAGAAGCAGCTTTTCTTGCCACCAGACCTTTCTCCATCAATTAGGAATCTGATGCCGTCACTAAACACATTCCTTAAATTGTAGCCATTTGTTGAGTGTTTTTTTTGTCTAATCCGCATATATATCACCATTGCCCTTGATTTTCTTTATTGTATATCTCTAAAATGTCAACATATACACATGTGATTTCGTTTATGAAGATTTTTCAATGCCGAGAACCTCGATCAGATAGTAAAAAAGGCGTAAGGTTCACAATGGTGTAAAATTAAAATGTGATATACCGGGCTCGGATTCGAGTTACAAGAACAAGGGCCAAACCAACCACCCAAGAATGGAATCATCGTGCGAAAACACTTGACAACCTCCTAGAAGCAGCTTTTCTTGCCACCAGACCTTTCTCCATCAATTAGGAATCTGATACCGTCACTAAACACATTCCTTAAATTGTAGCCATTTGTTGAGTGTTTTTTTTTTTTTTGTGTGTAATCTGCATATATATCACCATTGCCCTTGATTTACTTGACTGTATATCTCTTAAATGTCAACATATACAGGTGTGATTTAGTTTACGAGGATTTTCCAATGCAGAAAACCTAGATCAGAGAGTAAAAAAGGCGTAAGGTTCACAATGGTTTAAAATTAAAATGGGATATACCGGGCTAGGATTCGAGTTACAGGAACAAGGGCCAAACCAACCACCCAAGAATGGAATCGTCGAGCGAAAACACTTGACAACCTCTTAGAAGCAGCTTTTCTTTCCACTAGACATTTCTCCATCAATTAGGAATCTGATGCCGTTACTAAACACATTGCTTAAATTGTAGCCATTTGTTGAGTGTTTTTTTTTTTGGTGTCTAATCCTCATATATATCACCATTGCCCTTGATTTTCTTGACTGTATATCTCTTAAATGTCAACATATACACGTGTGATTTAGTTTACGAAGATTTTTCAATGCCGAGAACCTCGATCAGAGAGTAAAAAAGGCGCAAGGTTCACAATGGTGTAAAATTAAAATGGGATATACCGGGCTAGGATTCGAGTTACAGGAACAAGGGCCAAACCAACCACCCAAGAATGGAATCGTCGTGCGAAAAGACTTGACAACCTCCTAGAAGCAGCTTTTCTTGCCACCAGACCTTTCTCCATCAATTAGGAATCTGATGCCTGCACTAAACACATTCCTTAAATTGTAACCATATGTTGAGTTTTTTTTTGGTGTCTTATCCGCATATATATCACCATTGCCCTTGATTTTCTTGACTGTATATCTCTTAAATGTCAACATATACACGTGTGATTTAGTTTACGAAGATTTTTCAATGCCGAGAACCTCGATCAGAGAGTAAAAAAGGCGTAAGGTTCACAATGAAGTAAAATTAAAATGGGATATACCGGGCTAGGATTCGAGTTACGGGAACAAGGGCCAAACCAACCACCCAAGAATGAAATCGTCGAGCGAAAACACTTGACAACCTCCTAGAAGCAGCTTTTCTTGCCACCATACCTTTCTCCATCAATTAGGAATCTGATGCCGTCACTAAACACATTCCTTAAATTGAAGCCATTTGTTGAGTGTTTTTTTTTTTGTGTCTAATCCGCATATATATCACCATTGCCCTTGATTTTCTTGATTGTATATCTCTTAAATTTCAACATATACACGTGTGATTTCGTTTACGAAGATTTTTCAATGCCGAGAACCTCGATCAGAGAGTAAAAAAGGCGTAAGGTTCACAATGGTGTAAAATTAAAATGTGATATACCGGGCTAGGATTCGAGTTACAGGAACAAGGGCCAAACCAACCACCCAAGAATGGAATCATCGTGCGAAAACACTTGACAACCTCCTAGAAGCAGCTTTTCTTGCCACCTTACCTTTCTCCTTCAATTAGGAATCTAATGCCGTGTAGGTCCCCTAATCCGTGTGGATCGTAACAGAATCGTCGATCTAACCTAGAGTGCGGAATCCCCTAGATCAGATTTCACAGAAAACGAGTAGAAACAGAAATCTCTATAAACCCGATCTTTATTGATTATCTTCATCTAAAGTGGCAGGATCAGATATCTTCCCCTGAATGTAGTTTTCATAAGAAGCAATAAATGAAGCAAGTAGAGCAAGATGTTCTTCAGCTGATTTAACACTCATAGGCATCGATTTTGTACTACTACTATGCTGAGAAGCTGATGTTCTCTTGGCTCCTGTTGATCCTCCTGAAGCAGCTACAAAACACACATCACCATCCTCATTCACTGTGACTTGCTCATTTTCACACGAAAGAAACGTAGTGGCAGAGTCGCTAGAAGCATCGTGAGATGAAGAAGATGTAAGCCCATTGTAAATCCCTGGATCTTGAACCTGATCATATCCAATGTCTTTCTTCTTCAAATTGAGCTCATAAGCTCTCAGCTTTCCAACTACTTCTTCCAGTTCCTTTGTCTCATAATCTGCTTCTCCCTTGATCATGAGAGTGTAGATATCCCATTTAGCAGGTAGAGCATCAAGCAGCTTGTCATTTTTCTCTATGTCAGAATAGCAATCTATATCATAATTGTCTAATTCTGACATCAGATGGTAGTATCGAGTGTTGATGTCCTCAAGTGACTCATTTTTCATATACTTGAATACAGCAAACTGCTTCTTCAGTAGATCAACTTTGTTCTTCTTGACATCAGGATTTCCCTCATATCTCTTCTCTAGTGCATCCCACATTTCCTTTGAAGTAGTGTACTTCTTAAAGGTATGTTTGATGCTATCAGGTAAGGACATCTTCATAGCAGCCAAGGCTCTCTTTTTAGCCTCATACATTTTCTTATCAGCCTCCTGCATGTTCACGTAGGCTGTGACACATGGTCTACCCTCAAAGTCGTGTGTTTGGTCTGTGTACCCATCTACAATACAGATCCACATGCGTGTGTCCTGATATTCAATGAAGGATTGAAACCCGTCCTTCCATGTCAAGTAGTTTTCCACCTTCATCATCTTAGGTGGTTTGTTGGTTGTGCCAACCTCGTGTTCCATCCTCAAAAGTTCGTTCAATTTTGACATGTTTGACATTTTAACTTGAGCAGACTGGTAAAACCGTACAAATTTTGTCCGAAACCTGTTTTTACCAAATTATACCGTTAGATTCGTCTCGAGATTACGATTCCAATGATATATAATGTCGAAAACCTTTTTCGGGATTTTCCAGATTTTTTTTGTCCTAAAAATTCAAGGAGTCCAACTGTGCAAACGGTTTCCTGAGATGAGCTACGGAAAATTTTCTAAACATGAAACAGTGAAATTTTTCTTACGCAAGCAAAGAAAAAATCCACCCCTTGTCCGAAATGGTCCGAAATGGTTCTGAATCCGAAATGGTTATCCGGAATGGTCAGAAATGGTCCGAAATGAACACCTTGTTGTCCAAAATGAACTAATCTGATCCGAAATGACCCCTTTCTGATCCGAAATGAAACCTTCTGATCCGAAATGGTCCGAAATCCTTCAGTATGATCTGAAATGCAAGATTTCTTGTCCGAAATGCAAGTCTCTTGATCCGAAATGATCCGAAATGCTTGATTTATGTCTGAAATGGTCCGAAAAGCAAGATTTCTATCCGAAATGCTTGCTGTTTATCCGAAATCCTTGTTGTTTATCCGAAATCAGCAGCAGAACCCTAACACAGCCTCCAAGAACGTCCAAAACTTCGATTTTTCTGCAGAAAACGATTCTGAACCAAGCCAATCAAGAGCCTATTGCTCTGATACCAATTGTAGGTCCCCTAATCCGTGTGGATCGTAACAGAATCGTTGATCTAACCTAGAGTGCGGAATCCCCTAGATCAGATTTCACAGAAAACGAGTAAAAACAGAAATCTCTATAAACCCGATCTTTATTGATTATCTTCAAACGATTACAATCAATCAAGATCTCCAATTCGTCCAATCCTTTGTCTTTCACGAATTCTTTCCAAAGCGATTAAGGTGATTAGATCATTAACCTAAACCCTAATGCTAAGCTTTGTTTACATAGGACAAAGCTTTGCATATGGGCTAGGCCATGGGCAAGGCCCATTTCGCCTACCATCCCCCTTAAGTGGGTTTGGTTTGGCCCAATCACTCTTAATTAACTATTACAATGCTAAACCCGCTAACTGTTTATCGTTTTACTAATTACAAGACATCCAAAGACGAAATCTAAGCTGTTGTCACAAATATGCACCAACATGTCGTCACTAAACACATTCCTTAAATTGCAGCCATTTGTTGAATGTTTTTTTTTGGTGTCTAATTCGCATATATATCACCATTGCCCCTGATTTTCTTAATTGTATATCTCTCAAGTGTCAACATATACACGTGTGATTTAGTTTACGAAGATTTTTCAATGCCGAGAACCTCGATCAGAGAGTAAAAAAGGCGTAACGTACACAATGGTGTAAAATTAAAATATGATATACCGGGCTAGAATTCGAGTTACAGGAACAAGGGCCAAACCAACCACCAAAGAATGGAATCGTCGAGCGAAAACACTTGACAACCTCCTAGAAGCAGCTTTTCTTGCCACCAGACCTTTCTCCATCAACTAGGAATCTGATGCCATCACTAAACACATTCCTTAAATTGTAGCCATTTGTTGATTGTTTTTTTTAGTGTCTAATCCGCATATATATCACCATTGCCCTTAATTTTTTGACTGTATATCTCTTAAATGTCAACATATGCACGTGTGATTTAGTTTACGAAGATTTTTCAATGTTGAGAACCTCGATAAGAGAGTAAAAAAGGCGTAAGGTCCACAATGGTGTAAAATTAAAATGGGATATACCGGGACAGGATTCGAGTTACAGGAATAAGGGCCAAACCAACCACCCAAGAATGGAATCGTCGAGCGAAAACACTTGACAACCTCCTAGAAGCAGCTTTTCCTGCCACCAGACCTTTCTCCATTAATTAGGAATCTGATGCCGTCACTAAACACATTCCTTAAATTGTAGCCATTTGTTGAGTGTTTTTTTTTTTTTTTTGTTTAATCCGCATATATATCACCATTGCACTTGATTTTCTTGATTGTATATCTCTTAAATGTCAACATATACACGTGTGATTTAGTTTACAAAGATTTTTCAATGCCGAGAACCTCGATCAGAGAGGAAAAAAAGGCGTAAGGTTCACAATGGTGTAAAATTAAAATGGGATATACCGGGCTAGGATTCGAGTTACAGAAACAAGGGCCAAACCAACCACCCAAGAATGGAATCGTCGAGCGAAGACACTTGACAACCTCCTAGAAGCAGCTTTTCTTGCCACCAGAGCTTTCTCCATCAATTAGGAATCTGATGCCGTCACTGAACACATTCCTTAAATTGTAGCAATTTGTTGAGTGTTTTTTTTGGTGTCTAATCCGCATATATATCACCATTGCCCTTGATTTTCTTGATTGTATATCTCTTAAATCTCAACATATACACGTATAATTTAGTTTACGAAGATTTTTCAATGCCGAGAACCTCGATCAGAGAGTAAAAAAAGCGTAAGTTTCACAATGGTGTAAAATTAAAATGGGATATACCGGGATAGGATTCGAGTTACAGGAACAAGGGCCAAACCAACCACCCAAGAATGGAATCGTCGAGCGAAAACACTTGACAACCTCCTAGAAGCAGCTTTTCTTGCCACCAGACCTTTCTCCATCAATTAGGAATATGATGCCATCACTAAACACATTCCTTAAATTGTTGCCATTTGTTGAGTGTTTTTTTTTGGTGTCTAATCCGCATATATATCACCATTGCACTTGATTTTCTTGATTGCATATCTCTGAAATGTCAACATAGACACATGTGATTTAGTTTACGAAGATTTTTCAATGCCGAGAACCTCGATCAGAGAGTAAAAAAGGCGTAAGTTTCACAATGGTGTAAAATTAAAATGGGATATACCGGGCTAGGATTCGAGTTATAGGAACAAGGGCCAAACCAACCACCCAAGAATGGAATCGTCGAGCGAAAACACTTGACAACCTCCTAGAAGCAGCTTTTCTTGACACCAGACCTTTCTCCATCAATTAGGAATCTGATGCCATCACTAAACACATTCCTTAAATTGTAGCCATTTGTTGAGTGTTTTTTTTTTGTGTCTAATCCGCATATATATCACCATTGCCCTTGATTTTCTTGATTGCATATCTCTTAAATGTCATCATAGACACGTGTGATTTTGTTTACGAAGATTTTTCAATGCCGAGAAACTCGATCAGAGAGTAAAAAAGGCGTAAGTTTCACAATGGTGTAAAATTATGTTAGGATCTGAGGCTCTCATAATTGTGCTTGTTTGCTTGTTTTAAACATTAAGTGCAGCGGAAATGAACAACAAACTTTGTAAACACAATCAAGGAAGAAAATAGTTTTGATAAACACATGACTTGCATTAATTGAAAGATTACAAAGTCAATCAAAAGATTGCAAACACGCTTACAAACTAAGCTCCCCCTCAGCCTGATACCCCAAGGTTGGATTGCACATGATGAAAGGATTGAATTGTGGAGAAGAACTCTCTCAAAACAAATCAGATGTAACAGTACAGAGTACTGTTCCATTTATAGACAATCCAAACCGCTGAGGCATCTCAGCTGACGTCATCATGAAAGCGACGTCTAACAGCCTAACAACCTGTATCTACTGTTCTTATACAAACACTGCTAAACTTAACTACTGACTATACATGAAACAGATGATATACTAAACTACTGCTCTTTCTTTATGTCAGTGCTTTCCTCAAGGTTGATCAGTCCTTGGTTGGGCAGTGCTTTGTCATCAGTAGGTTGTACCAGCAGTGTTTTCTTCTCAGCAGTTTTCTGGTGTCATCAGTAGATAGAAGAGCAGCAGCAGTTGTATCCGGGCAGTGGATGTAAGACCATCAGATGTTATAATCACTTTCAAGGGAGAAGACTTAGTGTAAACTGCTGCTTATTTTGAATCCACTGTCATGATCCGGTTTTGGCTTTCATTATATGTTCCTCTAGCAGGGTTCAATCCCAACAATCTCCCCATGGAACAGATAATGCCAAAACCCTTCATTATTCTGGATCTTTATTCCTCATCAGAAGTTCTTTGACTTGTTCTTTAAATTTCAGCTCAAAATCCTGAGAACTTGTATCATCTTCATCCTGGCACAATGTAAGCTCAAGGAGATCTTGTAGATCTTCAATACCCAGGCCTAGTGCTTGATTCCTTGATATATGCTTCACTTCTCCATTGGTTTTTTTAAACCAAATGGGTTTCTTGGGAGAGATTTATTTGCTGATGAGCTTGAGGTTTTTGGCCTTGAGAAAAACTGTAAAGCAGTATCTTGAACTTCAGACATTCTTTTAAAAGCTTCTTCTATGACTTCATTTGCTGCAGCTATATCTTCTGCAACTTCTTTGTCAATCAGCTCTTGTCTCTGTTGTTGATAAAGCTCACTGTCTGTGATATCTGCTGATGATGATTGGCTCAAAACCTTTTTGGCAAGATCTTGTAGCTTTGCTAATTTTTCTTTATCTAAAGCCATTTTCTTGATGGCTTCTTCAAAGTGATCAGTTTCTTTTTCTTTTTCTTCTCCAACAGTCAGTTGTTCCCTCTTTTCTTTTCTCAACATTGTGACAGAGGTTTCTGCTGCATTGATCTGTGTTTCAAGAGTCTTGATCTGCTCCTTTAGCTTTTTGTAGTTAGACTTTTTAGGAGTGTCAGAGACTGTCATCCTCCTTTTCTTAAGCCTTTCATAAGCTTCATCTGTTTGCTGCTTAGTCCATTTTGCTATGGCATTTGCAGTATCCACCCTTGCTTGCACCAGCTCCTACTTCTTTCTTTTATATTCAGAAGTAAGATCAGCTATGAGCTTCCTGTATTTGTTCCAATTTGGAGCTGTCTTCTTCTTTCTTGGATCATTTTTAATCTTTTCAATTCTGTTAGCCTCATGCTTTAATGCAACTATTGGCCATTCTTTGAATTCCGTTTCTTCAGCAGGATAGAACTTTTCTTTCATTATGTATGCAAGGTATTCTTTTCTCAATTCTTTTCGTTGATCTGCTTCAGGAGATAGGCTTGACATTTCTTTGTTCAGATCACTTGCATATTCTTCTATTTGCTTGACTTTGTTGAGCGGGAATTCCCTTCTTTCCAAAATGGCTTCCTCACCTTGATCCTTGCATTCAACTTTGGCTCTTATCCTTGCTTGTCTTGCTTTCATTTCGAGATATTCATCCATGTTTTCTGGAATTATGAAGCCAATGAGAGAAGGAAATTTCCTTTTTGAAGGATCATCCTAAGTGTAAAATTGTTTCATCTCATTTTTCACAGCTTCTAGTTCCAGTGGATATTTAGCAGCAACAGGATCATACTTTTCATCAGTAGCCTGAGTTGTTTCTCTTTTTCTTTTGTGAAGCTTTGGAGGTTGTGATGTAGGAATGATGAGAGCAGTGGTGGATGACTGACAAACAGCTGTTGAAACAACTGGTGTTTCAACCCCTGTTGTCATTACAACTACTGATGTATCAGCAGATGTCTTCTGCTTTTGAGCACGGGTTGGTTGAGGTGCTGGTGATGGTGGTGGTGAATCATAAGGTATGAAAATCCTTCTCATTTTTAATGTAGGAGAGGCAGATGATGTTTTGGGTGGATCAGTGGTTTGAGATTGAATGGCAGTGGTTTGTGATTGACTAACAGCTGTTGAAACAACTGGTGCTTCAACCGCTGTTGTCATTACAACAGATGTTGTAACATCTGTTGTCTTCTGTTTTATGACAGGAGGTAATGATGATGATGTGAGGGCAGTGGTTTTGGTGGTGTGTGATGGAGTGGTGTGTGTTGAAGAGATGGCAGCTGTTTGGCTAGTAGTTTTTGTAACTACTGCTGTATCAGCTGTTTGGATGGAAGTTTGGGATTTTGTGGTTTGAGGTTGTTTGGATGGCTGTTTTTCTTGTTCTGGTTCAATATACAGCCCATCTTCTATTCCTTTCTTCCTCAACTTGATTTTCTCCCCCTTTTTGGTATTATCTGGAAGGGGGTTATCCATGAAGAGGATAGTGGAGGGAACTTTTTCACCATGGGCCGTCTTTTGTATGCTGACCTTTATAGCCTTGATGTCTGCTTGAGTATCTTTGAATCTTGACTCCACCATGTTTGTCAGCATTTTTATATGCATTTCATGCTGCTGATCAGCTATTTGTTTTTGCTTTTCTAGCAAGGGTTGAAAAAGATTCCAGAGCTCATTTGCAGCAAGTGGTTGTGGTGGAGCAGGTGCTTGAGGTGGAACAGCAGTGGATTGTGCTTTCTGAGCTTTTAACAGCTGCTGCACCATATCCTTTATTTCAGCAACTAATGTTTCAAGTTTTTCAACTCTGCCCTTCAATTCCTGATATTTTGAATCATCACCCACGTTAATGGGATCATCTGAATCCCCACCAGCAGTGGTTGTATCAATGTGTGACTTAGGAACAGAGTCCCAAAAATCACCCATTGATGCCCCTTGTTCTTGGTACTAGGGACTTCTTTCTTCAGCACTAGATAAATCTTTGATCGTACCAGTGGTTAGAACCAACTCACTGGTGATTACCGATGGTGCTATAGAAGAAATTGCCTTCAAGGGAGTCTTACTAATGAAACAACTGTCCAACTGAAGATCTGTTGATCCACCAGTTGTAGTTGCTGCTCCACTTGAACTACCACCGAGAGTTACTTGTAACTCAGGGGGTGTAACCTCCTCAATTGTTGCTGGGATAGCAGGAGTAGTAGCATCAGACCCAGTCACTTGTGGGAGTATACTCTCAGTGACAGGTGATAGAGAGGAACTGGTTTGTGTCTGAGCTATATCAACTGCATGCAACAAAGGTAGCATGGATTGTGGTAGTATGATTGGTGAGGGTATGGGAGTTGAAAGAGACATGTCCTTGGGATCAGGACTGAGGAAGATGGATCCGATTGGGTCCAGAGCTTCATATTATGGAGTCCCTGTGATTACAACCTGATCCTTTTGTGAGGATGCAGGAGGAGTTTTAGGCAATGGTGGAGATCTTTCTACCAACTGCTGTGAGGAAGTAGCAGCAGTGGTTTGTGGTGATATTTGTGTTGTCACAGGCAGTTGCTCTGGGATCTCATCTTCCAGAGTTGCCTTTTTCTTGGGTTTGGTGGGCTTTTTGTAAGATTTTCTTTTGGTCTTTTTGTTAATGTCAGGTGTGGGTTTCAAAGCAGTGGTAGTGCTGCTATGATCACCTGGAGCAGTGGGCTCAACAGTGGATGCCTGAGGAGCAGTGGTGGCTGCTAAATTCTGCTCAGGCACATCTGCTTTTGTTTTTATTGGTGCCATCATTCTGGAAACTGTTTCATTTGTTAAACCTTTTATTTGAAAATAGACACCTTGTTTGAGCAAATTTTCATTCTGTTTTTCAAATTTTTGTTTAAAATAATAGCTCAGAAATCTTGGAAAAAGTAAAAATGATTTGCTATCAACATTTTTTACCAAGTCATTAAAGATCTCCTGGGAATAGTTATAATTTTCATCATTTAAAATAGCATAACCCAAACATTGAATCTTTAATGGTATCTCGTTAAAAGCTGTTGTTTTATTAGAAACACACATCAGAAGTGTGTGAAATAAAAACCTTGGTGCAGAAGGGAAGTAACCTTTTTGTAAGGTATCTACCTTTGATTGTTCTGCATACCCTCTTTTTAAGAAATCCTTTTTCAACTAGGTTTTATCAAAAGAAGGTTTACCTTTCTGATCGTCGAGTTTAAAGACTTCAGAGATTGATTGTGGAGTGATTTGAATCACTTTACCCTGTATCGAGGAGTTAATGGCTATGACTTTATTGTCTTGTTTTTCAAGCGTCGCCTTTTTCCAGAACTCTCTCTGGGTTTGTAGGTAAATGGGAGCATCTGCTGTCAACAAAGTTTTGTACATTGATGCAGAAATTGTATCAATGATGGAGTCGAAGGTGTGGTTATCGGTGGGTTTTGTGAGCAAACCCAGATAATTGTGAGGAGATTTGTATGGTATCTCGATGGATTCTTCGGCCGTTTGAGCGACCTCTTTGGAAGATGATGTTGATTTTGGTTTAGATTTTGATTTTGATTTTGAATTCGTCATTTTGATGAAGAAAAATCGGAGAGTGTTTTGGGAAGAAAAGGTTGGAAACTGCTTTGAGAAGAGAACTTTGGAATTCAATTCGACAGTGTAAAGCCCTGTTTGGGGGTTTTGATCAGGGTTTTATTTAGGGAAAAAGTGATCGCTGATGTGGCAGCGGTTATTATGATCTGAAGGCTAAAAACTGACCACGTGTCAACGGATGATGAAAAGATGAATTATGGAGAACAGTTGTTTTGGAAACCACTGATGAAGCAAGTGTTAGTGGTTACAACAGTCAAAATGAAGACAGTGGGTGATTTTTACTATCAGTGGATAGCATATCAGTGGTTGTAACACATATTTTGAATATCAGTGCGTACAATGAAGATGGAAGAACAGTGGTTGACTTTCAGCAGTGGACAGTAGTTAGAGAGCAGATGTTTGAACAAAGCAGTGTTTAGGGGTGAGATAATGATATCAATTTGAAAGCCCATTAGGTCAGCAACTTTTAAAGAAATTTTCATTCAAGGTTTTGCCACATGCCATTTTCATATTTCGAAGCTTTTACGAATTTCTGACAGTGGTTTAGTACCCCAGATGATGAGAACTTTTTGCTAAGGCAACTCATTTTCGTTTAATATCCAAATTAAAGCATGAGTACCCCAGTAGTTTAAGCACTGTTTAGCAATCAACCTTTGATTAGTGTTTAAAATAAACCTGAGTATGACATGACCTTGATATATGTACCATTTCCTTTTGACCCATTTGTGAGGACAATAGCACCAACAAAAATAAGGTACTATATCCTGACAGATAACAAAAACTATTACCAACAAAAACAGGCAAAAGTTCAAAATATATTATTCTTAAAAAAACGAATAATATATCCTGGTTAATCGAGAAAATCCTTTGTATAAAAATGGTTAAAGGATTTTCTGAGAACAGCATAAAAAAGGATCTGGTATATTTTCAATAAAATACGTAATCATATCATTCTCAAGTTTGTGAAAATGGTCAGTGGTTTGACAACAGTGATAGGAAATTTTGAATACGTTTTGACCACTGTTTAGTACCATTTTCTTGTCAGTTGATTGCAAACATGAGGACACATGAACACATGAGTTTTGAAGATCCAGTTATAGATCTTGTTACCATGTGATGATTTTGAAGATTTGTCAATTCCTCTTGCAGTTCACTCACCGTAATTACCATTTTTTACCTGAACCTTTTCCTGAACAGATGAATGCACACAGTTGCTTAATGACCATTATTACCCTAAACTTTGACTCTTAAGTGTTATATGTTTATACTCTTTTCTTTTGACTTCAAAAGTTTTGAGATAAACACACTTTGAGTTTTGTGAATTTTCTTCTTCCCTTTTTACCTTTCCCATTCATAAGTAATGAAATACTTACTGGGAGGTCTTTATTGAAGGAATACTTAATCCAGAATCATTTTGCAGTAATGCTTTAAGAGGATTAGCCATATTTGTACAAATTTTTTACCAATCTCACATTACATATGATACGGACTATCCTGTTTTCTTAATGTATTTTAACAGAGTTGATTTGTTCCTTTTGAGGATCTCAACCTGTTTTCAACACATAAGTCCTCATGACTAAAGTTTTCATTTCCCTTTTTTTTATGTTAGCAAAAACACTAATGTTTTTATGAACATAGGCTTTTGTTAAACAGAGGTTCATACTTTAGCATATAATGTAATGACATCACAAATTTCATAACAACTATTGAAATCAATTTTGAAAATAAAAACTAATCCCATAGTTTAACAGATATGTTTTCAGATCTAAAACCATGAGTTATCTCGTGCATGATATCACTTGTTGTGTGAGATTTGTGTGTCTTATGACATCTTGGTTGTTATACAGAGTATTTGAATAGCAACTTTAAGCATTACTCTGTTTTACAACAAAATACAACCAACCTTAGTATCAATGAATTTTGAGCCGAACTGTTATGTCAAATTGATTGTTAGATCGAATTTGACTGTCCAAGCTCTGATACCAATTGTTAGGATCTGAGGCTCTCATAATTGTGCTTGTTTGCTTGTTTTAAACATTAAGTGCAGCGGAAATGAACAACAAACTTTGTAAACACAATCAAGGAAGAAAATAGTTTTGATAAACACATGACTTGCATTAGTTGAAAGATTACAAAGTCAATCAAAAGATTGCAAACACGCTTACAAACTAAGCTCCCCCTCAGCCTGATACCCCAAGGTTGGATTGCACAAGATGAAAGGATTGAATTGAGGAGAAGAACTCTCTGAAAACAAATCAAATGTAACAGTACAGAGTACTGTTCCATTTATAGACAATCCAAACCGCTGAGGCATCTCAGCTGACGTCACCATGAAAGCGACGTCTAACAGCCTAACAACCTGTATCTACTGTTCTTATACAAACACTGCTAAACTTAACTACTGACTATACATGAAACAGATGATATACTAAACTACTGCTCTCTCTTTATGTCAGTGCTTTCCTCAAGGTTGATCAGTCCTTGGATGGGCAGTGCTTTGTCATCAGTAGGTTGTACCAGCAGTGTTTTCTTCTCAACAGTTTTCTGGTGTCATCAGTAGATAGAAGAGCAGCAGCAGTTGTATCCGGGCAGTGGATGTAAGACCATCAGATGTTATAATCACTTTCAAGGGAGAAGACTTAGTGTAAACTGCTGCTTATTGTGAATCCACTGTCATGATCCGGTTTTGGCTTTCATTATCAGTTCCTCTGGCAGGGTTCAATCCCAACAAATTAAAATGGGATATACCAGGCTAGGATTCGAGTTACAGGAATAAGGGCCAAACCAACCACCCTAGAATGGAATCGTCGAGCGAAAACACTTGACAACCTCCTAGAAGCAGCTTTTCTTGCCACCAGACCTTTCTCCATCAATTAGGAATCTGATGCCGTCACTAAACACATTCCTTAAATTGTAGCCATTTGTTGAGTGTTTTTTTTTTGTCTCTAATCCGCATATATATCACCATTGCCCTTGATTTTCTTGACTCTATATATCTTAAATGTCAACATATATACGTGTGATTTAGTTTACGAAAATTTTTCAATGCCGAGAACCTCGATCAGAGAGAAAAAAGGCATAAGGATCACAATGGTGTAAAAATAAAATTGGATATATCAGGCCAGGATTCGAGTTACAGAAACAAGGGCCAAACCAACCACCCAAGAATGGAATCGTCGAACGAAAACACTTAAGAACCTCCTAGAAGCAACTTTTCTTGCCTCCAGACCTTTCTCCATCAATTAGGAATCCTTTCTCCATCAATTAGGAATCTGATGCCTTCACTAAACACATTCCTTAAATGGTAGCCATTTGTTGAGTGTCTTTTTTTTGTGTCTAATCCACATATATATCACCATTGCCCTTGATTTTCTTGAGTGTATATCTCTTAAAGGTCAACATATACACGTGTGATTTAGTTTACGAAGATTTTTCAATGCCGAAAACCTCGATCAGGGTGTAAAAAAGGCGTAAGGTTCACAATGGTTTAAAATTAAAATGAGATATACCGGGCTAGGATTCGAGTTACAGGAACAAGGGCCAAACCAACCACCCAAGAATAGAATCGTTGAGCGGAAACACTTGACAACCTCCTAGAAGCATCTTTTCTTGCCACCAGACCTTTCTCCATCAATTAGGAATCTGATGTCGTCACTAAACACATTCCTTAAATTGTAGCCATTTGTTGAGTGTTTTTTTTGGTGTCTAATCCGCATATATATCACCATTGCCCTTGATTTTCTTGACTGTATATCTCTTAAATGTCAACATATACACGTGTGATTTAGTTTACGAAGATTTTTCAACGCCGAGAACCTCGATCAGAGAGTAAAAAAGGCGTAAGGTTCACATTGGTGTAAAATTAAAATGGGATATACCGGGCTAGGATTTGAGTTACAGGAACAAGGACCAAACCAACCACCCAAGAATGGAATCGTGGAGCGAAAACACTTGACAACCTCCTAGAAGCAGCTTTTCTTGCCACCAGACCTTTCTCCATCAATTAGGAATCTGATGCCGTCACTAAACACATTCCTTAAATTGTAGCCATTTGTTAATCTTTTTTTTGTGTCTAATCCGCATATATATCACCATTACCCTTGATTTTCTTGACTGTATATCTCTTAAATGTCAACATATACATGTGTGATTTAGTTTACGAAGATTTTTCAATGCCGAGAACCTCGAGCAGAGAGTAAAAAAGGAGTAAGGTTCACAATAGTGTAAAACTAAAATGGGATATAACGGGCTAGGATTTGAGTTACAGGAACAAGGACCAAACCAACCACCCAAGAATGGAATCGTCGAGCGAAAACACTTGACAACCTCCTAGAAGCAACTTTTCTTGCCACCAGACCTTTCTCCATCAATTAGAAATCTGATGCCGTCACTAAATACATTCCTTAAATTGTAGGCATTTGTTGAGTGTTTTTTTTTTGTGTCTAATCCGCCTATATATCACCATTGCCCTTGATTTTCTTGACTGTATATCACTTAAATGTCAACATATACACGTGTGATTTAGTTTACAAAGATTTTTCAATGCCGAGTACCTCGATCAGAGCGTAAAAAAGGCGTAAGATTCACAATGGTGTAAAATTAAAATGGGATATACCGGGCTAGGATTCGAGTTAGAGGAACAAGGGCCAAACCAACCACCCAAGAATTGAATCGTCGAGCGAAAACACTTGAAAACCTCCTAGAAGCAGCTTTTCTTGCCACCAGACCTTTCTCCATCAATTAGGAATCTGATGCCGTCACAAAACACATTCCTAAAATTGTAGCCATTTGTTGAGTGTTTTTTTGTGTCTAAACCGCATATATATCAGCATTACCCTTGATTTTCTTGACTGTATATCTCTTAAATGTCAAGATATACATGTGTGATTTAGTTTACGAAGATTTTCAATGCCGAGAACCTCGATCAGAGAGTAGAAAAGTAGTAAGGTTCACAATAGTGTAAAACTAAAATGGGATATACCGGGCTAGGATTCAAGTTACAGGAACCTGGGCTAAACCAACCACCCAAGAATGGAATCATCGAGCGAAAACACTTGACAACGTCCTAGAAGCAGCTTTTCTTGCCACCAGACCTTTCTCCATCAATTAGAAATCTGATGCCGTGTCTAAACACAATCCTTAAATTATAGCCATTTGTTGAGTGTTTTTTTTTTTATGTCTAATCCTCATATATATCACCATTGCCCTTGATTTTCTTGACTGTATATCTCTTAAATGTCAACATATACACGTGTGATTTAGTTTACGAAGATTTTTCAATGTCGAGAACCTCGATCAGAGATTAAAAAAGGCGTAAGGTTCACAATGGTGTAAAATTAAAATTGGATATACCGGGCTAGGATTCGAGTTACAGGAACAAGGGCCAAATTAACCACTCGAGAATGGAATCATCGAGCGAAAACACTTGACAATCTCCTAGAAGCAGCTTTTCTTGCCACCAGACCTTTTTCCATCAATTAGGAATCCAATGCCGTCACTAAACACATTCCTTAACTTGTAGCCATTTGTTGAGTGTTTTTTTTGTGTCTAATCTGCATATATATCACCATTGCCCTTAATTTTCTTGATTGTATATCACTTAAATGTCAACATATGTGTGATTTAGTTTACAAAGATTTTTCAATGCCGAGAACCTCGATTAGAGCGTAAAAAGGCGTAAGATTCACAATGGTGTAAAATTAAAATGGGATATACCGGGCTAGGATTCGAGTTACAGGAACAAGGGCCAAACCAACCACCCAAGAATGGAATCATCGAGCTTGTAACACCCCAAGACCCGAATGTTTATAATTATCGTATGTCCTATATGACTTAGCATGAAATAAATGACTAGGCTATTTAACCTAGTTAAGTGTGTGGTTAGAAGTATTAAAAGACAAGAGTTTTGCCAATATTATTTAGTGGCAAACTTGAGGGACTAAAGTGGGGTAAATGAAAGTTGTATTTATAAAAAAAACATATACACATACACACACGATGGTGTGTTTGAGAAGGAGCCAGGAGCTCCATGAAGCTCACAAACCCTAACCATGAAGATCACCAAATTGAAGGGTTAATGGTAGCTCAAATTCAAGAAGAAACGTGGATTAATGATCACCTTCACAAGGGGATCGCAAGGTATGTCTTAAAAGTTAGATTGGTGATTATGCACGAAGTGGGTTTTGATGTAAACCGTGAATTTGTATGAAATTGAGAATGGGTGTGTGTTAGAATCATCATATAGAACATGGATTATGCATGGTTTAGGTTAATTTGATGTTTAAGGGTGAAACCCGTTTGTTATGGTGAAGATGATGACATGGGTAAATCATCTATGTCTAAATTCTTGCTTAATATTGATGTATTTTGATTTGTATGATGGATTCTTGTTAGAGGAATTGAAAGAAATGTGATACTAGTATGTTTGATGTTTATGCATGTATGATTCATGTTGATTAGAAGGAAGAAATTGATGAATTATGTATGAGATTAGAAGGATATGCATGAACTAGTTGTACGTTATGCTTAAAAGGTGGTACGCACACCAATCGTATGATAAAATGTATATATTGTCGTCCGTATAGTCGATTATGATGTTACGGGTATATAATGATAAGTCGAAAGTTAAATTAAATGAACCGTTGACTTCTAAAAGTCAACTGGGTATAAGAAAAATGGTTAGACGTGTTGTCATAATTGTAAGATTAGAGTAAGTTATACGGTGCGTGTTAGACTTATGTGTGTTTAATGCGATGACATGATGAATTACATGAGTGCAAACGGATATGGGTATGGCTATATGAGTTACGTTTGTTAGAAATGACTAATGATATGACCGTTAACATGTACAAATGAGTATGCTAATAAGAGCATGATTTCGATGAAATGGAAGCATAGGAATCACGTCGAGACGAGCTCAAGCACGAGGTGTTAACGGGCCAAGAGGAGGCAAGAGATCGGATACGAGCACGGACGCATAAGGTAAGTGATTTCGTAATCACTTCTTAGTTGCTTATGTAAATTATATGCAACTTAATTAAATATGATAATTGAGGTCAAATAGGAATGAATTGTATGATGTCGATGAAGTATTAAACGGATCTTAGTTTTGATCCGAGCAAGGTATGTGTGATTAAGAATTGTAGCTAAGTAGTAGGATTGGTTACTTATGCAAGGAATTCCTTTGTTGTTAAGGATAGAGCGAAATTGACAAAAACGCCCTTGATAGGTATATCGGGCAAACGACCTTAAATGTCTATTGGAAACAAGCGAATCGATTAGAGTAATGTTTTGGTCATGTGTGAAAGCGAAGAATATGGTTTGTATGTCATAGACCATTTAATGCGCAAATACCCATAACGGGTCAAATAACACTACGTCAAAACTAGTCTTTAGTCACACTTTTTCAAAAACAGGTCTGCCACAGTTTTGATTAAATGTTTGGCTAAAAGTAAGTTTTAATATTTTAAAACCCTTTTAGCCACACATTTTATTATTAATGTGACTATTGTATAACAACTCAAAATATTTAGTCACACATTTGATTATGAATGTGACCATTGTATAAAAAATCAAAACTTTTAGCCACACTTTTAGAAAAAAATGTGACATTAACCAGCCACATATAGAAAAGTGTGGCCAAATGTAACCTATTGCCACTTTTTTTGTTTGATTTCTTGATTCATGTGACGAAAACATAATCTTTAGTCACACGTTTAATAAAAAATGTGACAATCACTAGCTATTGATTTTTAATGTTGTGATCAAAAGATAATGTATATATAGCCACCTATAAATTTGTGTGACTAAAGCGACCAACTGCTATGTTATTTCACGATATAAAATGTTTGTGTGGCTAGAGTTGGTAAATGGACACAATAAAATTTATGTGTGACCAATCTTTTCCTTCTTCCTCAATCCCCACCTCCACAAAACCTAATTAACTCCACCAAGTTCAGGAGATCTGCAGTGTATCTCCACCGTGTCTCCACCACAACCACCGCCAATTCCAACTTCCACAAAACCCTAACCAGTTTTAGTTACCACTTACCATCAACGCTCTCCTCTTATCTGCTCTCCTCCGCTGCCCAAATTAAGCTTGTGATTCTGTTTGAAGCAAGCTAGAATGAGATTACTCAGATCGATTTTCACTTACCCCCTCCGCCGGATGCAGGCGAGGTGATTCGGAAACATCTTCAGTGGAGACTCAGAGAGTTCGAAAGTCAAATGGTATTTTATTTTTTTACTCAGAAGGAATTTTGTAGTTTTAGTTTACAATTTGATGTAAATTAGGTTAAACATGTGTGATATTGTTATGATTAAAGCCCTAAGATGTTAATTGGACTTGATATTTGTGATTATTGCTGGTCGTATATGGATTGTGAGTTTGAATTGGAGGTTAGTGAGTCCTTGGTTGTGGTTATTTACACCAGTTTTGGTTGTTTGGAGGTTAATTAGGTTATATATGAGTGATTTTGTTATGATTATAACTGTAAGATGTTAATTGAATGCTCAGCTAATCCCACCCATACATTCCTAACACTTTTAACCTTCTTTCTTTCTTTCAGGAACTTCAATGCAGCGACTGGTCTTTATGTCCTCTTACACAAGACCAAACTACATATGCCGCCTTAGATGCTCTTTGTTTGATTCACATTTTTTGATGTTTTTCAACAAAGACTTCTCAAACAAGGTTTTTCATTCTCTTTCTATCTTCTAATTGTTTGCTAGTTGGCCTAAATGAAAATATATATACATTACCTTGTTGTTAATGGCTGCTGGTGTGTTCCTATCCAAAGCCACAAATAACAGGTAATTTGTTGTTTTTTTTACATTTTGTATATGATTTGGAGTTAGTTTTGCATTAAACAAGATACATGCTTGGTGCTTATTTGTATTGAATTTAATTCGAGAGCTTAAATTTTATTGGTTGAATGCTGATTGGATGAGTAGGGTGACCTGGAATCATGTTTGTTTGTCACATGTATGCTATTAATGTTGGATATTAAGCAAAAGTGCTATCGTTTTGTTAGCTGGGAACCAAATTAAAAGTTGGTCACCAAAGGCCCAATATATTGGAGCAGCTCATGGGAGTGTCAATGTGAATAGATATAATGTAGAAAACAGATATATGTATTTACATTTCATGTTCGGCTGGTCCACATCGCGTACATTATTTCACTGTAAAAAACATGTAAGCATAATCAATACTATCCTCTACTAATATTAAATAAATATGATTAAATTAGGAAGCGATTGATGACATTGTGACCGTGTGTCCACCAAAAGTGTAGAGCATAGTAAAGTACAACACGAGCTTTGTAGGACCACAATGAACCACACCTTGATTCTTGCTATGGACCAAGGCTGCAATGGCTAGGTACCAGGCAGTGTAGTCATGTAGATGGTCGAAAAGATCAAATATATATGCCCATATATATTCGGAAGTTATCTAGTATGTATTGCTGCATATATGATGTATCATACAATATATAACCATACTTTTTGACTAAAATTTAAAAAAATTTGTAATGTTTTGGAGTATAATTTGGAAGACGGTCAATAAAACAAGCTGACCTTGCATAAACAGAGCCAAATAGAAGGAACTGGCAACCTGTGCTTTTAAAGTAAACAAAATCTTTGAAACATTGTTAGCAAGTAGGTAAACCACACATTTATACATTTACGAATCTCGCACACTCGTTGAATTTACAGTTCGAACATCCTTCCGAACTCAGACTCCGGCAATAACTTATTGATTTTTGAATGAACCTGATGTGTAATCTGCGCAAACGAATGAAATAAGTTGCAGCGAACTGCAGCGAACCAACTTTTTAATTCTGCGCAACTTAAAATCTGTGCATGAATCTCGAATCTGCGGACAAATAACAATTCTGCAGTGATAACAGACCTGATAACAGTTCTGCGCTGCTTCTGTGCGGCTGATAACAGACCTGATAACAGTTCTGCGCGGCTGATAACAATTCCGCAGAATCGAGATTCATGCACAGATTTTAGATGAAATAAGTTGCAGCGAACTGCAGCGAACCAACTTTTTAATTCTGCGCAACTTAAAATCTGTGCATGAATCTCGATTCTGCGGACAAATAACAATTCTGCAGTGATAACAGACCTGATAACAGTTCTGCACGGCTTCTGTGCGGCTGATAACGGACCTGATAACAGTTCTGCGCGGCTTCTGTGCGGCTGACACTACTAGAATAATAGGCAATAGCCACCAAATTTTGCTACCAAAATTAACAGTAGCAAAGATTTCTAACCAAAATACAAATGGGCTTTTATAGCGGTAGCAACATTACAAATTTTATTAGGCCGCGCTACATTACATGTTCACGGATCTATTTAATGTAACACATCACCTGTTTAACACCTGATTTCGGAACCTCATCGCTTCTCGCCATGTGCATTCTCCGTCATCGTCTCCGGCGAGAACTTCTCTCAATCTACCACCACAAATCTCAACTTTCAACGAAATCGTCATCAATCGATCAATCTGCAATCACTATACGCACCGAAATCATCGATTACCTCAGCAACATACTCAATTTCACCAAAGAATCCGCCATTTCATCCTCATCAAAGGTACGCTGATTAAGCACCACTCGGTATTGCGATTCAATTATTCATATCTTCAAAATTAGCAGTTTCGACGACTCTCAGATCAAAGATATAGTCGCATGGATACCTAGGGTTTGTTATACAAACCGAACGAAACCCTAGAACCTAAAATTAGGGCTTTTTTTAATCTAGGACTGTCTAATTTAGATCTACTGCATATGATTAAGCAAAACCCTAGCTTGTTTGAATTAGGTTTACATTCGCCAATTATACCTACTATTGATTACCTTAGGATGCTTGTAGCCTTGTAGGAACTGATGAGAAGGTTGTTGTGATTATTAACAGGTCTAGATGGTTGTTTTCAGCGTCGGATGCATTGATTGTAGGAACTGATGAGAAGGTTGTTGTGATTATTAACAGGTCTAGATGGTTGTTTTCAGCGTCGGATGCATTGAAACTGTATGCTGGAAATGTTATGTTGTTGAAGAGTTTTGGTTTTAGTAATGAACAGATTGGGAAGTTTGTTCATAGGAATGCTATGCACTTTGCGCAACCGTCGCAGGGGCTTACGAGTAAGTTGAAATGGATGGAGTGTAAGATGGGGATTTCGCGTGATTCTAATGAGTTTTTTTGTTGTTTTAATGCGATTGCGTCGATTAGTGTTTTGAATATGGAGAGAAAGATGGAGATTTATAAGAGGTTTGGGTTTACTAATATGGAGTTGTTTTATGTTGTTTAAGAATCAACCTCATTGTTTCTGTCATGTGCATGCTTTTCATAAAGCTAAATATGTCTTGTACTTTATTGTTAGGGCATTTTGGCTTGACATTCGCTTGCACTCCCTTTTTGATGATCTTTGACCAAATTATACCGTATTAGAGAAAATCTCAAAACAGGTTAAACATGGTAGAAACAACTTGGCTATTATGATCTATATATGTTGTTATTATTCAATTTAACTATGTGTTTGTTGCTCATATAATGAATGAATTTTGGACTTAGTGTTTCGGTTCTTAAGTTTGTATACTTAATAAAACTTTGAACATGGTTTTAGGTATGCCAGTGACTTCTTGACTCTGGAATCATTTAGAAAAGACATAATAAATTTTAAAGTTGTTATACGATCAAACAATTCCATATATTTAGAAAAGGATGCTACTCTAAATCCCTTTTGTGTGTTTCTCTTTTCTTTTTCTAATGCTAGGCGTTAAACAATGCTTGAACAAATCCGTATGAATTTAGCATTAGTATGTTTATGATATTAATTTTTTTTTGGGTTAGATATTATATTACTTGTTTCTCTGTTTCAGAAACCCCTTGGTAGCAATGCTCTTGATAAGAAGAAACAAAAGGTAATACTCTAAAAGTTATTATGTGAAACACTTTTTTGTGTGTTGGATGCGCACTTAACAAACATCATTATAAAGTAGCAGCAACCAAGTGTGGGGTTGGATGATTTGATGAAACTCGTATGGGTTCTTATAAGTGATACTCGATCGTAGGGATTTTAATTTAGGTTTGTTTGAATTCGAATAGACAATAGGTTTCTTAGGTTAATTTTTAATCGCCCCTTTATGATGATGATTTCAGCTTGCTAAGAGTGTTTCTTGGTTTTGCTTCTGATGTTTTTTTTTCAGTATTTGTCTAGATGATCTTTGACTTTTTGCAGATTTGAAGTTCTTGATGAAGAATCCAGTGATCATGAAGAACAAACTGGCCAGAGGTATATGTTGTGTATGATTTAATGCCCTAAACTAGTAGCATTAATGGGGGGAAATTTCATACCGTTTATCTGGTAATGGGTCAATTGGTGTTGTTTTCTCAACTTTCAACTGGCCAAAGCCGAGCAACCGACCTGACCCATTTGACTTGTGCTAAAAAGTTCATCTCTTTTAACTTATTACCCAACCCACCTGATCCTCTTATTTTGCCACATGTAGCTAGTGATGTTTTGATTATGGAAGTTCAGACTTGACACCTTTTGAGTTTATGCTTAGATCAATGTTCTAGTTTTCAGCTCAAAATGTTTTTTTCTTTCTAAATGTTTTTAGGAAGTACAAGCTGCCTATGTGACATATTATACCTTTCAAAGTAAAATGATCCATCAACTATCGTGAATACTCGCAAGGTAATTTTCTTTCATACGAAGTTAGCATATCAAGTTTTATAGTAAAAAGTTAGCATATCATACAAAATGGCAATGATTTAGATCGTGTTTGAGTATGCAGGACAGAACCTTCTGAACTATATGGAATGCATGAGTGGACGATAACCATGTTTTCACAAATAACAAGAGAGAACTTCGTAGCAACACTTTTGAGATTGGCGGATACAAATGGTATGCTTTTCTCGTTTAGATTTGTGAGTTCCGTTAAATATATATACATGTGTTTAATAATGTATATAAGCATCTTGCAATGGCTTTTAGGTACCTCCCCATCTTCCCAAAAGGGTGTGATGTATTTGATCATTTATCAATATTTCTTTGTGTTGCTGACCATGAAAACCTTCCTAGAGGTATGGTCAAACAATGGTCTTCTTTCTTTATCTTTCATTATCCCAACCATGGAAATCTTGAAATAATTTCCAATGTTTTTCTTTCAATGCAGAATGGTGTCATTTTGCACAATTCATAATAGCTTTGGTGAATAAAGACCCCAAGAAATCAAAATATTCTCGTTCTTTTTTCAACTTTTGTTGTTATCGCTTATCATTATCAATCACCACTATAATATTGTGATTTACTAAATGTATATATTTTGGCATGTTTGACTCGTTTCAGTTTAAAATGCTATATTATTACCTGTTTAATATTAGTTCACTGCATTTTGGCATGTTTGACCCGTTCCATAATAAATTGCTATAGTTTGATCCGTTTAATATTATATCATTACATTTGGCGCGTTTGACACGTTTCATTTTTAAATTGTTGTATTTTGACGTGCTAAGTTTGTTTTATTTTGACCCGTTAAAGCGGTTCGGGTGGGAACGGTACGGGTTGAAACGGTTCGCGTCGAAACAATTCGGGTCGAAAAGATTCCCTATCTTCCCATATACATAAATATCATTTTCAATTACAAAAGCGACTACAAGACCAAATATGAGAATTGAATTTTCATATTCATCATCATCATCATACTCAGTATATCCCACCAATAGCAAAAGCTAAGGTAGGGTCTGAGGAGGGTGGGATGTAGACAGCCTTACCTCTACCCCGTAGGAATAGAGAGGCTGCTTCCAATGAGACCCCCGGCTCGATTGTGGTTTTGCATCAAGCCTTGGACATAAGGCACATAACACTCAGCAATTGAGACAAACGCCAATTGGTGCATGTACCCCCTTGTCTTTCGGCTATCAACGCCACCACATGATGCATGATTAACCATCCCCTCTTTTAACGTTATTTTCACGAAATTAGTAAAATAACGTTAAAATTAGTGCACTTTTGCTTTTGCCCCCCGAGCGCCCACACATATATACATATGTGCATATGTGCGCCCACACATATATACACGTTAAAATAACGTTAAAATTAGTGCACTTTTAATTTTCATATTAAGTGTGTTTTTTAAAACGACTATTATTCATAGATGGCACACTATTTCTATATAAAAGTTTAAAAAAAATCGGTACTACATGTGACTTGTTACAACCTATACAGACAACTGTAGGTAGAGGTTCTAATATTATCATAACAATCTAACCATTCAGACAACTGTAGGCAGAGGTTATAATATTATCATTCAAAACATTACAATTCAGCACTTTTACATATTATTCACTAAATAAGAAACAAAGAAAATGACTAATGTAATGATAACCATGACATAGTTCAATCGGCATTACGTAAAACTATACCGCTACAGTCGGTTCTGTAATAATCATCGCGGGATTCATTACCCATGTCAAGTGGATCTACACGTGGCAATATATTATCATTCTGAGGAAAAATTACAGTACTAAATTCCTCATCAACGTCGTCATACGAATCTCTATAGTTTTTGGGAGGTGTCATAAAGACAATAGACATTTTTTTATCCAGCTGGTCTTTAACATAAAACACCTGTCGTGCTTGTGAGGCCAATATGAACGGATCATCCTTGTGGCCTAATCTGTTAAGTTCGACCAACGTGTAACCAAGACTGTAGGACCGAGTTTCGTGACCGAAACCGTGATTCTTGTGAGATCGGTTCAAGACGGGAGAGATTAGACATAAACAAACAACTTCTTTGTATTAATCCGGTAGTATAACATTACAAATCGGCCCGATTACAAGATAACCGAACTAATACCAAAGGAGTACACATCCGGGGAGAGACCAAGTGGTGATCTCTCCCGGTGAGGTCTCAAACCTCCTAAACTCTCATTGTGTTGCAAATGGCAAGGGTTTTCTATTTATAGTCACACCCCTTGTCTTGCAAACACACACGGTCAAACAAATAACCCTCTCGTTTGACCACTTCAAACGAGCGGGTCAATACACGTTCGTTTGACCGTTTCACTAACTATTACAAATTCAGCGTAAAATAATAACTAATCTATTCGACAAGCATCGGACACAAAATCTGCATCAACAAATTCCCCCTTGTCCGTTGCTGTCGAATGCTGAAAATGCAACTGCAATCGATCTTCAGTCAAGTATTCATCTTCTCTGTGTTAACAAAATTCCCCCTTGACCGATGATCCAGGTAAGTAGTATCTTGATGCTCCTTGTATAATATTTCCCCCTTAAAGTACGCGTATCCGTGTTGGGTGTTGTGCAATTTCCTCACAAGGCTTAATTGACCGATCTTCCGCTGATCTTCCAATACTCCAACCGGCATTTGATAAGGGTTCCATTCTTTAAGAACTGCATCAAGTCTTGATCTGTCATAAGAACTTCATTTCATTCAAGCATACTACATTGATAGAGATTTCTGGTGAACTGTCTTCTGTAAACCGTCTTTGTGGAATCGACCAAGTAATGCACTTTAATCTTCAGCATCAACACTCAGGAAAGTCAGCTAGACCAAGTGTATCCCTTGCAAGCTCAACCAGCATGCTTAGTTGAACTACATCCAGATCTCATTGTCTCGCCTTTGTGAAGTTGACCACGTAATGCACTACGGATCTTCAGCATCAGTACTCAGGAAGTCAGCTTGACCAAGTACATCGTTTGCAAACTCAACGAATTGAGTTACCCCCAGATCCCTGTAAAATCCCAAAGAAACATCAAACCCAAAACCGAATCCTGCAGGTCTTCAGCCTTGAACTATCAGCTTTCATTAAGATTCCCCAGGTCTTCAGTGAACAGCGCTTTTGTAACTACTGTAGACTTTAGAAACCTGTATTTTTCCGTGAAAAACCCTTCACGCTGGCTGGAGAATTAATTAAAATCCTCAAATATGTGTCTGTGCAAAACATTCCACGCCGAACCGTTTGTATCACCAGAAAATCACAAACTCTACCACCTGTGATTGCGTTTAGAAATTTACCGAAGAAATTCAACATATGAAAATTTTTATTCCCCCTATTTCTTTGGTAAGATCTCTAAACCTTAACAGATTCTCTCCACTTCAAAGAAACTGTCGTCAAATGTTCACCAGTTCCCTCCACTAAGCGGAACTGTCATCAATCTCCGTTGAATGTTCTTGGTTTTTCGAAAAATCACGAAAACGAATTTCTTCTTTGCATATGCTAGTTGAATAAGAACGTCCCCTAGTACCCCGTTGGATCCGACTTGTATCCCTCCAAAGACTTTGTGAACTCGTTAGGACCGGTATTGACATTCTAGGTTCATGCATTCGTTACCAAATGCGAGAATATGACAATAAACAAAAACAAATTTCTTCGTTGCATATTCTAGTTGATAAGGAAATATCGCCTAGTACCCCGTAGGATCCGACTTGTATCCCTCCAAAGACTTTGTGAACTCGTTAGGACCGGTATTGACGTTCTAGGTTCATACGTTCGTCTTCAAATGCGAGAATATAACAAATAACAAAATGCTTTCGAACATTTTCGAATAACCGATAACAATCATAAACATTGACGTGCGGAAGTGAACATACCGTTTTGTTTTTGGCCCATAATAGTCGCGTCACCATTTTTGACATTTGCATCGGTAACCGTGACTACCCCACATTTTTCGTTTTTTCAAAAAGGTCATGTGTTGTCTACAAGTACATAAATTAGTATCATATTTGATAGATTCTAATGTAAAAGAAAAACATGTTTGTTATACTTACTCAATATAAGGCACAATTTCGGGCGTATTTTGCAATACATAGAAATGTGCTTTCAAGGAGAGTTCCGGAGAAACCAGAACTGGTTTACCGGCTGACAAAGGATTTCCTTCCCCGTTATCATTTTCAGATGTCTTATACTTATATGGTGGAATGCCAATAGTCTTCATGTTTTTTTGGTATTCGCTGAAAAACTCAATTGTTTCTTCTGCAATATTCTCCTCAGCAATGCATCCTTCTGGATAAGTTTTGTTTCGCACATGCCCTTTAATAACCTTCATGCACCTTTCAAAGGGATACATCCACCGAAAGCATATTGGCCCGCATAATTTTACCTCCCTAGTAAGGTGCACAGTTAAATGAATCATAATATCGAAAAAGGATGGGGGAAAATATTTCTCGAGCAGACACAGTGTCACACAAAGCTCTTCTTGCAACTTATCTAGTTCTTCTACCTTGATTTCTTTGCTACATATTGATTTGAAAAAAAAGCAAAACCTGATAATAGCATATCTTGTGGGTTCCGGCATGATAGACCGTATTGCAATGGGCAAAAACTGTTGCATAAGCATATGATAATCATGTGATTTAAGTCCCACAAGTTTCCTATCCTTTCGATTCACCAAACTAGAAAAATTAGAACAATACCCTTGTGGAACCCTTAAGTTGTATAATGTTTCACAAAACTTGTCTTTTTCATCTTTCGTTAATGTGTAACATGCTGCAGGAAGTATTGTTTTGTTGCCTTGTGTTTTAGCCTGCAACTCTTGTTTTAACCCAAAATGCGCCAGATCCAATCGAGCATTCAATCCATCTTTCGTCTTTCCTGGAACGTTTAGCAATGTTCCGACAATACTCTCAGCCACATTCTTTTCAATGTGCATGAAATCAATACAATGTTGGACACAATTATACCGCCAATACCTAAGTCGTCGATACCATATGTTGAATTTCTTCCAATAGGTCGGTTCTTTATGTCCGGAATTTGAACCATCACCCTCTTTTGATGTGTTCCTTTTTCTCTTAATTGTCTTCCCCCCTCTTCCAGTAGAAGTTTCTAGGATTCTTGATACTTTATCCTTAAATCCTTTCCCCCATATATTCTTAACGTATTTAACCTGTATTTAACCTCGTTGAATATTTCTTCCCCGGTCATAGGATTTGCAGTAGTTCCCCATTCTTGTTTTCCATTGAACGCCTTCGTTTGCTTTCTGAAAGGATGGTTATATGGTAGATATCTTCTGTGACCAGCATAACTCTGCTTGGATGAGAAAGGAAGTCTACAACATTGAGTTTCTTTTCGACACACTACACAACCATGGAATCCACTATAAGGGCAGCCACATAGTGTACCAAGAGCAGGGTAATCATTAATCGTCCATAAAACAACTGCACGTAGGATAAATTTTTCTTGTGCATAGGCGTCATATGTTTCAACTCCTTCTTCAAATAAGAGTTGTAGATCATCAATCAAAGGATCCAAAAACACATCAATATCGTTTCCAGGCGTTCCCGATATTAGTACCGAAAGCATGATAAACCTTCTTTTCATACACAACCAAGGCGGAAGGTTGTAAATGACAGCTAAAACCGGCCAAACACTATGATTTCTATTACCTCTATTTACGTCAACCCCATCTGTGGAAATGCCAAGCCGAAGATTTCTTGGATCGTCAGCAATTTCGGGAAATTGGTTATCTATGGCTTGCCATGCAGGTGAATCTGATGGGTGGCGTAAAACACCGGGTTTTTTGGAACTGGTGGCGTGCCATAATAAATCTTTTGCTATACTCTTAGCTTGAAAGAGTCGTTTCAATCGTGGTATTATGGGAAAGTACCACATTACCTTTGCAGGAATATTTTCATACATTATTTTAGTGTTCTCATCCACCTTCCACCTTGACTTCCCACAAGTTGGACATACAACCAAGTCTTTGTACTCCTTCCTGTAAAGAATGCAGTCGTTGATGCATACATGTATCCTTGTATATCCTGAACCCATTGCCTTCATTGTCTTTTTTGCCTCATATGTATTGTTAACCATTTCGTTACCTTCAGGTAGCATCTTTTTCAACAAAGCTAGAAGTTCAGTAAAGCACTTATCTGAGACTCCATGCTTACTCTTCAAGTTGACTAGTTGAACTAGTGCGGACAACTTTGTGAAGTTAGGACATCCTTTATAAAGGGGCTTCTCAGCATCAACAAGTAGTTCCTGAAGCTTCTCATAGTCCTCTGTGAAATTATCTTATGTGGCATTTACCATTTCTATTGTTTCCGTGGCATCTGTTGGAATTTCGGTGTCAAAATACTCTGTATGAAGCACATTTTTAACTGGCTCATCTTTTTCTCCATGTTTTATCCACCTTGTATAATTTGGATCAATTCCCTTATTGAACAAGTGATGATCCACTTCATCCAAAGGAAGAGAGTAGTGGTTTAAACAATTTATACATGGACATGGAATTTTTTTTTTTGTTTAGTTTTTTTTGGATCGATGTTCGTCGACATCTTCAAATTGCGAACTGCGTAATCTAGAAATGCTGCAACTCCATCCATATATGGTTTTTTGGTTCTATCGGTTAACATCCAAGACTTATCCATCCTTTAATCACGACCTGGTACATAAGCATAGTAGAGTAAAAACACATTAGAATAAAAATACGACAAGGTATGTAGAGAAACATCATATAATATACGCATCCTTATGATTGTCAAATTTTATTGCCTGATCACCGACCAAGCAATAAATACAGGGCTGTATTTAAAGAACATGCATAAATTAAAGAACAGTAGGGTTCCATAGTTCAACAAATCATATATCTGTTGAATATGTTTAAACAATATTTATTAAAGAACATGCATAAATTAGTTGAACACCTTTCAAAATTGTCGAACAGCAGCCTTGTAGTTTCGTATGATGCAGCCTTCTTTTCGTAACAACAGGGTTTCTATATATGCAGCCTTCAAAATTGTCCAACATGCAGCCTTCAAAATTGTCGAACAGTAGGGTTACGTATGATGCAGCCTTGTTTCTAATTCTAATTGGGATTTGCGATGATACAAAACAATCACAGTAGATTTACTCTGTTTTGGTTATTTTAAAAAAAAGGACGATTAAAGTTGGTGTTTTTATAAATTAAAAACCAATTAATTTACAAACGGATGAAGTGGTGGAGTGGTTTTGGTGCGTGTGAAGCAATCAAGGGGTCGTGGGTTCGATCCTCGTTTATGCCTGGATTTTAGGCGATTTTTTTGAAATTTTAGTTCTTTTATTTTGCAGTTAAATTGTTCAAATTATCTTTTTTTTCTTGTTGCGGCGGCGGCGGCAAGAGACACGTACCGTTTCGACGCGTACCGTTTCGACCCGTACCGTTTCGACCCATACCGTTTTGACCCGTACTGTTACGGATCAGTTCTGTTCGAATTGTTTTGAGTCTGCACAAGTTTGAATTAAATCTGATTGCTGATTCGCATGGTTTGACAAGTCACATTATTCACAGATCTACATAGACATGATTCGCACTGATTGTTTTTGAAACGAAGGCACGGATAAATCTTTGATAGTCAGCGCAAATCTGTGACATTTCACACGAATCAGAAACATCAGCTACTGAACAGAACCTTCAGTCGCCGAAATTTGTCTAGTAGTGGTATGCGAGGTAGCTCAGGCAGCTACTTATGTTGTCGGCGATGACAATGGCTGGACGTTTAACGTCGATGGCTGGGAAAAAGGCAAGAATATCAACGCAGGCGACGTCCTTGGTATCCTATCACCACTTTCGATATAATAATAATATGTGTTGATATTATTAAAGAAGTGCGTATTTAATTACTTGAATTGATATTATATGATTGTAACAGTGTTTAAGTACGCAAAAGGATCACATAATGTGGTGGCTGTGGACGAGGGAGGCTATTATGGATGCGATGTATCCCCATACGATGCAAAGGTGTACACAAGTGGAAATGACCAAATTACCGTTTCGAACCTACGCGAACCGTTTCGACCCTTACCGTTTACCGTTTCGACAAGTACCATTTCGAACCGAACCATTCCGACCAATACCGTTTCGAACCGAGCCTAAGGCGTAAAACGACACCAGTTAAAGCCAATTTGGATGACTCGTGATCTGACATTCAAATTTTATACTACTCGTCACAATTTCAAAACATATCTCACTGTCTGTAACGAAGATTATACATTTAAACTAATAATATTTGTGCAGAGTTAATGTTTGTGGCATTGTTTTCCCTTTGAATGCTTATCTCTTGACTGTCTTTTTGTTTAAAATGTTTTAGTTTTTTTAATGACAGTTAACATGTCAAGTATGATCACCAAAGTTATATTCTTAAAAAAAACTGACCCGACCCGAAACCCGTTCTGTCCCGGACCCGTTTCGACCCGAACCAAAACAACTCTTTTTTATAATTGACCCATTTTGACCCGAACCCGTTCTGACCCGAACCCGTTTTGACCCATGACCCGACCCAACCCAACCCGACCCGTTTGCCAGGTCAAAACTAATTGCAAGTCAAGATGGATTAACAAAAGTATATCCAAGCCTTCTTCACATATATACAATCATAATTCAAGTGATTTAGGACTTCTACATAGGGGTGCAAACGAGCCGAGCTACTCGCGAGCTACTCGAGCTCGACTCGAAAAAAAGCTCGAACGTGCCGAGCTTAAACGAGCTCGAGCTCGAGCCCGAGCCTAAAAACAAGCTCGTTTAGTAAACGAGCCCGAACCCGAGCTTCGCTTATCGAGCTCAGCCGGCTCGCGAGCCTAAACGAGCTTTCTGTTTATATATTTTTTAGTATTATATTAAACATATATTTATATAATAATAATTACCATTTATATAAATATAAAAAATAACTAGATTATATGTATAATAATAATTATAGTTAATATAAATTAATTAATAAATACTAAACGAGTCGAGCCCGAGCCAAGCTCGAGCTTGAAAAATTACCTTCGAGCCGAGCTCGAGCTTTAGAAATAAAGGTCGAATCGAGCTCGGGCTCGGCTCGGCTCGTTTGCACCCCTACTTCTACATATTCAAAAAGTTCACCATTTTTTCTCATTCAGTATAAAAGGAATTAAAATACAATATTCCATCGGGTTAGACACTTGACCCAGTGGAAGGGACGGGTGCACACTTGTCGTGAGCTTTGTATCAACAAATCATGCCCCGATCACCTTGTCCGCTGCGGATCGGGGTGTGAAAGATTTCCTACCTTAACTTTCCTATTGGTGGGATTTACTGAGTATGATGATGATGCTACAAAAATCTTACAACAAAAAGTCATATATGGCTTAATGGACGATACTGGGCCTTATTGGATTGCAATAGACACTAGTATGTCATACAGTTGCATAAATCGGTTAATTTCAATAATCGGTTCGGTTAATTCGTATAACCGGTCAATTAGACCAGTCATTTGGGCCCATGATGGTTATTTGGGTTCTTAAAGGTCAATTAGGCCCAATGAAGGTCAGTTAGGGTTGTTGAGCTCAATGATTGTCAACTAGGCCCAATGACGGTCAATTAGACCCAACGATGGTAAACTAGGTTCAATGAAGGCCAGTTAGAGTTGTTGAAGCTCAGTGATGGCCAACTAAGCCCAGTGGTGATCAAATAGACCCAATTATGGTCATTTAGGCCAAATGATGGTTAATTGCGGTTTTTGAGCTTAATGATGGTCAATTAGGCCTAATGAAAGTCAACTAGGTCTGATGATTGCCAGTTAGCTTCAATGATAGTTAGTTGAGCTTAAGAAAGGTCAATTAGGCCTAATGAAGGCCATTTAGGGTTGTTAAGCTCAATGATGGTCAATTAGGCCCAATAAAGGTCAGTTAGGGTTGTTGACCTAAATGACAATTAATCAGGGCCAATAAAGGTGAATTAGTTGTTAGAATGCTCCAGTGAGTAGAGTGTGAATTCTCACACGACCCGAAAAATAACCCGAACCTAATGAAGGTCAGTTAGGGTTGTTGACCTCAATGGTGGCCAATTAGGCTCAAAAGGTCAACTAGGCCTAATGATTGTCAATTAGCCCAAGTGATAGTTAGTTAGGCTTAATAAAGGTCAATTAGGCCCAATGAAAGTTAGTTAGGGTTGTTAAACTCAATGATGGTCAATTAGGCCCAATCATGGTCAATTAGAGGCAATTAAGGTGAATTACTTGTTACACTGCTCTAGTGAGTATGGGTACGAATTTCGGACACGACCCGAAAAACAACATGAACCATAGGAAAATTGACCAATAGGGACTAAATTAGTATGATCATGACCCAAACTTTTGTGGGTTGCCCCGAACACTAGAGGGGGTAATTTTGACCTAAAGCCTTCCAAATGGGTCAATTTGGGTTGATTTTAAAATTATATGGGTTGGTTTGGGTTATATATTTTAACTAAATGGGTCACAATGGGTCACTTGAAATTCCATCTTTTTATTTTCGGGTCAAAGCGGGTTGACAACATTAAAGAAATGGGTCGATACGGGTTAGTGTCTTAAAGAAACGAGGACGGTTTCCGATCGGAATGGGTTTCGAGCCGGCACAAGTATCCGCACGAGACGGGTTACGGCAAGAAACGGGTTCAGTTCAAATTGAGTTTCGGGCCAAGACAGATTTCGGCACGACGCAGGTTTTGGATCGGAACGGGGTCGGTTCGGGTTGGGTTTCGGGCCGACACGGGTTTTTGCACGGGACGGGTTTCAGATCGCAACGGGTTTTGGAACGACACGAGTTTCCGCACGAGACGAGTTTCGGGTCGAGGCGGGTTTCGTACCATTTCGACCCGTACTGTTTCGAATCGAACCGTTTTGACGCGAACCATTTCGACGCGCACCGTTTCGACGCGTACCGTTTCGACGCGAACCGTTTCGACCTGTACCGTTTCGAACCGACGCGAACCGTTTCGGCGCGAACCGCTTCGACCCTTACCGTTTACCGTTTCGACAAGTACCATTTCGAACCGAACATAAGGCGTAAAACGACACCGGTTAAAGCCAATTTGGATGAGTCGTGATCTGACATTCAAATTTTATACTACTCGTCACAATTTCAAAACATATCCCACTGTCACAATTTTAAAATTTACTTAAAAAACACAAATGTATATAATAATATCATATTTATTGTTAATTTGTGTAATATATGAAAAATATACCTTTAATTTTCGTTTCCCACCACTTCCCCTAAAAAAAATTAATTTCCCTCCTCTTTTCTCCTGTGTCACCTTCCTAAAACATTAAAACATGTTAATTTTTATTTTCCCCCTATTTTCCTTTAACCCTAAATAGATTCCCTCCCAAAATTCATACCCAGATCTCATCTCGTACTGATACCCCTCTTCTCTTTTTGTCTAATCTCTCCTCTGATTGAAGGCCAACCGAAGGAAGAGGAACATAAATCGGAAGACACCCGATTCTAGACCTTAACCGGAGCTCTGAAAACCAATTAAGGATTTACGTGGTTAAGGTAAGTGCAAGAACCCTATTTTCTTCGTATTTATTCAAAAAGTGTTTTATGGTTGTTTATTCAGACCTGTAAGCAGTAGTGTATTTATTGTGAATTTGATCTGAATATATCACTAGTTGGAACTGTTGTTTGACATGAGTTATAATTGAAACTGTTGTTTATGATCTTTCGAATTGTGAATTTGATGTGAATATATCAGTAGTGTATTTACTGATCTTCAAGACTCCTAAAGATAAATTCACCATCTAACTTTGTTTCAATCTTTTGGTTGTGTGATTTGTCTCTGAGAATCATATGAAATTGTGATAAGTCTTGTGAACTGATGAGAGGTTTGTGAATTAAAGGTGTAGATCTGTTATATAATTGGACAGTATGCGTGCTTGTGTTGGTTGGTTTTTTTACTTTGAAGGAGTTGCTGTTGGCGAATTGAAATGGGAATAAGGGAGGTAGTCTATGTGGTTTTACAGGACAAATAGAGGATGTGAGTTATTAGTGTCTGGATCCTTTAAGAATAGGTTGCTGTAAGTTCTTTGATGGCGTTAAATGTGCTGGGTTTTGGACTTTTGGTTGTGTTTTTATTAAGCCTGATTATAATCTCTTCAGAAAATTGCAGGCCATGCTCTTGTTAGTTGTTACATGTACTTATGTTGTTACTGGCTGCTAAATGCTTGTATTATTTTATTACTGCACCTTCATGCTTCTCTCATAACAGGCATTGTTGTATCCCATATAATGTTCAGGGCCTCTAAATTAGCATCATAGATGTATAGAAAACATTTATGTTATTTCATTATCATGTCATTTGGACGTAACTAGGGGTGCTAAACGGGTTGTGTTCGCGGGTTGGCAGGTTCAACCCGACCCGAACCCGAACCCGAAAATTTTATATGAACCCGAACCCGACCCAAACCCGAAATTGTGTCATACCAATGAACCCGAACCTGACCCGAATATTCGTGGGTTGACCCGAACATGACCCGTTCAACCCGAAAACTTTTATTTTTTAATTTTTTTACACAAATTAATATATTAAATTTAAAGTTTACTTAAAAAACACAAATGTATATAATACAATTACATTTAAATTATAAAATCTTATGTGAATTTCTTTTTCTAAGTTATAATTATAGCATAAAATACATACCCAATTTAATTTCTAACAAAAAACATATTGTAAAAAAATATTATATAATATAAAAGGTTAAACGGGTCAACCCGCCAACCCGAACAGGTTGACCCGAACCCGACCCGTTTAGCTAAACAGCTTCGCGGGTTCAACCTGAAACTGAAACTGACCCGAACCCGTTTAGACTAAACCTAAACCCACAAATTTCGTGTTAGGTTCGTGTCGTGTTTTCAGGTCGTGTCAGAAATTCCCCCTTTTATGACAACACATCTACAAACACAAATCCTTTTAAACATATTAATCTTGTTGAAAAAGAAAGATGTTAAGGTACGAATTTTGCAAAATCTTATTACTTACTTCTATTTCCTTGACAAATTACCAAAAAATAATCAAATATTCTTAGCCTTAGATAACCTGGTAACTTACTAACAAACAAAGATCATACCCAAAACCCAAAAACAAAGCTGTGGTTAATTGGTTAATATCATTATAGGCTTAGATCTCAACTATGGCTACAACATAAGTTGCCAAGCCAAAGCCCGATATGATTTAAACTTTTTAAGAAATAAAAATCAAACCTTGCAAACATTAAAAGATTTATCTATTCTACCAACACAGACAACTCGTATTGCTCAATGTACAAACCATCGTAGCGTTATGTGCTCCAGCACGGCCCGTGGGAAACAATAAACAAAACTAAAAACCTATCTTATAATGGTATAAAGACAACATTGTATATTTGTACATAGATATATGTTGATGTTGATTATATTCCTTGTTTCACATATACACACAAAAACAAAAAGGATGAAGAGAATCTGGTGTCATGACACTGTAAAAATTTGGTCCCAATGTTATACACTTTGTTTCTTTCTCTGACAAAAAGAAACTCAAAGAGGGAAGCCTAGCAGAAACCCATCCTTAGCAAAGTGTTTAATTTGTAGGTAGCAGTTTGCTTTTTCTTTGACCAGAAAGATAAGATTCAAACAGTAAAAAAAGAAGAAAAAGTGATGTAACTATTCAACAAAATCCATTAATAAATATTGGTTCTTTTGAGATTATAAATGTTTCATATGTATGTTTCAGTGTGCTTTCTCTTTGATCATAAAGATAAGATGAAGCAGTAAAAAGGGTTTCAAGTATTCAGTAAAAAATTCAATCAACAAATTTTGTGTCTTTAAGATTATTTTACCAGCAAAAAGTACAAAAAGATATGATGACCTTTTACAGGGGGTTTGAAACCCAAAATAGACAGGTGTCTCATAAATAAATAGAAGAGATGGACATGTATCAATTTGTCAAAGAAAACACCATTTAAGCCTAAGTTACAACATCCCAAGCCTTACAATGTTTAAAAATAATAGTATATAAATTGCTTGCATTAGTTTTGACATCAAACCATAGCTTCTATGCACAATCCCATTTGCTGGCTATTAAGTTTTATTTTCTGGTAATGGTTGCACTTATTTCTAGCAGCATCTTAGTTTTGTGACCAAGTTATTTCATGGCTCAAAGGAGTTCTACTGTTTTGTTCTAGTGTGCCATTTTCTTTGCTTTTTCCGCATGGTAGCTAGTCTAATCAAAGGGGTGTAAATTAGTTAATTTGAGATTTAGTTGACAACCCGTTCTAACAAGAACCATTTAACCCGGTTCCAAACCAGTTTTAAACGGTCCGGTTCCAGTTCTCATTTCTGGAAAATTTATTCATTCTCTTTATTGTATATAATAACAACTTTTGTCAAACTCATTTCTAGCATCATGGAAGTTGAAGAAGAAATCATGGAAGTTGAAGAAGAAAGCGATTTCTCGGATAGGGATTCGACAGGTGAATCTGAAAGCGATTTCTCGGATATGGATTTGACAGCACACAAAACAAAAACACCGAAGAGGGGGTTGACCAGGTTACCAAAAATGCGAACAACATTTACAAACTCGGGTGGAAAAAAACACAAAGTTACATTTGATGAATTGAAGAAGTTTTCTGGGGAATATAGATCAGAATTTTCAAGTTTTTTGGGAGACCTAGTAAGAGAATATATCGGATTTAGGTTTTTAGCGTGGAAAACAGTGCCAACAGAAGTAAAGGATAAATTGTGGGAGGAAATAACGGTTAATTCTTTTCTCTTAATTATAAATGTATTTTTACATTTTCATGTGACTAACATACAACTTGTATTATATATTGCAGCGTTTTTATGACATTGATGCATGTCGTAGGCGTTTTGTAATGACTCGGCTTGGTGAACTGCTTCGAAATTTTAGAAGAAAAGTGTATGCGGGATACATAGTACCTAACTTAGGTAAACCAAAGAAACTTGCACGAATTCCTAAGAGGTATCGTTCAATGGTGGAGCAAACAGACTGGGACAAGTTTGTAACATATACACAATCAGACGAGTTTAAGGTTTTAATCTTTTATTCTAATGTTCATCATTATTTTATTTTAAATATAATTTTAAACTCTAATGAAATAATTACAAATTTTGTTGTAAGGATGTGTCAAATAAGAGAAAAACAGCACGATCAAAAAACGTTTATGATCATCACTTGGGACGAGGAGGGTATGCTTATCTAAGAGACAAACTGGTAACTTCATTTCTTCAATTAAAGTTTTTTTTTTTTTTGTGCTTATAATGATTTTTTGTTTGTATGTCTGATGTGTGTGTCCGTTATTTTTGTTGTATATATTACAAGGTACAAAATAACGAACTTTCAGTTGATGAGATCCCCTCTCGTGCTTTAATGTGGAGGAAAGCAAGGGAAAACAAAAACGGAGAATACAAGAATGTTGATGTAAAAGACATAGCTAATAAAATAGTAAGTTCAACTTTAAACTTTTTTGGTTTATTTTTAATTACTATAATACATGTTTATTTGTTAACAATTTCTACAGATTGACACTGAAATGCAAATTAAAGATGGATCCGTGAACCTTGATCCGGGCACGGATGCACTCACATTAGTATTTGGCAAAGAAAAAGGTGGGTATTTAAAAGGTGTTGGTTATGGAGTGACTTCTAGTAGATATTGGCAGAGTCCTCGAACAAAAGGATCATCAAAAGAACGAATTGCACAACTGGAGTTTCAACTACATAACGAGAGACTTGAGCGTGGGAAAAAAGATGAACAAATTAAGACCCTTTCGATGCAGATGGCAGAAACAAATAACACACTTAATCAAGTTTTAGCTCATCTGGCTGCACAAGGACAAACATTACAAATATGTTCATTATCTGCAGACAAAATGTCACAAACACAAGTAAGTGACTTATTTTATTAGCAAATTAATACCTTAATAGTTTTCAAATGTGAACCATTGTTAGCTACCATAAATAGCAATCTATTTATATAAATTTACCATGTGCATTACAATTTTAGAAATTTTCCCTGTTTTATCGAATCGTATTATCTGTATTGCTTCCTTGTTACATTTTGTAGGTAAATTCTTTGGATAAACATGACGGATCAAAGCATAAGGCCAATGCTACAGCATCTAAAATAGTGCAAAAAGAAATGGCACCAACGGTAAGTATGATAATTTCATTTTTTTTTATAATTTCCCATGTAATTATTGATATTTCATAACACACTTATTTGAATTGTAGGTAAAATCTATGAACAATAGTACTGGATCAAAGGACAATACTAATGTTACCACATCTAACATATCAAGTAAAGTAGTGCAAACAGAAGTCACTTCTCATGCTAACACTTCTAAAATGGTGCAAAAAGAAATGATAACGGTAAGTGTTTGACAATTTCGTATTTTTTATAGTTTTTATGTGTGATTGTTGATTTTCTATAACTTAATTAATTCAATGTTTTTAGGAAAATGTGAAAACTAGAAAAAAAGATCTTTTGTCTACGCAAGAGACTTCACTTCTTGGGACATCATCGCAGTTGGAATCACAAGAAAATATACATAATACACATTCAACAAATGTCCTAGAGGTATGTGTTACGAAATACATATTTATATTGATTTTAACCTTAAGATGTTAATATAAAATATTTTTTTTGTAGATCAAGTGTACTCTATATACTATAAATATGAACAACTGTGTGGCTTATGGTACAATTCATTTGTCAACGGGAAAACAAAGCATTCATGGAGTTCCACTACAAGATAATTGCTATAGAGTTTCTATTGATAAAGTTGTAAAAGAAGCAGCATTTTTACCGGTAGAATCATGTGAGGTCAAAACAGTTGGGGATGCACTAAATACTTTTGTTGCTTGGCCAAAATACCTTGTCAAAACTAGCGAAAATGTTTGTTCTTTATTAATATATGATTAATTACTCTAGCTATTGATATTTGTTTTCATGCTTTTTGCTTCAGATACCAAATCTATCAAGCATTCAAACACAAAACTCTACAACTCAAGTCGCTAAAAAGCAAAAGAGATGTTTTACAACGCTAGATGGCATAAAAAAACAGGGAGCAAGAAGAACAAGAAAAACACTTTAAACTAGTACTTATTTTATGTTTACAATCATTTCCTTTTGCAACATTTGTAGATAGTTTTTGATTAGAAGTTTAGTTTTTGGTATTATCGTGCACAGATTTTGGTTTATTAATTTTAATATTATTTGGTTTTAGGTTTTCTCATGTTTATTATTGTTTTTTATTATTTGGATATACATGTGTGGCTAAAGGTTAGCCATAAGCCACACTTAAAAGCACAAAAGTTCATGTGGCTTTACATAAACATTAGCCACACCATTGTCATTTTATCTTTTTGTGTCACAAAATCATAGTAAACGTTATGTAAAAAAAATTATGTGTGACCAAAGATTAAACAATAGTCACATAGTAAAATTACAAATTTTCATGTGGCTTTACATAATTACTAGTCACATCATCGTCACTTTGTTTATTTTGCCGTGACGAAATGTTAGCAATTGTCATGGGTAAAAAAGATTATGTGTGACCAAAGGTTAGACAATAGTCACATTTAAAATTACAAAATTTCATGTGGCTTTACTTGATCATTAGTCACACCATCGCCATTGTGTTTATTTTGGTGTGACGAAATATTAGCAAACGCCATGGGTAAAAAATATTATGTGTGACTAAAGATTACACAATAGGCACACTTAGAAAGAAAAAAAAATTCATGTGGCTTTACATAACTTTTAGCCACACCATCCTTATTTTGATTTTTTTATGTGACAGCATGATAGCATCTGTAATGCACAAAATGAATTTGTGTGGCCAAAGGTTAGATGATAGCCACACATAAAATCATAAAGTTTTATGTGGCTTTACATAATCATTAGCCACATTATCCTTACTTTATGTGACGAAATGATAGCAAATGTCATGAGAAAGTAAATTATAAGTGACCAAATGTTAGCCATTGCCACACTTAAAACCACAAAACTTCATGTAGCTTTACATAAACATTAGCCACGCTATCATCACTTTATTACTTTTGTGTGACGGAATAATAACATATGTCATGTGAAAAAAAAAATGTGTGACCAAAGGTTAAACAATAGTCACACTTAAAATTACAAAATTTTATGTGTGACTAAAGGTTAGACAATAGTCACATATAAAATTACAAAGTTGTTTTTAGTGTCTAGAAATATTTTTTAGCCACAGTTATAGTAAACAGATGTGACTAAATAATAAAACGGTCACACTTACAGTGAGTTCATGTGGCCATTCCAAACATTTAGTCTTACTTAATAAATGGAATGCTTAATTACAACAACTCTTTTTGCCACATTTTTTTTAATTGATGTGGCTAAAACAAACTTTTAAGTGACTATATAATAGAAACAACTACATTTACAATAAATTCATGTGGCTGTTGTTACCCTTTAGCCACACTTATTGTACATAATGTCTGATTTCCAGCAAGAGATAGTGGTACCCTTTAGCCACACTTTAAAGTTGCTACGGCCACTAAACGTGAATGTGGCCGTATGATACCTATGATGACTGGACCTTTGGTCACACTTGAGTTGAAAAAAAAAGTGTGACAAAAGGCGTATGGTCACTCTTTTTTTCTGTGGCCGTAAGCCTTTTTTGGCGTAGTGTAATTAGAAAATGATAATAAGCCGAGTGCGCGTAAGGTAGGAATTTCCTTAAGTCGGATATGGGATTCCAAGTCCATTTGATAGAGGGTCAAATTATGATCATGTAGGAAGAAACGGGAGGTTAAACGGGTAAACGGTTCAAAAGTTATGCGCGTTTTAGTGCGTTCGGACGACGAAACGAACCTGCAGAAAAATGCAATTTCTAGAGGGGGTCGCCGACGGGCTTAGGGGCGTCGCTGACGGGCTCCAGAAAGTGAGTTTTTGGCTGACGGGTTATTTGACTGTCTACAGGGGTTTTTGGCTACGGGTAATTGCAAGGGCCGTCGCCGACGACCCTAGGGCCGTCGCCGACGCCCTCCCCAAGTTCAAAAACCTAAAATTTGTTATTTAAGTTGATTTATGTATCGTAGGCTTCGGTTTGTTATCCGTGGACTACGGCGGACTTTCTAAACATGATTTTGATGGTTCCTTAGATGTTTATGGGCTATAAATCTAAGTCTAAGTCCCATGTAATTAATGTATGATTATGTAAGAAGTATGTGAGAGCTTGTATGTGTATATATGGGTATGTACATCTGTAGATGTGTATATATATGTATGTGTGAAGGTACGTCTGAGTGTATGTATCCACGTGAAGATATGGGAAGGTAGGTATGCATGTGGATGTCTACGTATGTAAGCATAAAGGTATGTACGAGTATATAGGGGTTCGGTAAGATCTTGAATGTGTAAATGTGAGTATGCATGTATGTAGAAATGTAGGGACGTATGTACGTATGTAGATGTGTGTTTACGTATATATGAAGATCCGTATGTATGTATGCGTGTATGTAGAGATGTATGAATGTAAGTATGTATGTATGCGTGTATGTAGAGATGTATGAATGCATGTAAGTATGCAGATGTGTATGTATGAATGTAATATGTATGCATGATTTCGATACGTTGAGGATTAACGTTATTAATAGTGTGCCTGGAGAATGAACATTAATGCAGATACTTTATCGAAGACTCACCAGGGAATTGATATGTGGATGTAATGCTTAAAGATAGACATATAATTGGAATGGGAGGTGTACGTGATTGAATCTTGTTTATGTATTGTGCACTAATGTTATGAATGTATGTGGTGAGTGCAGGTTGTACGAATCACGGGCGGTTATTACGAAGAATAGAGATCGAAGACCAAGTCACAAGATAGATTGTACGGGAATAATTGAGTATGTGTTTTAGCAAACAGGACTTACACCTTGTTGTTGTAAAAGATACATATTAAAACGAACTTTCAATTAAGTCAAGATGTTGTAATGAAAGAATTTTTATGGCACGAATTTCCGCTGCGACTTTTTGTTAAATACGTATTAGGGTCTTACAAGTTGGTATCAGAACCCTTGTTTGAGAGAATTAAGTACGAGAGGATAGGTACTTGAACTCAAACCTATGTGCTCTTGTCATAAGAAACCCGTACAATCCATGACTCGATCAAGATCTAAAGTTAGAAATGGAATGAAAACGTGCATGTATGCATTCATATGAAGAAACTAACGGTTATATTATGTGTAAGGTAAGCATAACTGCTTGGAAAGGATGATTCGTGAATGCGGTCTAGACCGGCATCAAGGCAAGTGATAAGACAAATGAACCCCAGGTACGTAAATTCAACGTGTGGGCGTATGAAGTGGTATAATTAAGCAAGCGAAAGAAAATTATAAATGAAATATAATAGTGACATGGCAATGAAGTTTTGAAAATGTTACACGTGCCGAAACTTAATTCTTCGGACATAAGGTGGCGATTACACAAAGGCACGAAACTAGTATGTGGATTGTGTACCTGGCCAGTACACAAGAACCGTATGACGTTCGTGAGACCGTGATAATTGTTACAGGTATGTCCGTTAGAATTAAGTAGTAGGTGGACGTGAGGGTGAAGAGAAATGTAAGAATCTCAGGAATGAAAGTATGAATGCTACGTTAGAATCCGCGAGACGGATTCGAAACATGAAAGAAGTTAAAGTATGAATGCTATGTTAGCATCCGCGAGACGGATTCGAAACATGAAAGAAGTTAAAGTATGAATGATATGTTAGAATCCGCGAGACGGATTCGAAACATGAAAGAAGTTAAAGTATGAATGCTATGTTAGAATCCGCGAGACGGATTCGAAACATGAAAGAAGTTAAAGTATGAATGCTATGTTAGAATCCGCGAGACGGATTCGAAACATGAAAGAAGTTAAAGTATGAATGATATGTTATAATCTGCGAGATGTATTCCAAACATGGATAGAATGAAAGTATGAATGATGTGTTAGAATCCGCGAGATGGATTCGAAGCATGAAAGGAATAAAGTATGAATTACCTGTTTGAATTCGCGAGGCAGATTCAACACATGTAAGGAATAAAAGGTACGAATGATATGTTTGAAACCGCTAGATGGATTCAAACATAGAAGGAATGAAGGGTATGGATGTTACGTTTAAATCCGTGGGACGGATTTAAAACATAAAAAGGATGTAATGAATGCCTTTATAAGTAAGCATGAATGAGAAGAGGTACGAGCGTGTACCTCAATACATATACGATAATTAAGAAACGTTAGTTTGGCCTTGAAAGGTCAACTTGCGAAGGTAGGCGAAATAAGTGACTAGAATGAAAGAATTGCATGCGAGAAATGAAATGTGTGACACGTTATAGCGTGTACATAAGGAATTGTAGAATGAATGTTTGAATGAAAAATGCTAATTGCTAAACTTGCTGATAAGAATTATAGAAGCCTTGATGTGATGAAACCAATCGAATTGGTGGAAGGATGTGTACGAGTGAAGGCACGTTACACGGGTAAATGAAATCTAGCCTGGTACGGCTAGCACTCGTGAAGAATGTGGACAGATCTGATTTACGGATCACTAAAGTATGGAAGGAAATCGAGGTTAGTAAAATGTGTAATTCATGTTGGATAGGTATGAATTGGTAGGTTGAGAAAGACCTACGAAATGACTGATAGAATATGTACGGTATAGTATGGAATGTTTGATTTCTAATAGTCAACATAAGAAGAAAATTATGTCATTAAAAAAAAATAATAATAAATCTCAAAAGTTTTGAGTGGAAGTTTTGCATATTGATTAAACTCTCGTGCGATGAACTAGTACGACACATTTACTTATGTAAATTAAGAAATGCATGGAGTGAAAGCGATAGAAATGTGAAATGAATGAAATGATTCAAAGGTAACGTAAAGGTACGCATAGTACAAATAACTACAGGGAACGTATAACGATGTTAACTTTGGAATTAAGCACGAATGCACGACTATGAAATAGTAACTTCGTTGCGATAACGAAACAAAATTAAATATTATGTAATATATGTATAGAATGTGATCTTAAAGGATGAAATGAAGGTATTAGACCGGTTATAAACAGATCATATGAAAGTAAGCATTATTATAGGTTTGAATATATATGTACGATGAACTGTTACTAACCGGTCAAGGAAATGAGAAGGTTAGGTGGAAGTATGGCATGGAAAGTATAGATTTTTTAAGAAGAAGTCAATTGTATAAATACTTATGAATTGAGATAGGATGATTGCTTATAATTATGATGTGACCGTGAAGTCAAACATAGATATGTGTATGTGTAAACGGAAGTGAGAAAGGTTTCGGGGACGAAACCTTGTTTAAGGGGGGTAGACTTGTAATACCCCAAAACCCGAATGTTTATAATTATCGTATGTCCTATATGACTTAGCATGAAATAAATGACTAGGCTATTTAACCTAGTTAAGTGTGTGGTTAGAAGTATTAAAAGACAAGAGTTTTGCCAATATTATTTAGTGGCAAACTTGAGGGACTAAAGTGGGGTAAATGAAAGTTGTATTTATAAAAAAAAAATATATACACATACACACACGGTGGTGTGTTCGAGAAGGAGCCAGGAGCTCCATGAAGCTCACAAACCCTAACCATGAAGATCACCAAATTGAAGGGTTAATGGTAGCTCAAATTCAAGAAGAAACATGGATTAATGATCACCTTCACAAGGGGATCGCAAGGTATGTCTTAAAAGTTAGATTGGTGATTATGCACGAAGTGGGTTTTGATGTAAACCGTGAATTTGTATGAAATTGAGAATGGGTGTGTGTTAGAATCATCATATAGAACATGGATTATGCATGGTTTAGGTTAATTTGATGTTTAAGGGTGAAACCCGTTTGTTATGGTGAAGATGATGACATGGGTAAATCATCTATGTCTAAATTCTTGCTTAATATTGATGTATTTTGATTTGTATGATGGATTCTTGTTAGAGGAATTGAAAGAAATGTGATACTAGTATGTTTGATGTTTATGCATGTATGATTCATGTTGATTAGAAGGAAGAAATTAATGAATTATGTATGAGATTAGAAGGATATGCATGAACTAGTTGTACGTTATGCTTAAAAGGTGGTACGCACACCAATCGTATGATAAAATGTATATATTGTCGTCCGTATAGTCGATTATGATGTTACGGGTATATAATGATAAGTCGAAAGTTAAATTAAATGAACCGTTGACTTCTAAAAGTCAACTGGGTATAAGAAGAATGGTTAGACGTGTTGTCATAATTGTAAGATTAGAGTAAGTTATACGGTGCGTGTTAGACTTATGTGTGTTTAATGCGATGACATGATGAATTACATGAGTGCAAACGGATATGGGTATGGCTATATGAGTTACGTTTGTTAGAAATGACTAATGATATGACCGTTAACATGTACAAATGAGTATGCTAATAAGAGCATGATTTCGATGAAATGGAAGCATAGGAATCACGTCGAGACGAGCTCAAGCACGAGGTGTTAACGGGCCAAGAGGAGGCAAGAGATCGGATACGAGCACGGACGCATAGGGTAAGTGATTTCGTAATCACTTCTTAGTTGCTTATGTAAATTATATGCAACTTAATTAAATATGATAATTGAGGTCAAATAGGAATGAATTGTATGATGTCGATGAAGTATTAAACGGATCTTAGTTTTGATCCGAGCAAGGTATGTGTGATTAAGAATTGTAGCTAAGTAGTAGGATTGGTTACTTATGCAAGGAATTCCTTTGTTGTTAAGGATAGAGCGAAATTGACAAAAACGCCCTTGATAGGTATATCAGGCAAACGACCTTAAATGTCTATTGGAAACAAGCGAATCGATTAGAGTAATGTTTTGGTTATGTGTGAAAGCGAAGAATATGGTTTTGTATGTCATAGACCATTTAATGCGCAAATACCCATAACGGGTCAAATAATTAGAAAATGATAATAAGCCGAGTGCGCGTAAGGTAGGAATTTCCTTAAGTCGGATATGGGATTCCAAGTCCATTTGATAGAGGGTCAAATTATGATCATGTAGGAAGAAACAGGAGGTTAAACGGGTAAACGGTTCAAAAGTTATGCGCGTTTTAGTGCGTTCGGACGACGAAACGAACCTGCAGAAAAATGCAATTTCTAGAGGGGGTCGCCGACGGGCTTAGGGGCGTCGCCGACGGGCTCTAGAAAGTGAGTTTTTGGATGACGGGTTATTTGACTGTCTACAGGGGTTTTTGGCTACGGGTAATTGCAAGGGCCGTCGCCGACGACCCTAGGGCCGTCGCCGACGCCCTCCCCAAGTTCAAAAACCTAAAATTTGTTATTTAAGTTGATTTATGTATCGTAGGCTTCGGTTTGTTATCCGTGGACTACGGCGGACTTTCCAAACATGATTTTGATGGTTCCTTAGATGTTTATGGGCTATAAATCTAAGTCTAAGTCCCATGTAATTAATGTATGATTATGTAAGAAGTATGTGAGAGCTTGTATGTGTATATATGGGTATGTACATCTGTAGATGTATATATATATGTATGTGTGAAGGTACGTCTGAGTGTATGTATGCACGTGAAGATATGGGAAGGTATGTATGCATGTGGATGTCTACGTATGTAAGCATAAAGGTATGTATGAGTATATAAGGGTTCGGTAAGATCTTGAATGTATAAATGTGAGTATGCATGTATGTAGGAATGTAGGGACGTATGTACGTATGTAGATGTGTGTTTACGTATATATGAAGATTCGTATGTATGTATGCGTGTATGTAGAGATGTATGAATGTAAGTATGTATGTATGCGTGTATGTAGAGATGTATGAATGCATGTAAGTATGTAGATGTGTATGTATGAATGTAAGTGTGTATGTATGCATGATTTCGATACGTTGAGGATTAACGTTATTAATAGTGTGCCTGGAGAATGAACATAATGCAGATACTTTATCGAAGACTCACCAGGGAATTGATATGTGGATGTAATGCTTAAAGATAGACATATAATTGGAATAGGAGGTGTACGTGATTGAATCTTGTTTATGTATTGTGCACTAATGTTATGAATGTATGTGGTGAGTGCAGGTTGTACGAATCACGGGCGGTTATTACGAAGAATAGAGATCGAAGACCGACTCACAAGATAGATTGTACGGGAATAATTGAGTATGTGTTTTAGCAAACAGGACTTACACCTTATTTTTGTAAAAGATACATATTAAAACGAACTTTCAATTAAGTCAAGATGTTGTAATGAAAGAATTTTTATGGCACGAATTTCCGCTGCGACTTTTTGTTAAATACGTATTAGGGTCTTACAGAAAACACTTGACAACCTCCTAGAAGCAGCTTTTCTTGCCACCAGACCTTTCTCCATCAATTAGGAATCTGATGCCATCACTAAACACATTCCTTAAATTCTAGCCATTTGTTGGGTGTTTTTTTTGGTGTCTAATCCGCATATATATCACCATTGCCCTTGATTTTCTTGACTGTATATCTCTTAAATGTCAACATATATACGTGTGATTTAGTTTACAAAGATTTTTCAATGCTGAGAACCTCGATCAGAGAGTAAAAAAGGCGTAAGGTTCACAATGGTGTAAAATTAAAATGGGACATACCGTGCTAGGATTCAAGTTACAGGAACAAGGGCCAAACCGACCACCCAAGAATTGAATCGTCGAGCGAAATTACTTGACAACCTTCTAGAAGCAGCTTTTCTTGCCACCAGACCTTTCTACATCAATTAGGAATCTGATGCCGTCACTAAACACATTCCTTAAATTGTAGCCATTTGTTGAGTGTTTTTTTTGTGTCTAATCCGCATATATATCACCATTGCCCTTAATTTTCTTGAGTGTATATCTCTTAAATGTCAACATATACACGTGTGATTTAGTTTACGAAGATTTTTCAATGCCGATGACCTCGATCAGAGAGTAAAAAAGGCTGAAGGTACACAATGGAGTAAAATTAAAATGGGATATACCGGGCTAGGATTCGAGTTATCAGAACAAGGGCCAAACCAACCACCCAAGAATGGAATCGTCGAGCGAAAACACTTGACAACCTCCTAGAAGCAGTTTTTCTTGCCACCAGACCTTTCTCCATCAATTAGGAATCTGATGCTGTCACTAAACACATTCCTTAAATTGTAGCCATTTGTTGAGTGTTTTTTTTTGTGTCTAATCCACATATATATCACCATTGCCCTTCATTTTCTTGACTGTATATCTCTTAAATGTCAACATATACACGTGTGATTTAGTTTAGGAAGATTTTTCAATGCCGAGAACCTCGATCAGAGAGTAAAAAAGGCGTAAGGTTCACAATGATGTAAAATTAAAATGGGATATACCGGGCAAGGATTCGAGTTACATGAACAAGGGCCAAACCAACCACCCAAGAATGGAATCGTCGAGCGAAAACACTTGACAACCTCCAAGAAGGGGCTTTTCTTGCCACCAGACCTTTCTCCATCAATTACGAATTTGATGCCGTCACTAAACACATTTCTTAAATTGTAGCCATTTCTTGAGTGTTTTTTTTTGTGTCTAATCTGCAAATATATCACCATTGCCCATTATTTTCTAGACTGTATATCTCTTAAGTGTCAGCATATACACGTGTGATTTAGTTTACGAAGATTTTTCAATACCGAGAACCTCGATCAGAGAGTAAAAAAGGTGTAAGGTTCACAATGGTGTAAAATTAAAATGGGATATTCCGGGCTAGGATTCGTGTTACAGGAACAAGGGCCAAACCAACCACCCAATAATGGAATCGTCGAGCGAAAACACTTGACAACCTCCTAGAAGCAGCTTTTCTTCCCAAAAGACCTTTCTCCATGAATTAGGAATCTGATGCCGTCACTAAACACATTCCTTAAATTGTAGCTATTTGTTGAGTGTTTTTTTTGTGTCTAATCCGCATATATATCACCATTGCCCTTGATTTTCTTGACTGTATATCTCTTAAATGTCAACATATACACGTGTAATTTAGTTTACGAAGATTTTTCAATGCCGAGAACCTCGATTAGAGAGTAAAAAAGGCGTAAGGTTCACAATGGTGTAAAATTAAAATAGGATATACCGGGCTAGGATTCGTGTTACAGGAACAAGGGCCAAACCAACCACCCAATAATGGAATTGTCGAGCGAAAACACTTGACAACCTCCTAGGAGCAGCTTTTCTTCCCAAAAGACCTTTCTCCATGAATTAGGAATCTGATGCCATCACTAAACACATTCCTTAAATTGTAGCTATTTGTTGAGTGTTTTTTTTTTTGTGTCTAATCCGCATATATATCACCATTGCCCTTGATTTTCTTGACTGTATATCTCTTAAATGTCAACATATACACGTGTAATTTAGTTTACGAAGATTTTTCAATGCCGAGAACCTCGATCAGAGAGTAAAAAAGGCGTAAGGTTCACAATGGTGTAAAATTAAAATAGGATATACCGGGCAAGGATTCGAGTTACAGGAACAAGGGCCAAACCAACCACCCAAGAATGGAATCGTCGAGCAAAAACACTTGATAACCTCCTAGAAGCAGCTTTTCTTACCACCAGACCTTTTTCCATCAATTAGGAATCTGATGCAGTCACTAAACACATTCCTTAAATTGTAGCCATTTGTTGAGTGTTTTTTTTTGGAGTCTAATCCGCATATATATCACCATTGCCCTTGATTTTCTTGACTGTATATCTCTTAAATGTCAACATATACACATGTGATTTAGTTTAAGAAGATTTTTCAATGCCGAGAACCTCGATCAGAGAGTAAAAAAGGCGTAAGGTTCACAATGGCGTAAAATTAAAATGGGATATACCGGGCTAGGATTCGAGTTACAGAAACAAGGGCCAAACCAACCACCCAAGAATGGAATCGTCGAGCGAAAACACTTGACAACCTCCAAGAAGCAGCTTTTCTTGCCACCAGACATTTCTCCATCAACTAGGAATCTGATGTCATCACTAAACACATTCCTTAAATTGTAGCCATTTGTTGAGGGTTTTTTTTTGTGTTTAATCCGCATATATATCACCATTGCCCATGATTTTCTTGATTGTATATCTCTTAAATGTCAACATATACACGTGTGATTTAGTTTATAAATATTTTTCAATGCCGAGAACATCGATCAGCGAGTAAAAAAGGCGTAAGGTTCACAATGGTGTAAAATTAAAATGGGATATATCGGGCTATGATTCGAGTTAAAGAAACAAGGACCAAACCAACCACCCAAGAATGTAATCGTCGAGAGAAAACACTTGAGAAACTCCTAGAAGCAGCTTTTCTTGCCACCAGACCTTTCTCCATCAATTAGGAATCTGATGCCATCACTAAACACATTCCTTAAATTGTAGCCATTTGTTAAGTGTTTTTTTTTTGTGTCTAATCCGCATATATATCACCATTGCCCTTGATTTTCTTGATTGTATATCTCTTAAATGTCAACATATACACGTGTGATTTAGTTTACGAAGATTTTTCAATGCCGAGAACCTCGATCAGAGAGTAAAAAAGGCGTAAGGTTCACAATGGTTTAAAATTAAAATGGGATATACCGGGCTAGGATTCGATTTACAGGAACAAGGGCTAAACCAACCGCCCAAGAATGGAATCATCGAGCGAAAAAACTTGACAACCTCCTAGAAGCAGCTATTCTTGCCACCAGACCTTTCTCCATCAATTAGGAATTTGATGCCATCACAAAACACATTCCTTAAATTGTAGCCATTTGTTGAGTGTTTTTTTTTGTGTCTAATCCGCATATATATCACCATTGCCCTTGATTTTCTTGACTGTATATCTCTTAAATATCAACAGATACACGTCTGATTTAGTTTACGAAGAATTTTCAATGCCGAGAACCTCGATCAGAGAGTAAAAAAGGCGTAAGGTTCACAATGGTGTAAAATTAAAATGGGATATACCGGGCTAGGATTCGATTTACAGGAACAAGGGCTAAACCAACCACCCAAGAATGGAATCGTCGAGCGAAAAAACTTGACAACCTCCTAGAAGCAGCTTTTCTTGCCACCAGACCTTTCTCCATCAATTAGGAATCCGATGCCATCACTAAACACATTCCTTAAATTTTAGCCATTTGTTCAGTGTTTTTTTTTGGTGTCTAATCCGCATACATATCACCATTGCCATTGATTTTCTTGAATGTCTATTTCTTAAATGTCAACATATACACGTGTGATTTAGTTTACGAAGATTTTTCAATGTCGAGAACCTCGATCAGAGAGTAAAAAAGGCGTAAGGTTCACAATGGTGTAAAATTAAAATGGGATATACCGGGATATGATTCGAGTTACAGGAACAAGGGCCAAACTAACCACCCAAGAATGGAATCGTTGAGCGAAAACACTTGACAACCTCCTACACGCAGCTTTTCCTGCCACCAGACCTTTCTCCATCAATTAGGAATCTGATGCCATCATTAAACACATTCCTTAAATTGTAGCCATTTGTTGAGTGTTTTTTTTGTCTCTAATCCGCATATATATCACCATTGCCCTTGAATTTCTTGACTGTATATCTCTTAAATGTCAACATATACACGTGTGATTTAGTTTACGAAGATTTTTCAACGCGGAGAACTTCGATCAGAGAGTAAAAAAGGCGTAAGGTTCACAATGGTGTAAAATTAAAATGGGATATACCGTGCTAGGATTCGAGTTACAGGAACATGGGCCAAACCAACCATTCAAGAACGGAATCGTCGAGCGAAAACACTTGACAACCTCCTAGAAGCAGCTTTTCTTGCCACCAGACCTTTCTCCATCAATTAGGAATCTGATGTCGTCACTAAACACATTCCTTAAATTGTAGCCATTTGTTAAGTGTTTTTTTTTGTCTTCTAATCCGCATATATATCACCATTGCCCTTGATTTTCTTGACTGTGTATCTCTAAAATGTCAACATATACACGTGTGATTTAGTTTACGAAGATTTTTCAATGCCGAGAACCTCGATCAGAGAGTAAAAAAGGCGTAAGGTTCACAATGGTGTAAAATTAAAATGGGATATACCAGGCTAGGATTCGAGTTACAGAAACAATGGCCAAACCAACCACCCAAGAATGGGATCGTCGAGCGAAAACACTTGACAACCTCCTAGAAGCAGCTTTTCTTGCCACCAGACCTTTCTCCATCAATTAGGAATCTGATGCCATCACTAAACACATTCCTTAAATTGAAGCCATGTGTTGAGTGTTTTTTTGCTGTCTAATCCGCATATATATCACGATTACCCTTAATTTTCTTGACTGTATATCTCTTAAATGTCAACATATACATGTGTGATTTAGTTTACGATGAATTTTCAATGCCGAGAACCTCGATCAGAGAGTAAAAAAGGCGTAAGGTTCACTATAGTGTAAATTTAAAATGAGATAAATAGGGCTAGGATTCGAGTTACAGGAACAAGGGCCAAACCAACCACCCAAGAATGGAATCGTCGAGCGAAAACACTTGACAACCTCCTAGAAGCAGCTTTTATTGCCACCAGACCTTTCTCCATCAATTAGGAATCTGAAGCCGTCACTCAACACATTCCTTAAATTGTTGCCATTTGTTGAGTGTTTTTTTTGTGTCTAATCCGCATATATATCACCATTGCCCTTGATTTTCTTGCCTGTATATCTCTTAAATGTCAACATATACACGTGTGATTTAGTTTACGAAGATTTTTCAATGCCGAGAACCTCGATCAGATAGTAAAAAGGCGTAAGGTTCACAGTGGTGTAAAATTAAAATGGGATATACAAGGTTAGGATTCGAGTTACAAAACAAGGGATAAACACACCTCCGAAGAATGGATTCGTCGAGCGAAAACACTTGAGAACCTCCTAGAAGTAGCTTTTCTTGCCACCAGACCTTTCTCCATCAATTAGGAATCTGATGCCGTCACTAAAAACATTCCTTAAATTGTAGCCATTTGTTGAGTTTTTTTTTGGTGTCTAATCCGCATATATATCACCATTGCCCTTGATTTTCTTGACTGTATATCTCATAAATGTCAACATATACACGGGTGATTTAGTTTACCAAGATTTTTCAACGTCGAGAACCTCGATCAGAGAGTAAAAAAAGCGTAAGGTTCACAATGGTGTAAAATTAAAATGGGATATACCGGGCTAAGATTTGAGTTACAGGAAAAAGGTCCAAACCAACCACCCAAGAATGGAATCGTCGAGCGAAAACACTTGACAACCTCATAGAAGCAGCTTTTCTTGCCACAAGACCATTCTCCATCAATTAGAAATCTGATCCCGTCACTAAATACATTCCTTAAATTGTAGCCATTTGTTGAGTGTTTTTTGTGTGTCTAATCCGCATATATATCACGATTGCCCTTGATTTTCTTGACTGTATATCTCTTAAATGTCAACATATACACGTGTGATTTAGTTTACAATGATTTTTCAATGCCGAGAACCTCGATCAGAGAGCAAAAAAGGAGTAAGGTTCACAACTGTGTAAAATTAAAATGGGATATACCGGGCTAGGATTCGAGTTACAGGAACAAGGGCCAAATCAACCACCCAAGAATGGAATCGTCGAGCGAAAACACTTGACAACCTCCTAGAAGTAGCTTTTCTTGCCACCAGAACTTTCTCCATCATTTAGGAATCTGATGCCGTCACTAAACACATTCCTTAAATTGTTGCCATTTGTTGTGTGTTTTTTTTCTGTGTCTAGTCTAAATATATATCACCATTGCCCTTGATTTTCTTGACTGTATATCTCTTAAATGTCAACATATACACGTGTGATTTAGCTTACGAACATTTTTCAATCCCGAGAACCTCGATCAGAGAGTAAAAAAGGCGTAAGGTTCACAATGGTGTAAAATTAAAATGGGATATACCGGGGTAGGATTCGAGTTACAGGAACAAGGGCCAAACCAACCACACAAGAATGGAATCGTCAAGCGAAAACACTTGACAACCTCCTAGAAGAAGCATTTCTTGCCACCAGACTTTTCTACATCAATTAGAATTCTGTGGCCGTCACTAATCACATTCCTTAAATTGTAGCAATTTGTTGTGTGTTTTTTTTGGTGTCTAATCCGCATATATATCACCATTGCCCTTGATTTTCTTGACTGTATATCTCTTAAATGTCAACATATGCACGTGTGATTTAGTTTACGAAGATTTTTTAATCCCGAGAACTTCGATCGGAGAGTAAAAAAGGCGTAAGGTTCACGATGGTGTAAAATTAAAATGGGATATACCGGGCTAGGATTTAAGTTACAGGAACAAGGGCCAAACCAACCACCCAAGAATGGAATCGTCGAGCGAAAACACTTGACAACCTCCTAGAAGTAGCTTTTCTTGCCATCAGACATTTCTCCATCAAATAGGAATCTGATGCCGTCACTAAACACATTCCTTAAATTGTAGCCATTTGTTGAGTGTTTTTTTTGTGTCTAATCCGCATATATATCACCATTGCCCTTGATTTTCTTGACTGTATATCTCTTAAATGTCAACATATACACGTGTGATTTAGTTTAAGAAGATTTTTCAATGCCGAGAACCACGATCAGAGAGTAAAAAAGGCGTAAGGTTCACAATGGTGTAAAATTAAAATGGGATATACCGGGCTAGGACTCGAGTTACCGGAACAAGGGCCAAACCAACCACCCAATAATGAAATCATCGAGCGAAAACACTTGACAACCTCCTAGAAGCAGCTTTTCTTGCCACGAGGCCTTTCTCCATCAATTAGGAATCTGATGGCGTCACTAAACACATTCCTTAAATTGTAGCCATTTGTTGAGTGTTTTTTTTGTTTCTAATCCGCATATATATCACCATTGCCCTTGAGTTTTCTTGAGTGTATATCTCTTAAATGTCAACATATACACGTGTGATTTAGTTTACGAAGATTTTTCAATGCCGAGAACCTCGATCAGAGAGTAAAAAAGGCGTAAGGTTCACAATGGTGTAAAATTAAAATGGGATATACCGGGCTAGGATTCGAGTTACAGGAACAAGGGCCAAACCAACCACCCAAGAATGGAATCGTCGAGCGAAAACACTTGACAACCTCCTAGAAGCAGCTTTTCTTGCCACCAAACCTTTCTCCATCAATTAGAAATCTGATGCCGTCACTAAACATATTCCTTAATTTGTAGCCATTTGTTGAGTGTTTTTTTTTTTTTATGTCTAATCCGCATATATATCACCATTGCCCTTGATTTTCTTGAATGTATATGTCTTAAATGTCAACATACACACGTGTGATTTAGTTAACGAAGATTTTTCAATGCCGAGAACCTCGATCAGAGAGTAAAAAAGGCGTAAGGTTCACAATGGAGTAAAATTAAAATGGGATATACCGGGCTAGGATTCAAGTTACAGGAACAAGGGCCAAACCAACCACCCATGAATGGAATCGTCGAGCGAAAACACTTGACAACCTCCTAGATGCAGCTTTTCTTGCCACCAGACCTTTCTCCATCAATTAGGAATCTGATGCCGTCACTAATCACATTCCTTAAATTGTAGCCATTTGTTGAGTGTTTTTTTTTTGTGTCTAATCCGCATATATATCACCATTGCCCATGATTTTCTTGAGTGTATATCTCTTAAATGTCAACATATACACGTGTGATTTAGTTTACGAAGATTTTTTAATCCCGAGAACTTCGATCGGAGAGTAAAAAAGGCGTAAGTTTCACAATGGTGTAAAATTAAAATGGGATATACCGGGATAGGATTTGAGTTACAGGAACAAGGGCCAAACCAACCACCCAAGAATGGAATCGTCGAGCTAAAACACTTGACAACCTCCTAGAAGTAGCTTTTCTTGCCATCAGACATTTCTCCATCAAATAGGAATCTGATGCCGTCACTAAACACATTCCTTAAATTGTAGAATCATCGAGCGAAAACACTTGACAACCTCCTAGAAGCAGCTTTTCTTGCCACGAGGCCTTTCTCCATCAATTAGGAATCTGATGTCGTCACTAAACACATTCCTTAAATTGTAGCCATTTGTTGAGTGTTTTTTTTTTGTTTCTAATCCGCATATATATCACCATTGCCCATGATTTTCTTGAGTGTATATCTCTTAAATGTCAACATATACACGTGTGATTTAGTTTACGAAGATTTTTTAATCCCGAGAACTTCGATCGGAGAGTAAAAAAGGCGTAAGTTTCACAATGGTGTAAAATTAAAATGGGATATACCGGGATAGGATTTGAGTTACAGGAACAAGGGCCAAACCAACCACCCAAGAATGGAATCGTCGAGCTAAAACACTTGACAACCTCCTAGAAGTAGCTTTTCTTGCCATCAGACATTTCTCCATCAAATAGGAATCTGATGCCGTCACTAAACACATTCCTTAAATTGTAGAATCATCGAGCGAAAACACTTGACAACCTCCTAGAAGCAGCTTTTCTTGCCACGAGGCCTTTCTCCATCAATTAGGAATCTGATGTCGTCACTAAACACATTCCTTAAATTGTAGCCATTTGTTGAGTGGTTTTTTTTTGTTTCTAATCCGCATATATATCACCATTGCCCTTGATTTTTCTTGTTTGTATATCTCTTAAATGTCAACATATACACGTTTGATTTAGTTTACGAAGATTTTTCAATGCCGAGAACCTCGATCAGAGATTAAAAAAGGCGTAAGGTTCACAATGGTGTAAAATTAAAATGGGATATACCGGGCTATGTTTCGAGTTAGAGAAACAAGGGCCAAACCAACCACCCAAGAATGGAATCGTCGAGCGAAAACACTTGACAACCTCCTAGAAGCAGCTTTTCTTGCCACCAGACCTTTCTCCATCAATTAGGAATCTGATGCCGTCACTAAACACATTCCTTAAATTGTAGCCATTTGTTGAGTTTTTTTTTTTTTTTTTGGTGTCTAATCTGCATATATATCACCATTGCCCTTAATTTTCTTGACTGTATATCTCTTAAATGTCAACATATACACGTGTGATTTAGTTTACGAAGATTTTTCAATGCCGAGAATCTCGATCAGAGAGTAAAAAAGGCGTAAGGTTCACAATGGTGTAAAATTAAAATGTGATATACAGGGCTAGGATTCGAGTTACAGGAACAAGGGCCAAACCAACCACCCAAGAATGGAATCGTCGAGCAAAAACACTTGACAACCTTCCTAGAAGCAGCATTTCTTTCCACCAGACTTTTCTCCATCAATTAGAATTATGTGGCCGTCACTAAACACATTCCTTAAATTGTAGCCATTTGTTGAGTGTTTTTTTTTGTGACTAATCCGCATATATATCACCATTGCCCATGATTTTCTTGAGTGTATATCTCTTAAATGTCAACATATACACGTGTGATTTAGTTTACGAAGATTTTTTTAATCCCGAGAACTTCGATCGGAGAGTAAAAAAGGCGTAAGTTTCACAATGGTGTAAAATTAAAATGGGATATACCGGGCTAGGACTCGAGTTACCGGAACAAGGGCCAAACCAACCACCCAATAATGGAATCATCGAGCGAAAACACTTGACAACCTCCAAGAAGCAGCTTTTTTTGCCACGAGACCTTTCTCCATCAATTAGGAATCTGATGCCGTCACTAAACACATTCCTTAAATTGTAGCCATTTGTTGAGTGTTTTTTTTTGTGTCTAATCCGCATATATATCACCATTGCCCATGATTTTCTTGACTTTATATCTCTTAAATATCAACATATACACGTGTGATTTAGTTTAAGAAGATTTTTCAATGCCGAGAACCTCTATCAGAGAGTAAAAAAGGCGTAAGGTTCACAATGGTGTAAAATTAAAATGGGATATACCGGGCTAGGACTCGAGTTACCGAAACAAGGGCCAAACCAACTACCCAATAATGGAATCATCGAGCGAAAACACTTGACAACCTCCTAGAAGCAGCTTTTCTTGCCACGAGGCCTTTCTCCATCAATTAGGAATCTGATGTCGTCACTAAACACCTTCCTTAAATTGTAGCCATTTGTTGAGTGTTTTTTTTTTTTGTTTCTAATCCGCATATATATCACTATTGCCCTTGATTTTTCTTGAGTGTATATCTCTTAAATGTCTACATATGCACGTGTGATTTAGTTTATGAAGATTTTTTAATCCCGAGAACTTCGATCGGAGAGTAAAAAAGGCGTAAGGTTCACGATGGTGTAAAATTAAAATGGGATATACCGGGCTAGGATTTAAGTTACAGGAACAAGGGCCAAACCAACCACCCAAGAATGGAATCGTCGAGCGAAAACACTTGACAACCTCCTAGAAGTAGCTTTTCTTGCCATCAGACATTTCTCCATCAAATAGGAATCTGATGCCGTCACTAAACACATTCCTTAAATTGTAGCCATTTGTTGAGTGTTTTTTTTGTGTCTAATCCGCATATATATCACCATTGCCCTTGATTTTCTTGACTGTATATCTCTTAAATGTCAACATATACACGTGTGATTTAGTTTAAGAAGATTTTTCAATGCCGAGAACCACGATCAGAGAGTAAAAAAGGCGTAAGGTTCACAATGGTGTAAAATTAAAATGGGATATACCGGGCTAGGACTCGAGTTACCGGAACAAGGGCCAAACCAACCACCCAATAATGAAATCAACGAGCGAAAACACTTGACAACCTCCTAGAAGCAGCTTTTCTTGCCACGAGGCCTTTCTCCATCAATTAGGAATCTGATGGCGTCACTAAACACATTCCTTAAATTGTAGCCATTTGTTGAGTGTTTTTTTTTGTTTCTAATCCGCATATATATCACCATTTCCCTTGAGTTTTCTTGAGTGTATATCTCTTAAATGTCAACATATACACGTGTGATTTAGTTTACGAAGATTTTTCAATGCCGAGAACCTCGATCAGAGAGTAAAAAAGGCGTAAGGTTCACAATGGTGTAAAATTAAAATGGGATATACCGGGCTAGGATTCGAGTTACAGGAACAAGGGCCAAACCAACCACCCAAGAATGGAATCGTCGAGCGAAAACACTTGACAACCTCCTAGAAGCAGCTTTTCTTGCCACCAAACCTTTCTCCATCAATTAGAAATCTGATGCCGTCACTAAACATATTCCTTAATTTGTAGCCATTTGTTGAGTGTTTTTTTTATGTCTAATCCGCATATATATCACCATTGCCCTTGATTTTCTTGAATGTATATGTCTTAAATGTCAACATACACACGTGTGATTTAGTTTACGAATATTTTTCAATGCCGAGAACCTCGATCAGAGAGTAAAAAAGGCGTAAGGTTCACAATGGCGTAAAATTAAAATGGGATATACCGGGCTAGGATTCAAGTTACAGGAACAAGGGCCAAACCAACCACCCATGAATGGAATCGTCGAGCGAAAACACTTGACAACCTCCTAGATGCAGCTTTTCTTGCCACCAGACCTTTCTCCATCAATTAGGAATCTGATGCCGTCACTAATCACATTCCTTAAATTGTAGCCATTTGTTGAGTGTTTTTTTTTGTGTCTAATCCGCATATATATCACCATTGCCCTTGATTTTCTTAAGTGTATATCTCTTAAATGTCAACATATACACGTGTGATTTAGTTTACGAAGATTTTTTAATCCCGAGAACTTCGATCGGAGAGTAAAAAAGGCGTAAGTTTCACAATGGTGTAAAATTAAAATGGGATATACCGGGATAGGATTTGAGTTACAGGAACAAGGGCCAAACCAACCACCCAAGAATGGAATCGTCGAGCTAAAACACTTGACAACCTCCTAGAAGTAGCTTTTCTTGCCATCAGACATTTCTCCATCAAATAGGAATCTGATGCCGTCACTAAACACATTCCTTAAATTGTAGAATCATCGAGCGAAAACACTTGACAACCTCCTAGAAGCAGCTTTTCTTGCCACGAGGCCTTTCTCCATCAATTAGGAATCTGATGTCGTCACTAAACACATTCCTTAAATTGTAGCCATTTGTTGAGTGTTTTTTTTTTTGTTTCTAATCCGCATATATATCACCATTGCCCATGATTTTCTTGAGTGTATATCTCTTAAATGTCAACAAATACACGTGTGATTTAGTTTACGAAGATTTTTTAATCCCGAGAACTTCGATCGGAGAGTAAAAAAGGCGTAAGTTTCACAATGGTGTAAAATTAAAATGGGATATACCGGGATAGGGTTTGAGTTACAGGAACAAGGGCCAAACCAACCACCCAAGAATGGAATCGTCGAGCTAAAACACTTGACAACCTCCTAGAAGTAGCTTTTCTTGCCATCAGACATTTCTCCATCAAATAGGAATCTGATGCCGTCACTAAACACATTCCTTAAATTGTAGAATCATCGAGCGAAAACACTTGACAACCTCCTAGAAGCAGCTTTTCTTGCCACGAGGCCTTTCTCCATCAATTAGGAATCTGATGTCGTCACTAAACACATTCCTTAAATTGTAGCCATTTGTTGAGTGGTTTTTTTTTGTTTCTAATCCGCATATATATCACTATTGCCCTTGATTTTTCTTGTTTGTATATCTCTTAAATGTCAACATATACACGTTTGATTTATTTTACTAAGATTTTTCAATGCCGAGAACCTCGATCAGAGAGTAAAAAAGGCGTAAGGTTCACAATGGTGTAAAATTAAAATGGGATATACCGGGCTATGATTCGAGTTAGAGAAACAAGGGCCAAACCAACCACCCAAGAATGGAATCGTCGAGCGAAAACACTTGACAACCTCCTAGAAGCAGCTTTTCTTGCCACCAGACCTTTCTCCATCAATTAGGAATCTGATGCCGTCACTAAACACATTCCTTAAATTGTAGCCATTTGTTGAGTTTTTTTTTTTTTTTTGGTGTCTAATCTGCATATATATCACCATTGCCCGTAATTTTCTTGACTGTATATCTCTTAAATGTCAACATATACACGTGTGATTTAGTTTACGAAGATTTTTCAATGCCGAGAATCTCGATCAGAGAGTAAAAAAGGCGTAAGGTTCACAATGGTGTAAAATTAAAATGTGATATACAGGGCTAGGATTCGAGTTACAGGAACAAGGGCCAAACCAACAACCCAAGAATGGAATCGTCGAGCAAAAACACTTGACAACCTTCCTAGAAGCAGCATTTCTTGCCACCAGACTTTTCTCCATCAATTAGAATTATGTGGCCGTCACTAAACACATTCCTTAAATTGTAGCCATTTGTTGAGTGTTTTTTTTGTGACTAATCCGCATATATATCACCATTGCCCATGATTTTCTTGAGTGTATATCTCTTAAATGTCAACATATACACGTGTGATTTAGTTTACGAAGATTTTTTTAATCCCGAGAACTTCGATCGGAGAGTAAAAAAGGCGTAAGTTTCACAATGGTGTAAAATTAAAATGGGATATACCGGGCTAGGACTCGAGTTACCGGAACAAGGGCCAAACCAACCACCCAATAATGGAATCATCGAGCGAAAACACTTGACAACCTCCAAGAAGCAGCTTTTTTTTCCACGAGACCTTTCTCCATCAATTAGGAATCTGATGCCGTCACTAAACACATTCCTTAAATTGTAGCCATTTGTTGAGTGTTTTTTTTTGTGTCTAATCCGCATATATATCACCATTGCCCATGATTTTCTTGACTGTATATCTCTTAAATATCAACATATACACGTGTGATTTAGTTTAAGAAGATTTTTCAATGCCGAGAACCTCGATCAGAGAGTAAAAAAGGCGTAAGGTTCACAATGGTGTAAAATTAAAATGGGATATACCGGGCTAGGACTCGAGTTACCGAAACAAGGGCCAAACCAACTACCCAATAATGGAATCATCGAGCGAAAACACTTGACAACCTCCTAGAAGCAGCTTTTCTTGCCACGAGGCCTTTCTCCATCAATTAGGAATCTGATGTCGTCACTAAACACCTTCCTTAAATTGTAGCCATTTGTTGAGTGTTTTTTTTTTGTTTCTAATCCGCATATATATCACTATTGCCCTTGATTTTTCTTGAGTGTATATCTCTTAAATGTCAACATATGCACGTGTGATTTAGTTTACGAAGATTTTTTAATCCCGAGAACTTCGATCGGAGAGTAAAAAAGGCGTAAGGTTCACGATGGTGTAAAATTAAAATGGGATATACCGGGCTAGGATTTAAGTTACAGGAACAAGGGCCAAACCAACCACCCAAGAATGGAATCGTCGAGCGAAAACACTTGACAACCTCCTAGAAGTAGCTTTTCTTGCCATCAGACATTTCTCCATCAAATAGGAATCTGATGCCGTCACTAAACACATTCCTTAAATTGTAGCCATTTGTTGAGTGTTTTTTTTGTGTCTAATCCGCATATATATCACCATTGCCCTTGATTTTCTTGACTGTATATCTCTTAAATGTCAACATATACACGTGTGATTTAGTTTAAGAAGATTTTTCAATGCCGAGAACCACGATCAGAGAGTAAAAAAGGCGTAAGGTTCACAATGGTGTAAAATTAAAATGGGATATACCGGGCTAGGACTCGAGTTACCGGAACAAGGGCCAAACCAACCACCCAATAATGAAATCATCGAGCGAAAACACTTGACAACCTCCTAGAAGCAGCTTTTCTTGCCACGAGGCCTTTCTCCATCAATTAGGAATCTGATGGCGTCACTAAACACATTCCTTAAATTGTAGCCATTTGTTGAGTGTTTTTTTTTGTTTCTAATCCGCATATATATCACCATTGCCCTTGAGTTTTCTTGAGTGTATATCTCTTAAATGTCAACATATACACGTGTGATTTAGTTTACGAAGATTTTTCAATGCCGAGAACCTCGATCAGAGAGTAAAAAAGGCGTAAGGTTCACAATGGTGTAAAATTAAAATGGGATATACCGGGCTAGGATTCGAGTTACCGGAACAAGGGCCAAACCAACCACCCAAGAATGGAATCGTCGAGCGAAAACACTTGACAACCTCCTAGAAGCAGCTTTTCTTGCCACCTAACCTTTCTCCATCAATTAGAAATCTGATGCCGTCACTAAACATATTCCTTAATTTGTAGCCATTTGTTGAGTGTTTTTTTTTATGTCTAATCCGCATATATATCACCATTGCCCTTGATTTTCTTGAATGTATATGTCTTAAATGTCAACATACACACGTGTGATTTAGTTTACGAAGATTTTTCAATGCCGAGAACCTCGATCAGAGAGTAAAAAAGGCGTAAGGTTCACAATGGCGTAAAATTAAAATGGGATATACCGGGCTAGGATTCAAGTTACAGGAACAAGGGCCAAACCAACCACCCATGAATGGAATCGTCGAGCGAAAACACTTGACAACCTCCTAGATGCAGCTTTTCTTGCCACCAGACCTTTCTCCATCAATTAGGAATCTGATGCCGTCACTAATCACATTCCTTAAATTGTAGCCATTTGTTGAGTGTTTTTTTTTGTGTATAATCCGCATATATATCACCATTGCCCATGATTTTCTTGAGTGTATATCTCTTAAATGTCAACATATGCACGTGTGATTTAGTTTACGAAGATTTTTCAATGCCGAGAACCTCGATCAGAGAGTAAAAAAGGCGTAAGGTTCACAATGGTGTAAAATTAAAATGGGATATACCGGGCTAGGACTCGAGTTACCGGAACAAGGGCCAAACCAACCACCCAATAATGGAATCATCGAGCGAAAACACTTGACAACCTCCAAGAAGCAGCTTTTTTTACCACGAGACCTTTCTCCATCAATTAGGAATCTGATGCCGTCACTAAACACATTCCTTAAATTGTAGCCATTTGTTGAGTGTTTTTTTTTGTGTCTAATCCGCATATATATCACCATTGCCCATGATTTTCTTGACTGTATATCTCTTAAATATCAACATATACACGTGTGATTTAGTTTAAGAAGATTTTTCAATGCCGAGAACCTCGATCAGAGAGTAAAAAAGGCGTAAGGTTCACAATGGTGTAAAATTAAAATGGGATATACCGGGCTAGGACTCGAGTTACCGAAACAAGGGCCAAACCAACTACCCAATAATGGAATCATCGAGCGAAAACACTTGACAACCTCCTAGAAGCAGCTTTTCTTGCCACGAGGCCTTTCTCCATCAATTAGGAATCTGATGTCGTCACTAAACACATTCCTTAAATTGTAGCCATTTGTTGAGTGTTTTTTTTTTGTTTCTAATCCGCATATATATCACTATTGCCCTTGATTTTTCTTGAGTGTATATCTCTTAAATGTCAACATATACACGTGTGATTTAGTTTACGAAGATTTTTCAATGCGGAGAACCTCGATCAGAGAGTAAAAAAGGCGTAAGGTTCACAATGGTGTAAAATTAAAATGGGATATACCGGGCTATGATTCGAGTTACAGGAACAAGGGCCAAACCAACCACCCAAGAATGGAATCGTCGAGCGAAAACACTTGACAACCTCCTAGAAGCAGCTTTTCTTGCCACCAGACCTTTCTCCATCAATTAGGAATCTGATGCCCTCACTAAACACATTCCTTAAATTGTAGCCATTTGTTGAGTTTTTTTTTTTGGTGTCTAATCTGCATATATATCACCATTGCCCTTAATTTTCTTGACTGTATATCTCTTAAATGTCAACATATACACGTGTGATTTAGTTTACGAAGATTTTTCAATGCCGAGAATCTCGATCAGAGAGTAAAAAAGGCGTAAGGTTCACAATGGTGTAAAATTAAAATGTGATATACAGGGCTAGGATTCGAGTTACAGGAACACGGGACAAGCCAACCACCCAAGAATGGAATCGTCGAGCGAAAACACTTGACAACCTCCTAGAAGCAGCATTTCTTGCCACCAGACTTTTCTCCATCAATTAGAATTCTGTGGCCGTCACTAAACACATTCCTTAAATTGTAGCCATTTATTGAGTGTTTTTTTTGTGACTAATCCGCATATATATCACCATTGCCCATGATTTTCTTGACTGTATATCTCTTAAATGTCAACATATACACGTGTGATTTAGTTTACGAAGATTTTTTAATCCCGAGAACTTCGATCGGAGACTAAAAAGGCGTAAGGTTCACAATGGTGTAAAATTAAAATGGGATATACCGGGCTAGGATTTGAGTTACAGGAACAAGGGCCAAACCAACCACCCAAGAATGGAATCGTCGAGCGAAAACACTTGACAACCTCCTAGAAGTAGCTTTTCTTGCCATCAGACATTTCTCCATCAAATAGGAATCTGATGCCGTCACAAAACACATTCCTTAAATTGTAGCCATTTGTTGACTGTTTTTTTTGTGTCTAATCTGCATATATATCACCATTGCCCTTGATTTTCTTGACTGTATATCTCTTAAATGTCAACATATGCACGTGTGATTTAGTTTACGAAGATTTTTCAATGCCGAGAACCTCGATCAGAGAGTAAAAAAGGCGTAAGGTTCACAATGGTGTAAAATTAAAATGGGATATACCGGGCTAGGACTCGAGTTACCGGAACAATGGCCAAACCAACCACTCAATAATGGAATCATCGAGCGAAAACACTTGACAACCTCCTAGAAGCAGCTTTTTTTGCAACGAGACCTTTCTCCATCAATTAGAAATCTGATGCCGTCACTAAACACATTCCTTAAATTGTAGCCATTTGTTGAGTGTTTTTTTTTTGGTTTCTAATCCGCATATATATCACCATTGCCCTTGATTTTTCTTGAGTGTATATCTCTTAAATGTCAACATATACACGTGTGATTTAGTTTACGAAGATTTTTCAATGTCGAGAACCTCGATCAGAGAGTAAAAAAGGCGTAAGGTTCACAATGGTGTAAAATTAAAATGGGATATACCGGGCTAGGACTCGAGTTACCGGAACAATGGCCAAACCAACCACTCAATAATGGAATCATCGAGCGAAAACACTTGACAACCTCCTAGAAGCAGCTTTTCTTGCCACCAGACCTTTCTCCATCAATTAGGAATCTGATGCCGTCACTAATCACATTCCTTAAATTGTAGCCATTTGTTGAGTGTTTTTTTTGTGTCTAATCCACATATATATCACCACTGCCCTTGATTTTCTTGACTGTGTAACTCTTAAATGTCAACATATACACGTGTGATTTAGTTTACGAAGATTATTCAAGGCCGAGAACCTCGATCAGAGAGTAAAAAAGGCGTAAGGTTCACAATGGTGTAAAATTAAAATGGGATATACCGGGCTAGGATTCAAGTTACAGGAACTAGGTCCAAACCAACCACCCAAGAATGGAATCGTCGAGCGAACACACTTGGCAACCTCCTAGAAGCAGCTTTTCTTCCCACCAGACCTTTCTCCATCAATTAGGAATCTGATGCCGTCACTAAACAAATTCCTTAAATTGTAGCCATTTGTTAAGTGTTTTTTTTTTTTGTGTCTAATCCGCATATATATCACCACTGCCCTTGATTTTCTTGACTGTGTAACTCTTAAATGTCAACATATACACGTGTGATTTAGTTTACGAAGATTTTTTAAGGCCGAGAACCTCGATCAAAGAGTAAAAAAGGCGTAAGGTTCACAATGGTGTAAAATTAAAATGGGATATACCGGGCTAGGATTCGAGTTACAGGAACAAGGGCCAAACCAACCACCCAAGAATGGAATCGTCGAGCGAAAACACTTGACAACCTCCTAGAAGCAGTTTTTCGTGCCACCAGACCTTTCTCCATCAATTAGGAATCTGATGCCGTCACTAAACACATTCCTTAAATTGTAGCCATTTCTTGAGTGTTTTTTTTTGGTGTCTAATCCGCATATATATCACCATTGCCCTTGATTTTCTTGACTGTATATCTCTTAAATGTCAACATATACAAGTGTGATTTATTTTACGAAGATTTTTCAATGCCGAGAACCTCGATCAGAGAGTAAAAAAGGCGTAAGGTTCACAATGGTGTAAAATTAAAATGGGATATACCGGGCTAGGATTCGAGTTACAGGAACAAGGGCCAAACCAACCACCCAAGAATGGAATCATCGAGCGAAAACACTTGACAACCTCCAAGAAGCTGCTTTTCTTGCCACCAGACCTTTCTCCATCAATTAGGAATCTGATGCCGTCACTAAACACATTCCTTAAATTGCACCCATTTGTTGAGTGTTTTTTTTTTTTGTGTCTAATCCGCATATATATCACCATTGCCCTTGATTTTCTTGACTGTATATCTCTTAAATGTCAACATATAGACGTGTGATTTAGTTTACGAAGATTTTTCAATGCCGGGAATCTCGATCAGAGAGTAAAAAAGGTGTAAGGTTCACAATGGTGTAAAATTAAAATGGAATATACCGGGCTAGGATTCGAGTTACTGGAACAAGGGCCAAACCAACCACCCAAGAATGGAATCGTCGAGCGAAAACACTTGACATCCTCCTAGATGCAGCTTTTCTTGCCACCAGACCTTTCTCCATCAATTAGGAATCTGATGCCGTCACTAATCACATTCCTTAAATTGTAGCCATTTGTTGAGTGTTTTTTTTGGTGTCTAATCTGCATATATATCACCATTGCCCTTAATTTTCTTGACTGTATATCTCTTAAATGTCAATATATACACGTGTGATTTATTTTACGAAGATTTTTCAATGCCGAGAATCTCGATCAGAGAGTAAAAAAGACGTAAGGTTCACAATGGTGTAAAATTAAAATGTGATATACAGGGCTTGGATTCGAGTTACAGGAACAAGGGCCAAACCAACCACCCAAGAATGGAATCGTTGAGCGAAAACACTTGACAACCTCCTAGAAGCAGCTTTTCTTCCCACCAGACATTTCTCAATCAATTAGGAATCTGATGCCGTCACTAAACAAATTCCTTAGATTGTAGCCATTTGTTGAGTGTTTTTTTTGGTGTTTAATCCGCATATATATCACAATTGCCCTTGATTTTCTTGACTGTGTAACTCTTAAATGTCAACATATACACGTGTGATTTAGTTTACGAAGATTTTTCAAGGCCGAGAACCTCGATCAGAGAGTAAAAAAGGCATAAGGTTCACAATGGTGTAAAATTAAAATGAGATATACCGGGCTAGGATTCAAGTTACAGGAACAAGGGCCAAACCAACCACCCAAGAATGGAATTGTCGAGCGAAAACACTTGACAACCTCCTAGAAGCAGCTTTTCTTCCCACTAGACCTTTCCCCATCAATTAGGAATCTGATGCCGTCACTAAACAAATTCCTTAAATTGTAGCCATTTGTTGAGTGTTTTTTTTGTGTCTAATCCGCATATATATCACCACTGCCCTTGATTTTCTTGACTGTGTAACTCTTAAATGTCAACATATACACGTGTGATTTAGTTTACGAAGATTTTTCAAGGCCGAGAACCTCGATCAAAGAGTAAAAAAGGCGTAAGGTTCACAATGGTGTAAAATTAAAATGGGATATACCGGGCTAGGATTCGAGTTACAGGAACAAGGGCCAAACCAACCACCCAAGAATGGAATCGTCGAGCGAAAACACTTGACAACCTCCTAGAAGCAGTTTTTCTTGCCACCAGACATTTCTCCATCAATTAGGAATCTGATGTCGTCACTAAACACATTCCTTAAAATGTAGCCATTTCTTGAGTGTTTTTTTTTTTTGTGTCTAATCCGCATATATATCACCATTGCCCTTGATTTTCTTGACTGTATATCTCTTAAATGTCAACATATACATGTGTGATTTATTTTACGAAGATTTTTCAATGCCAAGAACCTCGATCAGAGAGTAAAAAAGGCGTAAGGTTCACAATGGTGTAAAATTAAAATGGGATATACCGGGCTAGGATTCGAGTTACAGGAACAAGGGCCAAACCAACCACCCAAGAATGAAATCATCGAGCGAAAACACTTGACAACCTCCAAGAAGCTGCTTTTCTTGCCACCAGACCTTTCTCCATCAATTAGGAATCTGATGCCGTCACTAAACACATTCCTTAAATTGCACCCATTTGTTGAGTGTTTTTTTGTGCCTAATCCGCATATATATCACCATTGCCCTTGATTTTCTTGACTGTATATCTCTTAAATGTCAACATATAGATGTGTGATTTAGTTTACGAAGATTTTTCAATGCCGGGAATCTCGATCAGAGAGTAAAAATGGTGTAAGGTTCACAATGGTGTAAAATTAAAATGGAATATACCGGGCTATGATTCGAGTTACTGGAACAAGGGCCAAACCAACCACCCAAGAATGGAATCGTCGAGCGAAAACACTTGACAACCTCCTAGAAGCAGCTTTTCTTGCCCCCAGACCTTTCTCCATCAATTAGGAATCTGATGCCGTCACTAAACATTTTCCTTTAATTGTAGTCATTTGTTGTGTGTTGTTTTTTGGTGTCTAATCCGCATATATATCCCCATTGCCCTTGATTTTATTGACTGTATATCTCTTAAATGTCAACATATACACGTGTGATTTAGTTTACGAAGATTTTTCAGTGCCAAGAATCTCGATCAGGGAGTAAAAAAGGCGTAAGGTTCACAATGGTGTAAAATTAAAATGGGATATACCGGGCTAGGATTCGAGTTACTGGAACAAGGGCCAAACCAACCACCCAAGAATGGAATCGTCGAGCGAAAACACTTGACAACCTCCTAGAAGCAGCTTTTCTTGCCACCAGACCTTTCTCCATCAATTAGGAATCTGATGCCGTCACTAAACACATTCCTTAAATTGTAGCCATTTGTTGAGTGTTTTTTTTTTGGTGTCTAATCCGCATATATATCACCATTGCCCTTAATTTTGTTGACTGTAGGTCTCTTAAATGTCAACATATACACGTGTGATTTAGTTTACGAAGATTTTTCAATGCCGAGAACCTCGACCAGAGAGTAAAAAAGGCGTAAGGTTCACAATGGTGTAAAATTAAAATGTAATATACCGGGCTAGGATTCAAGTTACAGGAACAAAGGTCAAACCAACCACCCAAGAATGGAATCGTCGAGCGAAAACACTTGACAACCTCCTAGAAGCAGCTTTTCTTGCCACTAGACCTTTCTCCATCAATTAGGAATATGATGCGGTCACTAAACACATTCCTTAAATTGTAGCCATTTGTTGAGTGTTTTTTTGTGTCTAATATGCATATATATTACCATTGCCCTTGATTTTCTTGACTGTATATCTCTTAAATGTCAACATATACACGTGTGATTTAGTTTACGAAGATTTTTCAATGCCGAGAACCTCGATCAAAGAGTAAAAAAGGCGTAAGGTTCACAATGGTGTAAAATTAAAATGAGATATATCGGGCTAGGATTTGAGTTACAGGAACAAGGGCCAAACCAACCACCCAAGAATGGAATCGTCGAGCGAAAACACTTGACAACCTCCTAGAAGCAGCTTTTCTTGCCACCAGACCTTTCTCCATCAATTAGGAATCTGATGCCGTCACTAAACACATTCCTTAAATTGTAGCCATTTGTTGAGTGTTTTTTTTTTTGTTTCTAATCCGCATATATATCACCATTGCCCTTGATTTTCTTGACTGTATATCTCTTAAATGTCAACATATACACGTGTGATTTAGTTTACGAAGATTTTTCAATGCCGAGAATCTCGATCAGAGAGTAAAAAAGGCGTAAGGTTCACAATGGTGTAAAATTAAAATGAGATATACCGGGCTAGGATTCGAGTTACAGGAACAAGGGCCAAACCAACAACCCAAGAATGGAATCATCGAGCGAAAACAATTGACAACCTCCAAGAAGAAGCTTTTCTTGCCACCAGACCTTTCTCCATCATTTAGGAATCTGATGCCGTCACTAAACACATTCCTTAAATTGTAGCCATTTGTTGAGTGTTTTTTTTTTGTGTCTAATCCACATATATATCACCATTGCCCTTGATTTTCTTGACTGTATATCTCTTAAATGTCAACGTATATACGTGTGATTTAGTTTACGAATATTTTTCAATGACGAGAATCTCGATCAGAGAGTAAAAAAGGCGTAAGGTTCACAATGGTGTAAAATTAAAATAGGATATACAGGGCTAGGATTCGAGTTACTGGAACATGGTCCAAACCAACCACCCAAGAATGGAATCGTCGAGCGAAAACACTTGACAACCTCCTAGAAGCAGCTTTTCTTGCCACCAGACCTTTCTCCATCAATTAGGAATCTAATGCCGTCACTAAACACATTCCTTAAATTGTAGCCATTTGTTGAGTGTTTTTTTTTGTGTCTAATCCGCATATATATCACCATTGCCCTTGATTTTCTTGACTGTATATCTCTTAAATGTTAACATATATACGTGTGATTTAGTTTACGAACATTTTTCAATGCCGAGAACCTCGATCAGAGAGTAAAAAAGGCGTAAGCTTCACAATGGTGTAAAATTAAAATAGGATATACAGGGTTAGGATTCGAGTTACTGGAACATGGGCCAAACCAACCACCCATGAATGGAATCGTCGAGCGAAAACACTTGACAACCTCCTAGATGCAGCTTTTCTTGCCACCAGACCTTTCTCCATCAATTAGGAATCTGATGCCGTCACTAATCACATTCCTTAAATTGTAGCCATTTGTTGAGTGTTTTTTTTGTGTCTAATCCGCATATATATCACCATTGCCCTTGATTTTCTTGACTGTATATCTCTTAAATGTCAACATATATACGTGTGATTTAGTTTACGAATATTTTTCAATGACGAGAATCTCGATCAGAGAGTAAAAAAGGCGTAAGGTTCACAATGGTGTAAAATTAAAATAAGATATACATGGCTAGGATTCGAGTTACAGAAACAAGGGCCAAACCAACAACCCAAGAATGGAATCATCGAGCGAAAACAATTGACAACCTCCAAGAAGAAGCTTTTCTTGCCACCAGACCTTTCTCCATCATTTAGGAATCTGATGCCGTCACTAAACACATTCCTTAAATTGTAGCCATTTGTTGAGTGTTTTTTTTTGTGTCTAATCCACATATATATCACCATTGCCCTTTATTTTCTTGACTGTATATCTCTTAAATGTCAACATATATACGTGTGATTTAGTTTACGAATATTTTTCAATGACGAGAATCTCGATCAGAGAGTAAAAAAGGAGTAAGGTTCACAATGGTGTAAAATTAAAATAGGATATACAGGGCTAGGATTCGAGTTACTGGAACATGGGCCAAACCAACCACCCAAGAATGGAATCGTCGAGCGAAAACACTTGACAACCTCCTAGAAGCAGCTTTTCTTGCCACCAGACCTTTCTCCATCAATTAGGAATCTAATGCCGTCACTAAACACATTCCTTAAATTGTAGCCATTTGTTGAGTGTTTTTTTTTTGGTGTCTAATCCGCATATATATCACCATTGCCCTTGATTTTCTTGACTGTATATCTCTTAAATGTCAACATATACAAGTGTGATTTATTTTACGAAGATTTTTCAATGCCGAGAACCTCGATCAGAGAGTAAAAAAGGCGTAAGGTTCACAATGGTGTAAAATTAAAATGGGATATACCGGGCTAGGATTCGAGTTACAGGAACAAGGGCCAAACCAACCACCCAAGAATGGAATCATCGAGCGAAAACACTTGACAACCTCCAAGAAGCAGCTTTTCTTGCCACCAGACCTTTCTCCATCAATTAGGAATCTGATGCCGTCACTTAACAAATTCCTTAAATTGCACCCATTTGTTGAGTGTTTTTTTTTGTGTCTAATCCGCATATATATCACCATTGCCCTTGATTTTCATGACTGTATATCTCTTAAATGTCAACATATAGACGTGTGATTTAGTTTACGAAGATTTTTCAATGCCGGGAATCTCGATCAGAGAGTAAAAAAGGTGTAAGGTTCACAATGGTGTAAAATTAAAATGGAATATACCGGGCTAGGATTCGAGTTACTGGAACAAGGGCCAAACCAACCACCCAAGAATGGAATCGTCGAGCGAAAACACTTGACAACCTCCTAGATGCAGCTTTTCTTGCCACCAGACCTTTCTCCATCAATTAGGAATCTGATGCCGTCACTAATCACATTCCTTAAATTGTAGCCATTTGTTGAGTGTTTTTTTTTTGGTGTCTAATCTGCATATATATCACCATTGCCCTTAATTTTCTTGACTGTATATCTCTTAAATGTCAACATATACACGTGTGATTTATTTTACGAAGATTTTTCAATGCCGAGAATCTCGATCAGAGAGTAAAAAAGGCGTAAGGTTCACAATGGTGTAAAATTAAAATGTGATATACAGGGCTAGGATTCGAGTTACAGGAACAAGGGCCAAACCAACCACCCAAGAATGGAATCGTTGAGCGAAAACACTTGACAACCTCCTAGAAGCAGCTTTTCTTCCCACCAGACATTTCTCAATCAATTAGGAATCTGATGCCGTCACTAAACAAATTCCTTAGATTGTAGCCATTTGTTGAGTGTTTTTTTTTGGTGTCTAATCCACATATATATCACAATTGCCCTTGATTTTCTTGACTGTGTAACTCTTAAATGTCAACATATACACGTGTGATTTAGTTTACGAAGATTTTTCAAGGCCGAGAACCTCGATCAGAGAGTAAAAAAGGAGTAAGGTTCACAATGGTGTAAAATTAAAATGGGATATACCGGGCTAGGATTCGAGTTACAGGAACAAGGGCCAAACCAACCACCCAAGAATGGAATCGTCGAGCGAAAACACTTGACAACCTCCTAGAAGCAGCTTTTCTTCCCACCAGACCTTTCCCCATCAATTAGGAATCTGATGCCGTCACTAAACAAATTCCTTAAATTGTAGCCATTTGTTGAGTGTTTTTTTTGTGTCTAATCCGCATATATATCACCACTGCCCTTGATTTTCTTGACTGTGTAACTCTTAAATGTCAACATATACACGTGTGATTTAGTTTACGAAGATTTTTCAAGGCCGAGAACCTCGATCAAAGAGTAAAAAAGGCGTAAGGTTCACAATGGTGTAAAATTAAAATGGGATATACCGGGCTAGGATTCGAGTTACAGGAACAAGGGCCAAACCAACCACCCAAGAATGGAATCATCGAGCGAAAACACTTGACAACCTCCAAGAAGCAGCTTTTCTTGCCACCAGACCTTTCTCCATCAATTAGGAATCTGATGCCGTCACTTAACAAATTCCTTAAATTGCACCCATTTGTTGAGTGTTTTTTTTTTTGTGTCTAATCCGCATATATATCACCATTGCCATTGATTTTCATGACTGTATATCTCTTAAATGTCAACATATAGACGTGTGATTTAGTTTACGAAGATTTTTCAATGCCGGGAATCTCGATCAGAGAGTAAAAAAGGTGTAAGGTTCACAATGGTGTAAAATTAAAATGGAATATACCGGGCTAGGATTCGAGTTACTGGAACAAGGGCCAAACCAACCACCCAAGAATGGAATCGTCGAGCGAAAACACTTGACAACCTCCTAGATGCAGCTTTTCTTGCCACCAGACCTTTCTCCATCAATTAGGAATCTGATGCCGTCACTAATCACATTCCTTAAATTGTAGCCATTTGTTGAGTGTTTTTTTTTGGTGTCTAATCTGCATATATATCACCATTGCCCTTAATTTTCTTGACTGTATATCTCTTAAATGTCAACATATACACGTGTGATTTATTTTACGAAGATTTTTCAATGCCGAGAATCTCGATCAGAGAGTAAAAAAGGCGTAAGGTTCACAATGGTGTAAAATTAAAATGTGATATACAGGGCTAGGATTCGAGTTACAGGAACAAGGGCCAAACCAACCACCCAAGAATGGAATCGTTGAGCGAAAACACTTGACAACCTCCTAGAAGCAGCTTTTCTTCCCACCAGACATTTCTCAATCAATTAGGAATCTGATGCCGTCACTAAACAAATTCCTTAGATTGTAGCCATTTGTTGAGTGTTTTTTTTTTGGTGTCTAATCCACATATATATCACAATTGCCCTTGATTTTCTTGACTGTGTAACTCTTAAATGTCAACATATACACGTGTGATTTAGTTTACGAATATTTTTCAAGGCCGAGAACCTCGATCAGAGAGTAAAAAAGGCGTAAGGTTCACAATGGTGTAAAATTAAAATGGGATATACCGGGCTAGGATTCGAGTTACAGGAACAAGGGCCAAACCAACCACCCAAGAATGGAATCGTCGAGCGAAAACACTTGACAACCTCCTATAAGCAGTTTTTCTTGCCACCAGACCTTTCTCCATCAATTAGGAATCTGATGTCGTCACTAAACACATTCCTTAAATTGTAGCCATTTCTTGAGTGTTTTTTTTGGTGTCTAATCCGCATATATATCACCATTGCCCTTGATTTTCTTGACTGTATATCTCTTAAATGTCAACATATACATGTGTGATTTATTTTACGAAGATTTTTCAATGCCGAGAACCTCGATCAGAGAGTAAAAAAGGCGTAAGGTTCACAATGGTGTAAAATTAAAATGGGATATACCGGGCTAGGATTCGAGTTACAGGAACAAGGGCCAAACCAACCACCCAAGAATGGAATCATCGAGCGAAAACACTTGACAACCTCCAAGAAGCTGCTTTTCTTGCCACCAGACCTTTCTCCATCAATTAGGAATCTGATGCCGTCACTAAACACATTCCTTAAATTGCACCCATTTGTTGAGTGTTTTTTTGTGTCTAATCCGCATATATATCACCATTGCCCTTGATTTTCTTGACCGTATATCTCTTAAATGTCAACATATAGACGTGTGATTTAGTTTACGAAGATTTTTCAATGCCGGGAATCTCGATCAGAGAGTAAAACTGGTGTAAGGTTCACAATGGTGTAAAATTAAAATGGAATATACCGGGCTATGATTCGAGTTACTGGAACAAGGGCCAAACCAACCACCCAAGAATGGAATCGTCGAGCGAAGACACTTGACAACCTCCTAGAAGCAGCTTTTCTTGCCCCCAGACCTTTCTCCATCAATTAGGAATCTGATGCCGTCACTAAACATTTTCCTTTAATTGTAGTCATTTGTTGTGTGTTGTTTTTTGGTGTCTAATCCGCATATATATCCCCATTGCCCTTGATTTTCTTGACTGTATATCTCTAAAATGTCAACATATACATGTGTGATTTAGTTTACGAAGATTTTTCAGTGCCAAGAATCTCGATCAGGGAGTAAAAAAGGCGTAAGGTTCACAATGGTGTAAAATTAAAATGGGATATACCGGGCTAGGATTCGAGTTACTGGAACAAGGGCCAAACCAACCACCCAAGAATGGAATCGTCGAGCGAAAACACTTGACAACCTCCTAGAAGCAGCTTTTCTTGCAACCAGACCTTTCTCCATCAATTAGGAATCTGATGCCGCACTAAACACATTCCTTAAATTGTAGCCATTTGTTGAGTGATTTTTTTTGGTGTCTATTCCGCATATATATCACCATTGCCCTTAATTTTGTTGACTGTATGTCTCTTAAATGTCAACATATACACGTGTGATTTAGTTTACGAAGATTTTTCAATGCCGAGAACCTCGACCAGAGAGTAAAAAAGGCGTAAGGTTCACAATGGTGTAAAATTAAAATGTGATATACAGGGCTAGGATTCGAGTTACAGGAACAAAGGCTAAACCAACCACCCAAGAATGGAATCGTCGAGCGAACACACTTGACAACCTCCTAGAAGCAGCTTTTCTTGCCACCAAACCTTTCTCCAACAATTAGGAATCTGATGCCGTCACTAAACATATTCCTTAATTTGTAGCCATTTGTTGAGTGTTTTTTTTTTGGTGTCTAATCCGCATATATATCACCATTGCCCTTGATTTTCTTGAATGTATATGTCTTAAATGTCAACATACACACGTGTGATTTAGTTTACGAAGATTTTTCAATGCCGAGAACCTCGATCAGAGAGTAAAAAAGGCGTAAGGTTCACAATGGTGTAAAATTAAAATGGGATATACCGGGCTAGGATTCAAGTTACAGGAACAAAGGTCAAACCAACCACCCAAGAATGGAATCGTCGAGCGAAAACACTTGACAACCTCCTAGAAGCAGCTTTTCTTGCCACTAGACCTTTCTCCTTCAATTAGGAATATGATGCGGTCACTAAACACATTCCTTAAATTGTAGCCATTTGTTGAGTGTTTTTTTGTGTCTAATATGCATATATATTACCATTGCCCTTGATTTTCTTGACTGTATATCTCTTAAATGTCAACATATACACATGTGATTTAGTTTTCAAAGATTTTTCAATGCCGAGAACTCGATCAGAGAGTAAAAAGGCGTAAGGTTCCCAATGATGTAAAATTAAAATGGGGTATACCGGCCTAGGATTCGAGTTACAGGAAAAAGGGCCAAACCAACCACCCAAGAATGGAATCGTCGGGCGAAAACACTTGACAACCTCCTAGAAGCAGCTTTTCTTGCCACCAGACCTTTCTCCATCAATTTGGAATCTGATGCGGTCACTAAACACATTCCGTAAATTGTAGCCATTTGTTGAGTGTTTTTTTTTTGTTTCTAATCCGCATATATATCACTATTGCCCTTGATTTTTCTTGAGTGTATATCTCTTAAATGTCAACATATACACGTGTGATTTAGTTTACGAAGATTTTTCAATGCGGAGAACCTCGATCAGAGAGTAAAAAAGGCGTAAGGTTCACAATGGTGTAAAATTAAAATGGGATATACCGGGCTATGATTCGAGTTACAGGAACAAGGGCCAAACCAACCACCCAAGAATGGAATCGTCGAGCGAAAACACTTGACACCCTCCTAGAAGCAGCTTTTCTTGCCACCAGACCTTTCTCCATCAATTAGGAATCTGATGCCGTCACTAAACACATTCCTTAAATTGTAGCCATTTGTTGATTGTTTTTTTTTGTTTCTAATCCGCATATATATCACCATTGCCCTTGATTTTCTTGACTGTATATCTCTTAAATGTCAACATATACACGTGTGATTTAGTTTACGAAGATTTTTCAATGCCGAGAACCTCGATCAGAGAGTAAAAAAGGCGTAAGGTTCACAATGGTGTAAAATTAAAATGAGATATACCGGGCTAGGATTCGAGTTACAGGAACAAGGGCACCAACAACCCAAGAATGGAATCATCGAGCGAAAACAATTGACAACCTCCAAGAAGAAGCTTTTCTTGCCACCAGACCTTTCTCCATCATTTAGGAATCTGATGCCGTCACTAAACACATTCCTTAAATTGTAGCCATTTGTTGAGTGTTTTTTTGTGTGTCTAATCCACATATATATCACCATTGCCCTTGATTTTCTTGACTGTATATCTCTTAAATGTCAACATATATACGTGTGATTTAGTTTACGAATATTTTTCAATGACGAGAATCTCGATCAGAGAGTAAAAAAGGCGTAAGGTTCACAATGGTGTAAAATTAAAATAGGATATACAGGGCTAGGATTCGAGTTACTGGAACATGGGCCAAACCAACCACCCAAGAATGGAATCGTCGAGCGAAAACACTTGACAACCTCCTAGAAGCAGCTTTTCTTGCCACCAGACCTTTCTCCATCAATTAGGAATCTAATGCCGTCACTAAACACATTCCTTAAATTGTAGCCATTTGTTGAGTGTTTTTTTTTTGTGTCTAATCCGCATATATATCACCATTGCCCTTGATTTTCTTGACTGTATATCTCTTAAATGTTAACATATATACGTGTGATTTAGTTTACGAAGATTTTTCAATGCCGAGAACCTCGATCTGAGAGTAAAAAAGGCGTAAGCTTCACAATGGTGTAAAATTAAAATAGGATATACAGGGCTAGGATTCGAGTTACTGGAACATGGGCCAAACCAACCACCCAAGAATGGAATCGTCGAGCGAAAACACTTGACAACCTCCTAGAAGCAGCTTTTCTTGCCACCAGACCTTTCTCCATCAATTAGGAATCTAATGCCGTCACTAAACACATTCCTTAAATTGTAGCCATTTGTTGAGTGTTTTTTTTTTTGTGTCTAATCCGCATATGTATCACCATTGCCCTTGATTTTCTTGACTGTATATCTCTTAAATGTTAACATATACACATGTGATTTAGTTTTCAAAGATTTTTCAATGCCGAGAACTCGATCAGAGAGTAAAAAGGCGTAAGGTTCCCAATGATGTAAAATTAAAATGGGGTATACCGGCCTAGGATTCGAGTTACAGGAAAAAGGGCCAAACCAACCACCCAAGAATGGAATCCTCGGGCGATAACACTTGACAACCTCCTAGAAGCAGCTTTTCTTGCCACCAGACCTTTCACCATCAATTAGGAATCTGATGCGGTCACTAAACACATTCCTTAAATTGTAGCCATTTGTTGAGTGTTTTTTTTGGTGTCTAATCCGTATATATATGAACATTGCCCTTGATTTTCTTGACTGTATATCTCTTAAATGTCAACATATACACGTGTGATTTAGTTTACGAAGATTTTTCAATGCCGAGAACCTCGATCAAAGAGTAAAAAAGGCGTAAGGTTCACAATGGTGTAAAATTAAAATGAGATATATCGGGCTAGGATTTGAGTTACAGGAACAAGGGCCAAACCAACCACCCAAGAATGGAATCGTCGAGCGAAAACACTTGACAACCTCCTAGAAGCAGCTTTTCTTGCCACCAGACCTTTCTCCATCAATTAGGAATCTGATGCCGTCACTAAACACATTCCTTAAATTGTAGCCATTTGTTGAGTGTTTTTTTTTTGTTTCTAATCCGCATATATATCACCATTGCCCTTGATTTTCTTGACTGTATATCTCTTAAATGTTAACATATACACGTGTGATTTAGTTTACGAAGATTTTTCAATGCCGAGAACCTCGATCAGAGAGTAAAAAAGGTGTAAGGTTCACAATGGTGTAAAATTAAAATGAGATATACCGGGCTAGGATTCGAGTTACAGGAACAAGGGCCAAACCAACAACCCAAGAATGGAATCATCGAGCGAAAACAATTGACAACCTCCAAGAAGAAGCTTTTCTTGCCACCAGACCTTTCTCCATCATTTAGGAATCTGATGCCGTCACTAAACACATTCCTTAAATTGTAGCCATTTGTTGAGTGTTTTTTTTGTGTCTAATCCACATATATATCACCATTGCCCTTGATTTTCTTGACTGTATATCTCTTAAATGTCAACATATATACGTGTGATTTAGTTTACGAATATTTTTCAATGACGAGAATCTCGATCAGAGAGTAAAAAAGGCGTAAGGTTCACAATGGTGTAAAATTAAAATAGGATATACAGGGCTAGGATTCGAGTTACTGGAACATGGGCCAAACCAACCACCCAAGAATGGAATCGTCGAGCGAAAACACTTGACAACCTCCTAGAAGCAGCTTTTCTTGCCACCAGACCTTTCTCCATCAATTAGGAATCTAATGCCGTCACTAAACACATTCCTTAAATTGTAGCCATTTGTTGAGTGTTTTTTTTTTGTGTCTAATCCGCATATATATCACCATTGCCCTTGATTTTCTTGACTGTATATCTCTTAAATGTTAACATATATACGTGTGATTTAGTTTACGAAGATTTTTCAATGCCGAGAACCTCGATTAGAGAGTAAAAAAGGCGTAAGCTTCACAATGGTGTAAAATTAAAATGGGATATACCGGGCTAGGATTCGAGTTACAGGAACAAGGGCCAAACCAACCTCCCAAGAATGGAATCGTCGAGCGAAAACACTTGACAACCTCCTAGAAGCAGCTTTTCTTTCCACCAGACCTTTCTCCATCAAATAGGAATCTGATGCCGTCACTAAACACATTCCATAAATTGTAGCCATTTGTTGAGTGTTTTTTTTTGTGTCTAATCCGCATATATATCACCGTTCCCCTTGATTTTCTTGACTGTATATCTCTTAGATGTCAACATATACACGTGTGATTTAGTTTACGAAGATTTTTAATGCCGAGAATCTCGATCAGTGAGTAAAAAAGGCGTAAGGTTCACAATGGTGTAAAATTAAAATGAGATATACCGGGCTAGGATTCGAGTTACAGGAACAAGGACCAAACCAACCACCCAAGAATGGAATCATCGAGCGAAAACACTTGACAACCTCCAAGAAGCAGCTTTTCTTGCCACCAGACCTTTCTCCATCAATTAAGAATCTGATACCGTCACTAAACACATTCCTTAAATTGTAGCCATTTGTTGAGTGTTTTTTTTTTGTGTCTAATCCACATATATATCACCATTGCCCTTGATGTTCTTGACTGTATATCTCTTAAATGTCAACATATACACGTGTGATTTAGTTTACGAAGATTTTTCAATGCCGAGAATCTCGATCAGGGAGTTGAAAAGGCGTAAGGTTCACAATGGTATAAAATTAAAAAGGGATATACAGGGCTAGGATTCGAGTTACTAGAACTAGGGCCAAACCAACCACCCAAGAATGGAATCGTCGTGCGAAAACACTTGACAACCTCCTAGAAGCAGCTTTTCTTGCCACCATACCTTTCTTCATCAATTAGGAATCTGATGCCGTCACTAAACACAAACCTTAAATTGTAGCCATTTGTTAAGTTTTTTTTTCGTGTCTAATCCGCATATATATCACCATTGCCCTTGATTTTCTTGACTGTATATCTCTTAAATGTCAACATATACACCTGTGATTTTGTTTACGAAGATTTTTCACTGCCGAGAATCTCGATTAGAGAGTAAAAAAGGCGTAAGGTTCACAATGGTGTAAAATTAAAATGGGATATACCGGGCTAGGATTCGAGTTACTGGAACAAGGGCCAAACCAACCACCCAAGAATGGAATCATCTAGCGAAAACACTTGACAACCTCCTAGAAGCAGCTTTTCTTGCCACCCGACCTATCTCCATCAATTAGGAATCTGATGCCGTCACTAAACACATTCCTTAAATTGTAGCCATTTGTTGAGTGTTTTTTTTTGGGTGTCTAATCCGCATATATCTCACCATTGCCCTTGATTTTCTTCAGTGTATATCTCTTAAATATCAACATATACACGTGTGATTTAGTTTACGAAGATTTTTCATTGCCGAGACCTCGATTAGAGAGTAAAAAAGGTGTAAGGTTCACAATGGTGTAAAATTTAAATGGGATATACCGGGCTAGGATTCGAGTTATAGGAACAAGGGCCAAACCAACCACCCAAGAATGGAATCGTCGAGCGAAAACACTTGACAACCTCCTAGAAGCAGCTTTTCTTGCCACCAGACCTTTCTCCATCAATTAGGAATCTGATGTCGCCACTAAACAAATTCCTTAAATTGTAGCCATTTGTTGAGTGTTTTTTTTGGTGTCTAATCCGCATATATATCACCGTTACCCTTGATTTTCTTGACTGTATATCTCTTAAATGCCAACATATACACGTGTGATTTAGTTTACGAATATTTTTCAACGCTGAGAACCTCGATCAGGGAGTAAAAAAGGCGTAAGGTTCACAATTGTGTAAAATTAAAATGGGATATACCGGGCTAGGATTCGAGTTACAGGAACAAGGGCCAAACCAACCACCCACGAATGGAATCATCGAGCAAAAACACTTGACAACCTCTTAGAAGCAGCTTTTCTTGCCACCAGACCTTTCTCCATCAATTAGGAATCTGATGCCGTCACTAAACACATTCCTTAAATTGTAGCCATTTGTTGAGTGTTTTTTTTGTGTCGAATCCACATATATATCAACATTGCCCTTGATTTTCTTGACTGTATATCTCTTAAATGTCAACATATACACGTGTGATTTAGTTTAAGAAGATTTTTCAATGCCGAGAACCTCGATTAGAGAGTAAAAAAGGCGTAAGGTTCACAATGGTGTAAAATTTAAATGGGATATACCGGGCTAGGATTCGAGTTATAGGAACAAGGGCCAAACCAACCACCCAAGAATGGAATTGTCGAGCGAAAACACTTGACAACCTCCTAGAAGCAGCTTTTGTTGCCACCAGACCTTTCTCCATCAATTAGGAATCTGATGTCGCCACTAAACACATTCCTTAAATTGTAGCCATTTGTTGAGTGTTTTTTTTGGTGTCTAATCCGCATATATATCACCGTTACCCTTGATTTTCTTGACTGTATATCTCTTAAATGCCAACATATACACGTGTGATTTAGTTTACGAATATTTTTCAACGCTGAGAACCTCGATCAGGGAGTAAAAACGGCGTAAGCTTCACAATGGTGTAAAATTAAAATAGGATATACAGGGCTAGTATTCGAGTTACTGGAACATGGGCCAAACCAACCACCCAAGAATGGAATCGTCGAGCGAAAACACTTGACAACCTCCTAGAAGCAGCTTTTCTTGCCACCAGACCTTTCTCCATCAATTAGGAATCTAATGCCGTCACTAAACACATTCCTTAAATTGTAGCCATTTGTTGAGTGTTTTTTTTTTTGTGTCTAATCTGCATATATATCACCATTGCCCTTGATTTTCTTGACTGTATATCTCTTAAATGTTAACATATACACATGTGATTTAGTTTTCAAAGATTTTTCAATGCCGAGAACTCGATCAGAGAGTAAAAAGGCGTAAGGTTCCCAATGATGTAAAATTAAAATGGGGTATACCGGCCTAGGATTCGAGTTACAGGAAAAAGGGCCAAACCAACCACCCAAGAATGGAATCGTCGGGCGAAAACACTTGACAACCTCCTAGAAGCAGCTTTTCTTGCCACCAGACCTTTCTCCATCAATTAGGAATCTGATGCGGTCACTAAACACATTCCTTAAATTGTAGCCATTTGTTGAGTGTTTTTTTTGGTGTCTAATCCGTATATATATGAACATTGCCCTTGATTTTCTTGACTGTATATCTCTTAAATGTCAACATATACACGTGTGATTTAGTTTACGAAGATTTTTCAATGCCGAGAACCTCGATCAAAGAGTAAAAAAGGCGTAAGGTTCACAATGGTGTAAAATTAAAATGAGATATTTCGGGCTAGGATTTGAGTTACAGGAACAAGGGCCAAACCAACCACCCAAGAATGGAATCTTCGAGCGAAAACACTTGACAACCTCCTAGAAGCAGCTTTTCTTGCCACCAGACCTTTCTCCATCAATTAGGAATCTAATGCCGTCACTAAACATATTCCTTAAATTGTAGCCATTTGTTGAGTGTTTTTTTTTGTGTCTAATCCGCATATATATCACCATTGCCCTTGATTTTCTTGACTGTATATCTCTTAAATGTTAACATATACACATGTGATTTAGTTTTCAAAGATTTTTCAATGCCGAGAACTCGATCAGAGAGTAAAAAGGCGTAAGGTTCCCAATGATGTAAAATTAAAATGGGGTATACCGGCCTAGGATTCGAGTTACAGGAAAAAGGGCCAAACCAACCACCCAAGAATGGAATCGTCGGGCGAAAACGCTTGACAACCTCCTAGAAGCAGCTTTTCTTGCCACCAGACCTTTCTCCATCAATTAGGAATCTGATGCGGTCACTAAACACATTCCTTAAATTGTAGCCATTTGTTGAGTGTTTTTTTTGGTGTCTAATCCGTATATATATGAACATTGCCCTTGATTTTCTTGACTGTATATCTCTTAAATGTCAACATATACACGTGTGATTTAGTTTACGAAGATTTTTCAATGCCGAGAACCTCGATCAAAGAGTAAAAAAGGTGTAAGGTTCACAATGGTGTAAAATTAAAATGAGATATATCGGGCTAGGATTTGAGTTACAGGAACAAGGGCCAAACCAACCACCCAAGAATGAAATCGTCGAGCGAAAACACTTGACAACCTCCTAGAAGCAGCTTTTCTTGCCACCAGACCTTTCTCCATCAATTAGGAATCTGATGCCGTCACTAAACACATTCCTTAAATTGTAGCCATTTGTTGAGTGTTTTTTTTTTGTTTCAAATCCGCATATATATCACCATTGCCCTTGATTTTCTTGACTGTATATCTCTTAAATGTCAACATATACACGTGTGATTTAGTTTACCAAGATTTTTCAATGCCGAGAACCTCGATCAGAGAGTAAAAAAGGAGTAAGGTTCACAATGGTGTAAAATTAAAATGAGATATACTGGGCTAGGATTCGAGTTACAGGAACAAGGGCCAAACCAACAACCCAAGAATGGAATCATCGAGCGAAAACAATTGACAACCTCCAAGAAGAAGCTTTTCTTGCCACCAGACCTTTCTCCATCATTTAGGAATCTGATGCCGTCACTAAACACATTCCTTAAATTGTAGCCATTTGTTGAGTGTTTTTTTTTTGTGTCTAATCCACATATATATCACCATTGCCCTTGATTTTCTTGACTGTATATCTCTTAAATGTCAACATATATACGTGTGATTTAGTTTACGAATATTTTTCAATGACGAGAATCTCGATCAGAGAGTAAAAAAGGCGTAAGGTTCACAATGGTGTAAAATTAAAATAGGATATACAGGGCTAGGATTCGAGTTACTGGAACATGGGCTAAACCAACCACCCAAGAATGGAATCGTCGAGCGAAAACACTTGACAACCTCCTAGAAGCAGCTTTTCTTGCCACCAGACCTTTCTCCATCAATTAGGAATCTAATGCCGTCACTAAACACATTCCTTAAATTGTAGCCATTTGTTGAGTGTTTTTTTTTTTTGTGTCTAATCCGCATATATATCACCATTGCCCTTGATTTTCTTGACTGTATATCTCTTAAATGTTAACATATATACGTGTGATTTAGTTTACGAAGATTTTTCACTGCCGAGAACCTCGATTAGAGAGTAAAAAAGGCGTAAGCTTCACAATGGTGTAAAATTAAAATGGGATATACCGGGCTAGGATTCAAGTTACAGGAACAAGGGCCAAACCAACCTCCCAAGAATGGAATCGTCGAGCGAAAACACTTGACAACCTCCTAGAAGCAGCTTTTCTTTCCACCAGACCTTTCTCCATCAAATAGGAATCTGATGCCGTCACTAAACACATTCCATAAATTGTAGCCATTTGTTGAGTGTTTTTTTTGTGTCTAATCCGCATATATATCACCATTGCCCTTGATTTTCTTGACTGTATATCTCTTAGATGTCAACATATACACGTGTGATTTAGTTTACGAAGATTTTTAATGCCGAGAATCTCGATCAGTGAGTAAAAAAGGCGTAAGGTTCACAATGGTGTAAAATTAAAATGAGATATACCGGGCTAGGATTCGAGTTACAGGAACAAGGGCCAAACCAACCACCCAAGAATGGAATCATCGAGCGAAAACACTTGACAACCTCCAAGAAGCAGCTTTTCTTGCCACCAGACCTTTCTCCATCAATTAAGAATCTGATACCGTCACTAAACACATTCCTTAAATTGTAGCCATTTGTTGAGTGTTTTTTTTTGGGTGTCTAATCCGCATATATATCACCATTGCCCTTGATTTTCTTCAGTGTATATCTCTTAAATATCAACATATACACGTGTGATTTAGTTTACGAAGATTTTTCAATGCCGAGAACCTCGATTAGAGAGTAAAAAAGGCGTAAGGTTTACAATGGTGTAAAATTTAAATGGGATATAACGGGCTAGGATTCGAGTTATAGGAACAAGGGCCAAACCAACCACCCAAGAATGGAATCGTCGAGCGAAAACACTTGACAACCTCCTAGAAGCAGCTTTTCTTGCCACCAGACCTTTCTCCATCAATTAGGAATCTGATGTCGCCACTAAACACATTCCTTAAATTGTAGCCATTTGTTGAGTGTTTTTTTTGGTGTCTAATCCGCATATATATCACCGTTACCCTTGATTTTCTTGACTGTATATCTCTTAAATGCCAACATATACACGTGTGATTTAGTTTACGAATATTTTTCAACGCTGAGAACCTCGATCAGGGAGTAAAAAAGGCGTAAGGTTCACAATTGTGTAAAATTAAAATGGGATATACCGGGCTAGGATTCGAGTTACAGGAACAAGGGCCAAACCAACCACCCACGAATGGAATCATCGAGCAAAAACACTTGACAACCTCTTAGAAGCAGCTTTTCTTGCCACCAGACCTTTCTCCATCAATTAGGAATCTGATGCCGTCACTAAACACATTCCTTAAATTGTAGCCATTTGTTGAGTGTTTTTTTTGTGTCTAATCCACATATATATCAACATTGCCCTTGATTTTCTTGATTGTATATATCTTAAATGTCAACATATACACGTGTGATTTACTTTACGAAGATTTTTCAGTGCCGAGAACCTCGATCAGAGAGTAAAAAAGGCGTAAGGTTCACAATGGTGTAAAATTAAAATGGGATATACCGGGCTAGGATTCGAGTTACAGGAACAAGGGCCAAACCAACCACCCAAGAATGGAATCGTCGAGCGAAAACACTTGACAACCTCCTAGAAGCAGCTTTTCCTGCCACCAGACCTTTCTCCATCAATTAGGAATCTGATGCCGTCACTAAACACATTCCTTAAATTGTAGCCATTTGTTGAGTGTTTTTTTTGGTGTCTAATCCACAAATATATCACCATTACCCTTGATTTTCTTGACTGTATATCTCTTAAATGTAAACATATACACGTGTGATTTAGTTTACAAATATTTTTCAATGCCGAGAACCTTGATTAGAGAGTAAAAAAGGCGTAAGGTTCACAATGGTGTAAAATTAAAATGGGATATACCGGGTTAGGATTCGAGTTACAGGAACAAGGGCCAAACCAACTACCCAAGAATGGAATCGTCGAGCGAAAACACTTGACAACTCCTAGAAGCAGCTATTCTTGCCACCAGACCTTTCTCCATCAATTAGGAATCTGATGCCGTCACTAAACACATTCCTTAAATTGTAGCCATTTGTTGAGTGTTTTTTTGTGTCTAATCCGCATATAATCACCATTACCCTTGATTTTCTTGACTGTAAATCTCTTAAATGTCAACAAATACACGTGTGATTTAGTTTACGAAGATTTTTCAATGCCGAGAACCTCGATCAGAGAGTAAAAAAGGCGTAAGGTTCACAATGGTGTAAAATTAAAATGGGATATACCGGGCTAGGATTCGAGTTACAGGAACAAGGGCCAAACCAACCACCCAAGAATGGAATCGTCAAGCGAAAACACTTGACAACCTCCTAGAAGAAGCTTTTCTTGCCACCGGACCTTTCTCCATCAATTAGGAATCTGATGCCGTCACTAAACACATTCCTTAAATTGTAGCCTTTTGTTGAGTGTTTTTTTGTGTCTAATCCGCATATTATCACCATTACCCTTGATTTTCTTGACTGTAAATCTCTTAAATGTCAACATATACACGTGTGATTTAGTTTACGAAGACTTTTCAATGCCGAGAACCTCGATCAGAGAGTAAAAAAAGGCATAAGGTTCACAATGGTGTAAAATTAAAATGGGATATACCGGGCTAGGATTCGAGTTACAGGAACAAGGGCCAAACCAACCACCCAAGAATGGAATCGTCGAGCGAAAACACTTGACAACCTCCTAGAAGTAGCTTTTCTTGCCACCGGACCTTTCTCCATAAATTAGGAATCTGATGCCGTCACTAAACACATTCCTTAAATTGTAGCCATTTGTTGAGTGTTTTTTTGTGTCTAATCCGCATATTATCACCATTACCCTTGATATTCTTGACCGTAAATCTCTTAAATGTCAACATATACACGTGTGATTTAGTTTACGAAGATTTTTCAATGCCGAGAACCTCGATCAGAGAGTAAAAAAGGCGTACGGTTCACAATGGTGTAAAATTAAAATGGGATACACCGGGCTAGGATTCGAGTTACAGGAACAAGGGCCAAACCAACCACCCAAGAATGGAATCGTCGAGCGAAAACACTTGACAACCTCCTAAAAGCAGCTTTTTTTGCCTCAAGACCTTTCTCCATCAGTTAGGAATCTGATGCCGTCACTAAACACATTCCTTAAATTGTAGCCATTTGTTGAGTTTTTTTTGGTGTCTAATCCGCATATATATCACCATTGCCATTGATTTTCTTGTATGCATATATTTTAAATGTCAACATGTACACGCGTGATTTAGTTTATGAAGATTTTTCAATGCCGAGAACCTCGATTAGAGAGTAAAAAAAGGCGTAAGGTTCACAATGGTGTAAAATTAAAATGGGATATACCAGGCTAGGATTCGAGTTACAGGAACAAGGGCCAAACCAACAACCCAAGAATGGAATCGTTGAGCAAAAACACTTGACAAACTTCTAGAAGCAGCTTTTCTTGCCAGCAGACCTTTCTCCATCAATTAGGAATCTCATGCCATCACTAAACACATTCCTTAAATTGGAGCCATTTGTTGAGTGTTTTTTTTTGTGTGTCTAATCCGCATATATATCACCATTGTCGTTGATTTTCTTAACTGTATATCTCTTAAATGTCAACATATACACGTGTGATTTAGTTTACGAAGATTTTTCAATGCCGAGAACCTCGATCAGAGAGTAAAAAAGACGTAAGGTTCACAATGGTGTGAAATTAAATTGCGATATACCGGGCTAGGATTCGAGTTACAGGAACAAGGGCCAAACCAACCACCCAAGAATGGAATCATCGAGCGAAAACACATGACAACCTCCTAGAAGCAGCTTTTCTTGCCACCAGACCTTTCTCCATCAATTAGGAATCTGATGCCGTCACTAAACACATTCCTTAAATTGTAGCCTTTTGTTGAGTGTTTTTTTGTGTCTAATCCGCATATATATCACCATTGCCCTTGATTTTCTTGACTGTATATCTCTTAAATGTCAACATATACATGTGTGATTTAGTTTACGAAGATTTTTCAATGCCGAGAACCTCGATCAGAGAGTAAAAAAGACGTAAGGTTCACAATGGTGTGAAATTAAATTGCGATATACCGGGCTAGGATTCGAGTTACAGGAACAAGGGCCAAACCAACCACCCAAGAATGGAATCATCGAGCGAAAACACATGACAACCTCCTAGAAGCAGCTTTTCTTGCCACCAGACCTTTCTCCATCAATTAGGAATCTGATGCCGTCACTAAACACATTCCTTAAATTGTAGCCATTTGTTGAGTGTTTTTTTGGTGTCTAATCCGCATATATATCACCATTGCCATTGATTTTCTTGTATGTATATCTTTTAAATGTCAACATGTACACGTGTGATTTAGTTTATGAAGATTTTTCAATGCCGAGAACCTCGATCAGAGAGTAAAAAAAGGCGTAAGGTTCACAATGGTGTAAAATTAAAATGGGATATACCAGGCTAGGATTCGAGTTACAGGAACAAGGGCCAAACCAACAACTCAAGAATGGAATCGTTGAGCGAAAACACTTGACAACCTTCTAGAAGCAGCTTTTCTTGCCACCAGACCTTTCTCCATCAATTAGGAATCTCATGCCGTCACTAAACACATTCCTTAAATTGGAGCCATTTGTTGAGTGTTTTTTTTGTGTGTCTAATCCGCATATATATCACCATTGCCCTTGATTTTCTTGACTGTATATCTCTTAAATGTCAACATATACATGTGTGATTTAGTTTACGAAGATTTTTCAATGCCGAGAACCTCGATCAGAGAGTAAAAAAGGCGTAAGGTTCACAATGGTGTAAAATTAAAATGGGATATACCGAGATAGGATTCAAGTTACAGGAATAAGGGCCAAACCAACCACCCAAGAATGGAATCGTTGAGCGAAAACACATGACAACCTCCTAGAAGTAGCTTTTCTTGCCACCAGACCTTTCTCCATCAATTAGGAATCTGATGCCGTCACTAAACACATTCCTTAAATTGTATCCATTTGTTGAGTTTTTTTTGGTGTCTAATCCGCATATATATCACCAATGCCCTTGATTTTCAGGACTGTATATCTCTTAAATGTCAACATATACACGTGTGATTTAGTTTACGAAGATTTTTCAATGCCGAGAACCTCGATCAGAGAGTAAAAAAGGCGTAAGGTTCACAATGGTGTAAAATTAAAAGGGGATATACCGGGCTAGGATTCGAGTTACAGGAACAAGGGCCAAACCAACCACCCAAGAATGGAATCGTCGAGCGAAAACACTTGATAACCTTCTAGAAGCAGCTTTTCTTGCCACCAGACCTTTCTCCATCAATTAGGAATCTCATGCCGTCACTAAACACATTCCTTAAATTGTAGCCATTTGTTGAGTGTTTTTTTTATGACTAATCCGCATATATATCACCATTGCCCTTGATTTTCTTGACTGTATATCTCTTAAATGTCAACATATACACGTGTGATTTAGTTTACGAAGATTTTTAAATGCCGAGAACCTCGATCAGAGAGTATAAAAGGCGTAAGGTTCACAATGTTGTAAAATTAAAATGGGATATACCGAGATAGGATTCAAGTTACAGGAACAAGGGCCAAACCAACCACCCAAGAATGGAATCGTCGAGCGAAAACACATGACAACCTCCTAGAAGCAGCTTTTCTTGCCACCAGACCTTTCTCCATCAATTAGGAATCTGATGCCGTCACTAAACACATTCCTTAAATTGTAGCCATTTGTTGAGTGTTTTTTTTATGACTAATCCGCATATATATCACCATTGCCCTTGATTTTCTTGTCTGTATATCTCTTAAATGTCAACATATACGCGTGTGATTTAGTTTACGAAGATTTTTCAATACCGAGAACCTCGATCAGAGACTAAAAAAGACGTAAGGTTCACAATGGTGTAAAATTAAAATGGGATATACCGGGCTAGGATTCGAGTTACAGGAACAAGGGCCAAACCAACCACCAAAAAATGGAATCGTCGAGCGAAAACAATTGACAACCTCCTAGAGGCAGCTTTTCTTGCCACCAGACCTTTCTCCATCAATTAGGAACCTGATGTCGTCACTAAACACATTCCTTAAATTGTAGCCATTTGTTGAATGTTTTCTTTGGTGTCTAATCCGCATATATATCACCATTGCCCTTTATTTTCATGACTGTATATCTTTTAAATGTCAACATATACACGTGTGATTTAGTTTACGAAGATTTTTCAATGCCGAGAACCTCGATCAGAGAGTAAAAAGGGCGTAAGGTTCACAATGGTGTAAAATTAAAATGGGATATACCGGGATAGGATTCGAGTTACAGGAACAAGGGCCAAACCAACCACCCAAGAATGGAATCGTCGAGCGAAAACACTTGACAACCTCCTAGAAAAAGCTTTTCTTGCCACCAGACCTTACTCCATCAATTAGGAATGGGATTCCGTCACTAAACACATTCCTTAAATTGTAGCCATTTGTTGAGTGTTTTTTTTTTGTGTCTAATCCGCATATATATCACCATTGCCCGTGATTTTTTTTGACTGTATATCTCCTAAATGTCAACATATACACGTGTGATTTAGTTTACGAAGATTAAAATGGGATATACCGGGATAGTGTCACGGCCCTTGGCCCCGGTTTGACCCGGTCCAGAGTCGCGTGGCAGGAAATCCGATGGTATCTAATTTAGTGACAGCGGAAGTCTTTTTAAACAGGATCGATTAATAGTAAAACTGCTCGTTTATATATAATATAGGGATAAATCCCATAATTTACAAATAAGTGATTTCACTGGGAAATCCTTTATTTCTTAAAACATGTTTCTTTATTTATTTACATTGAGCCACTTTCTAAGCTTGTAGTGCTCCACGGCACTTTTCCTGTGCTCACAACAGATCACCTGAAGCATGTTTGAAAAAGGTTTTGTCAGCAGGGAAATACTGAGTGAATCATTCATTTTTACTAAAACGACTCGTTTGTTATAATTCACAGTATTAAGAGAGATTACAATGTTTCTGATATCAAACCAACTACCCACAGTATTTGTCACTCGAATCTTTACGGTGACTGTGGTCATATCACCATTGGCTGCCCCAATGAATGACGAATATCACTAAATTTAGGTTCGCCCACCTAAAGTGATAAAACTGTAATACTGTGCACAATACCCCACATACCGGCTGTAATTTGGTGATTACATAAACTTAATCACTGTAATTATAACCTTTGAAAATATTTAAGAATTTATAAAGCATTTTGATAAAAAGAGAATGACTCACATTGTAGATTTAACGAGCAGAATATAAGCCTACTGATTAGCCTTGATTAACCTAATTTAAATAACAATGCACACACAACAGGTTAGTAACTAATACAGCAGTTACGACAATTCACGAGATTAAATCCTCACAACGATTTATTAGTGCAATACTTAACAATTCAGCGGATTCACAACGAATGCCAGAGTATAGTCCGAATTCGAGCAGTACTCAAACATTCAAGTCGAAATCACGATGAATTAACAAAGTATAATCTCAATTTGAGCGGCACTTAAACAATCGTTGGATAGTTATAATCGATCGGACGTTGAATCGTAATAGCGATCGAGTTATTACCCTGATTGCGGCTTCGATTAGTGCACCGTGTGTGTTAATTGTAGTTTACAGAACGTATTTCAGTCTACGAAACGAATTTCTTTGTCGAACATATGCCAAATTTCAAGTACCAATGTCTGCTATTTATACCCAATTGTTGCCACCCCTTACGGACCGTAACAAATAACCCTTACGGTGCGTAAGGGTTACCTATATTTTATAGACTAGCCACGGTTGGGACTAGCTTCGCTGACTTGACAGTTTTTGAATTTAGAATTTTGACAGCGAGTAAATTGGATAATCGTTAACTAGGTTTTACCCCCCCTGAGTTTTAGGGGCCCTGATCCTGATTCCGATTGTTCTGAAAATTTTAGGGTTTGTACAGAATCACTTGGGTTTCTCAATTAGGGTTTCCTATTGGCCAAATTAAAATAATAATTAGGACTTTTGATGAGAATTATTACATTCTCCCTACCTTAATAAAAATCTCGTCCTCGAGATTTACTGGAATAAATGAGGATACTTTCTCTTCATTTCTGATTCCAGCTCCCAAGTATATTCAGCTCCTCTCTTTGAATCCCATCTAACTTTGACTATAAATAGTCGTTTATGTTTGAGAAACTTGATCTTTCGATCCTCAATTTGAAGAGGTTTCTCAACAAATTTCAGTTTTTTATTTACCTCTATATCTTGAAGAGGTACTACCAATGATTCATCTGATAAACATTTCTTAAGATTGGATACATGAAATACATCATGTATTCCTGCTAATTCTTTTGGTAGTTGTAAACGATAAGCAACTAGTCCTATACGTTGGATTACTGAAAATGGTCCTACATACCTGGGGCTTAGCTTTCCTTTCTTACCGAATCGAACAACTCCTTTCCAAGGAGAAACTTTTAATAGTACTTTATCTCCGACCTGAAATTCTAACGGCTTGCGGCGATTATCTGCATAGCTCTTCTGACAATCTCGAGCTGTTTTCAGTCTTTCTTTGATCTGAGTTATCTTGTCAGTAGTTTCTTGCACAATTTCAGGACCTGATAATTGACTTTCTCCTATTTCTGCCTAACAAACTGGAGTTCTGCACTTACGTCCATATAGTGCTTCAAATGGAGCAGTTTCAATGCTTGAATGATTACTATTGTTATAGGAGAATTCAATTAATGGTAAATGATCATCCCAATTTCCACCAAAATCTATTACACATGCTCGAAGCATGTCTTCTAGAGTTTGGATGGTTCTTTCACTTTGTCCATCTGTTTGTGGATGATATGCTGTGCTTAGATTTAGTCGAGTTCCCATAGCTTGCTGGAAACTTTTCCAGAAATAAGAAGTGAAACGACTATCTCTATCTGATACAATGGAGAGTGGGACTCCATGTAAAGATACTACTTCGTCTACGTACAACTTGGCTAGCCTTTCCATGCTAAAAGTTTCCTTCATTGGTAGAAAATGAGCTGATTTGGTTAACCGATCCACAATTACCCAAATCGCATCATTACCTTTTCTGGTTTTGGGTAACTTAGTAACAAAATCCATTGTTATAAGTTCCCATTTCCATACAGGCATTTCCAATTGTTGTAGTAGTCCTGAAGGTTTCTGATGTTCAGCCTTTACTTGTGAACAAGTAAGACATTTAGAAACATATCTTGCTATATCTTTCTTCATGCCTATCCACCAAAAATTCTTTCTTAAATCTTGGTACATCTTATTGTTTCCTCGGTGCATAGTATATCTAGATTTATGGGCTTCTTCTAAAATCTTATTTCTTAATTCTCCTTGTTTAGGTACCAAATTCGTTTCTTGTGGAATCTCCAAATTCCATCATTTCCTTGCTCTAGTTCCTTTATATAACCTTTCATTCCTTCAGCATCGTCCTTGATTGCTGTTTCCTGAACTTCCTTTAATTGTTCCATTAAATCTACTTGTAGATTTAATCTAAGAGCACGGACTCGCTTTTGTTTTTCCTGATACTTACGACTTAAGGCATCTGCAACTACGTTTGCCTTTCCTTCGTGATATTGAATATCACAGTCGTAATCACTTAGAACTTCCATCCATCTTCTTTGCCTCATATTTAACTCTTTCTGCCCAAATATATACTTTAAACTTTTATGATCTGTATAAACAGTAAACTTACTTCCATACAGATAATGTCTCCAAATTTTCAAGGCAAAAATTACGGCTCCTAATTCTAAGTCATGAGTTGTATAATTCTCCTCGTGCTTTCTCAACTGTCGGGAGGCATACGCAATTACCTTTTTGCGTTGCATCAATACACATCCGAATCCTAATTTTGAAGCATCACAATATACTTCAAAATCTTCTGTTCCTTCAGGTAATGCTAAAATTGGAGCATTCGTCAATCGGTGTTTTAAAATCTTAAAAGCTTCTTCTTGCTTATGTCCCCATTCAAACTTAGTGGCTTTACAGGTTAACTTAGTTAATGGTACGGCTATCTTGGAAAAATCCTTAATAAACCGTCTATAATACCCAGCTAAACCTATAAAACTTCTAATTTCCATAGTTGTTTGTGGGACCTTCCATTTAGTGATTGCTTCTATTTTAGCAGGATCTACATGAATGCCTTCATGATTCACCATATGTCCTAGGAATTGCACTTCCTTTAACCAAAATTCACACTTTGAGAATTTGGCATAAAGCTTTTCTTTTCTTAACAAGGTTAAGAGTGCATGCAAGTGCTTGCAATGTTCTTACTGACTTTTGGAATAAATAAGTATATCGTCGATGAATACGATTACAAATTTATCCAAATATGGTTTACAGATCCGATTCATCATGTCCATGAATGCTGCTGGGGCATTTGTTAGTCCAAAGGGCATGACTGTAAACTCATAATGGCCATACCTAGTTCTGAAAGCAGTTTTAGGTATGTCTTCTTCTTGTACCTTCAATTGATGATATCCGGAGCGTAAATCTATCTTAGAAAAATACCTAGCGCCTTGAAGTTGATCAAAAAGATCGTCAATCCTAGGTAATGGGTATCGATTCTTAATTGTAACCTTATTCAATTCTCTATAATCGATACACATTCTCATCGATCCATCCTTCTTCTTTACAAACAACACTGGCGCTCCCCAAGGGGATGAGCTAGGTTGTATGAAACCTTTACTTAGTAATTCATCTAATTGCTTTTTCAGTTCTAACATTTCTGTGGGTGCTAACCGATAAGGTGCCTTAGCTATCGGTATAGTTCCTGGAATTAGATGAATCCTAAATTCTACCTCCCTATCTGGTGGTAATCCTGGTAATTCTTCTGGGAATACATCCGGATACCCTGAGACTACAGGAATTTCCTTAAGTTCTTTACCCTTAGTACTAATGATTACTGAAATCATATATACTATTCCTTGTTTTCGTTCATAATTAGCAACTTTCATTACTGATATGAACTTCATAGGCTTACGTGGTTTATCTCCTGTAATCACAATTACTTCTCCGGTGGGTGCCTGAATTTCTATAGAATTCTTATTACATAGAATTCGAGCATGGTTGGCTACTAACCAATCCATTCCTAACACAACATCGAATTCAGCTAACTTCATAGGTAACAGGTTTGCAGAAAACTTATGGCCTAATAGTTCTATCTTTCCTTCTTGCTAAACCTTATTTATGTTAACATAATTTCCCTCTGCCGTTTCGACTGTAAAAATTTGCCTAAGGGTGGTTAAAGGTAAGTTAAGAGCTTGGCAAAATGAAGTATTGATAAAACTTTGGTTTGCACCAGAGTCAAATAATACTTTTGCATAAACGTCGTGGACCAAGAACGTACCAGCTATGACATCAGGGATTATTTCAGCTTCTTGAGTGGTTAGCTGGAATGCTCGGGCATTCTTCTTTGTTGTTCCATTAGCTGATTTGCCTTTATTGTCTGCGGTTTTAATTAATTTAGGACATTCTGTTTTGTAATGTCCGGTTTCTCCACAGTTATAGCAGACTATGGTTTTCTTTTTGCAATTTTCTTCACGATGTCCTGCCATTTTGCAGAAGTTGCAATTTACATTGCATCTTCCAAAGTGATTCTTTTTGCAATTGCTGCAAAAAGGCGGTTGTGCAGATTGTCTTCTTCCCCTTTTCTTGAACCTATTATTATCATTACCCACACGAAATCCTTGGGTAATCTTTTGAGCCAATTCCTTCTTTCGATATTCTTCTCTTGTTCGCACTAGTTCATCAGTTAGGGTATTAGCTAGTTCCACAGCATCGTCAATAGTGCGAGGTCTCGCAGCTTTAACGATGTTACGGATTTCACTAATCAGTCCCCAAATATAACGAGAAATGAGTACCGGTTCTGGCGAAGCCAGTGTTGGTACTACTCTAGCATATTCAAAGAATGTCGAAGTATAACCGCGACACTCTATGCCTACCATACGATGGTTTAGGAACTTATTTGCCATTTGTTCCTTTTCATATTCAGGACAATATTTTCTTTCTACAAGAATTTTAAATTCTTCCCAGTTCATAGCATAAGCCATCCTTCTTCCTTTTGCTTGTAGCACCGTGTTCCACCATTCTAGTGCCCCGTCTTTGAAAAGGTTTGATGCATACATGACCTGATCTTCTTCAGAACTCTTACTTATTGTAATTACTGCTTCGGTTTTCTCTACCCAACGCAGTACTGCAGTTGCTCCTTCATTGCCTGCAAATTCAACAGGTTTGCAAGCAAGAAATTCTTTGAAAGTGCAACCAGGTGTTGTGGCTTTCATTTTCTTAGGAGGTGGAGCCTGTCGTGGATTATTATCGTTATGATTGCCGCCTCCATTTACACTATGACTAAAATTGTCTTCTTGAGTACGTTTACTAGGAATGATTTGTTGCGGTTCCACAGGTTTCTTTATAGCAGCAACGAATACTGGAATAGCATTAGCTATCCCTTGAGCAATAATATTTTCAATATCTTGTCTAGTCATATACTGGTTTTCCTGATTTTGTTCAGATTGATTCCCTTCATTAACTGGTTCATTACTAGCGTTTTCCATCTGATAATTATTATAAATATAACTATTAGTATCAAATAATTGTAATTAAAACAATTACATAGAAGCACATAAAATCTGACAACACAGATATATGTATCCAAAATTGTCGATGTTTCGACATCTATTTTGCTTTTATATATTATATAGGCATCCATACTCACTGTTTATCTTACAATGTTTTATTTCCCATTGTACAGAATTATTTTTATCTATTATTATTATTATACAGACATTCTTCCCAACCCCACTATTCTCTGGTCAACTGGCAATTTAGTAGCGACGCTCCCTTTCGTCGTATTTCCAGGAAATTCGTTCCCCCATTTCCCGGATCCTATTCCCTGTACCTATCAGCTCTTCACCGAACAGACGGAGTTCGGCTAGGTTTTCGTTGCTCATTGGAGGATTGGGGATAGGTTCTGGATCAAACTGTGGAAGAAAAGAATAAGGACTGTTGATGATATTCTCGAATTGCCGGTCATTTGTCCACCATTCTTCCATTTGACCTAAGGGTCGAGTGTGGATTAGTGGGTCTGGAATAGCTGGTTCCAGATTCACAGAAAGTTGGGCTTCTAAATAAGGATATAGATTATTATGGATAGGGCTAATGACATCACAATTTGCCAGTAGACGGTCTATTTCTTCTTGAAATGTGATTTCTTCCGTTTGTCTGGAGCTCTCTCCAATTTCTATTCCTTTTTGTTTAGAATCTTTCCTGATTTCTATCTCTGCTGGATTAGAACTCTCTCCGATTTCTATTTCTTTTCCTTTGTCTATAGGGTTTTCTATTTTAGGGAGTTTCCTAGTAACTGGCTTTCTCCTGCGCACTTTCCTCCATCCTACATATCTTCTTTTCTTTTTGAGTTTTGCTTTTTCCAGCGGTGGAGCTTGGAATTCCAGAGGTTCCTCTATGTCAGCAATATAACCAGTAAAGTCGTGGGAGACTTCAATTGGTACTGGGTAGAGGTTTAGATTCTGAAATGCTTCCGATATCCCACTCATGCCGGATAGCATATATGCAAAATGCACAAAAATGCTAAGTTAAAACTTTGGAACAAAGTTTTACAAATAAACATTAAAGTTTATTGCATACGGATTTGTACAAAAGACTACAGGAAAGAGAACACACGATACTTTATTTATTTACTGGAGATTAATTTTCTACTAGACCAGGCTTATTGATATTTTTAGAGGTTTGCATTTTCTGCTACGGTAGCTAGCATATAAAGGTTTGCCCATTTTTCATCTAGTGTATCTTCCCAAGGTGACCTATTGCCTAATTCCTGGATTTCTGAATTAAACCTCACTTTCTTGACTTGGGGTTTCTTTATTTTCTCCTTTCCCTTACTAAGAATCAAATTTCTTTTATCTTGGGTAAGAGGATTTTCATAATTTGCTTTACGGACAAAAATCCCTTCTTCCAGATCTGCTGGGTGTTTGGAGGAAGAGGTTCCTTTTTCTGTGGGTGTAGTATCTAATTTGTGGTAGATAGCAGAAATCTTTTGTTTACCCATACTGTAACTCAACAATTAATCAGTTAATAAAGTATATTTTCACAGAATAGCAATTAAATTTCTCAATTATTTTAATAGGCTAAAATCAATAGTAAGCTTAAATCAGTGGCTCTGATACCACATTTTTCCTGTCACGGCCCTTGGCCCCGGTTTGACCCGGTCCAGAGTCGCGTGGCAGGAAATCCGATGGTATCTAATTTAGTGACAGCGGAAGTCTTTTTAAACAGGATCGATTAATAGTAAAACTGCTCGTTTATATATAATATAGGGATAAATCCCATAATTTACAAATAAGTGATTTCACTGGGAAATCCTTTATTTCTTAAAACATGTTTCTTTATTTATTTACATTGAGCCACTTTCTAAGCTTGTAGTGCTCCACGGCACTTTTCCTGTGCTCACAACAGATCACCTGAAGCATGTTTGAAAAAGGTTTTGTCAGCAGGGAAATACTGAGTGAATCATTCATTTTTACTAAAACGACTCGTTTGTTATAATTCACAGTATTAAGAGAGATTACAATGTTTCTGATATCAAACCATCTACCCACAGTATTTGTCACTCGAATCTTTACGGTGACTGTGGTCATATCACCATTGGCTGCCCCAATGAATGACGAATATCACTAAATTTAGGTTCGCCCACCTAAAGTGATAAAACTGTAATACTGTGCACAATACCCCACATACCGGCTGTAATTTGGTGATTACATAAACTTAATCACTGTAATTATAACCTTTGAAAATATTTAAGAATTTATAAAGCATTTTGATAAAAAGAGAATGACTCACATTGTAGATTTAACGAGCAGAATATAAGCCTACTGATTAGCCTTGATTAACCTAATTTAAATAACAATGCACACACAACAGGTTAGTAACTAATACAGCAGTTACGACAATTCACGAGATTAAATCCTCACAACAATTTATTAGTGCAATACTTAACAATTCAGCGGATTCACAACGAATGACAGAGTATAGTCCGAATTCGAGCAGTACTCAAACATTCAAGTCGAAATCACGATGAATTAACAAAGTATAATCTCAATTTGAGCGGCACTTAAACAATCGTTGGATAGTTATAATCGATCGGACGTTGAATCGTAATAGCGATCGAGTTATTACCCTGATTGCGGCTTCGATTAGTGCACTGTGTGTGTTAATTGTAGTATACAGAACGTATTTTAGTCTACGAAACGAATTTCTTCGTCGAACATATGCCAAATTTCAAGTACCAATGTCTGCTATTTATACCCAATTGTTGCCACCCCTTACGGACCGTAACAAATAACCCTTACGGGCTATATTTTATAGACTAGCCACGGTTGGGACTAGCTTCGCTGACTTGACAGTTTCTGAATTTAGAATTTTGACTGCGAGTAAATTGGATAATCGTTAACTAGGTTTTACCCCCCCCCCCCCTGAGTTTTAGGGGCCCTGATCCTGATTCCGATTGTTCTGAAAATTTTAGGATTTGTTCAGAATCACTTGGGTTTCTCAATTAGGGTTTCCTATTGGCCAAATTAAAATAATAATTAGGACTTTTGATGAGAATTATTACAGATAGGATTCGAGTTACAGGAACAAGGGCCAAACCAACCACCCAAGAATGGAATCGTCGAGCGAAAACACTTGACACCCCCCTAGAAGCAGCTTTTCTTGCCACCAGACCTTTCTCGATCAATTAGGAATCTGATGCCGTCACTAAACACATTCCTTAAATTATAGCCATTTGTTGAGTGTTTTTTTTTTGGTGTCTAATCCGCATATATATCACCCTTGCCCTTGATTTTCATGACTGTATATCTCTTAAATGTCAACATATACACGTGTGATTTAGTTTACGAAGATTTTTCAACGCCGAGAACCTCGATCAGAGAGTAAAAAAGGCGTAAGGTTCACAATGGTGTAAAATTAAAATGGGATATACCGAGATAGGATTCAAGTTACAGGAACAAGGGCCAAACCAACCACCCAAGAATGGAATCGTCGAGCGAAAACACATGACAACCTCCTAGAAGCAGCTTTTCTTGTCACCAGACCTTTCTCCATCAATTAGGAATCTGATGCCGTCACTAAACACATTCCTTAAATTGTAGCCATTTGTTGAGTGTTTTTTTTGGTGTCTAATCCGCATATATATCACCATTGCCATTGATTTTCTTGTATGTATATCTTTTAAATGTCAACATATACACGTGTGATTTAGTTTACGAAGATTTTTCAATGCCGAGAACCTCGATCAGAGAGTAAAAAAGGCGTAAGGTTCACAATGGTGTAAAATTAAAATGGGATATACAAGGCTAGGATTCGAGTTACAGGAACAAGGGCCAAACCAACCACCCAGGAATGGAATCGTTGAGCAAAAACACTTGACAACCTTCTAGAAGCAGCTTTTCTTGCCACCAGACCTTTCTCCATCAATTAGGAATCTCATGCCGTCACTAAACACATTCCTTAAATTGGAGCCATTTGTTGAGTTTTTTTTTTGTGTGTCTAATCCGCATATATATCACCATTGCCCTTTATTTTCTTGACTGTATATCTCTTAAATGTCAACATATACACGTGTGATTTAGTTTACGAAGATTTTTCAATGCCGAGAACCTCGATCAGAGAGTAAAAAAGGCGTAAGGTTCACAATGGTGTAAAATTAAAATGGGATATACCAAGATAGGATTCAAGTTACAGGAACAAGGGCCAAACCAACCACCCAAGAATGGAATCGTTGAGCGAAAACACATGACAACCTCCTAGAAGCAGCTTTTCTTGCCACCAGACCTTTCTACATCAATTAGGAATCTGATGCCGTCACTAAACACATTCCTTAAATTGTAGCCATTTGTTGAGTTTTTTTGGTGTCTAATCCGCATATATATCACCATTGCCCTTGATTTTCAGGACTGTATATCTCTTAAATGTCAACATATACACGTGTGATTTAGTATACGAAGATTTTCAAATGCCGAGAACCTCGATCAGAGAGTAAAAATGGCGTAAGGTTCACAATGGTGTAAAATTAAAATGGGATATAACGGGCTAGGATTCGAGTTACAGGAACAAGGGCCAAACCAACCACCCAAGAATGGAATCGTTGAGCCATTTGTTGAGTGTTTTTTTTGGTGTCTAATCCACATATATATCACCATTGCCCTTGATTTTCTTGACTGTATATCTCTTAAATGTCAACATATACACGTGTGATTTAGTTTACAAAGATTTTTCAATGCCAAGAACCTCGATCAGAGAGTAAAAAAGGCGTAGGGTTCACAATGGTGTAAAATTAAAATAGGATATACCGGGCTAGGATTCGAGTTACAGGAACAAGGGCCAAACCAACCACCCAAGAATGGAATCGTCGAGCGAAAACACTTGACAACATCCTAGAAAAAGCTTTTCTTGCCACCAGACCTTACTCCATCAATTAGGAATCTGATGCCGTCACTAAACACATTCCTTAAATTGTAGCCATTTGTTGAGTGTTTTTTTTATGACTAATCCGCATATATATCACCATTGCCCTTGATTTTCTTGACTGTATATCTCTTAAATTTCAACATATACACGTGTGATTTAGTTTACGAAGATTTTTCAATACCGAGAACCTCGATCAGAGACTAAAAAAGACGTAAGGTTCACAATGGTGTAAAATTAAAATGGGATATACCGGGCTAGGATTCGAGTTACAAGAACAAGGGCCAAACCAACCACCCAAAAATGGAATCGTCGAGCGAAAACAATTGACAACCTCCTAGAAGCAGCTTTTCTTGCCACCAGACCTTTCTCCATCAATTAGGAACCTGATGTCGTTACTAAACACATTCCTTAAATTGTAGCCATTTGTTGAATGTCTTTTTTGGTGTCTAATCCGCATATATATCACCATTGCCCTTTATTTTCTTGACTGTATATCTCCTAAATGTCAACATATACACGTGTGATTTAGTTTACGAAGATTTTTCAATGCTGAGAACCTCGATCAGAGAGTATAAAATGCGTAAGGTTCAGAATGGTGTAAAATTAAAATGGGATATACCGGGATAGGATTCGAGTTACAGGAACAAGGGCCAAACCAACCACCCAAGAATGGAATCGTCGAGCGAAAACACTTGACATCCCCCTAGAAGCAGCTTTTCTTGCCACCAGACCTTTCTCCATCACTTAGGAATCTGATGCCGTCACTAAACACATTCCTTAAATTATAGCCATTTGTTGAGTGTTTTTTTTTTGGTGTCTAATCCGCATATATATATCACCCTTGCCCTTGATTTTCAGGACTGTATATCTCTTAAATGTCAACATATACACGTGTGATTTAGTTTACGAAGATTTTTAAATGCCGAGAACCTCGATCAGAGAGTAAAAAAGGCGTAAGGTTCACAATGGTGTAAAATTAAAATGGGATATACCGGGCTAGGATTCGAGTTACAGGAACAAGGGCCAAACCAACCACCCAAGAATGGAATCGTTGAGCCATTTGTTGAGTGTTTTTTTTGGTGTCTAATCCGCATATATATCACCATTGCCCTTGATTTTCTTGACTGTATATCTCTTAAATGTTAACATATACACGTGTGAGTTAGTTTACAAAGATTTTTCAATGCCAAGAACCTCGATCAGAGAGTAAAAAAGGCGTAGGGTTCACAATGGTGTAAAATTAAAATAGAATATACCGGGCTAGGATTCGAGTTACAGGAACAAGGGCCAAACCAACCACCCAAGAATGGAATCGTCGAGCGAAAACACTTGACAACATCCTAGAAAAAGTTTTTCTTGCCACCAGACCTTACTCCATCAATTAGGAATCTGATGCTGTCACTAAACACATTCCTTAAATTGTAGCCATTTGTTGAGTGTTTTTTTTATGACTAATCCGCATATATATCACCATTGCCCTTGATTTTCTTGACTGTATATCTCTTAAATGTCAACATATACACGTGTGATTTAGTTTACGAAGATTTTTCAATACCGAGAACCTCGATCAGAGACTAAAAAAGACGTAAGGTTCACAATGGTGTAAAATTAAAATGGGATATACCGGGCTAGGATTCGAGTTACAAGAACAAGGGCCAAACCAACCACCCAAAATTGGAATCGTCGAGCGAAAACAATTGACAACCTCCTAGAAGCAGCTTTTCTTGCCACCAGACCTTTCTCCATCAATTAGGAACCTGATGTCGTCACTAAACACATTCCTTAAATTGTAGCCATTTGTTGAATGTCTTTTTTGGTGTCTAATCCGCATATATATCACCATTGCCCTTTATTTTCTTGACTGTATATCTCCTAAATGTCAACATATACACGTGTGATTTAGTTTACGAAGATTTTTCAATGCCGAGAACCTCGATCAGAGAGTAAAAAATGCGTAAGGTTCACCATGGTGTAAAATTAAAATGGGATATACCGGGATAGGATTCGAGTTACCGGAACAAGGGCCAAACCAACCACCCAAGAATGGAATCGTCGAGCGAAAACACTTGACATCCCCCTAGAAGCAGCTTTTCTTGCCACCAGACCTTTCTCCATCACTTAGGAATCTGATGCCGTCACTAAACACATTCCTTAAATTATAGCCATTTGTTGAGTGTTTTTTTTTTGGTGTCTAATTCGCATATGTATATCACCCTTGCCCTTGATTTTCAGGACTGTATATCTCTTAAATGTCAACATATACACGTGTGATTTAGTTTACGAAGATTTTTAAATGCCGAGAACCTCGATCAGAGAGTAAAAAAGGCGTAAGGTTCACAATGGTGTAAAATTAAAATGGGATATACCGGGCTAGGATTCGAGTTACAGGAAAAAGGGCCAAACCAACCACCCAAGAATGGAATCGTTGAGCCATTTGTTGAGTGTTTTTTTTTGGTGTCTAATCCGCATATATATCACCATTGCCCTTGATTTTCTTGACTGTATATCTCTTAAATGTCAACATATACACGTGTGATTTAGTTTACAAAGATTTTTCAATGCCAAGAACGTCGATCAGAGAGTAAAAAAGGCGTAGGGTTCACAATGGTGTAAAATTAAAATAGGATATACCGGGCTAGGATTCGAGTTACAGGAACAAGGGCCAAACCAACCACCCAAGAATGGAATCGTCGAGCGAAACCACTTGACAACATCCTAGAAAAAGCTTTTCTTGCCACCAGACCTTACTCCATCAATTAGGAATCTGATGCCGTCACTAAACACATTCCTTAAATTGTAGCCATTTGTTGAGTGTTTTTTTTATGACTAATCCGCATATATATCACCATTGCCCTTGATTTTCTTGACTGTATATCTCTTAAATGTCAACATATACACGTGTGATTTAGTTTACGAAGATTTTTCAATACCGAGAACCTCGATCAGAGACTAAAAAAGACGTAAGGTTCACAATGGTGTAAAATTAAAATGGGATATACCGGGCTAGGATTCGAGTTACAAGAACAAGGGCCAAACCAACCACCCAAAAATGGAATCGTCGAGCGAAAACAATTGACAACCTCCTAGAAGCAGCTTTTCTTGCCACCAGACCTTTCTCCATCAATTAGGAACCTGATGTCGTCACTAAACACATTCCTTAAATTGTAGCCATTTGTTGAATGTCTTTTTTGGTGTCTAATCCGCATATATATCACCATTGCCCTTTATTTTCTTGACTGTATATCTCCTAAATGTCAACATATACACGGGTGATTTAGTTTACGAAGATTTTTCAATGCCGAGAACCACGATCAGAGAGTAAAAAATGCGTAAGGTTCACAATGGTGTAAAATTAAAATGGGATATACCGGGATAGGATTCGAGTTACAGGAACAAGGGCCAAACCAACCACCCAAGAATGGAATCGTCGAGCGAAAACACTTGACATCCCCCTAGAAGCAGCATTTCTTGCCACCAGACCTTTCTCCATCACTTAGGAATCTGATGCCGTCACTAAACACATTCCTTAAATTATAGCCATTTGTTGAGTGTTTTTTTTTGGTGTCTAATCCGCATATATATATCACCCTTGCCCTTGATTTTCAGGACTGTATATCTCTTAAATGTCAACATATAAACGTGTGATTTAGTTTACGAAGATTTTTAAATGCCGAGAACCTCGATCAGAGAGTAAAAAAGGTGTAAGGTTCACAATGGTGTAAAATTAAAATGGGATATACCGGGCTAGGATTCGAGTTACAGGAACAAGGGCCAAACCAACCACCCAAGAATGGAATCGTCGAGCGAAAACACTTGACAACATCCTAGAAAAAGCTTTTCTTGCCACCAGACCTTTCTCCATCAATTAGGAATCTGATGCCGTCACTAAACACATTCCTTAAATTGTAGCCATTTGTTGAGTGTTTTTTTTATGACTAATCCGCATATATATCACCATTGCCCTTGATTTTCTTGACTGTATATCTCTTAAATTTCAACATATACACGTGTGATTTAGTTTACGAAGATTTTTCAATACCGAGAACCTCGATCAGAGACTAAAAAAGACGTAAGGTTCACAATGATGTAAAATTAAAATGGGATATACCGGGCTAGGATTCGAGTTACAAGAACAAGGGCCAAACTAACCACCCAAAAATGGAATCGTCGAGCGAAAACAATTGACAACCTCCTAGAAGCAGCTTTTCTTGCCACCAGACCTTTCTCCATCAATTAGGAACCTGATGTCGTCACTAAACACATTCCTTAAATTGTAGCCATTTGTTGAATGTCTTTTTTGGTGTCTAATCCGCATATATATCACCATTGCCCTTTATTTTCTTGACTGTATATCTCCTAAATGTCAACATATACACGTGTGATTTAGTTTACGAAGATTTTTCAATGCCGAGAACCTCGATCAGAGAGTATAAAATGCGTAAGGTTCAGAATGGTGTAAAATTAAAATGGGATATACCGGGATAGGATTCGAGTTACAGGAACAAGGGCCAAACCAACCACCCAAGAATGGAATCGTCGAGCGAAAACACTTGACATCCCCCTAGAAGCAGCTTTTCTTGCCACCAGACCTTTCTCCATCACTTAGGAATCTGATGCCGTCACTAAACACATTCCTTAAATTATAGCCATTTGTTGAGTGTTTTTTTTTGGTGTGTAATCCGCATATATATATCACCCTTGCCCTTGATTTTCAGGACTGTATATCTCTTAAATGTCAACATATACACGTGTGATTTAGTTTACGAAGATTTTTAAATGCCGAGAACCTCGATCAGAGAGTAAAAAAGGCGTAAGGTTCACAATGGTGTAAAATTAAAATGGGATATACCGGGCTAGGATTCGAGTTACAGGAACAAGGGCCAAACCAACCACCCAAGAATGGAATCGTTGAGCCATTTGTTGAGTGTTTTTTTTGGTGTCTAATCCGCATATATATCACCATTGCCCTTGATTTTCTTGACTGTATATCTCTTAAATGTTAACATATACACGTGTGAGTTAGTTTACAAAGATTTTTCAATGCCAAGAACCTCGATCAGAGAGTAAAAAAGGCGTAGGGTTCACAATGGTGTAAAATTAAAATAGAATATACCGGGCTAGGATTCGAGTTACAGGAACAAGGGCCAAACCAACCACCCAAGAATGGAATCGTCGAGCGAAAACACTTGACAACATCCTAGAAAAAGTTTTTCTTGCCACCAGACCTTACTCCATCAATTAGGAATCTGATGCTGTCACTAAACACATTCCTTAAATTGTAGCCATTTGTTGAGTGTTTTTTTTTATGACTAATCCTCATATATATCACCATTGCCCTTGATTTTCTTGACTGTATATCTCTTAAATGTCAACATATACACGTGTGATTTAGTTTACGAAGATTTTTCAATACCGAGAACCTCGATCAGAGACTAAAAAAGACGTAAGGTTCACAATGGTGTAAAATTAAAATGGGATATACCGGGCTAGGATTCGAGTTACAAGAACAAGGGCCAAACCAACCACCCAAAAATGGAATCGTCGAGCGAAAACAATTGACAACCTCCTAGAAGCAGCTTTTCTTGCCACCAGACCTTTCTCCATCAATTAGGAACCTGATGTCGTCACTAAACACATTCCTTAAATTGTAGCCATTTGTTGAATGTCTTTTTTGGTGTCTAATCCGCATATATATCACCATTGCCCTTTATTTTCTTGACTGTATATCTCCTAAATGTCAACATTTACACGTGTGATTTAGTTTACGAAGATTTTTCAATGCCGAGAACCTCGATCAGAGAGTAAAAAATGCGTAAGGTTCACCATGGTGTAAAATTAAAATGGGATATACCGGGATAGGATTCGAGTTACAGGAACAAGGGCCAAACCAACCACCCAAGAATGGAATCGTCGAGCGAAAACACTTGACATCCCCCTAGAAGCAGCTTTTCTTGCCACCAGACCTTTCTCCATCACTTAGGAATCTGATGCCGTCACTAAACACATTCCTTAAATTATAGCCATTTGTTGAGTGTTTTTTTTTGGTGTCTAATCCGCATATATATATCACCCTTGCCCTTGATTTTCAGGACTGTATATCTCTTAAATGTCAACATATACACGTGTGATTTAGTTTACGAAGATTTTTAAATGCCGAGAACCTCGATCAGAGAGTAAAAAAGGCGTAAGGTTCACAATGGTGTAAAATTAAAATGGGATATACCGGGCTAGGATTCGAGTTACAGGAAAAAGGGCCAAACCAACCACCCAAGAATGGAATCGTTAAGCCATTTGTTGAGTGTTTTTTTTTTGTGTCTAATCCGCATATATATCACCATTGCCCTTGATTTTCTTGACTGTATATCTCTTAAATGTCAACATATACACGTGTGATTTAGTTTACAAAGATTTTTCAATGCCAAGAACCTCGATCAGAGAGTAAAAAAGGCGTAGGGTTCACAATGGTGTAAAATTAAAATAGGATATACCGGGCTAGGATTCGAGTTACAGGAACAAGGGCCAAACCAACCACCCAAGAATGGAATCGTCGAGCGAAAACACTTGACAACATCCTAGAAAAAGCTTTTCTTGCCACCAGACCTTACTCCATCAATTAGGAATCTGATGCCGTCACTAAACACATTCCTTAAATTGTAGCCATTTGTTGAGTGTTTTTTTTATGACTAATCCGCATATATATCACCATTGCCCTTGATTTTCTTGACTGTATATCTCTTAAATGTCAACATATACACGTGTGATTTAGTTTATGAAGATTTTTCAATACCGAGAACCTCGATCAGAGACTAAAAAAGACGTAAGGTTCACAATGGTGTAAAATTAAAATGGGATATACCGGGCTAGGATTCGAGTTACAAGAACAAGGGCCAAACCAACCACCCAAAAATGGAATCGTCGAGCGAAAACAATTGACAACCTCCTAGAAGCAGCTTTTCTTGCCACCAGACCTTTCTCCATCAATTAGGAACCTGATGTCGTCACTAAACACATTCCTTAAATTGTAGCCATTTGTTAAATGTCTTTTTTGGTGTCTAATCCGCATATATATCACCATTGCCCTTTATTTTCTTGACTGTATATCTCCTAAATGTCAACATATACACGTGTGATTTAGTTTACGAAGATTTTTCAATGCCGAGAACCTCGATCAGAGAGTAAAAAATGCGTAAGGTTCACAATGGTGTAAAATTAAAATGGGATATACCGGGATAGGATTCGAGTTACAGGAACAAGGGCCAAACCAACCACCCAAGAATGGAATCGTCGAGCGAAAACACTTGACATCCCCCTAGAAGCAGCATTTCTTGCCACCAGACCTTTCTCCATCACTTAGGAATCTGATGCCGTCACTAAACACATTCCTTAAATTATAGCCATTTGTTGAGTGTTTTTTTTTGGTGTCTAATCCGCATATTTATATCACCCTTGCCCTTGATTTTCAGGACTGTATATCTCTTAAATGTCAACATATAAACGTGTGATTTAGTTTACGAAGATTTTTAAATGCCGAGAACCTCGATCAGAGAGTAAAAAAGGCGTAAGGTTCACAATGGTGTAAAATTAAAATGGGAAATAACGGGCTAGGATTCGAGTTACAGGAACAAGGGCCAAACCAACCACCCAAGAATGGAATCGTTGAGCCATTTGTTGAGTGTTTTTTTTGGTGTCTAATCCGCATATATATCACCATTGCCCTTGATTTTCTTGACTGTATATCTCTTAAATGTCAACATATACACGTGTGATTTAGTTTACAAAGATTTTTCAATGCCAAGAACCTCGATCAGAGAGTAAAAAAGGCGTAGGGTTCACAATGGTGTAAAATTAAAATAGGATATACCGGGCTAGGATTCGAGTTACAGGAACAAGGGCCAAACCAACCACCCAAGAATGGAATCGTCGAGCGAAAACACTTGACGACATCCTAGAAAAAGCTTTTCTTGCCACCAGACCTTACTCCATCAATTAGGAATCTGATGCCGTCACTAAACACATTCCTTAAATTGTAGCCATTTGTTGAGTGTTTTTTTATGACTAATCCGCATATATATCACCATTGCCCTTGATTTTCTTGACTGTATATCTCTTAAATGTCAACATATACACGTGTGATTTAGTTTACGAAGATTTTTCAATACCGAGAACCTCGATCAGAGACTAAAAAAGACGTAAGGTTCACAATGGTGTAAAATTAAAATGGGATATACCGGGCTAGGATTCGAGTTACAAGAACAAGGGCCAAACCAACCACCCAAAAATGGAATCGTCGAGCGAAAACAATTGACAACCTCCTAGAAGCAGCTTTTCTTGCGACCAGACCTTTCTCCATCAATTAGGAACCTGATGTCGTCACTAAACACATTCCTTAAATTGTAGCCATTTGTTGAATGTCTTTTTTGGTGTCTAATCCGCATATACATCACCATTGCCCTTTATTTTCTTGACTGTATATCTCCTAAATGTCAACATATACACGTGTGATTTAGTTTACGAAGATTTTTCAATGCCGAGAACCTCGATCAGAGAGTAAAAAATGCGTAAGGTTCACAATGGTGTAAAATTAAAATGGGATATACCGGGATAGGATTCGAGTTACAGGAACAAGGGCCAAACCAACCACCCAAGAATGGAATCGTCGAGCGAAAACACTTGACATCCCCCTAGAAGCAGCTTTTCTTGCCACCAGACCTTTCTCCATCACTTACGAATCTGATGCCGTCACTAAACACATTCCTTAAATTATAGCCATTTGTTGAGTGTTTTTTTTGGTGTCTAATCCGCATATATATATCACCCTTGCCCTTGATTTTCATGACTGTAAATCTCTTAAATGTCAACATATACACGTGTGATTTAGTTTACGTAGATTTTTCAATGCCGAGAACCTCGATCAGAGAGTAAAAAACGCATAAGGTTCAAAATGGTTTAAAATTAAAATGGAATATACCGGGCTAGGATTCGAGTTACAGGAACAAGGGCCAAACCAACCACCTAAGAATGGAATCATCGAGCGAAAACACTTGACAACATCCTAGAAAAGGCTTTTCTTGCCACCAGACCTTACTCCATCAATTAGGAATGTGATGCCGTCACTAAACACATTCCTTAAATTGTAGCCATTTGTTGAGTGTTTTTTTGGTGTCTAATCCGCATATATATCACCATTGCCCGTGATTTTCTTGACTGTATTTCTCCTAAATGTCAACATATACACGTGTGATTTAGTTTATGAAGATTTTTCAATGCCGAGAACCTCGATGAGAGAGTAAAAAATGTGTAGGGTTCACAATGGTGTAAAATTAAAATAGGATATACCGGGCTAGGATTCGAGTTACAAGAACAAGTGCCAAACCAACCACCCAAGAATGGAATCATCGAGCGAAAACATTTGACAACCTCCTAGAAGCAGCTTTTCTTGCCACTAGACCTTTCTCCATCAATTAGGAATCTGATGACGTCACTAAACACATTCCTTAAATTGTAGCCATTTGTTGAGAGTTTTTTTTGGTGTCTAATCTGCATATATATCACCATTGCCCTTGATTTTCTTGACTGTATATCTCTTAAATGTCAACATATACACGTGTGATTTAGTTTACGAATATTTTTCAATGCCGAGAACCTCGATCAAAGAGTAAAAAAGGCGTATGGTTCACAATGGTGTAAAATTAAAATGGGATATACCGGGCTAGGATTCGAGTTACAGGAACAAGGGCCAAACCAACCACCCAAGAATGGAATCGTCGAGCGAAAACACTTGATAACCTCCTAGAAGCAGCTTTTCTTGCCACCAGACCTTTCTCTATCAATTAGGAATCTGATGCCGTCACCAAACACATTCCTTAAATTGTAGCCATTTGTTGAGTTTTTTTTTGTGTCTAATCCGCATATATATCACCATTCCCCTTGATTTTTTTGACTGTATATCTCCTAAATGTCAACATATACACGTGTGATTTAGTTTACGAAGATTTTTCAATGCCGAGAACCTCGATCAGAGAGTAAAAAATGCGTAAGGTTCACAATGGTGTAAAATTAAAATGGGATATACCGGGACAGAATTCGAGTTACAGGAACAAGGGCCTAACCAACCACCGAAGAATGGAATCGTCGAGCGAAAACACTTGACATCCCCCTAGAAGCAGCTTTTCTTGCCACCAGACCTTTCTCCATCAATTAGGAATCTGATGCCGTCACTAAACACATTCCTTAAATTGTAGCCATTTGTTGAGTGTTTTTTTTTGGTGTCTAATCCGCATATATATCACCATTGCCCTTGATTTTCATGACTGTATATCTCTTAAATGTCAACATATACACGTGTGATTTAGTTTACGAAGATTTTTCAATGCCGAGAACCTCGATCAGAGAGTAAAAAATGCGTAAGGTTCACAATGGTGTAAAATTAAAATGGGATATACCGGGATAGGATTCGAGTTACAGGAACAAGGGCCAAACCAACCACCCAAGAATGGAATCGTCGAGCGAAAACACTTGACAACCCCCTAGAAGCAGCTTTTCTTGCCACCAGACCTTTCTCCATCAATAAGGAATCTGATGCCGTCACTAAACACATTCCTTAAATTGTAGCCATTTGTTGAGTTTTTTTTGGTGTCTAATCCGCATATATATCACCATTGCCCTTGATTTTCTTGACTGTATATCTCCTAAATGTCAACATATACACGTGTGATTTAGTTTACGAAGATTTTTCAATGCCGAGAACCTCGATCAGAGAGTAAAAAAGGCGTAAGGTTCACAATGGTGTAAAATTAAAACGGGATATACCGGGCTAGGATTCGAGTTACAGGAACAAGGGCCAAACCAACCACCCAAGAATGGAATCGTTGAGCGAAAACACTTGATAACCTCCTAGAAGCAGCTTTTCTTGCCACCAGACCTTTCTCCATCAATTTGGAATCTGATGCCGTCACTAAACACATTCCTTAAATTGTAGCCATTTGTTGAGTGTATTTTTGGTGTCTATTCCGTATATATATCACCATTGCCGTTGATTTTCTTATATGTATATCTCTTAAATGTCAACATATACACGTGTGATTTAGTTTACGAAGATTTTTCAATGCCGAGAACCTCGATCCGAGAGTAAAAAAGACGTAAGGTTCACAATGGTGTAAAATTAAATTATGATATACCGGGCTAGGATTCGAGTTACAGGAACAAGGGCCAAACCAACCACCCAGGAATGGAATCGACGAGCGAAAACACTTGACAACCTCCTAGAAGCAGCTTTTCTTGCCACCCGACCTTTCTCCATCAATTAGGAATCTGATGCCGTCACTAAACACATTCCTTAAATTGTAGCCATTTGTTAAGTGTTTTTTTTTGGTGTCTAATCCGCATATATATCACCATTGCCATTGATTTTCTTGACTGTATATCTCCTAAATGTCAACATATACACGTGTGATTTAGTTTACGAAGATTTTTCAATGCCGAGAACCTCGATCAGAGAGTAAAAAAGGCGTAAGGTTCACAATGGTGTAAAATTTAAATGGGATATACCGGGCTAGGAATCGAGTTACAGGAACAAGGGCCAAACCAACCACCCAAGAATGGAATCGTCGAGCGAAAACACTTGACAACCTCCTAGAAGCAGCTTTTCTTGCCACCAGACCTTTCTCCATCAATTAGGAATCTGATGCCGTCACTAAACACATTCCTTAAATTGTAGCCATTTGTTAAGTGTTTTTTTTTGGTGTCTAATCCGCATATATATCACCATTGCCATTGATTTTCTTGTATGTATATCTTTTAAATGTCAACATATACACGTGTGATTTAGTTTACAAAGATTTTTCAATGCCGAGAACCTCGATCAGAGAGTAAAAAATGCGTAAGGTTCACAATGGTGTAAAATTAAAATGTGATATACCGCGATAGGATTCGAGTTACCGGAACAAGGGCCAAACCAACCACCCAAGAACGGAATCGTCGAGCGAAAACACTTGTCAACCTCCTAGAAGCAGCTTTTCTTGCCACCAGACCTTTCTCCATCAATTAGGAATCTGATGCCGTCACCAAACACATTCCTTAAATTGTAGCCATTTGTTGAGTTTTTTTTTGGTGTGTCTAATCCGCATATATATCACCATTGCCCTTGATTTTCTTGACTGTATATCTCTTAAATGTCAACATATACACGTGTGATTTAGTTTACGAAGATTTTTCAATGTCGAGAACCTCGATCAGAGAGTAAAAAATGCGTAAGGTTCACAATGGTGTAAAATTAAAATGGGATATATCGGGATAGGATTCGAGTTACAGGAACAAGGGCCAAACCAACCACCCAAGAATGGAATCGTCGAGCGAAAAAACTTGACATCCCCCTAGAAGCAGCTTTTCTTGCCACCAGACCTTTCTCCATCAATTAGGAATCTGATGCCGTCACTAAACACATTCCTTAAATTGTAGCCATTTGTTGAGTGTTTTTTTTGGTGTCTAATCCGCATATATATCACCCTTGCCCTTGATTTTCATGACTGTATATCTCTTAAATGTCAACATATACACGTGTGATTTAGTTTACGAAGATTTTTCAATGCCGAGAACCTCGATCAGAGAGTAAAAAAGGCGTAAGGTTCACAATGGTGTAAAATTAAAATGGGATATACCGGGCTAGGATTCGAGTTACAGGAACAAGGACCAAACCAACCACCCAAGAATGGAATCATCGAGCGAAAACACTTGACAACATCCTAGAAAACGCTTTTCTTGCCACCAGACCTTACTCCATTAATTAGGAATGTGATGCCGTCACTAAACACATTCCTTAAAATGTAGCCATTTGTTGAGTGTTTTTTTTGGTGTCTAATCCGCATATATATCACCATTGCCCGTGATTTTTTTGACTGTATATCTCCAAAATGTCAACATATACACGTGTGATTTAGTTTACGAAGATTTTTCAACGTCGAGAACCTCGATCAGAGAGTAAAAAATGCGTAAGGTTCACAATGGTGTAAAATTAAAATGGGATATATCGGGATAGGATTCGAGTTACAGGAACAAGGGCCAAACCAACCACCCAAGAATGGAATCGTCGAGCGAAAAAACTTGACATCCCCCTAGAAGCAGCTTTTCTTGCCACCAGACCTTTCTCCATCAATTAGGAATCTGATGCCGTCACTAAACATATTCCTTAAATTGTAGCCATTTGTTGAGTGTTTTTTTTTTGGTGTCTAATCCGCATATATATCACCCTTGCCCTTGATTTTCATGACTGTATATCTCTTAAATGTCAACATATACACGTGTGATTTAGTTTACGAAGATTTTTCAATGCCGAGAACCTCGATCAGAGAGTAAAAAAGGCGTAAGGTTCACAATGGTGTAAAATTAAAATGGGATATACCGGGCTAGGATTCGAGTTACAGGAACAAGGGCCAAACCAACCACCCAAGAATGGAATCATCGAGCGAAAACACTTGACAACATCCTAGAAAACGCTTTTCTTGCCACCAGACCTTACTCCATCAATTAGGAATGTGATGCCGTCACTAAACACATTCCTTTAATTGTAGCCATTTGTTGAGTGTTTTTTTTGGTGTCTAATCCGCATATATATCACCATTGCCCGTGATTTTCTTGACTGTATATCTCCTAAATGTCAACATATACACGTGTGATTTAGTTTACAAAGATTTTTCAATGCCGAGAACCTCGATCAGAGAGTAAAAAAGGCGTAGGGTTCACAATGGTGTAAAATTAAAATAGGATATATCGGGCTAGGATTCGAGTTACAGGAACAAGTGCCAAACCAACCACCCAAGAATGGAATCTTCGAGCGAAAACATTTGACAACCTCCTAGAAGCAGCTTTTCTTGCCACCAGAACTTTCTCCATCAATTAGGAATCTGATGACGTCACTAAACACATTCCTTAAATTGTAGCCATTTGTTGAGAGTTTTTTTTGGTGTCTAATCTGCATATATATCACCATTGCCCTTGATTTTCTTGACTGTATATCTCTTAAATGTCAACATATACACGTGTGATTTAGTTTACGAATATTTTTCAATGCCGAGAACCTCGATCAAAGAGTAAAAAAGGCGTACGGTTCACAATGGTGTAAAATTAAAATGGGATATACCAGGCTAGGATTCGAGTTACAGGAACAAGGGCCAAACCAACCACCCAAGAACGGAATCGTCGAGCGAAAACACTTGTCAACCTCCTAGAAGCAGCTTTTCTTGCCACCAGACCTTTCTCTATCAATTAGGAATCTGCTGCCGTCACCAAACACATTCCTTAAATTGTAGCCATTTGTTGAGTTTTTTTTTGTGTGTAATCCGCATATATATCACCATTGCCCTTGATTTTCTTGACTGTATATCTCTTAAATGTCAACATATACACGTGTGATTTAGTTTACGAAGATTTTTCAATGCCGAGAACCTCGATCAGAGAGTAAAAAAGGCGTAAGGTTCACAATGGTGTAAAATTAAAATGGGATATACCGGGCTAGGATTCGAGTTACAGGAACAAGGGCCAAACCAACCACCCAAGAATGGAATCATCGAGCGAAAACACTTGACAACATCCTAGAAAACGCTTTTCTTGCCACCAGACCTTACTCCATCAATTAGGAATGTGATGCCGTCACTAAACACATTCCTTTAATTGTAGCCATTTGTTGAGTGTTTTTTTGGTGTCTAATCCGCATATATATCACCATTGCCCGTGATTTTCTTGACTGTATATCTCTTAAATGTCAACATATACACGTGTGATTTAGTTTACAAAGATTTTTCAATGCCGAGAACCTCGATCAGAGAGTAAAAAAGGCGTAGGGTTCACAATGGTGTAAAATTAAAATAGGATATATCGGGCTAGGATTCGAGTTACAGGAACAAGGGCCAAACCAACCACCCAAGAATGGAATCTTCGAGCGAAAACATTTGACAACCTCCTAGAAGCAGCTTTTCTTGCCACCAGACCTTTCTCCATCAATTAGGAATCTGATGACGTCACTAAACACATTCCTTAAATTGTAGCCATTTGTTGAGAGTTTTTTTTGGTGTCTAATCTGCATATATATCACCATTGCCCTTGATTTTCTTGACTGTATATCTCTTAAATGTCAACATATACACGTGTGATTTAGTTTACGAATATTTTTCAATGCCGAGAACCTCGATCAAAGAGTAAAAAAGGCGTACGGTTCACAATGGTGTAAAATTAAAATGGGATATACCAGGCTAGGATTCGAGTTACAGGAACAAGGGCCAAACCAACCACCCAAGAACGGAATCGTCGAGCGAAAACACTTGTCAACCTCCTAGAAGCAGCTTTTCTTGCCACCAGACCTTTCTCTATCAATTAGGAATCTGATGCCGTCACCAAACACATTCCTTAAATTGTAGCCATTTGTTGAGTTTTTTTTTGTGTCTAATCCGCATATATATCACCATTGCCCTTGATTTTCTTGACTGTATATCTCTTAAATGTCAACATATACACGTGTGATTTAGTTTACGAAGATTTTTCAATGCCGAGAACCTCGATCAGAGAGTAAAAAAGGCGTAAGGTTCACAATGGTGTAAAATTAAAATGGGATATACCGGGCTAAGATTCGAGTTACAGGAACAAGGGCCAAACCAACCTCCCAGGAATGGAATCGTCGAGCGAAAACACTTGACAACCTCCTAGAAAAAGCTTTTCTTACCACCAGACCTTACTCCATCAATTAGGAATCTGATGCCGTCACTAAACACATTCCTTAAATTGTAGCAATTTGTTGAGTGTTTTTTTTTGTGTCTAATCCGCATATATATATCACCATTGCCCGTGATTTTCTTGACTGTATATCTCCTAAATGTCAACATATACACGTGTGATTTAGTTTACAAAGATTTTTCAATGCCGAGAACCTCGATCAGAGAGTAAAAAAGGCGTAGGGTTCACAATGGTGTAAAATTAAAATAGGATATATCGGGCTAGGATTCGAGTTACAGGAACAAGGGCCAAACCAACCACCCAAGAATGGAATCTTCGAGCGAAAACATTTGACAACCTCCTAGAAGCAGCTTTTCTTGCCACCAGACCTTTCTCCATCAATTAGGAATCTGATGACGTCACTAAACACATTCCTTAAATTGTAGCCATTTGTTGAGAGTTTTTTTTGGTGTCTAATCTGCATATATATCACCATTGCCCTTGATTTTCTTGACTGTATATCTCTTAAATGTCAACATATACACGTGTGATTTAGTTTACGAATATTTTTCAATGCCGAGAACCTCGATCAAAGAGTAAAAAAGGCGTACGGTTCACAATGGTGTAAAATTAAAATGGGATATACCAGGCTAGGATTCGAGTTACAGGAACAAGGGCCAAACCAACCACCCAAGAACGGAATCGTCGAGCGAAAACACTTGTCAACCTCCTAGAAGCAGCTTTTCTTGCCACCAGACCTTTCTCTATCAATTAGGAATCTGATGCCGTCACCAAACACATTCCTTAAATTGTAGCCATTTGTTGAGTTTTTTTTTGTGTCTAATCCGCATATATATCACCATTGCCCTTGATTTTCTTGACTGTATATCTCTTAAATGTCAACATATACACGTGTGATTTAGTTTACGAAGATTTTTCAATGCCGAGAACCTCGATCAGAGAGTAAAAAAGGCGTAAGGTTCACAATGGTGTAAAATTAAAATGGGATATACCGGGCTAAGATTCGAGTTACAGGAACAAGGGCCAAACCAACCTCCCAGGAATGGAATCGTCGAGCGAAAACACTTGACAACCTCCTAGAAAAAGCTTTTCTTACCACCAGACCTTACTCCATCAATTAGGAATCTGATGCCGTCACTAAACACATTCCTTAAATTGTAGCAATTTGTTGAGTGTTTTTTTTTGTGTCTAATCCGCATATATATCACCATTGCCCGTGATTTTCTTGACTGTATATCTCCTAAATGTCAACATATACACGTGTGATTTAGTTTACGAAGATTTTTCAATGCCTAGAACCTCGATCAGAGAGTAAAAAATGCGTAAGGTTCACAATGGTGTAAAATTAAAATGGGATATACCGGGATAGGATTCGAGTTACAGGAACAAGGGCCCAACCAACCACCCAAGAATGGAATCGTCGAGCGAAAACACTTGACAACCCCCTAGAAACAGCTTTTCTTGCCACCAGACCTTTCTCCATCAATTAGGAATCTGATGCCGTCACTAAACACATTCCTTAAATTGTAGCCATTTGTTGAGTTTTTTTTTGGTGTCTAATCCGCATATATATCACCATTGCCCATGATTTTCATGACTGTATATCTCTTAAATGTCAATATATACACGTGTGATTTAGTTTACGAAGATTTTTCAATGCCGAGAACCTCGATCATCGAGTAAAAAAGGCGTAAGGTTCACAATGGTGTAAAATTAAAATGGGATATACCGGGCTAGGATTCGAGTTACAGGAACAAGGCCCAAACCAACCACCAAAGAATGGAATTGTCGAGCGAAAACACTTGACAACATCCTAGGAAAAAGCTTTTCTTGCTACCAGACCTTACTCCATCAGTTAGGAATCTGATGCCATCACTAAACACATTCCTTAAATTGTAGACATTTGTTGAGTGTTTTTTTTTTTGGTGTCTAAACCGCATATATATCACAATTGCCCGTGATTTTCTTGACTGTATATCTCCTAAATGTCAACATATACACGTGTGATGTAGTTTACGAAGATTTTTCAATGCCGAGAACCTCGATCAGAGAGTAAAAAATGCGTAAGGTTCACAATGGTGTAAAATTTAAATGGGATATACTGGGATAGGATTCGAGTTACAGGTACAAGGGCCAAAGCAACAACCCAAGAATGGAATCGTCGAGCGAAAACACTTGGCAACCTCCTAGAAGCAGCTTTTCTTGCCACCAGACCTTTCTCCATCAATTAGGAATCTGATGCCGTCACTAAACACATTCCTTAAATTGTAGCCATTTGTTGAGTTTTTTTTTTGTGTCTAATCCGCATATATATCACCATTGCCATTGATTTTCTTGACTGTATATCTCTTAAATGTCAACATATACACGTGTGATTTAGTTTACCAAGATTTTTCAATGCCGAGAACCTCGATCAGAGAGTAAGAAAGGCGTAGGGTTCACAATGGTGTAAAATTAAAATAGGATATACCGGGTTAGGATTCGACTTACAGGAACAAGGGCCAAACCAACCACCCAAGAATGGAATCATCGAGTGAAAACATTTGACAACCTCCTAGAAGCAGCTTTTCTTGCCACCAGACCTTTCTCCATCAATTAGGAATCTGATGCCGTCACTAAACACATTCCTTAAATTGTAGCCATTTGTTGAGTGTTTTTTTTTTGTGTCTAATCCGCGTATATATCACCATTGCCCTTGATTTTCTTGACTGTATACCTCTTAAATGTTAACATATACACGTGTGATTTAGTTTACGAATATTTTTCAATGCCGAGAACCTCGATCATCGAGTAAAAAAGGCGTAAGGTTCACAATGGTGTAAAATTAAAATGGGATATACCGGGCTAGGATTCGAGTTACAGGAACAAGGCCCAAACCAACCACCCAAGAATGGAATCGTCGAGCGAAAACACTTGACAACATCCTAGAAAAAAGCTTTTCTTGCTACTAGACCTTACTCCATCAATTAGGAATCTGATGCCGTCACTAAACACATTCGTCAAATTGTAGTCATTTTTAGTGTTTTTTTTGTGTCTAATCCGCATATATATCACCATTGCCCTTGATTTTCTTGACTGTATATCTCTTAAATGTCAACATATACACGTGTGATTTAGTTTACGAAGATTTTTCAATGCCTAGAACCTCGATTAGAGGGTAAAAAAGGCGTAACGTTCACAATGGTCAAAAATTAAAATGGGATATACCGGGCTAGGATTCGAGTTACAGGAACAAGGGCCAAACCTACCACCCAAGAATGGAATCGTCGAGCGAAAACACTTGACAACATCCTAGAAAAAGCTTTTCTTACCACCAGACCTTACTCCATCAATTAGGAATCTGATGCCGTCACCAAACACATTCCTTAAATTGTAGCCATTTGTTGAGTGTTTTTTTTGGTGTCTAATCCGCATATATATCACCATTTCCCGTGATTTTCTTGACTGTATATCTCCTAAATGTCAACATATACACGTGTGATTTTGTTTACGAAGATTTTTCAATGCCGAGAATCTCGATCAGAGAGTAAAAAATGCGTAAGGTTCACAATGGTGTAAAATTAAAATGGGATATACCGGGATATCATTCGAGTTACAGGTACAAGGGCCAAAGCAACAACCCAAGAATGGAATTGTCGAGCGAAAACACTTGACAACCTCCTAGAAGCAGCTTTTCTTGCCACCAGACCTTTCTCCATCAATTAGGAATCTGATGCCGTCACTAAACACATTCCTTAAATTGTAGCCATTTGTTGAGTTTTTTTTTGGTGACTAATCCGCATATATATCACCATTGCCCTTGATTTTCATGACTGTATATCTCTTAAATGTCAATATATACACGTGTGATTTAGTTTACGAAGATTTTTCAATGCCGAGAACCTCGATCATCGAGTAAAAAAGGCGTAAGGTTCACAATGGTGTAAAATTAAAATGGGATATACCGGGCTAGGATTCGAGTTACAGGAACAAGGCCCAAACCAACCACCCAAGAATGGAATCGTCGAGCGAAAACACTTGACAACATCCTAGAAAAAAGCTTTTCTTGCTACCAGACCTTACTCCATCAATTAGGAATCTGATGCCGTCACTAAACACATTCCTTAAATTGTAGCCATTTGTTGAGTGTTTTTTTTTTTGGTGTCTAAACCGCATATATATCACAATTGCCCATGATTTGCTTGACTGTATATCTCCTAAATGTCAACATATACACGTGTGATTTAGTTTACGAAGATTTTTCAATGCCGAGAACCTCGATCAGAGAGTAAAAAATGCGTAAGGTTCACAATGGTGTAAAATTAAAATGGGATATACTGGGATAGGATTCGAGTTACAGGTACAAGGGCCAAAGCAACAACCCAAGAATGGAATCGTCGAGCGAAAACACTTGGCAACCTTCTAGAAGCAGCTTTTCTTGCCACCAGACCTTTCTCCATCAATTAGGAATCTGATGCCGTCACTAAACACATTCCTTAAATTGTAGCCATTTGTTGAGTTTTTTTTTTGTGTCTAATCCGCATATATATCACCATTGCCATTGATTTTCTTGACTGTATATCTCTTAAATGTCAACATATACACGTGTGATTTAGTTTACCAAGATTTTTCAATGCCGAGAACCTCGATCAGAGAGTAAAAAAGGCGTAGGGTTCACAATGGTGTAAAATTAAAATAGGATATACCGGGTTAGGATTCGACTTACAGGAACAAGGGCCAAACCAACCACCCAAGAATGGAATCATCGAGTGAAAACATTTGACAACCTCCTAGAAGCAGCTTTTCTTGCCACCAGACCTTTCTCCATCAATTAGGAATCTGATGCCGTCACTAAACACATTCCTTAAATTGTAGCCATTTGTTGAGTGTTTTTTTTTTGTGTCTAATCCGCGTATATATCACCATTGCCCTTGATTTTCTTGACTGTATACCTCTTAAATGTTAACATATACACGTGTGATTTAGTTTACGAATATTTTTCAATGCCGAGAACCTCGATCATCGAGTAAAAAAGGCGTAAGGTTCACAATGGTGTAAAATTAAAATGGGATATACCGGGCTAGGATTCGAGTTACAGGAACAAGGCCCAAACCAACCACCCAAGAATGGAATCGTCGAGCGAAAACACTTGACAACATCCTAGAAAAAAGCTTTTCTTGCTACTAGACCTTACTCCATCAATTAGGAATCTGATGCCGTCACTAAACACATTCGTCAAATTGTAGTCATTTTTTAGTGTTTTTTTTGTGTCTAATCCGCATATATATCACCATTGCCCTTGATTTTCTTGACTGTATATCTCTTAAATGTCAACATATACACGTGTGATTTAGTTTACGAAGATTTTTCAATGCCTAGAACCTCGATTAGAGGGTAAAAAAGGCGTAACGTTCACAATGGTCAAAAATTAAAATGGGATATACCGGGCTAGGATTCGAGTTACAGGAACAAGGGCCAAACCAACCACCCAAGAATGGAATCGTCTAGCGAAAACACTTGACAACATCCTAGAAAAAGCTTTTCTTACCACCAGACCTTACTCCATCAATTAGGAATCTGATGCCGTCACCAAACACATTCCTTAAATTGTAGCCATTTGTTGAGTGTTTTTTTTGGTGTCTAATCCGCATATATATCACCATTTCCCGTGATTTTCTTGACTGTATATCTCCTAAATGTCAACATATACACGTGTGATTTTGTTTACGAAGATTTTTCAATGCCGAGAATCTCGATCAGAGAGTAAAAAATGCGTAAGGTTCACAATGGTGTAAAATTAAAATGGGATATACCGGGATATCATTCGAGTTACAGGTACAAGGGCCAAAGCAACAACCCAAGAATGGAATTGTCGAGCGAAAACACTTGACAACCTCCTAGAAGCAGCTTTTCTTGCCACCAGACCTTTCTCCATCAATTAGGAATCTGATGCCGTCACTAAACACATTCCTTAAATTGTAGCCATTTGTTGAGTTTTTTTTTGGTGACTAATCCGCATATATATCACCATTGCCCTTGATTTTCATGACTGTATATCTCTTAAATGTCAATATATACACGTGTGATTTAGTTTACGAAGATTTTTCAATGCCGAGAACCTCGATCATCGAGTAAAAAAGGCGTAAGGTTCACAATGGTGTAAAATTAAAATGGGATATACCGGGCTAGGATTCGAGTTACAGGAACAAGGCCCAAACCAACCACCCAAGAATGGAATCGTCGAGCGAAAACACTTGACAACATCCTAGAAAAAAGCTTTTCTTGCTACCAGACCTTACTCCATCAATTAGGAATCTGATGCCGTCACTAAACACATTCCTTAAATTGTAGCCATTTGTTGAGTGTTTTTTTTTGGTGTCTAAACCGCATATATATCACAATTGCCCATGATTTGCTTGACTGTATATCTCCTAAATGTCAACATATACACGTGTGATTTAGTTTACGAAGATTTTTCAATGCCGAGAACCTCGATCAGAGAGTAAAAAATGCGTAAGGTTCACAATGGTGTAAAATTAAAATGGGATATACTGGGATAGGATTCGAGTTACAGGAACAAGAGTCAAACCAACCACCCAAGAATGGAATCATCGAGCGAAAACACTTGACAACCTCCTAGAAGCAGCTTTTCTTGCCACCAGACCTTTCTCCATCAATTAGGAATCTGATGCCGTCACTAAACACATTCGTCAAATTGAAGCCATTTTTTAGTGTTTTTTTTTGTCTAATCCGCATATATATCACCATTGCCCTTAATTTTCTTGACTGTATATCTCTTAAATGTCAACATATACACGTGTGATTTAGTTTACGAATATTTTTCAATGCCTAGAACCTCGATTAGAGAGTAAAAAAGGCGTAAGGTTCACAATGGTGTAAAATTAAAATGGGATATACCGGGCTAGGATTCGAGTTACAGGAACAAGGGACAAACCAACCACCCAAGAATGGAATCGTCGAGCGAAAACACTTGACAACCTCCTAGAAGCAGCTTTTTTTGCCACCAGACCTTTCTACATCAATTAGGAATCTGATGCCGTCAATAAACACATTCCTTAAATTGTATCCATTTGTTGAGTGTTTTTTTTTGGTGTCTAATCCGCATATATATCACCATTACCCTTGATTTTCTTGACTGTATATCTCTTAAATGTCAACATATACATGTGTGATTTAGTTTACAAAGATTTTTCAATGCCAAGAACCTCGATCAGAGAGTAAAAAAGGCGTAGGGTTCACAATGGTGTAAAATTAAAATAGGATATACCGGACTAGGATTCGAGTTACAGGAACAAGGGCCAAACCAACAACCCAAGAATGGAATAGTCGAGCGAAAACACTTGACAACGTCCTAGAAAAAGCTTTTCTTGCCACCAGAACTTACTCCATCAATTAGGAATCTGATGCCGTCACTAAACACATTCCTTAAATTGTAGTCGTTTGTTGAGTGTTTTTTTTTTTGGTGTCTAAACCGCATATATATCACAATTTCCCGTGATTTTCTTGACTGTATATCTCCTAAATGTCAACATATAAACGTGTGATTTAGTTTACGAAGATTTTTCAATGCCGAGAACCTCGATCAGAGAGTAAAAAATGCGTAAGGTTCACAATGGTGTAAAATTAAAATGGGATATACTGGGATAGGATTCGAGTTACAGGTACAAGGGCCAAAGCAACAACCCAAGAATGGAATCGTCGAGCGAAAACACTTGGCAACCTCCTAGAAGCAGCTTTTCTTGCCACCAGACCTTTCTCCATCAATTAGGAATCTGATGCCGTCACTAAACACATTCCTTAAATTGTAGCCATTTGTTGAGTTTTTTTTGGTGTCTAATCCACATATATATCACCATTGCCATTGATTTTCTTGACTGTATATCTCTTAAATGTCAACATATACACGTGTGATTTAGTTTACCAAGATTTTTCAATGCCGAGAACCTCGATCAGAGAGTAAAAAAGGCGTAGGGTTCACAATGGTGTAAAATTAAAATAGGATATAACGGGTTAGGATTCGAGTTACAGGAACAATGGCCAAACCAACCACCCAAGAATGGAATCATCGAGCGAAAACATTTGACAACCTCCTAGAAGCAGCTTTTCTTGCCACCAGACCTTTCTCCATCAATTAGGAATCTGATGCCGTCACTAAACACATTGCTTAAATTGTAGCCATTTGTTGAGTGTTTTTTTTTTGTGTCTAATCCGCATATATATCACCATTGCCCTTGATTTTCTTGACTGTATATCTCTTAAATGTCAACATATACACGTGTGATTTAGTTTACGAATATTTTTCAATGCCGAGAACCTCGATCAAAGAGTAAAAAAGGCGTGAGGTTCACAATGGTGTAAAATTAAAATGGGATATACCGGGCTAGGATTTGAGTTACATGAACAAGAGTCAAACCAACCACCCAAGAATGGAATCGTCGAGCGAAAACACTTGACAACCTCCTAGAAGCAACTTTTCTTGCCACCAGACCTTTCTCCATCAATTAGGAATCTGATGCCATCACTAAACACATTCGTCAAATTGTAGTCAGTTTTTAGTGTTTTTTTTGTGTCTAATCCGCATATATATCACCATTGCCCTTGATTTTCTTGACTGTATATCTCTTAAATGTCAACATATACACGTGTGATTTAGTTTACGAAGATTTTTCAATGCCAAGAACCTCGATTAGAGAGTAAAAAAGGCGTAACGTTCACAATGGTCTAAAATTAAAATGGGATATACCGGGCTAGGATTCGAGTTACAGGAACAAGGGCCAAACCAACCACCCAAGAATGGAATCGTCGAGCGAAAACACCTGACAACATCCTAGAAAAAGCTTTTCTTGCCACCAGACCTTACTCCATCAATTAGGAATCTGATGCCATCACTAAACACATTCCTTAAATTGTAGCCATTTGTTGAGTGTTTTTTTTGGTGTCTAATCCGCATATATATCACCATTGCCCGTGATTTTCTTGACTGTATATCTCCTAAATGTCAACATATACACGTGTGATTTTGTTTACGAAGATTTTTCAATGCCGAGAACCTCGATCAGAGAGTAAAAAATGCGTAAGGTTCACAATGGTGTAAAATTAAAATGGGATATACCGGGATAGGATTCGAGTTACAGGTACAAGGGCTAAAGCAACAACCCAAGAATGGAATTGTCGAGCGAAAACACTTGACAACCTCCTAGAAGCAGCTTTTCTTGCCACCAGACCTTTCTCCATCAATTAGGAATCTGATGTCGTCACTAAACACATTCCTTAAATTGTAGCCATTTGTTGAGTTTTTTTTTGGTGTCTAATCCGCATATATATCACCATTGCCCTTGATTTTCTTGACTGTATATCTCTTAAATGTCAACATATACACGTGTGATTTAGTTTACCAAGATTTTTCAATGCCGAGAACCTCGATCAGAGAGTAAAAAAGGCGTTGGGTTCACAATGGTGTAAAATTAAAATAGGATATACCGGGTTAGGATTCGAGTTATAGGAACAAGGGCCAAACCAACCACCCAAGAATGGAATAATCGAGCGAAAACATTTGACAACCTCCTAGAAACAGCTTTTCTTACCACCAGACCTTTCTCCATCAATTAGGAATCTGATGCCGTCACTAAACACATTCCTTAAATTGTAGCCATTTGTTGAGTATTTTTTTTTGTGTCTAATCCGCATATATATCACCATTGCCCTTGATTTTCTTGACTGTATATCTCTTAAATGTCAACATATACACGTGTGATCTAGTTTAGGAATATTTTTCAATGCCGAGAACCTCGATCAAAGAGTAAAAAAGGCGTAAGGTTCACAATGGTGTAAAATTAAAATGGGATACACCGGGCTAGGATTCGAGTTACAGGAACAAGAGCCAAACCAACCACCCAAGAATGGAATCGTCGAGCGAAAACACCTGACAACCTTCTAGAAGCAGCTTTTCTTGCCACCAGACCTTTCTCCATCTTGATGCCGTCACTAAACACATTCGTCAAATTGTAGCCATTTTTGAGTGGTTTTTTTGTGTCTAATCCGCATATATATCACCATTGCCCTTGATTTTCTAGACTGTATATCTCTTAAATGTCAACATATACACGTGTGATTTAGTTTACGAAGATTTTTCAATGCCTAGAACCTCGATTAGAGAGTTAAAAAGGCGTAACGTTCACAATGGTGTAAAATTAAAATGGGATATACCGGGCTTGGATTCGATTTACAGGAACTAGGGCCAAACCAACCACCGAAGAATGGAATCGTCGAGCGAAAACACTTGACAACTTCCTAGAAAAAGCTTTTCTTGCCACCAGACCTTACTCCATCAATTAGGAATCTGATGCCGTCACTAAACACATTCCTTAAATTGTAGCCATTTGTTGAGTGTTTTTTGTTTGGTGTCTAATCCGCATATATATCACCATTGCCCGTGATTTTCTTGACTGTATATCTCCTAAATGTCAACATATACACGTGTGATTTAGTTTACAAAGATTTTTCAATACCGAGAACCTCGATCAGAGAGTAAAAAATGCGTAAGGTTCACAATGGTGTAAAATTAAAATGGGATATACCGGGATAGGATTCGAGTTACAGGTACAAGGGCCAAAGCAACAACCCAAGAATGGAATCGTCGAGCGAAAACACTTGACAACCTCCTAGAAGCAGCTTTTCTTGCCACCAGACCTTTCTCCATCAATTAGGAATCTAATGCCGTCACTAAACACATTCCTTAAATTGTAGCCATTTGTTGAGTTTTTTTTTGTGTCTAATCCGCATATATATCACCATTGCCCTTGATTTTCTTGACTGTATATCTCTTAAATGTCAACATATACACGTGTGATTTAGTTTACCAAGATTTTTCAATGCCGAGAACCTCGATCAGAGAGTAAAAAAGGCGTAGGGTTCACAATGGTGTAAAATTAAAATCGGATATACCGGGTTAGGATTCGAGTTTTAGGAACAAGGGCTAAACCAACCACCCAAGAATGGAATCATCGAGCGAAAACATTTGACAACCTCCTAAAAGAAGCTTTTCTTGCAACCAGACCTTTCTCCATCAATTAGGAATCTGATGGCGTCACTAAACACATTCCTTAAATTGTAGCCATTTGTTGAGTGTTTTTTTTTTTTGTGGCTAATCCGCATATATCTCACCATTGCCCTTGATTTTCTTGACTGTATATCTCTAAATGTCAACATATACACGTGTGATTTAGTTTACGAATATTTTTCAATGCCGAGAACCTCGATCAAAGAGTAAAAAAGGCGTAAGGTTCACAATGGTGTAAAATTAAAATGGGATATACCGGGCTAGGATTCGAGTTACAGGAACAAGAGCCAAACCACCCACCCAAGAATGGAATCGTCGAGCGAAAACACTTGACAACTTTCTAGAAGCAGCTTTTCTTGCCACCAGACCTTTCTCCATCAATTAGGAATCTGATGCCGTCACTAAACACATTCGTCAAATTGAAGCCATTTTTTAGTGTTTTTTTTGTCTAATCCGCATATATATCACCATTGCCCTTAATTTTCTTGACTGTATATCTCTTAAATGTCAACATATACACGTGTGATTTAGTTTACGAATATTTTTCAATGCCTAGAACCTCGATTAGAGAGTAAAAAAGGCGTAAGGTTCACAATGGTGTAAAATTAAAATAGGATATACCGGGCTAGGATTCGAGTTACAGGAACAAGGGACAAACCAACCACCCAAGAATGGAATCGTCGAGCGAAAACACTTGACAACCTCCTAGAAGCAGCTTTTTTTGCCACCAGACCTTTCTACATCAATTAGGAATCTGATGCCGTCAATAAACACATTCCTTAAATTGTATCCATTTGTTGACTGTTTTTTTTGGTGTCTAATCCGCATATATATCACCATTACCCTTGATTTTCTTGACTGTATATCTCTTAAATGTCAACATATACATGTGTGATTTAGTTTACAAAGATTTTTCAATGCCAAGAACCTCGATCAGAGAGTAAAAAAGGCGTAGGGTTCACAATGGTGTAAAATTAAAATAGGATATACCGGACTAGGATTCGAGTTACAGGAACAAGGGCCAAACCAACAACCCAAGAATGGAATAGTCGAGCGAAAAAACTTGACAACATCCTAGAAAAAGCTTTTCTTGCCACCAGAACTTACTCCATCAATTAGGAATCTGATGCCGTCACTAAACACATTCCTTAAATTGTAGTCGTTTGTTGAGTGTTTTTTTTGGTGTCTAATCCGCATATATATCACCATTGCCCGTGATTTTCTTGACTGTATATCTCCTAAATATCAACATATACACGTGTGATTTAGTTTACAAAGATTTTTCAATGCCGAGAACCTCGATCAGAGAGTAAAAAATGCATAAGGTTCACAATGTTGTAAAATTAAAATGGGATATACCGGGATAGGATTCGAGTTACAGGTACAAGGGCAAAAGCAACAACCCAAGAATGGAATCGTCGATCGAAAACACTTGACAACCTCCTAGAAGCAACTTTTCTTGCCACCAAACCTTTCTCCATCAATTAGGAATCTGATGCCGTCACTAAACACATTCCTTAAATTGTAGCCATTTGTTGAGTTTTTTTTTTGGTGTCTAATCCGCATATATATCACCATTGCCCTTGATTTTCTTGACTGTATATCTCTTAAATGTCAACATATACACGTGTGATTTAGTTTACCAAGATTTTTCAATGCCGAGAACCTCGATCAGAGAGTAAAAAAGGCGTAGGGTTCACAATGATGTAAAATTAAAATAGGATATACCGGGTTAGGATTCGAGTTATAGGAACAAGGGCCAAACCAACCACCCAAGAATGGAATCATCGAGCGAAAACACTTGACAACCTCCTAGAATCAGCTTTTCTTGCCACCCGACCTTTCTCCATAAATTAGGAATCTAATGCCGTCACAAAACACATTCCTTAAATCGTAGCCATTTGTTGAGTGTTTTTTTTTGGGTGTCTAACCCGCATATATATCACCATTGCCCTTGATTTTCTTCAGTGATATCTCTTAAATATCAACATATACACGTGTGATTTAGTTTACGAAGATTTCTCAATACCGAGAACCTCGATTAGAGAGTAAAAAAGGCGTAAGGTTCACAATGGTGTAAAATTTAAATGGGATATACCGGGATAGGATTCGAGTTACAGGAACAAGGGCCAAACCAACCACCCAAGAATGGAATCGTCGAGCGAAAACACTTGACAACCTCCTAGAAGCAGCTTTTCTTGCCACCAGACCTTTCTCCATCAATTAGGAATCTGATGTCGCCACTAAACACATTCCTTAAATTGTAGCCATTTGTTGAGTGTTTTTTTTGTGTCTAATCCGCATATATATCACCGTTACCCTTGATTTTCTTGACTGTATATCTCTTAAATGTCAACATATACACGTGTGATTTAGTTTACGAAGATTTTTCAACGCTGAGAACCTCGATCAGGGAGTAAAAAAGGCGTAAGGTTCACAATTGTGTAAAATTAAAATGGGATATACCGGGCTAGGATTCGAGTTACAGGAACAAGGGCCAAACCAACCACCCACGAATGGAATCATCGAGCAAAAACACATGACAACCTCCTTGAAGCAGCTTTTCTTGCCACCAGACCTTTCTCCATCAATTAGGAATCTGATGCCGTCACTAAACACATTCCTTAAATTGTAGCCATTTGTTGAGTGTTTTTTTTGTGTCTAATCCACATATATATCAACATTGCCCTTGATTTTCTTGATTGTATATCTCTAAAATGTCAACATATACACGTGTGATTTACTTTACGAAGATTTTTCAGTACCGAGAACCTCGATCAGAGAGTAAAAAAGGCGTAAGGTTCACAATGGTGTAAAATTAAAATAGGATATACTGGGCTAGGATTCGAGTTACAGGAACAAGGGCCAAACCAACCACCCAAGAATGGAATCGTCGAGCGAAAACACTTGACAACCTCCTAGAAGCAGCTTTTCCTGCCACCAGACCTTTCTCCATCAATTAGGAATCTGATGCCGTCACTAAACACATTCCTTAAATTGTAGCCATTTGTTGAGTTTTTTTTTTGTGTCTAATCCGCAAATATATCACCATTACCCTTGATTTTCTTGACTGTATGTCTCTTAAATGTGAACATATACACGTGTGATTTAGTTTACGAATATTTTTCAATGCCGAGAACCTTGATTAGAGAGTAAAAAAGGCGTAAGGTTCACAATGGTGTAAAATTAAAATGGGATATACCGGGTTAGGATTCGAGTTACAGGAACAAGGGCCAAACCAACCACCCAAGAATGGAATCGTCGAGTGAAAACACTTGACAACTCCTAGAAGCAGCTTTTCTTGCCACCAGACCTTTCTCCATCAAATAGGAATCTGATGCCGTCACTAAACACATTCATTAAATTGTAGCCATTTGTTGAGTGTTTTTTTGTGTCTAATCCGCATATATATCACCATTGCCCTTGATTTTCTTGACTGTATATCTCTTAGATGTCAACATATACACGTGTGATTTAGTTTACGAAGATTTTTAATGCCGAGAATCTCGATCAGAGAGTAAAAAAGGCGTAAGGTTCACAATGGTGTAAAATTAAAATGAGATATACCGGGCTAGGATTCGAGTTACAGGAACAAGGGCCAAACCAACCACCCAAGAATGGAATCATCGAGCGAAAACACTTGACAACCTCCAAGAAGCAGCTTTTCTTGCCACCAGACCTTTCTCCATCAATTAAGAATCTGATACCGTCACTAAACACATTCCTTAAATTGTAGCCATTTGTTGAGTGTTTTTTTTTTTGGTGTCTAATCCGCATATATATCACCATTGCCCTTGATGTTCTTGACTGTATATCTCTTAAATGTCAACATATACACGTGTGATTTAGTTTATGAAGATTTTTCAATGCCGAGAATCTCGATCAGAGAGTAGAAAAGGCGTAAGGTTCACAATGGTGTAAAATTAAAATGGGATATACAGGGCTAGGATTCGAGTTACTGGAACAAGGGCCAAACCAACCACCCAAGAATGGAATCGTCGAGCGAAAACACTTGACAACCTCCTAGAAGTAGCTTTTCTTGCCACCATACCTTTCTTCATCAATTAGGAATCTGATGCCGTCACTAAACACAATACTTAAATTGTAGCCATTTGTTAAGTTTTTTTTTGTGTCTAATCCGCATATATATCACCATTGCCCTTGATTTTCTTGACTGTATATCTCTTAAATGTCAACATATACACGTGTGATTTTGTTTACGAAGATTTTTCAATGCCGAGAATCTCGATTAGAGAGTAAAAAAGGTGTAAGGTTCCCAACGGTGTAAAATTAAAATGGGATATACCGGGCTAGGATTCGAGTTACTGGAACAAGGGCCAAAACAACCACCCAAGAATGGAATCATCGAGCGAAAACACTTGACAACCTCCTAGAATCAGCTTTTCTTGCCACCCGACCTTTCTCCATAAATTAGGAATCTGATGCCGTCACAAAACACATTCCTTAAATCGTAGCCATTTGTTGAGTGTTTTTTTTGGGTGTCTAACCCGCATATTTATCACCATTGCCCTTGATTTTCTTCAGTGATATCTCTTAAATATCAACATATACACGTGTGATTTAGTTTACGAAGATTTCTCAATACCGAGAACCTCGATTAGAGAGTAAAAATGGCGTAAGGTTCACAATGGTGTAAAATTTAAATGGGATATACCGGGCTAGGATTCGAGTTACAGGAACAAGGGCCAAACCAACCACCCAAGAATGGAATCGTCGAGCGAAAACACTTGACAACCTCCTAGAAGCAGCTTTTCTTGCCACCAGACCTTTCTCCATCAATTAGGAATCTGATGTCGCCACTAAACACATTCCTTAAATTGTAGCCATTTGTTGAGTGTTTTTTTTGTGTCTAATCCGCATATATATCACCGTTACCCTTGATTTTCTTGACTGTATATCTCTTAAATGTCAACATATACACGTGTGATTTAGTTTACGAAGATTTTTCAACGCTGAGAACCTCGATCTGGGAGTAAAAAAGGCGTAAGGTTCACAATTGTGTAAAATTAAAATGGGATATACCGGGCTAGGATTCGAGTTACAGGAACAAGGGCCAAACCAACCACCCACGAATGGAATCATCGAGCAAAAACACATGACAACCTCCTCGAAGCAGCTTTTCTTGCCACCAGACCTTTCTCCATCAATTAGGAATCTGATGCCGTCACTAAACACATTCCTTAAATTGTAGCCATTTGTTGAGTGTTTTTTTTGTGTCTAATCCACATATATATCAACATTGCCCTTGATTTTCTTGATTGTATATCTCTAAAATGTCAACATATACACGTGTGATTTACTTTACGAAGATTTTTCAGTACCGAGAACCTCGATCAGAGAGTAAAAAAGGCGTAAGGTTCACAATGGTGTAAAATTAAAATAGGACATACCGGGCTAGGATTCGAGTTACAGGAACAAGGGCCAAACCAACCACCCAAGAATGGAATCGTCGAGCGAAAACACTTGACAACCTCCTAGAAGCAGCTTTTCCTGCCACCAGACCTTTCTCCATCAATTAGGAATCTGATGCCGTCACTAAACACATTCCTTAAATTGTAGCCATTTGTTGAGTTTTTTTTTTGTGTCTAATCCGCAAATATATCACCATTACCCTTGATTTTCTTGACTGTATATCTCTTAAATGTGAACATATACACGTGTGATTTAGTTTACGAATATTTTTCAATGCCGAGAACCTTGATTAGAGAGTAAAAAAGGCGTAAGGTTCACAATGGTGTAAAATTAAAATGGGATATACCGGGTTAGGATTCGAGTTACAGGAACAAGGGCCAAACCAACCACCCAAGAATGGAATCGTCGAGCGAAAACACTTGACAACTCCTAGAAGCAGCTTTTCTTGCCACCAGACCTTTCTCCATCAATTAGGAATCTGATGCCGTCACTAAACACATTCCTTAAATTGTAGCCATTTGTTGAGTGTTTTTTTTGTGTCTAATCCGCATATATATCACCATTGCCCTTGATTTTCTTGACTGTATATCTCTTAAATGTCAACATATACACGTGTAATTTAGTTTACGAAGATTTTTCAATGCCGAGAACCTCGATCAGAGAGTAAAAAAGGCGTAAGGTTCACAATGGTGTAAAATTAAAATGAGATATACCGGGCTAGGATTCGAGTTACAGGAACAAGGGCCAAACCAACCACCCAAGAATGGAATCATCGAGCGAAAACAATTGACAACCTCCAAGAAGAAGCTTTTCTTGCCACCAGACCTTTCTCCATCATTTAGGAATCTGATGCCGTCACTAAACACATTCCTTAAATTGTAGCCATTTGTTGAGTGTTTTTTTTGTGTCTAATCCACATATATATCACCATTGCCCTTGATTTTCTTGACTGTATATCTCTTAAATGTCAATATATATACGTGTGATTTGGTTTACGAATATTTTTCAAGGCCGAGAATCTCGATCAGAGAGTAAAAAAGGCGTAAGGTTCACAATGGTGTAAAATTAAAATAGGATATACAGGCTAGGATTCGAGTTACTGGAACAAGGGCCAAACCAACCACCCAAGAATGGAATCGTCGAGCTAAAACACTTGACAACCTCCTAGAAGCAGCTTTTCTTGCCACCAGACCTTTCTCCATCAATTAGGAATCTAATGCCGTCACTAAACACATTCCTTAAATTGTAGCCATTTGTTGAGTGTTTTTTTTTTTTGTGTCTAATCCGCATATATATCACCATTGCCCTTGATTTTCTTGACTGTATATCTCTTAAATGTTAACATATATACGTGTGATTTAGTTTACGAAGATTTTTCAATGCCGAGAACCTCGATTAGAGAGTAAAAAATGCGTAAGCTTCATAATGGTGTAAAATTAAAATGGGATATACCGGGCTAGGATTCGAGTTACAGGAACAAGGGCCAAACCAACCTCCCAAGAATGGAATCGTGGAGCGAAAACACTTGACAACCTCCTAGAAGCAGCTTTTCTTGCCACCAGACCTTTCTCCATTAAATAGGAATCTGATGCCGTCACTAAACACATTCATTAAATTGTAGCCATTTGTTGAGTGTTTTTTTTGGTGTCTAATCCGCATATATATCACCATTGCCCTTGATTTTCTTGACTGTATATCTCTTAAATGTCAACATATACACGTGTGATTTAGTTTACCAAGATTTTTAATGCCGAGAATCTCGATCAGAGAGTAAAAAAGGCGTAAGGTTCACAATGGTGTAAAATTAAAATGAGATATACCGGGCTAGGATTCGAGTTACAGGAACAAGGGCCAAACCAACCACCCAAGAATGGAATCATCGAGCGAAAACAATTGACAACCTCCAAGAAGAAGCTTTTCTTGCCACCAGACCTTTCTCCATCATTTAGGAATCTGATGCCGTCACTAAACACATTCCTTAAATTGTAGCCATTTGTTGAGTGTTTTTTTTGTGTCTAATCCACATATATATCACCATTGCCCTTGATGTTCTTGACTGTATATCTCTTAAATGTCAACATATATACGTGTGATTTAGTTTACGAATATTTTTCAATGCCGAGAATCTCGATAAGAGAGTAAAAAAGGCGTAAGGTTCACAATGGTGTAAAATTAAAATATGATATACAGGGCTAGGATTCGAGTTACTGGAACAAGGGCCAAACCAACCACCCATGAATGGAATCGTCGAGCGAAAACACTTGACAACCTCCTTGAAGCAGGTTTCCTTGCCACCAGACCTTTCTCCATCAAATAGGAACCTGATGCCGTCACTAAACACAATTCTTAAATTGTAGCCATTTGTTGAGTGTTTTTTTTCTGTCTAATCCGCATATATATCACCATTGCCCTTGATTTTCTTGACTGTATATCTCTAAAATGTTAACATATATACGTGTGATTTAGTTTACGAAGATTTTTCAATGCCGAGAACCTCGATTAGAGAGTAAAAAAGGCGTAAGGTTCACAATGGTGTAAAATTAAAATGGGATATACCGGGCTAGGATTCGAGTTACAGGAACAAGGGCCAAACCAACCTCCCAAGAATGGAATCGTCGAGCGAAAACACTTGACAACCTTCTAGAAGCAGCTTTTCTTGCCACTAGACCTTTCTCCATCAAATAGGAATCTGATGCCGTCACTAAACACATTCCTTAAATTGTAGCCATTTGTTGAGTGTTTTTTTGGGTGTCTAACCCGCATATATATCACCATTGCCCTTGATTTTCTTCAGTGTATATCTTTTAAATATCAACATATACACGTGTGATTTTGTTTACGAAGATTTTTCAATGCCGAGAACCTCGATTAGAGAGTAAAAAAGGCGTAAGGTTCACAATGGTGTAAAATTAAAATGGGATATACCGGGCTAGGATTCGAGTTACAGGAACAAGGGCCAAACCAACCTCCCAAGAATGGAATCGTCGAGCGAAAACACTTGACAACCTCCTAGAAGCAGCTTTTCTTGCCACTAGACCTTTCTCCATCAAATAGGAATCTGATGCCGTCACTAAACACATTCCTTAAATTGTAGCCATTTGTTGAGTGTTTTTTTTGGGTGTCTAACCCGCATATATATCACCATTGCCCTTGATTTTCTTCAGTGTATATCTTTTAAATATCAACATATACACGTGTGATTTTGTTTACGAAGATTTTTCAATGCCGAGAACCTCGATTAGAGAGTAAAAAAGGCGTAAGGTTCACAATGGTGTAAAATTTAAATGGGTTATACCGGGCTAGGATTCGAGTTACAGGAACAAGGGCCAAACCAACCACCCAAGAATGGAATCGTCGAGCGAAAACACTTGACAACCTCCTAGAAGCAGCTTTTCTTGCCACCAGACCTTTCTCCATCAATTAGGAATCTGATGCCGTCACTAAACACATTCCTTAAATTGTAGCCATTTGTTGAGTGTTTTTTTGGTGTCTAATCCGCAAATAGATCACCATTACCCTTGATTTTCTTGATTGTATATCTCTTAAATGTCAACATATACATGTGTGATTTAGTTTACGAAGATTTTTCAATGCCGATAACCTCGATCAGAGAGTAAAAAAGGCGTAAGGTTCACAATGGTGTAAAATTAAAATGAGATATACCGGGCTAGGATTCGAGTTACAGGAACAAGGGCCAAACCAACCACCCAAGAATGGAATCATCGAGCGAAAACAGTTGATAACCTCCAAGAAGAAGCTTTTCTTGCCACCAGACCTTTCTCCATCATTTAGGAATCTGATGCCGTCACTAAACACATTCCTTAAATTGTAGCCATTTGTTGAGTGTTTTTTTGTGTCTAATCCACATATATATCACCATTTCCCTTGATTTTCTTGACTGTATATCTCTTAAATGTCAACATATATACGTGTGATTTAGTTTACGAATATTTTTCAATGCCGAGAATCTCGATCAGAGAGTAAAAAAGGCGTAAGGTTCACAATGGTGTAAAATTAAAATAGGATATACAGGGATAGGATTCGAGTTACTGGAACAAGGGCCAAACCAACCACCCAAGAATGGAATCGTCGAGCTAAAACACTTGACAACCTCCTAGAAGCAGCTTTTCTTGCCACCAGACCTTTCTCCATCAATTAGGAATCTAATGCCGTCACTAAACACATTCCTTAAATTGTAGCCATTTGTTGAGTGTTTTTTTTTTGTGTCTAATCCGCATATATATCACCATTGCCCTTGATTTTCTTGACTGTATATCTCTTAAATGTTAACATATATACGAGTGATTTAGTTTACGAAGATTTTTCAATGCCGAGAACCTCGATTAGAGAGTAAAAAAGGCGTAAGCTTCACAATGGTGTAAAATTAAAATGGGATATACCGGGCTAGGATTCGAGTTACAGGAACAAGGGCCAAACCAACCTCCCAAGAATGGAATCGTCGAGCGAAAACACTTGACAACCTCCTAGAAGCAGCTTTTCTTGCCACCAGACCTTTCTCCATCAAATAAGAATCTGATGCCGTCACTAAACACATTCATTAAATTGTAGCCATTTGTTGAGTGTTTTTTTTGTGTCTAATCCGCATATATATCACCATTGCCCTTGATTTTCTTGACTGTATATCTCTTAGATGTCAACATATACACGTGTGATTTAGTTTACGAAGATTTTTAATGCCGAGAATCTCGATCAGAGAGTAAAAAAGGCGTAAGGTTTACAATGGTGTAAAATTAAAATGAGATATACCGGGCTAGGATTCGAGTTACAGGAACAAGGGCCAAACCAACCACCCAAGAATGGAATCATCGAGCGAAAACACTTGACAACCTCCAAGAAGCAGCTTTTCTTGCCACCAGACCTTTCTCCATCAATTAAGAATCTGATACCGTCACTAAACACATTCCTTAAATTGTAGCCATTTGTTCAGTGTTTTTTTTTTGGTGTCTAATCCGCATATATATCACCATTGCCCTTGATGTTCTTGACTGTATATCTCCTAAATGTCAACATATACATGTGTGATTTAGTTTACGAAGATTTTTCAATGCCGAGAATCTCGATCAGAGAGTAAAAAAGGCGTAAGGTTCACAATGGTGTAAAATTAAAATAGGATATACAGGGCTAGGATTCGAGTTACTGGAACAAGGGCCAAACCAACCACCCAAGAATGGAATCGTCGAGCTAAAACACTTGACAACCTCCTAGAAGCAGCTTTTCTTGCCACCAGACCTTTCTCCATCAATTAGGAATCTAATGCCGTCACTAAACACATTCCTTAAATTGTAGCCATTTGTTGAGTGTTTTTTTTGTGTCTAATCCGCATATATATCACCATTGCCCTTGATTTTCTTGACTGTATATCTCTTAAATGTTAACATATATACGTGTGATTTAGTTTACGAAGATTTTTCAATGCCGAGAAGCTCGATTAGAGAGTAAAAAAGGCGTAAGCTTCACAATGGTGTAAAATTAAAATGGGATATAACGGGCTAGGATTCGAGTTACAGGAACAAGGGCAAAACCAACCTCCCAAGAATGGAATCGTCGAGCGAAAACACTTGACAACCTCCTAGAAGAAGCTTTTCTTGCCACCAGACCTTTCTCCATCAAATAGGAATCTGATGCGGTCACTAAACACATTCATTAAATTGTAGCCATTTGTTGAGTGTTTTTTTTGTGTCTAATCCGCATATATATCACCATTGCCCTTGATTTTCTTGACTGTATATCTCTTAGATGTCAACATATACACGTGTGATTTAGTTTACGAAGATTTTTAATGCCGAGAACCTCGATCAGAGAGTAAAAAAGGAGTAAGGTTCACAATGGTGTAAAATTAAAATGAGATATACCGGGCTAGGATTCTAGTTACAGGAACAAGGGCCAAACCAACCACCCAAGAATGGAATCATCGAGCGAAAACAATTGACAACCTCCAAGAAGAAGCTTTTCTTGCCACCAGACCTTTCTCCATCATTTAGGAATCTGATGCCGTCACTAAACACATTCCTTAAATTGTAGCCATTTGTTGAGTGTTTTTTTTGTGTCTAATCCACATATATATCACCATTGCCCTTGATGTTCTTGACTGTATATCTCTTAAATGTCAACATATATACGTGTGATTTAGTTTACGAATATTTTTCAATGCCGAGAATCTCGATCAGAGAGTAAAAAAGGCGTAAGGTTCACAATGGTGTAAAATTAAAATAGGATATACAGGGCTAGGATTCGAGTTACTGGAACAAGGGCCAAACCAACCACCCAAGAATGGAATCGTCGAGCGAAAACACTTGACAACCTCCTAGAAGCAGCTTTTCTTGCCACCAGACCTTTCTCCATCAAATAGGAACCTGATGCCGTCACTAAATACAATTCTTAAATTGTAGCCATTTGTTGAGTGTTTTTTTTTGTGTCTAATCCGCATATATATCACCATTGCCCTTGATTTTCTTGACTGTATATCTCTAAAATGTTAACATATATACGTGTGATTTAGTTTACGTAGATTTTTCAATGCCGAGAACCTCGATTAGAGAGTAAAAAAGGCGTAAGGTTCACAATGGTGTAAAATTAAAATGGGATATACCGGGCTAGGATTCGAGTTACAGGAACAAGGGCAAAACCAACCTCCCAAGAATGGAATCGTCGAGCGAAAACACGTGACAAACTCCTAGAAGCAGCTCTTCTTGCCACCAGACCTTTCTCCATCAAATAGGAATCTGATGCCGTCACTAAACACATTCCTTAAATTGTAGCCATTTGTTGAGTGTTTTTTTTTTGGTGTCTAACCCGCATATATATCACCATTGCCCTTGATTTTCTTCAGTGTATATCTTTTAAATATCAACATATACACGTGTGATTTTGTTTACAAAGATTTTTCAATGCCGAGAACCTCGATTAGAGAGTAAAAAAGGCGTAAGGTTCACAATGGTGTAAAATTTAAATTGGATATACCGGGCTAGGATTCGAGTTACAGGAACAAGGGCCAAACCAACCACCCAAGAATGGAATCGTCGAGCGAAAACACTTGACAACCTCCTAGAAGCAGCTTTTCTTGCCACCAGACCTTTCTCCATCAATTAGGAATCTGATGCCGTCACTAAACACATTCCTTAAATTGTAGCCAGTTGTTGAGTGTTTTTTTGGTGTCTAATCCGCAAATATATCACCATTACCCTTGATTTTCTTGACTGTATATCTCTTAAATGTCAACATAATCACGTGTGATTTAGTTTACCAAGATTTTTCAATCCCGAGAACCTCGATCAGAGAGTAAAAAGGGCGTAAGGTTCACAATCGTGTAAAATTAAAATGAGATATACCGGGCTAGGATTCGAGTTACAGGAACAAGGGCCAAACCAACCACCCAAGAATGGAATCATCGAGCGAAAACAATTGACAACCTCCAAGAAGAAGCTTTTCTTGCCACCAGACCTTTCTCCATCATTTAGGAATCTGATGCCGTCACTAAACACATTCCTTAAATTGTAGCCATTTGTTGAGTGTTTTTTTTGTGTCTAATCCACATATATATCACCATTGCCCTTGATTTTCTTGACTGTATATCTCTTAAATGTCAACATATATACGTGTGATTTAGTTTACGAATATTTTTCAATGCCGAGAATCTCGATCAGAGAGTAAAAAAGGCGTAAGGTTCACAATGGTGTAAAATTAAAATAGGATATACAGGGCTAGGATTCGAGTTACTGGAACAAGGGCCAAACCAACCACCCAAGAATGGAATCGTCGAGCTAAAACACTTGACAACCTCCTAGAAGCAGCTTTTCTTGCCACCAGAGCTTTCTCCATCAATTAGGAATCTAATGCCGTCACTAAACACATTCCTTAAATTGTAGCCATTTGTTGAGTGTTTTTTTGTGTGTCTAATCCGCATATATATCACCATTGCCCTTGATTTTCTTGACTGTATATCTCTTAAATGTTAACATATATACGTGTGATTTAGTTTACGAAGATTTTTCAATGCCGAGAACCTCGATTAGAGAGTAAAAAAGGCGTAAGCTTCACAATGGTGTAAAATTAAAATGGGATATACCGGGCTAGGATTCGAGTTACAGGAACAAGGGCCAAACCAACCTCCCAAGAATGGAGTCGTCGAGCGAAAACACTTGACAACCTCCTAGAAGAAGCTTTTCTTGCCACCAGACCTTTCTCCATCAAATAGGAATCTGATGCCGTCACTAAACGCATTCATTAAATTGTAGCCATTTGTTGAGTGTTTTTTTTTGTGTCTAATCCGCATATATATCACCATTGCCCTTGATTTTCTTGACTATATATCTCTTAGATGTCAACATATACACGTGTGATTTAGTTTACGAAAATTTTTAATGCCGAGAATCTCGATCAGAGAGTAAAAAAGGCGTAAGGTTTACAATGGTGAAAAATTAAAATGAGATATACCGGGCTAGGATTCGAGTTACAGGAACAAGGGCCAAACCAACCACCCAAGAATGGAATCATCGAGCGAAAACACTTGACAACCTCCAAGAAGCAGTTTTTCTTGCCACCAGACCTTTCTCCATCAATTAAGAATCTGATACCGTCACTAAACACATTCCTTAAATTGTAGTCATTTGTTGAGTGTTTTTTTTTGGTGTCTAATCCGCATATATATCACCATTGCCCTTGATGTTCTTGACTGTATATCTCTTAAATGTCAACATATACATGTGTGATTTAGTTTACGAAGATTTTTCAATGCCGAGAATCTCGATCAGAGAGTAGAAAGGGCGTAAGGTTCACAATGGTGTAAAATTAAAATGGGATATACAGGGCTAGGATTCGAGTTACTGGAACAAGGGCCAAACCAACCACCAAAGAATGGAATCGTCGAGCGAAAACACTTGACAACCTCCTAGAAGTAGCTTTTCTTGCCACCAGACCTTTCTCCATCAATTAGGAATCTGATGCCGTCACTAAACACCTTCCTTAAATTGTAGCCATTTGTTGAGTGTTTTTTTGGTGTCTAATCCGCAAATATATCACCATTACCCTTGATTTTCTTGACTGTATATCTCTTAAATGTCAACATATACACGTGTGATTTAGTTTACAAAGATTTTTCAATGCCGAGAACCTCGATCAGAGAGTAAAAATGGCGTAAGGTTAACAATGGTGTAAAATTAAAATGAGATATACCGGGCTAGGATTCGAGTTACAGGAACAAGGGCCAAACCAACCACCCAAGAATGGAATCATCGAGCGAAAACAATTGACAACCTCCAAGAAGAAGCTTTTCTTGCCACCAGACCTTTCTCCATCATTTAGGAATCTGATGCCGTCACTAAACACATTCCTTAAATTGTAGCCATTTGTTGAGTGTTTTTTTTGTGTCTAATCCACATATATATCACCATTGCCCTTGATTTTCTTGACTGTATATCTCTTAAATGTCAACATATATACGTGTGATTTAGTTTACGAATATTTTTCAATGGCGAGAATCTCGATCAGAGAGTAAAAAAGGCGTAAGGTTCACAATGGTGTAAAATTAAAATAGGATATACAGGGCTAGGATTCGAGTTACTGGAACAAGGGCCAAACCAACCACCCAAGAATGGAATCGTCGATCTAAAACACTTGACAACCTCCTAGAAGCAGCTTTTCTTGCCACCAGACCTTTCTCCATCAATTAGGAATCTAATGCCGTCACTAAACACATTCCTAAAATTGTAGCCATTTGTTGAGTGTTTTTTTTGTGTGTCTAATCCGCATATATATCACCATTGCCCTTGATTTTCTTGACTGTATATCTCTTAAATGTTAACATATATACGTGTGATTTAGTTTACGAAGATTTTTCAATGCCGAGAACCTCGATTAGAGAGTAAAAAAGGCGTAAGCTTCACAATGGTGTAAAATTAAAATGGGATATACCGGGCTAGGATTCGAGTTACAGGAACAAGGGCCAAATCAACCTCCCAAGAATGGAATCGTCGAGCGAAAACACTTGACAACCTCCTAGAAGCAGCTTTTCTTGCCACCAGACCTTTCTCCATCAAATAGGAATCTGATTCCGTCACTAAACACATTCATTAAATTGTAGCCATTTGTTGAGTGTTTTTTTTTGTGTCTAATCCGCATATATATCACCATTGCCCTTGATTTTCTTGACTGTATATCTCTTAGATGTCAACATATACACGTGTGATTTAGTTTACGAAGATTTTTCAATGCCGAGAATCTCGATCAGAGAGTAAAAAAGGCGTAAGGTTTACGATGGTGTAAAATTAAAATGAGATATACCGGGCTAGGATTCGAGTTACAGGAACAAGGGCCAAACCAACCACCCAAGAATGGAATCATCGAGCGAAAACACTTGACAACCTCCAAGAAGCAGCTTTTCTTGCCACCAGACCTTTCTCCATCAATTAAGAATCTGATACCGTCACTAAACACATTCCTTAAATTGTAGCCATTTGTTGAGTGTTTTTTTTTGGTGTCTAATCCGCATATATATCACCATTGCCCTTGATGTTCTTGACTGTATATCTCTTAAATCTCAACATATACATGTGTGATTTAGTTTACGAAGATTTTTCAATGCCGAGAATCTCGATCAGAGAGTAGAAAAGGCGTAAGGTTCACAATGGTGTAAAACTAAAATGGGATATACCGGGCTAGGATTCGAGTTACTGGAACAAGGGCCAAACCAACCACCCAAGAATGGAATCATCGAGCGAAAACACTTGACAACCTCCTAGAAGCAGCTTTTCTTGCCACCCGACCTTTCTCCATCAATTAGAAATCTGATGCCGTCACTAAACACATTCCTTAAATTGTAGCCATTTGTTGAGTGTTTTTTTTAGGTGTCTAACCCGCATATATATCACCATTGCCCTTGATTTTCTTCAGTGTATATCTTTTAAATATCAACATAAACACGTGTGATTTTTTTTACGAAGATTTTTCAATGCCGAGAACCTCGATTAGAGAGTAAAAAAGGCGTAAGGTTCACAATGGTGTAAAATTTAAATGGGATATACCGGGCTAGGATTCGAGTTACAGGAACAAGGGCCAAACCAACCACCCAAGAATGGAATCGTCGAGCAAAAACACTTGACAACCTCCTAGAAGCAGCTTTTCTTGCCACCAGACCTTTCTCCATCAATTAGGAATCTGATGTCGCCACTAAACACATTCCTTAAATTGTAGCCATTTGTTGAGTGTTTTTTTTTGTGTCTAATCCGCATATATATCACCATTGCCCTTGATTTTCTTGACTGTAAATCTCTTAAATGTTAACATATATACGTGTGATTTAGTTTACGGAGATTTTTCAATGCCGAGAACCTCGATTAGAGAGTAAAAAAGGCGTAAGCTTCACAATGGTGTAAAATTAAAATGGGATATACCGGGCTAGGATTCGGGTTACAGGAACAAGGGCCAAACCAACCTCCCAAGAATGGAATCGTCGAGCGAAAACACTTGACAACCTCCTAGAAGCAGCTTTTCTTGCCACCAGACCTTTCTCCATCAAATAGGAATCTGATGCCGTCACTAAACACATTCATTAAATTGTAGCCATTTGTTGAGTGTTTTTTTTGTGTCTAATCCACATATATATCACCATTGCCTTGATTTTCTTGACTGTATATCTCTTACATGTCAACATATACACGTGTGATTTAGTTTACGAAAATTTTTAATGCCGAGAATCTCGATCAGAGAGTAAAAAAGGCGTAAGGTTTACAATGGTGTAAAATTAAAATGAGATATACCGGGCTAGGTTTCGAGTTACAGGAACAAGGGCCAAACCAACCACCCAAGAATGGAATCATCGAGCGAAAACACTTGACAACCTCCAAGAAGCAGCTTTTCTTACCACCAGACCTTTCTCCATCAATTAAGAATCTGATACCGTCACTAAACACATTCCTTAAATTGTAGCCATTTGTTGAGTGTTTTTTTTTGGTGTCTAATCCGCATATATATCACCATTACCCTTGATGTTCTTGACTGTATATCTCTTAAATGTCAACATATACATGTGTGATTTAGTTTACGAAGATTTTTCAATGCCGAGATTCTCGATCAGAGAGTAGAAAAGGCGTAAGGTTCACAATGGTGTAAAATTAAGATGGGATATACCGGGCTAGGATTCGAGTTACTGGAACAAGGGCCAAACCAACCACCCAAGAATGGAATCATCGAGCGAAAACACTTGACAACCTCCTAGAAGCAGCTTTTCTTGCCACCCGACCTTTCTCCATCAATTAGGAATCTGATACCGTCACTAAACACATTCCTTAAATTGTAGCCATTTGTTGAGTGTTTTTTTTTTGTGTCTAACCCGCATATATATCACCATTGCCCTTGATTTTCTTCAGTGTATATCTTTTAAATATCAACATATACACGTGTGATTTTGTTTACGAAGATTTTTCAATGCTGGGAACCTCGATTAGAGAGTAAAAAAGGCGTAAGGTTCACAATGGTGTAAAATTTAAATGGGATATACCGGGCTAGGAATCGAGTTACAGGAACAAGGGCCAAACCAACCACCCAAGAATGGAATCGTCGAGCGAAAACACTTGACAACCTCCTAGAAGCAGCTTTTCTTGCCACCAGACCTTTCTCCATCAATTAGGAATCTGATGTCGCCACTAAACACATTCCTTAAATTGTAGCCATTTGTTGAGTGTTTTTTTTGGTGTCTAATCCGCATATATATCACCGTTACCCTTGATTTTCTTGACTGTATATCTCTTAAATGTCAACATATACACGTGTGATTTAGTTTACGAAGATTTTTCAACGCTGAGAACCTCAATCAGGGAGTAAAAAAGGCGTAAGGTTCACAATTGTGTAAAATTAAAATGGGATATACCGGGCTAGGATTCGAGTTACAGGAACAAGGGGCAAACCAACCACCCACGAATGGAATCATCGAGCAAAAACACTTGACAACCTCCTCGAAGCAGCTTTTCTTGCCACCAGACCTTTCTCCATCAATTAGGAATCTGATGCCGTCACTAAACACATTCCTTAAATTGTAGCCATTTGTTGAGTGTTTTTTTTTTGTGTCTAATCCACATATATATCAACATTTCCCTTGATTATCTTGATTGTATATCTCTTAAATGTCAACATATACACGTGTGATTTACTTTACGAAGATTTTTCAGTGCCGAGAACCTCGATCAGAGAGTAAAAAAGGCGTAAGGTTCACAATGGTGTAAAATTAAAATGGGATATACTGGGCTAGGATTCGAGTTACAGGAACAAGGGCCAAACCAACCACCCAAGAATGGAACCGTCGAGCGAAAACACTTGACAACCTCCTAGAAGCAGCTTTTCCTGCCACCAGACCTTTCTCCATCAATTAGGAATCTGATGCAGTCACTAAACACATTCCTTAAATTGTAGCCATTTGTTGAGTTTTTTTTTTGGTGTCTAATCCGCAAATATATCACCATTACCCTTGATTTTCTTGACTGTATATCTCTTAAATGTCAACATATACACGTGTGATTTAGTTTACGAATATTTTTCAATGCCGAGAATCTTGATTAGAGAGTAAAAAAGGCGTAAGGTTCACAATGGTGTAGAATTAAAATGGGATATACCGGGTTAGGATTCGAGTTACAGGAACAAGGGCCAAACCAACCACCCAAGAATGGAATCGTCGAGCGAAAACACTTGACAACTCCTAGAAGCAGCTTTTCTTGCCACCAGACCTTTCTCCATCAATTAGGAATCTGATGCCGTCACTAAACACATTCCTTAAATTGTAGCCATTTGTTGAGTGTTTTTTTGTGTCTAATCCGCATATTATCACCATTACCCTTGATTTTCTTGACTGTAAATCTCTTAAATGTCAACATATACACGTGTGATTTAGTTTACGAAGATTTTTCAACGCTGATAACCTCGATCAGGGAGTAAAAAAGGCGTAAGGTTCACAATAGTGTAAAATTAAAATGGGATATACCGGGCTAGAATTTTCGAGTTATTGGAACAAGGGCCAAACCAACCACCCACGAATGGAATCATCGAGCAAAAACACTTGACAACCTCCTCGAAGCAGCTTTTCTTGCCACCAGACCTTTCTCCATCAATTAAGAATCTGATGCCGTCACTAAACACATTCCTTAAATTGTAGCCATTTGTTGAGTGTTTTTTTTGTGTCTAATCTAAATATATATCAACATTGCCCTTGATTTTCTTGATTGTATATCTCTTAAATGTCAACATATACACGTGTGATTTACTTTACGAAGATTTTTCAGTGCCGAGAACCTCGATCAGAGAGTAAAAAAGGCGTAAGGTTCACAATGGTGTAAAATTAAAATGGGATATACCGGGCTAGGATTCGAGTTACAGGAACAAGGGCCAAACCAACCACCCAAGAATGGAATCGTCGAGCGAAAACACTTGACAACCTCCTAGAAGCAGCGTTTCCTGCCACCAGACCTTTCTCCATGAATTAGGAATCTGATGCCGTCACTAAACACATTCCTTAAATTGTAGCCATTTCTTGAGTTTTTTTTTGGTGTCTAATCCGCAAATATATCACCATTACCCTTGATTTTCTTGACTGTATATCTCTTAAATGTCAACATATACACGTGTGATTTAGTTTACGAATATTTTTCAATGCCGAGAACCTTGATTAGAGAGTAAAAAAGGCATAAGGTTCACAATGGTGTAAAATTAAAATGGGATATACCGGGTTAGGATTCGAGTTACAGGAAAAAGGGCCAAACCAACCACCCAAGAATGGAATCGTCGAGCGAAAACACTTGACAACTCGTAGAAGCAGCTTTTCTTGCCACCAGACATTTCTCCATCAATTAGGAATCTGATGCCGTCACTAAACACATTCCTTAAATTGTAGCCATTTGTTGAGTGTTTTTTTGTGTCTAATCCGCATATTATCAACATTACCCTTGATTTTCTTGACTGTAAATCTCTTAAATGTCAACATATACACGTGTGATTTAGTTTACGAAGATTTTTCAATGCCGAGAACCTCGATCAGAGAGTAAAAAAGGCGTAAGGTTCACAATGGTGTAAAATTAAAATGGGATATACCAGGCTAGGATTCGAGTTACAGGAACAAGGGCCAAACCAACCACCCAAGAATGGAAACGTCGAGCGAAAACACTTGACAACCTCCTAGAAGCAGCTTTTCTTGCCACCGGACCTTTCTCCATCAATTAGGAATCTGATGCCGTCACTAAACACATTCCTTAAATTGTAGCCATTTGTTGAGTGTTTTTTTGTGTCTAATCCGCATATTATCACCATTACCCTTGATTTTCTTGACTGTAAATCTCTTAAATGTCAACATATACACGTGTGATTTAGTTTACGAAGATTTTTCAATGCCGAGAACCTCGATCAGAGAGTAAAAAAAGGCGTAAGGTTCACAATGGTGTAAAATTAAAATGGGATATACCGGGCTAGGATTCGAGTTACTGGAACAAGGGCCAAACCAACCACCCAAGAATGGAATCATCGAGCGAAAACACTTGACAACCTCCTAGAAGCAGCTTTTCCTGCCACCCGACATTTCTCCATCAATTAGTAATCTGATGCCGTCACTAAACACATTCCTTAAATTGTTGCCATTTGTTGAGTGTTTTTTTTTTTGTGTCTAACCCGCATATATATCACCATTGCCCTTGATTTTCTTCAGTGTATATCTCTTAAATATCAACATATACACGTGTGATTTAGTTTACGAAGATTTTTCAATGCCGAGAACCTCGATTAGAGAGTAAAAAAGGTGTAAGGTTCACAATGATGTAAAATTTAGATTTGATATACCGGGCTAGGATTCGAGTTATAGGAACAAGGGCCAAACCAACCACCCAAGAATGGAATCGTCGAGCGAAAACACTTGACAACCTCCTAGAAGCAGCTTTTCTTGCCACCAGACCTTTCTCCATCAATTAGGAATCTGATGTCGCCACTAAACACATTCCTTAAATTGTAGCCATTTGTTGAGTGTTTTTTTTGGTGTCTAATCCGCATATATATCACCGTTACCCTTGATTTTCTTGACTGTATATCTCTTAAATGTCAACATATACAGGTGTGATTTAGTTTACGAAGATTTTTCAACGCTGAGAACCTAGATCAGGGAGTAAAAAAGGCGTAAGGTTCACAATTGTGTAAAATTAAAATGGGATATACCGGGCTAGGATTCGAGTTATAGGAACAAGGGCCAAACCAACCACCCACGAATGGAATCATCGAGCAAAAACACTTGACAACCTCCTCGAAGCAGCTTTTCTTGCCACCATACCTTTCTCCATCAATTAGGAATCTGATGCCGTCACTAAACACATTCCTTAAATTGTAGCCATTTGTTGAGTGTTTTTTTTGTGTCTAATCTAAATATATATCAACATTGCCCTTGATTTTCTTGATTGTATATCTCTTAAATGTCAACATATACACGTGTGATTTACTTTACGAAGATTTTTCAGTGCCGAGAACCTCGATCAGAGAGTAAAAAAGGCGTAAGGTTCACAATGGTGTAAAATTAAAATGGGATATACCGGGCTAGGATTCGAGTTACAGGAACAAGGGCCAAACCAACCACCCAAGAATGGAATCGTCGAGCGAAAACACTTGACAACCTCCTAGAAGCAGCTTTTCCTGCCACCAGACCTTTCTCCATCAATTAGGAATCTGATGCCGTCACTAAACACATTCCTTAAATTGTAGCCATTTGTTGAGTTTTTTTTTGGTGTCTAATCCGCAAATATATCACCATTACCCTCGATTTTCTTGACTGTATATCTTTTAAATGTCAACATATAAACGTGTGATTTAGTTTACGAATATTTTTCAATGCCGAGAACCTTGATTAGAGAGTAAAAAAGGCGTAAGGTTCACAATGGTGTAAAATTAAAATGGGATATACCGGGTTAGGATTCGAGTTACAGGAACAAGTGCCAAACCAACCACCCAAGAATGGAATCGTCGAGCGAAAACACTTGACAACTCCTAGAAGCAGCTTTTCTTGCCACCAGACCTTTCTCCATCAATTAGGAATCTGATGCCGTCACTAAACACATTCCTTAAATTGTAGCCATTTGTTGAGTGTTTTTTTTTGGTGTCTAATCCGCATATATATCACCATTACCCTTGATGTTCTTGACTGTATATCTCTTAAATGTCAACATATACATGTGTGATTTAGTTTACGAAGATTTTTCAATGCCGAGATTCTCGATCAGAGAGTAGAAAAGGCGTAAGGTTCACAATGGTGTAAAATTAAGATGGGATATACCGGGCTAGGATTCGAGTTACTGGAACAAGGGCCAAACCAACCACCCAAGAATGGAATCATCGAGTGAAAACACTTGACAACCTCCTAGAAGCAGCTTTTCTTGCCACCCGACCTTTCTCCATCAATTAGGAATCTGATACCGTCACTAAACACATTCCTTAAATTGTAGCCATTTGTTGAGTGTTTTTTTTTTGTGTCTAACCCGCATATATATCACCATTGCCCTTGATTTTCTTCAGTGTATATCTTTTAAATATCAACATATACACGTGTGATTTTGTTTACGAAGATTTTTCAATGCTGGGAACCTCGATTAGAGAGTAAAAAAGGCGTAAGGTTCACAATGGTGTAAAATTTAAATGGGATATACCGGGCTAGGAATCGAGTTACAGGAACAAGGGCCAAACCAACCACCCAAGAATGGAATCGTCGAGCGAAAACACTTGACAACCTCCTAGAAGCAGCTTTTCTTGCCACCAGACCTTTCTCCATCAATTAGGAATCTGATGTCGCCACTAAACACATTCCTTAAATTGTAGCCATTTGTTGAGTGTTTTTTTTGGTGTCTAATCCGCATATATATCACCGTTACCCTTGATTTTCTTGACTGTATATCTCTTAAATGTCAACATATACACGTGTGATTTAGTTTACGAAGATTTTTCAACGCTGAGAACCTCAATCAGGGAGTAAAAAAGGCGTAAGGTTCACAATTGTGTAAAATTAAAATGGGATATACCGGGCTAGGATTCGAGTTACAGGAACAAGGGGCAAACCAACCACCCACGAATGGAATCATCGAGCAAAAACACTTGACAACCTCCTCGAAGCAGCTTTTCTTGCCACCAGACCTTTCTCCATCAATTAGGAATCTGATGCCGTCACTAAACACATTCCTTAAATTGTAGCCATTTGTTGAGTGTTTTTTTTTGTGTCTAATCCACATATATATCAACATTTCCCTTGATTATCTTGATTGTATATCTCTTAAATGTCAACATATACACGTGTGATTTACTTTACGAAGATTTTTCAGTGCCGAGAACCTCGATCAGAGAGTAAAAAAGGCGTAAGGTTCACAATGGTGTAAAATTAAAATGGGATATACTGGGCTAGGATTCGAGTTACAGGAACAAGGGCCAAACCAACCACCCAAGAATGGAACCGTCGAGCGAAAACACTTGACAACCTCCTAGAAGCAGCTTTTCCTGCCACCAGACCTTTCTCCATCAATTAGGAATCTGATGCAGTCACTAAACACATTCCTTAAATTGTAGCCATTTGTTGAGTTTTTTTTTTGGTGTCTAATCCGCAAATATATCACCATTACCCTTGATTTTCTTGACTGTATATCTCTTAAATGTCAACATATACACGTGTGATTTAGTTTACGAATATTTTTCAATGCCGAGAATCTTGATTAGAGAGTAAAAAAGGCGTAAGGTTCACAATGGTGTAGAATTAAAATGGGATATACCGGGTTAGGATTCGAGTTACAGGAACAAGGGCCAAACCAACCACCCAAGAATGGAATCGTCGAGCGAAAACACTTGACAACTCCTAGAAGCAGCTTTTCTTGCCACCAGACCTTTCTCCATCAATTAGGAATCTGATGCCGTCACTAAACACATTCCTTAAATTGTAGCCATTTGTTGAGTGTTTTTTTGTGTCTAATCCACATATTATCACCATTACCCTTGATTTTCTTGACTGTAAATCTCTTAAATGTCAACATATACACGTGTGATTTAGTTTACGAAGATTTTTCAACGCTGATAACCTCGATCAGGGAGTAAAAAAGGCGTAAGGTTCACAATAGTGTAAAATTAAAATGGGATATACCGGGCTAGAATTTTCGAGTTATAGGAACAAGGGCCAAACCAACCACCCACGAATGGAATCATCGAGCAAAAACACTTGACAACCTCCTCGAAGCAGCTTTTCTTGCCACCAGACCTTTCTCCATCAATTAAGAATCTGATGCCGTCACTAAACACATTCCTTAAATTGTAGCCATTTGTTGAGTGTTTTTTTTGTGTCTAATCTAAATATATATCAACATTGCCCTTGATTTTCTTGATTGTATATCTCTTAAATGTCAACATATACACGTGTGATTTACTTTACGAAGATTTTTCAGTGCCGAGAACCTCGATCAGAGAGTAAAAAAGGCGTAAGGTTCACAATGGTGTAAAATTAAAATGGGATATACCGGGCTAGGATTCGAGTTACAGGAACAAGGGCCAAACCAACCACCCAAGAATGGAATCGTCGAGCGAAAACACTTGACAACCTCCTAGAAGCAGCGTTTCCTGCCACCAGACCTTTCTCCATGAATTAGGAATCTGATGCCGTCACTAAACACATTCCTTAAATTGTAGCCATTTCTTGAGTTTTTTTTTGGTGTCTAATCCGCAAATATATCACCATTACCCTTGATTTTCTTGACTGTATATCTCTTAAATGTCAACATATACACGTGTGATTTAGTTTACGAATATTTTTCAATGCCGAGAACCTTGATTAGAGAGTAAAAAAGGCATAAGGTTCACAATGGTGTAAAATTAAAATGGGATATACCGGGTTAGGATTCGAGTTACAGGAAAAAGGGCCAAACCAACCACCCAAGAATGGAATCGTCGAGCGAAAACACTTGACAACTCGTAGAAGCAGCTTTTCTTGCCACCAGACATTTCTCCATCAATTAGGAATCTGATGCCGTCACTAAACACATTCCTTAAATTGTAGCCATTTGTTGAGTGTTTTTTTGTGTCTAATCCGCATATTATCAACATTACCCTTGATTTTCTTGACTGTAAATCTCTTAAATGTCAACATATACACGTGTGATTTAGTTTACGAAGATTTTTCAATGCCGAGAACCTCGATCAGAGAGTAAAAAAGGCGTAAGGTTCACAATGGTGTAAAATTAAAATGGGATATACCAGGCTAGGATTCGAGTTACAGGAACAAGGGCCAAACCAACCACCCAAGAATGGAAACGTCGAGCGAAAACACTTGACAACCTCCTAGAAGCAGCTTTTCTTGCCACCGGACCTTTCTCCATCAATTAGGAATCTGATGCCGTCACTAAACACATTCCTTAAATTGTAGCCATTTGTTGAGTGTTTTTTTGTGTCTAATCCGCATATTATCACCATTACCCTTGATTTTCTTGACTGTAAATCTCTTAAATGTCAACATATACACGTGTGATTTAGTTTACGAAGATTTTTCAATGCCGAGAACCTCGATCAGAGAGTAAAAAAAGGCGTAAGGTTCACAATGGTGTAAAATTAAAATGGGATATACCGGGCTAGGATTCGAGTTACTGGAACAAGGGCCAAACCAACCACCCAAGAATGGAATCATCGAGCGAAAACACTTGACAACCTCCTAGAAGCAGCTTTTCCTGCCACCCGACATTTCTCCATCAATTAGTAATCTGATGCCGTCACTAAACACATTCCTTAAATTGTTGCCATTTGTTGAGTGTTTTTTTTTTGTGTCTAACCCGCATATATATCACCATTGCCCTTGATTTTCTTCAGTGTATATCTCTTAAATATCAACATATACACGTGTGATTTAGTTTACGAAGATTTTTCAATGCCGAGAACCTCGATTAGAGAGTAAAAAAGGTGTAAGGTTCACAATGATGTAAAATTTAGATTTGATATACCGGGCTAGGATTCGAGTTATAGGAACAAGGGCCAAACCAACCACCCAAGAATGGAATCGTCGAGCGAAAACACTTGACAACCTCCTAGAAGCAGCTTTTCTTGCCACCAGACCTTTCTCCATCAATTAGGAATCTGATGTCGCCACTAAACACATTCCTTAAATTGTAGCCATTTGTTGAGTGTTTTTTTTGGTGTCTAATCCGCATATATATCACCGTTACCCTTGATTTTCTTGACTGTATATCTCTTAAATGTCAACATATACAGGTGTGATTTAGTTTACGAAGATTTTTCAACGCTGAGAACCTAGATCAGGGAGTAAAAAAGGCGTAAGGTTCACAATTGTGTAAAATTAAAATGGGATATACCGGGCTAGGATTCGAGTTATAGGAACAAGGGCCAAACCAACCACCCACGAATGGAATCATCGAGCAAAAACACTTGACAACCTCCTCGAAGCAGCTTTTCTTGCCACCAGACCTTTCTCCATCAATTAGGAATCTGATGCCGTCACTAAACACATTCCTTAAATTGTAGCCATTTGTTGAGTGTTTTTTTTGTGTCTAATCTAAATATATATCAACATTGCCCTTGATTTTCTTGATTGTATATCTCTTAAATGTCAACATATACACGTGTGATTTACTTTACGAAGATTTTTCAGTGCCGAGAACCTCGATCAGAGAGTAAAAAAGGCGTAAGGTTCACAATGGTGTAAAATTAAAATGGGATATACCGGGCTAGGATTCGAGTTACAGGAACAAGGGCCAAACCAACCACCCAAGAATGGAATCGTCGAGCGAAAACACTTGACAACCTCCTAGAAGCAGCTTTTCCTGCCACCAGACCTTTCTCCATCAATTAGGAATCTGATGCCGTCACTAAACACATTCCTTAAATTGTAGCCATTTGTTGAGTTTTTTTTTGGTGTCTAATCCGCAAATATATCACCATTACCCTCGATTTTCTTGACTGTATATCTTTTAAATGTCAACATATAAACGTGTGATTTAGTTTACGAATATTTTTCAATGCCGAGAACCTTGATTAGAGAGTAAAAAAGGCGTAAGGTTCACAATGGTGTAAAATTAAAATGGGATATACCGGGTTAGGATTCGAGTTACAGGAACAAGTGCCAAACCAACCACCCAAGAATGGAATCGTCGAGCGAAAACACTTGACAACTCCTAGAAGCAGCTTTTCTTGCCACCAGACCTTTCTCCATCAATTAGGAATCTGATGCCGTCACTAAACACATTCCTTAAATTGTAGCCATTTGTTGAGTGTTTTTTTTTTGTGTCTAATCCGCATATATATCACCATTGCCCTTGATTTTCTTGACTGTATATCTCTTAAATGTCAACATATACACGTGTGATTTAGTTTACGACGATTTTTCAATGCCGTGAACCTCGATCAGAGTGTAAAAAAGGCGTAAGGTTCACAATGGTGTAAAATTAAAATGAGATATACCGGGCTAGGATTCGAGTTACAGGAACAAGGGCCAAACCAACCACCCAAGAATGGAATCATCGAGCGAAAACAATTGACAACCTCCAAGAAGAAGCTTTTCTTGCCACCAGACCTTTCTCCATCATTTAGGAATCTGATTCCGTCACTAAACACATTCCTTAAATTGTAGCCATTTGTTGAGTGTTTTTTTTTGTGTCTAATCCACATATATATCACCATTGCCCTTGATTTTCTTGACTGTATATCTCTTAAATGTCAACGTATATACGTGTGATTTAGTTTACGAATATTTTTCATTGCCGAGAATCTCGATCAGAGAGTAAAAAAGGCGTAAGGTTCACAATGGTGTAAAATTAAAATAGGATATAAAGGGCTAGGATTCGAGTTACTGGAACAAGGGCCAAACCAACCACCCAAGAATGGAATCGTCGAGCGAAAACACTTGACAACCTCCTAGAAGCAGCTTTTTTTGCCACCAGACCTTTCTCCATCAAATAGGAACCTAATGCCGTCACTAAACACAATTTTTAAATTGTAGCCATTTGTTGAGTGTTTTTTTTTTGTGTCTAATCCGCATATATATCACCATTGCCCTTGATTTTCTTGACTGTATATCTCTAAAATGTTAACATATATACGTGTGATTTAGTTTACCAAGATTTTTCAATGCCGAGAATCTCGATTAGAGAGTAAAAAAGGCGTAAGCTTCACAATGGTGTAAAATTAAAATGGGATATACCGGGCTAGGATTCGAGTTACTGGAACAAGGGCCAAACCAACCTCCCAAGAATGGAATCGTCGAGCGAAAACACTTGACAACCTCCTAGTAGCAGCTTTTCTTGCCACCAGACCTTTCTCCATCAAATAGGAATCTGATGCCGTCACTAAACACATTCATTAAATTGTAGCCATTTGTTGAGTGTTTTTTTGTGTCTAATCCGCATATATATCACCATTGCCCTTGATTTTCTTGACTGTATATCTCTTAGATGTCAACATATACACGTGTGATTTAGTTTACGAAGATTTTTAATGCCGAGAATCTCGATCAGAGAGTAAAAAAGGCGTAAGGTTCACAATGGTGTAAAATTAAAATGAGATATACCGGGCTAGGATTCGAGTTACAGGAACAAGGGCCAAACCAACCACCCAAGAATGGAATCATCGAGCGAAAACACTTGACAACCTCCAAGAAGCAGCTTTTCTTGCCACCAGACCTTTCTCCATCAATTAAGAATCTGATACCGTCACTAAACACATTCCTTAAATTGTAGCCATTTGTTGAGTGTTTTTTTTGGTGTCTAATCCGCATATATATCACCATTGCCCTTGATGTTCTTGACTGTATATCTCTTAAATGTCAACATATACATGTGTGATTTAGTTTACGAAGATTTTTCAATGCCGAGAATCTCGATCAGAGAGTAGAAAAGGCGTAACGTTCACAATGGTGTAAAATTAAAATGGGATATACTGGGCTAGGATTCGAGTTACTGGAATAAGGGCCAAACCAACCACCCAAGAATGGAATCGTCGAGCGAAAATACTTGATAACCTCCTAGAAGCAGCTTTTCTTGCCACCATACCTTTCTTCATCAATTAGGAATCTGATGCCGTCGCTAAACACAATCCTTAAATTGTAGCCATTTGTTAAGTTTTTTTTGTGTCTAATCCGCATATATATCACCATTGCCCTTGATTTTCTTGACTGTATATCTCTTAAATGTCAACATATACACGTGTGATTTTGTTTACGAAGATTTTTCAATGCCGAGAACCTCGATTAGAGAGTAAAATTTTTAATGGGATATACCGGGCTAGGATTCGAGTTACAGGAACAAGGGCCAAACTAACCACCCAAGAATGGAATCGTCGAGCGAAAACACTTGACAACCTCCTAGAAGATGCTTTTCTTGCCACCAGACCTTTCTCCATCAATTAGGAATCTGATGTCGCCACTAAACACATTCCTTAAATTGTAGCCATTTGTGGAGTGTTTTTTTTGGTGTCTAATCCGCATATATATCACCGTTACCCTTGATTTTCTTGACTGTATATCTCTTAAATGTCAACATATACACGTGTGATTTAGTTTACGAAGATTTTTCAACGCTGAGAACCTCGATCAGGGAGTAAAAAAGGCGTAAGGTTCACAATTGTGTAAAATTAAAATGGGATATACCGGGCTAGGATTCGAGTTACAGGAATAAGGGCCAAACCAACCACCCACGAATGGAATCATCGAGCAAAAACACTTGACAACCTCCTCGAAGCAGCTTTTCTTGCCACCAGACCTTTCTCCATCAATTAGGAATCTGATGCCGTCACTAAACACATTCCATAAATTGTAGCTATTTGTTGAGTGTTTTTTTTTTGTGTCTAATCCATATATATATCAACATTGCCCTTGATTGTATATCTCTTAAATGTCAACATATACACGTGTGATTTACTTTACGAAGATTTTTCAGTGCCGAGAACCTCGATCAGAGAGTAAAAAACGCGTAAGGTTCACAATGGTGTAAAATTAAAATGGGATATTCCGGGCTAGGATTCGAGTTACAGGAACAAGGGCCAAACCAACCACCCAAGAATGGAATCGTCGAGCGAAAACACTTGACAACCTCCTAGAAGAGGCTTTTCCTGCCACCAGACCTTTCTCCATCAATTAGGAATCTAATGCCGTCACTAAAAAATTCCTTAAATTGTGGCCATTTGTTGAGTTTTTTTTGGTGTCTAATCCGCAAATATATCACCATTACCCTTGATTTTCTTGACTGTATATCTCTTAAATGTCAACATATACACGTGTGATTTAGTTTACGAATATTTTTCAATGCCGAGAACCCTGATTAGAGAGTAAAAAAGGCGTAAGGTTCACAATGGTGTAAAATTAAAATGGGATATACCGGGTTAGGATTCGAGTTACCGGAACAAGGGCCAAACCAACCACCCAAGAATGGAATCGTCGAGCGAAAACACTTGACAACTCCTAGAAGCAGCTTTTCTTGCCACCAGACCTTTCTCCATCAATTAGGAATCTGATGCCGTCACTAAACACATTCCTTAAATTGTAGCCATTTGTTGAGTGTTTTTTTGTGTCTAATCCGCATATTATCACCATTCCCCTTGATTTTCTTGACTGTAAATCTCTTAAATGTCAACATATACACGTGTGATTTAGTTTACAAAGATTTTTCAATGCCGAGAACCTTGATCAGAGAGTAAAAAAGGCGTAAGGTTCACAATGGTGTAACATTAAAATGGGATATACCAGGCTAGGATTCGAGTTACAGGAACAAGGGCAAAACCAACCACCCAAGAATGGAATCGTCGAGCGAAAACACTTGACAACCTCCTAGAAGTAGCTTTTCTTGCCACCGGACCTTTCTCCATCAATTAGGAATCTCATGCCGTCACTAAACACATTCCTTAAATTGTAGCCATTTGTTGAGTGTTTTTTTTGGTGTCTATTCCGTATATATATCACCATTGCCGTTGATTTTCTTGTATGTATATCTCATAAATGTCAACATATACACGTGTGATTTAGTTTACGAAGATTTTTCAATGCCGAGAACCTCGATCAGAGAGTAAAAAAGACGTAAGGTTCACAATGGTGTAAAATTAAATTGCGATATACCGAGCTAGGATTCGAGTTACAGGAACAAGGGCCAAACCAACCACCCAAGAATGGAATCGTCGAGCGAAAACACTTGACAACCTCCTAGAAGCAGCTTTTCTTGCCACCAGACTTTTCTCCATCAATTAGGAATCTGATGCCGTCACTAAACACATTCCATAAATTGTAGCCATTTGTTGAGTGTTTTTTTTGTGTCTAATCCGCATATATATCACCATTGCCCTTGATTTTCATGACTGTATATCTCTTAAATGTCAACATATACACGTGTGATTTAGTTTACGAAGATTTTTCAATGCCGAGAACCTCGATCAGGGAGTAAAAAAGGCGTAAGGTTCACAATGGTGTAAAATTAAAATGGGATATACCGGGCTAGGATTCGAGTTACAGGAACAAGGTCCAAACCAACCACCCAAGAATGGAATCGTCGAGCGAAAACACTTGATAACCTCCTAAAAGCAGCTTTTCTTGCCTCCAGACCTTTCTCCATCAGTTAGGAATCTGATGCCGTCACTAAACACATTCCTTAAATTGTAGCCATTTGTTGAGTGTTTTTTTTGGTGTCTATTCCGTACATATTTCACCATTGCCGTTGATTTTCTTGTATGTATATCTCATAAATGTCAACATATACACGTGTGATTTAGTTTACGAAGATTTTTCAATGCCGAGAACCTCGATCAGAGAGTAAAAAATCCGTAAGGTTCACAATGGTGTAAAATTAAAATGGGATATACCGGGCTAGGATTCGAGTTACAGGAACAAGGGCCAAACCAACCACCCAAGAATGGAATCGTTGAGCGAAAACACTTGACAACCTTCTAGAAGCAGCTTTTCTTGCCACCAGACCTTTCTCCATCAATTAGGAATCTCATGCCGTCACAAAACACATTCCTTAAATTGGAGCCATTTGTTGAGTGTTTTTTTTGGGGTCTAATCCGCATATATATCACCATTGCCCTTGATTTTCTTGACTGTATATCTCTTAAATGTAAACATATACACGTGTGATTTAGTTTACGAAGATTTTAAAATGCCGAGAACCTCGATCAGAGAGTAAAAAAGGCGTAAGGTTCACAATGGTGTAAAATTAAAATGGGATATACCGAGATAGGATTCAAGTTACAGGAACAAGGGCCTAACCAACCACCCAAGAATGGAATCGTCGAGCGAAAACACATGACAACCTCCTAGATGCAGCTTTTCTTGCCACTAGACCTTTCTCCATCAATTAGGAATCTGATGCCGTCACTAAACACATTCCTTAAATTGTAGCAATTTGTTGAGTGTTTTTTATGACTAATCCGCATATATATCACCATTTCCCTTGATTTTCTTGACTGTATATCTCTTAAATGTCAACATATACGCGTGTGATTTAGTTTATGAAGATTTTTCAATGCCGAGAACCTCGATCAGAGACTAAAAAAGACGTAAGGTTCACAATGGTGTAAAATTAAAATGGGATATACCTGGCTAGGATTCGAGTTACAGGAACAAGGGCCAAACCAACCACCCAAGAATGGAATCGTCGAGCGAAAACAATTGACAACCTCCTAGAAGCATCTTTTCTTGCCACCAGACCTTTCTCCATCAATTAGGAACCTGATGTCGTCACTAAACACATTCCTTAAATTGTAGCCATTTGTTGAATGTTTTTTTTGGTGTCTAATCCGTATATATATCACCATTGCCCTTTATTTTCATGACTGTATATCTCTTAAATGTCAACATATACACGTGTGATTTAGTTTACGAAGATTTTTCAATGCCGAGAACCTCGATCAGAGTAAAAAAGGCGTAAGGTTCACAATGGTGTAAAATTAAAATGGGATATACCGGGATAGGATTCGAGTTACAGGAACAAGGGCCAAACAACCACCCAAGAATGGAATCGTCGAGCAAAAACACTTGACAACCTCCTAGAAGCAGCTTTTCTCGCAACCAGACCTTTCTCCATCAATTAGGAATCTGATACCGTTACTAAACACATTCCTTAAATTGTAGCCATTTGTTGAGGATTTTTTTTTGTGTCTAATCCGCATATATATCACCATTGCCCTTGATTTTATTGACTGTATATCTCTTAAATGTCAACATATATACGTGTGATTTAGTTTAAAATGGGATATACCGGGCTAAGATTCAAGTTACAGGAACAAGGGCCTAACAAACCACCCAAGAATAGAATCGTCGAGCGAAAACACTTGACAACCTCCTAGAAAAAGCTTTTCTTGCCACCAGACCTTACTCCATCAATTAGGAATGTGATGCCATCACTAAACACATTCCTTAAATTGTAGCCATTTGTTGAGTGTTTTTTTGGTGTCTAATCCGCATATATATCACCATTGCCCGTGGTTTTCTTGACTGTATTTCTCCTAAATGTCAACATATACACGTGTGATTTAGTTTACGAAGATTTTTCAATGCCGAGAACCTCGATGAGAGAGTAAAAAAGGCGTAGGGTTCACAATGGTGTAAAATTAAAATAGGATATACCGGGCTAGGATTCGAGTTACAGTAACAAGGGCCAAACCAACCACCCAAGAATGGAATCATCAAGCGAAAACATTTGACAACCTCCTAGAAGCAGCTTTTCTTGCCACCAGACCTTTCTCTATCAATTAGGAATCTGATGACGTCACTAAACACATTCCTTAAATTGTAGCCATTTGTTGAGAGTTTTTTTTGGTGTCTAATCTGCATATATATCACCATTGCCCTTGATTTTCTTGACTGTATATCTCTTAAATGTCAACATATACACGTGTGATTTAGTTTACTAATATTTTTCAATGCCGAGAACCTCGATCAAAGAGTAAAAAAGGCGTATGGTTCACAATGGTGTAAAATTAAAATGGGATATACCGGGCTAGGATTCGAGTTACAGGAACAAGGGACAAACCAACCACCCAAGAATGGAATCGTCGAGCGAAAACACTTGACAACCTCCTAGAAGCAGCTTTTCTTGCCACCAGACCTTTTTCTATCTATTAGGAATCTTATGCCGTCACCAAACACATTCCTTAAATTGTAGCCATTTGTTGATTTTTTTTTCTAATCCGCATATATATCACCATTGCCCTTGATTTTCTTGACTGTATATCTCTTAAATGTCAACATATACATGTGTGATTTAGTTTACGAAGATTTTTCAATGCCGAGAACCTCGACCAGAGAGTAAAAAATGCGTAAGGTTCACAATGGTGTAAAATTAAAATGGGATATACCGGGCTAGGATTCGAGTTACAGGAACAAGGGCCAAACCAACCTCCAAGGAATGGAATCGTCGAGCGAAAACACTTGACAACCTCCTAGAAAAAGCTTTTCTTACCACCAGACCTTACTCCAGCAATTAGGAATGTGATGCCGTCACTAAACACATTCCTTACATTGTAGCCATTTGTTGAGTGTTTTTTTGGTGTCTAATCCGCATATATATCACCATTGCCCGTGATTTTCTTGAGTGTATTTCTCCTAAATGTCAACATATACACGTGTGATTTAGTTTACGAAGATTTTTCAATGCCGAGAACCTCGATGAGAGAGTAAAAAAGGCGTAGGGTTCACAATGGTGTAAAATTAAAATAGGATATACCGGGCTAGGATTCGAGTTACAGGAACAAGGGCCAAACCAACCACCCAAGAATGGAATCATCGAGCGAAAACATTTGACAACCTACTAGAAGCAGCTTTTCTTGCCACCAGACCTTTCTCTATCAATTAGGAATCTGATGACGTCACTAAACACATTCCTTAAATTGTAGCCATTTGTTGAGAGTTTTTTTTGGTGTCTAATCTGCATATATATCACCATTGCCCTTGATTTTCTTGACTGTATATCTCTTAAATGTCAACATATACACGTGTGATTTAGTTTACGAATGTTTTTCAATGCCGAGAACCTCGATCAAAGAGTAAAAAAGGCGTATGGTTCACAATGGTGTAAAATTAAAATGGGATATACCGGGCTAGGATTCGAGTTACAGGAACAAGGGCCAAACCAACCACCCAAGAATGGAATCGTCGAGCGGAAACACTTGACAACCTCCTAGAAGCAGCTTTTCTTGCCACCAGACCTTTTTCTATCTATTAGGAATCTTATGCCGTCACCAAACACATTCCTTAAATTGTAGCCATTTGTTGAGTTTTTTTTTGTCTAATCCGCATATATATCACCATTGCCCTTGATTTTCTTGACTGTATATCTCTTAAATGTCAACATATACACGTGTGATTTAGTTTATGAAGAATTTTCAATGCCGAGAACCTCGATCAGAGAGTAAAAAAGGCGTAAGATTCACAATGGTGTAAAATTAAAATGGGATATACCGGGCTAGGATTCGAGTTACAGGAACAAGGGCCAAACCAACCTCCCAGGAATGGAATCGTCGTGCGAAAACACTTGACAACCTCCTAGAAAAAGCTTTTCTTACCACCAGACCTTACTCCATCAATTAGGAATGTGATGCCGTCACTAAACACATTCCTTAAATTGTAGCCATTTTTTGAGTGTTTTTTTGGTGTCTAATCCGCATATATATCACCATTGCCCGTGATTTTCTTGACTGTATTTCTCCTAAATGTCAATATATTCACGTGTGATTTAGTTTACGAAGATTTTTCAATGCCGAGAACCTCGATGAGAGAGTAAAAAAGGCGTAGGGTTCACAATGGTGTAAAATTAAAATAGGATATACCGGGCTAGGATTCGAGTTACAGGAACAAGGGCCAAACCAACCACCCAAGAATGGAATCATCGAGCGAAAACATTTGACAACCTCCTAGAAGCAGCTTTTCTTGCCACCAGACCTTTCTCTATCAATTTGGAATCTGATGACGTCACTAAACACATTCCTTAAATTGTAGCCATTTGTTGAGAGTTTTTTTGGTGTCTAATATGCATATATATCACCATTGCCCTTGATTTTCTGGACTGTATATCTCTTAAATGTCAACATATACACGTGTGATTTAGTTTACGAATATTTTTCAATGCCGAGAACCTCGATCAAAGAGTAAAAAAGGCGTATGGTTCACAATGGTGTAAAATTAAAATGGGATATACCGGGCTAGGATTCGAGTTACATGAACAAGGGCCAAACCAACCACCCAAGAATGGAATCGTCGAGCGAAAACACTTGACAACCTCCTAGAAGCAGCTTTTCTTGCCACCAGACCTTTTTCTATCTATTAGGAATCTTATGCCGTCACCAAACACATTCCTTAAATTGTAGCCATTTGTTGAGTTTTTTTTTTGTCTAATCCGCATATATATCACCATTGCCCTTGATTTTCTTGACTGTATATCTCTTAAATGTCAACATATACACGTGTGATTTAGTTTACGAAGATTTTTCAATACCGAGAACCTCGATCAGAGAGCAAAAAAGGCGTAAGGTTCACAATGGTGTAAAATTAAAATGGGATATACCGGGCTAGGATTCGAGTTACAGGAAGAAGGGTCAAACCAACCACCAAGAATGGAATCATCGAGCGAAAACACTTGACAACATCCTAGAAAAAGCTTTTCTTGCCACCAGACCTTACTCCATCAATTAGGAATGTGATGCCATCACTAAACACATTCCTTAAATTGTAGCCATTTGTTGAGTGTTTTTTTTTTGTGTCTAATCCGCATATATATCACCATTGCCCGTGATTTTCTTGACTGTATATCTCCTAAATGTCAACATATACACGTGTGATTTAGTTTACCAAGATTTTTCAATGCCGAGAACCTCGATGTTGGATCTGAGTTTGTTTCTGATTGTATTTTGTGTTTGTAATTAAAATGAAAATGGATGAGTGTGCAGCGGAATTATGATGAAAACAAACTTTGCATACAATCAAACTAGAGTAATACTTTGATCAAACATCTTTTCACAATGAATCGAAAGATTGAATTTATTTCAATAACGATTACAATGATTGATGAATGAATGCAAACTCCCCCTCAGCCAGAGCTCAGTTTTTTGTTCGTGCAAAGAAGACGATGATGTAAAAGAGCTAATAGAACAGTACAAAGTACTGAACTATTTATAGGCACTAGCAAACCACTGAGCATCTTAGCTGACGTCACCATGAAAGTGACATCTAACCTCCTAACAAACTCTAACCTCTGATCTATACAAACACTGCTATCTTAACTACTGCTATTACATTACATTACAAAACAGACTATAGATCAGCTGCTGCAAACTTCCACTGCTGTGAACCCAACAGTACTTGTCCGGATCAGCAGTGCTTGACTCAAGGCAGTAGATTGAATCAGCAGGGCTTTAGTCTTTCATCAGGTCTTTACTTGAGCAGCAGTTGTAGATCAGCAGTTTGCAGGATCAGCAGATAGGAGGTCAGCAGATGTTGAAATCACTTTCAAGGGGAGAGACTTGTATGTAAACATCTGCTTATTCTGGATCCACTGCCCTGATCCAGTTTTGGCTTTAGTTATCTGTTCCTCTGATAGGGTTCAATCCCAACAATCTCCCCCTGGAACAGATAATGCCAAAACTCTTCATTATTGTGGACATTTATTGCCTCATCAACAGTTCCCTTATCTGACCTTTAAATTGTAGTTCAAAGTCAAGGGCATCTGTGTCTTCATCATCCCTGCTAAGTGGAAGATCAAGGAGATCCTGCAAATCTTCAAGACTCAGGCCAAGAGCTTGTTCCCTTGATATTTTCTCCACTTCTCCACCAGACCTGAGCAAAGTCAATACGCAGGTCTGTTTGTCAGTTTCCCACTTTTGTATTTTTGAGCCTGGTGGGTTTCTTGGGAGATGTTTATTTGCAGAGGTATTTGGTGAGGCTGGCCTATTCATAACTGGCTGAGCAGTACTTGCAGTTTGATCCAAACCAAGAGTTTCTATGATCATTTTCTTTATGCCTTCTTTTACAAGGTTATCTCCTTTTATCATCTCTTGGATGGTTTCACCTCCCAACTGTTTGTGTGTCCTTCTTTTATAGATGGCAGCACCAGTGGGAGCAGTGGCTCTCCTGATTTGCAGCTTTGTTGGTCTTTTTGAAACCTCTGCTTCAGGATAGTCAGGCTTTTGAGGAACATTTGGATCTTTCTTTCTTAGTTCCTCCAACCTTTTGTAGGTGATCCTGACCACATCTTCTTTCCATCTAGCAATTTGTCTTTTGTTTCCATATTCAGCAGCAACCAGTTCTTCTTTCATTCTTTTCAGTTCTACCTGTTTGTCAGGTACATTCTTGTTGGTGCATGTTTGTGACAACAGCTTAGATTTGGTCTTTGGATATCTTGTAATTAGTTAAACGATAAACAGTTAGCGGGTTTAGCTTTGTATTAGTGAGTTGTAATGTTTGGGCTAAACAAACCCATACTTATGGGGATGTGGGGCGAATTGGGCCTGTCCAATTCGCAGTCCAATATGTTTAACCTTGGCCCAAGTAGCAACCTTGTGTTATATAAACAAGGTTAGGCTTTAGGGTTTAGGTTAATCAGCCAGAACATTGTTTGAGAGATAGAATTCGTGAGAGCTTGTGCTTGGACGAATTTGATAGTTAGTTAGGGTTTGATTGATTGTAAAACGTTTGTTTGGATAATCAATAGAAACCCGGTTTGAAAGTGATTGCTGATTTCTGTTCTTCTACTTGTTTCTGTGATATTCTGATCAAGAGGATTCCGCACTCTTGATTGGAAAGACAATTCTGTTGAAGATCCATACGAATAGGGGACCTACAATTGGTATCAGAGCATTAGGCTCTTGAAGGCTCGGTTCAGAATTGGTTGCTGCAGAAACAGGGAGTTTTTCGAATTTTTGAAAACTAGGGTTTTGAAATTTTCGAAAATTTTCTGTTTGTTTGATAAAAATTTTCGAGATTTATTGGCTGTTTTGATATTCTACTTTGTTTGTTTGCTGATTTGCAGGATTTCGGGACGATTTCTGTTGGATTTTGACGAGTATTTGGCTGGAATTCGAAGACTGTTCTTCGTGTTCTTCGTGGTTTTCCATCTGTTCTTGAAAATTTTCGACATTATTGTGCTGATTTGCTGTTTTGATTTTGCAGATTGTGTTGGAGAATCTTCAGAATATAAAACAGATTAAGTTTCCAAATTTAAAGGATCTGCGAAATTAACAGGGCTGCGAAATTAACTGATCAGCTTAATCATCAGCGAAATTAACTGAGACCAGCATATTTACCGGCGACGTTAAATCCAAAGGCGACTTTGGTAACCGTGTGATTGTCCACAGCGAAATTATCACGGTTTCCGCGACGTTAACAGTCGTCGTAATAGCGAATTTAAGCAGCGATTTTGGAGGCGAAATTATCAGTGAAGTTGGTAGCGAAATTGACCTTTAAGCGAACTAGACGAGCGAAATTACCTTAAACTGATTAGCGAAATTGAACTTGAACTGACCAGCGAAATTATCTAGTGAAATTAGCATAATCAGAGGGGTGGAATATTTTCTGGCAATCGTAAGAAAAATTTCAGTGTTTTGCAAATAGAAATTGATCCGTAGCTCGTTAGACAGAACCGCTTGGACCGTTAAAAGACTCTGGAAATTCCCGAATTCGGTTTTCGACATTAGATATCATTGGATTCGTCTTTTCGAGACGATTCTAACGGTGTAATTTGGTAACCACTGTTTTCGGAGATCTTTTGTACGGTTTTAACAGTCTGTTACGTTAAAATGTCAAACTTGATGAATTTGAAAGCACCTAAGATGATGAAGGTGGAGAATTATCTTACATGGAAGGACAACTTCAAATCCTTCATTGAATCTCAGGATGCACGCATGTGGATCTGTATTGAAGATGGGTACATAAACCCAACACACGATTATGAGGGCAGACCACGTAGAACAGACTATGTGAACATGAAAGAGGATGACAAAAAGATGTATGACGCTGAAAAGAGAGCACTGGCTGCAATTAAAATGTCTTTACCTGATAGCATCAAGCATACCTTCACAAAGTACACAAATTCAAAGGATATGTGGGATGCATTACAAAAGCGATATCAGGGAAATGAGAGTGCCACTCAGGCATTCATGGCAGAGATAGTGTCGGTTGATGAGGCTGAAACTACTGTGAGTGATGCTGAATCTGAAGTGAAAAATGCTGAAGCTCAAGTGGAGAATGCTGAAGCTCAAGTGGAGAATGATGAAGCCGAGAAAGAGAGTGAAGCTGAACAGGTTGTTGCTGATGAAACCTCAGAAGTTCATGAGAAAGAGGTACAATCTAATTCAGTATGTTTGAGATGTCGTGAACTACAGGGTGAGGTTGCCAGGTTGACAACACAAAACCAAAGTCTGGTAAGTGAGATGTCTAACATAAAAGAAGCAAACTTTTTTGCTAAAAGAAATGAATCTACATACTTGAAAAAGATAAAAGGTCATGAAGCTGAAATTGAAGCTTTAACATGCAAGTTAAATGAAAAACTTCAAGTAATAGATTTAGCTCATGACATGATGGCTGAGAAAACAAAAGAGATTTCTGAAAAATGCAAAGAGTTGTCAGATGCACAACTCAAAATTGTTGAACTTGAAAAGAAATTAGGTCAATTCAGAGATTCGTCTTTTGTAATGAAACACATGATGGGTGGGTTAAAGAAGAGTAATGACAAGACAAGTGTGGGCTTCCAGGGCTTTAATGAAGTCCCACCTCCTCTTAGTCATAACTATTCATTCCTGCCTAGTGAAGATGAGCTAGCAGACTTTATGGCATCTACACCAAGTAGTTTCGCATCCACATCAAGTCAAGGTGATGGATCTGAGAGTGATAATGATAAGAAGAACTATAACAGGGAACCTTTGAAAAAGAAAAATTCACCGCCTAAGAATAAAAATCAAGCTTTTGTTAAAAAGATTCATTTTGTTCAAGGTAGTGATATGAAAAACGAAACTGCTGTTATTGAAAATGAATCAAATGTAGAGTTTGCTAAAAATAAAAACAAAGAAAAGTCTGAACCCAAGCAAACTGAACAAGGTTCATCCAAGGGATCATCACCATCTGATAAGGGATCTACCTCAGAGACTCCAGCTAAGAAGTCTTTGAAAAAGAGATCGTGCTTCAAATGTCACACCAAAGGACATGTAGCTAGCTGCTGTCCTAACAAAAAGAATGAAGTACAACTCAGTGAAAAACAGAGAGGGAAATTACCAGTGAAGGAAGGTGATAGTGAGGAGAAAGGCTCAAATTCTCCAAAGAAATCTGCTCCTAAGCAACCAGAGAATGTTGCTGTTGGTGTAGATAAGGCTGGAACAGGAACTCCACAAGTTCCACGTTTTCAAAGAAATCAACCAAGATTTCAGCCTAGATCTCCACCAGTCAGATATGAGAGACCTAGAAGCAGTTCACCTAGAATGAACAATTTTAATGGAAATTCAAGTAATTTCAGAAGTCAAGGTCAATATCAAAATCGATACCAAAATAATGGTGGTCGAACTTTTTATAACAATGGCTTTAGAAATTATAACAGTAATGCTTCTTGGAATCATAACTCATGGTATCAAAATCAAAATTTTCAAAGGTCAAATAGTCCAAATATATTTAGGAACCCTCAGGACCATAGACCTAGTGGAAATCAAAATCAAATTCCACCAACAGGTCTGAGATCCAAGACTCCAATTAGGAGTAATGGATATTGGATGGATGTTCAAGTGGTTGGTGAATTTGGACGACCCAAGACCATTAAGGCTTGGGTCCCCCAATCTAACTAATTTCTTAGTTGGTGTGTGCAGGAGCTGCTAAGGAGGATTATCAACTTATGTTGATAGTGGCTGCTCTAGGCACGTGAAGGGGGATGTGAGATTGTTGATATATATATATTGATTGATTTGAATTGAAGTTCAAAGTGCTGAGTCTACACACTAGATAACCTGGCAGATCTTTATACTAAAGCTTTTGACAGGGCTCGCTTTGAACACTTAGTCGAATTCAACGGGATGAGGAATCCTGAATAACTGGTTTTTCATAAGAATTTTTCTAAATAGTTTATTGCTTTTCTTAAAAATCAAAAATACAAAAACATTGAAAAATCAAAAACATAAAAAAAATAGAAAATCAAAAATGAGTTATCACTGTGTGAAAAAGGAGAAATGATAGTACATCAGCAAGTTAGACTGTCACACTGAAAATGAAATTAAATTGCTTAAGTGTGATAGCAGCTTCATTATATGATGTACCAGTAGGCAAAAAGCATGAAATAATCAACTTACCAATGTGATATAAACTTAACTGAACTGTGTATGAGTGGGGAACACATCAGTGGTGTAAGGTTTAATGACCTTAAATCTTGCGTTGATAGATTGCCAAAATCTGAAGTTTTGGGTCTTTATACTGTTATTTCATCTGGGGATATCTTGGCTTTCCTTCTGTTCAGAACTAAAATTGTACATGACCCCAGGAAAGAAAGTCACTTGGAATTAGCTCATTTCTATTTGAATGTCTGTATGTTGTCCCGATACACACAATTTTGATCTGATTCTGAAATCTTCTCTGAAAAAAGTCGTGTACCTCCTCTGCTGCATCCAGATATATGCTGACCTGGAGGTGCTAGGCAACGACAGCTTCTGCTGCATCCAGATACATGCTGACCTAGTTGTACGTTGTCGCGCTATAGATCTAATACACCCGAAAGAGGCCCTCAAGTGCCCAAATGAAACCCAATAAACCTATATCAAACTTAGAAAACTCATTTGATCTGTATATTATACCATCTCTCCTAAAGATCAATTCTGTTCTCTTCTCAACCTATTCCCAGTTAAGATTTCAGAAATCTGGATTGGACTTGTGAAATATGTGGTAGGGAAGATACTTGCATGATAGAGTGTGTTGTTTATATTTCCAGGATTTGATTAGTATTTATTTAGGTGTTCATTGTTAAGCAATCAAAACATGATAAAACAGATTATATGCAGACCTAGACATTGTTAGGATATCTTAAAGGATGACATCAGTATACTCACCTACTACGATGAATCTTTGTGCATACCTTGATCACGGGGGTATATCCTGAAGTGGGACACACTAGTATATCAGTAATAAAATTACCTTAACGTATCATACGGTAATGGAACTTGAAATGTTCATGCATTTTGTTTAAGTGGACGAACATACTGGTAATCGTCTTGGACTGCTTTTCACGAAAAATTAAATAAAGAATTATATAATAGTGTGAAACAGTTTGATTGTGCTTATATGATCTTCTTACCAGTGATTCTCACAAAAATAGAGTGTTTATTGCTTTTGTTATTTACTTGCTTTCAGAAAAATATAAAAATCCAAAAATAGTGTCTTTTTCTGTTTAAAATTCTTAACGTACGGAAAACTGTTATTCTTGGAGGAATTGTTACTGATAGGGGGAGACGGTGTTGGAAAGTGAGTTCAAAATTTTAAATCATGCGGGTTATAGGGTGTGTGATTAAAAAGTTTTGCGTGTTGGTGATAAAATTGAAAATGCTTAATCTGTGATACAATTTAACTATCTCTTGAAAAATAATAATTTATTTAACTTTGTTGAAAAATTCTTATTGTTTCTCGAGATGTTTGTTTTATAGTATACAGATTGAAGCGGTATGTTGCTGAGAAGTTAAAGTGATGAGTTGCTGTGAAGATGAGAGTTTGATTGGATGCATGGTAGAACCTCCTTTCTATATTGCAGACAAAGATGAAGAGTTTGAAGATTGCTATACATATGCTGAACTGGAGCTTACTCAAACGCTAAAGTTTTGAAGATTTGGTGATTGGATGCATCAGCTTAGGGGGAGTCTGTTGCTGACAGAAGCTGTTGAAGCTGAAGCTATCCAAAGACCAAAGACAGTGCACGACTACATGAAGATTGCAAGATGACTGAAGGCAAAGTTATTTTATGAAGCTATTGTCAAGGGGGAGTTTGTTGGTGCATGTTTGTGACAACAGCTTAGATTTGGTCTTTGGATATCTTGTAATTAGTTAAACGATAAACAGTTAGCGGGTTTAGCTTTGTATTAGTGAGTTGTAATGTTTGGGCTAAACAAACCCATACTTATGGGGATGTGGGGCGAATTGGGCCTGTCCAATTCGCAGTCCAATATGTTTAACCTTGGCCCAAGTAGCAACCTTGTGTTATATAAACAAGGTTAGGCTTTAGGGTTTAGGTTAATCAGCCAGAACATTGTTTGAGAGATAGAATTCGTGAGAGCTTGTGCTTGGACGAATTTGATAGTTGGTTAGGGTTTGATTGATTGTAAAACGTTTGTATGGATAATCAATAGAAACCCGGTTTGAAAGTGATTGCTGATTTCTGTTCTTCTACTTGTTTCTGTGATATTCTGATCAAGAGGATTCCGCACTCTTGATTGGAAAGACAATTCTGTTGAAGATCCATACGAATAGGGGACCTACAATTCTTTCTAAACTTTGCCCAGTCAGGAGGAGTGTGAGTGACTTTCCTTTTTATCATGTCTTGAATTCTTGCTGCTTCATTTTCAAGCTCAGGAACAGTCCACTCTTTGTACATGTATCTCTCTCCTTTGTACTTCTTGTGAGCCATGATGCTTTCAATGTAGTCTTTCTTCAAAGTTTCAGCTGCTCTTTCTGAAATTTGTTGACTGACATTTTTTGCAAATTGTTCTAGGGATCTGACTTGTGTGAGCAGATATTGATAATTTCTTGAAATTTCTTTGTAAGATTTCCCTTGTGTATTTCTTTTTGAGATATCCTCTGCTTGCTTGGCCTTGATTTTCAAATATTCATCAACATTTTTAGGCCAGGGATATCCTTTTATTGATGGCAAACTCCTTTTGGCAGGGTCATCCTCAAAGTAAAAAGATTTTATCTCTTCTCTAACAGCTGCTAGTTCAAGAGGAAATTGAACACCTACAGGAGGTAAGGGCTTGTGCATTCGAACTGAAGAGAGAGGAACTGGTTTTGGTATTGTGACAAGAGCTAAAGATTTTGAAGATGTTAGTGGTGGTGAAGTGTTATCATCTTTGAGAATTAGCCTTCTCCTCTTTGTTTGAGGAGGGGCTGATGATGTTTTGGATGGAACAATGGTGGTGGATGTAGTGACAGTGGTTTGTGATTGACTAACAGTTGTTGAAACAACTGGTGTTCCAACCACTGTTGTCTTTACAGCAGATGTTGTAACAACTGCTGTCTTCTGCCTTTTAGCAGGAGGTGATTTTGTTTTTGGTGGTGATGTTGGTAAAGCAGTGAATGTAGTGTGTGTTGAAGTGGTGTGTGTTGAAGTGGGAGCAGATGTTGAAACCACTGAAGTACCAACAGTAGTGGGTACAACAGGAGTTACAATAGCTGTTTTAGGTGGTGGTTTTGGAACAGACTTTGAACGTCTGGTTGGAATGGATTTGGGTAGCCTTACTCTTCTTGTAGGCTTCTTCTTTTCATCAACAAGATTTTCATCATCTTTTGACCCTGAAGTACCCTGATCCGGATAATCCACCCTGGCTATCTTTTTGGCCTCTCTATCCCTTTTTACACGTGCAACTGCTTCTGCCAGTGCATTTGTGGTCACATCAATTTTCTTGCTTCCATCTGGTAGAGGGATCTGTTTAGTCATGTTTGCATTTTCTGGTTCAATGTAGAGACCATCCTCTATTCCCTTCTTTTTCCACTCCTGAATTTTCTCCCCCTTTTTGGCATTATCTGGGGGAAGTTGATCAATGAAGAGAACTGTTGGAGGAGCAGTGCCAGTGGTGTGCAGGATCTGAGTTTTGAGAGCCTTTAGATCAGCCTGAGTGTTCTTGAACCTTGACTCCATTGCATTTCTCAGCTGTTGGACATGTTTTTCATGTTGCTGATCTGCTATTTGTGCTTGTTGATGGAGAAAAGGTTGAAATAGATTCCAGAGCTCATTTGTAGCAGGTGCCTGTTGTGGAGCAGGTGCTTGAGGTGGAACAGCAGTGGATTGTACCTTTTGTACTTGTAACAACTGTTGTAGCATATCTTTGAGTTCTGCAACAGAGTTATCAAGCTTTTCAACACGATCCGTCAATTTCTGGTACTTTAAACCATCGCCCAATTTAATGGGATCATCTGGTTTCCCACAAACAGTGGTTTTATCAGTGGTAGAAGTAGGGAGTATACTCCAAACATTAACCACTGATGCCCCTTTTTCTTGGTACTGGGGTCTTCTCCCTTCAACACTTGACAACCTTTTGATGTTGCCAGTAGGATAAATAAATCCACTGGTGGTTGGCAGAGGTGCTATAAAAGGAATTGCCTCCAAGGAAGTCTTATTGATGTAACCACTGTCCAACTGTAAACCAGTGGGTTCAACAGTTGTAGTAGCTGCTTCACTTGGATTTCCACCAACAGTTACTTGTAACTCAAGGGGTGTAACCTCCTCAGGTTGTGTTGGTGGGTTAGCAAGGAATGATACATCAGGCTCAGTCAGTTGTTGAGGCATATTCTCATTAACAGGTGATTGAGAAGGACTGAGTAATGCCTGGTTCATATCTATTGCATCCAACAAAAGTTGTGTTTTTGGTGGAATTGTGGATGTGAAGTTGGGTGTAGAAAGAGAATTTGCCCCGGGCATTGGGCTGTGGATGATGGAAACGAGTGTTTCCATAGCATCATAATGTGGTGGCCCTATGTGTACAACCTGTTCTTTTTGTGAAGAAGCAGGAGGAGTGTTGGTTATGGGTTGAGATATTTGTACCAACTGCTGTGAGGAAGTAGCAGCAGTGGTTGCTTGTGACATTTGTGCTGTCACAGGCAGTAGCTCTGGTATCTCATCCTCCAGAGTTTCCTTTTTTATTGGTTTGGGGGGTTTTTGATTTTTCTTTTTGTTTGGCTTTTTGGGATTTGTAGGTGTGGGTTTCAAAACAGTTGTTCTGCTGCTTTGATCACCTTGAGCAGTGGGCTCAGCAGCAGATACCTGAGGAGCAGTGGTAGCTGCTAAATTCTGCTCAGGCACCTCTGCTTGTGTTTTGCAAGGTGCTAACATTCTTGAAAAAGTTTTAGTTGTTAAACTGTTTATTTGAGTAGGATCACCTTGAATTATTGCTGCTAAATCATCCTTACTGAATTTCTTTTCAAAATAGTAACTTAAAAACCTTGGAAACAGTAAGAATGATTTTGTTTCAACATTATTAATCAAATCTTTAAAGATTTCCCGAGAATAGTTAAAATTTTCTTCTTGAAGAATTGCATATCCCAGATTTTGAATCTTTAAAGGGATTTCATTGAAAGAAGTGGTTTTGTTTGAAACACATAGTAGGAGGGTATGAAAAAAAAATCTGGTTGCAGAAGGAAAATAACCTTTTTGTAAGGTAAGTTTCTTCATCATTGTGGCTTCATACCCTCTTTCAATGAAGTCAGTTTGTAACTCGTTTTTAGTGAAAGAAGTTTTACCTTCCTGATCATCGAGTTGAAAGACCTCTGAAATGGATTGTGGCGTGATTTGGACAGCTTTACCCTTTATAGAAGAGTGTATGGTGGTTGCAGTGTCACCTTGTTTTTCAAGGGTTGCATTCTTCCAGAACTCCCTTTGGGTCTCCAAATAGATTGGTGCATCGGCGGTGAACAAAGTTTTGTACTTTGATTTTGCCATGGTGTCAATGATGTAATCGAAAACATTGGTGGTTCCTGGTTTTGTGAGAAGACCCAGGAGATTGTGAGATGATTTATATGGGATTTCAGTGGAGATTGCCTTTTGAGTGGCTGTTTTCGATGATGATTTGGAAGTGGGTTTTTTAGATTGCTTCGATTTTGTCATTTTTGAAGAGAATGATCGAAGAAATTTGTGAAGGATGAGATGAAAAACTGCTTTGAGAAGAGAATTTTTAAGAATTCAATTCGACAGTAAAACCCTGTTTTGGTGGTGAGTGGGGATTTTTATAGGGAAGAAAGTGAATGCTGACGTGGCAGCCGTTACAAAAGGTCTGAAAATGCTGAAGAAGGCAGTGGTAGTAAAGCAGTGGATGATTTTCACTATCAGTGGATAGCATATCAGTGGATAAGATACTGCTTTTGAACAACAGAGTTTATCAAAGGAATGAGAGAACAGGGGTTGACTTTCAGCAGTGGACAGACATGTGAAGTAGAGCAGACTTTTGAACAATCAGTGGTTATGGCAGACTTTTAAGGATTTTAATGAAAATTTCATTGTTAGCTATTTTTAAGGATGGATTTTTTTGATTTTCTGAAAACATTTTGTTGCTTTTATTCATAGAAAACAAGATGTTGCTTGTTATTCCATGTTCAGCATCCCAATCCTAGAGACCAAGCTTTCAAAAGTGGTTGTATCAAGTGCTTTTGTGAGCACATCTGCCAGCTGGTCTTTAGTTGGGACATGATGCAGAGAAATCAAACCTTTTTCATAGCAATCCCTCACAAAGTGATGTCTGATGTCGATGTGTTTGGTGGTAGAGTGGGAAACTGGATTTTTGATGATATTTTCTGCTGCCTGGCTGTCCAACATGAGTGGTGTCTTTAAGGCAGTGATACCAAAATCCAGTAACTGATTTTGAAGCCACAGGAGTTGAGCTGTACAGCTTGCAGCAGCAATGTATTCAGCCTCAGCAGTGGATGTTGAAACTGCTGCTTGCTTTTTGCTTTGCCAAGAAACCAAGCAATCACCTAGAAACTGGCACCCTCCAGAAGTGGACTTCCTTGTGGTGTGACATCCAGCAAAGTCACTGTCTGAAAAACCTGAAAGCTTGATGTTCCCATTAGCTGGATACCAGATACCAAGTGTGGGAGCACCTTTTATGTATCTGAAGATCCTTTTTACAGCAATGAGATTTGATTTTCTGGGAGCTGATTGACTTCTTGCACAGACACATGTTGCAAACATGATGTCTGGCCTAGATGCACTTAGGTACAATAAAGACCCAATCATGCTTCTATAAAGTGTTTGGTCAATCAGCTCATCTTTTTCATCAGACATGACCAGCTTATTTGTTGCCATGGGTGTGTTGCATGGTTTACAATCATTCATATCAAATTTAGTCAAAAGTTCTTTAGCATATTTGCTTTGATGAATGAAAGTTCCATTTTGCATTTGCTGTACTTGGAGACCAAGAAAGCATTGCAGCTCACCCATTGCACTCATTTCAAACTCAGCTGTCATGAGTTCTCTAAACTCTTCACACATTTTGTTACTTGTGCTTCCAAAAATAATGTCATCCACATAAATTTGGACAATCATTAAGTCCTTCCCTCTCCATTTAAGAAACAGTGTTTTATCAATGGTACCTCTTTTGAAACCATTTGAGAGTAGGAAGTTGGAAAGAATTTCATACCAGGCCCTTGGTGCTTGTTTCAGGCCATACAAGGCTTTGTTTAGCCTGTAGACATGATCAGGATAAAATGGATCCTCAAAGCCTGGAGGTTGACAAACATATACCTCTTCTTGAATTGTACAATAGAGGAAAGCACTTTTGATATCCATTTGAAACACCTTCATGTTGTGGTTGACAGCAAAGGCCAGGAACAGTCTAATGGCTTCCAATCTTGCAACAGGGGAGAATGTTTCATCATAATCAATCCCCTTTTCCTGTCTGTAACCTTGAATCACAAGCCTGGCTTTATTCTTGACAACAATACCCCTTTCATCAGTTTTGTTCTTGAAGACCCACTTTGTGCCAATGGGACTAACCTCTTCTGGCAGTGGTACAAGCTCCCATACTTGTTGTCTTTTAAACTGTTGGAGCTCCTCTTGCATGGCTTCTACCCAACAATTGTCTTTTAGTGCCTCTTGGTACTTGACTGGCTGATGGAGTGATAGAAAACCAGCAAAAACACAAATGTTTTGGGTTTGGCTTCTTGTGAGCACCCCTTCATTGATGTTGCCAATGATTTGATCTGGTGGATGAGATCTCAAGAAGATTAAATATCCTTGGTATGGTATGATGGCATTTGTTGGTGAAGGCTGCAAATGTGTATCATCTGAGCTAACCACTGCTGGGGACTTTGATGATCCAGCAGTGGCTTCAAAAGGTGGTGGAATAGGAGGTAATGAAGTGGACGACTGCTGACTTTTATCCACTGTTTGAGGACTTTTATCAGCAGTGTTTGAGGACGTGGAAGCAGTGGTTGATGGGCTACTTTGGTCAACAACTGTTGAGGTAGCAGTGGTTGGGCTTTGACAACTGTTTTGAACAGCTGATGCTTTTCCCTTTGTGGCAGACCTTTGAGGGATGATGATATCATACCCATAGTCTGGTGTTGTATCCTCTGATGGACCTGCACTGTTAGTCTTGACAGCAGTATTTTCAAAAGTAAATTTTTCAAGATCAAACAGATCTGCAGGATTTGCTGGGATTTTCATTGATGAAAGTTCATTGAACTTAACATTCAAAGTCTCCTCCACTGCCTTGGTCCGTGTATTGAACACTTTGTAGGCCTTGGCAGTGGTTGAGTATCCCAGATGATAACCACAATCAATTTTGGCTGCAAATTTTGAAATGGAATCTTTTAAGTTCAAAATAAAGCATGGGCAGCCAAACACCTTGAAATATGATATCAGTGGTTTGATTTTATACAGAATTTCATAAGCAGTCTTTTTGTGCCTGGGGTTTATTAAAACTCTGTTCTGGACATAGCAAGCAGTGTTTACTGCCTCTGCCCAGAAAGTTAATGGCAAACCTGAATCTGCAAGCATAGTTCTGGCAGCCTCAATCAAAGTTCTGTTCTTTCTTTCAACAACCCCATTTTGCTCTGGTGTTCTAGGGATGCTGTACTGCCTTACAATCCCTTTCTTCACACAGAAGGCATCCAACTCCTTATTTTTAAATTCTGTGCCATTGTCACTCCTGAAGCTTTTCACTGAAAGGTCAAATTGCTTTTCAACCTGTGTCACAAAGTCTTGCAAAATGCCTGCAGTCTCATCTTTTGAGTGTAAAAAGAAAGTCCATGTAAACCTAGAAAAGTCATCAACAATAACCAAACAATATCTTTTCTTCTTGAGGCTCATGACTTGAACTGGGCCAAACAAATCCATGTGTAGCATCTGCAAACACTGGGTTGTTTTGGACTCTTCAATGGACTTAAAAGAACTTTTATGTTGTTTTCCTTTTAAACAGGAAATGCAATGTTCAGGACATGAAAACAATTTTTGTGGTAGGCCTCTTACCAAACCATTTTTTGAGATTTCAGTGATTGTCTTAAGATTTGTGTGCCCCAGCCTTCTGTGCCAAAGTTCTGTCTCTTTGTTAGAGGCAGCTGAGAACAGACAGGCATCAGCTCTGGGACACTCTTTAGACATATCAACAACATAAACATTGCCACTTCTTTGAGCAACAAGTTTTGTTTGACCAGTTTTGATTATTGCTTCAATCTTTTTGACCATTTCTGGTCCAACAATCCTACAACAATCTTTTGTGAAGAATGACCCAAACCCTTTGTCACTCATTTGGGACACACTCAGAAGGTTGAATTTTAGATTGTCTATCAAATTGACATTTTCAAATTTTATGTTACCAGACTGCACTGTACCAGACCCCAGAACATTCCCTTTACTATTATTTCCAAAGGATATATCACCCCCTCCATGGATTTTAAAGTCTTTGAGGAGGGCTTTACATCCTGTCATGTGCCTGGAGCCTCCACTATCTACATACCAAAGACTATCAAAGCATGCAGAAGCTCCCTGCACATGAAGTAAAAAGATTAGTTCATTAGGGTCTCCAAAGCCAGCAGGGCTTTGGATGGGGTCTCAACAGTGTCTGGGATGGATGCAGAGTGATGGACAGTGGTTAGGTCAGGGGTTTGGACAGTTTTAGTACTGTTTCTTGCTAACCACTGTTGGGGGTCTTGACCAATCACCTGCTAATAACCAAAAGGATGCCTATTCACTTTAGGTTTAGAGGGCCTTTTGTAGGCCTCATAAACGTGTGGAATCCTTTGGTAGGATTGTTTTTCCTTGCCTTTTCTGAACTGATTAGCAGGGGGTGTATCAGTAACCTGAACATCACTTTTGACAGATGTTTGGTTCAGCTGTTTTGTGACAGCTGTTTGAACTGGCACAAGCAGTGGTTGTTTCTTGGTGAATTTGACAGATGTTGATGATGATGATGGACTCAAGGATGTTTTAGCAATGTACTCATTCTTTTTCACATCAAAGTTTTTGAGATACACACATGCTTGAGTTTTGTGGTTTGTTTTACCACAAATAATGCAACTTTCAGCTGAAACAATGACACTTGTTCTGTTTAAATCATAAGCTTTTAAGTGGAAACAGTCTTTTGTTAGATGATTCCTTTTCTCACAAAATTCACAAAACAAGTTATCATTTTTTTCTTTCTTCTTTCTCTTTTCAGACTCCTTTGCAGCAGAGGTTTTAACCACTGCTGGGATGTCCTTGAGAGGTATGACTTTAGCTTTTGGAGCTTTAACACCATCAGTTGATGTAAAGTCCATTGGCTTGAAATTTTCAAGAATACCACACTCATGAGACCATTTTGGTTTAAACTGATAATCTTCAAGCTCCTCAAAAGTAGAGGATCCCATTGGTCTGTCAAGTGTGATTTTGTTACCAAGTTTGTCAGTGATTTTCACTTCTTGGCCATTCTTGTTTGTGGGGATGAACTCAGTGGTTACATCAGTGGTTTGAACAGATTTTCCAAAAGTAGTGGTTTCATCATCATGTTTTCTATAACCCACACCAAATTTCACATTGCTTTTTATCTGTTTTTCAAGCATAACCTCATACCCTTTGCATGATTCCACCCATCTCTCACATGTGATCTGGGTGGACTCCAACTCCTTTTTGCAAACTTGGTATTTTTCTACCATAGTTTGGAGTTGAGTTTTGGTTATGCTTTGTTCTTCTTTCAGACTGCTGATCTCTTTTTCCTTTTCAGTCAATTTGTTTTTAAGTTCTTTTAAAGATCTTTCAAATTTGACTTCATCAGTTAAGATTTTGTCCCGAAGGTTTTCATTTACCTCTTTGATGTTAGCAAAAGCAATAATGCAATTGTTAGAACACAGTTTTTCAAGAACTTGAGGTGATACCTTGGCAGCAGCCATCATTGCACAATCACATTGAGGATTTTCTTCATATCAGCTCTTTCTTCTTTCTCACCTGCTTTTTCTTCTTTCTTTTCTTCCTTGTTCTCTTCGGACCATGGGTCTGTCAGTGGTTCAATCAGGGTACCTAAACTTTCTCCCAACAGTAGTTCACCAGCCACAGCAGTAACCACTGCTTCAGTCACCTCATCCACTTTTTCAGTACTCAGTTGTTCCTCTTCAGTTTCAACCCCCTCCTGTATTGACTCTAATGCCATCAAACAAAATTCATTATGAGAAGAATCATTACAAGCATAGAGTGCAAAATTTTCATCACTAAGGTCTTCAGGCATACTGCTCCAGTCAACAAACCCTTGAGTGAAAAAACTTTGTTGATCTGGTTGTACTGCTGCTGGAGCAGTAGTTTGAGGTGCAACAGGTTGCACTTGTACCTGTGGAGCAGGGGTTTGAACGTACTGAATTTGTGGGACAGTAGTTTGGACATAATGCACAGGCACAGGGGCAGCAGCATAGTGAGCAGTGTTCACTTGAGCTGCAGGGGTGTATTGGGTATAGTGCACAGTGTTTTGACTTTGTGGTCTAGGGTTAGAGCTAGGATGAGTAACTATTGGTCCATTGTTTTGACTTCTGCATTCCCTAGCAAAGTGCCCTAACCTATTGCACTTGTAACACTTGATTTTTGATTTATCCAACCGAACCCTCAAATTCCCATGAAGTCCTGGGAATTTTCTCCCTGTTCTTTTATAGAATTTGCTAGTTCTAACACTTAGCAAAGCCAACTGGTGCAGAATATCCATCTCTTCTAAGTCAGTGGGATCAAAGTGTTGCAAATCATTGAGTTCAAAGCTTAAATTGTCTGACATCTGATTTTCGTTTGCAGTGAATGCATAACTAGCAGAGTGAGGATCAGGATTGTTAAAGTTTTCCCCAGCAGTTATGTCAATGAAGTGATCATAACCCTGATCCTTACCACTGCTCCCATATTCTTCTTGACCCAGAAGAGCAGTGTTACCGAATGTATAATCATCAACGGCTTTTCCTGACTCTTGTAACTTCCTTTTCTGGTTCAACTCCCTTTCGTAGGTCAGGAGTCGACCGTGGAGTTGGGTCAAGGTCAGATCCTTGAACTCAGGTGAGTTTCGGGTGACAAAAGCTATGGTGTCCCATTTTTCTGGCAGTGACCTGAGGAACCTGCTATTTTGAGTTGAGTTTGTAAAAGTGGTATTAACAAGCCTCAGTTCACTGATGAGACAACTGAAACACTCAAATTGTTGCGTCAGTGATTCACCTCTAACATGACAAAATGTTTCATACTGTTGGTTCAGGATTTCCCTATTGTTTTCTATGACTTCTTCGGTTCCCCCAAACTGTTCCTTAAGCGCGTCCCATAACTCTTTGGCACTGTTACAGTGTAACAGTCCAACATATATCTCATTGGGCAGCGCTGATGCTATGATGCTAAACGCTTTAGCATCTAGTTCGAACTTTTGATAGTCGGTTTTGGTATAATTTTCAACTGGTTTTGGAATGAACTTTTTAGCATCTTCAGCGCTTGGCACTGTGGGAACGTGGGAACGTGGGGATCAAAGACGACAGACCACCAACAACATGTGCTTTGTTGAGCGAGGATGTGACCCATCCTCCTCTGCCAGATGTTGTACTCATTTCTTTTTAGCATAGGTGATTTAAAAAGCGAGCCGATGTTGTTTTTATCATACTGAGATTGTGACGTCATTCTTGTTGTTTTACAGACACTGAGAAATCAACTTTAATGGTGATTAATCCTTGCTCTGTTTTTCAACAAACGAACAAACGATCAGTATCAACTGTTATGAGCCGAACTATTTACGTCAAAATGATTGTTAAATCAAGTTTGACTGTCCAGGCTCTGATACCAATTGTTGGATCTGAGTTTGTTTCTGATTGTATTTTGTATTTGTAATTAAAATTAAAATGGATGAGTGTGCAGCGGAATTATGATGAAAACAAACTTTGCATACAATCAAACGAGAGTAATACTTTGATCAAACATCTTTTCACAATGAATCGAAAGATTGAATTTATTTCAATAACGATTACAATGATTGATGAATGAATGCAAACTCCCCCTCAGCCAGAGCTCAGTTGTTTGTTCGTGCAAAGAAGACGATGATGCAAAAGAGCTAATAGAACAGTACAAAGTACTGAACTATTTATAGGCACTAGCAAACCACTGAGCATCTTAGCTGACGTCACCATGAAAGTGACATCTAACCTCCTAACAAACTCTAACCTCTGATCTATACAAACACTACTATGTTAACTACTGCTATTACATTACATTACAAAACAGACTATAGATCAGCTGCTGCAAACTTCCACTGCTGTGAACCCAGCAGTACTTGTCCGGATCAGCAGTGCTTGACTCAAGGCAGTAGATTGAATCAGCAGGGCTTTAGTCTTTCATCAGGTCTTTACTTGAGCAGCAGTTGTAGATCAGCAGTTTGCAGGATCAGCAGATAGGAGGTCAGCAGATGTTGAAATCACTTTCAAGGGGAGAAACTTGTATGTAAACATCTGCTTATTCTGGATCCACTGCCCTGATCCAGTTTTGGCTTTAATTATCTGTTCCTCTGATAGGGTTCAATCCCAACACTCGATCAGAGAGTAAAAAAGGCGTAGGGTTCACAATGGTGTAAAATTAAAATAGGATATACTGTACTAGGATTCGAGTTACAGGAACAAGGGCCAAACCAACCACCCAAGAATGGAATCATCGAGCGAAAACATTTGACAACCTCCTAGAAGCAGCTTTTCTTGCCACCAGACCTTTCTCCATCAATTAGGAATCTGATGACGTCACTAAACACATTCCTTAAATTGTAGCCATTTGTTGAGTGTTTTTTTTGGGGTCTAATCCGCATATATATCACCATTGCCCTTGATTTTCTTGACTGTATATCTCTTAAATGTCAACATATACACGTGAGATTTAGTTTACGAATAATTTTCAATGCCGAGAACCTCGATCAAAGAGTAAAAAAGGCGTAAGGTTCACAATGGTGTAAAATTAAAATGGGATATACCGGGCTAGGATTCGAGTTACAGGAACAAGGGCCAAACCAACCTCCCAAGAATGGAATCGTCGAGCGAAAACACTTGACAAACCTCCTAGAAGCAGCTTTTCTTGCCACCAGACCTTTCTCTATCAATTAGGAATCTGATGCCGTCACTAAACACATTCCTTAAATTGTAGCCATTTGTTAAGTTCTTTTTGTGTCTAATACGCATATATATCACCATTGCCCTTGATTTTCTTGACTGTATATCTCTTAAATGTCAACATATACACGTGTGATATAGTTTACGAAGATTTTTCAATGCTGAGAACCTCGATCAGAGAGTAAAAAGGGCGTAAGGTTCACAATGGTGTAAAATTAAAATGGGATATACCGGGCTAGGATTCGAGTTACAGGAACAAGGGCCAAACGAACCTCCCAGGAATGGAATCGTCGAGCGAAAACACTTGACAACCTCCTAGAAAAAGCTTTTCTTACCACCAGACCTTACTCCATCAATTAGGAATCTGATGCCGTCACTAAACACAATCCTTAAATTGTAGCAATTTGTTGAGTGTTTTTTTTGGTGTCTAATCCGCATATATATCACCATTGCCCGTGATTTTCTTGACTGTATATCTCCTAAATGTCAACATATACACGTGTGATTTAGTTTACGAAGATTTTTCAATGCCCAGAACCTCGATCAGAGAGTAAAAAATGCGTAAGGTTCACAATGGTGTAAAATTAAAATGGGATATACCGGGATAGGATTCGAGTTACAGGAACAAGGGCCAAACCAACCACCCAAGAATGGAATCGTCGAGCGAAAATACTTGACAACCCCCTAGAATCAGCTTTTCTTGCCACCAGACCTTTCTCCATCAATTAGGAATCTGGTGCCGTCAATAAACACATTCCTTAAATTGTAGCCATTTGTTGAGTTTTTTTTTTGGTGTCTAATCCGCATATATATCACCATTGCCCTTTATTTTCATGACTGTATATCTCTTAAATGTCAACATATACACGTGTGATTTAGTTTACAAAGATTTTTCAATGCCGAGAACCTCGATCAGAGAGTAAAAAAGACGTAAGATTCACAATGGTGTAAAATTAAAATGGGATATACCGGGCTAGGATTCGAGTTACAGGAACAAGGGCCAAACCAACCACCCAAGAATGGAATCGTCGAGCGAAAACACTTGATAACCTCCTAAAAGCAGCTTTTCTTGCCTCCAGACCTTTCTCCATCAGTTAGGAATCTGATGCCGTCACTAAACACATTCCTTAAATTGTAGCCATTTGTTGAGTGTTTTTTTTGGTGTCTATTCCGTATATATATCACCATGGCCGTTGATTTTCTTGTATGTATATCTCATAAATGTCAACATATACACCTGTGATTTAGTTTACGAAGATTTTTCAATGCCGAGAACCTCGATCAGAGTGTAAAAAAAAAGTAAGGTTCACAATGGTGTAAAATTAAATTGGGATATACCGGGCTAGGATTCGAGTTACAGGAACAAGGGCCAAACCATCCACCCAAGAATGGAATCGTCGAGCGAAAACACTTGACAACCTCCTAGAAGCAGCTTTTCTTGCCACCAGACCTTTCTCCATCAATTAGGAATCTGATGCCGTCACTAAACACATTCCTTAAATTGTAGCCATTTGTTAAGTGTTTTTTTTGGTGTCTAATCCGCATATATATCACCATTGCCATTGATTTTCTTGTATGTATATCTTTTAAATGTCAACATATACACGTGTGATTTAGTTTACGAAGATTTTTCAATGCCGAGAACCTCGATCAGAGAGTAAAAAAGGCGTAAGGTTCACAATGGTGTAAAATTAAAATGGGATATACCGGGCTAGGATTCGAGTTACATGAAAAAGGGCCAAACCAACCACCCAAGAATGGAATCGTTGAGCGAAAACACTTGACAACCTTCTAGATGCAGATTTTCTTGCCACCAGACCTTTCTCCATCAATTAGGAATCTCATGCCGTCACTAAACACATTCCTTAAATTGTAGGCATTTGTTGAGTGTTTTTTTTTTTTGTGTCTAATCCGCATATATATCACCATTGCCCTTGATTTTCTTGACTGTATATCTCTTAAATGTCAACATATACACGTGTGATTTTGTTTACGAATATTTTTCAATGCCGAGAACCTCGATCAGAAACTAAAAAAGACGTAAGGTTCACAATGGTGTAAAATTAAAATGGGATATACCGGGCTAGGATTCGAGTTACATGAACAAGGGCCAAACCAACCACCCAAGAATGGAATCATCGAGCGAAAACAATTGACAACCTCCTAGAAGCAGCTTTTCTTGCCACCAGACCTTTCTCTATCAATTAGGAATCTGATGCCGTCACCAAACACATTCCTTAAATTGTAGCCATTTGTTGAGTTTTTTTTGTGTCTAATCCGCATATATATCAGCATTGCCCTTGATTTTCTTGAGTGTATATCTCTTAAATGTCAACATATAAACGTGTGATTTAGTTTACGAAGATTTTTCAATGCCTAGAACCTCGATCAAAGAGTAAAAAATGCGTAAGGTTCACAATGGTGTAAAATTAAAATGGGATATACCGGGATAGGATTCGAGTTACAGGAACAAGGGCTAAACCAACCACCCAAGAATGGAATCTTCGAGCGAAAACATTTGACAACCTCCTAGAAGCAGCTTTTCTTGCCACCAGACCTTTATCCGTCAATTAGGAATTTGATGACGTCACTAAACACATTCCTTAAATTGTAGCCATTTGTTGAGAGTTTTTTTTGGTGTCTAATCTGCATATATATCACCATTTCCCTTGATTTTCTTGACTGTATATCTCTTAAATGTCAACATATACACGTGTGATTTAGTTTACGAATATTTTTCAATGCCGAGAACCTCGATTAAAGAGTAAAAAAGGCGTATGGTTCACAATGGTGTAAAATTAAAATGGGATATACCGGGCTAGGATTCGAGTTACAGGAACAAGGGCCAAACCAACCACCCAGGAATGGAATCGTGAGCGAAAACACTTGACAACCTCCTAGAAGCAGCTTTTCTTGCCACCAGACCTTTCGCTATGAATTAGGAATCTGATGCCGTCACCAAACACATTCCTTAAATTGTAGCCATTTGTTGAGTTTTTTTTGTGTCTAATCCGCATATATATCACCATTGCCCTTGATTTTCTTGACTGGATATCTCTTAAATGTCAACATATACACGTGTGATTTAGTTTACGAAGATTTTTCAATGCCGAGAACCTCGATCAGAGAGTAAAGAAGGCGTAAGGTTCACAACGGTGTAAAATTAAAATGGGATATACCGGGCTAGGATTCGAGTTACAGGAACAAGGGCCAAACCAACCTCCCAGGAATGGAATCGTCGAGCGAAAACACTTGACAACCTCCTAGAAAAAGCTTTTCTTACCACCAGACCTTACTCCATCAATTAGGAATCTGATGCCGTCACTAAACACATTCCTTAAATTGTAGACATTTGTTGTGTTTTTTTTTGGTGTCTAATCCGCATATATATCACCATTGCCATTGATTTTCTTGACTGTATATCTCTTAAATGTCAACATATACACGTGTGATTTAGTTTACCAAGATTTTTCAATGCCGAGAACCTCGATCAGAGAGTAAAAAAGGCGTAGGGATCACAATGGTGTAAAATTAAAATAGGATATACCGGGTTAGAATTCGAGTTACAGGAACAAGGGCCAAACCAACCACCCAAGAATGGAATCATCGAGCGAAAACATTTGACAACCTCCTAGAAGCAGCTTTTCTTGCCACCAGACCTTTCTCCATCAATTAGGAATCTGATGCCGTCACTAAACACATTCCTTAAATTGTAGCCATTTGTTGACTGTTTTTTTTTGTGTCTAATCCGCATATACATCCCCATTGCCCTTGATTTTCTTGACTGTATATCTCTTAAATGTCAACATATACACGTGTGATTTAGTTTACGAATATTTTTCAATGCCGAGAACCTCGATCAAAGAGTAAAAAAGGCGTAAGGTTCACAATGGTGTAAAATTAAAATGGGATATACCGGGCTAGGATTCGAGTTACATGGAAAAGGGCCAAACCAACCACCCAAGAATGGAATCGTTGAGCGAAAACACTTGACAACCTTCTAGAAGCAGATTTTCTTGCCACCAGACCTTTCTCCATCAATTAGGAATCTGATGCCGTCACTAAACACATTCCTTAAAATGTAGCCATTTGTTGAGTGTTTTTTTTGTGTCTAATCCGCATATATATCACTATTGCCCTTGATTTTCTTGACTGTATTTCTCTTAAATGTCTACATATACACGTGTGATTTAGTTTACGAAGATTTTCAATGCCTAGAACCTCGATTAGAGAGTAAAAAAGGCGTAACGTTCACAATGGTGTAAAATTAAAATGGGATATACCGGGCTTGTATTCGAGTTACAGGAACAAGGGCCAAACCAACCACCCAAGAATGGAATCGTCGAGCGAAAACACTTGACAACATCCTAGAAAAAGCTTTTCTTGCCACCAGACCTTACTCCATCAATTAGGAATCTGATGCCGTCACTAAACACATTCCTTAAATTGTAGATTTTGTTGAGTGTTTTTTTTGGTGTCTAATACGCATATATATCACCATTGCCCGTGATTTTCTTGACTGTATATCTCCTAAATGTCAACATATACACGTGTCATTTTGTTTACGAAGATTTTTCAATGCCGAGAACCTCGATCAGAGAGTAAAAAATGCGTAAGGTTCACAATGGTGTAAAATTAAAATGGGATATACCGGGATAGGATTCGAGTTACAGGTACAAGGGCCAAAGCAACAACCCAAGAATGGAATTGTTGAACGAAAACACTTGACAACCTCGTAGAAGCAGCTTTTCTTGCCACCAGACCATTCTCCATCAATTAGGAATCTGATGCCGTCACTAAACACATTCCTTAAATTGTAGCCATTTGTTGAGTTTTTTTTTGGTCTCTAATCCGCATATATATCACCATTGCCCTTGATTTTCTTGACTGTATATCTCTTAAATGTCAACATATACACGTGTGATTTAGTTTACCAAGATTTTTCAATGCCGAGAACCTCGATCAGAGAGTAAAAAAGGCGTTGGGTTCACAATGGTGTAAAATTAAAATAGGATATACCGGGTTAGGATTCGAGTTATAGGAACAAGGGCCAAACCAACCACCCAAGATTGGAATAATCGAGCGAAAACATTTGACAACCTCCTAGAAGCAGATTTTCTTGCCACCAGACCTTTCTCAATCAATTAGGAATCTGATGCCGTCACAAAACACATTCCTTAAATTGTAGCCATTTGTTGAGTGTTTTTTGTTGTGTCTAATCCGCATATATATCACCATTGCCCTTGATTTTCTTGACTGTATATCTCTTAAATGTCAACATATACACGTGTGATTTAGTTTACGAAGATTTTTCAATGCCTAGAACCTCGATTAGAGAGTAAAAAAGGCGTAACGTTCACAATGGTGTAAAATTAAAATGGGATATACCGGGCTAGGATTCGAGTTACAGGAACAAGGGCCAAACCAACCACCCAAGAATGGAATTGTCGAGCGAAAACACTTGACAACATCCTAGAAAAAGCTTTTCTTGCCACCACACCTTACTCCATCAATTAGGAATCTGATGCCGTCACTAAACACATTCCTTAAATTGTAGCCATTTGTTGAGTGTTTTTTTTTTGTGTTTAATCCGCATATATATCACCATTGCCCGTGATTTTCTTGACTGTATATCTCCTAAATGTCAACATATACACCTGTGATTTAGTTTACGAAGATTTTTCAATGCCGAGAACCTCGATCAGAGAGTAAAAAAATGCGTAAGGTTCACAATGGTGTAAAATTAAAATGGGATATACCGAGATAGGATTCGAGTTACAGGTACAAGGGCCAAAGCAACAACCCAATAATGGAATCGTCGAGCGAAAACACTCGACAACCTCCTATAAGCAGCTTTTCTTGCCACCAGACCTTTCTCCATCAATTAGGAATCTGATGCCGTCACTAAACACATACCTTAAATTGTAGCCATTTGTTGAGTTTTTTTTTGGTGTCTAATCCGCATATATATCACCATTGCCCTTGATTTTCTTGACTGTATATGTCTTAAATGTCAACATATACACGTGTGATTTAGTTTACGAAGATTTTTCAATGCCGAGAACCTCGATCAGAGAGTAAAAAAGGCGTAAGGTTCACAATGGGGTAAAATTAAAATAGGATATACCGTGCTAGGATTCGAGTTACAGGAACAAGGGCCAAACCAACCATCCAAGAATGGAATCGTCGAGCGAAAACACTTGACAACCTCCTAGAAGCAGCTTTTCTTGCTACCAAACCTTTCTCCATCAATTAGGAATCTGATGCCGTCACCAAACACATTCCTTAAATTATAGCCATGTTGTTGTGTGTGTTTTTTTGGTGTCTAATCCGCGTATATATCACAATTGCCCTTGATTTTCTTGACTGTATATCTCTTAAATGTCAACATATACACGTGTGATTTATTTTACGAAGATTTTTCAATGCCGAGAACCTCGATCAGAGAGTAAAAAAGGATTAAGGTTCACAATGGTGTAAAATTAAAATGGGATATACCGGGCTAGGATTCGAGTTACAGGAACAAGGGCCAAACCAACCACCCAAGAATGGAATCGTCGAGCGAAAACACTTGACAACCTCCTAGAAGCAGCTTTTCTTGCCACCAGACCTTTCTCCATCAATTAGGAATCTGATGCCGTCACTAAACACATTCCTTAAAATGTAGCCATTTGTTGAGTGTTTTTTTGGTGTCTAATCCGCATATATATCACCATTGCCCTTGATTTTCTTGACTGTATATCTCTTAAATGTCAACATGTACACGTGTTATTTAGTTTACGAAGATTTTTCAATGCCGAGAACCTCGATCAGAGAGTAAAAAAGGCGTAGGGTTCATAATGGTGTAAAATTAAAATAGGATATACCGGGCTAAGATTCGAGTTACAGGAACAAGAGCCAAACCAACCACCCAAGAATGGAATCATCGACCGAAAACACTTAACAACCTACTAGAAGCTGTTTTTCTTGCCACCAGATCTTTCTCCATCAATTAGGAATCTGATGCCGTCACTAAACACATTCCTTAAATTGTAGCCATTTGTTGAGTGTTTTCTTTTGTCTCTAATCCGCATATATATATCCACATTGCCCTTGATTTTCTTGACTGTATATCTCTTAAATGTCAACATATACACGTGTGATTTGTTTTCGAAGATTTTTCAATGCCGAGAACCTCGATTAAAGAGTAAAAAAGGCGTAAGGTTCACAATGGTGTAAAATTAAAATGGGATATACCCGGCTAGGATTCGAGTTACAGGAACAAGGGCCAAACTAACCACCCAAGAATGGAATCGTCGAGCGAAAACACATCACAACCTCCTAGAGGCAGCTTTTCTTGCCACCAGACCTTTCTCCATCAATTAGGAATCTGATGCCGTCACTAAACTCATTCGTCAAATTGAAGCCATTTTTTAGTGTTTTTTTTTGTGTCTAATCCGCATATATATCACCATTGCCCTTGATTTTCTTGACTGTATATCTCTTAAATGTCAACATATACACGTGTGATTTAGTTTACGAAGATTTTTCAATGCCTAGAACCTCGATTAGAGAGTAAAAAAGGCGTAAGGTTCACAATGGTGTAAAATTAAAATGGGATATACCGGGCTAGGATTCGAGTTACAGGAACAAGGGCCAAACCAACCACCCAAGAATAGAATCGTCGAGCGAAAACACTTGACAACCTCCTAGAAACAGCTTTTTTTGCCACCAGACCTTTCTCCATCAATTAGGAATCTGATGCCGTCAATAAACACATTCCTTAAATTGTATCCATTTGTTGAGTGTTTTTTTGGTGTCTAATCCGCATATATATCACCATTGCCCTTGATTTTCTTGACTGTATATCTCTTAAATGTCAACATATACACGTGTGATTTAGTTTACAAAGATTTTTCAATGCCAAGAACCTCGATCAGAGAGTAAAAAAGGCGTAGGGTTCATAATGGTGTAAAATTAAAATAGGATATACCGGGCTAAGATTCGAGTTACAGGAACAAGGGCCAAACCAACCACCCAAGAATGGAATCGTCGAGCAAAAACACTTGACAACATCCTAGAAAAAGCTTTTCTTGCCACCAGACCTTACTCCATCAATTAGGAATCTGATGCCGTCACTAAACACATTCCTTAAATTGTAGCCGTTTGTTGAGTGTTTTTTTTGGTGTCTAATCCGCATATATATCACCATTGCCCGTGATTTTCTTGACTGTATATCTCCTAAATGTCAACATATACACGTGTGATTTAGTTTACGAAGATTTTTCAATGCCGAGAACCTCGATCAGAGAGTAAAAAATGCGTAAGGTTCACAATGGTGTAAAATTAAAATGGGATATACCGGGATAGGATTCGAGTTACAGGTACAAGGGCCAAAGCAACAACCCAAGAATGGAATCGTCGATCGAAAACACTTGACAACCTCCTAGAAGCAACTTTTCTTGCCACCAGACCTTTCTCCATCAATTAGGAATCTGATGCCGTCACTAAACACATTCCTTAAATTGTAGCCATTTGTTGAGTTTTTTTTTTGGTGTCTAATCCGCATATATATCACCATTGCCCTTGATTTTCTTGACTGTATATCTCTTAAATGTCAACATATACACCTGTGATTTAGTTTACCAAGATTTTTCAATGCCGAGAACCTCGATCAGAGAGTAAAAAAGGCGTAGGGTTCACAATGGTGTAAAATTAAAATAGGATATACCGGGTTAGGATTCGAGTTATAGGAACAAGGGCCAAACCAACCACCCAAGAATGGAATCATCGAGCGAAAATATTTGACAACCTCCTAGAAGCAGCTTTTCTTGCCACCAGACCTTTCTCCATCAATTAGGAATCTGATGCCGTCACTAAACACATTCGTCAAATTGAAGCCATTTTTTAGTTTTTTTTGTGTCTAATCCGCATATATATCACCATTGCCCTTGATTTTCTTGACTGTATATCTCTTAAATGTCAACATATACACGTGTGATTTAGTTTACGAAGATTTTTCAATGCCTAGAACCTCGATTAGGGAGTAAAAAAGGATTAAGGTTCACAATGGTGTAAAATTAAAATGGGATATACCGGGCTAGGATTCGAGTTACAGGAACAAGGGCCAAACTAACCACCCAAGAATGGAATCGTCGAGAGAAAACACTTGACAACCTCCTAGAAGCAGCTTTTTTTGCCACCAGACCTTTCTCCATCAATTAGGAATCTGATGCCGTCAATAAACACATTCCTTAAATTGTAGCCATTTGTTGAGTGTTTTTTTCGGTGTCTAATCCGGATATATATCACCATTGCCCTTGATTTTCTTGACTGTATATCTCTTAAATGTCAACATATACACGTGTGATTTATTTTACGAAGATTTTTCAATGCCAAGAACCTCGATCAGAGAGTAAAAAAGGCGTAGGGTTCACAATGGTGTAAAATTAAAATAGGATATACCGGGCTAGGATTCGAGTTACAGGAACAAGGGCCAAACCAACCACCCAAGAATGGAATCGTCGAGCGAAAACACTTGACAACATCCTAGAAAAAGCTTTTCTTGCCACCAGACCTTACTCCATCAATTAGGAATCTGATGCCGTCACTAAACACATTCCTTAAATTGTAGCCGTTTGTTGAGTGTTTTTTTTGGTGTCTAATCCGCATATATATCACCATTGCCCGTGATTTTCTTGACTGTATATCTCCTAAATGTCAACATATACACGTGTGATTTAGTTTACGAAGATTTTTCAATGCCGAGAACCTCGATCAGAGAGTAAAAAATGCTTAAGGTTCACAATGGTGTAAAATTAAAATGGGATATACCGGGATAGGATTCGAGTTACAGGTACAAGGGCCAAAGCAACAACCCAAGAATGGAATCGTCGATCGAAAACACTTGACAACCTCCTAGAAGCAACTTTTCTTGCCACCAGACCTTTCTCCATCAATTAGGAATCTGATGCCGTCACTAAACACATTCCTTAAATTGTAGCCATTTGTTGAGTGTTTTTTTTGGTGTATAATCCACATATATCACCATTGCCCTTGATTTTCTTGACTGTATATCTCTTAAATGTCAACATATACACATGTGATTTAGTGTAAGAATATTTTTCAATGCCGAGAACCTCGATCAAAGAGTAAAAAAGGCGTAAGGTTCACAATGGTGTAAAATTAAAATGGGATATACCGGGCTTGGATTCGAGTTAAAGGAACAAGAGCCAAACCAACCACCCAAGAATGGAATCGTCGAGCGAAAACACTTGACAACCTCCTAGAACAGCTTTTCTTGCCACCAGACCTTTCTCCATCAATTAGGAATCTGATGCCGTCACTAAACACATTCGTCAAATTGAAGCCATTTTTTAGTTTTTTTTTTTTGTGTCTAATCCGCATATATATCACCATTGCCCTTGATTTTCTTGACTGTATATCTCTTAAATGTCAACATATACACGTGTGATTTAGTTTACGAAGATTTTTCAATGCCTAGAACCTCGATTAGAGAGTAAAAAAGGAGTAAGGTTCACAATGGTGTAAAATTAAAATGGGATATACCGGGCTAGGATTCGAGTTACAGGAACAAGGGCCAAACTAACCACCCAAGAATGGAATCGTCGAGCGAAAACACTTGACAACCTCCTAGAAGCAGCTTTTTTTGCCACCAGACCTTTCTCCATCAATTAGGAATCTGATGCCGTCAATAAACACATTCCTTAAATTGTAGCCATTTGTTGAGTGTTTTTTTCGGTGTCTAATCCGGATATATATCACCATTGCCCTTGATTTTCTTGACTGTATATCTCTTAAATGTCAACATATACACGTGTGATTTATTTTACGAAGATTTTTCAATGCCGAGAACCTCGATTAGAGAGTAAAAAAGGATTAAGGTTCACAATGGTGTAAAATTAAAATGGGATATATCGGGCTAGGATTCGAGTTACAGGAACAAGGGCCAAACCAACCACCCAAGAATGGAATCGCCGAGCGAAAACACTTGACAACCTCCTAGAAGCAGCTTTTCTTGCCACCAGACATTTCTCCATCAATTAGGAATCTGATGCCGTCACTAAACACATTCCTTAAATTGTAGCCATTTGTTGAGTGTTTTTTTTGGTGTCTAATCCGCATATATATCACCATTGCCCTTGATTTTCTTGACTGTATATCTCTTAAATGTCAACATGTACACGTGTTATTTAGTTTACGAAGATTTTTCAATGCCGTGAACCTCGATCAGAGAGTAAAAAAGGCGTAGGGTTCATAATGGTATAAAATTAAAATAGGATATACCGGGCTAAGATTCGAGTTACAGGAACAAGAGCCAAACCAACCACCCAAGAATGGAATCATCGAGCGAAAACACTTGACAACCTACTAGAAGCAGTTTTTCTTGCCACCAGACCTTTCTCCATCAATTAGGAATCTGATGCCGTCAATAAAAACATTCCTTAAATTGTAGCCATTTGTTGAGTGTTTTTTTTTGGTGTCTAATCCGCATAAATATCACCATTGCCCTTGATTTTCTTGACTGTATATCTCTTAAATGTCAACATATACACGCGTGATTTAGTTTACGAAGATTTTTCAATGCCTAGAACCTCGATTAGAGAGTAAAAAAGGAGTAAGGTTCACAATGGTGTAAAATTAAAATGGGATATACCGGGCTAGGATTCGAGTTACAGGAACAAGGGCCAAACTAACCACCCAAGAATGGAATCGTCGAGCGAAAACACTTGACAACCTCCTAGAAGCAGCTTTTTTTGCCACCAGACCTTTCTCCATCAATTAGGAATCTGATGCCGTCAATAAACACATTCCTTAAATTGTAGCCATTTGTTGAGTGTCTTTTTCGGTGTCTAATCCGGATATATATCACCATTGCCCTTGATTTTCTTGACTGTATATCTCTTAAATGTCAACATATACACGTGTGATTTATTTTACGAAGATTTTTCAATGCCGAGAACCTCGATTAGAGAGTAAAAAAGGATTAAGGTTCACAATGGTGTAAAATTAAAATGGGATATATCGGGCTAGGATTCGAGTTACAGGAACAAGGGCCAAACCAACCACCCAAGAATGGAATCGCCGAGCGAAAACACTTGACAACCTCCTAGAAGCAGCTTTTCTTGCCACCAGACATTTCTCCATCAATTAGGAATCTGATGCCGTCACTAAACACATTCCTTAAAATGTAGCCATTTGTTGAGTGTTTTTTTTGGTGTCTAATCCGCATATATATCACCATTGCCCTTGATTTTCTTGACTGTATATCTCTTAAATGTCAACATGTACACGTGTTATTTAGTTTACGAAGATTTTTCAATGCCGTGAACCTCGATCAGAGAGTAAAAAAGGCGTAGGGTTCATAATGGTATAAAATTAAAATAGGATATACCGGGCTAAGATTCGAGTTACAGGAACAAGAGCCAAACCAACCACCCAAGAATGGAATCATCGAGCGAAAACACTTGACAACCTACTAGAAGCAGTTTTTCTTGCCACCAGACCTTTCTCCATCAATTAGGAATCTGATGCCGTCAATAAAAACATTCCTTAAATTGTAGCCATTTGTTGAGTGTTTTTTTTGGTGTCTAATCCGCATAAATATCACCATTGCCCTTGATTTTCTTGACTGTATATCTCTTAAATGTCAACATATACACGCGTGATTTAGTTTACGAAGATTTTTCAATGCCGAGAACCTCGATCAGAGAGTAAAAAAGGCGTAAGGTTCTCAATGGTGTAAAATTAAAATGGGATATATCGGGCTAGGATTTGAGTTACAAGAAAAGGGCCAAACCAACCACCCAATAATAGAATCGTCGAGCGAAAACACTTGACAACCAACTAGAAGCAGCTTTTCTTGCCACCAGACCTTTCTCCATCAATTAGGAATCTGATGCCGTCACTAAACACATTCCTTAAATTGTAGCCTTTTTTTGAGTGTTTTTTTTGGTGTCTAATCCGCATAAATATCACCATTGCCCTTGATTTTCTTGACTGTATATCTCTTAAATGTCAACATATACACGTGTGATTTAGTTTACGAAGATTTTTCAATGCCGAGAACCTCGATCAGAGAGTAAAAAAGGCGTAAGTTTCACAATGGTGTAAAATTAAAATGGGATATACCGGGCTAGGATTTGAGTTGCAGGAACAAGGGCCAAACCAACCACCAAAGAATAGAATCGTCGAGCGAAAACACTTAACAACCTCCTAGAAGCAGCTTTTCTTGCCACCAGACCATTCTCCATCAATTAGGTCTCTGATACCGTCAATAAAAACATTCCTTAAATTGTAGCCATTTGTTGAGTGTTTTTTTTTGTGTCTAATCCGCATATATATTCCCATTGCCCTTGATTTTCTTGACTGTATATCTCTTAAATGTCAACATATACACGTGTGATTTAGTTCACGAAGATTTTTCAATGCCGAGAACCTCGATCAGAGAGTAAAAAAGGGGTAAGGTTCACAATGGTGTAAAATTAAAATGGGATATACCGGGCTAGGATTCGAGTTACAGGAACAAGGGCCAAACCAAACACCCAAGAATGGAATCGTCGAGCGAAAACACTTGACAACCTCCTAGAAGCAGCTTTTCTTGCCACCAGACCTTTCTCCATCAATTAGGTCTTTGATGCCGTCACTAAAAACATTCCTTAATTTGTAGCCATTTGTTGAGTGTTTTTTTTGGTGTCTAATCCGCATAAATATCACCATTGCCCTTAATTTTCTTGATTGTATATCTCTTAAATGTCAACATATACACGTGTGATTTAGTTTATGAAGATTTTTCAATGCCGAGAACCTCGATCAGAGAGTAAAAAAGGCGTAAGTTTCACAATGGTGTAAAATTAAAATGGGATATACCGGGCTAGGATTTGAGGTGCAGGAACAAGGGCCAAACCAACCACCAAAGAATTGAATCGTCGAGCGAAAACACATAACAACCTCCTAGAAGCAGCTTTTCTTGCCACCAGACCTTTCTCCGTCAATTAGGAATCTGTTGCCGTCACTAAACACATTCCTTATATTGTAGCCATTTGTTGGGTGTTTTTTTTTTTTTGTATCTAATCCGCATATATATCACCATTTCCCTTGATTTTCTTGACTGTATATCTCTTAAATGTCAAAATATACACGTGTGATTTAGTTTACGAAGATTTTTCAATGCCGAGAACCTCGATCAGAGAGTAAAAACGGCGTAAGGTTCACAATGGTGTAAAATTAAAATGGGATATACCGGGCTAGGATTCGAGTTACAGGAACAATGGCCAAACCAATCACCCAAGAATGGAATCGTCGAGCGAAAACACTTGTCAACCTCCTAGAAGCAGCTTTTCTTGCCACCAGACCTTTCTCCATCAATTAGGTCTTTGATGCCGTCACTAAAAACATTCCTTAAATTGTAGCCATTTGTTGAGTGTTTTTTTTGGTGTCTAATCCGCATAAATATCACCATTGCCCTTGATTTTCTTGACTGTATATCTCTTAAATATCAACATATACACGTGTGATTTAGTTTACGAAGATTTTTCAATGCCAAGAACCTCGATCGGAGAGTAAAAAAGGCGTAAGGGTCATAATGGTGTAAAATTAAAATGGGATACACCAGGCTAGGATTCGAGTTACAGGAACAAGGGCCAAACCAAACACCCAAGAACGGAATCGTCGAGCAAAAACACGTGACAACCTCTTAGAAGAAGCTTTTCTTGCCACCAGACCTTTCTCCATCAATTAGGAATCTGATGCCGTCACTAAACACATTCATTAAATTGTAGCCATTTGTTGAGTGTTTTTTTTGTTCTCTAATCCACATATATATCACCATTGCCCTTGATTTTCTTGACTCTATATCTCTTAAATGTCAACATATACACGTGTGATTTAGTTTACGAAGATTTTTCAATGCCGAGAACCTTGATCAGAGAGTAAAAAAGGCGTAAGGTTCACAATGGTGTAAAATTAAAAGGGGATATACCGGGCTTGGATTCAAGTTACAGGAACAAGGGCCAAACCAACCACCCAAGAATGGAACAGTCGAGCGAAAAAACTTGACAACCTCCTAGAAGCAGCTTTTCTTGCCACCAGACCTTCCTCCATCAATTAGGAATCTAATGCCGTCACTAAACACATTCCTTAAATTATAGTCAGTTGTTGAGTGTTTTTTTTTTTTGTGTCTAATCCGCATATATATTTTCATTGCCCTTGATTTTCTTGTATGTATATCTTTTAAATGTCAACATATACACGTGTGATTTAGTTTACGAAGATTTTTCAATGCCGAGAACCTCGATCAGAGAGTAAAAAAGGCGTAAGGTTAACAATGGTGTAAAATAAAAATGGTATATACCGGTCTAGGATTCGAGTTACAGGAACAAGGGCCAAACCAACCACCCAAGAATGGAATCGTCGAGCGAAAACACTTGACAACCTCTTAGAAGCAGCTTTTCTTGCCACCAGACCTTTCTCCATCAATTAGGTCTCTGATACCGTCAATAAAAACATTCCTTAAATTGTAGCCATTTGTTGAGTGTTTTTTTTGGTGTCTAATCCGCATAAATATCACCATTGCCCTTGATTTTCTTGACTGTATATCTCTTAAATATCAACATATACACGTGTGATTTAGTTTACGAAGATTTTTCAATGCCGAGAACCTCGATCAGAGAGTAAAAAACGCGTAAGGTTCACAATGGTGTAAAATTAAAATGGGATATACCGGGCAAGGATTCGAGTTACAGGAACAAGGGCCAAACCAACCACCCAAGAATGGAATCGTCGAGCGAAAACACTTGTCAACTTCCTAGAAGCAGCTTTTCTTGCCACCAGACCTTTCTCCATCAATTAGGTCTTTGATGCCGCCACTAAAAACATTCCTTAAATTGTAGCCATTTGTTGAGTGTTTTTTTTGGTTTCTAATCCGCATAAATATCAACATTACCCTTGATTTTCTTGAATGTATATATCTTAAATGTCAACATATACACCTGTGATTTAGTTTACGAAGATTTTTCAATGCCGAGAACCTCGATCGGAGAGTAGAAAAGGCGTAAGTGTCATAATGGTGTAAAATTAAAATGGGATATACCAGGCTAGGATTCGAGTTACAGGAACATGGGCCAAACCAACCACCCAAGAACGGAATCGTCGAGCAAAAACACTTGACAACCTCCTAGAAGAAGCTTTTCTTGCCACCAGACCTTTCTCCATCAATTAGGAATCTGATGCCGTCACTAAACACATTCATTAAATTGTAGCCATTTGTTGAGTGTTTTTTTTGTTCTCTAATCCGCATATATATCACCATTGCCCTTGATTTTCTTGACTGTATATCTCTTAAATGTCAACATATACACGTGTGATTTAGTTTACAAAGATTTTTCAATGCCGAGAACCTTGATCAGAGAGTAAAAAAGGCGTAAGGTTCACAATGGTGTAAAATTAAAATAGGATATACCGGGCTATGATTCAAGTTACAGGAACAAGGGCCAAACCAACCACCCAAGAATGGAACAGTCGAGCGAAAAAACTTGACAACCTCCTAGAAGCAGCTTTTCTTGCCACCAGACCTTCCTCCATCAATTAGGAATCTAATGCCGTCACTAAACACATTCCTTAAATTATAGTCAGTTGTTGAGTGTTTTTTTTTCTCTAATCCGCATATATATTTTCATTGCCCTAGATTTTCTTGACTGTATATCTCTTAAATGTTAACATATACACGTGTGATTTAGTTGACGAAGATTTTTCAATGCCGAGAACCTCTATCAGAGAGTAAAAAAGGCGTAAGGTTCACAATGGTGTAAAATTAAAATGGGATATACCGGTCTAGGATTCGAGTGACAGGAACAAGGGCCAAACCAACCACCCAAGAATGGAATCGTCGAGCGAAAACACTTGACAACCTCCTAGAAGCAGCATTTCTTTCCACCAGACCTTTCTCCATCAATTAGGTCTCTGATACCGTCAATAAAAACAATCCTTAAATTGTAGCCATTTGTTGAGTGTTTTTTTTTGGTGTCTAATCCGCATAAATATCACCATTGCCCTTGATTTTCTTGACTGTATATCTCTTAAATATCAACATATACACGTGTGATTTAGTTTACGAAGATTTTTCAATGCCGAGAACCTCGATCAGAGAGTAAAAAACGCGTAAGGTTCACAATGGTGTAAAATTAAAATGGGATATACCGGTCTAGGATTTGAGTTACAGGAACAAGAGCCAAACCAACCACCCAAGAATAGAATCGTCGAGCGAAAACACTTGACAACCTCGTAGAAGCAGCTTTTCTTGCCACCAGACATTTCTCCATCAATTAGGAATCTGATGCCATCTCTAAACACATTCCTTAAATTATAGTCATTTGCTGAGTGTTTTTTTTGGTGTCTAATCCGCGTATATATTCCCATTGCCCTTGATTTTCTTGACTGTATATCTCTTAAATGTCAACATATACACGTGTGATTTAGTTTACGAAGATTTTTCAAAGCCGAGAACCTCGAACAGAGAGTAAAAAAGGCGTAGGGTTCACAATGGTGTAAAATTAAAATGGGATATACCGGGCTAGAATTCGAGTTACAGGAACAAGGGCCAAACCAACCACCCAAGAATAAAATCGTCGAGCGAAAACACTTAACGACCTCCTAGAAGCAGCTTTTCTTGCCACCAGACCTTTCTCCATCAATTAGGTCTCTGATGCCGTCACTAAAAACATTCCTTAAATTGTAGCCATTTGTTGAGTGTTTTTTTTGGTCTCTAATCTGCATAAATATCACCATTGCCCTTGATTTTCTTGACTGTATATCTCTTAAATGTCATCATATACACGTGTGATTTAGTTTACGAAGATTTTTCAATGCCGAGAACCTCGATCAGAGAGTAAAAAAGGCGTAAGTTTCACAATGGTGTAAAATTAAAATGGGATATACCGGGCTAGGATTTGAGTTGCAGGAACAAGGGACAAACCAACCACCCAAGAATAGAATCGTCGAGCGAAAACACTTGACAACCTCCTAGAAGCAGCTTTTCTTGCCACCAGACCTTTCTCTATCAATTAGGAATCTGATGCCGTCACTAAACACATTCCTTATATTGTAGCCATTTGTTGAGTGTTTTTTTTTTGGTATCTAATCCGCATATATATCACCATTGCCCTTGATTTTCTTGAATGTATATCTCTTAAATGTCAACATATACACGTGTGATTAAGTTTACGAAGATTTTTCAATGCCGAGAACCTCGATCGGAGAGTAAAAAAGGCGTAAGGTTCATAATGGTGTAAAATTAAAATGGGATATAACAGGCTAGGATTCGAGTTACTGGAACAAGGGTCAAACCAACCACCCAAGAACGGAATCGTCGAGCGAAAACACTTGACAACCTCCTATAAGCAGCTTTTCTTGCCACCAGACATTCCTCCATCAATTAGGAATCTAATGTCGTCACTAAACACATTACTTAATATGTAGCCATTTGTTGAGTGATTTTTTTCTGGTGTCTAATCCGCATATATATCACCATTGCCCTTGATTTTCTTGACTGTATATCTCTTAAATGTCAACATATACACGTGTGATTTAGTTTACGAAGATTTTTCAATGCCGAGAACCTCGATTAGAGAGTAAAAAAGGAGTAAGGTTAACAATGGTGTAAAATTAAAATGGGATATACCGGGCTAGGATTTGAGTTACAGGAACAAAGGCCAAACCAACCACCCAAGAATGGAATCATCGAGCGAAAAGACTTGACAACCTCCTAGAAACAGCTTTTCTAGCCACCAGACCTTTCTCCATCTATTAGGAATCTGATGCCGTCACTAAACACATTCCTTAAATTGTAGCCATTTGTTGAGTGTTTTCTTTGGTGTCTAATCCGCCTATATATCACCATTGCCCTTGATTTTCTTTACTGTATATCTCTTAAATGTCAACATATACACATGTGATTTAGTTTACAAAGATTTTTCAATGCCGAGAACCTCGATCAGAGAGTAAAAAACGCGTAAGGTTCACAATGGTGTAAAATTAAAATGGGATATACCGGGCTAGGATTCGAGTTACAGGAACAAGGGCCAAACACCCAAGAATAGAATCGTGAAGCGAAAACACTTGACAACCTCTTAGAAGCAGGTTTTCTTGCCACCAGACATTTCTCCATCAATTAAGAATCTGATGCCGTCACTAAACACATTCCTTATATTGTAGCCATTTGTTGAGTGTTTTTTTTGGTGTCTAATCTGCATATATATCACCATTGCCCTTGATTTTCTTGACTGTATATATCTCTTAAATGTCAACATATACACGTGTGATTTAGTTTACGAAGATTTTTCAATGCCGAGAACCTCGATCAGAGAGTAAAAAATGCGTAAGGTTCACAATGGTGTAAAATTAAAATGGGATATACCGGGCTAGGATTCGAGTTACAGGAACAAGGGCCAAACCAACCACCCAAGAATGGAATAGTCGGGCGAAAAAACTTGACAACCTCTTAGAAAAGCTTTTCTTGCCACCAGACCTTCCTCCATCAATTAGGAATCTAATGCCGTCACTAAACACATTCCTTAATATGTAGCCATTTGTTGAGTGATTTTTTTCTGGTGTCTAATCCGCATATATATCACCATTGCCCTTTATTTTCTTGACTGTATATCTCTTAAATGTCAACATATACACGTGTGATTTAGTTTACGAAGATTTTTCAATGCCGAGAACCTCGATTAGAGAGTAAAAAAGGAGTAAGGTTAACAATGGTGTAAAATTAAAATGGGATATACCGGGCTAGGATTTGAGTTACATGAACAAAGGCCAAACCAACCACCCAAGAATGGAATCATCGAGCGAAAAGACTTGACAACCTCCTAGAAACAGCTTTTCTAGCCACCAGACCTTTCTCCATCTATTAGGAATCTGATGCCGTCACTAAACACATTCCTTAAATTGTAGCCATTTGTTGAGTGTTTTCTTTGGTGTCTAATCCGCCTATATATCACCATTGCCCTTGATTTTCTTTACTGTATATCTCTTAAATGTCAACATATACACATGTGATTTAGTTTACAAAGATTTTTCAATGCCGAGAACCTCGATCAGAGAGTAAAAAACGCGTAAGGTTCACAATGGTGTAAAATTAAAATGGGATATACCGGGCTAGGATTCGAGTTACAGGAACAAGGGCCAAACACCCAAGAATAGAATCGTGAAGCGAAAACACTTGACAACCTCTTAGAAGCAGGTTTTCTTGCCACCAGACATTTCTCCATCAATTAAGAATCTGATGCCGTCACTAAACACATTCCTTATATTGTAGCCATTTGTTGAGTGTTTTTTTTGGTGTCTAATCTGCATATATATCACCATTGCCCTTGATTTTCTTGACTGTATATATCTCTTAAATGTCAACATATACACGTGTGATTTAGTTTACGAAGATTTTTCAATGCCGAGAACCTCGATCAGAGAGTAAAAAATGCGTAAGGTTCACAATGGTGTAAAATTAAAATGGGATATACCGGGCTAGGATTCGAGTTACAGGAACAAGGGCCAAACCAACCACCCAAGAATGGAATAGTCGGGCGAAAAAACTTGACAACCTCTTAGAAAAGCTTTTCTTGCCACCAGACCTTCCTCCATCAATTAGGAATCTAATGCCGTCACTAAACACATTCCTTAATATGTAGCCATTTGTTGAGTGATTTTTTTCTGGTGTCTAATCCGCATATATATCACCATTGCCCTTTATTTTCTTGACTGTATATCTCTTAAATGTCAACATATACACGTGTGATTTAGTTTACGAAGATTTTTCAATGTCGAGAACCACGATTAGAGAGTAAAAAAGGCGTAAGGTTCACAATGGTGTAAAATTAAAATGGGATATAACGGGCTAGGATTCGAGTTACAGGAACAAACGCCAAACCAACCACCCAAGAATGGAATCATCGAGCGAAAAGACTTGACAACCTTCTAGAAGCAGCTTTTCTTGCCACCAGACCTTTCTCCATCAATTTGGAATCTGATGCCGTCACTAAACACATTCCTTAAATTGTAGCCATTTGTTGAGTGTTTTTTTTGTGTCTAATCCGCCTATATATCACCATTGCCCTTGATTTTCTTGACTGTATATCTCTTAAATGTCAACATATACACATGTGATTTAGTTTACGAAGATTTTTCAATGCCGAGAACCTCGAACAGAGAGTAAAAAAGGCGTAAGGTTCATAATGGTGTAAAATTAAAATCGGATATACCCGAATAGGATTCGAGTTACAGGAACAAGGGCCAAACCAACCACCCAAGAAGGGAATCGTCGAGCGAAAACACTTGACAACCTCCTAGAAGCAGCTTTTCTTGCCACCAGACCTTTCTCCATCAATTAGGAATCGGATACCGTCACTAAACACATTCATTAAATTGTAGCCATTTGTTGAGTGTTTTTTTTGGTGTCTAATCTGCATATATATCACCATTGCCCTTGATTTTCTTGACTGTATATATCTCTTAAACGTCAACATATACACGTGTGATTTAGTTTACGAAGATTTTTCAATGCCGAGAACCTCGATCAAAGAGTAAAAAAGGCGTAAGGTTCACAATGGTGTAAAATTAAAATGGGATATACCGGGCTAGGATTCGAGTTACAGGAACAAGGGCCAAACCAACCACCCAAGAATGGAATAGTCGAGCGAAAAAACTTGACAACCTCTTAGAAGCAGTTTTTCTTGCCACCAGACCTTCCTCCATCAATTAGGAATTTAATGCCGTCACTAAACACATTCCTTAATATGTAGCCATTTGTTGAGTGATTTTTTTCTGGTGTCTAATCCGCATATATATCACCATTGCCCTTTATTTTCTTGACTGTATATCTCTTAAATGTCAACATATACACGTGTGATTTAGTTTACGAAGATTTTTCAATGTCGAGAACCACGATTAGAGAGTAAAAAAGGCGTCAGGTTCACAATGGTGTAAAATTAAAATGGGATATAACGGGCTAGGATTCGAGTTACAGGAACAAAAGGCCAAACCAACCACCCAACAATGGAATCATCGAGCGAAAAGACTTGATAACCTCCTAGAAGCAACTTTTCTTGCCACCAGACCTTTCTCCATCAATTAGGAATCTTATGCCGTCACTAAACACATTCCTTAAATTGTAGCCATTTGTTGAGTGTTTTTTTTGTGTCTAATCCGCCTATATATCACCATTGCCCTTGATTTTCTTAACTGTATATCTCTTAAATGTCAACATATACACATGTGATTTAGTTTACGAAGATTTTTCAATGCCGAGAACCTCGAACAGAGAGTAAAAAATGCGTAAGGTTCATAATGGTGTAAAATTAAAATCGGATATACCCGAATAGGATTCGAGTTACAGGAACAAGGGCCAAACCAACCACCCAAGAAGGGAATCGTCGAGCGAGAACACTTGACAACCTCCTAGAAGCAGCTTTTCTTGCCACCAAACCTTTCTCCATAAATTAGGAATCTGATGCCGTCACTAAACACATTCATTAAATTGTAGCCATTTGTTGAGTGTTTTTTTTGGTGTCTAATCTGCATATATATCACCATTGCCCTTGATTTTCTTGACTGTATATATCTCTTAAATGTCAACATATACACGTGTGATTTAGTTTACGAAGATTTTTCAATGCCGAGAACCTCGATCAGAGAGTAAAAAAGGCGTAAGGTTCACAATGGTGTAAAATTAAAATGGGATATACCGGGCTAGGATTCGAGTTACAGGAACAAGGGCCAAACCAACCACCCAAGAATGGAATTGTCGAGCGAAAAAACTTGACAACCTCTTTGAAGCAGTTTTTCTTGCCACCAGACCTTCCTCCATCAATTAGGAATCTAATGCCGTCACTAAACACATTCCTTAATATGTAGCCATTTGTTGAGTGATTTTTTTCTGGTGTCTAATCCGCATATATATCACCATTACCCTTTATTTTCTTGACTGTATATCTCTTAAATGTCAACATATACACGTGTGATTTAGTTTAAGAAGATTTTTCAATGTCGAGAACCACGATTAGAGAGTAAAAAAGGCGTAAGGTTCACAATGGTGTAAAATTAAAATGGGATATAACGGGCTAGGATTCGAGTTACAGGAACAAAGGCCAAACCAACCACCCAAGAATGGAATCATCGAGCGAAAAGACTTGACAACCTCCTAGAAGCAGCTTTTCTTGCCACCAAACCTTTCTCCATCAATTAGGAATCTGATGCCGTCACTAAACACATTCCTTAAATTGTAGCCATTTGTTGAGTGTTTTTTTTGTGTCTAATCCGCATATATATCACCATTGCCCTTGATTTTCTTGACTGTATATCTCTAAAATGTCAACATATACACGTGTGATTTTGTTTACGAAGATTTTTCAATGCCGAGAACCTCGATCAGAGAGTAAAAAAGGCGTAAGGTTCATAATGGTGTAAAATTAAAAGGGGATATACCAGGCTAGGATTCGAGTTACAGGAACAAAGGCCAAACCAACCACCCAAGAATGGAATCGTCGAGCGAAAACACTTGACAACCTCCTAGAAGCAGCATTTCTTGCCACCAGACCTTTCTCCATCAATTAGAAATCTGATGCCGTCACTAAACACATTCATTAAATTGTAGCCATTTGTTGAGTGTTTTTTTTTTTGTATCTAATCCGCATATATATCACCATTGCCCTTGATTTTCTTGACTGTATATCTCTTATATGTCAACATATACACGTGTGATTTAGTTTACGACGATTTTTCAATGCCGAGAACCTCGATCAGAGAGTAAAAAAGGCGTAAGGTTCACAATGGTGTAGGATTAAAATGGGATATACCGGGCTATGATTCGAGTTACAGGAACAAGGGCCAAACCAACCACCCAAGAATGGAATCGTCGACCGAAAACACTTGACAACCTCCTTGAAGCAGCTTTTCTTGCCACCAGACCTTTCTCCATCAATTAGGAATCTAATGCCGTCACTAAACACATTCCTTAAATTGTAGCCATTTGTTGTGTGTTTTTTTTCTGGTGTCTAATCCGCATATATATCACCATTGCCCTTGATTTTCTTGACTGTATATCTCTTAAATGTCAACATATACACGTGTGATTTAGTTTACGAAGATTTTTCAATGCCGAGAACCTCGATCAAAGAGTAAAAAAGGCGTAAGGTTCACAATGGTGTAAAATTAAAATGAGATATACCGGGCTAGGATTCGAGTTACAGGAACAAGGGCCAAACCAACCACCCAAGAATGGAATCTTCGAGCGAAAACACTAGACAACCTTCTAGAAGCAGCTTTTCTTGCCACCAGACCTTTCTCCATCAATTAGGAATCTGATGCCGTCACTAAACACATTCATTAAATTGTAGCCATTTGTTGAGTGTTTTTTTTTATGTCTAATCCGCATATATATCACCATTGCCCATGATTTTCTTGACTGTATATCTCTTAAATGTCAACATATACACGTGTGAATTAGTTTACGAAGATTTTTCGATGCCGAGAACCTCGATCAGAGAGTAAAAAAGGCATAAGGTTCACAATGGTGAAAAATTAAAATGTGATATACCGGGCTAGGATTCGAGTCACAGGAACAAGGGCCAAACCAACCACCCAAGAATGGAATAGTCGAGCGAAAAAACTTGACAACCTCCTAGAAGCAGCTTTTCTTGCCACCAGACCTTTCTCCATTAATTAGGAATCTAATGCCGTCACTAAACACATTCCTTAAATTGTAGCCATTTGTTGAGTGTTTTTTTCTGGTGTCTAATCCGCATATATATCAAAATTGCCCTTGATTTTCTTGACTGTATATCTCTTAAATGTCAACATATACATGTGTGATTTAGTTTACGAAGATTTTTCAATGCCGAGAACCTCGATCAAAGAGTAAAAAAGGCGTAAGGTTCACAATGGTGTAAAATTAAAATGGGATATACCGGGCTAGGATTCGAGTTACAGGAACAAGGGCCAAACCAACCACCCAAGAATGGAATCGTCGAGTGAAAACACTTGACAACCTTCTAGAAGCAGCTTTTCTTGCCACCAGACCTTTCTCCATCAATTAGGAATCTGATGCCATCACTAAAAACATTCCTTATACCGTAGCCATTTGTTGAGTGTTTTTTTTGTATCTAATCCGCATATATATCACCATTGCCCTTGATTTTCTTGACTGTATATCTCTTAAATGTCAACATATACACGTGTGATTTAGTTTACGAGGATTTTTCAATGACGAGAACCTCGATCAGAGAGTAAAAAAGGCGTAAGGTTCATAATGGTGCAAAATTAAAATGAGATATACCAGGCTAGGATTCGAGTTACAGGAACAAGGGCCAAACCAACCACCCAAGAATGGAATCGTCGAGCGAAAACACTTGACAACCTCCTAGAAGCAGCTTTTCTTGCCACCAGACCTTTCTCCATCAATAAGGAATCTGATGCCGTCACTAAACACATTCATTAAATTGTAGCCATTTGTTGAGTGTTTTTTTTTGTGTCTAATCCGCATATGTATCACCATTGCCCTTTATTTTATTGACTGTATATCTCTTAAATGTCAACATATACACGTGTGATTTAGTTTACGAAGATTTTAAAATGCCGAGAACCTAGATCAGAGAGTAAAAAAGGCGTAAGGTTCACAATGGTGTAAAATTAAAATGGGATATACCGGGCTAGGATTCGAGTTATAGGAACAAGTGCCAAACCAACGATCCAAGAATGGAATCGTCGAGCGAAAACACTTGACAACCTCGTAAAAGCAGCTTTTCTTGCCTCCAGACCTTTCTCCATCAATTAGGAATCTAATGCCGTCACTAAACACATTCCATAAATTGTAGCCATTTGTTGTGTGTTTTTTTCTGGTGTCTAATCCGCATATATATCACCATTGCCCTTGATTTTCTTGACTGTATATCTCTTAAATGTCAACATGTACACGTGTGATTTAGTTTACGAAGATTTTTCAATGCCGAGAACCTCGATCAAAGAGTAAAAAAGGCGTAAGGTTCACAATGGTGTAAAATTAAAATGGGATATACCGGGCCAGGATTCGAGTTACAGGAACAAGGGCCAAACCAACCACCCAAGAATGGAATCGTCGAGCGAAAAAACTTGACAACCTCCTAGAAGCAGCTTTTCTTGCCACCAGACCTTTCTCCATTAATTAGGAATCTAATGCCGTCACTAAACACATTCCTTAAATTGTAGCCATTTGTTGAGTGTTTTTTTTTTCTGGTGTCTAATCCGCATATATATCACCATTGCCCTTGATTTTCTTGACTGTATATCTCTTAAATGTCAACATATACATGTGTGATTTAGTTTACGAAGATTTTTCAATGCCGAGAACCTCGATCAAAGAGTAAAAAAGGCGTAAGGTTCACAATGGTGTAAAATTAAAATGGGATATACCGGGCTAGGATTCGAGTTACAGGAACAAGGGCCAAACCAACCACCCAAGAATGGAATCGTCGAGCGAAAATACTTGACAACTTTATAGAAGCAGCTTTTCTTGCCACCAGACCTTTCTCCATCAATTAGGAATCTGATGTCGTCACTAAACACATTCCTTATATTGTAGCCATTTGTTGAGTGTTTTTTTTTTGTATCTAATCCGCATATATATCACCATTGCCCTGGATTTTCTTGACTGTATATCTCTTAAATGTCAACTTATACACGTGTGATTTAGTTTACGAAGATTTTTCAATGCCGAGAACCTCGATCAGAGAGTAAAAAAGGCGTAAGGTTTATAATGGTGCATAATTAAAATTTGATATACTAGGCTAGGATTCGAGTTACAGGAACAAGGGCCAAACCAACCAACCATGAATGGAATCGTCGAGCGAAAACACTTGACAACCTCCTAGAAGCAGCTTTTCTTGCCACCAAACCTTTCTCCATCAATTAGGAATCTAATGCCGTCACTAAACACATTCCTTAAATTGTAGCCATTTGTTGTGTGTTTTTTTCTAGTGTCTAATCCGCATATATATCACCATTGCCCTTGATTTTCTTGACTGTATATCTCTTATATGTCAACATATACACGTGTGATTTAGTTTACGAAGATTTTTCAATGCCGAGAACCTCGATCAGAGAGTAAAAAAGGCGTAAGGTTCACAATGGTGTAGGATTAAAATGGGATATACCGGGCTATGATTCGAGTTACAGGAACAAGGGCCAAACCAACCACCCAAGAATGGAATCATCGAGCGAAAAGACTTGACAACCTCCTAGAAGCAGCTTTTCTTGCCACCAGCCCTTTCTCCATCAATTAGGAATCTGATGTCGTCACTAAACACATTCCTTAAATTGTAGCCATTTGTTGAGTGTTTTTTTTGTTGTCTAAACCGCGTATATATCACCATTGCCCTTGATTTTCTTGACTGTATATCTCTTAAATGTCAACATATACATGTGTGATTTAGTTTACGAAGATTTTTCAATGCCGAGAACCTCGATCAGATAGTAAAAAAGGATTAAGGTTCACAATGGTGTAAAATTAAAATGGGATATACCGGGCTTGGATTCGAGTTACAGGAACAAAGGCCAAATCAACCACCCAAGAATGGAATCATCGAGCGAAAAGACTTGACAACCTCCTAGAAGCAGCTTTTCTTGCCACTAGAGCTTTCTCCATCAATTAGGAATCTGATGCCGTCACTAAACACATTCCTTAAATTGTAGCCATTTGTTGAGTGTTATTTTTTGGTGTCTAATCCGCATATATATCACTATTGCGCTTGATTTTCTTGACTGTATATCTCTTAAATGTCAACATATACACATGTGATATAGTTTACAAAGATTTTTCAATGCCGAGAATCTCAATCAGAGAGTAAAAAAGTCGTAAGGTTCACAATGGTGTAAAATTAAAATGGGATATACTAGGCTAGGATTCGAGTTACAGGAACAAGGGCCAAACCAACCACCCAAGAATGGAATCGTCGACCGAAAACACTTGACAATCTCCTAGAAGCAGCTTTTCTTGCCACTAGAGCTTTCTCCATCAATTAGGAATCTGATGCCGTCACTAAACACATTCCTTAAATTGGAGCCATTTGTTGAGTGTTTTTTTTGTGTCTAATCCGCATATATATCAACATTGCCCTTGATTTTCTTGAATGTATATCTCTTAAATGTCAATATATACACGTGTGATTTAGTTTACGAAGATTTTTCAATGCCGAGAACCTGGATCAGAGAGTAAAAAAGGCGTAAGGTTCACAATGGTGTAAAAGTAAAATGGGATATACCAGGCAAGGAATCGAGTTACACGAACAAGGGCCAAACCAACCACCCAAGAATGGAATCGTCGACCGAAAACACTTGACAACCTCCTAGAAGCAGCTTTTCTTGCCACCAGACCTTTCTCCATCAATTAGGAATCTGATGCCGTCACTAAACACATTCCTTAAATTGTAGCCATTTGTTGTGTGTTTTTTTTTTGTGTCTAATCCGCATATATATCACCATTGCCCTTGATTTTCTTGACTGTATATCTCTTAAATGTCAACATATACACGTGTGATTTAGTTTACGAAGATTTTTCAATGCCGAAAACCTCGATCAGAGAGTAAAAAAGGCGTAGGGTTCACAACGGTGTAAAATTAAAATGGGATATACTGGGCTAGGATTCAAGTTACAGGAACAAGGGCCAAACCAACCACCCAAGAATGGAATCGTCGAGCAAAAACACTTGACAACCTCCTAGATGCAGCTTTTCTTGCCACCAGACCTTCTCCATCAATTAGGAATCTGATGCCGTCACTAAACACATTCCTTAAATTGTAGCCATTTGTTGAGTGTTTTTTTTTGGTGTCTAATCCGCATATATATCACCATTGCCCTTGATTTTCTTGACTGTATATCTCTTAAATGTCAACTTATACACGTGTGATTTAGTTTACGATGATTTTTCAATGCCGAGAACCTCGATCAGAGAGTAAAAAATGCGTAAGGTTCACAATGGTGTATAATTAAAATGGGATATACCGGGATAGGATTCGAGTTACCGGAACAATGGCCAAACCAACCACCCAAGAATGGAATCGTCGAGCGAAAACACTTGACAACCTCCTAGAAGCAGCTTTTCTTCCCACCGGACCTTTCTCCATCAATTAGGAATCTGATGCCGTCACTAAACACTTTCCTTAAATTGTAGCCATTTGTTGATTTTTTTTGTGTGTCTAATCCGCATATATATCACCATTGCTCTTGATTTTCTTGACTGTATATCTCTTAACTGTCAACATATACACGTGTGATTTAGTTTACGAAGATTTTTCAATGCCGAGAACCTCGATCAGAGTGTAAAAAAGGCGTAAGGTTCACAATGGTGTATAATTAAAATGGGATATACCGGGCTAGGATTCGAGTTACTGGAACAAGGGCCAAACCAACCACCCAAGAATGGAATCGTCGAGCGAAAACACTTGACAACCTCCTAGAAGCAGCTTTTCTTGCCACCAGACCTTTCTCCATCAATTAGAAATCTGATGCCGTCACTAAACACATTCCTTAAATTGTAGCCATTTGTTTAGTGTTTTTTTTGTGTCTAATCCGCATATATATCACCATTGCCCTTGATTTTCTTGACTGTATATCTATTAAATGTCAACATATACACGCGTGATTTAGTATACGGAGATTTTTCAATGCCGAGAACCTAGATCAGGGAGTAAAAAAGGCGTAAGGTTCACAATGGTGTAAAATTAAAATGGGATATACTGGGCTAGGATTCGAGTTACAGGAAAAAGGGCCAAACCAACCACCCAAGAATGGAATCGTCAACCGAAAACACTTGACAACCTCCTAGAAGCAGCTTTTCTTGCCACCAGACCTTTCTCCATCAATTAGGAATCTGATGCCCTCAATAAACACATTCCTTAAATTGTAGCCATTTGTTGAGTGTTTTTTTTGGTGCCTAATCCGCATATATATCACCATTGCCCTTCATTTTCTTGACTGTATATCTTTTAAATGTCAACATATACACGTGTGATTTAGTTTACGAAGATTTTTCAATGTCGAGAACCTCGATCAGAGAGTAAAAAAGGCGTAAGGTTCACAATGGTGTAAAATTAAAATGGGTATACCGGGCTAAAATTCGAGTTACAGGAAAAAGGGCCAAACCAACCACCCAAGAACGGAATCGTCAAGCGAAAACACTTGACAACTTCCTAGAAGTAGGTTTTCTTGCCAGTAGACCTTTCTCCATCAATTAGGAATCTGAGGCAATCACTAAACACATTCCTTAAATTGTTTCCATTTGTTGTGTTTTTTTTTGTGTCTAATCCGCATATATATCACCATTGCCCATGATTTTCTTGACTGTATATCTCTTAAATGTCAACATATACACGTGTGATTTAGTTTACGGAGATTTTTCAATGCCGAGAACCTCGATCAGAGAGTAAAAAAGGCGTAAGGTTCACAATGGTGTAAAATTAAAATGGGATATACCGGGCTAGGATTCGAGTTAGAGGAACAAGGGCCAAACCAACCACCCAAGAATGGAATCATAGAGCGAAAACACTTGACAACCTCCTAGAAGCAGCTTTTCTTGCCATCAGACCTTTCTCCATCAATTAGGAATCTGTTGCCGTCACTAAACACATTCCTTAAATTGTAGCCATTTGTTGAGTGTTTTTTTTTGTGTCTAATTCCGCATGTATATCACCATTGCCCTTGATTTTCTTGACTGCATATCTCTTAAATGTCAACATATACACGTGTGATTTAGTTTACGAAGATTTTACAATGCCGAGAACCTCGATCAGAGAGTAAAAAAGGCGTAAGATTCACAATGGTGTAAAATTCAAATGGGATATACCGGGCTAGGATTCGAGTTATAGGAACAAGGGCCAAACCAACTACCCAAGAATGGAATCGTCGAACGAAAACACTTGACAACCTCCTAGAAGCGGCTTTTCTTGCCACCAGACCTTTCTCCATCAATTAGGAATCTGATGCCGTTACTAAACACATTCCTTAAATTGTAGCCATTTGTTGAGTGTTTTTTTTTGTGTCTAATCCGCATATATATCACCATTGCCCTTGATTTTCTTGACTGTATATCTCTTAAATGTCAACATATACATGTGTGATTTAGTTTACAAAGATTTTTCAATGCCGAGAACCTCAACCAGAGAGTAAAAAAGGCGTAAGGTTCACAATGGTGTAAAATTAAAATGGGATATACCGGGATAGGATTCAAGTTACAGGAACAAGGGCCAAATCAACCACCCGAGAATGGAATCGTCGAGCGAAAACACCTGACAACCTCCTAGAAGCAGCTGTTCTTGCCACCAGACCTTTCTCCATCAATTAGGAATCTGATGCCGTCACTAAACACATTCCTTAAATTGTAGCCATTTGTTGCGTGTTTTTTTTGTGTCTAATACGCATATATATCACCATTGCCCTTGATTTTCATGACTGTATATCTCTTAAATGTCAACATATACACGTATGATTTAGTTTACGAAGATTTTTCAATGCCGAGAACCTCGATCAGAGAGTAAAAAAGGCTTAAGGTTCACAATGGTGTAAAATTAAAATGAGATATATCGGGCTATGATTCGAGTTACATGAAGAGGGGCCAAACCAACCACCCAAGAACTGAATCGTCGAGTGAAAACACTTGACAACCTCCTAGAAGGAGCTTTTCTTGCCACCCGACCTCTCTCCATCAATTAGGAATCTGATGCCGTCACTAAACACATTCCTTAAATTGTAGTCATTTGTTTAGTGTTTTTTTTTGTGTCTAATCCGCGTATATATCACCATTGTCCTTGATTTTCTTAACTGTATATCTCTTAAATGTCAACATATACACGTGTGATTTATTTTACGAAGATTTTTTAATGTCGAGAACCTCATTCAGAGAGTAAAATAGGGGTAAGGTTCACATTGGTGTAAAATTAAAATGGGATATACCGGGCGAGGATTCGAGTTACAGGAACAAGGGCCAAACTAACCACCCAAGAATGGAATCGTCGAGCGAAAACACTTGACAACCTCCTAGAAGCAGCTTTTCTTGCCACCAGACCTTTCTCCATCAATTAGGAATCTGATGCCGTCACTATACACATTCCTTAAATTGTAGCCATTTCTTGAGTGTTTTTTTTTTTTGTTTCTAATCCGCATATATATCACCATTGCCCTTGATTTTCTTGACTGTATATCTCTTAAATGTCAACATATAAACGTGTGATTTAGTTTACGAAGATTTTTTAATGTCGAGAACCTCGATCAGAGAGTAAAATAGGCGTAAGGTTCACAATGGTGTAAAATTAAAATGGGATATACCGGGCTAGGATTCGAGTTAGAGGAACAAGGGCCAAACCAACCACCCAAGAATGGAATCATAGAGCGAAAACACTTGACAACCTCCTAGAAGCAGCTTTTCTTGCCATCAGACCTTTCTCCATCAATTAGGAATCTGTTGCCATCACTAAACACATTCCTTAAATTGTAGCCATTTGTTGAGTGTTTTTTTTTTTGTGTCTAATTCCGCATGTATATCACCATTGCCCTTGATTTTCTTGACTGTATATCTCTTAAATGTCAACATATAAACGTGTGATTTAGTTTACGAAGATTTTTTAATGTCGAGAACCTCGATCAGAGAGTAAAATAGGCGTAAGGTTCACAATGGTATAAAATTAAAATGGGATATACCGGGCTAGGATTCGAGTTACAGGAACAAGGGCCAAACCAACCACCTAAGAATGGAATCGTCGAGCGAAAACACTTGACAACCTCCTAGAAGCAGCTTTTCTTGCCACCCGACCTCTCTCCATCAATTAGGAATCTGATGCCGTCACTAAACACATTCCTTAAATTGTAGCCATTTGTTTAGGGTTTTTTTTGGTGTCTAATCCGCATATATATCACCATTGCCCTTGATTTTCTTGACTGTATATCTCTTAAATGTCAACATATAAACGTGTGATTTAGTTTACGAAGATTTTTTAATGTCGAGAACCTCGATCAGAGAGTAAAATAGGCGTCAGGTTCACAATGTTGTAAAATTAAAATGGGATATACCGGGCTAGGATTCGAGTTACAGGAACAAGGGCCAAACCAACCACCCAAGAATGGAATCGTCGAGCGAAAACACTTGACAACCTCCTAGAAGCAGCTTTTCTTGCCACCAGACCTTTCTCCGTCAATTAGGAATCTGATGCCGTCACTAAACACATTCCTTAAATTGTTGCCATTTGTTTTGTGTTTTTTTGTGTCTAATCCGCATATATATCACCATTGCCCTTGATTTTTTTGACTGTATATCCCTTAAATATCAACATATACACGTGTGATTTAGTTTTTGAAGATTTTTCATTGCCGAGAACCTCGATCGAGTGTAAAAAAGACGTAAGGTTCACAATGGTGTAAAATTAAAATGGGATATATCGGGCAAGGATTTGAGTTACAGGAACAAGGACCAAACCAACCACCTAAGAATGGAATCGTCGAGCGAAAACACTTGACAAACTCCTAGAAGCAGCTTTTCTTGCCACCAGACCTTTCTCCATCAATTAGGAATCTGATGCCGTCACTAAACACATTCCTTAAATTGTAGCCATTTGTTGAGTGTTTTTTTTGTGTCTAATCCGCATATATATCACCATTGCCCTTGATTTTCTTGACTGTATATCTCTTAAATGTCAACATATAAACGTGTGATTTAGTTTACGAAGATTTTTTAATGTCGAGAACCTCGATCAGAGAGTAAAATAGGCGTAAGGTTCACAATGGTGTAAAATTAAAATGGGATATACCGGGCTAGGATTCGAGTTAGAGGAACAAGGGCCAAACCAACCACCCAAGAATGGAATCATAGAGCGAAAACACTTGACAACCTCCTAGAAGCAGCTTTTCTTGCCATCAGACCTTTCTCCATCAATTAGGAATCTGTTGCCGTCACTAAACACATTCCTTAAATTGTAGCCATTTGTTGAGTGTTTTTTTTTTGTCTAATTCCGCATGTATATCACCATTGCCCTTGATTTTCTTGACTGTATATCTCTTAAATGTCAACATATAAACGTGTGATTTAGTTTACGAAGATTTTTTAATGTCGAGAACCTCGATCAGAGAGTAAAATAGGCGTAAGGTTCACAATGGTATAAAATTAAAATGGGATATACCGGGCTAGGATTCGAGTTACAGGAACAAGGGCCAAACCAACCACCTAAGAATGGAATCGTCGAGCGAAAACACTTGACAACCTCCTAGAAGCAGCTTTTCTTGCCACCCGACCTCTCTCCATCAATTAGGAATCTGATGCCGTCACTAAACACATTCCTTAAATTGTAGCCATTTGTTTAGGGTTTTTTTTGGTGTCTAATCCGCATATATATCACCATTGCGCTTGATTTTCTTGACTGTATATCTCTTAAATGTCAACATATAAACGTGTAATTTAGTTTACGAAGATTTTTTAATGTCGAGAACCTCGATCAGAGAGTAAAATAGGCGTCAGGTTCACAATGTTGTAAAATTAAAATGGGATATACCGGGCTAGGATTCGAGTTACAGGAACAAGGGCCAAACCAACCACCCAAGAATGGAATCGTCGAGCGAAAACACTTGACAACCTCCTAGAAGCAGCTTTTCTTGCCACCAGACCTTTCTCCGTCAATTAGGAATCTGATGCCGTCACTAAACACATTCCTTAAATTGTTGCCATTTGTTTTGTGTTTTTTTTGTGTCTAATCCGCATATATATCACCATTGCCCTTGATTTTTTTGACTGTATATCCCTTAAATATCAACATATACACGTGTGATTTAGTTTTCGAAGATTTTTCATTGCCGAGAACCTCGATCGAGTGTAAAAAAGACGTAAGGTTCACAATGGTGTAAAATTAAAATGGGATATACCGGGCAAGGATTCGAGTTACAGGAACAAGGACCAAACCAACCACCTAAGAATGGAATCGTCGAGCGAAAACACTTGACAAACTCCTAGAAGCAGCTTTTCTTGCCACCAGACCTTTCTCCATCAATTAGGAATCTGATGCCGTCACTAAACACATTCCTTAAATTGTAGCCATTTGTTGAGTGTTTTTTTTTGTGTCTAATCCGCATATATATCACCATTGCCCTTGATTTTCTTGACTGTATATCTCTTAAATGTCAACATATACACGTGTGATTTAGTTTACGAAGATTTTTCAATGCCGAGAACCTCGATCAGAGAGTAAAAAGGTGTAAGGTTCACAATGGTGTAAAATTAAAATGGGATATACCGGGCTAGGATTCGAGTTACAGGAACAAGGGCCAAACCAACAACCCAAGAATGGAATCGTCGAGCGAAAACACTTGACAACCTCCTAGAAGCAGCTTTTCTTGCCACCAGACCTTTCTCCATCAATTTGGAATATGATGCTGTCACTATACACATTCCTTAAATTGTAGCCATTTCTTGAGTGTTTTTTTTTTGTTTCTAATCCGCATATATATCACCATTGCCCTTGATTTTCTTGACTGTATATCTCTTAAATGTCAACATATAAACGTGTGATTTAGTTTACGAAGATTTTTTAATGTCGAGAACCTCGATCAGAGAGTAAGATAGGCGTAAGGTTCACAATGGTATAAAATTAAAATGGGATATACCGGGCTAGGATTCGAGTTACAGGAACAAGGGCCAAACCAACCACCCAAGAATGGAATCGTCGAGCGAAAACACTTGACAACCTCCTAGAAGCAGCTTTTCTTGCCACCAGACTTTTCTCCATCAATTTGGAATCTGGTGCCGTCACTAAACACATTCCTTAAATTGTTGCCATATGTTTAGTGTTTTTTTTTGGTTTCTAATCCGCATATATATCACCATTGCCCTTGATTTTTTTGACTGTATATCCCTTAAATGTCAACATATACATGTGTGATTTAGTTTTCGAAGATTTTTCATTGCCGAGAACCTCGATCGAGTGTAAAAAAGACGTAAGGTTCACAATGGTGTAAAATTAAAATGGGATATACCGGGCTAGGATTCGAGTTACAGGAACAAGGACCAAACCAACCACCTAAGAATGGAATCGTCGAGCGAAAACACTTGACAACCTCCTAGAAGCAGCTTTTCTTGCCACCAGACCTTTCTCCATCAATTAGGAATCTGATGCCATCACTAAACACATTCTTTAAATTGTAGCCATTTGTTGAGTGTTTTTTTGTGTCTAATCCGCATATATATCACCATTGCCCTTGATTATCTTGACTGTATATCTCTTAAATGTCAACATATACACGTGTGATTTAGTTTACGAAGATTTTTCAATGCCGAGAACCTCGATCAGAGAGTAAAAAGGTGTAAGGTTCACAATGGTGTAAACTTAAAATGGGATATACCGGGCTAGGATTCGAGTTACAGGAACACGGGCGAAACCAACCACCCAAGAATGGAATCGTCGAGCGAAAACACTTGACAACCTCCTAGAAGCAGCTTTTCTTGCCACCAGACCTTTCTCCATCAATTTGGAATCTGATGCCGTCACTATACACATTCCTTAAATTGTAGCCATTTGTTGAGTGTTTTTTTTTTCTAATCCGCATATATATCACCATTGCCCTTGATTTTCTTGACTGTATATCTCTTAAATGTCAACATATACATGTCTGATTTAGTATACAAAGATTTTTCAATGTCTAGAACCTCGATCAGAGAGTAAAAAAGGCGTAAGGTTCACAATGGTGTAAAATGAAAATGGGATATACCGGGCTAGGATTTGAGTTACAGGAACAAGGGCCAAACCAACCACCCAAGAATGGAATCGCCGAGCGAAAACACTTGACAACCTCTTAGAAGCAGCTTTTCTTGCCACCAGACCTTTCTCCAACAATTAGGAATCTGATGCCGTCACTAAACACATTCCTTAAGTTGTAGCCATTTGTTGAGTGTTTTTTTTTGTGTCTAATCCGCATATATATCACCATTGCCCTTGATTTTCTTGACTGTATATCTCTTAAATGTCAACATATACACGTGTGATTTAGTTTACGAAGATTTTTCAATGCCGAGAAGCTCGATCAGAGGGTAAAAAAGGTGTAAGGTTCACAATGGCGTAAAATTAAAATGGGATATACCGGGCTAGGATTCGAGTTACAGGAACAAGGGCCAAACCAACCACCCAAGAATGGAATCGTCGAGCGAAAACACTTGACAACCTCCTAGATGCAGCTTTTCTTGCCACCAGACCTTTCTCCATCAATTAGGAATCTGATGCCGTCACTAAACACATTCCTTAAATTGTAGCCATTTATTGAGAGTTTTTTTTGTGTCTAATCCCCATATATATCACCATTGCCCTTGATTTTCTTGACTGTATATCTCTTAAATGTCAACATATACACGTGTGATTTAGTTTACGAAGATTTTTCAATGCCGAGAACCAATATCAGAGAGTAAAAAGGTGTAAGGTTCACAATGGTGTTATAATTAAAATGGGATATACCGGGCTAGGATTCGAGTTACAGGAACAAGGGCCTAACCAACCACCCAAGAATGGAATCGTCGAGCGAAAACACTTGACATCCTCCTAGAAGCAGCTTTTCTTGCCACCAGACCTTTCTCCATCAATTTGGAATCTGATGCCGACACTATACACATTCCTTAAATTGTAGCCATTTGTTGAGTGTTTTTTTTTTGTGCCTAATCCGCATATATATTACCATTGCCCTTGATTTTCTTGACTGTGTATCTCTTAAATGTCAACATATACACGTCTGATTTAGTTTACAAAGATTTTTCAATGCCGAGAACCTCGATCAGAGAGTAAAAAAGGCATAAGGTTCACAATGGTGTAAAATTAAAATGGGATATACCGGGCTAGGATTTGAGTTACAGGAACAAGGGCCAAACCAACCACCCAAGAATGGAATCGCCGAGCGAAAACCCTTGACAACCTCTTAGAAGCAGCTTTTCTTGCCACCAGACCTTTCTCCATCAATTAGGAATCTGATGCCGTCACTAAACACATTCCTTAAATTGTAGCCATTTGTTGAGTGTTTTTTTGGTGTCTAATCCGCATATATATCACCATTGCCCTTGATTTTCTTGACTGTATATCTCTTAAATGTCAACATATACACGTGTGATTAAGTTTACGAAGATTTTACTCTCCGAGAACCTCGATCAGAGGGTAAAAAAGGTGTAAGGTTCACAATGGTGTTATAATTAAAATGGGATATACCGGGCTAGGATTCGAGTTACAGGAACAAGGGCCTAACCAACCACCCAAGAATGGAATCGTCGAGCGAAAACACTTGACAACCTCCTAGATGCAGCTTTTCTTGCCACCAGACCTTTCTCCATCAATTAGGAATCTGATGCCGTCACTAAACACATTCCTTAAATTGTAGCCATTTATTGAGATATTTTTTTGTGTCTAATCCCCAATATATCACCATTTCCCTTGATTTTCTTGACTGTATATCTCTTAAATGTCAACATATACACGTGTGATTTAGTTTACGAAGATTTTTCAATGCCGAGAACCTCGATCAGAGAGTAAAAAAGGCACAAGGTTCACAATGGAGTAAAATTAAAATGGGATATACCGGGCTAGGATTCGAGTTATAGGAACAAGGGCCAAACCAACCACCCAAGAATGGAATCGTCGAGCGAAAACACTTGACAACCTCATAGAAGCAGCTTTTCTTGCTACCAGACCTTTCTCAATCAATTTGGAATCTGATGCCGTCACTATACACATTCCTTAAATTGTAGCCATTTGTTGAGTTTTTTTTTTTGTGTCTAATCCCCATATATATCACCATTGCCCTTGATTTTCTTGACTGTATATCTCTTAAATGTCAACATATACACGTGTGATTTAGTTTACAAAGCTTTTTCAATGCCGAGAACCTCGATCAGAGAGTAAAAAAGGCGTAAGGTTCACAATGGTGTAAAATTAAAATGGGATATACCGGGCTAAGATTTGAGTTACAGGAACGAGGGCCAAACCAACCACCCAAGAATGGAATCGTCGAGCGAAAACACTTGACAACCTCCGAGAAGCAGCTTTTCTTGCCACCAGACCTTTCTCCATCAATTAGGAATCTGATGTCGTCACTAAACACATTCCTTAAATTGTGAACCTTACAATGCCGAGAACCTCGATCAATGGTATATGCGGATTAGACACCAAAAAAAAACACTCAACAAATGGCTACAATTTAAGGAATGTGTTTAGTGATGGCATCAGATTCCTAATTGATGGAGAAAGGTCTGGTGGCAAGAAAAGCTGCTTCTTGGAGGTTGTCAAGTGTTTTCTCTCGACGATTCCATTCTTGGGTGGTTAGTTTGGCCCTTGTTCCTGTAACTCGAATCCTAGCCCGGTATATCCCATTTTAATTTTACCCCATTGTGAATGTTTCGCGTTTTTTACTCTCTGATCGAGGTTCTCGGCATTTAAAAATCTTCGTAAACTAAATCACACGTGTATATGTTGACATTTAAGAGATATGCAGTCAAGAAAATCAAGGGTAATGGTGATATATATGCGGATTAGACACCAAAAAAAACACTCAACAAATGCCTAAAATTTAAGGAATGTGTTTAGTGACGGCATCAGATTCCTAATTGATGGAGAAAGGTCTGGTGGCAAGAAAAGCTGCGTCTAGGAGGTTGTCAAGTGTTTTCGCTCGACGATTCCATTCTTGGGGGGGTTGGTTTGGCCCTTGTTCCTGTAACTGGAATCCTAGCCCGGTATATCCCATTTTAATTTTACACCATTGTGAACCTTACGCCTTTTTTACTCTCTAATCGAGGTTCTAGGCATTGAAAAATCTTCGTAAACTAAATCACACGTGTATATGTTGACATTTAAGAGAAATACAGTCAAGAAAATTAAGGGCAATGGTGATATATATGCGGATTAGACACCAAAAAAAACAGTCAACAAATGGCTACAATTTAAGGAATGTGTTTAGTGACGGCATCAGATTCCTAATTGATGTAGAAAGGTCTGGTGGCAAGAAAAGCTGCTTCTAGGAGGTTGTCAAGTGTTTTCGCTGGACGATTCCATTCTTGGGTGGTTGGTTTGGCCCATGTTCCTGTAACTCGAATCCTAACCCGGTATATCCCAATTTAATTTTACACCATTGTCATCCTTACACCTTTTTTACTCTCTGATCGAGGTTCTCGGCATTGAAAAATATTCGTAAACTAAATCACACGTGTATATGTTGACATTTAAGAGATATATAGTCAAGAAAATCAAGGGCAATGGTGATATATATGCAGATTAGACACAAAAAAAAAAACACTCAACAAATGGATACAATTTAAGGAATGGGTTTAGTGACGGCATCAGATTCCTAATTGATGGAGAAAGGTCTGGTGGCAAGAAAAGCTGCTTCTAGGAGGTTGTCAAGTGTTTTCGCTCGACGATGGATGGTTGGTTTGGCCCTTGTTCCTGTAACTAGAATCCTATCCCGGTATATCCCATTTTAATTTTACACCATTGTGAACCTTAGGCCTTTTTTACTCTCTGATCGAGGTTCTCGGCATTGAAAAATCTTCGTAAACTAAACATACGTGTATATGTTGACATTTAAGAGATATACAATCAAGAAAATCAACGGCAATGGTGATATATATGCGGATTAGACACAAAAAAAAACACTCAAAAAATGGCTACAATTTAAGGAATGTGTTTAGTGATGGCATCAGATTCCTAATTGCTGAGAAAGGCCTGGTAGCAAGAAAAGCTGCTTCTAGGAGGTTGTCAAGTGTTTTCCCTTGACGATTCCATTCTTGGGTAGTTGGTTTGGCCCTTGTTCCTGTAACTCGAATCCTAGCCCGGTATATCCCATTTTAATTTTACACCATTGTTAACCTTACGCCTTTTTTTCTCTCTGATCGGGGTTCTCGGCTTTTAAAAATCTTCGTAAACTAAATCACACGTGTATATGGTGACATTTAAGAGATATACAGTCAAGAAAATCGAGGGCAATGGTGATATATATGCGGATTAGACACCAAAACAAAAATACTCAACAAATGGCGACAATATAAGTAATGTGTTTAGTGATGGCATCAGATTCCTAATTGATGAAGAAATGTCTGGTGGCAAGAAAAGCTGCTTCTAGGAGGTTGTCAAGTGTTTTCGCTCGACGATTCCATTCTTGGGTGGTTGGTTTGGCCCTTGTTCCTGTAACTCGAATCCTAGCCCGGTATATCCCATTTTAATTTTACACCATTGTGAACCTTACGCCTTTTTTACTCTCTGATCAAGGTTCTCGGCATTGAAAAATCTTCGTAAACTAAATCACACGTGTATATGTTGACATTTAAGAGATATACAGTCAAGAAAATCAAGGGCAATGGTGATATATATGCGGATTAGACACCAAAAAAAATATTCAACAAATAGCTACAATTTAAGGAATGTGGTTAGTGACGACATCAGATTCATAATTGATGGAGAAAGGTCTGGTGGCTAGAAAAGCTGCTTCTAGGAGGTTGTCAAGTGTTTTTGCTCGACGATTCCATTCTTGGGTGGTTGGTTTGGCCCTTGTTCCAGTAACTCGAATCCTAGCCCGGTATATCTCATTTTAATTTTACACCATTGTGAACCTTACGCCTTTTTTACTCTCTGATCGAGGTTCTCGGCATTAAAAAGTCTTCATAAACTAAATCACACGTGTATATGTTGACATTTAAGTTATATACAGTCAAGAAAATCAAGGACAACGGTGATATATATGTGGATTTGACACCAAAAAAAAACACTCAACAAGTGGCTACAATTTAAGGAATGTGTTTAATGACGGCATCAGATTCCTAATTGATGGAGAAAGGTCTGATGGCAAGAAAAGCTGCTTCTGGGAGGTTGTCAAGTGTTCTCGCTCGATGATTCCATTCTTGGGTGGTTGGTTTGGCCCTTGTTCCTGTAACTCGAATCATAGCCCGGTATATCCCATTTTAATTTTACACCATTGTGAACCTTACGCCATTTTTAATCTCTTATCGAGGTTCTCGGCATTGAAAAATCTTCGTAAACTAAATCACACGTGTATATGTTGACATTTAAGAGATATACAGTCAAGAAAATCTAGGGCAATGGTGATATATATGCGGATTAGACCCCAAAAAAACACTCAACAAATGGCTACAATTTAAGGAATGTGTTTAGTGACGGCATCAGATTCCTAATTAATGGAGAAAGGTCTGGTAGCAAGAAAAACTGCTTCTAGGAGGTTGTCAAGTGTTTTCGCTCGACGATTCCATTCTTCGGTGGTTGGTTTGGCCCTTGTTCCTGTAACTCGAATCCTAGCCCGGTATATCCCATTTTAATTTTACACCATTGTGAACCTTATGCCTTTTTACTCTCTGTTCGAGGTTCTCGGCATTGAAAAATCTTCGTAAACTAAATCACACGTGTATATGTTGACATTTAAGAGATATACAGTCAAGAAAATCTAGGGCAATGGTGATATATATGCGGATTAGACCCCAAAAAAACACTCAACAAATGGCTACAATTTAAGGAATGTGTTTAGTGACGGCATCAGATTCCTAATTAATGGAGAAAGGTCTGGTAGCAAGAAAAACTGCTTCTAGGAGGTTGTCAACTGTTTTCGCTCGACGATTCCACACTTCGGTGGTTGGATTGGCCCTTGTTCCTGTAACTCGAATCCTAGCCCGGTATATCCCATTTTAATTTTACACCATTGTGAACCTTATGCCTTTTTACTCTCTGTTCGAGGTTCTCGGCATTGAAAAATCTTCGTAAACTAAATCACACGTGTATATGTTGACATTTAAGAGATATACAGTCAAGAAAATCTAGGGCAATGGTGATATATATGCGGATTAGACCCCAAAAAAAACACTCAACAAATGGCTACAATTTAAGGAATGTGTTTAGTGACGACATCAGATTCCTAATTAATGGAGAAAGGTCTGGTAGCAAGAAAAACTGCTTCTAGGAGGTTGTCAAGTGTTTTCGCTCGACGATTCCATTCTTCGGTGGTTGGTTTGGCCCTTGTTCCTGTAACTCGAATCCTACCCCGGTATATTCCATTTTAATTTTACACCATTGTGAACCTTATGCATTTTTACTCTCTGTTCGAGGTTCTCGGCATTGAAAAATCTTCGTAAACTAAATCACACGTGTATATGTTGACATTTAAGAGATATACAGTCAAGAAAATCAAGGGCAATGGTGATATATATGCAGATTAGACACCAAAAAAAACACTCAACAAATGGCTACAATTTAAGGAATGTGATTAGTGACGGCATCAGATTCCTAATTGATGGAGAAAGGTCTGGTGGAAAGAAAAGCTGCTTCTAGGAGGTTGTCAAGTGTTTTCGCTCGACGATTCCGTTCTTGGGTGGTTGGTTTGGCCCTTGTTCCTGTAACTCGAATCCTAGCCCGGTATATCCCATTTTAATTTTACACCATTGTGAACCTTATGCCTTTTTACTCTCTGTTCGAGGTTCTCGGCATTGAAAAATCTTCGTAAACTAAATCACACGTGTATATGTTGACATTTAAGAGATATACAGTCAAGAAAATCAAAGGCAATGGTGGTTTATATGCGGATTAGACACTAAAAAAACACTCAACAAATGGCTACAATTTATGGAATGTGTTTAGTGACGGCATCAAATTCCTAATTGAAAGGTCTGGTGGCAAGAAAAGCTGCTTCTAGGTGGTTGTCAAGTGTTTTCTCTCGACGATTCCATTCTTGGGGGGTTGGTTTGGCCCTTGTTCCTGTAGCTCGAATCCTAGCCTGGTATATCCCATTTTAATTTTACACCATTGTGAACCTTACACCTTTTTTACTCTCTGATCGAGGTTCTCGGCATTGAAAAATCTTCATAAACTAAATCACACGTGTATATGTTGACATTTAAGAGATATACAGTCAAGAAAATCAAGGGTAATGGTGATATATATGCGGATTAGACACCAAAAAAAACACTCAACAAATGGCTAAAATTTTAGGAATGTGTTTAATGACGGCATCAGATTCCTAATTGATGGAGAAAGGTCTGGTGGCAAGAAAAGCTGCGTCTAGGAGGTTGTCAAGTGTTTTCGCTCGACGATTCCATTCTTGGGTAGTTGATTTGCCCTTGTTCCTGTAACTCGAATCCTAGCCCGGTATATCCCATTTTAATTTTACACCATTGTGAACCTTACGCCTTTTTTACTCTCTGATCGAGGTTCTCGTCATTGAAAAATCTTCGTAAATTAAATCGCACGTGGATATGTTGACATTTAAGAGATATACAGTCAATAAAATCAAGGGCAATGGTGATATATATCCAGATTAGACACCAAAAAAACACTCAACAAATGGCTACAATTTAAGGAATGTGTTTTGTGACGGCATCGGATTCCTAATTGATGGAGAAAGGTCTGGTGGAAAGAAAAGCTGCTTCTAGGAGGTTGTCATGTGTTTTTGCTCGACGATTCCATTCTTGGGTGGTTGGTTTGGCCCTTGTTCCTGTAACTCGAATTCTAGCCCGCTATATCCCATTTTAATTTTACACCATTGTGAACCTTATGCCTTTTTACTCTCTGTTCGAGGTTCTCGGCAATGAAAAATCTTCGTAAACTAAATCACATGTGTATATCTTGACATCTAAGAGATATACAGTCAAGAAAATCAAGGGCAATGGTGGTTTATATGCGGATTAGACACTAAAAAAACCCTCAACAAATGGCTACAATTTAAGGAATGTGTTTAGTGACGGCCTCAAATTCCTAATTGAAAGGTCTGGTGGCAAGAAAAGCTGCTTCTAGGTGGTTGTCAAGTGTTTTCGCTCGACGATTCCATTCTTGGGGGGTTGGTTTGGCCCTTGTTCCTGTAGCTCGAATCCTAGCCTGGTATATCCCATTTTAATTTTACACCATTGTGAACCTTACGCCTTTTTTACTCTCTAATCGAGGTTCTCGGCATTGAAAAATCTTCATAAACTAAATCACACGTGTATATGTTGACATTTAAGACATATTCAGTCAAGAAAATCAAGGGTAATGGTGATATATATGCGGATTAGACACCAAAAAAAACACTCAACAAATGGCTAAAATTTAAGGAATGTGTTTAGTGACGGCATCAGATTCCTAATTGATGGAGAAAGGTCTGGTGGCAAGAAAAGCTGCGTCTAGGAGGTTGTCAAGTGTTTTCGCTCGACGATTCCATTCTTGGGTGGTTGGTTTGGCCCTTGTTCCTGTAACTCGAATCCTAGCCCGGTATATCCCATTTTAATTTTACACCATTGTGAACCTTACGCCTTTTTTACTCTCTGATCGAGGTTCTCGGCATTGAAAAATCTTCGTAAACTAAATCGCACGTGGATATGTTGACATTTAAGAGATATACAGTCAAGAAAATCAAGGGCAATGGTGATATATATCCAGATTAGACACCAAAAGAAACACTCAACAAATGGCTACAATTTATGGAATGTGTTTAGTGACGGCATCAGATTCCTAATTAATGGAGAAAGGTCTGGTGGCAAGAAAAGCTGCTTCTAGGAGGTTGTCAAGTGTTTTTGCTCGACGATTCCATTTTTGGGAGTTTTGTTAGGCCCTTGTTCCTGTAACTCGAATCCTAGCCCGGTATATCCCATTTTAATTTTACACCATTATGAACCTTACGCCTTTTTTACTCCCTGATCGAGGTTCTCGGCATTGAAAAATCTTCATAAACTAAATCACACGTGTATATGTTAACATTGAAGAGATATACAGTCAAGAAAATCAAGGGCAATGGTGATATATATGCGGATTAGACACCAAAAAAAACACTCAACAAATGTCTACAATTTAAGGAATGTGTTTAGTGACGGCATCAGATTCCTAATTGATGGAGAAAGGTCTGATGGCAAGAAAAACTGCTTCTCGGAGGTTGTCAAGTGTTTTCGCTCGATGATTCCATTCTTGGGTGGTTGGTTTAGCCCTTGTTCCTGTAACTCGAATCATAGCCTGGTATATCCCATTTTAATTTTACACCATTGTGAACCATACGCCTTTTTTTACTCTCTGATCGAGGTTCTCGGCATTGAAAAATCTTCGTAAACTAAATCACACGTGTATATGTTGACATTTTAGAGATATACAGTCAAGAAAACCTAGGGCAATGGTGATATATATGCGGATTAGAAACCAAAAAAAACACTCAACAAATGGCTACAATTTAAGGAATGTGTTTAGTGACGGCATCAGATTCCTAATTGATGGAGAAAGGTCTGCTGGCAAGAAAAGCTGCTTCTTGGAGGTTGTCAAGTGTTTTCGCTTGACGATTCCATTCTTGGGTGGTTGGTTTGGCCCTTGTTCCTGTAACTCGAATCCTAGCCCGGTATATCCCATTTTAATTTTACACCATGGTGAACCTTACGCCTTTTTTACGCTCTGATCGAGGTTCTTGGCATTGAAAAATCTTCGTAAACTAAATCACACGTGTATATGTTGACATTTAAGAGATATACAGTCAAGAAAATCAAGGGCAATGGTGATATATATGCGGATTAGACACTAAAAAAACACTCAACAAATGGCTACAATTTAATGAATGTGTTTAGTGATGGCATCAGATTCCTAATTGATGGAGAAAGGTCTGGTGGCAAGAAAAGCTGCTTCTAGGAGGTTGTCAAGTGTTTTCGCTTGACGATTCCATTCTTGGGTGGTTGGTTTGGCCCTTGTTCCTATAGCTCGAATCCTAGCCTGGTATATCCCATTTTAATTTTACCCCATTGTGAACCTTACGCCTTTTTTACTCTCTGATCGAGGTTCTCAGCATTGAAAAGTCTTCGTAAACTAAATCACACGTCTATATGTTGACATTTAAGAGATATACAGTCAAGGAAATCAAGGGTAATGGTGATATATATGCGGATTAGACACCAAAAAAAACACTCAACAAATGCCTAAAATTTAAGGAATGTGTTTAGTGACGGCATCAGATTCCTAATTGATGGAGAAAGGTCTGGTGGCAAGAAAAGCTGCGTCTAGGAGGTTGTCAAGTGTTTTCGCTCGACGATTCCATTCTTGGGGGGGTTGGTTTGGCCCTTGTTCCTGTAACTGGAATCCTAGCCCGGTATATCCCATTTTAATTTTACACCATTGTGAACCTTACGCCTTTTTTACTCTCTGATCGAGGTTCTCGGCATTGAAAAATCTCCGTAAACTAAATCGCACGTGTATATGTTGACATTTAAGAGATATACAGTCAAGAAAATCAAGGGCAATGGTGATATATATGCGGATTAGACACCAAAAAAAAAACAGTCAACAAATGGCTACAATTTAAGGATTGTGTTTAGTGACGTCATCAGATTCCTAATTGATGGAGAAAGGTTTGGTGGCAAGAAAAGCTGCTTCTAGGAGGTTATCAAGTGTTTTTGCTCGACGATTCCATTCTTGGGTGTTTGGTTTGGCCCTTGTTCCTGTAACTCGAATCCTAGCCCGGTATATCCCATTTTAATTTTACACCATTGTGAACCTTACGCCTTTTTTACTCTCTGATCGAGGTTCTCGGCATTGAAAAATCTTCGTAAACTAAATCACACGTGTATATGTTAACATTTAAGAGATATACAATCAAGAAAATCAAGGGCAATGGTGATATATATGCGGATTAGACACCAAAAAAAACACTCAACAAGTGCCTACAATTTAAGGAATGTGTTTAGTGACGGCATCAGATTCCTAATTGATGGAGAAAGGTCTGATAGCAAGAAAAGCTGCTTCTGGGAGGTTGTCAAGTGTTTTCGCTCGATGATTCCATTCTTGGGTGGTTGGTTTTGCCCTTGTTCCTGTAACTCGAATCATAGCCCGGTATATCTCATTTTAATTATACACCGTTGTGAACCTTACACCTTTTTTACTGTCTAATCGAGGTTCTCGGCATTGAAAATCTTCGTAAACTAAATCACACGTGTATATGTTGACATTTAAGAGATATACAGTCAAGAAAATCTAGGGCAATGGTGATATATATGCGGATTAGAAACCAAAAAAAAACACTCAACAAATGGCTACAATTTAAGGAATGTGTTTAGTGACGGCATCAGATTCCTACTTGATGGAGAAAGGTCTGGTGGCAAGAAAAGCTGCTTCTAGGAAGTTATCAAGTGTTTTCGCTCGATGATTCCATTCTTGGGTGGTTGGTTTGGCCCTTGTTCCTGTAACTCGAATCCTAGCCCGGTATATCCCATTTTAATTTTACACCATTGTGAACCTTATGCCTTTTTACTCTCTGATCGAGGTTCTCGGCATTGAAAAATCTTCGTAAACTAAATCACACGTGTATATGTTGACATTTAAGAGATATACAATCAAGAAAATCAAGGGCAATGGTGATATATATGCGGATTAGACACCAAAAAAACACTCAACAAATGACTACAATTTAAGGAATGTGTTTAGTGACGCTATCAGATTCCTAATTTATGGAGAAAGGTCTGGTGGCAAGAAAAGCTGCGTCTAGGATGTTGTCAAGTGTTTTCGCTCAACGATTCCATTCTTGGGTGGTTGGTTTGGCCCTTGTTCCTGTAACTGGAATCCTAGCCCGGTATATCCCATTTTAATTTTACACCATTGTGAACCTTACGCCTTTTTTACTCTCTGATCGAGGTTCTCGGCATTGAAAAATCTTCGTAAACTAAATCGCACGTGGATATGTTGACATTTAAGAGATATACAGTTAAGAAAATCAAGGGCAATGGTGATATATATCCAGATTAGACACCAAAAGAAACACTCAACAAATGGCTACAATTTAAGGAATGTGTTTAGTGACGGCATCAGATTCCTAATTAATGGAGAAAGGTCTGGTGGCAAGAAAAGCTGCTTCTAGGAGGTTGTCAAGTGTTTTTGCTCGACGATTCCATTTTTGGGAGTTTTGTTAGGCCCTTGTTCCTGTAACTCGAATCCTAGCCCGGTATATCCCATTTTAATTTTACACCATTATGAACCTTACGCCTTTTTTACTCTCTGATCGAGGTTCTCGGCATTGAAAAATCTTCGTAAACTAAATCGCACGTGGATATGTTGACATTTAAGAGATATACAGTCAAGAAAATCAAGGGCAATGGTGATATATATCCAGATTAGACACCAAAAGAAACACTCAACAAATGGCTACAATTTAAGGAATGTATTTAGTGACGGCATCAAATTCCTAATTAATGGAGAAAGGTCTGGTGGTAAGAAAAGCTGCTTCTAGGAGGTTGTCAAGTGTTTTTGCTCGACGATTCCATTTTTGGGAGTTTTGTTAAGCCCTTGTTCCTGTAACTCGAATCCTAGCCCGGTATATCCCATTTTAATTTTACACCATTATGAACCTTACGCCTTTTTTACTCCCTGATCGAGGTTCTCGGCATTGAAAAATCTTCATAAACTAAATCACACGTGTATATGTTAACATTGAAGAGATATACAGTCAAGAAAATCAAGGGCAATGGTGATATATATGCGGATTAGACACCAAAAAAACACTCAACAAATGTCTACAATTTAAGGAATGTATTTAGTAATGGCATCAGATTCCTAATTGATGGAGAAAGGTCTGATGGCAAGAAAAACTGCTTCTCGGAGGTTGTCAAGTGTTTTCGCTCGACGATTCCATTCTTGGGTGGTTGGTTTGGCCCTTGTTCCTGTAACTGGAATCCTAGCCCGGTATATCCCATTTTAATTTTACACCATTGTGAACCTTACGCCTTTTTTACTCTCTGATCGAGGTTCTCGGCATTGAAAAATCTTCGTAAACTAAATCGCACGTGGATATGTTGACATTTAAGAGATATACAGTCAAGAAAATCAAGGGCAATGGTGATATATATCCAGATTAGACACCAAAAGAAACACTCAACAAATGGCTACAATTTAAGGAATGTGTTTAGTGACGGCATCAGATTCCTAATTAATGGAGAAAGGTCTGGTGGCAAGAAAAGCTGCTTCTAGGAGGTTGTCAAGTGTTTTTGCTCGACGATTCCATTTTTGGGAGTTTTGTTAGGCCCTTGTTCCTGTAACTCGAATCCTAGCCCGTTATATCCCATTTTAATTTTACACCATTATGAACCTTACGCCTTTTTTACTCTCTGATCGAGGTTCTCGGTATTGAAAAATCTTCGTAAACTAAATCGCACGTGGATATGTTGACATTTAAGAGATATACAGTCAAGAAAATCAAGGGCAATGGTGATATATATCCAGATTAGACACCAAAAGAAACACTCAACAAATGGCTACAATTTAAGGAATGTATTTAGTGACGGCATCAGATTCCTAATTAATGGAGAAAGGTCTAGTGGCAAGAAAAGCTGCTTCTAGGAGGTTGTCAAGTGTTTTTGCTCGACGATTCCATTTTTGGGAGTTTTGTTAAGCCCTTGTTCCTGTAACTCGAATCCTAGCCCGGTATATCCCATTTTAATTTTACACCATTATGAACCTTACGCCTTTTTGACTCCCTGATCGAGGTTCTCGGCATTGAAAAATCTTCATAAACTAAATCACACGTGTATATGTTAACATTGAAGAGATATACAATCAAGAAAATCAAGGGCAATGGTGATATATATGCGGATTAGACACCAAAAAAACACTCAACAAATGACTACAATTTAAGGAATGTGTTTAGTGACGACATCAGATTCCTAATTTATGGAGAAAGGTCTGGTGGCAAGAAAAGCTGCGTCTAGGATGTTGTCAAGTGTTTTCGCTCAACGATCCCATTCTTGGGTGGTTGGTTTGGCCCTTGTTCCTGTAATTGGAATCCTAGCCCGGTATATCCCATTTTAATTTTACACCATTGTGAACCTTACGCCTTTTTTACTCTCTGATCGAGGTTCTCGGCATTGAAAAATCTTCGTAAACTAAATCGCACGTGGATATGTTGACATTTAAGAGATATACAGTCAAGAAAATCAAGGGCAATGGTGATATATATCCAGATTAGACACCAAAAGAAACACTCAACAAATGGCTACAATTTAAGGAATGTGTTTAGTGACGGCATCAGATTCCTAATTAATGGAGAAAGGTCTGGTGGCAAGAAAAGCTGCTTCTAGGAGGTTGTCAAGTGTTTTTGCTCGACGATTCCATTTTTGGGAGTTTTGCTAGGCCGTTGTTCCTGTAACTCGAATCCTAGCCCGGTATATCCCATTTTAATTTTACACCATTATGAACCTTACGCCTTTTTTACTCTCTGATCGAGGTTCTCGGCATTGAAAAATCTTCGTAAACTAAATCGCACGTGGATATGTTGACATTTAAGAGATATACAGTCAAGAAAATCAAGGGCAATGGTGATATATATCCAGATTAGACACCAAAAGAAACACTCAACAAATGGCTACAATTTAAGGAATGTATTTAGTGACGGCATCAGATTCCTAATTAATGGAGAAAGGTCTGGTGGCAAGAAAAGCTGCTTCTAGGAGGTTGTCAAGTGTTTTTGCTTGACGATTCCATTTTTGGGAGTTTTGTTAAGCCCTTGTTCCTGTAACTCGAATCCTAGCCCGGTATATCCCATTTTAATTTTACACCATTATGAACCTTACGCCTTTTTTACTCCCTGATCGAGGTTCTCGGCATTGAAAAATCTTCATAAACTAAATCACACGTGTATATGTTAACATTGAAGAGATATACAGTCAAAAAAATCAAGGGCAATGGTGATATATATGCGGATTAGACACCAAAAAAAACACTCAACAAATGTCTACAATTTAAGGAATGTGTTTAGTGACGGCATCAGATTCCTAATTGATGGAGAAAGGTCTGATGGCAAGAAAAACTGCTTCTCGGAGGTTGTCAAGTGTTTTCGCTCGACGATTCCATTCTTGGGTGGTTGGTTTAGCCCTTGTTCCTGTAACTCGAATCATAGCCTGGTATATCCCATTTTAATTTTACACCATTGTGAACCATACGCCTTTTTTTACTCTCTGATCGAGGTTCTCGGCATTGAAAAATCTTCGTAAACTAAATCACACGTGTATATGTTGACATTTAAGAGATATACAGTCAAGAAAACCTAGGGCAATGGTGATATATATGCGGATTTGAAACCAAAAAAAACACTCAACAAATGGCTACAATTTAAGGAATGTGTTTAGTGACGGCATCAGATTCCTAATTGATGGAGAAAGGTCTGGTGGCAAGAAAAGCTGCTTCTAGGAGGTTGTCAAGTGTTTTCGATTGACGATTCCATTCTTGGGTGGTTGGTTTGGCCCTTGTTCCTGTAACTCGAATCCTAGCCCGGTATATCCCATTTTAATTTTACACCATTGTGAACCTTACGCCTTTTTTACTCTCTGATCGAGGTTCTCGGCATTGAAAAATCTTCGTAAACTAAATCGCACGTGGATATGTTGACATTTAAGAGATATACAGTCAAGAAAATCAAGGGCAATGGGGATATATATCCAGATTAGACACCAAAAGAAACACTCAACAAATGGCTAAAATTTAAGGATTATGTTTAGTGACGGCATCAGATTCCTAATTGATGGAGAAAGGTCTGGTGGCAAGAAAAGCTGCTTCTAGGAGGTTGTCAAATGTTTTCGCTCGACGATTCCATTCTTGGGTGGTTGGTTTGGCCCTTGTTCCTGTAACTCGAATCCTAGCCCGGTATATCCCATTTTAATTTTACACCATCGTGAACCTTACGCCTTTTTTACGCTCTGATCGAGGTTCTTGGCATTGAAAAATCTTCGTAAACTAAATCACACGTGTATATGTTGACATTTAAGAGATATACAGTCAAGAAAATCAAGGGCAATGGTGATATATATGCGGATTAGACACTAAAAAAACACTCAACAAATGGCTACAATTTAATGAATGTGTTTAGTGATGGCATCAGATTCCTAATTGATGGAGAAAGGTCTGGTGGCAAGAAAAGCTGCTTCTAGGAGGTTGTCAAGTGTTTTCGCTTAACGATTCCATTCTTGGGTGGTTGGTTTGGCCCTTGTTCCTATAGCTCGAATCCTAGCCCGGTATATCCCATTTTAATTTTACCCCATTGTGAACCTTACGCCTTTTTTACTCTCTGATCGAGGTTCTCAGCATTGAAAAATCTTCGTAAACTAAATCACACGTCTATATGTTGACATTTAAGAGATATACAGTCAAGAAAATTAAGGGTAATGGTGATATATATGCGGATTAGACACCAAAAAAAACACTCAACAAATGGCTAAAATTTAAGGAATGTGTTTAGTGACGGCATCAGATTCCTAATTGATGGAGAAAGGTCTGGTGGCAAGAAAAGCTATGTCTAGGAGGTTGTCAAGTGTTTTCGCTCGACGATTCCATTCTTGGGGGGTTGGTTTGGCCCTTGTTCCTGTAACGGGAATCCTAGCCCGGTATATCCCATTTTAATTTTACACCATTGTGAACCTTACGCCTTTTTTACTCTCTGATCGAGGTTCTCGGCATTGAAAAATCTCCGTAAACTAAATCGCACGTGCATATGTTGACATTCAAGAGATATACAGTCAAGAAAATCAAGGGCAATGGTGATATATATGCGGATTAGACACCAAAAAAAAACAGTCAACAAATGGCTACAATTTAAGGAATGTGTTTAGTGACGTCATCAGATTCCTAATTGATGGAGAAAGGTCTGGTGGCAAGAAAAGCTGCTTCTAGGAGGTTATCAAATGTTTTCGCTCGACGATTCCATTCTTGGGTGGTTGGTTTGGCCCTTGTTCCTGTAACTCGAATCCTAGCCCGGTATATCCCATTTTAATTTTACACCATCGTGAACCTTACGCCTTTTTTACGCTCTGATCGAGGTTCTTGGCATTGAAAAATCTTCGTAAACTAAATCACACGTGTATATGTTGACATTTAAGAGATATACAGTCAAGAAAATCAAGGGCAATGGTGATATATATGCGGATTAGACACTAAAAAAACACTCAACAAATGGCTACAATTTAATGAATGTGTTTAGTGATGGCATCAGATTCCTAATTGATGGAGAAAGGTCTGGTGGCAAGAAAAGCTGCTTCTAGGCGGTTGTCAAGTGTTTTCGCTTGACGATTCCATTCTTGGGTGGTTGGTTTGGCCCTTGTTCCTATAGCTCGAATCCTAGCCCGGTATATCCCATTTTAATTTTACCCCATTGTGAACCTTACGCCTTTTTTACTCTCTGATCGAGGTTCTCAGCATTGAAAAATCTTCGTAAACTAAATCACACGTCTATATGTTGACATTTAAGAGATATACAGTCAAGAAAATCAAGGGTAATGGTGATATATATGCGGATTAGACACCAAAAAAAACACTCAACAAATGGCTAAAATTTAAGGAATGTGTTTAGTGACGGCATCAGATTCCTAATTGATGGAGAAAGGTCTGGTGGCAAGAAAAGCTGCGTCTAGGAGGTTGTCAAGTGTTTTCGCTCGACGATTCCATTCTTGGGGGGTTGGTTTGGCCCTTGTTCCTGTAACGGGAATCCTAGCCCGGTATATCCCATTTTAATTTTACACCATTGTGAACCTTACGCCTTTTTTACTCTCTGATCGAGGTTCTCGGCATTGAAAAATCTCCGTAAACTAAATCGCACGTGCATATGTTGACATTCAAGAGATATACAGTCAAGAAAATCAAGGGCAATGGTGATATATATGCGGATTAGACACCAAAAAAAAACAGTCAACAAATGGCTACAATTTAAGGAATGTGTTTAGTGACGTCATCAGATTCCTAATTGATGGAGAAAGGTCTGGTGGCAAGAAAAGCTGCTTCTAGGAGGTTATCAAATGTTTTCGCTCGACGATTCCATTCTTGGGTGGTTGGTTTGGCCCTTGTTCCTGTAACTCGAATCCTAGCCCGGTATATCCCATTTTAATTTTACACCATCGTGAACCTTACGCCTTTTTTACGCTCTGATCGAGGTTCTTGGCATTGAAAAATCTTCGTAAACTAAATCACACGTGTATTTGTTGACATTTAAGAGATATACAGTCAAGAAAATCAAGGGCAATGGTGATATATATGCGGATTAGACACTAAAAAAACACTCAACAAATGGCTACAATTTAATGAATGTGTTTAGTGATGGCATCAGATTCCTAATTGATGGAGAAAGGTCTGGTGGCAAGAAAAGCTGCTTCTAGGAGGTTGTCAAGTGTTTTCGCTTGACGATTCCATTCTTGGGTGGTTGGTTTGGCCCTTGTTCCTATAGCTCGAATCCTAGCCTGGTATATCCCATTTTAATTTTACCCCATTGTGAACCTTACGCCTTTTTTACTCTCTGATCGAGGTTCTCAGCATTGAAAAATCTTCGTAAACTAAATCACACGTCTATATGTTGACATTTAAGAGATATACAGTCAAGAAAATCAAGGGTAATGGTGATATATATGCGGATTAGACACCAAAAAAACACTCAACAAATGGCTAAAATTTAAGGAATGTGTTTAGTGACGGCATCAGATTCCTAATTGATGGAGAAAGGTCTGGTGGCAAGAAAAGCTGCTTCTAGGAGGTTGTCAAGTGTTTTCGCTTGACGATTCCATTCTCGGGTGGTTGGTTTGACCCTTGTTCCTATAGCTCGAATCCTAGCCCGGTATATCCCATTTTAATTTTACACCATTGTGAACCTTATGCCTTTTTACTCTCTGATCGAGGTTCTCGGCATTGAAAAATCTTCGTAAACTAAATCACACGTGTATATGTTGACATTTAAGAGATATACAATCAATAAAATCAAGGGCAATGGTGATATATATGCGGATTAGACACCCAAAAAACACTCAACAAATGACTACAATTTAAGGAATGTGTTTAGTGACGGCATCAGATTCCTAATTGATGGAGAAAGGTCTGATGGCAAGAAAAACTGCTTCTCGGAGGTTGTCAAGTGTTTTCGCTCGACGATTCCATTCTTGGGTGGTTGGTTTAGCCCTTGTTCCTGTAACTCGAATCATAGCCTGGTATATCCCATTTTAATTTTACACCATTGTGAACCATACGCCTTTTTTTACTCTCTGATCGAGGTTCTCGGCATTGAAAAATCTTCGTAAACTAAATCACACGTGTATATGTTGACATTTAAGAGATATACAGTCAAGAAAACCTAGGGCAATGGTGATATATATGCGGATTAGAAACCAAAAAAAAACACTCAACAAATGGCTACAATTTAAGAAATGTGTTTAGTGACGGCATCAGATTCCTAATTGATGGAGAAAGGTCTGGTGGCAAGAAAAGCTGCTTCTACGAGGTTGTCAAGTGTTTTCGCTTGACGATTCCATTCTTGGGTGGTTGGTTTGGCCCTTGTTCCTGTAACTCGAATCCTAGCCCGGTATATCCCATTTTAATTTTACACCATTGTGAACCTTACGCCTTTTTTACTCTCTGATCGAGGTTCTCGGCATTGAAAAATCTTCGTAAACTAAATCGCACGTGGATATGTTGACATTTAAGAGATATACAGTCAAGAAAATCAAGGGCAATGGTGATATATATCCAGATTAGACACCAAAAGAAACACTCAACAAATGGCTAAAATTTAAGGAATGTGTTTAGTGACGGCATCAGATTCCTAATTGATGGAGAAAGGTCTGGTGGCAAGAAAAGCTGCTTCTAGGAGGTTGTCAAATGTTTTCGCTCGACGATTCCATTCTTGGGTGGTTGGTTTGGCCCTTGTTCCTGTAACTCGAATCCTAGCCCGGTATATCCCATTTTAATTTTACACCATCGTGAACCTTACGCCTTTTTTACGCTCTGATCGAGGTTCTTGGCATTGAAAAATATTCGTAAACTAAATCACACGTGTATATGTTGACATTTAAGAGATATACAGTCAAGAAAATCAAGGGCAATGGTGATATATATGCGGATTAGACAGTAAAAAAACACTCAACAAATGGCTACAATTTAATGAATGTGTTTAGTGATGGCATCAGATTCCTAATTGATGGAGAAAGGTCTGGTGGCAAGAAAAGCTGCTTCTAGGAGGTTGTCAAGTGTTTTCGCTTGACGATTCCATTCTTGGGTGGTTGGTTTGGCCCTTGTTCCTATAGCTCGAATCCTAGCCCGGTATATCCCATTTTAATTTTACCCCATTGTGAACCTTACGCCTTTTTTACTCTCTGATCGAGGTTCTCAGCATTGAAAAATCTTCGTAAACTAAATAACACGTCTATATGTTGACATTTAAGAGATATACAGTGAAGAAAATCAAGGGTAATGGTGATATATATGCGGATTAGACACCAAAAAAAACACTCAACAAATGGCTAAAATTTAAGGAATGTGTTTAGTGACGGCATCAGATTCCTAATTGATGGAGAAAGGTCTGGTGGCAAGAAAAGCTGCGTCTAGGAGGTTGTCAAGTGTTTTCGCTCGACGATTCCATTCTTGGGGGGTTGGTTTGGCCCTTGTTCCTGTAACGGGAATCCTAGCCCGGTATATCCCATTTTAATTTTACACCATTGTGAACCTTACGCCTTTTTTACTCTCTGATCGAGGTTCTCGGCATTGAAAAATCTCCGTAAACTAAATCGCACGTGCATATGTTGACATTCAAGAGATATACAGTCAAGAAAATCAAGGGCAATGGTGATATATATACGGATTAGACACAAAAAAAACAGTCAACAAATGGCTACAATTTAAGGAATGTGTTTAGTGACGTCATCAGATTCCTAATTGATGGAGAAAGGTCTGGTGGTAAGAAAAGCTGCTTCTAGGAGGTTATCAAATGTTTTCGCTCGACGATTTCATTCTTGGGTGGTTGGTTTGGCCCTTGTTCCTGTAACTCGAATCCTAGCCCGGTATATCCCATTTTAATTTTACACCATCGTGAACCTTACGCCTTTTTTACGCTCTGATCGAGGTTCTTGGCATTGAAAAATCTTCGTAAACTAAATCACACGTGTATATGTTGACATTTAAGAGATATACAGTCAAGAAAATCAAGGGCAATGGTGATATATATGCGGATTAGACACTAAAAAAACACTCAACAAATGGCTACAATTTAATGAATGTGTTTAGTGATGGCATCAGATTCCTAATTGATGGAGAAAGGTCTGGTGGCAAGAAAAGCTGCTTCTAGGAGGTTGTCAAGTGTTTTCGCTTGACGATTCCATTCTTGGGTGGTTGGTTTGGCCCTTGTTCCTATAGCTCGAATCCTAGCCTGGTATATCCCATTTTAATTTTACCCCATTGTGAACCTTACGCCTTTTTTACTCTCTGATCGAGGTTCTCAGCATTGAAAAATCTTCGTAAACTAAATCACACGTCTATATGTTGACATTTAAGAGATATACAGTCAAGAAAATCAAGGGTAATGGTGATATATATGCGGATTAGACACCAAAAAAACACTCAACAAATGGCTAAAATTTAAGGAATGTGTTTAGTGACGGCATCGGATTCCTAATTGATGGAGAAAGGTCTGGTGGCAAGAAAAGCTGCTTCTAGGAGGTTGTCAAGTGTTTTCGCTTGACGATTCCATTCTTGGGTGGTTGGTTTGGCCCTTGTTCCTATAGCTCGAATCCTAGCCCGGTATATCCCATTTTAATTTTACACCATTGTGAACCTTATGCCTTTTTACTCTCTGATCGAGGTTCTCGGCATTGAAAAATCTTCGTAAACTAAATCACACGTGTATATGTTGACATTTAAGAGATATACAATCAAGAAAATCAAGGGCAATGGTGATATATATGCGGATTAGACACCAAAAAAACACTCAACAAATGACTACAATTTAAGGAATGTGTTTAGTGAGGGCATCAGATTCCTAATTGATGGAGAAAGGTCTGATGGCAAGAAAATCTGCTTCTCGGAGGTTGTCAAGTGTTTTCGCTCGACGATTCCATTCTTGGGTGGTTGGTTTAGCCCTTGTTCCTGTAACTCGAATCATAGCCTGGTATATCCCATTTTAATTTTACACCATTGTGAACCATACGCCTTTTTTTACTCTCTGCTCGAGGTTCTCGACATTGAAAAATCTTCGTAAACTAAATCACACGTGTATATGTTGACATTTAAGAGATATACAGTCAAGAAAACCTAGGGCAATGGTGATATATATTCGGATTAGAAACCAAAAAAAAACACTCAACAAATGGCTACAATTTAAGGAATGTGTTTAGTGACGGCATCAGATTCCTAATTGATGGAGAAAGGTCTGGTGGCAAGAAAAGCTGCTTCTAGGAGGTTATCAAGTGTTTTCGCTTGACGATTCCATTCTTGGGTGGTTGGTTTGGCCCTTGTTCCTGTAACTCGAATCCTAGCCCGGTATATCCCATTTTAATTTTACACCATTGTGAACCTTACGCCTTTTTTACTCTCTGATCGAGGTTCTCGGCATTGAAAAATCTTCGTAAACTAAATCGCACGTGGATATGTTGACATTTAAGAGATATACAGTCAAGAAAATCAAGGGCAATGGTGATATATATCCAGATTAGACACCAAAAGAAACACTCAACAAATGGCTAAAATTTAAGGAATGTGTTTAGTGACGGCATCAGATTCCTAATTGATGGAGAAAGGTCTGGTGGCAAGAAAAGCTGCTTCTAGGAGGTTGTCAAATGTTTTCGCTCGACGATTCCATTCTTGGGTGGTTGGTTTGGCCCTTGTTCCTGTAACTCGAATCCTAGCCCAATATATCCCATTTTAATTTTACACCATCGTGAACCTTACGCCTTTTTTACGCTCTAATCGAGGTTCTTTGCATTGAAAAATCTTCGTAAACTAAATCACACGTGTATATGTTGACATTTAAGAGATATACAGTCAAGAAAATCAAGGGCAATGGTGATATATATGCGGATTAGACACTAAAAAAACACTCAACAAATGGCTACAATTTAATGAATGTGTTTAGTGATGGCATCAGATTCCTAATTGATGGAGAAATGTCTGGTGGCAAGAAAAGCTGCTTCTAGGAGGTTGTCAAGTGTTTTCGCTTGACGATTCCATTCTTGGGTGGGTGGTTTGGCCCTTGTTCCTCGAATCCTAGCCTGGTATATCCCATTTTAATTTTACCCCATTGTGAACCATACGCCTTTTTTACTCTCTGATCGAGGTTCTCAGCATTGAAAAATCTTCGTAAACTAAATCACACGTCTATATGATGATATTTAAGAGATATACAGTCAAGAAAATCAAGGGTAATGGTGACATATATGCGGATTAGACACCAAAAAAAACACTCAACAAATGGCTACAATTTAAGGAATGTGTTTAGTGACGGCATCAGATTCCTAATTGATGGAGAAAGGTCTGGTGGCAAGAAAAGCTGCTTCTAGGAGGTTGTCAAGTGTTTTCGCTCGACGATTCCATTCTTGGGGGGTTGGTTTGGCCCTTGTTCCTATAACGGGAATCCTAGCCCGGTATATCCCATTTTAATTTTACACCATTGTGAACCTTACGCCTTTTTTACTCTCTGATCGAGGTTCTCGGCATTGAAAAATCTCCGTAAACTAAATCGCACGTGTATATGTTGACATTCAAGAGATATATACAGTCAAGAAAATCAAGGGCAATGGTGATATATATGCGGATTAGACACAAAAAAAAACAGTCAACAAATGGCTACAATTTAAGGAATGTGTTTAGTGACGTCATCAGATTCCTAATTGATGGAGAAAGGTCTGGTAGCAAGAAAAGCTGCTTCTAGGAGGTTATCAAATGTTTTCGCTCGGCGATTCCATTCTTGGGTGGTTGGTTTGGCCCTTGTTCCTGTAACTCGAATCCTAGCCCGGTATATCCCATTTTAATTTTACACCATCGTGAACCTTACGCCTTTTTTACGCTCTGATCGAGGTTCTTGGCATTGAAAAATCTTCGTAAACTAAATCACACGTGTATATGTTGACATTTAAGAGATATACAGTCAAGAAAATCAAGGGCAATGGTGATATATATGCGGATTAGACACTAAAAAAACACTCAACAAATGGCTACAATTTAATGAATGTGTTTAGTGATGGCATCAGATTCCTAATTGATGGAGAAAGGTCTGGTGGCAAGAAAAGCTGCTTCTAGGAGGTTGTCAAGTGTTTTCGCTTGACGATTCCATTCTTGGGTGGTTGGTTTGGCCCTTGTTCCTATAGCTCGAATCCTAGCCTGGTATATCCCATTTTAATTTTACCCCATTGTGAACCTTACGCCTTTTTTACTCTCTGATCGAGTTTCTCAGCATTGAAAAATCTTCGTAAACTAAATGACACGTCTATATGTTGACATTTAAGAGATATACAGTTAAGAAAATCAAGGGTAATGGTGATATATATCCGGATTAGACACCAAAAAAAACACTCAACAAATGGCTACAATTTAAGGAATGTGTTTAGTGACGGCATCAGATTCCTAATTGATGGAGAAAGGTCTGGTGGCAAGAAAAGCTGCTTCTAGGAGGTTGTCAAGTGTTTTCGCTTGACGATTCCATTCTTGGGTGGTTGGTTTGGCCCTTGTTCCTATAGCTCGAATCCTAGCCCGGTATATCCCATTTTAATTTTACACCATTGTGAACTTTATGCCTTTTTACTCTCTGATCGAGGTTCTCGGCATTGAAAAATCTTCGTAAATTAAATCACACGTGTATATGTTGACATTTAAGAGATATACAATCAAGAAAATCAAGGGCAATGGTGATATATATGCGGATTAGACACCAAAAAAACACTCAACAAATTACTACAATTTAAGGAATGTGTTTATGTTGGTGCATGTTTGTGACAACAGCTTAGATTTGGTCTTTGGATATCTTGTAATTAGATAAACGATAAACGGTTAGCGGGTTTAGCTTTGTATTAGTGAGTTGTAATGTTTGGGCTAACCAAACCCAACGAATTGGGTTAATGGGAAACGAATTGGGCTTGTCCAATTCGCAGTCCATGATGTTTAACCTTGGCCCAAGTAGCAAACCTTGTGTTATATAAACAGGGTTATGCTTTAGGGTTTAGGTTAATCAGCTAATCAGCCAGAACATTGTGTGAGAGTAATTTCGTGAGAGTTGAGAGACTTGGACGAAATTGTGTGTGGTCTTGATTGATTGTAATTCGTTAAGATTGATAATCAATAAAGACCGGTTTGAAAGTGATTGCTGTTCTTCTACTTGTTTCTGTGATATTCTGATCAAGAGGATTCCGCACTCTTGATTGGAAAGACAATTCTGTGAAAGATCCATACGAATAGGGGACCGACAATTGGTATCAGAGCATTAGGCTCTTGGAGGCTCGGTTCAGAATTGCAGACTGCAGATTCGGGTGGAAGACTGAGAAATTTCGAAAATTTTGAAACCTGAAAACTAGGGTTTCGAAATTTTGTGGGTTTGATAATTTTCGAAATTTTTGTTTAATCATATTTGGCTGTTTGACTTTCTGCTTTGATTGTTGATTGGTTTGCAGGTTTTAGGGTTTCTAGGACGAATTTTTGGCTGAAAAAAAATTGAAGATTTGAAAACTGTTTTCGTGTTCTTCATCAAGTTCATCAAAAGTTTGTCAAAAGTTTGCTGATTTGCTTGTTTGATTTTGCAGGAAGTTGTTACGAAATCTTGGAAAAATCTGCTGAATTGGGAAAATATTTGATCAGATCCTGCGAATTTGGATATCAGCGAATTTGTGACTTGAAATCTCGGTGGACAGCGAAATTGTTTGACCCGGCGAATTTGAAATCCAAAGGCGACTTTGGTAACCGTATAATTTTCCACAGCGTAATTATCACGGTTTCAGCGACTTTACCTGTCGTCGTAATAGCGAAAATAAGCAGCGAATTTGGCAGCAAATTTATCAGCGAAGTTGAACCTTGATCAGCGAAATTGAACAAGTAAAACACCAGCGAAATTACGTAGAACTGACCAGCGAAATTATGTTGTCTCCAGAGAAATTAATAGAGAAATTAAAATTAAGTGGTGGAATTTCAATTGCTAAGCGTCGATAAAATTTCAGTGTTTTGCAAATAGAAATTGATCCGTAGCTCGTTTGACAGAACCGTTTGGACTGTTAGATTCCTTGCATTTTTAGGGTAAAAAAAAAAAACTCTGGAAAATCCCGAATACGGTTTTTGACATTATATATCATTGGATTTGTCTTTTCGAGACGATTCTAAAGGTGTAATTTGGTAACCACTGTTTTCGGAGATATTTTGTACGGTTTTTATCGATACGGTTACGTTAAAACGTGTTTAAAGATGGTCAGAATGGACAAGGTCAGTGAGACTGTTAAACATTGGCCAAAGCTGAAAAATGTCAAAGAATATGCTGACTGGAAAGAGGAGTTTGAGGCATTTGTGAAGAGTGAAGATACCAGAATGTGGTACTGTATGATGGATGGCTATGTTGCTCCTACGCGTAGTATTGAAGGAAGGGTTTTAGTGCTGTCTTATGACAAGATGGATGAATCTGAGAGACAGGTGGTTGATGCTGAAAAGAGAGCCTTGGCAGCAATAAAGATGTCCTTACCTGATAGCATCAAGCATACCTTCACAAAATACACAAATTCAAAGGATATGTGGGATGCATTACAAAAGCGATATCAGGGAAATGAGAGTGCCACTCAGGCATTCATGGCAGAGATAGTTCAAGTTGATGAGGCTGAAACTAGTGTGAGTGATGCTGAATCTGAAGTGAAGAATGCTGAAGCAAAAGTGGATGCTGAAGTAGAGAAAGAGAGTGAAGCTGAACAGGTTGTTGCTGATGAAAACTCAGAAGTTCATGAGAAAGAGGTACAATCTATTTCTGTGTGTTTGAGATGTCGTGAACTACAGGGTGAGGTTGCCAGGTTGACAACACAAAACCAAAGTCTGGTAAGTGAGATGTCTAACATAAAAGAAGCAAACTTTTTTGCTAAAAGAAATGAATCGTCATACTTGAAGAAGATAAAAGGTTGTGAAGCTGAAATTGAAGCTTTAACATGCAAGTTAAATGAAAAACTTCAAGTAATAGATTTAGCTCATGACATGATGGCTGAGAAAACAAAAGAGATTTCTGATAAAAACAAAGAGTTGTCAGATGCACAACTCAAAATTGTTGAACTTGAAAAGAAATTAGGTCAATTCAGAGATTCATCTTTTGTAATGAAACACATGATGGGTGGGTTAAAGAAGAGTAATGACAAGACAAGTGTGGGCTTCCAAGGCTTTAATGAAGTTCCACCTCCTCTTAGTCATGACTATTCATTCCTGCCTAGTGAAAATGAGCTAGCAGACTTTATGGCATCTACACCTAGTAGTTTCGCATCCACATCAAGTCAAGGTGATGGATCTGAGAGTGATGATTTGAAAAGGAAAAATTCACCGCCTAAGAATAAAAATCAAGCTTTTGTTAAAAAGATTAATTTTGTTCAAGGTAGTGATATGAAAAATGAAACAACTGTTATTGAAAATGAATCGAATGTAGAGTTTGCTAAAAATAAGAGCATAGAAAAATCTGAAATAAAGCAAACTGAACAAGGTTCATCTAAGGGATCATCACCATCTGATAAGGGATCTACCTCAGAGACTCCAGCTAAGAAGTCTTCGAAAAAGAAATCGTGCTTCAAATGTCACACCAAGGGACATGTAGCTAGTTGTTGTCCTAACAAAAAGAGTGAAGCACAACTTAGTGAAAAACAGAGAGGGAAATTACCAGTGAAGGAAGGTGATAGTGAGGAGAAAGGATCAAATTCTCAAAAGAAATCTGCTCCTAAGCAACCAGAAAATGTTGCTGTTGGTGTAGATAAGGCTGAGAAAGGAACTCCACAAGTTCCTCGTTTTCAAAGAAATCAACAACGATTTCAGCCTAGATCTCCACCAGGCAGATTTGACAGACCTAGAAGCAGTTTACCAAAAGTGAACAATTTTAATGGAAATTCAAATAATTTCAGAAGTCAAGGTCAATATCAAAATCGATACCAGAATAATGGTGGTCGAACTTTTTATAACAATGGCTTTAGAAATTATAACAATCAAGCTTCTAGAAATCAAAATTTTCAAAGGTAATATTGTCCAAATACATATAGGAACCCTCAGGACCATAGACCTTATGGAAATCAAATCCCATTTCCATCAACAGGTCTGAGATCTAAGACTCCAGTTAGGAGTAATGGATATTGGATGGATGTTCCAGTAGTTGGTGAATTTGGACGACCCAAGACCATTAAGGCTTGGGTCCCCCAATCTAACTAATTTCTTAGTTGGTGTGTGCAGGAGCTGCTAAGGAGGATTATCAACTTATGTTGATAGTAGCTGCTTCAGGCACATGACAGGGGGATGTGAGATTGTTGATATATATATATTGATTGATTTAAATTGAAGTTCAAAGTGCTGAGTTGACACACTAGATAACCTGGTAGATCTTTATACTAAAGCTTTTGACAGGGCTCGCTTTGAACACTTAGTCGAACTCAACGGGATGAGGAATCCTGAATAACTGGTTTTTCATAAGAATTTTTGTAAATAGTTTATTGCTTTTCTTAAAAATCAAAAATACAAAAACATTAAAAATATCAAAAACATAAAAAAAAATAGAAAATCAAAAATGAGTTATCACTGTGTGAAAAAGAAGAAATGATAGTACATCAGCATGTTAGACTGTCACACTGAAAATGATATTAAATTGCTTAAGTGTGATAGCAGCTTCATTATATGATGTACCAGTAGGCAAAAAGCATGACATAATCAACTTACCAATGTGATATAAACCTAAATGAACTGTGTTTGAGTGGGGAACACATCAGTGGTGTATGGTTTAATGACCTTAAATCTTGCGTTAATAGATTGCCAAAATCTGAAGTTTTGGGTCTTTATACTGTTATTTCATCTGGGGATATCTTGACTGTCATTCTGTTTAGAACTAAAATTGTACATGACCCCAGGAAAGAAAGTCACTTGGAATTAGCACATTTCTATTTGAATGTCTGTATGTTGTCCCGATACACATAATTTTGATCTGATTCTGAAATCTTCTCTGAAAAAAGTCGTGTACCTCCTCTGCTGCATCCAGATATATGCTGACCTGGAGGTGCTAGGCAACGACAGCTTCTGCTGCATCCAGATACATGCTGACCTAGCTGTACGTTGTCGCGCTATAGATCTAATACACCCGAAAGAGGCCCTCAAGTGCCCAAAAGAAACCCAATAAACCTATATCAAACTGAGAAAAACTCATTTGATCTGTATATTATACCATCTCTCCTAAAGATCTATTCTGTTCTCTTCTCAACCTATTCCCAGTTAAGATTTCAGAAATCTGGATTGGACTTGTGAAATATGTGGTAGGGAAGATACTTGCATGATAGAGTGTGTTGTTTATATTTTCAGGATTTGATTAGTATTTATTTGGGTGTTCATAGTTAAGCAATCAAAACATGATAAAACAGATTATATGCAGACCTAGGCACTGTCTGGATATCTTAAAGGATGACATCAGTATACTCACCTACTACGATGAATCTTTGTGCATACCTTGATCGTGGGGGTATATCCTGAAGTGGGACACACTAATATATCAGTAATAAAATTACCTTAACGTATCATACGGTAATGGTACTTGAAATGTTCATGCATTTTGTTTAAGTGGACAAACATACTGGTAATCGTCTTGGACTGCTTGTCACGAAAAATTAAATGAAGAATCTAATAGTGTGAAACAGTTTGATTGTGCTGATATGATCTTCTTACCAGTGATTCTCACAAAAATAGAGTGTTTATTGCTTTTGTTATTTACTTGCTTTCAGAAAAATATAAAAAAAAAAACCAAAAATAGTGTCTTTTTCTGTTTAAAATTTTAACGTACGGAAAACTGTTATTCTTGGAGGAATTGTTACTGATAGGGGGAGACGGTGTTGGAAAGTGAGTTCAAAATTTTAAATCATGCGGGTTATAGGGTGTGTGATTAAAAAGTTTTGCGTGTTGGTGATAAGTTGAAAATGCTTAATCTGTGATACAGTTTAACTATCTCTTGAAAAATAATAATTTATTTAACTTTGTTGAAAAATTCTTATGGTTTCTCGAGATGTTTGTTTTATAGTACACAGATTGAAGCAGTGTGTTGCTGAGAAGTTGCTGTGAAGATGAGAGTTTGATTGGATGCATGATAGAACCTCCTTTCTATATTGCAGACAAAGTTGAAGAGATTGAAGAGTGCTTTACAAATGCTAAACTGGAGTTTACTCAAACGCTAAAGTTTTTGAAGATTTGGTGATTGGATGCATCAGCTTAGGGGCAGTCTGTTGCTGACAGAGCTATTGAAGCTGAAGCTATCCAAAGACCAAAGACAGTGCAAGACTACATGAAGATTGCAAGATGACTGAAGACAAAGTTATTTTATGAAGCTATTGTCAAGGGGGAGTTTGTTGGTGCATGTTTGTGACAACAGCTTAGATTTGGTCTTTGGATATCTTGTAATTAGATAAACGATAAACGGTTAGCGGGTTTAGCTTTGTATTAGTGAGTTGTAATGTTTGGGCTAACCAAACCCAACGAATTGGGTTAATGGGAAACGAATTGGGCTTGTCCAATTTGCAGTCCATGATGTTTAACCTTGGCCCAAGTAGCAAACCTTGTGTTATATAAACAGGGTTATGCTTTAGGGTTTAGGTTAATCAGCTAAACAGCCAGAACATTGTGTGAGAGTAATTTCGTGAGAGTTGAGAGACTTGGACGAAATTGTGTGTGGTCTTGATTGATTGTAATTCGTTAAGATTGATAATCAATAAAGACCGGTTTGAAAGTGATTGCTGTTCTTCTACTTGTTTCTGTGATATTCTGATCAAGAGGATTCCGCACTCTTGATTGGAAAGACAATTCTGTGAAAGATCCATACGAATAGGGGACCGACAGTTTAGTGACGGCATCAGATTCCTAATTGATGGAGAAAGGTCTGATGGCAAGAAAAACTGCTTCTCGGAGGTTGTCAAGTGTTTTCGCTCGATGATTCCATTCTTGGGTGGTTGGTTTAGCCCTTGTTCCTGTAACTCGAATCATAGCCTGGTATATCCCATTTTAATTTTACACCATTGTGAACCATACGCCTTTTTTTACTCTCTGATCAAGGTTCTCGGCATTGAAAAATCTTCGTAAACTAAATCACACGTGTATATGTTGACATTTAAGAGATATACAGTCAAGAAAACCTAGGGCAATGGTGATATATATGCGGATTAGAAACCAAAAAAAAACACTCAACAAATGGCTACAATTTAAGGAATGTGTTTAGTGACGGCATCAGATTCCTAATTGATGGAGAAAGGTCTGGTGGCAAGAAAAGCAGCTTCTAGGAGGTTGTCAAGTGTTTTCGCTTGACGATTCCATTCTTGGGTGGTTGGTTTGGCCCTTGTTCCTGTAACTCGAATCCTAGCCCGATATATCCCATTTTAATTTTACACCATCGTGAACCTTACGCCTTTTTTACGCTCTGATCGAGGTTCTTGGCATTGAAAAATCTTCGTAAACTAAATCACAGGTGTATATGTTGACATTTAAGAGATATACAGTCAAGAAAATCAAGGGCAATGGTGATATATATGCGGATTAGACACTAAAAAAACACTCAACAAATGGCTACAATTTAATGAATGTGTTTAGTGATGGCATCAGATTCCTAATTGATGGAGAAATGTCTGGTGGCAAGAAAAGCTGCTTCTAGGAGGTTGTCAAGTGTTTTCGCTTGACGATTCCATTCTTGGGTGGTTGGTTTGGCCCTTGTTCCTATAGCTCGAATCCTAGCCTGGTATATCCCATTTTAATTTTACCCCATTGTGAACCTTACGCCTTTTTTACTCTCTGATCGAGGTTCTCAGCATTGAAAAATCTTGGTAAACTAAATCACACGTCTATATGTTGACATTTAAGTGATATACTGTCAAGAAAATCAAGGGTAATGGTGATATATATGCGGATTAGACACCAAAAAAAACACTCAACAAATGGCTACAATTTAAGGAATGTGTTTAGTGACGGCATCAGATTCCTAATTGATGGAGAAAGGTCTGGTGGCAAGAAAAGCTGCTTCTAGGAGGTTGACAAGTGTTTTCGCTCGACGATTCCATTCTTGGGGGGTTGGTTTGGCCCTTATTCCTGTAACGGGAATCCTAGCCCGGTATATCCCATTTTAATTTTACACCATTGTGAACCTTACGCCTTTTTTACTCTCTGATCGAGGTTCTCGGCATTGAAAAATCTCCGTAAACTAAATCGCACGTGTATATGTTGACATTCAAGAGATATACAGTCAAGAAAATCAAGGGCAATGGTGATATATATGCGGATTAGACACCAAAAAAAAAACAGTCAACAAATGGCTACAATTTAAGGAATGTGTTTAGTGACGTCATCAGGTTCCTAATTGATGGAGAAAGGTCTGGTGGCAAGAAAAGCTGCTTCTAGTAGGTTGTCAAGTGTTTTCGCTTGACGATTCCATTCTTGGGTGGTTGGTTTGGCCCTTGTTCCTGTAACTCGAATCCTAGCCCGGTATATCCCATTTTAATTTTACACCATCGTGAACCTTACGCCTTTTTTACGCTCTGATCGAGGTTCTTGGCATTGAAAACTCTTCGTAAACTAAATCACACGTGTATATGTTGACATTTAAGAGATATACAGTCAAGAAAATCAAGGGCAATGGTGATATATATGCGGATTAGACACTAAAAAAACACTCAACAAATGGCTACAATTTAATGAATGTGTTTAGTGATGGCATCAGATTCCTAATTGATGGAGAAAGGTCTGGTGGCAAGAAAAGCTGCTTCTAGGAGGTTGTTAAGTGTTTTCGCTTGACGATTCCATTCTTGGGTGGTTGGTTTGGCCCTTGTTCCTATAGCTCGAATCCTAGCCTGGTATATCCCCTTTTAATTTTACCCCATTGTGAACCTTACGCCTTTTTTACTCTCTGATCGAGGTTCTCAGCATTGAAAAATCTTCGTAAACTAAATCACACGTCTATATGTTGACATTTAAGAGATATACAATCAAGAAAATCAAGGGTAATGGTGATATATATCCGGATTAGACACCAAAAAAAACACTCAACAAATGGCTAAAATTTAAGGAATGTGTTTAGTGACGGCATCAGATTCCTAATTGATGGAGAAAGGTCTGGTGGCAAGAAAAGCTGCGTCTAGGAGGTTGTCAAGTGTTTTCGCTCGACGATTCCATTCTTGGGGGGTTGGTTTGGCCCTTTTTCCTGTAACTGGAATCCTAGCCCGGTATATCCCATTTTATTTTTACACCATTGTGAACCTTACGCCTTTTTTACTCTCTGATCGAGGTTCTCGGCATTGAAAAATCTCCGTAAACTAAATCGCACGTGTTTATGTTGACATTTAAGAGATATACAGTCAAGAAAATCAAGGTTAATGGTGATATATATGCGGATTAGACACAAAAAAAACAGTCAACAAATGGCAACAATTTAAGGATTGTGTTTAGTGACGTCATCAGATTCCTAATTGATGGAGAAAGGTCTGGTGGCATGAAAAGCTGCTTCTAGGAGGTTGTCAAATAATTTTCGCTCGACGATTCCATTCTTGGGTGGTTGGTTTGGCCCTTGTTCCTGTAACTCGAATCCTAGCCCGGTATATCCCATTTTAATTTTACACCATCGTGAACCTTACGCCTTTTTTACGCTCTGATCGAGGTTCTTGGCATTGAAAAATCTTCGTAAACTAAATCACACGTGTATATGTTGACATTTAAGAGATATACAGTCAAGAAAATCAAGGGCAATGGTGATATATATGCGGATTAGACACTAAAAAAACACTCAACAAATGGCTACAATTTAATGAATGTGTTTAGTGATGGCATCAAATTCCTAATTGATGGAGAAAGGTCTGGTGGCAAGAAAAGCTGCTTCTAGGAGGTTGTCAAGTGTTTTCGCTTGACGATTCCATTCTTGGGTGGTTGGTTTGGCCCTTGTTCCTATAGCTCGAATCCTAGCCTGGTATATCCCCTTTTAATTTTACCCCATTGTGAACCTTACGCCTTTTTTACTCTCTGATCGAGGTTCTCAGCATTGAAAAATCTTCGTAAACTAAACCACACGTCTATATGTTGACATTTAAGAGATATACAGTCAAGAAAATCAAGGGTAATGGTGATATATATGCGGATTAGACACCAAAAAAAACACTCAACAAATGGCTAAAATTTAAGGAATGTGTTTAGTGACGGCATCAAATTCCTAATTGATGGAGAAAGGTCTGGTGGCAAGAAAAGCTGCTTCTAGGAGGTTGTCAAGTGTTTTCGCTTGACGATTCCATTCTTGGGTGGTTGGTTTGGCCCTTGTTCCTGTAACTCGAATCCTAGCCCGATATATCCCATTTTAATTTTACACCATCGTGAACCTTACGCCTTTTTTACGCTCTGATCGAGGTTCTTGGCATTGAAAAATCTCCGTAAACTAAATCGCACGTGTTTATGTTGACATTTAAGAGATATACAGTCAAGAAAATCAAGGGCAATGGTGATATATATGCGGATTAGACACTAAAAAAACACTCAACAAATGGCTACAATTTAATGAATGTGTTTAGTGATGGCATCAGATTCCTAATTGATGGAGAAATGTCTGGTGGCAAGAAAAGCTGCTTCTAGGAGGTTGTCAAGTGTTTTCGCTTGACGATTCCATTCTTGGGTGGTTGGTTTGGCCCTTGTTCCTATAGCTCGAATCCTAGCCTGGTATATCCCATTTTAATTTTACCCCATTGTGAACCTTACGCCTTTTTTACTCTCTGATCGAGGTTCTCAGCATTGAAAAATCTTGGTAAACTAAATCACACGTCTATATGTTGACATTTAAGTGATATACAGTCAAGAAAATCAAGGGTAATGGTGATATATATGCGGATTAGACACCAAAAAAAACACTCAACAAATGGCTACAATTTAAGGAATGTGTTTAGTGACGGCATCAGATTCCTAATTGATGGAGAAAGGTCTGGTGGCAAGAAAAGCTGCTTCTAGGAGGTTGTCAAGTGTTTTCGCTCGACGATTCCATTCTTGGGGGGTTGGTTTGGCCCTTATTCCTGTAACGGGAATCCTAGCCCGGTATATCCCATTTTAATTTTACACCATTGTGAACCTTACGCCTTTTTTACTCTCTGATCGAGGTTCTCGGCATTGAAAAATCTCCGTAAACTAAATCGCACGTGTATATGTTGACATTCAAGAGATATACAGTCAAGAAAATCAAGGGCAATGGTGATATATATGCGGATTAGACACCAAAAAAAAAACAGTCAACAAATGGCTACAATTTAAGGAATGTGTTTAGTGACGTCATCAGGTTCCTAATTGATGGAGAAAGGTCTGGTGGCAAGAAAAGCTGCTTCTAGGAGGTTGTCAAGTGTTTTCGCTTGACGATTCCATTCTTGGGTGGTTGGTTTGGCCCTTGTTCCTGTAACTCGAATCCTAGCCCGGTATATCCCATTTTAATTTTACACCATCGTGAACCTTACGCCTTTTTTACGCTCTGATCGAGGTTCTTGGCATTGAAAAATCTTCGTAAACTAAATCACACGTGTATATGTTGACATTTAAGAGATATACAGTCAAGAAAATCAAGGGCAATGGTGATATATATGCGGATTAGACACTAAAAAAACACTCAACAAATGACTACAATTTAATGAATGTGTTTAGTGATGGCATCAGATTCCTAATTGATGGAGAAAGGTCTGGTGGCAAGAAAAGCTGCTTCTAGGAGGTTGTTAAGTGTTTTCGCTTGACGATTCCATTCTTGGGTGGTTGGTTTGGCCCTTGTTCCTATAGCTCGAATCCTAGCCTGGTATATCCCCTTTTAATTTTACCCCATTGTGAACCTTACGCCTTTTTTACTCTCTGATCGAGGTTCTCAGCATTGAAAAATCTTCGTAAACTAAATCACACGTCTATATGTTGACATTTAAGAGATATACAATCAAGAAAATCAAGGGTAATGGTGATATATATGCGGATTAGACACCAAAAAAAACACTCAACAAATGGCTAAAATTTAAGGAATGTGTTTAGTGACGGCATCAGATTCCTAATTGATGGAGAAAGGTCTGGTGGCAAGAAAAGCTGCGTCTAGGAGGTTGTCAAGTGTTTTCGCTCGACGATTCCATTCTTGGGGGGTTGGTTTGGCCCTTTTTCCTGTAACTGGAATCCTAGCCCGGTATATCCCATTTTATTTTTACACCATTGTGAACCTTACGCCTTTTTTACTCTCTGATCGAGGTTCTCGGCATTGAAAAATCTCCGTAAACTAAATCGCACGTGTTTATGTTGACATTTAAGAGATATACAGTCAAGAAAATCAAGGGCAATGGTGATATATATGCGGATTAGACACAAAAAAAACAGTCAACAAATGGCAACAATTTAAGGATTGTGTTTAGTGACGTCATCAGATTCCTAATTGATGGAGAAAGGTCTGGTGGCATGAAAAGCTGCTTCTAGGAGGTTGTCAAATAATTTTCGCTCGACGATTCCATTCTTGGGTGGTTGGTTTGGCCCTTGTTCCTGTAACTCGAATCCTAGCCCGGTATATCCCATTTTAATTTTACACCATCGTGAACCTTACGCCTTTTTTACGCTCTGATCGAGGTTCTTGGCATTGAAAAATCTTCGTAAACTAAATCACACGTGTATATGTTGACATTTAAGAGATATACAGTCAAGAAAATCAAGGGCAATGGTGATATATATGCGGATTAGACACTAAAAAAACACTCAACAAATGGCTACAATTTAATGAATGTGTTTAGTGATGGCATCAGATTCCTAATTGATGGAGAAAGGTCTGGTGGCATGAAAAGCTGCTTCTAGGAGGTTGTCAAGTGTTTTCGCTTGACGATTCCATTCTTGGGTGGTTGGTTTGGCCCTTGTTCCTATAACTCGAATCCTAGCCTGGTATATCCCATTTTAATTTTACCCCATTGTGAACCTTACGCCTTTTTAACTCTCTGATCGAGGTTCTCAGCATTGAAAAATCTTCGTAAACTAAACCACACGTCTATATGTTGACATTTAAGAGATATACAGTCAAGAAAATCAAGGGTAATGGTGATATATATGCGGATTAGACACCAAAAAAAACACTCAACAAATGGCTAAAATTTAAGGAATGTGTTTAGTGACGGCATCAAATTCCTAATTGATGGAGAAAGGTCTGGTGGCAAGAAAAGCTGCTTCTAGGAGGTTGTCAAGTGTTTTCGCTTGATGATTCCATTCTTGGGTTGTTGGTTTGGCCCTTGTTCCTATAGCTCGAATCCTAGCCCGGTATATCCCATTTTAATTTTACACCGTTGTGAACCTTATGCCTTTTTACTCTCTGATCGATGTTCTCGGCATTGAAAAATCTTCGTAAACTAAATCACACGTGTATATGTTGACATTTAAGTGATATACAGTCAAGAAAATCTAGGGCAATGGTGATATATATGAGGATTAGAAACCAAAAAAAACAATCAACAAATGGCTACAATTTAAGGAATGTGTTTAGTGATGGCATCAGATTCCTACTTGATGGAGAAAGGTCTGGTGGCAAGAAAAGCTGCTTCTAGGAAGTTATCAAGTGTTTTCGCTCGATGATTCCATTCTTGGGTGGTTGGTTTGGCCCTTGTTCCTGTAACTCGAATCCTAGCCCGGTATATCCCATTTTAATTTTACACCATTGTGAACCTTATGCCTTTTTACTCTCTGATCGAGGTTCTCGGTATTGAAAAATCTTCGTAAACTAAATCACACGTGTATATCTTGACATTTAAGAGATATTCAGTCAAGAAAATCAAGGGCAATGGTGATATATATGCGGATTAGACACCAAAAAAACACTTAACAAATGACTACAATTTAAGGAATGTGTTTAGTGACGGCATCAGATTCCTAATTGATGGAGAAAGGTCTGGTGGCAAGAAAAGCTGCTTCAAGGAGGTTATCAAGTGTTTTCGCTCGACGACTCCATTCTTGGGTGGTTGGTTTGGCCCTTGTTCCTGTAACTCGAATCCTAGCCCGGTATATCCCATTTTATTTTTACACCATCGTGAACCTTACGCCTTTTTTACTCTCTGATCGAGGTTCTCGGCATTGAAAAAACTTCGTAAACGAAATCACACGTGTATATGTTGACATTTAAGAGATATACAGTCAAGAAAATCAATGGCAATGGGGATATATATGCGGATTAGACACTAAAAAAACACTCAACAAATGGCCACAATTTATGGAATGTGTTTAGTGACGGCACCAGATTCCTAATTGATGGAGAAAGGTCTGGTGGCAAGAAAAGCTGCTTCTAGGAGGTGGTCAAGTGTTTTCGCTCGACGATTCCATTCTTGGGTGGTTGGTTTGGCCCTTGTTCCTGTAACTCGAATCCTAGCCCGGTATATCCCATTTTAATTTTACACCATTGTGAACCTTACCCCTTTTTTACTCTCTGATCGAGGTTCCCGGCATTGAAAAATCTTCGTAAACTAAATCAAACGTGTTTATGTTGACATTTAAGAGATATACGGTCAAGAAAATAAAGGGCAATGTTGATATATATGCGGATTAGACACCAAAAAAACACTCGTCAAATGGCTACAATTTAAGAAATGTGTTTAGTGACGGCATCAGATTTCTAATTGATGGAGAAAGGTCTGGTGGCAAGAAAAGCAGCTTCTAGGAGGTTGTCAAGTGTTTTCGCTCGACGATTCCATTCTTGGGTGGTTGGTTTGGCCCTTGTTCCTGTAACTCGAATCCTAGACCGGTATATCCCATTTTAATTTTACACCATCGTGAACCTTACGCCTTTTTTACTCTCTGATCGAGGTTCTCAACATTGAAAAAACTTCGTAAACGAAATCACACGTGTATATGTTGACATTTAAGAGATATACAGTCAAGAAAATCAAGGGCAATGGTGATATATGTGGATTAGACACTAAAAAAACACTCAACAAATGGCTACAATTGATGGAATGTGTTTACTGGCGGCACCAGATTCCTAATTGATGGAGAAAGGTCTGGTGGCAAGAAAAGCTGCTTCTAGGAGGTTGTCAAGTGTTTTCGCTCGACGATTCCATTCTTGGGTGGTTGGTTTGGCCCTTGTTCCTGTAACTCGAATCCTAGCCCGGTATATCTCATTTTAATTTTACACCATTGTGAACCTTACGCCTTTTTTACTCTCTGATCGAGGTTCCCGGCATTGAAAAATCTTCGAAAACTAAATCAAACGTGTTTATGTTGACATTTAAGAGATATACGGTCAAGAAAATAAAGGGCAATGGTGATATGTATGCGGATTAGACACCAAAAAAACACTCATCAAATGGCTACAATTTAAGGAATGTGTTTAGTGACGACATCAGATTCCTAATTGATGGAGAAAGGTCTGGTGGCAAGAAAAGCTGCTTCTAGGAGGTTGTCAAGTGTTTTCGCTCAACGACTCCATTCTTGGGTGGTTGGTCTGGCCCTTGTTCCTGTAACTGGAATCCTAGCCCGGTATATCCCATTTTAATTTTACACCATTGTGAACCTTACGCCCTTTTTACTCTCTGATCGAGGTTCTCGGCATTGAAAAATCTCCGTAAACTAAATCGCACGTGTATATGTTGACATTTAAGAGATATACAGTCAAGAAAATCAAGGGCAATGGTGATATATATGCGGATTAGACACCAAAAACAAAAACACTCAACAAATGGCTACAATTTAAGGAATGCGTTTAGTGACGTCATCAGATTCCTAATTGATGGAAAAAGATCTGGTGGCAAGAAAAGCTGCTTCTAGGAGGTTATCAAGTGTTTTTGCTCGACAATTCCATTCTTGGGTGTTTGGTTTGGCCCTTGTTCCTGTAACTCGAATCCTAGCCCGGTATATCCCATTTTAATTTTACACCATTGTGAACCTTACGCCTTTTTTACTCTCTGATCGAGGTTCTCGGCATTGAAAAATCTCCGTAAACTAAATCGCACGTGTATATGTTGACATTTAAGAGATATACAGTCAAGAAAATCAAGGGCAATGGTGGTATATATGCGGATTAGACACAAAAAAAACAGTCAACAAATGGCTACAATTTAAGGAATGTGTTTAGTGACGTCATCAGATTCCTAATTGATGGAGAAAGGTCTGGTGGCAAGAAAAGTTGCTTCTAGGAGGTTATAAAATGTTTTCGCTCGACGATTCCATTCTTGGGTGGTTAGTTTGGCCCTTGTTCCTGTAACTCGAATCCTAGCCCGGTATATCCCATTTTAATTTTACACCATCGTGAACCTTACGCCTTTTTTACGCTCTGATCGAGGTTCTTGGCATTGAAAAATCTTCGTAAACTAAATCACACGTGTATATGTTGACATTTAAGAGATATACAGTCAAGAAAATCAAGGGCAAGGGTGATATATATGCGGATTAGACACTAAAAAAACACTCAACAAATGGCTACAATTTAATGAATGTGTTTAGTGATGGCATCAGATTCCTAATTGATGGAGAAAGGTCTGGTGGCAAGAAAAGCTGCTTCTAGGAGGTTGTCAAGTGTTTTCGCTTGACGATTCCATTCTTGGGTGGTTGGTTTGGCCCTTGTTCCTATAGCTCGAATCCTAGCCTAGTATATCCCATTTTAATTTTACCCCATTGTGAACCTTACGCCTTTTTTACTCTCTGATCGAGGTTCTCAGCATTGAAAAATCTTCGTAAACTAAACCACACGTCTATATGTTGACATTTAAGAGATATACAGTCAAGAAAATCAAGGGTAATGGTGATATATATGCGGATTAGACACCAAAAAAAACACTCAACAAATGGCTAAAATTTAAGGAATGTGTTTAGTGACGGCATCAGATTCCTAATTGATGGAGAAAGGTCTGGTGGCAAGAAAAGCTGCTTCTAGGAGGTTGTCAAGTGTTTTCGCTTGATGATTCCATTCTTGGGTGGTTGGTTTGGCCCTTGTTCCTATAGCTCGAATCCTAGCCCGGTATATCCCATTTTAATTTTACACCATTGTGAACCTTATGCCTTTTTACTCTCTGATCGAGGTTCTCGGCATTGAAAAATCTTCGTAAACTAAATCACACGTGTATATGTTGACATTTAAGTGATATACAGTCAAGAAAATTCTAGGGCAATGGTGATATATATGCGGATTAGACACCAAAAAAACACTCAACAAATGACTACAATTTAAGGAATGTGTTTAGTGACGGCATCAGATTCCTAATTGATGGAGAAAGGTCTGGTGGCAAGAAAAGCTGCTTCTAGGAGGTTCTCAAGTGTTTTCGCTCGACGACTCCATTCTTGGGTGGTTGGTTTGGCCCTTGTTCCTGTAACTCGAATCCTTGCCCGGTATATCCCATTTTATTTTTACACCATCGTGAACCTTACGCCTTTTTTACTCTCTGATCGAGGTTCTCGGCATTGAAAAAACTTCGTAAACGAAATCACACGTGTATATGTTGACATTTAAGAGATATACAGTCAAGAAAATCAATGGCAATGGGGATATATATGCGGATTAGACACTAAAAAAAACACTCAACAAATGGCCACAATTTATGGAATGTGTTTAGTGACGGCACCAGATTCCTAATTGATGGAGAAAGGTCTGGTGGCAAGAAAAGCTGCTTCTAGGAGGTGGTCAAGTGTTTTCGCTCGACGATTCCATTCTTGGGTGGTTGGTTTGGCCCTTGTTCCTGTAACTCGAATCCGAGCCCGGTATATCCCATTTTAATTTTACACCATTGTGAACCTTACGCCTTTTTTACTCTCTGATCGAGGTTCCCGGCATTGAAAAATCTTCGTAAACTAAATCAAACGTGTTTATGTTGACATTTAAGAGATATACGGTCAAGAAAATAAAGGGCAATGTTGATATATATGCGGATTAGACACCAAAAAAACACTCATCAAATGGCTACAATTTATGAATTGTGTTTAGTGACGGCATCAGATTTCTAATTGATGGAGAAAGGTCTGGTGGCAAGAAAAGCAGCTTCTAGGAGGTTGTCAAGTGTTTTCGCTCGACGATTCCATTCTGGGGTGGTTGGTTTGGCCCTTGTTCCTGTAACTCGAATCCTAGACCGGTATATCCCATTTTAATTTTACACCATCGTGAACCTTACGCCTTTTTTACTCTCTGAATGAGGTTCTCAACATTGAAAAAACTTCGTAAACGAAATCACACGTGTATATGTTGACATTTAAGAGATATACAGTCAAGAAAATCAAGGGCAATGGTGATATATGTGGATTAGACACTAAAAAAACACTCAACAAATGGCTACAACTGATGGAATGTGTTTACTGACAGGCACCAGATTCCTAATTGATGGAGAAAGGTCTGGTGGCAAGAAAAGCTGCTTCTAGGAGGTTGTCAAGTGTTTTCGCTCGACGATTCCATTCTTGGGTGGTTGGTTTGGCCCTTGTTCCTGTAACTCGAATCCTAGCCCGGTATATCTCATTTTAATTTTACACCATTGTGAACCTTACGCCTTTTTTACTCTCTGATCGAGGTTCCCGGCATTGAAAAATCTTCGAAAACTAAATCAAACGTGTTTATGTTGACATTTAAGAGATATACGGTCAAGAAAATAAAGGGCAATGGTGATATGTATGCGGATTAGACACCAAAAAAACACTCATCAAATGGCTACAATTTAAGGAATGTGTTTAGTGACGACATCAGATTTCTAATTGATGGAGAAAGGTCTGGTGGCAAGAAAAGCTGCTTCTAGGAGGTTGTCAAGTGTTTTCGCTCAACGACTCCATTCTTGGGTGGTTGGTCTGGCCCTTGTTCCTGTAACTGGAATCCTAGCCCGGTATATCCCATTTTAATTTTACACCATTGTGAACCTTACGCCCTTTTTACTCTCTGATCGAGGTTCTCGGCATTGAAAAATCTCCGTAAACTAAATCGCACGTGTATATGTTGACATTTAAGAGATATACAATCAAGAAAATCAAGGGCAATGGTGATATATATGCGGATTAGACACCAAAAAAAAAACACTCAACAAATGGCTACAATTTAAGGAATGTGTTTAGTGACGTCATCAGATTCCTAATTGATGGAAAAAGGTCTGGTGGCAAGAAAAGCTGCTTCTAGGAGGTTATCAAGTGTTTTTGCTCGACGATTCCATTCTTGGGTGTTTGGTTTGGCCCTTGTTCCTGTAACTCGAATCCTAGCCCGGTATATCCCATTTTAATTTTACACCATTGTGAACCTTACGCCTTTTTTACTCTCTGATCGAGGTTCTCGGCATTGAAAAATCTTCGTAAACTAAATCACACGTGTATATGTTAACATTTAAGAGATATACAATCAAGAAAATCAAGGGCAATGGTGATATATATGCGGATTAGACACCAAAAAAAATACTCAACAAGTGCCTACAATTTAAGGAATGTGTTTAGTGACGGCATTAGATTCCTAATTGATGGAGAAAGGTCTGATAGCAAGAAAAGCTGCTTCTGGGAGGTTGTCAAGTGTTTTCACTCGATGATTCCATTCTTGGGTGGTTGGTTATGCCCTTGTTCCTGCAACTCGAATCATAGCCCGGTATATCTCATTTTAATTATACACCATTGTGAACCTTACACCTTTTTTACTCTATAATCGAGGTTCTCGGCATTGAAAAATCTTCGTAAACTAAATCACACGTGTATATGTTGACATTTAATAGATATACAGTCAAGAAAATCTAGGGCAATGGTGATATATATGCGGATTAGAAACCAAAAAAAAACACTCAACAAATGGCTACAATTTAAGGAATGTGTTTAGTGATGGCATCAGATTCCTACTTGATGGAGAAAGGTCTGGTGGCAAGAAAAGCTGCTTCTAGGAAGTTATCAAGTGTTTTCGCTCGATGATTCCATTCTTGGGTGGTTGGTTTGGCCCTTGTTCCTGTAACTCGAATCCTAGCCCGGTATATCCCATTTTAATTTTACACCATTGTGAACCTTATGCCTTTTTACTCTCTGATCGTGGTTCTCGGTATTGAAAAATCTTCGTAAACTAAATCACACGTGTATATCTTGATATTTAAGAGATATACAGTCAAGAAAATCAAGTGCAATGGTGATATATATGCGGATTAGACACCAAAAAAACACTCAACAAATGACTACAATTTAAGGAATGTGTTTAGTGACGGCATCAGATTCCTAATTGATGGAGAAAGGTCTGGTGGCAAGAAAAGCTGCTTCTAGGAGGTTCTCAAGTGTTTTCGCTCGACGACTCCATTCTTGGGTGGTTGGTTTGGCCCTTGTTCCTGTAACTCGAATCCTTGCCCGGTATATCCCATTTTATTTTTACACCATCGTGAACCTTACGCCTTTTTTACTCTCTGATCGAGGTTCTCGGCATTGAAAAAACTTCGTAAACGAAATCACACGTGTATATGTTGACATTTAAGAGATATACAGTCAAGAAAATCAATGGCAATGGGGATATATATGCGGATTAGACACTAAAAAAAACACTCAACAAATGGCCACAATTTATGGAATGTGTTTAGTGACGGCACCAGATTCCTAATTGATGGAGAAAGGTCTGGTGGCAAGAAAAGCTGCTTCTAGGAGGTGGTCAAGTGTTTTCGCTCGACGATTCCATTCTTGGGTGGTTGGTTTGGCCCTTGTTCCTGTAACTCGAATCCGAGCCCGGTATATCCCATTTTAATTTTACACCATTGTGAACCTTACGCCTTTTTTACTCTCTGATCGAGGTTCCCGGCATTGAAAAATCTTCGTAAACTAAATCAAACGTGTTTATGTTGACATTTAAGAGATATACGGTCAAGAAAATAAAGGGCAATGTTGATATATATGCGGATTAGACACCAAAAAACACTCATCAATTGGCTACAATTTAAGAAATGTGTTTAGTGACGGCATCAGATTTCTAATTGATGGAGAAAGGTCTGGTGGCAAGAAAAGCAGCTTCTAGGAGGTTGTCAAGTGTTTTCGCTCGACGATTCCATTCTTGGGTGGTTGGTTTGGCCTTTGTTCCTGTAACTCGAATCCTAGACCGGTATATCCCATTTTAATTTTACACCATCGTGAACCTTACGCCTTTTTTACTCTCTGATCGAGGTTCTCAACATTGAAAAAACTTCGTAAACGAAATCACACGTGTATATGTTGACATTTAAGAGATATACAGTAAAGAAAATCAAGGGCAATGGTGATATATGTGGATTAGACACTAAAAAAACACTCAACAAATGGCTACAATTGATGGAATGTGTTTACTGACGGCACCAGATTCCTAATTGATGGAGAAAGGTCTGGTGGCAAGAAAAGCTGCTTCTAGGAGGTTGTCAAGTGTTTTCGCTCGACGATTCCATTCTTGGGTGGTTGGTTTGGCCCTTGTTCCTGTAACTCGAATTCTAGCCCGGTATATCTCATTTTAATTTTCCACCATTGTGAACCTTACGCCTTTTTTACTCTCTGATCGAGGTTCCCGGCATTGAAAAATCTTCGAAAACTAAATCAAACGTGTTTATGTTGACATTTAAGAGATATACGGTCAAGAAAATAAAGGGCAATGGTGATATATATGCGGATTAGACACCAAAAAAACACTCATCAAATGGCTACAATTTAAGGAATGTGTTTAGTGACGACATCAGATTTCTAATTGATGGAGAAAGGTCTGGTGGCAAGAAAAGCTGCTTCTAGGAGGTTGTCAAGTGTTTTCGCTCAACGATTCCATTCTTGGGTTGTTGGTTTGGCCCTTGTTCCTGTAACTGGAATCCTAGCCCGGTATATCCCATTTTAATTTTACACCATTGTGAACCTTACGCCTTTTTTACTCTCTGATCGAGGTTCTCGGCATTGAAAAATCTCCGTAAACTAAATCGCACGTGTATATGTTGACATTTAAGAGATATACAGTCAAGAAAATCAAGGGCAATGGTGATATATATGCGGATTAGACACCAAAAAAAAAACACTCAACAAATGGCTACAATTTAAGGAATGTGTTTAGTGACGTCATCAGATTCCTAATTGATGGAGAAAGGTCTGGTGGCAAGAAAAGCTGCTTCTAGGAGGTTATCAAGTGTTTTTGCTCGACGATTCCATTCTTGGGTGTTTGGTTTGGCCCTTGTTCCTGTAACTCGAATCCTAGCCCGGTATATCCCATTTTAATTTTACACCATTGTGAACCTTACGCGTTTTTTACTCCCTGATCGAGGTTCTCGGCATTGAAAAATCTTCGTAAACTAAATCACACGTGTATATGTTAACATTTAAGAGATATACAATCAAGAAAATCAAGGGCAATGGTGATATATATGCGGATTAGACACCAAAAAAAAACACTGAACAAGTGCCTACAATTTAAGGAATGTTTTTAGTGACGGCATCAGATTCCGAATTGATGGAGAAAGGTCTGATAGCAAGAAAAGCTGCTTCTGGGAGGTTGTCAAGTGTTTTCGCTCGATGATTCCATTCTTGGGTGGTTGGTTTTGCCCTTGTTCCTGTAACTCGAATCGTAGCCCGGTATATCTCATTTTAATTATACACCATTGTGACCTTACACCTTTTTTACTCTCTAATCGAGGTTCTCGGCATTGAAAAATCTTCGTAAACTAAATCACACGTGTATATGTTGACATTTAATATTTATACAGTCAAGAAAATCTAGGGCAATGGTGATATATATGCGGATTAGAAACCAAAAAAAACACTCAACAAATGGATACAATTTAAGGAATGTGTTTAGTGATGGCATCAGATTCCTACTTGATGGAGAAAGGTCTGGTGGCAAGAAAAGCTGCTTCTAGGAAGTTATCAAGTGTTTTCGCTCGATGATTCCATTCTTGGGTGGTTGGTTCGGCCCTTGTTCCTGTAACTCGAATCCTAGCCCGGTATATCCCATTTTAATTTTACACCATTGTGAACCTTATGCCTTTTTACTCTCTAATCGAGGTTCTCGGCATTGAAAAATCTTCGTAAACTAAATCACACGTGTATATCTTGACATTTAAGAGATATACAGTCAAGAAAATCAAGGGCAATGGTGATATATATGCGGATTAGACACCAAAAAAACACTCAACAAATGACTACAATTTAAGGAATGTGTTTAGTGACGGCATCAGATTCCTAATTGATGGAGAAAGGTCTGGTGGCAAGAAAAGCTGCTTCTAGGAGGTTGTCAAGTGTTTTCGCTCGACGACTCCATTCTTGGGTGGTTGGTTTGGCCCTTGTTCCTGTAACTCGAATCCTAGCCCGGTATATCCCATTTTATTTTCACACCATCGTGAACCTTACGCCTTTTTTACGCTCTGATCGAGGTTCTCGGCATTGAAAAAACTTCGTAAACGAAATCACACGTGTATATGTTGACATTTAAGAGATATACAGTCAAGAAAATCAATGGCAATGGGGATATATATGCGGATTAGACACTAAAAAAACACTCAACAAATGGCCACAATTTATGGAATGTGTTTAGTGACGGCACCAGATTCCTAATTGATGGAGAAAGGTCTGGTGGCAAGAAAAGCTGCTTCTAGAAGGTTGTTAAGTGTTTTCGCTCGACGATTCCATTCTTGGGTGGTTGGTTTGGCCCTTGTTCCTGTAACTCGAATCCTAGCCCGGTATATCCCATTTTAATTTTACACCATTGTGAACCTTACGCCTTTTTTACTCTCTGATCGAGGTTCCCGGCATTGAAAAATCTTCGTAAACTAAATCAAACATGTTTATGTTGACATTTAACAGATATACGGTCAAGAAAATAAAGGGCAATGTTGATATATATGCGGATTAGACACCAAAAAAACACTCATTAAATGGCTACAATTTATGAATTGTGTTTAGTGACGGCATCAGATTTCTAATTGATGGAGAAAGGTCTCGTGGCAAGAAAAGCAGCTTCTAGGAGGTTGTCAAGTGTTTTCGCTCGACGATTCCATTCTTGGGTGGTTGGTTTGGCCCTTGTTCCTGTAACTCGAATCCTAGACCGGTATATCCCATTTTAATTTTACACCATCGTGAACCTTACGGCTATTTTACTCTCTGAACAAGGTTCTCAACATTGAAAAAACTTCGTAAACGAAATCACACGTGTATATGTTGACATTTAAGAGATATACAGTCAAGAAAAGCAAGGGCAATGGTGATGAATGTGGATTAGACACTAAAAAAACACTCAACAAATGGCTACAATTGATGGAATGTGTTTACTGACGGCACCAGATTCCTAATTGATGGAGAAAGGTCTGGTAGTAAGAAAAGCTGCTTCTAGGAGGTTGTCAAGTGTTTTCGCTCGACGATTCCATTCTTGGGTGGTTGGTTTGGCCCTTGTTCCTGTAACTCGAATCCTAGCCCTGTATATCTCATTTTAATTTTACACCATTGTGAACCTTACGCCTTTTTTACTCTCTGATCGAGGTTCCCGGCATTGAAAAATCTTCGAAAACTAAATCAAACGTGTTTATGTTGACATTTAAGAGATATACGGTCAAGAAAATAAAGGGCAATGGTGATATGTATGCGGATTAGACACCAAAAAAACACTCATCAAATGGCTACAATTTAAGGAATGTGTTTAGTGACGACATCAGATTCCTAATTGATGGAGAAAGGTCTGGTGGCAAGAAAAGCTTCTTTTAGGAGGTTGTCAAGTGTTTTCGCTCGACGATTCCATTCTTGGGCGGTTGGTTTGGCCCTTGTTCATGTAACTCGAATCCTAGCCCGGTATATCCCATTTTAATTTTACACCATCGTGAACCTTACGCCTTTTTTACTCACTTATCGAGGTTCTCGGCATTGAAAAATCTTCATAAACTAAATCACACGTGTATAAGTTGACATTTAAGAGATATACAGTCAAGAAAATCAAGGGCAATGGTGATATATATATGCGGATTAGACACCAAAAAAACACTTAACAAATGGCTACAATTTAATGAATGTGTTTAGTGATGGCATCAGATTCCTAATTGATGGAGAAAGGTCTGGTGGCAAGAAAAGCTGCTTCTAGGAGGTTGTCAAGTGTTTTCGCTCGACGATTCCATTCTTGGGTGGTTGGTTTGGCCCTTGTTCCTGTAACTCGAATCCTAGCCCGGTATATCTCATTTTAATTTTACACCATTGTGAACCTTACGCCTTTTTTACTCTCTGATCGAGGTTCCCGGCATTGAAAAATCTTCGAAAACTAAATCAAACGTGTTTATGTTGACATTTAAGAGATATACGGTCAAGAAAATAAAGGGCAATGGTGATATGTATGCGGATTAGACACCAAAAAAACACTCATCAAATGGCTACAATTTAAGGAATGTGTTTAGTGACGACATCAGATTCCTAATTGATGGAGAAAGGTCTGGTGGTAAGAAAAGCTGCTTCTAGGAGGTTGTCAAGTGTTTTCGCTCGACGATTCCATTCTTGGGTGGTTGGTTTGGCCCTTGTTCCTGAAACTCGAATCCTAGCCCGGTATATCTCATTTTAATTTTACACCATTGTGAACCTTACGCCTTTTTTACTCTCTGATCGAGGTTCCCGGCATTGAAAAATCTTCGAAAACTAAATCAAACGTGTTTATGTTGACATTTAAGAGATATACGGTCAAGAAAATAAAGGGCAATGGTGATATGTATGCGGATTAGACACCAAAAAATCACTCATCAAATGGCTACAATTTAAGGAATGTGTTTAGTGACGACATCAGATTTCTAATTGATGGAGAAAGGTCTGGTGGCAAGAAAAGCTGCTTCTAGGAGGTTGTCAAGTGTTTTCGCTCGACGATTCCATTATTGGGTGGTTGGTTTGGCCCTTGTTCCTGCAACTCGAATCCTAGCCCGGTATATCCCATTTTAATTTTACACGATTGTGAACCTTATGCCTTTTTACTCTCCGATCGAGGTTCTCGGCATTGAAAAATCTTCGTATACTAAATCACACGTGTATATGTTGACATTTAAGAGATATACAGTCAAGAAAATCAAGGGCAATGGTGATATATATGCGGATTAGACACCAAAAAAAACACTCAACAAATGACTACAATTTAAGGAATGTGTTTAGTGACGGCATCAGATTCCTAATTGATGGAGAAAGGTCTGGTGGCAAGAAAAGCTTCTTTTAGGAGGTTGTCAAGTGTTTTCGCTCGACGATTCCATTCTTGGGCGGTTGTTTTGGTCCTTGTTCATGTAACTCGAATCCTAGCCCGGTATATCCCATTTTAATTTTACACCATCGTGAACCTTACGCCTTTTTTACTCACTTATCGAGGTTCTCGGCATTGAAAAATCTTCATAAACTAAATCACACGTGTATAAGTTGACATTTAAGAGATATACAGTCAAGAAAATCAAGGGCAATGGTGATATATATGCGTATTAGACACCAAAAAAACACTCATCAAATGGCTACAATTTAAGGAATGTGTTTACTGACGACATCAGATTTCTAATTGATGGAGAAAGGTCTGGTGGCAAGAAAAGCTGCTTCTAGGAGGTTGTCAAGTGTTTTCGCTCGACGATTCCATTATTGGGTGGTTGGTTTGGCCCTTGTTCCTGCAACTCGAATCCTAGCCCGGTATATCCCATTTTAATTTTACACGATTGTGAACCTTATGCCTTTTTACTCTCCGATCGAGGTTCTCGGCATTGAAAAATCTTCGTAAACTAAATCACACGTGTATATGTTGACATTTAAGAGATATACAGTCAAGAAAATCAAGGGCAATGGTGATATATATGCGGATTAGACACCAAAAAAAAACACTCAACAAATGACTACAATTTAAGGAATGTGTTTAGTGACGGCATCAGATTCCTAATTGATGGAGAAAGGTCTGGTGGCAAGAAAAGCTTCTTTTAGGAGGTTGTCAAGTGTTTTCGCTCGACGATTCCATTCTTGGGCGGTTGGTTTGGCCCTTGTTCATGTAACTCGAATCCTAGCCTGGTATATCCCATTTTAATTTTACACCATCGTGAACCTTACGCCTTTTTTACTCACTTATCGAGGTTCTCGGCATTGAAAAATCTTCATAAACTAAATCACACGTGTATAAGTTGACATTTAAGAGATATACAGTCAAGAAAATCAAGGGCAATGGTGATATATATGCGGATTAGACACCAAAAAAACACTTAACAAATGGCTACAATTTAACGAATGTGTTTAGTGATGGCATCAGATTCCTAATTGATGGAGAAAGGTCTGGTGGCAAGAAAAGCTGCTTCTAGGAGGTTGTCAAGTGTTTTCGCTCGACGACTCCATTCTTGGGTGGTTGGTTTGGCCCTTGTTCCTGTAACTCGAATCCTAGCCCGGTATATCCCATTTTTTTTTCACACCATCGTGAACCTTACGCCTTTTTTACTCTCTGATCGAGGTTCTCGGCATTGAAAAAACTTCGTAAACGAAATCACACGTGTATATGTTGACATTTAAGAGATATACAGTCAAGAAAATCAATGGCAATGGGGATATATATGCGGATTAGACAATAAAAAAACACTCAACAAATGGCCACAATTTATGGAATGTGTTTAGTGACGGCACCAGATTCCTAATTGATGGAGAAAGGTCTGGTGGCAAGAATAGCTGCTTCTAGGAGGTTGTCAAGTGTTTTCGCTCGACGATTCCATTCTTGGGTGGTTGGTTTGGCCCTTGTTCCTGTAACTCGAATCCTAGCAAGGTATATCCCATTTTAATTTTACACCATTGTGAACCTTACGCCTTTTTTACTCTCTGATCGAGGTTCCCGGCATTGAAAAATCTTCGTAAACTAAATCAAACGTGTTTATGTTGACATTTAAGAGATATACGGTCAAGAAAATAAAGGGCAATGTTGATATATATGCGGATTGGACACCAAAAAAACACTCATCAAATGGCTACAATTTAAGAAATGTGTTTAGTGACGGCATCAGATTTCTAATTGATGGAGAAAGGTCTGGTGGCAAGAAAAGCAGCTTCTAGGAGGTTGTCAAGTGTTTTCGCTCGACGATTCCATTCTTGGGTGGTTGGTTTGGCCCTTGTTCCTGTAACTCGAATCCTAGACCGGTATATCCCATTTTAATTTTACACCATCGTGAACCTTACGCCTTTTTTACTCTCTGATCGAGGTTCTCAACATTGAAAAAACTTCGTAAACGAAATCACACGTGTATATGTTGACATTTAAGAGATATAAAGTCAAGAAAATCAAGGGCAATGGTGATATATGTGGATTAGACACTAAAAAAACACTCAACAAATGGCTACAATTGATGGAATGTGTTTACTGACGGCACCAGATTCCTAATTGATGGAGAAAGGTCTGGTGGCAAGAAAAGCTGCTTCTAGGAGGTTGTCAAGTGTTTTCGCTCAACGATTCCATTCTTGGGTGGTTGGTTTGGCCCTTGTTCTTGTAACTCGAATCCTAGCCCGGTATATCTCATTTTAATTTTACACCATTGTGAACCTTACGCCTTTTTTACTCTCTGATCGAGGTTCCCGGCATTGAAAAATCTTCGAAAACTAAATCAAACGTGTTTATGTTGACATTTAAGAGATATACGGTCAAGAAAATAAAGGGCAATGGTGATATGTATGCGGATTAGACACCAAAAAAACACTCATCAAATGGCTACAATTTAAGGAATGTGTTTAGTGACGACATCAGATTTCTAATTGATGGAGAAAGGTCTGGTGGCAAGAAAAGCTGCTTCTAGGAGGTTGTCAAGTGTTTTCGCTCGACGATTCCATTCTTGGGTGGTTGGTTTGGCCCTTGTTCCTGCAACTCGAATCCTAGCCCGGTATATCCCATTTTAATTTTACACGATTGTGAACCTTATGCCTTTTTACTCTTCGATCGAGGTTCTCGGCATTGAAAAATCTTCGTAAACTAAATCACACGTGTATATGTTGACATTTAAGAGATATACAGTCAAGAAAATCATGGGCAATGGTGATATATATGCGGATTAGACACCAAAAAAAATACTCAACAAATGACTACAATTTAAGGAATGTGTTTAGTGACGGCATCAGATTCCTAATTGATGGAGAAAGGTCTGGTGGCAAGAAAAGCTTCTTTTAGGAGGTTGTCAAGTGTTTTCGCTCGACGATTCCATTCATGGGCGGTTGGTTTGGCCCTTGTTCATGTAACTCGAATCCTAGCCCGGTATATCCCATTTTAATTTTACCCCATTGTGAACCTTAAGCCTTTTTTACTTTCTGATCGAGGTTCTCGGCATTGAAAAATCTTCGTAAACTAAATCACACGTGTATATGTTGGCATTTAAGAGATATACAGTCAAGAAAATCAAGGGTAATGGTGATATATATGCGGATTACACACCAAAAAAAACACTCAACAAATGGCTAAAATTTAAGGAATGTGTTTAGTGACGGCATCAGATTCCTAATTGATGAAGAAAGGTCTGGTGGCAAGAAAAGCTGCGTCTAGGAGGTTGTCAAGTGTTTTCGCTCAACGATTCCATTCTTGTGTGGTTGGTTTGGCCCTTGTTCCTGTAACTGGAATCCTAGCCCGGTATATCCCATTTTAATTTTACACCATTGTGAACCTTACGCCTTTTTTACTCTCTGATCGAGGTTCCCGGCATTGAAAAATCTCCGTAAACTAAATCGCACGTGTATATGTTGACATTTAAGAGATATACAGTCAAGAAAATCAAGGGCAATGGTGATATATATGCGGATTAGACACCAAAAAAACACTCAACAAATGGCTACAATTTAAGGAATGTGTTTAGTGACATCATCAGATTCCTAATTGATGGAGAAAGGTCTGGTGGCAAGAAAAGCTGCTTCTAGGAGGTTATCAAGTGTTTTTGCTCGACGATTCCATTCTTGAGTGTTTGGTTTGGCCCTTGTTCCTGTAACTCGAATCCTAGCCCGGTATATCCCATTTTAATTTTACACCATTGTGAACCTTACGCCTTTTTTACTCTCTCATCGAGGTTCTCGGCATTGAACAATCTTGGTAAACTAAATCACACGTGCATATGTTAACATTTAAGAGATATACAGTCAAGAAAATCAAGGGCAATGGTGATATATATGCGGATTAGACACCAAAAAAAACACTCAACAAGTGCCTACAATTTAAGGAATGTGTTTAGTGACGGCATTAGATTCCTAACTGATGGAGAAAGGTCTGATAGCAAGAAAACCTGCTTCTGGGAGGTTGTCAAGTGTTTTCGCTCGATGATTCCATTCTTGGGTGGTTGGTTTTGCCCTTGTTCCTGTAACTCGAATCATAGCCCGGTATATCTCATTTTAATTATACACCATTGTGAACCTTACACCTTTTTTACTCTCTAATCGAGGTTCTCGGCAATGAAAAATCTTCGTAAACTAAATCACACGTGTATATGTTGACATTTAAGAGATATACAGTCAAGAAAATCTAGGGCAATGGTGATATATATGCGGATTAGAAACCCAAAAAAAACACTCAACAAATGGCTACAATTTAAGGATTGTGTTTAGTGACGGCATCAGATTCCTACTTGATGGAGAAAGGTCTGGTGGCAAGAAAAGCTGCTTCTAGGAAGTTAACAAGTGTTTTCGCTCGATGATTCCATTCTTGGGTGGTTGGTTTGGCCCTTGTTCCTGTAACTCGAATCCTAGCCCGGTATATCCCATTTTAATTTTACACCATTGTGAACCTTATGCCTTTTTACTCTCTGATCGAGGTTCTCGGCATTGAAAAATCTTCGTTAACTAAATCACACGTGTATATGTTGACATTTAAGAGATATACGGTCAAGAAAATAAAGGGCAATGTTGATATATATGCGGATTAGACACCAAAAAAACACTCATCAAATGGCTACAATTTAAGGAATGTGTTTAGTGGCGGCATCAGATTTCTAATTGATGGAGAAAGGTCTGGTGGCAAGAAAAGCTGCTTCTAGGAGGTTGTCAAGTGTTTTCGCTCGACGATTCCATTCTTGGTTGGTTGGTTTGGCCCTTGTTCCTGTAACTCGAATCCTAGCCCGGTATATCCCATTTTAATTTTACACCATCGTGAACCTTACGCCTTTTTTACTCTCTGATCGAGGTTCTCGGCATTAAAAAAACTTCGTAAACGAAAGCACACGTGTATATGTTGACATTTAAGAGATATACAGTCAAGAAAATCAAGGGCAATAGTGATATATATGCGGATTAGACACTAAAAAAAACACTCAACAAATGGCTACAATTGATGGAATATGTTTACTGACGGCACCAGATTCCTAATTGATGGAGAAAGTTCTGGTGGCAAGAAAAGCTGCTTCTAGGAGGTTGTCAAGTGTTTTCGATGGACGATTCCATTCTTGGGTGGTTGGTTTGGCCCTTGTGGCTGTAACTCGAATCCTAGCCCGGTATATCCCATTTTAATTTTACACCATTGTGAACCTTGCGCCTTTTTTACTCTCTGATCGAGGTTCCCGGCATTGAAAAATCTTCGTAAACTAAATCAAACGTGTTTATGTTGACATTTAAGAGATATACGGTCAAGAAAATAAAAGGAAATGGTGATATGTATGCGGATTAGACACCAAAAAAACACTCATCAAATGGCTACAATTTAAGGAATGTGTTTAGTGACGGCATCAGATTTCTAATTGATGGAGAAAGGTCTGGTGGCAAGAAAAGCTGCTTCTAGGAGGTTGTCAAGTGTTTTCTCTCGACGACTCCATTCTTGGGTGGTTGGTTTGGCCCTTGTTCCTGTAACTCGAATCCTAGCCCTGTATATCCCATTTTAATTTTACACCATTGTGAACCTTATGCCTTTTTACTCTCTGATCGAGGTTCTCGGCATTGAAAAATCTTCGTAAACTAAATCACACGTGTATATGTTGACATTTAAGAGATATACAGTCAAGAAAATCATGGGCAATGGTGATATATATGCGGATTAGACACCAAAAAAAAACACTCAACAAATGACTACAATTTAAGGATTGTGTTTAGTGACGGCATCAGATTCCTAATTGATGGAGAAATGTCTGGTGGCAAGAAAAGCTGCTTTTAGGAGGTTGTCAAGTGTTTTCGCTCGACGATTCCATTCTTGGGCGGTTGGTTTGGCCCTTGTTCCTGTAACTCGAATCCTAGCCCGGTATATCCCATTTTAATTTTACACCATCGTGAACCTTACGCCTTTTTTACTCTTTGATCGAGGTTCTCGGCATTGAAAAAACTTCGTAAACGAAATCACACGTGTATATGTTGACATTTAAGAGATATACAGTCAAGAAAATCAATGGCAATGGTGATATATATGCGGATTAGACACTAAAAAAAAACACTCAACAAATGGCTACAATTTATGGAATGTGTTTAGTGACGGCACCAGATTCCTAATTGATGGAGAAAGGTCTGGTGGCAAGAAAAGCTGCTTCTAGGAGGTTGTCAAGTGTTTTCGCTCGACGATTCCATTCTTGGGTGGTTGGTTTGGCCCTTGTTCCCGTTACTCGAATCCTAGGCCGGTATATCCCATTTTAATTTTACACCATTGTGAACCTTACGCCTTTTTTACTCTCGGAACGAGGTTCCCGGCATTGAAAAATCTTCGTAAACTAAATCAAACGTGTTTATGTTGACATTTAAGAGATATACGGTCAAGAAAATAAAGGGCAATGTTGATATATATGCGGATTAGACACCAAAAAAACACTCATCAAATGGCTACAATTTAAGGAATGTGTTTAGTGACGGCATCAGATTTATAATTGATGGAGAAAGGTCTGGTGGCAAGAAAAGCTGCTTCTAGGAGGTTGTCAAGTGTTTTCGCTCGACGATTCCATTCTTGGATGGTTGGTTTGGCCCTTGTTCCTGTAACTCGAATCCTAGCCCGGTATATCCCATTTTAATTTTACACCATCGTGAACCTTACGCCTTTTTTACTCTCTCATCGAGGTTCTCGGCATTGAAAAAACTTCGTAAACGAAATCACACGTGTATATGTTGACATTTTAGAGATATACAGTCAAGAAAATCAAGGGCAATGGTGATATATATGCGGATTAGACACTAAAAAAAACACTCAACAAATGGCTACAATTTATGGAATGTGCTTACTGATGGGACCAGATTCCTAATTGATGGAGAAAGGTCTGGTGGCAAGAAAAGCTGCTTCTAGGAGGTTGTCAAGTGTTGTCGCTCGACGATTCCATTCTTGGATGGTTGGTTTGGCCCTTGTTCCTGTAACTCGAATCCTAGCCCGGTATATCCCATTTTAATTTTACACCATTGTGAACCTTACGCCTTTTTTACTCTCTGGTCGAGGTTCCCGGCATTGAAAAATCTTTGTAAACTAAATCAAACGTGTTTATGTTGACATTTAAGAGATATACGGTCAAGAAAATAAAGGGCAATGGTGATATATATGCGGATTAGACCCCAAAAAAACACTCATCAAATGGCTACAATTTAAGGAATGTGTTTAGTGACGGCATCAGATTTCTAATTGATGGAGAAAGGTCTGGTGGCAAGAAAAGCTGCTTCTAGGAGGTTGTCAAGTGTTTTCGCTCGACGATTCCATTCTTGGGTGGTGGGTTTGCCCCTTGTTCCTGTAACTCGAATCCTAGCCCGGTATATCCCACTTTAATTTTACACCATCGTGAACCTTACGCCTTTTTTACTCTCTGATCGAGGTTCTCGGCATTGAAAAAACTTCGTAAACGAAATCACACGTGTATATGTTGACAGTTAAGAGATATACAGTCAAGAAAATCAATGGCAATGGTGATATATATGCGGATTAGACACTAAAAAAAACACTCAACAAATGGCTACAATTTATGGAATGTGTTTAGTGACGGCACCAGATTCCTAATTGATAGAGAAAGTTCTGGTGGCAAGAAAAGCTGCTTCTAGGAGGTTGTCAAGTGTTTTCGCTCGACGATTCCATTCTTGGGTGGTTGGTTTGGCCCTTGTTCCTGTAACTCGAATCCTAGGCCGGTATATCCCATTTTAATTTTACACCATTGTGAACCTTACGCCTTTTTTACTCTCTGAACGAGGTTCCCGGCATTGAAAAATCTTCGTAAACTTAATCAAACGTGTTTATGTTGACATTTAAGAGATATACGGTCAAGAAAATAAAGGGCAATGTTGATATATATGCGGATTAGACACCAAAAAAACACTCATCAAATGGCTACAATTTAAGGAATGTGTTTAGTGACGGCATCAGATTTCTAATTGATGGAGAAAGGTCTGCTGGCAAGAAAAGCTGCTTCTAGGAGGTTGTCAAGTGTTTTCGCTCGACGATTCCAATCTTGGGTGGTTGGTTTGGCCCTTGTTCCTGTAACTCGAATCCTAGCCCGGTATATCCCATTTTAATTTTACACCATCGTGAACCTTACGCCTTTTTTACTCTCTGATCGAGGTTCTCGGCATTGAAAAAACTTCGTAAACGAAATCACACGTGTATATGTTGACATTTAAGAGATATACAGTCAAGAAAATCAAGGGCAATGGTGATATATATGCGGATTAGACACTAAAAAAAACACTCAACAAATGGCTACAATTTATGGAATGTGTTTACTGATGGGACCAGATTCCTAATTGATGGAGAAAGGTCTGGTGGCAAGAAAAGCTGCTTCTAGGAGGTTGTCAAGTGTTTTCGCTCGACGATTCCATTCTTGGGTTTTTGGTTTGGCCCTTGTTCCTGTAACTCGAATCCTAGCCCGGTATATCCCATTTTAATTTTACACCATTGTGAACCTTAAGCCTTTTTTACTCTCTGATCGAGGTTCCCGGCATTGAAAAAACTTCGTAAACTAAATCAAAAGTGTTTATGTTGACATTTAAGAGATATACGGTCAAGAAAATAAAGGGCAATGGTGATATATATGCGGATTAGACCCCAAAAAAACACTCATCAAATGGCTACAATTTAAGGAATGTGTTTAGTGACGGCATCAGATTTCTAATTGATGGAGAAAGGTCTGGTGGCAAGAAAAGCTGCTTCTAGGAGGTTGTCAAATGTTTTCGCTCGACGATTCCATTCTTGGGTGGTTGGTTTGACCCTTGTTCCTGCAACTCGAATCCTAGCCCGGTATATCCCATTTTAATTTTACACCATTGTGAACCTTATGCCTTTTTACTCTCTGATCGGGGTTCTCGGCATTGAAAAATCTTCGTAAACTAAATCACACATGTATATGTTGACATTTAAGAGATATACTGTCAAGAAAATCAAGGGAAATGGTGATATATATGCGGATTAGACACCAAAAAAAAACTCTCAACAATTGACTACAATTTAAGGAATGTGTTTAGTGACGGCATCAGATTCCTAATTAATGGAGAAAGGTCTGGTGGCAAGAAAACCTGCTTTTAGGAGGTTGTCAAGTGTTTTCACTTGACGATTCCATTCTTGGGCGGTTGGTTTTGCCCTTGTTCCTGTAACTCGAATCATAGCCTGGTATATCTCATTTTAATTATACACCATTTTGAACCTTACACCTTTTTTACTCTTTAATCGAGGTTCTCGGCATTGAAAAATCTTCGTAAACTAAATCACACGTGTATAAGTTGACATTTAAGAGATATACAGTCAAGAAAATCAAGGGCAATGGTGATATATATGCGGATTAGACACAAAAAAAAAACACTCAATAAATGGCTACAATTTATGGAATGTGTTAAGTGACGGCACCAGATTCCTAATTGATGGAGAAAGCTCTGGTGGTAAGAAAAGCTGCTTCTGGGAGATTGTCAAGTGTTTTCGCTCGACGATTCCACTCTTGGGTGGTTGGTTTGGCCCTTGTTCCTGTAACTCGAATCCTAGCCCGGTATATCCCATTTTAATTTTACACCATTGTGAACCTTACGCCTTTTTTACTCTCTGATCGAGGTTCTCGGCATTGAAAAATCTTCGTAAACTAAATCACACGTGTATATGTTCACATTTAAGAGATATACGGTCAAGAAAATCATGGGCAATGGTGATATATATGCGGATTAGACACCAAAAAAACACTCATCAAATGGCTACAATTTAAGGAATGTGTTTAGTGACGGCATCAGATTTCTAATTGATGGAGAAAGGTCTGGTGGCAAGAAACGCTGCTTCTAGGAAGTTGTCAAGTGTTTTCGCTCGACGAATCCATTCTTCGGTGGTTGGTTTGGCCCTTGTTCCTGTAACTCGATTCCTAGCCCGGTATATCCCATTTTAATTTTACACGATTGTGAACCTTACGCCTTTTTTACTCTCTGATCGAGGTTCTCGGCATTGAAAAATCTTCGTAAACTAAATCACACGTGTATTTATTAACATTTAAGAGATGTACAGTCAAGAAAATCAAGGGCAATGGTGATATATATGCGGATTAGACACCAAAAAAAACACTCAACAAACGGCAACAATTTAAGGAATGTGTTTAGTGATGACATCAGATTCCTAATTGATGGAGAAATGTCTGGTGGCAAGAAAAGCTGCTTCTAGGAGGTTGTCAAGTGTTTTCGCTCGACGATTCCATTGTTGGGTGGTTGGTTTGGCCCTTGTTCCTGTAACTCGAATCATAGCCTGGTATATCCCATTTTAATTTTACACCATTGTGAACCTTACGCCTTTTTTACTCTGTGATCGAGGTTCTCGGCATTGAAAAACCCTCGTAAATGAAATCACACGTGTATATGTTGACATTTAAGAGATATACAGTCAAGAAAATCAAGGGCAATGGTGATATATATGCGGATTAGACACCAAAAAAAACACTCAACAAATGGCTACAATTTAAGGAATGTGTTTAGTGACGCCACCAGATTCCTAATTGATGGAGAAAGGTCTGGTGGCATGAAAAGCTGCTTCTAGGAGGTTGTCAAGTGTTTTCGCTCGACGATTCCATTCTTGGGTGGTTGGTTTGGCCCTTGTTCCTGTAACTCGAATCCTATCCCAGTATATCCCATGTTAATTTTACACCATTGTGAACCTTACACCTTTTTTACTCTCTGATTGAGGTTCTCGGGATTGAAAAACCTTCGTAAACTAAATCACACGTGTATATGTTGATATTTAAGAGATATACTGTCAAGAAAATCAAGGGCAATGGTGATATATATTCGGATTAGACACCTAAAAAAAACACTCAACAAATGGCTACAATTTAAGGAATGTTTTTAGTGACGGTATCAGATTCCTATTTAATGGAGAAAGGTCTGGTGGCAAAAAAAGCAGCTTCTTGGAGGTTGTCAAGTGTTTTCGCTCGACGATTCCATTCTTGCGTGGTTGGTTTGGCCCTTGTTCCTGTAACTCGAATCCTAGCCCGGTATATCCCATTTTAATTTTACACCATTGTGAACCTTACGCCTTTTTTACTCTCTGATCGAGGTTCTCGACATTGAAAATCTCCGTAAACTAAATCACACGTGTATATGTTGACATTTAAGAGATATACAGTCAAGAAAATCAAGGGCAATGGTGATATATATGCGGATTAGACACCAAAAATAACACTCAACAAGTGCCTACAATTTAAGGAATGTGTTTAGTGACGGCATCTGATTCCTAATTGATGGAGAAAGGTCTGATAGCAAGAAAAGCTGCTTCTGGGAGGTTGTCAAGTGTTTTCGCTCGATGATTCCATTCTTGGGTGGTTGGTTTTGCCCTTGTTCCTGTAACTCGAATCATAGCCCGGTATATCTCATTTTAATTATACACCATTGTGAACCTTACACCTTTTTTACTCTCTAATCGAGGTTCTCGGCATTGAAAAATCTTCGTAAACTAAATCACACATGTATATGTTGACATTTAAGAGATATACAGTCAAGAAAATCAAGGGCAATGGTGATATATATGCGGATTAGACACCAAAAAACACACTCAACAAATGACTACAATTTAAGGAATGTGTTTAGTGACGGCATCAGATTCCTAATTGATAGAGAAAGGTCTGGTGGCAAGAAATGCTGCTTCTAGGAGGTTGTCAAGTGTTTTCGCTCGACGATTCCATTCTTGGGTGGTTGGTTTGGCCCTTGTTTCTGTAACTCGAATCCTAACCCGGTATATCCCAATTTAATCCTAACCCGGTATATCCCAATTTAATTTTACACCATCGTGAACCTTACGCCTTTTTTACTCTCTGATCGAGGTTCTCGGCATTGAAAAAACTTCGTAAACGAAATCACACATGTATATGTTGACATTTAAGAGATATACAGTCAAGAAAATCAATGGAAATGGTGATATATATGCGGATTAGACACTAGAAAAAACACTCAACAAATGGCTACAATTTATGGAATGTGTTTAGTGACGGCACCAGATTCCTAATTGATGGAGAAAGGTCTGGTGGCAAGAAAAGCTGCTTCTAGGAGGTTGTCAAGTGTTTTTGCTCGACGATTCCATTCTTGGGTGGTTGGTTTGGCCCTTGTTCCTGTAACTCGAATCCTAGGCCGGTATATCTCATTTTAATTTTACACCATTGTGAACCTTACGCCTTTTTTACTCTCTGATCGAGGTTCCCGGCATTGAAAAATCTTCGTAAACTAAATCAAACGTGTTTATGTTGACATTTAAGATATATACGGTCAAGAAAATAAAGGGCAATGGTGATATATATGCGGATTAGACACCAAAAAAACACTCATCAAATGGCTACAATTTAAGGAATGTGTTTAGTGATGGCATCAGATTTCTAACTGATGGAGAAAGGTGTGGTGGCAAGAAAAGCTGCTTCTAGGAGGTTGTCCAGTGTTTTCGCTCGATGATTCCATTCTTCGGTGGTTGGTTTGGCCCTTGTTCCAGTAACTCGAATCCTAGCCCGTTATATCCCATTTTAATTTTACACCATTGTGAACCTTATGCCTTTTTACTCTCTGATCGAGGTTCTCGGCATTGAAAAATCTTCGTAAACTAAATCACACATGTATATGTTGACATTTAAGAGATATACAGTCAAGAAAATCAAGGGCAATGGTGATATATATGCGGATTAGACACCAACAAAAAACACTCAACAAATGACTACAATTTAAGGAATGTGTTTAGTGACGGCATCAGATTCCTAATTGATGGAGAAAGGTCTGGTGGCAAGAAAAGCTGCTTTTAGGAGGTTGTCAAGTGTTTTTGCTCGACGATTCCATTCTTGGGCGGTTGGTTTGGCCCTTGTTCCTGTAACTCGAATCCTAGCCCGGTATATCCCATTTTAATTTTACACCATCGTGAACCTTACGCCTTTTTTACTCTCTGATCGAGGTTCTCGGCATTGAAAAATCTTCATAAACTAAAACACACGTGTATAAGTTGACATTTAAGAGATATACAGTCAAGAAAATTAAGGGCAATGGTGATATATATGCAGATTAGACACTAAAAAAACACTCAATAAATGGCTACAATTTATGGAATGTGTTTAGTGAAGGCACCAGATTCCTAATTGATGGAGAAAGCTCTGGTTGTAAGAAAAGCTGCTTCTAGGAGATTGTCAAGTGTTTTCGCTCGACGATTCCATTCTTGTGTAGTTGGTTTGGCCCTTGTTCCTGTAACTCGAATCCTAGCCCGGTATATCTCATTTTAATTTTACACCATTGTGAACCTTACGCCTTTTTTACTCTCTGATCGAGGTTCTCGGCATTGAAAAATCTTCGTAAACTAAATCACACGTGTATATGTTCACATTTAAGAGATATACAGTCAAGAAAATCAAGGGCAATGGTGATATATATGCGGATTAGACACCAAAAAACACTCATCAAATGGCTACAATTTAAGGAATGTGTTTAGTGACGGCATCAGATTTCTAATTGATGGAGAAAGGTCTGGTGGCAAGAAAAGCTGCTTCTAGGATGTTGTCAAGTGTTTTCGCTCAATGAATCCATTCTTGGGTGGTTGGTTTGGCCCTTGTTCCTATAACTCGAATCCTAGCCCGGTATATCCCATTTTAATTTTACATGATTGTGAACCTTACGCCTTTTTTACTCTCTGATCGAGGTTCTCGGCATTGAAAAATCTTCGTAAACTAAATCACACGTGTATTTATTAACATTTAAGATATGTACAGTCAAGAAAATCAAGGGAAATGGTGATATATATGCGGATTAGACACCAAAAAACACACTCAACAAATGGCTACAATTTAAGGAATGTGTTTAGTGACGGCATCAGATTCCTAATTGATGGATAAAGGTCTGGTGGCATGAAAAGCTGCTTCTAGGAGGTTGTCAAGTGTTTTCGCTCGACGATTCCATTCTTGGGTGGTTGTTTTGGCCCTTGTTCATGTAACTCGAATCCTAGCCCGGTATATCCCATTTTAATTTTACACCATTGTGAACCTTACGCCTTTTTTACTCTGTGATCGAGTTTCTCGGCATTGAAAAATCTTCGTAAACTAAATCACACGTGTATATGTTCACATTTAAGAGATATACGGTCAAGAAAATCAAGGGCAATGGTGATATATACGCGGATTAGACACCAAAAAAACACTTATCAAATGGCTACAATTTAAGGAATGTGTTTAGTGACGGCATCAGATTTCTAATTGATGGAGAAAGGTCTGGTGGCAAGAAAAGCTGCTTCTAGGATGTTGTCAAGTGTTTTCGCTCGACGAATCCATTCTTGGGTGGTTGGTTTGGCCCTTGTTCCTGTAACTCGAATCCTAGCCCGTAATATCCCATTTTAATTTTACACGATTGTGAACCTTACGCCTTTTTTACTCTCTGATCGAGGTTCTCGGCATTGAAAAATCTTCGTAAACTAAATCACACGTGTATTTATTAACATTTAAGAGATGTACAGTCAAGAAAATCAAGGGCAATGGTGTATATATGCGGATTAGACAAAAAAAAAACACTCAACAAATGGCTACAATTTAAGGAATGTGTTTAGTGACGGCATCAGGTTCCTAATTGATGGAGATAGGTCTGGTGGCAAGAAAAGCTGCTTCTAGGAGGTTGTCAAGTGTTTTCGCTCGACGATTCCATTGTTGGGTGGTTGGTTTGGCCCTTGTTCCTGTAACTCGAATCCTAGCCCGGTATATCCCATTTTAATTTTACACCATTGTGAACCTTACGCCTTTTTTACTCTGTGATCGAGGTTCTCGGCATTGAAAAACCCTCGTAAACGAAATCACACGTGTATATGTTGACATTTAAGAGATATACAGTCAAGAAAATCAAGGGAAATGGTGATATATATGCGGATTAGACACCTAAAAAACACACTCAACAAATGGCTACAATTTAAGGAATGTTTTTAGTGATGTTATCAGATTCCTATTTGATGGAGAAAGGTCTCGTAGCAAGAAAAGCAGCTTCTTGGAGGTTGTCAAGTGTTTTCGCTCGACGATTCCATTCTTGCGTGGTTGGTTTGGCCCTTGTTCCTGTAACTCGAATCCTAGCCCGGTATATCCCATTTTAATTTTACACCATTGTGAACCTTACGCCTTTTTTACTCTCTGATCGAGGTTCTCGGCATTGAAAAATCTTCGTAAACTAAATCACACGTGTATTTGTTCACATTTAAGAGATATACAGTCAAGAAAATCAAGCTCAATGGTGATATATATGCGGATTAGACACCAAAAAAACACTCACCAAATGGCTACAATTTAAGGAATGTGTTTAGTGACGGCATCAGATTTCTAATTGATGGAGAAAGGTCTGGTGGCAAGAAAAGCTGCTTCTAGGATGTTGTCAAGTGTTTTCGCTCGACGAATCGATTCTTGGGTGGTTGGTTTGGCCCTTATTCCTGTAACTCGAATCCTAGCCCGGTATATCCCATTTTAATTTTACACGATTGTGAACCTTACGCCTTTTTTACTCTCTGATCGAGGTTCTCGGCATTGAAAAATCTTCGTAAACTAAATCACACGTGTATTTATTAACATTTAAGAGATGTACAGTCAAGAAAATCAAGGGCAATGGTGATATATATGCGGATTAGACACCAAAAAAAACACTCAACAAATGGCTACAATTTAAGGAATGTGTTTAGTGACGGCATCAGATTCCTAATTGATGGAGAAAGGTCTGGTGGCAAGAAAAGCTGCTTTTAGGAGGTTGTCAAGTGTTTTCGCTCGACGATCCCATTCTTGGGCGGTTGGTTTGGCACTTGTTCCTGTAACTCGGATCCTAGCCCGGTATATCCCATTTTAATTTTACACCATCGTAAACCTTACGGCTTTTTTACTCTCTGATCGAGGTTCTCGGCATTGAAAAATCTTCATAAACTAAATCACACGTGTATAAGTTGACATTTAAGAGATATACAGTCAAGAAAATCAAGGGCAATGGTGATATATATGCGGATTAGACACTAAAAACACACTCAATAAATGGCTACAATTTATGGAATGTGTTTAGTGAAGGCACCAGATTCCTAATTGATGGAGAAAGCTCTGGTGGTAAGAAAAGGTGCTTCTAGGAGTTTGTCAAGTGTTTTCGCTCGACGATTCCATTCTTGGGTGGTTGGTTTGGCACTTGTTCCTGTAACTCAAATCCTAGCCCGGTATATCCCATTTTAATTTTACACCATTGTGAACCTTACGCCTTTTTTACTCTCCGATAGAGGTTCTCGGCATTGAAAAATCTTCGTAAACTAAATCACACGTGTATATGTTCACATTTAAGAGATATACGGTCAAGAAAATCAAGGGCAATGGTGATATATATGCGGATTAGACACCAAAAAAACACTCATCAAATGGCTACAATTTAAGGAATGTGTTTAGTGACGGTATCAGATTTCTAATTGATGGAGAAAGGTCTGGTGGCAAGAAAAGCTGCTTCGAGGATGTTGTCAAGTGTTTTCGCTCGACGAATCCATTCTTGGGTGGTTGGTTTGGCCCTTGTTCCTGTAACTCGAATCCTAGCCCGGTAAATCCCATTTTAATTTTACACGATTGTGAACCTTACGCCTTTTTTACTCTCTGATCGAGGTTCTCGACATTGAAAAATCTTCGTAAACTAAATCACACGTGTATTTATTAACATTTAAGAGATGTACAGTCAAGAAAATCAAGGGCAATGGTGATATATATGCGGATTAGACACCAAAAAAAACACTCAACAAATGGCTACAATTTAAGGAATGTGTTTAGTGACGGCATCAGATTCCTAATTGATGGAGAAAGGTCTGGTGGCAAGAAAAGCTACTTCTAGGAGGTTGTCAAGTGTTTTCGCTCGACGATTCCATTGTTGGGTGGTTGGTTTGGCCCTTGTTCCTGTAACTCGAATCCTAGCCCGGTATATCCTATTTTAATTTTACACCATTGTGAACCTTACACCTTTTTTACTCTGTGATCGAGGTTCTCGGCATTGAAAAACCCTCGTAAACGAAATCACACGTGTATATTTTGACATTTAAGAGATATACAGTCAAGAAAATCAAGGGCAATGGTGATATATATGCGGATTAGACACCTAAAAAACACACTCAACAAATGGCTACAATTTAAGGAATGTTTTTAGTGACGGTATCAGATTCCTATTTGATGGAGAAAGGTCTGGTGGCAAGAAAAGCAGCTTCTTGGAGGTTGTCAAGTGTTTTCGCTCGACGATTCCATTCTTGCGTGGTTGGTTTGGCCCTTGTTCCTGTAACTCGAATCCTAGCCCGGTATATCTCATTTTAATTTTACACCATTGTGAACCTTATGCCTTTTTACTCTCTGATCGAGGTTCTCGGCATTGAAAAATCTTCGTAAACTAAATCACACATGTATATGTTGACATTTAAGAGATATACAGTCAAGAAAATCAAGGGCAATGGTGATATATATGCGGATTAGACACCAAAAAAACACTCATCAAATGGCTACAATTTAAGGAATGTGTTTAGTGACGGTATCAGATTTCTAATTGATGGAGAAAGGTCTGGTGGCAAGAAAAGCTGCTTCGAGGATGTTGTCAAGTGTTTTCGCTCGACGAATCCATTCTTGGGTGGTTGGTTTGGCCCTTGTTCCTGTAACTCGAATCCTAGCCCGGTAAATCCCATTTTAATTTTACACGATTGTGAACCTTACGCCTTTTTTACTCTCTGATCGAGGTTCTCGACATTGAAAAATCTTCGTAAACTAAATCACACGTGTATTTATTAACATTTAAGAGATGTACAGTCAAGAAAATCAAGGGCAATGGTGATATATATGCGGATTAGACACCAAAAAAAACACTCAACAAATGGCTACAATTTAAGGAATGTGTTTAGTGACGGCATCAGATTCCTAATTGATGGAGAAAGGTCTGGTGGCAAGAAAAGCTGCTTCTAGGAGGTTGTCAAGTATTTTCGCTCGACGATTCCATTGTTGGGTGGTTGGTTTGGCCCTTGTTCCTGTAACTCGAATCCTAGCCCGGTATATCCCATTTTAATTTTACACCATTGTGAACCTTACGCCTTTTTTACTCTATGATCGAGGTTCTCGGCATTTAAAAACCCTCATAAACTAAATCACACGTGTATATGTTGACATTTAAGAGATATACTGTCAAGAAAATCAAGGGCAATGGTGATATATATGCGGATTAGACACCAAAAAAACACTCAACAAATGGCTACAATTTAAGGAATGTGTTTAGTCACGGCATCAGATTCCTAATTGATGGAGAAAGCTCTGGTGGCAAGAAAAGTTGCTTCTAGGAGGTTGTCAAGTGTTTTCGCTTGACGATTCCATTCTTGGGTGGTTGGTTTGGCCCTTGTTCCTGTAACTCGAATCCTAGCCCGGTATATCTCATTTTAATTTTACACCATTGTGAACCTTATGCCTTTTTACACTCTGATCGAGGTTCTCGGCATTGAAAAATCTTCGTAAACTAAATCACACATGTATATGTTGACATTTAAGAGATATACAGTCAAGAAAATCAAGGGCAATGGTGATATATATGCGGATTAGACACCAAAAAAAAACACTCAACAAATGACTACAATTTAAGGAATGTGTTTAGTGACGGCATCAGATTCCTAATTGATGGAGAAAGGTCTGGTGGCAAGAAAAGCTGCTTTTAGGAGGTTGTCAAGTGTTTTCGCTCGACGATCCCATTCTTGGGCGGTTGGTTTGGCACTTGTTCCTGTAACTCGGATCCTAGCCCGGTATATCCCATTTTAATTTTACACCATCGTGAACCTTACGCCTTTTTTACTCTCTGATCGAGGTTCTCGGCATTGAAAAATCTTCATAAACTAAATCACACGTGTATAAGTTGACATTTAAGAGATATACAGTCAAGAAAATCAAGGGCAATGGTGATATATATGCGGATTAGACACTAAAAACACACTCAATAAATGGCTACAATTTATGGAATGTGTTTAGTGAAGGCACCAGATTCCTAATTGATGGAGAAAGCTCTGGTGGTAAGAAAAGGTGCTTCTAGGAGTTTGTCAAGTGTTTTCGCTCGACGATTCCATTCTTGGGTGGTTGGTTTGGCACTTGTTCCTGTAACTCAAATCCTAGCCCGGTATATCCCATTTTAATTTTACACCATTGTGAACCTTACGCCTTTTTTACTCTCTGATCGAGGTTCTCGGCATTGAAAAATCTTCGTAAACTAAATCACACGTGTATATGTTCACATTTAAGAGATATACGGTCAAGAAAATCAAGGGCAATGGTGATATATATGCGGATTAGACACCAAAAAAACACTCATCAAATGGCTACAATTTAAGGAATGTGTTTAGTGACGGTATCAGATTTCTAATTGATGGAGAAAGGTCTGGTGGCAAGAAAAGCTGCTTCGAGGATGTTGTCAAGTGTTTTCGCTCGACGAATCCATTCTTGGGTGGTTGGTTTGGCCCTTGTTCCTGTAACTCGAATCCTAGCCCGGTAAATCCCATTTTAATTTTACACGATTGTGAACCTTACGCCTTTTTTACTCTCTGATCGAGGTTCTCGACATTGAAAAATCTTCATAAACTAAATCACACGTGTATTTGTTAACATTTAAGAGATGTACAGTCAAGAAAATCAAGGGCAATGGTGATATATATGCGGATTAGACACCAAAAAAAACACTCAACAAATGGCTACAATTTAAGGAATGTGTTTAGTGACGGCATCAGATTCCTAATTGATGGAGAAAGGTCTGGTGGCAAGAAAAGCTGCTTCTAGGAGGTTGTCAAGTGTTTTCGCTCGACGATTCCATTGTTGGGTGGTTGGTTTGGCCCTTGTTCCTGTAACTCGAATCCTAGCCCGGTATATCCTATTTTAATTTTACACCATTGTGAACCTTACACCTTTTTTACTCTGTGATCGAGGTTCTCGGCATTGAAAAACCCTCGTAAACGAAATCACACGTGTATATTTTGACATTTAAGAGATATACAGTCAAGAAAATCAAGGGCAATGGTGATATATATGCGGATTAGACACCTAAAAAACACACTCAACAAATGGCTACAATTTAAGGAATGTTTTTAGTGACGGTATCAGATTCCTATTTGATGGAGAAAGGTCTGGTGGCAAGAAAAGCAGCTTCTTGGAGGTTGTCAAGTGTTTTCGCTCGACGATTCCATTCTTGCGTGGTTGGTTTGGCCCTTGTTCCTGTAACTCGAATCCTAGCACGGTATATCCCATTTTAATTTTACACCATTGTGAACCTTACGCTTTTTTACTCTCTGATCGAGGTTCTCGGCATTGAAAAATCTTCGTAAACTAAATCACACGTGTATATTTTGACATTTAAAAGATATACAGTCAAGAAAATCAAGGGCAATGGTGATATAGATGCGGATTAGAAACAAAAAAAAATACTCAACAAATGGCTACAATTTAAGGAATATGTTTAGTGACGGCATTAGATTCCTAATTGATGGAGAAAGGTCTGGTGGCAAGAAAAGCAGCTTCTTGGAGGTTGTCAAGTGTTTTCGCTCGACGATTCCATTCTTGGGTGGTTGGTTTGGCCATTGTTCCTGTAACTCGAATCCTAGCCCGGTATATCCCATTTTAATTTTACACCATTGTGAACCTTACGCCTTTTTTACTCTCTGATCGAGGTTCTCGGCATTGAAAAATCTTCGAAAACTAAATCACACGTGTATATGTTGACATTTAAGAGATATACAGTCAAGAAAATTAAGGGAATGGTGATATATATGCGGATTAGACACCCAAAAAAAACACTCAACAATTGGCTACAATTTAAGGAATGTGTTTAGTGACGGCATCAGATTCCTAATTGATGGAGAAAGGTCTGGTGGCAAGAAAGGCTACTTCTAGGGGGTTGTCAAGTGTTTTCTCTCGACGATTCCATTCTTGGGTGGTTGGTTTGGCCCTTGTTCCTGTAACTCGAATCCTAGCCCGGTATATCCCATTTTAATTTTACACCATTGTGAACCTTACGCCTTTTTTACTCTCTGATCGAGGTTCTTGGCATTGAAAAATCTTCGTAAACTAAATCACACGTGTATATGTTGACATTTAAGAGATATACAGTCAAGAAAATCAAGGGCAATGGAGATATATATGCGGATTAGAGACAAAAAAAACACTTAACAAATGGCTACAATTTAAGGAATGAGTTTAGTGACGGCATCAGATTCCTAATTGATGGAGAAAGGTCTGGTGGCAAGAAAAGCTGCTTCTAGGAGGTTGTCAAGTGTTTTTGCTCGACGATTCCATTCTTGGGTGGTTGGTTTGGCCCTTGTTCCTGTAACTCGAATCCTAGCCCGGTATATCCCATTTTAATTTTACACCATTTTGAACCTTACGCCTTTTTTACTCTATGATCTAGGTTCTCGGCATTTAAAAACCCTCATAAACTAAATCACACGTGTATATGTTTACATTTAAGAGATATACAGTCAAGAAAATCAAGGGCAATGGTGATATATATGCGGATTAGACACCAAAAAAAAAAAAACACTCAACAAATGGCTACAATTTAAGGAATATGTTTAGTGACGGCATCAGATTCCTAATTGATGGAGAAAGGTCAGGTGGCAAGAAAAGCTGCTTCTAGGAGGTTGTCAAGTGTTTTCGCTCGACGATTCCATTCTTGGGTTGTTGGTTTGGCCCTTGTTCCTGTAACTCGAATCCTAGCCCAGTATATCCCATTTTAATTTTACACCATTGTGAACCTTACGCATTTTTTACTCTTTGATCGAGGTTCTCGGCATTGAAAAATCTCCGTAAACTAAATCACACGTTTGTATGTTGACATTTAAGAGATATACAGTCAAGAAAATCATGGGCAACGGTGATATATATGCGGATTAGACACCAAAAAAAACACTCAACAAATGGCTACAATTTAAGGAATGTGTTTAGTGACGGCATCAGATTCCTAATTGATGGAGAAAGGTCTGGTGGCAAGAAAAGCTGCTTCTAGGAGGTTGTCAAGTGCTTTCACTCGACGATTCCATTCTTGGGTGGTTGGTTTGGCCCTTGTTCCTATAACTCGAATCCTAGCCCCTTATATCCCATTTTAATTTTACACCATTGTGAACCTTACGCCTTTTTTACTCTCTGATCGAGGTTCTCGGCATTGAAAAATATTCGTAAACTAAATCACACGTGTATATGTTGACATTTAAGAGATATACAGTCAAGAAAATCAAGGGCAATGGTGATATATATACGGATTAGACACCAAAAAAACACTCAACAAATGGCTACAATTTAAGGAATGTGTTTAGTGACGGTATCAGATTCCTAATTGATAAAGAAAGGTCTGGTGGCAAGAAAAGCTGCTTCTAGGAGGTTGTCAAGTGTTTTCGCTCGACGATTCCATTCTTGGGTGGTTGGTTTGGCCCTTGCTCCTATAACTCGAATCCTATCCCGGTATATCCCATTTTAATTTTACACCAATGTGAACCTTACGCCTTTTTTACTCTCTGATCGAGGTTCTCGGCATTGAAAAATCTTCGTAAACTAAATCACAGTGTATATGTTGACATTTAAGCGATATAGAGTAAAAAAAACACTCAACAAATGGCTACAATTTCAGGAATGTGTTTATTGACTGCATCAGATTTCTAATTGATGGAGAAAGGTCTGGTGGCAAGAAAAGCTGCTTTTAGGAGGTTGTCAAGTGTTTTCGCCCGACGATTCCATTCTTGGGTGGTTGGTTTGGCCCTTGTTCCTGTAACTCGAATCCTAGCCCGGTATATCCCATTTTAATTTTACACCATTGTGAACCTTATGCCTTTTTTACTCTCAAAATCGAGGTTCTCGGCATTGAAAAGTGTTCGTAAACTAAATCACACGTGTATATGTTGACATTTATGAGATATACAGTCTAGAAAATCAAGGGCAATGATTCTATAGATGCGGATTAGACACCAAAAAATAACACTCAACAAATGGCTACAATTTAAGGAATGTGTTTAGTGACGGCATCAGATTACTAATTGATGGAGAAAGGTCTGGTGGCGAGAAAAGCTGCTTCTTGGAGGTTGTCAAGTGTTTCCGCTCGACGATTCCATTCTTGGGTGGTTGGTTTGGCCCTTGTTCCTGTAACTCAAATCCTTGCCCGGTATATCCCATTTTAATTTTACACCATTGTGAAACTTACGCCGTTTTTACTCTCTGATCGAGGTTCTCGGCATTGAAAAATCTTCGTAAACTAAATCACACGTGTATATGTTGACATTTAAGAGATATACAGTCAAGAAAATCAAGAGAATTGGTGATATATATGCGGATTAGACGCCAAAAAAAACACTCAACAAATGGCTACAATTTTAGGAATGTGTTTAGTGACGACATCAGATTCCTAATTGATGGAGAAAGGTCTGGTGGCAAGAAAAGCTGCTTCTAGGAGGTTGTCAAGTGTTTTCGCTCGACGATTCCATTCTTGGGTGGTTGGTTTGGCCCTTGTTCCTGTAACTCGAATCCTAGCCGGGTATATCCCATTTTAATTTTACACCATTGTGAACGTTACGCCTTTTTTACTCTCTGATCGAGGTTCTCGGCATTGAAAAATCTTCGTAAACTAAATCACCGTTGTATATGTTGACATTTAAGAGATATACAGTCAAGAAAATCAATGGCAATGGTGATATATATGCGGATTAGACACCAAAAAACACTCAACAAATGGCTACAATTTAAGGAATGTGTTTAGAGATGGCATCAGATTCCTAATTGATGGAGAAAGGTCTGGTGGCAAGAAAAGCTGCTTCTAGGAGGTTGTCAAGTGTTTTCGCTCGACGATTCCATTCTTGGGTGCTTGGTTTGGCCCTTGTTCCTGTAACTCGAATCCTTGCCCGGTATATCCCATTTTAATTTTACACAATTGTGAACCTTACGCCTTTTTTACTCTCTGATCGAGGTTCTCGGCATTGAAAAATGTTCGTAATCTAAATCACACCTGTATATGTTGACATTTAATAGATATACAGTCAAGAAAATCAAGGGCAATGGTGATATATTTGCGGATTAGATACAAAAAAAAAACACTCAACAAATGGCTACAATTTAAGGAATGTGTTTAGTGACGGCATCAGATTCCTAATTGATGGAGAAAGGTCTGGTGGCAAGAAAAGTTGCTTCTAGGAGGTTGTCAAGTTTTTTTCTCTCGACGATTCCACTCTTGAGTGGTTGGTTTGGCCCTTGTTCCTGTAACTCGAATCCTAGCCCGGTATATCCCATTTTAATTTTACACCATTGTGAACCTTACGCCTTTTTTACTCTCTGATCGAGGTTCTCGGCATTGAAAAATCTTCGTAAACCAAATCACACGTGTATATGTTGACATTTAAGAGATATACAAACAAGAAAATCAAGGGCAATGGTGATATATATGCGGATTAGACACCGAAAAAAAAACTCAACAAATGGCTACAATTTAAGGAAAGTGTTTAGTGACGGCATCAGATTCCTAAGTGATGGAAAAAGGTCTGGTGGCAAGAAAAGCTGCTTCAAGGAGGTTGTCAAGTGTTTTCGCTCGACGATTCCATTTTTGAGTGGTTGGTTTGGCCCTTGTTCCTGTAACTCGAATCCAAGCCCGGTATATCCCATTTTAATTTTACACCATTGTGAACCTTGCGCCTTTTTTACTCTCTGATCGAAGTTCTCGGCAATGAAAAATCTTCGTAAACCAAATCACACGTGTATATGTTGACATTTAAGAGATATACAAACAAGAAAATCAAGGGCAACAGTGATATATATGCGGATTAGACACCAAAAAAACACTCAAGAAATGGCTTCAGTTTAAGGAATGTGTTTAGTGACGGCATCAGATTCCTAATTGATGGAGAAAGGTCTGGTGGCAAGAAAAGCTGCTTCTAGGAGGTTGTCAAGTGTTTCCACTCGACGATTCCATTCTTGGGTGGTTGGTTTAGCCCTTGTTCCTGTAACTCAAATCCTTGCCCGGTATATCCCATTTTAATTTTACACCATTGTGAAACTTACGCCTTTTTTACTCTCTGATCGAGGTTCTCGGCATTGAAAAATCTTCGTAAACTAAATCACACGTGTATATGTTGACATTTAAGAGATATATAGTCAAGAAAATCAAGGGAAATGGTGATATATATGCGGATTAGACGCCAAAAATAAACACTCAACAAATGGCTACAATTTTAGGAATGTGTTTAGTAACGACATCAGATTCCTAATTGATTGAGAAAGGTCTGGTGGCAAGAAAAGCTGCTTCGAGGAGGTTGTCAAGTGTTTTCGCTCGACGATTCCATTCTTGGGTGGTTGGTTTGGCCCTTGTTCCTGTAACTCGAATCCTAGCCCGATATATCCCATTTTAATTTTACACCATTGTGAACCTTACGCCTTTTTTACTCTCTGATCGAGGTTCTCGGCATTGAAAAATCTTCGTAAACTAAATCACACGTGTATATGTTGACATTTAAGATATATACAGTCAAGAAAATCAAGGGCAATGGTGATATATATGCGGATTAGACACCCAAAAAAAACACTCAACAAATGGTTACAATTTAAGGAATGTGTTTAGTGACGCCATCAGATTCCTAATTGATGGAGAAAGGTCTGGTGGCAAGAAAAGCTGCTTCTAGGAGGTTGTCAAGTGTTTTCGCTCGATGATTCCATTCTTGGGTGGTTGGTTTGGCCCTTGTTCCTGTAACTCGAATCCTATCCCGATATATCCCATTTTAATTTTACACCAATGTGAACCTTGCGCCTTTTCTACTCTCTGATCGAGGTTATCGGATTGAAAAATATTCGTAAACTAAATTACACGTGTATATGTTGACATTTAAGAGATATACAGTCAAGAAAATCAAGGGAAATGGTGATATATATGCGGATTAGACGCCAAAAATAAACACTCAACAAATGGCTACAATTTTAGGAATGTGTTTAGTGACGACATCAGATTCCTAATTGATGGAGAAAGTTCTGGTGGCAAGAAAAGCTGCTTCTAGGAGGTTGTCAAGTGTTTTCGCTCGACGATTCCATTCTTGGGTGGTTGGTTTGGCCCTTGTTCCTGTAACTCGAATCCTAGCCGGGTATATCCCATTTTAATTTTACACCATTGTGAACGTTACGCCTTTTTTACTCTCTGATCGAGGTTCTCGGCATTGAAAAATCTTCGTAAACTAAATCACCGTTGTATATGTTGACATTTAAGAGATATACAGTCAAGAAAATCAAGGGCAATGCTGATATATATGCGGATTAGGCACCAAAAAAAACACTCAACAAATGGTTACAATTTAAGGAATGTGTTTAGTGACGGCATCAGATTCCTAATTGATGGAGAAAGGTCTGGTGGCAAGAAAAGCTGCTTCTAGGAGGTTGTCAAGTGTTTTCGCTCGATGATTCCATTCTTGGGTGGTTGGTTTGGTCCTTGTTCCTGTAACTCGAATCCTATCTCGATATATTCTATTTTAATTTTACACCGATGTGAACCTTAAGCCTTTTTTACTCTCTGATCGAGGTTCTCGGCATTGAAAAATATTCGTAAACGAAATCACAGTATATATGTTGACATTTAAGAGATATACAGTCAAGAAAATCAAGGGCAATGGTGATATATATGCAGATTAGACACCAAAAAAAACAATCAACAAATGGCTACAATTTAAGGAATGTGTTTAGTGACTGCATCAGATTCCTAATTGATGGAGAAAGGTCTGGTGGCAAGAAAAGCTGCTTCTATGAGGTTGTCAAGTGTTTTTGCTCGACGATTCCATTCTTGGGTGGTTGGTTTGGCCCTTGTTCCTGTAACTCGAATCCTAACCCGGTATATCCCTTTTTAATTTTACAACATTGTGAACCTTACGCCTTTTTTACTCTCTGATCGAGGTTCTCGGCATTGAAAAATCTTCGTTAACTAAATCCCACGTGTATATGTTGACATTTAAGAGATATACAGTCAAGAAAATCAAGGGAAATGGTGATATATATGCGGATTAGACACCAAAAAAAACACTCAACAAATGGCTACAATTTAAGGAATGTGTTTAGTGATGGCATCAGATTCCTAATTGATGGAGAAAGGTCTGGTGGCAAGAAAAGCTGCTTTTAGGAGGTTGTCAAGTGTTTTCGCTCGACGATTCCATTCTTGGGTGGTTGGTTTGGCCCTTGTTCCTGTAACTCGAATCCTAACCCGGTATATCCCATTTTAATTTTACACCATTATGAACCTTATGCCTTTTTTACTCTCTGATCGAGGTTCTCAGCATTGAAAAATCTTCGTAAACTAAATCACACGTGTATATGTTAACATTTAAGAGATATACAGTCAAGAAAATGAAGGGCAATAGTTATATATATGCGGATTAGACACCAAAAAAAACACTCAACAAATGGCTACAATTTAAGGAATGTTTTTAGTGACGGCATCAGATTCCTAATTGATGGAGAAAGGTCTGGTGGCAAGAAAAGCTGCTTCTAGGAGGTTGTCAAGTGTTTTCGCTCGACGATTCCATTTTTGAGTGGTTGGTTTGGCCCTTGTTCCTGTAACTCGAATCCTAGCTCGGGATATCCCATTTTAATTTTACACCATTGTAAACCTTACGCCTTTTTTACTCTCTAATCGAGGTTCTCGGCAATGAAAAATCTTCGTAAACTAAATCACACGTGTATATGTTGACATTTAAGAGATATACTGTCAAGAAAATCAAGGGCAACGGTGATATATATGCGGATTAGACACAAAAAAAACACTCAAGATATGGCTACAATTTAAGGAATGTGTTTAGTGACGGCATCAGATTCCTAATTGATGGAGAAAGGTCTGGTGGCAAGAAAAGCTGGTTCTTGGAGGTTGTCAAGTGTTTTCGCTCGACGATTCCCTTCTTGGGTGGTTGGTTTGGTCCTTGTTCCTGTAACTCGAATTCTAGCCCGGTATATCCCATTTTATTTTTACACCATTGTGAACCTTACGCCTTTTCTACTCTCTGATCGAGGTTCTCGGCTTTGAAAAATCTTCGTAAACAAAATCACACGTGTATATGTTTACATTTAAGAGATATACAGTCAAGAAAATCAAGGGCAATGGTGATATATATGCGGATTAGACACCAAAAAATAAACACTTAACAAATGGCTACAATTTAAGGAATGTGTTTAGTGATGGCATCAGATTTCAAATTGATGGAGAAAGGTCTGGTGGCAAGAAAAGCCGCTTCTAGGAGGTTGTCAAGTGTTTTCTCTCGACGATTCCATTCCTGGGTGGTTGGTTTGGCCCTTGTTCCTGTAACTCGAATCCTAGCCCGGTATATCCCATTTTAATTTTACACAGTTGTGAACCTTACGCCTTTTTTACTCTCTGATCGAGGTTCTCGCCATTGAAAAATCTTCATAAACTAAATCACATGTGTATATGTTTACATTTAAGAGATATACAGTCAAGAAAATCAAGGGCAATGGTGATATATATGCGGATTGGACACCAAAAAAAAACACTCAACAAATGGCTACAATTTAAGGAATGTGTTTAGGGACGGCATCAGATCCCTAATTGATTGAGAAAGGTCTGGTGGCAAGAAAAGCTGCTTCTAGGAAGTTGTCAAGTACCACGGTATATCCCATTTTAATTTTACACCATTGTGAACCTTACACCTTTTTTACTCTCTGATCGAGGTTCTTCGCATTGAAAAATCTTCGTCAACTAAATCACACGTGTATATGTTGACATTTAAGAGATATACGGTCAAGAAAATCAAGGGAAATGGTGATATATATGCGGATTAGACACAAAAAAAACACTCAACAAATGGCTACAATTTAAGGAATGTATTTAGTGACGGCATCAGATTCCTAATTGATGGAGAAAGGTCTGTTGGCAAGAAAAGTTGCTTCTAGGAGGTTGTCAAGTGTTTTCGCTCGACGATTCCATTCTTGGGTGGTTGGTTTGGCCCTTGTTCCTCTAACTCGAATCCTAGCCCGTTATATCCCATTTTAATTTTACATCATTGTGAACCTTACGTCTTTTTTACTCTCTGATCGAGGTTCTCGGCATTGAAAAATCTTTGTAAACTAAATCACAGATGTATATGTAGACATTTAAGAGATATATAGTCAAGAAAATCAAGGGAAATGGTGATATATATGCAGATTAGACACCAAAAAAAATAACTCAACAAATGGCTACAATTTAAAGAATGTGTTTAGTCACGGCATCAGATTCCAAATTGACAGAGGAAGGTCTCGTGGCCAGAAAAGCTGCTTCTAAGAGGTTGTCAAGTGTTTTCGCTCGACGATTCCATTCTTGGCTGGTTTGTTTGGCCCTTGTTCCTGTAACTAGAATCCTAGCCCGGTATATCCCATTTGAATTTTAAACCATTGTGAACCTTACGCCTTTTTTACTCTCTGATCGAGGTTCTCGGCATTGAAAAATCTTCGTAAACTAAATCACACGTGTATATGTTGATATTTAAGAGATATACAGTCAAGAAAATCAAGGGAAATGGTGATATATATGTTGATTAGACACCAAAAAAAACACTCAACAAATGGCTACAATTTAAGGAATGTGTTTAGTGACGGCATCAGATTCCTAATTGAAGGAGAAAGGTCTGGTGGCAAGAAAAGCTGCTTATAGGAGGTTGTCAAGTGTTTTCGCTCGACGATTCCATTCTTGGGTGGTTGGTTTGGCCCTTGTTCTGTAACTCAAATCCTAGCCCGGTATATCCCATTTTAATTTTACACCATTGTCAACCTTATGCCTTTTTTACTCTCTGATGGAGGTTCTCGGCATTGAAAAATCTTCGTAAACTAAATCACACGTGTATATGTTAACATTTAAGAGATATACAGTCAAGAAAATGAAGGGCAATGGTGATATATATGCGGATTAAACACAAAAAAAACACTCAACAAATGGCTACAATTTAAGGAATGTGTTTAGTGACGGCATCAGATTCCTAATTGATGGAGAAAGGTCTGGTGGCAAGACAAGCTGCTTCTAGGGGGTTGTCAAGTGTTTTCGCTCGACGATTCCATTTTTGAGTGGTTGGTTTGGCCCTTGTTCCTGTAACTCGAATCCTAGCCAGGTATATCCCATTTTAATTTTACACCATTGTAAACCTTACGCCTTTTTTACTCTCTAATCTAGGTTCTCGGCAATGAAAAATCTCCGTAAACAAAATCACACGTGTATATGTTGACATTTAAGAGATATACAGTCAAGAAAATCAAGGGCAACGATGATATATATGCGGATTAGACACAAAAAAAACACTCAAGAAATGGCTACAATTTAAGGAATGTGTTTAGTGACGGCATCAGATTCCTAATTGATAGAGAAAGGTCTGGTGGCAAGAAAATCTGCTTCTAAGAGGTTGTCAAGTGTTTCCGCTCGACGATTCCATTCTTGGGTGGTTGGTTTGGCCCTTGTTCCTGTAACTCAAATCCTAGCCCGGTATATCCCATTTTAATTTTACACCATTGTGAAATTTACGCCTTTTTTACTCTCTGATTGAGGTTCTCGGCAATGAAAAATCTTCTTAAACTAAATAACACGTGTATATGTTGACATTTAAGAGATATACAGTCAAGAAAATCATGGGAAATGGTGATATATATGCGGATTAGACGCCAAAAAAAAACACTCAACAAATGGCTACAATTTAAGGAATGTGTTTAGTGTCGACATTAGATTCCTAATTGATGGAGAAAGGTCTGGTGGCAAGAAAAGCTGCTTCTAGGAGGTTGTCAAGTGTTTTCGCTCGACGATTCCATTTTTGGGTGGTTGGTTTGGCCCTTGTTGCTGTAACTCGAATCCTAGCCCGGTATATCCCATTTTAATTTTACACCATTGTGAACCTTACGCCTTTTTTACTCTCTGATCGAGGTTCTCGGCTTTGAAAAATCTTCGTAAACTAAATCACACGTGTATATGTTGACATTTAAGAGATATACAGTCAAGAAAATCAAGGGCAATAGTGATATATATGCGGATTAGACACCAAAAAAAACACTCAACAAATGGTTACAATTTAAGGAATGTGTTTAGTGACGGTATCAGATTCCTAATTGACGGAGAAAGGTTTGGTGGCAAGAAAAGCTGCTTCTAGGAGGTTATCAAGTGTTTTCGCTCGACGATTCCATTCTTGGGTGGTTGGTTTGGCCCTTGTCCCTGTAACTCGAATCCTAGCCAGGTATATCCCATTTTAATTTTACACCATTGTGAACCTTACGCCTTTTCTACTCTCTGATCTAGGTTCTCGGCTTTGAAAAATCTTCGTAAACTAAATCACACGTGTATATGTTTACATTTAAGAGATATACAGTCAAGAAAATCAAGGGCAATGGTGATATATATGCGGAATAGACACCAAAAAATAATCACTTAACAAATGGCTACAATTTAAGGAATGTGTTTAGTGATGGCATCAGATTTCTAATTGATGGAGAAATGTCTGGTGGTAAGAAAAGCCGCTTCTAGGAGGTTGTCAAGTGTTTTCGCTCGACGATTCCATTCTTGGGTGTTTGGTTTGGCCCTTGTTCCTGTAACTCGAATCCTAGCCCGGTATATCCCATTTTAATTTTACACCGTTGTGAACCTTACGCCTTTTTTACTCTCTGATCGAGGTTCTCGCCATTGAAAAATCTTGGTAAACTAAATCACACGTGTATATGTTTACATTTAAGAGATATACAGTCAAGAAAATCAAGGGAAATGGTGATATATATGCGGATTAGACACAAAAAAAACACTCAACAAATGGCTACAATTTAAGGAATGTGTTTAGTGATGGCATCAGATTCCTAATTGATGGAGAAAGGTCTGGTGGCAAGAAAAGCTGCTTCTAGGAAGTTGAAAAGGGTTTTCGCTAGACGATTCCATTCTTGGGTGGTTGGTTTGGCCCTTGTTCCTGTAACTTGAATCGTAGCACGGTATATCCCATTTTAATTTTACACCATTGTGAACCTTACGCCTTTTTTACTCTCTGATCGAGGTTCTTGGCATCGGAAAATCTTAGTAAACTAAATCACACGTGTATATGTTGACATTTAAGAGATATACGGTCAAGAAAATCAAGGGAAATGGTGATATATATGCGGATTAGACACAAAAAAAAACACTCAACAAATGGCTATAATTTAAGGAATGCGTTTAGTGATGGCATCAGATTCCTAATTGATGGAGAAAGTTCTGGTAGCAAGAAAAGCTGCTTCTAGGAGGTTGTCAAGTGTTTTCGCTCGACGATTCCATTTTTGAGTGGTTGGTTTGGCCCTTGTTCCTGTAACTCGAATATACTAGCCAGGTATATCCCATTTTAATTTTACACCATTGTGAACCTTACGCCTTTTTTACTCTCTGTTCGAGGTTCTCGGCAATGAAAAATCTTCGTAATCTAAATCACACCTGTATATGTTGACATTTAATAGATATACAGTCAAGAAAATCAAGGGCAATGGTGATATATTTGCGGATTAGATACCAAAAAAAAACACTCAACAAATGGCTACAATTTAAGGAATGTGTTTAGTGACGGCATCAGATTCCTAATTGATGGAGAAAGGTCTGGTGGCAAGAAAAGCTGCTTCTAGGAGGTTGTCAAGTTTTTTCTCTCGACGATTCCTTTCTCGGGTGGTTGGTTTGGCCCTTGTTCCTGTAACTCGAATCCTAGCCCGGTATATCCCATTTTAATTTTACACCATTGTGAACCTTAGGCCTTTTTTACTCTCTGATCGAGGTTCTCGGCATTGAAAAATCTTCGTAAACCAAATCACACGTGTATATGTTGACATTTAAGAGATATACAAACAAGAAAATCAAGGGCAATGGTGATATATATGCGGATTAGACACCAAATAAAACACTCAACAAATGGCTACAATTTAAGGAATGTGTTTAGTGACGGCATCAGATTCCTAACAGATGGAGAAAGTTCTGGTGGCAAGAAAAGCTGCTTCTAGGAGGTTGTCAAGTGTTTTCGCTCGACGATTCCATTTTTGAGTGGTTGGTTTGGCCCTTGTTCCAGTAACTCGAATATACTAGCCAGGTATATCCCATTTTAATTTTACACCATTGTGAACCTTACGCCTTTTTTACTCTCTGTTCGAGGTTCTCGGCAATGAAAAATCTTCGTAAACTAAATCACACGTGTATATGTTGACATTTAAGAGATATACAGTCAAGAAAATCAAGGGCAACGGTGATATATATGCGGATTAGACACCAAAAAACACTCAAGAAATGGCTACAGTTTAAGGAATGTGTTTAGTGACGGCATCAGATTCCTAATTGATGGAAAAAGGTCTGGTGGCAAGAAATGCTGCTTCTAGGAGGTTGTCAAGTGTTTCCGCTCGACGATTCCATTCTTGGGTGGTTGGTTTGGCCCTTGTTCCTGTAACTCGAATCCTAGCCCGGTATATCCCATTTTAATTTTACACCATTGTGAACCTTACGCCTTTTTTACTCTCTGATCGAGGTTCTCGGCCTTGAAAAATCTGCGTAAACTAAATCACACGTGTATATGTTGACATTTAAGAGATATACAGTCAAGAAAATCAAGGGAAATGGTGATATATATGCGGATTAGACACCCAAAAAAACACTCAACAAATGGCTACAATTTAAGGAATGTGTTTGTTGACGACATCAAATTCCTAATTGATGGAGAACGTTCTGGTGGCAAGAAAAGTTGCTTCTAGGAGGTTGTCAAGTGATTTCGCTCGACGATTCCATTCTTGGGTGGTTGGTTTGGCCATTGTTCCGGTAACTCCAATCCTAGCCCTGTATATCCCATTTTAATTTTACACTATTGTGAACCTTTCGCCTTTTTTACTCTCTGATCGAGGTTCTCGGCATTGAAAAATCTTCATAATATAAATCAAACCTGTATATGTTGACATATAATAGATATACAGTCAAGAAAATCAAGGGCAATGGTGATATATTTGCGGATTAGATACAAAAAAAAACACTCAACAAATGGCAACAATTTAAGGAATGTGTTTAGTGACGGCATCAGATTCCTAATTGATGGAGAAAGGTCTGGTTGTAAGAAGAGCTGCTTCTAGGAGGTTGTCAAGTGTTTTCGCTCGACGATTCCATTCTTGGGTGGTTGGTTTGGCCCTTGTTCCTGTAACTCGAATCCTATCCCGGTATATCCCATTTTAATTTTACACAATTGTGAACCTTACGCCTTTTTTACTCTCTGATCGAGGTTCTCGGCATTGAAAAATCTTTGTAATCTAAATCACACCTTTATATGTTGACATTTAATAGATATACAGTCAAGAAAATCAAGGGCAATGGTGATATATTTGCGGATTAGATACAAAAAAAAACACTCAACAAATGGCTACAATTTAAGGAATGTGTTTAGTGACGGCATCAGATTCCTATTTGATGGAGAAAGGTCTGGTGGCAAGAAAAGCTGCTTCTAGGAGGTTGTCAAGTTTTTTCTCTCGACGATTCCATTCTTGGGTGGTTGGTTTGGCCCTTGTTCCTGTAACTCGAATCCTAGCCCGGTATATCCCATTGTAATTTTACACCATTGTGAACCTTACGCCTTTTTTACTCTCTGATCGAGGTTCTCGGCATTGAAAAATCTTCGTAAACCATATCACAAGTGTATATGTTGACATTTAAGAGATATACAAACAAGAAAATCAAGGGCAATGGTGATATATATGCGGATTAGACACCAAAAAAAACACTCAACAAATGGCTACAATTTAAGGAATGTCTTTAGTGACGGCATCAGATTCCTAACTGATGGAGAAAGGTCTAGTGGCAAGAAAAGCTGCTTCTAGGAGGTTGTAAAGTGTTTTCGCTCGACGATTCCATTTTTGAGTGGTTGGTTTGGCCCTTGTTCCTGTAACTCGAATCCTAACCCGGTATATCCCATTTTAATTTTACACCATTGTGAACCTTTCGCCTTTTTTACTCTCAGATCGAGGTTCTCGGCAATGAAAAATCTTCGAAAACTAAATCACACGTGTATATGTTGACATTTAAGAGATACACAGTCAAGAAAATCAAGGGCAACGGTGATATATATGCGGATTAGACACCAAAAAAAAACACTCACGAAATGGCTACAGTTTAAGGAATGTGTTTAGAGACGGCATTAGATTCCTAATTGATGGAGAAAGGTCTGGTGGCAAGAAAAGCTGCTTCTAGGAGGTGGTCAAGTGTTTCCGCTCGATGATTCCATTCTTGGGTGGTTGGTTTGGCCCTTGTTCCTGTAACTAGGATCCTAACCCGGTATATCCCATTTTAATTTTACACCATTGTGAACCTTACACCTTTTTTACTCTCTGATCGAGGTTCTCGGTATTGAAAATCTTCGAAAACTAAATAACACGTGTATATGTTGACATTTAAGAGATACACAGTCAAGAAAATCAAGGGCAACGGTGATATATATGCGGATTAGACACCAAAAAAAACACTCAAGAAATGGCTACATTTTAAGGAATGTGTTTAGAGACGGCATCAGATTCCTAATTGATGGAGAAAGGTCTGGTGGCAAGAAAAGCTGCTTCTAGGAGGTGGTCAAGTGTTTCCGCTCGATGATTCCATTCTTGGGTGGTTGGTTTGGCCCTTGTTCCTGTAACTAGAATCCTAACCCGGTATATCCCATTTTAATTTTACACCATTGTGAACCTTACGCCTTTTTTACTCTCTGATCGAGGTTCTCGGCATTGAAAAATCTTCGTAAACTAAACCACATGTGTATATGTTGACATTTAAGAGATATACACTCAAGAAAATAAGGGCAATGGTGATATATATGCAGATTAGACACCAAAAAAAACACTCAACAAATGGTTACAATTTAAGGAATGTGTTTAGTAACGGCATCAGATTTCTAATTGATGGAGAAAGGTCTGGTGGCAAGAAAAGCTGCTTCTAGGAGGTTGTCAAGTGTTTTCACTTGACGATTCCATTCTTGGGTGGTTGGTTTGGCCCTTGTTCCTGTAACTCGAATCCTAGCCTGGTATATCCCATTTTAATTTTACACCATTGTGAACCTTACGCCTTTTCTACTCTCTGATCGAGGTTATCGGCATTGAAAAATATTCGTAAACTAAATCACACGTGTATATGTTGACAGTTAAGAAATATACAGTCAAGAAAATCAATGGCAATGGTGATATATATGCGGATTAGACACCAAAAAAAACACTCAACAAATGGCTACAATTTAAGGAATGTGTTTAGTGATGGCATTAGATTCCAAATTGATGGAGAAAGGTCTGGTGGCAAGAAAAGTTGCTTCTAGGAGGTTGTCAAGTGTTTTCGCTCGACGATTCAATTCTTGAGTGGTTGGTTTGGCCCTTGTTCCTGTAACTCGAATCCTAGCCCGGTATATCCCATTTTAATTTTACACAATTGTGAACCTTACGCCTTTTTTACTCTCTGATCGAAGTTCTCGGTATTGAAAAATCTTCGTAATCTAAATCATACATGTATATGTTGACATTGAATAGATATACAGTCAAGAAAATCAAGGGCTATGGTGATATATTTGCGGATTAGACACCAAAAAAACACTCAACAAATGGCTACAATTTAAGGATTGTGTTTAGTGACGGCATCAGATTCCTAATTGATGGAGAAAGGTCTGGTGGCAAGAAAAGCTGCTTCTAGGAGGTTTGTCAAGTTTTTTCTCTCGACGATTCCATTCTTGGGTGGTTGGTTTGGCCCTTGTTCCTGTAACTCGAATACTAGCCCGGTATATTCCATTTTAATTTTACACCATTGTGAACCTTACGCCTTTTTTACTCTCTGATCGAGGTTCTCGGCATTGAAAAATCTTCGTAAACCAAATCACACGTGTATATGTTGACATTTAAGAGATATACAAACAAGAAAATCAAGGGCAATGGTGATATATATGCGGATTAGACACCGAAAAAAACACTCAACAAATGGCTACAATTTAAGGAATGTGTTTAGTGACGGCATCAGATTCCTAAATGATGGAGAAAGGTCTGGTGGCAAGAAAAGTTGCTTCTAGGAGGTTGTCAAGTGTTTTCGCTCGACGATTCCATTATTGAGTGGTTGGTTTGGCATTTGTTCCTGTAACTCGAATCCTAGCCCGGTATATCCCATTTTAATTTTACACCATTGTGAACCTTACGCCTTTTTTACTCTCTGATCGCGGTTCTCGGCAATGAAAAATCTTCGTAAACTAAATCACACGTGTATATGTTGACATTTAAGAGATATATAGTCAAGAAAATCAAGGGCAACGATGATATATATGCGGATTAGACACCAAAAAAAACACTCAAGAAATGGCTACGGTTTAAGGAATGTGTTTAGTGACGGCATCAGATTCCTAATTGATGGAAAAAAGTCTGGTGGCAATAAAAGCTGCTTCTAGGAGGTTGTCAAGTGTTTCCGCTCGACAATTCCATTCTTGGGTGGTTGGTTTGGCCCTTGTTCCTGTAACTCGAATCCCAGCCCGGTATATCCCATTTTAATTTTACACCATTGTGAACCTTACGCCTTTTCTACTCTCTGATCGAGATTATCGGCATTGAAAAATATTCGTAAACTAAATCACACGTGTATATGTTGACATTTAAGATATATACAGTCAAGAAAATCAATGGCAATGGTGATATATATGCGGATTAGAAACCAAAAAAAACACTCAACAAATGGCTACAATTTAAGGAATGTGTTTAGTGATGGCATCAGATTCCTAATTGATGTAGAAAGGTCTGGTGGCAAGAAAAGCTGCTTCTAGGAGGTTGTCAAGTGTTTTCACTCGACGATTCCATTCTTGGGTGGTTGGTTTTGCCCTTGTTCCTGTAACTCGAATCTTAGCCCGGTATATCCCATTTTAATTTTACACAATTGTGAACCTAACGCCTATTTTACTCTCTGATCGAGGTTCTCCGTATTGAAAAATCTTCGTAATGTAAATCACGCCTGTATATGTTGACATTTAATAGATATACAGTCAAGAAAATCAAGGGCAATGGTGATATATTTGCGGATTAGACGCCAAAAAAAACACTCAACAAATGGCTACAATTTAAGGAATGTGTTTAGTGACGGCATCAGATTCCTAATTGATGGAGAAAGGTCTGGTGGCAAGAAAAGCTGCTTCTAGGAGGTTGTCAAGTTTTTTCTCTCGACGATTCAATTCTTGGGTGGTTGGTTTGGCCGTTGTTCCGGTAACTCGAATCCTAGCCCGGTATATCCCATTTTAATTTTAAACCATTGTGAACCTTACGCCTTTTTTACTCTCTGTTCGAGGTTCTCGACATTGAAAAATCTTCGTAAACCAAATCACACATGTATATGTTGACATTTAAGAGATATACAAATAAGAAAATCATGGGCAATGGTGATATATATGCGGATTAGACACCGAAAAAAAACACTCAACAAATGGCTACAATTTAAGGAATGTGTTTAGTGACGGCATCAGATTCCTAACTGATGGAGAAAGGTCTGGTGGCAAGAAAAGCTGCTTCTAGAAGGTTGTCAAGTGTTTTCGCTCGACGATTCCATTTTTTAGTGGTTGGTTTGGCCCTTGTTCCTGTAACTCGAATCCTAGCCCGGTATATCCCATTTTAATTTTACACCATTGTGAACCTTAGGCCTTTTTTACTCTCTGATCGAGGTTCTCGGCAATGAAAAATCTTCGTAAACTAAATCACACGTATATATGTTGATATTTAAGAGATATACAGTCAAGAAAATCATGGGCAACAGTGATATATATGCGGATTAGACACCAAAAAAAACACTCAAGAAATGGCTACAGTTTAAAGAATGTGTTTAGTGACGGCATCAGATTCCTAATTGATGGAGAAAGGTCTGGTGGCAAGAAAAGCTGCTTCTAGGAGGTTGTCAAGTGTTTCCGCTCGACGATTCCATTCTTGGGTGGTTGGTTTGGCCCTTGTTCCTGTAACTCGAATCCTAGCCCGGTATATCCCATTTTAATTTTACACCATTGTGAACCTTACGCCTTTTCTACTCTCTGATCGAGGTTATCGGCATTGAAAAATATTCGTAAACTAAATCACACGTGTATATGTTGACATTTAAGAGATATACAGTCAAGAAAATCAATGGCAATGGTGATATATATGCAGATTAAACACCAAAAAAACACTCAACAAATGGCTACAATTTAAGAAATGTGTTTAGTGATGGCATCAGATTCCTAATTGATGGAGAAAGGTCTGGTGGCAAGAAAAGCTGCTTCTAGTAGGTTGTCAAGTATTTTCGCTCGACGATTCCATTCTTGGGTGGTTGGTTTGGCCCTTGTTCCTGTAACTCCAATCCTAGCCCGGTATATCCCGTTTTAATTTTACACAATTGTGAACCTTACGCCTTTTTTACTCTCTGATCGAGGTTCTCGGTATTGAAAAATCTTCGTAATCTAAATCACACCTGTATATGTTGACATTTAATAGATATACAGTCAAGAAAATCAAGGGCAATGGTGATATATTTGCGGATTAGACACCAAAAAAAAACACTCAACAAATGGCTACAATTTAAGGAATGTGTTTAGTGACGGCATCAGATTCCTAATTGATGGAGAAAGGTCTGGTGGCAAGAAAAGCTGCTTCTAGGAGGTTGTCAAGTTTTTTCTCACGACGATTCCATTCTTGGGTGGTTGGTTTGGCCCTTGTTCTTGTAACTCGAATCCTAGCCCGGTATATCATATTTTAATTTTACACCATTGTGAACCTTACGCCTTTTTTACTCTCTGGTCGAGGTTCTCGGCATTGAAAAATCTTCGTAAACCAAATCACACGTGTATATGTTGACATTTAAGAGATATACAAACAAGAAAATCAAGGGCAATGGTGATATATATGCGGATTAGACACCGAAAAAAACACTCAACAAATGGCTACAATTTAAGGAATGTGTTTAGTGATGGCATCAGATTCCTAACTGATGGAGAAAGGTCTGGTGGCAAGAAAAGCTGCTTCTAGGATGTTGTCAAGTGTTTTCGCTCGACGATTCCATTTTTGAGTGGTTGGTTTGGCCCTTGTTCCTGTAACTCGAATCCTAGCCCGGTATATCCCATTTTAATTTTACACCATTGTGAACCTTACACCTTTTTTACTCTCTGATCGAGGTTCTCGGCAACGAAAAATCCTCGTAAACTAAATCACACGTGTATATGTTGACATTTAAGAGATATACAGTCAAGAAAATCAATGGCAATGGTGATATATATGCGGATTAGAAACCAAAAAAAACACTCAACAAATGGCTACAATTTAAGGAATGTGTTTAGTGATGGCATCAGATTCCTAATTGATGTAGAAAGGTCTGGTGGCAAGAAAAGCTGCTTCTAGGAGGTTGTCAAGTGTTTTCACTCGACGATTCCATTCTTGGGTGGTTGGTTTTGCCCTTGTTCCTGTAACTCGAATCTTAGCCCGGTATATCCCATTTTAATTTTACACAATTGTGAACCTAACGCCTATTTTACTCTCTGATCGAGGTTCTCCGTATTGAAAAATCTTCGTAATGTAAATCACGCCTGTATATGTTGACATTTAATAGATATACAGTCAAGAAAATCAAGGGCAATGGTGATATATTTGCGGATTAGACGCCAAAAAAAACACTCAACAAATGGCTACAATTTAAGGAATGTGTTTAGTGACGGCATCAGATTCCTAATTGATGGAGAAAGGTCTGGTGGCAAGAAAAGCTGCTTCTAGGAGGTTGTCAAGTTTTTTCTCTCGACGATTCAATTCTTGGGTGGTTGGTTTGGCCGTTGTTCCGGTAACTCGAATCCTAGCCCGGTATATCCCATTTTAATTTTAAACCATTGTGAACCTTACGCCTTTTTTACTCTCTGTTCGAGGTTCTCGACATTGAAAAATCTTCGTAAACCAAATCACACATGTATATGTTGACATTTAAGAGATATACAAATAAGAAAATCATGGGCAATGGTGATATATATGCGGATTAGACACCGAAAAAAAACACTCAACAAATGGCTACAATTTAAGGAATGTGTTTAGTGACGGCATCAGATTCCTAACTGATGGAGAATGGTCTGGTGGCAAGAAAAGCTGCTTCTAGGAGGTTGTCAAGTGTTTTCGCTCGACGATTCCATTTTTTAGTGGTTGGTTTGGCCCTTGTTCCTGTAACTCGAATCCTAGCCCGGTATATCCCATTTTAATTTTACACCATTGTGAACCTTAGGCCTTTTTTACTCTCTGATCGAGGTTCTCGGCAATGAAAAATCTTCGTAAACTAAATCACACGTATATATGTTGATATTTAAGAGATATACAGTCAAGAAAATCATGGGCAACAGTGATATATATGCGGATTAGACACCAAAAAAAACACTCAAGAAATGGCTACAGTTTAAAGAATGTGTTTAGTGACGGCATCAGATTCCTAATTGATGGAGAAAGGTCTGGTGGCAAGAAAAGCTGCTTCTAGGAGGTTGTCAAGTGTTTCCGCTCGACGATTCCATTCTTGGGTGGTTGGTTTGGCCCTTGTTCCTGTAACTCGAATCCTATCCCGGTATATCCCATTTTAATTTTACACCATTGTGAACCTTACGCCTTTTCTACTCTCTGATCGAGGTTATCGGCATTGAAAAATATTCGTAAACTAAATCACACGTGTATATATTGACATTTAAGAGATATACAGTCAAGAAAATCAATGGCAATGGTGATATATATGCAGATTAAACACCAAAAAAACACTCAACAAATGGCTACAATTTAAGAAATGTGTTTAGTGATGGCATCAGATTCCTAATTGATGGAGAAAGGTCTGGTGGCAAGAATAGCTGCTTCTAGTAGGTTGTCAAGTATTTTCGCTCGACGATTCCATTCTTGGGTGGTTGGTTTGGCCCTTGTTCCTGTAACTCCAATCCTAGCCCGGTATATCCCGTTTTAATTTTACACAATTGTGAACCTTACGCCTTTTTTACTCTCTGATCGAGGTTCTCGGTGTTGAAAAATCTTCGTAATCTAAATCACACCTGTATATGTTGACATTTAATAGATATACAGTCAAGAAAATCAAGGGCAATGGTGATATATTTGCGGATTAGACACCAAAAAAAAACACTCAACAAATGGCTACAATTTAAGGAATGTGTTTAGTGACGGCATCAGATTCCTAATTGATGGAGAAAGGTCTGGTGGCAAGAAAAGCTGCTTCTAGGAGGTTGTCAAGTTTTTTCTCTCGACGATTCCATTCTTGGGTGGTTGGTTTGGCCCTTGTTCTTGTAACTCGAATCCTAGCCCGGTATATCATATTTTAATTTTACACCATTGTGAACCTTACGCCTTTTTTACTCTCTGATCGAGGTTCTCGGCATTGAAAAATCTTCGTAAACCAAATCACACATGTATATGTTGACATTTAAGAGATATACAAACAAGAAAATCAAGGGCAATGGTGATATATATGCGGATTAGACACCGAAAAAAACACTCAACAAATGGCTACAATTTAAGGAATGTGTTTAGTGATGGCATCAGATTCCTAACTGATGGAGAAAGGTCTGGTGGCAAGAAAAGCTGCTTCTAGGATGTTGTCAAGTGTTTTCGCTCGACGATTCCATTTTTGAGTGGTTGGTTTGGCCCTTGTTCCTGTAACTCGAATCCTAGCCCGGTATATCCCATTTTAATTTTACACCATTGTGAACCTTACACCTTTTTTACTCTCTGATCGAGGTTCTCGGCAACGAAAAATCCTCGTAAACTAAATCACACGTGTATATGTTGACATTTAAGAGATATACAGTCAAGAAAATCAAGGGCAACGGTGATATATTTGCGGATTAGACACCAAAAAAAACACTCAAGAAATGGCTACAGTTTAAGGAATGTGTTTAGTGCGGCATCAGATTCCTAATTGATGGAGAAAGGTCTGGTGGCAAGAAAAGCTTCTTCTAGGAGGTTGTCAAGTGTTTCCGCTCGACGATTCCATTCTTGGGTGGTTGGTTTGGCCCTTGTTCCTGTAACTCGAATCCTAGCCCGGTATATCCCATTTTAATTTTACACCATTGTGAACCTTACGCCTTTTTTACTCTCTGATCGAGGTTCTCGGCAATGAAAAAAATATTCGTAAACTAAATCACACGTGTATATGTTGACATTTAAGAGATATACAGTCAAGAAAATCAAGGGCAATGGTGATATATATGCGGATTAGACACCAAAAAAAACACTCAACAAATGGTTACAATTTAAGGAATGTGTTTAGTGACGGCATCAGATTTCTAATTGATGGAGAAAGGTCTGGTGGCTAGAAAAGCTGCTTCTAGGAGGTTGTCAAGTGTTTTCACTCGACGATTCCATTCTTGGGTGGTTGGTTTGGCCCTTGTTCGTGTAACTCGAATCCTAGCCCGGTATATCCCATTTTAATTTTACACCATTGTGAACCTTACGCCTTTTTTACTCTCTGATCGAGTTCTCGCCATTGAAAAATCTTCGTAAACTAGATCACACGTGTATATGTTGACATTTAAGAGATATACAGTCAAGAAAATCAAGGGCAATGGTGATATATATGCGGATTAGACACCAAAAAAAACACTCAACAAATGGCTACAATTTAAGGAATGTATTTAGTGACGGCATCAGATTCCTAATTGATGGAGAAAGGTCTGGTGGCAATAAAAGCTGCTTCTAGGAGGTTGTCAAGTGTTTTCGCGCAACGATTCCATTTTTGAGTGGTTGGTTTGGCCCTTGTTCCAGTAACTCGAATCCTAGCCCGGTATATCCCATTTTAATTTTACACCATTGTGAACCTTACGCCTTTTTTACTCTCTGATCGAGGTTCTCGGCAATGAAAAATCTTCGTAAACTAAATCACACGTGTATATGTTGACATTTAAGAGATATACAGTCAAGAAAATCAAGGGCAATGGTGATATATGTGCGGATTAGACAACAAAAAAAAAACACTCAACAAATGGCTACAATTTAAGGGATGTGTTTAGTGACGGCATCAGATTCCTAATTGATGGAGAAAGATCTGGTGGCAAGAAAAGCTGCTTCTAGGAGGTTGTAAAGTGTTTTCGCTCGACGATTCCATTCTTGGTTGGTTGGTTTGGCCCTTGTTCCTGTAACTCGAATCCTAGCCCGGTATATCACATTTTAATTTTACACCATTGTGAACCTTACGCCTTTTTTACTCTCTGATCGAGGTTCTCGGCATTGAAAAAAATATTCGTAAACTAAATCACACGTGTATATGTTGACATTTAAGAGATATACAGTCAAGAAAATCAAGGGAAATGGTGATATATATGCGGATTAGACACAAAAAAAAAAAACACTCAACAAATGGTTACAATTTAATGAATGTGTTTAGTGACGGCATCATATTTCTAATTGATGGAGAAAGGTCTGGTGGCAAGAAAAGCTGCTTCTAGGAGGTTGTCAAGTGTTTTCACTCGACGATCCCATTCTTGGGTGGTTTGTTTCGCCCTTGTTCCTGTAACTCGAATCCTAGCCCGGTATATCCCATTTTAATTTTACACCATTGTGAACCTTACGCCTTTCTTACTCTCTGATCGAGTTCTCGCCATTGAAAAATCTTCGTAAACTAGATCACACATGTATATGTTGACATATAAGAGATATACAGTCAGGAAAATCAAGGGCAATGGTGATATATATGCGGATTAGACACCAAAAAAAAACACTCAACAAATGGCTACAATTTAGGGAATGTGTTTAGTGACGGCATCAGATTCCCAATTGATGGAGAAAGGTCTGGTGGCAAGAAAAGCTGCTTCTAGGAGGTTGTCAACTGTTTTCGCTCGACGATTCCATTCTTGGGTGGTTGGTTTGGCCCTTGTTCCTGTAACTCGAATCCTAGCTCGGTATATCCCATTTTAATTTTGCACCATTGTGAACCTTACGCCTTTTTTACTCTCTGATCGAGGTTCTTGGCATTGAAAAATCTTCGTAAACTAAATCAAACGTGTATATGTTGACGTTTAAAAGATATACGGCGAAGAAAATCAAGGGAAATGGTGATATATATGCGGATTAGACAAAAAAAACACTCAACAAATGGCTACAATTTAAGGAATGTGTTTAGTGACGGCATCAGATTCCTAATTGATGGAGAAAGGTCCGGTGGCAAGAAAAGCTGCTTCTAGGAGGTTGTCAAGTGTTTTCGCTCGATGTTTCCATTCTTGGGTGGTTGGTTTGGCCCTTGTTCCTGTAACTCGAATCCTAGCCCGGTATATCCCATTTTAATTTTACACCATTGTGAAGCTTACGCCTTTTCTACTCTCTGATCGAGGTTCTCGGTATTGAAAAATATTCGTAAACTAAATCACACGTGTATATGTTGACATTTAAGAGATATACAGTCAAGAAAATCAAGGGCAATGGTGATATATATGCGGATTTGACACCAAAAAAAACACTCAACAAATGGCAACAATTTAAGGTATGTGTTTAGTGACGGCATCAGATTCCTAATTGATGGAGAAAGGTCTGGTGGCAAGAAAAGCTGCTTCTAGGAGGTTGTCAAGTGTTTTCACTCGACAATTCCATTTTTAGGTGGTTGGTTTGGCCCTTGTTCCGGTAACTCGAATCCTAGCCCGGTATATCCCATTTTAATTTTACACAATTGTGAACCATACGCCTTTTTTACTCTCTGATCGAGGTTCTCGGCATTGAAAAATCTTCGTAATCTAAATCACACGTGTATATGTTGACATTTAAGAAATATACAGTCAAAAAAATCAAGGGCAATGGTGATATATTTGCGGATTAGACACAAAAAAAAACACTCAACAAATGGCTACAATTTAAGGAATGTGTTTAGTGACGGCATAAGATTCCTAATTGATGGAGAAAGGTCTGGTGGCAAGAAAAGCTGCTTCTAGGAGGTTGTCAAGTGTTTTCTCTCGACGATTCCATTCTTGGGTGGTTGGTTTGGCCCTTGTTCCGGTAACTCGAATCCTAGCCCGGTATATCCCATTTTAATTTTAAACTATTGTGAACCTTACGTCTTTTCTACTCTCTGATCGAGGTTCTCGGCATTGAAAAATCTTCGTAAACTAAATCACACGTGTATATGTTGACGTTTAAAAGATATACGGCGAAGAAAATCAAGGGAAATGGTGACATATATGCGGATTAGACACAAAAAAAAAACACTCTACAAATGGCTACAATTTATGGAATGTGTTTAGTGACGGCATCAGATTCCTAATTGATGGAGAAAGATCTGTTGGACCGTGTCGTGACCCTAAACGATCAGTTGAGCAAGTTCATCATCACGTATAAAGGCGGAATCAGTATACGCAATGTTACAGCAGCTTTCCTATTCAATTCCTTCACTATATTAGCTTTCTGAAACAATTTTGACAGAGTTCGGTTACAAAGCTTAATACCAGATCTCGCTCTAATGAACACACACATGAGATATTTATACTAAGTCTAATTTCGCTTCAATGGTCATGACCATATGAGCGAAATCAACATGAATCTGATTTCGCTTATATGGCATGTCCATTAAAGCGAAATCACTTTGTCCCTTAAAGAGAAATCAACAAGATACTCATGTACATTAAAGCGAAATCAACATTAAAACCCTAATCTTGACTTTTAAGCTCCAATCTTGACTTCTTGATTTAAGACTTTGATGAAGATGCAGTCAACAGACATTCTTGTGCATCAACAGACTCCCCCTTGGATGTTGACGTAATCTTCAGCTCCTGAGTCTTCAGTCTTAGTCTTTTCTCTAACTCTCTTGTCGTCTCATTATAAACATTCTATCTTCACAGGTTTCAGAATCTTGTCCTCCTGGCTCTAACTTCTTTCTTCCCTTTGAATGTTGATCCAGACTCCCCCTTTCACAGACTCCCCCTCTTGATATGCTAGAATCTGAGATATCTGGTTCAAGCTTTGACAATTAACTTCCATTGGGAATAATGAAGTCCAAAACCTGTTACTCAACAATAAACATTACAATTCTATCTTTCAAACATAACACACAAACTTAATCAGCTTTAAAAAACCACTCAAGTATTTAGATTCAAATTAATGACCCTAATTACTTGATTAATCTACCAAGTCCAAATTAATGACCTTGGTTGATCTTTTAACGAATCAAACTGATTTTAAAACAACAATTTCAAACATTTTCTGAAAATAACAAGTATCAAATTAATGAACTTGTGTTTGACTTTTCAAATAATTCAAACTTCATCAAAGATAAGCTCTCCTCATTCTTCAGCTCAAAATCTCCTGCATCTGCTTCAAACATCTTGAGAATCCAACAATCAACTCTCCACTTTGGTTTGTCGGAAAATAAAGCAGAAATAAAATCTTTTTGGATTTTATCAAAGAGTTCTAATCTAAGAAATGAAATACAGAAAACTTAAATTGCAGAAAGTAAACAAAGTAAACTATTTACAAACATATTTTTGGTGAGCGTGTCAGAGAATCATATCAGCTTTGCAGACAAATTACAAGTACCGTTAAGCTACATTACATACTCAGACTTAAACAATTCACCTCGATTGTCGATATACTGATCCATCTTAAATTCTCACACAAATTTCAACTTATTCAGGATACGATTTAGATGAATTAAGAACTTAGATCATTCATGTGTCCCACCTCTTGAATATACTCCCGTATCCAGAATCCCAATAATCAGTCTTACAGGTGAGAATACTTCAATGATATCTGTATATAATTTAGGTATGCGAGGGCCGAGGGATCTCAGATCGATACTTCCGTATACGCAGAGAGATATCAGCTTCGACTTTTCGGTGTGTCCCCTTTAGAGGATCTTTTTGCTTACAACAGCAGCATTTATCAATTTTATTGTTTCAGCATGCTGAGGGTTTAATGCTGTGTTTCAAGCATTTAAGCAAATATTAGCCAGGGACTAGGTCAGAACCACCGTTCAGCAGAAGTCCCGGAATAATACCCCAGACATCATAGAGTATAAAGACCTAGTATATCAGATTAAGAGACCTTTCAAACGAGATTTCAGGGGTTACCTATATATCCAAGTAGTGTTCCCCACGAATTCATAAGTTTGAATTTTAGGTATATATCCCGAATAAATCTACTAAATGTGCGAAAACCTATCGACACATCATCAGTAAGATTGTTTAACTCTTTTATACTTTTCAAATCTTTAGCATACTGTAATCGTCTAGCTGATGTACTATCATCTTCCCTATATACACAAGCTCTTTTTCAAATTTTATCATGTTTTTGTATTTTTGCATTTTTTACTGTTTTTGTATTTTCTGAAAATGAACTATGTACAAACATCTACTCCCCCTAAATACCAAAACAAGTAAAAATTCGAAAAACCATTGCAGATTGTTTCTCGTCTTCATCCGCAACAGTACTCTCATCAACGCCAATTATGCCATCCGACACCGACAGAAGCTTCATACCATTCAGTTTTAACAAATATTTAAACCGATTTTTATCAAAAGCTTTGGTATGTAAATCAGCTTTCTGTTCGTCAGTGTGGATTTTCTCAATTCGTATCAACTTTTTCTCAAAGCAATCACGAATAAAGTGATGACGAATTTCTATGTGTTTAGTTTTAGCGTGATGTACTGGATTTTTAGTTATATTTATAGCGGCCTCATTATCAACAAAAAGAGGTGTGTTAAGAAACTGCAAACCGTAGTCGCGCATCTGTTGCTGTATCCACAAGATCTGAGAGCAGCAACTGCTAGCAGAAACGTACTCCGCTTCACAAGTAGATAACGCCACAGACGTTTGTTTCTTACACTGCCAGGTAACCAATCTAGGACCAAAGAACTGGCATCCTGCAGTTGTTGATTTTGAATTGACTTTGCAGCATCCGAAATCCGAATCGGAATACCCTTTGAGCGTAAAATCACCTTTCCTAGGATACCACAACCCCAATGAAGGAGTTCCTTTCAGGTAGCGCAATATCCTCTTCACAATAATCATATGTGATGCTCTCGGGTTAGACTGAAATCTTGCTGCGAGGCACGTTGGGTACACGATATCAGGACGTGAAGCAGTTAGGTACATTAAAGAACCTATCATGGAACGGTAAAATGTTTCATCAGCCCTGTCTCCGGTGAGATCTGGGTGAATCCCATGATTTGTTGCAAGTGGGGTAGCAGCTGGAGTAGAACTCGACATCCCAAATTTCTCTAGAATATCATGAACGTACTTTGACTGATGAATGAAAATTCCCTCAGGAAGTTGTTCAACTTGTAATCCCAGAAAGAATTTCATCTCCCCCATTGATGACATTTCAAACTTCTGCTTCATCACTGATTCAAAATCTTTGCATAGATTTTCATTTGTTGACCCAAAGATTATATCGTCCACATAAATCTGAACTATCAGAAGATGACCATCGACCACTTTAGTGAAGAGAGTGGCATCCACTTTTCCACGAATGAACTTGTTGGCTAGTAGGTGTTGAGACAAAGTCTCGTACCAGGCTCTCGGGGCCTGATGTAAACCATACAGCGCTTTGTCCAATAAGTAGACCTTGTTTTTGTGGATTGGATCGGTAAAGCCCGGCGGCTGACCAACATAAACCTCCTCTTTAACCTTCCCGTAAAGAAACGCCGATTTAACATCCAACTGATAAACTTTAAAGTTCTTCCAAGACGCAAATGCTAGGAAAATTCTGATTGCCTCTAGTCGTGCTACAGGAGCATAAACTTCAGTAAAATCAATTCCCTCCTGTTGACTAAATCCCTGAACAACGAGTCGAGCTTTGTTCCTTACAACAACTCCTCTATCGTCCCTCTTACACTTGAACACCCACTTAGTGTTAATTTTCCTATGACCATCCGGCAAATCAACGAGCTTCCACACTCCCAATTTCTCGAATTGACTAAGTTCCTCCTGCATAGCATTGACCCAAGAGTCTTCAGTAAGCGCCTCTTTGTAAGTTCTTGGCTCAACCTGCGAGATAAAACAACTTAATGAGAATTCAGTTTGCAAAGGAGCAACTTTTGTATAAAAACATGTAAGCCCTTTATCAATCTGATTTCGAGTGCGTACTCCAGCTTGCAATTCTCCTATGATCAACTCCTCTGGATGATATGAAAAAGTTCTCGGCATCACTTCACTCGGAACATCTACATTTCCCTCCAGATTAGTAACATTTTGCTCTGCATCTTGTTCACCAACTTGGTTTGTTTGACTTGAAATCTGAATTTGCTCCCCCTCAGAATCTGAATCTGAATCACCGTGATCAAATACTGGCATGTTTTCAGCTTCTAGATTATCATTCTGAACCGACTGATTTTCTTGAGCAACTTCATTCTGTTGGACATCATCATGTTCACCAGCATTACTTGGACCTGCTTCATCATCATTTGAAGTTTCCCGTGGTCTCCTCGAATACTCAGCTGGGAACCTTAACTGCGACTCATAATCACGCAAAATATCCAACTCATCAAAGAAATCTTCATCATCCTCTGATTCTTCTCTCATGTCAAACGAATCCCAAAGTTTGTCATAATGATAACGCCATGAATCTCCAGGATTCTGCGGCGGCATAGTATAACCTTGACATTCAACATTTGCAGCTTCAATAATCCGCTTCTCACTTGGAACGAAGACACGTCTCAATGGATTTGAATAACCAACAAATATTCCTTCAATACACTTCGGACCAAACTTACCAAAAGGCTCTATAACCGTACAAGGTGACCCGAACGGTTCTAGATACTTCAAATTCGGTTTACGGTTATTGATTAGCTCAAAACACGTTTTGTTGAACTTCTTGACAGTAAGAACCCTGTTGAGCGTATAGCATGCGGCGGAAACAGCTTCAGCCCAAAAATTTATCGGTAACTTTGAATCTGCGAGCATAGTTCTAGCCGTCTCGATTAGTGTCCGGTTTTTGCGTTCTGCGACTCCATTCTGCTGCGGAGTGTACGGAGCACTAAACTCATGCAAAATACCTCTTTCATCACAAAATTCTTCCATCCTGCTGTTCTTGAATTCAGTACCATTGTCACTTCGAATTCTCTTGATACGCCTTTGGTACAAATTCTCAATCTTCCTGAACAGCCCCATCAAACTGTCAAATGTTTCATCTTTCGTCTTCAAGAAAGAAACCCACGAAAATCTGGAATAATCATCAGTAACGACCAAACAATAGTAATCTCCTGTAATACTTTTGACATTCACTGGACCAAACAAATCCATGTGAAGTCTCTCCAGAGGTCTCGAAACTGAATTGACTTGCTTTGTAGGGTGTGACTTTTTCTTCTGCTTGCCTTTGATGCAGCTAATGCACTCCCCTTCCAGATGAAAACCTTTGATATTAACACCCAATACCAAATCATTGTGCACCAAGTGATTCATTTTTCTAAGATGTATATGCCCCATCTTTCGGTGCCACAATCTTGATTCTTTCTCAGTTGCTCTAGACACAAAACAATGTGCTTGACCAGTTGTTGTAGTTGCTACAGACATATCTAACACATATAAATCGTTCACTCTAGGTGCCCTCATAATAATCCATTCTTCAGGGATAACAAAACCAGGTTTCAGAATCAAACATTCTTTATCAGTGAAGTGAGTAGTATACTGATTGTCACAAATCTGCGAGATACTAAGCAAATTGTTCTCCAGCTCAGTGATGTAGTTAACTCTCTCAAACGTTACAATCCCATTGGATAACGTTCCTTCACCAACAATTCGACCACCTTCATGACCAGCAAATCCCACATAACCACCATTAATGTTTCTCACATCATACAACAACGCGGTTTTTCCTGTCATATGTCGAGATGCACCACTATCCATGATCCATCTGGATATCAGTTGTGGAAGATCCTGCACAAAACAAACTACGACTTAAACAACTTCAAGAAAGATGCCGATTCATGCTTCGCGATCCAGGAAGCTCCGGCAATTCATACTGCTTATTCGAACATGGTGTCCACCCAGGCCTCATCAGCCTTAGGTGTAACCTTGACTCTAGCAATTTGAATTTTGAAATTTTTAGCCTTCAAAGGTGGAAAATTTGCATCATAATCAACCGTAATTGATTCTTCAGCCTTTTTCACTTCAGAAGTTAAAATTTTCATTTCAGTTTTTGGTTTCCAAACTTGTTGAGATAAAGCAACCCGCTTATAAAATTTGTCATTTTTAGTTACCACTTTCATTACGGGTTCATTTTTCACTTTGATGTTGTCATTTTTCACATTCTTTTTCTCAACAACGATTGGTGCTTTACCCTTCACATCAACTTTCTTTTGTTGAATCTTCATAGTTTCAGTCTTAGGCTTCACATTTGTACACTTCCGTGCAATGTGACCAACTTGGTTACATCTGAAACATGTTCGAGTATCAATAACTCTACTTGTGCCTTCAGACTGATACTGTGAAGCTCTTTTCTCAAAGAACTCTTCATTTGATTTTGAAAAAATTTCATTTTCCTCATCTGAAAGTGAACTTGAACTGTTCACAAACACCTTCTTTTCAGCAAACCTTTTGTTTTGAAACCTTCTTTGCTGATAACTCTTACCATCCCGATAACCACCCGACCAATTGTTTCGATTGTTATTACAAAACCTTGGTGGAACAACAGGCTTTTTGTAATAAGCTTTATCTTTCTCAAAATTCATTTGCCTTTTTGTTTGTTTCAAACTGTTCACTTCTGACAACTCAACTTCAACCAATTTGAAAACATTTGTCAACTTTTTCACATTAACATTCTCAATGGGAAACTCAGAATCCGAATACAACTTATCAGATCCAGCCATCTTGTACATCACAAGACCTGGTTCATCACTTAAGTTGTTTTTGGACTTTGGTTTCTGAATGTACTTGTCCAAGAAACATCCATCTTCTTCAGTAGTGTCACTATCCATTTTTAGCACATTTTCAACAACACCTTTTACAATATCATTTTGAACACTATCGTCATTAGAAGATGTAAACATGACATCAATGTTCTCTGGAAGTTTAACTTCACTTTCTTCCTCAATTTCCACCAAACTAGACTGCTTTTTCGTGTAGTTGTCTAAAATTGGCGGTGGAACTTTGTGAAAACCTACACCCGTTCCATCAGAAAACACATCCTCGCCATCTTTGTTTTTCCCTATAGGTTTAGGAACAATATGCTGCAAAACAAAGCTTGCTGATTTATAGCTGTTAAGCTTCAACTGGATTCGTTCATTCTCAATTTCAGCTTCTTGAACTTTAAGTTTCAGTTTAGCAATTTGATCCAGTTGTTCATTAATCGATTCTTCTTTTAATCTCAAAACAACTCTTAGATGTTCATTTTCTTTAAATGTTTTGCCATTACGATCATCACTTTCTTTGACAATGTTTTTCAATTTCTCAAACTTTTCAGAAATCTGACGGTTTTCAAGAATTAACTTTTCATTTTCAGATTTTATTTTCTCACGTTTAGTTTTATCCTTTTCAATTTGAGCCGTTAATTCTTTGATCCGTTCAGTTGAAGCTCTTACAGTTTTGTCACGATCGAGAATCTGATCTTCAACATTTCTAACCTTTGTTGTCAGATTCTGGATTTTCTCATTGTTAAGATACGTGACAGTGCTACAAAAATTGCATTGTTTGGTGCAATTTTTGCAGTCAGCATTCCCGTCAATCTTGTTACTTAACTCAATCTTGTTACCTGACGCATTTGTTGACACACTTTGACTGACTGACCCCTTTAACTCAGTAACAGAATTAGGATCTACCTCAAGTGCTTTTGTAGCTGGCACTTTGTCAGCCATCATTCCCAGGTTCTCAGCTGTCAACTCTTGCGTAGTATCAATTATGCCTGTATCAACCTGCTTTTCGTTCTTCTCTTTCTCCTCTTTCTCCTTTCTCTCTTTCTCTTTCTCTTCTTCAATCATCTTTGACGTTGGTGTTCCCCACCACTTGTGCTGCCAATATTCATCTTCTTCTTTGTACTCCTTGATGATGGCTTCGATATCTAGCGTTTTGTCATCAATCGCAATGTTGCCATACCTATCAAGATAGCACTCTCTATCTGGATCCCATCTGTTTGCTCTTCTAGCTTCCAGAAAGATACCAGAAAGTCTGATAATCTTGTTTTCAGCAATCATCTTCCGGTATTGATACTTCTGTTCCTCAGTACGATCATCTTTCCACTTAATGGGTTCATCATTTCTTGCCATGAATGCGTAACCCACCACATCTTCTTCCGGTAGAACTTCCTTACTCCAATCATACCCCTCATCATCATAAATCACAGCAAGAGCCCTTGATTTGTCTCTGTTATCTTCAGACTGCTTCAATCTAGGCGGCTCGGATTTATTCTGATGGTAGATTGCCTTTTTGTAATAATCATCTCGAAACGGATTCTCTGACTCATCAGCATACGCATTCCTGCATTCCCGTTTGAAATGACCCTTCTGCTTACACTTAAAACATGTCACCTTTGACTTGTCGAACCCCAGTTTTGTAGACGGACCACCGATCGTTTTTCTCCCTGTAATCTCCATGAAGCGTTGTGCACGTCGAACTGCACTTGCCATTGCCCAACGAATGTCGATCAGCTCCATTTCTTCAGGGTCTATCTGATCGTAGTCTTCTTTCGTCAGATTTGTATTCCCGATTTTTCCAGCCACCAACCCTTCGTAGGATTCTAAAACAGACGCCAGAAAGACCATTTGTTGCTTGGCCGACTCCTCATCAAAATTCTGTGCGTTCTTCAGATCTATCGCGATATTGCAAGAAAACTTCGCATCAGAACGATTTGCAGAAGACGTAGATCCACTGTGATAACCACTATGGCTTCCACTGCTTGAATTGCTTTGACTTTCTTTGCTTGCTGAAGAAACATTCTCAGCAGAAAATGCAGTTTTTGGTGAAGTTGCTTTTGGCATCATGCTTTTTGGATAGTATAGATCCAGATTCTGTTGATAAGATGAATGATTTACTTTGTACGTCTTCTTCAATTCCAGTTCATGACTTTCAAGTTTCTCAATCACCAAATCTGGTTTTAACAACTCAGAAGGAATAGTGTTCTTAAGCATGAGAGCATAATATCTCCACTCCATCTCGTCTGGCAACGAATCGAACAACTTGTCCACTTGCTCATCATCAGGATATCTGATATCATGTCTTGCTAATTCCAGCTTCAGATGACCGAACCTTTCAATCATTTTACACACTGACTCATTTTTAAGACAACCAAACATATCAAACTCTTTCCTAAGAAGTTTCTTTTTATTTTTTACAATCTCTTTGCTTCCAAGACACTTCTTTTCGAGTTTTTCCCATAAGTCTTTAGAATTGGAGTAATCTATCAGCGAAATGATGTCTTCCCGCACCGATTGAAACAATAATGCCACACATTTTTGCTCGGCCACAAAACTTTCAATCTCTTCAGCTGATCTTAATGCTTCACCATTCTTCTTTCCTTGGGCATAACCATTCTTCATACTCTTCCAGCTAGAAAAAGCAAATGCCATCAACCAATCTTCGAACTTTGTTGCCCATCTGCTATACTCTTCTATAGCCATCATCTTAGGAGGTTTGTTAAATGTTCCAAATGCACTTTCGGACTCCCAAGCTTCCTTCTTTCTTTCTTTCGGTGGACTTTTGTTTACATCGCTTGAAGAAGGATCGTTGTTTCCTGAACTGCCCGTGAAAGCATACATATCGCTGAAGGGATTCAAGAAAATATCATCCATTTTGATCGTACCTGCAAAATCAATCAACACTTAGAAAAATTTTCGAGATTTTGACAAATACTGACACTGAAGCGAAATCAGTCTCAATGACTGATAAGCGAAATCACAACTGTTCACTCAAGCGAAATCAGAAGTTTGACTTATGAACGAAATCAAACTTTGTCCCTTGGAGCGAAATCACTTATGACCGTATGAGCGAAATAGCAAATTTTCCTTATAAGCGAAATTAGGATGTCCTTATAAGCGAAATTACAACTGTTGTACGTAAAAGCGAAATCAGTCTGATGTTCGTAAAAGCGAAATCAGTCTGATGTACGTAAAAGCGGAATTATCTAAGACCGTATGAGCGAAATCAGCTGAGTCCGAATGTCCACAGAAGCGAAATCACAAATTTACTCAATTTTACGCTGAATTTCAATCTGAAACTTTCAAGGGTTGTAATACTCTTAAAACCGATCACAATGATATGATTATTGTTCAATTTTGACCGCTGATTCGTTCCAGATCTGAAGATGAATTTTCTGTTCGAAAACCGAATGCGTTTTTGGACAAATTGAATGTGTTTTACTTAGTTTTAAGGCCTGATATTATTAAGGATTGTTTAACAACTAGTTTCGCTCAATATACTTGACTTTCAAGTCATTTTGTCCGTAGGAACTTGTTTAAACCAAAAATATAAAAGAGAAAGTGAGTAGAAGTGAGATAAAAGTGTCGAATCGGCTGATGTAGTATGAACTTCCTCGTCCTGAAGCTCTGATACCACTTGTTGGACCGTGTCGTGACCCTAAACGATCAGTTGAGCAAGTTCATCATCACGTATAAAGGCGGAATCAGTACACGCAATGTTACAGCAGCTTTCCTATTCAATTCCTTCACTTTATTAGCTTTCTGAAACAATTTTGACAGAGTTCGGTTACAAAGCTAATGACCAGATCTCGCTCTAATGAACACACACATGAGATATTTATACTAAGTCTAATTTCGCTTCAATGGTCATGACCATATGAGCGAAATCAACATGAATCTGATTTCGCTTATATGGCATGTCCATTAAAGCGAAATCACTTTGTCCCTTAAAGCGAAATCAACAAGATACTCATGTACATTAAAGCGAAATCAACATTAAAACCCTAATCTTGACTTTTAAGCTCCAATCTTGACTTCTTGATTTAAGACTTTGATGAAGATGCAGTCAACAGATATTCTTGTGCATCAACAAGATCTGGTGGCAAGAAAGGCTGCTTCTAGGAGTTTGTAAAGTGTTTTCGCTCGACGATTCCATTCTTGGGAGGTTGGTTTGGCCCTTGTTCCTGTAACTCGAATCCTAGCCCGGTATATCCCATTTTAATTTTACACTATTGTGAACCTTACGTCTTTTCTACTCTCTGATCGAGGTTCTCGGCATTGAAAAATCTTCGTAAACTAAATCACACATGTATATGTTGACATTTAAGAGATATACAGTCAAGAAAATCAAGGGTAATGGTGATATATATGCGGATTAGACACCAAAAAAAACACTCAACAAATGGCTACAATTTAAGGAATGTGTTTAGTGACAGCATCAGATTCCTAATTGATGGAGAAAGGTCTGGTGGCAAGAAAAGCTGCTTCTAGGAGGTTGTCAAGTGTTTTCGCTCGACGATTCCATTCTTGGGTGGTTGGTTTGGCCCTTGTTCTTGTAACTCGAATTCTAGCCCAGTATATCCCATTTTAATTTTACACCATTGTGAACCTTACGCCTTTTCTACTCTATGATCGAGGTTCTCGGCATTGAAAAATATTCGTAAACTAAATCACACGTGTATATGTTGACATTTAAGAGATATACAGTCAAGAAAATCAAGGGCAATGGTGATATATATGCGGATTTGACACCAAAAAAAACACTCAACAAATGGCTACAATTTAAGGTATGTGTTTAGTGACGGCATCAGATTCCTAATTGATGGAGAAAGGTCTGGTGGCAAGAAAAGCTGCTTCTAAGAGGTTGTCAAGTGTTTTCGCTCGATAATTCCATTTTTAGGTGGTTGGTTTGGCCCTTGTTCCTGTAACTCGAATCCTAGCCCGGTATATCCCATTTTAATCTTACAGAATTGTGAACCTTACGCCTTTTTTACACTCTGATCGAGGGTCTCGGCATTGAAAAATCTTCGTAATCTAAATCACACGTGTATATGTTGACATTTAAGAAATATACAGTCAAAAAAATCAAGGGCAATGGTGACATATTTGCGGATTAGACACAAAAAAAACACTCAACAAATGGCTACAATTTAAGGAATGTGTTTAGTGACGGCATCAAATTCCTAATTGATGGAGAAAGGTCTGGTGGCAAGAAAAGCTGCTTCTAGGAGGTTGTCAAGTGTTTTCTCTCGACGATTCCATTCTTGGGTGGTTGGTTTGGCCCTTGTTCCTGTAACTCAAATTCTAGCCCGGTATATCCCATTTTAATTTTACACCATTGTGAACCTTACGCCTTTTTTACTCTCTGATCGAGGTTCTCGGCATTGAAAAATCTTCGTAAACTAAATCACACGTGTATATGTTGACATTTAAGAGATGTACAGTCAAGAAAATCAAGGGCAATGGTGATATATATGCGGATTAGATATCGAAAAAAAACACTCAACAAATGGCTACAATTTAAGGAATGTGTTTAGTGACGGCATCAGATTCCTAATTGATGGAGAAAGGTCTGGTGGCAAGAAAAGCTGGTTCTAGGAGGTTGTCAAGTGTTTTCGCTCGATGATTCCATTCTTGGGTGGTTGGTTTGGCCCTTGTTCCTGTAACTCGAATCCTAGCCCGGTATATCCCATTTTAATTTTACACCATTGTGAACCTTACGCCTTGTTTACTCTCTGATCGAGGTTCTCGGCGTTGAAAAATCTTCGTAAACTAAATCACACGTGTATATGTTGACATTTAAGAGATATACAGTCAAGAAAATCAAGGGTGATGGTGATATATATGCAGATTAGACACCAAAAAAAAACACTCAACAAATGGCTACAATTTAAGGAATGTGTTTAGTGACGGCATCAGATTCCTAACTGATGGAGAAAGGTCTGGTGGCAAGAAAAACTGCTTCTAGGAGGTTGTTAAGTGGTTTCTCTCGACGATTCCATTCTTGGGTGGCCGGTTTGGCCCTTGTTCCTGTAACTCGAATCCTAGCCCGGTATATCCCATTTTAATTTTACACCATTGTGAACCTTACGCCTTTTTTACTCTCTGATCGAGGTTCTCAGCATTGAAAAATCTTCGTAAACTAAATCACACATGTATGTGTTGACATTTAAGAGATATACATTCAAGAAAATCAAGGGCAATGGTGATTTATATGCGGATTAGACACAAAAAAAACACTCAACAAATGGCTACAATTTAAGGAATGTGTTTAGTGACGGCATCAGAATCCTAATTGATGGAGAAAGGTCTGGTGGCAAGAAAAGCTGCTTCTAGGAGGTTGTCAAGTGTTTTCGCTAGACGATTCCATTCTTGGGTGGTTGGTGTTAGGTCTAGTTTGTACTGGATCTGATTGATGCAAACGTAGATGAACCGATCTTGATCAAAGTGCAGAATCCTTTGGATCAAGTCACAGAAGTACGACAAAGTATTCAACGTTAAACACCGTCTGAACTTTCTATTAAGATGCTTTGAAAGTACACAAGTGCCTGTAGAAGTCAGACTTGACAGAGTACACCAAAGTGTCAGCAGTTCTAAAAGTTGCAAAAGTTCTAAATGACATACCCTGATGGGGTATTTATAGGCAACTCAGGAGACTACTAAGTGTTGTCTGATCGGATGGCATGGCTGCTGTCCGATCGGCTGACAGTGCTGTCCGATCGGATGGCCCATCCGATCGGGTGACACAACTCAACTTTAGTCAACACTTTTACAATCCAATCCCATATCCTGAGTTGTCATACTACGTACATACATACATAAACATAATTGTTCACAAAGGACATAAACATACAAAATATGACTAAATGCTGACGGAAGCTACAGACGCTTTGAACTATCAGACTCCCCCTCGGATGTAGCTGCATTTCCTTCCAGCATAGTCTTTAATCTTTCCTGTTACGCCTTCGTTCTCGGGCTCTCTGTCTCCTCTTCTCAGCTTTTTCCTCTAACATTCTTTGCCTTATAAACCTTCCTTCCTCAATCCACCATTTTTTGTAAACCGGATCACCATCACGCTTCCTGTCCCATTTGGGAATCTTGTTCTCTTCTTTCTCGATCGGCGTTTGGTCTGTTGGCAGAGGATTCATAAACTTGCGCTTCCCAAGTTCAGCTGCTCTATCAGCAATCTCTTTAAACTTTTGGTTACGCTTGTATCTTTTCAGAAACTCATCAATCTCAAGATCTCTCCATTTGGACTTTCAGTACCTTCCTGAGTTGATGTCTTGGGCAAAGCATACGTCTACAATCGACTGGTATTGCATTGCTTGTTCTTTGTCTCGCCTTTCATAAACAATCTTGTTGTAGAACAAACAAACAATCAATGTCTTTCTTTGAGCAATTTACTAGCCACATCGGGTCTAGTATGCAGATTCTCTTCGATTCCCCTTTAGACTTGTCAAATAAAGAAATTATCGCTTCTGCTGTGCTAGGATTGTATAATCATCCTTGAAAGTCTTCATGGAAATATTAATCCATAGCACGAAGTGGCATATTCTCTAAACATCATGGAGGCTTGATATCCAGAGTTATATCCTTCTCTCCATTATCCAGGATAGTCACAATTTTCTTTGGACGATGTGGCTTCCAATCCGGATATCTGGCTTTAGCCTATTGCTTCACATATTCCCACAGATGTTGATCATGTACTTTCACTTCCAGACCATAATAGTATTGCTTTATATTCTTTGTCTGCACGAGTTCATCTACATCCCACCATGGAAGTGTCTTGATATCTGACAGAAATTCAAAGTACTGAACACCTTGTTCACGTCGAATGGCGTAAACTTGTAAGTCTTCAAGATATCCCCATGATAAAATGTCTCCCCATGAAATGTTTTTGTCGTGCTTGAAGTACTGAAGTGCCCTTAGAGACTTCCTCTCCTTCGGCATCACTTTAAACCATTTCTTTCGTTCCTCCGCAAGATTTTCTCTTGGTATAGTTCTTGGAACACCTTCAGTTGATATTTTCTCCACAATCTTTCTCCTGATATCGTCTTCATTTCGATCTTTAAACATTTCGGCAAATGAAGGAAACATTTCGTCAACTCCAGAATAATGAAAATCCGTTTCTTCATCGGACGAGTCAGATGCATCTTCAACGATCACCTCATTATACTTGTCAACTTCAGCAGCATATTCAAACTCAAAATCTTTCTCTGGTGAGTGGGGTATCTCGTCTTCTATATCAAATTTGAACATACCATCATTCAGCCCTAATTCTTCCAACATTTCAGCCCTCGACCTAGGAATCTCCAACTCTCCCTCAATAGGAGCATTCAAGAATATAACAGTCGGTTGCGTAAGAAATACCTGGTCGGTATGTTGTTTGCCAGATGTAGAAGCTTCTTGATGATCATCATCCTCTTGCTCGTTGATTTTGTCATTCAGAAAATCTTCAATTCTCTGCTCAACATTAGGATTCACTGTCAATAACCCAGAAGAACCTTGATCGTCATCATCATTCTTCTTGTCGTCTTTATCTAATTTTTATCAGACTTGTCATTTTCATCTTCATCTTCGTTTTCATCTTCATCATCTAAGATTTCAATATCAGAATCACTAACAATTTCTCCTCGAGCCTTCCTAGCCTCTCTTCGTCTTTCATTAATTTTAATCCTGCGAACAATCTCTTTAAGGCTGTAAGGTACTGAAGAAGCTTTTCCAATAAGAATAAAATTCGGTGTCTCTTCCTCGTCTTTCCATTTCAACATTAACATCTCTCTCGCCTTCTTCTTCTTTTGCAAAACATGCACTCGGCGAATGATATCATAAAGATCAAAAGATTCAGAACACTCACCGACAAGCACGAATCCCTGAGGATCTGCTTCAGCTTCAGTCATTTCCACATCAATTTGGCTTGAAGAACCACCAGCTTCTTGAGTTTCCTCAATAACACTTTTGTTCTTTTGTGTGGCTTCTTCAGCCAGTCTCCTTTCTCGTTCAACTCTTCGCTCTTCAGCTCTTTTCACCTCAATTTCATTGAAAGTAGCATGAACATCAACCTTTATGTGACTTTCCATGACAGCATATAGCATGTTTAGCTGATTGTCTTTCATCACTTTATCGGCTTTCATTGCTTCCATCTCTAACTTCATCGCTTTCATTTCGTTCGATGAAGCTTCACTGATTTCACTTAGAAGTTGTTTTAGAGTTTGATTCACATTTTGCAGATTCTTCATCTTCACATTCATTGTAGCAATTTCTGCTGTCAGAAGTTCGAAAAGTTAAGAGTTATCATGAACATCATCCTTCATTTTCTTCATCTTTTCTTCTTGATCTATCAAAACCATTCTAATTTGATCACTTGTTTTCATCAGCTCTTCAATCTGCATCTTTAAAGCGTCACGCTCTGCTTCAGCTTTAGCTTTCTCCTTTTCAAGATCAGCAACTTTCTTCATTAATTCTTTCACAGCTTCGTTGTTAAACATATCATAATCTTCTTCTGGAATGTCATCTTTGTATACTCCAGTTGCACGTGGAAGACCTTCAAACAAATAATCAAAAGATGTATCCTTTGGTTGTGAGGATTCTGGTTGATCTTGTGGAGGTGGTAATGGAGGTGTAGCAGCTTTATAACCCGTGATTTCAACATAATCATCACCAACACTTTTCTTTTGAATTTCAACCTCAGGTACTTCAACACTCTGCACCTCTGGTTCCTTTGGAATCTCAACACTTTGAGCTTTTTCTGGTTCTTGAACCTTTGACGTTTCAACATGTTTTTCTTTCTTTCCATCTTTGTCTTTAGGCAGTTCAGCACAAGTTTTCTTTGCCCTTACTCTTCTAGGAATAACACTTGTTTGAACTGACTTTCGCGTTGCTCTTTGCTCTTTGCTCTTTGCTTCTTTGGCTCAACAGGTGGTATATAGGTAGAATCTTCTTCATCAGATGTTTTCTGTTTCTTTGTGGGCTTCTTCTTTAAATGTGCTTTGCCTCTTCCAAGTGTTGTAGGGTCAAGCTCTGAATCTGACTCAGTAGCCTCAGAATCATCTTCACTTGAATCATCTTGAACCACACCTTCAGGCTTAGTAGCTTTGACCACTTCAGCTTGAACACTAGAACTTTGATCTTTCTGAGTAGCACCTGCAGCTTCATTGAGTTGTATAAATTGTTCCAATGTTACCTTTGCTAGATCGATACGTTCTTGTGGAATGCTTGAAGGATCTATCACAGTTTCATCCACCAATCTTTGTTGTGGCTCTACAGAAGGCCCTGCAAAACAAATATTGACAAATTTATTAGAAACATATAACAGTTTAAAGTTCTAACTGCCTTATGACTCCCCCTTTCACTATACCCTTTACTACAATCTTCGGCACTGGTTCCTTTGGAATAGGAACTGCAGGGGACGTCTTCGGCGTTCTTTTCCTCTTTCCATCTCTCACAAACCACCATCTGGTTTTCTTTTCAACCATCTCACTCATTCTTTGATCTTCATTATCCGAATCACTCTTCTCATGTCTCCATCTATCATTCTCTGGAGCAACATATGCTGGCCTGCTGATTTATATATCATTCCCTTAACTCTTTCATCAGTTCCTTTGGTCAGTCTAGTAATGGTTTCAGATGTCATGTTTCTCAGACCCAAAATATCACCATTATTCTTTGGAATATCCCTGAACTGATCGTCAATCATCATCATGATGAACCTTGGATACATGATATATTTATCACTTCTAGCCCTGATATTTTCTTTCAAGTATTCAAAAATCACTTGTGAAACATTGTAAGGTCTATACAGTATCAGACATGTGATTATGTTCATGATGTAATCGGATGCTTCGTCGTATGCTCCCTTCCTGTGAGATAGAGCATGTATCACACAGTGAATCATGAACCTGTAAGCACTAGAGAACATCGTTTTTATCATCTTTCCATTGATACTCCTCATGAATCCAATTCTGCACCATAATCCTTTAGCTAGACGTTCGGGAATGATGGTTGGATCATTGTCACTATCACCTAAGTCTAAGACTCGTCTAAGATCTTCAACATTAAACTTCATCTCCAAATCCACATCCTTTCCATTCTCATCCTTCTTCCTTACGGCAGAATAGATCGACTTATCTGTTTCTTCATGTCTTGCTGAGTTCCAGAAAGTTCTCACATAAGATTCATACACGATGGTTTTGTCAGTTAAAGCTTTCCCAATCCTGCTCTCTCTTAAAAACTTAGCTATCTCTTCAACCACAGTATTCTCTGTATTTGTTGTATCTAGCAAGCAATAAACGTTATGACCCTTGTCCCAGTCTTTTCCTTTTCCCTGCAAAAGTATTCATTTTAAATCATTATGCACAAGGTTCGGGACATAAAGAGAAATGATGAAAAAAAATTTAAAAATTAAAAAAAAAATTAACACTTGGGATACTCTCTATGTGACAGTACTGATGGATCGGATGGCTGTCTGATCGGATTGTTGTCCAAACGGATTGCCATCATGTGCAATGAAGAATGGTCAACAAAGTCAACAGTTCATGAATCGGATGACCACCTGATCGGAGTGCTGTTCGATCGAACAGTTGTCCGATCGGGTTGCCGCCCGAGCCAAGTTCACCTCTATGACTTTCATTTGTTTGACCTTTTGACTTTTAAACTTTGATTTTATCAGTTTTTAGGAATCCACTTAAGTATCTAGGTCCAAATTAATGACCCTAGGCACTTAATTTGCCGACCAAGTCCAACTTAATGACCTTGGTTGACCCGAAACAAAGCATACTAACGTTTTGTTCAATCCTTTTCAAACATTTTTCTAAAAATTACAAGTTTCAACTTAATGAACTTGCATTGATTTTGCATTTTTTCATGTTTTAACATGATAAGCTCCCAACCCATCTATCCAGCTCAGAAACTTCCTACATCTGCTTCAAACTGTGAATTTGAAGATCAGCTCTCCACTTTGGTTTGTCGATAAAACAAAGCATAAATGTAAAATCTTTTTGGATTTTAAGAAAGTTTCTAGATTAGAAAGCTAATGAAATCTTTTTGATTTTTTGAATGTTAAACTTGAAATGAAATGTAGTAAACGTAAACTATTTACAAACATATTTTTGGTGAGCGTGTTAGGGGATCATATCAGCTGCTGACAAGCTACTAGTACCGTTAAGCTTTGATTTCATACTAAGCATTAAACAATTCACAGTGATTGCTGATATACTGATCCAATTTAAATTTTCACACAAATTTCAATCTGTTCAGGATACGAGTTTAGTGTTTTAAATCCTTAACTTATACGCGTGTACCACCTCAGAATATACTCCCGTATCCAAACTTTCTATATTCAGTCTTACAGGTGAACGTACAATAATGATATCTGTAAACGGGTAATGCGAGGCCATGAGAGCTCAGGTTAGGACTTCCGTTCAGACAGAGAGATGATGGCTCGACTTTTGGTGTGTCCCGTTTGGGGATCTTTTTCTTCAACAGCACATGATTAGCATTTTTCAATGTTTCATCATTTTTTATGCTGAGGGTGAGCTTTAAGAATAAAGCAGTGCAGAGTATTATACGAGGACTAGGCTATTGCTTCCGCAAAATCAGAAGTCCTGGCATAATACCCCAGATATCATTACGCACATAGACCTAGTATATCAGAAATAGAGTCTTTCAAAGAGGATTTCAGGGGTTACCTATATATCCGAGAGATGTTCCCCACGTAATAAGCAAGAAATGATTTATGTTTATATCCCGAACAAACTTACTAAATGTGTAAAAACCCATCGGCATATCATTAGCGAGATTGCTTAACACTTTAAACTTTACATTTCTTTAGCATACTGCAACTGTCTAGCTGATGTACTATCATTTTCCCTTTTTACACAAACTCTTTTTCGGTTTTCTATTGTTTTTGGATTTTGAAATATCTCATGTTTTTGGGTTTTTGAATTTTTTATTGTTTTTGTATTTTCTGAAAATATAACCTATCTCCCCCTAAATACCAAAACAGCTAAAAAATCGACAAACCATTGCAGATTGCTTTTCAACATCATCTACAGTGGTACCTTCATCTACGCCAATAATCCCCTCCGCAACCGATAAAAGCTTCATACCATTATGTTTCAAACAATATTGAAAACGAGTTTTGTCAAACGCTTTGGTATGTAAGTCAGCATTTTGTTCATCGGTGTGGATTTTTTCTATTCGTATAAACTTCTTTTCGAAACAGTCTCGAATGAAGTGATGACTAATTTCAATGTGTTTGGTTTTAGCGTGATGAACAGGATTTTTTGTTATGTTTATAGCTTCCTCGTTATCAACAAAAATAGGAGTGGTAAGAAATTGCAAACCGTAGTCGCGCATCTGTTGCTGGATCCACAAGATCTGGGAGCAGCAGCTGCTAGCAGATACATACTCGGCTTCACATGTAGACAAAGCAACAGAGGTCTGCTTCTTACATTGCCAGGTGACCAATCGGGGTCCGAAAAACTGGCATCCCGCTGTTGTTGACTTAGCGTTCACTTTGCAGCATCCGAAATCGGAATCAGAGTACCCCTCAAGCGTGAAATCACCATCCTTTGGATACCACAACCCCAAGCTTGGAGTTCCTTTCAGGTAGCGCAATATCCGTTTGACGATCGTCATATGCGAAGCTCTGGGGCTTGATTGAAATCGGGCTGCGAGGCAGGTTGGATACATAATGTTCGGTCTTGATGCCGTCAAATACATCAGCGATCCGATCATAGAGCGATACAAAGTTTCATCGACCCTTTCTCCGGTGAGATCTGGGTTTATTCCATGGTTTGTCTCTAACGGGGTGGAATTTGGAGCAGTCCCATACATCCCAAATTTCTCTAAGACATCGTGAACATACTTCGTCTGATGTATGAATGTTCCCTCGGGCAGTTAATCAACCTGAAGCCCTAAGAAGAACTTCATCTCACCCATTGATGACATTTCAAATTTCTGCTTCATTACTTTTTTGAAATATTTGCAGAGATCTTCATTTGTTGACCCGGAAATTATGTCATCCACGTAAATCTGAACTATCAGAAGATGGTCGTCGACTTCTTTTGTGAAGAGGGTGGCATCTATCTTGCCTCGGATGAAGTTGTTGGCTAAGAGATGTTGAGACAAAGTCTCGTACCATGCTCTCGGGGCCTGGTGTAAGCAGTATAACGCCTTATCCAAGAGATAAACCTTATCCTTATGGATTGGGTCAGTGAAGCCTGGTGGCTGTCCGACATATACCTCCTCCTTCACTTTACCATAGAGAAATGTCGACTTCACATCTAGCTGATATACTTTAAATCCTTTCCAAGATGCAAATGCTAGGAAGATTCTAATCGCTTCAAGTCGAGCAACCGGAGCATATACTTCGGTGAAATCTATACCCTCCTGCTGACTGAAACCCTGGACAATGAGTCGAGCTTTGTTGCGAATAATAACCCCTCGATCATCCCTCTTGCACTTAAAAACCTACTTAGTGTTTATCTTCCTATGACCATCAGGAAAATCCACCAGTTTCCAGACACCCAACTTCTCAAACTGGTTCAGCTCCTCTTGCATGGCGTTGACCCAGGAATCTTCAGTTAGTGCTTCCTTGTACGTTCGCGGCTCAATCTGCGAAATGAAACAACTAAGTGAAAACTCTGTTTGTGAAGGAGCAACTTTTGTATAAAAGCAAGTAATGCCCTGGTCAATCTGTTGTCTGGTGCGGACGCCTAATTGCAACTCTCCGATAATCAACTCTTCTAGATGATATGAAAGAGTTCTCGGCATCACCTCTCCTAGAACATCTACCTCACTTTCCAAATGTTTAATATTCTGGTTTACGGCTTGTTCACTGACAGGAATAGTCTGATCTGAAGTTTGGATTTGCTCCCCCTCAGACTCTGAATCACCACGATCGAATATTGGCCTATCATTAGATTCAAGATTATCGTTGACTGCCGTCTGATTGTCAGAAGCTTGTTCACGTTCTGAAGATGTCGGATTTTGCTGAACATCATCATGTTCTCCAACATTGCTTGGACCAGCTTCATCGTCATTTGAAGTTTTTCGTTGACGTTTAAAAGGTTCTGCTGGGAATCTTTCTTGTGATACTTCATATTCTCTTAGAATATCCAACTCGTCAAAGAACTCTGGTTCTTCCTCTATCTCAAATGAGTCCCACAAAGTATCATAATTAAAGCGCCATGAGTCGCCTGGATTCTGAGGTGGCATTGTATAACCTTGATACTGAACATTATGTGCTTTGATGATCCGCTTAAACTTTGGAACAAAGACTCTTTTCATTGGACTTGCATAACCCACGAAGATTCCTTCAATGCTCTTTGGACCAAATTTGCCATAAGGTTCTAGAACTGTGCAGGGAGATCCGAACGGTTCCAGATACTTTAGGTTAGGTTGCGGTTGTTAATCAGCTCAAAACACGTTTTGTTGAATTTCTTCACCGTAAGAACCCGATTGAGCGTATAGCAAGCGGCTGACACTGCTTCTGCCCAGAAATTGACAGGTAGTTTGGAATCAGCAAGCATCGTCCTGGCCGTTTCTATCAGCGTCCTATTTTTCCTTTCTGCTACTCTATTTTGTTGTGGAGTATAAGGTGCGCTGAATTCTTGCAAAATACCTTTGGCATCACAATATTCTTCCATTTTGTTATTCTTAAACTCTGTACCGTTGTCACTTCTTAATCTTCTGATGCAGGTTCGGTACAAGTTCTCAATCTTTCTGAAAAGTGTCATCAAACTTTCAAATGTCTCGTCCTTTGTCTTCAGAAATGTTACCCACGAAAATATCGAATAGTCGTCTGTGACAACTAAGCAGTAGAGATCACCAGTTATACTTTTGACATTCACGGGACCAAAGAGATCCATGTGAAGTCTCTCCAAACGGCCTCGAGATTGAGTTTTCCTTCTTTCCAGGGTGAGATTTCTTTCGCTATTTACCTTTGACACAACTAATGCACTCCCCCTCAAGATGAAAACCCTTTAGATGAACACCAGTTACTAAGTCGTTGTGCATCAGGTGGTTCATTTTTCGCAGGTGAATGTGGCCCATCTTTCTATGCCACAATTGCGACTCTTTTTCAGTGGTTCTTGACATGAAGCAGTGAGTCTAACCCATGGTAGTAGTAGCTACACTCATGTCCAACAAGTACAGATTGTCGACTCTTGGTGCTCTCATGATGACCCACTCCTCGGGGACGACAAACCCAGGCTTCAAAATCATACATTCCTTATCTGTGAAGTGCGTCGAATACATACGATCACAAATTTGAGAAATGCTCAGAAGATTGTTTTCCAACTCGGCGATGTAGTTTACTCTTTCAAACGTGATTATCCCATTCGATAAAGTTCCCTCACCAATGATACGACCTCCCTGGTTTCCGGCAAAACTGACATAACCTCCAGTAAATCCTCTCACATCGTACAACAGGGCTTTTATCCCTGTCATGTGCCGAGAAGCTCCACTATCCATTATCCAATGTGAGATGGATCTCGGAAGCTCCTGCACATATCACAAACATTTAGTGAGATTTTGAAGCAACCCAAGCCTCCATCAACTCAGGTAGCTTTTCGTTAATGACAGTTCTTTTGGTAAACAAAGGTGGGAAAGTCTTGTCGTTCATTTTTAAGCTATCTTCAGATCCAATCTCAACCTCTTTGTATTAAAAGAATTCTTTTTCTTGAGGTTGACCAGATGATTGGTCTTTCTTCGGTACATACTTCTTTTCAGAAGTAGTAGACTTTTATTTTTCAAGTTTCTCATAGTAATCCAAAGGAACATTCATCTTTACCGGTGTGGTAGAAGATGATTGTTTTGCCGTCTCAGAAACCTTTGGTTTTGGAGAACTTGCTTTCTTTTCAACTGATTTTGGCTTCTAAGTTTGTTGAGATGAAGCAACCCGTTTGTAAAACTTGTCAGTGTTAGTTACCAACCTTTTTACGGGTTCAGTTTTGTCTTTTGTGTTTTCATTTTTCAAAACTTTCTTCTCAACAACCATTGGAGCTTTACCTTTTACATCAACTTTCTTTTTCGAACACTCGACAACCGCAGACTTAGGCTTCTAGTTGGTACACTTTCGTGCAATATGTCCAACTTTGTTACACTTGAAGCATGTTCGGGTATCAACTTCCCGACTTGTGCCTTCGGTCTGAGGCTGTGAGGCCTTCTTCTCAAAGAATTCTTCATTTAATTTTGAAAAAATTTCAGATTCTTGCTCGGAATGAGAGTTCGAGCTTTCCACAAACACCTTTTTCTCAGCAAATTTCTTGTTTTGAAAGTTCCTTCTTTGATTGTTCTTACCACCCTGATAACCACCCGACCATCTGTTTTGGTTGTTGTTAGAAAAACGTGGTGGTACAACAGGTTTTTTATAGTAAGATTTATGTTTTTCAAAGTTCAATTGCCTTTTTGAACGTTTCAAACCTTGAATTTCACAAACATCAATCTCAACCAATTTAAACACATTTTTCAATTTGTCGACATTCACATTCTCCAGTGGAAATTCAAGATCCAAATACAACTTATCCGATCCCGACATCTTGTACATCACAAGAGTAGGTTCTTCACTTAAGTTGTCTTTGGATTTTGATTTCGGAATGTATTTGTCCAAAAAGCATTCTTCGTCCTCAGTTGTATCACTGTCAGATTTCAAAACATTTTCAACCACATTTTTAACAACTTCGGACTGAACACTATCTTCATCGGATGATGAAGAAAATGTGATATCGATCGTTTCTGGAAGTTCAACTTCATTTGTTTCATCATCGTTAACCAACCCGGACTTTTTCTTTGAAAAATTATTTAATACTGGCGGTGGAACTTGATGATACCCTACCCCAGTTCCGTCCGAATATACATCTTCACCAGCTTTGTTCTTCCCGATGGGTTTGGGAACTATGTGTTGGAGAACAAAGCTCGCGGAGTTGTAACTGGTTAGTTTCAGATTGATTCGTTCGTTTTCAATCTTAGCTTCCTGAAACTGAAGCTTAAGATTGGCAATCTCATCCAACTGTTGGTTGATTTGCTTTTCTTTCGACTGAAGTACGCCTGACAGTTGAATATTTTCTTTGGTTGTTTTACCGTTGCGCTCATCAGAATCTTTTATCGATCTTTTTAGCTTCTCATGATTTTCAGAAAGTTGACGGTTTTCATGAATTAACTTTCATTTTCTTTCCTAACTTGTTCTACTTCAATTTTATCTTTTTCAAGTTTATTAGTTAATTCTTTGATTCGATCATTTGAAGCTTTTACCAATTTGTCACGACTTAAGATTTGATTTTCAAATTCTCTGACTCTATCAGTCAGTTCTCCAGTCTTTTTAGCACTGAGATATGCATGTGTACTACAAACCTTGCAGTCTTTCATGCAATTTTTGCAGTCGCTTTCACTTTTGGCTTTATCAGTCTTACCTGACCCATTTGTTGAATCATTAGAACTGACCTTGCTCTTTGACTCAGTTCCAGACTTAGAATCTACCTCTAACTCTTTTGCTGCGAGCACCTTGTCTGCCATTTTCTTTAGATTCTCTGCAGTCATCTCTTTAGTCGTGTCGATTATCCCATCATCGACCTTCTTCGACTGTAACTCTTTCTCTTCAGCTTCTCTTGCCCACATTCTCTGTCTTGCTTCTTCCTCTTCTGCTATTTGTTCTATGAGGGTTTCAACATTGATTGATGATGGTTCAACAACTATGTTTCCTTTAGGATCCAAATAGCATTCCCGATCAGCATCTCATCTTTTTGCACTTTTTTCCTCTTTCCATGTTCGATAAATTTTATCTTTCATGTTTTGGGCTAACATCTTCCTAAAACGGTATTTCTCTTCTTCAGTTCGGGTATCTTTAAATGGAACGATTTTTGCCATGAAGGCATAACCCACTGCATCTTCTTCCGGTAACAGATCACTCCAATCAAATCCCTCATCATCATGGATAACGGCTAATGCTCTCGACTTTTCTTTGGGATTTGCTTCAATTTCCTTCATTCTGGGTGGTTCTTCTTTGTTCTGGTGATAAATGGCCCTTTTGTAATAATCGTCATGAAATGGATTGGCCGTTTCATCAGCAGCTGCATTTCGGCATTCTCGTTTAAAGTGCCCCTTTTGCTTGCACTTAAAACATGTAACCTTCAATTTATCAAAACCTAATGTCAATCAACTCCATTTCTTCAGGGTTGATTTGATCATAGTCTTCTTTGGTAAGGTTGGTGTTTCTGATCTTTCCAGCAACTAGGCTCTCATAGGATTCCAAGATTGAGGCCAGAAACACCATCTGTTGTTTGGCTGCTTCTTCGCTGAAGTTTTGTGCATTGTTGAGATTTACAGCAATATTGCATTGGAACATGTTTTTCGGAACAGATTGTTGTTGTTGACCTTGAGCAGAAGAAGACGATCCTCCATGATATCCACTGCTTGAAGTAGAACTGTTGTTTTGATTCTCTTGATTTTGCATGCTTGAGTTTTCTGCTGAGAACGCAGTCTTTGGTGACACAGTTTTTGGAATCATGCTTCCCCGATAATATAGATCAACATTTTGTTGATACGAGATGCTGTTGACTTTGTTTGTCTTTCTAATTTCCAATTCGTGACTTTCCAACCTCTCGATTAGCAAGTCAACTGTCAAATCAGTCGTCTTCACTGTGTTCTTTATCATTAGCACAAAATACTGCCAATCTTTTTCATCGGGCAGTGAATCAAACAACTTATCAACCAATTCTTCCTGTGTAAACGTAATCCCATATCTTACAAGTTCGATCTTTAAGTGACAAAATCTCTCTATCATCTTTGACACCGACTCATTTTTCATACAACCAAACAAATCAAATTCTTTTTTCAACAATTTTTTCTTGTTCTTAACAATTTCTGCTCCACCCACACACTTCATCTTTAATTTTTCCCATAAATCTCTGGAATCTTTGTAGTCAATTAAAGATATAATATCATCCCTCACTGATTGATGTAGCAAGGCAATGCATTTCTGTTCTGCAATGAAACTTTCTTGTTCAATATCAATTAAGTTTTCATAGTCACTTCTTCCGAGGTCAAAACCATTTCTCAAACTCTTCCAACTTTGGTAGGCAAATGCCTTCAGCCATTCCTCGAACCTACTCGCCCATCTGTTGTATTCTTCTATGGCCATCAGCTTGGGCGGTTTATTGTAGGTCCCATAAGCGTTATCAACGCTCAGAGAGTCAGCAATGGCTTTCTTATGATTCGGGTTTGGTGTTGTGGTGTTCGTGTTGTCTGACGTGCTCTCTCCCGTGTTGCTAGTGTAAGCAAATACGTCACTAAATGGGTTTAGAAAATCGTCCCCCATTTTAGAGTACCTGAAACAATTTAACAAACACTTAGACAAATTTTATGATTTTCAGAAATTTCACACTGGTGCACTTGAATCGAATGGTTGTTCGATCGGTGGCACAGTAAGATCAAGAAAGGAGTACTCGAATCGGATTGTTGCTCGATCGGATGGTTGTCCGATCGAGTGGTTGTCCGAATTAATACCACGAAAGCTTTGACTTTTCAACCTGTTGTCCAATCGGTTGGTGATCCGATCGGGTAACAAGATGATGTAAGCAAATGAAAACCAGAACAATCAATGTTGTCCGATCGATTGGTTGTTCGATCGGATAACACTGATGATGTCAGCAACAAGTATTCAAGAACAATCTAATCCAAGTCGTTCGAACAACTGCTCGAACGAGTACATGACGTCAGCAAACAAGAACAGTTCAACATAGTTTTTGATGATTTTGATCTAGTTTTTGAAGGAATTTTCTTATGAAATCTTGAAGGATTATGCTATGAACAATTGCGAACAGATTGATAACAATTTCGTCAAATTTAACCGTAGATTCACGTTCAATTTTAGGTTTTTCTGATTTTTGTGTATGAAAGTGAAAAATTCAATAAGAAGTGAGTAGAAAGTAAGAGAATCTGTCAAATTTCCAGTGAAATTTGACTCTGATCGGCAAGAAAAGCTTGAAATCCGGTGAATTCGTTGTCGTAGATCTCGATTCAGTCTCCTGGACACTCTGATACCACTTGTTAGGTCCGGTTTGTACTGGATCTGATTGATGCAAACGTAGATGAACCGATCTTGATCAAAGTGCGGAATTCTTTGGATCAAGTCACAGAAGTACGACAAAGTATTCAACGTTAAACACCGTCTGAACTTTTTATTAAGATGCTTTGAAAGTACACAAGTGCCAGTAGAATTCAGACTTGACAGAGTACATCAAAGTGTCAGCAGATCTAAAAGTTGCAAAAGTTCTAAATGACATACCCTGATGGGGTATTTATAGGCAACTCAGGAGACTACTAAGTGTTGTCCGATCGGATGGCCCATCCGATCGGGTGACACAAGTCAACTTTAGTCAACACTTTTACAATCCAATCCCATATCCTGAGTTGTCATACTACGTATATACATATATACATAAACATAATTGTTCACAGAGGACATAAACATACAAAATATGACTAAATTCTGACAGAAGTTACAGACGCTTTGAACTAACAGTTGGTTTGGCCCTAGTTCCTGTAACTCGAATCCTAGCCTGGAATATCCCATTTTAATTTTACACCATAGTGAACCGTATGCCTTTTTTACTCTCTGATCGAGGTTCTCGGTATTGAAAAATCTTCGTAAACTAAATCACACGTGTATATGTTGACATTTAAGAGATAAACAGTCAAGAAAATCAAGGGCAATGGTGATATATATGCGGATTAGACACCAAAAAAAACACTCAACAAATGGCTACAATTTAAGGAATGTGTTCAGTGACGGCATTAGATTCCTAATTGATGGAGAAAGGTCTGGTGGCAAGAAAAGCTGCTTCTAGGAGGTTGTCAAGTGTTCTCGCTTGACGATTCCATTCTAGGGTGGTTGGTTTGGTCCTGTTTCCTGTAACTCGAATCCTAGCCCGGTATATCCAATTTTAATTTTACACCATTGTGAACCTTACGCCTTTTTTACTCTCTGATCGAGGTTCTCGGCATTGAAAAATCTTCGTAAACTAAATCACACGTGTATATGTTGACATTTAAGAGATATACAGTCAACAAAATCAAGGGCAATGGTGATATATATGCGGATTAGACACCCAAAAAAACACTCAACAAATGGCTACAATTTAAGTAATGTGTTTAGTGACGGCATCAGATTCCTAATTGATGGAGAAAGGTCTGGTGGCAAGAAAAGCTGCTTCTAGGAGGTTGTCAAGTGTTTTCGCTAGACAATTCCATTCTTGGGTGGTTGGTTTGGCCCTTGTTCCTGTAACTCGAATCCTAGCCCGGTATATCCCATTTTAATTTTACACCATTGTGAACCTTACGCCTTTTTTACTCTCTGATCGAGGTTCTCGGCATTGAAAAATCTTCGTAAACTAAATCACACGTGTATATGTTGACATTTAAGAGATATACAGTCAAGAAAATCAAGGGCAATGGTGATATATATGCGGATTAGACAACAAAAAAAACACTCAACAAATGGCTACAATTTAAGGGATATGTTTAGTGACGGCAACAGATTCCTAATTGAAGGAGAAAGATCTGGTGGTAAGAAAAGCTGCTTCTAGGAGGTTGTAAAGTGTTTTCGCTCGACGATTCCATTCTTGGGTGGTTGGTTTGGCCCTTGTTCCTGTAACTCGAATCCTAGCCCGGTATATCCCATTTTAATTTTACACCATTGTGAACCTTATGCCTTTTTTACTCTCTGATCGATGTTCTCTGCATTGAAAAATCTTCGTAAACTAAATCATACGTGTATATGTTGACATTTAAGAGATATACAGTCAACAAAATCAAGGGCAATGGTGATATATATGCGGATTAGACACCCAAAAAAACACTCAACAAATGGCTACAATTTAAGTAATGTGTTTAGTGACGGCATCAGATTCCTAATTGATGGAGAAAGAACTGGTGGCAAGAAAAGCTGCTTCTAGGATGTTGTCAAGTGTTTTCGCTCGACGAATCCATTCTTGGGTGGTTTGTTTGGCCCTTGTTCCTGTAACTCGAACCCTAGCCCGGTATATCCCATTTTAATTTTACACCATTGTGAACCTTACGCCTTTTTTTACTCTCTGATCGAGGTTCTCGGCATTGAAAAATCTTCGTAAACTAATTCACACGTGTATATGTTGACATTTAAGAGATATACAGTCAAGAAAATCAAGGCCAATGGTGATATATATGCTGATTAGACACCAAAAAAAAACACTCAACAAATGGCTACAATTTAAGGAGTGTGTTTAGTGACGGCATCAGATTCCTAATTGATGGAGAAAGGTCTGGTGGCAAGAAAAGTTGTTTCTAGAAAGCTGTTTCTAGGAGGTTGTCAAGTGTTTTCACTCGACGATTCCATTCTTGGGTGTTGGTTTGGCCCTTCTTCCTGTAACTCGAATCCTAGCCCGTGATATCCCATTTTAATTTTACACCATTATGAACCTTACGCCTTTTTTACTCTCTGATCGAGGTTCTCGCCATTGAAAAATCTTCGTAAACTAAATCACACGTGTATATGTTGATATTTAAGAGATATACAGTCAAGAAAATCAAGGGCACCAAAAAAACACTCAACAAATGGCTACAATTTAAGGAGTGTGTTTAGTGACGGCATCAGATTCCTAATTCATGGAGAAAGGTCTGGTGGCAAGAAAAGCTGTTTCTAGGAGGTTGTCAAGTGTTTTCGCTCGACGATTCCATTCTTGGGTGTTGGTTTGGCCCTTCTTCCTGTAACTCGAATCCTAGCCCGTGATATCCCATTTTAATTTTACACCATTATGAACCTTACGCCTTTTTTACTCTCTGATCGAGGTTCTCGCCATTGAAAAATCTTCATAAACTAAATCACACGTGTATATGTTGACATTTAAGAGATATACAGTCAAGAAAATCAAGGGAAATGGGGATATATATGCGGATTAGACACCAAAAAAAACACTCAACAAATGGCTACAATTTAAGGAATGTGTTTAGTGACGGCATCAGATTCCTAATTGATGGAGAAAGTTCTGGTGGCAAGAAATGCTGCTTCTAGGAGGTTGTCAAGTGTTTTCGCTTGACGATTCCATTCTTGGGTGGATGGTTTGGCCCTTGTTCCTGTAACTCGAATCCAAGCCCGGTATATCCCATTTTAATTTTAGAACATTGTGAACCTTACGCCTTTTTTACTCTCTGATCGAGGTTCTCGGCATTGAAAAACCTTCGTAAACTAAATCACACGTGTATATGTTGACATTTAAGAGATATACAGTCAAAAAAATCAAGGGCAATGGTGATATATATGCGGATTAGACAAAAAAAAAAACACTCAAACAAATGGCTACAATTTAAGGAATGTGTTTAGTGACAGCATCAGATTCCTAATTGATGGAGAAAGGTCTGGTGGTAAGAAATGCTGCTTCTAGGAGTTTGTCATGTGTTTTCGCTCGACGATTCCATTCTTGGGTGGTTGGTTTGGCCCTTGTTCCTGTAACTCGAATCTTAGCCCGGTATATCCCATTTTAATTTTACACCATTGTGAACCTTACGCCTTTTTTACTCTCTGATCGAGGTTCTCGACATTGAAAAATCTTCGTAAACTAAATCACATGTGTATATGTTGACATTTAAGAGATATACAGTCAAGAAAATCAAGGGAAATGGTGATATATATGCGGATTAGCCACAAAAAAAACACTCAACAAATGGTTACAATTTAAGGAATGTGTTTAGTGACGGCATCAGATTCCTAATTGATGGAGAAGTGACTGGTGGCAAGAAAAGCTGCTTCTAGGAGGTTGTCAAGTGTTTTCGCTCGACGATTTCATTCTTGGGTGGTTAGTTTGGCCCTTGTTCCTGTAACTCGAATCCTAGCCCCCGGTATATCCCATTTGAATTTTACACCATCGTGAACCTTACGCCTTTTTTACTCTCTGATCGAGGTTCCCGGCGTTGAAAAATCTTCGTAAACTAAATCACACGTGTATATATTGACATTTAAGAGATATACAGTCAAGAAAATCAAGGGCAATGGTGATATATATATGCAGATTAGACACCAAAAAAACACTCAACAAATGGCTACAATTTAAGGAACGTGTTTAGTGACGGCATCAAATTCCTAATTGATAGAGAGAAGTCTGGTGGCAAGAAAAGCAGCTTCTAGGAGGTTGTCAAGTGTTTTCGCTAGACAATTCCATTCTTGGGTGGTTGGTTTAGCCCTTGTTCCTGTAACTCGAATCCTAGCCCGGTATATCCCATTTTAATTTTTCACCATTGTGAACCTTACGCCTTTTTTACTCTCTGATCGAGGTTCTCGGCATTGAAAAATCTTCGTAAACTAAACCACAGGTGTATATCTTGACATTTAAGAGATATACAGTCAAGAAAATCAAGGGAAATGGTGATATATGTGCGGATTAGACAACAAAAACAAACACTCAACAAATGGCTACAATTTAAGGAACGTGTTTAGTGACGGCATCAAATTCCTAATTGATATAGAAAGGTCTGGTGGCAAGAAAAGCTGCTTTTAGGAGGTTGTCAAGTGTTTTCGCTAGACAATTCCATTCTTGGGTGGTTGGTTTGGCCCTTGTTCCTGAAACTCGAATCCTAGCCCGGTATATCCCATTCTAATTTTACACCATTGTGAACCTTACGCCTTTTTTACTCTCTGATCGAGGTTCTCGGCATTGAAAAATCTTCGTAAACTAAATCACACGTGTATATGTTGACATTTAAGAGATATACAGTCAACAAAATCAAGGGCAATGGTGATATATATGCGGATTAGACACCAAAAAAAACACTCAACAAATTGCTACAATTTAAGGAATGTGTTTAGTGACGGCATCAGATTCCTAATTGATGGAGAAAGGTCTGGTGGCAAGAAAAGCTGCTTCTAGGAGGTTGTCAAGTGTTCTCGCTCGACGATTCCATTCTAGGGTGGTTGGTATGGCCCTTTTTCCTGTAACTCGAATCCTAGCCCGGTATATCCCATTTTAATTTTACACCATTGTGAACCTTACGCCTTTTTACTCTCTGATCGAGGTTCTCGGCATTGAAAAATCTTCGTAAACTAAATCACACGTGTGTATGTTGACATTTAAGAGAAATACAGTCAAGAAAATCAAGGGAAATGGTGATATATGTGCGGATTAAACAACAAAAACAAACATTCAACAAATGGCTACAATTTAAGGAACGTGTTTAGTGACGGCATCAAATTCCTAATTGATAGAGAAAGGCCTGGTGGCAAGAAAAGCTGCTTCTAGGAGGTTGTCAAGTGTTTTCGCTAGACAATTCCATTCTTTGGTGGTTGGTTTGGCCCTTGTTCCTGTAACTCGAATCCTAGCCCGGTATATCCCATTTTAATTTTACACCATTGTGAACCTTACGCCTTTTTTACTCTCTGATCGAGGTTCTCGGCATTGAAAAATCTTCGTAAACTAAATCACACGTGTATATGTTGACATTTAAGAGATATACAGTCAAGAAAATCAAGGGCAATGGTGATATATGTGCGGATTAGACAACAAAAAAAAAACACTCAACAAATGGCTACAATTTAAGGGATGTGTTTAGTGACGGCATCAGATTCCTAATTGATGGAGAAAGATCTGGTGGCAAGAAAAGCTGCTTCTAGGAGGTTGTAAAGTGTTTTCGCTCGACGATTCCATTCTTGGTTGGTTGGTTTGGCCCTTGTTCCTGTAACTCGAATCCTAGCCCGGTATATCACATTTTAATTTTACACCATTGTGAACCTTACGCCTTTTTTACTCTCTGATCGAGGTTCTCGGCATTGAAAAATCTTCGTAAACTAAATCACACGTGTATATGTTGACATTTAAGAGATATACAATCAAGAAAATCAAGGGCAATGGTGATATATATGCGGATTAGACACCAAAAAAAACACTCAACAAATGGCTACAATTTAAGGAATGTGTTTAGTGACGGCAACATATTCCTAATTAATGGAGAAAGGTGTGGTGGCAAGAAAAGCTGCTTCTAGGAGGTTGTCAAGTGTTTTCGCTCGACGATTCCATTCTTGGGTGGTTGGTTTTGCCCTTGTTTTTGTAACTCGAATCCTAGCACGGTATATCCCATTTTAATTTTTCACCATTGTGAACCTTACGCCTTTTTTACTCTCTGATCGAGGTTCTCGCCGTTGAAAAATCTTCGTAAACTAAATCACACGTGTATATGTTGACATTTAAGAGATATACAGTCAAGAAAATCAATGGCAATGGTGATATATATGCAGATTAGACACAAAAAAAAACACTTAACAAACGGCTACAATTTAAGGAATGTGTTTAGTGAGGGCATCAGATTCCTAATTAATGGAGAAAGGTCTGGTTGCAAGAAAAGCTGCATCTAGGAGGTTGTCAAGTGTTTTCGCTCGACGATTCCATTCTTGGGTGGTTGGTTTGGCCCTTGTTCCTGTAACTGGAATCCTAGCCCGGTATATCCCATTTTAATTTTACACCGTTGTGGATCTTACGCCTTTTTTACTCTCTGATCCAGGTTCTCGGCATTGAAAAATCTTTGTAAACTAAATCCCACGTGTATATGTTGACATTTAAGAGATATACAGTCAAGAAAATCAAGTGCGATGGTGATATATATGCGGATTAGACACAAAAAAAACACTCAACAAATGGCTACAATTTAAGGAATGTGTTTAGTGAAGGCATCAGATTCCTAATTGATGGAGAAAGGTCTGGTGGCAAGAAAAGCTGCTTCTAGGAGATTGTCAAGTGTTTTCGCTCGACGATTCCATTCTTCGGTGGTTGGTTTGGCCCTTGTTCCTGTAACTCGAATCCTAGCCTTGTATATCCAATTTTAATTTTACATCATTGTGAACCTTACGCCTTTTTTACTCTCTGATCGAGGTTCTCGGCATTGAAAAATCTTCGTAAACTAAATCACACGTGTATATGTTGACATTTAAGAGATATACAATCAAGAAAATCAAGGGCAATGGTGATATATATGCGGATTAGACACCAAAAAAAACACTCAACAAATGGCTACAATTTAAGGAATGTGTTTAGTGACGATAACAGATTCCTAATTTATGGAGAAAGGTGTGGTGGCAAGAAAAGCTGCTTCTAGGAGGTTGTCAAGTGTTTTCGCTCGACGATTCCATTCTTGGGTGGTTGGTTTTGCCCTTGTTTTTGTAACTCGAATCCTAGCACGGTATATCCCATTTTAATTTTTCACCATTGTGAACCTTACGCCTTTTTTACTCTCTGATCGAGGTTCTCGCCGTTGAAAAATCTTCGTAAACTAAATCACACGTGTATATGTTGACATTTAGGAGTTATACAGTCAAGAAAATCAATGACAATGGTGATATATATGCAGATTAGACACAAAAAAAAAAACACTTCACAAATGGCTACAATTTAAGGAATGTGTTTAGTGAGGGCATCAGATTCCTAATTAATGGAGAAAGGTCTGGTTGCAAGAAAAGCTGCTTCTAGGAGGTTGTCAAGTGTTTTCGCTCGACGATTCCATTCTTGGGTGGTTGGTTTGGCCCTTGTTCCTGTAACTGGAATCCTAGCCTGGTATATCCCATTTTAATTTTACACCGTTGTGGATCTTATGCCTTTTTTACTCTCTGATCCAGGTTCTCGGCATTGAAAAATCTTTGTAAACTAAATCCCACGTGTATATGTTGACATTTAAGAGATATACAGTCAAGAAAATCAAGTGCAATGGTGATATATATGCGGATTAGACACAAAAAAAACACTCAACAAATGGCTACAATTTAAGGTATGTGTTTAGTGACGGCATCAGATTCCTAATTGATGGAGAAAGGTCTGGTGGCAAGAAAAGCTGCTTCTAGGAGATTGTCAAGTGTTTTCGCTCGACGATTCCATTCTTGGGTGGTTGGTTTGGCCCTTGTTCCTGTAACTCGAATCCTAGCCTGGTATATCCAATTTTAATTTTACATCATTGTGAACCTTACGCCTTTTTTACTCTCTGATCGAGGTTCTCGGCGTTGAAAAATCTTCGTAAACTAAATCACACGTGTATATGTTGACATTTAAGAGATATACAGTAAAGAAAATCAAGGGCAATGGTGATATATATGCGGATTAGACACCAAAAAAAACACTCAACAAATGGCTACAATTTAAGGAATCTGTTTAGTGATGGCATCAGATTCCTAATTGATGGAGAAAGGTCTGGTGGCAAGAAAAGCTGCTTCTAGGTGGTTGTCAAGTGTTTTCGCTCTACGATTCCATTCTTGGGTGGTTGGTTTGACCCTTGTTCCTGTAACTCGAATCCTAGCCCGGTATATCCCATTTTAATTTTACACCATTGTGAACCTTACGCCTTTTTTACTCTCTGATCGAGGTTCTCGGCGTTGAAAAATCTCCGTAAACTAAATCACATGTGTAAATGTTGACATTTAAGAGATATACAGTTAAGAAAATCAAGGGCAATGGTGATATATATGCGGATTAGACACAAAAAAAACACTCAACAAATGGATACAATTTAAGGAATGTGTTTAGTGACTGCATCAGATTCCTAATTGATGGAGAAAGGTCTGGTGGTAAGAAAAGCTGCTTCTAGGAGGTTGTTAAGTGTTTTCGCTCGACGATTCCATTCTTGGGTGGTTGGTTGCCTTTACCCAAAACCAATAACTAGACAAACCTACACTCTATCTCATCCCGGTCTCAATTGTGGAAAAACACTAATTTCAAAGACTCACAAGGTAGCTTAAAAATTTAGCTACTCATATTCAAACACAAAGTAAAAACGAAGTCTAAGGAAACAAATTCAGCAAACATTGTCTAATGTATGAGTTTATAAAAACCAAAAACGTATAAACGTCTAACCGAAAAGCCAATATCTTAATCAACTTTCCTATGAGTCCAATACTTCTCTTCTTCTAAAACACTTCTATTCGTCCAACCTGTATGCTTGATCGTCCTCAGCGGGCGTCATCCCCAATAATATATATGTTGTTAGTTTAGCCCATATTCCACTTGCAGCCCAACATAAAAATATTTGTTGCAGCCCAATTTAAAACTCACTCATAATACAATCATCTTTTTATCTTCCAAAGAACTGTATAATAAATGTCATCAATTTTTCACTTTATATAAGCGTCATGCTATTCACACACCCAAACCTTATTTCCACACCTCCCAAAGCGCTCCGCTTTGGCCAAAGCGGGGCGTTTTGGCCTGCTTTCCAGAATACCGGTGATGTGATGGTGTACGATGTCAGTTGAACCGCCCCGCTTTGGCCAAAGCGGGGCGTTTAGGGTTTTTTCTGCAGACAAAGGGTGATGAGACTTGATGGGATGTTATATTCTGTACGGTGTCGCGCAAAAGTGGAATGTTTGAACCCTAAACGCCCCGCTTTGGCCAAAGCGGGGCGCTTCGGTACGAGGTCGCCGGACAGGAAATGACATGCTCAGCCATTGTCTATTGACTTTAATCTAAAGCCCCCCGCTTTGACCAAAGCAGGGCATTTGGGTGTGTTAATAGACCAATGGGTTGTGTGAATAGACAGCCCTTCATATAATCCTCTTTTCTTTTAACGTGCACTAGAAAACTTGGATGTAAACCAATTAATGGATAATTTATTGCAACATTTAATTTACCAATTCTCATTCTTGCAATTCACTTCGTAAGCTTTTTTTTTTTCTTTTCTTTTGGTTTATTTTCACTTAAAATTATCAAAACTTCAAATAGGACCAATTTCAAGTATAATATAATAAAAACAACTCTAAATCTACCCAAAAGTGTAAAAATATTTATATAAAAATATGTATATTCTAGACCACATCAGTACCTTAAACTAGTTTTTGACGGATGTAACATTTTTTTAAATGTTTTTTTATATACAATTGGTGGCGAATAAGGGTGTTCAACATCCGAGCCGATCTAGGGCAAGCTCGGGCTCGACTCAATTATAATCGACCCAGCTCAGCTATGCTCGGTTCGGATTTGAAACTGAGCTGAAAATCTTGGTTTTTAACCGAGTCGAATTGAATTTAAAAGAAATTTTTATACATGGCTTTAAAAATCAAATAGTAATAGTTGAAAAAGACATATTCAAAATAAGTTCAACCTATTATATTACAAGCTAAAATCAAGTTGAACCAAATACAATATAAGTTTCAAATCTCAACGAAATAGAATATAAGTTCAATAGCATCATAATCAATCCTCAATTATACCATAGATATCTAACTACACTCCTATTTATATTAAAATAAAGTATATTAAAAGTAAAATAACCCGTGCTAAACTAAGCCGGGCTAACGAGCGAGCCAAATCGAGCCAATTTGGCTCTTTACGAACTGATCCGAGCTAGGCTTGCTTTTCAATCGAGCCAAGCTGCCTGAACTAAGTTTCAAACCGAGCCATATCGAGCAAGCTTTTTTCTAAACTAAATCTGAAAGAGTTTCGATCCGAAAGCTTTTTGAACCGCCCACTAGCGAATTAAATAAAGAAAAGGAAAAGGGCTGGTGGCTAGATGTGATTTTTGTTTGATTTTTTATTAAAAGTCCACTCTTAAAGAAAAGTCCAATCTTTTGGAGTGATTTTTTATCATGGTTGCAAAAGTTGCTAGGCGCTGCCTAGTCGGATTTGAGAGTACTTGGGAAGTACTCGGTCTAGGCGCAGATTACTCGGGGAGTAATCAGCCTAGGCGAACAGTATTCGGGCTTCGACAGCCTACCTTGTAGCGGGTACTCGGGGAGTACTCGGAGCCTAGACGGGACTTCTACAACCATGTTTTTTATTAAAAGTACACTCTTAAAGAAAAGTCCAATCTTTTGGAGAAAAATCTTCCATCGTGACATTCATATCCATATATTTCTTATCCTGATTTACAAACATTGCTTTTGTAATAATTTTCATTTGTAATAGTTCCAACACTTGAATGGCATCTTCTTCATCCACATCTTCTCCCTCATTGTCATGGAATCATGACGTTTTCCTAAGTTTCAGAGGAGGAGACACACGTAAGACATTTGTGGATCATCTCTACACAAGTCTTGAGGAACATGGGATCCACACTTACAAGGACGATGTAACACTTGCCGCGGGTGATTCAATTGGTCCGGCCCTCTTGAAGGCTATTAGAGAATCACGGATCGCTATCATCATATTCTCGGAAAACTATGCTACATCTTCATGGTGCTTGGACGAGCTTGCGTATATTATGGAATGCATGGAAAAGAGAGGACAAATCGTTTTGCCCATATTCTATCATGTGGATCCCTCGGATATACGATATCAGAAAGGGAAGTACAAAGAAGCCTTTGCCAAACATGAGATAAGGAACAAAAACAAAGTTGAATCTTGGAGAAAAGCACTGTTTGATGCTGGTAATCTTTCTGGATGGGTATCCGAGCACACTGCAAATGGGTAAAATTTCTCTTCATGATTTTAAGCTTTTTGAAAAATTTGAAGTTTTTTCGATTTCCTTACCCATTTTTATCGAAACGCCATATGCGGATCTTCTAGATCCGCCAATGTACTGTGGGGTGATAAACATTCAGCGATTTAGAGAGAATACAAACTTCATACTTGCATTACATTCAAATGTCGACATTACCCGACCCGAGAACCGAGAACCGATCAAACATAAAATACAGAACCGATTCACTACCCTAAATATAGGGTCGGTTCCGGTCCATAGGTCCAAGTCGGGTTTCACCATGAAAAGAACCGAGAACCGACCGACCCGACCCGATTGTATATGAAAAATTGGAACCGATCTAAATACCTAGGTACTTGGGTTCGGGTCGGGTTGAGTATATTTTCGGTTCGGTTCTCGGTTATTTTTGGTCCGGACCTAAACTTGCTCACCCCTACGACATACATAGGGTATTTATAGGGTAAGATTACTTGGGGAACAAGGAATCTAAACTTAGGATATAATATAATAATATAACTAATATTTCTAACTTATGTTATGATAACTAAAATAGTACTAACTTAGGATTAATCACAATTAGGCTAACATGTACAAATTGTTACAACATTTAGCCCATCTTGCTTTACCTTTTTGATGATCAAAACTATTCATTATGTCTCATAATTAAGAGTGTTACAAGCTCCATTTGATATTCCCTTTACACTGTGCATGAGTTTATGTTAGTAATTCTTGTGTATCCAATGTGCAGGCATGAGTCAAAGTTCATAAAAGAAGTTGTTAACAAAATCTCAGATAGGTTGTATTCGTTACTTCCAAGTGCAAACGAAGACTACATTGGAATCGTGACTCGTGTGCACAATTTGAAAATGAAATTAGAACTTGGGTCAGGTGGTGTGCTCATGATTGGAATATGGGGCGTCGGGGGTAGCGGTAAGACTACTCTAGCGTCTTGTCTCTACGATGACATCTCTGGCAAGTTTGATGGATGTTGCTTTCTAGGAGATATCAGGGCTAAATCAAGTAAGGCCGGTGGTTTGGTAAAATTGCAAGAGAAAATTATCTATAGTGTTTTGAAACAAAAAAAAGTGGAAATCGGGAGAGTTGAGGAAGGAAGACGCATGATAAAGAGTAACTTATTTCATAGAAAGGTCTTGATTGTTCTAGACGATGCCGATGACCATAAGCAACTAGAGGCGTTAGCTGGATCACATGATTGGTTTGGTCAAGGAAGCCGTATAATAATCACCACTAGAGAGGAGAATTTATTAAATTCTCATGCAGTAGATATGATACACCATACTAGCTTGCTAAATGACGAAGAGGCTATTGAGCTCTTTTGCAAGCGCGCACCTCGAAATGATAGAAATGTGGAAGATTATGAGTTGCTTTCAAAAGGTGTGGTTTCTTATGCCGGTGGACTCCCTCTAGCACTTATAGTTCTTGGTTCTTTTCTATGTGACAAGGATATAAACGAGTGGAGGAGCGCATTGGCTAGATTGAAAGAAGTCCCAAACGCTAGTATTCTGGAAACGCTAAAAATAAGCTATGATGGACTTAAACAGGTAGAAAAAACATTGTTCCTTGATATAGCATGTTTTTTTAGAGGAACCTATAAAAATGATGCAATGGAAATCTTTGATGCTTGTGGTCTTCACCCTGTTATAGGCATAAAGGTGTTGATACAAAAGGCTCTCATAACCATTTCACATGGTTGTTTTGAAATGCACGATTTGATACAAGAAATGGGACACTACATTGTTAAAGGAGATCACCTTAACAATCCGGAGAATCATAGTAGAATTTGGGAGAAGAAACATGTTCAAAGCATATGGGGTATGGATACAAAGAAGGTAATCCGGATTAAACTAACCATCCATCCATCTTTTAAAGCTAATATATCTATATTAAGGACTCAGTTTTGACACAATGTGTTCTTTTATGACAGGAACTTGACAAGATTGAAGCATTATCTGTTAGTTCCTACATGTATGATTCATTACCAATTCAAAACAATCAAGTTGTTGCAAACATGAAGAAACTACGATGGATTGACTGGAATGTCGGTCGTGGGAGTTCATTCTCAAGAAATTTCCCATCGGGGGAGCTTCGTTGTCTGATAATGAAGGGCAGGCAAAGACAACTTTGGAAGAGTTATAAAGTAAGTATTAAAACATACTCCATATATGGATCAACTTTGTCAAGTATTAGCTTTTCTCTATCCATGCATATGCACTTATTTTCCATTGAACTCTTTATGGATCAACTTTTAACTTTATCTATACTACTATGCAACAGTTTCTACCAAATTTGAGAATGATCAAACTTCAGGCTATGGATTACCTAATCGCGACACCAAATTTTGGCGGACTTCCAAATCTTGAAACATTCATGCTTCATACTTCTCGGAGTATAAAAGAGATTCATCCATCGATTGAAGGCTTGGAAAGACTTGTTTACTTAAGTGTTGAATATTGTAGCAGTTTCAAGAAGTTTCCACCCCTTAACGTGATAAAGAAACTCGAGACTCTTATAATCTCAAACTGCAGTAAACTTTCTAATAGCTGGAAAAAGGTCGCTTCCTCTGAACAATATCGTACAAACCTTTTTGTTACTTGTTTGCAGTGTTGCTGTGGCAACGCGCATGAGGGTGAACTATCAGATGATGTAAGAGCGCCTTTTCTAATTCACAAAGGCGTGAACCATGTAGGCTTACAATTTATTAGCGGATGCTTAAGAAAGTTGATTCTCAGACGATGCAATTTTGGAGATGAAGACATTGACTATGATGTCTGGGATTTACCCAACTTACAAGAACTTGATCTATCACTAAACTTATTCTCACGATTAGATTTTAGCATCTTGAAAGCTCCACGACTCAAATGGCTTGACGTGTCAGAGTGCACAAGCCTTGTAGAATTGTCGGGGCTCCCATTAAGTTTATCGTCTCTTAGAGCAGATGGATGCAAGTCACTAAATACTGTTGGAGATACATCAAACTGTAAATGGTTATGGTATGTCTCATTTTTTGGGAGGACCAATGGAGTAAGTGCACTTGGTGGCGACACAGTACTTCATTCTTTGCTCGAGGTTAATTACGCTCTTTCTTTTGAATTCAATCTTTAATTATATCAACCGAGACACATATGAGAATAACGTTAACCAATAATCATAGATATGTTTTATTTTGGTTTCAGGGATATGCTATTGAAGATCACTTTATCAGTTTCATTCATTCTGCAGGGGACCATATTCCAAAGAGGTTTGTAGACAGGTTGGTTAGGGGGAAGACATTTACATTGCAGCTTCCACCTAATTGGTACCATGACTATTCTGGTTTCTTAATATGCAATGTTAACAACTACTACGCTCTGTCTTTTACGATAAGTATGAAGCAGGATGATCTAGACAAAGATTCTCGGTCTGAGGTTTGGCAGGAGTCTGATGAAGCAGTACCCGAGTCTTATTTTAATTCAACATACGTAGGATATGTTTCCTTTAACTCATTAAAGAGGCATGGTGCAAGGTTGAATTCGGCATACAATATGATTTCACTTTCTATAGACGCGGAGTATGAGACATCTTGTGAAGGTGAGAGTAGGTTTGTAGCTGAACTTGTTCCTAGGAAAAGTAAAGATCATGATCATGGGGTGCAAACAACAAAAGTCACAACAGACTGCTCACAATTTTTTGACGATGAACGTGTGTACGGAAAGACATTTACGATCCAACGTCATTCAGAGTCCTTTATCAAGATTTTATGGCGTCCTTGCTATTGGTACTAGTCTCACAAACCGCTATGCTGATAAATTCTTGTTTTGCATGTATTTTTGGGTATGACATAAAACTTGAATTTTAAATTGTTTGTTAGAATCTTCTTTTGATATGGTATTTTCACTATTAGTCTCTTCATTAATACAATTGACAAAACACCCCTCTGTACTCTAAATTGTAGCGTAACGTGTTTTCATGCAAATAGATAAGAACTAGTTTAGTCTAAACTGAAACTTGCATATTCTAAAATGTTAAGTCGGGCAATTTATCAAATAGTTGTGATGTATACCTCGCAATCTCGCATTCAACATTCTTTGAGTTTCTTCAACATACATTCATCTTCCAAACGGTAAAAACACCATTGCGTCAGAAGCTCGACGTCATCAACAGAAAACATATTTGGAGTAAAAAAAGAATGGAGATGCGGGGTATCGATCCCCGTACCTCTCGCATGCTAAGCGAGCGCTCTACCATCTGAGCTACATCCCCATGTTGTTTGGTTACTGAAGCTTATTTTCATGACTGAAATCATTTTATTTTAGTTAGGTTTTATAACCTTTTTTGTTCTACAATATTTGATTATTTGACAAATAAAGTCACAATTTCGTTAAACCAAAATGATTTATATTTTATAATATTTAAACGTGAGTATAGATGGGAAGAAGAAGATACACATCAACAAATTATTCATAATAAACTTTACTCTTCTTTTAGCAGCTTATATCAAGCATCGAGGTTCTGTCCACCTTGTTGGGCCTTTTAAATGGGCTTCTTTACTGAATTAGTTGGGCTTAGGTTGGTTCACAACAAAACGGATAGTTGTTAAACTTAATACCTTTTTCTTATTTGGTTATCTAATTATTTGAAGGATTTTATAACTGAACTAGTATTAAGCCATTGCGTTACAGCGGTTGTTGTAAAACTGTGTCAAGTAGTACAAATGCTATACCACTGTCAGCGACCACCAAAACCGGAAAAGCTCGTAAAAACAAATTAAATAAAAACGAAAATAATAACGCCGAGCGAAAAGCAGACGTAAAATCTTTGAATCACGAACGCTCGTTGCAGAGAAATTAAATCGAAACGTAAAACATAAAAAATATAACTAAGTCAATCCAGGACCCGCGCGTTGTACGAACTTGTTAAATGGAGAAAAATAGATGTGCTGCAACATACCAGTCAAACGGGAAAAAATATACGAAAAAAATGTTGAACCTCACACGCACGCTGCGGTGCGTTAACTCACAAAATTTAGAACGAAACGAAAAACTTGGGAAAGATGATAAGTATGGTGGACCAAAATTGAAAATAAAAAAGAGTTGGGATTAAATTGCAAAAGATGAAAAATTTTGGGTTAAAGGTAAAAAAAAACAAAGGGCCTAAATTGCAAAAGTGAAGTTATTTATTAGTCTTAAATAAAGATAAGGATAAAAATAAATGATATCTATATATTGAGTAGGAGTTGGGTGGAAAGTCTATTTTTCCTAGAAAGTCTAGGAAGGAATAAGAATTGGACATGTGTCATTGAGGGATTTTAAGTAGAAGGGCTATCATGTAATTTCACATTTTAATTTTATTTTTAGAATGTATCTTCATTAACTAAAATTCCATGATTTTCGGAATTTTTATTATTTTCGAATTCAAATCTGGAAGTCAATGTGTTCATTAACTAAAATTCCATGTCACATTACATCGCATATTCCATTGTTCAGAAGATTACTGGAATTTATCAGCATGTTCTTGGTGCTGTGTTTTAACAGTTTACAGGGCTAAAGTCAATTTTTTTATAGATCCCACAATATAAAGATGGTAAAACACAGGGTATGAATCTGATTGCTGTTAAAACACAAATGTATGAATATGAATGCTAAAACACAAGTGTATGAATCTGCTTGCTGTTAAAACACAACTGTATGAATCTGAATGCTAAAACACAGTTGTATGAATCTGCTTGCTGTTAAAACACATCTGTATGAATCTGGATGTTAAAACACATCCGTATGAATCTGCTTGCTGTTAAAACACACCTGTATGAATCTGGATGTTAAAACACATATGTATGAATCTGCTTGCTGTTAAAACACAACTGTATGAATCTGCTTGCTGTTAAAACACATCTGTATGAATCTGGATGTTAAAACACATCTGTATGAATCTGCTTGCTGTTAAAACACATCTGTATGAATCTGCTTGCTGTTAAAACACATCTGTATGAATCTGTTTGCTGTTAAAACACATCTGTATGAATCTGAATGCTAAAACACAACTGTATGAATCTGCTTGCTGTTAAAACACATATGTATGAATCTGGATGCTAAACCACAACTGTATGAATCTTCTTGCTGCTAAAACACAACTGTATTAATTTGTTTGCTGTTAAAACACATCGTCAAGAAAACGGAGATGATAAGAACAATATTTGAATGGTGAAGATGAACTCGGAGATGGTGGAGATGGAGAAGTGTTTTAATTTGATCCGGTGCTCTCCATCGTTTCTAAAGTTATCTTCTTCCATGATTGTAGTTATTTTTGGTAGGGATTGGGGTTTCCAAGATGGGTTTGGAGAGAGAGAGAGAGAGGGGGGAAAATCGCTTGAATTTAGGAACTGGGCGGTTATCTAATTGATTTAAAACACGGCCATTGACAAAATTGCCCCTACTCATTTAAAACAATCAATTAATTAAACTCAAATATTACAAGATTGCCATTGATTTAATCTCAACCCTTAAACACACCAATCGGATGGACCAGATCGCTTCCTAGACTTTCTAGGAAAAACACACTTTCCGTGCGAACCCTACTCCTATATATTAATTATTAATATTAAAATAAATTTATTAAATAATTATAAATAAAATTTATGAGGTTGAAGGAGAGAATGTCATGTGCCATTATTTAGAGTCTTTTATTATAAGTTAGGTTTGGCCAAGAAAAATATTTTTAGCAGAATAAACGATGTAATCAGATGTATCGTTACTGGAATGAGCTCTGAAGTTTCATCATGTGTGAAATTTCATGTTGGTGTTTTCAATTTGGTCAAGAAAAGATTGAGTTTGATTTGGGATTCCGGGGGTACTAAAGGAAAAGAAATGAATGAGAAACGGGAAGCGGTTTTTCAAAAATGTGTTTATGTTGAGAAATATGAGTATCGCGTTGGAGAGTAACTTATGCGACGTCGTGGCATCATAGGTAAATGATGCAATTTCAAACTTATGTTATATCTTGGTATTTAATTGAAACTAGCAATAAAACCGGCGTACATTGCGGCGAGAGAACATCGCAAACATCGAATGGATTAGTCCAAACGTCATGTGATGTGTTAACCGTATGGAAAATGCGCATTTTGACGTATCGAATTGAACCCAAAGTAACCTATATAAGCATTGTGATTGGATCAAAACGTAAAGTAAATCAAATTTATATGTGACCCGACTCTCATACATAGAAAAGAACTACAATTTGACTCCCACGTTCGAAACAAAATTTACGAAACATACATAAAGTACGCACGAATACATATTATATTTGTCCTGACTCATCTTCCAAATCAAAACGTAGAGCAACTCAAATTTATAGTACATAAAAATATGCATGTAAATTTTTTTCTTGATTGAAAAAGTATTATATTTGACCTAAATCGTTTTCCAGAAAAAGTTTACGTCGACACATAGAGCAAATCATATTTATACCAACACGTAAATAAAAATATGCACGTAAAAACAGTTTTTTTTAAGTAAAGGAAGTATATGGGTAAACTCGAAACAAATTATAGGTAAAAAAACTTAATAGGTTAAAAGGTTCGTAAAACCGTACCAAGTAGCACCAATGCAACACAATTGTCGGTGACCCCAACATTGGAAAATTTCGTAAAAATAAAATAAATAAAAAAGGAAAAAAATAACAACGAACGAAAAGGAGACGTAAAATCCTTGAACTACGCACTCCCGCTGTTGTGTGTTAATGCGAAGAAATTAGATCGAAACGTAAAACGTAGAAAAGAATAACTAAGTCGAACGGGGAAAATAAACGTGTTGCGACGAACCTGTCAAATGAAAAAAAATATACCAAAAAACGGTGAACCTCACACACATGTTGCGGCGTGTTATCTTGCAAAATTTAGAACGAAACATAAAACGAATAATTTGTGTAAGATGAAACTTATAAGGGGCCAAAGATGAAAATAAAAAGTGTTAATGTTAAATTGCAAAAGAAAAAAAAAACATTGGGTTAGAAATGAAAAATCACCTTTTTGTTGAAAATCTCCCCCATGCATGGGGTACAACTCTATAAAGCAACATTTTGTTGCTAATTTATAGTTTATAACTAGAATTACGACCCGCCGCAATGTGGCGGGGATTCTTTAGTTAAAACTAAGTCAATTTAGGACTCGCACGTTATGTTGAACCTGTCAAACGGGAAAAAAATAGACGATGTAAACGTTCACCCACACACGCACGTTGCGTCGTGTTAACTCGCAAAATTTAGAACGAAACGTAAAAGCGTTAAACCAAAGACGCATGTTTCGATGTGTTAAGTCACAAAATTTAGAATGAAGCATAAAGCGAAAAATTTGCGTAAAATGAAAACTATAAAGGACCAAAGTTGAAAGTAAAAAAAGTTGTGAGGATAAATTGCAAAAGATAAAAAGGTTTGGGTTAAAACTAAAAAAAACAAATAGTTTTGGGTTAAAAGTAATTTATGAAATACTTTTAGGTGAAAAGTAAAAAAATCATTTTTTTTAAAAACCTCCAAAGCCAAGGTTACAACAAGTAGTCAACAACCATATGCATAACCATTTTTTCTTTGAAAAATCCCTAGGGACGTAAAACTGTGCCAAATAGCATCAATGCCACATTACCGCAGTGACCACCAACACTGAAATTGGGGTGTGTTTATGTGAAGAAATTAGACCAAAACGCTAAACATGAAAATTAATAACTAGGTCGATCTAGGACCCACACGTTATGTCGAACTTGTCAAAAGGGAAAATAATAGACGATGTAAAAACGTTAAACCACACATACACGTTGCGTCGTGTTAACTCGCAAAGTTTAGAAAGAAACGTAAAAACGTTACATCATGCACGCACGTTGCGATGTGTTAACCCACAAAATTTAGAACGAAGCATAAAGCGAAAAATTTGCGATAAATGAAAACTATAAAGGACTAAAGTTGAAAGTAAAAAAAAAGTTGTGAGGATAGATAATAAAAGATAAAAAGTTTTGGGTTAAAAGTAAAAAAAAGTTGTGAGGATAGATAGTAAATGATGAAAAGTTTTGGGTTAAAAGTAAAAAAACAAATAGTTTTGGGTTAAAAGTAATTTAGCAAATACTTTTTGGTGAAAAGTAAAAAAGTTGATTTTTTACTCGACATGTATGCATAAAAAGTTTGCTTATTTATAGTGTTTTAATTTAATATTTATTGGGTTTAGAGAATGATAGCATTCTGATTGTGATGTGGAAGAGAACTTTTAAGTAACCAATCTGATGAATTTCTTGCCATTATCTGGTAAATCTGCAGTGGTATCTCCATTCTCCATCGTGCTTTAGCTTTTGAAAATATAAGCTACTCAAAGAAGATTTGAAATAAAAATTAAATTAAAACTTTTAGTTCAAATATTTTTGGGTTAATCTTGACGGGTCACACTATAGGGCTTTAGATGATTTCTTTAGCTCTTTGTGTTTTATTTAGTCCAGTTCCATAATGGGCTTTGCCCACGTGCTTTTGTTTATAGCCGTTAGGGTTTAGGTTGAGGGGGCAATCTTGACATAAAGTCTTTCAAGTGGGTCAGTTCGAGTTGCTTTTAAAATTATGTGGGTTGGTTTGGGTAAGATGTTTTAACTAAACGGGTAACAATGGGTCAGTTGAAATTCCATCTTGTTATTTTCGGGTCAAAGCGTGTCAACAACTTTAAATAAATGGGTCGATGTGGGTTAGTGTCTTAAAAAAAGGGACAGGTTTCGGAATTGGTTTTGGGCAAGCACAAGTATCCGCACGAGACGAGTTACGGCATGGAACATGTTTTGGATCGGAACGGGTTCGGTTCGAATAGAGTTCGGACCGAGACGTGTTTCATCACGGGGCGGGTTTTGGATCGGAGCGCGTCGGTTCGGATCGGGTTTCGGGCCAACACGGGTTTCCACACGGACGGGATTCAGATCGCAACAGGTTTTAGGACACAAGTTTTCGCACGGGGCGAGTTTCGAGTCAGGACGGGTTTCGGTTCGGTTTCGTTTTTTTGTTTTGGTTTGGTCGGTTTTCTCGGTTTCGTTTCAAATCGGTTTCGATATTTCAGTTTTTTTTGTTTCGTTTCGGTTTGTTGTTTCTGTTTGGTCTCGGTTTATTCGGTTTCGTTTCAGTTTTGATTTTTGTTTCATTTTAATCGGTTTTTTTGGTTTCGTTTCGGATCAGTTTCGATCTTCTCATTTTGTTTCGTTTCGTTTCATTTCGGTTTTTTTTTTCATCTTGATCGGTTTTGTTTTTTATTTCTTTTGATCGATTTTTTTGGTTTTGTTTCGGATCGGTTTCAATCTTGTTAGTATTTTTGTTTCGTTTCGGGTCTGTTTCGATCTTTTCAGTTTTTTTTGTTTTTTTTTCGGTTTCTTTTTTTTTGTTCGTTTATATGGTTTCATTTCGGGATTGATTTTTCGTTTTGTTTTGATTGGTTTTTTCGATTTCGTTTCGGATTGGTTTCAGTCCTATCAGTTTTTTTGTTTCGTTTCGGTTTTTTTGTTTCGCTTTGGTCGGTTTCGTTTCGGTTCAGTTTTGAGTTTTTTTGTTTCGTTTTGATCTGTTTTTCTGTTTGGTTTCGTTTCGGTTTCGATCTTTTCGGGTTTATTTGTTTCGTTTAAGTTCAGTTTCGATTTTTTCAGTTTTTTGTTTTATTCCGGTTTGGTTTCGGTTGTATTGTTTCATTTTGTTTGGGTTTTTCGGTTTCGTTTTGGTTCGATTTTGATTTTTTTAGTTTTTTTGTATCGTTTTGGTCGGTTTTGTTTTGGTTTCGGTTTTTTCAGTCTCTGTCCTAACTCGAACAAAAGGTATAGTTATGATGAAATCATGTTTTTAGATATAGCAAAAAAAAAAAAAAAACCCCAACCCGTTTCGACCCCGAAACCCATTTCGAACAAGACTCGATTTGACCCGAACCCGTTTGGACCCGAATACGTTCCAACCCGGACTCGTTCTAACGCGACCCAAAACAACCCTTTTTTAGTTTGACCCTAACCAATTCCGACCCTAACCCGTTCAAACCCGACCCAACCTGTTTGCGAGTCCTAGGTTTAGGCTAAGTCGAAAAGAAATCTGTTCGTGTTTGTGAATAGATCGTAAGAGTAGAACGAGTTTTCTGTTGCCGTTGTAATTCAGGGCTTGTTATAGCCATGTGATTCTAAATAAACTAGGTATGAGTTTTGATTTCAAGTAGCATTCTATTGTGTGTTTGCTCTTTCATATTAACGAGATAGCTTCTGTCCTTTCTGTTACAAACTTTGATTGTTGCTGCGAGTTTTGGGGGCTTGAACCAACATTAATTTGGTATTCGAGTTCATGATCTAAGGTTGTGGAGGAGGCGAAATGGTGACCTAATCTGTGTGATTTAGACGCAATCGGGCCTGTGATCCGAAATGGAATCAATATGTGTGATTGAGCGACGAGAAGCTTGCATGGCCAAATCAATTTTTTTTTGAGGTGGAGATCTGTGAAGATCTGTTGAGCGATGATGTAGGGATGTTGGGTTTGAGCCGAATAGTTCGACTAACCTTGAGAGCGGCTATTTTGAGTTGAGGAGGACCGACCCCTGCCGCGTCCACGGAAGCGACCGCGTCCGCGGGAAGAGTCGGATGCAGGCGGAGAAGCCGTGGTGTGGGACGAAGCTGAGGTGGGGCGTGTTTGGATTTGGGTGTGGAGGGCTGTGGCCGCCTGATGAGCAGAATGGATTGCTTGGTTGGCTTTGGTGGTCTCGTTCATGCATAGCTGAGAGCGAACCTCGAAGAACGAGGGCAAGGGTTTGGTGTTTTGGAGAATGGTGGCAACAGTTTCATATTGTTCGGTTAGGCCGGCTAAGGTTTGCAACACGAGATCTTGTTCAGCAACTGGGGCATCGACGTTATTTAACTGATCAGCTATGACCTTGATCTCTTGACAATATTCATGCATGGAGGAAAAATTTTCAAGTCGGGTGTTTGCGAACTTTTGTTTGAGATAGAGGGCGCGGGTGGCTTTATTGTCTTGAAAAATATTTTCAATGGCTTTCCATGCATCATATGCAGTTGTGCTCTTTTTTATGACAGTTTTGAGAAGACCAGGAGATATTGTGCCATATATCCATTGGAGAACGATAGCATCAAGACATTCCCAAGAGTCGGTGGTAGGAGGAGCCGATTGCTTTTCCTTATCAGACGAAGAGGCGGCGACGGGTGGGTCACGTGGCTTGAGATGATCAGCCACGCGAAACGCCGTACAATGGATGCGGAAGAGTTCCGACCATGTGTTGTAGTCAGCGGCGTCATTGTCTAGGGTAATGGGAACCGAGGTGCGAATGTTATTGACCGTAACAGCCGGGTGAAGCTTGTTGTCAGCCATGAGGAAGACTGAGAGGGGCGGCGGCAAGGATGCAGCGGCAGAAAGGTGTTATTAACCGTAACAGCAAGGGCCATTTGGTTTTCTTGTGAAGGATCTCAAGACCAAGGAACCTATCCTACGATGCAATAGCTCGGTCGACCTCTATCCTCTCACCACCAACTTCATCAAGCCTGCCTCCAAACCTACCGCTCTAGCTGCTGTCACTCAAGACCGTTGGCATAAACTTCTTGGGCACCTGGGCAACTCTTTATTGCATTCCTTAAGAACTAGTTCTTTTATTGAGTTTAACAAATCGAACGATAAACTTTGTCAGTCATGTGTTTTTGGCAAGAGTGTTAGACTCCCCTTTTATGATTCTACGAATAAAACTTATTTACCTTTTGATATCATTCATAGTGACTTGTGGACCTCCCCGGTTCTTAGTACCGGACATCATCATTATTATATATTGTTTCTTGATGACTTAACAGATTTTCTATGGACTTTCCCTCTTACAAACAAATCTCAAGTTTACCACACCTTTACCAACTTCTATAATCATATTTCTACACAGTTTGAACGCAAAGTTAAACAATTTCAATGTGACAACGGCACCGAATACACCAACAATAACTTTAAACAATTTTGTCACATAAATGGTATGCACTTTCGTTTTTCTTGTCCCCACACTTCCTCTCAAAACGGCAAAGCTGAGAGAAAAATACGTACCATAAATAATATGATTCGTACACTTCTATCTCAAGCCTCTCTACCTCCCTCATTTTGGCACCATGCCCTTGAAACTGCTACCTATCTTCTAAACATTCTTCCTAAGAAAACTCACAAGTTTTTATCCCCCACAACCCTCCTATACAATGTTATTCCAACCTACACACATCTTCGCGTGTTTGGTTGTCTATGCTATCCCATCACCCCCTCCTCCACCATCCACAAACTCACCAACCGTTCTAAACCCTGTGTTTTTCTCGGCTACCCCTCCAACCACTGCGGATATAAATGTTTTGATATTACTAATAATCATTTTTTTATATCTAGACATGTTCAATTTGAAGAAACTGTTTACCCTTTCTCCATTCAACACCCCACCACTCAAAACTATTCTTTTCTGTACCCACCCTTTCATCCACTGTTGAGAAATCATGTGGATTCCTCCCTTCATGCTACCCCATCTAATGAACCCACTTCACCTCCACTAACTCACCTAATGACACACCACCTCAATTTGTCGGCCCACCCTCACCTGGCCCACATCTCTCCTCCCAATCCCACTCTCACGGCCCAACATCCACTGGACCTCACCTTCTTTCCCAAAGGTCGTCCACTACTGTTCCCTCCCCAAGCCTATTTATTCCTTCCTCAACCTCCAACATTCACGTCCCACCTCCTACCCACCCATCGGCCCAATCATCAGCTAACACCCCTCCCCACCCGGACCACCATCAGCCCACCCATTCACACTCACCCCAACCGATAAACCAACAGCCTACCCCTCCTCTCTCGGCTCCTTCGCAACCTGTCCGTACCATGCGCACTAGAGCCATGGACGGCATTTCCAAACCCAAGCAACTGTTTAACCTTCACACTACGTCCATTGTTCCAATCCTGAAAACTCCCCACCTTGCCTTGTCCACACCTGAATGGTTCGATGCCATGCAAAACGAATTTAGTGCAGTTATTAAAAACGAGACCTGGGAACTAGTACCACGTCGCTCAGACATGAATATTATTCGAAGTATGTGGCTATTTAAGCACAAATTTCGTTCTGATGGCTCTTTAGAACGCTACAAAGCAAGGTTGGTATGTGATGGTCGTAGTCAACAGGTTGGGGTTGACTGTGGTGACACTTTCAGTCCGGTGGTAAAACCCACCACCATATGGACGGTTCTCTCATTGGCTCTCTCAAAATCATGGCCCATTCATCAATTAGATGTTACGAATTCATTTTTGCACGGTCACTTACAGGAAACGGTTTACATGCACCAACCAATGGGATTCCGACATCGGGACTACCCTTATTATGTTTGCCAGCTCAAGAAATCCCTTTATGGCCTCAAACAGGCACCCAGGGCCTGGTATCAACGGTTCACTGATTTCGTTCTTCAGCATGGTTTTGCACAGTGCAAAACTGATAACTCATTATTTATTTTTCATCATGGTCTTGATGTTGCCTATCTTCTCATCTATGTGGACGATATCATCCTCACAACTTCCTCTGATCAACTACGTCAACGGCTTATGACTCTACTTGCGGGAGAATTTGCTATGAAAGATTTGGAACCTCTATCTTATTTTTTGGGTATCTCGGTCACTAGAACGGGGGACACTCTATTTCTTTCTCGGCATGCATATGCCAAAGACATTATTCATCGTGCGGGTATGGACACGTGTAAGCCGGTTGCGACCCCAGTAGACACGCAGAGCAAATTGGCTAGTGAACCGGATTCTCTGTTTGATGACCCCACCACTTATCGCAGCCTTGCAGGTGCATTACAGTATCTCACCTTCACGAGACCTGACATCGCTTATGCTGTTCAGCAAATATGCATGCACATGCACGCTCCATGTATGGCTCACTGGAATGCTCTTAAGCGTATTATCAGATATTTACAGGGCACTGCTGATTATGGCCTTCAACTTACCTCTTCGGCGGCACTCTCTATTCGTGCCTATACGGACGCAGACTGGGCCGGGTGCCCTGATACGCGTCGTTTCACATCCGGTTATTGTGTCTATCTTGGCAATAACCTGATATCGTGGTTTTCTAAGCGACAATCCACCATTTCTCGCTCTAGTGCTGAAGCCGAATACCGTGGTGTTGTCAACGTCGTCGTAGAAATATGTTGGCTGTGAAACCTTCTTCTCGAGCTCCATTGTCCGTTGAGCAAAGCTTCTCTAGTTTACTGTGACAATGTCAGTGCCATCTACTTAACAGGGAACCCGGTTCAACACCAATGAACCAAGCACATCGAACTCGACATTCACTTCGTACGCGAACATGTTCAGAAAGGCTTGGTCCGTATTCTTCACATGCCTTCTCGATTTCAGATTGCCGACATCTTCACCAAGGGTCTTCCTAGAGTACTCTTCGATGATTTTCGATCCAGTCTCAGCATACGTTCGCCTCCCGCTTTGACTGGGGGGGTGTAATAGATGTCACTAATTCTGTCAATATTAATTGTATTGCTATTATGTTCATTGTATGATTTATCTCCATAAATAGGAGATTGCCTTGTACCTTTATATAGGGTTTATGGTTAATGAAAAAGATCAAGGAATTAATATCATTATACAAAATTCAAGAAAAGACCAAGACTTCTGTGGTAAGGACCAGGGGCGGACCTAGCATAGAACAAGGGGTAACCCCCGTTGCCCCTTGACGCTCCGGCGATAGTGTAAAATTAGTGTAAATTTTAGAAAAATTTGACGTTTATTCGATTTCGTTGCCCCTTTTTATAAAAACGTTTCCCCTTTATATTTTTTCTAGATCCGCCACTAGTAAGGACGAACCACCAAGCACCTGAGCTCTATATATGAAGGTAGAAGAGAAAAAAGCGGAGGAAAGTTGTGTGTTGTATCGATGTTCTATGTGAACCATTATAAAGAACTTGTTGTTAGGCTTGTAAACAAACTGAACGAACACAAACAAAAGAAGGCATTGTTCGTGTTCATTCATTAAGGAATGTGCTTGTTCATGAATTGTTCACCAACGCTTATTGAACGAGATTTCTTATTGGTGTTCATTCATCAAGGAAGTAAACGTGTTCATGAACACTTACCAAACACAAATGAACTCAAACAAATGCTCATGAACATAAATGAACACAAACAATGTTTATAAACACAAATAAATATGCATTTTTCATCACATAGATTAACACAAGATTAAGAAGTTTGTCAAGATTTAACACAAACTGAAATTGAAATGGTCAAATGAGGGATGTTGGGGGAGGCATAAAGTATAACTAGGATTTCAAATGTTTAAAAAATACAAATGAGCAAACATAAATGAACACATTACCGAACTTTCACGAACATAAAGGAACAAACGCAACCTCTGTTCATGTTGGTGTATTTTACGACCAAATGGGCAAAAGCGACCGAAATTTACGACCAACAAAAATGGTTGGAAATTGACGTGCGTGCGTGATGGTGTATTTTTAAGATACATTTTAGCTCTTTTTACTCGCCGATTCAAGTTTTAAATTTATAAAACACGATATTCTACTATCACTCTACACACACGTTAGGGAAACTGCACCCATCGCGGACGTAGTATAGTGATGGCAAGATACCGAGGTCGTCCAAGGACATAAGAGCTTTTAGTACCGGCTTATCGTTAACGTCTAATCTAACCAAACTTTAAGAAAAGATTTTTAAAGCTATAAAAAGATAAAATAAAAGGCAAAAATAAAATATAAGGAAAAAAACAAATAGACAAAAAGTAATCACTTAGTTCCAACTCCTTTTTTATGTATCCTTTTGATGATTTTCGCACTTTGGACATTTTAAGAGATTATATTTAAGTTATAGTAGTAGGCCCCCTTCCAGGCAACGTTACCCTCAACCTATTGGTTTGAGTTAGCAAGGATACAGTCCCGCAAAGTTGGATTATTGAAAGATAATTAAGTAAGTTATTAATGCGAAAAGTGGTAGGCCCCCTTCCAGGCAGCTTATACCCTCAACCCTTTGGTCTGAGTTAGCAGGGATACAGTCCTCGCATGGTTAGTTTAAAGTTTTAATAGGAGTGTATAGATAAGGGATTCAAGCGGTTCCTACTTCTCCCGCGGGGGTTAAGACCGCCCTCTCGGGAAGTAATACTAGGCTTGAGCCAGGTTCTCGCAGGATCTATACACTGAACGAGACATAGAATTTACCCAACCACCCTATGAACCCCCTTCCAGGTAATTAACATGCTTTATATAGACCGTAAAGACATGAATATAAAAAACTAGTTATTAAAGTCATTAATACATACTCAATTAAAAAGTTGTCAAAGATTGGAAATCAAAAAGTAATACATAAAAGATTTGTCTTCAACAAGTGGTGTAAGAGTTTAGCCAAACATGGCCTTTGTTTGACAACGTGTTTAGCCAGTATCCGTTCTCACGGTTTTCATACTATTAGGCGTTTGGCGTTTGTAGTTTTTGGCGTTTTGTAAACAGTTTTTTACAGATACAATGTATTTTATTAGTGGAGAATTAGATCACAAACAACAGAAAATTATCCCTAAAAAATAAAAAAATAGAAAATGAAAAAAAAAATAAAAAATGCTAATCCAATTTCTCATCCAAATCTTCTCTGTCGTCATCCTCTTCTTCTTGAAGTTTTGTGCCTTAAACCTTTGAATACCTTTGCTAGATGTCGATTTTCCTACATAGCGTTCGTCCTTTAGACGAAGCTGATCAGTGGCATCCAGTATTTTGGTGTGATCTATTGTTGTTTGGTGGCATGTTGTTGAAGATCAATGCCTGTTCGGATGCCATTATGATCATGGAGTCCAAAATAGCATTTACACTAGTATCGATCCCTTCATGTGTCACGGCCCCCGACCTGTTTTGCCTGGTTCGGAAGCCGCGGGACAGAAACCCGTGGTATTGGTATTTATATTGGCAGCGGAATTTTCAACAGGACCGTTTGTCAGAAAATAATATCAGAGTTTTAAAAGAAAACACCGAATTATTTTATTATAATTCTCGGGACAAACCCCATATTTTACAAGTAAAGAATTTCACTGGAAAATCCCCTGATTACAAAAAACATGTTTATTTCTATTCACTGAGCCACTTTTTTTAAGCTGGAGTGCTCCGCAGCACGTTTTCCTTTTTCCTCACAGTAAATCACCTGAAAGATGTTTTAAAAAGATTTGATCAGCGAAAAATACTGGCGAGTGCATTCAATTTATACAAAAGACACATTGTTATAATATACAGTATTAAGAGCGATTACAATGTTTATATCAACCATTTACCCCAAATCGGTATTTGTCACTCCACCGGATCTGTAACTATTGTCATATCACACATTGCCTAAGCCGTTGTCCAATGGTGAAGATTATCAAGTAGTGTATACAAAACCCCACATACCTGCAGTAATTGCAGATCACAAAGACTTAATCACTGTAATTATAACTTTGAAAACAAGTAGGGTTTTGAAAGCAAATTTGATAAAAAGAGAATGACTCACATTGCAAATTTAAAACGACCAAGCTTGCCTACTGTTTTAAGCTGGTAAGCCTAGTAAAATATAAAATGCAAACGAAACTAGGTTAGTAACATAATTCAATATTTACGATAATTTCACGAGATCGAAACCCTCACGACGAATGACAAAGTATAGCCCAATGTAGGCAGCACTTAAACATCCATCGGATTAGTTTTATTCGATCGGATATTGTATCGTAGCAGTGATCGAGTTATTACCCTGTTATCGTAGCAGAAACTCGAGACTCGGGTCGTATTTTTGAAAGAAATAGAGCATAGATCAACGTACGAAGTGAATTTTTTTCGTCGTAAAAAGCAAACAGTTCAAGTGTCAAGCCCCTGGCTTTATAGCCAGTTTTGAACCCGGTCGTGAGTCGCGCACGGATCCGCTACAACTGGCGTGTGTCGCGTGGACGAACCATCTAGCCTAGGCTAGCCTTGTGTCGAGTATAGCCTGTATATGTGTCAACGTCGAGTGCTACGTGTCTAAAATGCCTGTTGCGAGTCGCGGAATTAATTTGGGGATCCCCCTTTGAGTTTAGGGGGGGTCCTGTTGCTAGTTTCGTTCGTTTTTCTCTTTTGAGTCGCACCGTACTCCTTGTGGGTTCAATTAGGGTTTCTTAGTGTATATTTTAGGAATAGGTACTAGAAAATTTTGAGAGGGTTGTTACATCACGCCATCCATATATTCATCAAGAACAAAACACACAAAATGACATATCACTGTCATCAGTCTCTTTTTCTTGAATATTTGTCCATCTCATTCAGCAAAAGCTTATAGAGATACCCACCCCAGGTAAGAATCCATTCAGTGAAACTTAATGCAGAACAATACTGAATATCCAAGAAACGAGGTTTGCCATCTGTGGTTTTTTTAACTTTTTTGTTGGCGTTTTAAAGTGAGTGGTTTTTAGAAAACATGGCATTGTTTTTGGGCGTGATCAATGGATTGTGCTGCGACGTTTCTCTTTATAGGATTTTTTGACGCGTAGTTTAGGCGGGATTTTATTATAACAAATGCTAGTAATAAAGTTACTGTCCTTTTCAATTACTGTTTGTATTTACTGTTTTGATCAGCTTTCTTTGTTAAGGCTTTAAGACGTCCCATCTTTCAAGTTTGACGTTTTTATATTCAATGGCGTTTTGTAGTCCAACATGATAAAATACGCTAACATAGAAAAAACTACACAGGAAAAAAAGTTTTTTTTATTTGGCGTTTTGTATTCAATGGTTTTTTGTGGTATTTTTTGGCGTTTTGTAACTAATGAGAGAAATATAGTATTTTATTATTTGAAAAAAATACACAAAAGAAAAAAAAAATTAAAACTCCTCGTCAGAATGGACTTTGTCTGAGAAGTATCCATCACTTCCTTAATCTTCTTCTTCGGAGTCTTTTTCTAGTCTCTCATCCAAGTTATCACTTTCACTTTCATTAGTTTCTTGTTCTTGAAGATTTTCAAGCCTCCATTTGAACATGTCCTGCATCAACGCCATTTTTATGTCCATTTCTGTGTTCAAACATGTGGCGTTGTACAACTCCTCCATTGTAAGGAGCTTCAAAAATGTCCTAAACCGACCCGTAAATAAAAACCTGGACCCTCGAAACCCTAATCCATATCAAAAATCAAGAAAATCATACTTTTGGTCCTCTCACGGGCCGCGTAAAGGATAGGCTGGACTTCACGCGGGCCGCGTCAACTCTAAGTTTGACCAGATAAACGTCCAGATCCACGTGTCACCCACGTGGCATGCCTACCAGTGACACGGATGCCCTAATCTACGACTAGGTGCCCTCGTGGGCCGCGTAAAAGTTAAGGGTGGGCTTACGTGGGCCGCGTAAGACCCATTTTTCAGCTATAAATAGCTTGGGTCATGAGCAGTTCACTGATGTTGAAAACATTTCTCAAAAACGAAGTTTGGCTGCTCAAATTCGAAATTTACTTTTATAATAGCGAGGCGCAGCTACGATACAGGGTATTAACTCGATCGCTGCTACGATTCAATGTCCGATCGATTGAAACTATCCGACGGATGTTTAAGTGCTGCCCACAGTAGGGCCATACTTTATCATTAGTCGTGAATTCGACGGATGTTTAAGTATAGCACTTTGTCATTCCTTGTGAGGGTTTTAATCTCGTGAGTTATCGTAAATGTTGTATTAGTTACTGACCTAGTTCGTGTGCATGTTATTTAAATTAGGTTACAAGGCTAATCAGTAGGCTAAACTCTGCCCGTTTAAATCTGCAATGTGAGTCATTCTCTTTTATCAAAAGTATTTTACAATACTCCATTATTTTCAAAAGTTATAATTACAGGGATTAAGTAGTGGTTATCTTGAATCACTGGCTAGTGGGGTATTGTGCACATTACTAATTTCTCACAGTTAGGCTAATAAATCCTAATGGTGATAATCATCACTACTTGGGGAAATAGACCCAATAGTGGTATGACCATCGTCAACAGGAGGTGACACGGCGCCAGATAAAAATAAGATAGAAGCCATTGTAATCGCTCTTATGCTGTAATTTATAACTACGTGTCATTTTATCAAATTGAGTGACTCGCCAGTATTTCCCCGCTGATAAAATATTTTTAAAACATATTTCAGGCAACCTGCCGTGAATCAAGGAAAACGTGCTACGGAGCACTAACAAGCTTGAAGAGGTGGCTCAGTTAAAATAAATAAACATGTTTTATAAATCAGGGAATTCCCTAGTGAAATTCCTCTATTGTAAATTACGGGGTTTATCCCGAATTATGAAATAAAATAATCGGGCATTTCAAATCTTAAAAGATCCTGATAAATCTTTCGCTGTCACATCAATTAATAAATACCACGGGTTCCTATCCCGCGGCTCCTGACCGGGTCAAACCGGGGCTGGGGCCGTGACAGGAAAAAGGTGGTATCAGAGCCATTGATTTAAGCCTATTAAGTATTTAAAAATACTTAATTTTCCTGATTACTGTCTTGTGATTATGTGTTTTTAACTGACTATTTGTTAGTTACAGTATGGGTAAGCAAAGAATATCGGACATCTATCGTCAATTATATAGTTCCCCAAAAGATAAGGGAATTTCATTCCAATCAAATTCCTCAAGATACTCAGCAGATACTGAGGAAGGAATATTTGTTCGTAAGGCACAATATGAAAAACCACTTACCCTTAAGAAAAGAAGTTTGATTATTAGAAAAAGTCAAGAGAAAATGAGGAAGTCACAAACAAAAGGAGTGATAATTAATAAAGAGACTCAGGGAACAAGTAATAACCCACCATGGGAAGATGAGTTAGATGAACAATGGGCAAATCTCTACATATGGCACACGCTGATAATGAACAAGTTAACGAGGGTAACCAATCTGAGCAAAATCATGAAGATCAATTTCTGAATAGGCAAGATATCGAGAATATCGTTGCTCAGGGAATAGCCAATGCTATTCCAGCAATACTGGCTGCTGCCCGAAATCCAGTTGAACCTCAACAAATTATTCCTAGCAAACGTACACACGGTGACAATTTCAGTAATAGTGTAAACGGAGGCGGCAACCATACTATTAACAACAACGATGGAATGCAAGCCCCGCTCCTTAAGAAAATGAAAGCTGCAAAGCCTGGTTGCACTTATAAAGAATTTCTTGCCTGTAAACCAATCGAGTTTGCAGGTAACGAAGGGGCGACTGCTGCACTGCGTTGGTTAGAGAAAACCGAGGCGGTGATTAAAATAAGTAAATGTGCAGAGGAAGACAAGGTCATGTACGCGTCGCATCTTTTTAAAGAAGGGGCGCTAGAATGGTGGAATACAGTACTACAAGCGAAGGGAAGCGATATGGCCTATGCCATGAGCTGGGAAGAATTTAAGCGGCTGGTGGAAAGAAAATTCTGCCCTGAATATGAAAAGGAACAAATGGCGAATAAGTTCCTGAACCTCCGGATGGTGAATGTAGACTGTCGAGGGAATACTTCGACATTCTTCGAATATGCTAGAGTGGTACCAACCCTGGCTTCGCCAGAACCGGTACTTATTTCCCGTTATATTTGGGGATTGATTGGCGAAATCCGTGATATCGTCAAGGCTGCGAGACCTCACACTATTGACGATGCAGTGGAATTAGCTAACACCCTAACCGACGGGCTGATACGCACAGGAGAAGAAAACCGGAAAAAGGAAGTAGCCCAAAAGATTACCCAGGGATTCCGTGTGGGTAATCGTAGCCATTTCAAGAAAAAGGGAACTGGGCAATCTTCCACTATTCCATTTTTGCAATGCCTGCAAAAGAAATCATTTTGGAAGATGCAAAGGATATTGCAATTTCTGCAAAATCCTGAGGCACCAAGAAGAAGATTGCAGGAAGAAGAAAGCAACAATCTGCTACAACTGCGGAGAAGCTGGACATTTTAGGCTAGACTGCCCTAAATTGGCCAAACCAGCTGACAACAAAACCAAACCGGCAGAAGGAGCTACCAAGAGAAACACAAGAGCCTTCCAGTTGACTACTCAGGAAGCAGAACTAATTCCTGACGTGATAAATGGTACGTTCCTAGTTCACAACGTTTATGAAAAAGTATTATTTGACTCTGGTGCAAACCAAAGTTTTATAAATACTTCATTATGCCAAGCTCTTAACCAACCTTTAACCAACCTTAGGCAGATTTTTACGGTAGAAACGGCAGATGGAAATTCTGTTAATATAAATAAGATTTTGCGAGAAGAAAAGATAGAACTCTTAGGCCATGAATTTTATGCAAATCTGTTACCTATGAAGTTAGCCGAATTCGATGTTGTATTAGGAATGGATTGGTTCGTAGCTAACCATGCTCGAATTCTTTGTGATAAGAATTCCATAGAAATACATACACCCACAGGAGAATTAGTGGTGATTACAGGAGATAAGCCATGTAAGCCAATGAAATTCATTTCAGTAATGAAATTGGCCAGTTATTCAAGAAAACAAGAAGTAGTGTATATGATGTCAGTAATCATTAACACTAAGGGTAAGGAACTCAAAGAAATTCTAGTAGTATCAGAATACCCAGAGGTATTCCCAGAAGAACTACCTGGATTACCACCTGATAGGGAAGTAGAATTTAGAATTCATCTAATTCCTGGAACTACACCGATAGCCAAGACACCTTATCGGTTAGCACCCACCGAAATGCTAGAATTGAAAAAGCAGATAGATGAATTGCTAAGCAAAGGATTCATACAACCTAGTTCATCCCCGTGGGGAGCGCCAGTGTTGTTTGTGAAAAAGAAAGATGGATCAATGAGAATGTGTATCGATTATAGGGAATTGAATAAAGTTACAATTAAGAATCGATACCCATTACCTAGGATCGATGATCTTTTTGATCAATTGCAAGGAGCTAGATACTTTTCTAAGATAGATTTACGCTCCGGATACCATCAATTGAAAGTACAAGAAGAAGACATACCTAAAACTGCTTTCAGAACTAGGTATGGTCATTACGAGTTTACAGTCATGCCCTTTAGGTTAACCAATGCTCCAGCAGTATTTATGGACATGATGAATAGGATCTGTAAACCGTATTTGGATAAATTCGTAATTGTCTTCATCGACGATATACTTATTTTTTCCAAAAGCCAGGAGGAGCATTGTGAGCACCTGCATGCACTCTTAACATTATTAAGAAAGGAACAACTTTACGCCAAATTTTCGAAATGTGAATTTTGGCTGCAAGAAGTGCAATTTTTAGGTCACATGGTGAATCACGAAGGTATTCTCATAGATCCTGCTAAGATAGAAGCGATCACCAAATGGAAGGTCCCGCAGTCAGCTATGGAAATTAGAAGCTTTCTAGGGTTAGCTGGATATTATAGACGATTCATTAAGGATTTTTCCAAGATAGCCGTACCGTTAACTAAGTTAACCTGTAAAGCAGTTAAGTTTGAATGGGGACCTAGGCAAGAAGAGGCTTTTAAGATTTTAAAACAGAAATTAACAAACACCCCAATTCTTGCCTTACCGGAAGGAACAGAAGATTTTGAAGTCTACTGTGATGCTTCTAAACTAGGATTAGGATGTGTGCTAATGCAACGCAAAAAGGTAATTGCATATGCATCAAGGCAATTGAAAAAGCACGAGGAAAACTATACGACTCATGACTTAGAGTTAGGAGCCATAATTTTTGCCCTTAAGATTTGGAGACACTGTTTGTATGGAAGTAAGTTTACTGTCTATACAGACCATAAAAGCTTAAGATACATATTTGGGCAAAAAGAATTGAACATGAGGCAAAGGAGATGGATGGAAATCCTAAGTGACTACGACTGTGATATTCAATATCACGAAGGAAAAGCAAACGTAGTTGCTGATGCTTTAAGTCGTAAGTATCATGAGAAACAACGATGAGTTTGTGCTCTTAGATTAAGTTTACAATTAGACTTAATGGAACAACTGAAAAACATTCAAGAAACAACTATCAAGGATGATGCTGAAGGAATGAAGGGAAGAATAAAAGAATTAGAACAAGGAAGTGATGGAATATGGAGATTCCACAAGAAAAGAATTTGGGTACCTAAGCAAGGAGAATTAAGAAATAAGATTTTAGAGGAAGCCCATAAATCTAGGTATACCATGCATCCTGGTAACAATAAAATGTACCAAGATTTAAAGAATAATTTCTGGTGGATAGGAATGAAAAAGGACATAGCTAGATATGTTTCTAAATGTCTTACTTGTTCACAAGTTAAGGCAGAACACCAGAAACCTTCAGGACTACTACAACAATTAGAAATTCCTGTATGGAAATGGGAGCTCATAACAATGGACTTTGTTACTAAGTTACCCAAACCCAGAAAAGGTAATGATGCGATTTGGGTAATTGTGGATCGATTAACCAAATCAGCTCATTTTCTACCTATGAAAGAAACCTTTAGCATGGAAAGGTTAGCTAAATTGTATGTAGATGATGTAGTATCCTTACATGGAGTTTCACTCTCCATTGTATCGGATAGGGATAGTCGTTTCACTTCCCACTTCTGGACAAGTTTCCAAGAAGCTATGGGAACCCGATTAAATCTAAGTACTGCATATCATCCTCAGACAGATGGACAAAGTGAAAGGACGATCCAAACTCTGGAAGACCACCTACCATTAATCGAATTCTCCTATAACAATAGTTATTATTCAAACATTGAAGTTGTCCCATTCGAAGCACTATACGGACATAAGTGTAGAACTCCAGTTTGTTGGGCAGAAATAGGAGAAAGTCAACTATCAGGTCCTGAAATAGTGCAAGAAACTACCGACAAGATCACTCAAATCAAGGAAAGATTAAAGACGGCTCGAGATCGCCAGAAAAGTTATGCTGATAATCGATGCAAGCCGTTAGAATTTCAAATCGGAGACAAGGTTATATTGTGATGCTTCAAAACTAGGATTAGGATGTGTACTTATGCAACGCAAGAAGGTAATTGCGTATGCTTCAAGGCAATTGAAAAAGCACGAGGAAAACTATACGACTGATGACTTAGAATTAGGAGCCATAATTTTTGCCCTTAAAATTTGGAGACATTATCTGTATGGAAGTAAGTTTACTGTCTATACAGATCATAGAAGTTTAAAATATATATTTGGGCAAAAAGAATTAAATATGAGGCAAAGAAGATGGATTTTTGCAAAGGAAACATTTTGGAAGATGTAATGTAACCTGCAATTTTTGCAAAGCTGTGGGACATCGGGAAGAAAACTGCAGGAAGAAATCCACAATTTGTTACAATTGTGGAGAATCTGGGCACTACAAACTAGAATGCCCTAAGTTAGTCAAAACAGCAGACAATAAAGCCAAACCTGCTGATGGGACTATCAAAAGAAACGCCAGAGCATTTCAGTTAACTACTCAAGAGGGAGAACTCATTCCAGATGTGATAGCTGGTACGTTCTTAGTTCACAACATTTACGCAAAAGTATTATTTGACTCTGGGGCAAACCAAAGTTTCATAAATACTTCATTCTGCCAAGCTCTTAACTTACCCTTAACCAATCTTAGACAGATTTTTACAGTCGAAACAGCAGTGGGAATTTTATTAAAATAGATAAGGTTTTGCAAAAAGAACATATAACACTTTCAGGTCATAAATTTCATGCAAACCTATTACCAATGAATCTAGCTGGATTCGATGTTGTGTTAGGAATGGATTGGTTAGTAGCCAACCATGCTCGAATCCTTTGTGATAAGAACTCTATAGAAATTCAGGCACCTACTGGGGAAGTAATCACGATTACGGGAGATAAGCCACGCAAAACCATGAAGTTCATATCATTAATGAAAATTGCTAGTTATGAACGAAAGAAAAGGAATAGTATATATGATTTCAGTAATCATTAGTAATAAGGGTAAAGAACTTAAGGAGATTCCTGTAGTCTCAGAATACTCAGATGTATTCCCAGAAGAATTACCAGGATTACCACCAGATAGGGAAGTAGAATTTAGAATTCATCTAATTCTAGGAACCATACCGATAGTCAAGGCACCTTATCGGTTAGCACCTACAGAAATGTTAGAACTGAAAAAGCAATTAGATGAATTACTAAGTAAAGGATTCATACAACCTAGTTCATCCCCGTGGGGAGCACCAGTGTTGTTTGTAAAGAAGGAGGATGGTTCGATGAGAATGTGTATTGATTATAGAGAATTGAATAAGGTTACAATTAAGAATCGATACCCATTACCTAGAATTGATGATCTTTTCGATCAACTTCAAGGAGCTAGATATTTTTCTAAGATCGACTTACGTTCTGGATATCATCAATTGAAGGTACAAGAAGAAGACATACCTAAAACTGCTTTCAGAACTAGGTATGGTCATTACAAGTTTACAGTCATGCCCTTTGGGTTAACAAATGCTCCTGCCGCATTCATGGACATGATGAATAGAATCTGTAAACTGTATTTGGATAAATTTGTAATTGTCTTCATAGACGATATACTTATTTATTCCAAGAGTCAGAACGAGCATTGTCAGCACCTGCATGCACTCTTAACTTTGTTAAGACAAGAAAAGCTTTACGCCAAATTCTCGAAATGTGAATTTTGGTTGCAAGAAGTGCAATTCTTAGGACACATGGTAAATCATGAAGGTATCCATGTAGATCCTGCTAAGATAGAGGCAATTACCAAATGGAAGGTTCCGCAATCCGCAATGGAAATTAGGAGTTTTATAGGTTTAGCCGGATATTATAGACGGTTTATTAAGGATTTTTCCAAAATAGCTGTACCTTTAACTAAGCTAACCTGTAAAGAAGTTAAGTTTGAATGGGGACCTAAACAAGAAGAAGCCTTTAGGATCTTAAAGCAGAAATTAACAAATGCTCCAATCCTAGCCTTACTAGAAGGAACAGAAGATTTTGAAGTATATTGTGATGCTTCAAAACTAGGATTAGGATGTGTACTTATGCAACGCAAGAAGGTAATTGCGTATGCTTCAAGGCAATTGAAAAAGCACGAGGAAAACTATACGACTCATGACTTAGAATTAGGAGCCATAATTTTTGCCCTTAAAATTTGGAGACATTATCTGTATGGAAGTAAGTTTACTGTCTATACAGATCATAGAAGTTTAAAATATATATTTGGGCAAAAAGAATTAAATATGAGGCAAAGAAGATGGATAGAAATCCTAAGTGACTACGACTGTGATATTCAGTATCACGAAGGAAAGGCAAATGTAGTGGCAGATGCCTTAAGTCGTAAGTATCATGAGAAACAACGACGGGTTCGTGCTCTTAAGTTAAAATTACAGTTAGATTTAATGGAACAACTGAAGCATTTTCAAGAAACAGCAATCAAGGATGATGCTGAAGGAATGAAATGACGAATAAAAGAATTAGAACAAGGAGCTGATGGAATTTGGAGATTCCACAAAAGAAGAATTTGGGTACCGAAGCAGGGAGATTTAAGAAATAAGATTTTAGAGGAAGCCCATAAATCTAGGTATACCATGCATACAGGAAACAATAAGATGTACCAAGATTTAAGAAATAACTTTTGGTGGATAGGAATGAAAAAAGACATAGCTCGATATGTTTCTAAGTGTCTTACTTGTTCACAAGTTAAGGCAGAACATCAGAAACCTTCAGGTCTACTACAACAATTAGAAATGCCTGTATGGAAATGGGAACTTATAACCATGGATTTTGTTATTAAGTTGCCCAAAACCAGAAAAGGTAATGACGCGATTTGGGTAATTGTGGATCGATTAACCAAATCAGCTCATTTTCTACCAATGAAGGAAACCTTTAGCATGGAAAGATTGGCAAGGTTGTATGTAGATGAAGTAGTATCCTTACATGGAGTTCCACTCTCCATTGTATCGGATAGGGATAGTCGTTTCACTTCCCATTTCTGGACAAGTTTCCAAAAAGCAATGGGAACCCGACTAAATTTAAGTACTGCATATCATCCACAAACAGACGGGCAAAGTGAAAGAACAATACAAACCCTGGAAGACATGCTCCGAGCATGTGTGATAGATTTTGGAGGAAACTGGGATGATCACCTATCATTAATTGAATTCTCCTATAATAATAGTTATCATTCAAGCATTGAAACTGCCCCATTCGAGGCACTGTACGGACGAAAGTGCAGAACTCCAGTTTGTTGGGCAGAAATAGGAGAAAGTCAATTATCAGGTCCGGAGATTGTGCAAGAGACAACTGACAAAATCACACAGATCAAGGAAAGATTAAAGACTGCTCGAGATCGTCAAAAGAGTTATGCAGATAATAGACGGAAGCCGTTGGAGTTCCAAGTTGGAGAAAAGTACTATTGAAAGTATCTCCTTGGAAAGGAGTAGTTCGATTCGGTAAGAAAGGAAAGTTAAGTCCAAGATACGTAGGACCATTTTCTGTGATCCAACGTATAGGACCAGTTGCTTATCGTTTACAACTACCAGAAGAGTTAGCTGGAGTACATGACGTATTTCATGTATCCAACCTCAAGAAATGCCTATCAGATGAATCATTGGTAGTATCTCTCCAAGATATACAGGTAAATGAGAAATTAAAATTTGTGGAGAAACCTCTTCCAATAGAAGACAGAAAAGTGAAATTTCTCAAGCACAAACGACTAGTGCTAGTTAAAGTCAAGTGGGATTTAAAGAGAGGACCTGAATACACTTGAGAGCTGGAATCGGAGATGAAGCGAAAGTATCCTCACTTATTCCAATGAATCTCGAGGACGAGATTCCAAATAAGGTGTGGAGGATGTAAGGACTCTCAAAATTGTCCTAAAAATACCCGTAAGTGAAAACCCGGACCCCTGAAACCACACCTTACATAAAAATCAAGAAAAACAAAACTTATAGGTTTCAGGCGGGCCGCGTAAGAGACAAGGCATGTCTTACGCGGGTCGCGTCAACATTGGGTTTGACCGGATAAGCGTAACTGTGGCACATGTCGACCATCTGGTACACCTACGTATGACTAGTCAACCCTACTCGTAGACTGGGCGGCAAGGCGGGCCGCGTAAGATATAAGGGATGGGTTACGCGGGCCGCGTGAGGCCCTAAATTCAGCTATAAATAGCCCGTCACTTGCACAGTCCACTGGTGTCGATCAAAACTTTCAAAAACGAAAGTAAATCACTCTGAAGTCTAAATTTCATATATAATTAGCTAGGCGCTGCTCCGATACCGGGTATTAACTAGATCGCTGCTACGATTCAATGTCCGATCGATTAAACTATCCAATGGATATTTAAGTGCTGCCCACATTAGGGTTTATGCTTTGTCATTCGTCGTTAAAATGATGGATGTTTAAGTATCGCACTTTGTCATTCGTTGTGAAGGTTTTAATCTCGTGAGTTATCGTAAATGCTGTATTAGTTACTAACCGACTTCGTATGCATGTTATTAAATATAGGTTAAAAGGATAATCAGTAGGCTAAGCTCTGCTCATATAAATCTGCAATGTGAGTCAATCTCTTTTTATCAAATTTGATTTCAAAAGCATGTTTACTTTCAAAGTTATAATTATAGGGATTAAGTCTTTGTAATCACCAAATTACAGCCGGTATGTGGGGTTTTGTATACATTACTTGATAATCTTCACCATTGGACAACGGGTTAGCCAAGGGGTGATATGACCATAGTCACAGACACCATTGGACAACAGGAGGGCCAATGGGTCGAGTGACAAATACCGTGGGTATATGGTTGATATAGAAACATTGTAATCGCTCTTAATACTGTAAATTATAACAATGTGTCGTTTTAGTAAAAAGAATGATTCACCAGTGTTTCCCGCTGACAAAACCTTTTTCAAACATGTTTCAGGTGATCTATTATGATCCAGGAAAAGTGCCGTGAAGCACTACAAGCTTGAGGAAGTGGCTCAATAATAAATAAGAAACATGTTTTGTAAAAATAAGGATTTCCCAGAGAAATCACTATATTGTAAACTACAGGGTTTATCCCGAAATTATGTATTAAATTAAGCGGGCATTTTTATGTTTTAAAAGATCCTGTTAAAAGTCTTCCGCTGTCACCTTAATTAATACCACGGGTTCCTGTCCCGCGGCTCCTGACCAGGTCAAACCGGGGCTGGGGTCGTGACACTCATAACCTCAAATTTCCGTAACGATAACAGGGTAATAACTCGATCGCTGCTACGATTCAATGTCCGATCGATTGAAACTATCCAACGGATGTTTAAGTGCTGCCCACATTAGGGTTATGCTTTGTCATTCGTCGTGAATTCGATGGATGTTTAAGTATCACACTTTGTCATTCGTTGTGAGGGTTTAATCTCGTGAGTTATCGTAAATGTTGTATTAGTTACTGACCTAGTTCGTGTGCATGTTATTAATTTAGGTTACAAGGCTAATCAGTAGGCTTAAACTCTGCTCGTATTAAATCTGCAATGTGAGTCATTCTCTTTTATCAAAAGTATTTTACAATACTCCATTTTCAAATGTTATAATTACAGGGAGTAAGTCGTGGTTATCTTGAATCATTGGCTAGTGGGGTATTGTGCACATTACTAATTTCTCACGGGTTAGGCTAATAAATCCTAACAGTGATAAACGTCACTACTTGGGGAAAGACCCAATAGTGGTATGACCATCGTCACCAGGTGACACGGCACCAGATAAAAATAAGATAGAAGCCATTATAATCGCTCTTATGCTGTAATTGATAACTAATGTGTCATTTTACATACTTGAATGACTCGCCAGCATTTCCCCGCTGATAAAATATTTTTAAAACATGTTTCAGGAGACCTACTGTAAATCAAGGAAAACGTGCTACGGAGCACTAACAAGCTTGAAGAGGTGGCTCAGTTAAAATGAATAAACATGTTTTAATAAATCAGGGAATTTACTTGTGAAATTCCTCTGTTGTAAATTACCGGGGTTTATCCCGCGTTATGAAATAAAATAATCGGGCATTTCGAGTTTTAAAAAGATCCTGTTAAAATCTTCCGCTGTCGCATCACAGATACCACGGGTTCCTGCCCTCGGCTCCTGACCGGGTTAAACCGGGGCTGGGGCCGTGACAGGAAAAGGTGGTATCAGAGCTACTGAAAGAGCCACTGATTTAAGCCTATTAAGTATTTAAATATACTTAATTTTCCTGATTACCATTTTGTGATTATGTGCTGTATTAACTGACTACTTGTTAGTTACAGTATGGATAAGCAAAAGCTTTCAAACATCTATCTTAAATTAGATAGTTCACCAAAAGAGAAGGGAAGTTCATCCCAAGCAAATTCCTCAAGATACTCAGTAGATACTAAGGATGGAATATTTGTTCGTAAGGCACAATATGAGAAACCACTTTCTCCTAATAAAGGAAGTTTGATTATTAGAAAAAGTCAAGAGAAAATAAGGAAGTCACAAGAAACCCAGAAAATAAGCAGCGAACCACCATGGGAAGACGAATTAGACGAGAAATGGGCAAATCTCTATATGTTAACCACTATCACAGTAAATGCTAACCTCTAGTTAAATCACCAAAACAGTATCAGCACCTACGACCCTTAAGAGCTAGAACCTTATAAAATAAACACTAGTATATTTCAAATCTTAGTAGTACTAAAAATAAATATTTTGTTTCAATAATAAATTGGTTTGTATTTAAGTTTCTAAATTGCCATTCTATGATTTTGAAAATTTCAAAATTTTAACCTAAAATTTTGTGTGTTTCTTCATAAATGCTAAACAGCATGAATGGATTATCTGAAGCTCTAGAAAATCTCAATCTCTATCCCGTAAAAGTGGAGGTTTCCAGAGATTTTATTGGTTACTTGGCCGATGTTGAGGAACCTATGGAATTTCAAGCTCCACCTCCGGAAAAATCAAAACCTAAGAAAAGAAGAAGATTTGTGGGTTGGAGACGTGTGCGCAGAAGAAAACCAGCAACTAGGAAAATTCCCAAGATAGAAAATCCCATGGATAAAGGAAAAGGGATTGAGATCAAGGAAAGTTTTAGACAAGGAGGAATGGAAATTGGGGAAAGCTCCCAACAAACCAAGGAAATGACGTTACAGGAAGAGCTAGATTTCATACTGGCAAGCTGTGATACCCTTAAACCTGTCAATGAAAACCTTTTTACTTATCCTGCTGAAACCCAACTTCCAATAAACCTGGAACCAGCCATCCCAGAACCTTTGATCCACACTCAACCACAAGGAATGGACGAATGGTGGACCAACGATTGGCAATTCCAAAACCTTCTAAATAATCCCTATATCTTTTTCCCTCAGTTCGACCCAGAACCTTCACCAAACCCACCAATGAGTAATGAAAACTTAGCTGAACTCCGCCATTTTGGCGAAGAGCTAATGGATGCAGGGAATAGGATCCGGGAAATAGGAGGACAAATCTCCTGGAAGTACGACGAGAGGGAACATCGCTTTTGAAATGCCAGCGGACTAGGGATAGTGTGGTTGTGAAGTTATGATTGTATAATAATATAATAATCAAAATAAAACATGTAAAATAAACAATAAAACTTGTGTAAAATAATCAGTGTGTACGGACGCATATTATAATATATAAAAATGAAAGTCGAGAAATTGACAATTTTGGCTATACGTGTTAAATGTGATTATGTGCGATTATTTTGTTTTGTTTGTTTAATTATTTTATGCTAATCACTTATTTAAATTAATTACCAGATGGCAAACGCTGGTAATGAACAAATTAACGAAGGCAATCAATCTGAGCAACACCAGGAGGATCAATTTCTAAATAGGCAAGATATCGAGAATATCATTGCTCAAGGAATAGCCAATGCTATTCCAGAAATCCTTGTTGCTGCTCGAAGTCCAATTGCACCTCAACAAATTATTCCTAGCAAACGCACACAAGGAGATAATTTTAGTAATAGTGTAAACGGAGGCGGTAACCATATTAATAACAACAAAGATGGGTTGCAAGCTCCACTCCTTAAGAAAATGAAAGCTGCAACACCTGGTTGCACTTATAAGGAATTTCTTGCCTGTAAACCAGCTGAGTTTGCAGGTAACGAAGGGGCGACTGCTGCATTGCGTTGGTTAGAGAAAACTGAAGCAGTAATTACAATAAGTAAATGTACCGAGGAAGACAAAGTGATGTACGCATCGCATCTTTTTAAAGAAGCGACACTAGAATGGTGGAATACTGTTCTTCAAGCTAAAGGAAGGAATGTGGCCTATGCCATGAGTTGGGAAGAATTTAAAAGTTTGATGGAAAGAAAATTTTGTCCCGAATATGAAAAAGAAAAAATGGCGAATAAATTTCTGAATCATCGGATGATGGGTGTAGACTGTCGAGGGTATACTTCGACATTCTTTGAGTATGCTAGAGTAGTACCAACCCTGGCTTCGCCAGAACCGGTACTTATTTCCCGTTATATTTGGGGATTGATTGGCGAAATCCGTGACATTGTCAAAGCAACAAGACCATGCACTATTGACGATGCTGTGGAATTAGCTAACACCCTAACCGACGGACTGGTACGCACAAGAAAAGAAACCCAGAAGAAGGAAGTAGCTCAAAAGATTACCTAGGGATTCCGTGTGGGTAACCGTAGTAATTTCAAAGGAAGAAGAACTGGGCAATCTTCCACTGTTCCATTTTGCAATTCCTGTAAAAGAAAGCATTTTGGAAGATGTAAAGGGTATTGCAATTTCTGCAAAATTCCGGGGCATTAAGAAGAAGATTGCAGAAAGAAGAAAACCACAGTCTGTTACAACTGTGGAGAAGCTGGACATATTAGGTCAGACTGCCCAAAATTGATCAAACTAGCTGATAACAAAACCAAACCTGCAGAAGGAACTACCAAGAAGAACGTAAGAGCCTTCCAGCTGACTACTCAGGAAGCCGAGCTGATTCCGGACGTAATAGCTGGTACGTTCTTAGTTCACAACATCTATGCAAAAGTATTATTTGACTCTGGTGCAAACCAAAGTTTTATAAATACTTCATTCTGCCAAGCACTTAATTTACCTTTAACCAAACTTAGGCAGATTTTTACAGTCGAAACGGCAGATGGGAATTCTGTCAACATAAATAAGGTTTTGCGAGAAGGAAAGATAGAATTATTAGGTCATAAATTTTCGGCAAACCTGTTACCCATGAATTTAGCCGGATTCGATGTGGTGTTAGGAATGGATTGGTTGGTAGCCAATCATGCTCGAATTCTTTGTGATAAGAATTCCATAGAAATTCATACACCCACAGGAGAGTTAGTGGTGATTATTGGGGATAAACCACGTAAGCCACTAAAGATCATTTCAGTAATGAAAGTTGCTAGTTATGAACGAAAGTAAGGAATAGTGTATATGATTTCAGTAATCATTAACACTAAGGGTAAGGAACTTAAAGAAATTCCAGTAGTATCAGGATACTCAGATGTATTCCCAGAAGAACTACCTGGGTTACCACCTGATAGGGAAGTCGAATTTAGAATTCATCTAATTCCTGGAACTACACCGATAGCCAAGGCACCTTATCGGTTAGCACCCACAGAAATGTTAGAATTGAAAAAGCAAATAGATGAATTACTAAGTAAAGGATTCATACAACCTAGTTCATCCCCGTGGGGAGCACCAGTGTTGTTTGTAAAGAAGAAAGACGGTTCGATGCGACTGTGTATCAATTATAGGGACTTGAATAAAGTTACAATTAAGAATTGATACCCATTACCTAGGATTGATGATCTTTTCGATCAACTCCAAGGAGCTAGATACTTTTCTAAGATAGATTTACGCTCCGGATATCATCAATTGAAGGTACAGGAAGAAGACATACCTAAAACTGCTTTCAGAACTAGGTATGGTCACTACGAGTTTACAGTCATGCCCTTTGGGTTAACAAATGCTCCTGCAACATTTATGGACAAGATGAACAGAATCTGTAAACCGTACTTGGATAAATTTGTAATTGTTTTCAACGACGATATACTCATTTATTCCAAAAGTCAGGAGGAACATTGTGAGCACCTGCATATACTCTTAAGTCTCTTAAGAAAAGAGAAGCTTTATGCCAAATTCTCAAAGTGTGAATTTTGGCTACAAGAAGTGCAATTTTTAGGACACATGGTGAATCACGAAGGTATTCACGTAGATCCTGCTAAAATAGAAGCAATCACCAAATGGAAGATTCCACAATCAGCACTAGAAATTAGAAGCTTTATAGGTTTAGCCGGATATTATAGACGGTTTATTAAGGATTTTTCTAAAATAGTCGTACCCTTAACTAAGCTAACCTGTAAATTAGTTAAGTTTGAATGGGGACCTAGGCAAGAAGAAGCCTTTAGGATTTTGAAGCAGAAATTAACAAATGCTCCAATTCTTGCTTTACCAGAAAGAACAGAAGATTTTGAAATATACTGTGATGCTTCAAAACTAGGATTTGGATGTGTACTTATGCAACGCAAAAAGGTAATTGCATATGCATCAAGGCAATTGAAAAAGCACGAAGAAAACTATACAACTCATGATTTAGAGTTAGGAGCCATAATTTTTGCCCTTAAGATTTGGAGACATTATCTGTATGGAAGTAAGTTTACTGTCTATACAGATCATAAGAGTTTAAGATACATATTTGGGCAAAAAGAATTAAACATGAGGCAAAGGAGATTGATGGAAATCCTAAGTGACTACGACTGTGATATTCAATATCACGAAGGAAAGGCAAACGTAGTTGCAGATGCCTTAAGTCGTAAGTATCATGAAAAGCAAAAGGGAGTTCGTGCTCTCAGATTAAATCTACATTTAGATTTAATGGAGCAATTAAAGAACATTCAAGGAACAGCAATCCAGGATATTGCTGAAGGAATGAAAGGGTGGATAAAAGAATTAGAACAAGGAGCAGATGGAATTTGGAGATTCCATAAGAAACGAATTTGGGTACCTAAGCAAGGAGACTTAAGAAATAAAATTTTAGAAGAAGCCCATAAATCTAGGTATACCATGCATCCTGGTAACAATAAGATGTACCAAGATTTAAGGAATAACTTCTTGTGGATAGGAATGAAAAAGGCCATAGCTAGATATGTTTCTAAGTGTCTAACTTGCTCACAAGTTAAGGCAGAACACCAGAAACCTTCAGGTCTACTACAACAATTAGAAATGCCTGTATGGAAATGGGAACTCATAACAATGGATTTTGTTACTAAGTTACCTAAAACCAGAAAAGCTAATGATGCGATTTGGGTAATTGTGGATAGATTAACCAAATCAGCTCACTTTCTACCTATGAAAGAAACCTTTAGCATGGAAAGGTTAGCCAAGTTGTATGTAGATGAAGTCGTATCCTTACATGGAGTTCCACTCTCCATTGTATCGGATAGGGATAGTCGTTTCACTTCCCATTTCTAGACAAGTTTCCAAGAAGCAATGGGAACCCAACTAAAATTAAGTACTGCATACCATCCTCAAACAGATGGACAAAGTGAAAGGACGATCCAAACTTTGGAAGACATGCTTAGAGCATGTGTGATCGATTTTGGTGGGAATTGGGACAACCATTTACCTTTAATTGAATTCTCCTATAACAATAGTTATCATTCAAACATCGAAGCTGCCCCATTCGAAGCACTATACGGACGAAAGTGTAGAACTCCAGTCTGTTGGGCAGAGATAGGAGAAAGTCAATTATCAGGACCTGAAATTTTGCAAGAGACTACTGACAAGATCACTCAAATCTAGGAAAGACTAAAGAGGGCTCGAGATTGCCAGAAAAACTATGCCGACAATAGACGCAAGCCACTCGAGTTTCAAGTTGGAGACAATGTGAGTCATTCTCTTTTATCAAAAGTATTTTACAATACTCCATTATTTTCAAAAGTTATAATTACAGGGATTAAGTCGTGGTTATCTTGAATCACTGGCTAGTGGGGTATTGTGCACATTACTAATTTCTCACAGTTAGGCTAATAAATCCTAACAGTGATAATCATCACTACTTGGGGAAATAGACCCAATAGTGGTATGACCATCGTCACCAGGAGGTGACACGGTGCCAGATAAAAATAAGATAGAAGCCATTTTAATCGCTCTTATGCTGTAATGTATAACTACGTGCCATTTTATCAAATTGAGTGACTCGCCAGTATTTCCCCGCTGATAAAATATTTTTAAAACATGTTTCAGGCAACCTGCTGTGAATCAAGGAAAACGTGCTACGGAGCACTAACAAGCTTGAAGAGGTGGCTCAGTTAAAATAAATAAACATGTTTTATAAATCAGGGAATTCCCTAGTGAAATTCCTCTATAGTAAATTACGGGGTTTATCCCGAATTATGAAATAAAATAATCGAGCATTTCAAGTCTTAAAAGATCCTGATAAATCTTCCGCTGTCGCATCAATTAATAAATACCACGGGTTCCTGTCCCGCGGCTCCTGACCGGGTCAGACCGGGGCTGGGGCCGTGACATCCATGAACCCAACCCCCTGCTTGGTCATGATGTCTTCAAGCATGTAGTCTTCCTGCGCTCCGTTGTCACATATAACGGTGACCATGTATGTTTCTTCATCAAAACGCCATGATGTGATGACTGGGTCCATTTTTGCATTTGCTTTGTTTGATCTAAATTTTCTGGTTAATCTTCTCATAACCTTATGTGTTTCATCACATTCGTTATCAAGAGGGATGCCAAGCGATAAGATACCCCTCTGTACATCTTCTTCCATTTTCAAAATTGCTTTGATTGTTTTAACAAACATCCTTCTTCTGTTGTCAAAACATATGACGAATCTTCTTATTCTCTGGGTGTATCTCCATGAAACGATGGTTGCCATTTTGGCATTTTGGTTTAACTTGGCGTTTTGGTAAAAGATGTCGTTTTTAGTATAATCGATGGAAGTGATTATGGAAGCGATGTTAACTTCGTTTATATAATGATGTTTTTGGCGCGAAGTTTATGAGGGAATTTCTTCTAATAAATGTTAATAATTGACTTTCAGTTACTGTTTGTTTCTTCTACCTGTAAGTCTGCAACGTGTTTTATCATTAAGCTTTGGCGTTTTTGTATTAATGGTGTTTTATTCGTTTTGAATGTCGTGTTCTCATTTTAGTTTGGCGTTTTGAATTTGAGCAGTAAAAGACCTTTTTACCCTTAATAAAGCGTGTCTACGTAACAAAATTGATGTTATTTACGAAAACGCCACCACGCCAATCTAGTCCATAGATTGTTTCGATCGAACGATCCATAAACGTTCTCACTATTCTCACACTTTTCACCGTTTTTCCTAAATCCTGACCCTATATATATATATTAATGAAAAGAAGTTAATGATATGGTTGTTCAACATGGTACATATGTGTGTAGCAGGTATCTGAGATGATTGTTCCGCATTGTATATATGTGTAACATAACAGTCTCAACACGTATAAACATATATGTACACTAACAAATCATATTCTTAACACGTATATACACATATGTACATTATTAAACCATGCTTAGATTAATCATTTTTTTCAAAGGTACATATATGTCCTATATTAAACTATGTAAAAAACAATTTCTCCAATTAGCAAATGTTCAAGTACACATAAAATATATAAGCAACATCATAAAATGAATGTAAATATCAAAATAACGAAAATCTAACATGATTAGGTAATATATATATATATAGGGTAGGGATCCTAAGAGAAGTCCACCCTATTTGAGAAACTTGAGAAGCAATCTGGACCACACATTTTCCCTAAGCAAAAAAGGCAAAAAAAGGTGAAAAAAATGCAATTTTTTTTTTGAAAAATCGCAGCTTTTTCTTTAAGGATTAAATTTTTTATTTTTTAATTTTTTTTTTGGGATTTATACACATGTGTATATTGTTAATCTTTTAACTATACATATATGTATATTGTCAATTATACATATATGTATATACATGTTTAAAATTGAAAAAATATGTGTTATAAATCCTAAACCTTATACCATAAACACTAAAGCAAAACCTTAATGCTAAACCCTAAACCCTAAAACTAAACACTAATTCTAAACCCTAATGCTAAACCCTAAAGCTAAACCCTAAAGCTAAACCCTAATTCTAAACCTTAATGCTAAACCCTAAAGCTAAACCCTTAATGCTAAACCCTAATGCAAACCCTAAAGATAAAGCTAAACCCAAAAGTTAAAGCTAAACCCTAATGCTAAACCCAAAAGCTAAACCCTAATGCTAAACCCTAAATACTATTACTAAACGCTAATGCTAAACCCTAAAGCTAAACCCTAAATCTAAACCCTAAACCATAAAGCTAAACCCTAAACCCTAATGTTAAACCCTAAATACTAATGCTAAACCCTAAATAACACTTATTTTTCAACTTTAAACATGTATATACATATATGTATAGTTAGAAGATTAACAATATACACATATGTATAAATCCCAAAAAAAAAAAATTAAAAAAAAAATTAAATCCTTAAAGAAAAAGCTCGATTTTTCCAAAAAAAAAAATTTTGCATTTTTTTTACATTTTTTTTGCATTTTTTTGCTTAGGGAAATGTGTGGTCCAGAATACTTCTCAAGTTTCTCAAATAGCCTACTACTTCTAACATGATCCTTATCCTATATATATATATAGGGGAATGTTCATTTGAGAAGAAATCTAATGTGAGAAGAAAAAGAAGAAAGTGCATATTAGAAAAATATTATTTCATTTATAACTCATGTCATTAATTTTCTCTCTTTAATTAATTAGTCAAATAATGGTTAATTATCCTTCATATAATCTACAAAACTACACATATCAAAATTTTCCTACATATACCCTACACATTATAGAAGTTTATCCTACACAGTCGAAATTTATCCTACACACCTCGAAATATATCCAACACAACTCGTAATTTATCCTACACAACTAGTAATTTATTCTACACTTTAAATTAAGTTGTTTTTTAATTTGGAAAAAGTATATATATTTTGAAAAGGAGTTACAAATTTAATTTAGTTAGTTATTAAAGGAGAAGAATACAAATTAATTATTTATGTAACTTTACCAATATACCCTTATATTAAAATTAAATACAAATATTAAATGAAGTAAAATGAAGCATTCTTATTGGTTGAAACTTTTTTTTTTTCTTTTTACAAAAAAATTCTTCTCATTTGAACCCTCCACTATATATATATATATATATATATATCTGAATGTGTTAAATAAATTACCATTAAAAATGTAAGTAAAACTTTAAGGGTCAATAGTTTCATTCAAAATCAGCTAGCATTTTAAAATTACTAATTAGTTTATTATAGTATGTGATTTCGTAATTTTGTTTAGGAAATATTTAATTGAATTACTAAAATATATTTTATTTAGGGAAGATTAAATTTAATTACTAAAATGTAGGGATCAGTTATGGTAACTAATTTCTTAAAGTTAATTTCTAACTAGTTTAAAAATAATAAAAATTTAATTTAATTGGCTAATGATAGTCATATCCTTTTAATCTTAAAAAGTAATTAAGGGTCATTGTTTCACTTAGTTCACTCTCAAGTTGACAGGTGTTGTTGATATATGACATGGTAGGTGTTGATTGGTTGGGGTTAGAGTAACTACCCATGAGTGCGGAGTGCCCCTTCCTCTCTAAGTGTACAATACAATGCAGCGTGATTGTTTTCAAGTCGGCTGGTCTTGAATAATTCTGGTCTCTCACCAGTTTGGAACTGGAACTGCTTCCAAAGGCACATGCAAAGAGCATTCTGAGTGTTGTGCATTTTTTTTCTATTTTTGTGTTATAGTCGGAGTTGGAGAAAACGAGTGGTTTAAATATCTTTAATAATGTTTTATTTGTTAGCATATAATGTGATTATGCGACCATAGTAATTGAATGGATGCTTCTTTTATGCAAAATCCATGACAGGATACACTTCTATGTTTATAGAATGCTTGAAAACAAGGTATCTACTTTGTCATTAATTTATACAATACGGCTATTTAAGTTTATTTTAATTATACACTTATAAGTATTTAAAATTAAATTTTTCTACCCGGAATGCAATCCTGGATGATAACCTAGGTAGCGTTTGGTACGCTGGAATGGAAGGTGTAATGAAATTGATCATTGCGATGGAATGAAAAAAGAGACGTTTGGTTGATGAATGGAATGGAAACAAGCATTACCAATGCCATTCCATTCCGTCTAAATCCTTCACCAGCTATTCCCGCGTCCCCCCCTTCTTTTTTTCATTCTGTTCCTATTGATAATATTATTTCTCTATCTTGCCCCGTCTTTGGCGATATTCCCTCTTCCAAAATTGTTCCGTGATTTCGTATCCTGTAAACAAGGAAGAGATCAGTATATTGCCGCTCAAAATGGATTATATATTGCCGCTCAATATTGTTTATCATTTCGTCTCGTACAACTCTGCTTCGAAAACGAGGTTCTTCTATTATCTGGTAAGGCTTTTTCTGTATGTAATCGTCTTTCTTTTGATTCTTTCTTGGTTGGATTGTTTCAATTTATTAAATGGTTTCCCGTGTTATCTTGATTTATGTGGTATTAGGGTTACTTTTGATAAACACTTTAATCGTAAGAAGAAACACTTTAATCGCATGAAGAAGAGGAGAAAACTTGTTTGCTTGCAAACAAAAACAAAACCCTCATTAAAATCAATATTCAAACTATTCGAATTACAAGGGATGTGTGCAGAATTTTGACTCCTGCTTTGAATATTGTTTCAGATAATTATAATTGTTTATTATTGTAACTTTGGTTTTAGGGCATGCTTAATTATTGCAAATATGTGTTGTTAAAAAACCAAAAAAAGATTACAAAAAGTCTTTGAATTAGCTAAATATATTTTCACATGTTTTTGTAGCAGCAAACAGTAGGTATTTAGCTAGAACACAATTATTAAACTTGTTTCAAGGATGAGCTTTGGTGCGTTAAGCGATATCGAAGCGATCTTAATAGTTCGGGGTGAGCCAAGCTCGAGCTTTGGGTTAACTTGCGAGCCGAGCTTGAGCTCAAATAACAAATAACTAGACTCGAACCGAGCCGAACTTGAGCTCGAGCTTCATAAAAACATGACGAGCCGAGCTCGAGTATTGGAGGGCTCAGACTTGGCATGGCTCGTTTACACCCCTATTTGTCCGTCGATCGTGAATTAATTGTATTCTTTGGTACTAATATAAAAATAACAGTCTTATTATTTTCTAAAAATGAAATTTATCTTTTTAGATTTACATTTCAATCATGCCAATGTTGTACAGAGTGGACAAAAATTTTGAGAGATGTCTAAGTCATTATAATAGATGTGTAGGAACAAACATTATAAGATAAGAAGCTCACCCACTAGTTTCCATAGAACGCACGTAAGAGACACAAGCGAGTAGAGAAGGAGATTGAACCCACGTAAGAGACAATCCAACTAGTTAGAAAATAATGATGAAACACTGGTTAACACCGGTGGTTAACTAGCTGAATTGTCTCTTACGTGGGTTCAATCTCCTTCTCTACTTGCTTGTGACTGGAATCCTGCAAAACAGTAAACCGTTAGCTCGTTAAGAGGGGAATATGGGGGTTTCCCTCTTAACCGGGCTCCGGCGTGAGAATAAGTACTGCTCTGAGGAATAAAGAGTGTGTGTTAAGGGTGAAATACAAGGTGAACAGAATGAATAACCTGAATGATGAAGGGTCCTATTTATAGCCGGAGGGTGGAGAAGGGAGGAGCGACCTTGCCAGCTGTTATCGGGCGCCAGCTGTCCGACCAAGGGGAATATCCTCTTGGTCTCCTCTGATGTAGTCAGGATAGTGGTCCACGTGGCACGCCGATATTCTTCCTTGCTGGAGAAAACGTACTGCTGTGGTCGGTCTGCCCCCAGATTTGTTGCAGGTCTACATGGCGCTCGATTACCGGTGACACATGTCGTCCTTTCTGTCGGAAGGAGCATCTTTGGTGTCACCCTGACGTCTTCCAGAAGCTTCTAGAAGCTTCTGGATTTACTTGCTGATTTAGGCGCCATGTTGGACGGAAAAAGTGGTGTGGTCCCTACCATGTGGATATCGAATTGGGACCATACCTCTACAAACGCCTACCTGCAGGCTGCAACAAATATGATAACAGTGATTTTCCAAAGTTTATAAGTTGAGTTTCCTTAGTTAATATGCCTTATCCATAGCACTCTGGAATAATGGGTCTGTTGGTCGGATCTGTATGAGTTGAAACACTTTGCTTCTTTAGTTTTAACAATTACTTTTATCTATACTTGTCCCTAACATTATGTGAACATTAGTACTTGAACATTGTGTTTCTTATGCTGCAATAATTTCATTGAATTTACACGCTATAGTATTAGATATGCCATAACAGCCATACATGCTAAACGTATATGCCCATGAGTCTACTTTAGCAAGTTAACATTCTTTACCGACTCTTAATATTCCTGGCCCGTTTGACCGATAAATTAATACATTACAACTTAATAATTTTGTTTTCCTTAGGTCTCGTATTATTTTTGCTGAAGTTATGTCTAGACTTAAGCTAAATTGACCAAAAAAAAAAAACAAAAGAAAATAGCTGCATTTTGTGCGTTGTGGCTTCATATACTAAACATGATTACTTGGTATATTCAAGCGATTCAAAAAGCTATTAATATACGTTTAAATATGTGTCCAACTAGACCTCGCTATACGATGTTCTACCCTGAAAGAAAAGAATATATGCATAGATTAGTATATGAAATTGACACCACATGTCTTCATCAACTAAGAATGAATAGGGCAACTTTCATGACACTATGTAATTTGTTGGAGAGAGATGGAAAGTTGAAGGCTTCTAAGTATCTCCAATTAGATGAACAATTTGCAATTTTCCTATATGTTTTGGCACATCATGTGAAGAATCAGAGGAGACTATTAGTAAACATTTCAACAATGTGTCAAATGTTGTTATACGATTGGAAAATGGATTGTTTAAGAAGCCGGAGCCAATATTAGAAACTTCAACAGATGAAAGATCGAAATGATTCAAGGGATGTTTAGGGGCAATAGATGGGACACATATAAGTGTGCAAGTATCAGAGGAAGACAAACCAAGATACCGTAATCAAAAAGGAGAAATAACAACTAACGTACTTGTTGCTTGCACACCTGACATGCAATTCATTTATGTATTACCAGGCTGGGAAGGATCTACTGCTGATGGTAGAATACTTCGTAGTGCTATGATTCGAGAGAATGGATTGCAAGTGCCTAAAGGTAACTACTATCTTGTTGATGTCGGGTACACTAATGGAGAGGGATTTTGTTGGATCTGAGTTTGTTTCTGATTGTATTTTGTGTTTGTAATTAAAATGAAGATGGATGAGTGTGCAGCGGAATTATGATGAAAACAAACTTTGCATACAATCAAACGAGAGTAATACTTTGATCAAACATCTTTTCACAATGAATCGGAAGATTGAATTTATTTCAATAACGATTACAATGATTGATGAATGAATGCAAACTCCCCCTCAGCCAGAGCTCAGTTGTTTGTTAGTGCAAAGAAGACGATGATGCAAAAGAGCTAATAGAACAGTACAAAGTACTGAACTATTTATAGGCACTTGCAAACCACTGAGCATCTTAGCTGACGTCACCATGAAAGTGACATCTAACCTCCTAACAAACTCTAACCTCTGATCTATACAAGCACTGCTATGTTAACTACTGCTATTACATTACATTACAAAACAGACTATAGATCAGCTGCTGCAACCTTCCACTGCTGTGAACCCAGCAGTACTTGTCCGGATCAGCAGTGCTTGACTCAAGGCAGTAGATTGAATCAGCAGGGCTTTAGTCTTCCATCAGGCCTTTACTTGAGCAGCAGTTGTAGGTCAGTAGTTTTCACAATCAGCAGATAAGAGATCAGCAGGTGTTGAAATCACTTTCAAGGGGAGAGACATGTATGTAATCATCTGCTTATTCAGGATCCACTGCTCTGATCCAGTTTTGGCTTTAATTATATGTTCCTCTGATAGGGTTCGATCCCAACAGATTTCTTGCACCATTCCGAGGTCAAATATATCATCTAAATATTTGGCTAAATGGACAAAGACCAGAAAAGCCCGAAGAGTATTTCAACATGAAGCACTCAGCAACAAGGAATGTCATCGAATGATGTTTTGGCGTTTTGAAGAAAAGACGGGCAATACTTAGAAGCCCATCTTTCTATCCAATCAGAACACAAAATAAAATTATACTTGCATGTTGTCTTATGCATAACTTTATTCGAAGAGAAATGCCATATGATCCTTTTGATGATGATGATGAATTTATTGACACAAATAATGATGCCGGTGACGAAGATCTTGGCTCAAATGTGGAACATATTACAACGGTCGGGACCTCGAATGAATGGACAAACTTTAGACAAAACTTGGCAACATCTATGTTTAATGCGTGGACATCTAGACATCATTGATTTGTTAGATTGTTATGTTTTTAGTTATGTTATTTTGCTTATGTTTGTTAAATGTTTTTTTAGAATAAATTTGAATGTTTTTATGTGTTTGTTATCTTATCTTTGTTATTTACACAACATTTGAATATTTTTTTATTTATACAACATTGATTTTTTTTTTTTTTTTTTTGTGAAGATATGGAATCACAACTTGATTGTGAAAGGGGTCCAGGAAAAAATAAAAAAAAAATGGAATGAAAATGAAGATGAGAAGCTTGTTGCAGCCATGCTTGATGTTCTAAATTCAGGTGGTAATTACAAATCAGATAATGGGTTTAAACCTGGTTTCTTTAGTGCGGTGGAGCGACAACTCGCAATATCTCTTCCCGAAGCTGGCATAAAAGCAAAGCCATATATAGAATCGTGTGTAAAAACAATGAAGAGCGATTGGTCTGCCATACATGATATGTTGGCATGGAACAATACAAGTGGTTTTGGCTGGGATTACAATAATGACATGCTTGATGCTCCCCAACCTGTTTGGCAAGCTTATATACAGGTAATGTGTAATCATTTATGATTGTAGCCTTTTTATAATAAGTGTTTGTACATATTTTTTATAGCTCGTTAACTTTGATCATGATGATATCGCTTGTTAGGTGCATAAAAATGCTGCAAAATGGAGAGCAAAGAAATTCCCTCATTACTGGGACTTGTGTAATGTATTTGGTAAGGATCACGCAAATGGAAGAGATGCCCAAACAGCTGCGGATATTATATCTGATATAAATCGAGAAGAACCGGAGGCTACTGAAGAAGGATTAGATGATATGGATGTTAATCAACCAATAAACATCCCTTCATATGATGCTTTTAGAGAAGAGTCAAGCACACAACGAAAGAGAAGAAGGCGCAATAGTTGGGATCCTCTAATGAACAGTCTGAAAGAGTCTGCTGAAATAATCGGTGCAGAGATTAGGGGGGCTTCAAATACTTTTAGTAGAGTTTTTGAAACGGAGAGCAATAGAGAGGAATTTCGGAACAACTTTTTTGTGGAGATGAATAAAGTTGCAGGTTTAACTACTCGTGAGTGTGACAAGGCGGTATGTAAGCTTGCACAAAATGAGGAGTTAATGGTAGTCTTTTTTAAGGTTGATGAAGACCGCAAACTTGGATGGGTAAAGAACATGCTTGAAGATACCGTTTGACGTGATATACAACGAATTTTGGAATATTATTTTTTTTTTGTTTGCAAATTTTGGATGATTTTTTTTTCATTTGGCAGACATTGGATGATTTTTGTATTTTTCTTTTTGGATGATTTTTTTATTTTGCAGATATTAGATGATTTTTATATTTTCTAGTTGGAAACCTTTAAATAATTTTGAGTTTTGTTAGTTAAATATATCCTACTTTTCATAATATAGTTATAATTTTTAATTCGAAAATTTAGCGAACCTGGTAGATTTTCTTTTTTTAAGACATGGATATTTTTGTCATTTATAATGAACTGCATTCCATTGATTCGTCATTTTTTTGCCTACCAAACAACACAAAGTAATGTATCATTCCATTCCCATAAGGTAACCAAACTAAACAATGGAACGGTAATGACCCATTTCATTCCCTTGCCCATTCCATTCCCTCATCCATTCCATTACCCCATACCAAATAGACCCCTAGTGTATTATATAAGAGTATGGATGGATGATATGAATTAAAAATATGAACTTTAGATTAAGAGTAAATTGCAATTTACGTCCCCAAGGTTAATAGGCAGTGTCCACTTGAGTCTCGGCAATGAGATTTTTGATTCCTGTCTCCCTGTTGTTTGAAATTCGTTACACTTTGAGCCCCTCATTGACTGCTCCGTTAGTATTACCATTTGAACGATGGTGAAATGTCCTTTTTGCCTTTCGTCTTATAGTGTCTTCCCAGTTTTGCCCCTCATTATACCCGATCTACACCTGACACTACAAACAATAACATGTCACCACCATTAATCTGCACCACAACAACCACTCTCAAACAAATAATGTTATATCATATGCAGTTGTGTATAAAAAAAATTATGGTATATGCACATTAATAGTTTATCATCTACAATCTGAAAGGAGATTTAGGTTACAACTTTATAACACAAAATCCTATCACTAATGTGTTCCCGAGTCTCATGTAACAGGGGGAGGGAGAAGGAAAATGAATTAAGAGAGAAAAGGAAGGAAAATATGTGATCTTTTTCGTGTTCCCGAGTTTAATGAAAAGTAAAGGAAAAGAGAAGAAATCAAACATTTTATGTGTTCCTGGGTTAGGTGGAAAAGAAAAGAACAATTTTACCATTATACCCTTTAAACATAAAAAATTTTAGAGTTAACTTTCGTTTTGCTCCCTGTGGTTTGGTCGTTTTAATGGTTTTGCTCCGATAGTTTAAAAATAGCCATTTTCCTCCCTGAGCTTTCGAATTTGTCGCCAGTTTGCTCCCTGGCTCTAATTCAGTTAAAACGTTCAATTAAAAGTAGGGGTGTTTCGGTAGTTTACTACCCGGCTCTAACTCAATTAAAACGCTTAGTTAAAAATCGCGGTAGTCATGGTCGGCAAGTGGTAATTGCAGGTGGTGGTGGATGGTTGTAGATGGTGGTGACCGGTAGAAAAAGTGGTTGGAAAGATGGGGGATCAGAAAAGAATTAGTTATATACATGTAAATAAACAAGTTATAAGTTTATTTAGGTGAAAAGACTTACATCCCCTTGCTTTTATCAATAAAATTACCACACTACCCTTCTAGTTAAGGGGTTTTTTTGATGGAGTTAGAAGCGGGGAGCAAAATGATGATAAGTTAGAAAAATCAGGGAGGAAAATGGCTATGTTTAAACTATTGGGGCAAAACTGTTAAAATGACCAGATCATAGGGAGCAAAATGGAAATTAAGTCAACATTTTAACTAGATATGAGGGTAATTTAGTAATTAATAATATTTTCTCTCCTAATCTTTCAGATTTGGGAGGATAAATATACCTACAAATTTTCTTCATTTTTCCCTCCTTTCCCATCCCCTTCTATCCTTAAAAAATCTCGGGAACATGATTTTTTCATATTTTCATCTCTTTTCTTTCTCCTCCCCTGTTAAATGAGACTCGGGAACAGATTCGGAATCAAAAAATTCACAAGCTCAAAGGCTATCATCTGTACATCATCACCAATTCACAAATTCAACTCCGGATCTGTGTTAGAGAGAGAAAGAGAGGAAAAAGAAAGAAAGCTATCATGGGTTGACAGCAGTGTTGCAAAAATCGGCCTAGGCGGCCGATTAATCGGCGCCTAGGCGCTAGGCGGCTAGTTACTGACTAATTTTGAGCTAGTCGGCCAATTAATCGGAGTCGGTCAAAGTCGGTCAAAATCGGTCCTAGGCGGTCAAAAATCGGATTAATCGGCCTATATTAATCGGTTAAAATCGGTCAAAATCGGTCCCAGGCGGTCCCAGGCGGTCCTAGGCGGTCAAAATTGGTCAGAATCAGTCAAAATCGGTCAAAATCAAACCATACTATCTGAAACTTGAAGTATTTATGTGAATTTTGAAGTATTATTTTTATATTATTGGGTATATATATATAATTTTGAAAAAATACATATAAAAATCCCAATCCGATTAATCCCGATTAATCCCTAGGCGGTACCTCACCGCCCGACTAGCGCCTAGCGCCTTCTACAACACTGGTTGACAGGAGGCCGATTAGGGGATAATTTGTGGGTTCAGGTTTAAATTGAATGATAAGGGTGAGGGATGTGATACAAATCTGGAATTTGTTGAAGATGGTCATGAACTTGATAATGATGGTCATTTGATGAAGATAGAATTTGAAGATCTGGAATTTAATGAATATTGTTCATGAATTTGTTTAGGTTTTGGGTTTAGTTTAGATTGATTAGGGTAGGGGAAGTGGTAGAGATCTGAAATTTTTTGAAGATGATCATCAACTTGATGAAGATGGTCATGAATTTGATATAGATTGTTTATGAATTCATTTGGAGCTTTGAATCTGATTTGAGTGTATTAATATTAAAACCTATAAATAAGTAACAACTTTGAGCTTGGGTTGGTTGTACCCTTAGCTTTGGGTGTTTTTCAAAAAAAATATGGAATATGTGGTTGTGCTTTATACACATGTCCACACATCTATGCAACACAAAGTCAGGGAGAGAGATAGAGTGTGAGAAACAGAGAGACAGGGTGGGGCCAGTCACCACCTCCGGTGGCGGAGCCACGGCGGATCTGTCGGCTTCTTCTCAGCATCGGCGAGTGTTGTACCCCTACCTACAGAGCAGAAGACAAGGAATCCGGTGAGGCGGTGCGAGCTAGGGTTCTGACGAGACTCCGGTTAACTCCTGCACGAATTCTAGTAAGCCTCGATTCAGTTGTATGTTTATTTTTTTCAGTTAGATGGGTCTATCTTGTGTACTTTGAAGCTATTTTCGATGTTACAGGCCTCCGGTTAAGCTCCGACGACTTCTCCGGTTACCTATCTGGGTCTGCATGTTGTTAAATCTTAAAGATCAGTGGATGGCCCGTATCCGGAAGTCAGCGTGGGTATAAAGGACGGATGGCAACAGTGATTGCTGGAACTTATCTTGATTCAAGAACTGATATGGGTGTTTGTTTGATAGATCTTAATCAGTTAATCAATGGGTTCTCCCTCATATTCATTTACTTGAATGACAGTAAAATGTCTTGCATTTTCACAATATCTTAACCTTTTATTTATTAACTTTTATGTTGTATAGGCTGAAAGCTTAAGTTTTTCAAGAAAATTGATCAAGATGGTGAGAGGGAAGACTCAAATGAGGAGAATGCTGAAGTTGCTTTGATCATCTTCTCTCCAAGAGGTAAACCTTAGGTGATGAAGATATATAGTTCAATAATCCATACTTATCTTTCAAACGGTACTCATTCTAGGTTTAGTTGTTTTAGTTCCCTGTTCCCACATTCTAAATTTGGGTAAAATTTATGTGATAAATTTCAAGTTGGGAACCCCTTTGTTAAACCAACTTAAAACTGATTTAGTTAGGAAAGAACCTATTCAAGGTTTATTTTCTATTTTGACCAATAACTATCTTGAGCTTAATTATGTGTAACATATTGCTTATTTTTGTTATTTTTATATACAGGGCTTTAGCCTCGTCTCTTTAGATCAAGTGCAAGAGAGCTTCTTTAGATTCATGTGCAAGAGTGACAATGATAAAATAAACTAGCAAAAACGGTATGAATATGCTTCACTTTGGGGGCCATTTATTTATGAGTTAATCCATTTAGGTTATGTTTCTACCTCAAATGGGTCAAACTAAGTTTTAAGAAAATGTTTTTGAAGGCTACCCACGTATTCAAATTCAAAAAGACAACAATTAAAACGTATAATATGTTGACCCGTAATGTAAGATATTTATTTTTATAAAATCTTTTAAGGGCAAATTAAGCTTCAAATATGTTTTTGGTTGAAACTGGTACAATTTGGGTGCCCTATTGAGTAATTTTAATATATGAGTGATCTTAAGGAAAAAGTTAAATACTTAACTGTTCTTGTATTCATAGATGATGCATTTATTATTGATAAAAAAAGGTTCCACAAAGCGCTTGCGGGTCAATTTACATGACCCGACATGCTTGACCTGTTACTAACCCGACCAACTTGCCACCTCTAAATCACACACTGTAACAACCTCAAAGAAAACCGACACCCTCGAATTATTTCCGACACCCTAATATATTTTAAAATATCCCAATATGTCCCAGAATACACCCCATTCGTGAAAACGGGCCCCGAATACCCTAAATATTAATAAAAATAATAAAAAATTGATTTTTGGGTTTTAGGCGGGCCGCGTAAGCCACCCTTAACACTTACGCGGGCCGCGTAAACTTAAAACCTGGCGTAACCCTGGGCCGCCACGTGGCCCAACACATGGCGAGCCTAGTTGCTGATCCGGATGGGCTACGCTGTTGACCAGCGTTGACGCGGGCCGCATAGGCCCTTGCCTACTCTTACGCGGGCCGCGTAAAAGCCAGAATCAGGCCCTATATAAGAAGGCCTCGGGATTTCATTTTCCGTCACTCAAATCTTTTCATTCTCAACGAATTCTCTGATAATAGGCATAATACTCGGGTCTAATACCCCCTAAATAGCGAAGTTCTGCTCCGTTGTAAGTATTATAACCCCTGGATACCTATTAGATATGTTGTCTGATTGATCTAGGGTTCCGTAATGGTTGTCGTGGTTCTGCCCGACGTAGTCGTTGGAATGCCGTCTCGGGGAGGGTATTACTAATGTTAAAATGGGTTATTATACTAACGCATATGCATTTGTGTAAATTTTAGATTGTGATCAGGAAACCCTTACGAAAAATCTAAGACAGCAATGTGAGTTCATCCGCTTTTTGTAAACCTTTTATTTACTGTTTTTACAAAACCTTAAACATTTTTCCATGCGAATAACAGTTATTGAGTAATTGTAAGAATACAATTATCATGAGTATGTTGGGGTTTTGTATACAAAATTTGTTACCACCTGGTCAAGGAGTAACATTTCCACAAGTCGGGTCTGACAGTACCATGGATGTTAATTAATATAACTTGGAAACAAATGTAATTGCGAGATCGCCCTCAATACTGTGAAATAATCTTTAGTCAAACTTGATTAAACTGGGATTCACTCACCAGTATTTCCCACTGAAAAATGCTTTTAAAACGCGTTTCAGGTAACAAATTGTAAAAGTCAAATAGAAGCCAGCTGGACAGCACTGAAGGCTTGGAAAAGTGGCAATAAAGTTACCTAAAATAAAATAGATGTTTTTATTAATCAAATAGGATTTATTCCTATGAAAACGTGTGTACTACGAACTTGGGTTTTAACCCATTTGTTTAATGTTATGAAAATGTGGTATTTTACTCTGATCAAAGTTTCCTAACTACGGTCCTGATGAAAATTTTCGCTGCCAAATTAGACAAACACGCGATACCACCGAAACTGGCTCGCGGCCGCCCGTTCCCGGGGATCTGGGATTGGGGGTTGCGACAGAAGGTAGTATCAGAGCTATGCCACTGATTCAGCCACAGAAGTGTTCTGCTGACATCAAAATTCAATATGTTAGGAAATAAATTACGGAAATATATGCATAACTGTATTTATTGTTACGTGTTATTTGACTATTTGTTAGTTTACAGTATGAGCGACCAAGGACCATCTGACGCGTATCGTCAATTGTCTGGTTCGCCTAAAAGCGAAGGCACCTCCTCTTCTTAGCCTGCCCTCTCAAGGTACTCTGCTGATACGGAAGAAGGAATCTTTGTGTTTAAGGCTCAGCCCGAGGAGCCATTTCCTCAGAAAAAGAGGGGATGGTTCAGTCGAGGGGCACACGAATGTAGGAAGCGTATGAAAAAGTTACAGGAACAGGGAGTGCTAGCAGCAGCTAAAAGAGAATCCGATGCCTATGCCCAGGATATGATAAATAGGGGTATAGCCAACATCTATATCCTAGCCACCACTGCAGCTGACCCTAATCTGGAGCAATTAATAGCACCCCAACCACAACCACCAATCCCGACCAACCTATGGAGATAGAAAACCCTGAAAACCAAGCAGAGATGAACGATTTCAATCCGGAGGAAATACCTAGGGTACCAGCACCAAACCCCCTAGACCCAAATTACGATCCCTGGTGGGATGACGTTAGGGACTATGTGCAACGTTACCCGATACATGAAGACACACCCATGCAGAACATAGGAGCCTACCCAGGTATGGATCCCTTAGATCCCTATTACCACGATGAATACATTAGGGAGATTTTAGAAGATCCTTACCGATTCCAGGCACCTACACCCCCATATCAAGAACCCGCACCCCAGATTCCAAACCCAGTCCTAGAACATGCACCCCCAATGAGTGCAGAAAACATACAAGAACTTAGGACATTTGGTGAGGAAATTCTAGAAAGTAGTGAACGAATGCGACAGGTGGGAGAGCGACTCGTCTGGAAGTACGACGAGCGCAATATGGATTTCTGGATGAATCCATATCCATGATGTGATGGAGGAGATGGTAATAGTAATAATAATAATAGAATAAAAATAAAATAAAATATGTGTGTACGGATGCCTACTATTATTTATTTCAGTTAGTATTGTAATTTTTATTTCAGTACTGGTGTGTAATAGATGCATAATAGATGAATAGAGTAAAGTCGCAATGATCGACGCTTTTGACCAAAATGCGTGTCATGTGAATGACTATATTAAATATTATTTTGTGATATTAATATGGGGTAAATGTTTAAAATTCAGATGGCCGATGAAGGAAATCAAGATAATCTGAATAACTATAACCAGAGTAACATTAACGTGGTTAATGAGAATCCGAGCATCAATAACAATGGAAACCAAATGGATAATAGTGTCGTTCAACACATAGTGGCACAACGAATTATAGATGCAATGCCATTTATTATTCAAACGGTTCAAGAAGCGAATAATAAGAGTAAACATAGCAGTAAGCACCAATTGAACCAGAAAACAGCGTTAACAATGGACCCGTACTTCAGGTGCCCATTCCCAAAAGAAGAAGAACCATGCCTTATGGTTGTTCTTATAAGGAATTATGGTCATGCAAACCAATAGAATTCTCGGGCAATGAAGGACCCATTGTAGCTCTACGCTGGATAGAGAAAACTGAGGCAGTTTTAAAAATAAGCAAATGTGCTGAAGAAGATAAGATAATGTTTGCTTTTAACCTGTTTAAGGACTCACCCTTAGAATGGTGGAACATTATCCTCCAATCAAGAGGAAGTGATAGGATATACAACATGGAATGGGAGGAATTTAAAAATATGGTAGAAAGGAAATTCTGCCCTCCCAATGAAAAGGAACAGATAGCTAATAAGTTTCTGAACCTTAGGATGACCGGGGTAGATAGTAAGGGGTATACTACTACATTCTTTGAATATACTAGAATAGTACCAACCCTTGCATCACCTGAACCGGTATTAATCTCCCGTTACATCTGGGGATTAATCGGAGAGATTAGACATGTAGTCAAGGCAGCTAGACCCCAAACTATAGACGAAGCTGTAGAACTAGCAAACACCTTGACAGATGAATTAATCCGTACTAGAGAAGAAGACCAGAGGAGAAACCTAACCCAAAGGCTTACTCAAGAATTTCATACTGGGAATTACAACCGTAGGAATATGGGTTCTACCTCTGCACCATTCTGTAAGGTCTGCAAGAAAAAGTATTCGGGAAAATGCTCCATTCTTTGCAATTTCTGCAAGATGCCAGGACACAAGGAAGAAGATTGCAGGAAGAAATCCAGTAATGGACTGTGCTTCAACTGTGGAGAAAAAGGTCACATCAAGCCAAATTGTCCGAAATTAGCTCCAGCTGCGAATAACAAGAACACTAAAAATGCTAGAGCATTTGTTCTGACTGCAGATGAAGCCAAGATGATTCCAGACGTGATAGATGGTACGTTTTTAGTTAATGATGTATTTGCTAAAGTATTATTTGACTCTGGTGCAAACCAAAGTTTTATTAATACTTCGTTTTGCAAAATTTTAAATCAGTCATTAACTAAACTACCACAAGAATGTTTAGTAGAGACAGCTAATGGAGAAACTGTTAAGATTTCTGAAATCTTCCATGGAGCAAGAATAGAAATTTTAAATTAAAAGTTTATGGCAAACCTTTATCCTATGGATCTGGCAGGATTGGATTTCGTTTTAGGAATGGATTGGTTAATAGCCAATAAAGCCAGTATTTTATGTGATCAAAAGTCAATCCAAGTAAATTCACCAAAGGGTGAAAATATCACAATTAAAGGTGATAAGCCATCTAGATCCACGATATTCATCTCTGTGGTGAAACTGCAAGCTATATAAGAAAAGGATCTATAGTGTATTTGATTTCTATAATCACTAACACTAAAGGAAAAGAACTAAAAGACATTCCAATAGCAGTTTTCAGATGTATTTCCAGAAGAATTGCCAGGACTACCGCCAGACAGAGAAGTTGAATTCAGAATCCATCTATTGCCAGGAACAGCACCGATTGCCAAAGCACCTTACCGTTTGGCACCCGCAGAAATGCAGGAACTGAAGAAACAATTAGATGAATTGTTGGAAAAAGGATTCATACAGCCAAGCTCATCGCCATGGGGAGCACCGATTTTATTTGTTAAAAAGAAGGACGGATCAATGCGTATGTGCATTGACTACCGTGAATTGAACAAATTCACGATTAAGAACCGGTACCCATTACTGAGAATCGATGATCTGTTCGATCAACTGCAAGGAGCTCGATTTTTCTCTAAAATCGATTTAAGGTCATGATATCATCAATTAAAGGTACAGGAAGAGGATATCCCTAAGACCGCTTTCAGAACAAGGTATGGCCATTATGAATTTACTGTCATGCCATTTGGTTTAACCAATGCCCCAGCCGCATTTATGGACATGATGAACCGAATATGTAAGCCATATTTGGATAAATTCATAATTGTTTTTATAGATGATATTCTAATTTACTCTAAAAGTAAGGAAGATCATGAAAAGCATTTGCACGCACTTTTAAGTCTATTAAGAAAGGAAAAACTTTATGCTAAATTTTCAAAGTGCGATTTTTGGTTAGAACAGGTACAGTTTCTTGGACATTTAGTGAACAATGAAGGAATTCATGTGGATCCAACAAAGATCGAGGCGATTACTAAATGGAAAACCCCTGAGTCACCAACCGAGGTTAGAAGTTTCTTAGGATTGGCCGGTTATTATAGAAGATTTATTCAAGATTTTTCTAGAATAGCCATTCCTTTAACTAAGTTAACCTGTAAATCCATTAAGTTTGAATGGGGACCAAAGCAAGAAGAAGCATTTAGAATTCTTAAGCAAAGATTAACCCATGCACCCATACTAGCGTTACAAGAAGGAACTGAAGATTTTGTAATCTATTGTGACACTTCTAAGTTAGGTTATGGATGTGTGTTGATGCAACGTCAAAAGGTTATAGCTTATGCCTCTAGACAACTTAAGAATCATGAAGAGAATTATTCAACCCATGATTTAGAACTAGGAGCTATAATTTTTGCTCTTAAAATTTAGAGACATTACCTTTATGGAAGTAAGTTTACCATATTCACTGATCATAAGAGTTTAAGGTATGTTTTCGGGCAAAAAGAGTTGAATATGAGACAAAGACGCTGGATGGAGATGCTTAGTGATTATGATTGTGATATCCAGTATCATGAAGGAAAAGCAAATGTAGTGGCAGATGCTTTAAGCCGAAAGTATCATGAAAAGCCAAAAAGGGTACGTTCTCTTAAATTAAATCTACAAGTAGATTTAAATGATCAGATAAGAGAAGTACAAGAATCAGTAATTAAGGAAGATACTGAAAAATTAAAAGGTATGATTAAGGAATTAGAACAAGGAACAAATGGAATTTGGAGATTCCATAAAAAGAGAATGTGGATACCTAAATTAAGAAACTTACGTCATCGTATATTAGAAGAAGCCCATAAGTCTAAGTATACGATGCATCCAGGAAATGATAAAATGTATCAAGATTTAAGAAAGAATTTCTGGTGGATAGGAATGAAAAAGGATATAGCAACCTATGTTTCTAAATGTTTAACTTGTTCACAAGTTAAAGCTGAACACCAGAAACCCTCAGGTTTGTTATAGCAACTAGAAATGCCAGTGTGGAAATGGGAATTAATAACAATGGATTTTGTTACTAAATTACCCAAAACAAAGAAAGGTAATGATACAATCTGGGTGATTGTAGATAGACTAACCAAGTCAGCTCATTTCCTACCAATGAAAGAAACTTTCAGTATGGAACAGTTAGCTAAGTTGTATGTAAATGAAATCGTTTCATTACATGGAATTCCTTTATCAATCGTTTCTGATAGATATAGCCGCTTTACCTCTCATTTTTGGTCAAGTTTCCAAAAAGCCATGGGAACCAAGTTAAATCTGAGCACAGCTTATCATCCTCAAACAGACGGACAAAGCGAAAGAACAATTCAGACAATGGAAGACATGCTTAGAGCTTGTGTAATTGATTTCGGAGGTAATTGGGACGATCACTTACCTTTAATAGAATTTTCTTATAATAATAGTTATCACACAAGTATCAATGCTGCACCATTCGAAGCACTTTATGGACGAAAGTGCCGAACCCCAGTCTGTTGGGCAGAAATTGGGGAAAAGCAACTATCTGGACCTGAGATAGTACAAGAAACAACTGACAAAATTATTCAAGTCAAGGAACGACTGAAAGTAGCACGTGATCGACATAAGAGTTATGCTGATAACCGACGCAAACCATTTGTCACACCCCGATATTTCCACGTATTGCATAGCGGAAGCAAAAGATAAATTTATTTCAACCGAATAAATTGTAATATTAAGTATCACAAAATAGTTGAAATAGATCTACAGGCGGATCAAATAAAAAGGAAACATAGTTCATCAGACTTAAAATGCATCCAAGCTTGCGAGACTTTTCATGTTGCTAAGGAGAGGCCAGCCTATTACGCTTAGTACCTGCACTTAACCATTTTGGGAAAATACGTCAGTTTACACTGGTAAATACAATTAACTGACTCATTTTGAAAAGGTTTAGAAAAATTGATTTGAATGCACAAGGCACAAAACATTTTATAACTTGGGATAATTATTTATATATAAACTCGTAACAGAATTACATGTTCGTTATACGTTCAGTAGCCCGGATTGACACCGGGTTAAAGATTAATTGACACACCACATGATATAGTCCCGTGGCGGGTTATTCCCGAAACCGGCGGTTATACCTTATTATTTATTCATGCACTGTCGGGTGTACACTTACACCCCGTGCTTAGGTCGTGGCCATTTCGTAAAATGATGCCAACGATATCCGGGACATGGTCATTAACCCCCCAAAGGCTTTAAGCAAACAAAACAATTTAAACAGGACATTTCAATAAATTAATCTTCATACAATTAAAAATTCAATGCCCGACCAAGCGGTATTTTATATACCGTACCCCAAGCCCGTATAGGGAAAATAAGTTAAAAGTATTTACCTGAGCTAAATATAAATTCAATCTCAGCCGTATATCAAATCAGCAAGTACAGATAGCTTTTACTGGGCTCCTAAATCTGGAACGAAGGTTTTTAATAACCTATTAGATTCCTAACGGGTCTTAATTAAGCCTATGCTTAGACCGGTTAGTTTTAAAGGAGGATATATGGTTCAAAACGCATGATTAAGCGATGACCGATTTAGAATGTGGTTTAGACCCGACAAGCTTGTATACTTGTGTAATAAGGGTAAACTAAACACATTCTGGATTTTGAGATAAAAACGATAAGGTTTGACCCGTTTCGGCTAATTTATGCAAACTAGTTACATAAGTCGATCCGAACGCGAAAAGTGCGTAACGGGTAACCAAATGAATCATGAAAAGGTTTCCTAAGTTAATATGCCTTAAATATGTTGTGATATCAGTAGAATATCTTCCATTATGCCCAAAACAAGTTTAAGACCAATTTATGCCCCGTAGGGGTATTTTGGTCAATTTAAAGGTTATAAGAGAGTTTAAATATTAATCTGAGTTTCAGGTCTGATATAATCCGTAAAATACTCAATTTAATAAGTTACATCAGTAGGGTATATCATATATGTGAAATTTACTATTTATAACCAAACTATGCACCGTAGGCGTATTTTGGTAATTTCACATAAGCTTTAAAAAGTCAAAATTTAAGAATCTGAGTTTAAAACTTTTCTTTACTGTTAAAATATACAAATTTACTTAAATCATCAGTAGGTATTAAGTTTCATATGCCAAAAATAGTTTTAACTCATACTATGCGCTTAAAACACGTAAAAGTTGGTTTTATGCGATTTTCGGGTTTAAATAGGAAATCTGAGTTTTTGATCAGTTTATAAAGTTCAAAATATTTTATTTATGAAATAAAATCAGTAGCAAAAAGTTTGGTATCAAAATATTATGTAAAACTCATTTTATGGGCCAAAAGGGCAAATCCGACAATTACCGAATCAAAGCTATAACCCTGTGTTATGCTCAGCCTAAAAATAAATAAAAATCTTTAAAAATCCCAAATTATTATTTTATATCAGTAGGCAAAAAGTTTGCTATCAAAAATTGGGTTTTGATAGGATATACGCTAATTATTCCGTTTAATTAATAAAAAGCTTTTCATTTACGCTAATGAGCATAACTCCTAATCTAGACCTCAAACTGATGTCAAATTTTAGGAACACGTTTATAAATCAGTAATAAAGATTATTGTCCTCTCACATTTTCAAAATTCTCATTTTAGGGTCAAAAGGTGTTGGTGCATACGTCTGTTGACTTCGTCTTGTATTGAGTCTTGTATTTGTCGAGATAGATCAGGGCACGTTATACGAGGAAAATGTCAAATAGTGATTAGAAGTTAATTTCGCACGAAATTACCAAGTGGTAATTTCGCACGAAATTACTTGGTAATTTCGTGTGAAGTTCTAATTTCGTGTGAAATGTAATTTCGCATGAACCATTCATGCGAAATTAGCTTGCCTATAAATAGGGGTCATGTAATTTCATTTGGAGTAGTCTTGTATGTGTGATTCCGGAGCCGAAGTGCTGCCGAAGTGTCATTTCACTGTAAAACTTTGTCAAATCAATCAGAAAGACATTTAAAGTGAATATCTAGCTGAATCTAACTTGATATGTCTGTTTTACGCCTTTCATATTGAGTAGAACACCTCTGATCGACTCGTTTTGGTCGTTATAACGATCCTACATGTGGTATCAGAGCTCAGGAGGAGGAGTTCTACCGTATTCAGCTTGTTTTCATCAGTTTTTCTAACTTCTACATCTTCTTTTCAAAATTGAACAAAATTTCACGGTTAAAATGATTTGAATTTCACACATTATATGCGAAATTGTGTTTTAACAAACCCTTGAAAGTTTCAGACCTAAAATCGAGCTAAAACCTAATCAATTTGACAAAAGTTTGACCGAAATGATGACATCAGCATAATTTCGTTTGAAATTGCACCTAATTTCGCACGAAATTAGTATTTCGCTTGAGTATTTCGTACGAAATTAGTTGATTTCGCTTCAAACTGTTATTTCGTTTGGTTATTTCGCACGGAATTGGTAATTTCATGTGAAAAGGGAATTTCGTTTGAACTGATTTCGTTTGAAGTTATCTTTCAGGGTATTTCGTTTGAACAGGTTATTTCGTTTGAGAGTATTATTTCGCACTAAAGTGTAATTTCTCTTGAAGGGTTATTTTCGTTTGAAAGTGTCTGATTTTGAAATTTGTTTACCGAATCATGGAAGAGGAATTTTATAACGCGTTTGCTACATCCCCGACTACTACGGCTGCCATAGCTCAAAGCATGAACATGGAAAATGAAACTGGAACAATGCAAAAACCCCCGAAGCTAATGGGCATTGAAGAGTATTATGGTTGGAAAGATCGGTTTGAAAACTTGGTTCAAGCTAACCATTTGAGATATTGGGAATGTGTTGAGAAAAAGTATGTTCTACCACGTACAGATTTGGGAGTTGAGAAAAAGATTTATGAGTTTACGGATAAAGAACGAGACATGTACAAAGCAGAAAAGATGATGATCAGTTTACTCCAGCAAGCTATTAAAGAAGACATATTCATTTTGCTTCAACATGATAAAACTTCACGCTCAATTTGGGAAGCACTTCGGATTAAATTTGAGGGAAGTGAGAAGATGATCAAGAGTAAAAAGGCATTGTTAAAGAAAGAATTTGATTTATTCACAAGTTTACCGGGAGAAGATACAAAGAAAGTGATTGAAAGATATTGTCACTTAGTACGATCAATGTCATTGTTAAACATCAACATAGATCGAGAAGAATGGGTTGACAAATTAGCTGATGCTTTACCTCAGAAAGAATGGGGTACATTTTTTATGATATTAAAGAATACTGGAGAATATGATGGTTTGACAATCTCTCAGTTCATTGAAAAGATTGAAGGACAAGATCTTGAGCAACAAAAGATTGCTAGAATGAACAATCCTAGTGCACAACAAGATGTTAAAATGTACTACAAAGGGAGTGTTCAGAATAATGAATTAAGTGCAAAAACCCAAACTGATTTCAGTGCAGAAAACTCATCTGGATCAATCAATCAGAGTCCAAACAGTAGCAGTGGATTTTCATCATATCCAAGTGTTAATCCGAAGGAATCAACTTCAAGTCACCAGTTCCAAAGTTCAAATAGCAGTAATGGTCAAATTTTGCATTGCAACATCGCGTTGCATCTTCAGAATTGTCAAACTTTTTCTGAAGAGGTGGCTAAAAGTCATATGTCGTTACTTGCTACAGTATTAGAATCACATGAAGGTTTAGTTGCAGGAAGGATCGGAAATCCTATGTTGACGAAAGAGGATTACGATCAGATCGATGCTGAGGAAATGGAGCTGATGGATATTGTAACAACTCTCATCAAAAGTCCTAATTATTATTTTAATTTGACCAATAGGAAACCCTAATTGAGAAACCCAAGTGATTCTGCACAAACCCTAAAAATTTCAGAACAATCAGAATCAGGATCAGGGCCCCTAAAACTCAGGGTGGGGGGGGTAAAACCTAGTTAACGATTATCTAAAATTCTCGTTGTCAAAATGTTAAATTAAGAATCTGTCAAGTCAGCATAGCTAGTCCCAACCGTGGCTAATCTATAAAATATAGGCAACCCTTACGGACCGTAAGGGTTATTTGTTACGGTCCGTAAGGGGTGGCAAAATTTGGGTATAAATAGCAGACATTGGTACTTGAAATTTGGCGTATGTTCGACGAAGAAATTCGTTTCGTAGACTGAAATAGGCTCTGTTTATCACAAATTAACACACACTAATCACGAAGTGCTGCCGCAATCAGGGTAATAACTCGATCGCTATTACGATTCAACGTCCGATCGATTCTAACTATCCAACGATTGTTTAAGTGCCGCTCAAATTGAGTTTATACTTTATTAATTCATCGTGATTTCGACTTGAATGTTTGAGTACTGCTCGAATTCGGACTATACTCTGTCATTCGTTGTGAATCCACTGAATTGTGAAGTATTGCACTAATAAATCGTTGTGAGGGTTTAATCTCGTGAATTGTCGTAACTGCTGTATTAGTTACTAACCTATTGTGTGTGCATTGTTATTTAAGTTAGGTTGATCAAGGCTAATCAGTAGGCTTATATTCTGCTCGTTAAATCTACAATGTGAGTCATTCTCTTTTTATCAAATTACTTTTGAAATCATGTTTATTTTCAAAAGTTATAAATACAGTGATTAAGTTTATGTAATCACCAAGTTACAGTCGGTATGTGGGGTATTGTGCACAGTATTGCAGTTTTATCACTTTAGGTGGGCGAACCTAAATTTAGTGATATTTGTCATTCATTGGGGCAGCCAATGGTGATATGACCACAGTCACCGTAAAGATTCGAGTGACAAATACTGTGGGTAGTTGGTTTGATATCAGAAACATTCTAATCTCTTAATACTGTGAATTATAACAAACGAGTCGTTTTAGTAAAAATGAATGATTCACTCAGTATTTCCCTGCTGACAAAACCTTTTTCAAACATGTTTCAGGTGATCTGTTGTGAGCACAGGAAAAGTGCCATGGAGCACTACAAGCTTAGAAAGTGGCTCAATGTAAATAAATAAAGAAACATGTTTTAAGAAATAAAGGATTTCCCAGTGAAATCACTTATTTGTAAATTATGGGATTTATCCCTATATTATATATAAACGAGCAGTTTTATTATTAATCGATCCTGTTTAAAAAGACTTCCGCTGTCACTTAATTAGATACCATCGGATTTCCTGCCTCGCGACTCTGGACCGGGTCAAACCGGGGCCAAGGGCCGTGACAGGAAAAGCTGGTATCAGAGCCACTGATTTAAGCTTACTATTGATTTTAGCCTATTAAAATAATTGAGAAATTTAATTACTATTCTGTGAAAATATGTTTTATTAACTGATTAATTGTTGAGTTACAGTATGGGTAAACAAAAGATTTCTGCTATCTACCACAAATTAGATACTACACCCACAGAGAAAGGAACCTCTTCCTCCAAACACCCAGCAGATCTGGAAGAAGGGATTTTTGTCCGTAAAGAAAATTATGAAAATCCTCTTACCCAAGATAAAAGAAATTTGATTCTTAGAAAGGGAAAGGGGAAAATAAAGAAACCCCAAGTTAAGAAAGTGAGGTTTAATTCAGAAATCCAGGAATTAGGAAATAGATCACCTTGGGAAGATACATTAGATGAAAAATGGGCAAACCTTTATATGCTAGCTACCGTAGCAGAGAATGCAAACCTCTAAAAAAATATCAATCAGCCTGGTCTAGTAGAAAATTAATCTCCAGTAAATAAATAAAGTATAGTGTGTTCTCTTTCCTGTAGTCTTTTTGTACAAATCCGTATGCAATAAACTTTAATGTTTATTTGTAAAACTTTGTTCCAAAATTTTAACTTAGCATTTTTGTGCATTTTGCATATATGCTATCCAGCATGAGTGGGATATCGGAAGCATTTCAGAATCTCAACCTCTACCCAGTACCAATTAAAGTCTCCCACGACTTTACTGGTTATATTGCTGATATAGAGGAACCTCTGGATTTCCAAGCTCCACCGCTGGAAAAAGCAAAACTTAAAAAGAAAAGAAGATATGTAGGATGGAGGAAAGTGCGCAAGAGAAAGCCAGTTATTAGGAAACTCCCTAAAATAGAAAACCCTATAGACAAAGGAAAAGGAATAGAAATCGGAGAGAGTTCTAATCCAGCAGAGATAGAAATCAGGAAAGATTCTAAATAAAAAGGAATAGAAATTGGAGAGAGCTCCAGACAAACGGAAGAAATCACATTTCAAGAAGAAATAGATCGTCTACTGGCAAATTGTGATGTCATTAGCCCTATCCATAATAATCTATATCCTTATTTAGAAACCCAACTTCCTATGAATCTGGAACCAGCTATTCCAGACCCACTAATCCACACTCGACCTTTAGGCCAAATGGAAGAATGGTGGACAAATGACTGGCAATTCGAGAATATCATCAACAGTCCTTATTCTTTTCTTCCACAGTTTGATCCAGAACCTATCCCCAATCCTCCAATGAGCAACGAAAACCTAGCCGAACTCCGTCTGTTCGGTGAAGAGCTGATAGGTACAGGGAATAGAATCCGGGAAATGGGAGAACAAATTTCCTGGAAATACGACGAAAGGGGGCGTCGCTACTAAACTACCAGTTGACCAAAGAATAGTGGGGTTGGGAAGAATGTCTGTATAATAATAATAATAGATAAATATAATTCTGTAAAATGGGAAATAAAACATTGTAAGATAAACAGTGAGTATGGATGCCTATATAATATAAAAAGCAAAATAGAAGTCGAAACATCGACAATTTTGGATACATATATCTGTGTTGTAAGATTTTATGTGCTTCTGTGTAATTGTTTTATTTACAATTATTTGATACTAATAGTTATATTTATAATAATTATCAGATGGAAAACGCTAGTAATGAACTAGTTAATGAAGGGAATCAATCTGAACAAAATCAGGAAAACCAGTATATGACTAGACAAGATATTGAAAATATTGTTGCTCAAGGGATAGCTAATGCTATTCCAGTATTCGTTGCTGCTATAAAGAAACCTGTTGAACCGCAACAAATCGTTCCTAGTAAACGTACTCAGGAAGATAATTTTAGTCATAGTGTAAATGGAGGCGGCAATCATGATGATAATAATCCACGACAGGCTCCACCTCCTAAGAAAATGAAAGCTGCAACGACTGGTTGCACTTTCAAAGAATTTCTTGCTTGCAAACCTGCTGAATTTGCAGGCAACGAAGGAGCAACTGCAGTACTGCGTTGGTTAGAGAAAACCGAAGCAGTAATTTCAATAAGTAAGTGTTCCGAAGAAGATCAAGTTATGTATGCGTCAAACCTTTTCAAAGAAGGGGCACTAGAATGGTGGAACACGGTGCTACAAGCAAAAGGAAGAAGGATGGCTTATGCTATGAACTGTGAAGAATTTAAAATTCTTGTAGAAAGAAAATATTGTCCTGAATATGAAAAGGAACAAATGGCAAATAAGTTCCTAAACCATCGTATGGTAGGCGTAGAGTGTCGCGGGTATACTTCGACATTCTTTGAATATGCTAGAGTGGTACCAACACTGGCTTCGCCAGAACCGGTACTCATTTCTCGTTATATTTGGGGACTGATTAGTGAAATCCGTAACATCGTTAAAGCTGCGAGACCTCGCACTATTGACGATACTGTGGAACTAGCTAATACCCTAACTGATGAACTAGTGCGAACAAGAGAAGAAGATCGAAAGAAGGAATTGGCTCAGAAGATTACCCAAGGATTTCGTGTGGGTAATGATAATAATAGATTCAAGAAAAGAGGAAGGAGACAATCTGCACAACCGCCTTTTTGCAGCAATTGCAAAAAGAATCATTTTGGAAGATGCAATGTAAATTGCAACTTCTGCAAAATGGCAGGACATCGTGAAGAAAATTGCAAAAAGAAAACCATAGTTTGTTATAACTGTGGAGAAACAGGACATTATAAAACAGAATGTCCTAAATTGATTAAAACCGCAGATAATAAAGGCAAATCAGATAATGGAACAACAAAGAAGAATGCCCGAGCATTTCAGCTAACCACTCAAGAAGCTGAACTAATCCCTGACGTCATAGCTGGTACGTTCTTGGTCCACGACGTTTATGCAAAAGTATTATTTGACTCTGGTGCAAACCAAAGTTTTATCAATACTTCACTTTGCCAAGCTCTTAACTTACCTTTAACCACCCTTAGGCAAATTTTTACAGTCAAAACGGCAGACGGGAATTCTGTTAACATAAATAAGGTTTTGCAAGAAGGAAAGATAGAACTGTTAGGCTATAAGTTTTCTGCAAAACTGTTACCTATGAAGTTAGCTGAATTCAATGTTGTGTTAGGAATGGATTGGTTAGTAGCCAACCATGCTCGAATTCTATGTGATAAGAACTCTATAGAAATTCAGGCACCCACCGGAGAAGTAATTGTGATTACAGGAGATAAACCACGTAAGCCTATGAAGTTCATATCAGTAATGAAAGTTGCTAATTATGAACGAAAACAAGGAATAGTATATATGATTTTAGTAATCATTAGTACTAAGGGTAAAGAACTTAAGGAAATTCCTGTAGTCTTAGGGTATCCGGATGTATTCCCAGAAGAATTACCAAGATTACCACCAGATAGGGAGGTAGAATTTAGGATTCATCTAATTCCAGGAACTATACCGATAGCTAAGGCACCTTATCGGTTAGCACCCACAGAAATGTTAGAACTGAAAAAGCAATTAGATGAATTACTAAGTAAAGGTTTCATATAACCTAGCTCATCCCCTTGGGGAGCGCCAGTGTTGTTTGTAAAGAAGAAAGATGGATCGATGAGAATGTGTATCGATTATAGAGAACTGAATAAGGTTACAATTAAGAATCGATACCCATTACCTAGGATTGACGATCTTTTTGATCAACTTCAAGGCGCTAGGTATTTTTCTAAGATAGACTTAAGATCTGGATATCACCAATTGAAAGTACAAGAAGAAGACATACCTAAAACTGCTTTCAGAACTAGGTATGGCCATTATGAGTTTACAGTCATGCCCTTTGGACTAACAAATGCCCCAGCAGCATTTATGGACATGATGAATCGGATCTGTAAACCATACTTGGATAAATTTGTAATCGTATTCATCGACGATATACTTATTTATTCCAAAAGTCAGGAAGAACATTGCGAACACTTGCATGCACTCTTAACCTTGTTAAGAAAAGAAAAACTTTATGCCAAATTCTCAAAGTGTGAATTTTGGTTAAAGGAAGTGCAATTCCTAGGACATATGGTGAATCACGAAGGCATTCATGTAGATCCTGCTAAAATAGAAGCAATCATTAAATGGAAGGTCCCACAAACAGCTATGGAAATTAGAAGTTTTATAGGTTTAGCTGGGTATTATAGACGATTTATTAAGGATTTTTCCAAGATAGCCGTACCATTAACTAAGTTAACCTGTAAAGCCACTAAGTTTGAATGGGGACATAAGCAAGAAGAAGCTTTTAAGATTTTAAAGCACCGATTGACGAATGCTCCAATTTTAGCATTACCCGAAGGAACAGAAGATTTTGAAGTATATTGTGATGCTTCAAAATTAGGATTCGGATGTGGATTGATGCAACGTAAAAAGGTAATTGCGTATGCCTCCCGACAGTTGAGAAAGCACGAGGAGAATTATACAACTCATGACTTAGAATTAGGAGCCGTAATTTTTGCCTTGAAAATTTGGAGACATTATCTGTATGGAAGTAAGTTTACTGTTTATACAGATCATAAAAGTTTAAGGTATATATTTGGGCAGAAAGAGTTAAATATGAGGCAAAGAAGATGGATGGAAGTTTTAAGCGATTACGACTGTGATATCCAATATCACGAAGGAAAGGCAAACGTAGTTGCAGATGCCTTAAGTCGTAAGTATAATGAAAAACAAAAGCGAGTCCGTGCTCTTAGATTAAATCTACAAGTAGATTTAATGGAACAATTAAATAAAATTCAGGAAACAGCAATCAAGGACGATGCTGAAGGAATGAAAGGTTATAAAAAGGAACTAGAGCAAGGAAATGATGGAATTTGGAGATTCCACAAGAAACGAATTTGGGTACCTAAGCAAGGAGAATTAAGAAATAAGATTTTAGAAGAAGCCCATAAATCTAGGTATACTATGCACCCAGGAAACAATAAGATGTACCAAGATTTAAGAAAGAATTTTTGGTGGATAGGCATGAAGAAAGATATAGCAGGATATGTTTCTAAATGTCTTACTTGTTCACAAGTAAAGGCTGAACATCAGAAACCTTCAGGACTACAACAACAATTGGAAATGCCTGTATGGAAATGGGAACTTATAACAATGGATTTTGTTACTAAGTTACCCAAAACCAGAAAAGGTAATGATGCGATTTGGGTAATTGTGGATCGATTAACCAAATCAGCTCATTTTCTACCAATGAAGGAAACTTTTAGCATGGAAAGGCTAGCCAAGTTGTATGTAGACGAAGTAGTATCTTTACGTGGAGTTCCACTCTCCATTGTATCAGATAGAGATAGTCGTTTCACTTCTCTTTTCTGGAAAAGTTTCCAGCAAGCTATGGGAACTCGACTAAATCTAAGCACAGCATATCATCCACAAACAGATGGACAAAGTGAAAGAACCATCCAAACTCTAGAAGACATGCTTCGAGCATGTGTAATAGATTTTGGTGGAAATTGGGATGATCATTTACCATTAATTGAATTCTCCTATAACAATAGTTATCATTCAAGCATTGAAACTGCTCCATTTGAAGCACTATATGGACGTAAGTGCAGAACTCCAGTTTGTTGGGCAGAAATAGGAGAAAGTCAATTATCAGGTCCTGAAATCGTGCAAGAAACTACTGACAAGATAACTCAGATCAAGGAAAGACTGAAAACAGCTCGAGATCGTCAGAAAAGCTATGCAGATAATCGCCGCAAGCCGTTAGAATTTCAAGTCGGAGATAAAGTACTATTAAAAGTTTCTCCTTGGAAAGGAGTTGTTCGATTCGGTAAGAAAGGAAAGCTAAGTCCCAGGTACGTAGGACCATTTCCTGTGATCCAACGTATAGGACTAGTTGCTTATCGTTTACAACTACCAAAAGAATTAGCTGGAGTACATGATGTATTTCATGTATCCAATCTCAAGAAATGCTTATCAGATGAATCACTGGTAGTACCTCTTCAAGATATAGAGGTAAACGAAAAGCTAAAATTTGTTGAGAAACCTCTTCAAATTGAGGATCGAAAGATTAAGTTTCTCAAACATAAACGACTAGTTTTAGTCAAAGTTAGATGGGATTCAAAGAGAGGAGCTGAATATACTTGGGAGCTGGAATCAGAAATGAAGAGAAAGTATCCTCATTTATTCCAGTAAATCTCGAGGACGAGATTTTTATTAAGGTAGGGAGAATGTAACAACTCTCATCAAAAGTCCTAATTATTATTTTAATTTGACCAATAGGAAACCCTAATTGAGAAACCCAAGTGATTCTGCACAAACCCTAAAAATTTCAGAACAATCAGAATCAGGATCAGGGCCCCTAAAACTCAGGGGGGGTAAAACCTAGTTAACGATTATCTAAAATTCTCGTTGTCAAAATGTTAAATTAAGAATCTGTCAAGTCAGCATAGCTAGTCCCAACCGTGGCTAATCTATAAAATATAGGCAACCCTTACGGACCGTAAGGGTTATTTGTTACGGTCCGTAAGGGGTGGCAAAATTTGGGTATAAATAGCAGACATTGGACTTGAAATTTGGCGTATGTTCGACGAAGAAATTCGTTTCGTAGACTGAAATAGGCTCTGTTTATCACAAATTAACACACACTAATCACGAAGTGCTGCCGCAATCAGGGTAATAACTCGATCGCTATTACGATTCAACGTCCGATCGATTCTAACTATCCAACGATTGTTTAAGTGCCGCTCAAATTGAGTTTATACTTTATTAATTCATCGTGATTTCGACTTGAATGTTTGAGTACTGCTCGAATTCGAACTATACTCTGTCATTCGTTGTGAATCCACTGAATTGTGAAGTATTGCACTAATAAATCGTTGTGAGGGTTTAATCTCGTGAATTGTCGTAACTGCTGTATTAGTTACTAACCTGTTGTGTGTGCATTGTTATTTAAATTAGGTTAATCAAGGCTAATCAGTAGGCTTATATTCTGCTCGTTAAATCTACAATGTGAGTCATTCTCTTTTTATCAAATTACTTTTGAAATCATGTTTATTTTCAAAAGTTATAATTACAGTGATTAAGTTTATGTAATCACCAAGTTACAGCCGGTATGTGGGGTATTGTGCACAGTATTGCAGTTTTATCACTTTAGGTGGGCGAACCTAAATTTAGTGATATTCGTCATTCATTGGGGCAGCCAATGGTGATATGACCACAGTTACCGTAAAGATTCGAGTGACAAATACTGTGGGTAGTTGGTTTGATATCAGAAACATTGTAATCTCTTAGTACTGTGAATTATAACAAACGAGTCGTTTTAGTAAAAATGAATGATTCACTCAGTATTTCCCTGCTGACAAAACCTTTTTCAAACATGTTTCAGGTGATCTGTTGTGAGCACAGGAAAAGTGCCATGGAGCACTACAAGCTTAGAAAGTGGCTCAATGTAAATAAATAAAGAAACATGTTTTAAGAAATAAAGGATTTCCCAGTGAAATCACTTATTTGTAAATTATGGGATTTATCCCTATATTATATATAAACGAGCAGTTTTATTATTAATCGATCCTGTTTAAAAAGACTTCCGCTGTCACTTAATTAGATACCATCGGATTTCCTGCCTCGCGACTCTGGACCGGGTCAAACCGGGGCCAAGGGCCGTGACAAATATAAAGTGGTGTTTAGCGAGTGTGTTGAGGAGAGCTGAAAAGTTTAAAATGATTACAGGAAGAGATGATTTCTTGGATGCAAAAATTTCTACTTTAGGTTTTGATAAATCTAAAGTTACTTGTTTTCGATGCAAGGAGAAAGGCCATTTCAAGAGGGAATGTACAAATCAGGAAGCAAGTGGAGCAAAGAATCCATTTGGTGGCAATGATTATTATCGAAAAGCTATATATCAACAAATTACTCATCAACTGTATCAACAAAAGGAACCACAAACTGCACATGCAAAAATGATCGTAGAAGCAAATAAGAAAGCTTATTATGGTATCATTGATCAAGATGATGAAAAAGTGGTAGAAGGTTTCGGTTGGGACAAATATATTCCATCTGATTCAAAAACTGTAGCTTTAATTGCACATATTGTTCAAAAGCCAGATTTGATGACAGAATGGATGAAAGTGTTTGCTAGTGATGAGAAAAGTCAAGATGAAGAGTTTGTTTCTTCAGATGATAGTTCAGAACAAACACAAGTGTTTGATAAATCATCAACTGATGATAGTGATGATGAGGAAGAAAAGCATATTAATATTGCAAAAACTCATTTATCTCCTGAAAGTTTTCAATTTTATTTTGCAGATAGAGTGGAGAAGCTACAGGAGAAACAAGCAGCAAAAGAAAAGAAACAGGTGAAAAGTGAGAGTGTTGTTCAGGAAAAGATTTTTGAACAAAGTGAAGAAAACAAATCTACTGAAAAGGTAATTGAAGTTGAAAAGGTAGTTGAAGTTGTTGAGAAGATAGTTGAAGTTGAAAAATTATTGAAGTGGAAAAGATTTTTGAAGTCACAAAATCTTGCTTGAAGTGTTTGGAGTTGTGTAAGAAGTGTGAAGAAAAAGATGAGAAGTTGAGTGAACAAGATAAAATGAAAGAACAATTACTGTTCAATCTCAATTAAGTGAAAGAATCGTATGGCGTGTTGAATAGAACAGTGAATGGTCTACAAAAGACAAACTCTGAAAGAGAGGATGCATTGACAATGATGAATGCTGTGATGATGACAAAGCAGAAGGCCATTAACCATTACATTGAAGAATGTGCAAAACTGAAGCAAGAGTTGGAAACAGAAAAGATAGAAAATGAAAGAATCAGACGATTGTTGCAAAGTTATTCTAGTTCTGATTATTTGATTGATAGAATTTATCCAACTGTTGCAGGTTTTGAAGCATTTCAAGACAAGAAGCATGAAGAAAAGGATACTAGTAAGAAACAAAGTGCAAATTATAACAAGTGTCCGCCTCCGATTTGGGAAGGTTATTCTCCCAGAAAACCGAATGAGGAGCAAGTCAAAAAGGCTGTCAATATAAAGCTAAAATCCGAAACAACTGATGATTTACCAGAAAACATTGACGTCACTTTTACATCGTCTGACACTGATCATGAGTCCGAGTTAATAAAAAAGGTGGTCGATCAGGTGTTGGATAAAGATGAGGAGTCTAAGTCAAAATCCGAGTCTGGAAGTTTGAGTTCGTCTGTCAAAAGATCGAGTTCGTTGGTCAACAGTTCAAAGACGTCGGTTAAACAAGTTTAAAGTAAAGAATTTTTATTATCAAAATCTAATTTGAATGACGAATTATTCAAAGTGGCATATACTTTGAAAGATTCTGACAAATTATATTCTGATGAGGAGTTTCCAATAAGAAGTGTTCAAACTGAAAAGATCAAAAAGGATTTCAAACTAACAGAAATTAATATTTCTGAAATAAATGATGTGAATCTTAATGAAAACCTAATAAGTACACTTCAAGAGTTCAACAACGTTTAAACAAGAAAAAGGGTTACAGTTCTGGTTATGGTTTTCAAAAGAAACCAAACCATAACGGTAATTTCAAAAAGAAAGGTCTTGGATTTAATCCACCAGAAAATTATAAAAATGAGAAAAATTCTAAAACAAATACAAAATTTGTTTCAGGGACAAGCTCTGAAGAAGAATCAAAGAGTTCTTTCTGGAAGCAATCAAACAGAGAATTCCATGCCAAGAAGCAAGAGAGAATGAAGAATGGAGTTTTTCAAAGAAAGCAAACAAGAACCTGTTACAGATGCAATGAAGTTGGTCACATTGCATGGAACTGTCCTCAAGCAACAAAAACAAAACAGGAAGTCTCCGAAAAACTTAAAGAAAAAGTTGTTGATAAAACTAAACCACCAACTGAGAAATTTAAAGTTTTCAAAAACTCTACATATGAAGTTGGTGAGTGTTCAAAGACAAGTTTTTTACAAAAAGAGAGCTAATCATGACAACCAAATGTGGGTTATTAAGACGTTTGATGTGAAATCTGGCGATGAATCTGATTCCACAAAGTCAGAGGAGCCACAAATTGTTCAAAAAGTAGAAAATTCAGTTCCTCCAATGGATGATGAGAACTTTCCACCATCGAGGACTGAAAATTTTAAACAAAAGGTTGGCAAAGTGGACATCTCGAATCAATTCTATTTTGAGAAGAAAGAATTTGATGTCGAAAAAGTTTTTAATGGAAATGTGAAAAAGATTTTTGGAAAAATGGTTGAGGGAAAAGTGAAAGGGGTAAAAGATTTTTATGAAACAAAGAAGGCAACTTATTACCCGAGTGAAGAAGAGGAGGTAACATCCAAGTTTGGTGAAACTTGGATGTCTGTTTTTCATAAGTGAAAAGTATGACTTGCCGGAGATTCCAGGTTGGTAATAGTGGAGCAGGAATCGGCATCATTCTTTGTATCAGATTTGATTGTGCATACTTACAAGTGGTAATTGGTTTGATCTACAAGTGGTAAATTAGGGACATTGAGTTGTACTTGATTTTCTACAAGAGGTATTTTTTGATTGAAATTAAAACTGTTATATTTTTCAAAAGGTTGAAGAAGAAAGAACAAGGTGATGAATTGATCCCCTAACCTACAAGTGGTTTGTGAAAATCAACAAAACTAATTTTCTGGAAAAACCATTTGATTAAAACAAACTTAAGTGTTTTAAAATCATAATGGGAAAGTAGTTTGTTGTAAGGGGGAGTTCTGATTGTTTATGCCAAGTGGATGGCGATTTGAAGCAATTCACAACAGTTGTCACTTTACTTGTATAGTTTGTTTTCAATTTTTTTAAAAAAATGATTTTGAATTTTAGGGGGAGTAAGAAATTTTGGAAAATCCAAAAACATTAGAAAATTTGACAAATTCAAAAACATGATAAAATGAAAAATGAGTTTTGTTGTGAAAAAGAGGAAATGATAGTACATCAGTGAATGATCACAGCATGCTAAAGATTTGGAAAGTCAAAATGTGATAAACGGTCTCACTGATGATGTGCCAGTAGGTTTTTGCACATTTAGTAGATTGTGTCGAGATATAAACCTAAATTTCAAACTTACTTATATCATGGGGAACATCTCTCGGATATATGGGTAACCCCCGAAATCTTGTTTGAAAGGTCCCTCTTTCTGAGATACTAGGTCTTTATGCTTAGTGATATCTGGGGTATTATCCCGGGACTTCTGATTTTGCGGAAGCAATGGCCTACTCCCCGGAGAATACTTTACGCTTGCTTGAAATATAGTCCACCCTCAGCATAAAAAATGATGAAACATTGCAAAATGCTAATCATGTGCTGTTGAAGAAAAGATTCTCTAAAGGGAACACACCAAAAGTCGAAGCCGTCATTTCTCTGATTTTGCGGAAGCAATAGCCTGAGCTCTCACGGCCCTCGCATTTAACCATTTACAGATATCATCTAGGTATACTCACCTGTAAGACTGAATATTGGGATCTGGATACGGGAGTATATTCAAGAGGTTGGACACATGAATAAGTTTAAGTCTCTAAAACATTAATCTCGTATCTCGAAACAGTTGAAATTTGGGTGAGAATTTAAGTGGACCAGTATACTAACAATCTAAGTGAATCGTTTAGAACTTAAAATGTTTAAAGCTTAACGGTGTTGGTGATTTGTCTCATAAACTGATATGATCCTCTTACACAAACTCTCAAAAATATTGTTTGTAAATATTTCTTTACTGCATTTCGTTGTAAATCCAAAATTCAAAAAGATTTTCAGTGTATTTAGCATAAATTTTTGAAAAATACAAAAAGATTTTCGACAACTGATGTTGGAAAGCTGATTTTCAAAATTCCAAGTGCTAGACATGAAGACTTCTGGGTTGGGAGAATAAATTTGAAAAGAAAATTATTTTTACAAGTGGTTCATCAGAATTTAAATTTGTAAAATTATTCTTTGATTGATGATTGTGTTTACAAGTGGTTTACTGAGAATAAATTTGTGAAATTTATTGTGAGGTAGAGATTGTGCAGGTATGCCAGGTTTCAACCCTGATCAGGATAAGAGCCAGGTCACGATTTTGAACCTGTGGAAGCTAGACTACGATCCCGGTACAACTTAAGGGGGAGTCTGTTAGAAAAAGAGAGTCAGTAGATGAATAGAGTCAGCTCCAGAATCTGAAGATCAACATCAGAGGGGAGGTTATCTGTTGGTGCTAATGAAAAGAGAAGAAAAGTTTAAGGAAGCTTTATACTGTCAGATACTTCGGAGAGAGCAGGCAGACTGATAAAGACTGAAGACGTTGAAGACTCGACACTGAAGACTCGTCAACATCCGAGGAGGAGTCTGTTGGTGCATACGTCTATCGACTTCGTCTTGTATCGAGTCTTGTATTTGTCGAGATAGATCAGGGCACGTTATACGAGGAAAATGTCAAATAGTGATTAGAAGTTAATTTCGCACGAAATTACCAAGTGGTAATTTCGTGTGAAGTTCTAATTTCGAGTGAAATGTAATTTCGCATGAACAATTTATGCGAAATTAGCTTGCCTATAAATAGGGGTCATGTAATTAGCTTGTATGTGTGATTCCGGAGCCGAAGTGCTGCCGAAGTTTCGTTTCGCTGTAAAACTTTGTCAAATCAATCAGAAAAACATTTAAACTGAATATCTAGCTGAATCGAACTCGATATGTCTGTTTCCGCCTTTCATATTGAGTAGAACACCTCTGATCGACTCGTTTTGGTCGTTATAACGATCCTACAAAAGGGCATAATAGTCAACATTTAGGCATTTAACGGAAACATGCATATGAATCGGATAACTAAGGAACCAAGTTGTATAACCTCAGAGGGTTACACTAACCTATAACCTGGTCCTAAAGGAATCCTAAGGTATATCTAAACTAAGCTAAATCGGGTCAGAACTGAAAGTCAAAGCAAAAGTCAACTTTTGCGACTTTCGGTTCCGAACCGAGCCTATACTTAGAATTGTCGGGTTGAATCATGCTTAGGCATGTTCAACTAATATTTACCAAGTTATTAAAGTGGGAAAACTGATTTTATGAATTTTATATTAATAGTTATGAATTTCATTTAAAACTAACCCGTTTGACTTTTATTTGACCCGACAATTTAACTAAGTAAACGTGGTAATTAGGAGGTGCCATTTTGAGGGTTTAACACCTACCTAATTACGGTCACGTAGCCATGTTCGTTGCGAACAATGGCTTAACCATTTAAAAGTCAAAGCGTTTATCACAAATGCTTGACTTTTCGGTTTTTAATCGCTAAACAATTAAACTAAGCACAAAAGAACACTTACGAATGGTCCAAGGGACTGAATGGAGGTTCCCACAAGCTTAGGATCCTCCTTGAATCAGAGAACAAGATCAGAATGGAAGAGGTGCAAGTTGGAATGAAGTGGGGAAAGGGTATATATAGGTTTTTCAAGACCGTTAAGATCGTTCATCGATAAACATGATCAAATCTGGACCGTACACTTTTACCCACTGATTTAGAATACCGTGGGCGCCCCTAAACAAGCCCATAGACTTGTTAAAACCACTTGAAAACCCTGGAAACAGCTGGAACAGGCTGTAAATAACTTTCAGCAGTTCTGTGGGTTGCTCGCGCCCCGCGTACGGGTCAGCCAACCGTTACGCGGCCCGCGTCCGATGTATATCATCAAACTTGTTTCAAAGTTGCTGTTTTTGGCCCCTGCACTTGATAACTGTTGTTTCTGACCCCTTTAAGGCTCGTCAACCTCAAATCAAGGCTCTACTAAGATGACCACACATATGGGATATGAAACATACTCAAAAACCTGTCGGATGTCGGTTCGTTTGGCCGTACGGTCACGTTGTTCGTCTAATTACGACGAAACACGAACGGACGCAAAAAACGATCCAGATTATGCGACGAAAGGGATTTTATCATGCCGAACACTAAAATAAAATATTTTAGTGATCACATAAATTTTTGGGTGTCCGGAGATATTCAGAATGTAAGATATGCGCGAGAATGCAAACTTGTGCACTTTTTGACACTTTTAGTCCCTGCATGACGTAAAAGTTTATTTTTGCGCACCAAACACCTCTAAGCCTATATCTAAGCTACATAAAGGATAATTAGGGCATGTTTAAGTTAGGATCATATTCCGGAAGGTTCGATACCCTACGAATAGGTATACTTTTGCAGTTTGACGCAATTAGTCCTTTAATTGGGCAAAGTAGCGCGGAATGCCGTTAATGATATCCAAGCCTTCCATAGCCCATATTGATCATTCCTAAGCATATACTTAAATATTACTACACTCCCATTTACTTAAATGTTCATCGAAAGGCGTAGATTCAAAAGTTGACGCTTTAGGTCCCTCTATTGCGCAAACTTGCGCATCTCATCATTTAATAGCATTGAAGCCTCATCTAATCCATATTAGACATTATTGAAAGTATTATTAAACATCACAATGCTTCGGGTTTGCTAAAAGGTCATTCAGAGGTATAATCAAACATATTGACACTTTTAGCCCCTCTAACTTGCAATGTTGCGCGTAATTTTACTTATAGGCATAAAAACCTTAGACGGCCAATAGTTGGCATTCCCAAGAGTATAATAAAATATCATGAAGCTCCCGATTTGTTAAAAGGTCACTCAGAGGTAAGAATTAACATGTTGACGCTTTTAACCCTTCATTGCGCAAACTTTCAATTAATTACGCAAACGGCTACACTCGATCGACAAGTGGCTCATTTGTTAATATAATCATCATGAGAGGTTATTTAGAAACTTATTTTAGGTATGCTAACACTTCTAGTCCTTTCATTATCAAAGTTTTCGATTTTTCGAAAAATTTAGTCCCTTAAATTCCATGTTTGACTTCATTAGGGTTTATTACACGTGTCAATACATCACTGGACATGATTTTACGAGGTGTTACATCCTCACTCCCTTAAAAGAAATCTCGACCTCAAGATTTGATAAAGTAATGGATGTACTTTCTGATGGACAATGGATTTAACTTCTATAGCATATCTGGAGCCTCTCCAAGCTCCTAAGCTGACCTCTATAATAGGTACATGTATCCTTTTTGGAGCTTCTTAACATGTCGATCCTCAATCGATGCAGGTTTCTTATCATGTTATAAACCTGTATATCATTATGTGATAATGTTTCTCGACTTTTTGGTGAAACACATCCTTAAATCATTAGTGTGTAATGCATTGCGAATTCCGCCAAGCTCCTTAAGTAGGTTTTAGCTTATAAGCTAATTGGTCTTGATACATTCGATTTCCTCGAATGCTTCTATATATATTCAGAGCTTATCTAGCCTGATAATTAACAAATTGGCACACCCTTCCAGGGTGATATCTTTTGTTGAACCTTATTTCTTAACAAGAACTTAGGAGGGTTGCTACTTTCATTAATCCTTGATTTTCTGCCGTACACTGGCAACTTACAGATGATTATGGATTTGTATGATCTTATTCGTTGTTTCCAATGCAACTTTCAGATCCTGGTAATTGGACTTCCCAAGTCCCGTCCCTTAAACGGACGTTTTGGTATTTCATCTATACAAGGTCTCCAAAGGAGCAACCTTGATACTTATATAACAACTATTATAGAAAAGCTTATTTTAAGGTGAGATGGTTATTCCAACCACTGCTTAAAACTAATCTTAAGGAATAGCTAATCCTTACAGTTAGTCGAACAAATCAACGATCCAGGGCAGCTGATGGCGATTCTTAATTGTTGCCTAATTAGGGTTGCGGTAATCAATGCATAAGCAAAATGAACCGTCTTTCTTAATTAACTATACCGAATTCTCAGAATATTGAGTCAGGCTATATGAATCCTCTATTTTAAAACTTACTTAGTCAGGGTTTCGATTCTTCCAATGATGGTACTAGCCGTTTTGGAGATTTCATAATAATACAGCCCTAAATGGGATATAAATCTTAACTCTATTTGCCTCTAAAGAGGTAAACAGGGTAATCTTAGGAGAAGATAAGGAGGTTACAGAGATTTTCCAAATCTCAAGCTCCAGTTCATCCATCCTTGCTTGTGTCAAATGAGTGACACATTTATGTTACGAGTCCACGAATTCCTTAATCGGAGGCATTTACTTGGACAATTCCATTCTGGATATCTTCTTTGAATACCATTAGCTGACTTTAATACCATATGACCATCGGATTATCTTTGCGCTCCCATGCATTAAACCTCCATACTGATCAGGCATGGAAGCAATCTATGGAACATATTAAGATACACCAATTCTCATATGGTGTTTTTATCGTACCATCTGGTATTCGTAACCGATAGAGATTAAAGAGATATCAACTATATATGCTGACGCACTTCCTCCAGAGAGGATACTTCTAAAATTCTACGACTGAAGGTTTCTGATATGGATAGAAGAAATGGTTCTTATGATTTCTGTAACATTCCTATTTTTATATAAGAATTATAGGTTTGGTTAAAATTATTAACCACTAGTAACTAGTTTATTTTTAATATAAATATTTAACCTAAATAGTTTTAAACACTATTTTTAGTTGGTTGAAATATTATTTTAAATTAATTGGCCTGTATATAGGAGACCTTTCTAAAAAAAAGTATATAAAAACTTATATTATTAGACAGGTATATTACAGGTAAGTCGACTATAAGAAATATGAAGTACCTAGATGGGCCTATGAACCGTTTAATAATTAAATTATAAAAATAAACTATATTCGAACATACTCTATTTTTAATGAAACTTAGACCCATATGTAGACAAAAATATACTCGTTCCAAAGACATATTCATTATTTTATAAAACGTTATATTTTAAAAGTTATAAGCGTCAAATAAATAAAGCAGTTAAATTAATTATAATATATATATATATATATATATATATATTAATAAAATAAAATATATATATATATATTTGAAAGTTGAAACATCCTTCGTGTTTTATTTTTATAATAAAATAAAATTTAGATTTTGTTTAAATTATGTAGGTGTGTATCGAGATAAAAGAAAAGACTCAAACCAAATAGTATTTAAATTTTAAAAAAAAATATCCATAGTGGACAGGTGTGCAAATTTTGGATAATTCCAAACATAAAAGTTATGACTAATGAAATTCCACAAATCCATAAATTGAAGGAACCTTACGTGCCCCTTTCAAAATTCATGTCCCCTCTCAAGATTGTTTACGTGTCCTTAAATTACTCCAAGTCTAATTCACATTCAAATATAAATAGTAGGTACTTACCTATCTTTTAGTTCATATCTCTTTCTCTCGAAATTTTATTCTCATTCTTTTATTTTCACTTGTAATAAAAATAATAATGCCTTATTTTAAGTGTTTTAACTCTCGATCACTGCTACCCTTTCCGATTGATCTGGAACCCATAACTCATGTCAGGGCTCTGCTCGACTAAGTTATTGCGATTCGGTCTCGGGACATCAGGACAAGGTTGAAATTAGGGGTACTATACTTAACACGAGTGCATTATATATTTTTTTATATAGCTTAGAAATTATACCCAAAATATTCTACCAGGAGACTTTCTAGTTGAACCCTAAAAGTTACAAAGTGGGTCCATTCTCTTTTCTCACCGTTTTATTCCCTTTTTCTCCCAAACCATAACAACTCTCACCAAAACTATTATTTATTATTATATTATTATATTTTGTTTACTAGGAAACCCTAATTGAGACCCTCAAGTAATCCTTCACAATCCCTAAAATTTTTAGAACAATCAGAATCAGGATCAGGGCCCCTAAAACTCAGGGGGGTATTCCCTACTCGACGATTATCCACATATCTTGCTGTCTAAATCGAATTTCTTCGATCCGTCGACTCACACAACCTAGTTGGACACGTGGCAACCATATGATGAGATGTTGCCCTTCGCGTCACGCGACGCCCCCAGGGTGACCCCTCGCGTCACGCGAGGGGGTCAAACTTTCAGTATAAATAGAGGGCTTTGGGATTTGATTTCTGGAGTTGGAACGACGTTCAAATTCAATTCGTACACTAAGTTATCATTTGATTACTACCAAACACACACAGCACTAAACGCTACCGCGAAACAGGGTAATAACTCGATCGCTGCTACGATTCAATGTCCGATCGATTGAAACTATCCGACAGGATGTTTAAGCGCTATCCTTTGTCATTAGTCGTGATTCCGACAGGATATTTGAGTACCACCCGAACTCGGGGAATACTCTGTCATTCGTTGTGAATTCGATGGATGTTTAAGTTATTGCACTTTATCATTCGTTGTGAGGGTTTTAATCTCGTGAGTTATCGTAAATGCTGTATTAGTTACTTACCTAGTTCGTGTGCACTAGGTTACAAGAATAATCAATAGGCTAAGCTCTGCCTGTATAAATCCGCAATATATCAAGGCTTATCTGTAGACTAAACTTTGCCCGTATAAATCTGCATGCTTATAAATGAGTCATTCTCTTTTTATCAAATTATTTTCAAATCATGTTTATTTTCAAAGGTTATAATTACAGTGATTAAGTTTACGTAATCACCAAGTTACAGCCGGTATGTGGGGTTTTGTATACATTACTTGATAACTGTCACTATTGGACAACGAGTTAGCCAATGAGTGATATGACCATAGTCACAGACACCATTGGACAATGAGGTTACCGATGGATGGTCGAGTGACACATACTGTGGGTAGTTGGTTGATATCTGGAAACATTGTAATCTCTCTTAATACTGTAAATTATAACAAACGTGTCATTTTAGTAAATAGAATGATTCACCAGTATTTCCTGCTGACAAAACTTTTTTAAAACGCGTTTCAGGTAATTACAGTAGATTGGAGTAAGAGATGGATACGGCACTGAAAGGCTTTAAGAAGTGGCTTATTTTATTAATTAAATCAAATTAAGAAATATTGTTTTATGTAATTAAATTTATCTTTATTAAAGCTACCATTGTAAAACATGGGTTTATCCCATCTATTTAATAAATAAAATCCGGTGTTTTCTAAACTCTGATATTTTTCCTAACTCACGGTCCTGATGAAATTTCCGCTGCAATATTTTTCAAAATAATCACCGGTACCACTTGGCTGTTCGCGACTTCTGATTCTGTCCAGGGTGGGTCGGGGGTCGTGACAGAAGGTGGTATCAGAGCCACTGATTTAAGCCAATAGGTGTTGTAATAAAATACCTAAGTTTAAATGAAGAGTTAGAAACTTGATATTTTATGGTAACTCTCAGGATAGTATTTAGACTTGAACTTAAGAAAAGATGCCTTAGTATAAGCTTCAAGATAAGCTAAAATACTTGTGTAAATAAAGTGTGATAGGTTTTGGTATGCCTTGAGGATAATAACTAGAACATTGCAAGTATGGTAAATAAGCGATAACACTTGGCCACTGTTATTTCTTATTTATTATTACTACTTTGTTCTAGAATATGATCTGTCATGTGAAGACTAATTTGCTTAGTCCTTGTTGAAAGTTATAATGCACTTTCCAAATAATGATTTAAGAAAAATACTATTTATGGGAAAACCTAAATTTCTTCTCCGGCAAGACTGGGTATGGTGTAGCAGACTCTCCAGCTTGTCCGGATATACTGGGATTACCTCTCCGGCGAGAACCGGATAAGACGGGGTATATAATATGTCAAACAAGTGACAAGATTTCCCTAAATAGTATCATAACCTGATAACTGACTTGTTTTTGGAAATATGAATCTGTTAAATACATTGACCTTATCGAAGGGTATGTATATTACAGCATGTGAAATATATGATTATATAGATATGTATATCTATAAGGAATTCCAAAAGTCAATTAAGAATAAAGCAAAAGCATATGTGTCTAGATTTCTTTATCAGAAATCTCTTTTCCGATATCAAACATTATTTTGTTTGATCATCTACCTCGAAACTCGTGTAAAAATATAAACAATGGAAACCCTTTAAATTGATACGCCATCAAAATTATAAGAATTTCCAATACGGAAGAACAAAGTAAGTAAAGTTGTGCTAGTGCACAAGAAAACACATGAAACTTAAAATTTTACGACCATAGACATCAAAGTATATCACATATGACTTTCAAGGCAAGACCTTTGGAAAATATAAATTAGGCACGATGACACCAATGTTAAAAGAACTACTGATCAAAAAGCGGCACTTTGCCACGTGATCCTACAAACAACCTGAATATTGCTGAGGTACGTTAAAACAAAATTTCACAACAATCGGTGTATAGTTTAAATCTAATTCTTAACACTGCAAAAAGAAGTCACATACCTTTGCAAATTCCCTATTTCATTTTATTCGATATTCCTTGATAAATGTCACTTAACAACGGTTATCACACGAAATTCCAGATAGAAGTTCTTAGATTTCTTTCGTTGAAATTCTGACTTCTGCATATAATAAGTAGACTTTCGTATTTCTACTTCCCCTAAAGGTCATCATACCATGAGGATTTCTTTCATAGTAGCGAATATTGATCTGTTTCATTTCTTGGTAAATCCACACGTTACACATGCACTGTTTGTTACGCATGTGGTTCGTTTGATTTATGAAGACCACTGGAGGGCTTCATTCCGATTTATTATTTTATTCAAACTCAAAATATCATTCCGCTTTTTGCACTGTGAACCGCATTATTGCAAAACGATGACTCTTATGTTTGAGGTATACTTTCATTTAAGTTATGTTTAGTTATTTATTATGGATAATTAATATTAGTTTTATTATTAATAATAATATATTAATAGAAGTAGTTAGTATTGTTTTTAAATACTAGGGTTATTATCAAGGGCAGGTATTGGATAACCTAGCCTTAGTTAGGCATGGACTGATCACATATGCTTAAACAAGGCAGCACTAACCAATATCCAACCATGATAATGACTAGTTAATATATATAAATTAAGTTATCATACTTAATTAGTAAATTTAATTATATGTAAAAATATTTTATATATACATATAAAAATATATATACTTTGTATTGCAAGGAAAAGACATATTTTCATAAAACAATACAAAAATTAGAGGGATGAATAAAATTATATAAATAATTGTCTATCACATGTTTTGTGGTAACTATGTACCATAACGCTCTGGCAAAATGACCATATAAGAATAATATGGTAGTCATCAACTATGTTGGGTAAGGAGAACATTATAATATATAAGACTAGTCCTCGTTTTCACTTATTTACAACATTTGTAAATAGATTCACAACGTTATATGGTTTCAAAATGAAAATAAGTAATCACATAGAATTGACCCATTAAGTGTTATATATTTACAAAATATTTTACAAATACTTTTGTACAATAAATATTTTTACACACATTTATTTACAACTTTCATTTAACGTTATAAATAATAGTGATTTCTTTTACAAAATAATAATACTAAAATATTTTGTAATGAAATAACTTCATTGCGGTGTTTTGTAATATATATTACATAGTAGATATAAGTTATTTTACATAGTATAGTAAAATACTAAATAATATTTATTTAAAAGTGGTGACAATTTACATATACTAAAAATGCGTAACATATAATATATATATTACATAGTATTTATATTTGATATGTAAGATACGGTTCAGACAAGGACACAAATAATATATATTACATTTGCTTTACAAATATAATGGTTGGTCATGCCAAAACAACTTGTTCTTATTATATTTCGATCTTTAGGACATAGTATGAAAAATATAGTCACTAATAGTATAATATCACATTGTTTAACAATTAAAATAACTTGGAACTCTAAACAATGATACACTAACTCTATTGTCTTTTAGTGTATCCTTGCAATTCACTCATCTCAACACTTGGATTTTCTCATATCATAATTCAATATTTGATAAATCGTTTTTCATGCTTTTATTTCATTTTGAACCTATCAATTCTAATTCTTCCTCAGTTGCCAATCAAAGTAAGCTTTCTTTTGACAAAGAATTTTATTGATTCTAAAAGTCCTTCACATTCATTTTAAATATCTATTGATCATATATCTTTTGGCTTGAACCTAGTCACTTTGAAAATTATATCATTTCATCTCATTCGTTTGCATGGTTGCAGAAATCGGCCTAGGCGGCCGATTAATCGGCGCCTAGGCGCTAGGCGGTAGGCTACTGATTAATTTTAAGCTAATCGGTGGAATTAATCGGTTTTGGTCAAAGTCGGTCGTAGGCGGTCCTAGGCGGTGAAAATCGGTCCTAGGCGGTCAAAAATCGGATTAATCGGACTATATTAATCGTTCAAAATTGGTCCTAGGCGGTCAAAATTGGTCAAAATCGGTCAAAATCGAACCATACTATCTGAAACTTGAAGTATTTATGTGAATTTTGAAGTATTATTTTTATATTATTGGGTATATATATATAATTTTGAAAAAATACATATAAAAATCCCATTCCGATTAATCACGATTAATCCCTATTAATCCGATTAATCCCTAGGCGGTACCACACCGCCCGACTAGCGCCTAACGCCTTCTACAACATTGTTCGTTTGTCATCGATTTCTTGAACTAATTCAGTTGAACCATTGAATCCTACTTATGGTACAACTCGTATTCACAAAATTTGATATTTTAATTCTGTGTCATCTACCTTAATATTGTTTTTATTTACTAAAATATGACATAAGTCTAAAAGAAATATTGTAACCCAAATCTCGAGGACGAGATTTAAAACAAGGTGGGGAGAATGTAACATTCCTATTTTTATATAAGAATTATAGGTTTGGTTAAAATTATTAACCACTAGTAACTAGTTTATTTTTAATATAAATATTTAACCCAAATAGTTTTAAACACTATTTTTAGTTGGTTGAAATATTATTTTAAATTAATTGGCCTGTATATAGGTGACCTTTCTAAAAAAATAAAAGTATATAAAAACTTATATTATTAGACATGTATATTACGGGTAAGTCGACTATAAGAAATATGAAGTACGTAGATGGGCCTATGAACCGTTTAATAATTAAATTATAAAAATACACTATATTCGAACCTACTCTATTTTTAATGAAACTTAGATCCATATGTAGACAAAAATATACTCGTTCCAAAGACATATTCATTATTTTATAAAACGTTATATTTTAAAAGTTATAAGCTTCAAATAAAAAAAGCAGTTAAATTAATTATAATATATATATATTAATAAAATATATATATATATATATATTTGAAAGTTGAAACATCCTTCGTGTTTTATTTTTATAATAAAATAAAATTTAGATTTTGTTTAAATTATGTAGGTGTGTATCGAGATAAAAGAAAAGAATCAAACCAAATAGTATTTAAATTTAAAAAAAATATATACATAGTGGACATGTGTGCAAATTTTGGATAATTCCAAACATAAAAGTTATGACTAATGAAATTCCACAAATCCATAAATTGAAGGAACCTTACGTGCCCCTTTCAAAATTCGTGTCCCCTCTCAAGATTGTTTACGTGTCCTTAACTTACTTCAAGTCTAATTCACATTCAAATATAAATAGTAGGTACTTACCTATCTTTCAGTTCATATCTCTTTCTCTCGAAATTTTATTCTCATTCTTTTATTTTCACTTGTAATAAAAATATTAATGCCTTATTTTAAGTGTTTTAACTCTCGATCACCGCTACCCTTTCCGATTGATCTGGAACCCATAACTCATGTCAGGGCTCTGCTCGACTAAGTTATTGGGATTCGGTCTCGGGACATCGGGACAAGGTTGAAATTAGGGGTACTATACTTAACACGAGTGCATTATATATTTTTTTATATAGCTCAGAAATTATACCCAAAATATTCTACCAGGCGACTTTCTAGTTGAACACTAAAAGTTACAAAGTGGGTCTATTCTCTTTTCTCACCGTTTTATTCCCTTTTTGTCCCAAACCATAACAACTCTCACCAAAACTATTATTTATTATTATATTATTATATTTTGTTTACTAGGAAACCCTAATTGAGACCCTCAAGTAATCCTTCACAATCCCTAAAATTTTCAGAACAATCAGAATCAGGACCAGGGCCCCTAAAACTCCGGGGGGGTATTCCCTACTTGACGATTATCCACATATCTTGCTGTCTAAATCGAATTTCTTCAATCCGTCGACTCACACAAGCTAGTTGGACACGTGGCAACCATATGATGAGATGTTGCCCTTCGCGTCACGCGACGCCCCCAGGGTGACCCCTCGCGTCACGCGAGGGGGTCAAACTTTCAGTATAAATAGAGGGCTTTGGGATTTGATTTCTGGAGTTGGAACGACGTTCAAATTCAATTCGTACACCAAGTTATCATTTGATTACTACCAAACACACACAGCACTAAACGCTGCCGCGAAACAGGGTAATAACTCGATCGCTACTACGATTCAATGTCCGATCGATTGAAACTATCCGACAGGATGTTTAAGCGCTATCCTTTGTCATTAGTCATGATTCCGACAGGATGTTTGAGTACCACCCGAACTCGGGGAATACTCTGTCATTTGTTGTGAATTCGATGGATGTTTAACTGATTGCACTTTATCATTCGTTGTGAGGGTTTTAATCTCGTGAGTTATCGTAAATGTTGTATTAGTTACTTACCTAGTCGTGTGCACTAGGTTACAAGAATAATCAATAGGCTAAGCTCTGCCTGTATAAATCCGCAATATATCAAGGCTTATCTGTAGACTAAACTTTGCCCGTATAAATCTGCATGCTTATAAAGTGAGTCATTCTCTTTTTATCAAATTATTTTCAAATCATGTTTATTTTCAAAGGTTATAATTACAATGATTAAGTTTATGTAATCACCAAGTTACAGCCGGTATGTGGGGTTTTGTATACATTACTTGATAACCGTCACTAGTGGACAACGAGTTAGCCAATGAGTGATATGACCATAGTCACAGACACCATTGGACAATGAGGTTACCGATGGATGGTCGAGTGACAAATACTGTGGGTAGTTGGTTGATATCTGGAAACATTGTAATCTTTCTTAATACTGTAAATTATAACAAACGTGTCATTTTAGTAAATAGAATGATTCACCAGTATTTCCTGCTGACAAAACCTTTTTAAAACGCGTTTCAGGTAATTACAGTAGATTGGAGTAAGAGATGGATACGGCACTGAAAGGCTTCAAGAAGTGGCTTATTTTATTAATTAAATCATGTTAAGAAATATTGTTTTATGTAATTAAATTTATCTTTATTAAAGCTACCATTGTAAAACATGGGTTTATCCCATCTATTTAATAAATAAAATCCGGTGTTTTCTAAACTCTGATATTTTTCCTAACTCACGGTCCTGATGAAATTTCCGCTGCAATATTTTTCAAAATAATCACTGGTACCACTTGGCTGTTCGCGACTTCCGATTCTGTCCAGGGTGGGTCGGGGGTCGTGACATATTCGCCTGTAAGTTTTACCTTACACTTAACATCTGGGGTTCTTACGGGAGAATTTCTAAAAGTTTGCTAAACTTATTGTCTTTCGAGAGACTTCGCAGTATCTGAAACCAAACGTAACTCCTAGTAATAAAATCACAATAAGGGATTTATCTAGTGTCATTATTAATGTGAACTGCCTCTAATCATTCATCAGGAGGGTTAAACGCCTCCATTCTTAATCCTTTTAAACTTTGCTGCAAAATCTTTGACAAATTTCAGGGCAGTCTCAGCTTTAACTGGTTATTTCTTACTCTATAAAACGTGAGTAGCTGAGGTAGATCCATAATGGATTTATAATTAGCAAGCTTTGAATCCTTAATGTGCCCTCTTATTGCCGTTGCTAACCACCAATAATTATTTGCATTAAGCTTAGATTTTGGTAAATGGAATAGGGTACTAACTCAGCCAATGAATTAAAATTTGCAACATACTGTCGACAGTCTAAAACTTTTATAGTGAGAGTCAGTCATTTCTTATTCCATCTTTTTCCATTTCGTGATGCGGATAATAGGTTATCCTAATAAGGTCCTTAACACTTGGTCCATCCCATAATGTATAAGAGGATCTTTCTTGTGGACTTCATTAATGTCCTCACTAATCAAGGGTATTGCCATCGAATGACTGTGATGCATACCTCACCGTGTCTTTTTCCAGCATAACCGCTGATACACCTAATGGTTTCTACTTCATCCAATAGTTTCCTGCAATCGATGGCCACTTTTTACTATTGAAGTCTATTGACTTCCAAGAGACGAAGTACTTTTAAGTACATCCTAAAAAGAATGGGCTCCTTGCCATGTATGATTTTGTTTGGTTTATTCTTCGCATTTGAAGTATGAATAAAGCTCTTCTCATGAGCAGCGACATGTGTTTTAGAGCGAGCAGCATTTGGCTCCTTTAACATTTTCATGACTTTTCTCATAGCCTTCCTAATAGTTGTGTTAATTACAGTTTTGGAGATTAACTCCATTAACATTGATGTTCACATTTGATGCACCATTAACATTTTTCGCCTCTCTAGCATTGCGACTGTTGTTTGTCTCTTCTGAGTTTTCCATACTCGAAGCTTTGGTATTAAACTCTGAATTCAACAAGTGCTTAGGCGATACGTACCATGTGTCTCCTTGAATTGCCAAAAGGCTCACCATAAGGAGTCTTGATAATTACTTGCTTCTTATCACACATCATATGGGCTTGGTTACAAGACGACCAATCCATTCTTATCACTATATCGAGTCCTTCTATTTTAACGGAAACAAGGACAACGGAAAAGAATGATTCCTAATGGATATAAAACATCCATCTAATATTGCTGAAGTAATCCCTGAGGTACCATCGGCCAAATCTACTTCATACTTAACGCTTAGAGTTTTTAACAGGCAGATTTATTAATTTACAAAATCCATTGTCTATGAAAGACTTATCTGCACCTGGATCAAATAATACTCTAGCATAAACGTCATTGATCAGGAAGTACCTGTTGTGACGTTGTTATCTTGAATGGCCTCTTGAGCATTCATTTGAGAGTCCTCAGCTTTGGTCTTCTTAGCCTCTCCAGGCTTCTTGGTTTTATTTGGGCAATTAGTTTTGATGTGCCCTTTTTCATTGCAACCATAGCAGGTCGCGTCTTCCAACTTCTTGCAATCCAAGGTCTTATGCCCCTTGGACTTGCAGATTCCACAAGGTAAAGGCTGGGATTCAAATCTGCATTTCCCGAGGTGGTATTTCCTACAGGTTTTGCATCTGGTCTTTTCACCTGACTGCTGGTTGTCCTTCATGTCCTTGCATCCATGGGTCTTGTGGTCCACCTCTTTATAGGTGACACATCCCCTGGTCTGCTCATAGAAACATTTTCCGAAATGCTTCTTCCCGCAGGTTTTACATTTGGGTTTTGCCTCCTTTGGCTTGGACTGGTTATAGTCTGAACCGGTCTTACCCTTTTTGTAACCTTTATTTGGGGTATCATCGCACTTTCGCTTATGATCCTTTAACACACGGTCCACGGCGTAGTTTACGGCTGTATCTATCATAGCATGTAGCTCGGTGCCCGTTATATTCAGTCTTGCATTATTATTCTGATCAACTGGATGATTGTGAGCTTCAAAGGAGTCAGCCATGGTGAAGCTTTGAAGGCTACAAACCAAGTGGTAATAATTTGCTTAATTATAGTGAATTGTCGAACTTGATGATTAAATAGCCATGGTGTAAATCAACCATATAGGCCAATAGATAGTATTAAATTTATTTGATTATGTTTTGCCTAGGTTTTTAAATAAACCATCTTTGGCGTTTAAACGGGATATAATCCTTCATATTTATTAGACAGGGGACATAAATCACGACTGTCAATGTCGTAACGACATTTTATATACAGCACAAGGGCTTGTTCCAAAGGACTTTTCGATGGCACAGAGGCTTTGTCACTAAGGAAATTTTAAAACATAATCAATGATTCATTTGGATCGGAAAATTTCATAATTCATTGTCTTGACAAGAAGTTATGAAATAAAACTATCTTTTTCATGTATACATCTTTGCCCGAGAGTATTCATCCCAATGGATGTTTTGATGTGTTCATCATGTTCGACGTTTATTAGCCATGATTCCTCTTGATCATTTATGCTAAATAAGGGGTTTGGAAATTCCTAATATGAAGATGACAAGTGTGATTTTATCGCATCACTGTTGTCGGGAGTGTTAACATGTTTTCAGATGTTAACAAGGATCTGAATCTCTTTTTAAACAGGTTTTACCATCTTAGCTAGGTCTTTAATGACATTCAAGCTAGGTTATACCTTTTAAAATTCTTTTTAATATGTATACTGGCAGAAAAGGAATGATATTTTGATTTACTTCATATAATTATCATAAACTTAATTAAAATATAACTATGGCACAAGAGGCCAAGTCACAAGGGCAACTTTAAACTATAAACCATGATTTTGTAGAATCAAGGTATTTAGGCTTGAACGTTGTTCATGCCTTTTCTTGACAGGGAGTTGTAGGCTACGACTGTCTTTTGTCTTATATGACAATGAATATGGCCCGTAACCATTATATCCCTAATGGATGCTTAATTCACAAAATAAGAAAGGATTTCGGGAGAATCCAGTATAAGGATGATTTATGCGATTCTGTCGAATCACATCTGCCAGGAATGTTAACATATTTACAGATGTTAACAGGGATTTTGAATCTTTTGAACGGGTTCTACCATCTTAGTCTTGTCTGAAATGACATATAGGCTAGGTTTACCTTTAAGATTCTTTTAATATTTAACGCAGAACAATCATAAATTGAGGTAATGATAAGGATCTGAATCTAATTGAGGAACTACCATATTGGCTCTGTCTTATAATGACACATGGGCTAGGTCTTGCCCTTTTTTAGATTTCGGCATTTTATTATAATGGTAGATCTCATAAAAGGAATGTTATTATTATGTTCATATATAATGATATAAATAAAATTTAGATAAAACATTCCAATGATTCCAAAGGAGGTACAGAATTGCCCTGAACGGAACTTGGAAGGAATAATGTTGTCCTCGAAGGGACTGAAAGATTAATATGTCCTTATAAGGACTAATAAGGAAATGATCTTCAGCAAAAGGAGTTTCTTCTTCATTTTATTTCTGAATGCTTTCTCCTTGGTTGCACGTTAATCCTAGTCGCAGTACGAAGCTCGGCCTTTCCTAGGCTTCGAATGGGGAGAATTTCCATTATGGCTTCTTTGCTTGGCGACATATTAAAATATATAGAATTGAAGGCAATAATTCTCTGAATAGAGATGAGAGTATTTCTATGTTAAGTCTAGACTCAGAAGGTCAAGGAATGTGCTACTGTGTCATTGAGATTAAACACAAAAAGGCTAGTGTTTAATTCACCCAATGTTGGCTCTAATACCAACCTGTCACACCCCGATATTTCCACGTATTACCGGTGGGGAGTATCGTGACGTAGTTGATATCATCATAGTCAAACAACACAATTTTAAATGCACAGCGGAAGCAAAAGATAGATTTATTTCAACCGAATAAATTGTAATATTAAGTATCACAAAATAGTTGAAATAGATCCACAAGTGGATCAAATAAAAAGGAAACATAGTTCATCAGACTTAAAATGCATCCAAGCTTGCGAGACTCTTAATGATGCTAAGGAGATGCCAGCCTATTACGCTTAGTACCTGCACTTAACCTTTTTGGGAAAATACGTCAGTTTACACTGGTAAATACAATTAACTGACTCATTTTGAAAAGGTTTAGAAAAATTGATTTGAATGCACAAGGCACAAAATATTTTATAACTTGGGATAATTATTTATATATAAACTCGTAAAAGAATTACATGTTCGTTATACGTTCAGTAGCCCGGATTGACACCGGGTTAAAGATTAATTGACACACCACATGATATAGTCCCACGGCGGGTTATTCTTGAAACCGGCGGTTATACCTTATTATTTATTCATGCACTGCCGGGTGTACGCCTACACCCCATGCTTAGGTCGTGGCCATTTCGTAAAATGATGCCAAGGATATCCAGGACATGGTCATTAACCCCCCAAAGGCTTTAAGCAAACAAAACAATTTAAACGGGACATTTCAATAAATTAATCTTCATACAATTAAAAATTCAATGCCCGACCAAGCGGTATTTTATATACCGTACCCCAAGCCCGTATTGGGAAAATAAGTTAAAAGTATTTACCTGAGCTAAATATAAATTCAATCCCAGCCGTATATCAAATCAGCAAGTACAGATAGCTTTTACTAGGCTCCTAAATCTGGAACGAAGGTTTTTAATAACCTATTAGATTCCTAACGGGTCTTAATTAAGCCTATGCTTAGACCGGTTAGTTTTAAAGGATGATATACGGTTCAAAACGCATGATTAAGCGATGACCGATTTAGAATGTGGTTTAGACCCGAAAAGCTTGTATACTTGTGTAATAAGGGTAAACTAAACACATTCTGGATTTTGAGATAAAAACGATAAGGTTTGACCCGTTTCGGCTAATTTATGCAAACTAGTTACATAAGCCGATCCGAACGCGAAAAGTGCGTAACGGGTAACCAAATGAATCATGAACAGGTTTCCTAAGTTAATATGCCTTAAATATGTTGTGATATCAGTAGAATATCTTCCATTATGCCCAAAACGAGTTTAAGACCAATTTATGCCCCGTATGGGTATTTTGGTCAATTTAGAGGTTATAAGAGAGTTTAAATATTAATCTGAGTTTCAGGTCTGATATAATCCGTAAAATACTCAATTTCATAAGTTACATCAGTAGGGTATATCATATATGTGAAATTTACTATTTATAACCAAACTATGCATCGTAGGGGTATTTTGGTAATTTCACATAAGCTTTAAAAAGTCAAAATTTAAGAATCTGAGTTTAAAACTTTTCTTTACTATTAAAATATACAAATTTACTTAAATCATCAGTAGGTATTAAGTTTCATATGCCAAAAATAGTTTTAACTCATACTATGCGCTTAAAACGCGTAAAAGTCGGTTTTAAGCGATTTTCGGGTTTAAATAGGAAATCTGAGTTTTTGATCAGTTTATAAAGTTCAAAATATTATATTCATGATATAAAATCAGTAGCAAAAAGTTTGGTATCAAAATATTATGTAAAACTCATTTTATGGGCCAAAAGGGCAAATCCGACAATTACCGAATCAAAGCTATAACCCTATGTTATGCTCAGCCTAAAAATAAATAAAAATCTTTAAAAATCCCAAAATATTATTTTATATCAGTAGGTAAAAAGTTTGGTATCAAAAATTGGGTTTTGATAGGATATACGCTAATTATGACGTTTAATTAATAAAAAGCTTTTCATTTACGCTAATGAGCATAACTCCTAATCTAGACCTCAAACTGATGTCAAATTTTAGGAACAAGTTTATAAATCAGTAATAAAGATTATTGTCCTCTCACATTTTCAAAATTCTCGTTTTAGGGTCAAAAGGGCATAATAGTCAACATTTAGGCATTTAACGGAAACATGCATATGAATCGGATAACTAAGGAACCAAGTTGTATAACCTCAGAGGGTTACACTATCCTATAACCTGGTCCTAAAGGAATCCTAAGGTATATCTAAACTAAGCTAAATCGTGTCAGAACTGAAAGTCAAAGCAAAAGTCAACTTTTGCGACTTTCGGTTCCGAACCGAGCCTATACTTAGAATTGTCGGGTTGAATCATGCTTAGGCATGTTCAACTAATATTTACCAAGTTATTAAAGTGGGAAAACTTATTTTATGACTTTTATATTAATAGTTATGAATTTTATTTAAAACTAATCTGTTTGACTTTTATTTGACCCGACAATTTAACTAAGTAAACGTGGTAATTAGGAGGTGCCCTTTTGAGGGTTTAACACCTACCTAATTACGGTCACGTAGCCATGTTCGTTGCGAACAATGGCGTAACCATTTAAAAGTCAAAGCGTTGATCGCAAACGCTTGACTTTTCGGTTTTTAATCGCTAAACAATTAAACTAAGCACGAAAGAAGACTTACGAATGGTCCAAGGGACTGAATGGAGGTTCCCACAAGCTTAGGATCCTCCTTGAATCAGAGAACAAGATCAGAATGGAAGAGGTGCAAGTTGGAATGAAGTGGGGAAAGGGTATATATAGGTTTTTCAAGACGGTTAAGATCGTTCATCGATAAACGTGATCAAATCTGGACCGTACACTTTTACCCACTGATTTAGAATACCGTGGGCGCCCCTAAACAAGCCCATAGACTTGTTAAAACCACTTGAAAACCCTGGAAACAGCTGGAACAGGCTGTAAATAACTTTCAGCAGTTCTGTGGGTTGCTCGCGCCCCACGTACGGGTCAGCCAACCGTTACGCGGCCCGCGTCCGATGTATATCATCAAACTTTTTCAAAGTTGCTGTTTTTGGCCCCTGCACTTGATAACTGTTGTTTCTTACCCCTTTAAGGCCCGTCAACCTCAAATCAAGGCTCTACTAATATGCCCACACATAGGGGATATGAAACATACTCAAAAACCTGTCGGATGTCGGTTCGTTTGGACGTACGGTCACGTTGTTCGTCTAATTACGACGAAACACGAACGGACGCGACAAACGATCTAGATTACGCGAAGAAAGGGATTTTATCATGCCGAACACTAAAATAAAATATTTTAGTGGTTACATAAATTTTTGGGTGTCCGGAGATATTCAGAATGTAAGATATGCGCGAGAATGCAAACTTGTGCACTTTTTGACACTTTTAGTCCCTGCATGACGTAAAAGTTTATTTTTGCGCACCAAACACCTCTAAGCCTATATCTAAGCTACGTAAAGGATAATTAGGGTATGTTTAACTTAGGATCATATTCCGGAAGGTTCGATACCCTACGAATAGGTATACTTTTGCAGTTTGACGCAATTAGTCCTTTAATTGCGCAAAGTAGCGCGGAATGCCGTTTAATGATATCCAAGCCTTCCATATCCCATATTGATCATTACTAAGCATATACTTTAATATTACTATGCTCCCGTTTACTTAAATGGTCATCGAAAGGCGTATATTCAAAAGTTGACGCTTTAGGTCCCTCTATTGCGCAAACTTGCGCATCTCATCATTTAATAGCATTGAAGCCTCATCTAATCCATATTAGACATTCTTGAAAGTATTATTAAACATCACGATGCTTCGGGTTCGCTAAAAGGTCATTCAGAGGAATAATTTAACATATTGACACTTTTAGCCCCTCTAACTTGCAATGTTGCGCGTAATTTTACTTATATGCATAAAAACCTTAGACGACCAATAGTTGGCATTCCCGAGAGTATAATCAAATATCATGAAGCTCCCGATTTGTTAAAAGGTCACTCAGAGGTAAGAATTAACATGTTGACGCTTTTAACCCTTCATTGCGTAAACTTTCAATTAATTACGCAATCGGCTACACTCGATCGACAAGTGGCTCATTTATGAATATAATCATCATGAGAGGTTATTTAGAAACTTATTTTAGGTATGCTAACACTTCTAGTCCTTTCAATATCAAAGTTTTCGATTTTTCGAAAAATTTAGTCCCTTAAATTCCATGTTTGACTTCATTAGGGTTTATTACACGTGTCAATACATCGTTGGACGTGATTTTACGAGGTGTTACACCATTGGAATTTCAAGTAGGAGATAAAGTATTATTGAAAGTCTCTCCTTGGAAAGGAGTGGTAAGATCCATCAAAAGAGGAAAGCTAAGTCCTAGGTATGTTGGACCTTTTGAGATTATTAGAAAGATAGGACCTGTAGCCTATCAGCTACAACTGCCAGAGGAAATGGCAGGAATACATGATGTGTTTCATGTATCTAACCTCAAGAAATCCCTAGCTGATGAATCGCTAATGGTACCTCTTAAGGATATAGAGGTAACTGAACAACTCAAGTTTGTAGAAAGACCTCTACAGATCGAAGACAGGAAAGTCAAGAACCTCAAACATAAGAGATTAGTTCTGGTCAAAGTAAAATGGGACTCCAAAAGAGGACCTGAGTACACATGGGAGCTTGAATCTAAAATGCAAAGAAAATATCCACACTTGTTCCAGTAGATCTCGAGGACGAGCTCTAAAACAAGGTGGGGAGGATGTAACAACCTCAAAGAAAACCGACACCCTCGAATTATTTCCGACACCCTTATATATTTTAAAATATCCCAATATGTCCCAAAATACACCCCATACGTGAAAACGGGCCCCGAATACCCTAAATATTAATAAAAATAATTAAAATTTGATTTTTGGGTTTTAGGCGGACCGCGTAAGCCACCCTTAACACTTACGCGGGCCGCGTAAACTTAAAACCTGGCGTGACCCTGGGCCGCCACATGGCCCAACACATGGCGAGCCTAGTTGCTGATCCGGATGGGCTACGCTGTTGACCAGCATTGACGCGGGTCGCGTAGGCCCTTGCCTACTCTTACGCGGGCTGCGTAAAAGCCAGAATCAGGCCCTATATAAGAAGGCCTCGGGATTTCATTTTCCGTCGCTCAAATCTTTTCATTCTCAACGAATTCTATGATAATAGGTATAATACTCGGGTCTAATACCCCCTAAATGGCGAAGTTCTGCTCCGTTGTAAGTATTATAACCCCTGGATACGTATTAGATACGCTGCCCGATTGATCTAGTGTTCCGTAACGGTTGTCGTGGTTCTGCCCGACGTAGTCGTTGGAATGCCGTCTCGGGGAGGGTATTACTAATGTTAAAATGGGTTATTATACTAACGCATATTCATTTGTGTAAATTTTAAATTGTCATCAGGAAACCCTTACGAAAAATCTAAGACAGCAATGTGAGTTGATCCGCTTTTTGTAAACCTTTTATTTGCTGTTTTTACAAAACCTTAACATTTTTCCATGCGAATAACATTTATTGAGTATTTGTAAGAATACAATTATCATGAGTATGTTGGGGTTTTGTATACAAAATTTGTTACCACCTGGTCAAGGAGTAACATTTCCACAAGTCGGGTCTGACAGTACCATGGATGTTAATTGATATAACTTGGAAACAAATGTAATTGCGAGATCGCCCTCAATACTGTGAAATGATCTTTAGTCAAACTTGATTAAACTGGGATTCACTCACCAGTATTTCCCACTGACAAATGTTTTTAAAACGCGTTTCAGGTAACAAATTGTGAAAGCCAAATAGAAGCCAGCTGGACAACACTGAAGGCTTGGAAAAGTGGCAATAAAGTTACCTAAAATAAAATAGATGTTTTTATTAATCAAATAGGATTTATTCCTATGAAAACGTGTGTACTACGAACTTGGGTTTTAACCCATTTGTTTAATGTTATGAAAATGTGGTATTTTACTCTGATCAAAGTTTCCTAACTACGGTCCTGATGAAAATTTCCGCTGCCAAATTAGAAAAACACGCGATACCACCGAAACTGGCTCGCGGCCGCCCGTTCCCGGGGATCTGGGATCGGGGGTTGCGACACACGCATACATATCCGTGCGTGTGTTGTGTATCTACCACTCTTACTACCGTTTTGATTTCTTTTCTTTTTTTCTATTTCAGCAAGAGTTTTAAGGGTCGTACTGCTCATCATTTTACTTGCGGCACTTTTATATTATGTCAAAAGTGAGGGTTTGCTTCTGTACAACATGCATAATTTTTGCCTCTCAAATCTCATGACTACAACTGTATAACCAGTCTATTAGAGTTTGTTAGGAATATTTTAAATGACATAAACAAATTTGTATTTATTGGTTTCAAGTATGCAGCTAAATAGAAAAATGAAATATAGAGTTGGTTCGGAACAGTTTGGTTGATTTCATGTAACATTGAAGACTCAAAAAACTAACTGTAACATTGAAGCTCTATGCCATGTTTTTTCGCCGCCGCAACGCGCGGTGGCTACAAATCCTAGTTTTTTTTTTGAACGGCCAACAAACTCAATCCCGAGCACTCTCGGGGCACCCACTGGACAAACGGAGTACTCCGAGAGTAACCCGAGTCCACCACCAATTCCGGGGAAAACCCGGTAACCCACCCGCCCGTAGACACGACGGTGGCTACAAATCCTAGTTGATATTAAATAAATAAATAAGGGTAAAATTGGATTTCATAGGGTTCTAACTGTTAAACTAACTGACGTTAGGTTTAAGGACTCAACTGTAGCGTTTTTCATTGGTTAAGGACTCAACCATCCAAAAATTCTTTGCTGGGACTCAATATGACACCACCTATAAACCTCAAAACGCAAATAGCAGTTTGCATTAACATCCGGTAAATAAGACATGATCTTTTATAAGAAATTTCCTTCACTTTACACTTTACTTTTGCATTTCTATCATACAAGTTCTTATTAAACGTTTCCTTTTAAAAAATTTCCTTTTACTATTCCTTTTGGAGAAAAAAATTTGGTGATGGATTCATGTCGGATTAATAATAAATTTAATATATCCAGTTTACTCTTAAATTAATTTGAGGCCATTAACAATCGGTAAATAAGACATGATCTTTCCAAGAAATTTCCTTCACTTTACTTTTGCATTTCTAGAGTTTTTCCCCAAACTAATAAAGTTACAAAAAATATTTACCGTACTTTAAAAAATATTTACAAAAATTAGTACTTTTACTTTTTTTTTTTTTTAGAAACTTGTCTGGCTCCTTAATCTAATTGGATAAAGCCTAAATTAATATTACTTAAATAAAACATAATATTTTATTTAAAAAACTTACATTTTTGTAAAAAAGAAATTATGTCACGTTTTTTTTAAAGTAAAAAATTAAGTATTTAGTTTGACTTTTATTTTAAGAATAAAAAATAAAATTATCATTTATTCAATTTATTAACAGAGTAATCTTGTCCTTCTTATTCTTGTGTATATAGTATAGATTAAATAGTTATACACTAAACTAAAAATAAATAACTTTGAATAAGAGAATCAAACAACAATACCTCAAGTTAAAAAGTAAAAAAATTCCTGTATGTAATTTGGTATTTAGTTTAAGAATTAAAAACTAATTTAATCATTTACGCAATTTATTACCGGTGTAAACTTGTTCTCTTTATTATTATGTATAGTATAAGATTAAATAATTATACATTAAACTAAAAACATTAAATAATTATACATTAAACTAAAACAAATTGATAAGCGAATTGAACAACAACTACGTGACTGGATTAAAAAGCAAAATTACAAATTCGAAAAAAGGACAAAAACGTTGGACAATAATTTACGTAAGATAAAAAAATATTATAATAATTTACAAAAACATAAGTTTATTAAATAAAAATTTTATATTACTATGTTTTATTTAGATACCATAAATTTATGCTTTATCCAATTAGATTAGTAGAGAGATAAACAAGTTCTTAATAAATATAAAAGAGATAATAGGAAAGTACCCAGTTTAGTAAATATTTTTCAAAATAACCAAAAAGTTAAATACTTTTTAGGTCATTTGGTGTACTCTAATATCTAGAGTGTTAATAATGACATGACAGGTTAACTAACATTGCAAACCACTTCCTCCTTGTGTTAAAGTGTATTAAATGAGTTATGTGTTAACATTTTAACATAATGTTAAGAGATTAAATTAATTATTATTTTCTTTTTTAGACAAAAACTCAATGTTAAAGTGCATTAAATGAGTTATGTGTTAACATGTTAAACTATTTCCTTATAGTGAAACAAAGTAAAATGAGTGAAGGGGTATGGTCCCAAAAAGCCGCGCAGACCTTCATTCAGGTCGCGCGCAGGACCATACTCCTTATTCATCAAGTTGCTTACTGCCAACCTCGCGCGGGATACGTCATCATGTATTGATCTCGCGCGAGGTCTCAACAAGAGAAAACACCACATTCAATACTTAGCATTCTGAATAAGAGCCTTCAACCACCCATACCCTGCGTGAGCTAAGTTACGTGTTCAGCAAGGGTCGCGCAGGGCTATGGCGCAGGGCCACTTCAGAAGGCACACAAGGTTCAAGTGGCAGAAGAAAAGGGCCAATCCGCGTCCTCTAGGCTCTGCTCAATCGTGCTCCACGATCGTCTGACGTGCAGGAGACAGAGAGGGGAATATGGGGGTTAATCTTCTTATGACTTTCTGAGCTCCAAGTCATAAGAAGATTAACCCTTATTCCCCTTTTAACCATCCGTCAAATGTTCAAAGAGGTCCAATTCATAGCCGGCTCGGGCCGCGCAATATGAATAACAAGTGGGATGACACAGACCCAAATGACCCAACTTGGCAGGACGACGAAGGATCCTCAGTCTTTAACCGTTTGCAGCGGAATCACGAAAATTACAAGCCAAGGCAGCGCATTGCATACAGCGAAGAAGCAGAACGAGACTTCAGCCTCGCCTATAGACCAGCTGAAGCTGCAGAACACTCGAAGTTTATCCCAAAGATTGCTTTGGCACCGCTTTCAAGAGAAAAGCTACCCCCAACAGTGGGAAAATTCAATGGTTTAACTGATCCTGACGACCATGTCAGAGTATTTACAAGCGTTGGTTGCATGGGAGGATGGAATATGCCGATGTGGTGTCATTTGTTTATCCAGACGCTTACCGGGGCTGCTCACGCTCGACAGCCTTCCGCCTGGAAAAATCAGTTCATGGGTTGATTTCAGAACACAGTTTGTGAATCATTTCAGCCAGCAAAGGCGCTATCAACGAGATACGTCTGAAGTAACAAATATCTGGCGAAGAGAGAACGAAGGTTTGGAAGACTTCATCACGCGCTTAAACAAAGAATGTCTAGAAATCGGTGGTGTAAGCGAACAACTCATGCGCCCTCACTTTAAGAAAGCTATTCGGTGTGATAATCTCATCAGAACTATCACCGGAAAAGATGGTATGCCTAAGGAATGGAGTAAGCTGATGGAAGCCGCAAAAATCATAGCGCAAACCGAGGAATCGCTAGCTGGAGCCAAGAGCTCATACTCTGAAGATCGTTTTTCCAAGAGAAGCTCGCGCGACTATGGCAAGCTCAACAAGGGCAAAAGTCATGATTAGAAATCTGGAAAACCAAGTGGTTATGAGGAAAGATCGCGCTACAAAGAGGACGCGCGGGAAACAATTGACAGAATTGGGTATCGAAAGGCAGTCAGGTATGATAACCGAGAAAAGCATTGGACTCCGCTCATAAAAACACCAAAAGAGGTGCTAATGACGGAGAACCACGACTTCAAGGCTCCAAGGCCAATGACAAACAAAAAGGGACAGGACCCGAACCTGTACTGCGATTTTCACAAGGATACAGGTCATCTGACAGATGAATGTATCAGCTTGCGACAAGAGATCGAGAAAGCGCTAAAAAGCGAAAAGTTGAGCCACTTGGTGAAGAACGTGCGCAAAGAAACACGCCAGATCCAGCGCCATGATGACGGAAACCAAAAGAAAGTCAGGCGCCTGGAAACTCACACGGTCAACGGACCAAGATATAGCGCAAGAGATAGAGGCAAACGCCCTTATGAACCTGCATGGCAAGAGCAGCAGGTCATCTTCCCGGTAGTACGCGGGGGCCCTCGCGCCACACGCCCCGTCGTCATTACCGGTATCATCGGTCATTATGAAACAGAATACATCTTCATTGACCCGAGAAGTACAGCCGACATAATCTATGAGCAATGCTTCAATCAGTTTGACGATGAAGATAAAGCGAGACTTGAGCCGGTTGATTACCCTCTGTCAGGATTTTGCAACGAAATGGTCTTCCCGTTAGGCCAAATCAGCTTCCCTGTCACGTTATCTGACGGGAAGCACTCAAGAACCACAAATGTCAACTTTATGGTAATGCCTGTCAAATCAAGGCATGATGTTTTGATTGGGAGAGAAACCCAAGGTGAATTAAACATGGTAACTTCCACACCCCACTCAGCCATTGTGTTCCCAACTGAGACGGGGGTGGCAATTATCTATGCGAAGAAAGAAGTAATGTCAGCAGAAGATGTGCGCCCAGCATAAGCGGCAAAAGTTTCAACGACTAAGCCAGAAAAGTGGGTTTTAAACCGTAAATACCCAGAGCAAACGGTGACGATTGGCCACGCAATCTCACCAAACATCAGAACACACCTCAAGCAACTTTTGTTCAGGAACATGGATATCTTCGCCTGGACTCCGGCCGACATGACCGGTGTACCGCGCGACGTTATTGAGCATTGTCTTAATACTTATCCCTTCGTCGAACCAAAAGTGCAAAGAAGGCGCAGCTTAGGGGCGGATAAGACTAAAGCGATGAATGAGCAAGTGTGTGAGCTGCTAAAAGCAGGAATCTTGAGAGAGGTGCGCTATCAAAGCTGGGTTGCAAACCCCGTAATGGTGGAGAAGTCTAGTGGAGGATGGAGAATGTGCGTCGATTATACCGATCTCAACAAGGCGTGCCCCAAAGATTGCTACTCCTTGCCTGAGATCGACAAAAAGATAGACTCTCTCGCGCCATACAGATGGAAATGTTTTCTAGATTGTTACGAGGGGTATCATCAGGTTCAAATGAAGCTCGAAGACGAAGATAAGACAGCTTTTCGAACTGACATCGGCATCTTCTGTTACACAAAGATGCCATTTGGTCTAAAAAATGCTGGCGCAACATACCAGCGCCTGATAGATACGATTTTTGCTGATGACATCGGAAAGCATATAGAAGTCTACATCGATGATCTCATTATTAAAAGTCCTGAGGAAGACCAGATGTTAAAGGACATTGAGAAGACATTTAACTCCTTGCGAAGGGTGAATATGAAGTTAAATCCAACCAAATGTTCCTTTGGTATGGAAGAGGGAAAATTCTTGGGCTTCGTGGTCACAAATGGCGGCTTTAAAGTTAATCCAGAGAAAGTTTAAGCCATAGAGCGGATGCCGTCACCCCGAACAATCAAAGAAATGCAACGATTGGCCGGCCGCCTAGCCGCGCTTAATCGATTTCTATCAAACCATGCTGCAAAATCATATCATTTTATCAGCACCCTGCGCAACTGCGTAAAGAAGCAAGAATTCAAATGGACGCCGGAAGCAGAAACCGCATTCCAGCAAATGAAAGAATGTTTGATAAGGCTCCCTACTCTGACCGCGTCGTTTAAAAATGAACCACTCATCCTATATTTGTCCTCTTCGGACAAGGCAGTGGGGTCGGTATTATTGGTGGAGAGAGATGGAGTTCACACTCCAATTTATTATGTCAGTAGGGTGCTTACTGATCCAGAAACAAGGTATTCCACAATGGAAAAGTTGGTACTTGCGCTGCTACACGCCTCCAGAAGGCTGCGCAGATATTTTACAGGGCATGTGGTCACGGTACTCACCAACTTTCACATCGGCACCATACTACAAAAGCCAGAGACGTCAGGTCGCCTAGCGAAGTGGGCAATCGAACTGGGGGGCCACAACATACTCTGTAGGCCGTGCCCAGCGATCAAGGGTCAAGTTCTAGCGGACTTCATCACAGAGGTCCCAGAAGAGAAAATCAAAGATTGTGAAGTTGTGGATACTCCTATCAAGGATACATCAGACGGACTATGGTTGCTATACACCGACGGGGCTTCAAACGAAGATGGTGTAGGGGCTGGATTGCGCCTTGTTAGCCCTGAGAAACATGAATTTACATACGCCATCAAGTTGGACTTCAAGAACACCAACAACGAGGCAGAATACGAGGCATTCTTGGCAGGTTTGCGCCTCGCCATAAAAATGGGAGCTCAAAATCTGCGAGCGCATGTTGATTTACTCTTGATCGCCAGCCAAATCAACGCACTATACGATGCAAAGGGCGAAGGTATGGCTTTGTATTTAGATCAAGCAAAAGAGTTGCTTCAACGATTCAAGTCCTACAAGGTAGTGCATATTAATCGCTCAGAGAACAAACCAGCAGATGCCTTGAGCAAGCTCGCTTCAACTTCTTTTCAACATCTCGCCAAAGATATAAGAATCGAAGTACTAAAAAACTCGTCGGTCTAGCTGCGTCAAGTGAATTTGAAAGAGATAGGGCAACCATCCTGGATGAGCCCTATAATCAAGTATTTGCAAGAAGGAATACTCCCTGACAACAAAGCAGAGGCAAGGAAGATACAGAACAAGGCCTTGCATTATGAGATGAATGGGGATATCTTGTACCGAAAATCCTTCTTGGGGCCACTTTTGCGCTGCGTGGACCCCCAAGATGCCAATTACCTGATCAGGGAGATTCACGAAGGAATCTGCGGCATCCATGCAGGACCGCGCATGGTCGTTGCGAAAATTATGAACGCTGGATACTATTGGCCAGGGATGCACGTTGACGCTCTAAAGGTATTGCGCAAATGCGACTCCTGTCAAAGGCACGCCCCTAAGACCCTGCGCCCGAAAAATGATCTCATTCCTGTGTCCACTGCATGGCCTTTCCAGCAGTGGGGAATCGATATGGTGGGACCCTTCCTAGAAGCTCCTGAAGCTGTGAAGTTCATAATTGTTGCCGTCGATTATTTCACCAAGTGGGTGGAGGCCAAAGCACTCGCTTCAACAACTGCAATGATGGTGCGCAAGTTCATCTGGGAACACATCATTTGCAGGTTTGGCCTCCCACTCAAAATTGTAACTGATAACGGCACCAACTTTGCTTCTGAAGACCTTCAAAAGTGGATGAAAGAGATGAACATCGAACATACTTTCTCATCTGTTGCGCATCCTCAGGGCAACGGGCAAGTCGAAAGTGTTAACAAGAGTATCGTTGAAGGGATAAAAGCCCGCCTGGGCACTAAGAGAAGAGACTGGGTAGATGAGCTCCCAAGCATCCTATGGGCTCATCGAACCATGCCGAAAACGAGCACTGGCGAAACCCCTTTCAGCCTAGTCTATTGCTCAAAGGTGGTTATCCCAGCCGAAATTGGCCTGCCCTCGCCGCGCTTGACAGCAGTCAACACAATCGATAACGAGGAAGAGCGTCGTCTTGACTTGGATTTACTCGAAGAAAGGCGCGAAATTGTGCGAATTAAAGAAGCCAAGTACAAGACACAGCTGGAAAGGTATTACAATGCAAGAGTGCGCATTTGTACCTTCACTCCAGGAGAATATGTCTTCAGAGACAATGAAGCTTCAAACGCCGAACGCCCAGGAAAGCTAGCACCCAAATGGGAAGGCCCATACTTAATACACGAGGTGCTAGGGAAAGGGGCATACAAGTTGCGCACTCTGGATGGATACATCATCCCACGCACGTGGAACGCGCAACAACTGCGCAAGTGCTATATGTAACTACTCTCGGCCTTGCGCCTCTACTCACTCATGTTGGCCATGCGCCTTTTTTAATTTCCTATGTTGGCTAAACGCCCTTTATGTTACTTGCATGCGATGTATGTTGGCCTAAGCGCCTGTTTCTTAATCAATGAAAGCATATGCCTTATGTTTTCTTTTATCATGATGACTTCTACGTTACAAATGCATGTCAAACTTTTGATTAGCATGAAAACACTTCAGTAAATTACGAGAGCTCTTGAGTTATGCCTCCAAGGTCCTCCGCGAACATAGCGCGAGACCAAGCAGTTACACTCGCACAAGAGCCACAGTTACATTTATTCGCGCTAACTTAACCAAAGTTTCTAACAACAGTGCAATAATTGTAACTGGACAAAGAGAGCAAACATAAACATCATATTCAACAAGCGCAACCGCGCAATAGCTACATAGAAACAAATCATCATCGATTTAATTCAAAATAAGAGCGACCGCCCAACGGGTTACATTTAACATCTAAAAATAAAAATTACAAGGCACAAAGCCTGTCAATGCTACCTACTCATAACCGTCACCATCATCATCATCGTCATCGTCATGTTTATCACCATCACCATCGCCATCATCATCACCATCATTTCCAGCTGGCTCTTCATCAGACAACTCCACGGTCACTGGAGGGTCAAGAATCTGCTTCAACCGTTGGCACCAGTCATCATGCTCCAGTGCCTTGGCCACCAAATCCATCACAGGCAGTGATAGATGGTCATAAGCCTTCTCAGCGCGTGCTAACTCAGCATCAGGCTGATCGGTCACTGAGCAATGACTAACAACAAACTCTTGTCCAAACGCTTCTTCAACATGCTGCGCACACTCTAGATAACCTCCACGGTGACCAACCGTGCGGGAGGTATCTATGAGAGTAGCAACAGCCCCATCCAGTTCTCCAGCATTCAGGATAGAGTTGGCCATTTACAACAAAGGCAATGGATTAGAAGTAGGTTTTAGCAAATAAATCCTAAGTAAAAAAAAACAGAGAGAACACATACCAGAACTACTCCCCTGCCGCGCAACCACTCAGCCTCAGAAGCCAGAGTATCAACGATGCTTTGAGCCTCGGAGTAGTTAGTTTACGCTACGTTGAGGGCTGCTGTACTAACGTCTCGCACCTCTTCAGCCTTCTGTTTGGCCTCCTCAGCAGTGGCAGCCTTGCCCTTCTCAGCTTCAAGGTCGATCTCCAAGGACTCACTTTTGTCAACCTGCTCTTGCAGGCGACGTTTTAACTCCGCAATCTCGACGTCCTTGGCCGCCAGGTCCTTATCCTTACTGGATAACTGCGCTTTCAGCTCAGCCTGCAAAGGATAAAAGACTTAGATAATTCTACAAACAAAAAGCACAATGACAGAAAAGGTCAACACTTTCCGAACCTCAGCATGCTCCTTAGCACCCTGCCCATCTTCGACCTTCCCGGTCAGCTCAGCAACCTTACCCTCGAGCTCGGTAATCTTGGCGCGAGCCGCATACATGCGCTGGTTGTCCTTCTCATAAATCTTCTTCCACTCGGCACGCTCCTTCGCCAGGAGATCTTCAGCAGCACAGAGTTTGCCCCTAAGGCCCTCGCGGCCCCATTCCTCTGATTTCCTATCAGCCTCGAACTTGGCCTTCTCCTCATCAAATTTAGCATTAGCCTTCTCAAACTCCTTCACTTGCCTCACAAGGCGCTCACGATATTTTTCTTAATCAGCTCGCTCCTTAACCATTGTGCGCCACTCACGTACAATTTGGTGATTGGCGGCGCGAGTATTGGCCTCTCCAACCACATAGGCTTGATACAGCCCATCGTGAGTCCGCGCCCTTTGCCGATTAACCTCACCGGGAGGGAAGGAGTTCAAAAACCAATCAAGGAACGGGCCAAACTCTTGAAAGGTATCTTTCTGTTTCAAACCCCAGGGAGCTTGGTGGGGAGCATTACCACGCGCCTCCTCAGTATAAGTTTTGTAATAAATATCACCAAGGGTATCCTTCGGGCTGATTATCTGTGGCATATATCCTCCAGCGCCGCCAGAACTCGCACCACCTGCAGCATGAGATTTTTCCTTATGAATCGGAGAACCTGATCCCCCAGTAGTAGAAGTTACTTTAATGGATTGGAGGGGGCATCAGGTTGCGCAGCTTTGGTGGGTTTCTATGTGACAACTGTCACTTTTCCGTACATTCCGTACACTAATTGAACAGTAATCTGTGTTTAAATAATTGTGCATGATCTAGTTTACAAGACAAATGAATTTCTGATTACTGTTATATACATACAATGGCATTTCATGTTGCAAGACTTTATTCGTTGCTACATGCAACACGATATTGTTCTAATAATACGCAGAACAGAATTGGCACCATTACCAGACAAACCAAAAATGCTGACGAAGTTCTGTACATAGACAGACAATATTTTGAGGCCCAGTATGAGCCAGAGACCAAGTGATACACTAGTATAGTGTGTAGGGAAATAAGGACCCCAAAACTGCTTATCTAGGTGATAGATAAAGTGTCGGGAAGTGCCTAAAACCCACTCAAAGTGCAGAATTCTGCATTAATCAGCAAAAATCAGCATTTTAACGTGCTAGTAACATGCAAAAATATGGCAAAATGGTCCTGTATACTTTCCTAAGTGTCGGGAATTAAAAGTGTCACAAAAGTTACATAAAAGACACTAAACGGAATAACTTGACACTTTAACGAACCGGTATCTAACCGAACAACCGGACATTACCAGGAACACCAAAATATTACTAAAAGCATTGTTTTACTTTTTCTGAGCTAGTTATGGTTCCCGAACACCCTAACACTCACTAAAATACCTAGTAACTAACTACACTAACTATATACTTGAATTTGGATTACAAGGTAACTAATTAATTAAAATTTACAACTAGACCCCCCCCCCCTCATGCCATAATCGGCCACATGGCCTAAATAAGTGAATCTTCATTTGATTTTCCCTAAGATATGCTATGATCTTGTCATGTACTTAACAAACACTAAAACCATTGGTTAAAAGCCTAAGTGTGGATATAAGTAAGGCATGGGAGTTCATAATCTAATCATCTTCATCACAAACTCTCTCACCCTCCTCCTTCAAAGCTCTCGGCCGACCCCTCCTCCCCACACACCATCGTTTTTCATTCCAAGTTCATGCAATCCAAGCTTCACACAAGGTGTAAGGAGCCATATTAGAAGGGTTGGTGATCTCGGATCTTGAAGGACCACTCACACTTGCTTTTATCCACTCAATCTTCATCATTGTTCTTCCCTAGCTTGAAGCTAGTAGTAAGATTCTTTTTAACTTTGTTTACTTCCATTTTTAGTGGATAAAAGATATGTTATGTTGAAAATAACAAGAACACTAAAGAACATAAACTTGAATCTTGAATATAAAGCTTACATATGATGATACATGTGTGAAATGATATTGTTTAGTGCATGAATGATATTTGCTTGTTGATTTCTTGAGATGATGATGTTAATCATCACATGAAGCTTGCTAGATGGTGTTTAAACACATGATCTAGCAAGTAGGAAGATGATTATGTAACAACATAAGATAATCATCTTCATGTATGGACATGAACTTGATAAATGAAGGGATTTCTTGTAAAACAATAAACAAAGTAAGCTAGTGGACTTATGAATCTAAGATTTGTGAATGATTTCCAAAATAACCAAGTTTAAAATGTGATTTTTAGAAGATCTTGGTTTTTACTTAAACTTACACTATCTTTGGTGATAAAATAAGTGTAGAGACACTAGAGAAGCAAGAAGATCTCACAAAGAAACATTTTTGTAAAATATGTTTACAAGTTGTAAACACCCAAAATTTTCAAGAATGAAGTTTATTAAGAAATAAACACACTTTAGAGGTTAACTAGACCTACTAAAAACATTACCAAGTTACTACAAGTTTTTACGAAAACTCAAGTTCATGATCTTTGTGAAGATAGCTTGTTTTTTCACTTGGTAAGTATAATATTGTTTAGAGTTGATTGTTGATTATTGTGTGTTGATTTTTAAAAGTAAATGATATGCTTAAATAGCATGGACACCTCCATTTTCAAAAGAAACTATGGCAAAATTTTCTAAAAATACAAACACTTAGAAAATATTTTCTAAACAAGTATTTACAAGTGTGTTTTAACTTTGGTTTTCCATATAAACCTTGCCATAGATTTTGTTACAAAAATACAAGTATTGGAGGTTGGTTTTTGTAAATAAAAATGGATAAATATATATTTAGAATATATATTTTATATAAAGACACATGTGTAAATATTTGTATACGTTGTGAAATAGTTATATTATTTTAGGGAAAAATAATATAACTTAACAAATACCATGGAATATACAATTCCAAAATACTACCAAAAGTCACAAGGAATAAATATATAAGTTACACACTTGATATTGTGAAGAACGTAACCAACAAATATTCCGGAAAATACCATTACAATATATTTTTGGTAAATAATATTTTGGGTACAAGAAGTGAAAATATGATTTTTGTAAAATATTACCAAGTTATGTCATATTTTCAACAAGAAGAAAATATATTATTTTTGAGAGATAAAAATATATATTTTCTTGGAATACATTATTTTTGACAAAACAAGTTTAAATATATTTTCTAAAGTAAGATTTGAAAATAAATTATTTCGGAACTACAAATACAAGAATACGAAAATACATGTATGAAATACTCCCATCCTTGGGAAGGAAATACGAATATAAATACTTGAGTAGTATTGTCACGAAACCTTGGAATAATATTTGAGACATAAAAGAAACGTAACTCAAAACATGAATACTAAGGCAAGGCACAGCCAGCTCGTCTAATAGACCCTAGCACATTGTATGTGGTCGTGTTTGCTGATGAGATTTGAGTTACGAGTACTGAAGACGCAAAACAGTGAGTTCATGCTCCCCCTTTTCTTTAACTGTTTTTGGTTTTATAACTCTCGGGGGTGGAATACATGTTACGAATACTTAAACGCTATGAAATGCCTATGAAATACTAGATCATGTGAGCATAGACTAGATATTGAAATGCCATTAATACTTAATTAGGGACGAGGATTAGATCTAACGGGTACGGCCGAACCCCACTGATGGTCACAACTAGTACCAAGTAGTGCTTCGGAGTCCCAGTCGAGGTTAATCGACACGGTCGAGGTTAATCGACACGGTCGAGGGTAATCAACACAGTCAAGGGAAATCAACATAGTCAAGGTAAATTGACACAGTTGAGGTTAATCGACACAGTCGAGGAAAAACGACAAGGGTATAAACTTACTCATTACGAGTGCTCCCTATGTCCTCACACGCCTTAAAGTCCTTGTAAAACAATCATGTTCATACACGCTTTTCATACCTGTTTACAAAGGAGTCTCTCAAAGATTTACAAGATTACAGTACTCACACAAAACGCATGAACTCGCTCAACTTTTGTTGATGTTTTCCAAAATTACATGTATTTCAGGTGACAGGATGGATCTTGGGCGCGGGTGTCGTAACTAGAAATAGACTTCAAGTTTAGATGTCATCCGCTTTTGTTGGTTTGTAACCTGGTCGAAGGTTGTGTTTTAATACTTAAATAACCAGTGTTTGTAATACTCAAATTTTATGAATGGATGAACATCATTTTGATCATGTAGTTGTTTATTACGATTGAATGCAATGATATTAAACTAGTCACACATCATACGCTTCCGCAAAAGTCAGGGTGTGACATTCTCAACCTCATGTTCCTTCCTTTTCTCATGATGGGGCTGGTCAAGCCCCGTGATATGAACAACCTCCGGACCCTGCGCTTTATCACGAGCGGTTGTAGCAGTGGGCCCGGTCTCCTTCGGATCACCACCGGCAGGCTTTTCAGCAGCTTTTTTCTCCTTTTCTTTCTCCTTATCTTTCTCCTCCTTCTTCTCAGCAGCCTTATCAACAGGCTTCTCAGCAGCCTTCTTCTCCTTCTCAGACTCTACCCCAGCAGCCTTGAAGGGTTTGATGGTAACCTTGGGCCTCTTCTGCGCCGGCTCTTGAGGGTCTTTAAAAACAACACCCTTCTTCTCAGGGGTCTTCTTTTTGGCCTCTGCAGAAACCAACTGTCAAAAAGAGGTAGCAACAAAGAAAGCAAGGCAGCTAAAGAAACTAACCGGGAGAAAATTTATAAAGAGAGCGCAGGTTACTCTGTTTTCCGATTAAAGGGACTCCACCAGCTTTCTACGCAACAGACGCACCAGCTGTGGTCTCCTCCCTACTTCTTTTCCTGCTTATCAACTTCTCAGCAGGCTCCTCTTCTTTCTCCTCTTCTTCATCAAGCGCGAAAGAATACGGAGTGGCTCCAGCATCTGGATTACGAGAACTCGTGCTACCCGAGGTCTTTGAACCAGCAGCTCCTGTCTTCTTCTCGCCTATACGTGACAAACCTTCAAGTGAGTCACTGATAATAACGTAATCTTCCAAGTTACTCTGACGAAGGCGGAGAGTACCTTTGTCAGTAGCACCAGCAGTCGCGTGGCTACTCCCGCCCTTCTTGCTGGTCACCTCAGCGTCTTAGGTAATTACCTTCTTCCACTTGGTAGGTTTTTTCTTCTTCTCTTCAGGGTCAATCCCCAAGTCGTGCAACACACCTGCAAAGATGTTAGACCACGAACTTAGCTCCCCATTCGAAGACCCTACAGACTCCTCGCTGGAAAGGTAAAGAATTTCTTTCCCACCGGAGGTCACAACTCGCAAGGGTCGGGGATTGGGAAGATGCGCACCTTCAGTTGCGGTAGGAGGATTGGCGAAGGCTCCAACAACAGGGTACATGAAGCGCGGTTTGATCGTTTCATACCAATATTTCTCCCCTGACCTCAGCGGGCGCGCGCCCATAGATCCACCAAAAGTAGGAAAGGCAGCTTGGTAAAGGTGTACCTCTACATTCAAAATTCAACAAGTTAAATGCAACGAAATTAAACAGAAAATCAAGGAAACAACTAACCTCTATCCTCAAACTTCAATACTGGCACATCTTCGCTATCCTGCGGCCACTGGTCACTCATCTGCGCCGTGACCAGAACACTTTCACCAAACACTCGATTTGGAGTGGCGGTAAGCTTCACATACCAATCTTCCTTCTTGGGAATCGCCAGCTCCTCATTCTCGATCACATCGTGTAACAACTCTCATCAAAAGTCATAAATATTAAATTAATTTGTCCAATAGGAAACCCTAATTGAGACACCCAAATGATTATGCACAAAACCTAAAATTTTTAGAACAATCAGAATCAGGATCAGGGCCCCTAAAACTCAGGGTGGGTATTTCCTAGTTAAAATTATCCACATAAATAGCTGTCCAATTCGAATTTTAAGAAACTGTCGACTCAGCTGAGCTAGTTGGACACGTGGCAACTCTATAATAATTTGATGTCCCTTACGGACCGTAAGGGTTGAGTCTTACGGTCCGTAAGCTAAGCAAAATTTGTGTATAAATAGCAGGCTTTGGCATTCGAATTTTGACACTTGAACGACGTAAAACTTCGAAATATACACCGAGTTACGTTCTGTTTACCACAATTAACACACACGGATCACTAATCGACGCCGCAATCAGGGTAATAACTCGATCGCTGATACGATTCAATGTCCGATTGATTAAAATATCCAATGGATGTTTAAGTGCTACCCACATTAGGGTTATGCTTTGTCATTCGTCGATAATTCGATGGATGTTTAAGTATCGCACTTTGTCATTTGTTGTGAGAGTTTGATCTCGTGAGTTATCGTAAATGCTGTATTGATTACTAACCCAGAATTGTGTGCCTGTTATGAAATTAGGTTAAAAGGCTAATCAGTAGGCTAGGCTCTGCTCAAATTAAATCTGCAATGTGAGTCATTCTCTTTTTATCAAATTTAATTTCAAAAGCATGTTTATTTTCAAAGTTACAATTACAGGGATTAAGTCTTTGTAGTCACCATATTACAGCCGGTATGTGGGGTTTTGTATACATTACTTGATAATCTTCACCATTGGACAACGAGTTAGCCAATGGGTGATATGACAATAGTCACAGAAACGAGTCGAGTGACAAGTACCGAGGGTAGTTGGTTGATATAAAAACATTGTAATCGCTCTTAATATTGTATATTATAACAAATGAATTGTTTTAGCAAAATGAATGATTCACTCAGTATTTCCCGCTGACAAAACCTTTTTCAAACATGTTTCAGGTGATCTGTTGTAATCCAGGAAAAGTGCCGAGAAGCACTACAAGCTTAAAGAAGTGGCTCAGTATAAAATAAAGAAACATGTTTTTGTAATAATAAAGATTTCTTCGTGAAATCTTATGATTGTAAATTACCGGGGTTTTATCCCGAGTTGTGAAATAAAATAATCGGGAAATATTTCAGTTTTTAAAAGATCCTGATGAAAACTTCCGCTGTTAATTAAATACCACGGGATTTCTGTCCCGCGGCTCCTGAAACGGGTCAAACCGGGTCGGGGGCCGTGACAGAAAAAGGTGGTATCAGAGCCACTGATTTACGCCTATTAAGTATTTAGAAAATAATTCATTTTACTGATTGCCATTTTGTGATTATGTGTTTTATTATCTGACTAATTGTGTACAGTATGGGCAGATCTTTATATGCTAGCCAATGTAGCAATTAATGCAAATCCTTAAATAATTTGACCCAAGTTTTAGCACCTTTATTATCTACAGTCTAGAAACCTTATTCAGTAAATAAAAAAATTTACAAATAAAACCTAGTGTGTTTTAATTTTCAGTTGTTTTGTAGTTACACGGTCTAGAATAATATTTAAAGGTTTTCTATAAAAATTTTGTTATAATTAGTAATGGTGTGTATTTTGCATAACAGCATGAGTGACTTGTCTGACGCCCTTCAGAATTTAAATCTCTATCCGGTAAGAATAGAGGTTTCCAGAGATTTCAATAGGTATATACCAGACATAGAAGAACCTATAGAATTCAACGCTTCACCTCTCGAGAAACCCAAACCTAAGAAAATGGAAATTGGGGAAAGCTCTAGGAAAATTGAGGGGTTACCATCTCAGGAAGAGCTAGATTTTATATTGGCAAGCTATGATACTATTAAGCCTGTTAATAAAAATGTTTTTATTCACTCTCTTGAAACACAACTACCAATGAACTTAGAACCAGTTATTCCAAACCCTTCAATCCACTCGCAAATAGACGAATGGTTGACTAATGAAATACAGTTACAAAACAATCCCTATAAGCTTTTTCCTCAGTTCGATCCAGAACCTTTACCAAATCCACCAATGAGTAACGAGAATATGGATGAACTCCGCCACTTTGGTGAAGAACTAATGGATGCTGGGAATAGAATCCAAGAGATTAGGGGACAAATCTCCTGGAAATACGATGAGAGGGAACGCCGTTACTAGAATATCATCTGATAAAGGATAGGGGATTTATGAAACTGTGGTTGTGTAATAGTAATAGTGAAATTAGTCTGTAAAATAACTACGAATAAAACTTTGTAAGATAATAGTGTGTATTGATGCATACTATAAAATATAAAAATGGGAATTGAGAAATCGATAAGTTTTGGCTATATGTGTATTGTGAAATTTGTATGATGATTTTGTGTATAATTGTTATTTAATGGATACTAATAAAATATATATATATATTAATTATCAGATGGAAAACGCTAATAATGAACCAGTTAATGAAGTTAATCAATCTGAGCAACAACCGGGGGATCAATATATGACTAGGCAGGATATAGAAAATATCGTTGCTCAAGGGATAGCCAACGCTATTCCAGCAATCGTTGCTGCTGTTAAAAATCCAATCGAACCGCAACAAATCGTTCCTAGCAAACGTATTTCTGAAGATAACTTCAGTAATAGCGTAAATGGAGGCGGTAATCATGTTAATCATGATAATGAACCACGGCAAGCTCCGTTTCCTAAGAAAATGAAAGCTACAACACTTGGTTGCACTTACAAAGAATTTCTTGCTTGCAAACCCGCTGAATTTGCAGGCAATGAAGGAGTGACTGCGGCACTGCGTTGGGTAGAGAAAACCGAGGCAATGATTACCATAAGTAAATGTGCCAAGGATGATCAGGTCATGTACGCGTCGAATCTTTTTAAAGAAGTGGCGCTAGAATGGTGGAACACGGTGTTACAAGCAAAAGGAAGGATGGTAGCTTATGCCATGAACTGGGAAGAATTTAAGAGTCTTGTAGAAAGAAAATTTTGTCCCGAATATGAAAAAGATCAAATGGCAAATAAATTCTTAAACCATAGAATGATGGGTGTAGATTGTCGCGGTTATACTTCGACATTCTTTGAATATGCTAGAGTGGTACCAACACTGGCTTCGCCAGAACCGGTACTCATTTCTCGTTATATTTGGGGATTGATTAGTGAAATCCGTAACATCGTTAAAGCTGCGAGACCTCGTACAATTGACGATGCTGTGGAATTAGCTAACACCCTAACTGACGAACTGGTACGCACGCAAGATGAAAACAGGAAGAAGGAACTTGCTCAGAAAATTACCCAAGGATTTCGTACGGGTAATAATAACAGCTTCAAAAGAAAAGGAACAGGGCAATCTTCAACTTTGCCATTCTGCAAGAATTGCAAAAGGAAACATTATGGAAAATGTAGTATAACCTGCAATTTTTGTAAAATGGTAGGACATCGGGAAGAAGACTGCAGAAAGAAAACAACGATCTGTTACAACTGTGGAGAAAAGGGACATTTTAGACCAGAATGTCCTAAATTGCTCAAACCAACAAACAACAAAGCCAAGACAACCGACGGAGCTACCAAGAAGAATGTTCGAGCCTTTCAATTAACAACTCAAGAAGCAGAACTCATTCCAGATGTGATAGCTGGTACGTTCCTAGTTCACAACGTATATGCAAAAGTATTATTTGACTCTGGTGCAAACCAAAGTTTTATAAATACTTTATTCTGTCAAGCTCTTAAGTTACCTTTAACCAACATTAGGCAGATTTTTACAGTCGAAACCGCAGATGGGAATTCAGTTAAAATAGATCAGGTTTTGCAAAAAGTAGAAATAGAACTTTCAGGTCATAACTTCTCTGCAAACCTATTACCTATGAAACTAGCTGAATTTGATGTTGTGTTAGGAATCGATTGGTTAGTAACCAATCATGCTCGAATTCTTTGTGATAAGAATTCCATAGAAATTAGTACACCTACCGGAGAAGTCATTATGATTACAGGAGATAAACCACGTAAGCCCATAAAGTTCATATCAGTAATGAAAGTTGCTAGTTATGAACGAAAACAAGGAATAGTATATATGATTTCAGTAATCATTAGTACTAAGGGTAAAGAACTTAAGGAGATTCCTGTAGTCTCAGAATACCCAGATGTATTTCCAGAAGATTTACCAGGGTTACCACCAGATAGGGAGGTAGAATTTAGGATTCATCTAATCCCAGGAACTATACCGATAGCCAAGGCACCTTATCGGTTAGCTCCTACAGAAATGTTAGAACTGAAAAAGCAATTAGATGAATTACTAAGCAAAGGATTCATACAACCTAGCTCATCCCCTTGGGGAGCGCCAGTGTTGTTTGTAAAGAAGAAGGATGGTTCGATGAGAATGTGTATTGATTATAGAGAATTGAATAAGGTTACAATTAAGAATCGATACCCATTACCTAGGATTGATGATCTTTTCGATCAACTTCAAGGGGCTAGATATTTTTCTAAGATAGATTTACGTTCCGGATATCATCAATTGAAGGTACAAGAAGAAGACATACCTAAGACTGCTTTCAGAACTAGGTATGGTCATTACGAGTTTACAGTCATGCCCTTCGGATTAACAAATGCACCTGCTACATTCATGGACATGATGAATAGAATCTGTAAACTGTATTTGGATAAATTTGTAATTGTCTTTATAGACGATATACTTATTTATTCCAAAAGTCAGGACGAACATTGTCAGCATTTGCATATACTCTTAACTTTGTTAAGAAAAGAAAAGTTGTATGCCAAATTCTCAAAATGTGAATTTTGGTTGCAAGAAGTGCAATTTTTAGGACACATGGTGAATCACGAAGGTATTCATGTAGATCCTGCTAAGATCGAAGCAATTACCAAATGGAAGGTTCCGCAAACAGCAATGGAAATTAGAAGTTTTATAGGTTTAGCTGGATATTATAGACGGTTTATTAAGGATTTTTCCAAGATAGCTGTACCATTAACTAAGCTAACCTGTAAAGCCGTTAAGTTTGAATGGGGATCTAAGCAAGAAGAAGCTTTTAGAATTTTAAAGCAAAAGTTAACGAATGCTCCAATCTTAGCTTTACCAGAAGGAACTGAAGATTTTGAAGTGTATTGTGATGCTTCAAAACTAGGATTTGGATGTGTGCTAATACAACGCAAGAAGGTAATTGCATATGCCTCAAGACAATTGAAAAAGCACGAGGAAAATTATACGACTCATGATTTAGAATTAGGAGCCTTAATTTTTGCCCTTAAGATTTGGAGACATTATCTTTACGGAAGTAAATTTACTGTCTATACAGACCACAAAAGTTTAAAATATATTTTTGGGCAAAAAGAGTTAAACATGAGGCAAAGAAGATGGATGGAAATCCTAAGTGATTACGACTGTGATATTCAGAATCACGAAGGAAAGGCAAATGTAGTTGCAGATGCCATAAGTCGTAAGTATCATGAAAAACAACAACGAGTTCGTGCTCTCAGGTTAAATCTACAATTAGATTTAATGGAACAAATAAAGAATGTTCAGGAAACAGCAATCAAGGAAGATGCTGAAGGAATGAAAGGAAGAATAAAAGAGTTAGAACAAGGATATGATGGAATTTGGAGATTCCATAAGAAAAGAATTTGGGTACCGAAGCAGGGAGAATTAAGAAATAAGATCTTAGAGGAAGCTCATAAAGCTAGGTATACCATACACCCTGGAAACAATAAGATGTACCAAGATTTAAGAAATAATTTCTGGTGGATAGGTATGAAGAAGGATATAGCTAGATATGTATCAAAGTGTCTTACTTGTTCACAAGTTAAGGCAGAACATCAGAAACCTTCAGGTCTACTACAACAATTAGAAATGCCTGTATGGAAATGGGAACTTATAACAATGGATTTTGTTACTAAGTTACCCAAACCCAGAAAAGGTAATGATGCGATTTGGGTAATTGTGGATCGATTAACCAAATCTGCTCACTTTCTACCTATGAAAGAAACCTTTAGCATGGAAAGATTGGCAAAGTTGTATGTAGATGAAGTTGTATCCTTCATGGAGTACCACTCTCCATTGTTTCGGATAGGGATAGTCGTTTTACTTCTCATTTCTGGAAAAGTTTTCAAGAAGCTATGGGAACTCGACTAAATCTAAGCACTGCATATCATCCTCAGACAGACGGACAAAGTGAAAGGACAATCCAAACTCTAGAAGACATGCTCCGAGCATGTGTAATAGATTTTGGTGGAAATTGGGATGATCATTTACCTTTAATTGAATTCTCCTATAACAAAAGTTATCATTCAAGTATTGAAACTGCCCCATTTGAAGCACTGTATGGAAGAAAGTGTAGAACTCCAGTTTGTTGGGCAGAAATAGGAGAAGGTCAATTGTCAGGTCCTGAAATAGTGCAAGAGACGACCGACAAGATTACTCAAATCAAGGAAAGGCTGAAGACGGCTCGAGATCGCCAGAAGAGTTATGCAGACAATAGATGCAAGCCGTTAGAATTCCAAGTTGTAGACCGAGTACTATTGAAAGTTTCTCCTTGGAAAGGAGTTGTTAGATTCGGTAAGAAAGGAAAGCTAAGTCCCAGATACGTAGGACCATTTCCAGTGATCCAACGTATAGGACTAGTTGCTTATCGTTTACAACTACCAGAAGAGTTAGCTGGAGTACATGATGTATTTCATGTATCCAACCTCAAGAAATGTCTATCAGACGAATCTTTGGTAGTACCTCTCCAAGATATAGAGGTAAACGAAAAATTAAAATTTGTAGAGAAACCTCTTCAGATAAAAGATCGAAAGGTGAAATTTCTCAAGCACAAACGACTAGTATTGGTTAAAGTCAAGTGGGATTCAAGGAGAGGACCCGAATACACTTGGGAACTGGAATCAGAAATGAAGCGAAAGTATCCTCAATTATTCCAGTAAATCTCGAGGACGAGATTTTTATTAAGGTGGGGAGAATGTAACAACTCTCATCAAAAGTCATAATTATTAAATTAATTTGTCCAATAGGAAACCCTAATTGAGACACCCAAATGATTATGCACAAAACCTAAAATTTTAAGAACAATCAGAATCAGGATCAGGGCCCTTAAAACTCAGGGGGGGTATTTCCTAGTTACAATTATCCACATAAATAGCTGTCCAATTCAAATTTTAAGAAACTGTCGACTCAGCTGAGCTAGTTGGACACGTGGCAACTCTATAATAATTTGATGTCCCTTACGGACCGTAAGGGTTGAGTCTTACGGTCCGTAAGCTAAGCAAAATTTGTGTATAAATAGCAGGCATCGGCATTCGAATTTTGACACTTGAACGACGTAAAACTTCGAAATATACACTGAGTTACGTTCTGTTTACCACAATTAACACACACGGATCACTAATCGACGCCGCAATCAGGGTAATAACTCGATCGCTGATACGATTCAATGTCCGATTGATTAAAATATCCAATGGATGTTTAAGTGCTGCCCACATTAGGGTTATGCTTTGTCATTCGTCGTTAATTCGATGGATGTTTAAGTATCGCACTTTGTCATTCGTTGTGAGAGTTTGATCTCATGAGTTATCGTAAATGCTGTATTGATTACTAACCCAGAATTGTGTGCCTGTTATGAAATTAGGTTAAAAGGCTAATCAGTAGGCTAGGCTCTGCTCAAATTAAATCTGCAATGTGAGTCATTCTCTTTTTATCAAATTTAATTTCAAAAGCATGTTTATTTTCAAAGTTATAATTACAGGGATTAAGTCTTTGTAGTCACCATATTACAGCCGGTATGTGGGGTTTTGTATACATTACTTGATAATCTTCACCATTGGACAACGAGTTAGCCAATGGGTGATATGACCATAGTCACAGAAACGAGTCGAGTGACAAGTACCGAGGGTAGTTGGTTGATATAAAAACATTGTAATCGCTCTTAATACTGTATATTATAACAAATGAATTGTTTTAGCAAAATGAATGATTCACTCAGTATTTCCCGCTGACAAAACCTTTTTCAAACATGTTTCAGGTGATCTGTTGTAATCCAGGAAAAGTGCCGAGAAGCACTACAAGCTTAAGGAAGTGGCTCAGTATAAAATAAAGAAACATGTTTTTGTAATAATGAAGATTTCTTCATGAAATCTTATGATTGTAAATTACCGGGGTTTTATCCCGAGTTGTAAAATAAAATAATCGGGAAATATTTCAGTTTTTAAAAGATCCTGATGAAAACTTCCGCTGTTAATTAAATACCACGGGATTTCTGTCCCGCGGCTCTTGAAACGGGTCAAACCGGGTCGGGGGCAGTGACACATCGGTCCATGGACGGAAGGTCATGGCAATAGGCATCACCTCCTCGCGAATGAAAAAGAACTTATGTTTCCAATCATGGAAACTCTTGGGTGGATTCAGTAAGATCTTTTTAGCAGACCCCCGCCTAGCAAAGGAGAAAAAACCCATATTTCGAATTAACTGGTAAAATACCCTGAACCTTTCAATTGTGGGCTCTATGTCATGGGCTCGGCATAAGAACTCGAAGTGCCGCACCCTTACCATACCGGGTGGACTCATCTGAGAAATGTGGAACCCATAAAAGTGTAGGATATGGGCCAAGAACTCCGTCGCCGGAAACCGGAATTTGCCCTGATGGAAGAAGTCTTCAAAAAGGGTAATATACCCCGGCGGTGCATAGGCGGCCGTCTGATTCTGGCCGGGGTATCGAGCATCCCATTCCGGTGGGAATCGGAATCCTTGGGTAATCTGCTCAAACAACCCTAAATCCCATTTGAGGACAGGAACGGGACCTTCTTCGCAGGGATTTTCTTCTTGATGATGTTCTTCAGCCATGGATATTTAAAGAAGAAACTTCGATAATGTTGTAAAACATGAAGATCTGCTAAAGATCTTGAAGATCTGCTACTGCGGCTTTGATGAGGCTATCGTGGGCCACTCAAAAAATATAACCTAACTTTACCTATAGACAGGGTAAGTCGGGTGTCGAATCCACAAGGAGCATGTGGTTAGTGTTACACGTTTTGTTTGCAAATTTTACTAAACTAACTGATGATTATAAAACTGATATGGAATTAAAAACACATGAAACAAGTTGCAATTAAGAAAAAGATTGAGTTGTAATAAACAATGATGAGAAAAGGTAAGCACTTCGGGATTCAGATTCTGTAATTACTAATAACCTAGTTCTGATTTTATTGGATGCTATTGATTGAATAGTAAATCTGTCACATCTACCAATTACCTATGCAGTTCAAAATCTTAATATTAATTGATCAGATGAATATTAAAACAAACATACACAGGAATCATTCAATCAACAAAAGCATAATTGGATTCAAAACATAATTATAACTCTGACTGTCACTCAGGATTTGTCTGTCACACAAATTATATAATCATGCAAATAGTCGGCTGTCACCCGACTACAAACCCAAATCTCAATACAAAACAGAAACTAGAATTAAAAGTCTCTCACAAGAATCATTCACCCAAAGTGTCCACGAGAGATTTAGCCGCTCATGATACTCGTCCAATCCTCAATGGCTTGAAAGAATGATAAAAACATGATTGATTCGGTAAGTGAAATTGGAACGATCACGATGAATAAGAATGATTTCGATCGTTATACGGCTGCCCCCTCTTATGTTAATGATGATTTGATGTTTTATAAGATCCTCTTTCACGTGTGATGGGCCCCCTTCAACCGTCCAACATGATGATATCCACTTCTTTGTATGGCGGCCCAATATTGTTTGATGATGTAAGTTGCGTGACTTTTGAAGGCCAATGTTGTCCCTCCAAAAGTCCAGTCACGTGAATGTTGACTCTCCCACACCTAGATGTGCCGCCAATAAGTCCAAATCCCACATGCACGTCTCCCTCTTCTCAATCTTGGATTTGTGTAGAATAACTAATAATAATGATCCAATAAAATAGTCCAATAATGTTCCCCCAATATTCACATATGCGGCCCACAGGTCCAACATGCATGCGTGTTCCTTTATTGCCGTCAAAGCCCATGATGATGTTGAATTGATGAATTGATGTGATGATCATTAATTAATTAATGTTCCCCATAATACATCCCATCTACCGTCATATGTATGTGCCTCTGTATTAGGGTTTCTTCTTAAAATGCCCTCCAAAAGTCAACATGTACTCCACTTTTATTTTCAACCGTAAGTTACGTGTATATACCGTACACTACGGTTTAGACTTGCTGTGTTCCTTTTTGTTTGATACACCTCTCAACCATAGGCTACGCATGCAGAACCGTAGCCTATGTCACACTTTAACCAGCCATGTCCTTCTCACATTTAACTTTTACTTGATTACCCACAGGCCCTCAGACTTTGCTGCATCATGTATCTTGTGTCTCTAAATTTCATATCGACCTGAATCAACTCACGATCAATATGAACGCCTTCTTCATCATCCTCAACCGCTCCGCATTGTCTTTAATCATCTTAACATCACCGAATTATGCGTTTTGCCTGCAAAAGCCACAAACACTCGTAGTTAACATATTCAAGGCGCATAATTGCTCAAAACACAATAAATTACGTAATTTAACACACTTAACGCTCGTGCTTTGCACTCTCCATCAGGCTTTGAAGATTTGAAGAAATGAAGAAGACAAGTGAAGAGAAAAGATAGCAACAGTAGAAGAGGTAAGGATCTTCTACCCTTTGTCGGATATATATACCCATCGCATTTAATGCGATGGGTAAATGTGCCGAGATCACCGCGCACGTGACCAATCAGAAGACGCCACGTAAGGCGGGATTCTCGGAGTGACGGTTACCACGCGCGCGTAGGCCTCATTCTCCTGACGGAAAGCGGAGCCGTCAGGGACAACTTGATGACGGCCGTGTCAGCAGTCAACTCAAACGTCGCCATCAACGACATTTCTTACCAACCTGTCAGAATTCAAAATTCGAGGTTTTTCCCGCTCAAAAGTACTACAAACCTCAGGCAGAAGTTACTCAGGCTGCGCAATATTAATGTTACCCAACGAGCCTGCGTGCTTACAATCAGAAGCAAAGAATCACCAACAGTCAGGCATAGTAGTCGCGCCGTAGCAACTGTCAAACATTTATACGCGCGCATCTACCCAACACAAAGCAAGCATTTTTAGCACTTTTCTTTTTCTAAGTCTAGAGCTCCAACCACTTGCCTCGCGCATGGTGCAGCACTGGACTGGGGGGACTTGAAGGGGTATGGTCCCAAAAAGTCGCGCAGACCTTCATTCAGGTCGCGCGCAGGACCATACTCTCTATTCATCAAGTTGCTTACTACCAACCTTGCGCGGGATACGTCATCATGTATCAGAAGGCACACAAGGTTCAAGTGGCAGAAGAAAAGGGCCAATCCGCGTCCTCCAGGCTCTGCTCAATCGTGCTCCACGATCGTCTGACGTGCAGGAGACAGAGAGTACTTAAGGACGCCTACGTGGCACCAATCACAGGGCAGAGACACCTGCCCCACGATCTCCACTTACCTGTTGATGGCAGAAGGACGGCCAGGCTGACAACTGTGACACGTGGCTCCAATCACGGTGCCCCAGCACCGGAGAGCTTCTAGAAGCCACTAACGATCGACACTAATGAGACAAGGAGCATATCCTCTATGTTGTCGCCTTTCGGCCCAAGGCCCATCAGCCCACATCCTCTTACACCTCTCCGGCTATAAATAGAGACCTCAGTTCACAGGTTAAACATTCTATTCCCTCTACTCTCACTCTTAACACACAATTATCTCCTCAAAGCAATTACTTATTCTCACGCCGGAGTCTGGTTAAGAGGGAAACCCCCATATTCCCCTCTTAACGAGGTAACGGTGTTCTGTTTTGCAGGATTAACGGATCATTAAGGAGCTCAAAAAGTCATAAAAAGATTAACCCTTATAGCAGAGACATAAATTAAACTAATCAACCCCTAAAATTTGTTCCGCGTTTCTTCAATGAGGAAAAAAAGTTGATCTGTCACTTAGGTGGAGTTAAGTTAGGTTAAAATATACCCGAAGGCCTTATAAATACAAAACTCTGCACTTCTATCATACGAGTTCTTATTAAATGTTTCCTTCCAAGAAATTTCCTTTACTATTCCTTTTGGAGAAAAATTTGGTAATGGATTCATGTCGGATTAATAATCTGATCTAAATATAATCTAAATATTTATATACTATTATTTTGGAACATTTGTATGCATCTTTGGTTGTAATTTGTGATTAAGTAGTTGTACCTTAATCAAATAATAGTTTCATTACCTTACCATGTATGCATGTTTGCTTTATAGAGTTGTACCCTATGTATGGGGAGTTTTTCAAAAAAAAAAAGATTGATTTTTCATTTCTAACCCATTGATTTTCATCTTTTCTAATTTAACCCTAACACATTTTTATTTTCATCTAGTTTTCCAAAAAATTACTATACTTTTCACTTTTAATCCAAATGTTATCATTTTTTGCATTTTAACATCTTTGGTTTTATTTTTTTTACTTTTAACACAAATTTTTCTATCTTTTGCAATTTAACCCCAACATATTTTTATTTTCAACTTTGATCCCCGTATTTTTCATCTTTTGCAAATTGTTCGTTTTACATTTCGTTCTAATTTTACGAGTGAACACGCCGCAAGGTGCGTGTGGGATTCAACATTTTTTTGTCTATTTTTTCCTGTTTGACAGGATTGTTACAACGCGTCTATTTTTCCCTATTTGACAGGTTCGTCGCAATGCGCGTGCTCTTAGATCGACTTAGTTATTTTTTCTATTTTTACATTTAAGTCTAATTTCTTCGTATTATCATGCCGCAACAGGCATGCGTGATTCAACGATTTTACATTGCTTTTCGTTCAGTGTTGTTATTTTTTCCTTTTTGTTTTTACGAGCTTTTTCGGTGTTGTTGGTCGCTGGTAATTGTGTTGCATTAGTACTACTTGGAACGGTTTAAGTCCCCACCGCAACGCGTTATGTTTGACAGGTTCGTCGCAACACACAGATCCTAGGTCGAGTCAGTGTTGGTGGTCGATGACGGTTGTGTGACATTAGTACTATTTAACACCGTTTTACGTCCCGTCGCAACGCGGGGTGTGCTTTGGGGGTTTTCTAAAGAAAAAATGGTTATGCATATGGTTGTCGTGACCTTGGCTTTGGGGGTTTTCCAAAAAAAAATGATTTTTTTTTACTTTTCAACAAAAAGTATTTCATAAATTAATTTTAACTCAAAACTATTTGTTTTTTTACTTTTAACCCAAAACTTTTTATCTTTTGCCATCTATCCTTGCAATTTTTTTTACTTTCAACTTTGGTCCTTTATAGTTTTCATTTTCCGCAAATTTTTCGTTTTATGCTTGATTCTAAATTTTGTGACTTAACAGATCGCAACGTGCGTCTTTGGTTTAACTTTTTTACGTTTCGTTCTAAATTTTGCGAATTAACACGACGCAACGTGCGTGTGTGGGTGAATGTTTTTACATCGTCTATTTTTCCCGTTTGACATGTTTAACATAACGTGCGGGTCCTAAATCGACTTAGTTATAATTAAAGAATTCCCGCCGCATTGCGGTGGGTCTCAATTCTAGTTATATATTATAAATTTGTAACACAAATGGGCATTAGCTGATTGTACCTCATGCTTAAAGTGTTTTTTGTGGATATTATTTATTTATTTCCATATTATAAATTAGCAACTTTTTGTTACATTGTTGTGTTATACCTCAAGCTTGGGGAGTTTTTCAAAAAAAAAAATTAATGTTTCACTTTTAACCCAAACATTTTCATATTTTGTATTTTAACCCTTTTTAATTTTTTTACTTTTAATCCAAAGTTTTCCATCTTTTAGAATTTAACACAATACTTCCCGTCACAGAACAACTTAGTAATTGTATTCTATGTTTTACATTTAGAGTGTTTGGTTCAACAGTGTTTCATCGTCTACTATTCGTTCGATTTTATATTTCGTTTTTTATTTCTTTTTTTACACGAACCTTTCTGGTGTTGATGGTCGCTCACGGTGATATAATATTGGAGCTACTTAGCACGGTTTACCCCCCCCCCCCCCCCCACCACAACATGGGGGTATATAATTTGCAACGTATCTATGCATTATGATTTGTCACATAATTCTTAGTGGGTTGTATTCACTAAAGACAAATTTGTGTTTCATTTGAATACTATAAATAATTTTGTATTTCATTTAAATTCTATAAATAATTTTGCGAGTTAACAGGGCGCAACGTGCGTGTGTGGTTAAACGATTTTACGTCGTCTATTTTTTTCCGTTTCACAGGTTAATCGTAATGCTCGGGTCCTAGATCGACTTAGTTATTTTTTATATGTTTTACGTTTCGATTTAATTTCTTCATATTAACACGCTGCAACTTTATTGTTGGTGGTCGCTGATAGTAGTGTGGCATTGGTGTTCATCCCCGCCGCAATATGTTAGTGTAGTAATGTCTATCGCCTCCGTCAATCCAGTTCGTAGCAAATAAGAGAAGAAAACATGATTTTATTGTGTTTTAAATACGGAAAAAGGCAATGTGATAAACTTATAAATAATGAGAAATCCCTTATGCCTTGGCCTATAAATAGGAGCCTTAGTGTTACATTTGTAGACTTTTGATCATTTGAGAGATTTGGAGTTTGAAGTCTAGAGAGAGAAACTAGAGAGAGAAAGGTGATTCACGGTGCTTGTATTCGTCATATCGATCCATAGAATCACGTTTATTGTACGATCTTGTGTTCGGTCACATTCGTGTACGGATTCCGCACGTCGCACGAGTCGGTTCGCAATCGTTCAGGAATCGAAAACCGGTCCTACAAAATAAATATTTTATTTTGAGTATAACCTAATTTTAACAAAACATATAATAGAATGTCAGCGAAAGAAATCAAGCACAGCTACATACTTAAGTTTTTATAAAAAAGTTATAACGTAACTTAGTAAAAAAAGTATCAAATTAATCGATAAATTAATATATTTAAAAAAAGAAAAAAAATTATTAAAAAAAGTAAAGGAAATATATGTTTAAAAAGAAAAATATGTTATTAAAAATAAGTATAAAAACAAAACTATTATAATATATTAAATAATAAAATAATAAAAAGCTATATCTTATTATAGAAATAAAGTTACTATTCATCATCCATCGAAATTAATATATATAATATAATAGTACACAGAGTTGCCATGATGTTTAAAAAATAATTCTGTTAAAATAATAGATAATCTAAATATTAATATTAATAAAAGAATATAATTAATGTCATATAATAATCTTTTCTTCAATCTTACAATTTTACTTTTAATTTATTTAAAAATAATTATGTTATCATTATCCTTATTATTATTATAATTATTATTACTACTATTTACTATAAGTTATCTCAATTTTAATTTTTATTATCTCCGACTAACTTTAATTAATATTATATATTAAAACATCTTCCTAATATTATAAAATGATATTAGGAAATTATGGTTTATTTAACCTCTTATAAATAAAACTAAGAGTAAATTATAAGTTTTGTCCTTTACGTTTACACCAAATTGCAGGCGATGTCCTTTAGTGCAAAAGTTGACAAGTTTTGTACTTTATGTTTCAAAATCTTGCACGGTTTGTCCTTTGAGCCTAACTCATTCAGATTTTTTGGTTAAATATGGTCATGTGCCTTGCACATGAGGGCGTACTTGTCTTTTCATCTTTTCAGGGGTTATTGTGTAAATAACTTATATACAAGGACTATTTTATAAAAGTAAAAAAAAATTTTAATTAAAATAAACCCCTCTCTCTCCTAGTCTTCTCTCTCTATAAAAAAAAAAAAAACTCTGCACCATGTTTCAAACCCTAACATAACCAAATCAATCAATACCTAATAAAACACAAATCAGTAAACTCATCAACATGACGGCCACAAAACGCGACAAACTCTTCAACCGAAAGGTAGTTAGGTACGGCGACGATGAAGACGATCGTAGTGCGAGTGGCGACGTTCCAGAGCGTCATGACGGGGTTGACGGAGGAGGAGGAGGTGAAGGGGAGGTTGCGGAAGAGGTGAACGACGCCGTTTAGTTCGGTGTGTTTGGTGGAGGTGGACCTAGGGTTTGATGCTCCTGCGACGGTGGTTGTGTAAGGTGGTTGGGGGATGTCGACAGTGTGGATTTTGAGAGTGAACATTGTTTGGGGAAAGTGGTGGATCTCTGGCGGGGAATTATTAAGGAATTGGGTTAGCTTCATAAACAATAACAGCAAAATAATAAATAAATTTTTCGATTCAAAATCATCAAGAAGCTTGTTCTATTTGGGGAGAAATAGAGAAAGGTGAAGGGCTTTTTAGAAAGAGAAGACTAGGAGAGAGAGAGTGAGTTTTATTTTAATTAAATATCTTTTTACTTTTATAGAATAGTCCTTTGTATATAAGTTATTTACACAGTAACCCCTGAAAATGTGAAAAGACAAGTATGCCCACATGTGCAAGGCCATGACCATATTTAACCAAAAAATCTGTTTGAGTTAGGCTTAAAGGACAAACCGTGCAAGATTTTGAAACATAATGTACAAAACTTGTCAACTTTTACGATAAAGGACAGCGCCTTCAATTTGGTGTAAACATAATGAACAAAACTTGTAATTTACTCTAAAACTAATAAAGCTTTTCACTAATTCATTGAAAGTCCTTTTGATAAATGGTAAATTTTGATTATGTATACTTACTCATGGTCAAGTATGATTATAATTAATTGAGACTATTACTAATCAAGTATCGTTATATGACCAATTATAACTAATCAATAATATATAAAGATTAAGAAACAAGAAATCTTTATAAATATGTTACGTGAAATATACATAATATATATAGATTAAAAAACAATATGTTTTAAAACTAAAATCATAAATTAATTTTAACTTTATAATATTATTACATTTAGAGTTTGCGTTTATTAACGATATTACGCATTTTTTATAATAATAAAATATAGTTTATATTTCCTCAACTTGTGTGATAAAAATTATGAATGTATAAGATTATAATATTATTATATTCTTTAACCATGTGATAATGATTATATAAAAGTTTATGATTTATATTTTTTATATTTAACCCATGTAATACATAATACACGGTTTATAACACCTATAAATTAAATAATATACATAGTCAATCAAGATTTTCTTTATATTTAACCCGTGTAATACACGAGCTTATACCATGTGGCATTTTCTTTTTTAATATAGGTCTTTTATTATTATTAATATAATATAATAACATAAAGGATATGTTTTAATAATTCTAATGTTATTATTAATTAACTAATATATAACATAAGGATATTGATCTAATTCGCACGAGTCTAATCAAATTTTAATATTATTTTATTAATATATATATATATATATAATATAAATATAAATTATTGTTGAATATAGCTAGAATTATTAATTAATATATAATATAAGGATATCGATCTAATTCGCCCGGGTTTAATCTAATTCTAAATTCTATTTAACTTATGGTTGTAATCTATTTACGATCAATCATATATATAATCTATTTTTCATTATTGTAAACAATATTTACATAGCGCTTTGAGTTTACATTTGACCGGAGGAATAAATTATGGATGAGTGTAGTTTTTTTAGTAACAATAACAAATATATAATTTAAAGTTATAAATCGTGGCATACCTTGCACAATTCGGCATGAATTTAGCTTCGATCGGTATCAGTTTGATTCATTACGATACCGCCATTCGGTATAACAACCTAAAGAAAAAACGAATGGAATAAAATCCTTAAACATTAATATCATAATTTTGTGGTAACTTAAAAAAATAAATTATACTATTCTTTGAAAAAAAAAACAAAACATGATATCAAAGTGAAACTCATTAATGAAACATGTGCTCTAGCTAATAATAAGATTTAGGCGTACTAGCAGATTTCTCATACGTAGCTTTCCAGTTCAAATTATTCATAATTCAAATTGTCTAAATTGTAAGTTGTAACTTATTTATATATTGATAAATAGCAATAACTATATATGATATATTAGCATCTTAAATTGTGTTAATTTATTTTGATTTTTTTCAAATTTTAAAGAAATTAACATTTTTTTGATTATAGATGATCTTAACCAATTTTTTATAGTATTTATCATCTTTATTTACATGAGATATTTTCTTTATTTAATCCGTATAACACAAGGGTTCTAGAACCTAGTAAATTTAATATATCCAGTTTACTCTTAAATTAATTTGAGGCCATTAACAATCGGTAAATAAGACATGAACTTTCCAAGAAATTCCCTTCACTTTACTTCTGCATTTCTATCATGCGAGTTCTTATTAAATGTTTCCTTTTGGAGAAAAAAATAGGTGATGATTCATGTCGGATAATAATAAATTTAATATATCAAGTTTACTCTTAAATTAATTTGAGGCCACTAACAATCGGTAAATAAGACATGATCTTTCCAAGAAACTTCCTTCACTTTACTTTTGCATTTCTAGAGTTTTTTTTTTTTCCTAAAACTAGTCTAGTTACAAAACTGTCAAAAAGTATTTACTTTCTAGGTCCTTTGAAAAATATTTATTAAAATAGGTACTTTTACTATAATTTTTTTAGAAACTTGTGTGTCTCCTTAATCTAATTAGATAAAGCCTAAATTAATGGTACTTAAATAAAACATAATATTTTATTTAAAAAACTAACATTTTTGTAAAAAAGAAATTATTATCACGTTTTTTAAGTAAAAAATTAAGTATTTAATTTGGCTTTTATTTTAAGAATAAAAAAATAAAATTATCATTTATTCAATTTATTAATACAGTAATCTTGTCCTCCTTATTCTTGTGTATATAGTATAGATTAAATAGTTATACACTAAACTAAAAATAAATAACTTTTGATAAGAGAATCGAACAACAATACCTCAAGTTAAAAAGCAAAAAATTCTTGTATGTAGTTTGGTTTTTAGTTTATCATGCGTAGCTTTCCAGTTCAAATTATTCATAATTCAAGTTGTCTAAATCGTAAACTTTAACTTATTTATATATTGATAAATATCAATAATTATCTATTATATATTAGCATCCTAAATTGTGTTAATTTATTTTGATTTTCTTCAAATTTTAAAGAAATTAACATTTTTTTTATTATGGATGGTCTTAACCAATTTTTTTATAGTATTTATCATCTTTATTTACATGAGATATTTTCTTTATTCAATCCGTGTAACACAAGGGTCCACAACCTAGTAAATTTAATATATCCAGTTTACTCTTAAATTAATTTGAGGCAATTAACATCCGGTAAATAAGACATGAACTTTCCTAAGAAATTTCCTTCACTTTACGCTTTACTTTTGCATTTCTATCATACGAGTTCTTGCAAGGAAACTTCCTTTACTATTCCTTGAAATTTCCTTTACTATTCCTTTTGGAGAAAAAATTTCATCATGGATTCATGTCGGGTTAATAATAAATTTAATTTATCCTAAAAGTATAGCATATTGTCCCGGTTACTAGTTACGACACTTCAGTTAAATCACAAAATCTGGTTTTAGGAAATGGCTTAACCGAACTACAGCATTCAGAATGGATTATTTATATTTATGTGAGTAGTTACTTATATTATAAGGCATGATTTTTATATCGTACAAGATTTGGCTCAAAAATTGGTTTAACCGGATGTATCGAGCGGTTCAACCGGGTGATTCAACCAGTACAACCGGCCGGTTTGAACCGGTTTTTAAATCATTGGTTATGGGTGGAGAAGATAAAAATATTACTGTTCATTTTTTAATATGTGAGAAACACTGTTCACGCCTATAATTTTTTAATCTTTTTGGAAGTTGTTATAAGAGCATTGAGAGCAAAGGTAATGATAAAGGTATAAATAATATTATTTAATTAAAAAAGAGAGATAAAGGATATTAATTTTTAGTGTAATTATAGAAAAGGTGTTATTAAATGCGCTCCCATTTTTTTTTTAATTTTACTGGTTGCACGCCCCCGCTGAAGTTTGTAAATAAATACAATCAACCCTTGTATTTCTATTTTTTGAAATATCCCTATTTTTTCTAAAGGTTTATCTACTTGCCATAATTTAAATATTTAGATATACATGTGAATACATAATGATTCTATTGAAAAAAAAAACCATGCGCTAACTGAAAGAAGGAAATTAAGATAGAGCTTGAAGAAACAATTTTTTTCTACTTTGATTTTCATTATAGTTCTAATTGGTTAAGTGTTCTTGGTATGTATTCTAACTAAAAGATCAACTATATATTCTTTTGATTTGGAAAACGTCTCTCATCTGCAAAATTCCTCTAGAAAATTCATCAAAAGTGTTCGTCATCTTTTTCAAAAAGAATCAACCGCTTTTTAACTATATCCGGAAATTGATGACCAGGAGACCAATGATTAAAATCGTATCTCATGGATAGAATAATTACCAAAAAACTCAGAAATAAGGTATCGATCAATTACACACTAAGTATTCAATTTGGAGAACAATTATGCATATATGGGTATTTTTTAGAACAACTTGTTGTGATCAATTTTGAGAAGAATCAACGGCAAGTATCAATATTTTTTAATCATGTAGATGGGATATTAATATGTTATTTATTATGTATTATATTTATGTATATGTTGGAAATTGCTTTCAGGTTTGTCTCTGATACGGTTTGTAGTCATATGTCCCAACTCTAATATTTGTTTGTTATTAAGCATTCAAGTCTTGTGAAGAGATGATTAAATGGGTTCAAAACACCGCACGTGCTGTTGGCCATGTTATCGTCATTAAAAGATCACAAAAAAAGCCAAGTGGCTATTGTAATCTATTTCTGATGTGTAAACCTGGTAGTACCTGGCACCAAAAAAATTAACTGTCCATTTGAACTGATCGAGGCATATACAAAAGAGAACGATTCTTGGAAGTAAAATGTGATACGCGATGGACACAATCATCTACCTGCACAACATATGGAGGGGCATGCATTCGTAGAGCGATTGTCATGTAACAAGTTTCAATTAGTGGCAGATTTAACGAAGAAGCATGTGGCGCCACGAGATATTCTCAGTATCAAAAAGGAGTAGAATGAAAATAATGTCTCTACGCTTAAAACTGTATACAATGCATGCAATAAAATTCGAAAGACAATCCATAAAGGAAGAAGTCCAATGCAGGTTGTTAAATCTCATTTACATGAAAAATATTATACTTATTATACTTCTATCAATAGTATTTCAAATGAGTTGGAAATATTATTCTTCACTCATCCGACATCGTTAGACTTATTGCGTGCATTCCCAGATTTGATGCTTATGGTGCATTCCCAGACGGATATAATAGTGGAAGAGTTCCGGTCGGTTCACTGGTTGAGTGAATCGGGTTTTAAAGAATCCATGGGTGGATTGTAGAATTCATCATTAGAAATCAGTGGTAAAGTTTAAAGATGATAGGGTGGAGGTGGAGGTGGTGATGGTGATGGAGGTTTTCGGTGGTAGTGGTCGAAGGTGATAGTGTTTTTCCAGTGGTGAATTGGAGGTGGTAGCCGATGGATGGTGGTGGTGGTGGTGGAGGTGTTCAGAGGTGATGGTGATAGATGGTGGTGACCGGAGGAGGAGGTGGTGGTAGTGGAGGAGGAGGAGGTAGTCATAGTGCCACATAAGCAACCAAGTCAACAAATAACAAAGTTTTGTCCACGTCAGTAAAAAACTAACTGGTTTATAACCCAGTTAGGAAAGGATTGTTGAAGGGAATTTTTTAAGTTAGGATTATTACCGGCCAACATGTGAAACTTAAAATTATTAAAATTCAATAACCTAAAAAATAAAGATGTATGAAGTAACTTTAGAATATGATGTGACACTAAGGGGCTGTTTGGTAGCCTCTTAATGACCATTCAGATGCTACCTCTTAATGGTTTAAAACCTCTGAATGAATAAGAGGTAACCTCAAGTCTGAATGATTAAGAGGTAACATCTGAATGGTAAATCATCACATGTCACATTCTTCTACCTTCTCATTGGTAAAATTCTTAATGGTTCCATTAAGAGGTAGCCTCTTAATGACCATTCAGAGGCTACCAAACAGCCCCTAAAGTAGATATTTGTGAGGGTTTGTTGATCACATATGAATGTAAACTGTCCATAGAACAGTAGATTTCCTTTAACATAATACAATACCATTTTTTGTTGATATTAACCCATTGTAGGATCGTCGTGCGACCTTAACGAGTCGTTCAGAAGAGTTTTTTTATCAAAACGAGAGGCGGAAACAGACGTTTTGATGATGAATCAGCTTGCAATGCACTTAGAATCACTTAAACTGACTCTTGTATTGATATGAAAGCTTTACACGACCTGGAGAGACTTCGACAGAGCTTCGCTACCGGAATCCAAAGTTACAAATGAAATCTCAAGTCACATATTTATAGGATTTTTCATTTCGCACGAAATGCCATTTCGTGTGAAACTGCCATTTCGTGTGAAACTTCCATTTCGTGTGAAATGATCAATCAGCACTAAAATCCTATTTCTTTGACTATCAAGCTCTGGTTTATCCTATCTAGATACAAGACTCGATGCAAGACGAAGTCGACAAACATATGCACCAACAGACTCCCCCTTGGATGTTGATGAAGTCTTCGGTGTCGAGTCTTCAGTTTGACGAGTCTTCAGTCTTGATCAGTCTTCACGCTCTTTCCAAAGTGTCTGACATTGTAAGCTTCCTCAATCTTCTCTCTTCTCTTTATCAGCTTCTGCAGCTAACCTCCCCCTTGGATGTTGATCCAATAAATTCTTCAGGATCAGCAGCTGGCTCGAACAGCAGGATTTGACACTGGTTCTACTATCTTCAGACTTCCCTTTGCTAGCAGACTCCCCCTTAAATTGTTCCGGGATCGCAATCTGACATAGCACTTTCACAGGTTCAAGAACGATTCCTGGCTCTCCGTAGCAACAGGATCAAACACGGGGATCTGCACAAATCTCTACCCAACACATAAGTTTTTACAATTTTTTAAATTTTACAAATTTAATCTCTACTTACCACATGTAGAATCAATTACAAACCATCACTTGAAAATATCATTCAAAATGATTTAACATTTATAATCTCGAATGACCACTTGTAAGAAAATCTTTTTCAAACACACTTTCCCAAACCTGTTCATCATGTTTAGCACTCGAAATTTTGAAAATCAGCTTTTCAACATCAGTTGTCGGAAATAAGATGAAATAAAATCTTTTTGCATTTTTCAAAATTTCAAATCTAAAACACAATCTTTTTGGATTTTTGATTTAATGAAAATCAGTAAAGAAATATTTACAAACAATATTTTTGTGAGTTTGTGTAAGAGGATCATATCAGTTTATGAGACCAATCACTAACACCGTTAAGCTTTAAACATTTTAAGTTCTAAACGATTCACGTAGATTGTCAGTATACTGATCCACTTAAATTTTCACACAAAGTTCAACTGTTTCGAGATACGGGATTTAGTGTTTTAAGCACTTAAACTTATTCGCGTGTCCCACCTCAGAATATACTCCTGTATCCAGATCCCAATATTCAGTCTTACAGGTGAGTATACCTAGATGATATCTGTAACGGGTTAAATGCGAGGGCCATGAGAGCTCAGGCTATTGCTTCCGCAAAATCAGAGAGATGATGGCTTCGACTTTAGGTGTGTTCCCTTTAGAGAATCTTTTCTTCAACAACACATAATTAGCATTTTGCAATGTTTCATCATTTTTTATGCTGAGGGTGGTGCTTTTATTTCAAGCAAGCGAAAAGTATTATACGGGGACTAGGCCATTGCTTCCGCAAAATCAGAAGTCCCGGGATAATACCCCAGATATCACTAAGCATAAAGACCTAGTATCTCAGAAAGAGGGATCTTTCAAACAAGATTTCGGGGGTTACCCATATATCCGAGAGATGTTCCCCACAAGATAAGTAAGTTTGAAATTTAGGTTTATATCTCGAACACAATCTACTAAATGTGCAAAAACCTACTGGCATATCACATTTTAACTTTCCAATTCTTTAGCGTGCTGTGATAGTCCAATGATGTACTATCATTTCCTCTTTTTTACAACAAAACTCGTTTTTGATTTTATCATGTTTTTGACTTTTTCAAATTTTCTAATGTTTTTGGATTTTCTGAAAAATTCTTACTCCCCCTAAAATTCAAAATCATTTAAAGAAAAATTTGAAAACAAACTGTACAAAATAAAGTGACAACTGTTGTGAATTGCTTCAAATCACCATCCACTTTGCATAAACAATCAGAACTCCCCCTGACAACAAACTATTTTCCCATTAAGATTTCAAAACACTTAAGTTTGTTTTAATCAAAATGGTTTTTCCGGAAAATTAGTTTCGTTGATTTTCACAAACCACTTGTAGGTTAGGGGTTTCATCACATTGTTTTTCAACCAATTTGTATTAAAGTTAAATCAAGTTCAACTTAATGACCTTGATAAACCACTTGTAGGTAAAAACATCACAACTGTGAATTTCTCAAGAAAGATGCCGATTCCTACTCCACACTTACCCACCTGGGAGTTCCGGCAAGTCAGAATTTTTACATATGAAAAACAGACACCCAAGACTGACTATCTTTGGGTGTGACCTTTTCAGTTTCACTCGGGGTTTCAACATTTCTTTTTTCTTCATAAAAATCTTTTACCCCTTTTACTTTCCCATCAACCATTTTCCTAAAAATATGTTTTACTTTACCATTAAAAGCTTTTTCGACATCAAATTCTTTCTTTTCAGAATAGAATTGATTCGAGATTTCCACTTTACCAACTTTTGATTTTAAGTTTTCAGCCCGCAATGGTGGAAAGTTCACATCATCCATTAGCGGAACTGAATTTTCTCTTTTAACCTCAACTTGTGGTTCCTCTGACTTTGACGAGTCAGATTCATCGCCAGATTTTACATCTGATTTCTTAACAACCCACATTTGGTTATTAAGATTTACTCTTCTTTTGTAAAATCTTTTTGAACATTCACCAAGTTCGTATGTTGATTTTTTAAACATTTTGAATTTCTCAGTTGGTGGTTCAATTTTATCAACAACTTTTTCTTTCAGTTTAGAAGAAACTCCCTGTTTTGTGTTGGTTGCTTTTGGACAATTCCATGCAATGTGACCAACTTCTTGACATCGATAACAGGTTCTTGTCTCCCTCTTCTTCTGATTAGCTCCATTCTTCATTCCCTCTTGCTTCTTAGCAAGGAATTCTTTGTTTGATTGCTTCCAGAATAAGCTCTTTTCTTCTTCTTCCGAACTTGCTCCTGAAACAAATACAGTTTTTTGTTTATAAGTTTTTTCATTTTTATGATTTTTTGGTGGAATAAAACCCAATCCTTTCTTTTTGAAATTACCGTTATGGTTTGGTTTCTTTCGATAACCTGAACCAGAACTGTAACCCTTTTTCTTGTTTAACCTTTGTTGAACTCTTGAGGTGTAAGGTTTAGGTTTTTCAGAAAGACTTACATCTTTTATTTCAGAAATATTAATTTCAGTTAATTTGAAAACCTTTTTGATCATTTCAGTTTTAACACCTCTTATTGGAAATTCCTCATCAGAATATAATTTGTCTGAATCATTCAAAGTATATGCAACTTTGATTGGTTCGTCATTCAAATTAGATTTTGATAACAGAAATTCTTTATTATAAACCCTTTTGACCGACGACTTTGAATTGTCAACTGATGAACTCGAACTCTCGGATTCGGACTTTGACTCTGACTCCTCATCTTTATCCAACACCTGATCGACCACTTTCTTTATTAACTCAGACTCATGATCAGTGTCAGACGATGTGAACGTAACGTCAATATTTTCTGGTAACTCATCAGTTGTTTCAGACTTTAACTTTATATTTACTGCCTTTTTTACCTGCTCCTCATTTGGTTTTCTGGGAGAATAACCTTCCCAGATCGGAGGCGGACACTTGTTATAACTGACACTTTGTTTCTTACCAGTATCCTTCTCTTCGGTCTTTTTTTCTTGAAATGCTTCAAAACCTGCAACAGTTGGATAAATTCTGTCAATCAAATAATCAGAACTAGAATAACTTCGCAGCAATCGTTTGATTCTTTCATTTTCAATTTTCTCATTCTCCAACTCCTGCTTCAACTTTGCACACTCTTTAATATAGTGATTGATAGCCTTCTGCTTAGACATCATCACTGCATTCATCATGGTTAACGCATCTTCTCTTTCTGAATTTGTCTTTTGCAGACTATTCACTGTTCTGTTCAAAACATCATATGATTCTTCCACATAATTGACATCAAACAATAATTTTTCCTTTATCTTGTCAAGCTGACTATACTTCTCATCCTTTTCTTCACATTGTTTGCATGGTTCCAAACATTTTAAACAAGGTTTCGTGATCTCAACAATTTTTTCAACTTCAATAATCTTTTCAACTTCGACTATCTTCTCAGCAACTTTAACTTCTTCACTCTGTTCATGCTTCTCTTCCTGAGCAATGTTCTTACACTTTACCTTTTTCTGTTCTTTTGCTGCTCGCTTCTCCTTTAGCTTCTCCAATCTATCTGCAAAATAAAATTTGAAACTTTCAGGAGATAATTGGGTTTTTTCAATGTTTATTAGTGTTTCTTCTTCATCATCACTACTATCAGATGACGATTGATCAAACACTTGGGTCTTTTCTGAGCTTTTCTCTGAAGAGACAGACTCTTCATCTTGACTTTTCTCATTATTGTCAAACATATCCATCCACTCTTTCATCAAATCTGGTTCTTGAACTATTTGTGCAATAAAAGCTCCAAGCTTGGAATCAGGTGGAATGTATTTGTCCCAACTAAAACCTTCTGCCACTTTCTCATCATCTTGATCTATTATACTATAATAAGCTCTCTTTGTTGACTCTTCGATCAATAGCATTTGATGATGATGGTTGTTGAGCAACTTGTTGATATATAGCTTTCCGATAATAATCATTATTCCTGAACGGATTCTGAGCTCCTCCTGTTTCTCGATTAGTACATTCCCTCTTGAAATGTCCTTTTTCCCTGCATCAAAAACAAGTAACTTTAGATTTATCAAAACCTAAAGTAGAAACATTAGCATCACGGAAATCATCTCTTCCTGTAATCATCTTAAATTTCTCAGCTCTCCTCAAAACACTCGCTAAACACCACTTAATATCCATAAGCTCCATTTCTTCAGCATCAATCTGATCGTAATCCTCTTTTGTCAACATAGGATTTCCGATCCTTCCTGCAACCAATCCCTCATATGATTCTAACACAGTAGCTAGTAATGCCATATGACCTTTAGCGACTTCTTCAGAGAAATTTTAACCATTCTAAAGATGCAACGTGATGTTGCAGTGTAACACATGACCATTACTGCTGTTAGAGCTTTGAAACTGATGACTAGAGGTTGAAACATTCGGACTAACACTAGAGTATGAAGAAAAACCACTGTTGCTGCTTGAGCTTTGATTAACTGATCCGGATGAGTTTTCTGCACTAAACGCGGTTTGGATCTTTGGACTTGTTTCAACATCCTAAACACTCCCTTTGTAATACATTTTGATGTCATGTTGACCACTTGGATTGTTCATTCTAGCAATCTTTTGTTGTTCAAGATCTTGTCCTTCAATTTTTTCAATGAACTGAGAAATTGTCAATTTGTCATATTCTCCAGTGTTCTTTAAGATCATCAGATATGTACCCCATTCTTTCTGAGGCAAAGCATCAGCTAATTTATCAACCCATTCTTCTCGATCTTTGTTGATAACCAAAAGAGACATTGATCTCACTAAATGACAATATCTTTCGATCAGTTTCTTTGAAGTTTCACCCGGCAAACTCGTAAACAAATCAAATTCTTTCTTTAACAATGATTTCTTACTCCTGATCATCTTCTCACTTCCCTCAAACTTAACTCGAAGTGCTTCCCAAATCGAACGTGAAGTATTATCATGTTGAAGTAATATGAAGATGTCTTCTTTCACAGCTTGCTGGAGTAGACTAATCATCATCTTTTCTGCTTTGTACATATCTCGTTCTTTGTCCGATAACTCAGAAATAGTTTTAATAACACCCACATCTGTACGAGGTTTAACATACTTCTTCTCAATACATTCCCATGATCTCAAATGATTAGCTTGAACCCAGTTTTCGAATCGGTCTTTCCAACCATAATATTCTTCAATACCCATTAGCTTCGGGGGTTTTTGCAAAGTTCCTGTTTCATTTTCCATGTTCATGCTCTGAGTAATGGTAACAGGAGTACTCGGGGCAGTAGCAAATGCGTTATAGAATTCCTCTTCCATGTTTTGGTATCGAAGGATTTCTCAAACAAGCTTTCAAACGAACTGGTTCACCTCGTAAAACACCTGGAGACTACAAAAACAAATGATCAGTTTAAACGAACTTAATATGTGAACGTGTGTGAATAATGATTGGACCGATTACAAATAATCAGTCAAAGCACATGGGTTATGTGTTTAAAAATGGCCGACAAATTCTTTTACTTATTGAAATCTCATTGGGCCAACAACTTCAAGTCATGAATTGGATCAAAGACTTTAGTGGATCTGACACTTCTCATGGGCTGAAATATTCACAATTAAGCTTTGTGATTGGGCCGACAACCTTGATTGGACCAAATGATCAGAAACCATTTATGATTGGACCGAATTGTTTGTATCGTGGGCTAACACATGTACTCCTTGGGTTTTTACAATCACATGGGCTGATTTAATATGAATCAATCACTACACTCTCTGATTGGACCTCAATGAAAAGCTGGCCGACAACTATTATGATATAAAAACAGTGATTGGGTCGATGAACTTCGTAGGCTGGTAACACTAAAAAACTATTGGACCGACGATATAAAATCACATGGGCTGCAGCTCTTTAATCAAATCACGTGAACACATGATATCTTCATTAAAGATGCCCAACAACTTTATCCTTCAACACAATTTGATTGGACCGATATGTATATAGATCAGAATATTGATTGAGCCCTGAACAAATATTCACGCAGCTTAACAGATTTTCAAACAAAACCAATACATACGAAATGATGACCTGGGTGCACTTCAAATGAAATGAAAATTTCCCACGAAATGAATCTTTTATCTCGTGCGAAATGGATGTTTTGATGCGAAATGGACCTGTTTCACACGCATTGAACCCAATTCGTATGAAATGAAGTAATTTTGATGCGAAATAAAGTTCTATCTAGTCATTTCGTGCGAAATGAAGGTCCAATCTAGTCATTCCGTGCGAAATGAAAGTGTAGTTCAAACGAAATGATGCTGACATCACTTGATCGGCCATGATTTTGTCAAGTTTGATCACGTAATAGGTCGAATTAAGGTCAGATTCTTTCAAGGATTAGTCAAAACAGTGTTTTACACGTAATATGTAAAAATCAGTTCATTTTAACCGTGAAATCTCATTTAATTTTGAAAAACGTGTAAAAGAAGGTGTAGAAATCAGAATTTTGATGAAATCAAGCTGAAATCGGTAAGAACTCTTCCTCCTGAGCTCTGATACCACTTGTAGGATCGTCGTGCGACCTTAACGAGTCGTTCAGAAGAGTTTTTGATCAAAACGAGAGGCGAAAACAGACGTTTTGATGATGAATCATCTTGTAATGCACTTAGAATCACTTAAACTGTCTCTTGTATTGATATGAAAGCTTTACACGACCTGGAGACACTTCGGCAGAGCTTCGCTACCGGAATCCAAAGTTACAAATGAAATCTCAAGTCACCTATTTATAGGATTTTTCATTTGGCACGAAATGGACTTTTCATTTCGCACGAAATGCCATTTCGTGTGAAACTGCCATTTCGTGTGAAACTTCCATTTCGTGTGAAACTGCCATTTCGTGTGAAATGGTCAATCAGCACTAAAATCCTATTTCTTGGATTATCAAGCTCTGGTTTATCCTATCTAGATACAAGACTCGATGCAAGACGAAGTCGACAAACATATGCACCAACACCCATCCACATTTCTTTACCCTTTTCTTCACCCAATATAGTTTTTTTTCTCTTTTCTTTCATTAATTATCATTTTTACAAAACATAATAACTTGATTATCGACTTCATATGTTATTATCTATATTAATAGCTTGATATATTTAAAAACTTGGATTTAAAATCACATTTCAATTAGTTAGCCATTACAAAACATAGTAACTTGATATATTTAAAAACTTGGATTTAAAATCACATTTCAATTGGTTAGTCATAAAAAGCATGATATCGCCACTTTTTATTGATAAGCATATTACCTTTTGTTTTACAAAATGAAATCTCAATTTTAACTTTTTTACATATATAAGTATTTTTAAAATTTAAACTTACGACTAGACAATACGTGATGCATACTTTTATAAAAAATACGTACAAATATATGATGTTTAAAAAAAACATGAGTGTATTGTTAACTAAAAAGAATATAAAAAATAATCATTTTACTGTTTTTGTTGTTTATGAGATTATTAAAAACATTAATGACATGATTAACAATGTATGTATGTATTTATATTATAAGATGTTATTAATTTAAGATGTTTAACCTACGATGTCGTCACAAACCGAACTGATTCCTACTGATCATCGGTAGAAGTATCGATATTTCCGAAATTGTTACTATTTGTTTTTATGGTCTTCGATCGATGTACCACGGTTGTTAGAACAAGTGCCGGTGTACCAATACTGTAATAAACCGAACCAATACCGACTGAATTCTTGCCACAACGCGTAGAGGAATTCCGCTAGTTATAATAATAATGTAACAACAAAATACCTACCAGAAAAAAAAATACATGGATGATTTAATCTTCAACTAGTTATTTTCCGCCCGCGCGTTGCTGCGGGACCCAATGACTACAAAAGGCGTGTCAGCAACGGCAAACAGATACCGAATATCAAAACATAAATAAAATGACATGGTAATCCGTCATAAAAAAACGATTTTAAATAACCTAATATATAATAATAGGACCCACACGTCCTACACGTTGGAAATTCGGTTTTTTTCAGTTTAGTTATTACGGTGCTAACACGCTAAAATATGGATGAGCTCGGTACCGGTAACGGCAGCGAAAGTACCGATCCGGAAAATCATCGAAATTAGGTACCGGCACCGAAAATGCTCGGTACAATACGGTATGGTATTTGAAGGTAAATATCAATAAATACAGGTATGGTGCTAGACCGGTGTCGAACCGAAAGTAACGATTCTGAAAACGCCAAAAGGTGGGTACCAAATTGGTACCGAAAATGATTTGGTATAGTAAATTTGATACCGATGCGATACCGGTTCGTTTACAGGATTTGATACGATTTGCTCATCAATATTCTAAATATCCAAGTTAATATTACATGCTACAATTCATTTATTACAGAAAAAGACAAAAAAGAAAGCAAAATAAGTTGTTGTGTATATAAAACCTCATTCAAACGAAATACAGTTTACTTACTGTGAGTATGAAAAGTAATCTAAACGGTGCAATTACTTGCATTGATGCGTTGCTACAGGATTTGATGAGCTCAGTACCAACCGGTACCGAAATCCCCAAAAGTGGGTACCGGTACCGAATATACCTAGTATGGTACGGTTCGGTACTGGTACGGCACCGTTATTTGAGGGTAAAAACCGGTGAATACCTGTGCAGAACCGGTACCGAAAATACACCGGTTTGGTAAATTTGAGACCGATACCTATACCCGATACCATTTGCTCATCTCTTAATAATGTTACTATTCATTCCATTCTAATTTTAAATAATTCTAATCTAATTCTAATTTTAATTTAATAATAATAAATCACTATTCAAAATCACTATTAATTCGGTTTAATTTAATCTAATTCTAATTTTAATTTAATTTAATAATAATAAATCACTATTCTCAAAATGACTATTCATTCGGTTTAATTTTTATCATATATGAATTTTAAATAATTCTAATCTAATTCTAATTTTAATTTAATTTAATAATAATAAATCACTATTCAAAATCACTATTAATTCGGTTTAATTTAATCTAATTCTAATTTTAATTTAATAATAATAAATCACTATTCTCAAAATGACTATTCGTTCGGTTTAATTTTTATCATATATGAATGTCTAGATTTTGAATTTGGTTTTTTAATCATTTAGTATAGACTTTACTGTAGCCTTTTCTGGTTGCATACGAGGAAATAATGTTTTTTTTTTCCTTTTTTTTAACGGTAAGGAACGACGTGTCAATCATCATGACACCGGGCGCTGTGGCCAAGGTCGACTACTCGACTGCCGTCAGCCCCTTGGCTTTCCCAGATGCGCGGAAACCCGACCTCCACTCGCCCGAAGGCACAACAGTGGAATAATCGGTAAAAGTTCGCCTTCCATCCAAGATGAACCGGCGCCACCCGTGTTCGCCCTTCATCTGGATGCCGTAGAAAATAAAAAGAAGAGTGAGAGTCGAACCTGAGTCACAAGAAACACCAAGTCTTTCCACAACCACTCCACCACGACCTAATTAGCAAGTTTTTTTCCCTTTATCTCTTGATATTTCTTGGATCATTCTTTCCTCTTTCCCAAGCTCGTCTTCATTTCTTTTAATGCAATGGTAATTTGCTTTACGAAAGAGATGTTATCTATTATCTATATTAAAACAATACACTTTAGTGCCACTTGGCACAAACTTAAGCCACTAATTGCCACCTGGCCACTTATTAGACCTCTGAATGTTGATTTGAGCGGCAATATACATCTTCAATGTAAATCCCGCTTTTCACTTTGGTTGTAACGCTGATTTGAAGTTTCCATCTTTCTCTCAACTTTCCTCAAATAAGTGAACCAGAAATACGATTTCCATATTTCTTTATAATCATAATCATCTTCGAAAATATGATTGAGTTCCCATGTTTAATGATGTTTGATCGCATAAACCCTAGATATATAAATCCATATGTATTCTGGGGTTTCTTTACATCGATTCTGTGGGCAATCGATTTATCAATCATCATCTGTTTGTTCACATCGATTTGGCATTCAATCGATTTGTCAACCATTATTTAAGGTACGATTCTTTATCAGTGGTATGCATATTTATCTGGTATTTAATCTGTAGCAAATTTTAGGGGTTTTTTTGAATATGTTTTTGATTGAATATCCGATTTTGTGTCGATTTTGTCTGAATATCATAAGTAAGCATTTGGATCTTTTCTCAATATTCTGATCTTTAACAATTTTCATGGCTGTTATATTAGGGTTTTAATCTGTAGCAAAATTTAGGGGTTTTTTGAATATGTTTTTGATTCAATATCCGATTTTTGTGTTGATTTGCTCTGAATATCATAAGTAAGCATATGGATCTTTTCTCAATATTCTGATCTGTAACAATTTTTATGGCTGTTATATTAGCGCTTATTTGATAATATGTTATTCCGATGCTCTTACGTTTTAGGTTTATTTAATGTTGAATTAAGATCTGCAATTTAGTGAGTATAACTTTTTAGGGCTTTTTTATGTTTACATTATGTGAATTCTGCAATGATTTGTGGTTAGAAACTAACACATTTATATAGAAAACTTAGTTCTAAATATAATTCAGACTGCCTTATGGTTGATTGAAACTGTAGGGGAACATAGATCATACTGATTGAATCATGTAGAACTATATATTTATTCTTTATTAAAAAATAAAATATATATTGAGGTCTAATACAAAGATGTTAGATTTTGTGAATTCTGCAATGATTTGTGGTTAGAAAGTAACACATTTATATATAAAACTTAGTTCTAAATATAATTCAGCTTGCCTTATGATTGATTGAAACTGTAGGGTAACATGGTTCATACTGATTGAATCATGTAGAACTATATATTTGTTCTTTATTACTGTAAAAGTATATATGCACTTAATACAGCTCAAGTTTACATGAATGTTTCAGTTGTTTTAATATATCTTACTTGTGTTTATATATCTTTGCATCTATGCTTTCTGTTTACCTTATATAATGAACTACGAAGACTTTTGCGACATTCTTAGTGGTGTCATGTGACATTTGTTCAGATTTATATAAGTTTTATAAATGTAAACATGTTTGTTATTTATATTCAGTTTGCATAATAATTTATCTGATGTGGTTTGTTTATGTAATCTGGTTTTGTAGGTATTTACTATGGGTGAAAGTTCATCAAGGTATTTTGTGTTATTTTTATTGTTTATGTAACATGTCATTGTTGTATAATCTTTTTTTTTTTCATGGTTTTACATATTTTGTAACAATAACCTTAACATGTTCAAATTTATTAACATTCATGTTTTTAATTCAGTTACAGAAGACCCTGGTTCTGTAGGGTAATGAATCGAACAGACCAACTTATTCTGGTAAATGAAAAATTATTACTTGAGTTCTTTTTTTTTTTTTTTTGTTTCTTCTGATTAAATACATTTTATGAGTATTGTATTGTTTAAATATTTTGATTATTATTATAATTCATTTTCTATTTGATTGTTTTATTAGTCCATTCCAGATGACGCTGCGTCCAAAGTATGGGGTGTTGATAAAGTCCCTGATAATGTTATGATACACACTGAAGATGGAACGGACTTTAATGTTTTTTTAAGCGCTTCTAAAGGGAAGTTATTTTTTTTTTCGTGGTTGGTCCAAAGTTGTAGAACACTTGGGACTAACCCAAGGATGTTTGGTAGTATTTATTCCTGTAGATCCTACTACGTTTAAATTATGGTATTTCGTTGATGGGGTTAGTCGTGGATCTTTCTGGACATATATGCTCCCTCCATCATCTAATTTTTATGTAAGATAAAGTCAGATTTTATTTTTTATAATGTATTTAATTATTACTTTGCTTATAATATATATTAATAGTCCTTTTTTTATTTTTTTTAATCATCATACAGGTCATTCCTCAATGTATTTTGCCAAAAAGTTACGATGGTTCCTCAAATGCTGTAACCTCTATTGTAATGATAGACAACAAAACGTTTAACGTTTCCATTGAAACGTCTGACGGTAAAGTCGGTTTTACCGTTGGTATGGACGTAATTGTTAGTCTATTTCAGTTGGAGGTTGGTTGCTTTTTGTTATTTACAAGAGGTTTTGGTAATTTTTTCTATTTAAAAGTTTTAGGAAAAAACGGTGTTGAAATCGATTATCCTGACGTAGATGTTGATGAGGTAAATTACATATTGTTACTTATTTATATATTTTATGAATTGTAATTTAATACATGATATATAATTAATTGGCAGGCTGAAGTTGCACCTGTTGATGCTGAAAATGAAAATGATGAACAAATACATGGTGGTGTTCGTCGGTTTGTTCGTACGGCTGGTCCAGATTATTTTGTAAGTTTGAAAATCATTTTACATACTGCTATAAAACAACTGTTCTCAATTTTTTACTTAATAAACATTCTTCTTATATTTTTTAAACATTACAGAGGATTCCTGATCCTGTTTCACGCATGGCTAAACTTCATGAAGGTATAAAAGATTTGACCGTAAGATTTTTGCATCTGGATCCGCCAATGCAGATTACCAACGGTACCAGACGTGAAAGAAGAGGCAAGACTGCTTTTCGATACGCTTTAACCTCTTGGAAGAAGTTCATGAAAGCCGGTCGAATTAACCTCCGTGACCAGGTTCACTTTTCTTTTGATGAGAATGAGCAGGTTTTGAGTGTTGAGAGGGTTTTGCCTTACGTTAGGCGTACCAATTAGTTATATGACAATTACGGCATGTTTTTTTGCCTTTCAAGTTTTTTGGTTTTAACATTGGTTTTGGTTTTGAATTTCAAGTTTTTATATAATTTCCATATCTTAACTGTTATTTTAACCACTCTATGCCATGTCTTTAAAGTTTACTCTATGTTTTTAGTACTTTTTATTCCCACTACATGTATGATAGATCAAAAACGATATAGAAACTACTTTTAAGGATACAATTAAATTGTTATATTCTCATATTAAGAATTAAGATTGCTAATTATTGTTTACAAAAACCCCTTATGCCATATAGTGGTTATAATAATAGTTTAAAAGACAGACTATTACTACAATAATTTGATTATTTCATAACAAGCCGCTTTACGAAACAACCATTAAGAGCACATTTCAAGCGGCTATATACCAGCTTGCCTTATACTGTCCATTCAATATAAAACACATATAAACAGGTCCAAATCCCCATATTTATAACTAGGTGCTTTAAGTATTGAATTTCAGGTCATTGTTACAGTTGACTAAAAAATCTTAAAATGATTATGTTAAAAGCTATATTGGACTGATCTTGCCACTAATAGTTTTATGTGTTATGCCTTGCCACTAATAGTTTAAACAAAATGAGTAGATTGGCGAGTCGGTTATTAGGCTTTGAACTGGTTTTTTTTTTTTTTATAGTTACACTTCAATTAAAGTTACTGAAGTGGGAGTTTAAAACCTATCTTGGATGGCACGAGCAGGTAAGTTTAATCACATTATCTTCACATTATTATCATGTTTACATAATAAGCTACATTCTACTTAAAACAATTACACTTCTTATGATGTTCTACAACAATCACTGGAATCCATCATTACCACAACCATATTCGTTTTATTCTTCTTCTCAGTCTGTATTCACGATACTGACAATGTAAATTACATTAAAATTTGTTAACCCATTTTACTAATTCAACCTTAATTACATTTTTCTCAATAAATTAAATTAAAAAAATACACAAACTATAATGTGTAAAAATGTATATAACTTTGTATGGGTATCACGTCTTCTTTAATGTAGATAACATATGGTCAACTAAATGTTTCGTTCATAAATATATTGGACGTATATACAATTGTTAGCCAACTAAACACATACATTGGACCAAATATACTATTTCTTTTTATATATTTTCGTTTTTAATTACTTTTGGTATAGAATGTAGATACTTAAAATGGAATCTTTCATATTTGAATCGATTATATACTTTATTAGATTAGATACTCTTAAATTTGAAATTTGGTTCGAAATCTAAAATATTTTTAAAATTTGGGAAATTGAAAATGGAAATTGAAATATGGTAATGATTGTAATTTTATTTTAAAATAAAAGATTGATTGAATATACTTCCCAATTCAACTACTTAAATGATTCTACAAATTTGTTATGATTTATATATTTAAGGGAAAAATAATGACCAAAAATAATATACTAGCATAAATACCAATTTCGAAATACAGTTTCATTCACAACTTCGCTTTTTCATTCTAAGAAACATCATCGTTCACTCATCCGAATGTATGAGTTTGATTTGAGTTTCAATACGTTATTTGATATTGATTTCAATGTAGTATTTTAAATGTTCTTTTTTTTATCTTATTTTTTATGTCCATTTAATTTATTCTTTATTTGCATGCTATGTAGAATGGAACAACCAGCCATCACGTCGCTAAAAAATTTGAATCTCAACCAGGATGACTATACCATCAAGGTTCGCATTGTCAGATTATGGAGTCGAGCAGCGTTCAATGATCCGCGAAAGGTTTATTGCTATGATATGATTTTAATGGATGAAGAAGTAAGTGTACATAAAAATGTTTTTAATAATACTTCATATACATATGTTTTACGTTCTTTTTCTGGTATAAATTTTATAATTTTTTTATATATTAGGGGACGAAAATGCAAGCCTTTGTCTTAGCCACAACTGCAAGAGAGTATGAACATTTGTTGACTGAGAAACAATGTTTGTTCATCCGTAATCCTTCATTAGGCGACAATCGACAGAAAGTGAAATATGTTCATATTCCGACGAAGATTAATCTAAACAGCAACGCAATAGTTTCTGTTTGTGATGAACCTGTTGGTACTGAGTGGGGATTCGACTTTTCTCCTTTTCGTTCTATTGTAAAAGACCCGAATGACGACAACAAGTCCTTTAAAAGTCCTATTGGTATCTTGACTCTCTATTTTGAATATATTATACCGCAATGTAATTTACATGATGTTACAAATAATTTTATGTTAATATTGTTTTATATGTAGACGTAATTGGTTTTGTCGTTAAGAGTTTTCCTTATGATCTAAAAGAGGATACCAAAGACGGGAAACAAGAAAAGAAGCTAACATTCATGCTTCAGGATTTAGAGTATGTTAATCCTTTTTTTGTTTAATAACGATATGTAAATCTATAACTCCTATGCTAATTTTTTTGTTTTTGTTATTTTGTTTCATAGAGGGAAGCAAATATATGTTACTCTTTGGGATGCTTATGCTGAACAGATATTGGATTTTGAGAGGGACAATCAAGATGAAAAAAATGTGGTTGTAATTGTTCAATTCGGAAAATACAGGTTCTGGGGAGGTATACTCCTACATATATATGACAATTTTTTTGAATTACACAATTTGTTGTTAACAATTGTCCATTTATATTAATTTGAGAATTTTGTGTACACTAATAGGGTATCTTTATGTTTCAAATCTCTACACTGTCACTCGCGTGTTGATCAACGCTGAAATTGATGACATAATAACTTTTAAGAAGAGGTATGTTTTAACGTCACCATATCCGGTCTTTTTTGATTATTTTGATAATAACGTTCAATTAAACATTTTTTTAGGTTCCTTTCAACCATTACCCCTGAAACGTCTTCCAGCTTTTCTGGATTGAGTTCCTCTAGAATCAAGTCTCCTACTGAAGAGTATCTTTCAGATTTTCAGTTCAGTACTATTGGAGCTTTAAATCAAATTTCGGAGGTACTAAAAGTCTTACTTTTACCATGTTTATTTAATTCACATATCATTAAAACGTCATTTCTAATATCTTTTGTACAGCAAAAGTTTGTAATTATTGTCGGAACTATCAAGAGTTTTGCTTCCGAGGATTCTTGGTTTTACAATGCTTGCAAAAATTGTAATCGAAAGGTCACCACAAAAACAATTTCAAAAGAAAAGCAAGATGGTTCAGATGGTTTTGAGGATATTGTGGTTCTGGAGTGTAAGGACGATGGCTGTAACAGTAAGACTGTTTACTCCGTTCCGAGGTACTACTACTTTACATATTAACTGGTATTTTTACATGTTTATGCGTTACATTATTGTTGTATAACATATAATTAATATGTTTCAGGATCAGGGTACCGATACGGGTTCAGGATTGTACAGGGATTGTGACGCTCACCCTATTTGAGCGTGAGGTGCTTAAGCTGTTGAAGGTTAACGCGAGTCAGCTGTTGGATAAGAATCTTGATGTACGTTATAATTAGTTGTTTTGTTTTACAGATGTGGATTATTATTAGTTACTTAACATTACATCGTTTTTTGACAAAATTATTATTTTTTTTATATGACTCGCCAGTTAGCTAACGAAGGGAATTTTCCGCCTGAACTCAATGCTCTACTCAACAGGAAGTTTGCTTTCAAGATAGCCATAGGTTCTTTTAACATAAAAAACAAATCGGATAGTTACTCTGTTTCGAAATTAACTGACAATCCAACCGTTATTGGCGAACTAGATAAGATTTTTGATGTCATTCAGGTACTTGAAAACCTATGCACTGCTATTTAGTTATATGTTATATAATTATAACCAATAATATAACTTTTATATTTCATATTTCAGCCTATTGATGAGGAGCGTGTGAATGTTGTTAGCTCTGACATGAAAGCAGCAGATGAGGTCCCCGATAATGTGTGTAATTTGTATCTGGTTGTTCATGAAAAATGCTTTGTTTTTTTTTCTGCTGGGTTTTAATCGTTATTTGTTTTCCCTTTTTTAAGGATTCTATATCCCGTACCAAAGCCGATGAGACACCTGTGTCTAATTTTACTAAAAGCATGTTTACAACACCCTATGAAGATGGCAACGATACCTCAATTCGTGTCATGGAAAACGAACTGAAGCGGAATTTGGCCAGCATGTACGATGCTGATGTGATGTCTTCGCAGTCGTCTACAAAACCACGTAAAGCTGGCAAGGAGGTGGTGGATGATGATGGTGTCACAGTTGGATTACTGATTCCCAAGGTTGAGAAGTAGTTTGTCGCAACTACGAATGTTTTGAACATCTTATTGGTTTTTATGTTTTCTTGGTGTGTTTTTTTTGTTTGTTCTTAAACCTATTAATGGTTCCCGTGTTAGACTTTCATGATTTTATCCTTTTGTGTGGTTGCTATTATTTTAATAAGAGATGTTCCTTTTGAATTTTGGTATGTATGTAGTTCGTTGTGTTGATAACATTTTCCATGAATTATTGCTTTGTTATGATATTGTATGTTTTCTTAAAGTAAGTCTTTTGTTAATGAAGGAAACGGCAAAAGTGGAATCCGTTGATTTCTTTTCTGATTTGAAAGAAGATGGTGTTTGGTATTCTATTATCTTTGTTAGCTTTGAATTTGTATGGCATGACAAAGACTTAGACAGATTGATTGTTGTTCTACTCGACCAACAGGTAACTTTATAACATGTTTACTAAACTTTCGAATTATACATTTCGTTTAAGTTTACTTTATTGAAATTCGTTTTCCATGACTTTTTTTAGAGGCAGAAGATTGCAGCAATTGTGCCTATTAATTTGACTAACTTATACCCATTTAGTAAGATGGTTGGTGGTGTATATTCTCTATCTCAATTCAAAATAGAAAATCTCATGTATCATGAGTATCCAAGATATGAAGGCTACATCATTGTTTCAACAAACAAAAAAATCGTATTTAATGAATTTTCAAAAGTAACACCTTTTTTAGTTGATCCTCCTAAAGGTTTTGTTTTGTACCCTTTGACACCATGCATTAAAACATTAGCTCATGACAGAAGACGTGAAAAGTATATTGTTGGTAAGTTTAATTTCTTTTAACCTTCATTGATTACATGTTATTGTTTAAAGTTTAATTATAGTTGTTATATATTATTTATTATAATATATTCTTTTAATTTATTTGAATACTTATGTTAATAGTTGTATCTTTTATAGATGTTGTTGGAAGAATAATATGTGGCGAACGAGACAAAGACAAATATATGTTTAGGTTATTCCTACAAGATTTCACGTAAGTCAACTCTTTTGGTGACTACACATTATCTAAAACTTACTACTTAACAATAAATTAAAATCTGACAGCGGACATGTTATTGAAATGGAATTGTATGACATGAGAGGATTGGGATATGTTACAACTCGAATGAATATAGAAAATAAGTCTATAATATACGTTGCTCGGGTCAAGTTGGTTAACTGGAGCACCAGTAAGTGTTTTACTTTTATTTATTTTTTTAATAACATTTAAGGTTAACCAAATATTTGTTTAAAACTCTATAATATAATTCGCAGGAAACATTTTGAGATCAACGGATTTGACTAACATCATTTTTTCGCCTAAAATTCCGGAAGCACATCTTATTGGTTTTAATATTCGATCATCTATTCCATGCGATTGTATTGTAAAATGACCCGTTCATTGTTTCATGTTACATGGCATTCTTTTACTTATTTATATATACTTTTTAAAGCTTTCAATGAAATGTTAAAATGCAATGTTATTTGATGTTATGATTTACATATTTTTTATCTACATCTACATTCGATATATATGCTATTAGTTGTTCCATATATTTGAACTGTATTGGACTTTTACAAAATTAACATACATTATTTCCTTCCCACGTTTTTTTATAAAAAATAATTTTTTTAAGATTTATAATACACGTTTTATAACATTTTAACGTTTTATAATACACATGCTTTCAAGGTCTTTTCTTTCAATAAGGCTCGCATAGTTCAACATTTGGAGCCGCAACAAAGGACAAATGTAATTCAAGACAACAAGTGGTTAATAAGCAGCATTTGTGGAGATACTGTTGAACTTCTACTTTGCAATGATTCTTTTAACTACATCCAACATGTTGACAGCTACAACGGACCGAAAGGCGCATTATTTTTGGAGACAATCGTTTCGTCGTTCGATTAGAAATTATGAAGTTCTTTGATACTATTTCATATTTTGTTTCTCGGACTATCTAATTTGTCTCAAGTATCTGAAATTTTATCCTTTCGTTACTTTAATAATAAAAATATCTTTTATGTTTATTAATATAGATAATAGATTGTAATACCACCATTAGCATTAAAACTAAATATGAAAACTTTTTAATGTTTTATAATACACATGCTTTCAAGGTCTTTTCTTTCAATAAGGCTCGCATAGTTCAACATTTGGAGCCGCAACAAAGGACAAATGTAATTCAAGACAACAAGTGGTTGATAAGCAGTATTTGTGGAGATACTGTTGAACTTCTACTTTGCAATGATTCTTTTAACTACATCCAACATGTTGACAGCTACAACGGACCGAAAGGCGCATTATTTTTGGAGACAATCGTTTCGCCGTTCGATTAGAAATTATGAAGTTCTTTGATACTATTTCATATTTTGTTTCTCGGACTATCTAATTTGTCTCAAGTATCTGAAATTTTATCCTTTCGTTACTTTAATAATAAAAATATCTTTTATGTTTATTAATATAGATAATAGATTGTAATACCACCATTAGCATTAAAACTAAATATGAAAACTTTTTAAAATTTTCGTATTTTGTAATCATACAAAATTAGATAGTTACTTCAATAGTTAAGAAATTCGTTATATATTTCAAAATAAAATATATTGTGATCATATTTCCAAAGAAATAATATACATTGGTAACATAAATTCATCATAACCCCTATTATATCTAAACAAACAACTATTACAATTTCCTTTTATTTTTTAAAAAATTACATATACCCGGTTTTGAGAATGGAATATCACAAATCAACCGAAGATTTACTTTCCAAGAGGTATGTTTCTCGAACTTTAACCTTCACAATAACCAAGAAACCCTTTTGATCTTCATCTTCTTCATACAATCTTCATCAAAATCTTGATCGGTAATTTCTAAATATTTGATACATACTTTATTTTTGCTTTAGTTTTTTCATGAAGTTTGTTCAGAAGTTTGATTCCGTCTCTGTTTGGTGTTTCTATATCTTATATCTTATTCAACGAAACGTTTTTTGCTACATAATTTGTTTGTTTTGATATTTTACTTTTGATTCTACTGGAAACTCAAAGCATTATCTACAGAGTTTGTTCTATGTATTTTCATGAAGTTTTATCTAAGGTTTTAAAGCTGATGAATGTTTAGGTATAAAGCTGATGAATCTATATGTATATTTAATAATATTTCTAATGCTCACTTTCACTTAACTCTATTTTCAGTTCAGTTGCTGGTTGTGTTCATAATGGGAGACAATTCCGATGATGAGGTTCTTGAAATATCTCGTGATCAGTTCGTTCATAAAGTAGACGAGGTAAACTACTAATATCTATAAACACATTTTTGATTATTGGTTATATGGCAGTAATTATATTGCATATTGTCATTTTTAGGCCTTACGTAAAGATTATGGCTTCTTTTTTTCACATGAAGAACCAGATGTCCACCAGGTAATCGTATATTTTTATAAATAGATATTTATACATAAAATTCATCTGATATTTATCATAACAGGTACTCATGTACATTATTTATCTTAATGTAAAATGTGACATTTTAACAGGATATTTGCATTCCGCAAGAAGATGCTATCACCATGAAGGAGGGAGTTGGAAATACAAGTAAGGGTAAACAACATGACGTTGAATGTACTTCCAAGGGATTTATATATGAAGGATCTCAATCTCTCACAAAAGATGTAAGTTTTGAGATTCATACAAATAATATTAATTTGTTAACAATAATATGGTATCGTTTTGAAGATAACATTTTTTTAATCATAAAGGTAAAGGAAAATATAAGGTCGGTTGGTAGTTCCAAGTATAAGAAGCGTTTACATGGAGACAATTGCGGACAACACACTATTCCTGAAGATCCGAAAGTTTTGAACTTTACACGTAAAGGGGAATACAGGCTGGTATTATTTTTGCTAAATAAATCTTTAAATTTACATTATTTTTCGTTATTATTGGATGTTTATGATTTAAACTGTTAAATAAACGTTGTTACATGCAGCGTCTTCCGGTCGGGGTATCTAAACGCGCTGGTTTTACAAAGAAGCTTCATACGCTGAAGATTGAAAACATGCAGGGGCAAGTTAGTACTTATGAAGTCAAACCGGAAAAAAACGGAAGTGCATTACGCTATTCAGTCATAGACTGGCCTGTATTTATGGCGGAAAATAACTTGAATGATGGCGACATGCTTGATTTCACTTATGTGACTTCAAAGAAAACTGTCATCTTAAAAAATGTCCGACATGTCTAACCAAAAGTGCACCGAACTTTTATAAACTGTCTTTATAAGAACTGTTTGGTCTTTGTTTTGGTAACTATCCTTTGAACATGTAACCATATGGACTTATTTCTTAGTAGACTTTTGTATGGTACCTAACTTTTGTGTATATGTTTAGTGTTTATGTTTATGTTTGTTTCTATAATTAAAAATGTATATCAAAATTCCAGAATGCTATACTACTAAATATAGTATTTATTGTCAATTTTTGTATTGACATTTGTTTGCTACTTATCCGTGTAATATTGATGATATAATCAATATACGTCACTTGATTATTGTAATTCATAACATACCAAAAATACAAAAACTATACTTAGAAAGCGTGAAATTGTAGGTAATTTTAAATTTGGAATAACTAATCAACCATAAATCAAGATAATCTGTTGCAATTTAACTTGATATGGTATTAAATTGATTCCAAAAATATGTAAACCACTATTTATATTGAACGAAGACTCTTATTTCTTTTACAACGTAAGCCTCATGTTTGTTGGTTTACTTAAGGGTTATACATTTAACGATTGGATCTTCTTCTTCTTATTGCAGTAACCTTAATCACATTTCCGGTGATGTCAAAAAGATCGAAAAATGAAAATTTGTCTTCTTCATTAAAAGATGTACAGAATGAGAACATTGCAAACCGTAAGTGCCATTTCATTGATTTATCAAAATAAAGTATAAATTTAGAGATCAGGTTAGTTAATTTTTCATCTACCATTTTACAGTTATACTCATGTCGAAAAGGTCAAAGATTGAGTCTTCGTCTTTCGGCAAGCAACCTTGCAATACAAATAATTCAAGTGGTAGCATTTTGATTATCTTTCAGTTTATTGATTATTAGGTAGATACATGGCTCAAACCATTGACATATACTACTTTTTGTATGTTTTATTATTTATGTTGCAGCTTGCATATCAAGGATTCCATTTTCAGACATTACTAATGGTATACATATAATCCACACATATATGCATAATCTTTTAACGTGCTGTTATAGTTGTTTGGTTTTTATTTATACTTTCTAATTTGTAATTTTAATTTTTTTTTAGTTTGCAATCCTGATAGCAATAAGGAAGCGAAAGAGAGACGAAGACAACGAAAAATGGTTTTGGATTCTCGGAAATCTCAGTCCCAAAGAACACATTCTAACGCTCTAAGGAATGTATCTTCAGGTAATATTTGTACACACAATCTAACTCTCAAAGGAACGTAGTTTCACGTAATAGTTTTAAAGTTAGATGAATTGATAATAATAATGTGACCACGTACGCGTCCTAAACAGTTAAATATCTAAACCTTTTGTCCGTAATAAGTTATAATCGTAAAGTGATGTCCTATTTGGTAGATGACCATTAAAATTAAAGTAGTATTGCAACAGGAAACATATACAAAAATATTTAAACAGCTAACATAAACCATAATATTATCAAGTAGTTTTCCAAAAGCTATCATAATAACATGTATACTTAAACAGGTTCCACAAAAACCATTGCTACATACTTATCTACTTATTGCCAAAACCGTTTGTTAGCCAAAATTACCATATAAAATGGTTGAACGGTTTTGATCTATGTACTAACCCCATTATTCTTTGGTTACATCCCTAACGAAGAGTGTAGGCATATCCTCATACCACTCAAAAACGCAAAGATAACCCTTCTTGATGTTGTTTTCACGAACCCATGCTTGCCATCCCAATACACTAAACCTGTTTTTCTTTGTTTGTCTTTTTGGTTCAGCCGTGACGTTCAAATTAGTTTCGACACCACGCATATTTTGAATGGTCACCTTTCGGCAGCGATCGATTCCCATTGATTTTGCGATCTTTACCGGTATCCGCTAAAAATGCCAAAAAAGAATTCAGACTGTAATGATAAAGAGACTAATGACACCATAGAACACCAACAGTTAACTTAGTATACAAATAATCTAACTAACTACTTACAAAACGTGAATAAGAGGACGGCATAAAAATGAGATTTGGTTCTGGTGCGTTCCAGTCAATTTCTTCTGAAGTGAAAGATTCGTCTGAGTCCGAATCTGTTAACAGTATCACTTCCTTTTCTTTCTTTTGTTTCTTTCGCTCATTTGAAGAACGCGTCATTGACTACATTTAATTATTTGGATAAATACTAGATTTTGATTATCACAGAACATGTCGATTTATAAAAAATCCCCAAATTTAGATTTCAAATATGTAACACTGATGCCAAACGAATATACAGATCACCAACAATCCTAACCAAAAAAACCTAAATAAAACAATAACAGATGTACAGAAAAGATTCAATGAATAATAATAATAATGCCCCAACGATAAACAGGTTCAATTCGAAACCCTAAACAGACCTAACGGATAAAACAAACAAAAACAAAACCAATAATTGGAACAATAACGCTAAATTAAGATCAGAAAACCTGTAATTTCTCTCAGAACAAACGCAAATTTATACAATTTGATGAAACGACGAACATGATGCCGTCGATCACAGAACATGCCAATTTACGAAAATATCCCCAAATTTAGAAGCGATTAAATATGTAAGACTGATGCAATTAAAGATCTAGGTTATGTGAGAACAATCGTTGGAATCGTACCTGTTACTGATTTGTCTTTGTTTGCTGATAATGTCAATGCCGAACAAGTGAAGGTGTTTGTATGCGTATGAAGTTAGGGCTTTTATATAAAGGGCAATATAGAAAGAGATAAGAAACACTGTATATGTAGAAATGTCTGATATCCGATATAGATATTATATTTATAAACAAAATTCTTACTTTTTTTGATTTACAAAAATAATCCCTATCTTTACTTAATTTTTCTAAACTTATATATATACACTATAAAACCTATTTGTTTAATTAATGTAATTACATTCTACATATAAAACCTGTTGATTTATAATAAAACATAATAATCATAACATATTTTTTTATAATTAAATGAAACATGGAATTTATAGTTATATAGTTATTCACTATACGATTTTAAATGTTACTAATACATATATAAGTTAATAACTTACAAATCATTTTCTGATCCGGAAAGAAAGAATCGTATCAGTTCTGGTCCATTCCCAATCCATTTTTTCTGTCGTCCTTCAAATTACTGCAGATTCTAATATGCTACCAAAATGCAATACAACTTCATTTATGTTACTCCTTTGTCAAATAACATGCCATTTTTTTAGACATTAGAGTTACATATTTTCGAATACTTTAATTGTATTTATACATCAAATTGTACAATGAGAGACTTCTTTGCATATCAAATACTTTAATTGTATTTATACACATGTATTTCCTATTATCTCAGATGTCCAGCATCGAACACCTTTGGGAAACATTTCAAACGGTATTATTTATGTTTTTATGTTAATAATATTTACATTTTCAATTTAACCCGTACGATTAATATTTCATGTACCTTATATGTTTTTTTATATATAATCATTGTCTGTAAGTTTTCATCCCTAAACTTACTCAAGATGAGAGTAAGGAGAGGCGTAAACTGAGAAAATTATGCATCGATGGTAAACGTTATAGCATGCAAAAAGGTACATCACAATCAACAGATGTGTTACCATCTACTTCTGGTTCATTATCCATTCCGCATGACATGGTCAATGTTACAACAGAGCCGTCCATTGAATATGGAGGTAAAACTTTAATAAATGTTTAAAGTAGGATACTATTTTTAACAAAAATTTTATTTATTAATTGGAGAATGTTTATATGTTAATTATCTGTTTTTTTTTTATAATATTACAGTTTTTGACCCGAGACTTCTTCAAAATGACTACAAAGAGAGACGGAGGTTAAGGAAATTATGTTTAGACAGTAAAAGATCTATAAGTCTACAACAACGAAAATTATACCCTTCCAATACTTTATCATCTTCTACTGATTTAAGATTGGTATCTTGCAACACGCACAATGTTACTCCTACAACGTCGGTTGTACCTACAAGTAAAAATTATATTTACCGAATAGTGCAAATTTAATTTCAAATACAATATATATGTTTTAAAAAGTTAATAACTTCGATTATGTTATGTTATTTAGGTAATGTTAGTTGTCTTACAAACAACTTGACTACTCCAATAAACGTTCGTCGTTTTTCTCTATCTTCAAACATCACAACTTCTAGCAACACATCTACTATACTCGAAAGTTCTTCTTTACAGAGGATGTCACCAGGAAAACGTAAGTTATTAAGTAAATCACGACTTACATCTCCTATACCAATGATTGACTTGACCACAGAGGAAACTACAGATGAGGCAATTTACAAAGGAGTTTCAACAGGTATAATCACAATTACTTTATTTATTAAATTATATATTAAATAGTATATATTATTTTTATATTTATATTAGTTCGTAAAGTAATATTCTTTTTTTCTTCAACTAACTTTACAGATTATTTAGACCATGGTGACCAATGTATTACTTGTGAAGTATGCAATGCTAAATTATGGGATGCAGAAAAAGGAAGGGGAAGAAAAGAGAAAGGAAGAATATGCTATTTCTTATGTTGTGGTTATGGCAAAGTAGAGCTACCAGATTATAAAGATGCTGTCCCAAGTTATAAGAAACTTTTTATGTATAAGGATAAAGAAAGCAAACATTTTTTGAATAATATTCGACGGTATAACTCCATGTTTGCTTTCACGTCAATGGGTGGTAAGGTTGATCCCACTGTTAATAGAGGTAATGGACCATTCTGCTACAGAATTAGTGGTGAGAACTATCACAGCACTGGAAGCCTGCTTCCAGAAAACGGAGTTCAACCAAAATTTTGCCAGCTCTACATATTCGATACTGAAAATGAACTATCCAACAGACAATCCGTTTTTAGGTAATTATAATAAACTTTTATTTTTTTTCCCACCGAAGCTTTCTTCATTATTTTTTTTATTAATATTGATGTTTTTTGACACTCCGCTATTTTTTAACCAGTCGTTCCAAGGATACATCTTCCTCAAGTGTGGCTGATCTTGATCGTAAACTGATTGAACATATAAAAGTTATTTTAGATTCAGAAAATCAGTTGGTAAAAGCTTATAGGATGGTTAGAGACTGTTTTCATGAAAACCCTGATCTTAATCTAAAGCTTCGTCTAATTGGTATTAGAGAAAAGGATGGACGAACGTATAATTTACCAACCTGTGGTGAAGTTGCTGCTCTTATTGTTGGGGATATTTCCAACACAATCAACAATAGAGATATAATTATTGAAACGCAGACAGGTACTTTGAAACGAATTAGTGAATTGCATCCTTCATACCTTGCACTTCAATATCCTATTTTGTTCCCTTATGGAGATGATGGTTACAGAATTGACATCCCTCATCGAGGTGTCGTAGATGTAATCAATAAGAAACGTCCAAATTGTACAATGAGAGAGTTCTTTGCATATCACGTGCAAGACAGAATTAATCAGTTTTCATTGATTCTGAATTCAAGGAGACTCTTCCAACAATTCTTGGTTGATGCCTATACCATGATTGAGAGCGAAAGGCTTAACTACATACGACTTCAACAAAAGAATCTAAGGTCAGATAGCTATGAAAGTCTCTGTGAATTAAGAAATAAGGGCCAACAAGACATATCTAAGGTTGGAAAACGAATCTTTTTGCCTTCTTCGTTTACCGGTGGCGCTAGATATATGATGCAAAATTATTTAGATGCCATGGCTCTCTGTAAGTGGTTTGGTTATCCGGATTTTTTTATAACCATCACTTGCAATCCAAAGTGGCCTGAGGTTAAAAGGTTTCTTAGAGACACAAATCTTAAACCTGAAGATAGGCCCGATGTACTGAGCAGATTGTTTAAAATAAAGTTGGATTCAATTTGCAAAGATTTTAAAGAACGCCATCTATTTGGAAAAGTTGCAGCATGTATTTTATCAAATTGGTTTTTATATACATATTAGATTGTTTAAATCTACTAAAGATTTCTTTTTGTACAGTTGTTTACACAATCGAGTTTCAAAAGAGAGGAGTGCCTCATGCCCACCTATGCTTATTCTTGGAAAATGAAGCCAAACTTCCGACGGTTGACCATGTTGATCCATTTATATCTGCAGAAATCCCTGATGAAGATGAAGACGCAGAATTATATGCACTTGTGAAAGACTATATGATTCATGGTCCATGTGGTAACGCTAATTTAAGTTGTCCATGTATGGTTGACAATAAGTGTTCTAAGGGTTTTCCAAAGAAATTTCAGGATCATACTACACTGGATTCAAATGGATTTCCAATATACAGAAGAAGAGATAATGGTGCTTCTGTAGTAAAAAATGGAATCGACTTAGACAACCGAAGTGTTGTACCATACAACAAAAAACTTTTGAAACGCTACCAGGCCCATATAAATGTTGAGTGGTGCAATCAAGCCGGATCAATTAAATATTTGTTTAAATATATAAATAAAGGCCCTGATAGAGCAACCGTTGCTGTTGTCCAACATGATAATAACAATGAAGAACTAGAACAGGACGAGGTCAAAGAATATTATGATTGTAGGTATCTCTCAGCTTGTGAGGCATCTTGGAGGATCTTCGCCTATGATGTGCATTACAGGACTCCTTCTGTTATAAGGCTGCCTTTCCATCTTCCCGGAAAACAACATGTTGTTTTTGGACCCGACGAGGATATTAATCAAGTCCTTAACAAACCATCTGTCAAAGCATCAATGTTTCTTTCCTGGATGGAACGTAACAAAGACCCGAATGACACAGTGGCCCGTACACTTACATATGTTCAGTTTCCAAGTTGGTATGTATGGAAGCTTAATAAACGTTGTTGGGAACCTAGACAAAGACATAAGTCAATTGGGAGAATTCACGCTGTAAGTTTGTCTCTTGGGGAAGCCTATTTTTTTTAAGAATTCTTCTTAACAAAGTGAAAGGACCAAAATCTTTTGATGATATTAAAACAGTTGATGGTAAGGTATATGATACATTTAGAGATGCATGTTATGCACTCGGTCTTTTGGACGATGACACGGAATACATTAAGGCAATCAAGGAAGCAAATGAAACAGGATCCCCTTCGTATCTTCGTAATTTATTTGCTACTTTGCTATTAACAAATACGTTATCCAGACCAGAGGTTGTATGGGAAAGCACATGGAGATACATGACAGACGACTTTATCTACAGACTTAGAAAATATCATCGAGTTCCAGATAATTCTTTTACACAAAATGTTGTTCTTCTCCCCATTTTTTTCTGTTTCTGTTTGTGATACAAAAAAAAAAAACTATCTCGCTTTAAAGAAAACATGGTTTTGTGTTTCATTTATGATATATTGTTTGGTTCATTAAATATTGTTTTATTACATAAATATATTTTTTTTCATTTTTTACAGATTTATCAATTCCAGATGAGCAGCTTAAAAACTATGTTTTGAGTGAAGTTGAAAAATTCTTAGCTAGAAACAACTCATCACTCAAAAGATTTGAGACAATGCCGTACCCAGATAATGCGTCTATGTCTGATTCAGACAATCGTTTGATTAACGAGGAGCGTATATACGACAAAACCAATCTTGAAATTGAATTTAATAATCAAGTAAATTTGCTAACTGAGGAGCAACGGTCACTTTTCCAACAAATAATAAACGCAATTGAGGGTAACAAAGGTGGGGTTTTTTTTGTGTACGGCTATGGTGGGACCGGGAAGACCTTCTTATGGAAGACATTATCTGCGGCAATAAGATCAAAAGGTCAAATTTTATTAAACGTTGCCTCCAGTGGGATCGCGTCGTTGTTATTGTCTGGTGGCAGGACCGCGCATTCCAGGTTTCGTATTCCATTGAATCTTACAGAGGATTCAGTTTGTAATATAAAACCTGATGGAGATGTAGCTAGACTACTACATGAAACAAACTTGATTATATGGGATGAAGCGCCTATGGTCCATAAGCATGCATTCGAAGCGTTGGATAGAACAATGAACGACATTTTCAATATCGACATTTCCAACCGATCAAATATCCGCTTTGGAGGAAAGGTTATTGTTTTAGGAGGCGATTTTAGACAGATCCTTCCTGTTGTTCCAAATGGTGGAAGACAAGAGATTGTCAATGCCTCATTAAGTTCGTCTTACCTGTGGAATACATGTAAGTTGCTGAGACTAACAAAAAACATGAGGTTAACAGTTGGAAGTTCAGCATCGGACGCTGAAGAAATAAAACAATTTGCAAAATGGCTTTTGGATATAGGTGAGGGAAATGTTGGTGGTCCAAATGATGGAGAAGCATCAATTGAAATACCAAGCGATCTTCTGATCACTGATACATCGGACCCCATTTCAACTTTAATTGATTTTGTGTATCCTTCAATTCTTGAAAACTTCAACAATCAAAATTATTTCAGTGAGAGGGCTATACTTGCACCTAAGAACGAGGTTGTGCATGAAATTAATGATCGGTTGTTGTCACTATTTCCAGGCGAAGAACGAGAATATCTTAGTTCAGACAGTCTTTGTCAGTCTGAAAATCCAAACGCTACACAACAAAAACTATACTCTCCTGATGTGCTTAATGGTCTTAAAGTATCCGGCTTACCTAATCATAGGCTATCACTAAAAGTAGGCGTTCCGGTGATGCTCTTACGTAACATTGATCAACAAAATGGTCTTTGCAATGGTACACGACTACAGGTCAAAAAAATGTATAACCGTGTAATAGAAGCCGAGATAATATCCGGAGGGAACATAGGCACTCGCACTTATATACCAAGGATTAGTTTGATACCTTCTGATAAAAAAATTCCTTTTGAGTTTCAAAGAAGACAATTTCCGTTGGCTGTTTGTTTCGCAATGACTATTAACAAGAGTCAGGGACAATCACTGTCTAGAGTTGGTCTGTATCTGAAACAGCCAGTTTTCACCCACGGTCAGCTGTATGTTGCTTTATCGAGAGTTAAAACCAGACAAGGAGTTAAACTTCTGATTTTGGACAATGACGGCAAACCTACTAATAAAACGACAAATGTAGTTTACAAAGAAGTATTTCGTGACTTGTGATCTCCATGTACTCATTCATCGTTCGATCATTCATTCCATGTAACTGTTCTCTAAAATGATCCATAACATTTTTTTGAAGTCATTTAATGTTTATTTTTTGTTGTTTTTTAATGATTTTTGTTAACGTAATACAAAACATGTATACTCATACACACACTTAAATATTAACCTAAACTTCTACATAAAGAAACAGTACGTTGACTTATAATTCGCTATCCATTATCTTCCATAAACACAGTATTAAACAAATTTGCATCATCATGTATCACGAGATATTAAATTATTTGTCTCATTGTATTTTATTAATTTATTATTACTTGAACGGTCATTTAATTCAAACGATTAGTTCAATAAATTAAAGTTACTCATTTGTGTTTTAGTCCACCCGCGAACCTCACGGGTTCTTAAACTAGTTAACTTGTTATATTCAGACACCATTGACCAATATAAAATGTTTTCGTCGTCCCTACAACAGGTGGATTCGGGCTTGTCTGATCCAACACATACTAAAGCCAACCTAATTGGAACCCTAATATATTTTGTGATTACAAAATTTATTTGAGATGAATTTATTTTTGTTTATATAGTTTTTGTTAATTTGGTAGTATTTGTTTTTTTTTAACGGCAAACAAATCGAAATTTTATTAGGCCATCCGTAGTCATAAAGCCCCTTGTGGGGCGTTATGCGACACGTGTCGTGCCACGTAGGGCTGTCCAAACTGCTCGTTGCTCGAAGATCGTTCGACGATCATTCGAAAAAGCTCGGAAATCTGCTCGTTCGATTCCTTGCTCGGTTAAAACCGAGCCGAGCAGCTCGGTTCGATTTAAAAACGAACCGAGCACCAGCATTGGTACGCTCGCTCGTCGCTCGTTCGGTTTCGATCGAATTTATTTTTATTATATATATATATATATATATATTATATTTATTAAATATATATATATATTATATTTATTAAATATAAACATTTGACATATCCAGCCGACATCCAAAACTACCCTTGAATCCTCATATACAAGAATCCTTCTTCAGTTAAAAAAAAAGAAAAAGAAAACCCTAATCTCTCTCAACTCTCAAGTCACACATCCAGCTGACATCCATACAGATCCAGTTCCACCGTCCACATCCCTCGTCCGTAGGCATCACCGTCCGCCGGCCATCCACCGTCCGCCGTACAACCGGCACTCCACCGTACAACCGCTCCACCGTCGGCCATCCACCACTCCACCTCCGTCAGCCGCCGGTCAATCAAAACGCACAGCCACTCCGCAGTTTGAAGTACCCACAGTAAACACCTCTTCTTTAATTCATTCGTATTTTTTTATATATCCCCAATTTGATTCTTATTTTGTAGAATATTATTTTGTTGGAGGTTTATCACTGTTTGATTTTTTTTTTCTAGTTTTGATAATTTTGGTACATTTGAATTTGTTTTTAATGGACGTATTGAATTATTTAAGTGTTTATGTATAATCATGAATTTTGGGGAATAAATGGTTGTGTAGGAATCTTAAATAAAACTGAGCAAAAGCGAACCGAACCAAGCGGCTCGGTTTTAAACCGAACCGAGCACGAGCATAAGATTTCCGCTCGATTTCCTAAATCCGAACCGAACCGAGCGGCTCGGTTTCAAACCGAACCGAGCACGAGCATACCTCCGTTCGGTTCGGTTCGGCTCATGAACACCCCTAGTGCCACGTCACACAGGGGCTTTATGGGGCGTTATATCACTAGAGTCCGTAGTCATAAAGCCCCTACCTATCCTAATTATTAATTTTAAATTTTGTTAATTAATTAAAAAAACACTTGCTTTTTTTTATTGGTCCATTTTTGAAATCCCCCCCCCCCCCCCCATCAGGCGCCATATATATAGCGTCACCCACCTTTTTTTTGTCTCATAAAGCCTCTCGTAGTGGTGTTTGGGAATTAGGGTTTTATAGGGGCTTTATGAGGGTATATAGCGCCCCACTACACATGAACTTAAAAAAGGGGTCAACATTATGTTAAACAAATTTGGTAGTATTTGTATTTACACAAAACTGGCAAAATATTATGTCTATTAAATAGAAAACATAACCAATGGAAATAGGCCTTCATTGACGGTTGATCCATTAGTAAAACATTTTTTACCGATCCGTAAGCAAAACATCATACGTTGATTTGTCAGATGAAACAATGTTCGATAATCTGTTTGTGAATTTATCATGGTTGTTTCACCATGTCTTACGATGGGAATCCATCGACGATCCCTTGGTAAAATCCATCATTGAATTCTTTACTCCCATCATGTTTCCTGACAGAATTTCGTCAACGATTATCGACGGCTACAACTTTCTCCAAGGGTTCACCAACTAATTATTTTTATAAGTTTAATAGACTAAAATTATAAGTATAAAGAGCCGATATTTTCTAATCTAATAGTTGTGTTATAATGACATTCATTTTGAAACTATCTGTGTCATATGTTTCAAAAATATGAATTTGTGGTTAATCAGACAGTTAAGGCGCTAACACATTTCATATCTACCACACGAGTGTAATTTACCTTTAGTGTAGTATATAGGTTTTTTTAAACGGCTAATTTCTTTAATCCCATTGTTTGGTTAGTATAGTAAGTATATAGGTAGGTACGATATTGCAAGGTCGTAGAGCTCATGATGTTTTTTTTTTTTTTTTTTCATATGGTGTTTCTATCATTATTAAAATGTTTCGTTCCAAGAATTTTCCTTCACTTTTCTTTTGCATCATGCGAAAGTTCATTAAGTATTCCCATCCAAGATATTTCCTTTACTCTTCCTGTTGGAGAAAAAGCTTTCATATTACTTATTAAAACTTTTATCTTTTACGTCATTTTTTTTATTTTTTATTCACAACTATAACTATTTTTGTTATTGTGACATTGATGTTCTCATTGTTTATTACTTCTGATTGATGTCATTTAAACAATTTAATTACCTTTGTGACATTGCTGCTTTCATTGTATATGAATTTTATAAAGTAATTGAAATGGATCTTGCTATTCACACACATCCTGTAACACCCGAAAAATTTAAAACATAACAACCCTCATTAAAAAAAATTATTATTTCTTATGAATTATAGTCCAATAGGAAACCCTAATTAAGACACCCAATTGATTCTGCACAAACCCTAGAATTTTCAGAATTTTTAGAATCAGGATCAGGGCCCCTAAAACTCAGGGGGGGTATTCCCTATTTGACGATTATCCTAAAATACTCGTTGTCAAAATTCTAAATTAAGAAACTGTCGACTCAGCTAGGCTAGTCCCACGCGTGGCAACCCTATGAACAATAGGTAACCCTTACGGACCGTAAGGGTTAATTGTTACGGTCCGTAAGGGGGGGGGGGGCAAAATTCGACTATAAATAGCAGACATTGGCACTTGTTTCTGGGCGCTCAAACGACGAACAAAGTCGGAAAATACACGGAGTTATGCTCTGTTTACTTCAATTACCACACACGAAACACTAATTAGTATAGCGGGGTGCTGCAAAACAGGGTATTAACTCGATCGCTATTACGATTCAATGTCCGATCGATTAAAACTATCCGATAGATGTTTAAGTGCTGCTCAAATTGGGTTTATACTTTGTCATTCATCGTGATTTCGACTTGAATGTTTGAGTGCTGTTCGAAATCGGACTATACTCTGTCATTCGTTGAGAATCCGCTGGATGTTTAAGTATCGCACTTTGTCATTTGTTGTGAGGGTTTAATCTCGTGAGTTATCGTAAAAGCTGTATTAGTTAATTACCTAGTTTGTGTACAAATTAGGTTAAGAGGATAACCAGTAGGCTAAACTCTGCCCGTATAAATCTACAATTGAAAACAAGGTAGCATCACTTGGAAATTTTAAGGTACGGATAGACTCCTTTCTTTCAATTTACGTCGTTTGGATATAGGTATATCATTCCTGAGTTTAAATTCCATATTAAGATTAAGTTATGAAATAAGTTATAAATTCCGTACGGATAGACTCCTTTCTTTCGATTTACGTCGTTTGGATATAGGTATATCATTCCTGATTTTAAATTCCGTATTAAGATTAAGTTATGAAATAAGTTATAGATTCCGTACGGATAGAATTCCTTTCTTTCGATTTATGTCGTTTTGATACAAGTATATCATTCCTGATTTAGTCTAAACTGGTTCGGGCCAGTTTCAGGTTGAACCCGCGAACCTGTTTAGGTTAACGGGTCGGGTTCGGGTCAACCTGGTCGGATTGGCGGGTTAACCCGTTTAACACATTTATACTATATTATATTTTTTACAATATATTTTATGTTATAAATTAAATGGGGTGTGTATTTTATGCCATGATTATAACTTAATAAGAGAAATTAACATAGATTTTATAATTTACATACGATATTATTATATACATTTGTGTTTCTTAGGTTAATTTTAATTTTAACTAGGGTTAAGACCCGCCCGCGTTGCGGCGCGGGTACATCGTAAACATTGAATGGATTAGTCCAAACGTTATATGATGCATTAACCATATGAAAGCACACATTTCGACGTATCCACTTGAACTCAATGTAACATGTATAAGCATTGTGATTGGATCAAACGTAAAGTAAAATAAATTCATATCGAACAATCACAACGTATTATATGTGACCCAACTCATACATAAAAAACGTAACGGTATGAAGAAAAATATGCACATGTAATCGAAATGGATTAATTAGAGCTTTCGAAAAAAAGGAAGAAAAAGAAACCATAATTTAACTCCACTCGGTTCGAAACAAACTTTACGAAACATACATAAAATAAGCACGAAAACATACTATATTTGACGTGAATCATTTCCCAAAAAAGTTTACGTCGAAACATAGAACAACTTGAATTTATACCAAAACGTACATAAAAATATGCACATAAAAATGGTTTCTTTAAACGAAAACGTATTATATTTAACTTGACTCGTCTAAAAAAAAGTTTACGTCGGAATGCGACCCGTCGCAATGCGGCGGGGATTCTTTAGTTATAACTAAGTCGATCTAGGACCCGCACGTTATGTTAAACCTATCAAACGGGAAAAAATAGACGATGTAAAGACGTTCACCCACACACGCACGTTGCGTCGTGTTAACTCGCAAAATTTAGAATGAAACGTAAAAACGTTAAACCAAAGACGCACGTTGCGATATGTTAAGTCACAAAATTTAGAACCAAGCATAAAGCGAAAAATTTACGGAAAATGAAAACTATAAAGGACCAAAGTTGAAAGTAAAAAAAGTTCTGAGGATAGATTGCAAAAGATAAAAAGTTCGAGGTTAAAAGTAAAAAAAAACAAATAGTTTTGGGTTAAAAGTAATTTAAGAAATACTTTTGGGTGAAAAGTAAAAAAAATCTATTTTTTTTGGAAAACCCCCAAAGCCAAGGCTACGACAACCATATGCATAACCATTTTTTCTTTGAAAACCCCCCAAAGCACACCCAGCGTTGCGGCGGGGCGTAAAACGGTGTCAAATAGTACTAATGTCACACAACCGTCATCGACCACCAACACTGACTCGACCTAGGATCTGCGTGTTGCGACGAATCTGTCAAACATGAAAAAATACAGGTAAAAACGTTGAACCACACATGCACGTTGCGCCGTGTTAACTTGTAAATTTCGAAACAAAACATAAAAAAGTTGAAGTACACTCGTACGTTGCGTCGTATTAACTCGAAAAATTTAGAACTATACGTAAAACAAAAATTTGCGAAAGATGAAAACTATAAGTGACAAAAGTTGTTAAGTTAAATTGAAAATAATGAAAAGTTTTGGGTTAAAGTTAAAAAAACAAATTATATAGGGTTAAAATTGCAAAAGGAAAAATCCTTTAGATTAAAAGTAAAAAATCAAGTTTTTTTTTTGAAAAATGCCCAAAGCACAAGTTACAAGCTCTTATGCACAAAAAACTTACTAAGTTATATATGGAATAATATATTAATTTCAGAAAAAAATAAAAATTCGAGTTGAACGGGTCGTGTTCGGGTCAACCCACGGAACTTCGGGTCGTGTTCGGGTTCATATGTATGATATGATTTTGGGGTTCGGGTCGGGTTTGGGTTTGCTTAAAATTTTCGAGTTCGGGTCGGGTTGAACCCGCCAACCCGCGGACACAACCCGTTTAACACCCCTAACCAAACCTCAGGGACCAAAATGACAGTTTACTCAAAGAAATATTACCTTGAAGTGCGACATTCCTTTTCTCTTCAGTACACTCACGTTAAACAATATGTTTCTTTATGCCAATGTTTTTATAGATGTTAACAGATTTTATTTTAATAAATTACACGAACATGTTTAATTAAAACACCGTACGATAAGTCGCGAAGGAGACGTATGAAATAAGCACAAACAATTCACACAAACATTGTGTAAATAAAAGATCAACTGCATAAATATATATAAAATCGGTTTGTACATACAAAACAAAAGTACAACTGAATGTCTAATACAAAATAAAAACAATAGAAGCTAATGCTACTGATCCTCTGGTGGTGGGGACGGTGACAGTGGATGGGGCGGCAATCCCAAATGAGCAGTGATACCTATGAGCGTCTCAATAATCCACGTTTGTTGTCACTTAGAACATCGGAGGCGCCGATCGAAGTCCCGAGCCACCGCCTGCGCAGCAGGAGGCAAGTCTGCATAGACGTGCTGTGGGTACTGCGGCAGGTGCGGAGGTGGTGGCCGCGGCAGTGGTGGGATCTCGTCGTCAACGACATGATCAGCCGAAGGCGAATGCGGCGGAGGCGGAGGAAGAGCCTGATCCTTAGGCTCATCCAGACCCAGAGCCTGTCGCTGAGCCCGCCGAGCCGCCTGCTGAACACCCGAAGGTGCTAGTACTCCGTCCCTAAGCTCAATGACTACTAGGATCACCTCCGGCACCTAAATCTCGTACTCACACGTCCGAAAGCGCAGGCCAATCTTGTCAAACTGGTGTGTCAAACGCATGCTCGATACTGACGCTCGGCCTAACCTAGTCGATGGAATTACCGGGGACAGCAACAGATCACTCTTTGGGCACGATCCCTAAAGAGCGCGCGATCGTGGTAACGTAGGACCCGCCGAAGAGCCTATCGCGCTCCTACCTATGATAAGCGGCAGCAAAGTACTCCGCCAGGCACTCAACAAGAGCGCACGGATGAGGCCGCAACAGGCAGTAGAGAAAGAAAAGGTCACCCATGTTGACCTTGTCCCGGCTGTGATACCGAGGCACGATCGATGACCCAATGATGCAGTGAAGGTATCTGTGCAGGGGGTCTCTGATGGCAGAGGCCTTTTGCGAGGATTTCCCAAAGGGAACCCTCGCAATAGCCATCTGATACGTGGTCGAAAACTGGTGTTCGTATATGTTTAGGTTGATGTTTTTACGTGACTTTTAGTTTCGAATAGCCTACTTTTGATTAGATCTGTGTTTTGCAGGTCTAATGGAGTTTAAGGAGCTATTCGGGAGCTTTACGGACCATCGGGACGAAAAATGGATCAACCGGGAGCAAGAAACGTGAAAAACGGAAAACATAAATTGCAGATACCGTTGCCGATAGCAATTGGCACCTAAGCCTTGTGATTATAAAACCGTTAATGAACTAATTCATCTAAACCAGGTTAAAACATTTAGTAACCGTTAATGAACTAATTCATCTAAACCTTGAACGTCGATAGCAATTGGCACCTAAGCCTTGTGATTATAAAACCGTTAATGAACTAATCCATCTAAACCAAGTTAAAACATTTAGTAACCCTAGGCTTTGCAATTGTTGAACCAGGTGTGAACCTTATTTTCATATATTGTTTTAAACCAATCATTAAGTTTTTGTTTCATTGTTTAAAGTTCTTCGTAGTTAACATTCAAAATCAAATTGTCGGTTCATTCTGACCCATTTTCAACAAACAAAGTTATAAAATTTATAGCAAGCTTCATAATTGTGACAAAATCTTTTAGATCAATCAAATCCACACGCAAACCACAAACTCTTCGTAGTTTGACCCCTTACTACCAATAACGCATTGTTAAGGGTAATTCGGGATTATAAATATTATCTTTGACCGTAGCGCGACACTCCGATCAAATTTTGGCCTCGTTTCCGGGGAGTTTGTGCGCTTTATGTTTGGATACTGTTTGATTTCATGATTACCTGTTTAAGGTGTTTGTTTCTTTTTGCTACTTTCTCTATTTTCTTGTTACACGGGTATGTTACGTGTGCAGGTTACAAGTAGTGCATGCATATAAGGAATTCCGGGAGGACCTCACAGTTAGTGTTCAAACCGGAGATCGAAATGGTAGTTAGAAGGAATTTAGCCAACCGGTTGGAAGCAACTCTTGTTTCCGACCCACTCAACACTCATCCACCATATTCGCAAAGTATTCGGTATTTCGCAGTTTAGTAGCTTACATATGGGGTAGCTCCCCATGTCATGATATAAATGAGTAACTTAACTACTTAAACATGTTTTTGGATTTAAAACTGGACAAACTCATGGACTCGCCAACTTTATGTTGACACTCTACTACATGCTTTGTAGGTACATAATGACTTTGGAGCTTGCAGCTTGGGGATGTGTAGTGGACGTCTTAACCCGTGTGTTGGTTTCTTTAATAATCATGAACTATGAACTTATGTTTGAACCATTTTTACTTATGCTTCTGCTACTTTCTTAAATTGTTGTTTTGGACTTAAAAACTTTGGACTTAACCTTTAAGTGTCACTAATCGTATTGGTTTGGTAAAACTATTTTACTATTATTATAATTGTTCAATATGATTGGTAGCTGGATCCTGGTTAGTCACACGCATCGCGGTGGTACTCCGCATGTGGAAGTTTGAGGGTGTGACACATTGGGTTGCCCATATTGGGGATAAGTTTAGGCGGGAAAAATTAGCTGAGGTGAAACCACAGGGTGACATGTGTCCCCCAATGGTTTCTTTTATATGTATAATAGATAATTAACTGAACTTTAAAAAAAACAACTATTCGGATATTTGAAAAGCGTCTTAAGGATATTGTTTTATAATTCTCAAACCTTTATCACTAATTCTTTGATTTTTTTATGTATTCAACACGTGTAAGACACATGGTTATAACCTAGTATAGAAATAAAATAGGTTCGGGTCTTGGGTTCTTATAAATAAAGGGGGTGTTTGGTGTTCTCTTTCTACAGGGGCGACTCTTATGGTGTGCGGGGAGGACTTCCGCATAAGCCACGTGATTTCGAGGGACACGTGATTTTTTAAAAAAAAATTGATATATATATGTTGAACCCATAAATAAAATGTGGTATGAACCCTTACAAAAAACTGAAACAGCTCCATGATTAAGCTTCATACTTTTAAACAACGGGTTCCAAGTTCGATTCTTGCGAAAAGTTTATTTTAGAGTTAATTACATAGTTAACCCATGTGGTTTGCACAAAATAACATACTTAGGTGCTAATAGTTTAAAATCACCTTCTAGGGTATTAACTTTTTATTTTGTAAGGTTTGGAGGTATTAACTTCTAGGGTATTAACATAGTTAGTCCCTGTTATTTGCACAAAATAACATACTTAGGTACTAATAAAATGTGATTTAAACCTACAAATAACGTTAATACCTCCAAACGTTACAAAATGAAAAGTTAATACCCTAGAATGTAATTTTAAACTATGAGTATCTAAGTATGTTACTTTGTACAAACAACAGATACTAGCTATGTAATTAACTCTTTATTTTTTTATTTTAAAAGTTTCCTTTCCTTGTTTCTCTCTCAACCAGATTAGGGTTTATATACCATCAACTAACATCATACACGCCGCCCCATTCACTCTCCCCTTCTCTGAAAACCACCGGCCGCCGCTCACTCCCCACGCCCCACGGCTCCACTGTTCGTCGCCCCTACCGGGTTCCGACTTGTTCACTGTCAAATTATTCCAATTTCTAATTTTTTTGTGAGGTAAACTTCCAGTATCTTTACTTATCTTTGTCCTTTGATTCTACTATATGATGAACAAGATTTTGAATGCGAAAATGTAAAACTGAATGATTTATTGAAACTTGAATAGTTCGTAGTTGAATTCTTATATTTATGTATGACGATAATCCAATAATCATTCAATTTATTGTTATTACTGTTAGTATTCATTATATCTGTCACTCCAATTGCAAATCTTTATATTTCGATAGTTGTAGTCATTTACTCATCTTTCGTTTATGATATATGCATCTGTTAAATGCTTACTCCTCCTAGTCTGTATGTGTTACCCAAAATACTTTTTGAGGAAACCTTGAAAGAATCCATAACTTGGTATAGCTTTAAGATACAGTCGATACATATAGAAACAATGAAATGTAAGCATCTGTAAGAGATATATATATATTTATACTTGGATTGTGACCGGTAAAGCGATGTTCATTAAGAGGAGACGATACTTCTTTGGCTTGTAAATGTGGTATTTTTATTATATGACGAACCTTACCCGCCCTGAATATCAAACCCACCCAATTTTTTTTACGTCCGGTCCTATGAAATTGGATAATCTAAAATCAGTGAACCCACCGGGAAAAAATCATGGATCCGCCACTGCATATGGGCACATTTTTCGAGCTCGAACAGGGTACGTGAATTCTCAGAGACGCCACTGTCTTTCTAGATCGTAGAAGTCTCATAGTGATCATCGGTTTGATTTGTATCAAGTTCTGTGTTAGATCTTGTAGTCGTAGAAGTTATCAGTTTGATAATCTTTAGGTGTTCTTGAGTCTTTTGATCTGTAAAGTTGTTCTGTGAATTATTAGGGTTTGTATAATAAAGTTGTAGATATGATATTTATTCATCAGATCTTGTTGTTCTTGTTGTATACCGTATTTTGACAGTTTCACCTCATCCCACTACAGAAAAAAGAGTTCCATCCCTCTTCAGATCTAAAATCATAACAGCTCCTTGTTTACTAGCTTTTCGACTGCAACAACCTCTTTCTTTCTGATCCAGATTCACATAAAAAAATCATGTCTTCCATTGAAGAGCTGAATCAGTTGCAGATTCCTCTCCAAGAAATATTATTTGCCACTAACGATTTTTCTAGTGAGAACCGCATTGGATTGGGTGGATTCGGGAACGTCTATAGAGGCGAATCCATAAAACGTGGCACCATGGCCATAAAGAGATGGGATTGTCACCATGGTGAGTCCAGACATGGAGATCATGAATTTAGGACAGAAATTCGTCTGCTCTCAATTTATAAACATGAAAACATAGCCTCTCTTCGCGGATTTTGCGATGAAGATGGCGAGAAGATACTTGTTTACAAGTATGAAAGCAACGGGAGTCTTGACAAGCATTTAAAAAACAAAGATCTAGGCTGGACTCAACGTCTACGGATTTGTTTAGATGCTGCCCGTGGCTTAACGTACCTTCATGATGGTGTTGGGCTTAAAGATAATATTCTCCATCGGGATGTCAAGAGCGCGAACATCCTTTTGGACGAGAACTGGAAAGCCAAAATTTCTGATTTTGGGTTGTCCAGAAATGGTCCTGCTCGGTCAAGCTTTGTTATCTCAAATTGTTGTGGCACACCAGGATATATTGATCCAGAATACTTTGTTACCGGTCATCTAACACAAAAATCTGATGTTTTTTCTTTTGGGGTTGTATTGTTTGAAGTGCTGTGTGGAAGGCAAGCATTTAGTAAGGTTGATGGCCAATTTTTTAATGTTTGGGTCCAAAAACATTTCAAAAGGCAAACATTAGACAAGATCATTCTTTCTGATTTACATGAAATAAACCCGGATTCCTTAAATGTGTTTTCAACCATTGCCTATCAATGTTTGAGAAATGGAGAAGAACGACCAACTATGAAGAAGGTGGTGGAACAGTTACAGAAAGCTCTTGATCATCAGCTAGTAAGTAGTCACACTCGCATATAATGTTTTACATCTTTTGTTTATCATAGTATTGAACTTTTATCTATTAGCCGTAGGCATGCTTAGATATCCTTTTCTTTGGTTGTTTGACATAGATATCAAGTGGACCATGGTCCGATGTCTACGACGATTTTATGGACGATGATGTCACTCTTCACCAGAGACAGACAGTGTATTTGATCTTCCCCTCATATTTAAATTGCTTTTTACAATTTTATATTTTACACATTTTTGAGTAATAATGATGAAAAAATTCTAAAGAGTAAAAAATTAGGAAAATACTCCAAACATTGAACATCTGTACAAGGTTATTTAAAAAGTTTTCCAGGAAGCTCAGGCTAGACGGTATGGGGAGCGTCCCCCACCCGTCCAGGCCCGGCGACGAAGCACACACGGTGCCGCCCCCCTCCGTCCTCGTCCTGAGCGTCGACTACTAGACGTTTGAGACGGAGCAGAAGAGGACAAAAATTCCTAATTTCCATTGATTTGTTAAATGGAAATAGAGAAAGAAAGAAGATTATTGCTGTTGACGTTTGATTTCGAAGAGAGAGAGAAGCACAGTTAGTGGCGGCTGTTTAAATTTTTAGGGTTTTTGGCTTTAGTAGTTGGAGAAGATGAAGATGAGATAGAGAGAGAGAGAGAGAGAGAGAAGCACAGTTGGTGGTTTTGTCTCATAGCAACAAAGAAAAAGTCATAAAATGGAAGATTTAAAAAATAAAAAAGTGGAAGATTTAAAAAATAAAAAAAATAAAAAAGTGGTGGGGTAGGATCATCTAGGATGATCCTCCCATTTCCACTAAATTTGTGGGATGGACCATCCTCCCAAGGATGGTGATGTGGCGCCTAGCTCGGAAGCACGGAAACGGCTACTAGGTGCCGTCTCCCGTCCCGGGGACTGCATGGGGACGGAAACGGCACGGGGACGCCGTGGAAACGTTTCCGGCAGGCTGGGGACGGCATGGATACGCGTTGAAGATGGGGACGGATTATGGGGACGGCATGGATACGTTTCCGCCTCCTATTGAAACAAACCAAGCGACGTTCAAGTTTCCAAACCCTACAGGATCATCTTCTTCGGTTCTTCTTCAGTTCTTCTTCAGCCGATCCTCTTCTTCTTCAGTTCTTCTTCAGCCGATCCTCTTCTTCAGCAAGGTGATAAACAATGTGTCCAGGAAGAAGGTGAAGAAAGAAGGGGGAAGAAACTAGAAAAGCGGCTGCTTATGGTGTGTTTAGGGTTTTTTTGGTTTAAATAAGTTTAGTTTTTTCAACATTTAACCCCTCTATTTTTACTAGTGTATATTTAAACACTAAAACTTGTAGCTTTCTACATAAAAAGTGTAAAAGTAGTTTATTTATTTAAACATTTAACCCCCTCCATCTTCACTAGTTTACATTTGGTCCTTAAACTTATAAACTTATCTATACATCTACATAAAAAGTATAAATTAACATTATATTCACATAAATATAACTATTTTGTGGTTTTGTGTTACATTATCTTTAATATATATTTATTTTTTTATATGTTTTTATTCCCGTACCCGTCCCGTCCCCGCTTCTTGAATTTTTTAGTTTTGCCGTTTCCCGTTCCCGTACCCGTCCCCGTACCCCGTTCCCGTACCCCGTTCCCGTACCCGTCCCAGTGCAACATAGGCGCCTAGGTGGCGGATCATCCTCCAAGGGAGGACCATCCCCATACCATGTAGCCTCAAAAATTGAAAATCTGTACAAGGTTATTTAAAAAGTTTTCCAGGAATCTCAAAAATTGAACATCTGTACAAGGTTATTTAAAAAGTTTTCCAGGAATCTCAACTAACTGGACAGCAGCTCTATATCCAAGGATCGAAGATTCTGCTCATTGTAATCTCCAAGGACAGATTTGAATCTGACTCTCAACAAAAAAGACTAACATTGAACATGGCAGGCATTGATGCAGGTGCAATCAAAGTAAGATATAAATATATCGCAAATAGTTCTATCAATCATTGATGTTATTAACAATGGCTTTAGCCTTTGTGACATGACAGCATGTTACATTATGGTTCAAAAGATCGCTGTATGCTGTCGTATACATGCCTCTTAAAAGTTTTCTAAAATATCATGCAAATTGTTCAGTGATAAAGAAGCCGCAGCAGCCATAGAAGAAACTGGAACAAGTGCCCCTACAGTCCTAATTGGAACAGAGACCCGCATGCAAGATTTGAGATCGCTTCTAGAAATTGGGTCAGGTGGCGTTCGTATGGTTGGAGTAAGTGGAGGTTGGGGTAGTGGTAAGTCTACTCTCGCGTCTTCCATATATGATGAAATAAATAATGAATTTGAAGGTTGCTGCTTTGTCAAAAATGTCCGTGCCGAATCAAGAAAGCATGGCTTGAAAACGTTGCAAGAGAAAATTCTATCGGATGTATTGAAATCAAAAGTGACCGTAAGGAGCATCGAACAAGGAACATCAATGATGAGAAGAAGATTATGTCAAAAAAAAATTTTAGTCGTCCTTGATGATGTCAACCACAATGACCACCTACAGATGTTAGCTGAATCACCAGACTGGTTTGGTGACGGGAGTCGAATAATAATCACCACAAGAAACCAAGATCTGGTGAATGCTCACAATTTCATAACACATAATGTGAGAATGTTAGATGCTGAAGAGGCTATTGAGCTCTTTAGCTGGCATGCATTTGGCACAAGTAGACCTTTAGAGGGCTGTGATGAGCTTTCACGAAGTGTAGTTTCTAAATTGGGTGGTCATCCATTAGCACTTAAAAGTTTAGGCACTTTTCTGCATGACAAAGACATGATTGAGTGGCAGAGTACATTGGCTAGACTAGAAGGTATTCCTGTTGATGAAGTTCTCGAAAAGTTGAATACTGGTGACGATGGAGTAAGTAGAAATGTTTTTTCTTGGTTTGCTACTTGAACTGGCTGCTCATGGCCGGCTTTCAGTTTCCAGAGAAGTCAATAGTGAACATAGCAAGATATGTTTGGGATGTTCATCTTTTTGGTTTGTTTCTTTACAAACAAAAAAAAGTTATGGTGTGTATATTGTTTGTTAAAGTGTTGCAATATCAACTATATATTGTTTGTTAAAGTGTTGCAATATCAACTATGATGATCTAATTGTAAATAGTTACTGTCATTTTCGCCCATGTGGTTTGTTCACTTTTTTCATTTCAGTCCAATTTTAAAAAATGCGTCATTTTCCTCCCCACGTTCTGGAAACTTATCATTTCAGTATAAAACTTTAACCCCAGTTTAATGAAGGGCAAAAACATTTGCAGCTTGCAGGGTTCGAACCCCAAAGCCAATTTTGTTTAACAACATTCATTTATATTTCTTTTGACATGTCTCCAGCCACCACCATCCCAAATCCACCACCTGCCACCACATACAACCTCTCTCTCCTCTCTCTTCTCTCTCCCTCCCTAGAAAACGACCACCACACCACCCCCGACATGACCACCTGCCGCCACAACCCACCATCACCACCGATCACCTTTAACCGTAAAAAAAAAAAAACAAACCGACACCACCACTACCCGATTTGTTTGGAGCCACTGTTGCGGCCACCGGAACCACCATCAATAACGACAGATCTGCGCCAAAAATTACATCCACAGTCGCCAGGAAATTGCCAACGAATCTTACCTCCGATCATATTCAATAGTTGTGATCAGATTCAGATTTGAATTGTGGGCTTGTGGTTATGAATCGAAATTGATGGTTATGGTTTCTGAAGAGAATTTGAGAGGAATTGATCGTAGTTGCGGGTCGTCGGATACAGTAGTTGCAGGTCGTCGGAGATTTGTGGTCATGGGGTGGGTGGTGGCAGGTGGTGATGGTGGGTTGTAGCGGCAGGTGGTCATGTCGGCGGTGGTGTGGTGGTCGTTTTCTAGGGAGGGAGAGAGGAGAGAGAGGATGTATGTGGTGGATTTGGGATGGTGGTGGTGATAGAGGTGGTGGTTCGAGACATGTCAAAAGAAATATAAATAGGAATTTGTTAACAAATGTTTTTACCCTTCATTAAACTGGGGTTAACTTTTTGGACTGAAATAACACGTTTTTAGGCGTTTTTGAAAATTGGACTGAAATGGCAAAAGTGAACAAATCACAGGGACGAAAATGACAGTTAACTCAATTGTAAATTAACTTCATTATCAAGTTGAATGATAAAAGTGGGTTTCAGTATCATCTCCATATATGGATGCTTCTAAAGCTACCCTTTTACCTTTTTATTTTACTTAACTTACCACTCATGTGCACATGTTATAGTTTTGGTTTGTTATATAACATTACATTTTTTGAAAGGGAGCAAACAGAAGAATGGTGACACAAACCAAAATAAAACTGGAAACTCAATTCATAATTGAGTTGTCAAACTCGGCCACACTTTCTTTCTTTTACCCTAAAATATTCTAATATTTGTTAACTAGATTATAGAGCCCGTCTATTACACGGGACTGTATAATAGAAAAATATAAATGAAATAATTTGTACAAAAATTTATATAACTAAAGTATTTTCATCTTCCATGTCAAATTTGGGTAAAAGATATTGTATTTAATTAAAAAGGTCCGTTAAGTCTTGTAATCAATTGTTACATAAGCCCTTTATAATCCCTCCTTGTAGGACCAACAACTGAAATGGATCAATTTTTCCACCCAATTTATTCTTCAAACTGAGTCACACCACATTCCAAATAATACATCTAAAATTCTATACAACCGCTACTCAAACCACAATTTCCACATAACAATAAACAAAATCCTCCAAAAAAAAATGGCATACCTGCATTGCAAGTTTATTAAGTACACAATTATATTTGCATCACCTGTTACACCGGATTGGCCACTATGTTGTTTTAAAACTTAAATTTGAAACAATAAAAACTAAATCAGTAAAAGTTCAGATCGGATGGACCTTAGCAGCACGAGTGAGACATACCATGTGCGCGTGCATGTTGCTGCATAGTATCTTTGTACCAGGCTTTCCAATCGTGTATCTGCATCAAAGAAATATGTAGGTTCCCACATTTGATCATCTTAAAAAAAAAAAAAAAAAAAAAACCCTTAAGTGTGATTTTTTATAATTGTTTAAATTGTCACCTTATCTAACTTTAAGTATCAATGCCGAAGGTTAAAGGGGTGTTTAGATGTCTGATTAAATGTGACTTTAGGTTGTAATATAATCAGTTAAAAATAAATGTTCAGCAAAAATGAATTGTGATTCTGATTTTCTGATTACTGAGGATCAAAGCAATGAAATTTAGGGAAGCATGTAAAGAGTAGTTGTAACAAAGTTAACGATTATGAAAATCACCTAATCATCACTAACTTTTTAATAGGAGTTGGGATGCTAATTTTCAGAGTGATCATCACCGCTTCGTAAATAAGAATAAAAATAAGATAATGAATTAATCAAAGAGATAGTCAATCGCTAAAGTTTTAAAAACAATAAGCTACATTTACAATTAATTTAAAAGTATAATTTCTTACGGCTGTAACATACCTATGTTAAGCCATAAATTTAATTGTCAAAAGTTAGAGGGTTATTATTGTAACTAGTAGAATATATATAAAGCTCTTTGTATTCAATATTGAATTATGAATGAAATTATGAGTTGATATGGTATCAACTTGTAAACCCTAAATAACCCTAAGGGGCTGTTTGGTAGCCTCTTAATGCCCATTCAGATGCTACCTCTTAATGGTTTAAAACCTCTGAATGAATGAGAGGTAACCTCAAGTCTGAATGGTTAAGAGGTAACCTCTGAATGGTAAATCATCACATGTCACATTCTTCTACCTTCTCATTGATAAAATTCTTAATGGTTCCATTAAGAGGTAGCCTCTTAATGACCATTCAGAGGCTACCAAACAGCCCCTAAATCAATTAGCCGGCAATAACTTGAGGGCTGATATTCCGTAATATTTTTTTTTTTATAACAGCGATAACTTGAAAAGAAGAAAGAGGATAGCAATAGTGCTTTTTCGTGAAAGAAAAGAAGATATTTTGAAAGATAATTTTCGTGAAAGTGGTGATCAGAAGCAAAAGGTCAAAACCAAGTGGAGGATTTTTAGTTTTCTTTTGGGGACTAATAATTTTTCGAAAATCAGTAAAGAAGGAAAATGATTCCTTTTTTTTTACATAACATCGACCTGCAACAAATCTACAGCCAACATCGAATCAACAATTGTCGCAGTCATCTAATCGGTTCTACTCTCAGGTATCAAAATCATTGTTTTTCTCATCATGACATCGATTACTGCCTTCAGTATTCAAGAACGTACATCCCATAATTCACACAAGTTTGCATTCAATCTTACACCAAACAATTATGGCTACTGGAAAGCCATGATGGAACCGTTTCTAAAGGCTAATGCATTATATTGTTATGTTGACAACACGTTATCTTGCCCAGAAGAGAAAATTACAACCGGTGATGTTACTACTACAAACCCTAATTTTACAAACTGGATTGCTAATGATGCACACGTCCGCATGATTATTATATCCACCATTTCCGAGTCTTCGTTTCAACACATCCAAGGAGACACGGCTCGGGAAGTGTGGTTAAGTCTAGCACGTGCATATGCTCCTTCGAATGCATCTCATGAGTTCACACTAAAAACGCAGCTTTTAAAGATTTCAATGAAAGATGGTGAAAAAGGTATCGATTATCTCAGCCGCGCTCAAGAATATGCAACGGCTCTTGCAAATATTGGTGAACCCGTCAAAGACAAAGATCTCGTCATGCTTACTATAGCCGGGTTACGTGAGGAATACCATGGTTTGAAAAGTAATCTTCTTGCCCGCTCCCCACCGGTTCAATTTAACGAGCTTCACGGCCTTATTGGTGATCATGAATATATCACTCGGTCCACTGTTTCTTTATCATCGGCCTCTCCACAAGTCTTCAATGTTACCACTGCCGCAACAACTACTTCCCCGACCCCCGATTTGGCTTCAATTCAGCAGCAGATTACCAACCTTCAACTTTTGGCAAACCAACTTGCTTCCACAACTCAACCGTCGGCCTCACCATCGGCTCCTCAGGCGAATTATGCTTCTCGGTCTGCTTCTTCAAGACCGACCCGTGGATATAGTCGGGGCCGTGGGTTTTCTCGCGGGGGTCGTGGCCGTGGTGGTTCACAAGGCTCTCGTCAATTTGCTTGGGCGTCCACTCAAAATATGGTTTACGGTCATTGCAATAGGTGCGGTATTGGTCATATTCCCTCACAGTGCCCGAATCACACCGGATCCTCTCGTGGATCACCTCAAGTGAATTATGCTAACTCGGAGGCGGGCTCATATACTACTTGGACCTCGGATACAGGCGCTAATTCCCATGGTACTCCTGATCTTGCTAGTATGGACAACTCGGACGTCTATTACGGTAATGACTCCCTCTATGTTGGTAACGGTAACTCTCTTCCAATTCTTCATATCGGTTCAAAATCCTTTTTTACCTCAAACAAAAACTTACAACTTAACCACATACTTCATGTCCCGGGCTTACAACGTAACCTACTTTCCGTTCACAAATTTTGCAAAGATAACAACGTTTTCTTTGAATTTCACACTTCTTTTTTTGTTGTTGTGAAGGACGAGGCTACCAGGGCTATCCTCCTCACGGGCCCCAGTGACCAGGGTCTTTACACCATTCGCCTACCTTCTTTTCAACCGGTTTCCAAGATGGCGTTCACTGCTTTTCGAGCTCCATCTACTATGTGGCATCAACGATTTGGGCATCCTCACTTTCGAGTTTTTCAACATATTGTTAAAACATTTTCTTTACCTGTTTCTGACAAACTTTGTTCATCTTTGTGTACTTCTTGTCAATTGGGAAAAATGTCCAAACTTACTTTGCCTATTTCATCTTTTCGTAGTAAAAACATATTTGATTTGGTTTATTGTGATGTTTGGGGCCATACTACCACGCCCTTTGACGGTTATCGTTATTTGTTGTTATGTGTTGACCATCATACCCGCTATATGTGGTATTTCCCGCTCATGCAAAAATCTTACGTTTTTACCACCTTTACAAATTTTGTTCGCCTAGTTGAACGCCAATTTAACACCAAACTAAAAAGTGTTCAAACTGATTGGGGTGGCGAGTTTCAGAACCTTACTCAGTTTTTTACATCCCATGGTATTTTACATCGTCGCTCGTGTCCTCATACGAGTGAACAGAATGGTATTGTCGAGCGTCGCCACCGCCACATCGTGGAAACCGGTCTCACCTTACTAGCCCAATCCAAACTACCTCAAACTTTTTGGTCATTCGCCTTTCAAACCGCCGTCTACCTCATCAATCGTCTACCTTCTCGTCTTTTCTCAAACAAATCCCCATATCAACTAGTTTTCCAACGTCCTCCCGATTACTCATTTCTTTGAGTTTTCGGATGTCTCTGTTTTCCTTATTTACGTCCATATAACCAACACAAAATTGATTTTCGTTCTACTCCTTGTATATTTCTCGGTTATAGCCCGTCTCATCATGGATATCAATGCCTTGATCAAACTACTCACCGAATCTACATTGCTCGCCATGTCCGATTTAACGAGCATGTTTTTCCCTCCCTTACTGAACCCTCCATCGACCCTCCTTCATCCTCCACAGCAGCTACTTCCTTTTCTACAATTCCTGATCCGCCATTAACCATTTTCGATAACCCATCCATTCCTACAACCGAACCATCGCCACCCACCCCACCTATTTCCGAACCTGTTCAAACCGCCCCTATTCCTCAGACCAACACCACCCAACCTACTTCCTCTTCTTCGCAACCAACCACGCCCCGTTACCGACCTCCTCACCTTCGGCCACATCCTAAACCCCGAAAAATTTTTGACCCTTCAGCCAATATCGCCACCACCGCTACCGTTCTTTCTGAACCGACTTCCTTTACTGTTGCCAACGAATCCACGGAGTGGCGTCAAGCCATGGCAGCCGAGTTGCACGCACTACACATAAACAAAACATGGTCGTTAGTTCCTCCGGTTCCAAATTCTAATGTTATTGATTGAAAGTGGGTTTACAGGTTGAAAACTGATCAGCATGGGAACCTGACTAGACACAAGGCCCGATTGGTAGCAAAGGGTTTTTTACAGCAGTCTGGCATTGATTATCATGAGACGTTCAACCCTGTGGTCAAACCAGCCACCATCCGCACGGTTCTTTCTCTTGCCGTCTCTAACAATTGGTCTCTCAAACAACTTGATGTGCAAAATGCGTTTTTACACGGTGATCTACATGAAACAGTCTACATGCGTCAACCACCGGGCTTCGAGGATGCTAAACATCCTAATCATGTTTGCAAGTTGCACAAATCCCTTTATGGCTTAAAACAGTCGCCGAGGGCATGGTTCACCAAACTCTCAAACGTCTTACAGCATCTTGGTTTTCATGGTTCCAAAACTGATCCATCATTATTTATCCTTAACCGCTCGGGTACACAGGTTTACCTACTAGTTTACGTGGACGACATCATTATTACAGGCAACGATCCCAACACAGTTAATCGCATTATTGCCTCACTTGGTCAGCAAGTATCTCTCACTGACATGGGTCGTCTTACTTACTTTCTTGGTATTGAAGTTCTTCACACCTCTTCGGGTCTTATCCTATCTCAACGGAGGTATATTCAGGAACTTATTGATCGAGCCGGGTTAAAAGAATCGAAACCGCTTGCAACACCTACAAATGCCAAAACAGATACGATAACCAAGGACGACCCACTTATGTCCGATCCTAAAAGATATCGCCATTGTGTTGGAGCACTTCAGTATGCCACTTTATCTAGGCCCGGCATTGCCTACGCTGTCAACAGGGTATGTCAGTTCATGCATGAACCTCATGAATCTCATTGGACGGCTGTCAAACGTATAATTCGCTATCTCAAGGGAACGTCTCAACTGGGCCTTCGTTTTACATTGAACTCAACGTCTACATTACATGCCTTTGCTGATTCACATTGGGGTGAGCGGTTGGTTCCTATTACAGCATATTCGGATTCCGATTGGGCTTGTTGCCCGGTCGACCGTCGATCCACGGGGTGCTATGCTATCTTCTTGGGTTCGAACTTAGTATCATGGTCAGCTCATAAGCAGAAAACTGTCTCTAGGTCGTCTACTGAATCCGAATACAAGGCTATTGCTGATACGGTTGCTGAACTAATCTGGTTAAAGTCTCTTCTACAAGAACTGGGAGTTAAGTTGAATAAACCCACTCTTTGGTGTGATAATCTTGGAGCTACGTATCTTTCAGCAAACCCGGTGTTTCATGCTAGAACTAAACATGTGGAGGTAGATTTCCATTTTGTTCGTGAGCAAGTCAGTCAAGGAAATCTGAAGGTTCAATTTATTAAAACAGATGATCAAATTGCTGACATCTTCACGAAGCCGTTATCAACTCAAAGATTTGAATTTTTAAGATCCATGTTGCAGGTCGTTACCCGCCCTCAACTTGCGGGGGAATGTTAAGCCATAAATTTAATTGTCAAAAGTTAGAGGGTTATTATTGTAACTTGTAGAATATATATAAACCTCTTTGTATTCAATATTGAATTATGAATGAAATTATGAGTTGATAACCTAATTATTCAAATGTGTTTTTTTTTTCTTTTATCCTAAATACTCAAGAAGCATAATCACAGATCACTTGCACACCTATGCAAAAACTTAAAAATGATCACTGTGAATTCAAGTTGTCAGTTGATGGTCTATTTGGGTTCTTCAAATTGAAATAATCACTATGAAATTTGTTCTAACAAAAACGTAAGAGCTTTCAAGCATCTGAATCAATATTTTTCATAAACTGAGGAACAACAATAACAGCATCTTCCATTTCTGGCCTTTTTCTCACAAACCGAATTAGATCCCCAAATCGGTAACTACTCAAACTAAAAAACACTTTTTACAACTTTACTATGTTTCTTATGATTATCGCTGCTTTTAAAGTATGTTCATTTGTTGTAGCTTCCAAACTAATCACTTTTGCAACTTTTTGACCAATCTATGCCCTCAATAGCGATTACAGATACTTTTAAACTACCTGAATTTGCATTCCCCCTATTGCTTGTTTCCTTAAATTGTTTCCTTTCCCCTTATTACCTGTTTGCGTCGAAACGGTTCGGGTCAAAGTGATACGGGTCGAAATGATACAGGTCGAAATGGTAAGGGTCGAAATGGTTTGCGTCGAAACGGTTTGGTTGAAACGGGTCGATTCGAAACGGTACGCATCAAACCATTGGCGTCGAAACGTTACAGGTCAAAACCGTTCGCGTCAAATTGGTTCGATTCGAAACAGTACGGTCGAAACGGTACGCATCGAAACGGTTCGCGTCGAAACGGTACGGTTCGAAACCGTTCACGTCGAGGCGGTTCGATTCGAAACAGTACGGGTCAAAACCGTTGGCGTCGAAAAGTTACCGGTCAAAACCGTTCGCGTCGAAAGAGTTCGATTCGAAACGGTACGCGTCGAAATGGTTCACGTCGAAAGAGTTCGATTCGAAACGGTACGGGTCAAAACCGTTCGTGTCGAAACGTTACGGGTTGAAACCGCTCACGTCGAAACGATACGAGTCGAAACTATTCACGTCGAAACGGTTCGGATCGAAACCAGTATGGGTCGAAACAGTTCGGATCGAAACGGTACGGGTTGAAACGGTGCGGTCGAAATGGTCCAAGATTCCCATGAATTTACTTTAATTCCTGCACATATAGGAAGGATTTTGAATTTCTTTAGTTGAAGGAATTTGAATGAATTCATGCCTAATTCCAATTCCAATTCCATTGTCAAACAAACACATGAAGATTGGAATTGGGATTCCAATTCCATCAAATTCTGTGAAACAAACATCTTAAGAGATGGAATTCAAATTCCAATTCCCTTAAATTCCATTAAATTTCTTGCAAACCAAACGCCCCTAAGAACATTGCAGATGGGTAAGTTTTATCTTTGTTTGTGCAATTGTTGTGCCTAAGATGTTTGTACTTCACCTTAGTTTACAACACAATAGTATTTGTATTTCTACCATATAAGCTCTCAAATGATAAGGCCAAATATTTGATGATAAACCACATGTTTTTAGTGAAAACTAGCCATATACACTACGCACACAATTGTACTGGTGCTATCAACATATACATTAATATAATCGGTATAACTATCCAAAAATATATATATATATATATATATATATATATATATATATATATATATATATAACACCTTCGAATATTAAAAACTGTATTTTCTATCTGGTTTCTTCCTTACTAGTGAGCATTTAATCTTTTAGAGTTTGAGTGGATCATTGCCAATTTGCCATGGCTAAGTAATAAAAAATAAAAATAAAAACAAAAACACAATCCAAGTTCTTAGGAATATTTGATAAGCCCAGAATAAGTTGTGTGGGCCTTTAATAAGCTATGATGGCCTTTATAAAGTTCCACTTTATATTTCATACCACCTCAGCCCACGGCCTAAGCTGCAACAAGAATTTATTTTGGATTTGGTCAACCTATTGCTTTTAGAAACCAGTTGATTTTTTATACAACTTGTTACAATTTACTTGAAATGGACTATACAAGTCAAATTTGTATATTAAATCTAATAGGTATTTAGGACTCTTTTCCCTTATTCTAGGGACCACGGAAGAAATTGATTATATCGTGTCAAATTTGGAATCCTCTGTGTAGGAATGAGTCAAAGTGTATAAAAGAAGTTGACACAATATCACAAAGGTTATATCCGTTAATTACAAGTGTCAATGCCAACCTTGTTGGAGTCGAAGCTCGAGTCAAGGGATTGAAATCAAAGTTGCAAATTGGATCAGGTGGCGTGCCAAGACTACTCTTGCATCTTCTGTTTATGATGAAATTTGTGGCAATTTTCATAAATGTTGCTTTGTAGAAAATATCCAGGAGGAGTCAAGTAAGAAGGGATTGCAAAGATTGGAAAGGTCTTGATTGTTCTTGACGATGTTGATCACCTTGACCAATTAAATGCATTAGCTGGATCACACGAATGGTTTGGCGAAGGAAGTAGAATAATAATTACAACAAGAGATATTCATTTATTAAATGCTCACAAAGTAGATGTGATGCACCATATTAGCTTCTTAGATGATGATGAGTCTATCAAGCTCTTTTGCAAGCATGCACCTCGTGATAACAGATCTATAGAAGATTATGAACTGCTTTAAAAAAATGTGGTTTCTTATGCAAGTGGGCTCCCATTAGCACTTAAAGTTTTGGGTTATTTTCTACGTGACAAAGATTTGAAAGAGTGGAAGAGTGCCTTGGCAAGATTAAAAAAGATACCAGATCATGATATTGTGGAAAAGGTAAAAATTAGCTATGATGGACTTAAAAGCATGGAGAAAGAGTTTTTTCTTGATATTGCATGTTTTCTAAGGGGAGAGAAGAAAGACAGGGCAATGGAGATCCTTGATGCTTGTAAATTTGAATCTATTATATGTGTAAAGGTGTTGTTACAAAAGGTGCTCATAACTATTTTGGATGGTAAGTTTGATATGCATGATTTGGTACAAGAAATGGTGTAAGTGCAGTTCCTGCCGGGTAACTGTGGCTTATCAGTTCTGGTCAACCAAAGCATAAGTCCAAGTTAAAGTCAACCATAATGAAGAATTCAAGATCACATGAAGACCATGCATTGATCAAGGGGGAGTTGTTAATGCACTTTGGGTGAAAAGTGCATGCCTTCAAATTGTTAGGGTCTTTATTGTACATGTCTTGAAAGATAGTCCTAGCTTTATCCTTGGACATTTTGTCCAAGTTTTAGGAAAACTTTTGTCTGAGTTTTATGTTTTGGGCAAAAGTCAGAGCTTTGTGTAGATTGTGTTGTCCGAACTTTAGTCCCTAGTCTATATATGTGAGTTGTATAGGATTAGGGCAAACACAGACAAAACGTAGAACGACAACGAAAGAACGCTAGAGAAAGCTTGGTGCACCTCTCACAAGATCCATTCTTCATCACTGTGTGTATTCTAGAGAGAGAGAGGGAGACTATGTGTTAGTGAGAGAAAGCTAGGTTTAGATCTTTGTGATCTAAACCAGCTTGTAGATGATGTATACTCCTTTGGTTTGTGTAATCTGTGATGACTGATTCATCAATAAAGAGATTCATCTTCTACATATTTCTATCTTGTTCATATTTTGTTCTTCATGTCTTGAATCAAGTGCAATGTTTGATGTTCGTCATCGATCCGGTGCTTTAACAGTGGTATCAGAGCATGGTTACCGATTCAGAATGGTCTAACCGCCTTCTGAATCACCATTGCTCTTGATTTGATGTTTGTTTCTGCCAAACATCTTGAAGACGTGAAGATTTTGGTCCAGATATGAAGATATTCGGGTTGTGTTGGAGAAAACTGCTGGGTTTTTGGAGATCTAGGGTTTTGATCCAAAAAAGGATTGTCTGAGTTTTAAAACTCTGTGTTTGTGTTTCCGGGGTTTTGGTGAACTAGTGTGAAGTCACACTAGGGAGATAGTCTGGAGATTTTTTTTCTGAGCTTTATCCGAGTTTTAGAACCTTCAAAAAGGTCAGAGTTTTAGAACCTTCAAAAGGTCAGAGTTTTAGAAACTTCAAATGGTCAGAGTTTTGAAACCTGAAAGTGTCCGAGTTTTTGTTCCATGTATTACAGTTATCAGTTCCGAGTCTTCCTTAGATTCAATCAGAGTTTTGATTATCTCACTTTTTAGTTCCAAGTTTTAATTTTCACATCAGTTCTGAGTTTTTCAATGATTAATGATTCCGAGTTTTCTACAGTTCAGTGTTAACACTATTCAAAAGTTAAACAAACTCTTCAGTTCCGAGTTTTGTTGAAACCATTCAAACGCTCTTCTGTTCCGAGTTTCTTAACTGTTTGGTTTTCAGAGTTTTTAAAACAGAAAATTGTTCCGAGGTTTGACCTTTGTGGTTAACTGTTCTGAGTTTTTTCCATTTAATTGGTCAGAGTTTCTTATATTCAGAGCTTCTTTTATTGAGTTTCTTATATTCTGAGTTTTCAATTTTTGAAGGTCTGAGGTTTAGCTAGTTCTGAGTTTTTAATTCTTGTTCATTAGTTTGAGGTTTAGCCTCTGTGTTAAAGTTCCGAGTTTCAAACTATGTGTGTGTTCCGAGCTTTAGAAATGTAAAGATACTCAGAGTTTTTATATAGATACTCATCCGGTCCGAGTTTTAGCACCGATAAGATTAACAATAAGTCTGACTTATGTTGTCCGAGTTTTAAAAATTAAGTCCGAGTTTTGTGGATCATAGGTATTGTGTCCGAGTTTCTTTACACTCATTGAGTCCGAGTTTCTTTACACTCTTTGAGTCCCAGTTTTAAGCCTATTCTTTTTCCGAGTTTTAGTAAGGTTAAAATGGTTCCGAGTTTCTACATGTTGGTTCCGCTTTTTATCAGATTTCGAGTTTTAAAAGGTTGACCAATTTGTTCCGAGATTTGGTTTCGGAATTCACAGCCTTTTGGTCCGAGTTTTCGAACTGTTTCTGTTTATTCCAAGGTCCGAATTTTAGCTATAGCTTGGTATTGTTGAGGTTAGTCAAAGTTCCATGTTTAAAATCCGAACCTTGAAGTCCGAACTTTAACATCTGTTAGTTAAAGTTCTGAGTTTTAGCTGCAGTCTTTACCAACAACAGAATTCACAGCTTTTCAGTCCGAGTTTTGTTCTTGACTGCCAGTCCGAGATTAGTCTTTCGGATAGTAGTCCCCGGGTTTCTTCAGAGTTTCCTTTATTTCTTTGCTTGTTTTCGAATTCATTTGTATTTTACATACTGTTCTGATGATCTGATCCAACGTTTCAAGAGCTTCTGGGTTTTACGAGTTCCGAATTTTCAAAAATTCCGGGTTACCTGGGGTACCGGAGTTTTAGCTAAATTTAGAAGTTTGTGTTGTTCGGAAGTTTCGAGTTGTGCATGTTCCGAGTTTTTCTAGTTATTCCGGGTTACCTGGGGTACCGGATAACTAACTAAGAGTCAGAATTATGCGTAGTTTGGAAACTTGAAGTCGGTTTCGGATTATCGAAAAGTTTTATGGTACCTATGTTGTTCGGATCAAGTGAGGAGGTGAAGAGAATAAGACTTGCTTGGATTTTTGTATTGTTTACAAAGAAAAAGGGGGAGTAAAAATTAAATTTTGAAGTTCCTATTTTCTTTGTAAATATAAATCTTGTGCGTGAAATAGCTCGTGTGTGATGGAGTTTTTGTCACGTGTGTTTATGTTATTAATCAAGTGTTGACGTGATGAAGTTGAATTCTCGGTTGGTGACTAGTTGAAGATTGAGCCTTATTAAGTTGCTATTTAGAGTAGAGAAGATTAGTTCTGGTCTCGAAATAATGTGGGGCTTCTTGATTTGAGGGGAAGGTCGGAGATGAAAGCCATTGGGGATTCAGGGGATTCTTGAAGATAGGAGATTGATTCATGAAGATTCGTGACGAGATGAGATCATACATGAAGGGTTGAAGACTTTTGATCAAGATGGTGGATGTACTTTTACAAAGTTCAGTTTGTTATTAACTTATCGAACTGAGCTTCATGTCTTTGCGAAATTTGAAGTGTTCAAGGTTGGGCATTGGAAATCCAATGTTTCTTTCTGCTACCGTTTAGGTTTGAAGATTAATGTTTCGAGCGATATTCCTACATGTGGTTGTAGGTCGGTTCGCGTTAACTTGATTCGGGAGTAGTTTGAGGGGGAGGATCTACAGTGTTTGATGTTGGATTCTTCGGGTTTCTCAAAGCGGCCTTAAGTGATTGTTAGCAAGTCTTTGATTAGAAGGGTTGAAGATCACTGTGCTCTGCCAGAAAAATCAAGTCTCAGCCAAAGTTGAAAGCTAACATGATATCTTCAGTTAAATGGGAGTCTGTAAGTGCAGTATCCGGTGATTGAAGATTAACGATGCCACACAGAACTGATGCAACAGTTAAGGGGGAGACTGTAAGTGCAGTTCCTGCCGGGTAACTGTGGCTTATCAGTTCTGGTCAACCAAAGCAGAAGTCCAAGTTAAAATCAACCATAATGAAGAATTCAAGACCATATGAAGACCATGCATTGATCAAGGGGGAGTTGTTAATGCACTTTGGGTGAAAAGTGCATGCCTTCAAATTGTTAGGGTCTTTATTGTACATGTCTTGAAAGATAGTCCTAGCTTTATCCTTGGACATTTTGTCCAAGTTTTAGGAAAACTTTTGTCTGAGTTTTATGTTTTGGGCAAAAGTCAGAGCTTTGTGTAGATTGTGTTGTTCGAACTTTAGTCCCTAGTCTATATATATGAGTTGTATAGGATTAGGGCAAACACAGACAAAACGTAGAACGACAACGAAAGAACGCTAGAGAAAGCTTGGTGCACCTCTCACAAGATCCATTCTTCATCACTGTGTGTATTCTAGAGAGAGAGAGGGAGACTATGTGTTAGTGAAAGAAAGCTAGGTTTAGATCTTTGTGATCTAAACCAGCTTGTAGATGATGTATACTCCTTTGGTTTGTGTAATCTGTGATGACTGATTCATCAATAAAGAGATTCATCTTCTACATATTTCTATCTTGTTCATATTTTGTTCTTCATGTCTTGAATCAAGTGCAATGTTTGATGTTCGTCATCGATCCGGTGCTTTAACAAATGGGACACTACATTGTTAGAGGGGAACACTATAAGAATCCTGAAAAACTTAGTAGAGTTTGTCAAGTGGAAAATGTTACAAACATATGTGCGATGGATGCAACAATGGTAATGTTTATACATTAAAAAAAATTGTTTACATGAACCACATCTTTATATATATATATATATATATATATATATATATATATGTGTGTGTGTGTGTGTGTGTGCGCGCACGCGCACATAATCGTTTTGTTCCCCTTCCCCATGTTCTTATCTCTACCATGAAACCATTTTGTTCCTCTTATAATGTACAAAAATTTGACAAGATTGAAGCAATAAGATTTAATTCGGCTATGTACGATCCGATATTGCGACAAAGGGAATGTTTGGCATTGAGCTTTTAGGGGCTTTTAGGAGCTTCAAGATTTAAACTTTTAAGAAAAAGCTCATACTCGGTAAAAAGTCTTGTTTGGTTGAAGGAGCTTGAAGCTTTTAGGTTAACAGCTTGAAGCTTTTGGTTGAACGCTCCTACTAGTAGCGTTTAGAAGGAACTACGAGCTTTTAGGAAAAAATGACTATTTTAACCTCTAAAGATAATAAATTTCTTAATGCACAAACTTTTTAAATTTTTAGTTATGTCCATTTTGGTCATTTTATACATTTTATTAAAAGCTTCAGCTACTCTGCCAAACACCAAATATATATAAAAAGCTACTAGCTACCAGCTACAGCTACCAACTACCAGCTACCAGCCTCCAGCCACCAGCTACTTTTGCCAAATATACCCAAAATCATCAAGTTGTTGCATACACGAAGAAACTTCGTTGGATTGATTGGAGCGGTCGCTTGTTTGCCATTTTTAATCCCTCTAACCTAATATTTAGGTTATACAAGGGTTTTAGAGCATGTGTAACTTGGATTTTGTTCCGGAAGTGTTATGAATTTCGTCTTGCTCGATCGCACGATTTCGTATTTCGTAAATAAAAATAAACAACTTTATTAAAACACAAAAACAATTGAAATTGTACAACTGTTAAAAATCTACAAATGTTACACTCAGCCACAACCGTCAACATTGTTTGTTCTTTCTTGCAGCAAGGGATACTGCAAGAAGGCCTAGTTCAAGCACAAAGTTGATTACTCTATCTTTTGAAGATCTTGCTTTGGAGACTACAAGAATACGTTACTAAAGATCAAGTTGAAGACTTTATCTTTTGAAGATATAGGTTTGAATCGATTGATTTATTAAATATGTTGTATTTTATATTTAATTTTGTATGAATTTGTACACGGTACGGATACTACAATTTCCTAAAGTAAAAAGACAATTTTTATATTTATTTATATTTTTTTTATTATAATTGTGATCCATATCCTACTCCTTTAATCCAAGAGTTGCAAGATCCAAGTAAATTTGGAAAGCAAATGTACACATATGCTTGTTGATCATAATTGCGCTACTTGTACAACATGCTTCTTAAATGATAAATTAATGTTAAAACTTAATAATAGATAATTTTATGCATTTTAAATCAACAATTCTAACTGTGTTTATGAGAAAGTACTTGTTAGAGTCAATGTTCTTTTGGTGCATCAGCAAAAATAGAGGTTATGGGTTCGAGTCTTGATTGGAGCAAAACTCTAGGTTGAGTTAGGGGTTTTATCACGTTGGGCCTCCGGACGGTGGGTTTCCTCTATTATGATGACGGGCCAGGTCACCAGCGGCATCTACGTTCACGGGCATGAATGGTCTTTTGTCATTAGGTATGTTCCACCATCCAAAAGAGGTTTAATTGTTTAAGTAATAAATTAAAAGAAAAACAAATACTACTTTTGGAGTGGAACAGCAAACACCTAGAGGGTCTAAATGTAAATTCACTTAATCACATAACATGAAGATGCGATGTATCAACATGCTGCTCAAATGTTAAATTAATGTTAAAACTTCATAATATATAATTTTAATGCATTTTAAATCAACAATTCTAAATGTGTTTATGACAAAGTACTTGTTAGAGTCGATGATTTTTGTGCATTGGCAACCTCACGAACTTCTAAAGTGGAGGTTATGGGTTCTAGTCTTGATTAAAGCAAAAAAGTTCTATTTTGAGCTAGGGGTTTTACCATAGTGATCATACGGGTGGTGGGTTTCCTCTGTAATGTTGGCAGGCCGGGTCAACATCGTCATCTGTTCACGGACATGGATGATCTTTTGCCATTGGGTATGTTCTGCCATTGAAAATAGGTTAACTGTTTACGTATAATAAATTAAAAGAATAACAAATAATATTTTTGGAGTGGAACAACAAACATCTGAAAACTATAGGGTCTAAATTAAAAGAAAAACAAATAATATTTTTAGAGTGTTACGACGAGGGTGGCTGTCTTGGATCATTCCCTTATAACGATAACTAGGCATGAGCCCATTTAGACTTTCCCTTACTAGAACAAGAATGGCCAAGGCCCTACGGGTTTAATAAGTTCCTAGTATATCCTAACCCTATATATCTCCTTCTTCTAGTTCTCCTTTTTTATAATTTAAGATTTATTCTAATATATGCACAATAGGGCAATTTGTGTAATCTACTCCTTAGTATAGTTTCTTGACTTTTTTTATAATTCTAATTTATGCACAACAGGGCAATTTGTGTAATCTACTCTTTAATATAGACACAAACTATCTACACACCAAGTGTGTAGATAGCCAACCCAAAAAAGGGTTTTTTGTCTTCTATGCACACCCTGCAATGTCGAGCTGTGACCAAAGTGCGGCGTTTTGGTCCGGTCAACCAGACAAAAGACTGACGGGTGTCTGACGGGTCTGTTGACCGGACCAAAACGCCGAGCTTTGGCCGCGTTAACCAGACAAAAGACTGACACCCGGTCAGTCTTTTGTCTGGTTGACAGGAGCAAAACGCGGCCAAAGCTCGGCGTTTTGGTCCGGTCAACAGACCCGTCAGACACCCGTCAGTCTTTTGTCTGGTTGACCGGACCAAACCGCCGCTCTTTGGCCACAGCTCGACACTGCAGGGTGTGCATATAAGACAAAAAATGTCTTTTTGGTGTGCAAATAGCCAATTAGATGTGCCAATAGGTACACCCATAATATATTAGGTAGGTTAGAAATCAATGTCATATTAGGTAGGTTAGAAATCAATGTCAGAAGGAGCTAGACAACACAATGCAACTTTTTATATGATTTTTTTATTAGAACGTTTCTATTCAAGAAACTTTCTTCACTCTAGGGGTGTTCAGAAAAAATCGTAACCAAATAAAAATCGTAAACCAAACCGTAACCGTAACCAAATAAACCGAACCGAATAACGAATTCGGTTTTTGGTTTGGTTTCTAACCGAAACCGAATTGTGAATATGGTTTTTGGTTCGGTTTTGGATCAACATTTTATTTTTATTTGGTTTATTCGGTTTATTTGGATAACCGAATAAACCATTTAACTTAATTAATTATTAAATAAAAATAATAATATTTATAAATCTTTTACAATTTATTAGCCCAAGATAATTATTTTTTTATGCAGCCCAACCCAAAATACCCAAAGCCCAACTCAAACCCACTTGCTCGTGAATCTCATACCCTCCAAGTTTATTCGGTTTATTTTTTTAGGGCTTAGGTTTTCTTCATTTTCTTTAGCCGACTAGTCTGCTTCTCATACTATTCTTCAGCCGACTTGCTCGTGAATATCAAACCCTCCAGGTCTGTTCTAATCCCTTCGTTTGATCTGTTTCTCATACTTTAAAATACATGTGTTTTCAATAAAGTTGTTGTATTCATCTCAAATCCTCGTGAATCTGCACTTATGCTCGCTTTAATTCTTTATGAATTAGGTCAGAATGTCTATGGAGGGCGATTCTAATGCTGCTAGCAACTTGAATTCGGGCCGCTCGAATGAATCACAGAAAAAAAAAGAGGGTCTATGTCGAAAGGTCAAGTGTATGGCATCATTTCACTAAATACAAGGATGAAGATGGAAAACAAAGGGCACGTTGTAACTACTGTTCTGGAAATTATGCTGCTGAATCAAGTTCTGGGACATCTAACATGCGTATTCATGCTTCGAAATGTTCTGGTAATCCAAATAATTCTACCAATCAGTCACATCTTGCATTTAGCATAGATAAAGACGAGGAAACCGGGGATAGTAAAGTTAGTTTACAATCTTTTAGGTTTGACCAGAAGAAAGGTAGGAGAGCAATAGTTGAGATGCTAATTATTGATGAGTTACCTTTCAAGTTTGTGGAAAATAAAGGTTTTAAAAGAATGATGAGGATTGTTCAACCTGCACTTAAAATGCCATCTAGAAGTACAGTAACAAGAGATTGCTATGAACTATATATTGATGAGAGAGTTAAGCTTAAAGACGAATTGAAAAATCAGTTCATAGAGTTAGTTTGACAACGGATATATGGACGTCTTTGCAAAGAATCAATTATATGTGTCTCATTGCACATTATGTTGATCAAAATTGGAATTTACAAAAAAAAAGTGATAAACTTTTGTCCCATTTCCAGCCATAGAGGAAATGATATTGGACGATTAAATTTATATTTAATTTTGTGCCATTAGACTTGTTATTTATATTTTGTGCCATTAGACTTGTTGGAGAAAGACTTATGTTTGAAGATTATATATATTTTGTGCCATTAGACTTGTTAACTATTTATTCTCTATGATCTATGTTTTGAAGCTTTAACTTTCTGGTTGTGTCTACGACTGCTTTATGAATTTGTTTGCTTTATTTCACAATGAGACTTTCTTGTATTCATATATTGTTAGGTGTAAATTAGTGGCGATGTTCAGAAGTTGGAACACAAATATAAATATAAATTAGGAAAAAATTTACTTACGTGCAATTTGGTTAGATTTGGTTTATTTGGTTTCTATCCAAACCAAACCTAATTGAATTTGGTTTGGTTTGGATCGGTTTGCATATTCCTTATTTGGTTTGGTTTGGATTTGGTTTGGGGTACAAAATTTTGAAAACCGAATAAACCATAAACCGAACCGATGAACACCCCTACTTCACTCTTCTTTTTGGAGAAAAGTCTTCCATTGTGACAATGATATCAATCTCATAATTTATAAGTTATATTAGTTTAAAAAGTTGATATGACTAAATTTAAACTAAAAAGAGAGGTATATGTTTATCGTTTAGTATCAAACGTATATATTATTGAATAGCATTAGTGTAAGTATTATAATTGGAATTGTAACAACATATGTCCTAAGTGTAGATATGGGTCATGGGTATTATTGAATTGCATTAGTGTAAGTATTATTTATATAAAGGGTTGGCGTCGGTTTCCCGCCAACCATCAACAACTGTCATAAACGTTGAGAGTAACCGTCATTAGGATAGCTAGGGTATAGATGGTTGTATAAGACATTTCATTATCTCGAATGCAAGTTAATGTTTGATTAAATTCTCAACAAATATTGCAAGTGTGTTTTAGTGTGTTATATTCGATTTCAACAAATGGCATCAGAGCTGAGGTTTAGCGGATCTATGAATGCACCATTAGAAAAGAATTTGGACAATAAATTTGAAATCAAAGGTACTAATGGTGTGGATGTTTCAATTTATGAATTTGGCACTTGGATTCGGTTAGGAGGACCAAGAACATTCAAGTGGTCACAACGGTGGTGATGGAAGGGATTCGAGTGTAGAAACATTATGCATCAAAGTAAATGATTTCAATTTCGATCATGAAGGCAAGGGAAAACAAACGAAGGCTGGGGGCATCTACAAAGTTTAGAAAATTAGCAAGAGGAGAAATGGACCGGGGTCCTTTAGGAATCATGTGTGCCCATAATGCAATTGTTTAGGAAGTTTTAGACAGGTATGTAAGAACCGAATCAAACACTCTGAATTCATGGTTAAGGGAACGAATGAAGGTAATTGGAAATATGGCATATGAGTTTAATTCAAAAGAAATATACTTGTGGGAATAAAGGTTTGTTTAAAAACATCAAGAAAAGTTTTGGGATTAAAACCTACATCAACGGTTTTATCAAAGAATACTTTAGAGGAAAAGATCAGTCAAATTACCATTAATGGAACACATGAACTCATTGAATCAGTATATATGAAGAACATTAGTATAAGTATTATTATGATATGTCATAGGTATGGAAGACCCAACGGCTTACCGCTCGTATAAAGGGTAGGCGCTAGTTTCCCGCCAACCATCAACAAGTGTCATAATTGATGGGAGTTAGTTATGATCATTAGAATAGGGTATAAATAGATGGTTCTATTTAGGTTTTCCATTGATGGGAGTTACTTATGATCATTAGAATAGGGTATAAATAGATGGTTCTATTTAGGTTTTCCATTATCTCAAATGCGTGAAAATGTTTCATTAAATTCTCTATTTGAGTAACATCTATGTATTTTTTTCGAACCCATGTAAATGTTTAATTAAATTATGTATTTTGTTCATTTTAGTCATGATTTGATAAAAGTGTCAAATGACTTTCAATCGTTTTAACGAAAAAATGGCTTATTTGATGTGCTGTATGTATGTATATATCAATCTTCATAAAAAATATAACTAGATATAAAAAAAAGTTCATGTGAAAAGAGGAAACTGTTATAATCAAAGCTGAAAGTACAGGTCTTCAACCGAAGATTCACAAAAACCACCGATTACAAACAATATCAAACACGGTGACAAGAACCACCGATTACAAATAATCAATAAGCAGCAGGTCTTCAACCGAAGATTCTGCACAAATAATCTTGATCAGCAGCAACAGGATGATCTCGAACAAGGACAGAACACGGCAGCCTTTTTGGAATGTTCTAGAGAGCAACTATTGGTACTGCACTTTGTTTGTTGTGATATCGAGACAGAGGAGAGGACCGAGGATTAAATAAGCTAGGGATCCCTAGAAGCAGCCCACTGACGAGAGCCCAAGAGAACAGCCCAATCTTACACAAGCCCAATCTCGCACAAACGGTAAAAAAGCCAAAAAAAGGAAAATATATATTAAGAGTATTGAATTGGAAAGAAAAATAAGTATAAAAGATTAAGATATTTTAACACCCCCTCTCAATTTAATACTTGAAACAAAGGAACATGTTAAGAAGAGAACAAACCTTTTCATGCGGTCTTGTAGATAGGCCTTTCGTGAGAATATCGGCAGCTTGATCTTCTGTTTTGATTCCAACCGTTTGAATAATACCTTTAGATATTTTTTTCTCTAAAAAAATAGAGATCTATTTCGAAATGTTTTGTGCGTTCATGAAATACGGGGTTGGCTGCTATGGATATAGCAGCCATGTTATCACAAAATAACTGAGTAGGCAGTTTGACATCAACCTTTAATTCCGTTAATAAGTTGGAGATCCACATAACTTCACATGTCGCAGCACACATTGAACGATATTCTGCTTCGGCAGAAGATCGTGAAACGGTGGACTGCTTTTTACTCTTCCATGAAACATGATTATTCCCTAAAAAGACACAGAACCTGGTAATAGACCTTCGGGTTCCCAGACATTTAGCCCAGTTTGAATCAGAGAAGGCTTTCATTTCTAAAGGGTCCCCTTTTTTAAAGAAAATTCATTTCCCAGGGGCACCCTTTAGATATCTTAAAAGTCTCATAGCAATTTTAAAGTGAGCTTGAGTGGGAGAATGCATAAATTGACTGAGATAATGGACAGGATATGCAATATCCGGTCTAGTGTGAGAAAGATAAATTAGTTTTCCAACCAGTTTTTGATAAAGAGTTATATTTGCTAACGGCTGATTATCTTTCTCACACAAATGATTTAAAACATGATTGGGTTCCATGGGATAACTAACCGGTTTACAACCAGTCATACCAAATTCAGCAAGTAAGTCGAAACAATATTTTCTTTGAGTTAGGCAAACACCAGCAGTATTTTTAACAACTTCAAGACCCAAAACATATTGTAGGTTGCCCAAGTCCTTTATAGAAAATTTAGATTTTAGTAATAACTTGATTTGATTAACCTGCTTAGGACAATTACCAGTTATGATAATATCATCTACGTAGACAAGAAGAATAATAAAACTAGAATCTTTTGTCATAGTAAACATGGAATGATCACACTTACTTTGTTCAAAACCTAGATTAAGAAGAACGGAAACGAGTTTTTCGTTCCACATCCTAGGTGCTTGTTTTAAGCCATAAAGGGATTTTTTTAATCTACAAACTTTAGTCCCGTTAGATTGATCATAACCATCAGGTAAGCACATAAATACTTCTTCATTGAGCTCACCATAAATGAAAGCGTTATTATTATCAAGTTGGAAAACTTCCCAGTCAAAGTGGACAGCTAAGGACAAAACACATCTAATGGTGACCATTTTTACAACTGGTGAGAAGGTGTCAAAGAAGTCAATGCCTTCTTTTTGGCTAAAACCTTTAGCAACAAGTCTAGCTTTATATCTTTCTATTTCACCATTAGATTTGTATTTATTTTTATATACCCACTTACATCCAATAGCTTTTCTATTAGGAGGTAAGTCAACAATTTCCCATGTGTCATTTTTATGTAATGCTTCGATTTCTAAATTCATGGCATCAACCCAGTTGCTATCAGTTTTAGCTTCAAATTTTTTTTTTTGGGTTCACAACTTTTATTAAGGACAGCAGCAAAACACATTCCTTCAGGTGATAGATTAGCATAATTAAGGACCCTTTCTAGACCATATTTAACTTTTCCATCTACCACAAAATCATCAAGTTTGGAAGGAAATTTACTATTTCTAGAAGACCTCCTAAGAGTAATATTTGGTTGATCCTGAATTCCTCCCTCAGAATTGTTGTTATCCTCATATTCAGTGTCAGTGTCATGCTCAGCCCTGTCTGGTCCTGATTCTTCACTACTGGGTTGCTGATTGTCAGCCGTCCCTAAAGTAGCACTTGAATCAGTCGGCTGCTCAGACCCATGTCCTGATGAGGTGCTTGTTTGTGTACTTTCATCATTGAGAGGTTGGTCAACGTTAGGGTTTTGGGTGTAATTTAAATCGAATAAGTCAAAAAAGTTTAGGGTATTGGCTTCAAAAAAGGTATCAAGATCAACATATATTTTCTTTTCTTTAAATGGAAAAACGGTTTCATAGAACCTAACATCCCTAGAATAAAACATCACTTTTTGATCAAGACTCCAAAGTTTATACCCTTTTTTCTCATTTGAGTATCCAATCAAAACACATTTTTCAGCATGTATGTTAAATTTATCAGAGTTATTTAACACAGTGCTAAAACAAAGACACCCTACCACCCTATGTTGACTTAAAACAGGGGCAAAACCAAACACTAGATCATACGGAGACTTCCCATTTAAAACAGATGAAGGGGTCCTGTTAATCAGATAAGCAGTAGTAAGAACACATTCAGACCAGAATTTGAGAGGAAAACCCCCTTGAAAAAGTAATGTTCTAGCTACATTTAATAGGTGTCTATGTTTTCTTTATGTTTTTAGACCATTGCGATTTAGAAACAACACATTTGTTATGTGTTTTTTTCCATTGCGTTTTAGAATTTTTTTTTTTGTATTTTTGATTCATTGCGTTTAGAAAAAAAAATCATTTTATTGTGTTTTTATCCATTGCATTTTACGCATTTGGGTTATTGAAAACTTTTTTTTTTCAAAAGTAATGTGCTCGTTTAAAGATAAAAAGCGCTCGTTTTTTTGTACAATTTTTATAAAAAAAATAGTGTCGTGTGAAAAAAGTTATTAACGTTTTAGAAACGGGGAAATTGAAGGATGGAGAAACTATTGATTTGGATGGACTAGAATACCTTTAGAATAACCCACGCGCCTCCTTTTTTGTTCAATCTCACCCAGTTAATCTTTAGCCCTTGATTATTTAATAGATGATCAAGATTACTTTCTATCCTTCCTACATAACATGTTTTCATAACCAGACCGGTCAGTGAACCGGACGCTTTACTGGTTCGCTGGTCGAACCGGTTCAACCGGATTTGAGAACCGGATAATAAAATATAAACATATTAGTTTTAAATTAAAATTTTCTACTTTTAATAATACCCAACTGCTAATTTTATTACATCTTTCTTTAGTGTAGTTGACATGACAAATTCTTTTAGCCCTCATTGTATAAATAATATCCCAATAAAAATTCTTTTAGCCATCATTGTATAAATAATATCCCAATAAAAATTAACCTGTATTTGAGGAAACTTTGACAGTTTATACGTACAAGTTTTAAAACCATATGGCCCATTAGCACATAGTTTTAATTAGACTAACTCCAATGGTAGATTTGTAAAGAAGCTCTTGATGAGGTGGATTTTGTCCAACATTTTGGATGTATCGAAGGTTCTTTGAATTGAGAATATCTAAACTTGAAATCTTTCTGCAAGGGCTCATGTTTGCATAGGTTATTGTGCATTAAATGTAATTTAATATTCTTATTTAAGATTAATTTATATTTTATTATTAGTGGCTAGATATTAAATGAGATACGAATTAAATAACTCCACCAACTTCAAGTTTTTAATCAATTAAATTACTACCACCAACCAATTATTAAATAATTTTTGTTTTAATTTAAGTAGCTTTGTAGTAGTAGCTTAAAGGTTTACATCCCGACTGCTCACATGGACCCGGTTCAAAAAGCCCGACATGACACTGAGTGTACTAGGATTAAGGCAAAGTATAACATGGATTGATCGAGAATAGTTTATGTTTATGTTTATTTTTAAAATGTTTGTTTTTAAATTTAGTTTACTTTTGTTTTTAGGTAACGCAATTTCTATGTTTTTATGTTTTTTTTTAATTTTATTTAAATTATTTATCTTAATTATCTAATCATTTAATTGAATATATTTTAATAATTTAAGTAAGTGAACTTAAAAAAAAATGGGTAAACTTAAATAAAAAATGGTTGATGATGTGGAAAACACCGCTAACCTTCACAGTTCCTTATTTCTTCAAAGTTGATTTTTCTTTAGATGCTTGTTGTTAATGTTGGAAGTCGGATAAAGGATTGCCAGATCCGATGATGGCTAGATAGAAGATTATCATTGCAGTAGAAGCTGCAGCAGGTTTGGCCGTCGTAACCGCTTCCCGTTCCAACCTCCAGCCGTCCAGAACCGGCCGGTTACTTTGAAAACGACCCAAACATGTGTATTATTGTCTCTTTTTAGTTATACCTCAACCCACTAAAGATCATCAGTTCCTTTCAAACTTTTCGATAGCAACTACCCCATTTTGTTCCAGATTTACTTCCAAAGAACATGTCTTTCATTGAAGAATTGAAGCACCTGCATATTTCTCTCCAACACATATCATCTGCTACTAACGATTTTGCCAAAGTGATTGGAGCGGGTGGATACGGGAAGGTATATAAAGGCGAATCTGAAAAATATGGCCCCATCGCCGTAAAGCGGTTGGATCGCGATGGGGAGCAACGCCAAGGAGATGATGAATTTAATAAAGAGATTGATTTTCTTTCAGTTAATAAACATGAAAACATAGTCTCTCTTTGCGGATTTTGCTATGAAAAGGGCGAGAAAATACTTGTTTATAAGTATGAAAGCAAAGGGAGTCTTGACAGGCATTTAGATAGCACAGATCTATGCTGGACCCAACGTCTAATTATTTGTTTAGACGCTGCCCGTGGGTTAAAGTATCTTCACGATGAGGTTGCGCCTGAACATAGAATTCTCCATCGAGACGTCAAGAGCGCAAACATTCTTTTGGACGAGAACTGGAAAGCCAAAATTTCGGACTTTGGGTTGTCGAGGAAAGGTCATGCTACTGTGCAGTCTAGCTTTGTTATATCTCGTGCTTGTGGCACACCAGGATATATTGATCCAGAATACTATATTACAGGTCATCTAACGCCAAAATCTGATATTTTTTCTTTTGGGGTTGTGCTGTTTGAAGTTCTGTGTGGAAGGCTAGCATTTCGGCGGGTTAATGGCCAATTTTTTTATGTGTGGGTCCAAAAACATTACAAAAGGCAAACATTAGATCAGATCATTCATTCCGGTTTACATGAACAAATAAACCCAGCTTCCTTACTTACGTTTTCAAACATTGCCTATCAATGTTTGAGAAATGGAGAAGAACGTCCAACGATGAAAAAGATCGTGGAACAACTACAGAAAGCTCTCCATAATCAGCTAGTAAGTTGTACTCCCTTTAACATTTTCATTTCGTTATAGCGTTAAACTTCTATCAATCACCTTTCATTACAATATCTTTTTGTATGGTTGTTTGTCATAGGCACCAAGTGGACCATGGTCTATTTCTCACAATGATGATAACTTTGCTACTCTTCAGCAGAGACAGTCAAGGTTTTTTTCTTTCATGAAACAATTGATGAGCATTTTTTTAATGGGTACCGGTATTTTCGGTACCCACTTTCTAGTAATTTTTGTACTGGTATTTTCGGTTTGTTACCGGTATTTTACCGCATTTTACTTTTAAATACCGCTACCGTACCTTACCGAACATTTTTGTTACCGGTACCGATACCAAACTTTGGAGATTTTCGGTACTTGTACTTTGGATATCGAAAGTTTCCGTACTAGTACCGAGCTCATCCCTAATCCACATCAGAATTTGTCACTTGTCACGATCATATTCTTTCTCAACCTTACAAAATTTAGTTGCATTTAATAAATATAACTATGTCAAATTAACTTCCAAATTAAAGAAAAGCGAAATTCATTTCCTTTTAACTATTAATGAAAATTCAATAATGTCGAATTTTCCACTTTTTATCAAGAATTTCGAACATCACATTTTCCAAATCTCAGGGTTACAATCAAACCCAAACACGATGGGTAAACTTGAAACCCGGCACATTTGGGACTGGTTAAAGTCAGTTAATTGGGATTGGGATTAATTATTATTTTTTTCGCGGGCATAGGACGGGTTTGACATTTGATGATATACATTTTACTCGACCTAAATACCCGATAAAGTATACTTGGGATATAATTTCCACAGCAACTTTTCTATTCAGAAAGGGTTTTCTATTCAGAAAGGGATGGCGGCGCAGTTTGTTGCTCGTCTACCCGCTATCCATATGTAATTTGCCCTGATGATCCGAAATATTAATGGAAGTATTTTTATATAAAAAAAATTTCTTTTATTTTTATTATGTAATTTGTACTAATACCAATCTGAAGCATAAATTATGTAATTTGTACTAATACAAAGAGAAAAGACATTTTTTTTTCTTTAAAAGTCGCTAATAACATTTTTTTATCTTCTAAAAACTCGGTTACTAAAAGACTTTTTTTTTTTCTAAAAACTTGGTTACGTACTTGGACTATTTGGATACTAAATCAGTACTTATTGTAATCAACCCAACAGGATTACAGCATTGTCTTCTCAGCCATCTCCTGCCACTTCCCAATCACGGAAATATGATGTCTTTCTTAGCTTTAACGGAGATACCAGCCGTTCATTTGTAGATCATCTTTACGCGAATCTTGTACAACAGGTAAAACTGAAGATCTACAAAGATGATGTAAATCTTGTTATTGGTGAAAAGATTGCTTCACAATTAAAGAAGGCTATCGAAGAGTCCAAGCTTGCCATCATCATATTCTCTAAAAACTACGCCAACTCCATCTGGTGCTTAGAGGAACTTGTACATATAATGAAATGCAGGGCTGAGGGAGGGCTAATTGTTATACCTGTATTCTACGATGTGGAACCTTCCGACGTCCGGAAACAAACGGGGAGGTACCAAGAAGCATTTTCCAAATATGAGAAGAGGAACATCAAAAAAGTTGAATCGTGGAGGAAAGCACTGGCTGCTGCAACTAACATTGCGGGATTTGATGTCACCGGGTATGTGCTTGGTCAATTCATGAAATGTTTCTAATCTATGATTTAACTATGATTGCTAGTACCGTATAAGTTTTCTATGCATAATTAAGACCATACCTTTACTGATTAAACACATGTATTTGCATTACATCCTCTCATGAACTATGAACATGGAGCCATAGAAACACATATTATTTTCATAATTGCAAGTCTAGTTTTGGCATACCATTAGTTATGAACACACTAAGGTTCTAAACAAAGTTACAAACCATACGAAAAAGTTTCTGGTATAGTCCCCGCGGCACGCTTTATGATAGATTTCTCCATGTATTCTAGGGTGAAATGCATGATGCTATATGCCTTTGGAGTAATAGCGATACTTTGTGCCTTCTATCTGTTTAAAGGTTTACGTATTTGTAACATTTTATCAATATATACTTTTCTTTATATCATTATCAATGTTGTTAACATTGGCTTAATGGCACCTGGATGTTACATTATGGTGCAAAAGGTACTAAACTACCATATCGCCTTATGCCTTCTAAAAGTTTGCCAAAACAAATCACTCAAGGGTGCTTGAACAATTGTATTTTATTCTATGCCTTTGAAAATATACTTATATTTCTATAAACAAATTAGAGACGAAATATTTAATACTAGGCTCCTCTGTTTGGTTTTCACTTATTCATCCAACATTATGTTTTTATTATGTGAACATTATTTGGGCTCAAAACGAGCTGCTTCAACAGCACCTTGCTTCAGTTCATACCTTTTTTTATGTAAACATGTTTAGATAACAGTAGGGTAATTTAATTTGTCAAACAACATGTTTGTATTTTCCTTTGTGTTTCCTTTATGCAGACTTAACAAACAACAGGTTTTTAGTTTCCTTTATGTTGGCTGTTTAAATTGTCATGGGATCAGATGTGTTCTCGTAGATGAAACAATTTATTTGCCACTTATTAGGTTATCTAAATTTGTATGGTCTCTTGGTCCAATAATTGGATTGAATGAATTAAATTGATATGATGATGTCAACCAGAGATGGATTAGGTATAACTACAATTTTTATATGTACTACTACCTCAATTGTAGTTGTAACTGATTGATGTGTGAGAGTGAAGGATTAAGTACTTCATTAGATAAATGACTATTTGTGAGTATGAGATACGTATCACAGTTTTGAAAATTTGCAGGCGGCGTGAAGCAAAAGTCATAATTGAAATCGTTTACACAGTTACACATAAACTTCTTCCCCTTATGCCAACTGATGAAGCGAATGCTCAAACAAGTGACCAAACAGACCTAATAGGAATACAGACCCGCATGAAAGATTTGAGATCATTTCTAGAAATTGGGTTAGGCGGTGTTCGTATGGTTGGAATATGTGGGATTTGGGGAAGTGGCAAGTCTACTCTCGCATCTTCTTTATATGATGAAATAAGTCAAGAATTTGAAGGTTGCTGCTTTGTCAAAAATGTTCGTGCCGAATCAAGAAGACATGGTTTGAAAACATTACAAGAGAAAATTCTCTCAGATGTATTCAAATCAAAAACCATTTTAAGGAGCATTGAAGAAGGACTATCCATGATGGCAATAAGATTAATTGGAAACAGAATTTTAATTGTCCTTGATGATGTTGACCACCTTGACCACCTAAAGATGTTAGTTGGATCACGGAACTGGTTTGGTGATGGAAGTCGAATAATATTTACCACTAGAAACCAAGATCTGGTGAATGCTCACAATTGTATTAAACATAATGTGAGAATGTTAGATGCTGAAGAGGCTGTTGAGCTCTTTAGCTGGCATGCATTTGGGGCAAGTAGACCTGTAGAAGGTTATGTGGAGCTTTCAGGATGTATAGTTTCTAAATTTGGTGCTCATCCATCAGCACTTAAAAGTTTGGGCTCTTTTCTGCAAGACAAAGACATGATTGAGTGGAAGAGTACATTGGCAAGACTAGAAGGTATCCCTGATGATGAAGTTCTCGAAAAGTTTAACACCGGTGACGATGGTGTAAGTAGAAATACTTTTTCTTGGTTGGCTACTTGATACTGGCTGCTCATGGCCGGCTTTCAATGTTTAAAGCTGGCGACAGTGAACACATCAAGATATGTTTGGGAAGTTCACCTTTTTAGTTTTTAAAAGTTGATGTGGACATGCTGATAACGTGTAAATCATTGATTAATGCGATTTACGTCTTTATTTATGGTGTTAATTTTAATTTATATCAGTCGGATTGTAATTTCGAAAATCTGGCAAACAGGCCCAATTTAGAAAATCCTTATAAAGGGCTCCTCATGTATTGTAATATTCATTTAGATATTAATCTGCTATTTCTTTAAGAATTTTTATTCTCGTTTCTTTGCTTCCTGCCTTGTCTCAAATGTACATATCGTCTCTCTTTACAAAAAAAAAAAATGTTATTGTCTGTGTGTATATATGTATATTGTTTGTTAAGGTGTAGCGATATCAACTATGATGATTTAAATGTAAATTACCTCATTATCAAGTCAAGTGACAAAAGATGGTTTCAGTACCATCTCCATAGATAGATCAAAGATGCTTCGAAAACAACTTGTTATGTTCCATCTCGGATCACATTCTAGCTTGGACCTTTCTATCCTATTTTGAATATTTTAACCTCAACTTGAATCGATGACTTTCTTTTAAATCCACTAGCTTTGTTTGACTTGTGTACTTTCTCTTAAATCCACCAGCTTTGTTTGACTCATTGACTTTCTTATAATACTTTCTAGAGATATCCACTAGCTTTGTTTGACTTCGGGATTTATAAGGCTGGGAAACATCTGTTACAGCTTGTATTTTGAAAAAAATTTGGACTCCCCAATGTCTTTGGCTTGTGCACTTTCATTTGAAAAGAACTTTTGTTACTTTGTGACTTTGATGTAACCTTCCAGTCACCACATTTTTATGTTTCTAAAGGGCAAACCTGGTGCCATGAGGCTCCCGCTGGTGTCAGATCAACTTGAGCCTGATGTAAATCTGAATTTCTTATGAACAAATCTCTATATATATATTTCAACACTATAATGGCACATTCATCATCGTCTTCTCAGTTGTGGAATCATGATGTGTTTCTTAGCTTCAGAGGAAAAGATACCCGCAACACTTTTGTGAGTCATCTTTACTCGGCTCTTGAACAACAAAGAATTTACACGTACATGAACGATAAATCACTTCCACGTGGCGAATCTATTGGCCCATCACTCTTGAAGGCAATTCGAGAATCACGGATTGCCATCATTGTATTCTCCAAAAACTATGCAAGTTCTTCTTGGTGTTTGGATGAACTTGCATACATCATGAATTGCAAGGACACAAGACAACAAATTGTTTTGCCCATATTCTATGATGTGGATCCCTCTGAAGTGCGTGAACAAAATAACAAATTTGGAGAAGCGTTTGCCAAACATGAGGCCGAGAACAACAAAAAAGTTGAATTATGGAGAAAAGCACTAGTTTGTGCCAGTGAACTAGCTGGATGGGTCACTAAGAACATTGCAGATGGGTAAGTTTTATCTTTGTTTTCGCAATTGTTGTTGTTGATACACTATGTGGACACGGCTCGCTCGTTTCGGTTCCGGAATGAAGATCAAAGCTACACTATGTGGACGCGGCTCGCTCGTTTCGGTTCCGGAATGAAGATCAAGCCGATAACCTCCAATCGAGCTTTGATTTGAGCTTGTTGCTGATAATCTGTTGCTGAGATGCTGCTGTTATTTGTAATCTGCATGTTTGCTGTGTGCTGTTGTATGTCTTCGACGAAGCTCCACTAAGACCTGTGCATGAATGACGAAACTCCTAAACCAGCTGTCGACGAAACTCTGCCTTGGCGAAACCCATGTATGGCGAAACTCCCTTATGTACACATCCATGTTTTGTCATAATCCTCGACGAAACTCTTTGACTTTCGTCGATGTTGAAGTTTCGTCGCTGCCACAATTAAGTTTCGTCGATGCTGTGTAGCTGAGCAGCCTATATAAACATAACTGAGAGAACACAGCAAATGGGGAGCACAGACAGAACAGAATAGAGACACGAGAGAATTGAGAGTTTGTGAGAGCATAACTTTGTGTAATCTTGTAAACAAACTTTCGGTTTTAATACAAGTGAACTTTTAACGTTGAATCATTGTCTGTTTCGTGTTCTTACTCGGTTTTGCTTTCCCGGTTGGATTCCGCACAACCGGGTTGGTTCGTACACAAGGATTAGGCGACTAGATCCTCCGCTAGTCGGACCTACAAGTGGTTTCAGAGCCTTGGCTCTTCTCCTTGTCAAAACCGAGTTGTTTCCAGATTTGTTCTTGATTTTTGAAACAGAAAGTTTAAATTTAAAAAAAAAATCAAAATCAGGTTTAAATCTTTGAAAATCTTGTGTTTTTGCTGATTGTTCTTATAAAAATCTTGTTACTTTCCATTTATACATGTTAAGAAAGGATTTTTTATTGAACATTTGCGAAAAAAATTGTGTTCGGAATATTTTCAGGTGGCCGGAAAACTCATCCAGTTCATCATATCTTCATAACTATTCTTGAATAATCTGTGTGTTTGATCTGAATTTGAGTTTAAATTAAAGTGTTACTAATATTAAATTGCAAGTGTTTGAAAATAGTGTATATGTGATGATGGGTTGTTGAAAAGGAAGCTTCGAAAATCAGAAAAGCATGGTCTGTTTGAAAGTTGCTTTACCAACTATGAGTGTGTCAGGAGATAAGACTTAAATTGTGAAAATATCTTTACTTTGCAATCATAAGTCAACGAAATCCCCATAGTTTCGTAGAAGGCGACTTCGACGAAACCCCATAGAATTTCGTCATAAGCCAGGTTTCGTCGTGGATAGATTTCATCAAGGAGAGTTACGTCGAGCATTATTTAATCACAAAGGTTTCGTCGTTATCCTTGTTTCTTCAGAAATAGTGTTTCTCCATTCAAATTTCGTCATCACTGAAGTTTCGTCAAGCAGTGGTTTATCACATTAAATTTCGTCGAGAAACTTGTCAAATTTAAACAGAGGACTTGTAAAAGTGGTCTAATTGTTTGTTTTTAAGTGTTTAATCAGGTTTTCAATTTTATTCATCTAAAATGAGTTCGGATTGGTGGGGTATTCCGTCTAATACGGAAAGCAAGTATAGAAGCACGGGTTTGTCGCCATCATGGGCCGAATCTCCCGCAACCGCATATTCGTCTATTCCATCGCAAGCGAATCAAATTTCGTCAAGTCAATGGGCGTTCGTTTCAAATCAAAATCAAAGTATTCAGAGTATACTTTTAAGCGAAAGCGAGACCGGAAGTTTAAATCGCCCACCGAAACTGATGCACATAAATGAATATCCTGGATGGGTAGAAAGATTCCATGCGTATGTCCTTGGGCAAAACACGGAATTGTGGTTACGTTTTACTACAGATTTCGATCAAGCTCTTGAGGTTGCCGCTTCAACTGCCGCGACATTTTCCGATCTTTTGGAAGACGAGAAAAAGACATATGATTTAGAAAAGAAAGCATATTCTATTCTAACTCAAGCGTTGAGCAAGGATATATATCATCAGTTTGTCAGCTTCAAGACGACAAAGCGGTTGTGGGATGCATTGAAGACGAGAGGTCTAGGAAATGAAGCGACACGCAAATTGCGACATGATCTTTTCAAAACGGAGTTTGATGGCTTCGTTTGTATGGAAAGGGAATCTTTAGGAGACTTGATAAGTCGATATTATCACTTATTGATTGAGTTAAGTAACTTTGGGGTAGTAGTGACTCCAGAAGAAGTTGTTATCAAGTTTGCCGACGCATTACCAGTTCATTGGAATGGTTTCTTGGAAATCTTGAAGTACAACGGTACTTTGGCTGCGACAAACATTAATGATTTCATTCAGCTCTTGGAGAACAAAGATCAAGAAGAAATCAGGAAGGCCAAAAGGATTCCAGTGCCACAGAATCCTGATATGTACTATGGAAACTGTGGAGGTTCTAGTACTGCTGCAAGACCCGTTCAACATGCTCCGCTACAAACGGCGTTTGTCTCAAGCACTGACTTGTATAGAAATCCAATACAGCCAGTTCCTCAGCAGCCAACCCAAAGTTCTCCTATAGCAAGAGATATGTACGGAAATCCTCTACCAGTTCCACAACAAGCCTGTTATGGAAGCACCTCATCTGCTGGTCCGTCATCTAATCCGAATACAGTTCGGCTCGACACTTCAAGCTTCTCGAAAGTAAGTGTTGAAGTAGCAAAAGAACATATGGAGCTACTGAACACTTTGGTGAGCGCGTATTGTGCGTTAGTAGAAGGTCAGATTGGAAACATCAATCTGACACAAGAAGATTATCAACAGATTGATAAGGAGGAAATGGATTTGATGGACATCAAATGGGCTTTCGCTAGTGCTGTTAGGCGAGCTAAGGACTTCATGGAAAGGACTGGTAGAACCAGCTTGGAAACCAAGAAGGATACCAAGTATGGGTTTGACAAACAATCAGTCAAGTGCTTCAATTGTGGTGAAAGAGGTCACTTCATGAGAGAATGCACCAAGCCAGCTCAAAATGGGAACCAAAATCCGTTCAAAATCAAGGCAATCAAGGCAACCAGCAGAATCAGAATCAAAACAGGAATAACGAGCGTACGTTGATGCCTGTGAATAACCCAAATCAAGCAGGAGCATCAAATGCCAACCAGGCTCTTGTGGTGCAAGTTAATGAAGGTTGTGACTGGTCGATTCAGTTGGGAAGTAATGTTCAGGATGGAACAGCTTGTTTTGCTGAGGTTGTCAAGGATCTGAATCACGCCAGTGGTGGAGAATCTTTCGCCAATGGTGGTGAATCTTCTGAAGATGAAGAGAGTTCTGGTTACAGTAGAAGTTCAGATGAAGAATCCTCAACTTCAGGCGATGATCATTTGGATGACACGTCAAGTGTGTCAGTTGATGCAGATGTTGATGAGCTATTGGGAGAAACTGCAGCAGGAAGTCATAGAAGATCTATATTAGTGGATCAAGCTGCTTATTCTTCTTTTTCTAATCATTCAGCCTTTATGGCTAATGTCGCCAGTTTATCAAGTCAGGTATGTGTCGATAAACCAACTTCTGATAAATGTGATAATTGTGTAAGTTTAGGTGATAAATTGTCGGACTTGCAAAGCAAGTATGACGTGACATATATCAACAATCAAAAGTTGATAGTGGATCTTTCGAAATGCAAAGAGGCTAACATGTTTTATGAAAACCATGAAAAAGAGTTTAAAACGGTGATTGAAAAGTTAAGAAAAGATAAAACCGAGCTAACAATAATGGTTTCAAGAAAACAAACTGACATAAACTGTTATATCAATCGCCTTGAGGTCATGCAAAAAGAGTTAGCCTGTGCAAAGTGTGAAAGTGAGGCGATCCAGCTTAAGCTAGATAGTTACTCAAACTCTAGATATGTGCTGGACCACATCATTGACATACAAAAAGAAAAAAAGGATGTCACGTGCATTGGATATAAGAAATGTCTACCACCTGTTAGACACAATTATGATGCACTACCTGATGAGGAGAATAGAACTCACTTTGAACAATCAGTTCCTTTAGACATTGAGGAATTTGCAACCGGACTTGGATACAAGAAGGAAGTATCATCAGATTCGGATGTGTCAACAGTTACAAATGTGTCAACTGCTGAACAAAATCAGGATCCTCAAGTCATTGTTGAGGATGCTGATTCTTCAGATGATGAATCCGATGATACTGATTCTGCACAGTCTGATGCGGTTATCAAAGAAGAGGACATACCTCTCGAGAATCACATTCTATGTGATCCTCCCGCAAAACCTGCTAAGACTGTTCAGGTCGAGTCCACGACTGCAAAAGAGTCAGAGAGTGTAAATTTGTTGTACACTCTTGTTGGTGATGATAAAATCTATTCAGACAAAGATTTTCCGATTAAGAATGTAAATCAATCTTTAATCAGTAAAGTTTTTGAAGATTCGACAAGTAGGTTTTTGGGAAAGTCGGCTTCACACGTTGTGGTAACACAGTGTCCTTCGATTCCAAAGCTGAAGTTCAAAAACAATATGGAAATCAGAAATTACCAACAATGAAAAAGCAGCAAAATCATACCAAACCAAAAGGTAAATCAACGACTCAAGGCCGAAAGGAACCGAACCAAAAGAAGAGCAAGAAGGTGAACTTTGTGAAATCAAAGAGAACGGACAAATTGGAAACTTTTGCAAATAAATCTAACTTAGATCATATCAATCAAGTTAAATTTTTGAAAAGAAATGAACAAAACAGTTCTAAACCAAGTACCTCGGGATCACAAAGTTCATCAACAAGACAGTTATATGATACTTCGGGGTTTGTTGAACGAAGATCATGTTTTGAGTGTGGTGAAATTGGACATATCATCCGAAATTGTCCATATCTTCATAAACTAAAAGGCAAAGTTGATGGTCCCCGTGAACAAGATTACCGAAAGCGATTTGTTTCTTCAAAACAAGATCCCCGTCTTGTAAAAGAAAGGGAAAAGAAACAGAAACGCCAGCAAGTCAAAGTAATTGAGAAAGCACTTAAAACCGATGTGGTTAAAAAACAAGCTGTTTCAGTTAAACCAGAAACTTCAAAAATTTCAAAATCTTCAAATAATCACGAAGTTAAAGTTTCAAACAATCAAAATGGTAAAACTCAACAGACATGGAAACCTAAAATGACCACAACTTCAGGGGGAGCATCACAATTTCCTAATCATCGTGAAGTTGAACTAACTTTTGTTGATGAAAATGGAAGACTCAAGACCACAAAGGCTTGGGTCCCCATCTCCAACTAATCATGTGAGTTCATGTGCAGGGTGTTCCAGGAGGAACTTTCAGCAGTCATTGGATTGTTGATAGTGGGGCATCCTGACACATGACAGGAGACATGAAGCTTCTCTACGATGTTAAATCTATTAGAGGAGGTTATGTTGCTTTTGCTGGAGATAAAGGCGGATATATTACTGGTGAAGGAATGATTTTCAACAGGGTTTTAAGCTTTGATAAGATCAACTTTGTGCAACAACTTGATCACAATCTTCTCAGCGTTTCACAAATCTGTGATAAGAAGTTTTCAGTACACTTTGATGCAAATGGATGTTACGTGCTGAAACTCGGCTTCAAGATTCCAAAAGAATGGATTCTCTTATCTGCTCCAAGGATTAACGATTTGTATGTCCTTGATATGAGCCAAGCAATCACAATGTCTACACAAGCAACTTGTTTCGTTTCCAAAGCCACAGAAAAGGATTCAATCTGTTGGCACAGACGAATGGGACACATTCATTTAAGAAAAATGAATCATTTGGTGTCGAATGAATTAGTGAATGGTGTTCCTCTTAAAAATTTCCATCTTCAAGACGTCTGTGTTTCATGCCAAAAAGGAAAGCAAAGCAGGAAACGACACCCTACAAAGAAGATTAACACCGTGGCAATTCCGCTTGAACGTTTACACATGGATTTGTTCGGTCCTATCAAGCATAAAAGCATCAGGAATGATCAGTACTGCTCGTGGTGACTGATGATTATTCAAGATTTTCTTGGGTGGCGTTCATGGCTCACAAGAGTGATACTTTCGAAATTATCAAAAACTTGATCATTCAGATTGAGAATTTGTATACTTTGAAGGTTAAACGGATTCACAGCAACAATGGAACAGAATTTAAGAATCATGCCATGGAGGAGTTCTGTAGATCAAAAGGTATTCTGCATAAATTTAGTGCGGCTTACACTCCTCAACAAAATGGCGTCGCTGAGCGTAAGAATAGAACATTGATCGAGACTGCTAGGACGATGTTGGTAGAGTCACATTTACCCATTCCATTATGGAGTGAAGCAGTGGCCTCTGCATGTTACACGTTGAATAGAGTCCTTACAGTCAAAAGACACAACAAGACCTGCTTCGAGCTTCTTCACAAACGGAAACCAGTTTTGTCATATCTTGAACCGTTTGGAGCTCCTTGCACAATGATCGATTGTAATAGAAAGTTTGGGGCAAAAGAAATTGAAGGTTACTTTCTTGGTTATGCCACCCCGAACTTAAGAGTCTGGAATCTAGAGACAAAAAGGGTCGAGGAATGGTCTGAAGTCAGAGTACAAAGGCACACATTGCCAGTCAAATGTCCTGGTCAGCCTTGGATGTTTGAGTACGATGACTTTTTCAATTCGATCAATATTAAGGAAGTCGAAGAAAGTGTTGCGGCAAAGATGTTTTTCGAGAGTGACAACGCTACAGGTTCACCGTTGGTTCGTCCAATTATTGTCAATCAAGAACCATCTTCAGTGAACAATAATGCTCTCGACGATGAGGATTTTCACGATGTTACCGAACTGAACGAATCTTCAGAGGATGATGAATTTCTCGATGCAGACCAAGAAGCTGTTCATGGTACTTCTGAGGCTACACCTCCAGTGGACGCCCCTAAAACAGCTGAAGCTATTGCATCATCCTCTTCGCCAGTTCAGGGTATTGATTTGGTTGTTGATCTCAACTTCAACAATTTGGGTATAAATGTTCCAATTCCAGATAATCCAGAAACAAGAATTCACAATACCCATCCTCAACAAAACATCATCGGAAATGTACAAAGTGGCGTACAAATGAGAAACATGTTGCAAAACAACAACAATGCAGGCTTGTATGCGGCGATTCGAGAATCTGGTCAACAAAACGATTGGTCCTTCGCATGTTACGTTTCACAAGAAGAACCAAAATCTATTAGAGAAGCTTTGAAAGATAATTCTTGGGTTGAAGCAATGCAGGAAGAACTGCAGCAATCCCAGAAGCTAGGTGTCTGGAAACTCATTGAGAAACCTGAGAACTACAAGAAGATTGGTACCCGTTAGGTTTATAAGTGCAAAAAGGATGACCGTGGAGTAGTCATTCGAAACAAAGCCAGATTATTCGTTCAAGGTTTTCGTCAGATTGAAGGGATCGACTACAACGAAGTTTATGCACCGGTTGCACGTTTGGAAGCAATTCGAATTTTTCTAGCCTATGCTTCCTTCAAGGGAGTTAAAGTCTACCAAATAGATGTGAAAAGTGCATTCTTACATGGTGTGGTTGAAGAAGAGGTGTACGTTGAACAACCTCCAGGTTTTGAAGATCCTATTCACCCTGATCGGGTTTGGTTGCTCAACAAAGCTCTCTATGGTCTACATCAAGCACCACGAGCTTGGTATGCAACCTTATCTAATTATCTCCTGGAGAATGGATTTCGTAGAGGTCTTATCGATTGTACTCTTTTCATTAAAGAACAGGATGGAGATCTTCTACTGGTTCAGGTATACATTGATGATATTATATTTGGTTCTACTAACGATGTTTTGTGTTGGAATTTTGAGCGCATTATGCAGGATAAATTCGAGATGAGCGCAATGGGGGAAATGAATTTCTTTTTGGGCCTACAAGTTCAGCAAACTGAGTCTGGGATATTCATCCATCAGACTAAATATGCTGGTGACATCTTGAGCCGGTTCCAGATGTCTGATGCAACGCCCATTGGTACCCCTCTGCAGCAAAATCATGGAATTAATCCGGACTTGAAGGGTGAAGTTGTTAGCCCCTCTTACTACCGCGCAATGATTGGATCTCTTATGTACCTCACAGCATCAAGACCAGACATAATGTATCCAACGTGCCTGCTTGCCAGATATCAAGTGAACCCGAAGGCCTCACATCTTGCAGCTGTAAAAAGGATTTTTCGTTATTTGAAGAGTTGCCCTGATACCGGTCTATGGTACCCTAGGGATAATAACTTTGACTTGATCGCTTTCAGTGATTCTGATTTTGGCGGATGCAAAATCGACGGCAAATCCACAACGGCTGGATGCCAGTTTTTAGGAAATCTCCTAGTCACATGGCAGTGCAAGAAGCAGACTTGTGTCGCTACATCAACATGCGAAGCTGAATACATTGTTGCCTCAAGTTGTTGCCTCAAGTTGTTGCTCCCAAGACCTATGGATACAACAACAAATGATCGACTACGGTTTTGAATTCCTAACTACTCCTATTTTCGTTGATAATTCTGCTGCCTTACAGATCACTAGAAATCCTGTGCAGCATTCAAAGACCAAACATATCGAAATTAAGTATCACTTCATACGTGATTGCTTTGACAAAAGGCTTATCGATGTTGTTAAGGTTCACACCGATGACCAACGTGCCGACCTTTTTAACAAAGCATTTGACAAATCAAGATTTGACTTTTTATTAATGGTAAACGACATTAAGGTCAAGCAAGAGTAAAACCAACATCGGAAAATCATTTTGTAAATATTTGTTTGTGTTTTCTTAATTTATCATAATTTTTACATTTTAGGGGGAGTAAATCCAAATTTTAAAAAATCCAAAAACATCGAAAAATTTCAAAAACACAAAAACATTAGAAAAACAAAAATGAGTTTCCTGGCGAGCAAAAGAGAAAATGATAGTAAATCAGTGGTCTGTCCAAACCTCTTTGAACCTAAAATGAAAAAAGATAAGCAGCTCTATATAAGATGTATCGGTAGGCTCACAATCATTTTAAAGTGTGCAGGGTGATATAAACCTAAATCGACTGAAGACTGTGTGGGAACCGCTCATTGGCATATGGTCTTGGTACCGAAATTTTGTTTGATAGATTGCCGAGGTTCTGAGATATGTGGTCTTTATGTTGTTTATCATCTGGGTATCATGGTTGTTTCTTTTACCGGAAACAACGGGGACGCAGGTCTAGATCTTCCATGATACCATACATACGTGTACATATTGCATACGACCTCAATAAGTGATAAACAATCACATGTCCCAATCAATAAGTGATAAAATATCACATTTATCCGGGAGTCAAGTTCGTCTCTTTGCTGTACGTTTGTACTGACCTGTTCACGGACTTGCTCCTGTGCCCTCATGCATCTGAAAATCAAGTTCCTCATCAATAAGTGATTCTATCACATAGGGCTTGTTTTCAATTCAAAATAAGTGAGTATCTCACATTTTCATATACGTTAAAAACAGATGATAAATGGTATACTCACCGGTAAGATGAACCCTCGTGCATACCCTGATACGGGAATGTGTCGTGTGTGGATGAACACCAGTCGGTAAGTATAAATCATAACTTAACGTATCCCCTCGCCATGATTACATCTAATAAGTTGAGCTTAAGTGGACAACAATACCGATAATCGTTGTAGGATGCTTATCTTAATGTTAACTAACTGAACAACAAGAGCGTTTTGGCATGACCGTACACTGATATGATTCTCTTACCCTCGAAACTCGCAAAAAGAATGTATGTATATATTTATTTAATGCTTTTAGTTTCTGCATCTCTGTATATATTTATTTACTGCTTTCTGTCTTTACATTTCAAATATTCAAAATACCAAAAAGATTTTAGGTGTGTTTTAATATAAACTTGATAAAAGCCAAAAAGATTTTTCTTCTATCTTATTTTCGATCGTACGATGTTGGAACTCGAGTCTTCGACACTTGAAACCTGACTGAAAACCAAAACGACTAAATCTTCATAAACGGTCGAAATTTGCAAGTTTTGAAATTTAAAAACCAAAATTGAACAATTTGTTAAACTTTCAAACTGTCGGACGGTAGTTGATTGAATAATGGTCACATGTGTGTCGTTTGTTTATGTTAACTATATTCCAAGCGTTTGTTCTCATTATGCGTTTAGATTTCTTGCATGTGCAGATGCTAAAGGCAAAGAGAACATGTTCGATGACAAGCTTCGGAATGAAGACACGACATGGAGGCACTCAAAAGACAAAGATGATCGAGTTGCCGTTGATCTATCATCAACACCACAAGGATCTAAAGAATTGAAGATCAACTGATTCACGAGCATAACTCAAGGGAGAGCTTATGTTAAAGGGGAGTTTGTTAACACACTTCCTAAATGAAATGGGGAGTTTGTTGATACACTTTCTACTCACGACACGTGAAGACTTTAAAGATCCTCCGACATGAAAGACATGGAAGATGAACTCTCACGAGCAGCGTCCAAGGGGGAGTTTGTTGATACACTATGTGGACACAGCTCGCTCGTTTCGGTTCCGGAATGAAGATCAAAGCTACACTATGTGGACGCGGCTCGCTCGTTTCGGTTCTGGAATGAAGATCAAAGCTACACTATGTGGACGCGGCTCGCTCGTTTCGGTTCCGGAATGAAGATCAAGCCGATATCCTCCAATCGAGCTTTGATTTGAGCTTGTTGCTGATAATCTGTTGCTGAGATGCTGCTGTTATTTGTAATCTGCATGTTTGCTGTGTGCTGTTGTATGTCTTCGACGAAGCTCCACTAAGACCTGTGCATGAATGACGAAACTCCTAAACCAGCTGTCGACGAAACTCTGCCTTGGCGAAACCCATGTATGGCGAAACTTCCTTATGTACACATCCAAGTTTTGTCATAATCCTCGACGAAACTCTTTGACTTTCGTCGATGTTGAAGTTTCGTCGCTGCCACAATTGAGTTTCGTCGATGCTGTGTAGCTGAGCAGCCTATATAAACATAACTGAGAGAACACAGCAAATGGGGAGCACAGACAGAACAGAATAGAGACACGAGAGAATTGAGAGTTTGTGAGAGCATAACTTTGTGTAATCTTGTAATCAAACTTTCGGTTTTAATACAAGTGAACTTTTAACGTTGAATCATTGTCTGTTTCGTGTTCTTACTCGGTTTTGCTTTCCCGGTTGGATTCCGCACAACCGGGTTGGTTCGTACACAAGGATTAGGCGACTAGATCCTCCGCTAGTCGGAGCTACAGTTGAGCCTAAGATGTTTGTACTTCACCTTAGTTTACAATACAATAGTATCTGTACCATAAAGCTTTCAAATGATAAGGCCAAATATTTGATGATAAACAACATGTTTTTAGTGAAAACTAGCCATATACACTAAGCACACAATTGTACTAGTGCTATCCAAATATATAGTAATAAAATCGGTATAACTATCTAAAAATACTATATATAAAAACCTTGGAATATTAAAAACTGTATTTTCTATCTGGTTTCTTCCTTATACTAGTGAGCATTTAATCTTTTATTCTTTACTTGTGAGTTTTGAGTGGATCATTGCCAATTTGCCATGGCTAAGTAAAAAAAAAAAACACAATCCAAGTTCCTAGGAATATGGGATACGCCCAGAATAAGTTGTGTTGGCCTTTAATAAGTTATGATGGCCTTTATAAAGTTCCACTTTATATTTCATACTTACCACCTCAGCCCACGGCCTAAGCTCCAACAAGAATTTATTTTGGTCAACCTATTGCTTTTAGAAACCATTTAATGTTTTTATGCAACTTGTTACAATTTACTTGAAATTGATTATACAAGTCAAATTTGTATGTTAAATCTAACTAGTTGATTTTCCGCCCGCGCGTTGCAGCGGGGACCCAATGACTGCAAAACGCGTGTCTGTAACGGCAAGCAGATACCGAATATCAAAACACAAATAAAAATGTTATGAAAAAGATAGTCACTCCGTCCTAAAAAAAGTGATTTTAAATAACCTAATATATAATAATAGGACCCACACGTCCTACACGTTGGAAATTCGGTTGTTTTCAGTTCAGTTATTACGGTGCTAACACGTTAAAATATGGATGAGCTCGGTACTGATAACGGCAACGAAAGTACCGATCCAGAAAATCATCGAAATTAGGTACTGGCACCGAAAATGTTCCGTACAATACGGTATGGTATTTGAAGGTAAAAATCAATAAATACAGGTATGGTGCTAGACCGGTGTCGAACCGAAAGTAACGATTCTGAAAACGCCAAAAGGTGGGTACCAAATTGGTACCGAAAATGATTTGGTATAGTAAATTTGGTATCGATACGATACCGGTTTGATTACAGGATTTGATACGATTGTTCATCAATAATCTAAATATCCAAGTTAATTTTATATGTTACAATGCATTCATTATAGAAGAAGACAAAAAATAAAGCAAAATAAGTTGTTGTGTATATAAAACCTTATTCAAACGAAATACAGTTTATTTACTGTGTGTATGAAAAGTAATCTAAACGGTGCAATTACTTGCATTGCTACGTTGCTACAGGATTTGATGAGCTCGGTGCCATCCGGTACCGAAAATACCGTTATCGAAATCCCCAAAAGTGGGTACTGGTCGGTACTGGTACGGGACCGGTATTTGAGGGTAAAAACCGATGAACACCGGTGCCGAACCGGTACCGAAAATACGCCCCGTTTGGTAAATTTAATAACGGTACCGGTACCGATACCCGATATCATTCATTCAATTCTATTTTTATTATATATTTGTTATTACTGTTCATTCCTTACAGTTTTTAATATATAGAGGGTAAAAACCGATGAACACCGGTGCCGAACCGGTACCGAAAATACGCCCCGTTTGGTAAATTTAATAACGGTACCGGTACCCGATATCATTCATTCAATTCTATTTTTATTATATACTAGTTCTTTTACCAGCCGCGTGATAACAGATCTATAGAAGATTATGAACTGCTTTCAAAAAATGTGGTTTCTTATGCAAGTGGGCTCCCATTAGCACTTAAAGTTTTGGGTTGTTTTCTATGTGACAAAGATTTGAAAGAGTGGAAGAGTGCCTTGGCAAGATTAAAAAGATACCAGATCAACGGTACCGGTACCTGATATCATTCATTCAATTCTATTTTTATTATATACTAGTTCTTTTACCAGCCGCGTGATAACAGATCTATAGAAGATTATGAACTGCTTTCAAAAAATGTGGTTTCTTATGCAAGTGGGCTCCCATTAGCACTTAAAGTTTTGGGTTGTTTTCTATGTGACAAAGATTTGAAAGAGTGGAAGAGTGCCTTGGCAAGATTAAAAAGATACCAGATCATGATATTGTGGAAAAGCTAAAAATTAGCTATGATGGACTTAAAAGCATGGAGAAAGAGGTTTTCCTTGATATTGCATGTTTTCTAAGGGGAGAGAAGAAAGACAGGGCAATGGAGATCCTTGATGCTTGTAAATTTGAATCTGCTATATGTGTAAGGTGTTGTTACAAAAGGCGCTCATAACTATTTTGGATGGTAACTTTTATATGCATGATTTGGTACAAGAAATGGGACACTACATTGTTAGAGGGGAACATTATAAGAATCCTGAAAAACTTAGTAGAGTTTGGCAAGTGGAAGATGTTACAAACATATGTGCGATGGATGCAACAATGGTAATGTTTATACATTAAAAAAACTGTTTACATGAACCACATCTTTTATATATATATATATATATATATATATAGAGGCCGGTTATCATACAAATGCGCTTATCGTACATTACGTACGCTACAATCTCAGCCGTCAGATCATCTTCCGGCATTGAAATCGCATGTTGTTTTTTATAACAATTTCGCATGTTGTTTTTTTAACATGCGATTTCATCAAAATTACCACATGCGAAATTGTTACAAAAAAACAACATGCTATTTCATCAAAATTATCACATGCGAAATTGTTACAAAAAAACAACATGCGATTTCATCAAAAATTATCACATGCGAAATTGTTACAAAAAAACCAACATGCGATTTCAATGCGCGATAAAAGATCCGACGGCTGAGATTGGCGCGTAAGTAATGTACGATAAGGGCATTTGTACAGTACTCTTTACCTATATATATATAGGCCGGTTATCATACAAATGCGTTTATCGTACATTACGTACGCTACAATCTCAGCCGTCAGATCATCTTCCGGCATTGAAATCGCATGTTGTTTTTTTATAACAATTTCGCATGTTTTTTTAACATGCGATTTCATCAAAATTACCACATACGAAATTGTTATAAAAAAACAACATGCTATTTCATCAAAATTATCACATGCGAAATTGTTACAAAAAACAACATGCGGTTTCATAAAAAATTATCACATGCGAAATTGTTACAAAAAACCAACATGCGAATTCAATGCGCGATAAAAGATCCGACGGATGAGATTGGCGCGTACGTAATGTACGATAAGGGCATTTGTACAGTACTCTTTACCTATATATATATAGGGGAATGTTCATTTGAGAAGAAATTTAATGTGAGAAGAAAAAGAAGAAATGACATATTAGTAAAATAGTATTTCATTTATAACTCATATCATTATTTTTTCTCTCTTTAATTAATTAGTCAACTAATCATTAATTATCGTAGATATAATCTACAAAACCTACACATATCAAAATTTTTCTACATATACCCTACACATTATAGAATTTTATCCTACACAATCGAAATTTATCCTACACACCTCGAAATATATCCTACACAACTCGTAATTTATCCTACACAATTAGTAATTTATTCTACACTTTAAATTAAGTTGTTTTTTAATTTGGAAAAAAAAAATATTTTGAAAAGGAGTTACAAATTTAATTTAGTTAGTTATTAAAGGGGAAGAATACAAATTAATGATTTATGTAAGTTTACTAATATACCCTTGTATTAAAATTTAATGCAAATATTAAATAAAGTAAATTGAAGCATTCTTATTTGTTGAAACTTCTTCTTTTTTCTTCTTACAAAAAAAATCTTCTCATTTGAACCTTCCACTATATATATATATAGGGGAAGGTTCAAATGAAAACCACTAGTTATTGTGAAAACTCGAAAACTAATTAAAAAAGCCAAAAAAACATTCCAGTTTTTTTTTTTTTTTTGCAAACCAATTTTCGCAGGTTTTTTTATGTAGTGCAATGTGTAGTATTACACATGTGTACTACAAATTTTTTTTTTTTTTTGAAAAAAAGTTTTTTTTTATATATAAAAACCAGCGATTTTTATAAAAAAAAATTGAAAAAAAACAATTTTTGTGTGTTTTTTAGGCTTTTTTTAGTTAGTTTTCGAGTTTTCACAATAAAAGTGGTTTTCATTTGAACCATCCCCTATATATATATATATATTGCGCGCGCACACGCACATTGGTTTTGCTCCCCTTCCCCATGTTCTTATCTCTACCATGAAACCATTTTGTTCCTTTTATAATGTAAAGAATTTTGACAAGATTGAAGCAATAAGAATTATTTCCGCTATGTATGATCCGATATCGCGACATAATCATCAAGTTGTTGCATACATGAAGAAACTTCGTTGGATTGATTGGAGCGGTCCTTTGTTTGCCATTTTTAACCCCTCTAACCTAATATTTAGGTTATATAAGGGTGTTAGAGCATGTTTAACTTGGATTTTGTTCCGGAAGTGTTACGAATATCGTCTTGCTTGATCGCATGATTTCGTATTTCGTAAATAAAAGTAAACAATTTTATTAAAACACAAAAAGCGATTGAAATTGTGCAACGGTTAAAAGTCTACAAATGTTACACTCAGCCACAACCGTCAACATCGTTGTTCTTTCTTGCAGCAAAGGATACTACAAGAAGGCTTTGTTTGAGCACAAAGTTGATTACTCTATGTTTTGAAGATCTTGCTAAGGAGACTACAAGAATACGTTACTAAAAATCATGTTGAAGACTTTATCTTTTAAAGATATTGGTTTGAATCGATTGATTTATTAAATATGTTGTATTTTATGTTTAATTTTGTATGGATTTGTACACGGTACGGATACTATAATTTTTCTCAAAATTATGTAAAGAGAGTATCTTTACAATTTTTATATTTATTTATATATATTTTTATTATAATTGTGATCCATGTCCTACTCCTTTAATCCAAGAGTTGCAAGATCCAAGTAAATATGGAAAGCAAATGTACACATATGCTTATTGATCATGATTGCGCTACTTGTACAACATGCTTCTTAAATGATAAATTAATGTTAAAACTTAATAATATATAATTTTGATGCAATTTAAATCAACAATTCTAACTGTGTTTATGAGAAAGTACTTATTAGAGTCAATGATCTTTTGGTGCATTGGCAACCTTACAAACTTTAAATGGAGGTTATGGGTTCTGAGTCTTGGTTGGAGCAAAACTCTAGGTTGAGTTAGGGGTTTTATTACGTTGGGCCTCCGGACGGTAGGTTTCCTCTATTACGGTGATAGGCCGGGTCACCAGCGCCTAGAGACGGGCATAATAGCCTGTTCTAAACCCGACCCGGTAGACCCGACCTGGAACCGGTTCCAGTTCCTACCCGCCTTATTGAAGAACCGGTTTCGGGTTAAAAAAAACCCGTAGGTTCTTACCGGGTTTCACTTTTTATAAAAAAAAAAATTGATACGTAATCGGTTCCTACCCGGAACCGATTCCTTCGTAACCATTTGAGACCCGATGCATTAAATTCTAGACGATGTTACGGTGGAATCGATTCCTAGCCGTTTCAACCAAGCTTTTCATACAACACAAAGTTTTTATTAAAACCGGTTACATTACATTATAACACTAAACATTAATTACACTTTTCGTCATTTATGTTTGTATCGGATTGCAATAGGTGCCCTTTAACTTTAATAATTACAGTCACCATCTTTTTTATATGAAAACCATTACATTCTATGTCCTTTCCACTAACGGTCGTTAAAATTTTAAGTTAAATCCAGCCATATTCATTGCACATGAGGGCAATATAGTCCTTTTACCCTTTAAATAAAATAAATATTAATAAATAAAACAAAACATATATAAAAACAAAAAAAAAATCCAAACAACACACTCTCTCTCTTAAAAAACTCCGATCTCTTTGTTCCTTCTTCTCCGGCGAAGCACCACCGTCGTATCCATTCCGACGGCGGGGAGTGAAGCACTGGAGATCCGACAGAGGAGATGGTGGCTCGGGCTCACGGCGTGGCTGCATTTAGAAAGAGAAATGAGATCGATTATGGTTTTAGGTCTATTAGCAAGGAGGGGAAAATCAGTTCTGATTAGTTTTGTTTGAAACAAAAATAACAAACAAAAGTGCAGCCGATATGCATTGGATGAACGAATCTGCGGTCGCCGGACCCATTTTGGCTTTTGATAAAACCAATGGAAGCCATAAATGGGTTCTTTCGGAAGAACCGACTCAAATGTCTTTGAACAAAAAAGCATGTGAATTTGTAGATCGATAAAAGTTTTGGGTTTGCTTGGAATAGGGGAGTGAAAATTGATTTGCTGAAGAAGAAAGTGAAAAGGCAAGTTTAAATGGTGGGTAGATAGATTTGATAAAAACAATCGAAGCTTCAAAATATGTTCATAAATGTTCAGAACAATATCCACTTTCAATGCATTTGTCTTTTTCAAATTTTTGGAATTAGAATAAAATGTCCCATTTATCCTATGGGTAAGCGGGTTAAGCATGTATTTTTTAGAATTCAGCCAGATTAAGTTAGCGGTGGGGAAGTATTTTGATGGCCGGATTTCGTGGTTTGTGGTGGTGCTGGTCATAGTGAGTGCTTTTTTGGTGAGTTTAGAGAGAGAGTGCAGAGACTTATGGATCTGATATTTATATCTTTTATAATGGCGGGGATAATGGTGATGTGTGTAGTGGCGGTGATAATGGTGGTGGTGTGGGAGAAGGAAGTCGGAGAAGGAAAAAAGATGATGGGAAAATAAGTGGGACTTTGGAGGTGGTGGTCGGCAGTGTTAGGGGGTAGGGGTGGAATAACTCACTAACCATTCCATCACTCACAACATCCAATCAGGTTCTACCATGTCATCAACCATTATTTCCATCACTCAAACCCTTTTTTGCTGGAAATGGTCATCACTTGTACAAATTCCATCACTCACTAATTTTTTAATTTTTTATTTTTTTACATTATAAATTAACAATGGTTAAATGATATGAAGTATATATAAAGGTTTTCACAAATCTCGCGTTTTTGTTGAATTACGATTGACTTGAACGGTTCGTCGAGATGATTGTGCGGCTCATACAAGATTTTTAAATCTGTAAACCGTTTTTTTTATAAAAAATCTGTAAACTGTTTTTTTTATAAAAAATCTGTAAACTGTTTTTTTTATCTATAAACTGTTTTTTTTTTTAAATCTGTAAACTGTTTTTTAATAAAAAATCTGTAAACTGTTTTTTATTTAATAATAAATGTAAACTGTTTTTATTAATAAAAAAAGACCCACAACCGTTCCATTTTCAATTTTGAAAACGCGTGCTCCGTTTGACGCGTTATATATAAAACGCGTTATACATAGGGGCGGCGCCGGTGTTTGGTTTTCAATCACGGGTGATGGGGGGTCGATAACGGACCACCCCGGGTCCTCTTAGCAGGTGGTGGTTTAGCTGGAAGGCTTCAATCTTATTAGTTAAATGTATGTATAATTTGTAAGATATAATGAGTAAGGATAGTTTGGTAACTTGACAAGAAAGTCATTGAATTCAACAAAGAAATTTAACCTTGTTACTGGAAAGGATGTATGGTGTAATGGTTTTTATAAAAAAAGGACTGTGACTGTAATTATTGAAGTTAAAGGACATCCATTACAATTTGATACAAACATAAAGGATGAAAAGTGTAATTTACACTTTATTTAACATAAAACACACTAAATCCTACAAATCCAACATTATGTAAAACACGAAACATTCGAAGAACCGGTTCTGGATGCTTCACAGGATTCATTTTTCTTCGCCTTTGTAACCGGACAATGACAATCGGTGTTTTTTTTTAGCGTCGAGTTCGCCGTAGCCTTCATGAACTTGCTGCAAGCTTTGCACCGTGCCACCTCATGGCTATCGTTCATTAAGCACAAATCAAAGTGCTTCCGAAGTTGGGGGGGGGGGTCTTTTAGTTTCCAAAACGATGACTACTTCATCGTTGCACGTCATAACGAGCTTTGAAGATATAGATTAGAAGGTGTAACTTGAAACTGATTTATGTATTTTTTTTAGGAGTAACTTATGTTTGAAGGTGATATGTATATATATATACTTGAAACCGATTTAAATGGCCATAAATCGATTTCTAACGACATTATAGCCGTTGGAATCGATTCCAACAGGTGTTGCAGCTTTTTCTGTAAGTTACCCGAAGGAACCGGTTCCTACCGGTTACAACTCTACCAAGAATCGGTTAGTATCGGTTCCAGTATTTTTGGTTTAAAACCGGGTAGGAACTGGATCCAGTTCCTACAAGAATCGGTTTCATTCACACTCATTCAAGAACTGGGTACGGTTAGGAACCGGCTCCGAGTATAAAAACCCCGATTTGCTCATCTCTACCAGCGCCATCTACGTTCGCGAGCATGAATGGCCTTTTGTCATTGGGTATGTTCCGCCATCCAAAATAGGTTTAATTGTTGTTTAAGTAATAAATTAAATGAAAAACAAATACTACTTTTGGAGTGGAACAGCAAACACCTAGAGGGTCTAAATGTAAAATCACTTAATCACATAACATGAAGATGCGTGTCACACCCCAACCGATGGCGGAAACATCGGGGTGCGGCACTAAGCGATTCAGATTGCTCAAGAGAATCCGCAACACTACTTGTTTAGATATAAATTAATCAAATTTCATAAATAAGTCTAAAAACGTCAACCATGATTCACAACCAACAGAATGTATCAACATAACAATTCAAATATTTTTCAAATTGTATAATTATCTAAGATTAGTTTCTAAGCATCATCCTAGCTTGTTTTCTTGGATCCCAGCTACTATCAACCTGCAACATGTATTAAAATACAATCAACAAAAATTTAGCGAGCACACAGGTTTGAATACATAGCATAATAGTTTAAAAACTCATATCCAACATGAATACACATCACAAATTTCAACATGCTAGTTCACGTGGTTCAAATGATAACCCAACTTTCCAACGCGTTAACATGCCTTTCCTATTTCGACGCATCGAAGAGGAGGTAAAAGAATCAAAACTTAACAAAACTCCCAAGACTGATGGAGAGGTGCGTTACCTCTATAGCGCTACAATTGTTAAGGCGAGCTACACATAAGAATCAAACGTTCACATGGAATAAAAGTCTCAAGTATCACAAGTTTCATGTTTTCATGTTTAATAGCGGATATAGTATGTTTCAAATAAGTTTTAAGTTTCAAGTGTCTTGATATATAATACATGTTGCATCCCAAAAGTGTTTAAAACAAAAAAGGATTCGAGTATACTCACAGTGGGTGCTTAAACCAAACACTGCTAAATTGGATCGAAGGGAGCGCTGGATCAGCCTGCGGGCGGGGAACAGAGCATAAGTCCTCTAAGAGCTGACCCGGTCGGGAACAGAGTGTCGAATAGTGCCAAAATCGAGTAAAAGTATTTGACAGACTACCTGAGCGGATGGTTATCCGGATGGATGGTCATCCGGACGGATAACCATTCGGACGGATGGGCTCCATCCGATCGGATGCTCATCCAAGCGGATGACCATTCGAACGGATGGCCATTCGAACAATGGGTGTTTGTGAACTGTTAAAGTTTTCAAAGTTTTGATCATAGTGTCTTGTAAAACAAACAACAAGTGTTATCAGAATCAGATCATCTGGACGAATGGTCATCCGATCGGATGGCCATTCAGATAGATGGTCTGTGAGTGTAGTTTCGTGAAATTTTCTAAGTTTGAGTTAATGGTGACGGTGTGACGACGTCTCGAACAATGGAAACGTACCAAGCCCAGCTCGTTCGGTCGGATGGGAACCACCCCTTTTCGAACCGGCGAGCTGTTTCTGATGAGGTTTCATGTTTGGACCCGTCAGTCGGCCCGTTTTCTGGTGGAATTCAGTTTTCAAGCCGGCTTTCGACTAAGGAACGAGTCGAAAGTCTGTTTGAGTCTGATTCCACCCATGTTTCGTATAAATGTTGAAGAAAAGTTCGAAAATCCGTCGTAAAACGTGAAGCTTATCAGATCTGAGCCGGAAACGTGTGAAGTTCCATCAAATCTGATGTAAAAGTGTGAGATTCCTTTAGTTTTTGTATAAAAGTTGTGAAAATCCTTTAGATCTGGGGCCGATCTTGATTAAATGATGCTCCACCACAGTTTGTACAATCATCTGAGTGGAAACCACCTTCAAGAGGCCCAAATCAGTTGGTTTTTGTGAAAAAGTTGAAGTGTTCGTGTGATTTTGATGAAGAATGTGGTGTAGAAGTGATAAATGATGAAGGTTGTACAAGATTGGAGGAGAAATACTTATGGGATGGGCTTGAATCTTGGTTAAAGTGGCTGAGAGTGCGTGTGGTCGGAGAGCAGTGTCAAAGGTGAGAATGAAGGGTTAACAACCCTATTTATAGGTGATAGTGACAGTTGGTGGAGAAGGGCAGGCGGTCGGATGGCCTTCCGGTCGGATGGCCATCCGGTCGGATGTCCATTCGGACAGCCAATTCCCTCTTGATAGTTTTCCGGCATTGGTTCGCTTTCGGAGTTAGGTTAAGCGTTGCGTTGTGCATTATTGTGAGTAACCATTACATGGTATTATTATATAATTTACACAAAAGATTCCGTGTTTCAAGTCTGCGTTTAAGCTGGTTTCCGTTCAATAAGTATCAAGTTTCTCGTTTAATCAAGTATCAAAGTTTCTCGTTCAATAAGTATCAAGTTTCTCGTCCAATAAGTATCAAGTGTCAAGTTTCAAGCATCACTAGAGTCAAGATTCATACTTTTCATGTATAAAGCATCACAAAAGCATCTCATAGAGTAAAAGTTTCACATAGTTTAACGCGATTAAGACTCAAATAGTCTCATTAAGCATCACAAGGTAGGAAGTACGACGAGACTTGCCAAAAAAGATAAAAGTTTCGAAACGCAGGGCGTTATAATGCGATGTATCAACATGCTGCTCAAATGATAAATTAATGTTAAAACTTCATAATATATAATTTTGATGCATTTTAAATCGACAATTAGACCCTCACGAACTTCTAAAGTGGAGGTTATGGGTTCTAGTCTTGATTAAAGCAAAAAAAAAGTTTTAGTTTGAGATAGGAGTTTTACCATAGTGGGCCTACGGGTGGTGGGTTTCCTCTATAATGGTAGCAGGCCGGGTCAACATCGTCATCTGTTCACGGACGTGGGTGACCTTTTTGCCATTGGGTATGTTCTGCCATTGAAAATAGGTTAACTGTTTACGTATAATAAATTAAAAGAATAACAAATAATATTTTTGGAGTGGAACAACAAACATCTGAAAAGTATAGGGTCTAAATTAAAAGAAAAATAATTACTATTTTTAGAGTGCTACGACGAGGGTTGCTGTCTTGGCTCATTCCCTTATAATGATAACTAGGCATGAGCCCATTTAGATTTTCCCTTACTAGTATAAGAATGGCCAAGGCCCTACGGGTTTAATAAGTTCCTAGTATATCCTAACCCTATATATCTCCATCTTCTAGTTCTCCTTTTTTATAATTTAAGATTTATTCTAATATATGCACAATAGGGCAATTTGTATAATCTACTCTTTAGTATAGTTTCTTGACTTTTTTTTATAATTCTGCACAATAGGGCAATTTGTGTAATCTAATCTTTAATGTATTAGGTAGGTTAGAAATGATTTTTTTGTTAGAACGTTTCTATTCGAGAAACTTTCTTCACTCTTCCTTTTGGAGAAAAGTCTTCCATTGTGACAATGATATCAATCTCATAATTCATAAAGTTATATTAGTTTAAAAAGTTGATAGGACTAAATTTAAACTAAAGAACGAGGTATATGTTTATCGTTTAGTATCAAACGTATATATTATTGAATAACATTAGTGTAAGTATTATTATTGTAATTGTAACAACATATATGTCCTAAGTGTAGATATGGGTCATGGGTATTATTGAATTACATTAGTGTAAGTATTATTTATATAAAGGGTTGGCGCCGGTTTCCCGCCAACCATCAACAACTGTCATAAACGTTGAGAGTAGCCGTCATTAGGATAGGGTATAGATGGTTGTATAAGACATTTCATTATCGAATGCATGTTAATGTTTGATTAAATTCTCAACAAATATTGCAAGTGTGTTTTATTGTGTTATATTCGATTTCAACAAATGGCATCAGAGCTGAGGTTTAGCGGATCTATGAATGCGCCATCAGAAACGAATTTGGACAATAAATTTGAAATCAAAGGTACTGATGGTGTGGATTTTTCAATTATGAATTTGGCACTTGGATTCGGTTTGGAGGACCAGGAAAGTTCAAGTGGTCACAACGGTGGTGATGGAAGGGATTCGAGTGTAGAAACATTATGCATCAAAGTAATTGATTTCAGTTTCGATCATGAAGAGGCAAGGGAAAACAAACGAAGGCTGGGGGCATCTACAAAGTTTAGAAAATTAGCAAGAGGATAAATGGACCGGGGTCCTTTAGGAATCATGTGTGCCCATAATGCAATTGTTTAGGAAGTTTTAGGCAGGTATGTAAGAACCGAATCAAACAATCTGAATTCATGGTTAAGGGAACGAATGAAGGTAATTGGAACGAAATATGGCATGTGAGTTTAATTCAAAAGAAATGTACTTGTGGGAATAAAGGTTTGTTTAAAAACATCAAGAAAAGTTTTGGGATTAATACATCAACGGTTTTATCAAAGAATACTTTAGAGGAAAGGATCAGTCAAATTACCATTAATGGAACACATGAACTCATTGAATCAGTATATATGAAGAACATTACTATAAGTATTATTATGATATGTCATATGTATGGAAGACCCAACGGCTCACCGCTCATATAAAGGGTTGGCGCTAGTTTCCCGCCAACCGTCAACAAGTGTTATAACTGATGGGAGTTAGTTATGATCATTAGAATAGGGTATAAATAGGTGGTTCTATTTAGGTTTTCCATTATCTCAAATGCGTGTAAATGTTTCATTAAATTCTCTATTTGAGTAACATCTATGTATTTTGTTCGAACGCATGTAAATGTTTAATGAAATTATGTATTTTGTTCATTTTAGTCATGATTTGATAAAAGTGTCAAATGAAACTTTCAATCCTTTTAACGAAAAAATGGCTTATTTGATGTGCTCTGTATGTATATATCAATCTTCATAAAAAAATATAACTAGCTATAAAAAAAGTTCAATAAATAAGCAGTGGTTGCATAAAGAAGTCTAAAGGGACTAGCTACTTGCATAAACAAGTCTAAATGGATGATGTTAGCTTAACCAATAGCTAAACGTTTGTTAGGTAGCACTTCAACCTCACAATACGTAGTTGATATGAATAAACAAAGCAAACTTGAACGTTGAATTTGTCTTTCTTCTTAAAGTTGACATTGTGCGGGTTTTTTTTTTTATAAAAATATTTTTAATATTCATGAAATTACTTAAACATTTGTTATGTAATGATGGTTTTGTTCCGTCACCAGTACTGAATTCGTTTTTTTTTTGGTCGTCACGATTACTGATTTTGTAGTTGTGTTTGTGATCAATTGATTATATATAAATTTTTCATCTTAATAAAAAAAACTAAAAAAATTTCTTCACCGGTTTTGCTACTATGAGTTTTGATCCGAACGTAACAAATTGATCATATATTATTATTTAGGCTAGGAGTTGTCTACAAAGTTCAAATTTCTTAAAAAGTATAAAAATCATAGAACACCGTAATGTCAACAATAAAACACACTAAAAACCAATAAATAACATAATAGAGATTACTAAAACATCATATATGTAGGTTTTGTGTTGTGTTTTAGATGATAAGGCTTTAATTATGGAATGAAAAACATTATTGTATTTTATGTTGATTAGCATGTTGTGTTTTATATTCATATCCGATGGTGTGTTTGAAGTTTTTATGAACTATTATAGTTTGAATATGGTGTTTAAGTAATCTTCACTATATTACGTGTGAGTTTTAGGTGTGTTTTATTGCTGAATTATAATTTTTATGGATTTTCACACTTTTTAGTAAATTTGGACTTTGTAGCCGAACTCCACCCAATTATTTAATATAATATGAAATTATTTCAAGTAGTAAACAAAACAAGTTGCCTATGTTATACATTTCGACTCACATCTGTTTTACCTTATATATATCCCACTATACCAAAAGGAGTGTCATCCCTCTTCAGAACCCAAACCATCATAAGCTCCTTTCAAGCTTTTCGATTGCAATTACCAGCCCTTTAATTTTGTTCCAGATTTACATCAAAGATCATGTCTTCCATTGAAGAACTGAAGCACTTGCAAATTTCTCTCCAAGACATATCAGATGCAACTAATGATTTTGCCGATGAAAACTTTATTGGATTGGGTGGATACGGGAAGGTATATAAAGGCGAATCCGAAAAATACGGTACCATCGCTGTAAAGCGGTTGAGTCGTGATCGTGGGGAGCACAGTCAAGGAGATCGTGAGTTTAAAACAGAGATTGCTTTGCTTTCTAATTACAAACACGAAAACATTGTCTCTCTTCTCGGATATTGCAATGAAGATGGCGAGAAGATACTTGTTTACAAGTATGAAAGCCAAGGGAGTCTCGACAAACATTTAAAGAGCGCAGATTTAACCTGGACCCAACGTCTAAATATTTGTTTAGACGCTGCCCGTGGGTTAAAATACCTTCACCATGATGTTGCGCCTGAACATAGAACCATGCATAGGGATGTGAAGAGCGCAAACATCCTTTTGGATGAAAACTGGAACGCGAAAATTTCTGATTTTGGATTGTCCAAAAAAGGTCCTAATGTGCCGGCTAGCTTTGTTTTCTCAAATCCGTGTGGCACAAGAGGGTATATTTGTCCAGAATACGAGAGTAACAGGTATCTAACAACCAAAGCTGATGTTTTTTCATTTGGTGTTGTATTGTTTGAGGTGCTGTGTGGAAGGCCGGCATATGTTGCGGTTGATGATCAACCTTTTAACATTTGGGTCCAGAAACATTACACTAGGAAAACATTAAATACGATCATTCATTCGGGTGTACACGAACAAATAAACCCGGCTTCCTTACATGCTGTCACACCCCGACTTTCCACGTGTCACCGGTGGGCCCGGTGGGGAGTATCGTGACGTGGTTGGCAACGTAATAGTCAAACAACACAATATATATGAATGCACAGCGGAAGCAAAAGATAATTATTATTACTTTTCCGAATATGAAGTAATATTCAGTATTACAACGGAAGTAAAGGATCCACAGGCGGATCTTAAAACATATCATTTGTTCAACAGACTTTAGACACCTAGAACTTGCAAGATTCCTTATTAGCGCCCTGAGCTTCCAGCCAATTACGTTCAGTACCTGTCACTTAACCCTTTTGGAAAATACGTCAGTTTTCACTGGTAAATACACTCAACCGACTCATTTTGAAAAGAGTTTGTAAATTTGTTTGAATGCACTTGGCACAAAATATATCGACACTTTGATTAAAATGCACAGAGGCAAAATTAATCTTTTTAACTTGGGACAATTATATTTATAACCTTGTATACAGATTTACATGTTCGTTGTACGTTCAGGGCCCGATGTAGAAATCGAGTCAGATTAACAGACACGCCACAAGTATAGGCCCACAAGAGAGTGAGATACCGTTATCTCTTAAGCACTGTCAGGTGTATGCCTACACCCCGTGCTTAAGACGTGGCCATTTTATAATACAATGATGTCACTAGGATATCCGGGACATGGTCATTAACCCCTAAAGGTCTTTGTTTCAAACAATACAGATTAAACCGGGTTACCTCAATGATTTAACCATAATAAGATTAAAGATTCAATACCCGACCAAGCGGTATTATTATACCGTATCCCAAGCCCGTATAGGGAAAATAAGTCAAGAGTATTTACCTGAGCTAGCTCCTGTCCTTAATAGCAAGAATTAATAACTCAGCCGTATTCACTTAAGTATGCGTAGGTACAATTTACCGGAAGGCTCTAGTCTGGAATGATGGTATAAATAACCAATTAGAATGCTAACGGGCCTTTAATTAAGCCTAGGCTTAGACCGGCTAGTCTTATAGAAAGATACGGTTCAAACGCATGATAAGGCGAAGACCGGAATAGAATGGGATTTAGACCCGACAAGTTTGAAGACTTGTATAATATGGGAAATCTAAATACCTTCTGAATTTTGAGATAAAACCGATAAGGTTTGACCCGTTTCGGCTAACTTATATAAACCAGTTATATAAACCGATCCGAACGCGAATAACGCGTAACGGGTAACCGAATAGGTCACGAACAGGTTTCCTAAGTTAATATGCTTCCAATATGTTGTGACATCCGTAGGATGTCTTTCATTATGCCCCGAACTAATTTAAACACAAACTATGCCCCGTAGGGGTAGTTTGGTCATTTTAAAGGTTGTAAAAGAGTTTAAATGTTTAACTGAGTCACAGGTCTGATGTAAACAGCAAACATACTCAATTTGATGAGTTATAACAGTAGGGTAAAGTATATATGTGAAATATATCATCTATAACCAAACTATGCACCGAAGGGCATTTTGGTAATTTCACATAAGCCGAAAAGCTCAAAAACGAAGTCTGAGTTAATCAACCTTTGCTTACTGTTAAGATATTATAATTTGCCTCGTATATCAGTAGGTATCAACCCGGGTATGTCCAATATGATTTGAAAACATATTATGCGTTAAAAACGCTAATTAAGGCGATTAAAGGCCATTACCGGGTTCGATACTGAAATCTGACATTTTTATATTTCCAGAAGGCTTAAAATAACTTATTAATCATATGTGATCAGTAGCAAAAGGTTTGGAGTCGTTTTAGATAAGTAAAACTCATTTTATGGCCCGTAAGGGCAAAACCGACAATTACCGGATTAAGCTTGCGACTACGAGTTATGCTCAGCCTAAAATTAATTAAAAATCTTTAAAAATCTTAAAATGATATTTTATAACAGTGGGTAATTTGTTTGATACCAAAAAGTATGTTTAACTAGGCTATACGCTAATTACGCCATTATGTTAACATAAAGCATTAGTTTTGCGATAATGAGCATAACTCTTAATCTACAAGTCAAACTGATGTCAAAATTTGCATGCAAGTCTATATATCAGTATTTGAGGTTTCTACACTTTTACATTTTCATCAATCACGTTTTAAGATAAAAAGGGCATAACGGTCAACATATGAGCGATTAACGGAAACTTGCATATTAATTGGATAATCAACGAAACAAGTACAGAGGCTTATACTATCATGCAACCTAACCCTAATGAAGCACTAAGGCATTTCCGAATCAAACTAAAACGGGTCAGAACTAAAGTCAAAGCAAAAGTCAAGGTTTTGCGCCTTTTGGTTCCGAACCGGGTTTAAACAGAAATTTGTCGAGTCGGGCAAGCGTAAACAAGTTTTTATACTTATTACCAAGTTATATTAAGTTTAAAACAGGTTGCACGCCTCGCGGATTGCTAGTCGTGCATTAAATCGCATATTGACATTCTGTTGACTTTTTCGGTCAACGTTTGACCCGACAAACGACCTAGTTAGGTCTGGATTTGGTACTTGCCCTTATAAGGGTTTAATACCCATATAATTACCTATCTAACGGTACTTTTAATTCGGGTTACGACTGAGCTATCGATAACTAAACCCGAAGTCAACCGTTTAATACGATATGTTGACTTTTAAGCTAAAAACTAAACTAGAATTAATTTAGAAGGGATTAGAGACTTACTAGATGATTAGTGGATGACTAGGAAGGCTCTTGATCAGTTTGCAAGCTCTCCAATAATCAGAATGCTTGGAAATGAATTGTGAATGAAAGTGGTGAATGAATGGGTCTTTATATACAAGTTTCATGCACCATAAGCAAGTGACAACCAAGTCTAAGGCCTTCCACAACTGATCAACACATGTTAGTAGCATGTAGGGGTGTCTAAGGGCCATGAATGTGCAAGGAAAACCGGCTATGGAGGTCACAATCGCACAAAACAGCCAACAGCAAGTTCTGCTGTCGCTGGGCGCACCCTCGCGTAGCGCGAGGGGCTGTCGCGCTACGCGACGCCTTCGTCTGATCCAAATTTTGTTGATTGTTGATGGTTTGAAAGGGCAACTTGTATAATTCGAATGTGGGACTTATATTATCAGTAGGGGCCTTCAATAAGCATCTAATACTATAACATACCCTACCACCATCCATTATTTCAATTGATTGCATTTACAAGACCCGAAAATAACGGTTTATCGTTCATTTTCTTCTTGGAATCAAATCATACTTTTGAAGTTCCATTATTGTGAACCCTTTTCTAAATTGAGGCATATTAGATGTATATAACATTTAATCGGGTCTTGGGATTTATTATTGAGGTGTTCAGAGGTAATAATTTAACATGACGCCACTTTAAATCCTACCGAAAACATCTTTATTAAATCCGGGTTTTCAACGCGTTTTTGTCTTACATGACACGTGTCGTTTTAATATTAACCCGAAATTTGCGAGGTGTTACATCCTCACCCCCTTAAAATAAATCTCGACCCGAGATTTACTGGAACAAGTAAGGGTACTTTTCTTTCATGGTGGATTCTAACTCCCACGTAAACTCGGGATCTCTTCGGGCATCCCATTTGACCTTTACAAAAGGTATGTGCTTTCTTCGAAGCTTTTTAACCTGTCGATCCCCAATCGATATAGGATGTTTATCACATCGTAATTCCGCATACCAATTTGTGATAGTGCTCCTTGACTTATTGGCGGAACACCTCCTCCCGTCACTAGCGTGTAATGTATTTCGAGCTCTGCCAACCCCCTTAAATAGGTTTTAGCTCACAAGCTACTTGATCTTGATACATTTGATTTCCTTCAAATGATTTCCATATATTCAAAGCTTAGCTAGCCTGATAATTTCACAGATTTGGTACACCCTTCCTGGGTGATATCTTTTGTTAACCCATATTCCTTAACAAGAACTTAGGAAGTTTGCTATTTTCATAACTCCTCGATTTCTTGCCATATACTGGCAACCTACTATCGATTATGGATTTGTATAATCTTATTTGTTGTTCCTCAGGCAACTTTCAGATCTTGATAATTGGACTTACCAATTCTCTATCTCTCACTAGACATTTAACATTCCATCTATACAAGGTCTCCATAGGAGTAGCCTTAATACTTACATATCCATTATTATAGAAAAGCTTATTTTTAAGGTGAGATGGTTATTCCAACCACTGCTTAGCTAAAGTTTAGGGAATAGCTAATCCTTGCCGTTAGTCGAACAAATCGACGATCCTGGGCAGTTGATGGCAATTTCTTAATCGTTACCTAATTAGGGTTGCGGTGATAATGCATAAGCAAAATGAACCGTCTTTCTTATTTAACTATACTGGATTCCCAGGATATTTAGTTAGGCTATTGGAACCCTCTATTTTAAACTTAGTTAATCAGGGTTTCGATTCTTCCAATGATGGTACTAGCCGTCTTGGAGATTTCATAATAACACAGCCTCAAACGGAATTTAAACCTTAACTCTACCTGCCACTCAAGAGGTAAACAGGGTAGTTCTTATAATGAAAATAATCATGACACATAGAGATGTCATAGTTGTCCGTGTTCTCAGGCTTTGGTTCACCTATCGATGTCGGTGTCAGATAAATGACACATTCACTTTACAAATGTAAGGGTGCCCTAAGCAGAGATACTTATAGGGACATTTTATATTGGATATCTTCTTTGAATACTACTAGTCGACTTTAGTACGATATGACCATTGGGATGTCTCAGCGGTTCCATGCATTAAACCTCCATACTGATCAGGCATGGAAGCAATCTATGGGACACACTAGGATACGCCAATCCTCATATGGCACTTTTATCAAACATAGTTTGGCATTCGCGGTCGATAGAAAACAATGAGAAAATAATAAAATAAAGTAATATATATTGTCGTACTCGATTCGAAGAAAGAGTACTCTCAGATTTTTCAGAAGGATCCCTTGCCGATACTCAGAAGAATCGGTTACTATGGTTTCCTTGGTAAGTTATACCTTGTGGATGATATAAAAGTTTGCTAAGCTTATGGTTTATGAAGATTTATTATTGCCTGTATTAAATCAGGACACTTAGCAGAAATTATCATTGGTAAATGATAAGGAAGGTACTTGATGACATCGCGAACTGCCTCTCCGCATTCATCAGGTGAGTTCAGGCGTTTCCTTTCTTAGCCTTTCCAGGCTTAGCTGCACCTTCTTTGGTAGCCTTATGGTATCTAGTTCTGAGGCGGCCTTACTCACCACAGTCGTGACAGACTGTATTCTTTATGTCCCTACATTCATGGGAAAATGATGACCCGTTCCTTTGCAGATGTCACACTGCTTTGGTCCTTCCAACTGCTGCGTCAACCACAGCTTGGAGATTAACTCCATTAATATTGAGGTTTACATTTGTAGCTTTATTAACTTTCGTCGCCTTAATAGTATTGCGACTGTCGTCTACCTCATCTCAGTTTTCCATACTTGAAACTTGGTACCAATCACCAAAATTTAACAATTATTAGTCATCATCCTGATGACCCGACTTAGATTAGCCACGACATTCATAAACCGTATGGGCTATTCTGTTCTGAACATTCCTAGTGAATGTTATTTGAATGTATATCCATTATATTTAGCCTAGGTCACAAAAGACCTTTAATGGCATTTAAAGTTTGGTCCGAATCCATCACCTTTTTGACAGGGGATCTAAATGTCACATATGTCTTTATTATAGTGATGAATTTGGATAGCTTGAAAGCTTGCCATAAGGATATCAAAAATGATTCCTAAAAACTATAAAATATCAATCTAGGATTTGTTGGAGCATTTTCTAAAGTATCAACCAATTTCTACCTTGCATTAAATGACCAGAGTCCAAATCAGGCGGAGGCAACAGTTCTCAACTTTTATCGTTCATTATAGAATCATATGTGTCAGCAACAAATAAATTGTTTGATAAGGAAATGTACCTGCTATGTAATTATCCTTCTGCACCAACTCTTGGGTGTTCATCATGCGTTTGTTTTCTTGGCCTCTTCGGGCTTCTTCTGATTCCTAGGGCAGTTGGTCTTGATATGCCCCTTCTCGTTGCAACCATAACAGGTTGCATCTTTCAACTTCTTGCAATCCAGGGTTTTATGTTCCTTAGATTTGCAAATTCCACACGGCCGAGGCCGAGATTCAAATCTGCATTTCCCAAGGTGGTATTTCCTACAGGTTTTGCACCTGATCTTCTCACCCGGCTGCTGGCTGTCTTTCTTAAACCCGGAACTCTTCTTATCCTCAGAGTTCCTCTTTGTCTCCCTATCAGAGCGATGAGAAATTTCATCCTCCCTTTTTCGCTTTCCGTCTTCAGAGACTTTGGCAGCCTTGTTTCTGACCACATCGAGTGTGAGAGATAGCGACAGATCGGCTGCTGACCTGAATGAAGTAGGTCTTGAAGCCTTAACACTGGCTTTGATTTCTGGGGGTAAACCCCCAATGAAGCGAGCAATTCGCTTTGGTTCCGGTGTGATCAAATAAGGAACCAATCGAGACTTGGTATTGAAATTTGTAAGGTATGCTTGACAATCTAAGTTTTCCATGACCAATGTCAAGAATTCAGTCTCAATTTTCTCAACTTCGTGTTGAGGACAGTAATTTTCTTTGATAAGAGCAACGAACTGCTCCCAAGTCATGTTGTACAAAGGAATCTTCCCCGTAGCTTGGATCAGTGACCTCCACCAAGCTAGAGCTTCTCCTTTAAAAGATTGTGAAACAAATTTCACAACATCTTGCTCTGCACAACTGCTGATGTCAACAACAGCGTCCATCTCATCGAGCCACGTCATGCAATCGACGGCCCCTTTTTCTCCTGTAAAGTCTCTAGGCTTGCAGGAGACAAAATATTTATATGAACAGGTCTTAACTGGTGTCTCTTGATGGAACACAACCTGTCTAAATGGAATACTCCTTTGATTTGACAAGTCATGAACATCGTCTTCTCTTGACTCAAGTATTTTAGAAGGGGGCTTACTACGAGCCACAGATAGAGTCTTAGAATAGGTATCATTTGATTTATCATACTGTCTGTCAAGAGCTCGAGTAACAGCATAATCTATTATTGCCTGCAGTTCCGCTCCAGTTACATTGATTCTGGTAGCATCATTGTCCTCCTTCATGTGGCTGTTAACTTCATCTAATCCAGCCATGTAGCTTGATTGCTTCATAAACATTGACAATGATTTATCCAGAGGTCATTATGAAATTATCATTTTTGATAATTTATTAACCATGGTAATATAAGCCATATGGGTTAATTTGTTAGTTATACTTAGTTAATATTTTTCATTATAACTTATCCTAGTTATAAAACATCAAATATATTAAAGTGGCGTAAAAAGCCTGGTCTCAAGGATAGTTTTAAATTTTATAAGCCATGATTTTAGAGAATCAAAGCATTTAGGTTTGAACATAGTTCATTATCTTTCCTGGACAGAGAGTCAAAGACTACTACTGTCGTTGTCAATTTGACGATACAATATGGCCCGTAGGCGGATCAATTGACATTACAAAACGATGTTTTTAGAAATTAATAATCATCACACTGGTGATAGTAGTCATGATAATATTTATCATATTGACTATGAGGCTTGGGCATAGCCCACTGCTTTAGACAAGAACCCTAAGATTTACTACTGTCATTGTCGTAGTGACAATATTATAAAGTATAGCCAGTAGGCACTTTATCACTAAGGATGTCGATAATATGATCATCATATTGATGATATTAGTCATGATCACATTGATCATATAGACTAATAGGCTTGAGCATAGCTCACCACCATAGACAAGGAATCATAAAGATCACAATGTCAGAGACATATTGGTCATGATCACATTGATCATTTAGGCTAATAGGCTTGAGCAGAGCTCACCACCATAGACAAGGAATCATAAAGATTACAATGTCAGAGACATATTGGTCATGATCACATTGATCATTTAGGCTAATAGGCTTGAGCAGAGCTCACCACCATAGACAAGGAATCATAAAGATCACAATGTCAGTGTCTCAGATGGACAATACGTTATAGTCCGTAGGCACTTCCCTTCCAAGGGATGGTTATAATATGATCATCTTATAGGATGATATAAGCTATGATTTCTAGATCAATAGACTAGATAAGAATATTGGAAAAATCCAATATATGAGAATAAAAGTACAGAGTTGCCCTAAGCGGGACTTGAAAGGAATAATGTTGTCCTCGAAGGAACTGAAAGGTAATTATGTCCTTATAAGGACTATTAAGGAAACGATTTTTCGCAAAGGGAGTTTCTTCTTCATTTTATTTCTGAATGCCTTCTCCTTGTTTGCATGTTTCGTCCTAGCCGTTGTACGAAGGTCAGCAATTTAAGGCTCCTGGTGTGGAGAATTATTATTATGGCTTCTTCGCTCGGCGACGTATCCAATATATAAAATTTTGGAAGCAGAATTTCCAGATAAGGATTGAGAATATTCCTATGTTAAGTCTAGACTCAGAAGTTTAGATATGTGCAATTGTGTAACTGAGATTAAACACAAAAGGCTAGTGTTTAATTCACTCAGTGTTGGCTCTGATACCAACCTGTCACACCCCGACTTTCCACGTGTCACCGGTGGGCCCGGTGGGGAGTATCGTGACGTGGTTGGCAACGTAATAGTCAAACAACACAATATATATGAATGCACAGCGGAAGCAAAAGATAATTATTATTACTTTTCCGAATATGAAGTAATATTCAGTATTACAACGGAAGTAAAGGATCCACAGGCGGATCTTAAAACATATCATTTGTTCAACAGACTTTAGACACCTAGAACTTGCAAGATTTCTTATTAGCGCCCTGAGCTTCCAGCCAATTACGTTCAGTACCTGTCACTTAACCCTTTTGGAAAATACGTCAGTTTTCACTGGTAAATACACTCAACCGACTCATTTTGAAAAGAGTTTGTAAATTTGTTTGAATGCACTTGGCACAAAATATATCGACACTTTGATTAAAATGCACAGAGGCAAAATTAATCTTTTTAACTTGGGACAATTATATTTATAACCTTGTATACAGATTTACATGTTCGTTGTACGTTCAGGGCCCGATGTAGAAATCGAGTCAGATTAACAGACACGCCACAAGTATAGGCCCACAAGAGAGTGAGATACCGTTATCTCTTAAGCACTGTCAGGTGTATGCCTACACCCCGTGCTTAAGACGTGGCCATTTTATAATACAATGATGTCACTAGGATATCCGGGACATGGTCATTAACCCCTAAAGGTCTTTGTTTCAAACAATACAGATTAAACCGGGTTACCTCAATGATTTAACCATAATAAGATTAAAGATTCAATACCCGACCAAGCGGTATTATTATACCGTATCCCAAGCCCGTATAGGGAAAATAAGTCAAGAGTATTTACCTGAGCTAGCTCCTGTCCTTAATAGCAAGAATTAATAACTCAGCCGTATTCACTTAAGTATGCGTAGGTACAATTTACCGGAAGGCTCTAGTCTGGAATGATGGTATAAATAACCAATTAGAATGCTAACGGGCCTTTAATTAAGCCTAGGCTTAGACCGGCTAGTCTTATAGAAAGATACGGTTCAAACGCATGATAAGGCGAAGACCGGAATAGAATGGGATTTAGACCCGACAAGTTTGAAGACTTGTATAATATGGGAAATCTAAATACCTTCTGAATTTTGAGATAAAACCGATAAGGTTTGACCCGTTTCGGCTAACTTATATAAACCAGTTATATAAACCGATCCGAACGCGAATAACGCGTAACGGGTAACCGAATAGGTCACGAACAGGTTTCCTAAGTTAATATGCTTCCAATATGTTGTGACATCCGTAGGATGTCTTTCATTATGCCCCGAACTAATTTAAACACAAACTATGCCCCGTAGGGGTAGTTTGGTCATTTTAAAGGTTGTAAAAGAGTTTAAATGTTTAACTGAGTCACAGGTCTGATGTAAACAGCAAACATACTCAATTTGATGAGTTATAACAGTAGGGTAAAGTATATATGTGAAATATATCATCTATAACCAAACTATGCACCGAAGGGCATTTTGGTAATTTCACATAAGCCGAAAAGCTCAAAAACGAAGTCTGAGTTAATCAACCTTTGCTTACTGTTAAGATATTATAATTTGCCTCGTATATCAGTAGGTATCAACCCGGGTATGTCCAATATGATTTGAAAACATATTATGCGTTAAAAACGCTAATTAAGGCGATTAAAGGCCATTACCGGGTTCGATACTGAAATCTGACATTTTTATATTTCCAGAAGGCTTAAAATAACTTATTAATCATATGTGATCAGTAGCAAAAGGTTTGGAGTCGTTTTAGATAAGTAAAACTCATTTTATGGCCCGTAAGGGCAAAACCGACAATTACCGGATTAAGCTTGCGACTACGAGTTATGCTCAGCCTAAAATTAATTAAAAATCTTTAAAAATCTTAAAATGATATTTTATAACAGTGGGTAATTTGTTTGATACCAAAAAGTATGTTTAACTAGGCTATACGCTAATTACGCCATTATGTTAACATAAAGCATTAGTTTTGCGATAATGAGCATAACTCTTAATCTACAAGTCAAACTGATGTCAAAATTTGCATGCAAGTCTATATATCAGTATTTGAGGTTTCTACACTTTTACATTTTCATCAATCACGTTTTAAGATAAAAAGGGCATAACGGTCAACATATGAGCGATTAACGGAAACTTGCATATTAATTGGATAATCAACGAAACAAGTACAGAGGCTTATACTATCATGCAACCTAACCCTAATGAAGCACTAAGGCATTTCCGAATCAAACTAAAACGGGTCAGAACTAAAGTCAAAGCAAAAGTCAAGGTTTTGCGCCTTTTGGTTCCGAACCGGGTTTAAACAGAAATTTGTCGAGTCGGGCAAGCGTAAACAAGTTTTTATACTTATTACCAAGTTATATTAAGTTTAAAACAGGTTGCACGCCTCGCGGATTGCTAGTCGTGCATTAAATCGCATATTGACATTCTGTTGACTTTTTCGGTCAACGTTTGACCCGACAAACGACCTAGTTAGGTCTGGATTTGGTACTTGCCCTTATAAGGGTTTAATACCCATATAATTACCTATCTAACGGTACTTTTAATTCGGGTTACGACTGAGCTATCGATAACTAAACCCGAAGTCAACCGTTTAATACGATATGTTGACTTTTAAGCTAAAAACTAAACTAGAATTAATTTAGAAGGGATTAGAGACTTACTAGATGATTAGTGGATGACTAGGAAGGCTCTTGATCAGTTTGCAAGCTCTCCAATAATCAGAATGCTTGGAAATGAATTGTGAATGAAAGTGGTGAATGAATGGGTCTTTATATACAAGTTTCATGCACCATAAGCAAGTGACAACCAAGTCTAAGGCCTTCCACAACTGATCAACACATGTTAGTAGCATGTAGGGGTGTCTAAGGGCCATGAATGTGCAAGGAAAACCGGCTATGGAGGTCACAATCGCACAAAACAGCCAACAGCAAGTTCTGCTGTCGCTGGGCGCACCCTCGCGTAGCGCGAGGGGCTGTCGCGCTACGCGACGCCTTCGTCTGATCCAAATTTTGTTGATTGTTGATGGTTTGAAAGGGCAACTTGTATAATTCGAATGTGGGACTTATATTATCAGTAGGGGCCTTCAATAAGCATCTAATACTATAACATACCCTACCACCATCCATTATTTCAATTGATTGCATTTACAAGACCCGAAAATAACGGTTTATCGTTCATTTTCTTCTTGGAATCAAATCATACTTTTGAAGTTCCATTATTGTGAACCCTTTTCTAAATTGAGGCATATTAGATGTATATAACATTTAATCGGGTCTTGGGATTTATTATTGAGGTGTTCAGAGGTAATAATTTAACATGACGCCACTTTAAATCCTACCGAAAACATCTTTATTAAATCCGGGTTTTCAACGCGTTTTTGTCTTACATGACACGTGTCGTTTTAATATTAACCCGAAATTTGCGAGGTGTTACACATGCATTTTCAACCATTGCGTATCAATGTTTGAAAAATGGAGAAGAACGTCCAACAATGAAGGAGGTCGTGGAACAACTACAGAAAGCTCTTGATGATCAGTTGGTAAGTTGTTACACTCACTTAAGGCGGTGTTACATTTTTTTGTTATAGCGTTTTTACTTTAATTATCCTTTCATTTCAGTTCTTAATGCTTATAAACGTCAATTGTTCCTTTTACTATTAATTTACATCGAATCCAAACAATAAAATTCACATGCCTTATTTCTGGATATTCTTTTGTTTGGTTGTTTGTGATAGGCACCAAGTGGACCACGGTCTGGTGATTTTGATGCTCTTCATCAGAGACAGTCAAGGTATTTCTTCTGAAACAATTGATTTCATATTTTCGCTCATGTATAATATAATTCATCAAAACTAACACGCCCCCAAGGACTTGGTCCGTAGATGATGAGGTGGGACCCTCACCATTTGACCGCTGAAATTAAAAGAGGAAAAATAAAAGGATTAAATTTTCATATTTAAAAGAGTAAATTACAACCGGTGTCCTTTACGTTTGCATCAAATTACAACCGGTGTCCTTTAACTAAAGAAATTACAGGCTCTGTCCTTTATGTTACCGGTTTTTAACACGTTATATCCTTTACACCTAACCTAGTTAAGTTTTTTTAGTTAAGTCTTACTATGTGCCTCTCACATGAGGGCAACATGGTCTTTTTATCTCAATTTTATATTAAAAAGTCGAAATAAATAAATCTCTTTTATCCCCTTTATTTTTTTAGTCGATCGCTCCTTTTTTTTAGATAATCCAAACAAAAATATAATGCATGGTGTGGAATTTAAATTATAAAATCAAAGTAAAATATTTAAAATTTTCAATTAATCCAAACAAAAATATAACTCATATTAAATTGGGATGAAAAAACCATATTACCCTCATTCAAACCATTTCACTTTCAAATCCAACCTACACACTTTCATTCAAACGAGAGGAAACGATGGACCGGTTCATGGCTCAAATGTTTCATAACATATCTTAATATTTTTTAGTTTTAGTGTTTATTATTATTATTTTAGGTATGTTTTTTTATTATTTGTTGTATGTTTTTTTTATTTTTATTATTATGTTGGTCTTTATTATTATTAAATGTATTTTTTTCAATTTAATTATATGAATGTTTTATTTTAATGTTTATTTTGAATTTATTTATTTAATTTTAAATAATATTATATTATTTAAATATATATGAAATATATAAAAACAAAGTATTTTTAAAGTAAATTGATTTATATTAAATAATTATAAAAGTAGGTGATGATGTAGATGGTAAGGTGAAGGTTTGTGGAGGTTTAGTGCTTTTTAGGGAGGTTTGAAATGTAGAATGACATGCTAAGGGGGAGGTTTGTAGAATCCAACATTGTAGACGCTGTTACAAACTTGTTAAATGGTTTTTTTGGCATTTAAGGGGTCCAAAATAATATATATATATATATATATATATATATAGGGGAGGGTTATATAGAAAACCCTATCTATATGAAAAACCCTAGAAAACCCAACCTCCCGACATTTTTTTTTTGAAAAAATTAACACATGTAATATACATGTTTTTAAGAGTTTTGGGCCAAAAAAATCAAAAAAGCGCCGAAGTGATCTTTAAAAAAAAAAAAAAATTTCAGCAACTTTCAGCATTGTTGTCTAACACATGTTAGGCACTGAATTTTGTTTATTTTTTTTAAAAAAATCCCTTCGGCGCTTTTTTGTTTTTTTTGGACCAAAACACTCTAAAACATGTATATTACATGTGTAATTTTTTTCAAAAAAAAAAATGTCGGGAGGTTGGGTAAAAATGGGTTCCCATTTGGGTTTTCAGAGTTTTCTAAGAATTTGAGGGTTTTTTATCTATCTTTATCCTATATATATATATATATATATATATATATATATATATATACGATTAGGTTTAAACGTGAACAAAATCCCAAGAGTGAACTGCGTGAACTGATCTGGACCATTGATTACACATGTGTACGATGCTGAGTACACATGTGTACTGTTCTATTTATATCCAAGTACACATGTGTATACCGTTGAAATATGAAGGTTACGTGGATAATGAATTTAAAATAGGAAAGATGTAACTTAATTCAATTATTATCCACGTAACCTTTAAATCTAACCTTCATATTTCGCGATAACTAGTGGTTTTCATTTGAACCTTCCCATATATATATATATGATGAGGTTCCTATAAAAAGGACATTTTCGTGAGAAGTGTGAGAAGGCATATAAATCGACATGTAGGTATCATGTTTTGGACTTAGTAATGATGTTTTAGGTTGTTTTAACAAGAAAAACACCAAACATAACATTTTTAAACACAATGCAACATATTATGGACTTGAAATTTAAAATACACCGCTTAACACTTAAAACACACTACTTAATTTTTTTGGCATGATATTTTACGTTTTAAGCCTATAATTTATTGCATTCCGCCTTAAATTGTAATGTTTGGTATTTTTCTTGTCAAAACAACCAAAAACATTATGGCCAAGTCCAAACCATGATGCCTATATGTTAATTTCTTGTTTCGTGTTTTTTTTTTAAATTTTCGCTACTTTTTATATATAAAAAAAACCTTTTTTTTTCAAAAAACAAATGTAGTGCACATGTGTAGCACATGTTTTTTTTTAAGTTTTTCTTTTTATATATAAAAAGTAGCTAAAATTTGTAAAAAAAATTTTGGCATGTTAGTTCTATAGGCTTTTTTAGTTAGTTTTTAAGTTTTCACAATAATTAGTGGTTTTTAATTGAACTCTCCCTATATATATATAGGGTATGGTTCATGCGAGAACCACCTTTATTGCGAGAACCGCGGGAACCAATGTGAACACAACAAAATAAACCTACTACACCACCAAAAACCTAAAGAAAACCTAACCCACCCCCCCCCCCTCCCCGAAAAAAAAATACCTAAACCCCCTCCCCCAAACTAAATGCTAAAAATTAAACCCGCAAAAAACCTAAACCCCCCACCCCCTTCCCCCCATAAAAAAATCTAACCCCTCCACCCCCCCCCCCCCCCCCCTCAAGCTAAATGCTAAAAACTAAACCATAAAGTTAAACCTCAAAAAACCTAAAAAAATCTAAAAAATACACATTTTTTTTACTTTTTTTTAAATCGCTACTTTTAGTATCCATTTTTTTTTTTAAATTTTAAGTTTTTTTATTTACAAAAAGTAGCGATGTTTTCAAAAAATAAATTAAAAAAAATTGTGTGTTTTCTAGATATTTTTTGTTGTGTTCGTATTGGTTCTCGTGGTTCTTGCAATCAAGGGTGGTTTCTAACGAATCTTTATATATATATATATATATATATGGGAAGGTTTATTTGAGAAGAAAATTAAATTAAGAAGAAAAAGAACAAAGGGTACAAATGTAAAATATTAAATAGTTTTTCTCTCAACTCATTTATTATTATCTTTGACTAATTAATTAGTCATAAACACTATCATCCTCCACATTTAAATTTTTGGTTACACTCATCAAAATTTATCCTACACGTTTTGAAATTTATCCTACACATATTGAAATTTATCCTACACAGCTCGTAATTCATTCTACACGCCTCGTAATTTATGCTACACTTTAAATTATATTTTTTTTATTTTTTGAAAAAATATGTTTTTTTTTAAAATAAGTTACAAATTTAATGTAGTTAGCTATTAAAAAGGAAGACTACCAATTAATGATCCATCTAAGTTTTGAATACCGTTCACAATGCATGCAAGGACTCATCACCATTTCTATTAGGTAGCGTTTGGTACACATGAATGAGAGGTGGAATGGAATGGATCATTGAGAGGGAATGAAGAAAAGAGTGTTTGGTTGGTCGATGGAATGGAATCGCCCATTCCAAATGCATTCCATTCCCTTAAAATCATTCTATCCCTCCACCTGTTTTTTTTTTCCATTCCATTCCCTTTCACCCTTAATTAACAACACCACAACGCACTACCGTTGCCACCACCCACCACTACTGTCATCCGTCGCCGTCACCCACCACCGCCGCCACCCGCGACCGCCGTCACCCGCCACTGTCGTTGCAATTCCTAGATTTTCATTCCTAACGGCGATGAGTTTGTAAAATGCATGCAAGTTCACTTGAAAATGGGGCGATTGAGTCAAGTCTGCAATCTCGTACTGACCAAACTCTTGAAATTCCTAGATTTTCTTTTGTGATGGACATGAAAACATTGATGATCCCATTGTGAGTGGTGATCAAAACCAGTTCTCCTTGTGATGAGCGATTTATTTTAGGCTCCCCAAATGCAAAAAAAGTCCTTGATAACAGATGAGTAGTTTTGGTCATTTGATTTGAGTGCTTGTGTATTGATCTGGTCTACTCGTCCTAGTTCATTGTGAAATATAAGATGATGTTTGAATTTAAATATATGCTAATTATTCTTACTTAACTAATGTGTAGGCATGAATCGAATGGCATTGAAGAAATTGTTGATACTGTATCAGATAACTTGTTGTCCCTGAGTTCAAATGTCGATGAAGACCTTATTGGTATTAAGATTCCTTTAAAAGAATTGAGATCACACTTAGAAGTTGGGAAGGGTGGCGTGCGCATGATTGGAATATGGGGGATGGGTGGTGCTGGTAAGACTACTCTTGCATCTTCTGTTTATGATGAAATCTCTGGCAAGTTTGATGGTTGCTGCTTTGTAGACAACATTAAGGAGAAATCAAGCAAGTACGATTTTGAAATATTGCAAGAAAAATTACTCTCAGATATTTTGAAACAGAACAATATGAAAGTTGAGAGAGTTGTGAAACGAAAACAAATGATAAAGAGTAACTTGTGCAATAGAAATGTCTTGATTGTTCTCGACGATGTTGATCACCCTGACCAACTAAAAATGTTAGCCGGGTCACATGATTGGTTTGGTGAAGGAAGTCGTATAATAATCACCACTAGAAATGAGCATTTATTGAATGCTCACAAAGTTAATGTAATATACAAAATTAGATTGTTACATGATGATGAGGCTCTTGAGCTCTTTTGCAAGCATGCACCCCAGCAAGATTACATACCTAAAGAAGAGTATGAGATGCTTTCAAAAGAAGTTGTATGTTATGCTGGTGGGCTCCCTTTAGCCCTTAAAGTTTTAGGCTCTTTTTTATGTGACAAAGACATAAATCAGTGGAGGAGTGCCTTGGCAAGACTAAAAGATATTCCAGAAGAGGATATTTTTGGAAAGCTAAAGATTAGTTATGACGGACTGAAGCCAATAGAGAAAGAGTTGTTCCTAGATATTGCATGTTTTCATAGGGGGAGAAGGATGGAAGAGGCAATGGTGTGTCTTGATGCTTGTGGTTTTCACCCTCGTATAGGAATAAAGGTATTGAGGCAAAAGGCTCTTATAACTGTTTCAAATGATGAGTTTGATATGCGTAATACAGAAGGCATGTTTGATATGCATGATTTGATACAAGAAATGGGCCATTACATTGCTCAAGGGGAACACCGTGTCAGTGTCAATCCGGAGAAACATAGTAGGATTTGGCGGGAGAAAGATATTCTAAGCATATGTTCTATGTACCCAACAATGGTAATGTTTAAGCTAGTTTTGCAATAAATATATTATGGTTATAACATACAAACACTTTTTAGTCTACTCTAACACCCTTTTGTTCTTTAATCACAGAATACTGACAAGATTGAAGCTTTTGATTGGGATGGCTACCACACTTATATGGATTTTCCACAACATCTTCCTCAAGTTATTGCGTCCATGGAAAATCTCCGGTCAATGTGTTGGAAAAAGTTTCCTCCACAATTGTTGCCAGCAAATTTCCAACCAGCAATGCTTTGTTGTCTAATCTTGCAATACAGCTCGCAAGAACAACTGTGGAAGGGGCGTAAGGTAATTCTTATATGTTTTGCTCTATTACGGATGAAAACATAATGGACTATGAATCTAATTAACCTGGGAAGTAAATTTTAAACATGATATGATCACGTGGTTATGTAATCAAGACACCAAATCTGACTTGTATGTGATTTTATACAACAGCATCTGCCAAATCTGAAAGTCCTTGACCTCACAAGTTCGTCGTCTCTAATCAAGACACCAGATTTGGGCGGACTTCCATGCCTTGAAAGAATGATACTTCGGCACTGTCATCATTTAAAAGCAATTGATCCATCAACTGGACGTCATGATAGGCTTGTTTTTCTTGACATGCATGGATGTTCCAACCTTAAAGAGTTTCCACAAATCACCCATATGCCAAAATTGATGACTCTTATACTCTCTGGGTGCTCTAATCTTCTCAAGTTCCCAGATATACAAAACAACTTGGATAGCTTGGTGGATATTTCTTTGAGAGACAGTAGTATGATAAAAGTTTTACCCTCATCAATTGTACAATATTGTACAAACCTCATTTCTCTAGATCTAAGCAATTGCTTCAATCTAAAGAGTATTAAAGTTGACTTCCGTGACTTCAAAAAAATGGAAGAGCTTCATCTCTCAGGTCTGCGTCGACTATCTGATTCACGTTTCCTTCCACTGCCTCGACTATTTGTAAATTCACGTTTCCTTCCACTGCCTCGACTATTTGTAAATTCACTTTTCCTTCCACCTTTGTTAACAAGTTTGAGTCTTAGATCACTACCCATGTTACATCGAAGAGACATCCCCTTTGATATTATTTCTGAGCTATCCAACTTACAAGTACTAGATTTAAGTGAGAATGGATTCTCAAGGATACCTTTGAACCTCGTGCAACTCCTTCGTCTCAAATTTCTCAACATTTCAAATTGCCAAAGACTTAAGAAAATGCCAAATCTCCCATCAAGCATAGCTGTTCTTGATGCAAATCAATGCTTCTCCCTTGTCATAGATGATTTTCCAACAACTTATAAATGGTTATGGAAAGTCACACTTGAGGATGGAGTGCATGGTGGAGTGAATGTGTTTCGATCAATGTTTCAGGTTTGGCTCTATCTTCTATACCTTTTTTTTTTTTTTTTTAATTTCTATCTTTGTATAGACCCAAACAGAATTATACAAGTTCATCATGAATAAATGACACACAGGGAAATGCCATTGAAGATCATTTTATGAGTTTCCGCAGTAGAAATAATGACATTTCAGGGGCGCTAGGTTTTGACATTTCCACAAGGTCCTTTGCATGTGAGACATTTACATTGCAGCTTCCGCGTAATTGGTTTAGTGACTATAGTGGATTCTTAATATTTATTTCCTTGATGGAGATTCCCGATGTGATAATTACTATCAAGCAAGAGATGCAAATGGATTATCAATCTCGTTTGTTAGAGGAATCTGATGGTACTAATCAAAATACAAAGCGGTGCATAGAGAATGCTAATGAAACTCAACATACAATGAGAATGTGTTATATACCATTCAGTTCATTGATGCACAAGTCATTGTGGAATGGTAATATTTCATTGTCCATTAGTGGATGGTGTGTGTTTAAAGTTGAACTTGTTCCTAGGCGAAGTAAAGGTGGTTCACCGGAAAGATCAAGAAATTGCTCAGAATATTGGGATGGACAAGAAAAAGATAGAAAGACATTTACAATCAAAGATGCTTCACAGTCGTCTATCGAAATTACATGGTTACATTAACGGGCTGCAGTTATGTTTTCTTTATCTTTATTCTGCATCAACGATTGTCAAATGAGAAATACTCGAGATTGAGGTGTATTAGTTTGTTGTTGTAATCAATATGTATTGAAATGGTAACTACATCTCCTTTAAATTGTTTCCCACTATGTGACATTGTGCTTGATTATTCCTTTGAAAATGAGTCAACAAACACACCAAATTGATTAGCCTAAATCACCAAACGACTGTTATAATATAAAGCATGACTAAAGTGTGTGTGTATGTATATAAAACAACATAGGTCCTATATCATGTTTACGAAAGAGCTAAAGCAAAGCTTAAAGCATGTTTTAATTGTTATACAATTTATCCGTTTTTTAGGGAACATAAAAAACAACCGAATTAATAGAAAATCAAAATTTTCTTTTAACTCTCATGGTGACAACAAAATTTTATAACCAATCTGATGAACAATTAATCACGTTCAATAACAATTTCTAGACAATAACCGACTTACCTTGAAACCGTCGACCGATCCCTAAATTTACGAAATCATCCTGTATGCTCCTTTAATCCAAGAGTTGCAAGATCCACAGAGCCGGCCCTGAGAATTCATGTACCCTGTTCGAGCTCGAAAAAACGTGCCCTTAGGTCTTAACTAAATAAAGTTTGTATCAAATTAAGTTAACGCATAAATAATGATCGACAACATAAATTAACTGAATTCGACATAACATAACTGAAATCGACATAACTATATAAGTTAATTGAAATCGTAAATAAGTTAACTTAACTGATCGACAACATAAATTAACTGAAATCGACATAACTTAACTGAATAACCGAATTCGACATAATAACTGAAATCGTAAATCAATAAATCAATCTTAAATCATAAGTTACCTGTGAACTGATCCGACTCCGTGATCGAAGATGAAGGTTGTGACTGTGAAATCGAAGGGCCTTCTGGCTGCTGTGTGTGAACTGTGGGTTGTTGGCTGAAGAGTGAAATCGAACAAAACATAAAAACAACTGCAGAATGATGATGACCGAAGGCCTGCTCTATCTCGATTATCCTTCCACCTTCCTGTTCCTGCGACGTTTCATTACCAGTCCCAGTTGCCGCCCAGATTTCTTTTTTTATTAGTTTTTAGAATTATTTGGGTATTGGGCTCACTAACCTAATGGGCTAAATAGTTTAAACAATATGATTTTTTTAAGTGGGCCTATGTTAATATTTGTTTGGTTATACCCTATTAAAAAAAATTTACATATATAATATCGGATTTTTTTTTAAAATTACGTGCCCTACGAAATCACAGGCCCTGTTCGGTTGTCCTCCCCGCCCTCCTTCAGGGCCGGCTCTGAAGATGCAAGTAAATAAGCAAAGCAAATGTACACATATGCTTGTTGATTATGATTGCGCTACTTGAGTACTTGTACAACATGCTTCTTAAATGATAAATTAATGTTAAAACTTAATAATATATATTTTTGATGCATTTTAAATCAACAATTCTAACTGTGTTTATGAGAAAGTACTTGTAGGATCGTGAAACGACCTAACGAGTCGATCAGAAGAGTGCTCAGACCGAATCAGAGGCGGAATTCATTGATTCGGTCTTCGTTTAGCTTGTATTCACTATTAATTGTCTTGTTTATTAATCTCTGAACGTTTACAGGACTGGAGACACCTCGACAGCACCTCGGCGTCGGAAACTAGAATCTTACAAATGAGAAAGTTTGAAGCCTATTTATAGGGAGAGACCCTCTAGTTTGAAAGTGGCATGTGAAGGGACCCTCCAGTTTGAAGGTGACACAGCCTACTTCAAACTAGACCCTCTTCAAATTAGATCCTGTTCAAACTAGACCATGTTCAAACTAGACCCTACTCAAACTAGCAGGACACTCTCAAACTAGACCTCTTCAAACTAGCAGCCTTCAAACTAGCAGGCTTCAAACTAGCAGCCTTCAAACTAGCAGGCACTCTTCAAACTTTCAGTTCGAGACTCGATATAAGACGAAGTCGACAGATGTATGCACCAACAGACTCCCCCTCAGATGTTGACGAGTCTTAAGTGTCGAGTCTTCGCATCTTCAGTCTTTATCAGTCTCTTCTCTTTCTTAGCATATACCAGGATCTTCTCTTTGGCTCTAACCTCGTCAGACTCCCCCTCTCATCATGATGGGATCGCCGTCTGGAATTAGCTATCACCTTGAGATCAATCCCTGGCTTTATCTCTGTTCAGCTCATTTCCTGCACACATTTTCTCATCACAACATAAGTTTTTACTTAAATCCATAAGAAAAACTTACTAGTAATAGTTACATCAAGTTCAAATTAATGACCCTGATTAACTAAACTCAATTTCCTTCTTAAATCAAAATTTTCAATTCAGTACACACACTCCCAAACCAGTTCATCTTGTTTAGCACTTGGAATTTTGAAAATCAGCTCATCAACATCAGTTGTCGAAAATATTTTTGTATTTTTCAAAATAATGAAACATGAATGCAATAACAGAAATTAACTGCAGAAATAAAATATGTACAAACATATTTTTGTGAGTTTGCGAAAGAGGATCATATCAGTTTTTGAGACAAATTACCAACACCGTTAAGCTTCATTTCATTTTAAGTTCTAAACGATTCACTTAGATTGTCAGTATGTTTGTCCACTTAAATTTTCACACAAAGTTCAACTGATCCGAGATATGAGATTAATGTCTTAATCACTTAAACTCATTCGTGTGTCCTACCACTTGAATATACTCCCGTATCCAGATCCCAATATTCAGTCTTACAGGTGAGTATACCACAGATGATATCTGTAAGGGGTTATAATGCGAGGGCCGTGAGAGCTCAGGTCGATCTTTCGATACGCAGAGAGATGACGGCTTCGACTTTCGGTGTGTCCCCTTTAGAGGATCTTTTGATTACAACAGCAGCGACTATCAATTTTATTGTTTCATCAACTTGCTGAGGGCGGTGCTTATGTTTCAAAGCATTTGCAGAAAGCATTATCCGGGGACTAGGCCATTGCTTCCGCAAAATCAGAAGTCCCGGGATAATACCCCAGATATCACTGAGCATAAAGACCTAGTATCTCAGAATAAGGGACCTTTCAAACAAGATTTCAGGGGTTACCTATATATCCAAGAAGTTGTTAACCCACAGAATAAGCAAGTTTGAAATTTAGGTTTATATCTCGTCACAATCTACTAAATGTGTAAAAACCTACTCACACATCCACAGTGAGATCGTTTATCACATTTGACTTTCCAATTCTTTAGCATGCGGTGATAGTCCACTGATGTACTATCATTTCCTCTTCTTGACAACAAAACTCATTTTCATTTTTTACTGTTTTTGTCTTTTTGCCAGTAGGTTTTATCATGTTTTTGTCTTTTTCAAATTTTCAAATGTTTTTGGATTTTCTGAAATTTTCTACTCCCCCTAAAATGCAAACACATTTTAGGAAATTTGAAAATAAACTATACAGTAAAGTGACAACTGATATCAAATTGCATCAATTCGCCATCCACTAGGCATAAACAATCAGAACTCCCCCATTCACAAAACTATTTTCTCATAATGATTTCAAAACACTTAAGTTTGTTTTAATCAGAATGATTTTTCCGAAAAATAAGTTTTGTTGATTTAACCACTTGTAAGTTCGGGGTTTGGTTCATCATATTGTCCATTCAATCACTTGTAGAAAATCAAATACAACTTAATGTCCCTGATTTTCCACTTGACATTGAAAACCTCTTGCAACCATTTGTAAATAATCACAATCAAAATCTGATATAAAGAATGATGCCGATTCCTGCTCCACTCTTACCGACCTGGGAGCTCCGGCAATTCCTGCAGTATAACCTGCCAAAATTTAACTATTACAAGATTCATTCACAAAAACAATTTTCAAGAAAGATGCCGATTCCTGATCCGCGATATAAACTTGGGATCTCCGGCATAGTCCTAAGACTTTACGGGAAACAAACTTCCATCCAAGTCTTCTCAGACTTGATGGCTTTCAGTTCTTGCGCAGTAGGGTTGTAAGTTGCCTTTTTAGTTGCATAAAAATCTTTAACCCCCTTAACTTTCCCATTCAACATTTTTCCAAAAATTTTCTTAACACTTCCATTAAATGTTTTCTCAACATCAAATTTCTTCTGATCAGCAAACCATTGATTTGAGATTTCAACCTTACCCACTTGTTGTTTAACCTCTTCAAACTTCAGTGATGGAAACTCATCATCATTCACTGAAATTTTCACCTCAACCTGTGGCTCTTCTGGCTTTGTGGAACCAGATTCATCGCCGACTTTCTCATCAACTTTCTTAACAACCCACACTTGGTTGTCATTCTCTTTCTTTTTATAAAAATTCTTTTTAGAACACTCACCACACTTGGTTGAATTTTCACCAACCTGTGGCTCTGATACCACTTGTAGGATCGTTTTCTGACCCAAACGAGTCGTTCAGAAGAGTTTATCTCGGTTTCAGAGGTGGAAACTAAGAAACTGAGTTCAATTCAGCAAGCAATACACTTTAAACTGTTGTATGATTGATTCTATAACGTTTTACAACCTGACAACACTTCGGCAACACTTCGTTGTACAAACCGGAAAGTTACAAATGGTGAAAGTTTGAAGCCTATTTATAGACTAGGACCCTCCCGTTTGAAAATGACATGACACTTTTCAAACTAAACCCTTCAAACTAAACCCTTCAAACTAAACCCTTTGAAAGTAACAATTCTAACAATTCTAACAAGACTCGATATAAGACGAAGTCGACAGATGTATGCACTAACAGACTCCCCCTTTCGATATGCTGGGATCGCAGTCTGGCATGTTGAAATCACATAGTCCTCAGGTATCGGAACCTGGCACTCTATATTCAGGTTCAAGATAGAAACCTGGCTACACCTGCACATTCTTAACCCAGAAATAAATTTCACAAATTTAACATTTAACAAATTTATCAATCCAAATTCTCTTCTCAAATTAAATCAGAATGATTTATCAATGATAAATTCTAATGAACCATTTACAAAAATTAATCATTTTTCGTTTCAAAACACATTCTCCTTCTTCTCTTCAACATCAACAGACTCCTCACGATCAATCTCTTCTTGGATGTCTTCAGACTCCTTTTCTATACTAAGCATTGACATAGATCGCACAAGGTGACAGTATCTTTCAATCAGCTTCTTTGTGTCTTCACCTGGTAGACTGCTGAACAGATCAAACTCTTTCTTTAAAATTGCCTTCTTGCTTTTAATCATTTTCTCGCTACCCTCAAATTTGACTTTAAGTGCATCCCAGATTGACTTTGAAGTTTTGTCATGCTGAAGTAGTATGAAAATGTCTTCTTTGATAGCTTGCTGAAGTAGACTAATCATCATCTTCTCAGATCTATACATATCACGTTCTTCATTACTAAATTCATGTATTTTTTTATTAACTTTCAAATCAGTCTGTGGTAAAACATATTTCTTAAGAATACACTCCCATGATCTCAGATGGTTTGCCTAAACCCAGTTCTCGAATCTATCTTTCCACCCGTAGTATTCTTCGATACTCATCAATTTCGAGGGCTTTTGGGTGGTTCCCGTCTCGTTTTCCAAATTCATGTTCTGAGCAATGGTAGATGGACCAGACGGTGTTGCAAACGCGTTGTAGAACTCGGTATCCATGACTTTTCAACAAGTTTTCACACGAACTAATTCTCCTCGAAAAAATAATACCTGACAACAAACATACAAACAACAATCAGTTTAAAGACTTATCAATTAAACGGATAAAACTGATACTCGAACTGGTGAATTTTCAGTGCGGACTGAACGTTGACCAACTGTGCAGACTTCTAGGACTCGGATCCAATTAAAAAACGACTTAACCCTTTGAAACCTTTGAACTCCAATACTATACGAACTGGACTTTATCACTCGATTTATCCACACAAAACAATCTGATTGAACCGTGCGAACCAAACAAATTCCAAACCTTATGCGAACTAGGATGTAACTTTGGTGAGAACTGACAACAACCAAGAATCAAATCACGCGAAACTCAAACACCAACTTGAGTGAACCTGGATAACCTTTGAGACTTGACTATTTTCAAACAACAAATTGTTCAAACAAAATACCAAGTTCAAACTAGATCCCCTTTCAAACAAGATCCCCTTTCAAACTAGATCCCCTTTTCAAACAAAACCCTTTCAAACTAGATCCCCTTTTCAAACGAAAAGGTCAGTTTCAAACGGAAGGGTCAGTTTCAAACAAAAGGGTCAGTTTCAAACAAAAGGGTCAATTTCAAACAATAGGGTGACAGTTTCAAACGGTAGGGTGCTGGCAGTTTCAAACGGTCAGCAGTTTTCAAGTCATTTTTACCACTTTTACTTCGAATTTAGCTCTGATATTCTCAAGGATTTGTTAAAACGCAATTACGCACCCATTGTGAAAGTTTTAGCCGATTTTAACCGTGAAAAATTTTAATTTTCGAAAAGAAAGGTGTAGAAACAGAAATTTGTGGTTGAATTTGTATGAACTCTTCCTCCTGAGCTCTGATACCACTTGTAGGATCGTGAAACGACCTAACGAGTCGATCAGAAGAGTGCTCAGACCGAATCAGAGGCGGAATTCATTGATTCGGTCTTCGTTTAGCTTGTATTCACTATTAATTGTCTTGTTTATTAATCTCTGAACGTTTACAGGACTGGAGACACCTCGACAGCACCTCGGCGTCGGAAACTAGAATCTTACAAATGAGAAAGTTTGAAGCCTATTTATAGGGAGAGACCCTCTAGTTTGAAAGTGGCATGTGAAGGGACCCTCCAGTTTGAAGGTGACACAGCCTACTTCAAACTAGACCCTCTTCAAACTAGATCCTGTTCAAACTAGACCATGTTCAAACTAGACCCTACTCAAACTAGCAGGACACTCTCAAACTAGACCTCTTCAAACTAGCAGCCTTCAAACTAGCAGGCTTCAAACTAGCAGCCTTCAAACTAGCAGGCACTCTTCAAACTTTCAGTTCGAGACTCGATATAAGACGAAGTCGACAGATGTATGCACCAACAGTACTTGTTAGAGTCGATGATCTTTTGGTGCATTGGCAACCTCACAAACTTCTAAACGGAGGTTATGGGTTCGAGTCTTGATTGGAGCAAAACTCTAGGTTGAGTTAGGGGTTTTATCACATTGGGCCTCCGGACGGTGGGTTTCCTCTATTACAGTGGCGGGCCGGGTCACCAGCGCCATCTACGTTCACGGGCGTAGATGACCTTTTGTCATTGGGTATGTTTCGCCATCCAAAAGAGTCATTGGGTATGTTCTGCCATCCAAAAGAGGTTTAATTGTTTAAGTAATAAATAGAAAAACAAATACTACTTTTGGAGTGGAAAAGCAAACACCTATAGGGTCTAAATGTAAAATCACTTCACATAACATGAAGATAGCTCATTGAGTAAAAATGCTATGCTTGACGTAGAACTTATTCCTAGGAAAAGTAAAGGTGATCATGATTGGGTCGAATCACCAAAATTTTGGGACGAGGAATATGAAGAGAGAAAGACATTTACGCTTCAACCGTATTCAGAATGAATTATGAAAAGATAGCCTCGGTCTCGCTCTAAATTGCTTCGTGTGGTCTTCTTTATCCCGTTCTAAATTATCAAATCCAAGTGGTACATATCAGATGAATTACTTGACAATAATTTAATTTAGTAAGGATAAGATGGTCGTTATATATATATGGTTGAGCATAATTTGTATCCAGATTCATATTATTTACCGGGTAAATGGTTATGTTTATGGGTGTTCATGGTTTGATTAAAACTGGTGGAACCACCCTAACCAGTTTTCTGAACGCGTTATATTCAAGCGGTACTAATTAGTTTGATTTGAGTTTTATGCCAAAAATAGGCCGTGAAAAAACAAAACGTTCTAGTTAATATGCTTATTAAAAAAATCCAATAGTCTCTAGCATTTTTTTTTCCAATCTATTTTTACATAATAACGTTACGAATTTAAATCGAGATAGTTGGTAAACGGGCAACAAGTTGCGCTGCTGCCCCTTTTTGAATAGCAAAACTAAGTCTTTTAAAAGCTACGTCCATAGATCTCGGGGTCATAATATTGCTATGCATGACCCTTTGAACTCGACTAAGTAGGTCCACGGCCTCTGGCGCCAGAAAAGCAAACGTATCAAAAGCAAACGAGATAAACACGTGCTGGTTGTCAAGGCATGCTTTCCCGTGTTTGGTCACTTTACCCGAAGCAGCCTTTAAAGCAGTCTCCCCACCGTGAAAGCACTACCCCCTAAGCCCACAAGCAGGGAAACCCTTGTTAGATCCACACAGGCATGTTTTCCTCCTACCCATCCAAAGACCAGAATGTTTGCTGGTCGAAGGGTAGATCTCCCTTCCAACGGGTCAGGCGGGCAGCTAAGAAATTAACGGGTATCTCTTTCTTCGCAGAAATACCAGCTCGCCTGAATATGTCAAAAAGGACATCCCTAACCAAATCATGTCGGTATTTGAACCTTGTGAGCTCTCTACAATGAACTGCATGCTCCCCAATAGAATCCAAACACGCCTTATGACAAACAGGGCATACCTCATCAACTGGGAATAAAGGAATCATAAGGCGATACTTAAGGATAGTACGGTACTACATCGGCGACATATGCTGGCCTAACCCATCTATAGGTATAACAAGAAGAAAATCTTGTGCATGTGGTGCTCGTAGACACTCAAAAACGTCTTTTTATCAAACGGTCAAGTCAAACTGTACTTCGATATCATGGACAATTTTACTAAAAAGAGCACTCACCAATGCATGTTGGACTTTAGGGGGCGGTGTCCTTATTAGTGAAACCGCTGAAATCAAAGTTTGGAATCATATCACGAAGACAAGCCAAAGCACAAACATAATCAGAATCCATACCACATATGCCACTGTCTCTTAAGATGTGGTCCTGTAGCACTCACAATTGGGCCCTCAAGGCCACAAAAGCATAGGATGAGGCCTCTACAGCCGAATACAACCCCAAGCCCCCAAACCTAATAGGTAAGGAAGCAAGTCGCCATTGGAAGTCTCCAAATAAAGGACCTCCACAAACCACCAATTCCTCAATCGCCTCACGCAAACCTTTGTCAAAGAACAATGCTGCATCTTCCATGTGTACAGGTTGGCATGTCCTCAAGGCAAAGAAGATTTTTGCAATGCCCATACAGGATCGAAGCAAGAGTAGTTTACTCTGCGGGTCACGCAATTTGGGTAGAAGACTCATCAAATCTACTGCCTTAGCAGCTCTTTTCTTTGCCAACTCACTAATAAAGCTTGCGTCTCTACTAACTGCCCCCCCCCCCCCCCCCCCAAGAAGCTTCACCCCCACTAATGGCCTCCCGATGTCCGTAGGAAATAACCCTTCACGAAACTTGGTACCATCACAAGAAGACCAAAATAGCTCAGTTTTCTTAATATTAAGTTCAAGACCCAATGTTGGGCCCGTCACCTTAATGATGTCCAACAAGCTAGCCACCTCTTCTGAACCTCCAATGACAGTCCCATCGTCAAGATACCAAGCATGAAGGAGAAGTTTGCATTTGTCTCTAATCTGATGCACAAGGGGATGCAAAACAAGAGTGAAAAGAAGCGGTCCCAATGGGTCCCCTTGCTGAACTCCCGTGGTAGACCAAATGTGTCCATCTCCAAGATACAATCTTGCTGGTTGCCCGTAAAGAAATTCTACCCACAAAGAAATAGAAGGGCATCTCATCCTGACCTCACGAAGTAAGGCTGATCTATCCACCTAGTTAAAAGCATTAGAAAAATCTACAGTAAGCATTGCAAGAGACCCATCAGTGTGACGTTCACTTAGAACCCTGTTGACGCTGTGTAAAATGGCCTCAGCGCCACCAGACACGCCAACCCCAAACTGAAAATCATTAAGGTACTTGGTCATTTCTTTACCAACACCCTTCATAGCAACCTTGGAAACCAAACGCCTCCATATAGTACCCACTGCAATAGGTCTAATCCCATTGTCGTGTTTTAAGAGCGGTGTAAGGGGAGCAGAGGCGACAAACTCTGCCAAACACGATGGGCATTTCCCCCTAACCATAAGTTGACTACCGTAGTGATAACACATAAGAGATCAGTGGAAATAGCAGACCCCTCTCCACATAAAGCATCCAAAATATGTTGTGCCCTCAATCCATCCCTCCCACATGAGGTTCCTTTAGGGAACGATTTAATGCAACGAAGGAAACCATCCACCTCTGCTACAAGGGGAGGCTCGGAATATATAGTACCTGGCATAGATGGAGGTTCTCTGTACGGGTGTTTAGCCTCTAAAGCCTGCATGGTATTATATCATTATACGGAGCAACACCGGATGCACATAACACCTTCACTGCAGCTGTAAAGTGGGCATCAGCAACCTTCTGAAGACACTGCCTAACATTGGTGTTACTAACAGTACTCTCATCAGGATTATCAACACCTCCTTGACCTAGAGACCCCAAAGCAGGACTATTAAATATATTTTTAACTAACATGAAAATGCCATATTCTTTCCCCCATGTGGCTAAGGAATTCAGAATTGATCTTTGTTGCAATGCCTTCCTATTCCCAGACCTTCTTTCTTGCCAATTTTTTTGGTCTAACCACTTGCAAAGTACAGCAAGCAAGAAGGAGCAACCTAACCCACGCTTCAATGGATCTAGGTTGGGCCACCATTTTTGTAGAGAGTGGTTTTTAATGCCTGAGAGAAAGCCAGACGACAACTATGAGGGATGCTCTTCACAGTGACAATGGGTGCTTTAAAGACACGATCAAGTAGAACAATATCCAACATGAACGACTCATGAACATTGGTCACGTGCACCTTGGGAAAGGGCCTCGAAATCCTTATAATGTAGCTATCCATGCCATTACCACGATTAGTAAAACGGACAAGCCTATCGGGGTGATGGCAAGCATGACTCAATGCATCTATACTCAAACACTTCCCACACATCCATTGGCCAAAGAACTTCAAAGACCTTCTACATCCATAAACAACCCATGGTCCGTAGAAATAGCCTCACGCAACACACTTCTACGTTCATCGCTAGAAAGGTGCAACCTCTTAAGATGAGAGATCAACCGAGAAATCCCCTTATTTCTCACTTCACCATCCGGACAACAATGAAACATACGAAAAGGACGTGGCCAGGAGCCACTCAAAGGCGTAGAAGGGGTTGTCATTAAGGTAAAATAAATTACACTTCAAGTTGAAGCACGTAATTTTGATGTAAAAACCAAAATTTAAGCATTGGCATTTCATCAAATACTTGAAGTGCATCTGTAGAAAAACGAATTGTTGAGAGGAAAAAGCAGGATTGAAAAAGCTGGAAAAAGAGTCGTCAACAAACAGACAAATTAAACGCAGAGTAGGATCGAAGTGTGATTATGTAAGTGATTTCGAATTTAAAAAAAAAACGTGAGTTAGTTTGAATCGATTCGTCTATTTTTTTGGGTTTTTATCGAATCGAGTTTCTAGTAATAGATGTTTGGTATGGTTATTAGAAGTAGGTTAGTTTGGTCTTAAAAAACGTTAATTATTTTACTTTGTTTATTTAAATTGATAAAAATAATCAATATATAAAAATATGCAGCTTGGGCTAATTTAAATAAGTACAAAGTTTCTAAACTATTAAAAAAATTCGACCATGTAGAATAACTTTTATAAAGTGACAACTTTGATTTTATTTATTAGAATAACTTTTTATATGTTAAACAAATAACCTTGTCAGGGAAAATTTCATATGATAGTAACAAAGTTTTAAAAGTGTTCTTAGGGGGAGGGGGCGGTCCGTTATGGACTCCCCATAACGAGTTATCCTATCACTAACACCGCCGCCTCTATGTTTGTAACGAGTGATAGGTATCACTCGTTGAATATATAACGCGTTGAAGATATGAATGAATGAATGTGTATGCTTGTACATTGTGTATTAATGCTTGTATATTGAAATCCCATCACTAGTGATACCACCCCACTACAATTCTATCACTAGTAATAGAATATTGGGTGATGATATGGCATGATTTGATTGGATATTGGGAATGATAGAAATCTATCACTATGGTGTGTAAAAAGATTCTTCAACAGCTTCACACAAAACATAGCAAACGGAGGCAAAAGAAGAATGGAGACGAAGCAAACTGATATCAAACTCAAATCCCCAATTCGTTACATCGTCAAACTCGGTCAAACCTCCTTTCTCTTCCTCCAGAATATTTAAATTTTGTTACTCTTTCACCTAATTCCCTAATTTAATTAACGAATCTGATGAACTAATTGCCACTGATTCTTATATGTACTTAGCACCCTCTTAATTTATCGTTACTTAATTCATGTTTCGAGTGTTGATGTTGTTTTAGAACTTGCTATCGATTTAGTTGGTAGCTTTTTTTTTTTTTTTTTTTTGCTATGAAATTGATTGTTCTATATGAAAAATGAGTTTTTGAATAATTTTTCTTTGAATTGGGATTTGTGTTATGTATTTGTGTAAATTCCATATAGATGTGCTTCATGATGTCCTTAAGCGGGCAGGGATCTCGGCAGAAAAGGAAGCCCTGGTGAACTTTTTGATCGATCCATTAGGAGGGAGATCTACCCTACGGCCTGCTGACATTCTTGTTTTTGGATGGGAAGGAGGGAAACACGCGTGCGTCGATTTGACAGGTGTGTCCCCCTTCGTTGGGCTAAGGGACCACGGGTTTGTGGCGGGCAGGCGATAACCAAGGAGGAGGCGGGCAAAGTAGCTAAGCACGAAAAAACTTGCATCGAGAATCAGCACGTGTTCGTCCCTTTCGCTTTCGATACATTTGGCGCTCTTGTCCCTGATGCGGTGCGGTTCGTCAAGCGTGTTCAGCAGGTGGTAAGAAGTAATACCGCGCATGTTAAGGGGCATAATTTTGTGTTTAGCAGGGTAGGGTTTGCTATTCAGAAGGTGGTAGCGGCGCAGCTTGTTGCCCGTCTACCTGCCATTAGTCTGTAATCGTCTCTGTTTTAATGAAAACCAGTAAAATTATAATTTAAACTAAAAAAGATAGTTTGTCTATAAAAAAATTGATGATAATATGTGAATTTATAGGAGGTGTTGCGATCACTGAGAGAATGAATTCAAAAAAAAAAAAAAAAAAATCGATTGATGATAATGTTGGAACAACTTTAGCATGTATATAATTCTATGTTATGTATTATAATTAGTGTGACATATTAAGACTTTAGTTATGCATATAAGGGTGTTATATCGGTGATAGATTACACCGGTTGGGTTGGCATTTGTGCCTAAAGCCAACCATTGTGTCCCCTAGACGCACACTGATTGGTAAACTATAATGTATTTGTTGATGAAGTCAAATCACAACATATAATGTATGAATTCATGTTTTGACTTTTAAGTGTATAATAATATTTTGGTGTTCTTTTGGAACTTGCTATGGAATTGATTTGTAGCTTTTTATTGCTATGAAATTGATTGTTTATTATGAAATTCAGTCTTTTATAATTGTTACATTATCACTTCTAGCTCCTCTGTAATTTTTATTGAGATTCTAATGCGGTGGTGTTTTTGTTGTTTCTTCTATTATTTTCTCTATAGTATAAAGAATAGAGGCTTCAATGTGAATGTTCTAAACAGGTTCATGTAAGTGTTTGGAAAAAAATAACATGGTTAGTTATTGTGTCTTTCGTGTCTGTCATCTCAGGTCATCCGTGTCTTTTGTCAGCCCTAGTATTGCTGTGGTTTTATTTAAAAAAAATTAACATACTAATATAATATAATATAATTAGCGTACAAATTCACATTTATGATAAATGTATAGAACTCGGGTTAAATCCAGATTTCTGTGTCGAAGATGTTTATGAGGATGAGAGTGGTTCAGCCCAGTTTTTTTCGCGGCTTACGAAGACCGGAAAATACTTCGATCCCGTAGTTGCGAAACCCCCCATCCGTAAGTAATTTGTGTGTTCAGCATACACGGTTAACCGGTGTGTTTGGGTGTGTGTGGTGTTGCGGTTTTGTTTTTTTCGGCTTGTTTTGGTTTGTGCTCGAAAGCTGCTTATTTTCGGCACGTTTTGCTTATTTTTATTTGGTTGTTGGATGGTTGCTCTCTGGTGGATTCTTGTTCGAATACTGTTGAAATGGGGGATTCTTGTTCAGCCTATTATAGTTCATGATAGGCCTAAAAACTCCAGCAAAAGTCCAACTATGGGACGGTCCTTTTTGTCGCTGGGGTATTTTTTGAGGCTGGGCCTTGCCACTCATCTTGGTTTGTTGTGTATTCTGCTCTCCTGGCCCTTTGTTTTGCTGTACCGGCCCAACTTCGGATCTGCTGGGTTTCTTGGATCAGGGGTGTGCGGTTTGGATTGGGGGGTGTGGCCTAATCCTTTTGGGCCTTTAGCTGTTAGTGTTGTCCGTTTCAGGAAGGCCCATCAGTGGCATGTTTCTGTTTGGGCTCAATATAGGTGTTTAGTTTGGTGGGCTCATCAGCATCCTTTAGGCCCAGCTAGAAGGCCCATCAGGGGCGTGTGTTTGGCCCTAGTTTGCTGCTGCCCTATTGAAGGCCCAGTCCAAGGGTGTGTATGTTGGAAGTCCATTGGCCCAAAGCATTTGGATCCGAATGATATGGTGTTTGGTAATTGGGTTTGTATTTTATTTTTTTATAGAGAAGGATATTATTCCTACTAGGATTTATATTTTAGTAGGCATAGTATGGTTTTCGTTTTTGATGATCCCTGAAGCATGTTTTCGATGTCCAAGGGTTATGCCCCTCCAAAAATTCTTGTAAAATCCTTTCTTATATATAAAAGTTTGCCGGGTGAAAGCTTATTTACCAAAAAAAAAAAAACATATTATTGGGGTATTTAATTGGATAAAATATTTCTTTTTCTTGCATATCCATGTAAGTAGATTTTGATCCGAATGAAACAAATTGACCATATATTATTTGATATAGAGATGGGCATAATAACCGGTTCCAAACCCGACCTGGTAGACCCGACCAGGAACCGGTTCCAGTTCCTACCCGCTGTATAGAAGAACCGATTCCGGGTTCAAAAAACCCGTAGGTTCGTACCTGGTTTCACATTTTATAAAACAAAATAGAGTCGTACCGGTTCCTACCCGGAACCGGTTCCTCCGTAAACACAAAGAACCGGTAGGATTAAAATAAAACAAATTACATTAAAAGCTAAAACCAAACATTACAACCAAACATTACCTACCTACCATTAAAACATGACATTAACATAAAACCAAACATCATAACTAAACATAAGATTAACATAAAACACACTCAAACCAACATCACATAAACACACTAAACCTTCGAAGAACCGGTTCCGGATGATTCACAGCCTTCACTTTTCTTCGCCGCAGCCTTTGTCACCGGACAATGACGGTCAGTGTGTTTTTTAAGGGTCTAGTTCGCCGTAGCCTTCATGAACTTCCCACAACCTTTGCAACGTGCCATTTCATGGCTATCAGACATTAGGCACAGATCAAAGTGCTTCCAAACTTGGGGGTTTCTTTTGGTTTCCAAAACCATGACCACTTCATTCTTTGCATGCCATAACCGATTTGAGGTGTAACTTGAAGGTTGAAACCGATTTGAGTGGGACTAAGTTTTGGTTAAAGGTGATATGCTTATAAATACTTGAAACCAATTTTAAAGTTTTAATGGCAATTAATCAATTCCAACGGATATAAAGCCGTCAGGAATCGATTCCGGCAGCTTTATTGTAGCTTTTCCTGGAAGATACCCGGAGGAACCGGTTCCTCCGAGGAACCGATTACAATATACCCGGACCGGTTAGGAACAGTTCCGGTAATTTTGGTTTGAAACTGGGTACTAACCGGAACCGAGTCCTCGAAGAATTGGTTCCATTCAAACTCAGTCAAGAACCGGGTACAATTAGGAACCGATTCCGGGTATAAAAAAACCCGATTTGCCCATCTCTAATTTGATACAACATGAAAATGTTTCCAAGAAAACAAAACAACTTGCTGATATTATGTATTCCAATCTCGTAGCTTTTGCTTATCTCATTCCACTAGACAAATAAAAGTGTTGAAATAATATTCTCATAATAATTCACTTTTATTATTATTATTTTAATTGATTTTAAGGGTGGGGATCAAATAGGAAGTTTATTTTGGTTAGGAAGGATAGGAAGCAATAGGATTATGACATGTGGCAAATTTTAAAATAAAGAGAAAGGGTATTTTAGTCAATCTCATCCTTTCTTCTTCCTTCTTCTCCCCAGTTACTTCAAAACCCACCATCTCCAACCTTTTCTTCACTTACTATCTCAATAATCACTAAATTATAGTGCGATTTTCGTCATCAATCAATGATTCAAACACCCGATCAACGTGTTCTTCAGCTTTTTTTTTTGAAGAAAACCCAGTTTAATTTCATTCAAAATCTCGTTTTTTCCCGTGATTTTGAAGATAATCACTCGATCCGTTCGATTCAATCGCTGATAAGTGTTTCTATCATTCAAATTCCGTCAATCGATGAAGAAATCGGCTTCGATCCATGTAAGAAATTCTTTAATTTCATTTTCACGATCTGGGTTTTTGATTTAGTCATTGGGTTTAACGATCTTTGCGAGGGTCCGGGGGCGGCAGCCCCTGGCTGGGGTTGATAAAATGCATGAAAAAAATTAATTTTATATAAATTTCCCTTTGGAAAACTGCATTCGTAGACAGTTTTATGCCATTGCTTTTTAGAACTGCATTCCTGGTTCAGACAATTCACTGACAACTATTGTCCTTGTTCAATGCGTTTTAGAGAGAACACTTTCTTTGGTGTTTTTATGCCATTGCGTTTTAAAACTAAGACATTTTTATGCGTTTTCTGGTTATTGCGTTTTAGAAAAACACATTTTTGAAGTGTTTTTAGTCATTGCGTTTTAGGTAAAACACATCTTTAGGTGTTTTCAGTCCATTGCGTTTTACAGAGAACACTTTCTTTTGTTTTTTTAGGCCATTGTGTTTTAGAAATGAGACATTTTTAAGTGTTTTCTGGCCATTGCGTTTTATAAATAAGACATTTCTTTGTGTTTTTTGTGCATTGCGTTTTATGTAAAACACATTTTTATGTGTTTTCAGTCCATTGCGTTTTAGAAACTACACTTTCTTTTGAGTTTTTAGGCTATTGCGTTTTTGAAATAACTTATTTCTTTGTGTTTTCTGGTCATTGCGTTTTACAAATAAGACATTTCTTTGTGTTTTTGGTGCATTGCGTTTTAGAAAAATGTCATTTTTTAGGTTATTTTTTCATTGCGTTTTACGCAACTGAGTTTTCAAAAAAAAAATCGAAAATATAGCAATAGTATACTCGTTTTAAAGATAAAAAAACGCTCGTTTTTTTTTTGGTGCAATTTTTATAAAAAAAATAATGTCGTATGAAAGAGTTATTAACGTTTAAAAAATGGGGGGGGGGGGGATTGGAGGAGAGAGAAACTATTGCCTTGGATTGACTATAATGCCCCTAAACAAACTCACGCGCCTCTTTTCTTCCCTTTAATTTCAATTATTTAATCTTAGCCCTTGATTAACTAAATGGATGGTCAAGATTACTTCCTAGCATTCTTAGCCAAATAAACTTCTTATTGTATCTCCACCCTTGATTTTAATTACTTTTATTTTGTTTGTTTTGTTATTGGGTTTGCTGAATACAACTTGGATCACTGGGCTTGAAGGCTTGAAGACTTGCTGGGCTTAAAGACGGTTGCGGACAAGTGCGTGTGTCTGTGCATAATATATATCTCATCATAAGACTGCCTCCAATGCTTCTTGTTGGAGGGTTGCACTTGATGATGTGGAGGATGCATTTGTAAAGGAAGCATTGGGGTAGATGGCATTTAAGGGGGTTTGCATGTAGGGAAGTGCACCTACATGCAGGAGAGAGAATGCGAAGGTGGGCCCTTTAAATGTTTTTAAGATAGAAAAAGAAATGGTGATGTGAAAGAGAGAGGATGCATGTGGGAAGGATGGGTTGGAGTTAAAAAGAGGAGAGAGAATGCATGTGGGAAGAATGGGTTAAAAGCTGATGTGACTAGGATGCATGTAGTAAATGCAGGTTGTTGCATTGCGGACAGTCTAAGTTTTTAAAGGGCCCACCTTCACCTTCTCTCTCCTTGCATGTAGTAACTGATGAGATATTTTGATACACACCTAAGAGCATTCTTATCCAATCCATCAAATTATACATACATTCCACTAAAAAACAACTCCTATATCAATATATTTTCACTAAAAACAAATACTTTTTCTCTCTCATTTTCAATTAAATAATATTATCATTACATTTTTCTCTCTCCTTCAATCACAACCACTTTCAATATATATTAAAAAATTATACTGGGTGAACAGTGTCCCCCCAAATATACAGATGAACAGTAACATTTTCTCTCTCCTCCACTCACAACCATTTTTATACCCTTTATAATATAAAAACTACCCCTCACATATTTTGATGGTTTGGATGAGAATGCTCTAACATACTTTCTCTGTTCCAGATTCTCTGTTGTTTACACTCTCTCTCTCTCTCTCTCTCTCTCTCTCTCTTAGGGTTTTGATCTAATTTGTTCTTTGTGATCTCTAGTTGAGATCTTGTGTTCGTAGTTAGATCAGTGATTTCAGATCATCGTGTTGATGATATGTACGTGAGTTGAGTGTTAGTCAGCGTGTTTAACTTTGTTGTATCTTCGTTGCTGAGTTGTTTAGTTGAGTATCAAAGAGTTTTGTTATAGATCCATGTTTTGACAAAAAGCCATCCTTCTTAATCCAAAACCATCATCAGCTCCTTCTTATCTTTTTTTTTTAATATATTAGTTACTCTTTTTGTTCCAGATTTTCATCAAAAGATGATGTCTTCCATTGAAGAACTGAAGCACTTGCAGATTTCTCTCCAAGACATATCAGATGCTACTAACGATTTTTCCGAACAAAACTATATTGGATTGGGCGGATTCGGGAAAGTTTATAAAGGCATATCTGAAAAACATGGAACCATTGCCATAAAGCGGTTGGAACGTGGTTGTGGGGAGCACCCTCAAGGAGATCGAGAATTTAAAACAGAGATTGCTTTGCTTTCAATTTATAAACATGAAAACATTGTCTGCCTCAAAGGATTTTGTGATGAAGATGGGGAGAAGATACTTGTTTATAAGTTTGAAAGAAAGGGAGTCTTGACAGGCATTTAAAAAGCCCAGATCTAAGCTGGACCCAACGTCTACAAATTTGTTTAGATGCTGCCCGTGGGTTAAAGTACCTTCACGATGATGTTGCTCCTCAACATAGAATTATCCATAGGGATGTAAAGAGCGCAAACATCCTTTTGGATGAAAACTGGAAAGCAAAAATTTCCGATTTTGGGTTGTCCAAAGAGGGTCCAGCTAATGTGCACTCTAGCTTTGTTATCTCAAATGCTTGTGGCACATTAGGATATATTGACCCAGAATACTTTTATTCCGGTAAACTGACGCCAAAGTCTGATGTTTTTTCTTTTGGGGTTGTATTGTTTGAAGTTCTGTGTGGAAGGCCAGCATATGTCAAGGTTGATCGCCAATTCTTTTTTGCTTGGGTTCAAAAACATTACAAAAGGCGAACATTATATAAGATCATTCATTCCAGTTTACTTGAACATACAAACTTGGGTTCCTTAGGTTTTCAACCATTGCTTATCAATGTTTGATGAACGGAGAGGAAGGCCCAACAATGAAGAAAGTCATGGAACAACTACAGAAAGCTCTTGATCATCAGTTGGTAAGTATTTACAGTTTCTTATTGTTCTTAATTGATGCTTATAAAATGTCAATTGTTCATCTCACTAAAACTAACATCAAGTTCAGATTACAAAATTCATAATCATATGCCTGATTTCTGGAAATCCTTTTGTTTGGTTGTTTGTCTTAGGCACCAAGTAGACCACGGTCTCATGATGATGACTATGCTGCTGCTCTTCACCAAAGACAGTCGAGGTGTGTTTTCCCCGTGAAACTTCTGTTTTTCACTTTAATATAATTAATCTACTCAATCACAATCCATTTTTAAAGCAAATATATTTATCAATTTTTTTCATTTTTTTAAACTAAATTTATTTTTATCTATTTTTAAAATTAAATTCTCAAATATAAAACTTCCAACTATTTATCAAAACTCACACTTTTTCATGGTTTAAAAAGGCTTTCCGAGGCTCGCCCTTGCCTTTTGGCTTACCCCTCGGCTGAGGCTATGATAAATCGCATAAAAGGCTTAGCCTTATGGGGATCAACGGAAACCTAGGCCTCAGCCATCGGAGGCGTTCCGAGGCTGTAAGAGGCGGTGGGGGTTAAAAAAACATCGCATAAAAGTTTTCTGGACTTTCTTTTAGACCCATTTTGTGTTTTTTGGGCTTAATTGGTGGGCCAACCCAATAGTGGACTTAAAAAACATTGATTAGGTTCTCTTTTGAAACGCTAAAACAGTACAACGAATCACTTCTTATTCTTCAAGCAGCGACCCATCTTCTCCACGCACACATAATCACCTCAGCAATTTCAATGTCATAACATTACTAATTTAGGTTGTTGAACTATTTTATGATGTTTGTTTTATGTTAAAACTCGCTTGTTGAACTATTTATGATGTTTGTTTTAGTTTGTGATATTTATGAGATATATATATATATATATATATATATAGAGTAGGAGTTCTGCGGAAAGTGTGTTTTTCCTAGAAAGTCTAGGAAGCGATCTGGGCCCTCCGATTGGTGTTTTTAATGGCTTAGATCAAATGGATGGCATTTTCGTAATATCTGAGTTATATAATTAGAGACTTTTAATATAGTGAGGGTATTTTGGTAATTGAAAGTATTTTAAATTAGTAAAAAAACTACCATATCAATAACCAATCCCTAAAATCATGGGATTTCCCCTCTTTCTCTCTTTCTCTCTCTCCCTAACAGCAACCAAAGAAGAACTCATAGAAATATAACACGTACCTGTTTATTAGGATATAGATTCGGTCTATCCTAGTAGTTACATATGAGGATGCGCATGTGAAGAGTGCCCAAAAAGGAGACACCGTCTCGTTTACGTATGTCGTATGCAAATTTCAAAACGGACAGGTGGAGGTGGAAGTCCAATCATTGAATGAAATGTTATTTAGCATATACAATGAAGGTGACAATTATATTGTATATAGTATAAGAAACTAATTATATATTTTATATCTTATATGGATACTTGACAATAATATTTGCATACACAGTTATATGATCCGGCTGTGAAGGATGGAGTGATGGGGATGATGATTGCTGTTAAAACACAGTGTCAAGAATCCTCCAGCAATCTGCTGTTAAAACACAGTGTCAAGACACAGTTATATGATCCGGCTGTTAAAAACACAGTGTCAAGAATCCTCCAGCAATCTGCTTGCTGTTAAAACACAGTGTCAAGAATCCTCCAGCAATCTGCTTGCTGTTAAAACACAACGTCAAGAAATCTGCTTGCTGTTAAAACACAGTGTCAAGGAAATCTGCTTGCTGTTAAAACACAATGTCAAGAAATCTGCTTGCTGTTAAAACACAGTGTCAAGAATCCTCCAGCAATCTGCTTGCTGTTAAAACACAGCGTCAAGAAATCCTCTAGCAATCTGCTTGCTGTTAAAACACAGCGTCAAGAAATCGGCTTGCTGTTAAAACACAGCGTCAAGAAACACAGCGTCTTGTATGATTTAAATTGAAACTGTCAATTTGATTTAAATGGAATATTTAGTTTCCATAATTTTCTGGTTAGTTAGTTATTCTAATAAAATAATCAATAATTAAAATAATATTCAAATTACAACAATTGCCCTTTTAGTTAAAATCCTTCAATGCCACTTGTCGCGTTCTTATTGCTTCCTACTACTTTCTAGGAAAAACACACTTTCCGCACGAACCCTACTCTATATATATATATAGGGAGAAGATCATGCGGAGAACCACCTCATATTGCGAGAACCGCGAGAACCAATATGAACACACAAAAATGCCTAAAAATAGCTAAAAAATCACACAAAAATTTTTTTTTTATTTTTTTTAATATTTTTTAGGTTAAAATCGCTACTTTTCGCACCAAAAAAAAAAAAAAATTTTTTTTTTTAAATTTTTTTTTTTTTTTTTTTAAATTTTTTTTTTTTTTTTGCTTCTAAAAGTAGCGATTTTAACTTAAAAAATAGTAAAAAAATCAAAAAAATTTTTTGGATTTTTTTTTGATTTTTTTAGATTTTTTTTAGATTTTTTAGGTTTTTGGGGGGTTTAGTTTTTAGCATTTTAGCTTGGGGGAGGGGGGGGAGGGGGGTTTAGGTTTTTTTTTTGGGGGGGGGGGGGTGGGGTTAGGTTTTTTTTAGCTTGGGGGGGGGGTTAGGTTTTTTTTTGGGGGGGGGGGGGGTGGGGGTTTAGGTTTTTGGGTGGGGGGGGGTGGGGGTTAGGTTTTTTTAGGGTTTTTTTAGGTTTTTTAGCTATTTTAGGTTGTGTTCACATTGGTTCTCAAGGTTCTCACAATAAGGGTGGTTCTCGCATGAGCCCCTCCCTATATATATATATAGTATCCGCTAAAATGAGAACCACCTCGAGTTGTAAGAACCGCGAGAACTTTTTGATCCGGGGCGAGGTGGACCAAATTTTTTATCAGAAACGTAGATGCATGTATAAAAACAACATTTGTAAAAAAAAAAATTCGAAAAAAAAATGTCGTGGGTGTAGTTTTGAGCACCACAAGTTTGTGTTTACAGGACCCGTAAATTTTCCGGCCAGATTTACGGGTCCCGTAAACACAAACTTGTGGCGCTCAAAACTACACACACGACATTTTTTTTTTGAATTTTTTTTTACAAATGTTGTTTTTATACATGCATCTACGTTTATGAAAAAAAAATTTGGTCCACCGCGCCCCCTACGGTGTAGTTCTCACGGTTCTTACAACTCAAGGTGGTTCTCATTTTAGCATTCCCCTATATATATATATATATATTTTAATAAAGTTTCGAGGCTTGTGTGGCTAAGGGAAGACGCCTCAAGGCCTGTTTCTGCCTTTTTAAACCTTGCACTTTTTATAATGACATGAACAAAATCACTTTCCTTATCTCCTTAAGAATTTTGTTATCACGTTTCTCTTCATATACAGTTAAAATGAATCTGATTGATAAATCTGGTAAACAAATCTCAGTAACCTTAAATATGAAGTATGAAAGTTCATCAAGTGAAAACAGATCGATCTCCTTAAGAATTTTGTTATCACGTTTCACTTCATATACAGTTAAATCTGATTGGTAGAGACTCTTGCCTCTTAATGGGAGGTATTGGGTTCAATCCCAAGCAAGGAGTAGAGTAGTAGACTATGATATATTTGATGTAATTTAGGAATATGTAAGATTTGTCATTAAAAAAAAGCTCCATTTGATCCTCGATTGAACTCTGAAGGGTTATTATGGATTTCTACCATTTAAAATGTGTGCATCATTAGATATAAATTCGGGGCATTAAGTCCATAATAAATTATCACCAAGTAACTTCTTTGAATATTCAGTTTGAGCCATATGTTATATAATTTTACCTTTTTTCCTGAACAGTAGCTCGGTGGCAGCGTTTTCAAATTTTACTTAATTATAGAAACTGAAAACAAAGAAGATATTGGTCAATTATTTACTTGATTAATTCCATTCACTAAATTTATGGAGGTACTGAAGGCATTTTTTAAAATCCCTTACTAAGATTATTTGGATACTGATTCTAAACAACCTATCAGGGTAACAACACCGCCTTCTCAGTCATCTCCTGCCACTTCTCAATTGCGGAAATATGATGTCTATCTTAGTTTTAGAGGAGAAGATACACGCAGGACATTCATAGACCATCTTTATTTTGCACTTTCTTCAGAGCAATGCAACATCTTCAGGGATGATGAAAGACTTGACCGGGGTGAATTCATGGGTTTAGCCCTGTTAAAGGCTATTGAAGAATCGAAGATCGCCATCGTCGTATTCTCTGAAAAATATACCGAATCTAGATGGTGTTTAGAGGAACTTGTACATATCATGAAATGCAGCGATGAGAGAGGACTAATTGTTATACCTGTATTCTATGAAGTGGAGCCCACGGAAGTGCAAAAACAAATTGGGAGGTTTGGAGCAACATTTTCTTCTACACATGAGTTGGAGCACATCGAAAAATTTGAATCTTGGAGAAAAGCACTAAAGCAAGCAGCTAACTTGAAGGGATTTCTAGTCGGGTAATATTAATTTTTTCTTTGTTTCTCAAAACTTTACGCAGAACGTGTCTTTATTTTATGATTAAATATGAATATTGCTAGTACTACATAAGTTTTTCAAAGCATAAGACCAAACCTTAACCAAAGGTAGCCTAGCAGTATCATGTTGGAAAGTAAAGGTGTTATTCCCCAAGCGGTTGAGTGTTCTGGTCCCATGGTGAACATTGGTGTTTTTTTTTTTTTTTTTTTTTTTTTTTTTTTTTTGAAATAGGTTTTGTGGATTAGCCGTGCTAAAAAAAGTATAGGGATTTTTATTGGCGTAGTTTAGGAGTAGGAGTAATATACTTTTGTTGTTAAAAAAAAAGGTAAGACCAAACCTTAACTTATTGATGAAACACATGATTTTGCATAACTTATCATGAACAACAAACACAGAGACATACACATGCGTGTCGCAGGGGCGGAATCAGAGGGGGTCAAGAGGGTCCGTTGACCCTCCGGTCATCGGAACTTTTTAAATTTTTATTTATAAATTTTGAGTTTTTGAAGAACAAGCTTAGAAATGGACCCTCTAATTTGAACCAGTATAGAAATATAAGCTTATGATGATGACCCCCTAACTAAATGGTTCTGGTTCCGCCACTTTGCGTGTGTGCATATTGAGTGGGGTTCATCTCATGACACTAAAATATTAGTAGAATAAAAAATAAATTAAATAACTTAAATTATTTAAATTTTTGGCTTACAAATATTACAGTTTACACTTCTAATTTTGTTTTTACTTTTTACATACAAGTATATATGTTGTATACACATGTGTAGTTTCTATAAATTAACGAAATTTGTTTATATATATATTTTTTTAAGAGGACGGGTAGGGGTGAGACCGAGTTGCTTGAACCAACAACTGGTTTGGTTCATACCTATTAGATTTACGTTTTCAAATCGATCGCAGTTGGGTAATAAGTTGAAGTTTTATGAGTATGAGCTAATTATCACAACTACACAAAATGTGCAGACAAGAAGCAAAAGCCATACAAGAAATTGTTTATGCAGTTACACATATACTTCTTAGCTTAATGCCAAGAGACGAAACAAGCGATGAAACAGGTGCCCATACAGACCTAATCGGAATAGAAACCCGCATGCAAGATTTGAGATCACTTCTAGAAATTAGGTCAGGTGGTGTTCGTATGGTTGGAATATATGGGATTTGGGGTAGTGGCAAGTCTACTCTTGCATCTGCTATATATGATGAAATAAGTCATGAATTTGAAGGTTGCTGCTTTATCAAAAATGTTCGTGCCGAATCAAGAATGCATGGTTTAAAAATGTTACAAGAGAAACTTCTCTCAGATGTATTTAAATCAAAAGATATTTTGATGAGCATCGACCAAGGAATATCCATGATGGCAAGAAAATTATGTCAAAAAAAAGTTTTAATTGTTCTTGATGATGTCGACCACGTTGACCACCTACAGATGTTAGCTGGATCGCCTGACTGGTTTGGTGACGGAAGTCGAATAATTGTCACCACCAGAAACCAAGATCTGGTGAATGCGCACAATTGTATTAAACATAATGTGAGAATGTTAGATGCTGAAGAGGCTGTTGAGCTCTTTAGCTGGCATGCATTTGGGTCAAGTAGACCTGTAGAAGGTTATGTGGAGCTTTCAGGATGTATAGTTTCTAAATTTGGTGGTCATCCATCAGCACTTAAAAGTTTGGGCTCTTTTCTGCAAGACAAAGACATGATCGAGTGGAAGAGTACATTGGCAAGACTAGAAGGTATCCCTGATGATGAAGTTCTCGAAAAGTTTAACACCGGTGACGATGGTGTAAGTAGAAATACTTTTTCTTGGTTGGCTACTTGATACCGGCTGCTCATGGCCGGCTTTCAATGTTTAAAGCTGGCGACAGTGAACATATCAAGATATGTTTGGGAAGTTCACCTTTTTAGTTTTTAAAAGTTGTTGAGGAGCGGGTCCAAGAGCTGGTAGAGTCTTACGCGTAAATCAATGATTAATGTGATTTATGTCTTTATTTATGGTGTTAATTTTAATTTATATCATTGTAATTTCGAAAATCTGGCAAACATGCCAAATTTAGAAAATGCTACATTAAAGTCCTTTGTGTTTCAATGTTTTAACAGGCGGTGTCTTTTAAGTATAAAAATTAACTGTATATCCTTTATGTTACTATTTTCTATCGGGCGGTGTCCTTTAGCCCTAACGCGGTTAAATTTTAATATTAAGTTTGACATGTGCCTCTCACTTGAGGGCATTTTGGTTTTTTTACCCTTTTTTCTTTAAAAAATCTTATTAGATTAATAACAAAAAAAAAAAAAATAGAAAATAAATAAACAAACCTAACCTAACCTAACCTGCTCCCGCCACAGGTCTTCCTTTCTAACCAAGAAGGTGGATTCCATTTCAATATCCTTCAGGACTACCATGAAGTTTAGATCACCCACATAACACAACGGTGCATCATTGTAACCCCCTTTGTTCAACATGGTCCTCAGGTATCCAATCGCTTTAGCATCTTTTGCTTCTCCTACAACAACCATCCCCAAGCAATGACTGTTATACATCGGCAGGGTATCTTCAACCATAATGACTTCCCTGTTTCCATTTGCTTGATTCTTCTCTCCCGCCAATGTATCACTGTAAGTGATATCCTTGGAAACTTTGATCTGCTGCCATCTCTGGACTACCTTAGGCGGCTGTCTTTGGTTTCGCTGTTGTCTGGGAGGCACCGGAGCCCGACCTCCCGGTGCTGCTGGTCACCAAACCTCCTATGATCACGGTCGTAAAGGGCTACTGTTACATTAAGCTTAGTAGCCTCATAAATTTTATTGTATTCATCCCTGCCAGGACATCCTTAACATTTTCCACACCTTCACATCGGACAAACCCGAAGAAGTTTCCCCTCGCGTCCCTCTTCTTCGCAACATACGCATCCGTGACAGTTCCAAACGGTTGACAAGCCTTCCATAACAACGTCTTAGTCACACCAACCTAAAGATTCGAAACAAAAAAAGTGGTTTCCGGCAACCCTCTCGTACCCCCCTACTCCGGTACGGGACGTCTATCCACTCGCCTCTCCCTCTCACCATCGGTTTTTTCCCCAGTTGGGTGTTAAAGTCGATACATTAATTTTGATTTTCCATGTGTTGGTATAAAAAATGATTAGATTTGACGGTTGAGGATGTCATTAGGGTGGGTGAATGGAGTGGGGGCGGTAACCCACTCGGTACCGAACCCCCCTCCACCGCCAACCCGTTTACCGATCACATGTTACCGAAATAGGGGGCGAAATCGGTGAGCGGTCACCGAGTCGGTGAGAGGGAGGAAAGGGGGAGAGAGATGGGTGTTTGGTGGGGTCTAGTACTTCTCAACCAATCACATATTTTTTTTTAAATAGTTTAACTAAACCTCATGTAAGCCACCGCCAACGTTTTTGAGCATTAGGTAAACAATTTAGGTGAATTCACGTGACACTGTCTGATTGGGTGAATGACAACTTTACCTATTCCAAATAGGTAAACACTCCCTTCACCCTTACACATTCTGTTCCCATAAGTTACCTGTTAGATACGAGGCTAACCTTGAGAACTGAGAAGACACATATAGTTCCTTCTATGCTATAATGGCAATCTTGAGCGGCACGTCATAGCCTCATCAACAATTTTTGCGTTTCACGAGTTGACTTGTTCAATCTTGTTAGCGATAAATAAGTGAAGAATTTTTTGAAGGCCTCACTATTTGCACACCTTGGCAGGCTATCTGCACACTTAGGGTTTACATACGCTACGTATTGACCTCTACGCAGCGTATGTAAGGGGCAGGTACACGACCAGACAGTCAAACCTAGTACCATGTCAAATCAGTCTGACATACGCTGCGTATTGACCAATACGTAGCGTATACTGGTAACCC